>OY728122.1:1429419332-1434419332 GCA_963277665.1 Viscum album
GGCCCGAGACTAACTAGTTCTTAAGGGTGTTCTCGAGATTTGTGCTCATTGAATATTTTGTATATTTATTTGTAATATGGCGGGTTTTTCTATAAAATATAGTAACACTCATGTTTTACTTAAATGTTCTCACTCATGGAAAATTCCATTTGAAAACTACTTATATTCAGAATTTTCATTCTTTAGAAATTATTTCCACCATATCTTGTTTATCAAAAAAGGAATGATTTTTATATTGTATTGATTACTTTGTGGAATATATTGGTGGTATATTATTGGGAATAGGCTCAGAAACTACTTACACCTCATGGTTTTAAGTAGACATGATCATGCTTGACACAGGTAAAGGCAAGGCCTTTTGTGATGGTATTTCAAGTTGTTCCTTCTCTTCCATGGTGCGACATTGTGGGTGATTACCCCTTTTCATGTGGAGTCAAAGGAGATTTTTTGATGCTATTTGTATATTCCTTTGGACCTATTATTATATTGTTTAACCTAGGTATTCTTTTTTGGTTTTTGTTTAATTATTTTTTAGCATGAATTTTTTATTCGGTTTATCGATTGGTTTTGATGTTTTATGTTTCCATACTTGAGAAATTCATTCCCAAACCAAAATCAATGATACCATAGAACTTGTGATAGACCGTGGGGAAAGGGAACGCCCTTAGGGTCTTATTGCGGACTGGGTTTGGAGCTTGTTTTGATGGCGACAAGATTCTATTAATGAAAAAATGGTATCATAGCAGGTTAATGTTTTTGGGTTGTATTATTATTTTGGGATGAGTTGGGACAGAAAGGAGATAGGAATGTTGGGACACAATGTTTTGTTCATGAGTAGGGTTCTTAGACATCAAATATCATAGAGGACCTAGAGTCACCATGGGACATTTGAATATTTTATTTGACTTCACTTCTAGCTGAGACGTGTGGGTTGCACACAAAACATGGACATTGGGTGGGGGTGGGTATATGGTTCTTTTATCATTGTGTTTTGATTATTTTTATTTGATATTATTTGTGAAATTTTCCAAATTTATGTACTGATTTTTTCTCTTTGTACTGTTGTGTTTTTTTGCTACATGCCTCTCTAGAAAGCTCCCATGCACCCAATTGAGGAAGCTGGGAGTGTTCTCCCTCACCGCTTGTTCAGAGGCTAGTAGAGGCTATGGTTTAGGATGTCCAAGCTCCAGGACATGAACTGGATCCTATTCATTATCTTACTAGAGAATATGATATTTTCCCTTGGAAGTAATGTGCCTAGAATTTCTTAAAAAATAAGCCTCCTACTTTCGGGTGGTAGTATAGAACACCAGGATGTAGCGAAATGACTCGAAAAGATCGAGTGCATGTCCGATATCTTGGACACACCTGAGGAGGTCATGGTGAAGTGTTCCTCTTTTCTATTGGATGGTTCGAGCCACAGGTGGTTGGAATCAAAACATCAAACTAGGAGGAATGAATAGATGTGCTGGAGAGATTTCAACGTTGCCTTCAAAGAACAATACTGCCCTAAAGTAATGGAATATACTAGATCCTGAAAGTTAATGGATCTTGTTTAGGGGGATATTTCTGTGATGGAGTATGCTAATTGTTTCAATGAGAAGGTTTGGTATGCTCCTGAAATTGTCTCTAATGAGAAAGTGGAGACCCAGTGGTTTGAGAAAGGCTTACGAACATAGATATAATCCTATATTTTCTTGTTTAAGTTGGGGACCTATACGTAGGTGTTTCACCAGGCTTGTGTTGTGGAGATTAATGGTAGAGATAGTTTCTATGGGACAGTATCAGTAGTGGGAAGTGACAGCTCTTCAAAGAAGAAATGGGAGAGAGAGGAGCAGGGGATGATGGGAGGTGGGAGTTCAGGCCACTCTTCCTGGTAGATTTCATATGTAACTTTTGATGCGAGATATATCATGTTCCACCAGTGTGGGAGGCTGGGGAACATTCTACCAGCATTCCAATTTTCTTTGAAGCACTGTTATCAATTTGGATGTATGGGCCACATGCATTGATTTTGAAGGGGGGAACACCCACATCAGAGTGCTCCAAGGTTGGTGGATTCAATAGGAGTGCATGCTCAGTCAAAGTAGTTGTGGATGGGGGGATCTCTATTTGGTTGTTGTGTAATTAGGAATGGGTAATATTTTGAGCAGATCCGGTTTAGGCCACATCCAAAGATTAGTAGTGTTCCTCAGGAAGATACAGGACATCTCCATGCGGTGGATCGGGAACCAGAGGGATCAGAGGCGGGATCGTCGACAGTTTGAGGTACAGTTCTGATTTCATCTTCTACAGTTGCTACTCTTTTTGATAATGGTGACACTGTTTCATTCATTTTTACATGTTTTGTGTATATTCTGAATTTTCCAACTGAGTTTTTCTCTTTTTCTTTGTAGTTAGTGGTGCCACTTGGAATGACGAAAGAGTAGGGTCTCGGGTTCCCATCGTGTGTTTGTTTCTATGTCAAGGGTTGAGATGGAGTGGGATCACTTAGTATTAGGTATGGATCTATTTGATATAATACTTGGCATGTATTGGATAGTACACTTCCAAGCACACATTTAATTCTATATTTAACAGTTCAATTTCATGACACCTGCTGGAGTCGATGGGTTTTTTTTGTGGGGAATGAGATCCTCGGTCAAGTCATATGGGACCTACCATCCCAGAGTTGGGAGATGTTGTTTTTAATTTATCATTTCTCAAGATAGTGGAATTTTTTCATGATCATTATAGTGGACTACCTCATGTAGTTGACAAGTTTCCGAAGGTATTTTCGGATGATTTTTCAGGTTTTCCCTCAAAGAGGGATGTGGAGTTCTCGATTGATCTGGTGTCTAGAACATGACCGATATCTCTTACATCATATCACATTCCCTCAACCAAACTCAGGGAAGTAAGTATATAGATGGAAAAATTATAATACAAAGGATTCATTTTCCTGAGCATCTCTCCTTGTGTCACTCTTATGTTGTTCATGAAAAAGCCTGACAAATACCTCCGATTGTGCATTGACAACCAGAAGCTATATACCGTAAGAATCAAGAACTAATATCATTTGACCTGAATAGATGACTTTTTCAATCCGTTTATGGGAGAAAGGTGGTATTTCTAAGATATAATTGCAATCTGGCTATCATCTACTCATAGTGAAAGGGGTAGATACCCCAAAGACAACCTTCTAAAGAAGGTACGACAACTTCGATACATGGCCATGCCCTTCAGATTTACCAATTCTCCAGTAGACTTTATGGAACTCATGAACAGGGTGTTCCATCAGTATATAGTTTTTTTCATGGTATTTGTTAATGAAATCCTAGTTTATTTAGGATCCGGGGAGGAACATGAGCATCACTTGCTGATAATTCAATGAATCTTGTGAGAGAATCACTTTTTTGAAAAGTTGTCCAAATGAACTTTTTGGATAAGGGAAGTGGAATTTATGGGGCATGTCATATTAGAGTAGGGGGTTTCAGTGGACCCCGAGAAGATTAGTGCAGTTATTTCATGGGAGCAGCCAACGAACATTTTCGAGATGAAGATTTTCTTTGGCCTAGCTGGTTATTACTGGCAGTTTGGTTGGGATATCTCTCATCTTTCTTCACCAATGACTGCACTCACCCAAAAAGGGGTGGAGTTTGTATGGGCCCCAAAATTTCAGGCATCCTTTGAGGAGCTGGAGAGGCGGTTGACTACCGCCTCTATTCTGATTTTTTCTGAGGATGGAAAGTGGTATGTGGTTTATTGTGATGCTTCTGGTATGGTTCTTGGGTGTGTAATTATGTAGGATGATCACATTGTGGAATATGGCTCTCGGTAACTTCTACCACACAATAAGAATTAACCAACCCATGAAATGGAGTTAGTATTGGTGATTCATGATTTGAAAACATGGCGTCACTACCTATTTAGGGAGACATTCTTTGTCTAATTTGATCACAAAATCTTGGACAATATATTCTCATAGAGGGACTTCAACATGAGGCTATGTCTTTGGATCGAGTACATGCAGGGGTTCGACATTGACATTGTCTATACCCTAGGAAAGGGTAACGTGGTGGCCAACACCTTAAGCCAAAGAGTCCCAATGCAGGATTTGAGGAAGCCCAGTGATGAGTGGACTCTAATTTCACTCTTTGCTAAAATGCATGTGGATACCATGGAGAAAAATGGGGGTGCTTTCATGGAGATATTTTAGTTCAATCCTTCTTCTAGAGGAGATTATTATGAGGGGATAACCATGTGATGAGCTTTTTTAGTGGCTGAAGTAGTTTATTCAGGGTGGGGATACATCTTCGGATTGGTCATCGTCATCGGAGGGCATATTGTACATCAAGGGATATTCAGTAGTGCCGTTATCTATTCAGAAGGTGGTAATGTAGGATAGACGCCAGTCTCAGTGGTAAATCAATCTGGGTGACACCAAGATATATTATGATTTCATTCAATAGTTATGGTGGCCTTGTATGAGATGAGATATTTCATACATCGTGTCGAAATGTGACATATTCCAGTAGGTGAAAACATAGCATTAAAGACCCTACAATTTACTCTACCCATTACCCATTCCTACCTGGAAGTGGGATGGGGTTTCCTTGTACATCAATATTGGACTACCACGTACACCTCAGGTTAAGAATTCTAATATGGTGGTGATTAATTTTCTGACCCAATCATCCCATTTCATTTTTATTAGAGATACAGTTATGTTGGATGAGTTGGGCTATTTGTATCATCAGTGTAACACCCCGACCCCAGTTACCCAGAGTCGGTGAATTATTTTAATACATTGGCATGATTACAAGGAATCAAGTCCCAAAGTACCAATTAGTTTAGCAGTCTTGGAAAATAGATTACATACATGAATGTTACATTACACTTCATAACATAGAAAACAACATAATTAATCTTTTATGAATGCCATTATTACCTTGTCTTAACACTGTATATCACTCAAAATATACTTCTGAAATTCTGGGAAAAATAAAACATAGAAAGGGGTGAGCTCAAATGCTCTGTAAGGGTAAGCAATACAGCGGAAACTTTCATAAATAAGCATAATCATTTATGGCAATGTATAACTAAAACAAAAGCCTTTTATACTTAAAATTCAACATAGTATGACAAAAATAAAATTAAATAATGCCATTTACATATTCACATGGATATCCTACTAATAAAATAATCACATGCAATATCAATGACCACTTTCATAATGATGGAATGCATAGTTCCAGACTATCATAACCACATATCCAAGGCCTCGTGCCAAGACTACAAATAAGATTTTGTCAAGGCCTTTTTCCAAGACACTAGTTTGTCTCATGAGACCTACCGATGCATCGAGGAGATATAGCGGGCTCCACCCATCACTTACGAAGTCCAATTCATTCCCATATGAAAAAGTTTAAACATAACACAAACATTCGTATTAAAACTAGCATATGAAATATCAATACTTTTTCCATAAACCACGAATGATATAAAAATAACACATCCACAAAAAAACATATCACAAAAACTTCAATAAAATACAAATGTTTTGTATCATAATAAATCAACTAAAAATAAGCTTAAAATCCATCAAAGGATGTTGACATAGATGAAATCAAAACTATTTGAGAGAAATATCTCTTTTCTCGAAATCATTCAAAAGTCACACATTTATAAAGGAAGTAATTTAAAAAAAGATTTTGGAATCAAATTTTCCCATACCACTTTGAAACATTTTAAAGGAACTAACATTTTAAAAACATTCATTTCCATATAAATAAATCCTTAAAACCCATTTTGAAGATGTGGACATTAATTAAAAAAATTAGAAACATAAATCTTTAAAACATTCAAAATTCTGATTTTGATAAAGAGTACCTTTCATAAATTCTTAAAATATTCATTTTAAAATCATTTAAAAGTCACATAATTATAAAATAAAACATTTACTTTGAAAATATCCTTATTATATTGTAAAGGAAGCTTCGACTTTTTTATAATGGCGGAAAATAACTGCACCCGCCATATAAGTTTAAAAAGACATTCTTACCTTAAATTTGTCGATGAGGTTAAAAAGTACCTTGTTTGGAAAATGACAGAAATATTCCTTTCAAAACACATAAGTGTATAAATGACTTTAACCCATTTTCTATTAAATAGTAAAAATTGTTTTTAAATACATTTTTAAGGAACATGGATGTGGATGATAAAGAGATCCCTGTAGATAATTACGTATAAACAACCGCGGATAATGAAGAGATTGCGAAATAAACCCTTACCTTTTACTTTTACTTTGTTGGGGGTAATTTAACCTCCTGTATAATGGTGAAATAATTTTTATTATATTATAAAAGAATCATATATATTAATTTGATATCATATATGATCTTTTAACATTTATTTGTTAATAATATCTTAGTATTATCGTCGTTTCGGGTGTTAACTTACTCATTTTCTTTAATATGTTTTGTTACGTAAGCTGTGGTTTTCATGGATAGGTTGTATCTTATTTATTTACAAAATGATATAAAGTCCTTAAACATTATTTTTAAATCATCAAATGATCATTATACTTGATTGGATACGATGCAAAATGAATCTCATCGCGCTCGTGGAGACGGTAGTCCGTACGTATGCACAAGCGACAATATCATTCTTTTGATGTTAAAATAATATATAATTGGATGGTATATCATTTATACAGAATAATTATCATGTTATATTTATTATTTACATGAATTAAACATCATTATTATACCCATCGAAATAATAATGTTTTGAATAACAATTACACCACAACGTGGAGACGGTAAGTCGAATGTACACACGTATGGTGACATGTCAATCAAAGGATGGATAGAATACTAAAATATGATTGTACCATGGTTATAATAACATAAAGGTATATATTATATACTGGAGTTATTATTTTAGAATGGTAATAAAAATGAAAGAAGAAGTGGAAGAAGAAAGGAACTTGAAAAAGGGTGGTGAAATCATTACCTCTTTTTCGGGTTCTTCCTTTTGATTGGATCGAAAGGGCTCCATAGGTTGGATTTCTGACTACAGGAATGCCTCTAGAATGAATTTAGGGAAGTTTAGAGAGTATTTGGGCAGGGGTTGGTCTAACCAAAAGGCTTTGAATGTGTGAATTAGTGAGAAGGGGGAGTTCCCTTTTATAAGTGGGGTGTGGGGCACCTTTGGAAAAGCAAGAAATATTAATTTATAATAAATTAATATTCGGTTTCTAATGGCTCCAAAGTGGATTATTTAAATTCTAAGGTGGGTATGGGTCTAAAACCACTAAAACAATAGAATTTAGATAGGTTTGGGTTACTATATTGACCTTATATTTAAGTATTAAATCTTAGTTAATTAGTTTCACTTTTACAATGTCTCTTTGTATTTTTATATTATATGGTTAATAAACATACTATATACACATAAGAGAACCCCAAGTGGTCCATTAATGATGAAACTATCATGATATAAGTCTCTTGGCCGATCCATATATTTTTATTAATTTAATATCAATTAATAATATAATATTTGTTTTAAAAACACTTTTATGTCAATTTCGACACTATTCAATAATTGATTTTTGTAAAACTCATAACAGAATGATTACTTCAAAAAAAGTAAATTAAATCAATCCTAAAATTCCATATTAACCTATAAAACAATTTTTATTTATAAAAAGTCTTAAATTAAATTTATTTGTGTATTTATAATATTAATTATTCTAATTTTTCACTCTTATGGTAATTACTGCATCACCATTGTGTCATAAATAAATTAAATTATTTAATGTATAAAAATTACAAATAAAATACCATTATGTAGGAAATATTATTATATTTCTAATTAATATTTATAGTTTAAAATCCAACATATATAAGCATATTTAAAAATTGTGTTTTTAAAAGATATATGCCTGTGTCATTTTTGTATTCATTTTAACATAATTAAAATAAATTGTCCCTATCACTTACAAGTGGCTCCATGGGGTCCCCAAATCGACCCAAAGATTCCCATGGTCAGACATTTATCAACTATTAAGGTTATGACACGTTTTAGGGTAATTTGTTGTTATTATAATATTATTTGTTAACCCTTATTTACGAGATTTACCCTTTAACCATGGTAAATAAAATATTTATCAAAGTAATTATTCAAAATGTATAAAAATAAATGTTACCTATTTACAAAAAATGAACATCATGATTCCAAATATGGAATCAATTTTTCCAAATTCAAAACATAGAAGTGGCAGAAATTAATTTAAAATTAATTCATGTTGTTAAAACAAAAATCGTGTTTTTAAGAGATAATAACTATCAAAAGATTGACACTTGTTTATGTCCGATTGAATTGTGAAATTTTGTCCAATGACCAATATTGTATTAAATGGTAAAAATATATTCTAAATATACTTTAAAACCACTCAAATTAATTATTTATCACTACCAATTATTTTGATTAAAAAGTTGTTTTTAATTAAAATTTAGTAATTTTCACTGTTCATCAAAATATAAAAGTTATCCGAAAGGTACCAAAAATTCACCCTAGGATAAATTCGATATTCTGAATCCAAAAATGAAGTCTATTTTGAGAGATAAAATTTATAAAATTTTAAAAAGTAGGTATTACTATTCATAACGGCTACTTTGATTGGTTGTGGTGTGTGTTAGAACTCGAAGTTGCGTACATCACACGCTTCTGTATTATTCAAAGAGAAGCATACCGTGGAAGCATGGAGTTTTACATTGTAAATTTTTAATGTCCACATTCTAAAGAATATGTTTATTTTTTCAAATTGAATATATAAAAGTTTAAAATATTTGATTTAAAAAGGGTTCACTATTAATGTTGGTAAAAGTGTATTTTTGAAAAATACTTCTTTTATCTGAAAAAATGAATTTTGTTATTAAATTATGTATAAGATACTCATAATATGGATTGTAAAACTATAAGGATTATATAAGGTTCCAAATTTAGTTAATACTATCCATAACCTCTTTTGAACGACTTTTTTGGTAAGTCATAGTGCGCTTGAACTCGGTGTTACGTGTAGTGCAAGTTATTGAATTGTTTTGAAGAAGTACATACTATGAAATCTTGGGGTGTTACATTCTTACCTTCTTCAATAAAATGCGTCCTCGCTATTTGATATTCTTCTTTGAAAATAAAGGTTGAAAATAGAAAATATCTTTGTGGGAAACCCCACATTGGAAATATGGTTAATAAAATTTAGTCTTTATAAGAGGAAAAGAGAAATGAAAGGGTCACCACCAAATGATGATCTCGATTAGGAGAACATTGGTGGAAATTAGAGACATATAATTGGAGGAAAAATGTAAATATATATAGGTGGTGATTGAGGTCGTCAATCTTAAACAAGTTTAAAATTTAGGTCCTTAAATTCAGTAATCTATGAGGATTTAAAATGCCATTGGTTCAACAAAACATAAAGTTTTAGGATAACACATTTTTTGTTTTGAGATCCCTTCAATAAAGTATAAGAATTAATTTATTCATAGAATAAGAGGAGAAGAAAAATATATACTTGAAAAGTAGAGTTCCATATTTTAACTAATTTCTACAACAAGCTCATATTTCACTCTAAAAGATAATAGAACACAAAAAAAATATTATATTTATCCTATTTGTTTGGGGTTAAAAAATGAATTTATAATTCATCTACTAGACCTTCTTAAAATAAACTACATTATTTAATCCAGGACATCTCATGGGCTAGTGGTAGGTGATACACCCTTTTCGCCCTTCAGTTGCGGGTTCAAGTCTTGCGGCCTTGCCGGTCGTGACGGGTTGCCGCCCGACCTCCGGGTTGTCCTGTTATGGAAATCAAAAATTAATTTCAAACTAGAATTATCCAACATACATCTATCCAAACTCATATTCCAACATTTATAAGGAAGGTAAATATAATGTAGATCCATTTTACCCCGTAATAGCATATGAATACCTTCATCAAGTATTCTTTTAAAACACTGAAACATCCTGAATTACCATAATCCTTATTGATTACATTCATGCTCCCTTATTCCATATAGAATTCTGGATATACATTATCCATCCAAAAATGTTGTAAACTCCAACAATTATGGAATATACAAATCTTTAATCGGTTTTAAGGAAGTCAAGAATATCCAATATAATTTATCAAAAAATAATCATGTATTATTCTAAAATCACTACCTCGGTATCAGAACCATATTATGGTTTATCTTTCTCTCAACCATATATTTTCCAAAAATTTAACCTGCTATTGAGTCACTTTTCTTTCTTCCACAAAATCTCTTGTCCATAATGAAGTACTACTGCAGTACAATCCTTATATACTCCATAATTATTATAACAAGTAAATTGTTGATAAAACACTCAAATGACATAATCAACATAAGAACTCTAATCATTCCACTTCATCTATGGTAGTATCATAACTTCATTAATATCCAATAACATCATTTGTAGCATAGTCTGATGACTGGGACATAGGTTCGCGTAGTGTCCAAACTCCTTGAAAATGATGCATTATACATTTGAAACCATTTTCTTACCCTTGCAGTCACGTACATGGTGTCCTTTTTCTCCACACTTATAACAAACTCCCATTCCTTTCAGGAAAGTTCCAGGGTGTTTCTTCCCACAGTTATCACATTTGGGAAAATTCTTATTTTCCATCTTCCCTTTATCCATATTTCTCTCTTCCATCCTTTTCTTCTCTTGTTTCCCTTCAAATCCATAGGACTCAGTAAAATATTTAGCTATCTTATCCACACATGATACTATTTCTTCATATGATGATAATACGTGGGAGACTATTTCCTTTCTAAATGATGGATTAATACCATGAAAGATACAATCCTTCTTACTCTTTGGATCATATGTATTACTGGAGTTCACATTCCTTCTACTAGGCACCATTTCTACACAATAGCATAAACTAGGTCAGTTTATGAATTGCAATGAATAATTCCAAACTTGTAAAATACCTAACGCAAATTGAAGAGTTTATAAATATAATCCATAATCATAAAAATGTTTTCTTTGAGTAAGTATATACTCATGAGCCCTTCATAATGGTTTGTAAAAAAATGATAATTATCCTAAGCATATCCCCCGGGAGTGTTATAACCAAGAGTGCATAAAGGCCCGTTTTTGTGCACCAGTTTCCGTTCGAGTCTAGATCAAAGCGGTGTTTTCGGGTTTTACCCCTAGGTACATCTGTTTCAGAGCCGTCTCTACCTGCTCATATCCAGACAGGGATGTATTTCTCGGGAAAACTCACAAAATCTCTACAATACCAAAATTCTAGGAAGTTCTTCTATAATAATCCTTAATTTCTATCTTAGGGCTATGTGTTCTAATGAGAGTTTATCTAAATCTAGTTTCCAAGGTTATTGAAAAACATCAACTGATACCAACTGTAACACCCCGACCCCAGTTACCCAGAGTTAGTGCATTAGTTTAATACATTAGCATGATTACAAGGAATCAAGTACCAAATGGCAGATTAGTTTAGCAGTCTTGAAAAATAGATTATATACATCAATGTTACATTACACTTCATAACATACAAAACAACATAAATAATCCTTTATAAATTCCATTATTCCCTTGTCTTAACCCTGCATATCAATTACAATATACTTCTTGGAATCCTGGGAAAAATAAAACATAGAAAGGGGTGAGCTGAAATGCTCCGTAAGCGTAAGCAATACAACAGAAACTTTCATAAATAAGCATAAACATTTAAGGCAATGAATAAATAAAAAAAATCCTTTTAAACATAAACTTTAACATAGTATGGAAAAAATAAAATGAAATAATTCCATTTACTTATTCACATGGATATTATAATAATATAATAATCACATGAAATATCAATAACCACTTTCATAATGATGGAATGCATAATGCCAGACTATCATAACCACATAGCCAAGGCCTCGTTCCAAGACTACAAATAAGATTTGGTCAAGGCCTTGTGCCAAGACACTAGTTTGTCTCATGAGACCTACCAATGCATCTAGGAGTTATAGCGGGCTCCACCCGTCACATACTAAGCCCAATTCATTCCCATATGAAAAGGTTTAATCATAACATAAATATTCGTATTAAAACTAGCATACGAAATATCAATACTTTCTCCACAAACGCTGAATGGTATAAAAATCACACATCCACAGTAAAACATATCACAAAACCTTCAATACAATTCAAATGTTTTGTATCATAATAAATCAACTTCAAATAAGCTTAAAATCCATCAAAGGATGTTGACATAGATGAAATAAAAAATATTTGAGAGAAATATCTCTTTTCTCGAAATCATTGAAAAGTAACACATATATAAAGGAAGTAATTTAAGAAAATATTTTTGAATCAAAGTGTCCCATACCACTTTGAAACTTTTGAAAGGAATTAACATTTTAAAAACATTCATTTCCATATAAATAATTCCTTAAAAATCATTTTGAAGACATGGACATTAATTAAAAAAAATTAGAAATATAAATATTTAAAACATTGAAAATTCTGATTTTGATAAAGAGTACCTTTCAGAAATTCTTAAAATATTAATTTTAATATCATTTAAAAGTCACATAATTATAAAATAAAACATTTACTTTGAAAATATCCTTATAATCTTGTAAGGGATGCTTTGACGAATTTATAACGGCAGAAAATAACCGCACCCGCCGTATAAGTTTAAAAAGAAATTTTACCTTAAATTTGTCGAAAAGGTTAAAAAGTACCTTGTTTGGAAAATGACGGAAATATTCATTTCAAAACAAATAAGGGTATAAATTAATTTAACCCATTGTCTAGTAAATATTAAAAAAAAATTAAATACATTTTTAAGGAACATGGATGTGGATGATAAAGAGATCCCAGTAGATAATTACGTATAACCAACCTCAGATAATGAAGAGATTGAGAAATAAACCCTTACCTAGTACTTTTCCTTGGTTGGGGGTAGGTTAACCTCCTGTATAATGGTTAAATAAGTTTTATTAAATTATTAAAGAATCATATACATTAATATGATATCATATATGATCTATTAACATTGCTTTGTTAATAATATCTTAGTATTATCGTTGTATCAGGTGTTAACTTACATGTTTTCTTTTATACATTTTGTTACGTAAGCCGTGATTGTCATGGATAGGTTGTATATTATTCATATCCAGAATTATATCAAGTCCCTAACAATTATTTTTAAATCATAAATTATAATTATACTTGAATGGATATGATGGAGAATGAATCTCATCGCGCTCGTGGAGACGGTAGTCTGTACGTACGCACAAGAGACAATATCATTCTTTTTGTTTTAATATAATATATAATTAGATGGTATATCATATATACAGAATAATTATCATGTTATATTTATTATTTACATGAATTACACATCATTATTATACCCATCCAAATAATAATGTTTTGAATAACAATTACACCATGACGTGGAGACGGTAAGCCGTACGTACGCCCGTATGGTGACATGTCATTAAAAGGGTGGATAGAATACTAAAATATGGTTGTAACATGTTTATAATAACATAAAAGTATATATAATATACTGTAGTTATTATTTTATAATTGTTATAACAATGAAAGATGAAGTGGAAGAAGAAAGGAACTAGAAAAAGGGTGGTGAAATCATTACCACTTCTTCGGGCTTTTCCTTTTGATTGGATCAAAAGGGCTCTTTAGGTTGGCTCTATGACAAAGGTAAGGCCACTAGGATGACTTTAGGGAAGTTGAGAGAGTATTTGGGTTGGGGTTGTCTGAACCAAAAGTCTTTCAATGTGTGAATTACTGAGAAGGGGGAGTGCCCTTTTATAAGAGGGGTGAGGGGAACCTCTGGAAAAGCTAGAAATATTATTTTATAATAAATTCATATTTGGATTATAATGGCTAAAAAGTTTATTATTTAACGTTTACGGTGGGTATGGGTCGAAAACCACTCAACCAATATAATTTAGATAGGTTTGGGTCACTATATTAACCTTATCTTTATGTGTTATCTCTTAGTTAATTAGTTTCACTTTTACAATGTCTCTTTGTATTTTTATATTATATGGTTAATAAACATACTATATACAAAAAAGAGACCTCTAAGTGGTCCATTAATGATGCACCTATCATGATATAAGTCTCTTGGAATATCCTTAGATTTTTAGGAATTTATTGTCAATTAATAATATAATATTTGTTTTAAAAACTCATTCATGTCAATTTTGACACTATTCAATAATTGATTTTTTTAAAACTCATAACAGAATTATTACTTCGAAAAAAGTAAATTATATCAATCCTAAAATTCCATATTAACCTAGAAAATTATTTTTATGTATAAAAAGTCTCAAATTAAATTTATTTGGGTATTTATAATATTAATTATTCTAATTTATCACTATTATGTTAATTACTACATCACCATTGTGTCATAAATAAATTAAATTATTTAATGTCTAAAAATTATAAATAAAATACCATTATGTAGGAAATAATTTTTTATTTCTAATGAATATTTATAGTCTAAAATACAACATATATAACCATATGTAAAAATTGTGATTTTAAAAGATATATGCTTGTGTCATTTTTGTATTCATTTTAACTTAATTAAAATAAAGTGTCCCTATCACTTAAAAGTGGCTCCATGGGGTCCCAAAATCGACCCAAAGATGCCCATGGTCGGACATGTATCAACAAATAAGGTTATGATACGTTTTACGGTATTTTGTTGTTATTATAATATTATTTTTTAACCCTTATTTACCGGATTTACCCTTTAACCATGGTAAACAAAATATTTACTGAAGTAATTATTCAAAATTTCTAAAAATAAAAGTTACCGATTTACAGAACTTTAACATCCTGATTCCCAATATGGAATCAATTTTTCCAAATTTAAAACACATAAGTGGTAGAAATTAATTTAAAATTTATTCCCGTTGTTAAAACGAAAAGCGTGTTTTTAAGAGATAATAACTATCAAAAGATTGACACTTGTTTATGTAAGATTTAACTGTGAAATTTTGCCCAATGACCAATGTTGTATTAAATGGTAAAAATATATTCTAAATATACTTTAGAACCACTCAAATTCATAATTTATTACTACCAATTATTTTGATTAAAAAAGTTGTTTTTAATTAAAATTTTGTAATTTTCAATATTCATCAAAATATAAAAGATATCCGAAAGGTACCAAAATTTCACCCTAGGGTAAATTTGATATTAAGAACCCAAAAATGAAGTCCATTTTTAGAGATAAAATTTATAATATTTCAAAAATTAGGTATTACTTTTCATAACTGCTACTTTGATTGGTTGTGGTGTGTGTTAGAACTCGAAGTTGCGTACAACACATGCTAATGTATTATTCAAAGAGAAGCGTACCATGGAAGATTGGGGATTTACATTGTAAATTTTTAATGTCCCCATTCTAGAGAATAAATTTATTTAGTCAAATTGAATATATAAAAGTTTAAAATATTTGATTTAAGAAGGGTTCACTATTAAAGTTGGTAAAAGTGCATTTTTGAAAATTACATCTTTTATCCGAAAAAAATGAATTTTGTTATTAATTTATGTCTAAGAAACTCATAATATGGATTCTAAAATTACAAGGATTATATAAGGTTCAAAATTCAGTTAATACTCTTCATATCCTCTTTTGAACAGCTTGTTTGGTAAGACATAGTGTGCTTGAACTCGGTGTTACGTGTAGTGCAAGTTATTGAATTGTTTTGAAGAAGTACATACTATAAAATCTTGGGGTGTTACATTCAGAAGGTGGTAAAGCTCCATTGTGTGACATCAACAATTGTATCAGATAGGGACCCCCATTTCACTTCTCGGTTTTTGGAAGGCCTTTAGAAGGCTTTAGGGTCTTATATTAAGATGATCACGACATACTATCGTCAAAAAGATGGTCAGAGAGAGAAAGCTAACCAAATATTTTAGGACATGCTCTGTGCATGTGTTCTGGAAATTGGAGGTTCCTGGGATAGACATTTGGGATGGGTTTATTTTTTTATAATAACAGTTACTAATGCTCAATTTGAATGACTCCTTTTAAGGAACTCTCTGGTCAGCCTTGTTGACCCCCCTATGTTGGGTTGAGGTAGGTGAGACCCCACTGCTGGAGCCGAGTTTGGTGGAGGAGACGCCTAAGAATGTAAATTTTATTAGGAAGTGATTATTGATAGCTTAGTGTCTCCATAAATAATATTCTAACCCGATTCATCAATAGCTAGAGTTTTCTTTTGGTGACAGGGAATTCTGGAAAGTGGCCCCTCGTCTGGGCCATCGTAGATTGGGAAATCAAAGGAAGCTGACCACACAGTATGTCAGAACTTTTGAGATCACCAATCATATTTTAAACGTGTCATATAGGATGGACATAAATTCTTAGTTTAAGTCCATCCATGATGTCTTCCATGAATCTCATTTGATGAAATACAACTCAGATCCATACCATGTACTAAATCGGGAGGAGTTGGATAGAGGGCCTCATTTATCTATTTTTGAGCGGTCAGTGCAAATAGTGGATTTCGAAGAAAAATTTATTTAGGGAAATTATGTTACAATGTTCTGGGTAATTTGGAATCATGGTAATGATACACATGAGAAATGGGAGAAACGTTCATGGGTTGAGGAAGAGTACCTATTCCTGTTTTCCGATCAAGCTTCAGGTTGGATTTCTAGGACGAAAGGATTTCATGGTTGGGAGAAATTTTACTCCCAATTCCTTCACATAAGGTAATTTTTTTCAACTTTATTCTTTAAATAACGTTTCCAATTATGTTTCCCCTAGTCCCCCCCCTTTAATATGATGAATTTTGGAAACTTTTTGAGTATAAAAAAGGGGTGTACAGTTTGGGCGCACAGTTTACTAAACTATGAAAGAAAACAGTGCGGCCTTTTCTTGCTCATTATAAATGCTGCTAAATTACATTTTCCCTCCCATGATTTATCCAAAATCTCCCCTTTCTTACACCATTCTACCCTATCATCTATGTAATCCTCCCAATCACCTCAAACCCTCCTTTAAAGTCCATTTTGAAGAGGGGTTTGGTGGAGAAACTTGAAAATTCCTCAAGTAAGTACATTTCTTCCCTAATTCCATCCTATTACATGGGAATTCTTCCCTAATTATTGAATTTACTTATAAAACGACATTATTTTTTCTAAACTAGGGTTTTATCCTAGGTTTCTTGGTCTATTCATCTGGTTTTAGGCTTCATCTATGTCCTTTGTGGTGCGTTTGTGGTGCAATTGAATTTTCGCACAAAGATTCAAAGGTTTTGACATTTGTGGTAGGTGATTCCATGGTCAATAAATGATACATGAGTTATATTTCAATAATTTATATTTTTATCACACTCCTCGTTCATTATCCTTACTTCAAAATATTTTTTTGGTGACGTTTGTTAAGAAAATTATTTTTAGGTACCAATTTTGTCTTAAATTGGGTATTTTAGATGTCTATTTTATGTTATGCCAATTTTGGTTGTTTTATAACTCATTTACTTGGATTATATAAATTTATTGGGTGCTTAAAAGTTATTTTGAATGAATATTTGTATGCAAATGGTGTCCAATGTGGGGTTTTAACGGATTTTGTGAGCAAAAAATTGTTAAATTTTGTGAAGTTATTTTATTGAAATTCTAGTGTTTTTATTGAGTGCTGTAATTGGTGAAAAGAATCTGTAGATACCGTTTTTAGTTTTTTATGACCATAAATGATGTGTTTATGTGATAATGGATTATGTTAACATGTGAAAATGGTTTGAGCACAATGGGGAAATCCTGAGTATCTAGGAGGGCAGATATGTACTAGTACACTTGTGATCCGGAGCGGGTTTATCCCTGTTTCACGGAGAAAATGGATAAAAAAACACTAAAAACTATATTGATTATTATTGGGGACCAATAGGTTATCGGTATGTTCCCTACTAGTAGATCATGCATGAGAATGTATTTTTCTATGCTTACTTTACATAGAGGTACAAGGTACCTGGGGCCCGAGACTAACTTGTGCCTAGGGGTGTTCCTGATATTTTTTCTCAATGATTCATTCTTATTTAGCATTTCCATATAGTTGTTTTTTAATGAAGATACAACTTCTTACATGTTTTACTTAAATGTGCTCATTCATGGAAAATTCCCTTTGAAAACTTCTTACATTTAAACGTTTTGTTCATTATAAATTATTTCCACCAATTATTTTTTTATGAAAAATGGTATTCTTTTTTACCTTCTATTATTTAATATATAGTATATCTTGGTTTTATCATATTGAGATTAGGCTCAAACCTACTTACAACTTCTAGGTGTAAGTAGACTTTCTGATGTTTGACATAGGTAATGGCAAGGCCTTGGGTTATGGCAGTTTGGGTTGTTAGTTCCCTTCCATGGTGCGGCGTTGTGGAGACGACTTGTGGGAAATCACACATTTTTATGTGGAGTCCTTGGGGTTGTTTTGGTGATATTTGTATTTTCTTTTAGACCTTTTGTTATTTGTTTTATCCTATGTATTCAGTTATGGATTTTTTGAAGTCTTGTTTGGCATGAGTTTTTTGATTTGGATTATCGATTGGTTTTGATGTTTTATGTTTCCATTCCGGCGTAAATCATTACCACGCCAAAATATATGATACATGGGTACATCATCTAGCCCGTGGATATAGGAAACATCATTTGGTCTGTATTTTGTGCTGGGTTAGGCGCCCATTTTGATGGCAACCAGATTCTGTTCGTGACAATTCCTACTTAAGGGTGACCTCAGGGTTACCCCTACAGGGCCTTAAAATGTTCCATGCTAATAGTAGGGTGGTATATATTATTACGGGATAAATTAATAAGAGTAATAAATCCTCCCATATCTGACCAAATTGTAGCATAAAATCACAGAAAATATCATCTCTCACATAAATAGTGTTCTAGATCTGTCCATTTGTTTGGGGGGTGAAAGGATGTACTCATACTCATCTAGGTCCCGAATCCCTAATTCAAGCCTCTTCACAACCATGATATAAATCACACATCATATTTAGATAATATAATCAAGGGAACCCCGTGAAGGTGATAAATCGCTTATATGTACGACTACCTTAATATATCCACTGAACTATACTTACATATATCATTAATGCGTGATGACTTCGTAAGCCAAGCATCTATCACCTAATTGGTGTCTTGGAATCTCGCAATCTTCTGAATTTGTGTCTGAAAATATTTTGTTATATTTTCTCATTTATACTCAAAAATCTTAGGATACTACAAAAACCCAGCAAAATCCTGGTTCTCATCCATTACGTACTAAAATTTATGGCATTGAGAGATGATTTTTTTCATTATATGCCTCATTCTAGCCCACATAAACTACCACTAGAGGTCTTAGTACATATACCCTACATCGGGATATACTTGTAAAGGAGAAATGTGAAACCCCCTCATCACCTACTCTTATATTGTTACCAAGACCACCATTCATTCCTATAAAACGGTGATGTGATTCCCTCCTTCATAGAATCCATCTCATGGATATTAAAAGAATATCTAATCAAATAGTACCTCATAGTCAATTTCTCCAAACTCTACCTTTGTCAAATGATGTTGAAGTAGAGGATTCAACACCATCTATTGAAGAAAAGGTTAAACCTCCTCCTCAACAAGGGTTTGATGCATTAAAGCCAACTCCTCTAACACCTCCTTTTGAAAACCAACCTGGGACTTCTTACTTATGAAATCTTCCAACATGTATATTTTCATAGAAGTATAGAATATATAAAATTAATATTCCTTTAAGAACTCGAAGCAGAACATTTTTCACAAGTTATGGTCTCTCATTGTGAATTCATACATGAGATTATGATGGTATCAATAAAAAACAACGTTCTCTCCCAGAAGGTAGTGCCTCCACATCCTTTGAGAAATGACTACCACTGCCAACACTAGGTCGTGAGTCATGTATTTCTTCTTGTGGGTTATAAACATTATCTACCCATATGGTATCATCGCCTACCTCTCAATAAATATACAGATGTTCCCATCTCCATATGCATAAAAATAAACTGTATAGTCCATTCTACCTTTTGGAATTATCAAAATAGGATTACTCATCAGTCTCAACCTCAACACCTAAAAGTATCTATATAACTTCTTAGTCTATATAAACAACTTCTATTTCTTTTTTGGGGTAGTCAAAGTGAATGAAACATTAGATATGTATTCCAAAAATATCATGTAGTACCTTTCCATGCCATAAAATCTATGCAACTATGAAACACACATGGGTGGATCATATGAAATAACCATATCGATCTCAGGTTATGCTTTTCATACTCTTCCTAAGACACAATGTATATGATTAAGTAATAAAAAAATAAAAAAATATATTGATCCAAGTATGAATGGAATATAAGATTAATAAAATCCATAAACATGTCATGGGAATTAATCACACCTAAATTCATCACCAGGAACTCATAGAGTCTTAGAGTAATCATAATTCCACCTTCAGATTATAAGCCTCATGAACTCTCAGCTGGTGGTAGTATTACCTGAGATATCTCTTTGAGAAATATCTCAAACCTCACAACTTATCTAATTGGTCATAAATTCATATAATGGGGTAATTGTTATTTATCTTGGCATATTTAATATGGGAATAATATACACGAATATGCATTCTATCTTCCAACATTTTCATGAAAAAAACCAGATCTTCATCGGTGGACACACTAGTTCTGATAAATCCTTCCTCTCAAAGGTTATATAAATACAGTTGAATCTCCTAGATCTCGATTGAGACCATATATTATGAATTATAAGATATATGAGTGGTCTGAGGGTACATGTCAATGCAAAAATCCTACTCTCAAATCATAGATAGTCCCAAAACATCTTTAGGGAAGACATCCATATTATCCTCTGTAATTAAATGAATACAAATTCCTAAAGTGCCTGCTTATCCAAGGGATACACCCACCAAATGATGGGTGATGGGTTGCAGTTTTATGGTAATAATATCTAATCGTTCCACCATGATATATCTCTCACCAACAAGGGAGAATAACATCCCAGCATTACGAAGGCATCTAAATAAAATGTTGTGGTAGTAAATCTAGTTTTGGACTGTGGAAAACCAATGCATTCTCAAGATCAGATCATAAGGTCTCATCCTGATGGACAAATAATTACCATGATAAAATATTTACCCAAAGGGATAGATATCAGTAAAATCAAATAATTGATAAATAAGAAGTGTTCCCCATAATAATCTAAATGAAAAGTTACTTGGATAATTTAAAAATTGGGAGTACTAGCCCTCAAACCAGCAGTAAATAGATGAAGGAATTACTCAGACATGTTTTTAATAGTAGTAAAACAAGATTATAGTGAACATTGATCATACCTCTAATAATCATGTAACCTTATGGGTTATAAGACACCGTAACATGCAGCTTCCCACAACCCCATCCTTCAGATCACCGAGATTGGAATGGGATGCTTTGTGGTAGTGGTGGATGTATCTCATAACATTTTCCACCATCCAAATATCCTCCTACTGGAACACCACTAGCTCATCTTCTATATTTTCCTACCCGGGGGCCACCCTTTCTTCACCTGGGTGATACATGATCATGATGAATCCTTTTCCATGGCATTCCATCCTCCATCTATCATTCCTCCTAAGCACATCTGGTTGGGAAATATTATTTCATGTGGACTCACCCATCACATACATATAACTACCCTTCTATGGGCCACCCTAATCATTAAGATTATCCCTTTTCAGAATAACCACGTGTTTGAGTCTGGTCAGGGTGTGGTCTTATGTGTTGTGATCCTGCCAAATAAAACATGCTACTTGCTGCAGGAGAATCATCACCATGATTCCCACTAACAACACCAACTACATGGAATACCTCTAATAAAAAATCTCTATTTATCGAAATACTGCACCAATACATTGACATAAGTGGGAGTTTATATTGGTACCACACTGGAAAAAAATATATATTCAGAGACCCCACTCAATCTTATGGGCTCAGAAGTAGATATCCCATATAATGTTAACAGAGTACATGATGAGGTCCGTGAACCTTGAATCACTCTGAGAAACTATCATCCCTCTACATTGTTTCTATTTTTTTTTAATTTTAATTGAGTAAATGAAGAATGGGTAATAATCCTACTGAAAAGCTACCAGAATTCATTCCATGAGAGTGTCGAATCATCATGAATCTGTGTGACCAGACTTCACCAACACCTAGATGCTCAATGTAAAAGACCAGCTACTAGTGAAACCACCGAACCAACTTGTGTATGGACTAGTCTAAAAAGATGGATCACTTACTCTATCCAATCATAAACCACCTAAGGATCTTGCTCACTCTTGAACCTCAACATCCTCTAGAAATAGAACTCATGGAGTGCACTAAGCCTTTGTACATCATCATCCTTCTCGGCTATTAACATGTACTACTGAAAAGGTGGTGGATATACATGCTATGTGGATAGAGGAAATATATTTTGTCATAGACCCTGAAATAAGGACACATCACTCATTGGATCGTCATCATGATCCTAAATTGATAACCTATATGGTTGTCTTCGTGGAGGTATCCAATGAATTTAATCAATACGTACCATGGTGAGATGAGAATATATATATTGGTATATATCTAAAGAATTTTATTTAAAGAATAAATAATCAATGATGTACAATTAAATGTTTCTCGCAACCAATATCTTTGTATGTCGAGTCAACAAACAGGTCGTTAGAGTCTCGGTTCATGGATACATCGACCGCTGCACAAAAAATGGATTACCTTACTTGAAATTATCCCTCAAAACACACGGAAACCATTTCATTGAGTCCAATCCAAATCCTCGTAAGGTGAAAAATACAATCATCTTATAAAATAATGAAGTCCTCCGATACCAATATGTCAAAAACCGACCCAATGGGGATTGATTCACAACTTCCCCAAATCTGCCTCCATAGGCCGGTATGGAAAAATGAACCGAAAAGAATAACTAATATGGGGGAAGATTATATAATGTACCTATATTCACACACTAACCATATCCATGATAATGTTAATAATATTAAATATAATGTATAATAACATATTGATTAACTACTACCCTTTTAACAACCTCTTGTTAATATAAGAGTGTGAAAGAATAATATGAAAAGTAATAGTGAAATATATAAACAGACTAGAAATAGTTTCCAACATGAAAATAAATATAAAAGTTAATTATGAGAAAGAATGGTTACAAATATTAAATATCACACCACCATAAATGGTAAAATGTACTAGGGTATCCCTATAATCTTATATAATCAATATAGACCAATTTGTCATCTTTATAAGGCACGACACATGTGGGAAAATCTTGTCAAGGGATGAGTATTTACATACCCATTAGAATGTTCTGAAAGATGAAGGATGAGCAGAATGAGACATGATAAAAGTAATCATCTCAACCAATAAAAAGATAAAAACAAAAACTAATCAATAATGATATATGATCATAAAATAATCCTAGAATAGAGATAAAGGGGATCTCTATCTCATGGTATATCGCAAGATAAGATTCTTCCATTTGTTCTAAAGTGTCTATATAAATATCCTAGAATATTACATGTCCATATAAATTTGTAACCATATGGAGGACCCACACCTCACAACTATGCCTAAAAGTGGAGGGGGAATAATATACAAGTAAATGATCCATTACCTAGTTAATAAATAGGATTCCACTCATTTTATGGGAGACTGATTCATTAATACTTTATGAGGAACACCTTATAATATTTAGGACTCATTCTCTAGTCTATTAGAGGTGTACCACTTATTAAATAAAGGGATCGTGACTGGGTTTGTTAGGGGGTTCCACTCAGTGTATAGAGGTCCCATACCGTGGTCTATTATGGGGTACCACTCAGTAGATATATGACCCATACCTAGTTCAATTAGTGGGTACCACTTAGTAGATAGAGGACCCATTCCCTATTCTATTAGGGTGTATAACTCCTGTGATAGATGAGATACACCCTATTTCATCCAGGGGAACAACTTAGTAGATAATGGAACCATGACCTAGTTTGTAAAGGGGGTACCACATAGTAGATAGAGAACCCATACCCTATTCCATTAGGTGGGTATTATTAAGTATATAGAAATACCATTCCATGGTCCATCAGTGGGGTACCATTCAGTAGATGGAGGACCCACACCCTAGTCCATCAGTGGGCACCACTATGTTGATAGAGGACCCACACCATATTTTTTCATGGGGGTATGACAAAGTAGATTTATGAACCAATACTAATTCCATTAGTGGTGTACCACACAGTTGTTAGAGTACTCACACACAAGTTAATCAGGGGGGGTGGGAGTACAACTCAGTAGATAGAGAACCTCTTCCATCGTTCTTTGGGGGGGGACCACTCTAATGATATTTAGGATCACTATCATTATTGAACACTATGTAATAGAGTTTGATTCACAAAAAATCTCAAATAATAACATGAATTCCACTATGATGGAATCCATCACATTATACTTGAAAAAACACCTAGGAAAGGATAATTATGGGCCAAAATTTGAGTACAAAAAAAAAGGAGATATGAGAGATGGGAAACTCATCAAGAAGTACAAGACTTGGGAGGGAGTAAACATAGCGTGTGACCTTTTGTAATCTCCTATCCATCTCATCTTATATTATGAATATCTATCCATGTAGTATTACTAATCATGTTAGAGTACTAAATAGTATTCCTTATCCATTTGGAAGCCTTCCCATGCTCCTGTCTGGGCACGTATCTGAGTACATGGACATGTATATTGTTGTGTGCTCTAGATATGTAATTTCTTATGTACTCCCATAGTACATGTTGGGGATTCCTTCTTTGGTTCACACATAAGGTGAGGTACACACATGATGTGTGATACTCATCTCCCTAGAGAAAACTACAGATGGAAAAAACTAAAGAACACATCATGCATTCTTCTGAACTACACGACATGTTGTCATGATTTTCAAAAAAACCACATAATCCTAAAACTATTCTATAATCATATCCTCCACCACGTAATCCATCGGATTATCAACCAAAAATGTTGGAATCTTCCTCTAACCATCGATTTTGGACCTCTGATGGTCATAAATCAGATATCCAGCCCTTCTGTAAGAATTTGTTGCCTTCATGTGTGCCTCATGTCACCACCGTCTTGGATTCAAATACCAAATCCAATATTACATAAACAAAACCTTAAAACAATCCCAATAAATCCACAAATAATATTCTCAATAATTTCATACAAATATTCTATAAATTTATGGGTCCAGTCATTCTTGATCACACCAAGAAATGTCGAACTGTGGTCCCCATAGGCTAATGGAGAAGAATGAAAAGAAAAATGGGAAAAATTCATATGAAAAGATGTGTAACAATAATTTTCCATGATTTATTTCCAAAAAAATAGATTAGGGAAAATCGGGGGAGTAATAATGGAAAAATGGGGTGAGAAATAGTATAACAAATTAACTTGGTATGGGGGTAATGTGATGGTTCTAGTTAATTTTATATCAAAAAGAAGATTGAAATTACTTTCTAAAACCAATTAATAATGAGGAATAAAATGATAAATGCTGAGTCCTACCTTAATATTTTATATTTTTATTATGAAGAACATAAATTTCAATGACTGGGAGAACCCATTGTGTCCATTGCCCCTCAATCCACCTTGATTCAATCGTCGATTCGATTTCCTGATCTTGCTTCACTAATAAATGGTGGAATTATCCTCTTAATGGTCCCAGGGTTTTGTGAATATCCTTGGATATTCTACAATGTGCCTTATTTATAGAGGGAAAATTTATTTCGGACACTAAATAAAATAATTAGAATAATTTAGTTATTTTATTTAAACATACCCACCAACATCTTCTTTATACTAACATCCGACACTGACCAACATTATTTCATACATTGGGTAAGCACCAAACTATGGATTCCACAATAGTATTAGATTATTTTCAAAACCTCTTTTAGGATATCAACCACTATTTATAAAATTTTTTACACATGTGATATAAAATATATTGTATATTTTTATAAAATCGATTTTGGACACACTAGGGTTCAGAATCGCGCACCATCTTAGTGAATAAAACGGAAAATATTACATGACACATTTTAAAGTATTAAAAATAAATAAGAGGTTCTATACAAATATATTAAGGGTTATAATAATGTTTAATTGATATATATGAAAGAAGCAATATGATCAACCAGTAGGATCGTAACCAATGAAGCTAATTTATCAGAGCTTTCAAATGAGATAACTCCATTGGGATTTTCCTTTGATAAATCCCAAGAAAATATTATAAAAATAAATCTTTAATGGAAATTTTTGTTGGATAAGATCAAACTTATTAAGATCACTGGACATACAATGAATGCAGAACCACCCCACAAAAATATCACCATCTCACATGATACTCTTAGGATATTTTTCCAGGAACAATGGTCTATGTATCTAGAACATAACATTATTAATTTATATATTTTAATTCAATAATATAATTATTATATCAATGAATTTTTAATATAAATATTTTTAATTAATAAATAATGAGTTTGATAAAAACTAGGTTTTTCTATGAAAAAACTCGAATTACATTTTTGGTAAATTTATAGTTTCAATAAAGACACTCCTTTTGATGAATTCATGAAGATTTAAAATAAATAATATTTTAATAATATAAAATAATTAAATAAAATTAAAAAATATAAATGATTAAAAGAATTTATGAATTCAAACATAATTGTTATAAGGGTTAGAAAAATTTCATTTCAAAAAACCAATATTTTTCAATAAATTGGTGTTTTTTAAAGTTTAATTTGTCATATTTAAAGAAATATTTTGATATAATAACTATTATTATTGAAATCATCACTGTTAAATTATCAAACAATTATTTTATCATAATTGTTTTAGATAGTCTAATTTTTGGGAAATAATTAAATAGGATATAAATATAAATTATGTATTAGGAGTTCATAATGAACCAAAAGTGATGAAATATAGGCCATAAAGGTTTTCAATAAGAAAATTAATATTTTACCTTTGAAAAACTGTTCATTTAATTTATTTCACCAGTTTTATAAACCTTTAATCAATCCTCTAAAACCAATATTATATTTTATGTTTCTAGAATCAATTATTTCTAAACGCGAGTCACAAACACATCACCAATCGTATTATTTTGATGATATAGGTTCTTAAACCAGAAAAATGATGAAAATTACTCCATATTGGTAGTAAACCATGGGAAAACCATTATATGGTTTGTGTTTCTAATTACATTATCATGTAGATTCTAAAACTAAATTTGGGAATTATAAATGATTACTCTATCTTTTTCTATATAATCCCAATAAACCACCAATTTATCCTCTCTAAAAACCCTAAAATTATAAAATTAACCAAGTATTAGCAATACTTATATCCCTAAATATGTCCCCATGCTCTTGAGAAACTCCTCCCAGGCTTTGGGAAACCCCCTTTGATGGCTAGGGATCTTTTCCTCCTCTTTATTCAAGAACTTCCTTTATATTATAAATTTTTTCCCAATTAATCATGTTGGTATATGATTTTACATATCACTATTACTTCCCTTACTAGTTACACATGATAAAAGGCCCCTTTAAATCTTTTTATTCCACACCATGAACCTCTACATACCCTGTTATGTTTCCATAATTTTCCGGTGATTTTTCTATGCCAGTTTTTTTGGTTTTCAGCACCCATATTTATTTAGACTAATTATTATTCACCTAGATACAAATATAATTAATTTATTTTATATTTACATGTATATAACCCAAACTCTATGATTGTTGGATTAAATTGATAAAATTCATATTTATTTTGCATGATTCAGGTGGAACACTTATGAATGCACAAGATATGAAAATGTTGGGTGGACCTAAATTACCCTCCAATGAATTTGATGCTCTTTTAGTCTCATGAGATTCCATGTGTGTGATTATAGAGTAAACAAATCCATTATGGGACTTTTAACACCATGTTATGATATTATTATGGTTATATTTGTCCTATTTATGAGATTTCATGATTAATTTTGTCACCACATTCCCATATTAACTTATATGTTATCATATTATATAGTAACTTATTATCAATGAATACGATTTTCACCCCACATATGTTACTTTTATATGATCCTTTGTTCACATGTACTCATTTATCTTATGATATTATTTATTTATTTACATTTTGGGTTTTATAGATCACCTCATTCTTATGTATTTCCCCAAGTTAACTAGTGCAGTTTTGAAAGAGCAATGTAATTTTTGGATTATGTTAAAGAGGTTTTAAATACTATTATTATATCCATGTTTCAAGTAAATATTATCTATACCTAACATCCCATGGATACTTGTAATCATAACATTTTTTTATGGTACAATATTTTAATTTTGGTAATAAATCATTAAATAATGTGTATTAATATATAGGTTTCCATAACAATAAACTATTAAGGTCTCAGAATTTAGAGTCAGCTCCTCCTACTATCGAGTAGTCTATTGTTTCCCATAATTATTTTATGCTATATAGTGATATCGTAGACTATTTGGTCTTCATTAATAAACATTTAGGAATGTAAAATATGATCCAAGACTCCCTCCCTCTCAATAGTGTTGTGACACACTCAAAGTAAATGAAAAACATGGATGTGAATGATCCTTAAAACCAAGGAAACCCAGTCCTTCAAGAATTCCCCATACCTTCTACATGATTTAATCAATTATTTGTAACACCATGGGAACAGGTTACCAAGCCAAAATTTCTTATTTTCAAATGATATTTAATAGTAATAAAATTTCCCTACTAGCAGTCTTTTATCCCAATCTTATAACACTTTCTGTTAAAGATTTTGATAAAATACTTCAGCTTTAAAATTACATGCTTGGTCACCCAATCACTAATCACTTATTTATATTCATATATAATCATATGAAAGTATTTCTCATTGATTCATCCACTCAAAACATCAGTATAAATCTTTTCAAAACAAGAACATTTTTTTTCATTCAAATTGATTATTCTAAATGTGAGGTGATCGATAAAAGGGATCAATGTGAAAATATATCAGCTTCTAACCTAAGATCCAATTCCCTATTAATAGGTGGATATTTTAACAACATTATTGGTAAATATAAAATGATGTGGAGGGTTTATATACCGAAATATAACAAAGAAATGTTTTAATTATTTATTTCCAATAATCATCTTTTCTATTTGGTGTTTACCGGTGAAATAAAAACATTGAATACTAACGAAACCAGTAATAACATGTTATGGATAAGGAAGTAAATATTCCTAATAAATCATTATTCCATCTATAATTTCCTAACCTCCTTAGTCATCCATGTTGTGAGGTCACTCTATGACCATGAACTATTGAATCTTCAAATCAATAATTTTATTGACTCAAATGGTGTATTATTTTTCTCCCATCACTAGATATAAATAAATGGATTTTATGATATTATAAATTCTTCCTTATTTCATACTCTTTATTATCAGTATTGGGTGGGGATTGAATTAATTTTAATAAGGTTGAACTTTGAAATTACCCTATGAAGGAATAATAAGTTGATCCAATGTAGAAACTTTGATACCCTATAAGATTAAATTGAGCTATTAGATAACAAGTTACAAGATCAATTAGATGATTAATCCTTTATTCGGTAGTTTCTTTTGTTCAAAAAAGGATGAGGAACATCTTGAATTTGAGATAAATTAAAGATAATGATCCAAGGACAATTTTCTATGGGAAGGTGATTGAAATATAATATAAATTCAATCATGAATAAACATATGATGTTTGAAGGTAAGATAAGTATTTTTCTTGGTGATGGGATATTCTTCAATGGTGAAGGAATTATTGGTCCCCTCATGGTGTCATTATTTTATAAATGACTCATAGGTCATAGTAAATTGTTTAGGGGAGTGTGGGGGGGGATTATGGGATAATGTGGACGAATATTCTTTTAATAACATACACATATATGTTAGTGAGAATATATGTTCTAGAATAATAAACATTATAGAAGCATATAACATCAATGATGCTATTATAGGACTCATTTTCGAATGTTCTAAAAGCATGGATGGATTAATGAGGTATTTTTATTTTACATTATGGAACATCATCAAGAGAGAGGTTGTTAAAGAGGTTCAAGATTACTTCAAATGGTTACACTTTGTAGAGTCACTAATACCCCAACAATTTTCCTCAATTGTAATTTTATCAAACTTAATAGATTTTTTCAATATTGAAGTATTATAATGTAAAAATTCTCATTTAATGGTATCTCTAATGTTTTGAATATTAATCCATCTCAATAACTTCCACTTCAGATATCATATTTAAAACATGGTTTCCCAAATGAAAGAGCATCTGAGGAGCTGTTGGATTGGACCAAGATATGATATCATACATTGATATAACAGTAGTTTGAACCAATATTTTGGTAAAAATTGACATGTACAAGGATTATGATAGAATGTAATAAAGATTCAATCAGAAATTCTATAAAAGACGCAGATTATCCATGTGGTTTTGTGTCTTATTAGTTCAATTCATCTCCTCATCTTTTTTCACAATAACCCTCATGGATATGAGATTTAGAATCATTAAATTAGTTACAGTCTTATTACTAGTGTATTCCGTCTCCCCAATCCATTTTTTATTTCTTTGGATGGCCATAAAAAATCTCAATAAAATTATCTATGATTTTTTGATACACCCTTTTAGAGGTTGGTATGGTTTATTTGGTATGTCTCATTTCTTTTTCACTGATGAAATAATTTTATTCATAAATGTTTTTTTAATTATATTAAAATATTCATGTTTAATTATAATTCTCATTGATATAGAGGTGTTCATTACTTTACTATTAGAAAAATTGACATTTATATCTCTAATAAGTTCACCCCTAGAAAATCTAAACATATTTATGAGAGGATTAGTATCTCTAGAAGGAATTTCCTTATATACCATCTGGGTGGTCCATATCAAGTGGGAGAATTTTTAAACATCACCATATTGGTATTTTAAATATAATTATTGGTATTATCCTCAAAGGGAAGAGACAATTTTTATCTTCTAGTGTAAGAATTTATTTGGAAAACAATTTGCTATCATCTATTCACATAAATGTTCTATAACAATATAGAGCTCATAAGATTTTTATTGATATTAAATGAACTTTCAACATATTTTTATTGGATCTTCATTAGGTTGGTAGTCACTGTGTTACACCCCAAGATTTTATGAGAAATATTATTTTTTAATCACTTTGATCTCTTTTTTTGTACACTACACCATGATTATCATGCGATATACGCAAAACCAAATTAGCTTACAGTAAACGCAAACACTATTTTAGGCTTGTTTGACATACCAGAGCAACCTTCCCCGATAGCGTATGTTATACGCAATATCGAGTTTCACTAAACGTGATATTATTATAATATTATTATGAACTAGCCATTATGAATAATAATACCCACTTTTTGAAATTTTATTAATTTTATCTTTCAAAATGGACTTCCTTTATGGATTTGGAATATCAAAATTAGCATTGGTTGAATTATTTTTATTTTTCCAAAAACATTCAATTTTTGATGAATAGTGAAAACACGGTGTTACTACTTAAAAACTGAATTTTTATTTAAATAATTATTTATTTTATTTAAATTTCTTTTAGGTCAAAATAGATACATAATACCTATATGAGTTCAATGTAACTCATTAGAGTCATTTTAATATAATTTTAGAGATATAAAAATTATATTGAAATTTTTACCGTCTTTTACATACCCCTAAGAGCTTTTTTGCAAATTTGCATAAAAAATATTTTACCGCTTCTATGAATGGAATTTAATAAAACTTGAGGGACACAGTTGATATCAGTAAGTAAAATTTGATTCAATGAGATAAAAATATTTTTTGGTGAATAATAACTTTCTACTTTTATTTACCACGAGTAAAAGTAAGTAAGGGTAATTAAGGGTAAAAATGATATTATTATTATCCGAACGCATGTACTAATTCTATTGGATAAGTGTAATTCGACCAAAAATAACCTTAGGAATAAAATATGACCCTTAGGTCCACTTGGATTAGATTAGGACATTTATTATTATTTAATTAAAAGAAGAGTTAAAAGAGTTAAAATCAAAGTTTTATAACTAAAACATTTTTAATATATGGTTATACAGAAAATAAATTGGAATATAAATATTCATTAAAAATTTAAAAATATTTCCTACATTTTGGTATTTTATTTATAATTTTTAGACATTAAATAATTTAATTTATTTATGACAGAATGATGATGCAGTAATTACCATATTAATGAAATATTAACATAATTTATGTTATAAATACCCAAATAAATGTAATTACATACTTTTTATGAATTACACATATTTTTTATGTTAATATGACATGTTATTATTGATTCAATTAACTTTTTTCGAATGAATCATGCTGTTATTATTTTCACAAAAATCAATTCCGAATAGTGTCAAAATTGACATAAAATAGTTTTTAAAAAAAATATTATATTATTAATTGATATTCTATTCTTAAAAATTTAAGGATCATATAAATGACTTAGATAAGGTTATATATATTAATAATGAACCACTTGGGGTTTGTTTGGATTTTTATAGTATGTTTATTAACCATATAGTTTAAGAAAACAAGAAGACACGGTAAAGGTTAAATTATTTAACTTAGAGTTAAAACTAAATGATAAGGTTAAAATAGTGACCCAAAATTGTCTAAAACCTATTTATTGAGAGTATTTAGACCCATTAACACTTTAATTTCGAAATTAATCAATTTGGAGCTATTGTAAACTGAATATGACTGTATTATAAAAAAATATTTTATGTTTTTCTAAAGGTGCCGCTCTCCTCCCTTATAAAAGGACACCTCCTCTCTCTTCTCTTTACACAAATTTGAGCCTTCAAGCTCGGACAAACCCTGGCCATATCCCTTATAAACTTCCCTAGAAACATTATAGAGGTTATGGTCTCCTCAAAAGACAATCTCTAGTTCCTTAAGAGAATGCTTAAAAGAGGTGCGTCAAAGAAGAAGTAATCTCTTCTACCGATTCTTTCATGTTTCTTTCTTCTTATTCATCATCTTCTTCATTAGTTGTTTCATTATAAAGTAATAACATAAGTATAACTAATATACTGATATGATATTATAAATATGAAACAACCCCATTTTACCTTCTATCCATCCTATGTAAAACGAAATCACCGCACGTGCGTACGTACGGAATACCGTCTCCACGTTGTGGTGTAATTTGTTTTTCAACAACACCTTACATGGATACGTATAATGGTGTAAATAATAACTATATGTAGTTATTATAACATCATTCTGATTCTGAGATATTATATCATCCACTCCAATTCAATTCAATAAGTATGGGAATGATATCATCGCTCATGCATACGTATGGATTACCATATCCACGACGTGATGAGATTTATTCTCCATGTTAACCATTCAAAAATGATTATAAAGTATATATAATGAACAATAATAAATATATGACATGATAATGCTACTAGATTTATATATATATATATCTCATCTACATACTTCAATTCAAATCAATATGTGAAGGAAAACAACTTTAATACATGCGTACGACCTACCGTCTCCATGAACGATGTATATCATTTCTTTTACCTATCTATTATATATATCAAATTTATATATATGATATATAAATCAGGATTTATGTTTTTTATATACGTAAATCATGATATAAGTAATGATATCATGAACAAAAAGTCCAAACACGTACGATAAATGAAATAATTAATACCCAAAACTATGCTTTAACATGGAAATCACAACTGAATTGGTAATATAAAGACATATGTGAATCATATATGATATCATAAATATTATTATGGTTCTATTAAAAGTTAATAATATTTTTAAATCCAATATAAAAGTGATTCGGACACATACAGAAGAAATTCGACCTATGGTAAGGGACAACTTTTCCAATCTCGTTTTTGTCCGAGATTGTTCATTCATATGTATTTTCTGGGGTTGTTGTTATCATCCATGCCCATGTTTTCTAAAAAAATTATGTATGTGTAAATTTCTATTAATTATTTTTTAATTTGACCAAATTTTATGAAAGTAATCTTACATTTGTTTACCACATGTGGAACTTTTTGACTTTTCCGACAAAAGTATGAGGCGAATGTTTTTTTAACTTAACATATATGGCATGAACAGATTTTTACAGTTTCATAATGCCATATTTTCATGAAGCTTCCTCTACAAGATTTCATGATTATATTCAATAAAATCTTTATCTTTTAAAATTTCATGGCATTTAGTGAAAACGAAAATTTTTTCTAAGAAGAAAAGATATTTTCCTCAGGAATTCATTTCAAGTGTTTTTATCAAATCTATTTTCCATCCAAGATGACATTATTTAATATGTTTATATTTCAAGTATAATGCCTCTATTATGTTCATTGTCTGATTTTTATTATGATTAAATGATATCAATTGGTTTTATATGGATAATTTTATGATGGACGATGTTTATAAAACCCATTTTATTCGTTGGGTTATGATGAATGTTTTATGTTTATGTTGTGGAACACGTAAGAATGATTTCATTATAAGATGGGTGGGACATATATCTCCCTCCAATGCATTGGGTAAAGATTTATTTCTCATGAATAGACATGGCTGTAATGGTAAGTTAATCTGGTTCAGTGAAAAAGGACTGGAACGAGGAGTGAACTCGATTCAGAAAGGGACTTTGTCCACTAAGATGGTCTTGGAATCAATTCCTTGGCTACTATGGAAATCATATAATGTGATTAATGGTTTTCCACAATTACATGTTTCATTCCCATGGTATTTTATCATGATTGATGTTCCTTTATGTTATATGCATTATGTACTGCTAAGATTTATGTCATGTTCATGTTTTTATGTTCAAATGTTTATGGGTTGTTTTTTGTTCTCCTTGTTTACCCTATCAAAGCATTTGAGCTCACCCTTTTTATCTTTTATTTTCCCCAGGATATAAAGAATGGTTTTAGGTAAGAACACAAAAGGTGAAGATCTTTATGGGATATGTTTAAGATCTTTCACCATGATTAGATGATTATATTATGAGTTTCCAAAGACATTAAACTATTACGATCATTCAATGTTTGTTTTTGTTATGTATTAAGTATTATACAAAATTAATGTAATTTCCATGTATGTCATGTACGGGTCTATACAGTTGTTATTAGAGGAATGGTTTAGATAACCTTTGGAAACTAGGATACGAAAACTTTGATGAGATGCCTAGTGATATTTCTAAGGTATGTCTAGGAATTCCCCAAAGGTTTAGTAATATCCTTATGGTTAAGTATACGTATATGTAATAGTCCTAGAATTATGGTAATGATATTTGAATTAAACATAAGATTGTAGATATTGAAGGTAATCCCCCTTTATTATGTTGTTTTCCTAGCATGAGATTTTCCTCTCACACTATTCTTTTTGGGTTTTAGACGATTGCTGGAACCCGAAGGAAATGTATTAATCAATGTAATGAAAAATGCAGTGATTTTCATCCTGAACAAACCAATGTTATGGGAGATGGAGTGAAAAAATCTTATTTCTATAATTACACAATGTATGAATCATTCAGGACATCCGATTGAGTAGTGAAGGGAACAATATTCTATTAAGTCATTTATGAGGCAACGTCCACCTTATTTCAAGGGGTCTTCTGTTCCATTTGTTGCTGAAAAATAGATTACTACCATTGAAAATATATTTTCCATACATCGTTGTTCATAACATGAAAAAATCATTTTGGATTTTTACCATTTAGAAGGTGAAGCAGACCAGTGGTGGACTCTAATTATGAATACAAGGCCCAAAGATGAAATTTAATCCATGGAATGGGATTAGTTCAAGAACATGTTTTTCAATAAGTATTTCCCTCATATTCATCGAACAAATATGGAAAATGAGTTCCTTGAGCTTATGAAAAAGGATGATGAATCTATTGGTATATATGAGGTGAATTTTACAAGTCTTTCAAGGTATGAATCTGTCTTTATCATCCATGTTGAAAGTAATGTTGATCGATTTTACGGTGAATTAAAATCAAGTATTCTAAGGGAATTAGAGATAAGAGACTTCAGTAGCTATGAAGAAATTGTGTGTTGTGCTGTCTAGGTAGAACTAGAAGTTCGTGTTACATATCCATCTGATGGTTTTGATGAGAAACGAAAGATGGATTTCAATGAGAAATCTCAAAAAAATGGTGAAAAAGGTGAATGTTTCTTTATGCTCAAAGTGTGGAACCAATCATGATGGAGATTGTATAAAAGGTACTAGAAAATGTTTTAAATGTAGAAAAGAAGGTCATCAAGTAGTTGAGTGTCGATTTAATGGGATAAGGTAGCTAATGATTTTAATGGGAGAAAAGACTACAGAGAACGCTCCACCAACACTTCAATACTAAAATTGCAAGGAAATGGGGCAGTATGCTAACCAATGCCCTAATCTAAGGGTTAATGATGATCGACATCAACAACCTCGTATAAAAAAGGATAGTGTGAAGTCACATGTGATCATTATTAGAGATGTTGAGTATGAAAACTATGTGGTGGAATGATTCTATGTTTATGTAAAGGGATTCCAAAATAATGTTTTGGAATCTTATTTATAGTATTTTGGAATATTGGAATATCTATGTAATGGTTTATTGTGGTTTTCGATAATTATATGGTACATGTAACCATGAAAAGTGATTTAAATATTTCTTGAAAGTAGAAGATATGCTCATAATAAAGAGAAAAGGAGAAAATAATATTCATGAGATCATGATTGATATGAGGACAAAGTGATTTCATGGTTTGAGTATATTAAATTTTTGGGATTTTGGATTGTGACCAACAAGATATATCTTATGATATATTGGGGATTAATGATGGTATTCACATTCTTGTTATATGAACATTCTGGTAAATGTTTTCTTCATACTGTGAGATTTGAACACAAGTATTTTGGATAATCCTAAAGAATGGAATGGATTAAGTTGGTCCTCAGATAGTATCGTTTAAGGCTAGAACTTTTTCGATATTATTTCAAAAATGTTATAATAGAATATTTTTTGAAAAAGGACAACCTGTAGGATGGGTGGCAATCCGTCGCGTCAGACAAGGATGCGAGAATCGAACCCACAATCGAAGTACGAGAGGCCTCTATCGCCTACCACTGTCTTACATTAAGTCCCTGGTCAGAATAAATTAGATTAAATTTATTAAGTGGTATGATATGTGAAGTATATGTCCATTTTAGGAACCAGTTACGATTAATCTCACCACAGATGGACTTATGTATATTTAATAACATTTTCTAACATTTTGTTTAAGATAGATAGAATGACCCACCATTCTATGACATGATCTGCTAACACGTTACGAATGAAAAATTTAACTTCATTTCATTAAGATATGAAGTGGAAATTGTTCAAGGAACTTCCAACTATGAGATTTTACCAAAATCAAGTAAGTATTTCTTCTAATTCAAATTCATAAACTTTAGAGAAATGATCTTGAAAATCCAAAAGGTTATCCTAGTGTCCTTATATCCGATGAATCAGATGGTACCTTAGATAATCACAAATATATGGCTTTTTTATTGATGGATTTTTCATAGCCATGTTCTCTACCATTCTCCATCAGAACATTAAGGTTATATTTCTCTTCCATATCTATATTTTCACCTGTGTTGTCTTATGTGGAAACCCAGTGCTGAGTTACTTTGGGTGACCGTTATGATTTTAACATTCCTTTTTAAAATGAACTTTTAGTATTCCTTTTTACGATGTGGGTTTCTATAAAAGAAAATTTCAAGTAGTAAACCATTTATAACACCAATGAATTTTGTGGGCGAAATTCATTATAAGGGTGGTAGAATGTAACACCCTGAGATTTTATGAGAAATATTACTTTTTTATTACTCTGATGTATTGTGTTGTATGCTACAACATGATTAGCTTGCGTTATACACAACACCATATTAGTTTATAGTATACACAAACACTATTCTAGGCTTTTGTTGCATGCCAGAGCAACCTTCATCGATAGCGTGTGTTATATACAATATCGAGTTTCACTAAATGAGATATTATTATAATATTTTTATGAACTAGCCTTTATGAATAGAAATAACCACTTTTTGAAATTTTATTAATTTTACCTTTCAAAAGGGACTTCATATTGGGATATGGGATATCAAAATTAGTCTAGGGTGATTTTTTTATATGAAAACTTTCTATTTTTGATTAATAGTGAAAACACTGGGTTACTATTTAAAAACCAACTTTTTATTTAAATAGTTATTTATTTTATTTCAATTTATATTAGGTCAAAATAGATACATAATACTTATATATGTTCAATGTAACTTGTAACACCCCATGCTTCCAAGGTACGCTTCTTTTTGAATAATACAGTAGCGTGTGTTGTATGCAACTTCGAGTTCAAACACACACCACAACCAATCAAACTAGCCATTATGAATATTAATACCCACTTTTTGAAATTTTATAAATTTTATCTTTCAAAATAGACTTCATTTTTGGATTTGGAATATCAAAATTATCTTAGGGTGAATTTTTGGTATTTTTCTGAAAACATTCATTTTTTGATGAATAGAGAAAAAACACTGAGTTATAGTTTAAAACCAAATTTTTATTTAAATAATTATTTATTTTATTTAAATTTAATTAAGGACAAAATAGATAAATAAAACCTATATATGTTCAATGAAATTCATTGGAGTTAGTATATAATAATTTTAGTTATAAAAATTTTATTGAACTTTTCACCGTCTTTTACCCACCATCTAGGAGAATTTGGAAATTCACATAATACATAATTTTACCACTTCTCTGAGTGGAATTTAAAAAATCCAAGAGACAATGTTAATATCAAGGAGTAAAATGTGATTCAATGATATGAAAATAATTTTTGTTGAATAGTAACTTTTTACTTTTATTTTCCACGGTTAAATGTAAATAGGGTAATTAAGGGTAAAATGATATTAATATTACCCTAACACATTTCATTATTCTATTGGACAAGTGTATCTTAACCAAAAACAATCTTATAAATAAAATATTATCATTTAGGTCCAATTGGATTAGATTAGGACATTTATTATTATTTAATTCAATGAAGAGATAAAAGTGATAAAATCAAAATTTAATAACTAAAACATTTTTAGTATACGGTTATTCTTAAGATAAATTCGAATATAAATATTCATTATAAATATAAAAATATTTCCTATATAATGTTATTTTATTTATAATTTTTAGACATTAAATAATTTAATTTATTTATGACACAATGGTGATAGAGTAATTATCTAATTAATGAAATATTAAAATAATTGATATTATTAATATCAAAATAAATGTAATTTGAGACTTTTTATGAATTAAACTAATTTTATAGGTTAATATGACATATTAGTATTGGTTATATAAATTTTTTTCGAAGAAATAATGCTGTTATTAAATTATAAAAAACAAAATACCCAATAGTGTCAGAATTGACATAAAAGTGTTTTTAAAAGAAATATTATATTATTAATTTATATTCTATTCCTAAAAACCTAAGGATATGCCAAAAGAATTATATAATGATGGGTGTATCATTAATGGACCACATGGGGGTCTCTTGGATGTATATAGTATGTTTATTAACCATATTATATAAAAATACAATGTGACAAAGTAAATGTCAAACTATTTAACTAAGAGTTAAATATAAACGATAAGGCCAATATAGTGACCCAGTCCTATCTAAAATCTATTGGATGAAATTATTTAAACCCAAACCTACCATTTACATTGAATATTACACTTTGGATCCATTAGAAACCGAATATCATTATATAATAAAATAATATTTTCAATCTTTCCTAAAGATCCCCTACTCCCCCTTATAAAAGGACACCAATTATAACCAATTATTCATACCTTCAAATTCTTTGAGTTCGGCCAACCTCTGCCCAAATATTCTTCCAACTTCCCTCATTTCATCCTAATGTCCTTCCTTTAGTCACAAAGCCAACTTAAAGAGCCCTTTTGATCAAATCAGAAAGAAGAACCCGAAGAAGAGGTAATAATTTCACCGCCCTCATTCAAGTTCCTTTCTTCATCCACCTCTTCATTATTTGTTATTTCCATTCTAAAACAATAACTCCAATATCTTCTATATACTGTGATGTTATTATAAATATGGTACAACCATATTCAGTATTCTATCAATCCTTTTAATGACATGTCACCATACATGCGTACGTACGACTTACTGTCTCCACGTCATGGTGTAATTGTTATTCAAAACATTATTTTTTGGATGGGTATTATATTGATGTGTAATTGAAGTAAATAATAAATATAACATTATAATGATTCTTCATATACGATATAACATCAAATTATATATTATTTTAATATCAAAATAATGATATTGTCGCTCATGCGTATGTACAGACTACCATCTCCACGAACACTATGAGATTCATTCCCCATCGTATCCATTCAATACTAATTTTCCATTGATGATTAAAAATAAAGTTTAAGTATTCTATATCATTATGGATATGAATAATATACAACCTATCAATAACAAACACGGATTATGTAACAAAATATATAAAAAAATGAGTAAGTTAACACCTGAAACGACGATAATACTAAAATATTATTAACAAAGCTATGATAAAAGATCATATATGATATCATATTAATGTATATGATTATTTTATAATATAATAACAATTATTTCACTGTTATATAGGAGGTTAACCTACCCTCAACCATGGAAAATTACAAGGTAAGTGTTTATTTCACAATCTCTTCATTATCCGATGTTGTTTATACGTAATTATCTTCTGGGACCTATTTATCATCCACATCCATGTTTCTTGAAAATGTATTTCAAAACAATTTTACTATTTACTAGACTATGGGTTAATTTCATTTATACACATGTTTGAATTTTTATAAAATGGTTTGAAATGAATGTTTTCGTAGTTTTCCAAACAAGGTCCTTTTTAACCCTTTTCGACAAAATTAAGGTAAAAATATCTTTTTTAACTTATACAGTGGGTGAGGATGTTTTCCGCCATTATGAAATCATTGAAGATTCCCTTAAAAGCTTATAAGTATTTTTTTCAAAATAAATGTTTTCTTTTATAACTACGTGACTTATAAATGATTTCAAAAAAGATATATTTCTCTCAAATAGTTTTAATTTCATCTATGTCAACATCCTTTGATGGATTTTAAGATTATTTGAAGTTTATTTTTTATAATACAAAACTTCCATATTGTATTGATGGTTTTGTGATATGTTTGACTATGGATGTGTTATTTTTATACCATTCCTGGTTTATAGAGAAAATATTGAAATTTCGAATGCTAGTTTTAATACGAATGTTTATGTCATGTTTAAACCTATTAATATGAGGAATGCATTGGACTTAATTAGTGACGGGTGGAGCCCGCTATAGCTCCTCGATGCTTAGTAGGTCTCATGAGACAAACTAGTGTCTTGTCACAAGGCCTTGACAAAATCTTACTTGTAGTCTTCTCACAAGGCCTTGACTATGTGGTTATGATCGTCTGGCATTACGCATTCCATCATTATGAAAGTGGTTATTGATATTGCATGTGATTATTAGATTAGTAGAAAAACCATGTGAATAAGAAAATGGAATTATTTCATTTTATTTCTACCATACTATGCTGAAGTTCATGTTTAAAAGGTTTTTCTTTTATTTATACATTGCATTAAATGTTTATGCTTATTTATGAATGTTTTCGCTATATTGTTATCCTTACTGGGTATCTGAGCTCACCCCTTTCTATGTTTTATTTTTACCAGGATGTGAAGAAGTATTTTATGAATGACCTGCAGGGATAGTATAAGGGGATATGAGTGTAGAGAGAAGATGTTATTTTAGTTTTCACTTTATGATGTAATGTAATCTTTATGAATATATCTAGTGTTTCCAAGGATACTAAACTAATTGGTCTTTCGAGACTTCATCTGTTATGATCATACCAATGATATGTAATAATGCACCGACTCTGGGTAATTGGGGTCGGGGCATTACAGTTGGTATTAGAGGAAGTTTAGTACAAATATTGGAAACTAGATTTAGATATACACTGATTAGAGCACATATCCCTAAGATTGACTTTGAGGATTTTTATAGAATAACTTCCTAGAATTTTGGTATTGTATAGATTTTTTGAGTTTTCCAAGAAATACATCCATGTCTGGATACGAGCAGGTAGAGGTGGATCTGGCATAGATATACCTATGGGTAAAACCCGAAAACACCTCTTTGAGCTAGACATGAACGGGAACTGGTGCACGACAATGGGATTGATGCACTCTTGGTTACGAAACTCCCAACTGATATGATTTGGATAATTTACCTTTTCTATACAAACAAATTTTAATTTTTTTAATATAAGATGAGAATAAATGAACTTGGTTAATAATAAGGTGTTTCAAATTGAGAATATGGTGTCATGATATTCTCTAAATGATTTTTTACTACTATTACTCACACAATGCATTCTAGTTTTAGTCAATGGATCGAGTCCAAGGAAGTCATAGTAACATTGGGAATTATGTACAAGGTGGGAACAATGGTGGAAATGAGAAACAAAATGGAATGTTGGTAGGCGTAAAAGATATCTTGTTCATGCCAAATTATTTTTCCAAAAATATGATCAACATCAGATGTATTAACCAACACCCAGACTCAATAAATAAGAGAAAGGTGAAGAATGATAAGACGTCCAATAGTGTAGACCATGGAGAAAAGAACCCTAAATTTCCATCATGCAGGAAGTGTGGAAGGAGACACCCAGGAATGTTTTTCAAGAGAAAAAAGAAATTCTTTACATGTAGGAAAGAAGGACATAAAGTGAATAATTGCTGAGAAAAAATGAAGAGTACTATGGAAGAAAATAAAAATGGTCCCATGAATCCATTTAGAGTCATTTTTTCATAAATGTAGGGGACCTGGCCATTACCTAAGTGAATGACCAATTCTATTGTATATTTTCTGAGTCAAAGAAGAATCTATGTGGAAATAAATGGTTGGAGAAATGTTTAGATGTATTAGTGCTCCATGTTGTTGGGATTACTTTGGAATAATTTTATCTTGTATTTGTAACACCAAAGTTTGCCATGTGCGTACGATATTTGAGGAAGAGTTATCTTTTCCCTTTTGGATATAGTTATAAATAACAATTTGGTATTATATGATCATTGAGTTTGAGATAATTACATGTTATTATATTTTGGGATGAAAATTCAAGGTATGAGATAACATTTCTGGTTAAAATTATGTTATGGTTATTTTTGAGGAATTTTTCTCATTTTGGTAATGTTATAAAATATATTTTTTGAAAAAGGACAACACGCAAATTGTGTGACAACCCATCACATCGGACAAAGCTGTAGGAATCAAACCCACACCCAATGTGCGATTGGGATTTATCACCTACCACTAGAATACGTGAAGTCCCTGGTTAGCGTGGCTATTTATTTTTAGTTAAATGATTTTATTGATCAATAATAAGTTGATTTGGGTTCTTATGAATTATCAAATGAATAACCTTAGTTTAGGAAAATGATTTGGTGATTAAGGCATAAGTTTTATTTTGGAAGATGTTCGCTTTGTTGGGAACACTGTATGCCCAAGACAAATAGAATACTATAGGATTTAATTTGAGGAGTAATGGTGGATTTTTATCTACATTTTTATTGAGGATTTATAGTGATTTGGGTTTTTTATGGAAATGATTAACCTATAATAGAGAATATGTGATTAGGTTAATTACTTTTAAGTATGTGACTTCAAGAGTAGTTGATGTCATTTGGAGATACAATTTAATGTGGAAGACTACAAAACAAAATTCTTCAATGTTTTGGATTTCAATATTAGTTTGGATTTTAATGAAGGATTTTAAGGACAACTATTTATTGAATGTTATTTATTTAACTTCGGGGTATTGTTGGTTTAATTTTAGAAATTAAGATTAGTGTTTCTTTCACTATGAGAATATCCTTTTGGGGGATCATCAGATCTTGTACTAACCGTTTTTATTTTGATTAATCTCTAAAGACAGGGTAAATATATAGTTTATCCTCTGTGGATCATGTGATTCTATAAGAGTTTATTCTAGCTCTTCTAGAGTGACAAAGTCTTCTTGAATACTCATTGTTTAAAAAAATGAGTTGGTTGAGGAAATTTAATAAAGAATGAAACTCTACTTAAAAAGAAAGTATATCTCTTTATTTTCTTAGTGAATCTCATAAATGAATTCCTCATATTTATGTAATGTATCTTGAAAAAAATGCAGTCCATATACTTTTCATATAGGGAAACTAATGACCATTTGTCTCATCACAGGTTTGTGGCTTTCTTGTTGTCAAATTTCTCCTGATCATTTTTCTATCCCTCTCCATCATAACATGACACTTAGTTTATCTTAAATATCCATGTTTTCATACATGGAATCCTAGTATGAGTTATATTGGGTGACTTGCGTACTTCTCTTTCTTTCATTTAAGCTGATAGTTTAATTGACTCTTTTTATGATGTGGGACTTTCCATTATATTCCCATGTCAGATTTTAATAATTTGTTAGGAGGAAATTATTTGAAGGAGGGGAGAATGTAACACCTCAAGCTTCCACGGTATTCTTCTCTTTTAATAATACAATAGTGTTTGTTGTACACAACTTCGAGTTCTAACACACACTACAACCAATAAAACTAGCTGTTATGAATAGTAATACCCACTTTTTAAAATTTTATAAATTTTATCTTTCAAAATGGACTTCATTTTTGGATTCGGAATATTGAAATTAGCTTAGGTTGAAGTTTTGGTATTTTTCTGAAAACATTCAATTTTTGATAAATAGTGAAAAAACACTGAGTTTTAGTTTAAAACCAAATTTTTATTTAAATAATTACTTATTTTCTTTAAATTTAATTAAGGTTAAAATTGATACATAATAACTAAATATGTTCAATGTAATTCATTGGAGTTAGTTTCGAATAATTTTAGATATATAAAAATTTTATTGAACTTATGACCGTCTTTTACCCACATCCTAGAAGAATTTGGAAATTGACATAAAACTTAATATTACCGCTTTTGTGAGTGGAATTTCAAAAATATGAGAGACACAGTTAATATGAAGGCATATAATGTGGTTCAATGAGTTGAAAATAATTTTTGTTGAATAGTAACTTTTTACTTTTATTTACCACAATTAAAAGTAAATAGGGTAATTAAGGGTAAAAATGATATTAATATTACCTTAACACATGTTCTAATTCTATTGTACAAGTGTATCTCGACCGAAAACAACCTTAGAAAGAAAATATTATCATTTAGGTCCACTTGGATTAGATTTGGACATTTATTTTTATTTAATTCAAAGAAGAGTTAAAGGAGATAAAATCAATGTTTAATAACTAAAACATTTTTCATATAATGTTATACAATAGAAAAATTAGATTATAAATAATAATTAGAAAGATAAAATGATTTTATACATAATGGTATTTTATTTATAATTTTTAGACATTAAATAATCAAATTTATTTATGACACAATGGTGATGTAGTAATTACCTAATTAATGAAATAGTAAAATAATTGATATTATAAATATAAAAATAAATGTAATATGAGACTTTTTAGTAATTATAATAATTCTATAGGTTAATATGACATATTATTATTGGTTATATAATTTTTTTTCGATGTAATAATGATGTTATGAAATTATCAAAAAAAAAATACCCAATAGTGTCAAAATTGACATAAAAGAGTTTTTAAAACAAATATTATATTATTAAATGATATTATTTTTCTAAAAATCTAAGGATTGGCCGAAGGACTTATATAATGATATTTTTATCAATAATGGACAACTTGGGGGTCTCTCGGAAGTATATACTATGTTTATTAACCATGTAATATAAAAATACAAAGTGACATGGTAAATGTCAATCTATATAACTATGAGTTAAATATAAATGATAAGGTTAATATAGTGACCCAAACCTGTATTAAATTAATTGGATGAAATCGTTTCAACCCGAAACCACCTTATACTTTGAATAGTCTACTTTGGTTCCATTATAAATCGAATATCATTATATAATAAAATAATATTTTCATGATTTCCTAAAGAGCCCCTCCTCCTCCTTATAAAAGGACACCGCTTCTAACCAATTATTCATACCTTCAAAGCCTTTTGCACATACAACCTCTGAAAAACTATTCTCTCAAAATCCCTCACTTCATCCTGAAGGCCTTCCTTTAGTCATAAAGCCAAATTAAATATCCATTTTGATCAAATTAAAAGGAAGAACTCGAAGAAGAGGTAATAATTTCACCACCCTCTTTCATGTTCCTTTCTTCTTCCACTTATTCTTTATTTGTTTTTTCCATTATAAAACAATAACTCCAGTATCTTCTATATACTGTGATGTTATTATAAATATGGTACAACCATATTCATTATTCTATCCATCCTTTGAATGAATGTCACCATACGTGCGTACGTACGACTTACTGTCTCCACATCGTGGTGTAATTGTTATTCAAAACATTATTATTTGGATGGGTATGAAATTGATTTGTAATTGAAGTAAATAATAAATATAACATTATTATGATTCTGTATATATGATATACCATCCAACTATATATTATTTTAATATCAAAATAATGATATTATTGCTCGTGCGTACATACGGACTACCGTCTCCACGAACGCTATGAGATTCATTCCCCATCGTATCCATTCAAAACTAATTTTACATTGATTATTAAAAATAATGTTTAAGGATTTGATATCATTCTGGATATGAATAATATACAACCTATCAATAACAAATAGTTCTTATGTAACAAAACATATAAATGAAAACAAGTATGTTAACACCCGAAATGACGATAATACTAAGATATTATTAACAAAGCAAAGTTAAAAGATAATATATGATATCATATTAATGTATATGATTCTTGTATAATTTAATGACAATTATTTCACCATTATACAGGAGGTTAACCTATCCTCAACCAAGGAAAAGTACAAGGTAAGGGTTTATTTCACAATCTATTCATTATCTGAGGTTGTTTATACGTAATTATCTACTGAGACCTCTTAATCATCCACATCCATGTTTCTTGAAAATTTATTTCAAAACATTTTTACTATTCACTATAATATTAGTTAAAGTCATTTATACCCTTTTTTAACTTTTTATAAAATAGTTTGAAAGTAATCATTCTTTTGTTTTCCAAACTAGGTCCTTTTTAACCCTTTTTGACAAAATTAAGGTAAGAATGTCTTTTTTAACATATATGGTGGTTGAGGATATTTTCTGCCATTATAAAATCATTGAATCTTACCTTAATAGCTTATAAGGATATTTTCAATGTAAATGTTTTCTTTTATAATTATTTGTCTTTTAAATGATTTCCAAAACGAGATATTTCTCTCAAATAGTTATGATTTCATCTATATCAACATCTTTTGATGGATTTTATGATTATTTGATGTTTATTTTTTATGATACAAAACATTCATATTTTATTGAAGGTTTTGTGATATGTTTGAATGTGGATGTTTTATTTTAATAACATTCATAGTTTATAGAGAAAGTATTGACATTTCGTATGCAAGTTTTAATATGAATGTTTATGTTATGTTTAAACCTGTTCATATGAGGAATGCATTGGACTTAATAAGTGACGAGTGGAGCCTGATATAGCTCCTCGATGCATGGGTAGGCCTCATTAGACAAACTAGTGTCTTGGCACAAGGCCCTGATAAAATCTTATTTGTAGTCTTGGCACAAGGCCTTGACCATGTGGTTATGATAGTTTAGCATTAGGCATTCCATCATTATGAATGGGGTTATTGATATTGCATGTGACTATTCGATTAGTAGAATAACCATGCGAATAAGTAAATGACATTATTTGATTTTATTTCTGCCATTTTATGCTGAAGTTCAAGTTTAAAAGGTTTTTGTTTTAGTTATACATTTCCTTAAATGTTTATGCTTATTTATGAAAGTTTCCACTATATTATTATCCTTACTGGGCATATGAGCACAACCATTTCTATGTTTTATTTTTCCCAGGATGTAAAGAAGTATTTTATGATTGACTTACAGGGATAATATAAAGGGATATGAGTGTGGAGACAATATGTTGTTGTAGTTTTCACTTTATGATGTAATGTAATCTTTATGAATGTATCTAGTGTTTCCAAGGCTACTAAACTAATCGGTCTTTCGAGATTTTATCTTTTGTGATCATACCAATGTTATATAATAATGAACCGACTTGGGTAGATGGGGTTGGGGCATTACATAACTCATTAGAGTCATTTTATTATAATTTTAGAGATATAAAAATTATATTGAAATTTTTACCGTCTTTTACATACCTCCTAGGAGTTTTTTTTTCAAATTTGCATAAAACATAATTTTACAACATGTGTGAATGGGATTTCAAAAATCCGAGAGAAACGATTGATATCATTAAGAAAAATGTGGTTCAATGAGATGAAACTAATTTTTAGTGAATAGTAAGTTTTTACATTTATTTACCACAGTTAAAAGTAAATAGGGAAATTAATAGTAAAAATGATATTATTATTACATTAAAACATGTCCTAATTCTATTGGATAAGTGTAATTAGACTAAAAATAACCTTAAAAATAAAATGTGACCCTTTAGGTCCACTTGGATTAGATTAGGACATTTATTATTATTTAATTCAAATAAGAGTTAAAAGAGTTAAAATCATTGTTTAATAACTAAAAAAATTTTAATATATGGTTATAAATATGATAAATTAGACTATTAATATTCATTAGAAATATAATGAGATTTCCTAAATAATGGTATTTTAAATATAATTTTTAGACATTAAAAAATTATATTTATTTATGTCACAATGATGATGCAGTAATTACCTTATTTATGAAATATTAACATAATTGATTTTATAAATACTCAAATAAATGTAATAAGAGAATTTTTATGAATTCCATAAATTTTTTACCTTAATATGACATGTTAGTATTGACTAAATTAACTTTTTTCGAACTAATCAAGCTGTTATGATTTTCAAAAAAATGAATTACCAAATAGTGTCAAAATTGACAAAAAATAGATTTTAAAAAAAATATTATATTATTAATTGATATTAAATTCCTAAAAATCTAAAGATTAACCAAATTACTCAGATAAGGTTATATATATTAATAATGAACCACTTGGAGTTTTTTGGCTTTTTTATAGTAAGTTTATTAACCATATAGTGTAAGAAAACAAGAAGACACGATAAAGGATAAATTATTTAACTTAGAGTTAAATATAAATGATAAGGTTAAAATAGTAACCCAAACCTATCTAAAACCTATTAGTTGAGAGTATTTCGACCCATCCCAACTTTATCTTCTAAATAAATCAATTTGGAGCTATTATAAACCGAATATGACTTTATTATAAAATAATATTTTATGTTTTTCCTAAGGTGCCCCTCTCCTCCCTTATAAAAGGGCACCACCTCCCTCTTCTAATTACACAATTTTGAGCCTTCATGCTCGGCCAAAGCCTGCCCATTTCACTTATCAACATCCATATAAACATTTAAGTGGTTCTGATTTCCTCAAAAGATAAACTCTTGTGCCTTAAGAGGAATTATAAAAGAGGTGCTTCGAAGAATAGGTAATCTCTTCTACCGATTCTTTCAAGTTTCGTTCTTCTTCAACTTCTTATTATTTAGTTTTTTAAATATAAATTAATAACATAAGTATAACTAATATAATTATATGTTATTATAAATATGAAATGACCCCATTTCACTATCTATCCATCCTATGGAAAATGAAATCACCGCATGTGCATACGTACAGAATACCGTCTCCACGCCATGGTGTAATTTGTTTTTCCAACACCACCTTACTTGGATTTGTATAATAATGTATAGAAAAACTATATATATTTATTATAAAATCATACTGATTATGAGATATTATATCATCCACTTCAATTAAATTCAATAATTATTGGAATGATATCATCGCTCGTGCGTACGTACAGATTACCGTCTCCACGATGCGATGAGATTCATTCTCCATGTTAACCATTGAAGAATGATTATAAAGTATATATAATAAAAAATAATGAAATATATGACATGAAAAAGCTACTGGATTTTTGTATATATATATATATATGTCATCTTCTTACTTCCATTCAAGTCAATAAGGAATGTAAATCAACATTCATGCGTACGTACGACCTACCGTCACCATGAACGGTGTATTTCATTTCATTTATCTATATTATATATATATATATACTGAATATATATGATATATAAATCATGATTTACATTATTTATGTAAGTAAATCATGATATAAGTAATGATATCGAGAACGACATGTCCAAAAACGTAGGATAAATGAAACAATTAATACAAAAAATGTTGCTTTAACAAGGAAATGTCAAATGAACGGGTAATATAAACACCAAAGTGAATCATATATGATATAATAAATATTATTATGGTTCTACAACAAATTAATAATATGTTTAAACCCACTATAGAGGAGTTTCAAACACATATGGAAGAAATTGGACCTACTATAAGGGATAACTTTTCCAATCTCATTTTTGTCTGAGATTGTTTATTCGTAATTATTTACTGGGGGTAGTTGTTATCATACATGCCCATGTTTTATATAAAAACATCATGTATGTTTAATGTTTTTTTACCCATTTTTGAATTTTACTATATGTTATGAAAGGAATCTTACATTTTTTTACCACACGAGGAACTTTTTGACTTTTCGGACAAAAGTACAACGAGAATGTTTTTTTAACATAACTTATACGGAATGAACGGATTTTTACCATTTAATAATGCATAATTTTCAGGAAGCATCCTCTTCAACATTTCATGATGATTTTAAATAAAATCCTTATCTTTTAAAATATCTTGGCATTTTGTGAAAAAGAAAATGTTTTCTAAGAAGAAAGGATATTTTCGTCAGGAATTAATTTCAAGTGTTTTTATCAAAACTATTTTCCATCTAAGAAGAAATTATATAATATATTTATCATTCAAGTATAATGTCTCTATAATGTTAATGGTTTGATTTTTCTTATGATTAAATGATATCCATTTGTTTTATATGGATAATTTTATGATGGGATGATGTTTATGAAACCCATTTTATTCTTTGGGTTATAATGAATGATTTATATTTATGTTGTGGAACAAGTAAGAATGATTTCATTATGAGATGGGTGAGACCTATATCTCTCTCAAAGGAATTGGGTAAAGATTTATATCTCATGAGATAGAAATGGCTAGAATGGTAATTTAATCTGGTTCACTGATACAGGACTGGAACGAGGAGTGAACTTGATTCAGAAAGGGACTTTGTCCACTAAGATGTTTTTGGAAGAAATGCCATGGATACTATGGAAATCATATCATGTGATTAACGGTTTTCCACAATTACATGTTTTATTCACATGCTATTTTATCATGATTGATGTTCCTTTATAATCTCTTCATTATGTACTACTATGATTTATGACATTTTCATGTTTTTAATTTCAAATGATTTTGTGTTGTTTTATGTTCTCCATGTTTACACTTACTGAGCATTTGATCTCACCCTTTTTATATTTTATTTTCCCCAGGATATAAAGAAAGGTTTTAGGCATGAAAAAAAGGGTAAGATCTTTATGTGAGACGTTGAAGATCTTTCACCATGATTAGAAGATTATATTTCGAGTTTCCAATGAAACTAAACTACTACGGCCCTTTAGTGTTTGTTTTTGTTATGTATTTAGTATTCTGTAAAAGTAATGTATTGTCCATGTACATAAAGTACGGGTCTCTATACACCATTTTACAAAATATTCAGAACTTTCCAAACCTATTGTGGAAGAGGTCATTGTGATAAATGGTATGGAGGAAAATAAGAGATGTATAAAAGATGAGCATCACTTAAAGTCCATTTTTGTGTATTCTACTCGGTCGAAAATTATAATGGGGTATTTTTGGGAATGATTGGTCAATTACAACAACTATTCCTTTAGATATCATTTGTGGAGTATTCTTTAACTATAAGTAAATATTATTATTGAAAACACCAGATGGATTATTGGAAGAGGTTTTATAGCGTTATGAAAGGAAAAATAGGCATGATATCCCATTTTATACCCTAGTTTTCTTGTTCCCACTTTATATTCACAAAATTGGTGACCCAATATGCATTGCTATCATGGAATATCAGAAGGAATTATATATAAACATCCACATTGAGGTTGTTCCTAACCAGTATGTATTCACTCCATCTCACATGGTCTAGATTAATTATTCTATTTTTTTCAATATGTTTCAGACAGATCAAAATCAATATATCTTGGTCCAAAAGCATTGGTGTAGATTTATTCTAGTGAAAATGAACTATCTTATATAGAGGATTATGAATCAAGGAATATCCATAGATATTAATATTCAATGAAAAAGTATAAAACGTTTATCTAAATGTGTGTGTTGTGTGAATGATAAAATTATATCAGTGGTTCACCTGGTCATAGAAAGTGACAAGGAGAGTTATATATTTGGTTAATTAGAGGGTATATCAAGTTCCAATTTTTGGTTTAATTAAAATTAAGAACATATGAAAGCATAGTTTAATAGATAAGGGGTTACGAGCTCGGTCTCCCTATGAATCGTTCTTCCTACTGTAGAATGCTAGATGTTATATGTGTCATATAACATTGCCATACATCAAGGATTTAAACCTTAAAATTTGTATCTAAAAATTAGATCTTTTCACCTCACAAGAGCTTTCAGTTCTTTATGTAATAAATATTTCATTTCAATGTTAATGTGGTGTAAGTCTTCATATTCTATCATGATTAGAGGTTGAGGATGATGGTTATTCAAGAAGGTGTGAAATCAAGGTTGGAAATTAAATACTAATGGTTCTTTTGTTCAAGTTACCATGCGAAATGGGGGTATCAAATGATATTCTCAGGACTATATCATTTTATCTATCTCATATTTTTAGTGGCATGTATTTTTTGGGAAATAATAATCTCATGAAATGATCATCAAAATCACTCTCTTTAGGATGAAAAAATTCAACCCAGCTATTATTGAATTATAATCTTCCAATATGATCAATGATTTGATTATTACCTACACCAAACATTGGAATATTTTGGTTTCTACCAAAACCTATCGAAAAAATTTTCATCTAGAGGTTGATATATTTTTCACATGGTTGGAGGGAAATATAGAGGCCTACACTCATTCTTCAAAGGATATCATATGGATATATTTTTTAATTTTTTTGAATATTTTTTCCCTTCCTATTGATTTTATTAACATTTTTCGAGGGTATTTCCTTAATCATCAATTTTTTTTCACCCTTGAATATTTTTACTCTTTTTTTTCTAATTTTTTTAAAAATCCTCAATTTCCAGTTTACATGACCACATAATTTAAGGGTTTTGACAAAAAGTAAAAATGGGGCGATTAAATAACCCAAAAGATTATGTCTATGATGATTATATTATTTTTAAATAAGTATATCTAGAATTAAGATGTTAAATATGTGTTTGGTGTTAATGGATAAACTAATAAATGATGACATTGAAGAACCCATTTTTAGTGAAGTATTTCATGGAAATGGGAAGGATGAAGAGTTATTATAAATATAATGATAATATGTCAAAAGTTGAATTGAAAATTGAACATATTGGTTTTGAAATATAACATTATGGAAAAAATAAAAAGGTAGATGTTGTAAATTTAAATTATTATTATAAAGAAAAGGAGAGAACATAGTTATATAATTACTATGATATGGATTCAAGATGGGGTTGATGCTACTATGACTTTAAGGAAAATGTATGAATTCATCATGATTGTAGGGAAATTAATAATTTAAATCCATGAAAATGTGATGAAGATTAAAGAAAGAAACATATAAAAAAAATCAATATGTGTTTGAGGAGAAATATATTGTTCAATGATTAAAATTTCATTTGGATGATTTAAGTGGGAACCCTTCTTTTTCTACATACTTTTACAACATATGTGAATATCAATCTCATAATGAAGATATTCGATAAGATAAAATTATGAAGGATTAAATGAGTAGTTTTTTAAAAACATAGGTTATGTTAATTGTAAATAAATTTGAATCCTTATTAATACTACTGAATTAAATTTTATATAGTTATATTCATTATAAAAATATTAAGAAATTTTATAATCAAAATAGAAAATTGTTTAATCTGTACTATATTTTTTACATGTATTATATGAATTTATTTAAAATATTAATTTTAGAATTTTATAAAATATATTTATAACAATTTTATATCATTATTTATATTTTATGTAAAATTTATCTTAGATTAAATTTTTATGGAGTTTCCACAAAATTTGATTTTATGGGTTAATAGTGGTAAATACATACTTTAATGAATATTGTATTTTATGTTCATATATTTTCAAAATATTAATCTATATCAGAAATATTTTTAAATTTCATTAGTTAATTTTGTTTAAATATAATAAAATAAATGTCCTTATAAAAAATATTATATTTTAATTTGTAATATAAATATTTTTATACTTGAAAATGAATTTTTGTTGGAAAATGATTTTCATCACATTTCCCGGATCATTTTGAAAGCAATGTTTTCAAATTATAGATAATATATTTGATAAAATGGTATCCAGATTTTTTATAATAATATTAAAATATTTTAATTTCATCTCTTTAATTTTTGGTCTTTAATAATAGTAACATTCGTAAAAATGCTACTTATTACTGTAAGAGTTAAAGCGGGTAAAATGGGTTTAAAATAAATTGATAAGAATTAAAATGACCTAAAAGCTTGTATAAAACCTATTTGATGGTCATATTATGGCCCTATAATTAATCTTCTTTAAGAAATTTCTAATTTTATTCTATTTGGATCATGTAATACATTACTATATTTTAATCACTTGAAAAGTCCCAACTATGTCCTCTTCAAAACTTTTCAATTGAAACCCAATATCCTCTCTTATACATATTTCAAGAACCCATTATCTCTGAATATATATACCATAATACTATTATAACACCCCTCACCATGTCCTTTTGGACATGGTTTTTCAGAATACCATCATAGGAAGGCTTTAGTTATAAACCTGAGGGTGTTGTTCGAAGAAGATGTATAATTACTAACTAAGAATTATCTTTTTATTTATTCTTTTACATCCTTAAAATTATATTTTAATATAAAAAAATATTAAAACTCATATCTCACATGTACTATATGGTTATTATTTTTATTTAATAACCATTTTTAATAGGTTATCCATATTATGAGAAATGAAAACATGGATCATGCTTATATGAAGACTAGCGCTTCAATAAAACGATGTGTTTTTTTCATCACAAGAATACAAGGATGATTAAAATGATGTATAAAATTAATATATATGATATTTATAAAATAATTATCATTTCTCAAGATAATATATTACTCAAATTATTACCTTTTCCTTTATTATAAATTGATAACCTCACTCTGGCACACATGTTGACTACCATATCCTCGAAGTGGTGTGAATCATTTTTCACATCCAAATTAAAAGAAGGATTATAAAGATATAAATTATTATTAAAGAATAAATTAATAAAATATTTTTCATTCAGGGAATGTAAAATATTTTCTACTTTATTTATTTTCCACCAAATAGAAAACTAAAAATATCGTTCATACGGCGTACAAATTTCCATCTCTGTGAAATGGTGTGAATAATTTTTAATGATCACCTTGATGGTTTGATTTTAAAATTTTAGATATTGTATAAATATTCTTATTTTTTTTATTTCAGTGTTAATGATATTGTAACCCATTTGAACGTCATCAACACACTGATCTTATTTTGGGGTTTTAAACTGAATTTCGTCAATACATCCAATATAAGCTTAAACTTTTATCCTAAAAAAATACATGCGAAAAAAAGAAATAAATAAAATAATTCAAATTTGAAGATAAATAAAAAAGATTTTATTCATGTAAATAATTATTATCATTGTTATTAAGGGAGATATCAAAATTACAAGACAACTCAGAACATAGGTATGAGATTTTCCTTAGCTACAGTTTTAAATGTTTTTATGTTTTCCTTTCAACCATTTTTCTTCCATTTAAATATTTTTCATAAGTTAATTTATGTAATATTTCATTTATTACAATGTGGTTTGTTAATGTGCAAATACCCTTACCCTAGTTTCCCAGAGTAAATGGTTACTTTATTACATTTTAATAAGAAACAAGACATCACATCCTGAATGATAGAATAATTTAGTACTCTTGAAAAAATCTATTCCTACATTAATTCATTTTAAAATTGAAAAAATAAAATTAAACATAGTATTTTATTAATTTCACCTTCATTTCCTCTATAATAACCTCGTATATTAATCGTAAAACACTTCCTGTTATCCTAGGGATACTAAAAGCTATGAAAGGGGTGAGATAAAATTATCAGCAATGGTATGTCTAAAATAGAAGATAATTATAAATAAATTTTAATCATTGAATCATTCCATGATTTCATGGCCTCATTCCATGACATCATACAAAAATGGGTAAGGTATTGGGTATAAAATCCAAGCTAGTTTGTCTCATGAGACCTACCTTTGCTTCGAGGGGCTATAACAATATCCTCCAATCACATACTATGTAAAATTTATTCCTCATATGAAATGTGTTAAACATAATCAACATAAACATAATTTTTTAATTAATAACAGATGAAATGGTAATAATTACACCAATCAATAGAATAAGTCATAAACTAGCAAGAGAAATATAAAATATGGTAATAAAATTATACATTCTAAGTAAAAATAATCATATAACATCGAAATAAATACTATGGATGAAATCAAAACGACATTTATACAGTGGGTACTAAGTAAAATAATGGAATGATGTCATTGATGGAAAAAATAGAATAAAAATTCCATTATAATCATTTTTGATGAAAATATCCTTTCCACATTGAAAATATTATTAAAACTAAAAGTTCGAAAAATATTTTTCATATAATTTTCATTTAAAATAACAATTTAATTTTATATTTTGTTATTTAAAACATTTAGTGGACATTACTATAAAAAATTTATTAAATTTCATACATGTTAAAACAAAAATTAATTTCACATTTTCAATAAAATCCAAAAATGCCGTGTTTTGAAGATGAAATTAAGATTACATTAAAAAAGTTTATAAAGAAGTAAAAATGGGTAAAATTTTATTTAATATATTATTTTGTGATTTTTAAAGACATTTTTTATCTTTTTATATAACAGGGTTTTTGAAGAAAAGTGATTTCTAATCAAAAAGTGAATCAAAGTCATATTTTCTTAAAAATGTTATTTATAAACCACAAGTACATAAAGAGAAAAAAATATAGGAAAAAATATATTCTCATGAAATAACTATAGTATAATAATCTTCATGAGTTTATTGAGAGATTGATCCTAATAATTCATCATTGGAATCATAATTACAAAAAATCATGATAAATAGTGAGATTTTATCATAAAACCATTACTACTTTGCTAGCATTGAAACAAAATACCAATAAAAGAATAAAATTAAAAGAAACATAGTATATCAAGAGAATAAATAAATTTATTATATCAAATTTCAAAGGGGATGTATATACACATCATAAAAGAATATAGGAGCATAACATGTCATATGTCTCAAAGAAGGAAACATGAGACAAGAATCCATTACCTTAGGTCGAGTTTCAATCATACATGATAAAAAATCATGTATAATAAATATATGTTTATAATAAATATATTAAATAACTATTATAATATTATTAACACCTTTTATTATTTACTTATAGTCTTTTATAATATGTTTATTAATAATTATATGTAAAAAACACTATTTTGGGTGATAATTTCTATGTTTTTATGTATGTTTTGTTATAACAATTTCTATAATTTTAATTGTATATTCATTCCATTATATAAATAATTTTATAAATTTTATAAATATTAATATATAAATTTTAGAGATAGAAAATAGATTACACCATTCATGGAGACGATATGTTGTATCTACAGATAAACATTGTTTCAATTTTTATCAAAGGATGGAATGAAAGGAAAATAAATATTAAATAACATTTTCATAATCATTATTTTGTTATAAAAATCATTTATATTAATCTAATTCATCCTTATTACCATCCATTTTAAATGAAATGAAAAACATTTCACATCAATACGTTAAGCTGATAGTCCACAGGTACACACAAGCAACACTATTGTTTTCACAAATTATTGGAAGGTATGAAGTTAAATGTGATATTTGGTTTCTAGAAGTTTATTTAGGTCAAAAATATCACATATATTAATTTAATTTATCCTTAATACCTTATATGTATGTTTTAAGTGAAAAAATAAACAAATCACTTTATAAGGCATTAATCCTCCGTACATACAAGCGACATTATCGTATCCCTCATGGAATTAAAATTAAGAATGTGTATGTGATATTATAATTAAATTATTATAATAATTTTATAAATATCATAAAAATATATTTAATCCATAATTATGTCCAAACATGAGAGGTGGTAATGGAAAACAAGCTATATCTATTCGTGAGGTGGTAGTCCAACATACCCACTATCTATAGTTTCATTTACCATTGTATGAAAGTGGATATGGATATAAATTATGAAATTAAATTAATAAAATTGTAGTATAAGGGTTAAATATGTGATAATATATCATCATAGTTGAAATATATTTTAATTATATGGAATAAGAAACAAAACAAAATGCATGTTTAATAATTTTACATATTCTTCAGAGAGTCTCTTTAGGTTTATAACTAAATCCGTAATAAGTGGGTTCATTAATAAAACTATATACTATAAAATGTTTTTATGTAATTAAGAAATATAATTTATCTTGAAATGGTGGAATCAAAGGTATTAGGATGTGTGGAGATATGTGGAGAGAGGGTGGCCTTTTATAAGTGTTCGTGAGGGCACACATGGATTTTTTTTGAAAATAATGAATTACACCCATGTTTTTTTCATAACTAAATCCTAATTTTATTTATTCATTATAATAACAAGATATAAGGTCTAAATATGTCCATATAATTAATTTTGTACAAGTTTTAATTAATATTTACCCTTATCTTTCTTGTTTAACCCATGGTAAACCAATTGTTTCCTTAACCATAATAATTAATTTAAATGTGTTTTTACTATAAATTATTGCCAAAAACTGAGATTAAATAATTAGATAATATAAAATTTTCTGATTATAAATATTTATTACACTTTTAAAAATTAAATTCATAAATATTTCATAATTTAATTACTAAATAATCCCATGTATGCATCGATAAAACAATTTTTTCCAACGAGAAACTTCTAAAAGATAAAAGAGTTTTTAGATCATAATTAAAAATGAAATTGAGTCCAATGAAAAGCATTTTTTAAATTTTAATATAATTTAAATAATGTTAAATTAGATGTAATTGTTAATATAATTTATATTTTTTAAAAATTGAATTAAAAGGTAGTTTTCTTTAAAAAACACAATATTTTAATATCCATGAAAAAATTAATATTTTCAAAAAATTCTAAAAATTTAATCCAAAGAAATTTTTTACATTTAAATTTCATAAATAAATTTAAAATATTCAAATAAATTCAATAATAGTGTCAAAATTTAATTTAAATTATGGGTCAAAAGCACCACTAAACAAACAATTAAAAAAATATAGTTTTTCAGAAGATGAGTATTTTTTATTCAAATAATTCTTAATTTATTTATAATCCATAAAAATTCATTGATTTTATTTTATAAATGTGTAAAACATTTAATTTTCATAATTTAGTTATTCCAATTCATACCCACCAGCTTCACTCATTGGTTATGATGGTCATTTTTAAATAATTATATCTTAATAGAGTCTTACATTTTGATGAAACTCGGCATTGCATGCCTCAAAATGATATCAAATAGATTGATTTTATTTTAGATTAAATATTTCATAAAGTCTTTCCATGTTACATTCTCTTCTAACAGTGGTGCTTCATGTCATATACGCTATCACATGAAATTTTCTTTTTTATAATATTATGGTGATACATTCACAACCATAAATAAATTTTAACCCCAAAATTTAATCCTAATATACAAATTAATGGATTGAAATTTGAATATAACTCTGTTGGAAACCCAAATAAAAAAAGTGTGAATAAAAAATGTTCTTGATAAGAGATAAAGGGAAGTATTATTGTCTTTTGGAATAACACAAACCTAGGTTTCCAAGTAGAAGAACATTGGTGGTATGAGAATATGTGGGAATTGATGAAAATCCTAAATAATTAGAGTGAGTGATAGATATAATTGATTATAATAATGTTAATAATCAATGAAATGTTAAGGATATCCAAACCACAATTCTATGATGAAATAAAAAACCATTTGATTCAATAAATTTGAAGGTAATTTGTTAAAACTTTTTTATAAAGATATATTTCCCAATGTTGAGATAATATTTTACTATCTAAGAATATATGGAAATGTACTTACTCGATATATTTCTATTTCATAACAATAATTTCATTATTTTGTTATGCCTTAATCAATTTTCCATTTATCTCTTAATCTATTAAATAAATGTCCATAAGAATATATTTTTATTACTAAAATAATAAAATTAAATTTTAACATTTCATAAGATCCATAAAGTGTGAAAAGTCCTTCTATATGATACCAAATATTTACCAAAACCAAAATGGTTACCCAAGTTTTACAATATATAACATTACTCTCTAAAACTCAACAGTGACCCCCAAAGTTCAACTAAATACATTCTATAAGTAATTTTCCATAAAATCTCTTATATAAATATGATGACATATTAATAAGAACATCATGTATGCTAGTAGTATCTGATTCAACCCTATCACCCTTCGATTATGGGTTCAAACCCAACAGCATTTCCAGATGTGATGGGTTGACACACGACATGAGATTTATCCTTTTTCTAAATCATTATCAATATAATTTTAATATTGTTCCAAAATTGGAATAATCCATAATTACATCAACATCAAGGGTAATAAAATCTAAAAAGGTTACCTGTAAACAAATAAAAACATATTTATCATTAATATCAAAAATATGGAACACATTAAGGGTTCTCGTCACTGAATCATGTTTTTCCCAAAAATTTCATATTTCTACTGAATCACTTTTTTTGGTCATCGGTACCATTAAACATACACTCTAAAATCCTTAATGAAAATTTAATACAATTAAATTATTATATATTTCATAATTCCTATAAATATAATATCAACCATAAAACACTCCTACAATATTATTCTTAAAATACAAACATAAGAACATTAATCATTCCACTTCTTCTATAAGAAAAGAATAATCATGACCATTATCACTTATGATATTTTGATGTATATTACCTAAAATATTGGGGAATTAATTTTTGTAGTGACTCTTATCATTACAGATGAAGGATTGAACATTAGTAGATTATTTTTTCCCTTGAAATTAGAAGCATTATGTTATTTCTCTCTACACATTAAGCAAACTACCCTTTCCTTTCAAGAAATTACAGGTTGTTGCATTCCAGAATTATCCCATGTCAGAAAATCCTTCTTTCCCTTACCATCCTTACCCATGTTTTTATTTTCCATCCAGTTCTTCTATTACTTCCCTTTGAAGACATAATACCTCAAGAAATCTTTATCTATATTTATAGCACATGAAAACATGACCTTGAATGATGAGATGGTTTGAGCGGCTTGTTCCCTTTGATGCATTGACATAATCCCATCATCAAATTGATCATTCATTCTCTTTAGAATATGTATGTAGTCTATAACATGCCTTTACAACAATGAAAATATTTCTTAATACATGGAAAATATTGTCATCGTAATTTTGTCTCAGACTCAAGAATATTCTCTCCATTAATTCTTATTTCCTTTGAGGAAAATATTTTTCCAATAATATTACCACAAAATCATTACATTTCATGTTTTATATTTCTTATTCAACCTTATAATTTTGAATCAATAACCACTATTCAATATTATCTATGGAAAGATAATAAACTACTATGAAAATATTCTCTATTTTATTACTTCTCAGATTAAAAAATATCTTCTATAAGGAACATTACCATTTCTCTACTACAAATGGATTTATGATCCCATTGAGTGATAGATATTTCAAATTCATGAAGTGGAATATTATTTTTATAATTCATGGTGAATCAGTCAGATACTCCAAACATGCAAGGTTATTGATCATAACTTGTGTCAGTTACAAAATATGGTTATAATTAGATTAGTTTAAACTATAACTCTATCCCCAACATAATTATCTTTACCAAGTGGGATATCTCTACATTGGGAATGTGCATTGAAATGGTTCCCATTACTCCCACTATGTATAATTTCTAAATAATGTTATACTATATATTAGATAAAGAAATTATGAATCGTAATGTATAATCCTAGAACTAGTGATATAGTAAACATAAATTAAAAATTTTATGCATAAAAAATACAATAATCATAAACATGGATATTTGGAATGTTTTCAAATTATGTTTTTTTTCAAATCCTTCATAAATTTTTTTTAATAAAATTTGAATTTTCTTAATAATATGCCCCAAGAGTATAAAAATAGGTTCAAATAAAGGCTCTTTTCATAGAGTGGGTAATGCTTAATTCAATCCCCACATGACTTTTTCAAAGTTATTAACACTAGGTAAATCTATGACTGAACCACATCTAACTGTATTATCTGTACATGGATTTATTTCTAGGAAAAACATCATAATATCTACCTACCAAAAACATTAGGATATTCATCTATACTAATTATCAATTTCTATCGTTGGGTTATGTTCCCTCATTAATTTTTCCTAAATCAGGTTAATAATGTTTCTACAAAAATTCCTCTGATTACAACTTTAAAGACCCTAATCCAAGTATCCCCGAGTTGGTGGTCACATTATTAAATTGGTATAAGATAAAAGGAATGACATGACAAATGACCTATCAGTTTACTAGTCTTGGTAACCTATATACATACTTGAATCTCATTTTATAATTGAACAAATAATATAAAAAATAGTTTTTTTAGACTGCATCATATTTCCTTTAGAATAACCCTTTATATCAATCATAAAATATTTTCTAATATCATAGGGAAAATAAAACATATGAATGGTGTGATCTAGATTACTTAGTAAAGTTAAAAATGAGTATTATGAATATTTAAAGTGTAATAAATATGGATGGGTAAATAACTGAAGCATATTCCATTTAATAAAAAACTATATAATAATATGGTTGGAATATTTAATGATCAAATAAAAACATATAGATTATCATATGATCTCAAAACTGTTACATTGATACTCTAACTAATAAAAAAAGTCACATAAAAATCAATGAATAATATCATGATGTGTGAATAGATAATTTTATACATCATAATTATACCTTCATGGCCTCATTTTAAGACATATTTCATAAATATGCAAGGCCTCAGCCAAAAACCAAATCATGTTTGACTCATGAGACATGCTGATACAATGAGGGGCCATAGTATGACCATCCCAAAACATACTATGTATAATAAATTTATCATATGAATGGGGTAAAATAATGACGACATCAATACAAAATATCCCAAATGTGTCATAATTACAATAAATTGTTGATTTCATTCATAAATACTTTTAAATTTGAAGATCCTTTAAAAGATAATAGATCAAAAAACTCTTTTAAAATAATTTTATTTGAAAATAAAATTTTAAAATCAGAAATGAAACTTTAAAACAATGATAAGTCATAGTGGAGGGATATTCCTTACATGATATACACATTAAAATAAATATTCCATTCACATTTTTCGTGAAAGACAAATGATCCTGTTTTAGAGAAGGATATGAATATTCCATTAATTTTTTTTTCTAAAAAGTAAATATGGGTAAAATGCCTTTAATAAATAATTTTTTAGAATAAGATATTCATTTTTTAAAACATTTTCTAAAAACATGGTTTTAGAGGAAATATGATATTATATTGAAGGGAATAAAAATGTGGGATTTTATTAAAGAAACTTTTTGAAATCTTGAGTACATAAAGGTAGGAAAAATAATGGAAAACATTTATTATAATTACATAACCATAGGATAAGAAAATTCATATGTTTCTTGATATATAGATCATAATAATTCACTATTGAAAGCATTAACATAAACAATCTCGATAAACGATGAGGTTGTATCATAAAACCATTAACACTTTCGAAACATTAAATTATAAACCCTATGAAATAATAACATTATGTTATTCATAATATATCGTGAGAATAAATAAATTTATGGTATTTCATGTCAAACGGTTTCTATATACACCTTATAAAATAAGATATATTTATAACATGAAATATGTCTCGATGAAGGGAAATTGAGATAAAAAGCACTTACCGTAGGTCTAATTTCCATTGTATGTGTTAAAAACTCTTGTATAGTAAAAATAGGTTTATTAAAAATATATTAAATAAAAATAATCATATATTTCATACCATATATGATCTACTAATTCTCTTTTATGAATTATTTATTGAAAATTATTTTATAAAATCACTATTTTGTGTGATATTTGCTTTGTTTTCCAGGTATGATTTGGTTATTTAATTTTGGTATTTTAGAATTTATCAGGATTAAATCATATAAAAAATATTAAACATGATATAAATATCATATAAATTAATTATATTTTTATTTATAGTGATATATCAATTTTAGGGACAAAAAATGGATTACACCGTTCCTGGAGATTGTAGGTCGTAATATGCATAAACACTATTTCCATTTTTTAAAATAGATTGAAAAAAGGAAACTAAATATTATTTTATTTTTTAGAAATAAATAAAATGTTATATATATAATCTAAATTAATCAATTTTATCTTTATTAACGTCAATTTAATAATTATTTGAAAATCATTTCTTATCATTATGAAGTGGCGACAATCCACGCGTATGCATGAGTGACGTTATTATTTTCTCAAACGATTGGAAGGTAAGAAGTTATATGTGATAAAATATTTCTAGAATTATACTATGTTTCATAAATATTACATATTTTTATTAAATTTATCTTTATTTCATTCAATATAATTCATAATTGAAAAATGAATCAAATCATTTTGTGAGGAGGTAGTTCACCGTACAAACGAGCGATGTTATCATATCCCACAATGAATAAAAATTAAGAAGGTATATTTTATACAATAATTAAATAATTTTAATAATTTCATAAATAATATATAAATTTTTTTATATCCATCATTATATCCAACCTTGAGAGGTGGTGATTGAAAAATCTCAACATTGGCTTAAGGGGAGGTAGTCCACCACACACAAGATTGAATACTTAATTTCTAATTCAATAGATGTGGAGATGGATATAGGTTTCTACATTAATTAAATATAATATCATCATATTTTATATAATTATGTTTTTATATCAAAATATTTTATTTATATTTTAATGATGTGGAAGAATAAATAAAAAAAATTAAGTTGAAGAATTTTTTCCCTTCTTCGGAGATCCTCTTTATGTTTATACCTTAACCCTTCTTATGAGGGTTCAATAATAAAAATAGAGTCTCTAGAATGTTTTTAGGTATTAAGGAATATATTTTGGTATGTATTATCAAAACCAAATTAGTATTTAGGTTTTAAGAGGGGAGGAGAGAAGGTGGCATTTTTAATGTTGGGGAGAAGAAAAACTAGTATTTGTTTTGAAATAACGGATTAACCGCACATTAGTATCATGAAAAAGACTTATAAATATTTAATTATAAACTATTAGTGGTTATATGGTAAATATATGGTCAAAAATGGGTTTTTGGAAAATTTTAGGTCATTTGAACCCCTCTCTTCTTAGTTTAACCCCCAGTAAACCCATTTTAACCTTTTCCCTAGTGATTATTTTTTACTATATTTTCTATAAATTATTCTGAAATATTAATTTGACTATAAATTTTATTATTCCAACTATGGAATACATTTTTGAAACATCAGTTCATCGATGTTGAAAAATTCAATTTAAAATTAAACCCATAAAGGCTTCGAAAAATCATTTTTTTCCTATGAAAACCCATAAGTATTTTTAGAAGCTCTTATAATATATTTGAATATAAAATTGATTCCAATGATATAAATTAGTTAAATTTTAATATTAATTTTCTAGTTTCAATTTATAACATATTTATAATATACTCTAACTTTTTAAACTATTTAAATGAAAAAGAAATTTTCTATAAAAATAATTAATTTTCACCATCATCAAGAAAATAATATATTCAAAAAATAATCATCAGATAAACCAAATAAAATTTTTACTAGTAGATTTAAAAATGAATTTTTTTTTTTATTTTTTTTATAAAATTAGTAAAAAGTATTTTTATGTTTTATTCTCAAGGTGTAACTAAACAACCATTTTGAAAAATAAAGTATTTTATAAAACAATTATTTTTATTTCAAATAATTCTTATTTTATTCAAAATCAATATGTAACCATTTAATTTATTTTATAATAGTGGAAAAATATAATTTTAATAATTTAATTACTCTAATTCATATACTCAAACATAAATGCTAGTTTATAAGGACCATGTTTAAATTATAATATATTTATTGAGTATCGTGTTTATTTATACTGGATATTATGTGCATCACAAGCTTTTGAAGTGATTGAATTTATTTAATGTCATCTGTATTGTGATGTCTTGGTGTATTACATTTTCTTCCAATATTGGTTCTATGAGGTATATAGTCTCTCTAAAATTATGTTCCTCTTCTAAAATCTTGTAAAATTATATAATGTATTTTTATATATCCTTTTATTTTATTTATAATGTTTAAAAAAGAGAGTATTATTTTAATTTTACAAATAAGGTAATTTTTACTTATGGTTTGAAAATAATGTTTTTCCAAATATATAACATGAAATTATTTCACCACCTCAAATTACATTATTATTTAAGATTATCCCTAAAAAATATTACATGATTTGTTTTGAGGAAAATATTTTTCTCTGTGTTTTAATACTTTTTATAAAATTAAAAGAAAACAAAAATATTTTATTCTTATTTTATGTGAAAACTACAATTTCATTTACATATTAGTTCAAAATAGGATTTTTATATTTTTATGATGAAAATGTAAAATTATATGTTATTTATGTGTGTTATAGTCCCCAAACAATTTTTATAATTATTGGTCAACCCGATATAGCTCTCCAATTTATTGGGTATTGATTATGTTCTGTATAAAATTATGTTCGAATTAACTAGGTATGTTATTCAACTTAAAAGGGTTCTTTTAATGGTTATATAGAGATTATGTCCCCAGAACCTAGATTAATTTTCTATTATTTATAAAGATTTTTCATTAAAATATTTTTATTTAACTATGTTTTACAATATCTTATTGTTAAAATGAGTGATTATTCCCTTTAAGGGTAAACATGATTGATTTTAATGAAATACCGTTCATGTGTTCTCATGCTTTCTATGGAACCGCCATGATTATGATTTTGAATTTATTTTTTTAAAAATTATATTATAATACAAATTGGGCAGTAAATCTTATTTCATGTATATATAGATGATTATTTTAGCTCAATTTTTATTATGTTAAATGTTAAATAGCTTATATGATCTCATTTTTTTGAAAAGGACTAATAAGTTTATATTATTCTTTATTTATGTACCATAATATAATTGTTGGGATCATCCAACATTTTCCATTAATTTCACATGGTTTTAAGTATTATTATAAAAAATATTGAAGTTATGTTAGAAATCAAAAATATCATTCATGAAAATAAAAAATATTTTATATTAAAAATATTGTATTGTTGAAAAAATGGATACTTAGTGGAAGTGTCATATTTTTAATTTATATTTTTATTAAGTAAGAGTTATGAACTAATTCATTAAAACAATATACTAAAAAAGGTCCTTAATAATATATGAATATTCATTCTCTATTTTAAAATAAATATTATGTATTTTTATGGTATGGTCATTATAATTTTTTTATTGTAGGAGCCAAATAGGGAAGAAACTCTTATAAAATAATAAAGACACGAATTTATGTAGAAGTTCTATTTTTGGAGGAGGAAATTTTTTAAAATGACTTGAGGAATTTAGTGAAGCAGTAGTAGGAGAATACATGAAGATACCTTATTGGAGAATGAGTTGCAGATACACACTAATGTTTATATGGATGAAAAATACTAGGATAAGGAAATATTGAGAAGGAATTTTGAGTTTTATATAACTAGAAAAGTTGTATAATATTTACAAAGTATCTTTGGAATATTATTGTTCTAAAATATAACAAATAGAATCAAAAAAAGGAATACAATTGAAAATTAGATAATTAATGATCACCAAGAAATTTAAATTTTTACATAATATTTAAATGCTACTATTTTAGAATAAATGTTAGTAATAAAAATGTGTGTATATGATTAAAAAAATTAAAAATTGGAATCAAGAAGTATGATAGAATTAATATCATGGTGATAAATTTGGTGGAGAGAATGAATCTATATTACAGATTATCTTATAAGATTTTTCTCTGTAAAGTGTTTCAAAAAATGAAAAAATAGTATGAAAATACAGTAAATTAAATTAGTTATTTATAATTAATGTTATGTATTGTGTGATATTATACATATATAAAATGATAAAAGTATCAATGATTATTTCTTGTTATGTTGAAGACCATTAAAAGAAGAAGTAGTATAAGGCTAATATTGAAATATCAATGTAGAAGAATTGAATTTTAGAAGACAAAGTTTATATGATTCAATAATATTGTAGATTAACTATGGAAGATTTATTTTTATTTATTAATCATCTTTTGTTAGTTTAGAATTTTCTTTAAGAAGTTTATATGGATGAGTACTACTATTTATAATTGGGAGCTAAATAAGATATGAAGTTGAGGTAATGAGATGTTAAAGAAGATCATAAGATAGGAGATTATCTAAATATATGTATGTTTTTTTTCTAGAGATATAAAAGCTATTTAATATTAATACAATTTTTTATTGTTAAACTGATGATAAGGATGAATGATGTATTGAGTTGAAGAAATAAATGTGACAATACTGAGTTATTCTTCATGAATTAAATATCTTGAGTCCTAATATGTGGTTAATAAATAAATTTTAGAAAGTTATATAAGATATTGATCAATAGTGGAAGTAAATGTGTTATTAGTCAAATAACTTTTTCTAGAATAATTAAATATGTATAATAAAGAATTTAGATAGTGATAAACATAAAGAATATATTTTATCTTAAAGATGGATGTATGTCTCAAGATGAGAATTGTATTAATGTTTTATATTTTGGAAGGATCAATAACACCCCGGTATTATCCATACCATAATTATATGATTTATCAAAAAATTAAATCACTCACACACCCAAGACATTTTTGTTTAGTATGAGGATCCATATTTTTCCAGACCCATTTTTGGACTCGAACATTGACTATTTTCATTCAAATGATTATAAAGGGTAAAATGGAAATTTTACCCTAGTATATGACCTAAAATTATTTTTATGACCACTATGCCAATCCCAAATAATTGTTTTTACCCTAGGACATTATTTTTGTAGAAAATATTAGTCGTTCCAATTAAAGCGGAATAAATAATGTTTAATATTTAATAAATTAAATATTAATTTATCTCCGTAGGTTTGATCAGCCCTACATTTTGAAAAGTTTGTCAGACTGAAATTTGGTCATTGAATTTGTGTCTAAAATAAATATTTCATCCTCGGTTTTTTCATAAAATCAAGTCGGGTTCCAAGCCCCACATGTCCCCTTTTCTTTTTTCATTTCATTTTCTTTTTCATTTCATTTCATTTTCTATTCCTTTATTTCTTCCTCCAACATCTCACGTATGCCCCTCCATGGGGGTTTTCACCACTCCGCCGAGATAGGGGTGGGAGAGGAGGAAATAGAAAGTAGGATGGATAATGGGAGGTACCACTATAGAGATTGGGACTTTCCAGATCGATGTACAACACCCGTGGACTGTGGAAATGGGAAATTCTACAGTGTATTCCGCCCAAAGGTAGGCTAGTTTTTATGTTTTCACTGTATATACCTCTATAGTTTCTATTTTCTAATTTAAATCACCAATTATGAATCTTGTGTGCCACTATTTTCCGATATGTTGATGTGGGGGAGAACAAGGGGGTTTTAGGCATTTCAATGGTTTTCTTTTTGGGAAAACTAGTCTACACAGTGTGTTATATAGGAAGACATGTCATGTGTTCTTCATGTTTGGGGATGAATTTTTTTAAGTACACAACATGTACTAGGGTGTACATGCCCTGTATTTATACGTGGTTGGGTAGTCATCTACCCAAACAGACTTCCCCTATAGGGGTACATAGACATGTAGAGTACATGACTAGACCCTTTGTGGGCAGCACGCCATTTAGATGTACATGACTAGGCCATGTACATGGCCAGACTGTTTGTGGAACATGGTAAGGAACCCCATGTTAGGTACACACTATATACCCACCTTACACACCAGTACTTGAGAGTTTACATGCCAAGCACAACCATAGTACACACCCATGTGGGGATTTGGGAGTACATGTTATGTACTCATGGAGACACACCGTGTCCTACCCCCTTGTAACAGTTTTTGTGGTTTTCATATATTTTCTGCCAGGAGGTGGAATTTGACCCATGAGAGTCCATTATGAGTATCATTTCACATATACCATGATGGTGAAACCCTTATGGTTTTTAAGGATTCCAAAGTGGAGTTTTATACAATTTTCTTGAATATATAGGTCCTTCATCCGGTTATTATATGTAGTGTCTCCAGAGAGTGTGACTTATTATGAGATAATATATGAGATATCTCCCTAGACCTATGCATTTTTAGATTTTCCTTGAGTACTTATATCTTGTTAGATACACACTTCTATCCTATGAGTCCATGAGACTAGTTGTTCCAAGGATGTAATATAGTATTCCTCTATTAACGTTTCGACATAGAGAATCTCATGCAGGATACCTCATCTATTTTCTATACTAAGGATTCCCCGAGGTATGAATTTTCTTACATGATGAACTAGGGATTCCCTTTTTGGACACCCCTTTATATATACTATTCTAGGACTCCCATTATGATACCTTAGTCTTTATTAACATTTTAGGATCCCAGGTCTCATTCCTCCTTTACCTTTGTAGCAAAAGATCCCATGTAGGATGCCATTACTTATGCGTGGACCTTGATGGTAATATGTTGGAATCCCCCATTACCTTCTCTACTAAGGATCCCAAGTAGATTGATTTTATTATATATAAACAATGTGGATCCCTTGTAGGATGCCTCTTTTGTGTATTGGCATTCTGGGCCCAAGGGGTGCCCTTTTGTTTGACAAACCCTAAACTTGTACGTCGAGTTTCGGTAGAGACGATAGAAAGTGTCACATCATAACCCAATAAAGATTTTGTAAGACTGTGGGGCTATAGAAATAGTTTTGGGTTTAAAAGTTTGTACATCATCAAACTTTTGTTTATGTTTTCAAATGTTTTTTTCTTATGTAGTGATCATTAGTAGAGGTGAATCTTGGTTTGTGATTCTTGATCCTGAAGTGAGGTGTCTTACATTCTCGTTGGGATGCCCAGATATTCATTCGGGGATCTGGCTTCTCATCCATGTTATATTTAATGTTTACTTATATACCAATAGGTACAACCTGATACTTGGATTTGAGCCTTTATATATTTTATTATTACATTATTGCGATGTCTAGAGGTGTTTCTGGGTATATATGTATTGAGATAATGACTATGACATATGAGCATAGAATCCCTAGTGATGATACTCATGGGTGATTATGCTATCCTGAGTGATGGGGATGATTATTCACTACTCATAACAGGGGTTGAAGGTGGATGATTACGCTCTCCCAAACCCAGGGTTTGGTGGGGGAAGATTCTTGTATCCTCTTCTTGTGGTCTATAGAGTATGACTACTCTCTCATTGACTAATGGATTATTAACGACAAATATTATCTACCCAATTATTTATATGGCGAGGAGATCCAGAAAATATATCCTTGATTAGGATTATGAGCCCTTTTCTTTTTCATTGTGTTTGAGAATGGAGTCTCACACCAATGATTGACATTCACGTTGGATCTCAAGTGGTGGGTATGACATATCATTGGTGATCTATCCTACATATCTTTTAAGGATCATACCCTTAGGGTTCATTTTAGTCGTAATGTTGTGACTGCGAAGAGACAAAGATCTAGGTATTAGACATTGGACTAAATTTACATGGATTGGGATGTAGAAAAAATATAATAGTGAACATTTATAAGATGTCTAGATGTACTTCCCTAGAGTCCTTCTTTACAGTGTTTGGAGGTGAGTACAGTTGAACCCAGGTGTAGGACAAGTATCCCTGTGTGGTGACCTAGCTTGCATAGAGATATTTATGATGTTGGTTGAAGATGTTACATGTCGATTGGGATTATAGAACCATAGTTCAACTTAATGATACACAACTTGGGTGGCACGACATCCTTCTCAATTCCATTTCACAGGATTTCAAGACGGTTGGGATTAATCCTCTAAGGATGGATTGATGGAAAATTTTATGTTATTTCATTAACTTACTCATGAATATTCAAATTTATATATATATTTATAATAATGGTACTCTAAATCTACACTCATATATATATGGATATATATTGTGTAACTTTCCCAATTAAATGGGATTATGGACCCGAGGTTGTACTGTGGTTTCACAATTATTGGTTAAACTTATTTTTTCAATTGTGACACAACTTATCTTAGTAGGTTTCTTTTTCATACATTAATAATAGTTTATTTTATAGTTTTATCATTGGGGTGGCCTAATGATATTATTTCTCACCCATTCATGTGCACCTCAGTGTATGTGTAGACCATATGTATTATTTTTCAAGTTGAGCATGATTCACATGGTGGATAGTGATGAGGTTCAGTGTTTTATGTTCAAATAAAGCTACTCATGTCGGTTCTTCTGATCAGGATGATGTAGTTCGAAAGTGCCTAAAGACCATGTTGGTTATAAGGCTCAGAGTAAGTAGTAGATCCTTGTACATTTGTTTTAGTTTATTTTTTACTCTAGTATATTTATGGTAAGCCCTGTGGGGGTCCAATGTTTTATGTATGACATAACTATTCAGGAATTTGTAGCCTTCTCATTTTTTATTTTAGCATATTCTTTTTGAGATTTTCATTTCTTCCACACTGAGATTATTTACATATATATTTGAATCATTCTTATTTTTTTATTTTCTTACTATGATATGGGGGAATAATCTCCCCACTATCACAACCTTGTCTCTTGCTACTATTCTTCAGCCTTGGGAAAATAGGGAGGAATTCTTGAGGCCTCGTAACCGAACATCTTGGATCACTAGTTTAGTGGCATCTGGGTTGAGACTTTACAATGTGGTATCAAACCTATTCTCTTACTAGTATTTTCTATTTTGAATATGGTTGACAAAAGTGTTAGGAATGTGTTAGAACCTGTTATGGATGTTGCATTGGTGCATTAATAACACTTGGTCTGGTAATAAATCATGGTTCCCAGGGTATGGGATTGCTGTTTTTATCTATGATATTACAATTCTATATTATTTTTTCCTTGAGAGACGAACATGTTGTGTGTATGGTTTAATTTACTATGGATATCTGGATCTTGATCTTTTTCGAGAGGCTAGATATGGATTTTTGTTCTTTTTCAGAAAAGTAATGTGGTATCTCCCACATCATATTTGGAATGTAAGATTCACATCATATAGTCATGCAAGTAGGTTTTCTACTAAATACTGATTCCTATTCATTTTTTCCATCATACATACATGTATATTTCATTTTTATGGTAGGGTTTTTGGATCTATTTTGAGGATGATGACTCAATACTCAGGCACGATAGGTGAAGTGAACATTTAGGTTGATTTGGAATGTTATTCATTTATATTATACCACTTATATGATGTGGTTTCTAAAGTCATGTTTATCTAATCTGATCACTGAGTAAAATTCCGACAGGTACCGGGAATATTTTTTAATAGTTGGACCTCTTGGGGGTGTTACAATTTGTAAATGTCTAGTTAGTGTCACTTCATTTCCCCATTTTTGTTGGTATTGTGAACTCCATGTAGTAGTTCCTTGTGAGGATTCTCATTGAAGATCTGGGCCTGTGTATGACATGTTTTCAATTTTTACCCTCATTGGTCATTGTGATTTTTATGTTATCAAGATAGGATGATATTTTAGGTAAGCTGATTATATCTTGTGACCTAGTTGTGATACTTGTTCTGTTGGGCTAGTGGGAGACCTAGAGGCCCTTAGTTTTGTCTTATACCCTTGTAGTTCGATGACTATTCTGTTTAAAAGAAAAAAATACATGATGGAGTTTGGCCCCTGGTTTCATATGTATTTTTATGTAGTGATTTTGTTTTTATTCTCTTTTTGGGATATATACATATTAGGTTCTTGAGTTTTTCATTATAGGACTGTTTTTTCCTTCAGGTGTTGATAATAACATTATGTACTTATGATCATTGAGACTGGCTTTGATGGGCATGAAAATTCAGGTGCCTAGCCCAATCAAGCAGTGTTTTTGATATTGCTAATGTAGATAAAGCATGGGTAGATGATCATGAATGGGACAATGGCTAGGGGCATGTGGTCATGGAATAAAATCCAGGAATTGGTGAGGTTCCCAAAATTGAATAAGTCCTTAGGGATATTTTTTCTTAATAAAACTAATGTGCCATTTAGCATGACCAACTTATCCTTTTGAGGAATGACTTTCTAGAGTACGAGTTGGGTGATCATGTACACATTTTTTGAATGTGGTATAATTTTAATATAAATCGATGAGTGGATGGGTGTGATTTGAGGTTTGATGTCTTTATGAGGTACTATTTTAATCAGGTGTCGGGAAATGGTTGACCCATGGATGGACATGGAAATGCATTGTCAGTAGACAAGGTGTCCAGTGTTGGTTAAAGGAATGATATCATGTTTGATGTGGGAATATCTCAAAATAGTTATAAAAACCTTCTTTTTGTATCTTAGTGTACTCTAGGATAGATCCTATCATAGTCTATCTTGATATCATCTTGATTATGCTAAGAGAGAATCGACCCTACAATGAGATCCTTTTCATTTTCTTTCCTGGCTTGATGAAGGAACGTATTGAGGTCACACTCAATAAGCATTTTAAGGTAAGAAACATGGTTCGAGGGTGTGTCATTGTACATTTGGGGGTGGTAACAATCATTTTTTGTTATACATATGTGTTTTTCATGGGCCTTAGGTCTTGGAGGTTGGTTTAAGATGACGATAACGATATTCCTATATTGTGGATTACTAGATTAGTTGTAGTTAAATGTATTTCGTGAAGATGGATGTTGTTGATGCTTTGAGGATGACCATTGGAATGTATAAATAGATTTTTTTAAGAAAATACTCAGTATGGGAGCATGAAATCAAGACTTACCACCAAGCATCTCAAGGAAAAAAAGTTTTATGGTGGGGAGATTGAAAGGACCCATGTTTTTTATAAATCAATTTTTGATAAGAAATTTGAATTTTTTCATTCATATTCTGGTAGTGTGGAAAATAGTAATTTTACCCTAGAACATGACCTTGTAAAATTTTTGTAAACACTTTGTTGCTCTTGGAATAGGGTTTTTACCCTAGTAAATGAGTTCTTTATAAATAAGAGCTGTTTAAATTTTTAGAGAATAAATAATATCTAATATTTAATAAACTAAATATTAATTTATTCAAGTTGTTTCATTAATCAATATATTTTAAATGAATCATGGGATTTATATTCTTTCTCCTCTAGAATTTTTTCTTAGGCATGACATAAACTCATGTTTGGCTCTGGGGCCTGCCCCCCATTTTATTATTATTATATTTTCTTACTTTTTTATTTCTTTTAATTTATTTCTTCTTCAGGATTCCCACATATTTCCCTCCATGGGTAACTTATCTACACAACTATGATAGGATATGAAGATATATAATGATAAAGAGATAGGGATAAGTGGATGTACCATCATTAAGCATAGGATTTTCTAGGTTGATGTGAATAAACCATGGACTATGAAAATGGGTGAATCTTCTGTGGATTCCACACAAAGATAGTACATTTTTATTTTATCACTATATATCGCTATATATTTTCTATTTTATAATTTTAATTCTTTATTATTCCCACTTATGGAACTGTTTTTTCTTGATATGTTGATTTGGGAGAGAAAACATGGTTTTTTCCATTTGGGAAAACATGTCTACATGGTGTGTGGTTCAGGGGGAGATTCCATGTGTTATTATCATTTAGGGAAGATGAATTTTTTGATGTAATGACTATGTAATGTGGTGTACACACCGTGTATCCAAGTACCCCTCTAGGCTTCCTATGAGGGGTACAGGGCCACGTAGAGTACACAACCATCCCTAGTGTGGGTAGCACGCCATGTAAAACTACACGGCCAGGGAATGTTGTTAGAAAATACATTTGAGGGACATATGAAGGTACCTCGTGTTGTGTACACTCCATTTACCAACATCACACACCATATACTTAGGTGCTTACACGCCAAGTCATTCCAGGGTACTAGCCTAGGTGGGACTTTGGGAGTACATGACAAGTACTCATGGAGACACCCTGTGTACTTCCCCCTCATATCCATTTCATGGGGTTTACATATCTTTTCACCCATGAGTCAGAAATGGACCCATGATTAGTATATTTCTGAGTATCATTCAAAATAGATCATAATGTTGAAACCCTTATGGTGTTTTTAGGACTCTTAAGTGGCGTTGAGTACATTTTTCTTGAATGGAGAGGTTATTCGTCCTGTATATTTATGTAGTGTCTCCATATAGTGAGACCTATTATGATATGTTCCACAAGATATCTCCCTTGACCAATGTATTCATTGAATTTCTTTGAGTACATATCCCTTATGATATATACCCATATGTACCATGAGGCTGTGAGTTTAGTTATTCCAAGGATCCCCAATAAGATTCTTCTTTTTACATTTCAACATAGAGGATACACTATTAGATGCCTTAATCATCTTTCTGTACTAAGCATCCCCTGAGGGATGCCTTTTTCATATGTGCTATATGAAGAAGTCCCTTGAAATATTCCCCTTTGTATATAACGTTTTAGGATCCCATATAGGATGCCTCATTATTTCTTACCATTTGAGGTTCCCATGTGGGATTCCTCCCTTACCTTTGTAGTTAAGGACCCCAGGTTAGATTCCTTATCTCATTTACATTATATATATAGGATCCCTAGTAAGATGAATTCACATGTTTTTAGACCTTGAGGATCACAAGTAGGATTCATCTTTAATGTTATGACTTGAGAGAACTTGCTGGTTCCATGTTTTTTGATCGACCCTAAACTTTTGCATTGGGTTTGGGTAGAGACAGTAATGGGTGTCAACTTAGAACACATGCCAACCTTTTAAGACCATGGGTCTATGTCAGCAGTTTTGGGGTTAGGCGTTCAGAAACCCACACTGTTTTTTATGACTTAATATGTTTATTGTTGATGTAGTGATTATTTCTAGAGGTGAGTCTTGGTTGGTGGCTGCAGTTCCTGATTTGAGCAATCATTTTTTCTCTTGGGGATACCCAGATGTTCTTCCTTGTATCTGACTTCTTATCCATGTTATTTCCCACGTTTACATGTATTATTATAGGTACTACCTAGGATCTATCTATTGAACCATTATATATTTGGTTATTATTTTATTGGTAAGTCTATAGGTGTTTCTTGGTATCCGACTGTTGATCCTATGACAATGATATATAAGCATAATACCCATAATAATGATACTCATGAATGATTATGTCATCCATAGTGCTGATAATGATTATTATCTCCTTGGATTATTGGTTAAATGAAGAAATTTATTCTCTTTTCGTCCTAGGGTTGTAAGTGGATGATTATGATCTCCTCAACGTTAGGTCTATAGAGGATGATTACACTCTCTTCGATTAGTGGATTATGGAGGATGACTTTTCTATCCCAAATTTTTCATATGATGAGGATCTCAAGATGTTCTCTATATGATCATGATTATGATCCATTTTATTTATTAGGGTGTATGAGCATGTCATCTCAATACTATGTTTTACATTAAATTTGTATCTCGTGGGGGTGGATACAATATCTCAATGGTGATCTCTCATATAGATCGCATAAGGGTCAGATCATTGGGGTTCATCTAAGTCACAACACTGTGTCCTCTTACAAACTGGGACCTTGGGATCAAACATTGGATTGGATTTACATGGAATGTGGACTATGATCACTAGTTTAGTGAACATTTATAAGATTTACATATGTATATATTGGGAATAATTGTATACAGTGATTGGTGGTGAGTACTAGTGACCATAGGTTTATGACGAGTACCCCCTCTGTTGGCATAGCTTACTCAAAGACAATTTTGACATTATATGAATAAGTTACACGTTTATTGGGATTAAATACCCATAAATCAACTTAATGATACATAGACTGAGTGGTATGACATATAGGTCAATGACCATGCACAAGATGTCTAGCCGATCAAGAATACGGACCCTGGGGTCGACAGTTGATTGTTTTAATGTTATTTCATTTAATTACTCTTGAATAGTCATATTTATTTGTATATGTATTGGTTTGGGACTATAAATGTATACATATATAGATATGGACATCTATGTTGGAACTTCCCCAGTTGAATGGGATTATAGACCCAGGGTATGGATGTGGTTTCCTATTTATTGGTTTTACATATCTTTTCAGTAGTGTCCTAACAAGGATGAGCACAAATCTTTTTCATACACATATATAGTGGAGTATTTTATAGGCTCATATTTTTGGAATCCTATTGAGATTATTTATCAACAGTAGACCTCAGTGTGCATGTATAATTTATGTTTACATTTCAGGTAGAGCATGACCTTCATGGTGGATAGGGATGAGGCCCAAAGTTTAATTTTCAAGCCAATATGCTAATGCAGGTTCTTCTAAATGGGTTGATGTTGTTTGAAAGTGCATGGAGACTGAGCATTTGGTCTTTCTTAGAGTTATTATTATAGCCTTAAACTTTTAATTATGTTTCGTTTGTACTCATGTATCTGCATGGTTGGGCCAGTGTGTGACAAATGTTTTTAGTCTAACATATCAATCTGGTCTTTTATAACTCTTTCACTTATTATTCCATCTTATTCTATTTCTTTTATTTATATCATTAACACTTTTTTATTTACTTATATTTATGATACTTAGTTACTTACCTTATTTTATAACTCTAATATGAGGTCATATTCTACCATCAATCATACCCTAGGCCCTCAATTCTAGTCAGAAGCCTCTAACATATCGGGAGGTGGTCTTGAGTCCTCATAACCAACTTGATCAGAGCACCAGTTTAGTGGAATAAAATTTAGGATATTACATGTAGTGTTTTAGAGAACTAGGGAAAACTATTACATAATTAAACAATAAATTTTACCAACAAATGTATATTATTTAATATTAAAACATAAAAAACTAATGATAAAAAAAATATTTCACCATCTCCAATATATCATTAACATAATATACCCATCAATACATTTCATTTATAATACTATCCATCATATTCATGGAGAATAACATCATAAAAAGGTAGAATAAAATGGTCGGTAATGGTAAACAAAAGTGATAAAAATCAAACATCATATGTGAACACGAGACAAATATGGAGCTAGAATAACATAAGAAAGGTGAATGAATATAAAATAAGATTATATTACCCATAAATACTTACAATACCAATCACAAGTCATGGACCAATTTTTTTTTCTCAAAATAAGATATGAGATATTTGATTATGGAAAGAAGCGTTAATAATCCTGAGAGAAAATTACTTTCACCAAAGAATGTGGAATAAGAATGAGGTATAAGAATGTGGAATATACATAAGAATATATAATCATTTCCTTTTTTAAATATCACTACTGAGAGCATCATAACATATTCGATATAGTCCAATAGTGGATTTTTTTTACTCCAAGTCCCTTACATGTCATCTATTGAGATCCAACACATTAACTAATTAATTAGAGTGATATATAAATTTGTCTCCACTCATCACATAATGAAAAACAGAAAAATGTTTTCTACATGAAAATACATGAAATTTATTTATGGCATATTGAAACCATGATAAATGAATGAGTTTCAAAATGTTTTCAACAAAACATTACCATAATATATATAAATAAAGAAGATGGATTATATCAATAAAATATGGGTTAATGAGAATTAAATGAAAATTTATATACAATTAATATGATAAAAATGATTGGGTATAATGCACCCATATTAGGAATAAATATAATAGATAAATGAAACAGAAATGAGTTAAAAAAACCCTTACAACTTTTGTAAGGAAAATGAAACACAAAATGAGATAAAAAATATAATGAAACATTATATTCCATGTATATGATGATTATTATGATATTATACATAATAGAGGAGTTATATATACCATATCAATGAAAATAGGTGTGTAATATTAATACTTTCTTAAATAAGTAAATTTGAGATGAAAAAACCTTACACATTTAGTATTTGACGAGAAAAAATGAATATGGATGATTATCATGAGATTGAATTTTCAATCTAATGAAAAAAATGATTTTGATCTTACATTATGACAAATATGTATGTGAAATGTCTCATGTTGCATTACCGGTTATTCATTCATTATTTAAATTATGGCATAATTATATAATAATAATAATTAATTTATTTCAAAACATTATTCATATCTATTCTCTTTAATATTAATCATTTATATTCATTTATTATAGAGTGTTTTCTTATTTTTAGTTTATATTGATAATTGATGGTTAGTTATTACAACTGCTCCTTGTTAGTTTTGATATAATAGATTTGATCAACCTTATATGTTCATAAATTTATCATCTACTTACTATTCAAGGTACTTGAATATATGTTCAATAATGAGTTAGAAATATCTATGTTCATTATATCAGTTTTTCATATATTATTTGTTAATATGAATCCCATAACTAGATTGTTTCAATAATTTACAATGAACAAAATTTGATATGTTAAAAATGAATTAAATATTTATATTTACATTAAAAACAGAGAAAACTATTTACATAGGAATATCATATTTTATAATTAATTATGTTTTCATTAAAATCAAGAATATGATTTTATAGTGTAGTCCTTGTAATAGGTTAGACCGACCCAAATAATAATATGTTTTATGTAATGGATGAGTATGATTATGTAGTGGTCTTACAAAAATATATATATTAGAATATAATAATGTTTTTATTTATATTTTATTATGATTATGAATCATAATTTGTAATACTAAAAAATTAATATAAATGAAAATGAATGATAAGAAGTCCTTACTTATAATGAAGAAGATGTATCTTCTCTTTGTATCTTTGATGGATTTGAAATGATTAGGAAATCCTCATGAAATAATTTTATAAAAACCACTAGTTATGAATATTATGATTTGAATTATTTTATACCACAAGTTGGAATTTTAATTTTAGGCTTTTCATGGAAAGAGTGGTGGAGGGGTGACATTATTATTGAGAAGGGGTAAAATTTTTGAATAAAATATTTATATATTATTATATAGGATAGTATCGATTTCCCTAAAATATATCAATGTATTATTGAATTAATGAAGGGGTTTTGGAATAAAAATCATTAAAAACCCAAATATAATCTTGAAAAAACTCATTTAAAGGTAATGACTCAAAAATATTTTTTTATTAGAATAAAATATAAAATATGTTCAAAGATGTAAAAAATAGATTTATAAAATTGATTTTTTTTTGAATATAATAAGTTACTACTTAAATAAATATATATTCTAGATATAATATTTAATAAATTTTTAAATCATATTTATATCATGATGATGTCATAAAAGTTACTGGAATTTGTAAAAACTGTATTTTTTTATTATTCTAAAAAATTCATATTCTTTAAGAAAAATCCCAAAAAAAAACCCTATGATAATTTTAAAATTAGGAATCCAAAAACTAAATTCATATAATAAAATTTAAATACTAAAACTTATTGATTATACATTTAAGAGGAATTAAAAATATAATGAAAAACAGTTTTTATTTAAAGTATATTTTTAATCATTAAGTTTCTTTAATATTATTTTATATCAATTAATAAATAAATTAGTATTATTATTAAATATTATAAATTTAATCATTGTTTTAAAATATTAAATTAAAATTTATGAAATTAAATAACTATGAAAAAAAATATAATAAACATAGAATATAACATTTCTTTAAAAAATTATTATGTCACATTTATCATGGTAAGAAAAATTTATCTCAGTAATATAGTTTTATGGGAAAATATTAAATTAACATTATTTGAAAATTTGGAAATTATGATTAAAAATAAAAAATCCATTCTACTGGATTTAATTTTTAAAGGTGGAAAATTTTAATTTTATTATAAAAATACTAATCAAAATAAAAACATTTTTCTAATTGAATAATATTTTTACATAAATGTTTTTTATATTTATTGATAACTAATTACATATCATTTAACTAATAAAAATAAAATTTATATATATATAATAAATACATCATACTATATTGCATGCTATAAATATATAGAATTTACCTATTAAATAAATTCATATAAAACAAGAAAAAATAATCTATTTAAAATAAAAAATATTTTATTTTCAAATGAAAATCATATTTTTGTTTCATAAACTGATAATTAATTTATAAGACTATAATATTTTTAAATATCAATATCAATCCAATTAAATTTCATAAAAATACAATTTTAATAATTTTCAAAAAATAATAAATTTTTAGGAGGATAAAAATAAAAAACACGTCAAAATGATACCTTTAGCATTTAAATAAATAATATTTTATTATAGGAAGAAAAGATAATATTTTTAAATATACCATTTTTTCAAAACTGATTATATAATAACTTTTAGTGTTATAAAACCAATTGAAAAATAAATATTTTTAAAATAAAAATTAATTCATAATCTGAATTAAAATTGGTTATAATTAAAAAAATAAGTGTCTTCATATTATCCCCCTTAAAAGAAATTTAATCCTTGAGATTTTAATTCCTATACTAAAATAATGAATTTATAATATTTTTTTAATCTTCCTGTGAATTGATTTATGACGTGATAAAATGAATTAATAAATAATAAAAATCCAGTTAAATGGGTGAAGAAGGAATTATCAGAGAATAATTTTAAATGAATCCCCAATAATAGAACCTTGAAAGGAATGATGATAAAGATAATAATTTTGATGTAAAAAATAATTAAATAAATATTGATAGAAATAACTGTTAGGAATTGTAAATGTTCATAAGAAAATATATACCTACAAAAATGTATAATTTTTTTGAATAATGATATTGTGAAATATGAATGGTTCAGAAGAGAATATGTCTCTACATTCCAATACAATAAATTTTTAGGTAATAATAAAATTATACATGGATGGAAAAATATAAAATAAAACAATCAAATTGTTAAAAAATGGAATCTTGAAAATGAAAAACTGAAAATCAAGAAAAACCATGATCATGGGTTCTCCCATAATCAGCATAAGCATTTCACAAAAAAAATTAATTATCAATATTCATAAAAACTATTTAATACTAAATTTAAAATCCAAAAAATCATTATCACCATGGTTAATCATTTTATAAATAACAAACTCAATCATTATTACACAAACAATAATAGCTATTACAACACAACAACACACACTATCCAATATATACCATATTCTAAAATATATATAAAAAATAACTCAAAATAACTTTATTTACCTAGTCACAATATTTACTTTTCAATCCCCAAGGTTAACTATAATGCATAAATTTTTCCCCCAAAATCAAATAAAACTTCTTCCAAAATAACCAAAAAAACTAAAAATAAAATCATCATAGGATGTAAATTTTTACTATACCACAATCACATATTCATCATAAAATCCAATAAATATCCACATAAAAATAAGATCAAATATGGTTTAAAGTTATCTTCACCCTTATATGACACCATATATAACATTAAGGTCAAGACTATACCATAATTAGACGATTTATCATAATATTTCTTCACAAACATAACTAAGACCTTTTATGTTCAGAGTTTTAGGGAATTTTAAAGGACACACATAAAAAGAAACCTCATAATTTTATCATGATGAGGAATTTTTTACTGAACCAAAATTATTTATTGAGCCACATTTATACTTTAACATATCCCACAAAATCATCCATAAATGATACCATTCTAGACACTTTTTCTTAACACTCCCCTTCGATTAACTAGGATAATTTTAACATAATAAAGGGTGATCCCAAATGACCAATATAATGACCCACACATTTCATACACAGAAATTACATCTATGTGTATGAACATTCCTTTCATATAGTTTTAATCCATGCTATAATCTTACAAGTCTAGTACCTTTGGAAACATAGACACATAAAAAAATTGTTTATAAATGATATATATAATCCCAAACTGATACATAATAAATAGAAGACTTCCTAGATACATTAATTCTAAAACCATTATTTATAACCTAGGAAAAGGAAACCTAATAAAGTGTGAGATCATATTATTAGTACAGGAAGACAAATGAGATATCAAGCATAACCTAAGGATGAAGGTGTGAGAACATGAACTTAATATTTGATATCTATACCATGATTATCATAGATCAAAATATTGTGTCATAAAATAAATATTGGGATATCATAATATATGATCAATAAAGAATACAATAATATAATCCATGAGAGAATAAAATTGACATAAGATATTGGATTATGGAATAAACATAAACATATAACTTAGTGAACATGTATAAATAGAAATAGTGTCACTCATTAAGTTAAGTACATGAGATCAGGCCCTCACATAGATATATGGACATGAAATGAGGCCCTTTAATAATTATATGGACATGAAAACTGGTCCATGCATAATATAATAGACTTGAATCCAATGAAAACACTTAAACTTATGGAAATGAAATTTTGTGACATGAATAATATATTTGATCTTGTTTCATCCCACACAATCCTTCCATGTTATGGTGTTTAATCGCTATAATTATAATAATGTATCTTTTATTGTTTTCTAGAGTAATTTTTTAATTATTTTCTTTGATATATATACATTTCATTATGGGAAAGGTGATGAGAGGTATACATTGTTTTCCATTCTCATGTGAAGAATATTATTTCCTAAATCTAGAGGATTCATTTATTCTCCTTTTATTTATCTGAAATAACAATTTAAACATTATTTATCCCTTTGGGTCGTGGTGGAGTTAACCCTTATAAAGGATAGACTATATTAATGAAATATGTTTTTATGGTTAGTGATCACATGGGTTCTTCAATTGTGAAAAAAAATTATGCTTCTTTTACTAGATTGTTTTTTATCAATGTTATGATTTTTTGTAATTTTTTATGCTTGAATTACCATGTTAATTTGTCGAAAGTGGTTAAATTATATAAATATTGTTTTTTTATTTAGCTAAATAAATTATGGAGGAATGTTTGATGAAACGTTTTATTATTTAAATTTTATGGTAATAAAATTGATGCAAAATTCATGTTTAGATTTTTTTCTTCTACCATGTGTTAATGGAATATTATAATCAACCTGAGGATCATAATTAATGATTTTGATAACAATAAATATGAATGTTAATGGAATTTTTGTTCCCCAAATTTTTTTGGAACCATAATTTTTTCTTGGAAGCATTTTTTATAGCACATATAGATTTTAAGAGTTGATTCTTTAGTTTAACCATAGTTTTAACATATAATAAATAAATCAGATAATTCTTGATGGAATAAAACTAATTTTTTGATAAGGATAATGGGTTTGTTCTATTTGGGAATTATTTATTATGAAGGCTGAAATCCTTGTGTTTGGGGATAAGTGAGTATGTTTTCATGTGAATGATAAATGTCTTGTTTTTGGGCATTGTTTCCCTATTTCCTTTTTTAGTTTTTTTTACAAATTCTTTGTTTCCCTAGATATTATAGTCACTATTTAATGAGATGTTATCCTAGTGAGGATGATGATATATGGGCTAGGAATCCTAGGTTTTTGGTAGAAGTTTATGTTGCTGATGGTGAGATGAATAGAAATATGCATGAGGGTGTTAGGGATGACACCATAGTTGATGAAATAGGTCAAATATGAGATTAACCATTATTGTTAATAAAGATAGGATTCAATGTTATTAAATATTTTTAAAGGATAGATATTCATTTTGATAGGTTATGGAAAATCCTTTACCCAAATCATAAGGCAACTAGATCTGATTGGATATGAATCTCTTTGTGGTTTCTTAGGATGTTTCCTAGAGTACCTAGAATAATGGAATGGTAAAATAGTAACTACTGTTTTATCCCGTGGCATTGGTGTTTTCTAGAATGAAAATTTTGTTAATACATAGAATTTGTGGACTTGGTTGGATTATTCATAGTGGTCATGGAATTTGCTTTTATTGTTAATAAAATGTTAAATGAATGATATTAATAAATTCTTATTGAATTAATAAACATGAAGTGAAATTTTCAAAGAAAATAAAATATTTAATGGTGGTATTCTTAAATTTTTTTTTGCTTATAAGATATACAGTTCATTGTAGTGGAAGTCGGTAATTCGAGAGATAGTAGCTATAGTTTAGACTACAACTAGATCAATACCCATAATGTGGTAGTAATCTATATTATATCCTATATGTTTCTTGATTTCATACGCTACCCCCACCCATTTGGTAGGGATACCAACACCTAGTGAACTATGGGAGGGTGGTTTCCCAAACTTCTTGGTTGGTGATTGATGGATGGATGACTACCCCATCCGGACCTACTCTCTTCTCCATATAGTATTATGTGCTGGTTTCCAGAGGGGTTATAATTCCCTATATATGTTTGTAGAGGGATGAAATGAAAATTTTGTTTATTTCATGTAATTGTATTTTTCAATACAGTATCCTAAAAAATATTATAATATTGTCATCTATGAGATGTGATAGATTGAGTTAAATTACATAGTGTATGGATTGTGATTGATTGAGTTAAAATTATTGACACATTATACATGGTTAATGATGTAAAAAACATGAACCCGCCCTTCTGGGATCATCAAATACAAATTCTCTATTTTTTTAGTAAAATATACTAAAAAAATACAAAACATTTATTATATACCAGGAAATTGTTTAGGTTTAGGTTTTGGAGGATTATAAAACCTTACTTTTTATCAGAGCTATACAAAAGTATGGAAAAATAAAATATCTAATCAGTATTGCATGCGCTAACTCTTTATCAATGCCACCCGACATAGAACTACAACTTGACCTATGAAATTAATTTTAAAACAAGGGATGAGCATTAAATTTTTATATATAAGGTTTTAAAAAAGGTAAGTAAAAAATACATAAAAAATACTTTTATATTATAATATAATACTTTGAAAACAATTATAATTTATAATTTCCTTAAAAGTAATCTGCTGATGTTTTTTGTAAATTATTAAGCCAGCTCTTCAAAACAAAACACATGAGGCCACTTCAAAAATTGAAGGTTATCTGGGCCTACCCACTTTCTTGAGGGATGTGTTCAATTCTTACGCCCTATATTTTTTACCATGTCAATTTGAAAATATTTTATAAAAACCTTTTTATCTTTCCTTACATATAAATATATACGTCTTCTATTATATTTTTTATTTTAAAAATATAACCATTAATTAATTATATATACATACTTATATATTTATATGTACATATATAAATAGTAACTTTCGTTTTAAATGAATTTTTAGATTTGGTACATCCAAATATCATGATGCATGGATTTTTCATATTTCTATAAATGGATAATAAACATTCATAAACTCAATGTTTAATTCATATTCACATAAAAATACATTTTTATAGTTAGTTTAGATAAATTCAAAAGTTTATTCATTGCACATTCCTAAATGTATATACATATATATCTTTATATACTAATTTATGAAAAGTCACGTGCAATAAATGATGTATGGAAGAAATAAAGATTTATAAATATCATGCAAATAACATGATTCAATTCAATAAACTTCTATAAACTCTTAACCATTATTTTAAAAAATAAATTAATAAAAATAAATAATTTATTTATGAATAGTTTATAAGTAGAATGATCTTGAACAATGGATAAAACATATGTATAAATGATAAATTTAGTTCTTTCATAATTTTGATGTTAAGTGGAATAATTCTTAAATATATTACAAACATAATTTCAAAACAAATAAATATTTAAGCACATATATATAAGGTATGAAATTTATATTACACATAAGAGACGAATGAATTCATGTATAAATGAAGATTCTATAAATAGTAATATGCATTATAGAATATTCTTCATGAAATAAAATATAACATAGTATAATCATTTACTATAGAGTATCAAAACATAAGATGATAAATAAACTCACTATAGAACCATAAATTAAAACAAGAATTGATAATTAAATAGAACTCTATAAAATTAGAAACTCAATAGTAACACATTATAATCTCCCTTTCATTATATGATCAGAAAATAATTCATTTCTGATATACATATATATGGATACATATATATGTGTGTATTAAAATATATTGATAAAAAGTTAATTAAAACCATTTGTTGATTTTATAAAATTAGAAGAATGAAATAAAAATATACATATATAGATTGTAAAAAAATTGAAATTTCCTGATTTTAAAATATTTTAGATGAAAATATACTTATCTAAACTATTAAAAATAACCCTTACTTGTATGAAATATATGAGAAACATAAATTGAAAACAAGAAAATTAAATAGCTTCCTTACACTAGAATATCAAGTCAAAATTTAAATAAATAAATTCCTTTACAAGAATTACATAATATTAGAAATACATATTACATTAGACCCTCTTCATTTCTCCCTAAACTGAAAATTTGGTTTTTTCCAATTTTCATAAGAACTTTGTAGTATTTTATACACATAAACTATACTATTTTTTAGTGATGTACATATAAGCAATTGACCAAATAGGGGGCCAACAGAGATTTTCATAGGACAAATCGAAGCCTGTGGAGCCAGATGAATGTATATGCACAAAACAATATTTAGATTATATAATCCTAGATTCACTAAAATAAAACAATACAAATAAAATAAAAACAATAATAATGATTTACGCAATATAATAGAACCGGATATTGACTATAAATAAAAGGTTGAAATAAAATTTACAAAACCGTACAACATATCATCAAAAAAGATATTTAAACATAGTGATCATGATAAATGAAAGTCACAAAATAGAAAAAATAGTTTCACAATGAAATAACCAGTGGAAAACATCATGCACCTAGATTCGACATATAGATATAAATATACAGACCTACCTAGAATAGATCAGAATACGGTGAACAATTTGTCTACTTTGTTGACAACTAAAACCCTAACCATGAATGAAACCAGACGATGTCACATGGGTTATCATTTTCAGTGTCCCTAAATTACAAATTCCTCCATACCCACAGTCGTACCATACTACTCACCCAGATTCCACTCTTGCTGCATGAAGACCTTAGCTCGACTTGAAGGTACATGACTTAGCTTCCTATCCCCTGATGAAACCCCTGTGCTTGACCCATTTCTCATCCTAATCTCATCCAGAAGGCCTTTCACCATTCTACATCTACACACCAAGGACCCCTTGAAGGCTAAACCAAAAAATCAATTTTTCTCTTTTTTATCTCCTTGATTTCTCTTTTTTTTTACAAAATCATTTCATAATTTTTTAAATATAAAATTTATTTTTATAATTATTTATTTAGTATATATTTAGATATAAATAATTTATAAATAAACTTTTTCAATAAATGAAATATATAGTTGTATTTTATGTGTTTATAAGAGAAATACTTATTAAATGACATATCCATAATTTGAGATTTAGAAAAAAAAATTATAATATATTACCTTAAAAATATATTTTTTTATAAAAATGGTTTGTTTTAAATATTTGAAAATAATTTATATTATCATTATTGGAAAAATAATATTATTATTGAAATTTTTTTTCTTCTAATTAATATATATATATATATATAATTACATACAAGATATAAATCACATTTAAGTGTCAAATGTGAAATGTTCATGTCTAATATTATTTCATAATTCAAAAATATTAATCGTATTTAAAAAGAACCATAATTTTTTAAAACATCATATTATTTAAAAATATATTATAATAATTTGATAGTATTTTTTAAATAAACTAAACTCATTATGAAAATAAAATGAATATATTTATAATAAAATATAATTCAAATATATCAAAATTTTATATTTTAAAATATTAAATTAAAAACAAATCGTATTTTGATTAAACAAAACCTCTTATAAAATGTTTAAATTAAAACCTTTAATTGTCAAATATAAATAAAATATTAATTAAAATTACTATTTAAATTTATTAGGATGTTACATTCTACCCACTTAATAGAATTTCATCCTCATAAATTGTTTTTCAGACTAAAAATAATTATGAATTTATTTCATAAGAATTATTGAAAACACAAACTGCTAAACTCCTATAAACTACCATTTGGAATATAAAATTTAATTCCCAACATTTTCAAGACTATTACATAGATACGATGTTTGAAAACCTAAACCCACACATCCAGGCTTACCACATATTAATGTTCTATATTTGTTTTATAAAAGATATTGAACAAATACACAACATTTGTTACATGCCAAGAACTTTTACCAGCTTAGGTTTTGGAGGATTAAAAAACCTTACATTTTATCAGAGCTGTAAAAAACTAAAGAAAAATAAAATATCTAATCTACTTTGCATGTTATAACTGTTTATCGAATCCGCCTGACATAGAATCGCAAGTTGACCTATGAAAATAAATTTAATATAAGGGATGAGCATTAAATTTCCCAAGAAGGGGTCTTATAAAAGATTGTTGAAAAATAACTTTTTCATTATATATTATAATACTCTAAAAATAATTTTTCATTTAATTTTCAAAAAAAATAATCCAGTTTTTATTTAAAAAAATGAATCAATCACTTGAAAAAAAATACATATGGCCACTTCAAACATGGAAGGCAATCTAAGACTACCCACATTCTTTAGGGAAGTTTTCAATCCCCCTCTCTATCATGTTTACCATGTCAAAGAACCAATATTTTATAAAATCGTTATTAGTTTTTCTCATATATAAATATATAAATTTCATACTAGTGTTTTAATTTTGAAAATATAGTTATACATTAATTACACATACACACTTATATTTATATATATAAATATATAAATAGTATCCTTAATAACAAACGACTAGTTAGAATTGGTATATCCAAATATCAAGATACATGGAATTTTTATATTTTCATGCAAGGTTAATAAAAATTCATATACTTAATGGTTAATTCATAATATCATAAGAATCCATTATTATAGTTTGTTCTGGTAAATAAATTTTTTTATTCAATGAACATTATTACATGTATAAACATATATATCGATATATATTAATGTAAAAATTTCATGAAAAACCAATTATGTATGTCCAAAATAATTATTTTTTAATGTCAAGGATATTACATGATTCTGTTTCATAAAATATTAGAAACCACTAACTTTTATTTTGTTAAAAAAATTTATAATAACAAAAAATTTATTCACGAATAGTTTATATATAAAATGAGATTGAACATTGAATAAAGCCTATTTATAAATTATAAATTTAATTATTTCATAATTTTGAATTATATAATAATAGAATACTACTTAAATATGTGACACACATAATTGAAAAAAAAATTATTTTTAAACAAATATATATATGAAATGGAATTTATAATAAACTTAATTGAAGAATAAATTTAGGACAAAATAAAACATTGATAACTGGTAATATCTGTTGCAATAGATTCATCATGAATTAAAACATAAAATAAATATAATCATTTACTGGAAAAAATAAAAACAAAAAAATTCAAATAGACATACATAAAACCATGAATTAAAAAAAGAAATTGAGTATTAAAAATAATTCTTTACAATTGTAATATCAATGCTAAAAATATATAATATCTCTATCATATAAGTTGTAAAAATAATTAAAGTAAGAGATATATAGATAAGAATATATACAAATATATTTATTAAACAAATATCGATAAAAAGGTAATTCAAACACATTCACGATTATATAAATTTTAAAGAATAAAATAAAAATATACTTATATAGATATTAATAAAAAATAGTATTTTCCTGATTTTATAAAATTCTAGAGGAAAATATATTTATCTAAACTGAAAAAATAACCCTTACTAGTCTGAAATATACATGAATGATAAGCTGAAAAAAAATTAAATAACATCCTTATACTAGAATATTAAATCATAATTTAAATAAATATATTCCCTTACAAGAATTAAGTTAAAGTAGAAACACCAGCAGCTTCAGACCGTATTCATTTTTATGCAAACTGAAATTTGGGATTTTTTAATTTTTATTTGAACATTGAAGTCTTTTTTACCCATAACCAATACTTTTTTATAGTGGTTTATATATTAAAATTGATAATACTGGGGACCATCATGGATTTTCGTAGGACAAATTCAAAATTGTTGAGAAAAATGGATGTAAATGTGCATATAATGTTTAGATCATATATTCATAGATTCACTAAAATCATACCATCCAAATAAAAACCAAAACAATAACAATGATTGAAGTAATAAAATACAACCAGATAATGGATACATATAAAAATATGAAATAAAACTTACAAATCCAAACAATGGATTGAAAACTAATAGATTTTCATATAGTGGTAATGATAAAATAATGTCACAAAATTGAGAAAATAAATCACGGTGAAATTACCAATCGAAAAAATCCCACACCTAGATTCGACATCTTGATGGAAAAATTTAATCCTACCTAGAATAGATCTGAAGATTAGGAATAATTATCCTATAATTTTGGCAACCAAAACCCCATCCTTGTTCGAAACCCTATGAAATCACATAATTTATCTTTAACGGTGGTTGGAACTTCTAGATGCTGACATAACCACGGCCAGAACTTGCCGGTAGATTGGATTCGAATCTCACTAAACAAAGACATAGACTTGATTTGACGGTTCTTGACTCGACTTCCACTTCCTGGAAGAAACCCTTGGTGCATGACCCATCACCTTACCTAATCTCATCATGAAGGCTTCATACGATTCTCCCTCCATGCACCGAAGTCCCCTCAAAGCCTAATAACTTAACTCGATTTTCCCGATTGTTTTATCTCATCAATTTCTCATTTTTTTAAATTCATTTCATCATATATTAATATAACATTAGTTTTACAATGAACTATGTAATATATAAAAACAATTTTTAAATCAATTTTTTAATAAAATATATTAAAAATAGTTTTTAACATATTTATAAAATCAATAATAGTTAATTAATATATCCATAATTTGAGATTTATAAAACTAATTTATAATATATTACATTAAAAAATATATTGTTTTATAAAATGGTATGTTTTTTTATATTTTATACTGATTTATATTATATTTATTAGAAGTGTAATATTATTATTAAAAAAATTCTCATAAAATTAATTTATATAAATTTAATTACTCAATTGATATGAATCATATTTAACTGTCAAATTTGAAATTCTCATATATAATATTATTTCATCATTAAAAAATATTAATTGACATTAAAAAGAACTTTAATTTTTAGAAATATATTATTATATTAACACACATTATAAGAATTTTATAAGTTTTTTGAAATAAAAGTTAAATCAATATGAATATCAAATAAATCTATTTACAATAAAATAATATTTTAAATAAAAACAAAATTTAAAATTTAAAAAATTATATTTAAAACAAATATTATTTTTATTAAACAATATATATTAAAAATGATTTTATTTGAAACATTTCTAAGTTAATTATAAATAAACTCTTAATTATAATTTCTAGTTTAATTTATTGGGATGTTACACAGAAGCCATGGTGGATCCCAAAAGCTACTCGATTACTAAATGGATATGTGTATGAAATGATGAGATGATGTGATACATGATATTCATGTTATAATATATATCCCTAGTGTTTTTAGGTTGGATTCCTCCGGATAGATTTGGCTTAGTATGTACATAGTTAGGGAATAAAAGAAATCCACTGGGGAAGTGGTAGTGGGGTAACCTTGTTTTATTAATCTAATAAATTATTTTTATATGAATTACCTGGTTAGAGATAACCATGGTGATGTTGGGAACATAGTATACCTGATTAAGTAATAAGTTAGTTTCATTTATTAATCATATGTATTTAGTGTTATTTTTTTTTATCTTTTTCATAAGATGTTCCAAGTAGTATCCTACTAATTTTTCCTATTATGGTCACCATATATATATATTAACTATTTTTAGGTTTTCCAGAGGAGGTTGTAGATCGGGCTTGATATTACTATTTTGTGGTTATTCACAAGATGTTTTGGATTCATTGCCATTACTGCATTAACCTTTTTGTATTTATAGTATTTCTTTATAGTTATTTTAGTCTTGTACGACATTACATATATATACTTGTTGTTTCCTTTTCCAATATCTGAGAAGGAGTTTACAGATGTGCTTATCATATCTCTATTTCCTCATGTTCTCTTAGAGGAAAATACCCCCCATTTTAATTATCATTAAACCCTTTATGATTTTCCCCAACCCATAGCCTATTGAAGGCGGCCATTAGGTGGTCACTATCACCCATCAATCATCACTGAACCATGAGTTTGTAACCAGTTTTTATTTTGAAGGTATGGGTCATGTCCAATATCCTCAATAGGTTTTTTATGAATATGTTTTACAAAATATGCTAAAATATATCCATAGTTTTGAGGCCTATGATGAAGAAACCTAGAGGGGGAAACTCTAAGAGTTCTAGCATCAGAGTATGTAGAAGTGTGATGTATTCTTTTTGAACATAGTGATTGCAGAATGGTTAGATGTGGAATAGATAACATTTAGTTTAATACATGCACAAAAGTAGTACTGTGTTTTCTTATTTATTATGATGATGTGTAGAATAATGAGTAAGTGGTGGATATTATTCCTCACTAATTGTGAGGATTTGGAGGTCTCATGGGAGAAGTTCAAGTACACGTTCTGAGAATATTTTCTTACATTATTGAAAAAGGTGACCACTCCTATGCCGCTGCTTACACATTGACAGGGGAGTTACAACATGTGTAAGTTTAGGATATATTTCAAGAACCATGACTATTATGCATAAAAAATCTTTCCAAAATAAGATTATTTGTTGATTCACTTTTAGGAGGCTTTTCATCAAGAGATTTAGTTCAATGTCACCTGATTTATGTTGTTAACATATCTCAAGTTTTCAGTGAGAGGAGATGTCATTGATAGGATTCTATATTTAACTAAATTCTAATGAAAGGGGAGTCATTAAACTTTTTATCATAATAGATATTCCATATGGGGTTCCCAATTTAATTTATAGAAGTGATTTTGGATATCTACCAATCATTCCAAACACTCATCATCTCATTTATTCAGGGGTAGTGGATCTGATTCCCATTCTAAATGATCTAATTTTTTTTTTATGGTTCTCTATGATGGAGATTATGTGTTCTTAATTCTAAATCATTATCCTATGAAGTGAAGGTTTTTTTAAGAGAGTAATAATTCTACCATTTTTGTTGGGATCTTCCTGGTGTCAAATCATCTTTGAGATGCGATATATAATATAGAACTTCTCCCATAGAAAATATGGTTTTTGATGTCTTCCATGTGTCATAGATATTCCATTACCTTCATGAATACTCTCAAATCATTTATTGGGGTGATATCAAGGTTGATGATGATGAGACCATCGAGGAGTGGCTTGTGGAGATCATGGACTTTGAAAAGAAGGCTTTGTGATATATTTCTATTACAATAGATCATTTATTATAATGCCTTGATGGAATGTAGTAGAGTACCTAGTACCTTGAGTTATAAATATTCACTCATCATCCTTTTATGTTTGTTATTTATCACTTTTCATTTATTGTTTCTCATTTTATGGACATTGACCTTTTCTATTTCTTGATTTAGTTTCCTCATGATGTTTTGTTGGTGAGCTTTCTCTTGTTTGAGAGGTATCTACCACAATATATTCTTTAGGATCTAGTTGTTTGTGTTGTGTGCATTTATGATAGTTTCCTCTAAGTGAGGTGTTGGATATTATGTTATGGTGAGATTCTTGAGACTTATGTCATGAGATGGTTGTTAGGACACTAACTTTTTTATTCTTTATCTCTAAGTTTGTTATTAAATTATCCATGAAAAGAATAGTTTGAGAGGTATCTGATGTAAGGGAAGAGATTATAGTAGCCCCTTCCATTGCGAGTTTGAGTTGTTCGAGGTCCTAAGAGGAGTCTTAGGGTGGATAAGGGGAGTTAAAATGTGAAATTTTAGTTCAAGGGGGTTCTACAGTGTAGATCGATGAGCTGTTTTGTATGTTTGACTACTATGGCATGAATATTCAGGCTGAAATGTAGGATTCTAAGTTGAGTAATTCATAACAAATTCCATTTTTAGCATAACTTTGTAATGGATAAGGGTTGTGGAATTTCTTTGTTCAGTGCTATAGTATAGAGATGTCGTCTATGGTGTAAGGGTTGTAAGGCTGTTCAAATTTTTTTGGGAGGATGTGCTATAGTGGTAGGCTGTAGTGTAGCCTTCCATCGTGGAAAATGGGTTTCATGGTGTGGTAGTCTTGACTGTGTTGTTTTACCTCCTCTAATATATATAATATGTGGCATCGAGGGTTTTGTGTTCCCCAGATATGGGTTTGACTAGGAAGGTTATAGCATGATCCCTTCAATTGTGCCATAGACTTTCTTGTATCTGCTAAATATGTGTCATGGTGGGTCATGTTATTCCATGTTATTATATTCAATAAAATTTCGATAAATAACCAAACCCCCACTAAACCAAATTTTCTTCCATGTTTCTCTCTTGAACCCTTGGCTCCAGTGTTAGGTTTTTGAAGGCATTTTAATCCCATATAGTTTAGATTCAACCCCCACCTTATAGAGATTGATCTGTTGTGATATAGAGTGAGTTATTCCTATTATCTAGTTTTTTCTTATCCAATTGGTTATATTTCTTCTAATTCTATATATACATGTTATGGAATTCTATCTCCATTTCTCTAATGTAATTACTTTTTATGTTTTTTGGAATAGTGATAGAATGGTGTTCTTACAGGGATGCAGATTTCTATGAGTAAGAGTAGGTTGGAAATCCACATTGTTGCTTCAATATCACATAAATAACATTTGTTGACTTGATTTAGAATATTAATTTCATTTTTTTTATTTATATGCAATCGTGAATTGACCATTCTTTAAACCTTTTGGTGTATTTGGTGTTATCCCCAATAGAGGATAATCTAGACTAAAGAATTTTTTTTTATAATTGTTGACCACATGTTTCGTTCGATCATGAAAATGACATGACTCTTGTTTTAATAGTAAATTTTATATTAATGTCATGCATTATTATATCTTTTATTCTTGGGTAAGAATGTTATTTTTCTAGAAATTGTTAAAAAATATAACGATAGTAATTTTTAGAGGGTTAAAGTAATTAAAGAGGCATGTCTAATAAATACTTAAAATCATATAATTTTATGGTAATCAAATTAATTCAAAATTTGTGGTCAGTTGATTTGTTCATCATTGTTTGAATGGAATTAGATTAAGAACATGAAGATGATAATTCTTGATGATGATAATAAAAAAATCAGGTTAATGGAATTTTTCATCCATATTTTTTTATTAAAACGGGAAGTTATTCTTGAAATCAATTTTTAAATAACATATAGATTTTAATAGCTGATTATTTAGGTTTCCCATATAAGAAACATGTAATAAATTAATTTTATAGTTAAATATAGACTAAAACCAATTTTATGATAATGATAAATATTTGGGGTGAAGTGTTGTTGTTTAATTATCAAGTGTTAATGCCTTGTGTTTGGGGACGAGTGATTAAATTCCCATGTGAAGGCTAAATATCCTGTTTTTATGGCCTCTATTGACCTATTTGGATGTTCTATTGCTTCTGTTTTTCTAGGGATATGATCCTTTCTATGTTATTTTATTTGAGCATGGGATAGATAATGAGATATGGGACGGGAGACTAATGTTTTTTGTAGTAGTTAAAGCATGTGACACTGAGATTCATAATTATATATATAAGGGTTTTAGGGATTTAACTAGAGTTTATGGATTGGGTTGAATAAGAGATTATCCATTATTGTGATTAATGATGGGATGTCGATATATAAAATATGTTTAACAGATGGATGGATGATTTTCTTGGTTTTATATATTCTTTTCTAAACTGCATGAGGTAGCATGATGTTCTTTGTTATGTATCACTTTTTAGTAGCTTAAGATGATTTCTAGAGTACATTGAAATATGGAACGGTAAAAGAATAATTATTTTATTAACCCATGGGGTTAATACTTTATAGTATTTAAATATTTTTAATTATGATAAACCATGGACTTAGTAAGATTATTCCCAAAGGTAATGGATATCATGTGGACAGTTAATCAAATGTAAACAAGATAATGATAATTAAATTCTAATATAATAATTAATTTTAAGTCAAATGATAAAATTATAGAATGAATTTAATTAAATTACTCATTAATTATTATCTGATAATAAGATATCTAGTTCTTAGCAGTAGTATTCAGACATCCAAGTGGTGGTAACTACAGTTTATCCTATTTCAAGATTAATTCCAATAGTGTGGTTGTGATGTATACTATATACTATATTTTTTTTGATTTCATACAATACCCCACCCATAACTGTTGGGAAAATAATATTGTATGGACACTAAGATTTTATTTTCCCAATATCTTGGTTAGTTACAGATTTCTGGATGAATAAACCATTTGGACCCACTCTATTATCGTGGTTATATTGTGTGTGAGTATACAGATTGGTTGTCAGTCCCCATTCTCGACCATGTCTCCCTATGGTTCATCCAATTTCTCTATATTTTAAATAACAAGAATCAGTGGATGGGTTTCCAACATTTTTTCTTTTACAATTAAAAATCTATGAATCATCACATTATCCTCACTGGTCCCTTATCAAAATGATTGGAAATTATCATCCCTCATTTGTGTTTTTTAATACATTATTTAATCATGTGATCATTCTGGTGTGGTGGTGGTTTCTATTCTCTACAGGAAATCTTTTTGTATACACTTATTATATGAATTGGACTTCATTCGGGCCTGGGACAGGGAGGTTCATTCTGGTATATTTCATAGGTTTCTTCTCTTTTGATGGTCTCTTGATTCTCATCATATAATCGGCTCTTCTTTGTCACCCCTTTTGATTCATCTTCATGGGATTACTCTTCCCCATCACAATCCTACAGTCCGTAAATCAATCAAAAATATTATGGGTTGTTTTTATTTTGATGATGTTGCTACTCTTAGTTTGGAGCATACTATGGTGGCGAAAATTTAAGTATAATTTGATCTGGAATATCCTCTTCTATATAGAATTCATATGAGTGATCAGATAGATTTTTAGTTATGGAAAAATATGTTTCTCTAGTTTAAGGGGTGTATGGTACTGGTCATTCAGTCAAAGTGAATCTTATTGTTCTGAATCCTCATGTTCTGAATTCTTCAACTCTTGTCCAGCCATATCTATGTGAGAAGGACAATGATGTTCCTATTAGGTTGGGGACTACGAGCCGTGTTCATCTAGTGGTGTATTATTATTATTATTATTTGGCTGGTTTTGGTGCCGATATAATGAGGATTTCCTCTTGTTTTGTAGATCAAGTTGTTGGATCCCCAGTTCTAGTTATTAATCGAGGGTTTCCTATGAATAATTATATTGATTTTTCTTCCAATTCATTGGATTTTATGTCTCCTTTTCCTTTTAATTTCAAGTGTTGTTTCTATATTCCTAATTATAGTATTCATTTTCTAAATTATTTCAAGGTGTTGGAATATTTTTTAGAGGACTACTTACAATCGTCATCGGTCCAGGGTGTTTCTATGTCATCCAAAAATAATATTCCTCCCAGTACCATTGGAACATTATCTAGATCCATGTATCTAATTGAATGTTTATTTTAACATTCCAATTTACTTATTACATAATGACTAATTGAATTATATAGAATTCTTGGGGAATGGGATTCTTATCCAAAATAAAATGTCTTTTAACAAATATTAAAAAAGGGTTTCTTTATTAGAAAACCTTGAACCAAATCTCAATCCTAAATCCATCAAGGACTTGGCCCATGGTATTCATTTCAGTCATTTAGGTAATTGTTGTCCTGATAAAAAGAATATTTGGCTATTTTGGAATGATCCAGTCATTGTTGATTTAATAAAGAGGTACATTCAATATATTTTTATTAATGTTAGTATCAATGGGGTTTGTTACTTTATGTCTATTTTTATGTCAGTAGTGATCCAATTCGATGTAAATATTTATGGTCATCTCTTTCTACCTTCAACTATGGTCCTACTATTTGATTTATTAGAGTATATTTCAGCACTATTATGGGTTAATCTGAAAAGAAAGGGAGGAGTTTATCCTAGTAACGATATGCATGCCATTATTTCCATTATTTCATAATACAAGCTTTGGGACATGGATTTTTCTAGAGATGATTTTATATAGTGTAATATTCACATGGGAATTAATAGAATTTGGATTAGACATGATATTCACCTTGAGAATTTTTAGGCCATCTCTGATTTCTTATGTTCCTCTGTCAATCATATTTCTAGATCCTTATCTAATCATTCTGTTATCATACTTCATGTTCATGTCAATAGAGAGATCAGGAAGGTATTATTTTATTATAGTCTTTTGTAGAACAATGAAAGCTTTATATAGTTGATTTAGTCTTCTTTGAATGTTACTATTTCAGGTATTTCATGAGATGAACATCATAATAAATATAGAATACTTAATGCCACTATCCTCTTATGAATCCTTTATATTCCTAACCAAGATATTGCCTTGGAAACTATCCAGGATGAGATAAAACTTCTTGATCACCAGTTACAACTTCAATGAGATGATGATTATCATTTTCTTCTAACTATTAATAGTCATATATTAGAGGAAATTTTTAATGAACATGAATCTACTTATAGAGAAAGATAAAAAGATAATTGGAATATGGTCGGTGATAAAAATAATTCCTTATTTCATGCTAGTATTAGGGAGAAAATGTTCATTGGAAAAATCACTCTTCATATTCATGATGGGTCCTTTACCAGTGATGCTTGTGTGGTGGGTCCTTTAGATATGTATTAATTCTATGAGGACCTTTTTGGTCATTGGTTGGGTCATTAAAATTTTTCTTAGGATTGGTCAACCTCGAATCATTTTTTGGACAATGTTCATTAGTTTTTTATAGTATAGACAATAAAAGGTTTGAGTATTTTTGGGAGAGAAGGAGATACTTGAGGCCATCATGTATCTTAATCATGTTATTACCCTTGGTCTTGATGTTTTTCTTTTTTATTTTTATTTTTATTCTTAGCTAATTATCAAAGAGGATGTGTTGTGGGATATTCTGGATTTTTTTATGGGTGGTCCATTTCCTAGAGTTTCTTTAGGTACCATCTTGGCTCTTATTCCTAATGTGTATCAACTGAGTGGTTTTGGGAAATTTTGGCCCAGTAGTACGTTTAATTTTTCATACAATGTGTTGGACACTATTTTTAACAAACGTTTGTCCCTCTATCTTCCTCTCCAAGTATCTAAAGAACAACATGGGTTTAATAAAGGGAGAGGTATTTAGGGAGATACTGGTCTTGCCCTGGAAATGATTGCTGATCCTGAAAAAAGAGTGATTGGAAGTAATTTTATGGTTAATATTGATATAGAAAAGGCTTATGATTAGATGTATTTGTCTTTTCTCATTAAACTGATCAGAAAATTTGGTTTTTCTGATTGGGTTGGAAATCACTTCTTAAAGAGATTTTAATTTCCTTGGTTCTCAATTTATTTAATGGGGAAACATTTTGGTTTCTTCAAATCATCAAGGGGATTGAGGCATGGTGATTCTATATCTCCAAGAAACTTCATTCTGGAACAATATGTTCTTAGTATAAATCATAAGAAGAGACTTAATATTAGTTTGATTCATCCCTTTAATGGGTGGTAAGACTTCTCTGGTATTTATTATATTTTTTTCACAAATAAGTTATTTTTCCTCAATGGATGTGCCAATTATATTAATTAATTCAATATGACTATGAATGAATATTGAAACAAAGCTGGCCAACATGTCAATACTAAAAAAAGTGGTTAATTTATCTCCAACATGTATTATTCTGTTAGAATCGTGCACATTTAGAATATAATTAGTTTTTCCAACAACATTATCTCTATGGAATATTTGGGTGCTCCTTTATCTAATGAGAGACTCAAAATTTCATATTTTGATACCATTATGTCTAGAATTATGGGATGGATCCAAATTTGAAAAGTTTGTTCTTTATCCTTTGGGGGAAGGATCAATTTTGTTCATATCGTGCTTTCATCCATTTCAATGCATGTTTTATCTATGTGTAGACCTATTAAAGTAGTAATTAAGAAAAATAAAAGGTTTCTAAATTTCGTCATATGGGACTATAATCATGATGAAGTCATTATTGTGCTTGTTGGTCCAGACTGGAAAGACCATTTTAGGATGGGGGTTTTAATCGTAATGGGTTTGATGAAGATAAGTGGTATATGCAGGTTAAACTATTGTGGGAGAAGTTTTCTATGGATTTCCTTTGGTCTTGTCTATAAAGAAGAAATATGGGGAATTCTGTTTTCATTGAGTTGACAATGGTAATGGTTCTTACCTTAATTTTTTTTTAAATTTTCTTGTTTCTCCTATTTTTTAGAATCCTCCCTGGATTATCAGGTGTGGTGACATTTATTTATGAAAATGTAATTGGTCTAGTCCCATTCTATTTTTTCAAAGCAATACAGTAATGAATATCACTTTTAAAAAAGAAAGTGCATACCCCATGTTCAATGAAGCTGTGTTGAATGAGGTTCGAATGTATGTTTTTCATAATATTTACTTTTCTGATGATCCATATAAATATTATATTACATATTCTTCCACTGGTAAACTATCCTTATTGGCTTTTCATACTATTATCCATTCTTCTATTAATTTGTATTGAAAGGGAAGTATTCTTTGGTGTAGATTCCTTTATCATAAATTTTGTTTTCTTTTTTGGAGAATCTATATTGGTGTCATTACTATTGCTGATAATATTCAACATATTTCAATTCATCTTGTTTTGAAATGAAAATGCTTCTTGATCTCTCATTCTAAAATAGGTTTTTAATATTTTTTTTGAAAAATGGATTGGGTTATTCATCTGTGGGTTTATGTTGTTTGTTTTCCGGATTTCAGGGGCTGTGTGGGGACAATGGAAGAATTTCATTATGCATGTTTGAAATTGTAGGAGAGGGATTGTGTGCAAGCCAATGGGTGGTATTTACTCATCCTTGAGACTTGTTAGACTTTATGGGAATCGCAGAATACTGTTGCTCATAAAGGGTTTCATCCAAACCTAATGTATATCAGATGTAAATTTACAGACATTCTCTCTTCATTTTTGTAGTAGTGTTAATGTGTGAATATTTATTTGGTTCTGCAATCAATTTTTTCATCAGTTCCTTTAATGGATACGATAATTTACGAACATAGGTCTCTTGGAATATGAGTTCCATGGCATCCTCCTATCAATGAGCATAAATTAAATAAATAGGGATCTTATGTGCAAGGAATAATGCACTGTGGCAGTGATTTTCGGGATGATCACAACCTAGTTATTGAGCCTTTTTTTTCCTACTTTGGGGAGTGTAATTTAGTGGTGGTTGAGGCATTGAGGCTTCTTCAAGGTCTTAATATATGTAAGAAAATATTTTTTTCATCTTCATGAAATTGAATCAGATTCTTATATAGTGATTAATTCCCAGAAAGGTAAAGTGGATTGGTCCAATAATATTATCTATTCCTCCATGCTTGTAGGGATCCCATTCATTCAAATATATTGGTTTATCATACAAGGAGTGAGGTTAATATGCTGGTAGATCTCCTTGTTTCTAAAGGAAATTCGAATGAAATACTTTTGATTTTTTCTATCACATGCTCTCTTTCTATTGACTGTTTTATGATTATTCAAGGGGATTCCCTCTACCTTCATCATTTTTGGCCCCTGCGAACTTCCTTCTTGTGTTCTTTAATGTTTCTATCTTTTATTAATAATTTTTTGTAATTTTGATTAAGTAGTCATTCCCCATATAAATTTTTATAGGATATAATAGATTATTGTTATTTCACCAACATGTATATCTTGATATAATATCATATGTACTATTATAGGTATTTCATGTATAGAATGTGATAATTTGAGGTATGTTACTCTGTGTATGGGATGTGATAGATTGAGTTAGAATACATAATGAATGATACATAACACATAGTCTGTGGTGGATCATGTAAAATACTCAGTTACTATATAGAGATGTGGATGGTATGATAAGATGAATTGATGCATGAGATGAATGTTATGATACGTAGCCTTAATGTTTTTAGGATGTATCCTTTTTGAGAGAGATATATCAGGATATATGACTTTGGGGAAGAGAGGAAAACTAGTGAAGAAGTGATAATATGGTGCCCTTTTCTTATTGAAATAATAAAAAATCTCTTTTATGTGTTACCTGGTGAGAGATAGCCAAGGTGTGGCTATGAACTTATTATAATTCTTTAGTTAATGAGATTGTTTATCTTCTTGTTCATTGTGACTTAATACACATTATTTATATTTTAGATGAGATTATCTAGAGAGTATCTTATTCTGTATATATGTTATTTTTACCATACATATATATAAAATGTTTTAAGTAAGTAGAATCAGGTTGGATATCAGGATTGATATTTATACATCAAGGTCATAAATGATATTTTTGGCCATCAGGATCATTGATGAGTTTACATATTGGTACTTATTTTTAAATTTTTCAATTTTTAGTCTTGAATGATATTACTTGAATATACATAGGTTTTATTTAAATATATCAGTATCTATTCCTTGGTCTTTTTGTCTTATCTAAATTTTTTCATGTTTCTATAGAGGTCATTACCCCCCATTTGTATGATCATTATACCCTTAGTTCTTGTCCCAAACTAGTGACTTATTTTAGGTGGTGGGCTCTCGGTGGTCACTATCTCCCATATCTGAATACCAGCCCTTGTGTGGTACATTTTGGGGAAGGTTTCTTGAAAAATATCATGACACATATTCCATTCATCCAAATATTTATAAGTATCACTTCAAATATAGACTCTCCATTTATCTATAGAACTGTGAGAGGTGGCGGAAGAGAATTGCTCTTCATTATTGAGATCATTTTGGGAGAGGGTATTTCCCGGGTATGAGAGGATTCTCCATATGTTGTTGTGCACAATGAATAATATGGATATAATTAGGGTTATAAATAATGTAGTTGTGTTTAATTTGGGATGGGGTTGGAAAATAATAATTCCACGTAGTCCCTTGTTATTTTCTTAATCACTAAAAAAACATGTACAAATTATAATATTATTAATGTTATTTTTCATAAATCTCACAAAACTGATGAATTAATTAAATTTTATTTATTGAATCAACTGTTTAAAATATATTAAATAATATTTAAAATATCTTATTTATCCCTATAATTATTATCCTTTATCCACTATTCCAATAAATAATTATATTTCCCTAATGATGGTTAATTATTTAACTAATAAAATATTACAATATTATTCTCCAATAAATAAATAAATATTATATTTCAAAAATAAAAAAATAAATATTTATTAAATATCATGCTAATAAATATTCCATTTAGTTACTAGTGATTGAATATATGAGATCAAGTAAAAAAACTAATAGTCAAACCACATATGAGAATATTTTTTATTTCACATGTTAAATAATAATTTTTTAATTGAGGTTCTCGATACATATAGTGTGTGAACCTACAGAACCCATTCACTATGGCATTAGGTGGAGCCACCCACAGTCTGAGGAAAAAAATCTAGAAACACACCTAGATACCCATATAGAAATAATTTAATATCATAATGATATGAAACCTCATAAAAATGTATACTTTGTAATTTAATAAATTTATCATGATATAACATAATAATAATGATATATGCTGGTGCTTTCAACCTATATGATCGATGCTTTATTAGTGCTCTTTACAGAAATTAACACTACCATAGAACACTTTGGATATTTATTTGTTTAGGATATTCTATTCCATCAAAGTGATTGATATATCAACTTCTATTAAAGAATTGAAAGGAAAAATAATTTCTCAACGTATCCCACTTCTCCACCAACATATGTCATATGAATTTTAATCAATACATCAAAATATGTGTCTTAAAATATCTATTATTAATATTAATAACGTATAAGGATCAACACACACACACACATATATATATTGGGGTATCCAATTACTCAAATAAATTTTGATTTCTTCCTGAAAGGACATGTTCTCATAATCTCATGCACTAGAAATTACTATGAGAGAACACCATGAGAAAGCTCCTAAAAGTATTATATGACTCTAACCCCAATGGAATCTATCATTTCCCCCTAAAATGATATCATCATCATATATAAAATTCATTTAATAATAATTTTGGTTAACTTTTAGTTTCTCATAATCGTGGGGAATATCGATTCACTTTCAGTGCTACTGTTACTACTAAAACATTATTAAACACTAATCCATGAAGAAGAAGAAACAATATCTTGTAATAATTTTATTTATATTCAAAATAAATGAATACATATATTTATAAAGTATGTATATTCTGGTTTTAGAGAAAAAACTACAATATAATCCGACTTTCATTACATCCAACTACTAACAACCTTCATTATGATATCTCTCACATGATACTCATGTTTAAATAGATACAGGGCTTTACTAAAAGGTTCTTATAAATTTTCATCCAAGGATACTCTACTCCCATAATTTAACCACCCATATAAAAATCACTCAGGATGTGATACATCCAGAGTATGTTCTTTGGGCTTTGTTGTTCACTTAACTCTATTATGAGGATCCACCTCCATAGTATTCAGTCTTTAATTATGGTCATAAAATAATGATTTTTGATGAAAATTTCATATCCAAATATTTTATTTGGAAACTTTACAAGAATCTATATACTCAGACTCCACTATAGAATCATCTTTAACTTTTTTTTTACCCTCTTCCTATTCTGAGATCCTCTATTGATACAAATTCAGATCATTATGATATGTTTAAAAGATATTATCAATATTCCCCATGAAGAAAAGCTATTAGTCTCCTCTATATATGAGGAGAATATACTTATTATTCCTTAGAAACATAAGGATAACCTTAATAGTAAAATGTTTTTGTTTACCTTGAAAATCATGATATATTCATACCATGATAAATTCACAGGAAGTATCAAGCCTAGTACATAACATAAAGAAAATGATCAACCCAACCATAGAAGTTCATGGAATCATACATAGTATATCTTTTTCCATTTTTTTAAAACACATATTTTTAGAAATATATAAACATTATGAAACTAGAAAAGATCATCTCTTGGATTATTCCTAACTAAATATCTTCACTATTTGATCAATTTATGTAAATTGAATGGGTTCAAGTATCCCCTTTAATATATCACTAATTATTTTGATTGCAAAAATATTGGCTTCTTCAGAAATTACTTAATAGAGATGAGATTTTTTAGCCATTCCTTAATTGACTATAAGACTAGTATGCTATTCTAATAAGTAATATGTTGTAAACATATAAGACTGGGATGAAAACATCACTCTCACTATATAAAAACTTGGATCATATTAATTTTTAATGAAAATAAATTATTTTATTTTTTAATTAAACTATTTTTTCCTGGACCTAGATTCTTAACTTAACCAATAAATGGATATATGCAACTAGTATACATTTTTGGAATTACATAGAGTCAAAAACCCTTATAGTTGTGTCATATAGAAATAATCCTAAAGGATTCCATTAAGAGAAGATATTTTGATATCCATATTATAAATTTTAAAGTCAAGGAATGTAGGTATATCAAATAGTGTTATGATGGATTTAAACCAACAAATTAGAGAAAGGTTTTCATCATAGTCAATGCCATTATGTTGGGTAAACTCTTTAGAAATTGGCTATTCTTTGTAGGTATTTAATTTACCTTCCATGTCCACTTTTCTTATTAATATGAATTTACAATCAAATGGATTTACATGCACTAGATGATTGACTAGTACCCAAAATTGTGTATGATACATGGAATCCATCTAATAATTCATGTATTCTTTACTTCTTTTAGCTTTTGAGATATCTACTAACTCATTATAGGATATAGGTTCACCGTTTTCATTCAATAGTGAGTCAAAATTCTTGGTGACTAGAAAACCACATATTTCATGGCTCTTACCTCTCAGGTTCAATTATGTGGAAATTTTACTTTAGGAATAAATTCATCTAGATAGTCCTTTGTAATATGTTATTATAACAAATAATTACTATAGTGAGCATCAAAATTCCTCAAATTCAATCCCACTCCAACAATCCATCATGAGGATGAATTCTCTCTCAAGAAATATGTCTTGTATTATGTCAAATAAATTATTTATGATGGATTTTATATACAATATACCAAATTTTATTTTAAATTTCATATGAATATTAAATTCATTCCTTAGGTTTGTAGTTCTTCCCAAATGTTTTTCATTAAAAAGCTCATCACATCCCCATACACGTGTATTTGACAAAAGGTCTCTTTACATTATATCAATGGGTGGGAATTCCATTGAATGATTTAGTTGGTACTTTATTTATCATGTATTCTATATTTTTCAACACATATTCTAAAAAGGATAATGTAATACCTTCATGACTTGCCATCGACCATACCATGTCTAGAATGTTATGGTTCCATGTTTAATAAAAAAATCCAATATGGTGTATATAGTAAAGTGAGTTAATATCGAATTCCAATATCATGTATGAAGTCAATAAACTCTTGTTTAAGATATTCACCTCCTCAATCAGATCTAATATTATTTATATTATTTCTATGTTGAGATTTTATTTCAATCATGAACTCTTTTAACTTCTCAATGGTCTCACAATTAATCCTAATTAATTAAAATTTTCGTATTTACTCATGTATCTAGTAAATGTTATAAATAATAAATACAGAACTATATATTCTTCTAGAAATGGTCAAAACACGTTAGTGTGTACCAATTCATGAATCTCCCAATATCATCCACCCAATCCACTGAATTGTGGTCTGGTTTGCTTTCTTTTTAAACAAACATGACAACTTTCAAGTAAATTTATCTCAAAATGGTTTAAAAAACCATTTCGATTGGTATTTCATAGACACTTATGATTTATGTGACCATAATATTGATGAAACATATGGTTCTTATATCAATTTTGAAAACATGATTTTTTATCAATTTCTAACACATGGTTTTCATAATTTAATAAATGAAGACCATTATTTAGTTGGGTCTATCGTAAAAGATTATATGTCTATAAAAAACCAATCATTTTTATTATTTTTGATGATAAATCCATCCATTTAGAGGAAAGAAATTGTAACATCCAAACTTACTCATAACGAACTCTAACTGGACAACTTATACACATTTCCCAAGGCATTATGGCTCATAAACTAGAGGCATATAACAAGAAGTAGGGTTCCATAGAGGTACCTTGAGGAGACTGTACCCCCTATATCAGAGTGCATAAAAATATACCAAATTTTATAACATCAACAAAAAATTAAATTATCAGAGTCAGAAGGTATAAACTGGCATCCCATAATATTAATATGAAACACATATAGTTACTTAAAATCATAAAAAATTAATGACCCATTAGAAAGATCCCAAATAGAGAATAAATAAAATTAAAAGATAATGTGAATAAAAGATATACAAGGATACAATAAAATCCCTAGGCCTCACCTCATCTTGATATCCAATCCCATCTGCGCCATCCTACACAATCACGAAACCCCAATTGTTAACCCAATATGGACCTGTGAATAATGGGATCTTCTCAAGTACCCCAGTTTAAAAGTGGACTAAGAATGGTGTGAGTACAAAACATTGTAGGGAAATATCAATGTGATCTTGCACATACATATGATGAATTGATATATGAATTTGATGTTCTAGGGTAATGTAGTAAACTTCTACGAGTTAATAAATAAACAACACATAATAATGCTTCATCCTGATGCTCAAAATGAACTAATCCCATAGTTTAGAACAACTGAAACATAGTATCAAAACTGTACAAGGCTGTATTTATATAACCTAGTACATACCCAATAATTATTTTCAACCATTGGGTCTGTGACTCTAATCAAACATACCTACACCAAAACGTTCTAGGGTGTTTTGTAGAAACTCAAAATTAAAGTCCTAACCAATAAAAAACTAAGGTTTCAACATTATATAGAATAGTTTCCATAGACCTCCTCTAAGGGAATTTATTATTCTACTGCATATGGAATCATGCAGCACAGACCCCCAATATGATTCATTTCCCAGACATGAAATAATCCCAAAAGTATCATAGACCTCCCTTATGAGAATTTTCCTGAAAATAGTAAAACTTACCTCAATTATGGGTGTTTTCTTATCCAGTAGTTACACATAATAAAACCCCACGCATTGGTCATTTTCCATAAATAATAAATTCCCCCCATAGTAAAATTTCAGTCAGTCAACATAATTTCAAAAAACAAAATAACAAAAACACAATAACCTGATGAAAATACAATCCCCATTGACTATTGAACATTTAAACCCCTCTAAATTCGATAAATATTTCACTAGGGAGACCACATGGGTCCAATAGGTCTCATAATGGTCTATAAAACTCATAGGATTCCATAATTCCAAATCATATCTATTGTCAACACATGTCACAAGGGTGATATACTCATGACCATCCCCTATATAAAAACATTTGGTTAGCCTAAACACTCAACCAATCTATTCATCATGTTAGGGGATACACCTCTATGGTCTCCACATATAATTGGGAAAACAACAACCCCAATGACATCTCAATTTCCCAAATCCATAATGACATCTCTTGGGTCTCAGAAGGCTAACTCCTCATCAAATCATAACAACCTATCACTTACCTTTACTCAAAGGTCACCAAGTCTTATACTCTCAGGTTCATTGCATCATGTTCAAAAAATTACATCAGGAGTATGCATGTTAGTTTTGGTATATCATTATAAACATTATTATTGTCATGGCCTCCACCATTTTTCATTGAAGAAAATGGGTAATTCAAATGATCATCAAGGACTTTTCACTTTCTGCATCATAATCAAGGGCTATTTTTTCAAAAAGATGAATTCTGTTTTAAATTATAATTTTTATTAAAAAACATATCAACAATTTTCTCAAAGTGAATTCCTCATTAGAATTATCAAAAGTCCATATATTATAAAAATAAATAAATAATACAATAGAGTGAGTAATAAGGACCACCTAACTAATTTGAGATATTCTAACTTATTAATTTGATAACTCGACAGATTTTACTTAGCTCTCCAAGACCTGTCTATGATCCATCGAGGGTCAATCCATCACTTGATAATTTATTCCGACTAAAGCGTCCAGGGATATAATATAATTAAATTTACATTTTGAAAATAATTTCAAAAATATAATACTTTATATATTAAAAAAACACCTATTTTGTTTAATCATAATGAAAAAACCAGTCCAACTATCCAAAAGGGTTCTATTCCATTCCCCTAGACATAACATCAGAAAAATCCCTGACACACTAATTAAATTTTAAAAATCAAAATAATTTAAATATAATGAGAACCCAAAATAAAATTAGTCAGATAAGAAATCTGAATAAAATTCCAAGTAGGAACATGAAACATTTTATTGGGATGTACTCATCCAATATAGAGTGATATACCCATTATTATTGGCCAAATACACCATTCCCTAGTGTAATTACCATAAAAACTCTAACTAGAGAAGTAGAAATTTTTTGAGAGAGTTGGAGGGGAACTACGAAGATCATAAGAGGGAGGGATATACCATAATTGTTCTCACAAATATAATCAAATAGAACCAAAAAACAATGGATAAGAAGGAAGGATAAGGGGTTCCACACTTGAAAACATTGAATGAATGAAGAAGCCCCTACTAAAAACCAAAGGGGAAAATTGGTAATTTTCCCCTAAAATAGTTCCCACAAGTGAGTCAGTCCCATACCAGCCTACTACTCCTAGCCTAATAGCTATTCAGTGAGCACCATACTAGGACATATCCAATATCCATTACACTGATGAGTAGGAAGTTGTATTCCACTACTTCCAAGAAGCTCATCCACCTAGATCATCCTCAGATGCTACCATAAACCTCCCAACTACCTTCAAACCTCATTCCTTATCAAAAAATATCCTCATATGGTTCTTAAACTCCTAGAGTACCACTTTATCCCTTGTTAAAATTATAGATAATCCTCTAAATAAGAAATTCAAGTTAATTGTTTAATTTTCCAACACATAATAACACTATGAATTAAAAAATCCCCACCATAAAACTTTTCAACCCCAATAAGTCACAAAAGTCATCGAATTTTACATCTTTAGAAACCCTATCCATAATATCACGTTCAAAATTCCATGATCTACCATAGAACACGAAATATAAAACTATAATGTAAATTTTAAACAAGGAACTCAACCTGATGAAATATAATCCATTTCACAAATTCATCACTAAAATACTGAAATTATTCTTCGCCATAAAATCTATCCCAGGGAACCTAAGGTGTCTTTATATGATTTCTCACCTACCACATAGTTCTCCCCACCTTGTTTCATAGCTTATAGGGATAATTCCTAAACGTAGTTCCACCAAACAATTTAATTTCCTATCAAAACTACACTCGGACACTCAAATCAACACAAGTGGACATGTTTAAAAATCCACAAACCCCATTTATCTTGAGTTTTATTATTGAATTATAGTACACAACCTCATTACAAAATCATATTCAAAATGGTTGTGGATACACTATCCAAGAAAAATAAAAGCATACAAAATTTTCCTCAAAAGTACCCAACACAATTAAAAAATAAACCCATAATATTTGAAAAATCATTCCCAATGAATTTTCCTGCTCATGATATCCCGTTTCAAGAAAGAATTCAAGTCGAAACTCCCATGGATAACTACTCCCCAATATTCCTGGTTTCAATCACTAACATGTTACCCATTACCCAATCTAGATCAAATTACTCTAAAAATAACCCAATGATCATTATGACACATCTACATAATTCCAACCCTATCTTTACATGAAATTACTAAGGTTGAGTTCTCAACCGGATTAAATTAGTCCTCATTCTCTTTCATACCATGAGAATCAACGATCCACTTATCCACTAACATTCAGTACACCTAAGCATACATAGATCCTAAAGAATATTCTTTAGATCCATCTATTAGTAACATTTGAATCTCCACATATTGTTCACCAAATATGTTATTAAAAACTAACAAAATTTACTCATTGATATTAAAATTATAGAATGACCATCCAATGACATGTTTCATGCATCCCATACCACTCTATTGCACTAGTCTTATATCTATGACCATAGAAACACTCCTACCCTCATATTAACCTCTGCATCTCATTACTGTATCAAATTAATGATTGACATAGACCACACCCTTTCCATCATCGAAACAAATTACTGGTGTGGAAATTATCACCCAAAACTAAGTGCTAACAAGAAAAGTAAAACTACTTCTTATTCCTCGCTCACAAAAACCTCATCCAAAACATCCCAAAATATTACATTAATAGTTGGAGTACAACCCCAAACCTTCCCATAATGTTCTCTTTTCCATATGGATTCCCCATACCTCCCCTAGAGTGTAATATCAACTAGTTAGATCAACATCACAAGCATGACACTTCTCTAACATCTTGTAACATTTTTAAAAGTTTTTAGATAACCATTTCCCATGTTTTCATTTATCATGGGATGAATATAGATGATAAGGAAATAGAAGGATACCTATAATGTGAATGTCGGGGATTTGTTAGAATTTTCAGCATAAGGCCTATGGTTTTGTAGTCTCCTAGTGATTTACACGCTGTGTAATGGGGATAAACGATGTAAAATAATCACGAGGATGATGATCTTAAGAAAGTACACAACATGCAAATTTAGATTCCATACAGAAATTATACATCATCTAAATATTAAAAATAAAACGATTAATAATTTTATATGTGTTTATCGATGTATATGGTACTAGAAAATTACACGACATGTAGTAGGGTTACTCAAAATCTAATTATCCGGACATGTGGTTTTATTTCTTCCACATAGATTATTTTTCTTCTCACGAGACATGAAACCCTTATCGCTTATCTTATAGACATACCTAGGTTATTTTTAATAGATTTTATCCTTACAAATCATTATCTTAGTGATTTATCATTGTTTTTATTACTATTTTTCTTTCAATGTAATTGGATATTATGGGTTCTTCTGATATCTATTTATTTCCTCCTTACAGAATGATATATTAGATTTAAATTGATGTAGAATTTTTTTTGTTGAATCATGTTTTTATGTTGAGTTTCTAGATCTTTTGTTATTTTTTTCCATTGGTGAATCCCATCATAGGCTTTGATTTATTTGATTAAATATAGGTAGGTTTTGTTATGAATTTCCTATTGATTAAACCATTAATATGTAATTGATTGAAAATAATCTAAATTGAATTATGAAAACCCAATTTGATGAAAAAAATAATTAAAATTTATATTGTAATGATTTTTAGTTAAAACTCATGATTTTAATTTAATTGGATATGGGGGTAGGTTTTAAAATTTATAGAAATTGTGAAATGATTTGTGAATATTTTTCATAAAAATGGATTACTTTGAAATGATAAAAACCTATGATTGGTTTTGGTTTTAATGTGAATGAAATGAAGAAAAACCATTTTTTTTATTTTTGGAATGAAATTGGAATATTGAATCTAAAAATGGGGAAATCTATTATAAACCGATTTTAAGTAATTTCCCCATTGTTGATTGATTGACTGAGCACATGAGAGCCTTAAAAGTTAGTGGGTTATTTATGAAAAGAATGATATGGTGGTAGTTCACTAGAAATGGATTGATGATTTAAACACAAATAAAAATGTAGTTTGATATACCTTACCCCTGATAGGATGTTGATGTGTCTCATTGGTTGTTAGCCTAAGGTATGTTTGTACACATACATTCTATGATCACAGATATGAGATTGATGAGGATCATATAACTATAAACAGTCATACCTCAGGGAAGATGAACATGTTTCTTATTCTGATTATATTTATTTATATTCAATTGATGTAGAAATATTTTACTCATTCCTATTAATTTATATAAACTATTATATATAATGTTTTTATTTTTTCCTTGTTGAAATATTTTTTTCATCAAACTATAATGGAAGCATGTTTAATATTAAATATGAAAATGTACTTCCATTATAGTTTTTATTAAAATTGAAATCATTATTTGGGTATTTATTATTATAGAGTCTTATTATTGAACACTTGGTGAAACCCAATGTGGATTTTTAGATCACACCCGACCCCTTCCTTTAGACATCTTTAGAATTTTTTCTATTAGGTGGGAGTAAAGGGAAACCATCTATTGGCGGAGATGGTGGAACTTATTACCTTGAGGCTAAGAGTAATGTGACCTTTGTGAATTTGAGCTTTTCTTATTAGACTTTTGTTACCTTGATTTTGTACTATTTGGGATTTTGATACACCTATTTGGTTTCTGATAATATCTCTAATTGGAGTTTTTAGAATATTGACATATATCTATTTTATTTCACTATTTTGTGGAAACTTCTTTCCCATGTTCATATTTTATGATATTAGGTTCTATTATTCGACCCATGGTGATCGTGAATGAATTTTGGGCTATGTGTGGATCAAATCAATTATCATTTTTATCCAGGTATTTGGTATGTTTTTGAAAATGTGTTTTTAGAGGTGTATGTTTAACATCATTCCGTGATTTCAGTAAGCAGATGAGAAATTTTTTCAGGACATAGGAGGTATTTATGAGTGATTTCTAGGACATATATCATCATAGTGGTCCTTAATTCTCCATGGGTTGTTTGTTATTGGACCTTGAGGATTAATTTTTGTATTTTATCTAATTTATATTTGGATAGGTAGAAATATAAATCATGATTATTTATCTGATGAGATTAATTTTCCATGTTCCTCTTGTTTGAGTATTGAGATAAGTAATCGTCTGATCTCTTCAATGTTGTTTAATGATTTTGTGTAGAATCATACCTTTGAGAAGATGTATGAATTGGATTTAGGAGGAATAAAATGATGAACCAAATTGAACGAATCCTCCCATGGACTAGAATCTAGTAGAGGTTGTTGTAAATATTGTACAAGCTCTAAAAAAGTATCTTGCACCAACTCCTTTTCAAGATCCACCTTTGGAACCTCAAAGGGATAAAACTCAAAAACGTTATGAAGAGTTACTTCACCAGAATCAACCAAATTTCAATGGTTCTAATGATCCTCAAGAGGCTAAGGATTGGTTGATAAAGTTTGAGCTCTTATTTGATTTCTTGTAAGCTCCTAATGATATTAAGTTGAATCATGTTAACTTTAAGTTGGAGGAAGCTTCCAGGAGATAGAGGGAATCTATTGTGATGGAAAAGAAGAACATTATTATATTGAATGATAAGATGAAGCCTATATGGTTCGATATGGGAGTTCAATATAATATTCATTCCAAGGTTTTCCTTATAATGATATATTTTTATGCTGATATAATGGATATGGGATTGATTTTCAAACTTGACTAAGATGGTAAGTCTAGGTTTTCACGAGTTCTTCTTTCACATAGTGGATTTTTTTTGGAGTTTCCATAACATGAAGTGAAAAAATGATGAGAATCATGGTGGATATCGATAGTAAGGATCTTTTAGACGTCATGTTGTTCTTATTAGAGGACCTTTGACTTGAATCTAGTTTGGAATTCCTAGGTATTCAAAACAGGTTTCCAATAAGGCTACCAAGATATGTGCTTCCTATGGTCACTTGTGTAAATTTTAGAAGTTTTTATTTATCTATTCATCTCCACATAGTTTCATGGGATCATCAACAACTAAATATACTGCAGTGCAGTCATATGCTTCTAGATCTAAGGGGTTCTATCCATAGGAATCCAAATCAAATATTCTTCATTCATTGAAAGAATCTCTAGAGGAAGAACATATGGGTCCAGTGACTATGATAGGTACCATCATTATATATTAATCTTTAGTGACTATTATTTTATAATAAATCTTCACATTAATTTATTTTGACTTGTATTATTAATATATTTAATATTCTTATGTAGATTTTATCATGTGTTATAGATATTAACATTCCCCATAGAACGAAGAGAGAGAAGGGTCTCTATTGTCATTATTGTGTTCTCTATTTATCATAGATTGTTATTACTTGTGATTTATGATTTCTTGACATGAAAAATCTTTATTTCATATTCCAAACGGATTGGATCATTTCTAATAACGATTTAAGTATCTATTATCATCAATGGATGTTCTTTACTACATCTGGTGGGGTGTGCCGTATCGTTTAGGGAGAGTGGGACCCGAGGTCTAGCAAAGGTAGATCAACCTATATCGAGGTGGGGATTTTAATATTAGTGTTTTATTCTAATGTATAGAAATAATATTCTATGTATGATCTCCCCCTACTGGCGTTTGAGTATCCTAATGTTTTTCCATTTGACGTCCCTCGTTTTCCACTAGTAAAGGAGGTAGAGTTTTCTATTGATATAGTTCTCAATAATCAACTAGAATCTATACCTTATTACCACATGGAACCCGTTGAAATAAAATATTTGAAGGAAAAAATGGATTATATGTTCGATAAAGAATTTTTACTCCCATGTATGACACATTGGGTGGTACCTATTCTCATTTCTAAAAAAAATCATGGGTCGCATTGTCTTTATGGTGAATACTATAAACTCAATCATGTGAAGTTAAAGAAAAAGTATTTTTTCCACATATTAATGATAGTTTTGACTGGTTGAAAGTAAATGACTCTTTCTTGGAGATTAATCTTTGATCTCCTTATCACCAGTTGAGAATAAAAGAATATGATATTCTGAAAACAACCATCTAGATTATGTATGTCCAATATGAGTATATTTTTGTGCCGTTTGGGAAAACCAATGCTCTTAATGTGTTTATAGATTTTATGAACATGATCTTCCAAAACTATATTTATACACTCATGGGGGTAATTTTGGATGACATCCTAGGTTAATATATGTCTGAGGAGGATCTTGTGTGTCATTTGAGAGTAGATATGGAATTGTTAACAAATCACTGAGTTTATGCCAAGATATAAAAATGTGATATATGGATTTATAAAGTGATGTTCTTGGGGAATTTGTTCTTTAAATATTGTATTTTAGCTGATCTAGATATGGTGAAAGATTTTATGACATGTGAGAAACTACATTATGTTTTTGAGATTTAGAGTTTCTTGGGTTTAACTAGATATTATCACCAATTTGTAATGGATTTTTCAAAATTTGAACCTCTGATGGTCACTATAACTCAGAAGGGATTGGATATTGTTTAAGAGGATAAATTTCAGAGTTCATTTATTGTGATGATATGTCTTCTGACTACTTCACTAGTGTTGGATCCTCTAAGGGTCAGGTAGGGCTATGTGGTCTTCTTTGATGCATGCAGTTTCGTTTTGGGATGTGTTCTTACTAATGGTGATCTTGTTGTAGACTATGGATCTCAGTAGCCTATTCCACATGATAATAATTATCCAACCCACTACCTTGAACATGTAGTTGTGATGCATAAACTTAAGATTGTGTGGCATTACCTTTTTGGTGAAAAAGTTTACTATGTATTCTGACAAAAAATTCATGAGGTATATCTTCTCTGAAAAATAATTGAATATGCACCAGAGGTGGTGGGTGGAGTACCAAAAATATTCTGTTTTATATATTGAATATACCCTAAAAATGGGAATGATAGTTCTGATTAATTGAGTAGGAAAATCCAAACATAGGCCCTGAAATAATAATTTGAAGAGTGGAATTTGATGGATATTTTCTTTACATTTTCATATTTGATTTTGGGAGTCAGGGGCCAAGTTATACTTTTCTATATTTCTGTTATCCTCCACTATTATCTTAATGTATATTCTATAACAGTACATTTATAATTAGTTCCATGTAATTTCGAACTCTCTTTATGGTGGGGAGACTGTTATTGAGTAGTAATTCTCCATGGAGGGAATCCTATGTTTTTAGAACTGGTACATTGTACCTTTTCCAATAAAGAAAACTATGATGGGGGACTTCAATAATTTCCATTGGGTTTGGCACCCATGAACCAAAATTAGTTTGTATTACATGAGGTGATTATTATGGTGGGTCGTTTTAAGATGAGACATCACTGAAATTTTTTGTCGTTGTTATACTATCCAATAGGTCAAGGATGGGAATCAGAGGCCTTCGACTTTTCTTTAGCCACTTACAATGATGAATTTGAAGTGGGATGTTATTTATATGGATACTTTGATTGGGTTTTCATAAACCTATAGAAATTAGAATGTGATATGGGTTTTGAATTATATTCTGAAAAAATTTCCTCACTTTATACCCATTTGAAAAAAAACCAATGTTTATGAGATAGGAAATCTCGATGTTAGAGAGATTGTTCATTTTCATAAATTTATACATGCTATTGTCTTTGATATAGATCAATATTTTGATTTTCTATTTTAGAGAGTCTTAAATAAGTCCTTGTATATCAAGTTTGGTTGACTATAGAATATCACCCATAGAAAGATGGCCAGACAGTGAGGGCTATACAGATTTCTGTGGATATACTTAGTGCCTTTATCCTCTATTTTTGGGGAACATGGGATGATTATTTGGGACTTATTGAGTTTTCTTATAACAATAGTTTCCATATTATTATTATAATGGATCCCCTTGAGTAATTTTAGGTCCTAACATATAAATTAATGTCCTCTTGGTAGGATACTAGTGAAAGTTCATTAGTTTGATAAAACTTAGTCCAAGAGATAACAAAAAAGATTTAGTTGGTTTATAATAGAATATTGACAGAAAAATGTTGGTATAAATCTTATACTGATCATACGAATATATCATTGGAGTTTTTAGTCGGTAAATAGGTGTTCTTGACAGTTTCACATCCTTTTGGTCATTGACGGCTTTGGAGGCAAGTGTAGCTTCCTCCACATTTTTGGAATCTTTTGAGGCTGGTGTGCATGTGGGAAAGTGGACAACTAGCTATCACTTCCACCATCATTGAAATTTTATACAAAGAAATTTACACTTATCATAGCTAAAAAAGTATGTGCCTAATCGATCTCATTTATTGACCTGGGGTGACTGTGATGTTGAGACTGAATTGTCCGTGACTTAGCATCACAAATGATAGTTGATTCTAAGAACAAGGCACTTCATCAGAGGGTCATACCTTTGTTCTATGATCTATGTTATCTTGGTTATAATTAACATGAAATGTGGGAGTTTGAGGAATAGATGAGAGAGAAGTGGACCCACCTTTTTGATTTGGAGACTTCTTTACAAGCAATATGGGGACAAAAAGTTTTTATAGTGGGGAGTTTATAACATCAAATTATGATTATAAAAGGAATTCCATAACACTTATATTGGTTTTAATTTTTTTCATTAGTTTAGTAGGGTTGATAAGGACCTAGAAGGATCCATATAATGGTGAAGTCAAGGATTTGTTAAGATATTTAGTATAAGACATTAATTTTTTTCATTTTATGGGGATTCGCAGACTGTGTAATGGCGATGCATGAAATATAATTATTTTCAAACATTTTTCTGTAATGTAGGTACACATCGTGCTTGGTAGCATGTATTCTATGTATTACATAATGTGTAAATGTTAAAAATTATAATTTTAGTAAAATGAGATGGGTTTTTAACTATATATGATACTCTACAATAACATGACATGTAATAGGGTTACACTACGTGTAATTTTCTGGAAAGGCTATTTTATTTATACTGTTTGGATAATTTTTTTTCACCTAGCCTGAATCCCTTTTATCTCAACTTAGAACCACCAAATGGTGTTAATGGAGATCTCTAATCCTTATAGATGTTTTTATTGGGGATTTGTTGTTATTTTTATTAGTTCATCTCTTTCTATAGGTTGTTATTATTATATTTCTAGATCTATTCCAAATATTTGTTGGATTTGGATAAATCATCTTGAAATTGATTTTTTTTAAACTATGTGTTGTTTAATCAAATTTATATGTTGAGTTACTAGATATTTCTCACCTTAATTAACATTGGTGATTCCCGTTTTGGGAATTTATTTAACAAAATAATGTCAGCTGGTTCTTTGTAATATTTTCAAATTTATTATACATTGAATTTATTAATATTTAAAATTTCAATAAATTGAATTTTGAAAATCCAATTAGATAATAATTTTAATTTTAATTTATATGGTATATATTTTGTGGAAAAACCTCAATTCTAATGGAATTAGAGATTTTGGAGGACTTTCAAATTTATGGAAATTGTGAAATGATTTTGAGAAAAAAGGATTAAGTTGAAATGTTAATAGCCAAGGATTGGTTTTCATTTGAAATGGATTAAACTGATGAAAATAATCATTTTGGGTTTTTTTACAATGAAATTGGTATGATGAAAACGAAAATGGGGAAATTTAATTTTAAACTGATTTGAAATAATTTTCCCCATGATGATTGATTGATTGAGAACATAAGATCCTGGGTAATTAGTTGGTAATTTAAGACATTCATGTCAGGATGGAAATTCTTTGGAAAAGGATTGGTGATTACAGCTAAAAAAACATAGTTTTTTATAACTTATCATAGATGACAAGTTTATATATCCTATTCGAAGGGAGCCTGGGGGATATTTATACACAAACTTTTAATGGTCAAAAATATGTGATGTGTGAGGATCCAATAATTAGAAACAATCATACCTCAAGGAAGATGGTGATGTGCCTTATTGTGATTTTTTTAATATTAATTACATTGATAGGGATATATTTTACACATTCATATTTATTTATATAAACACTTTGATATATAATGTTTATTTAATCCATGTTGAAATTTTTCCCATCAAATTGAAATGAAATAATGTCTTGTCTTAAATATGAAAATGACCTACGGTGGATTATTTGATTAAATTTGAATTAATTATTTGATTTATTATTATTATTATGAAATCATACTATAGAACACTTTGTGAAACCCTACTATGATTTTTATCTCACATCCATCTTTTTTTCTTTTAGTATTTTTTAGATTTTATGCTGTCGGGTCTAAATAAAGGGAAAGTACCTTTTAGAGGAGGCCATTGATCGTGATTTTGTGGGCCTTGGAGTGATGTGTTCTTTGTGAATTTTATCTTTTCTTTTTAGACATAAGTACTTTTATGATGTACTATTTTTGTTTTTAATATACCTTTTTGGTGTCTCGTACTGTCTCCCATTGGAGATTTGATCACCTTGATATGTATATGTTTTCATTTGCTGTTTTGTGGAAAATTAATTCTCACATTCTTATTATATGATTCCATGTTTTAGTTGCCAACCCCTGGAAATCGCGAAGGCCCTTCCGGCTATGTTTAGACCAACTCTATTATTAGGGTACTAGGGAATCTTGGATGGTTCATGACAGATCCTCCCAACATCCACTAATTATATTCTCATGATAATATTCCTATAAGTAACCCACTAATAATAATAAATCTGTAAATAACTCTTGTCAATAAGTGAATTAAAATTCAACAGGTTTGATACCTTATCATTGGTTGTCACCTTGATCTACCCAATGTATAATGTCAATACGCTCATATACCACCATATCCTAGAACCATACTCCCACTACCCTAGTTCAAATAAAATCCAAAATTGTCTCATAAGCCTAATTAGAAAGCTAACCATACCTATTTCATGTCAGTTTCTCCCAAGTAAATGTAACCTAGATTCTCTCTTCTAAAAAGGGGTCTAAGATATCACATCTTCCATGTCTCACTATCAAACATTACAGACAATTACCCTACCTCATGTTAGTTTCATCCAACCAAGTGCAACCTACACACTATATAAAATTATACATAACACCTAAGAAAATATTATCCATTATTTTAGACATAATCTCGCAACATAATAAAACCAAAAGTTTCCTCTGATTCTTGCAACACGCTTATAATGTGCACCCAAAAACTAACAGGTTGAGATACGCTAGCAACCCTTCCCATAAAGATAGTATTGATACTATGAAACTATATGTTCCTCAAACAACAAGGCACTATCACCAATGGTTCTATTCTTTATAAAAAATAATAACCATTCCAATACCATAAACATTAATTCCCCACACAAGTATCATTATCAAGGAATAAAAATACCAATTCGTTCCATTTTATAGAACATACCAACTATGGATAACCACCCAAATGAGATACCCATAAAAACCATATTAGGTTTTGACTCACTATGTTATTTGGTCATGTCTCATAGGTCACTAGGTCCTCCCATACCTAGCACAAATAACAAATCCCATAAGTTCATTACTCATGATAAAAAACAACTTCTTTTCATAAAAACAAAGTTAAAAGTCATAATAATACCAAGTAAAGGGTCTCATAAACTCATCTATCTGTATCCATGTTCCATGTCATCATACTAATAGGGAACTAATTCTCCATAGAATCCACATATGATACTTCCCACTCAAGAATCATGGTCTCACCACCCAAGAACTATATATATTACTAATCCCTATTAGAAGATATGTGGCAGGGAACAATAAATCGAATGATAGACTATATAGTGTTACATTATATGATATATGGAAAATCCCCATATAAGTTATTACAGATACATTAAATAAACAATTCTGAGATAAAAACCACCCTATATGGGTCTTCACTAAGGCACCATGGGCCTTACTAACCCAATGGGATTAGTATTTATATAATACACAAAGGGATTGTGTCATCATCATCAATAAGATTCTAAATATATATCTATGTACCATACTATTTGAAAAATATATATACATAGTTTCATATCCAAGTAGAATATCAAAAAGAATTTATATTGAATCAGAGTATATGAGATAATGATGGAACATTAAATATATGGTCATGTCATCATTGATAAACACGAACAACCTGACATATATTTCATGTGAATATGACATTACTAATCATGATATATGAGATTACTCATTACATTATGGGATGGGATCTAAAATCTAATGTAAATATGAAAACCACAAAATATCATGGTGAATCACTCAAGGTGAAAATTTTACATCTATAATATTGTAAATCAACAATATCAATACCATCCTTGGTAACATGGACTTCCCAAAGGATTAAGTGTTTAGGAAACAACAACCTGATATCCATAAAAGTCCACAACATATTTATATATATTTTGGATACCATAAAACAAATAAAAACACCTATGATACTATGTTGTAATGTCCTAACCAGGATAACTATGAACAATAACAAGATAAGTTCACTATATGCAGTTAGGTACAATTACATGTATTTCAAAGACTATAAACTAGTAGTGAAGGTATAAGTAGTTATTGTGGTAAGACTATACACCATGTAAAAGATTTCATAAAAATATACAAAATATCTAAAGCTAAACTAAAAAAGTAAATAATTATATTAATAAGGACTAAATAAATATTTAATAATATTAATATGAAATGTAGAGAAATACTTACAGTCAACAAAACTCAATAGACCATTGAGACAATCATGTATAAAGAATATACTAAAGGAAAATATAACATTGAAAAAAAAAATTAATTTTATCAACCATAATCCTCAGGAATCTACTAATATATATCTTCAATAACATCTATGTTATCCTACTCAACCAAGACACCTTAAGCCTCTGCCCAAAATAAACCTTCAAATATTAATGTTTTCTCATGTACCATAGTACTATTGAATCATGTTCTTCGTGTGTGTAAAAAAAAGTAGGGAACCTCCAATGTTTTCTCAATAATACCATAAATATAATTATATGTGCATATGATGTGCTCATATAATGTAAAAAAGTTCTATAAAAAATCAATAAACCAATTAAAATAATTCATTTGCCCCGATGTTGGAATGTGTCTGAGAACTTTGTGGGGAATATGACAACTACAATTTCAAAACTTCCATGATGTAATATGTATATTATAAGGACCAATTCCAATAATCATCATCGATACTCAGGTCTATGAACCTTATTGATCACAACTGCTTCATCTATTGTTAGGGTGTCTTTGATCACATTGCAATAATCGTGATAACTAGTTAACCAACCTGATTTATATGATATAAAAAAATGTATCATTGACCTCCCCTATGAGAGTTTTATTAACCATGTAATAATCCTAAAATTAAAATATACATCTCCTATGATAGTTTTGTTATTAAAGTCATTGGCCCATATATATCTGATACCTCCCCTATTAGAGTTTTGTAAAACAATAGTAACACAGACCAACCCTACAACTGCATCCTCATCCAGTTGTATCATAGAATAAGGAACCACCACAAAGTAATTTTTCATATAAAATAAAAAACATCACCACATATTTAATTCATTCAATTAAAAAAATAAATAAAAATTAATTAAAAATAAAGCACTTAGGTAACCCTTCAATGAATCCTAGGTCTTATCATACCCCATAAACCTCATAAGTTTCATTAAATCCCTACTCATACCTCGGGTAGATAACCTTATTAATGGTTATGACCATAATTCCATCCCTTAACTAAACACTTTAGGTCATCATGAACGCCCAAAATGTCTATTCATCTCATTAGGGTCTAAACCTCCATTGTCCCCATGTTCTATTGGGTATTTAAGACCCCAAGGTCATCTCACATACCAAAATGGATAAAGTCATCTCTTTTGTATCACATGGATAACCACTTGGTCATTCATCCATGATCATCTGTAACCTCTACCAGTGGGTCCACAATGACACCTACACATAGGGTCATTTTGTCCTCTTCACTAAATAACATCCATTGAAAACCTATCATGGTCTTTACATCTTTGTAAATTTCATAATATTCAAAGACTTATCCCATTATGGACAATGAAAACCATCCATTTTTAATTCCTATTGGATCATTGTCACATTATGCATCCTAACCAATGTATTGTTTTTTTTTTCAAAAGGGAAATTCATTTTTGATTATTTTTTTAATTAAAATAACAAATTAATATTCATATTTATAATGGTTAATGTCTCAATGATGTGACAAAATATACCTGTATTAATTAAATCATGAATAATACCATAGGGAGATTACCTATTACCAGGTACCACATTTTTTACCTTTTCCATTATTAATTCCACAACTAAATTGGACTTCCCATGATATTAATGCCCTGTTATAGATTTTTCTAAGAATGAGTTATCACCAAATAATCATATAGATTATAGAATATTCATAATTAATTAATTAGGAGATGAGAATATTTAATTTCTAAATATTAATTTCAATTCTAAATTATACGACATGTTATATTGATGAAACACATAACAAAAATTCATATCACAACCAAACTCCAACCAACCATCTTCCTGGTTTCCATTCCATTCCCCCATAATTAACTAAAGGAAATTATTAATCAAACAAAAAAATTAAATAATAAAATTAATTTAATTTTATGTAAAACCGAAAAAAACATGGGGTCTGACATACCTCAAACAAAACAGAATGTAGTGTCATTAAAACATGTTATCGATATGTGTTCTTCTGAGGAAGAATAAAATCCCCATCATGCTCAACAGATTCCAAGAAGATACAGGGGAATCAACATCAAAACTCTAGTCAGAGAAGAAAGAAATTAGGGAAATTGGTGGATGTGTAATATAATCATTATAAGAGGGAGATACATAACATAAATCCCCCGAAAAACTTAATCAATTAGAAAACTAAATAATGGGGTAATATAGAAGGAGATGTGACCATCCACATGCTCAAGCATGGATGGGATGAGGAACCCACCTTAAAAATGAGGTAACAAATAGTTAATTTTTTCCTTAAAAAGACTCCACAATCTAGATAGTTCTGGATCATCAACTATGTGGAGATCCTAGCAGTTTCCCATTGCCACTAGAAATTATACCAATTAACCCATGGGTAATAAGCTGCTAGATGACAACATTATTCTTCTATAACCAAGTTTCCTACCCACACATCTCTTCCCCATATTCTTACCTAATCCTCTCATATACCCTCCAAACATCATTGATCATTATGAAAAATATTTTTAGGTTCTCAAAAATATTGAAAAACATTATAAACTCCAATTAAAAATCTATATGTTACAAAAAAGTATATATTCAAATTTTTTATAATTTCTAAAACCATACAGAAATTGGGAATTAAAAATAGAGGTGATTTTCATAGAAAAAAAGGGCACAAATTTTTTATCTAAAATAAAAAACATTCCATTTTCCAATGGATTGTTATTGTATCCTACAGAAAAATATATATGTTTTTCTCCATTTCCTACTTAAATATCCACATATCCTCTAGAAATCTATTAAACTCTACATGGTTCCTGTATTTGGATACAAATGTGTTAAGGAAATGATGTATCTAACACACAATTTTTATATATTTAGTGTATTCATTAGATAATGATTAAAAATTTAACAACCCCTTGCTTTTAAATTTAGTTTGACTTCTAGTGGACTAGTTTTTGACATACCAAATTTAGTGTATTTTTCGATTATCTACCTTTAGATATTATTTCTTCTTAAATGATAGTTATTTGGAGATTTATTAATGTTATTAATCTGGAAAACATTTTCCTTATTCTCCATTTTATTTTTCTCCAAAAGGACTGTGTGTTTTTCATACTCCAAGACATTATCTACTTGGAAAATGAGAGTAAGAAGTTCTGAAAGATTCTTCTCACAATTGGTCAAGTTGTAATGAATAGTAAAACTGAAGAAGGATTTAATAAGTGAGAATAAAATTATATCTATTTTTGTTAAATAATAGATTTTAATTAACAAGATTTATAAGTTCTTTATGTATCATATTATCCTGAATATGAGCATTTTAATCAGAACTAACTATCCAGTATGTCTTATTAATAGTTCATTGGAGATCCTTTATATCTCTTGCCTCTAATTCTCTTGATAATGATCACAATTTTTATTAATCCTTATCTACATATCCATATACTCATTCTTCTTTATAATCTAATTATACAATGAATATTTCATGAATCATTGGATATATATTGAATTATCCCAATGTTTCTTATAGAGAGACTATTTTTCCTCACTACCTTCTTTGTTGGGTTCATTAATTAGGGGGATTTCTGAACATATAATTTCTGTTCATGGTGTATAATAATGAGAAAGAAACATTTCCATTATTATAAATTAGTTTCAATAAAATTTTATCTTTCCCATGTACGAAATGGAATGGTAAAGTGGAAGTATTTTTGTTTGTTGTTTCTACAATTATGAAGTGAATAATTTTATTACAACATCTGATTTATTAATAACAAAAAATAAATTTATTAATATCATAAAATGTTATTAAAACTAAATATCCCTCCCCACTATTTTATAAATACCTCATTTCATAGATATTATTGTAAAAGTAAACCATATTCCCATTCTCATAAACTATAAATGGGTCTGAAAAGTAATTTCAACTATTTTATATAGGTAAAATTCTACAAACTACATTAACTCTTAGTTCTAGGATCTGTTGAGTAGAATACTAATCTAGAAATGATATATTTTAATTTACATAACTATTACCTCTCAATAACTCCAATTAATTATTCTAAAATCATCATTTTACATAATATATGTTATTTTTAACCAAAACACAATATAAAATTCCCTGATAAATGAAAGAACCTCGAATTTGGACGATCACGAACTTTTAACTTTGGATCAATATTAAATTAAGTAATAGATGGTTGGACCATGTTAATGAATATAATTGAGGTCTCTTTTATCTTTTTTAAATATATTTAAAATTTTATCTTTATAAAATTATTATTAATATTATGTGGATTTACATAAGTAATAAACTATGTATTAGAAAAAGATTACACATTATCCAATATATATTAGTTATATCATTCATAACTATAAATTAAATAATTTATGTGGATGATATATAACAACTATAATGAAAATAACCATGAAAATGGATAAGAAATAATATAAATAAAATTGTTATAATCATGTTCCTTTCGTAATGGGTTTTTAATTTAGATGATGATAAAACATCTCTAGGTATTGGGAAAAAAACCTTGAACCATAAAATAGTTCATGTTATAACATTACTCATATCCTCCCTTATATCTCAAGGATTGTTTTTTCCTTTGATCCATATAGGAACTACCTCCACTCACTTAGTATATCAATCGATTACATAATCATTACCCATATGTAGGTGAGAGGATCCAAATGATTGGTTAGAGAGAATTAGATAGATAGAAATAATGGGAACACTTTCACTTACATATTGAGAGGTGGGATAGGACACAATCAATCAATATAATTTAATAATTATAATAAATTAATGGGAAAGTAATCACATAGTGAGCCTTAGTTTATGCTCATGATCATCCAAATTACATGCAAAGAATTATGCATTTAATATCCTATAATCCAATCCTTGTGATTCTTATTGATGATAAATCTTGCTTGAATCAATTAATTGACTTCTTTATTTAATAAATTATTTGAATTTATTTCTCATATGAACATTCTTTATATTATCATCCTTCATTTATTGAACAAATTAAATAATTTATTTATAATTAACTAAGTCCAAAAAATGTACGTTAAAGAAAACACGATGAGTACTCATTTAAACTACCCAATGTGTATGACGGTTGTACATTTATTACTTATATAGTATGTAGCATACATGTATTATAATTATATTTCATATAGTGTACTATCAAATAAATATAAAATGGACACATGTTATTTATAAATAATGTTATGATTTTAATGCGTGTAGAGTAATCGGTGTATTATGACATATAAATGATATATAGTTTAGAAAATTATGCATAAATTAATATAACATTTAATATATATATATCACCCATCAAAAGGAATTTCTAATTCAAATTAATGAATCAAGGAACACATTATGATATGCATTAAATAGTAAAAATAATTAATTTTTAATTCTATGCAAATAGGTAAAATACATAGTGTACACTATCTACATCCATGCCATGTATAGTTCATAGCCATATATATGTGGTACACACCTCAAATATATTCATGTCTCTATGATATGAACATTAATGTAGTACACATCTCATACCTAGGAAAAATACCATGTAGTCTCTAGGTTATATGTTTACCAACAACACGGTCCTTTGCAAAACACATGTCTCACTTATGGCTAATGGATACAAATCTTATATAGAAGTAAAACATTGTGTAGTTTAGATAACCATGAGACATGATGGATGGGTCAGCACATTGATTATATTAATTACATACTACAAGAAATAAATGGTTATTGAACTAAACAAATTTGGGCATTATTTGGGTGAATTAAACATGGGTACACGACGCGTACCTATGTTAAACAGATTATGTGTTCTTTTGTTACCAAGAGAAAATATTTAGAACATCCTTATGAGTTCATTGAATGTTCTTCATTCGTTATTAATCTATTTTTTATTATATTTATGAATACATAAGAATAAATTGATATCTTGTGATTCATATTTAATGAATCATTAAACTATAATTGTAAAATAACTAGAAATATGAAATTCAATAAATGATTTTTAAATAATTATAAATTACTGTGAAACTTCACTAATACCAAATAAAGGATCTTGGGGGAATTATTTGTTCTAGTAGGGAATGAAAAACTCATCTTTTTTTGTAATGTATTATAATTTTTAGATGTAAAAAACATATAATATTATGACTAACAGAATTAATATATTGATTAACTGATGAAATAACCCCAAAAACAAAATATTGGATCATCATAAAATTATTTTTATATAATTAATGCAATTAAAGAATTATCTTATTGTGTATTCATTATTTTGGGATGAATTTAAAAATATATATAGGTTATATTAAAACTTCATCAAATCAATCAAGAGTATATAACCTATATCATTGATTTAAAAATAAACCATGAACCTCTATGTGATATCATTGAAATATTTGTGTGTTAGTGAATAATATAATAACATTTCTATCATTAATTTTAAAGGGTGTCACGTCCCTTTCAAATATATCAATATTCTTTATACATGGAAGAAATTATCACTATTTTTTAAATGATTATCATGACCATATATAATTTTTATTGATAATGAATTGGTAGGATTTGAGACCATTTATTATTAGATAAATACTACTTTAATATTTTACATGCTGAAAAAATATTTATAACTCCCAGGATTGGAAGAAACCCTATACACCAATGTAACATAACATAGGAAGATGGTACCACACTCTAAATAACCACACAAGAATGACACCCACATAGAAACTCAAACATACACTGAACATGAAAATAATACATTCATAAAAATAAATAATAATTGGAAATTAAAAACAATGATGCACTTGTTTAAGATGCAAGTCTCCTCGCTCTCCCACCTTCCCGATCTACGGTTTCCTCTAGCGGTGATTCAGAGGGGGAGGACATTGTGCCACCTCGGCTTCATCTTCACCTCCACTCTTCCATACCCTTTCTATTTATCCTTCCCCATTCATCATGATGTTCTCATCCTCCTCAGGATTTTTTGATTCCTTTCAGTGGTGAAAGCCCTTCTTACCTCAGTCTAACTTGCTATTTCTTCTATTTCCCCTGTCCTCCTACCCTGCTTGCCTAATGCTGATCTCTGATGGGTCTTTGTTCGCTTCTTACCCAAATTTTACTGCCTTTCCCCCCACATCAGACCTCCATTTTGGGTCTCTGTGCAAGTTCATTAGGCGGCTGGGGTCGGCACCGGTGGGGGCGTTCGAGGTTCATCACCTCCTATACCCTTACTGTTCAACCCATTGTGCATGAACCCATCTTTATCGGGCCTGATGTGGGTTTCAGGACATCTTGGGGTGGTGTTGGAGGTGGACTAGCAGTGGTCTCAGTGCATTTCCATCACCGGAGTTGGATTGTTTCTCTATTGTTTGGTTTCCTTTTTCTTCATCCGTAGTGATGTTTAGTTTGATGTTATCTTCATGCTTTCATTTGAGATTTTCTTCATTTTTTAGTGCCATTCGGATGGATTTTGCAGTGTTTGATTTATCTGTTTTACTATGGTATTGTGTTAGGTATTGGTTCCTGATGGAGATGACACTGACATTTTATTTGTGATGGTACCGACGACTACGATGCACGCAGAGGTAGTGGCCATCGTCGACGGATCGGGTTTTTTCAACTATGTACAAGTTGTTGTGATGATGGAAAGATGGTATGAGTTATGTGGAGGTGTTCCAATGCTACGAAGGGTTGTTCACCGGTGGGTGCTTGCTGGTAGAGGAGCTGTCAAGGATGTGGTTGATTTTCAGGGTGAAGGGCTCAAGGCGACGACACTTGAGTTTTTCGTGTCCTAATAAGATGTGATGGTGTTTGGTTTGATGCATGATCTTTGGATTTTCGTGTTTGGATCTTACAGTTTGGGTGGGAGGCCCGAGGCTGTTATGCGGTATGATGATTTCTGTGTGAAATTTGAATTTTGAAGTTTTAATTATTTGTTCTCAATGGCCCGACGACTTTGGATGTGAATGACCCTAGTGAGTTGATGATAGTTGTGATTGGTTGATGGATGCTAAACTTTGTGGCTCATGGATTTTTGTGTCTATTCACTGGGTTTATGTATGTTGTTGTTTTTATTCATGATGTTTTGATTTTTGGTGTATTTGAATTTTTAGTTGGGCGATTACCACTAACCAAAATGTGGCTTTTAGAAAATTAATAAAAAAACAGATTTTGTAGTAAGATGCTAGTCCAAAATATGTATGAGAACATCCCAATACATTTCATTTCCCAGATGTCACAATATTACCATCACAATAATAAAATTATCTAATTGTAACTATTAATCAATTGATGAAGAGACACAATTTGAAGTGTTCTCAAAAAACAAATATATTGGGGCCTATCTAATATACCAATTCCACTTTCATTCAAACTACATCGGGACGATTTTGTTTTATCCACCATTTATTTATTATAGGTACCTATTCCTAGATCATCACCTTTCAATGAAAGGCTCATGTTACAATCATGTACCATTATGATGAAATATTGTGTATCCAATTTTATAAAATGCAAGGAACTCATATGTTTGCTTATTTTAAATCATTATAAAATTAATTTATTTAGAACCACCGAGAAAAAGTATTAATTATCTTCAATAAAATAATATTTTTTTTGTTGTAACTATTAATATTTCATTTTAAAGGTGATTACTACCTGCACAACTAGGTTTTGAAGTATAAAAATAGAGCACAGACATTACTAGAAATATAAATTTTTTGTTGACATAAATAGGGCCCACATAAGTTCTTTAGATCCTCCTTATAGTCCAATTGAATTGAAACTACAAAGAGAATTCACATTTCTTAAAATTGTCAACTTGAACTACACTTCCATTAAAACATTGAAACAATAAAACATATAATTTTATTTAAAATTTTTACAGTTTTGAAAATAATAGTATGTGTCTCCAAGAACCTTATGGTTACCCTAGTCTGACTAAGGAATTGTGTTGGCATAGTGTTTTTGGGAAAAACACTTATTCTATATTTTTTTTCAGATTATGATTTACCCTATTATCCCACACCCCCAACACTATATCCTACAATATATTTCCTATGAAGTGATATATCGGGAAAATTTCATTTGTATATTTGTGCAATACCCAATTCTTAGACAATCAATTGATAATTTGAATGACATATAACATAAATAAATTTTATGGAGTTCTTCTGATATCCCCAAACAATCTCATTATAGGTACGAGTTCTATCCCAACATTCATTACGGATATAAATTTGGATTTTAGGGTGAATAATGATACCACTTTCTGCAACCTCAAAATACTTATTACGGTTATTCCTTTAAATGTAGATATAATTATACTAGTAAAATTATATGTGTTTGTATCTACTCCATATTTCTCCTAAACATAACCTTATAACATATCATCTATTCTAAAAGATAATGTTTTATCTTAAGAACCATTGATAGACCATAGACTCTTCTTCACAAAATCCCTATCTTTCCTTCATATATTTTCCATAAATTGACTATCATCTCCCACTACTAATGTAATTTCTATCCATATACATACCATAGAATAAATCAATCTACCTACTATTTTTTAATAAAACACCACCACATATTTATGTTTATTATCCTTATTTTGTGTTTTTCATTTGACTATTTAATGTGATAGGAAATTGTGTTTGAAACTACATTAAATTTAGTAATTACAAATATGATGATAACATTCTAAATAAACTAACATTAAGATAAAATAAATCTCATTGTTTTCCATAATCTCTCTATCGATATGAATTTTTTTTACTTAGCTAATTAATCATTATTATTATAGAAAAATATAATGTTACCTCTAAAATCTATTTAATGTGCAGACATTATAGGTCAATGTCAACCATAACGAAGACAAGGATGATAAATCTCCCTTATTCAGTGAAATTTTTATATGAATACAGAAATATGTTATATTAGATGGACCCCTTCCAGCTATAAAGGCAATGAAAATATGGTTCCAATATCAATTGCTTCTTTCAAGATATAAATATTCGTTTTGAGGATACTCACTAATTTCTAGTTCTATATTTCTATGAAACCACAACATTTATTATTATAGATTTAACTTCCTAATAAAAATTAAGGATGTTTATATTTCTATCCATCTATACCAAATGCAATAAAATTGAAGAAAAAATACTATATATTGATTGGATGGTTTTATTTTGGATAACTGGGGATAAAATATTGAATAATTCAACTGTTTAATTATAATGAAATTGTTTTACTAACATCATATAATTGTATAAAATCTTTCCATTAGAATATTATATGAAATTGAAGGTGCACTTTCTCAATAGTTATTTCTTACCCTATGGATATTTTCTTATTCTATAGGTTTTGTTTCCACACAATGAATCAAACCCATCATTCATTGAAAACTCGCAATTTCCATAATCCATGAAATTGGAAAATTATTTTGGGATATTAGGCTCCCCTATATACATATGAAGTACGTAGTGAAAATAAATTACAAACCACTATTCCAATCATATGATTCATTTAAATCTCTATAATTTAACCAATGACTTTACACTTTTAGGAACCCCTATTTGTACACCTTCGTGTTTTGAAACACAACCACAAGAATCTATAGTTTCCATGCTCATATTCTAGACTAAATAAAAACTATGAACTATTGATTCACTATAAACCTTCATAATATTATATTATCACCTAAATACTATTCATATATTCTTGGATTGGGTTAGTATATTAATTTTCAAAACTCCATTTTCCACAAAGATCCAAATTTTTACACAAGATCATATAATTAATGAGGAAAATACAAATTCTAATGACCTCTCTATTATCATTATCCAAAAGTTTAGAACCATGTTTTCATTATCATACACTTGAGTGAATAATTCATGGGAATATTATTTGAGTTTTTCTTGATCCTTGGCATGTAAATGGGAATAGGATGATATTCGAAAAACAATGAGGTGGGTAACATATGTTAATTGTTTGCACATAAATCATTTTGTAATATTCTTAAAAATGGTGAATATGGATTATGTTATGTATTCATACAACAAAATTGGTCAATTTTACCATAATATACATGGATATTTCAGAATATAGGCTCATAATTAAAGCCCTATCAGTTAACATCCGATTAATACTTTTTCTATAACATTATTATATAGTGTTCTAGGTGTAGTATTCTGAATCCTAATTATTTTTATCAAGAAAATAATTGGGGTTTACCTTATAAAATATTTTTTATCATTATCAAATATTTAAAATTTATGTTTTCTTCTAGTATACTTTCCCACCATGGCCCTCTATTGAAGAAAAAATCCAAACACACAATATTTATTCATAAGGAAGTGAACTGATACATTATCCTATCAACTATGTACATGAGCTATAACATCTAAGACATATGTATTTTTCCAAAAAAATGAAATATAACATTATCTAGATTTTGAGTTTGAAACAATCATAGTATTCAAATTCTATCAGAACATGATTTAGTATACCCATATACACTACTAATTTCATGTTATTCTCACTAATATGATCAAGAAGAAAATTCCAAAACATAGGTAGTTTAGAAGTAATGATTCATGAAACATTTTCTTCATCTAGTATTATTTTCATATATAATGTACTATCTTATTCACCTATATCCATGATCATGTAACTTTGAGTAATCTTGAATGGTATATTTTCAATGATAGGTTTGAAACATTCTTAATTCAATATACAAATGAAATTTATGGTTTTCCATGTACCTAAAATGTTCCAATCATCCTTAAACTTATGAAATATTTCAATAGTTATTGTGAATTTAAAATTTAGATTACATATGTTCTTGAAATATTTCAGTTTTCCTAGATGAAAATTTCGAGGCCTTCTAGTTAAATAATTCACCGTATATCCCATTTTGGGCGTAGAATGGAATGTATCCAACAAACTCATGAACCATGATATGAATTTAATATTAGAAATCAATAATAAAATGATATTATCAACATTTTTAGAACATATACAAATTGAAATTTTGAATGAATCCTTGCTGGAATTTCATTTGTGATACCTATAATATTTCTTTAATAGAACTTTTCATTCTATAATACCAAAATAAGTGTTTTATCCCAGCCAATTTACCTCAATATCTATAATTTTATCTATCCTTGAATTTATTAAAAACCTTACATTGATGTGAGTTTCATCTTTCATTTGCATTGAATATTGTTCTGGTCGATTCCTAGATTTCTCCCTACTAAAGAACTCATTTAAGAATATTATATTTAACAAACCCCTACACAAGGTCAGATTTCGAGAAAAAATAACTTATGATAATAAACATCCAATCCCATTATCTCAATAATGATTATAATAAAAAAATTTCTTCAAATATTTCATGAACATTACTTTAACTAATTCTAGATGAGTCTCAATTATATTAAATCCATTCACATGATCTACAGCTGGTCTTCCTTTTTACATATTTATATTGAATAACCCCCACATTATGAACATTATTTTAATAGATTTTGGATTCTCAAACATGTATTACAAATAATTTATCATCTATATTAGGGTCTTTACATCATTAATGTTATTAGAAACATTTCTTCCAAATGATGTCCATATAAAACCAAGAATATTTATGTATCTCCATTACAATTCCACTTTCACCACTTCTTCCATATTTCCCATTTAAATGAAACAAAATAGTCTTTCTGAATTATATATTCCTCCCTATACATTCTCTAGAATCCATTTTTTATCTTATCAAATCCATTTTTCTAGAACTAGTATTCTTCTAAGGATATATAGAATGAAATAGTTAACTACCAAAAAATCTAAAAAAATAATGAAAATAATTTATCCTAAAAGTATAAAAAATTATGTAATAATAATTAATTTTAAAAAATTATTAATAACACTTGATGTGTTCCAAGAACACTTCTTCTCAAAATCAAACATCCAGAACATTCAACCAGAATAAAAATCATGGAAAATTCCTTTATTGTAAGGAACCCCACTCTCGGATGTACATGAACTTTATAAGATAAGATCTAACACTAAATCACTACACTAAAATAAAAACCACATTCACATTCAATGAATAAATATCCTTGAAACAAAATATTAATGTGGAAATTGAGAAATAGTAAATAGAAATCAAATATTTATGTGGCCTAAATTTTAGTCCTATATCAATGGGATAACAATATGACACATTTCATTTACCAATTGTCCAAAGTCTATAATCACTCCTAAACAATGCAGAAAATTTTGATCACTAACCAATATATTATATGTCATGTGTATATATTATCCCACACACCTTAATAGTGGGGCCATTTTAGTAAACTAGTTCTACCACCTTATAAGATTTCTAGGGGACCCACTATTTTCCATGTCTACTTCTGATTTCCCATAGGCTACTCAACCTCAACCATTAACTTATTTTGAACCAATTAATATATTGTTACATACCATACTAATTAAATCTTATATATAAAAATTAATTAATAAATTGAAACTATTATTTTTGGATTTTTAAAAAAATATTATTTATTTAATTTTCAATTGAATCACAAAAAAATTACATAATTTTAACATAAAAAATTAAATATATCTAAACTCTTGATCTTCTATAATACAGAAAATTTTCACCAACACAACATATATATAGAACACAACATGTAGATAACAACATCCAATAGAATTCCACAATCTTAAGTCATCATTTAGAAGAAACATGAATTGTAGTGTTTCTCATTCTGGTCAAAGGGAATTGAAACTTGAATGGTACTTCACATTTCCTAAATAGAATAAAAAATACCAATTTTAGTTGAAAAAAATATATATTTCATTATGTATAAATCTCACCAATGAACTGCCTTCCATATATAGATACACATCTAGGGTTTTCAGGATGAAAATCAAGACGAGGCTCAAGCTATAACTACCCCAAGCTCACCTCCATAGGCCCGAGTGCAACGACAATGGAAAAAGGAATTACTAACTCGCATAAACCTTTTACTAAATAATTGTACACACACATATCCATATCAATAATAAAGGGTAGAGGGAAAGAATAAATTATGAAACATATCTATAAAGTAAACCAATAATTCATGAACCTCTAGAGAATATAAAAGTATGGTAGTGTAAACTGAAAAGTAAAATGAAAAAATACACACCCAACTAGAAATGTGCCCCAACTAGACCAAAAAATGAAAAAGTAAACAAATTAAAGAGAGAACAACTCCTAAATCCCAAGATATGAACATCGTATCTGTTCTAAGAACCTAGTATCCTAATTATTATCTATAGTCATGTTCGACTTTCCCATCTTCTTTATAAGATATGATACTTGTGGGAATATCCCATGAAGGTGTGAGTATAAACACACACAGTAAGACTCCCTGAATTTGAAAGTGGGGGTTGTAAGAGATACAATAGAAGAATAAGACATTAGACAACACAACGTACATTGAAATAATATATCTCAACCAAAAAAGAGAGTAAGGGTAACCACATCCAAACACAAGGGGCTCGACATGATGAGTCAATGAACTACTAATCAAGTACTTTCCACCTATAAGAGGGGAATAGACTCATCCAACCATGATAATATAAACATAGAATCATGTGGCATACCCAATACATATTCGCCTCTCCTGGATCGAGAGTATCCAAATCCATGGCATGAAAAAGAAGATAAATATTGGGTTGAATGAGTCACCTATAGTTTCAAAAAGTCAAATTTCACTGCAACACGCTCATATGGTGTTTCGTGGGCCCGATCCATGAGTTCAGATTAAATACATGATATTGGTCTTGAAACGTATGCCTCAATTTCAAGGTCATGCAACCATAGATGGTTCATCTATCTAATTTCATATGAAGAGGATTTTTCACATAAAATATTTCACAAAAACAACATCAATAAAAATATTATTTTTATTCTTTGGCATTTTATGCACCAAGACAAGAGATTATATTAAGTATCCATCATTTTTCTTGATATGACCACCCTATTGTCAGGGTCAAACTATTGTAGTGTGTTCGTTAAATGGACATCATATGGAGGAATTATGTTGGAAACAACGTTTTCATAATAAAAATAATATAATTACTATTTTTATTTTTATTAATAAAATTTATATAAAAAGGTAAGAGAGAATCAACACACCCCACCTTTCCCTATTCTTGTGCATCGTGTGACCCTACGCCCATTTTAACTTTTATTTATTTTTCATTATCTATTTTTGTTTTTCTTATCCATCATATAATTTGAATTTTCCTCCTAATAATCCATAGTTGTATTCACCAAATACCCCCCCCCCACACATGAATTATATGAAATTATTCCCCCCTACTAAAAAGGGTACATACACCCATAGATCGTAGATCTATATTGACAGCCTCATCGTTGACTCCTCGTCGTCACCCAAGACAATAGGTCACCACCACCCCAGACCGTCATAAGTCATTCGATCTATGAGGTGTTGAGATTTTTGGATACTTTAGTTGTTGATTTAAAATTTAACCTCATTTTATTAATTGCCATGTTGGCTAATTTTTATCTGGACAAATTATTTTTAATAACTAAAATGAAATTGAACTTATTACATAATTTTTAATTTTTTATTCTAAATATAAAATCCATTTTAATTGATTCAATTTATAAAAGTGATCAAACATAATTTAATTATGGAAACATAATTTTTTATAAAAAACCATTCTTCAAGAATAAAGTTAATTTATTCTTATTCATTTCAAGAAGAAATCATTAATTCGGGGTTAATTTGTTTGTGTGTATAGAATTTCATAATAACAAAACATTTCAATAAATACATTTTTTAAAAGTGATTAATTTAGTTTATTAATTTTAAAATATAATTTATTTGGAACATAATATTCTTCAAAAATTATATACTTTTACCATTAAATGATTTTGTCCTTCATTTATAGCCAATTTATAATAACTGTATAAATTATTATTCTTTTTTTATCTCTATAAACAATTATTTTCATTATATTTAATAATATAAATATTATAAATATAATTTATAATCAAAATCAAATAATATATAATAATAAAATATTTTTAAAGTAAGAAAATTTTCATTGAATATAAATCATTTATATTGTTACTTATAATTACTCTATTATTTATTTTTATTAACAAATCATTGATATAATTAAATTAATACATTTTAGTAAAATAAAATTTATTATTTTGAATATATTTATATAAATTTAATATTAGGAAAACCAAATATCTAGAACAAAGAGACTATTTTTATATCATTATTCATTAATTAAAAAAAATTAGTTTTTATAAATATAAAATATAGTTTTATATATTATATCATATTTATTACATTCTAAAATATTATATGTAAAACTATTTTATTATAAATATATATTTATTATAATAATAGTTATAAAAAATTGTTTTATAATGCTTTTATTTTGAGTTACAGTATACTTTTCACATTTTATAGGTTTTATTTTTATCCAAAGATTAATTATGCATTATCATTATTGTATATAATATTTATCATCATTATTGGTTACATGTGTAACAACTCGGATCCAGAGACACACAACTGGTGCCCCATACCCGGTTCACCACATGACCTCAAGTGCGTTTCCCCAAATGCCAGAGGCTGCCAACTAGCTGCGAGGGCCTTGGTGAGTCAGTGGGGAAACTATGCCCTCATTTAGTAAAGTATGCAGCGGGAGAATGAGCAAAAATAATAGCGGAAGCAGTAAATAGCATGCAACAACTGAACTGAATGTGAAAGCAATGTCTGATATAATAATAATGATGCAGTACGGTGCATGTATCTATGGAAAGCAATAAACAAAACAATGTGATGAAATAAAACTGAAACCAAAAAACTAAATGTAAATAGAAAATCTAGCAGCATCGCGGACCAAAGCCCATCCCCATGCTCTCCAGCTCCAACCAGCAATCAAGTACCTGATGTAGAAGGGCCATAATCCCTACGTATACCTACACCATATAATCTGTTTGGACCAAAAATCAAGACCCAAACAGGGTGTGAGACTAATCCCAGTAGGTGACCACCACAAGATTTGTGCCATACTGTTAGTGAGTGACATAGAAAAAGTAAAGGTAAATAATGCAGTAAAAAATTCTACCAATTATCAATCACATTCATTTAATTACACAACCATGGAAAACCAGCAATGTTTTCTAGTCCATGATAAGCAAGTAACATAGCAAGTATCTAAATAGACTACCTAAACACAAGCAGTACAAAACCCAAGCTTGTTCTTTGTCTTGGTGGACTCGTCACAACCAACCATCAAAATTCACACTGAATCTCTGGGTGGCTTAAACTAGCATACCCATATAGTCCAGTAAACAACAAGGCACAAACACTCTAGGAATATCTTGCGTCAATTCTCCTATGGTCTTGCAACGATAGCTACAAAGTCTCTGAGGAAGAACTTACGTCTAATTCCTCATGTGGTATCGATGCGTGGGCGAACTAAGAACACTATTGGGAAGCACAAAGTCCAATTCCCATAGGTCCTGCGTATAATACTAAAACCAACAGACCCTCTAGGGAAGCACTTAATCGTCTATTCTCTCTTTGATCTCCCACACCAGGTTCTCACAGCCCTGAGCAGTCCAGTCAAGCGTAATCTACTTTTAGCAGCCCTAAGTAAGTTAGAAAAATACTTGGCTAATAGCTACCATACATCAAAAGCATTCAAACAATAGTCAACACATACAATCAGTGATAACAAGTAAACTAACAATTGCAATAGGGTTTCCTCACAGGCAATAGTGCCAGACGGTGATAAACAGCCAAACAAGGGGAGAAACACCCGTGGGGTGATCCTCAAACATGAAACCAAGCATAAATTAGCATCAATTCATCATAAGTTAACAAGAAATCTAGGGAAGATAAAAATAGGATCGAAATCCTAATCCTGGGATACCCGATACATGGGTATCCGACACTTTTGCAACCAAAACTCAAATAACATCAACGTAGGGCAACCAACCACCTACCTCGATCCTCGGAGATCGATATACTAGAACCTCGGCCCGTGAATCATCCTAGAACGGAGTAGATCTAAAGAAATTTCTAAAACGTTCAACCTCCAATAACATACATGAGAGGAGGAATCGGGAAACGAGGCTAAAGAAGAACCAATAACTCACCGCTGTGATTCATCTACAACCGATAGAGTTTGATTCGGACAACCGGTGACGGATAGATGTCTCGGATAAGAAAAGGCCTCCTCGAACATTCTGGACGGAATTAGGCATAGAAGAAGATATTTCTTGTCAATAGGCGCGACCCCGGGTCAATTAATGAAATAAAAAAAGTACACGGCATGTACTCTTAAAGTACACGACATGTAGTGGTTTTTTCCGTACTCTGCCAAAATCGGCCTCCACATCACCCCTAAACATCGTGTGTATGGCCCAGTCTTGGCCAACACACGACTTCGAGTGGCCGAGTAGTACACAACGTGTACTCTGAAAATTTTCAAATTCATTATTTTTCCTTAAAAAGCCCGTAAAAGAGATCTGCACCTGAAACCGAGGCTCCAGATTCTTACAAAATTCCCCCCTTAAAGAAATTCATCCCCAATTTTCCCAATCAAGGCGTAGAAGAAGAACCCTCGAACAACTCTGGCCACTGGGATCGCGTATCAACCTCCCTCTCCCAAGTCTCGTCCTGTATACGGCAGTGCTTCCATAGCACCCATACTAGAGGAACAAACCGACCACAAAGTACTTTTGCACTATGTTCAATAATCCAGATGGGATGCCGCTCAAAAGATGCATCCTTCTCCAAATCAACCTCCTTGTGTTGAAAAAAATGAGACGGGTCTGCAAAATACCATCGACGTTGAGAAACATGAAAGTCGTCGTGCATAGCATGGTATCTATGAGGTAACTGCAACCTGCAAGCAACCAGCCCGACTCTCTCCAGAACCTCAAATGGCCCAACATATCTCGATGAAAGGTTACCCTGTCTTCGAATCCTCTTGGGTCCAAACCTCGGTGTGACAGGGTGGAAAACCTGATCCCCGACCTCGAACTCTAGAGGTCGTCTCCGCTGATCTGCATAAGACTTCTGCCGAGACTGTGCTGTCGCCATCCACATTCAAATCAACTCTATCTGTTCTCAGGTATCCTGAACAAGACGAGGTCCCAGCAAATCTGGCTCTCCTACCTCTAGCCAGCATAAAGGTGATGGACATGGCCTACCGTACAAAGCCTCGTAAGGTGCCATCTGAATAGTCATCTGGAAACTGTTTTTGTAGGAGAACTCCACCAGAGGAATATGCTTCTCCCAAGAACATCCATAGTCTATCATGCAAACTCAAAGCATATCCTCAAGAACCTAGATTTTACGCTCGGACTGGCCATCAGTTTGGGGATGGAATGCTGTACTCAAAAGTACTTGGGTACCAAACGCCCTCTGTAGCCCCTTCCAGAAGTGATAAGTAAAACACACCTTCCTGTCTGAAACAATGGAGTGTGGTCCTCCATGCAGACGTACAATCTCTTGGATGTACAACCGTCCCAGCTCATCAACATTGGAGGTCTCCTTGATTAGCAAGATGTGTGAAACCTTCGTGAGCCTGTCCACCACATCCCAAACCACATCATTTCCATGAGGCGATCTCGGTAAAACTCTCACAAAGTCCATCGCGACATCATTCCATTTCCACTCAGGAATGGGTAACTGCTGCAAAAGCCCTGCTGGTTGCTGATGCTCTGCCTTCACCTGCTGATAGGTGGGACACCGCATAACAAAACCAGCCACATCCTTCTTCATACCTGGCCACCAATACTGACGGTGCATGTCTCGGTACATTTTGGTGACATCGGGATGAACTGCCCAAGATGAAGCATGAAACTACCGCATCAGCTCATCACGTATGTCCGTTGAAACCCATACGCGACCATGAAAACGTAGCACCTCGTCATCGCCCATAGTCCACCCCGGAGTAGGGTCTCCATCTGACACACCCTCCCATAGGACTAGGCCTTTAGGGTCTGATAGCTACCCCATTCGAACTCGATCAAAAAGGGTAGAGTTAACAGCTACAGAAGAAAGAACCGTATGATCTTGTCTGTCATGCACCTCCAAATGCATCTCAAAGAACAGGGCCATGAGCTTCCACTCACTACTGGCCTCCTGAACTGCCTGCAACTGAGTCCTCCTGCTCAGTGCTTCTGCCACATCATTGTCTTTCCCTGGCGTATAAGCAAGCTCAAAGTCGAAATATTGTAGGTACTTGGCCCACCTCATCTGTCTCAGATTCAAGTCAGACTGTGTGAAGATGTACTTGAGGCTCTTGTGGTTAGTATATACCATGAAATGATCTCCCATGAGATAGTGCCTCTAACAACGAAAATCATGAAGAACTGCAGCCAACTCCAGGTCGTGCGTAGTATAGTTCTTCTCATGTGGCCTCAACTGCCAAGATCCGTACGTGACAACACGATATTCCTGCATAAGCACTGCTCCAAGACCGATTCCAGATGCATCATAGAAAACTGTATAACTCTTTCCCAGCTCTGGCAGAACTAGAATCGGTGCTGAAGCCAATCTCCCCTTCAACTCCTGGAAGACTGAGTCACATTCTTCTGACCAATCAAACACCACCACCTTCTTAGTCAAGCCCGTCAACGATGCTGCTAAGCGTGATAAGTCCAGTATGAATCGCCTGTAATAACCAGCCAGTCCCAAGAAACTACATACCTTGAAGACGTTCTTCGGCTGCTCCCAAGTAACTATTTCTCTCACCTTCTCTAGCTCTACTGATACTCTTGTCTCTGAGATGACATAACCCAGGAAGTGAATCTCATCCATCCAAAAGTGTAACTTTGAGAGTTTACCATAGAGCCGATGCTCCCTCAGTGTACTTAAAAAGATCTCAAGATGGGTTGCATGGTTGTGTCGAGTGTGAGAGTACACCAAGATATCATCCATGAAGACCACGACGAAAGAATCCAAGTAAGGATGGAACACTCGGTTCATTAGTGCCATGAAAACTGTTGGCGCATTCGTAAGGCCGAACGACATAACCGTATACTCGTACAGGCCATACCTTATTTGGAAAGCTGTGAGCGGTATGTCAGATGGTCTGACCCGCAACTGATGATAGCCGGATCTCAATTTGATCTTCAAGAACACCCTGGCTCCTCGAAGCTAATAAAAAAGATCATCAATCTTCAGCATGGGATATCGATTCTTGACTGACAACTAGTTCAACTTCCGATAATCCACGCAAAGCTGTAAGGTACCATCCTCCTTCTTCGCAAACAACACAGGTGAACCCAAGGGGAAGTACTGGGTCAGATGAAACCATTAGCCTGCAACTCCTCCAACTGCTTCTTGAGCTCTTGCAACTCAGGCGTAGCCATCCTATAAGGAGGTATGGATACTGTTTTGGCTATTGGAACAAGCTCAATCGAGAAGTCTACCTCACGCTTCGGAGGAAAACCCGAAAAGTCTTCTGGAAATACATCTGGAAAGCGATCAACCACTGGAGGAAAATCCATCTGAGGGGTCCCATGATCATCTAGATATAAACTAGAAATCTGGGCCATAACTCTGCCCAACCCATGATGCTCTGTTCCAGCTCTGCTCTCCTGGACATCCCATTCACCCTTGTGAGGAAAAGACCCACCCTCTGGTGACGTGAAACTCACCCTGCGGCGATAACAGTCAACAAATGCCTGAAAAGGAACTAGCCAGTCCATTCCGAGAATGAGATCATAACCTTTCATCTCCAGGACTTAAAGATCCCACAAGAAGTGACACCCACCACCCTCAAGGGAAAAATCCTTGCACTGACGCATATTAGAGGTTCTATCTCCCAAAGGAGTGTCTAGTGCCAAGGTATCCTCAGAAGTAAGGACAATGAGTCTAGGGCTCTCCACAGTGTGCAAAGAAATAACGCTAAGAAAAGCTCCGGTATCAAAAAGTGAAGAAGATAAAACTGAGGCTACTAGGATCGTACCTCGAACTGTGGAAGGTCTAGGATCCTGGTCTCGATGAATCTGCTCTACCGCAAATGTCTGGCCAGTACCGTGGCCCTGTGTAGCAGCCTGATATCCCTGAGATGATCCCCATTGAGCCTGACCACCACGTCTGCGGCCTCTACCCGGACCTGAACGACCTGAAGAGCTCCACCCCCCCCCCACTCTACTGTGGAACTGTTAATACAACTCTTGAATGAGGGGTAGAAACGGATCCTGCTTCAATAGCCGCTGGAAGAATAACCCTCCAAAAACGCTGCAGGTGACCCATCTTGCCACAAGCTCAGAACTCCACTGGATCCCTTGGGAACTGAGTCTTCTTATGCCTGCTCTTTCCACACTGATAGCATACCACCTAGTTTCCATACGGAAGATATCGTCTACCAGAAGATATACCTTTCTTCCTTAATTAACCACGAGTATACTCTTAGTGGCGCTTCCGGATGTCAGTGTGAAATGAATCAGCCTTGGATGCTGAACCGCCCTGGTCAACAGATCCAGTCTCCCTCATATTTCTTTCAGTGATCAGCGTCGGGTTTACTATCAGAGCAATAGAATTCAATTGAAAACATTCACCTGTGATCTGATCTCTAGTTTGAGTCCTTCCTCAAACTTCCTCGCCAAAAACAGCTCTTCATTTACCATAACGGGAGCGAAACACTGTAACTCAGTGAAGCGGGAGGAATACTCCATAACCGAAAGAGTACCCTGCTGCATGTTCATGAACTCCCTAGACCTGTCGGCCCTCAGTGTCACTAGATAGAAGTAATCATAGAATGTACGCTGGATTTCGTCCTAATCCATAGTCCGATGGAGCCCTGCCTATGAAAATACATCCCACCATCTCATGGAGGAATCTCACAGCATATAGGTCGCAAGCTTCACCCTTCTGTCTGGGGGTGTATCTAGATGCTCGAGGATGGAAATCATGGTTTCTAGCCATGACTATACAACCTGAGGTCCTCCACCCCCTATGTAAGTGGAAGGATTCTTGTGTTGGAAGACTCACGTCAGCTCTACCATAGACGGGGCAGGATGCTGAGCTCCCTGAAAGGTCTGCATGAACCTCATGAAACCCTCTCTGAACTGAGCGTCGGCACCAGTGTCTGGAATCACTGTGGGTGCCATGTCCGGAATGATCGGCAGAACTTCTGGTAGACCCTGGTCTGCCATATCAGGCGTACGGTCACTACCTTGTTCCTGGCGTGCAACATGAGGGTGTCTTGGTGCCATAACCCTGAAAGGTCAAAACCACACTCCAGATTTGGGATCAACAAGAACAGAAAACATAAGAGTAAAAAACATGAACAGGAGAGAGAAACACTTAAATTAGAAAAACAGAACTACACCGTGTGTATTTAAACAACACATAGTGTTTGTTAAAGCCATTTACATAGCGTGCAATCCTGCCACCATTGGTCGTGTAGCACTCCAGACTACACAGATTGTTGTCCCAAAACACGGCGTGTACTTGGACTCCACTCCCCTGCCCGAGCCTCTTTTCACGGCTAACCTACACGGTCCACCTAATTCCAGACTACACGGCGTGTGCACTAAGAACACAGCATGTACAATCCAGACTTCGGCGGCCCGTGTAGCAGGTTACACGGACGACCACATGGCTAACCCCTACACGGCGTGTATAAGGATGGATAACACCGACCCGTGTTGTTTGTGACATGGTTGGGTACCCAGAAGAAACCGACACGGTGTGTTCTTATAACACACGACATGCACTACACGAGTTTCCTCGACCTGTGTTGTTAGTGACACGGTCAGGTACACGGTTGACTACTACACGACATGTACTTATAGTACACGGCATGTCCCCGAAGATTCTCCGACACCCCGTGTTTTTTTACACCGATAGTAACATGGTTTAAAAACTACACGGCGTGTATGAATAAAGTACACGCCATGTATTCTAGGTTCTTTCAGGAAGTTGCTCTGAAACTGCTCTGAATGCCAGAAACACTGAAAACGACCTGCTATGTACCAAATTACAATCCATGGGGGCCAATACTCCCCGCGAATCAAATCTTGGCATCATAAAAATGCATACAACAAGTAAACAAAATAACAACAAAGATCCGCCAAATTCCAATCCTTGAGGGCCCACAACACCTCCAAGACCAGATCTTGGCGCCCATGCTAAACAGGCTGTAAAAGAACTAATACTCTATCAGCGCAACAAGTATTTCTATCACAAAAACTACCACAACGACATTCATAATCTATCACAACATCTATCACAACAGAATTCAATTCTAATGCACCCTAGATGGTATGGTAAAATCCATGACAAGTGATTTTCTACCCAGTGCCTATATGATGCATGAGATGGCACACCCGCATCTCATCGGGTTGCAACCAAATAGAACCACAATGATATAAACTGTAACAATACAAAACAAGTGCATCACCTAATGGTGAAATATAATAAATTGTAACATTTTCAAAAACAAAAAATTGAAATCACGAGGTCGTGTAGCTTTTCCCTGTACACGGGTTAATTACTCCTAGGCACAGTTAAGTACTATCTACCAATTTATTTCTATCCCTGTCTATGGTCGCAAAATAGTAAGGCAATAAAAAGGAATAAAACTCCTTTGACACCACTTTGTAATGACCCAAATCCAGAGCCACACAACTAGTTCCCCGTACCCGGTTCACCACATGACCTCAAGTGCATTTCCCCAAACACCAGAGGCTGTCGACTAGCAGCGAGGGAGTTTGTGAGTCAGTGGGAAAACTATTCCCTCATTTGGTAAAGTATGCAGCGGGAGAATAAGCATAAATAATAGCAGAAACAGTAAATAGCATGCAAGAATTGAACTGAAAGTGAAAGCACTGTCTGATATAATAATAATGATGTAGTATGGTACATGTATCTATGGAAAGAAGTAAACAAAACAATGCACTGAAATACAACTGAAACCAAAATACTAAATGTAAACAGCAACTCCAGCAGCATCACAGACCAAATCCCGGTCCCATGCTCTCTAGATCCAACTAGGAATCAAGTACTTGAGGTAGAAGGTCCACAATCCCTACCTCTACCTTCAACCATATAATCTGTTTGTGCCGAAAAGCAGGACCCAAATAGGGTGTGAGACTAATCCTAGTAGGCAACAACCACAAGATTTGTGCCCTACTAGGAGTGAGTGATATAGAAAAGGTAAAGGTAAATAATGCAGTAAACAATTCTACCAATTATCATTCACATTCATTTAATTACACAACCAGGGAAAACCAACAAAGTCTTCTAGACCATGATAAGCATGTAACACATCATGTATCTAAAGAGACTAATTAAAAACAATAAGTACAAAAACCAAGCTTGTTCTTTGGCTTGGTGGACTCATCACAACCAACCATCAAAATTCACACTGACTCTCTGGTGGATTAAACTAGCAGATCCCTATAGTCCAGTAAACAACAAGGCACATGCACTCTGGGAAGCTCTTACGTCAATTCCCCTATGGTCTTGCAATGATAGCTACACACTCTCTGAGGAAGCACTTACGTCTAATTCCTCCTGTGGTCTCGATGCGTGGGTAAACAAAGAACACTCTTGGGAAGCACAAAGTCCTATTCCCGTAGGTCCTGCATACAAAACTAAAAACAACAGACCCTCTAGGGAAGCACTTAATCGTCTATTCCCTCTTTGATCTCCCGCACCAGGTTCTCACAGCCCTGAGCAGTCCAGTCGTGTGTAATCGGCTGTTAACAGCCCTAAGTAAGTTAGGAAACTACTTGGATAATAGCTACCATACATAAAAAGCATTTAAACAGCAGGAAACACATACAATCAGTGATAACAAGTAACCTAACAATTGCAATAGGGTTTCCTCACAGGCAATGGTGCCAGACGGCGATAAACAGCCAAACAAGGGGAGAAACACCTGTGGAGTGATCCTCAAACATGAAACCAAGAAGAAATTAGCAGAAATTCATCATAAGATAACATGTAATCTTGGGAGGATAACAATAAGATCAAAATCCTAAACCTGGGATACCTGATACATGGGTATCTTGCACTTTTGCAACCAAAACTCAACGAACATCAACGTTGGGAAACAAACCACCTACCTCGATCCTCGGAGATCGATATACTAGAACCTCAGCCCGTGAATCGGCGTAGAATGGAGTAGATCCGAAAAAAAGTCTAAAACGTTCATCCATAGATAACTTACATGAGAGGAGGAATTAGGAAACGAGGCTAAAGAAGAACCAAGAACACACCGTTGCGATTCTTCTGCAACCGACGGAGTTTGATTCGGACAACCAATGACAGATCGGTGGATCAGAGAAGAAATGGACTCCTCGGATGTTCTGGACGGAATTAAGTGGAGAAGAAGATGTTTTTCGTCATTAGGCGCGACCCTGGGTCAATTAATGAAATAAAAAAAGTACGCGGCGTGTACTCTTAAAGTACACGACGTGTAGTGGGTTTTTCCAAACTCTACCAAATATGGCCTCCACGTCACCCCTACACACCATGTGTATGGCCCGGTCTCGGCCAACACACGGCTTCGAGTGGCCTAGGAGTACACGACATGTACTCATAAAGTAGACGGCATGTACTCTGAAAATTTACAGATTCTTTATTTTGCCTTTAAAAGCCCATAAAAGAGATCCGTACATGAAACCGAAAGTTCGGGTTCTTACAACATGTGTATGGTTAATAGTTTTCCACAATCATATAATCATAATTATTATTGTTATATAATATTATTATATAAAAATAATTTTTTTCACGTTTTCAATATACCAATGGTAAATTTTATTTAATTTAACAAAATAATGAAATCATGTTTAAGTTATAGAATATATTTTTTACCTATATCTATATTATATAATAAATTTAACTACTATAAAATCAATAGTTAAATAAGAATTTTTTTTAATTAATTATTAATGATGATTTTATACATTATAAAGTATCATATAAGTAATGTATTGAAATATAATCAATAATTAATCATGATATTTTACAAGGTCTTTACGAAGAATTAGTTATATATGACTTTATTAAATATCATGAACTGTTTGATTTTATCTTATGGTGTTAATGAAAATTTGAGACACAATTTTCTCATGGATTTATATATATAAAATTGAAAATAATGTTTTATAGAAGTGTGAATTATGATTCTCATAGAGGGAATAAGATTCATCTTCCAATGTAACACCTCTCCCCAAATCACTAGGTCTGGTCCAGGGATGAACATCCACTCATGTGTGCCTCTTGAAATTCATCAGGCTTTTAACTAACAGTGAGGGCTTATATTGTGTTGTGGTGATATTATAACCTTGATATCATTAACTTGGAAAAATACCATCAAAAAATTAAAAAATAATATAATTCCAATATTATAGTTACATAGTAGAAAACAAACTTATTAATAAATCACAATATATAAACAATGGATCTAATTCATTCGTATAAGAATAGTAAAACATATACCCATAAGTAATCGATTAATATACACGCTATACAAAAGTGAAAAAATAATAGAGGAAAAACTATAAGGTTATCCCAGTGTTGTCCTTGTATGGTCATCATTCAATTATAAATAAACTTTATTATCTTCCCATTATTGGTCCCAAAGCCATGGATCTATCCCTGACAATAAATCTACTTACAATCTAGGTTTCTCATGATCAGTTTTAAAATTCAACCAAGAATGACACCCCAAATACATATTTTGAATATATTTAGAAGATACATGAGTGTGAATAAATTGATTTATAATATAAACATGAAAAGAATACATATCTATTGTACAATTTTTTTAATTGACAGAACACCAATTTTTGAATGTTTATTGTTTTATATTATTATTTTATGTTCATAATAATTTTAAACCCTCTTATTATTTTATATGAATATAATTGTCTACAAGATCATTGTATTTTTTTATATCTTCTTTTTCTGTGATTGTATTTATATAAATCCAATTTAATATGAAATATATCATGTTTATATATCTTTTATTAAATAATGATAATGTATAATGTAATCTCTAGGATATTTTCATTTAGGTCTGAACATGATACATCCTTTTTTGTGGGAAAATTATTTTTTCTCCTTATTGTTTTGTTACGTTTTATTTGGTTATTATTTTATTACATAAGATGTATAGGTTAGTTTTTTGGAAAAAAAAATTAATGGTAAATGTAATATATTTATTTATATTTTATTATACTAAATGGACGTTTTAATTTTTTTATGTGGTATAAAAATAACGAATGATCATTCCAATGTTCTGGAATTGTATATTTTTTATAATTTAATTACTTCTTTATTTCATTAATATAACACTTTAAATAAATCATAATCCCCTGATGACTATTGGGTTATAAATAGAATATTTTTTTACATTTATTCAAACAACAATATAGCAAAAAAAAAATTTACGTTCATTAAAAAATGCATGAATAAATGAAACATATCAACAATTTTTTCATGATCTGTTATTTTATGTTTTTTCCATTTTTTGATCATATATATTGATATACATATCAAATTGATTTCCTTCTTCAAAAATTGGAAATATCTCAAAATTATCTTAATTTAAGTATTCTAAAACTTTTGTTAATTATTTTATTTATATGGGCCAAAAAATTGCGGAAGTTGTTTTTGTCAGGATTATTCATGAAATGATGCACTTATCCTCATCTCGTTCCTTTGCCTACTTCTTATCCTTATATAAGCACCTCTTTGATGTCTTATCATCATATTTCATAGAATAAAAACTTGTTATTATATTAATAGTAAATAATTTTGTTACTGCAATGGTTATTTAAATTTTTCAATAATAGTAGATCATTTCTTAAATAGTATCTATAATATACTACTACATCCACCAAGAAATTTTTTATACAGGTTATTTATTTTTTAAATTTTAAGATAAATAATTTATTTAACCACCATATATTATTATAATAACATGGCCTTAAAACAATACATAATCTTGGATTAAATGAATAATTCACATTGAGGATCTTTTCAGGTTTAGTGTTTTAGAGAGTTAGACCATAACTATTACATTTCAGAAAAAATTAAAAAGTAGACACTTCTACCCAGTATCAATTTTTTTTACAAAACATTAACTCTTGAAAAAAATAGTCATATCTAGTTCCATATTTAAGAAAGAATGAATTTTCCATGATCACATCCATGACCCTATTCTACATTATGTCATGTGAAAGATATTTCAAAAAATGGTATGAGCGTAAAATGCTTAGTAAAGGATACACAAAGAAGTAAACTGTTAGTTTTTCAAAACAACAGGTAAACCATTAATACTTTAACACAAGTAATACTTTTCACCTTTATGAAGTAGTAAATACTCATCACTGAATAAAAGATCATTACTTACAATTTTATAACCAAAAGATTACCATAAAACCCATATAAAGAACACATAACTTATAAAGGTAACTTGGGACATAAACATACATAAATGGAATAACCATACGATCATCTTCCACACATATCACTAAATGGAATTTCCATACGGCCGACTTCGATACCCAATGCATTGGAGGTTATAACGTAACCACCCGTCCTGGTATTCACGACACCACCAGTCATTTGGTTTATCAAGTAACCACCCGTCAAATGTCCAAGAAGCATTATAAAATCATAAGACATAAAACAAATATAAATGAAAGAAAACCATTCCACATTTCAATCAAAATATATCACTTAAAAATATTGACATAAAAAATCCACTATAAAACCCATTTTCAATACCAAAATTCAAAAAAGAGTATATGGTATTTATTTTCTTTTAAAAACATTATGTCTTGTTGAGGATGCCAAAGATCAAATAATACTTGCGGTGGTGGAAAAGGACATTGCCACCGCTTACGTTAAAAGAAACAATCATTTTCGAGGTTTAGTAATATTCTTTGTCGAAAATTATTCCCTTTGAAAAGTCAAGGGTGCTTATATAGCGTATTAAATAAAGTCGCGTATTAAAATAAAATATGCCTCAATGAAGGGAGATTGAGACGAAGTCCCTTACCACATGTCCTACATGACTCTGTCATTATTTAATATCATTAATGATAAACTAATGCTAATTTAAACTTTTTTAAGAACCTTTTTCAAGTTTATTATTATTTTTATATCACTTATTACCATATTATAAACATTATGTAATCATGTAAGTTAATAATTTTCTTTTTTTTGATATTTGGTACTTGAGTCAAAACTGAACACCTTATTTTACATGTTTTCCACGTGGTGAATAGTCCGTTATATAAAGAATTATATTCATTATTTAGATGTCATATATATCATATATATCTAGTATATACATGTATTTATAACAGTATATAACATTTAGTGGTAAGAAATGAAATGCACTGTTCATGGAGACGTTAATTCGTATGTACCCATGAACGCTACTTTTATTTTTATTTCTTATTTTAATGGAAATAAAACATAATTATACATAGGTATATTATAATTCCAGTATAATATCATATATAATATCATTAAATCAATCCTTTATACATCCCACATAACGCATTAACGAATCACATCACTTTTAGGGGGCGGTAGTCCGCAGTTCCTCAAATTAGACTATCGTATATACCCACTATGGAAACCATAAATTCTTGATATAATTGGAAAGTACAGAAGAATAAATAAATCATAAACATAATATATATAATATATAAATAGAGTTCCATCATAATGGACACCATGAAAGGCGGTACGATAAAATCGAACAATCATCGTTTTGTGAGGTGTTAGATTTCCATCCACAGAAACTTTATGTTCTTCATCCATTAGATGGAGGTGTGTGTAAGTATAGTTCGAATCATTTTCATAAAAACATCCTATTATATTTAGGATAAATGTTTTGTTAAAAAATAAATGAATAAAAAGAGTTTAGGGGTTGGATAAGTAAAATAAAAAAACCATTTAAGAGAAATTATTACCTTTAATTTGGGTAACTCCCTTTGGTTTGAACCAAAGGACTTCTTGAAGTGCTTTATAACTAATTTATGGATTCTAGGATGAGTAGAGGGATGTAGGAAGATTAATTGGGTAGAGTTTGGATGAGCCAAATGGCTTGAGTGGTGTGTGGAATTGGTTAGATGTGGTCTTCATTTATAAGTGAGAGGAGGGGCTCTTTAGGAAAGTGTGAATATATTATTTTATAATATAATGATATTCAGTTTCTAAATGTCAAAAAATCATTACGGTAGAAGATAAGATGACTCATATTCGAAATAAAATCATTAAATCAGAATTGGAGATGTTTTGGATAATATTTTAATTATTATAATCTTATTTATTTAAATCATTTTTTAATGAGGTAAATACTGCATCATAATTGTGTCATACATAATATAATTAATTTGATGTCTAAAAATTATAAAAAAAATACTATCTCCTAGGAAATATTTTTATATTTCAAATGAATATTTATAGGCAAAAAGACAATTTATATAACGCCATCTAAAAATTAATTTACTAAAAGATATTTTCTTTTGTCATTTTCGCCTTTACATTAAGCTAATTAATCGAAATTGTCCTTATCACTCCCAAGTTGCCCAATGGGGTCCCAAAATCGACCCAAAGATGACAATGGTCGTAAATGACTCAACAAATAAGGATTGGACAAGTGTTTATGTGATTTTGAATTATTATAATATTCTTTTTACCTTGAATTTCCGTCTTTAACATTAGCCGCAGTAAATAAAAGTGAAACGTTACTATTCACCAAAAAAAATTCATCTTATTGAAAAAAATTGTACTTATTTATAAAAACCAAGTTTTTTTAATTTTAAATATTCAATTCATAGAAGTGGTAAAATTTCATTTATATGAAAAAGTCTGTTTTTTAACTACTACTAAGTGGTTTCACTATTTATCAAAAATTGATGTTTTTCAGAAAAATACAAAAAATTCATCCTAAGATATATTTGATATTCCGAATTCAAAAATGATGTCTATTTTTCCAACTTCAAAACATATAGGTGAAATTGATTAATTTTAAAATTAATTCCCGTTATCAAAAGAAATAGCTTGTTTTTAAGAAATAATAACTATCAAAAGATTGATACTTGTTTATGTCCAATTTCAAAGATAAATTATTTACAATGACCAACATTGAATTAAATGGTAAAAATATAATTTAATTTCACTTAAAAAAAACTAAAAATATAATCCAACCATATAAATAAATTTTATTGAAAGTTTCTTTTTAATTAAAATACCATACTTTTCACTATTCATTAAAAAAATGAACTTAGTCGAAAAAATCTCAAAAAATTACCCGAAGTAAAATTTGATGTCCCCATTCTAAAGAAGGTTTTAATTTGGTCATTTAGAACATATAATAGTGGCCAAAACTATGTTTAAAAAGGGTTCACAATTAAAAGGTGGTAAATCATCATTTGAATGTAAATTATGCTTAAAATTAGATTCATTCATATTTTAAGCCTCTATCATTTTATTGGATAAATGTAAATAAATTTAACAAATGTTTATAATAATAATGTAGTTAGTTTCGTTAATTACAGCAAATACAATGGCTAGGAGTTAACTACCATTTAAAATAATATTATTATATTATTAGTGTGTAATGTAAGATTTCCAAGAAACCTGTTGTTGCGTATCAGGTACACTATCGAACATACCATTTTAAGTAAAATTAATATTTAATTCACAAATATTAATAAAATGAAATATGTATTATTCTTCATTTACATTGGATGTTACATCCTACCACCCTTTTTGGAATTGCATCCTCGCAATTTTTATTTAACTATCAAAATAAGTGGGGGTATTTATAACTCATAGCATTTTCAGATTGACACGTTGCCTCTTCAACCATATGGTTTTTCCACAAACCCTTTACCTGGTGAATTAAATTATTCCGCAACACCTACTCACTATGGTCAAGAATCTAGACTAGTTTTTCTTCATAAGAGAGATTCTCTTCCAACTGAACTACTTATGGGCTCAAAACATGAGATGGATATGGAATATACTTTCTCAACATCGAAACATTAAAAACATTGTGTACCTGGGATAAGAATTTTGGTAATGCCACTTTGTATGCAACTGATATAACTTTATCTATAATTTCATAAGGTCCAATGAACCTCAGACTCCACTTTCACTTTTTACCAAAACCCATCACACTTTGCCATGGATAATCTTTGAAAAATACATGATCACCTACCTAGAAGGAAAGATCATTCCTCCGGTTATCTGCATAACTTTTCTGTCTGCTCTGATCTATTCTCATGTGCTTCTAAACCAACAGAACATTATCTACCATATCTTCTACCAATTCTGGTCCCATCACCTTCCTTTCACCTACTTCATCCCAAAAAGATGGAGTTTGACAATGCTTTCCATAAAATGCCTCAAATGGATCCATCTGAATATTGAAATGAATACCATTATTATAAGAAAAATCAACCACAGATAGATGTCGGTCCCAGCTTCCATGGTAATCCATCAAACAAGAATGTAACATATCTTCCAAGGTCTGAATTGTACGTTCTGACTGCCCATCTGATTGTGGATGAAATGTTGTACTAAAATTTAATTCAGTACCCAACGACATCTGAAGGCTTTCCAAAAGTTATAAGTGAACCTAGGATAATGATCAGATACAATGGAGATGGGAACTCTATGCAACTTGGCTATCTATTTAACATAAAACTGAGCAAGTTTATCGAGAGATAAAGTATCTCTAATAGGAAAGATGTGAGCAGATTCAGTCAATCGATCATATATAACCCAGATTGCATTATTACCTCGAGATGTATTTGGTAATACCACAAAAAATTCAATGGACATATTTTCCAATTTCCACTCTGGAACCAATAAATGGTGAAACATCCCTTTCAGTTACTGCCACACTACTTTAACCTGCTGATAAGTCAAACACTTCGCAGTAAAATCTGCAATATCTCTTTTCATTCCATCTCACCAGTAATACTCCCGATGATCTTTTTACATCTTAGTTCTGCCAGGATGAACTGAAAATAGATAACTATGAGCTTAATATAAGAACACATTCTTCAACTATGAATTACTAGGCACACATAATCTCTTTCCAAAACTCAAAAAACAATCATTATCAATGTTAAATTCAGGAAACTTACCCATCTGAAAGAATTTTACCTTTTTCTACAACTCACTGTCTTCTTTCTGTTCTTTCTTTATTCTTTCTGATATAGGTGATCTCACTGACACTTAATACAAAATAGAATAATTTCAAACACCCACAACTTCTATGCCATAATTCTTCAAATCAAAAACCAAAGGGTATCGTTCGAAACTTATCTTGGTGAATGAAGTATTACTTTTTTTACTCAAAGAATCATCAACTTTATTTGCTTTTCCCGGATGATAAACACTACTAGAAAAATGATCTATTGCCATGGTTTAATTGGTCTATGGCTATAGATTAAAATATAAACATAGTTATTTGAAAACCATGGCATTATAATAGTTAAACCTATAGCTAAACAGAGTCCTTGGCAATAGTTATTCAATTAGTTTAAATCTATCGCGTCTCATCTCCCACCCGAATCTCTCTGGTGTCGGGACTCATCTCCCACCCACATCTCTCCCTCATCGGGACTCACATCCCACCCTCAAAACCTTTCTCCCGTGTTTCTATCTGGTGAATTCTCCCTCGGGTAATACTCGCAAGATTATCCACTTGGTTCACCCCTCCCTCGCGCAATCCCTCCCATCCCCTTATTCGTGCATTAGTCTCCTCCTCCACCCCCTCGTTGCGTGTTCATACTCCAATCAGTGAATCAGCCAAACTGAGACCTTCCATGAGTGGTATCCATTCGAGCCAACTCCTACAGTTTCTGCGAAGATTTCTTCGGTTACTCCTTCACGAAAGCTACTCGTGTGAAAGGTAAATCATTCCATGAACCCCCTGTTCATGCCATGAATGGAGCCGAATTTTCTTTTTTAACATGGGGGTAGTCCCGTTTATTTGAAATCATGGTGATTTGGGTTTAAAGTGTTTTGGATATTATGAGAATGAAAATTCTTGATGGTTCTACCTCACTGCCCCTCTATTGATCCATATTGAGAGGGGATCAATTTATGGAATTATTTGATGTTGATATCGAGTGAATTATTATATCCCTTTCCTTTTGTTTTGGTTTCCATCCATAGTATATAATTTTACAAGATATATGTTGTGGTTTATTGTAAATTTCCACCAAAGGATGGTGGAAATTGTCCCACATGATGGGGATTTTTCCTGGGGTGGATAGAGGATGTATTGAGAAAAAGTATGTATGTTATTTCATGTTGTGTCATCAAAGGTACATCACCTGATGATTTTATTTATGGTTTTCATACAAATTTACGGAAATCACCAACAATATAGATACAATTTTTTTGGATTTTCCCATGACAGTATCAGGTGTATTCCATGGAAGCTCCATGTGTGTTTATTCATGGTTTCAGTGCATTGAGGCAGTCTAGTGATTGATTAATCATTTATTTCTTTTTGTTTTAAATTATGAAATAAATTATAATCAATATAATTAATTTAATTGGATAAGATAATTAATTATAAAATTATATAATTGATTATTTGTAATTTTGGGGCCAGGTTAGGAGCCTTAGTTGATGCTAGATATTATAAAAAATTAGAAGGTAGTCATGATTCTTTAAAGGAAGTAACTTCAATTAAGTTCCATGGTTTCTTGGGCAAAACCTTTTGGTTTATACAGGATTTATGTGAAATGTGATGTGTGCAGTTTCACCCCCTCAAGAGATTAACCTTTATAAGTTAAATAATTTGTTTAATTATAATGGAATTCAACTGAATTAAATTTGGAAAGTGCTAAGGTCCATGATGGACCATTCTGAACTGACTATATATCTCGACCGAATATGTCTAAGAGTATAAGTATAATTTTATGCCTTGAGAAACATGAACCCCATATAGGGTGTATATAAAACAAAGTGAATTATATAAGCATAGTAGACCTTATTCTAGGATATTAGGTGACCTTAAAGTGGAGGGATGTGATAAGATATAGTTATTATACCGAGTAGGCCATGAAATATCCTTAATATTCCCTAAAACCTTCATGCTAGTAGAGAAGAGTGCGGGAAGGTGTTCCACCCCTAATGAGGTTTAGATACCTTGGTGGGTATAATTCAGCTAAATTGATTACAACTTTGGTAAGCAGACTGACATAGTGTGACTTTGAATGTGATATAGGAATGTTTCCATATATTTAGATCTTTTCAAGTGAGGCTTTTCTAAGGAGTATAGTGAGGTCGTGAGATGTTTATTACTATTTGGAGGGACGTTATTCCTAGTGGTGGGTGTTGACATGATAAATGTGAACTTGATAAAGGAATTCACATAGGGTGTTCGTGCTATAATGTAACTTAGGGAACCCATGAGGGTGCCTCAGTAATTTTGAACCTTGTAAGGGTGCACACAATAAGGATTATAGATGGTTGTAGGTGTCATTTTCGAACCCAAATCAATTGTGTGTGAGCCAGATATGGCATTAGCGATGATGATATGGCATTAGGGATGATGATAGTTCATGCACTTGAGAGGGAAACCCTTGTTTTTTGAGATGAGTTTGAGAAGATTGACAACTTTTATATAATGTGTTATATGAGATTTTATGGGAGGGAAACACTACCCTCAAAGATTTATGGGGAATACCCAAGAGTTTAACTAGTATTCACCTGTATGGTCAAAATAGGATGCTTGGGATGTGCTCCAAGTCTCTAGATGTTGATCCTGATACAATATGAATGCGTTGGGAAATCCCCTTATATTCAATATTTTGGTTTATATAGAATTCCCTGGATATTGGGATTCTGTCTTTGGGTCAATATGATTAACTAGGGTCATCTCCTAAGGAATCAATTCTATTGATGATACTACTTGATTTCCTATGCATATCCCCCTAGGAATCTGTTATATGATCGATACTATAATATTTCCTAGAACACACTCCTTGGAATTAGGCATGGCCTTGATAAAATTAGATTTACTAGAATTAACTCCATGAAATCGATGCTTTCAACTTATAATACATTTATATTTGGCTCCGTACTAGTGGGAATGATCATGTGACATGCAAAAAAACTCTAACACTAACCAAAGCAGATGTAACCAATACTGAGTGTCACCTAATATCCCAATGATCAATGAAGGGTATTTATTTATGCTTCCATAGTTTATTTATTTATTCAACTGAACATATCATCTACCAATACACTATATTTTCTGGTTATGCAAAGTACCCCATTGGTGTTTCTCTACTTTCTTGAACTCAAACACTTCTTGGCTGGTTATGATGCTTGGGAACCTAAGAATAATTCACTAATCGTAGGTTCAGGTTGGGAAGAAGCCTATAGTTTCAAGATTGGTTGAGATATCTTGGATGATATTGAAAATTTGGATGAGGTGAGGATTGAGGAAGAGAGTATAACCTTAGTTTAGGATCAGTTCCCTAGTAGGATGGTGATTTGCATGTAATTCCTGATATGCGTATATTTGAGAAATTTAGATTGGGTGTTAGCACATTAGTTATATTAAGATATTTCAACTGGAAAAAATAGATGTTTCCCTATAATCTTTGACCAATGTGAGATGTAGTTATTGAGATAGGTGGGAGGGACTAATTCCCTTGAGATATGACTCAAGATATTGGTTATTCGGGTACTATGGTTGAGATGAGATATGGTATATGATAGTACTCTAATATAGGTGTTAGCCTGGGATTGATAGTTCCTTTAGAGAAAAAATCATGGGTAGATGATTTAAATTATCATATTGGTGCATTATAGGTACAATTGAGTATGTGGTATAGGCATGGGGATTCGTTAGGCTTCCATAATGAAAAGCACTTCAGGAATTTCTGTATTGAGGTTTGGATTTCAAAGGGAAGGATTGGTAGGATACTTGGCCTAACTATTTTTGGGTAGGAATCCAGATGATGTAGATGATTATGATCCTAAATGGTCTGATCTTGGATTGAAGGAGTACAAGTATACACTTAGGGTTCAAGAAGATGATAGTTGATGGGTGTTTGTGTGATTAGGCTTGGAACGGTTGAGATGTTAGGCTTATTGGTGAGCAATCACAAAAATGAGTTTCCGATGAAATTATTTTGACACAACTCTTATGTCTGTCTACTTATAAGGATAGACCTATTTCGATCATGTGGCTTCCTTTGATAATGTTGTAGGAAGCATGGATTTCCCTATGGTCCCCCCTCTCTTGGGGTGGGGCATAGGATTCATCCTGACTACTCCAGATTCATAGTTCTGACCATTATCCCCCTTCATCAACCCTAGCCTTTTTCCTAGCCTCCCAAAACTGAAATTAGCCCTAAAATTATGTCATGAGATGATAAAATTTTTAAGACTGTAGTTTCCCCCTAGAATTTTTAAATTCTTATTTTCTATTGAATCTCAAATTAGTAGCTCACTTCCGGATGAGTCTCCACTTTATGGAAACCTATGATATGTTTTTTTATGCATGTGGTTTTCTGGAATGGATGATTACATGGATTATGGATCTGTGAAAATTTTTGATTCATTTTTCAACTGAATATGCTCTTATCTCTGCCTGATTGAATGCTCTACATGCTTTCACTAGCTTAAACATCTCTATTTTCTATTGGTTTTTTATGTTCCACCTAAAATAGGATCTTCCCACCATGGTGATTTGGATTTCCGTCCATATCCTACATCCCCCGTTTCAGAATTTGGTGTTCTTAAATTGTTTGGTAATATGTTGGCCCCTTCTTATGTACTAATTATCACACCATAAATTTCTTCAACCTTGTTTCTCCTAACATATGTGTTGATATCAATGTATCAAACGTACTGATGGATTTTATCAGCATTTATATTGATGGGGAGCTTTGTTGGTAGCAGCAGGTTTGCTATGAATCTTGGGATGACTTCTGTTCATCATGTAGACACATGAGTCATGATCTATCCATTTGGCAGCATGGGGAGAATGTTTAACATCATGTACTCCTCTTAATAGGTAACTCATAAATCAGAGGAAACATAATAAATGATTCCCACTAGAAGGGGGTGAGGACACTGTAACTAGAACTATGGGTCACATATATATTTGTTAGTTTGAGGAAATACTTGGAAATATCCAAGTGGGATATGAAAGTCATAGGAGAGGCAGATCCAAGCTCTTCCACTACTATATCCAACTATTCCTAATCCACGACTTCTATAAATGGGTGAAAAAGGAAGGAGCTTGATGATGGTGTTGTTCTGATCACTAGTTTTGGAATTTTGAATTACTGTAGTCCTATTCCATTAGATTCAGTTTATATTTCAACATTCTAGGTTGGTGTTTCTAGTATTATTATAGCTTTTTTGGGAAAAAATGTTGCATAACTAAATCCACATTTTATGGTCCAGATACCAGTGATTCTGAAATGTAGTTGTCTTCTGAGATGTGATCCCCCCTAACTCAATCCATATTCACAAAAAAATCAATGATTTGAATGAAAATTTCAAGAGTGATAACGATCCTTAAGGGTGGAAGATAGACATTTCTAGGGTAAAAATGAAGTAGGTTGGTTCAAATATCTAAGAAAAACCAGATCAGAGTGATAAATAAGTAGATTCCTAATTTTCATTATACTGTGAGTAGGATCATCATGAGATATTTCCATTTGGGTTTGGATTAAGGAATTGGAAGAAATACATCGGTGAGTTATTGAATTATCCAGTCAGTAAAGGAAATAGAGTAATTCATTGTATGTATTATTCATATTTATCGATTCCATTGGGCTACTATATCTTCTGGTAAAACAAAGCAATCTGTGGAAGTGGTAAGGCCATTCATGTTGGCACCGGAAGTGATTGAAGATCTAAAGATTAAATGGAATTATGATCAAGAACAATATTCTTATGATGATTTTGAGGAAGATAAATATGGTATAAAAAATATCAATATTTTATATAGGAATCTGAGATAGTTGATGGTGTTTTGAAGGCTATAAGAATGGGGGAAAATGTGATGGAATGTGTGTCCAGGACTAGAGGTCATTGACTCATGGGGTAATCACTATGTTATAGTAAATAGTAGTGTAATCATAACTTGATGGGAATGAATTGGTGAATGAGAATTCATGTTGTGGTTACTTACGGGGTCCATTGAAACGATAGAGTGAGGTGGTGAGATGACCATTGAGAATGTTCCTATTTATGTGGATGATCTCCAAGGAGGTGGTGATAGTAGGTCACTAAGGATTTTAGTTTAGGGTCCTCATATAGTTGGAAACCGATGTGTTCAATGTGAATATGATAGCGCTTGGTTTCCCAAAGGAGTGTGTGTGTGCAGATGTCTCTGTGGTGTAAGAAAACATCAATGATAGATCTAGGTACCATTGTGTGATTGACGAGAGTTTGTCATTTATACGAAATACTATGGTTTGAAGAAGCAGAATGCATGAGTGGAAAAAAACTATCTAGGTTAAAATTCATATCCAATACCAAGGATACTAAAAGTCAGAACTCATTTCAATCATTGAATGTTGTAAGTTTTTTTCTGGGTAATCTTGGTGTATACAATACTTGGTAGTATCATCGAAATCAAGTGTGAATTGACAATAATTTTTAGTCATTGTGTTCAGTGTAGGACTAGTCGAGGTCTAGGTAGAATGATGTTAGTGCTATGATGTAACAGTAATAATACTATTATGGTGGGGATTGTCAACCTGGTTTCATGTTAAATGACCTCTCTTTTGAGAAGGTTCATTGTCTTGCATAACAAATACCCTTGTATTATCTTGAAGACTCCATAAGACCAACGTTCAATAGACCTATGAATATCTGGTCCATGATGAATGAATAATTATTGACTCAGATGTAGAACTGGATGGAGTCTAGATAATGGCTTTAGACTCTGGAGGAAATCTGTGCAAACTGAGAGGGGAGGATGTTCAGGGGGATTGGATGGGGGGCTTTGCAGGGGGCTGGATGGGGGTAATGATTCAGAAAATGCGGGGATGGGGGTCTGTATAGAAAGGAGTGGGGGGGGGGGTTCAGTGTGGGGGGGGGGGGGTGGCTCTCCAGGGGGATGCTGGGTGGGAGGTATGTCCATTAGGGGGGTATGTCTAGGAAGGAGTGGGGGGTCTATCCGGAAGCAGTGGGATTTTAGCTATAAAGGGGGTGTTCAAGGGGGTGTCCTGGGAGAGGGGGTGTCTGCAGTGGGGGAGGGGGGGTGTCTGTCCGGAAGAGAATTATGGGAACTTGGATCTTCTAACTGAACAACTTGGGATTCTTATTTGTGGAAGTTCCAATGTCTAGCCCTGTGCTTCAATGAAGCTGGAATGGGTCCCCTTCAACACAAATATATTTAGAGACATATATATATAAGAAATTAAAATGGAAACTGGTAGTCTCTTAGTTGGAAACTGAGTGTTCACAAAATCCTCATTAAATTTCAAGGGAATTTGGTTATCTTTTTTATGGTTATAGTTATAGTAATTAGAAACCATTTCCTCCTCTTTTTGACTAAGCAGAATGCAGTATTGTGCCACAAATTTTGCAAAAGCTGTGCATGAAGCTGTGGGGTCTTTTATGGAAGTTTACTTATTTGATTGAATTATTATATTTGGAATATTTGTTTCAAGAATGATTAATCCTTTAGTTTTCTGGTCTGTTATCCGTATTAATAGTTGTAGCATATGATTACTGAGCTACTGGTTTATTGGTTGGATATGGTTCTATCATGATTAGTGGGTTCATGTTTTTGGAAATGTAAATGCTAGATAGTAGAGTTTTGTTTTCTTGTTTTTTTTGTGTTTAGTAAATATCAAGGGAAAGAAAATTCATAGTCCTGGACACATGTCCAGGGGGTTCAGGGTGGGGGGGGATATGTCCAATAGGGGTGGTCTGCAATGGGGGAGGGGTGGGGGGGTCTGTCCAAGGTGGAAGGGGGCTACCAGGGGATAAATATTCATCAAATGTGGTAATAAGGCTGGTAAATGGTATTTCACCAAGGAATAATGTAATTTATGAAATGAAGAGGAAAATATTGATGATTCTAGGCATGACACATTAAAATAGCAGTTACATCCCCACGACAAAAGCTACCGAGCTATCTTCCTAGATTTTCATCCCAATTGATTTCATATATACCCTATTTTAGAGGCAGTGGGAAACATGGAGGAATTATCTGCCTATTGATGGGATCTAAAGTTTCTTTCAGGAGAAAGAAATCATTCTGAATGGGTATTGAGAAATTTCCAGGCCTTAGAAAATTTCTTACATGAAACATCCTGATATTGTTTAAGATTACATGATGGACTTGAAAACACCTACATTTATGGTTTTAAATAAATGAACTCCGTCACATGGCCATGCTCTATCACCACTCTTCATCCACCACATCTAATTATCAACATGTCTAACTCAAAATCACTTTAGGGGTGTCCATTAATCTCCCAATATTTTCAACAAATTATCTTGGGAAAAGTCCACACATTTTGATACAACACAACCCAAGGGGTCTCAAACTGCATCACTATCCCTTCATATCTTTCATGTTTCCCATCGATAGTGGCGCAACCTACTTCATCATGGAATACTCAACAGATATATAATAATATACCTCCAATGCTTCTGTTGTGTATGTATTAAATGAAATTGGATTTCATTTGAACAAAAATACTTTATTAACAATCATGTAATTCAATATTGGGATTTACATATCAATATGAATATTATTTGTTCATTTTTTATTATGAAGTAATGTATCATTTATCATGTACAATTGACACATTGATCACATATATATAAGAAGTTGTTATATCTCACGTTTTTTCCAATTATTTAATTAGATGTGGTTAATTATGATGATTTTGATTCTAAAAACCGCCATAGAAGGCACTGAGTTCAAAATTGTATTCAGGTAAGGATTCTTCCATTTTTATTCTTTGGATTAATTTTAATTAAGTTTTTTGTGATTCTTGGGTTCCCTATCTTTTTACAGGGCATTTTGGATCTTGTTGAGATCAATGAAGCACCACATGACTGGGATATCCTCTCAACCCATGGGCATGAGGCCTTATAAAAGTTCATCACAAGGCCCAAATCCTTGGTTCAGTTTGGTCCAAGTTAGGTTTTATATGTTATTTTTTATTGGGTTCTTTTTTTTTGTTTATGTCAATTTTAATAGGATTATTTTGTTCTATTAGGGGATATTCATTTCATTTAAATTAATTTTAGATCCAATCAGGCATGTTTCATTGGTTTCATTTTTATTGCTCAATTACGCTTCATACGCGTCACCCAGCTGTGATTTCACATCATCCAAAAAAATATATCCACCCTCAAAAAATGTTGAAACCTATAACTCTCTGTATCCCTCTAATATGCCCAATCGTGGTTTCATGTTTGTAATTATCCTTTATAGGCCTAACGAAACTGCTAATATCTATTATCCTTCATTTATTGGGTAGGATTAGTTATGTAACTCTAACATAGGGTTGTTTTATAATATCTCAGCTGCAATGGATGTTTAGGAGTCTGCTGCAACAAAGGCATAGGATTTGTTAAAAAAACTACAAACTTTTCCTCCACTAAGGTATTAAGATATATATCTTCATTGTATTTTATATTTATTACATCAATGTATTGGACATTACTGATTGTTTTTTTCACTTTCATTTACATTTACTATATCATAAAACAAACTGAATTTGTCCTCCTTTCAAAGTTGTAAATATCATATTTCTACTTTAATGATTACATTTGTCAAACATTTTATTCTAATTATTCATTGAATTCATATGTTGATGTAGAAAAATATGTTTAGTGATTTTGATGCTGTTGATGTGGTCTAACTAAATGATAAAAACTCTAGAGACATGAGGAAAACAAGTCATGTCAATGACGTGTATTCACATGGTTTAATGTTTACATTGTATAATGTTTACATATATGTGCATGTAGTATTAGTAAATGACATGGTATAATGTTTACACTTATGTGCTTACAGCGGTAAATATCATATTTCTAGTATTCACATGGTATAATGTTTACAGATAAGAGAGAAAGAATAGAATTAATATAATGGATATTGTTTCTTGTATCACACACACACACACATATATATAGACTTCATGTTAACGAAATTTTCAGTTTGAAACTGTCATTACAAGAAATTAAAATCCTTGCATCAAGAAGAGATAACTGATATTGAATCCTATTGGGAAATTCCTTGAGTATTGAAGGAAAGAATAGATCCAAAACTGAATATATTCTGAATAAGTTTTATGGATTAAGGATAATGTAAATAGGATATCTAGTGCAGATTGGTTTCACTAAGTATGAATAATAATTAGAAGAGGGAAGAAGATTTATATGAAGTACAATTTTCAAAGAAATAAGTGTATTTTATTTTTGAAAGGGATGAAGAAAATGGTTTTTTCATTTTAGTTTTCTATGGTTACAACTAATATTGAGTTAAAAAAGAGTTCTAGTTTTTTAGAGTAGATTAATATTTGAAAAAAAAATTCCCTAGTTGGAATAATGGAGATACATAGTTGAGAAAATTCTAAAAACCATTCTGTTGACATTGAGTAATAATAAGTTTTAACTTATTCCCTATCAGATGTGGTGTACATATGTGCTTACAGTGTTAGTAATTCAATTTGTAGAATTTTATAAAGGATAAAACTAAATACGGTTTGTAAGAGATCAAAAACTATAAAATAAAATTAATAATTCTCTGTTATGAAATGATCTATCAACTAGTATTCTAAAGAACATATGATGAAATAATCATCCTCAATGATGATGAAAAAGATATCAAAGTTGGAAAGTAAGGTGAAGATATCCATCTTGAAATTGATCGAACATTTAGTACTATTCAAAATTGGATCATTATTAATTTTGAAAACTGCAGCATCTCCTTTATGGTTAGAAAAGCAGAGAAGGTTTTGAATAATCTTCTACAATGATTACTTCATTAAAATATGATTTCTGGAAGGTGATTGAAAAAGGTATTACTGCAAGGTTATGATTTCATAATATCTAATTCTTGATTAAAACAATAAAATACTGCTATACGGGGTATAATGTTTTTAAATTAGTGGAATTTATATGAAATATTAAATAAGTTTTAGGGATGTTTTCTGAAATTAAAACATTCTGACTATTAAATGTTTTGGAATTTTAACAACAAAGACTAACAATATGTCATGTCACATTGTAAAATATAATAAACAATATTAATTTCATTTTCTTTTAAGAGGACTTTCTTGTGGTGCTTTATTTTGGTTGATATGCAGTTTATTTTTTGGATTTAAATACATTTTAGGGCTTAATTCTTTATTTGGAAGTGTTTTTTTATCATTTCTCATGTTTTCCTACGTGGAAGCCCTCTCTTGGGACAATGTTTGAAAAACCATGCAGTACAATGTTCTTTTTATTATCTCTTACAGCATAGGGCACTGAGTGAATGACTTTGGTTGAGTTTTTTATGGATGTGTTGACGAATAATTTTTTACAGGGAAGGATGAAAAAAAGAAAAAGAAAAAATGAGTTGATTTTGAAGACGCGTGGGGTTAGGGAAAATTCCAAGGAGAGGTGATATTCCAAGACAAGACTTCAGAGTTTTGCAGTTACTAGTTCCCAACCTTTCCATTGAAGTTATCTTTCTTCCATCTCTTTTTTTAAGGATTCATTCTATAATAAAATATATAATGTTTATTATTATTTTTATAATCAAATATAGAATGTATTCAATTTCAGTTTAATTTATTATTTGAATTGTTTTACTAAACTGCTTGCAATTATATTTTATATAAAAATATATTTAAGAACATGATTTCAAATAAAACCTGGTAAAGTTCTATGTTAAATCATTTGGAGCTCATAAAAATGTTAAGAATATTTTATGTATAGAATTATTCATTCCATTGAATCTTTGTGGATGAAATTGTCATGTGAATGGAGTTTTATAATTTGAAAATGAAAATGTTATCAAATAAAGAATGTTTTAGAAAGGTATGTTTTAGTTTAGTTTTTATTTTAATTTCTTTATCGCATTGTCCACTTAGGTCTTTTACATCCGTCTGTGGACAAAGGATTATTAGATTCTACGAAGGGGGAAGAATGGGGTTCAGATTGATTCAGTCCGCCGGCTTTGATCCGAGGTAAGATTATATGGTTACTACTTGTCTCACACCTCATGTATTTGGGTATTTTGGTTTTTTTGACTCCATGTTATGATTTTAGTAGGGTTTTGGATCATTTCGTTTTGGATCATGTGGATTTGGTTCTCCCAATCGAGGTAAGGCTTTAATGCCATTGGTTGTTTTCTCACTGGTTATGTAGCATTATTTATGTGTTTTAATGATGTTATATCATTTGTGTAGCACATTGATCCCTGCTCATTGGTTTTGAGTAGCCATGTTAAGGGCCACTCACCTGCGTGTGCATATGTAAAAAAGTACATGTATGTGGGTTCCCCCATTACGTGTATAGTCAACCATGGCAGTGATTATGCATGTTTGGGGAAATGTGTGCCCATGTATTTATATATAACTGCATACATAGGTGAGTTGAGACTAGTATATGCATATAAGCATATGTGTAAGGATCCCTTTTCACATGCTCATGGCCATGTGGGTGTGTGCATAGGGGCTAGTTGTCCTTCCATGTGTGTGAAGGTGTGTATACCCAGTGGAGGAGCATCAATATGTAGCGCATTGAATCTTCCACCAATACACCTAGGAGGGACTTAGTTGAAACTGAAATCCAAATGGCTGAAAATATAACTTTGAAAGAACTGGCTTTGTCCTATGACGAAAATCACGAGAATCCTGTAGAGTACCCTAATGCCCCTGCTATATTTGAAATCAAGTCTGGTTTCATCCACTAGCTTCCCAAATTCAATGGGTTTCCTGGTCAAGACCCACACAAACACCTCCAAGAATTTAGCTACTTGTGTGTCAACATGAAACCTAATGGATTCGATGCTGATAAAATGAAGTTGATATCATTTCCTTTTTCTCTAGATGGAGTTTCTAAGGAATTGTTTTTCTATTCTCACTCAACTTTAATTAGAAATTGGAATGAATTAAAAAATATTTTCCTTGAAATTTTTTTCCCTGTGTCTAGAACTGCCTCCATTCGAAAGGAGATTTGTGTAATTAGGCAGACACAAGGAGAATCACTTCACGAATATTGGGAAAGGTTCAAACATCTTTGTTTTAGTTTCCCCCATAATCAAATCAGTGACCAACTACTCATTCAATACTTTTATGAAGGATTGTGTCTCACTGATAGAAGTATGATCGATGCTGCTGCAGGAGGAGATTTAGTTGATAAGACACCAGCTGCTACTAGGATTTTAATTGAAAACATGGCCCAGAATGCCCAACAATTTGGAACCAGAGTCCTTCTTCATGTAAAAGCTGCACAAGACTTCCCTACTACTAGTCTCGAAAACAACACAATTGCAAGTCAACTATCTGATCTTACCACCATGGTAAGGTCAATAATGTTTCCTAATACCCCACCAACACAACCCAAACCTGAAGCGGCTTTCCAACAACATGTCCACTGTGGGATTTGTTCTTCGAATGAAAATTTTAGTGACCAATGCCTGCAAATGCAAGAGCCTCTTGAGAACTGCAATGCAGTTTTTCCTGGAAGACAATTTCAACCAAACCAGCAAAGACCATTTCAAAACAACCACAATTTCAATCAAGGATGGAAAAAAACTCAAATGAAAGATTTCGTCAACCTGAACAACCGAGATGATTCTTCCAAGGACAATCAAGTAATTCTCAACCAAGATATTTCAATGAGCAAGCCACTGCTCATTTTGGAAGCAATTTTCACACTAGCCCTCCCACTCAAAAATCTGATAGGAACCATGAAGAAGCAATGAGGAAACAAAAAGAGGAAATGAGGGAACTAAAAAAATACACAAATCAACAAGATACCAAAATGAATACCTAGATGACTCAAATGGGCCAACTTGCCTCTGGTATTAATTGCATAACAAATCAAATGAGAGGTGGTTTACCCTCACAACCACAAGTAAATTCGAGGAATAATGGGAAGGAAAATGTGAGTACAATTGAACTTAGGAGTGGAACAAAATTGGACAACCCTTAGATTGAGAACATCAAGCCTTCTACTGATACTGATGATGAAAATCCTACCCATGATAAAAATGATGAAAAATCTGAAGTTGATAGAAACTCAAAGTCAAGAGAGGAAATCTTGTTTGAAAGAACAAATAATGATTGGAAGAGGATGTCTGGTCCTTATGTTCCTCTAAAACATACTCATAATACCCCAAAAACATTCAAACCTCCACTGCATTATCCAAGGTGTGAACCACCACCAAAGTCAAGGGCTGAAAAATAATTGGATAAGGAGGTTTTGGAAACATTCAAGAAAGTCCAAGTCAATATTCCATTGCTCGATGTTGTGAAACAAATTCCTAGGTATGCTAAGTTTCTGAAAGGCATGTGTACCAACAAGAGAAAGTTCAAAGGAGGTGAAAAAGTGAACTTAGGAAGGAATGTTTCATCGAGGATTCAACATGCACTTCCTGTCAAGTGTAAAGACACTGTGACATTTACCATTCCCTGTACCATTGGGAAATGTGAATTCAACGATGTGATGCTTGATATAGGGGCCTCCATAAATGTCATGCCACATTCTGTCTACTCATATCTTCATTTTGGAGACTTAAAACCCTCTGGAATTATCATTCAACTCGCAAACCGAAGTACCACCAATCCTGCTGGAGTTATAGAGGATGTTCTCATTCAAGTGAGAGACATGATTTTTCCTGTTGGATTCTTTTTTTTGGATGTGGAAGATGATCGGTTTATCACACATGCTCCCTCATCCTAGGGAGGCCATTTCTAAAAACGGAAAAAGCAATCATCAATGTTCACAAGGGAACACTTTCACTAGAATTTGGAGGAGATGTTGTTCATTTCAACATTTTTCAATCAATGAGACACCCAGTTGAGGATCATTCAACTCCCCATGTAAAAATTATTGATTGGGTTTCATCTGGCATGTAACCTGATTTTTACTGCGATGAAATACCAACTGATGTGCAAAAGGATGGAAATTTGTATGATACTAAATCAGATCAAAATAAGGATAAAATTGGAGACTGTGAAGAGTCCTGGGATATTGAGACTGGATATCTAAGCAATAATGAAGATGAATTTATAGAAACCACAAAATCTGTTAGTGGTATTCCAGTAGAGGTTTACAATTTTTCACATGAAACAAGTCTTGATATCATAGAAAGAGATAACCATGAAGAACATAGAGCTTCACCAAACAATAAAACTTCTGAAGAGTTCCCAGTTATCAATGAAACAAACCCACCTGTGGTAGAATTGAAACCCCTTCCAGATAACCTCAAGTATGCCTTCTTAGGTCATAAGGAACAATTCTCGGTAATAATCTCAAAATATTTGTCAGAAGTCCAGGAAAACCAATTGTTGGAAGTTCTCAAGTCCCACAAGGAATCCATAGGATGAAATATCTCTAATCTAATAGGAATCAACCCCTCGGTTTTCATGCACATAATTTTACTGGAGGAGAAAGCTAGACCAGTAAGACAATTTCAAAGAAGACTAAACCCAACACTTTTGGAGGTTGTGAAGAAAGAAGTCACCACCTTGTTGGTTGCTGGAATTATTTTTCCTATATCTGATAGTCAATGGGTAAGTCCAGTGCATGTTGTTCCAAAAAAAATGTGGACTTACAATCTCATGGAATGAATTTGGTGATCTTGTCCCCATAAGGCTTCCAAATAAACAGAGAATGTGCATTGATTATAGGAAACTCAATTTGGTTACAAGGAAAGACCACTTCCTGTTACCATTCCTTGATCAAGTCCTTGAAAGAATAGCTGGAAAAAACCACTACTATTTTCTGGATGGATTCTCTGGTTATTTTCAGATTCACATTTTACCTGAGGATAAAGAGAAAACCACCTTCACATGCCCATTTAGAACTTTTTCATATAGAAGGATGCCCTTCGGTTTATGTAATGCCCCGGGAACTTTTCAAAGGTGAATGCTAAGTATCTTCTCTTAATTTTTGGAAACTTGCATGGATGTTTTTATGGATGACTTCACTGTTTATGGATCATCTTTTTAAATATGTTTGAAAATCTTGGAAAGTGTTCTAAAAACATGCATTGAAAAGAACCTTGTTCTAAATTATGAATAATGTCATTTTATGGTTGCTAAAGGGATCGTTCTTGGACATGTTGTGTCCCGTGATGGAATTCAAGTTGATAAATCCAAATTTGAGGTCATTTCTTCATTACCATACACAAAATTTGTGAGAGATGTGAGATCCTTCCTTGGGAATGATGGATTTTATAGGAGATTCATTAACGATTTCAGTACGATTGCTCTTCCATTGTCCAGATTACTCCAAAAAGATGTTCCAATTGTCTTTGATGAGAATTGCATAAATTCGTTTCATGATTTGAAAAAAAGATTGATAACCCCTCCCATTGTTCAACCTCCTAAATGGGACATTCCCTTTGAAATAATGACAGATGCATCTGATTTGTCTCTTGGGGAAGTATTGAGTCAAAGGACAGAAAAGAAATCTGATGTGATGACATATGCCTCCCGAACTCTTGATCAAGCCCAATCAAACTACACTACAACTGAGAACGAACTGCTGGCTGTTATCTTTGCTCTAGACAAATTTAGAAGTTATCTGCTGGGCTCCAAGGTGATTGTTTTTACTGATCATTTTGCAATCAGATTCTTGATGAAGAAACATGATGTAAAACCAATACTTCTGAGATTAATTATGCTTTTATTTGAGTTTTATGATGAAATAAAAGATAAGAATGAATGTGAGAACCTTGTTGCAGATCATTTGAGCAGGATACCATCTATTGGGAATAGAAAATATCAGTTGTGTTCCCCAATTAAGGAAACCTTTCCAGATGAGGATTTATTTTCTTATCGAAGTTAAATACCATGGTTTGATAATCTTGTAAACTACATGGCTTCTAATGAACACCCCCATTGGTTTTCAAAAAATCAAATTGATAAACATCAGAGCGATTCAAAGAAATACATTTGGGATGATCCTTATTAATGGCACATTGGTAGTGATAAAATTATACGAAGATGCATTCTGAACTCTGAATTTCAATCCATCCTACATTTCTACCACACATTAAACTATGGAGGACACTTCAAACCACAGAGAACAGCAAGAAAAGTTCTTGATTCTGGATTGTATTGGCCCACCATTTTTAGAGATGCTTTCAAATTATGCAAAACCTGTAAGAAGTTTCAATTCCAACGAAGAATTTCCAAGCGAAATGAGATGCCACAAAACCCAATTTTGTTTTTTTGATGTTTTTGATGTATGGGGAATGGATTTCATGGGGCCTTTTCCTAATTCATTTGGATATCTCTACATCTTGTTGGCTATTGATTATGTGTCCAAGTGGGTAGAGCTTATCCCCACCCGAACTGATGATGCTAAAATTGTGTCCAAATTTTTGAAAGGAAATTTGTTTTCAAGGTTTAGATTTCCAAAGACTCTAATTAAATATCAAGGTACCCATTTTTGTAATAGGACTTTGGAATATCTATTGAAGAAATACAGTGTTAATAATAGGGTCTCTACGCCCTATCATCCTCAAACAAATGGAATGGATGAGTTGTCTAATAGAGAGATCAAACAAATCATAGAAAAAACAGTGAACCCAAATAGAAAGGATTGGTGTTTGAGACTTGATGATGCTCTTTGGGCCCAGAGAACTGCTTTCAAACCCCCCATTGTAATGTCACCATTTAGATTGGTCTATGGAAAGGCGTTTCATCTACCAGTTGAGTTAGAACACAAATCATTTTGGGCTGTAAAAACATGTAACATGAACCTATATTCTGCTGGGAAAGAAAGAAAATATTGTTTACAGGAGTTGGAGGAGATCAGAAATAATTCATATGAAATCTTCAGGTTATACCAAGAGAGAAGCAAAGCCTTTCATGATGGGAGGATTCTCAACAAAAACACCAAGGAGGGAGACAAAGTTCTGCTGTTTGATGCCATATTGAAACTCTTCCCAGGTAAATTTCGTTCCAAATGGTCTGGTCCATTCATTTTTACTCATGTTTTTCCATTTGGTGCAATACAAATTAAAGATCCAGACAAAGAGACATCATTCGCTATTAATGGGCATCGATTGAAGCTATTTCGAGAAAATTTTCAAGATCCTCCAGGGGTGGAAATTCAACTTCATGATGCAGAATATAATTGATGCCAGGTTGTGTCTTTCCTTATCATTTATTTTTTTCTTTGTCTTCAATTTCCTGAATTTCATGCTAAAAAACGAAACAATGAGGACATTGCATAGAATAAGTGTGGGGGGACACAATGCTGGGTAGAGTATATTTTTACGAACTTTTTTTTGAAATTTTTTGTTGTCAAAATTTCATTACATTTTTTTTTTCTTTCTTAGTGTTTCTTTTTCAAAAAAAAGTTTTTGAAATTTCTTGAATTTCATTTGAAACTCATGCCAAGGGGTGAACCAACTGATCCTTTGAAACTAAACATAAATGAATGCTGAAAATGACATTGTTTCAAGTGCAAAAATTTGGAAAATTCTTTAAATGACCACTGATTTTGAAATCTCATGGAACATATCACTGACATTATGATTGAAATTACCATTCCTGTGATGCCTCTTGACCCATTTTTACATATTCTTTACATTCACCTCTTTCTTGAGAGAACTAATTAATTTTTGTTTAAACTAGAACTTGATTTATTTCTATCAAAACATGAGGGCTGAGATACTTGTGATTAAAATGATTGAGGCATTTGTTTGAATATTGGAGCCCCCTTTTCATGATTATCCTTTTTATTTCGGCCTTCCTTGAAAATTTTGTCCTTCTTGAGACCTTAGTATCTATGTATAACCTGTTAGGTTAGCCACATTACAAGCCAAATTTCCCTTTCCAACCTGCTCTGGAAGTATAAATGCATGATCTTTTTGAACATAAGTGTGGGGAGGGGGGAAGATGACTCATGATGTGCTACCTCATTTGGTGTTGCTTTTGGAGGACATTAAAACATTGAATACATATTTGTGATGCTGGAATATATTTCATGGCAGTTGTGCCTATCTGGAGCTCTCAAATGAAATGGAGTTGTGCCTATCTGGAGCTCTCAAATGAAATGGAGTTATGCCTATCTTGAGCTCTCAATAGAAATAAGTTGTGCCCAATCTGGAGCTTTCAAAAAAAAATTCATATTTTCTACTGAAATATTGATGGAATGGGGTGGAAAACAGAAGATCAGAGCTGATTATTTTAGGAGAATATTGAGGAGACCATACATGAGTAAAAATTAGAATCATGCATTTCTACTTCAAAAAGATCCAAACCCTCCTTATTCAGCCACATAATTTTTCACATTTGAAAACTAACAACCTCAAGCCATAGAAAAACCCTGTAAAGTCCTCATGATAATCACATGTTCTTGGTTCACATCGGGTGGAGATGTATAAATTTATCAAGCCTATGGTAATTCTTGCATGAGTTAGATGAGAAAAGCCTTGTTGCAAATCTTTATTGTGTGATGAGAGAAAATGAATGCGAGGTAAGTGTGTTGTGTCCTTGAAAAGAAAAATAAGTGGAAATGGATTGAATGATTTGAATTTATAATTTTAAATATTTGTTTTTAATGAGGCATGATATCTTTTTAATTCATTGTGGTAAATTGGTAAACTCTATTGGTATGTGTTTTATTTTTCTTGATACCATGCTCACTTGTCCAGGAGTCCAAGAGCCAAGTGTGGAGGAATTGATAGAGCTAATATTTCCAATATTTTTAATGTCTATTTAAATGATTTAAACCTCACAAATTTAACAATTTGATCTTATTTGTAACAATTTTGGATTTAGAGTGTGTTTTGGGATAAAAAGTTTAAATTGCATAATTCTGGATTTTTAACAGATTTTTATCATAGGGGTATTTTGGTCATTTATCGTAAATACATTTCCAAATTTTGTGATTCGAATTTTTTTAGAATCCTTATTTTATTTCCATCATCTTTGTTTTCAGGACCAGGGGATGAATCGATATTATTGGTGCCCAAACAAATCAATGAATTTGACAATTTGTTCCGGGCGGACAACATTGACTCCACCATAGTAAGGGAAGACAATTTAGGCCTACACTACTCAAAATGATGAGATTCCACCTGGATATGACAGAGGACTCTCAAACGCGTCTCCTCAATACATTTCAAGCCGTTTGGAATCCTTTATAATGGCCGTTTAGTGATACAGTTTTGAAGATAGCTTCCAGGAAGCTTCATCCGGAGAAATCGATTTTCAATATAAAAACCATAACTCCTCCAATACGCGTCCAATTAATCTAAAATGTTGAGGGTGGACGTCCAAGACATTTATGAACAATATTTATGAAGAGGTCAACGTGTGAATAGGCCAATTAATGGGTACAAAACGCGACAACGTTTTGATGAGGAAATCAGCCTATAAAAGGAGAGGAGCTCCTACCACTAAATCATATTCTATTTTTCACCACAACATATGTCACAAAAGGGAGTTGGCTTGAGAGAGTTAAGAGGAAGGTGGAAATTTTGATCCTTAATAAGATTACATCCTTTGAATATTCAATAAAGAAGATGAAGGCTTCTCAAGTGATGGAAGGCTAAGCGGCAAGTGGTTGCGGACGACGACACCCGACAGACACTCTTATCCGAGTTTGGATTTTAATGTGTAATATCTTCTTTGAATTTCTCTTGAACCTATATTTTTGAATGAATCTGGTTGTTTTATTTCTTAAATATATTTTCAACACATTTTTTTGGATGGTTGTTCCATCTATAAAGTAGAACAATTGACTTCGCTATTTAAAATTCTTTGGTGAGGTTTTTCCATTGAGCATAGCGAATTCAATTAGGTTCAATTAATTGGAGGTATTTAAGTAATTGAATCACTTCTATATGCGGGATGAAAATCATATTGAAGTCTTAAATATGTTTTATTTTTAAATTTGAGTGTAAACCTGGGGGTCCTTGGGGGTACATGTAGGAATTTAAATTAAGAGATATTTTTTATATACAAGGAAGAGGGGAGTGTCTGAGAGGGTGAAGCTTGTCTGTGACTGCTATTTTTATTCATGATTTCAAACCCACTATATCTTTCCTTTAAAATTATTTTAGTTTAGTATTTAATAAAAATTTTATTTTCAATTTTTTAATCAAACCCCCATTTTCATTTCTTTAAAAATAAATAAAATAAAAAAAGTGACAGTTTTACAACTCGAACTGCATCCTCCTCGAGAGACAACCCTATGGCCACCACTGTGCTACATTAAAAGGGAAAATATTGATTGAGGGTTTTACGAAAAAAAACGCTCACATCACTATCCTGATAAATCTGTTGTTACTCATGCATATTTATCTATTACCCATGGCTTAAAAACAAATTCTGTACAAATATGGGTGTGATTAAATAATGATAATACATCCATATCATCCAATTTGGCTATGAGAATGAATAAAATACTTGGATCTCTAAATAAAACTCAAGATCATATTGTTGTTGTCCAGAAATTGAAATGAATAAAAACTAGATATACTACATACAATAGAAAGAGAAGGTGATTTATTTGTCCATAATAGTGATACTAGACATTTGGACAGAAGTATAGTGAATGTTGGCATAATAACATCATGACTAATGGAAGTGAAGAGGATTTTGAAATAGAGATGAACTGCCTACACTATGGAAGAGTAGTCCAGATCATGGACCATTGAAAAATGGCCATTAATGTCATGACCTATGGAAGTGTGCTAAAGTATCAAATGGAATCAATTCAGGAAAGGAATCGTAGAATTCATTTAATTAAAGGTATCCTAGAAGAAGAAGAGTAATAATGACTTCTAAATAATGGAATTGTAAATAATATCAAAGATATCTTGTAAGAAGAAGAGTAATACTTGTGTAGGAGGTGGGGTTGGGGATGGGGGGTGTAGGTGGGGGGGGCACTGGGGGGAGTGTTGTAAGGGGGGGTTGTGGGGGTGCAGCTGGGGGGGTGCTGGGGGAAGTGGGGTGCAGGTGGGTGGGGGGGACTAAGGGCTTGGGAGTGGTTGGGAGGAATGGTGCAGTGGGGTGGGGGTGTTTCAGGGTGGGGGTGGGGGAGTGGTGGGGTGGGGTGGGGTGTGTAGGGGGGTGAGTGGGGGGGGGGGGGAGTGGTGCCGGGGGATTTTGGGGGGTGTGGGGTATGGTGTAGGAGGGGGGTGCTGGGGGGGTGGGGGAGTGGTGCAGTGGGACTGGTGCTGGCTGGGGGGCAGTGGGGTGGGGGTGTTTTGGGGTGGGGAGGTGGGGGGGACTGGTGCAGGGGGGCCGGTGCTGGATGGGGGCAGTGGGGGTGCAGGTGGGGGTGGGGTATGTTTCATGCATGTGTAATTTATATTGTTTATGAATGTACTGATGCAATGATTATTGATATTATGATTAATAATGTGTGTGTTTGTAGCTATTTTGTGTTGACATGACCACCATAAATAGATATAAAAAATGCATACATGTGTAAGTGTAAAGGGGTATATGAAAGTATAAACATATATCTAAGGACCCCCTTGTTAAAATTTAGCCATGAAAATATGTACATAGGGGCTAGGTTTCCTTATATATATATGCGAATTTGCATATGCGTGCAAGCAGAAAAAAAGGAATATTCAAGTTGTCATCAAAAGCAGCACCTTGAGGTTGAGGTAATTTTCCTCTGCCTAACCCTTTAATTTTAATTCTATAATTTATCAAGTATTTTAAAAACTTGTTTTTGTTATTATATAATTTGTATATTCTATTCAAATTGGTTTAGTGGGTGCGTGTAGGGGGGAAGGGGGTGAAGGGGCAGGGGGAAGTGCAGTGGGCTGGGGGGGAAGTGCAATGGGCAGGGTGTGTGTACAGGGGAGGGGGGAAGGGGCATGGGGTAGGGGGGTGCAGTGGATAGAGTGAGGGGGCAAGGTTGGTTTGTTGGGGAGTGGGGGAGGGGGGAAATGGGTGTGCAGTGGGATGGGGGGAATTGCAGTGGGCACAGGGTGTGTGCATGGGGGCAGTGGGGAAGTGCAGTGGGCTAGCGGGAAGTGAATTTGGCAGGGTGTGTGTGCAGGGGGGCAGGGGGTAGGGGGTGTGTAGGGGACAGGGTGAGGGGCATGGGTGGTTTGCTGGGGTAGGGGGAGGGGGAGGGGGAAAGGGGGGTGTGCAGTGGACTGGGGGGAAGTGCAGTGGGTATGGGGTGTTTGCAGGGGGGGACAGGGTGAGGGGGTAGGGGTGGTTTACTGGGGGCCGGGGGGCAGGGGTGGTTTTCTGGGGGCATGGGTGGTTTGCTGGGGGCAGGGGGTGTGCAGTGGGCTTGTGGGAAGTGCAGTGGGTAGGGGGGAAGTACAGGGGGCAGGGGGTGTGCTGGGGGCAAGGTGTGTGTAGGGGGGGGTGCAGTGGGCTGGGGAGAGGTGCAGTGGGAAGGGGTGTGTGCAGGGGACATGGTGAGGGGGTAGGTGTGGTTTTCAGGGGGCAGGGTGTAGGGGTGTGTGCAGTGGGATGGGGGGATGTGCAGGGGGCAGGGGGGAGTGCAGGGGGCAGTGCTCGGGAAGGTGGTAGGGGTGTGCTGGGGAATGGGGTAGGAAGGGGGCCATTTTTTTTATGGAATGGGGGGACATATATCCACGGTTATAAACAGTGGATATAGGGATATAACCAAGGTTTAAAGCCATTAAAAAAATTCCTATAGCCATGGTTTTAAACCGTGGATATATATATTTCCTAACTTAGGATTCTGCCATGGTTTGAAAACCGTGGCTATAGGGTGCAGCCACAGTTCAAACCATGGCTATAGGTTTTTCCCTATTTCCAGGCCAATACCAGCCACGATTTATGAAACTGTGGCTATAACCAATATCCATGATTTTTGGGCGTTTAGCCACAGTTCCAAACTGTGGATATAGCCTTATTTTGTAGGAGTGAAAGGATCATGAAATCATAATCCTTGATTAATTCCAACCATATACTCTGTCTCATGTTCAATTCTTTTTGAGTGAATATATACTTCAAACTTTGGTGATTAGTATATATTTCACACTTCATTCCATACAAATGATGCCTCCAAAATTTTAAAGCAAAAACAACAACAGCTAATTCCAAATCATGTGTAGGGTAATTTAACTCATTATGTTTTAACTAACGTGAAGCATAAGTAATTACCAGATCATTCTGCATTATGACACAACCCAGTCCTTTCAACGAAGAATCATTGTAGATAACATTCTCACCATTTCTGGAAGGTAGTTCCAAAACTAGATCATTCACAATCTTCTTTTCAATTCTTGAAAACAATTATCACATTCTTTTTTCAAGATGAACATAACACCTTTTCAATTTAACTTAGTCATTGGACTAGATAACCATTCAAAATTTTCAACAAACCTCGGGTAATAACCTTCCAAACAAAGAAAACTACGAATATCAGATATATTTGTGGGTCTTGGACATTCTTCAATAACTTTCGTTTTAGAAGGATCAATAGTTATGCCATTTTTTGAAACAATGTGACCAAGGAAAGAAATTTGTTGTAAACAAAACTCAAACTTTCTAAATTTCCCAAATAGTTTCTTTTCCATTAATGTTTTCAAGACAACCATTAATTGACTTTCATGTTCCTCCTTACTTTTTGAATAAACCAATATATCATCAATGAACACAACCACAATCATATCCAAGAACTCACGGAAAATTCTATTCAAAAAATCCATGAATACAAAAGGTGCATTTTTTAACCCAAAAGCCATAACTACAATTTAAAAATGTCCATATCTAGTACAAAACTCAGTCTTCGGAATGTTTGATTCTTTTACTTTAAACTTATGGTACCTCGAATTAAAGAAATTCTTCGAAAAATACTGAGCTCCCTGGAGCTGATACTTCTTCATTTGATAGCCCAACATCTTTTGAAGTAGTTGAAAAGGATTTCACCACCCCTTTCTACTTTTAGTCTGACTGCTTTCCCTTAGTTGAATTATTTTCTGGACTCTTATTTGCAAAATGACCCATTTCATTGCACATAAATCAAATTACTGATGGGTTTTCATTTCCCTCTTGATCATCTTCGTTTCAGTTACGAGAAATATGACCAGACTTACCACAGCAGAAGAACTTTCCAACTATTGATAAACATTCTCCAGGATACTTTTTACCACACTTATCACAAGATGGATATTTAGTTTTCTTAACTATAGGATTCTTTGATGAGTTCTTCCCCTTTTCCTACCAAATGGACCTCTTATTCTATTGTTTTTCAAAGAACACTTGATCATCAGCAAACTCCATTTCCACATTCTCCTCACATCGAACAAGTTTTTATACAACTTTTAAACTCATGAGAGGCTAACGCTCTTCAATATCGTGGATTCAGTCCTGAGTAAAATCGATTTATCATACTATCCAGATCTCAGATGAAATTTGGTGCATACCTTGCCAGTCGAGTGAACTTTGCTTCATAAGAAGCCACAGGGTCATCCTACTGCCTCAATTCTAGGAATTGTTTTTCCATCCTAAGACGAACCAACTTAGGAAAATATTTCTCAAGAAACATACCTTTGAATTCATCCCAATCACGAGCATCAATCTCCTCAATATCCCTAATATTTTTCACCATTGACCACCACTGATCAGCTTCACGCTCAAAATGGTAAATAGTGAGACTAACCTTTTGATGATTTGAACAACCCATGACATCAAAATTATTTTTCAGTGCCTTAATCCACCCTTCTGCTAGCCCCGGATCAGATGACCCTCTGAATGATGTGGGATGTTGCCTCATGAAATGATCCACTGCTGACATATTCCTCTGCGGTTGATCTGGCTAATCTCGTGCATGAATACCACCGCCATTTATAACCTAAGTTAATTGTTCCATCACTGCAACAAACTATTCAGTTCTGATTCTGACCATCTCTGGTTGTTTATTTGGAAGTTTGTCTTCCTCTTGATATCGTCCCAACATTGCTACCATGTTTCCTCTGTGGAAAACCATTTATAACATAGAAATATCTTAGGCGATGCAGCATGGTAATCTGTAAATGCTATATGATTTCAATATTATCATAAATTACTTTATGGACATTTGTTTAACAATACCCTAACTCCTAAAGTTATCTAAACCGAACTGTGATACCAACTATAAGGACTCGACCTTGAAACATTAAATAATCTTGAATTAAATGAATAATTCACATTGAGGATATTTCAGGTTTAGAGTTTTTTCGAGTTAGACCATAACTATTAAATTTAAAAAAAAATACAAAGTAGACACTTCTACCCAGCATCCATTTCTTTACAAAACACGAACTCTTGAAAAAAAGAGTCATGTCTAGTTCCATGTTTAAGAGAGCATGAATTTTACATTATCCAATCCTTGACCCTATTCCACGTTATTTCCTGTAAAAAACATTTCAAAAAATTGGGATATGCATTAAAACCTCAGTAAGGGATACACAAAGAAGTAAAACTATTAGTTTTTCAAAACAACAAGTAACCCATGAATACTTTAATATAAGTAATACTTTTACCCTTTATGAATTATTAAATACTCTTCACTGAATAAAAAATCATTACATACACTTTTTTAACCAAAATATTACAATAAAACCCATATAAAGAGAACATAACTTATAAAGGTAACCTTGGACATAAACATGCATAAATGGAATAACCATACGGTCGACTTCCACACATATCACTAAATGGAATAGCCATACGACCGATTTCCATACCCAATGCATTGGAGGTTATAATGTAACCACAGGTCTTGGTATTCATGGCAGCACCCGTCATTTGGTTTATCACGTAACCACCTGTCAAATGTCAAAGTACCATTATAAAATCATAAGACATAAAATAAATATAAGGGCAAGAAAACATTTCCACATTTAAATAACAATATATCACTTAAATATATTGAAATAACAAATCCATTATAAAAACCATTTTCAATAAAAAAATACACAAAAGAGTATATGGTATTCATTTTCTTTTAAAAACATTACGGCTTGTTGAGGAAGCCAAAGATCAAATAATACTCGTGGTGGCGGAAAAGGTCGATGTCACCACTTACGGTAAAAGAAACAATAATTTTTTTCGTTTAGTAAAATGATTTGTAGAAAAAGATTCCCTTTGAAAGGTCAAGGGTGTTTATACATTGTATAATATAATGTCGTGTATTATAACAAAATATGCCTCAATGAAGGAAGATTGAGATGAAGTCCCTTACATCGTGTCCGACTTGACTCGATCGTTCATTAATCTCCTGAATTATAAACAAAAGTTAATTTATACATTCTTAAGAACCTTTTTCATGTTTATTATTCCTTTTATATCACTTATTACCATTTTATAAACATTATGTAATCATTTATGTTAATAATGTTCATTTTGTCGATATTTGTTACTAGAGTTAAAAATGAACACCTTATATTACAAGTTGTCCATGTGGTCAATAGTCCATTATATCCAGAATGATATTCGTTATTTAGATATCAAATATATCATATATATCCATTATATACATGTGTTTATAATAGTACATAACATTTAGAGGTAAGAAATGAAATGCACCATTCATGGAGACGATAAGTCATACATACGCATGAATGCTACTTTGGATTCTATTTCTTATTGTAATGGATATAAAACATAATGATAAATAAGTATATTATAATTACAGTATAATATCATATATAATATCATTAACTCCATCCTTTATACATCCCACATAATGAATTAACGAATCACATCACATTGAGGGGGCGGTAGTCCGTAATTCTTCAAAAGAGATTATCGTATTTACCCACTATGGAAACCATAAAGGCTTGATATAATTGTGAAGTACAGAAGCATAATGATATCATAAAAATAATATATATTATATATAAATACAATGCCATCATAATTTCCACCATGATAGGTGGTAGGATAAAATCAAACAATCCTTGTTTTGTGAGGCGTTAGTTTTCCATCCACAGAAACAATATGTTCTTCATCAATTAGATGGAGGTGTGTCTAAGTGTAGTTAGAATACTTCTCATAAAAACATCCTAGTATATATAGGATACTTTTTATGTTACAAATTAATAGAATAAAAAGAGTTTAGGGGTTGGAGAAGTAAAATAATAGGAAACAATTTAAGAGAAACCGTTACCTTTAATTTGGGTAACTCCCTTTGGATTGAACCAAAGTACTTCTTGAAGTGCTTTCTGCCTAAGGTAAGGCTTCTAGGAGAAGGATAGGGATGTAGGAAGATTAATTGGGCAGAGTTAGGACATTCCAAATGTCTTGAGAGGTGTGTGGAATTGGATAGAAGTGGTCTCCTTTTATAAGGGAGAGGAGGGCATGCAAATCACTTTTTTTGGATTTTTAAAAAGCCGGTTTGAGGGTTATCCGGTTCCCGATACAGCCGCACCCAAAACCATCATTCAAAATTCAAATTCAACAAAACTGCCTCGAACTTCACCCCATGGACAGCTCATCGCCTCGTAACTCATACCCCCGTCACGTCGAAGCTCGAACCAGTCATCAGAGCCCCGCAATCATCACGCCGGTCGCCGGCGAGACCATCGGAAAATCGTCGTCGGAACCTCCTTCGCAGCACCATCCGACCACCGTCATCACAAACTTACGAAAATCACAGGAGCCCGAAACAAGCGCTCCTCATCGATGTCAACAAACAGGGCCGAACAACGTCGACGCACAACCGAGAAGGACCCAGAGCGCTCCGGAGAGTATGCCGGTGAAGACCGGTCTTACACCCGTAGATCCGACCATCAGTGCCGCCAAACGTCATCGCCGGAGCAAATCCAGCAAGGCCAATCACCGGGAAGCGTTCACCGGGGAGAAAAAAACCAAGAAACCAACAAAGATCACACATACCAAAATCAAGAAGCAAACCTTCAAACCCAACGAGTTAAAAACCTCCAATACTCAGAACCGGAGGAAGCAGGGATCCGCTGCAAGCAGAGGAAACCCATCGCCGCTGTCCTTTGCGACCTCGAGGTCCATCGCAAAACCATCCGCCAAACCCGGGAGCAGGGCCAAGACCTCATACATATGGATCTGGAATTTCCGTCTCGGACCGACACCACGCCGCCAACGAAACCCTAAACAGAGAAAGGAATCGAGAGAGGCTCTGGAGAGCGGGAGAGACGATGAGAACCCTGAACACACTGGATTTGAGGAACCGCCAGACTCGCCGAGAAAACGGAAGGCCGCCACGAAACCCTAGGGAAGGAGGCGGCGACGGGGAGAGCGCCTGAAGCCGCTGTGCCCCTTACGGGCCCATCCAAGCTATAAGGGAGAGGAGGGGCTCTTTAAGAACGTTTGAAAATAATATTTTATAATATAATGATATTCAGTTTCAAAAGGTCCAAAAATCATTAATGTCAATGATAATATGACTCATATTCAAAATAGAATCATTCAATCATAATTGAACATGTTTTTATTAATATTTAAATCATTATAATCTGATTTATTTAAATCATTTATTAATGAGGTAAATACTACATCATTATTGTGTCATAAATAATTTAATTTATTTGATGTATAAAAATTATAAAAAATACTATCATGTAGTAAATATTTTTATCTTTCCAGTGAATATTTATATTCAAAAATGTAATTTATATAACCCCTTCTAATAATTAATTTACTAAAAGATATTTGGTTTTGTCATTTTTTCCTTTACTTTAAGTTAATTAATCTAAATTGTCATTATCACTCCCAAGTTGCTCGATGGGTTCCCAAAATCGTCCAAAAGATGACCATGGTCGTAAATGACTGAAATAATAAGGTTTTGACAAGTTTTAAAGTAATTTTGAATTATTATAATATTATTTTTACCTTGAATTACTGTATGTACCTTTAACCAGGGAAAATAAAAGTCAAAAGTTACTATTCACCAAAAATTATTTTCATCTTATTGAACAACATTTTACTTATTCATAACAACCATGTATATCGGATTTTCGAAATTAAATTCAATGAAGTGGTACAATTTCATTTAAATGAAAAATTCGGTTTTTTGACTACCACTAAGTGGTTTCACTATTCATCCAAAGTTGATGTATTTCAGAAAAATAACAAAAATTCAGCCAAAGCTATATTTGATATTCTGAATTCAAAAATGATGTCTATTTTTCCAAATTCAAAACATACAAGTGGCATTAAATAACTTTAAAATTAATTCCCTTTATCAAACTAATAGCGTGTTTTTAGGAAACAATAACTATCAAATGATTTATAAATGTTTTTATCAAATTTCAAAGTTAAATTAATTAAAATGGCCAACATTAGATTAAATGATAATAATATATTTTAATCTCACTTTAAAACCAAATAAAAATATAATCTAACCATATACTTAAATTATATTAAAAGGCACTTTCGAATTAAAATAAAATAATTTTCACTATTCATTAAAAAATTATCATTATCGGAAAATCCCAAAAAATTACCCAAAGTAAAATTTGATGTCCCCATTCTAAAGAAGAATTTTATTTGGTAAATTAGAACATATAAAAATGACCAAAACTATATTTAAAGGGGGTTCACCCTTAAAAGATGGTAAATCGGTCTTTTAATGTAAATTATGCTTAAAATTAGATTCATTCATATTTTAAGCCTCTATCATTTTATTGGATAAATGTAAATAAATTTAAAAAATTGTATAATCATATTGTAGTTAGTTTTGTTCATTCCCACCAATACAATGGATAGGAGTTAACAACCATTTAAAATAATAATATTATATTATTAGTGTATAATGTAAGATTTCAAAGAAACATATTTTTTTCTTATAGGGTACGCTATCAAACATAGCAACCCCTTTAAAGTGAAATTAATATTTAATTCAGAAATATTAATAAATATGAAATATGACTTATTCTTCATTTACCTAGGATGTTACAATTATATTTAAAATTATAGTTTATTTTATTTAATTCTTGTTAGATTTTTTAAAAATTTAAGTTATTATTTTAAACCATCAATTGAATTTTTTTAATTTTCAATTATTTTTATGCCAATTTTTATATTTTTAAAAACACCATTTAATTTTTTTTAATCCACCAATTTCTAAAAGTCTTTGTCAATTGTTTTAAAACATGTTATTTTCAATAGTTTTCAATGTTATCATTAACTTCATGTACTTTTTAACTATTTTAAATGATAGTATTAATTTCTAATGTTAATATATATAATATAGAAGCCAAATTTTTTTTTTTGAAATATTTTAATTAGTTTTAAAATGTGATTTCATTTTACTTATCATTCATATGTACACATCTAACATATTTATGGAATATTTATTTTTTAATATTTTTTTAGTTAACTTCATTAAATAATTTATTTATAAATTAATATTTAATGACATGGAATTGATTAAAACTTATTTTTTATATCTAATTTTTTATAATTAATATTTAAATTATGATATTCCTTAAATTAGTTAATATTTAATATATGGATTTAATAGATAACTTCCTTTTGATATTCATTTATGTTTCATGTCATATATTTATATATAGCATTTAAATTATATAATATGTAATTAAAATTAAATTGAATTAGTCATTAGGCTCTTAATTAAAATAATTATTATTTTAATTATTATGGATGATAAATTTATTTCTCCCTAAATGATTATATAATGATAAATTCACACCATCTAATATTTATTTTAATTATTAGTTTTATAGTTTTTTAAACTGTGGAAGGTGTTTTTTAATATTTTAAGTTTTATATTAAAATAGGGGATGAAGATCCTATAAAAATTTATATATAAAATCTTCGACATAATGGTTTTCCAAGAAAATCGTTATTTGAACTTCTCATGTTTTGTACAATCTAAAATGTCATTTTTGATATCTATTTCATCCCTAAGAAGATCCTTCAATTGAAGAATTAAAACTTCTTTGACTTCTATTACCTTTAAGAGATGATGCAATCCTAAAACCAAGTACCATTACTGGTGCTTTATTATTTTTTGTTCTAATTATTCTTGTTTCCTATGTCAATGACACCTGTTCCTATGTTTCACATACAATGAATTTTTATGTTTATTGTTTTTCATAAAAAGCATTTGTTTTGACTCCCAGATTCTAAATTAATGATCATTTTTGTTTTGAATGTTATATTCTATTGTATGTTTTTTAATTATGCTAAGAACACTAATACCTAATTCAGTGTATCATAGTTATCGCTCTATTTTATAGAAAATAAATTTTGAATTCATGTTATTATTTTTCTGAAAAATAAGATTACTGGACAACATATCTCTCACCAACTAGAGGGTCATAACTGTATAGTAGGCCCAAATTGGACCAGACTACTATAAAAATAGCATTTTGTTATTTATGTTATCCCACTTGTAATTAAATCTCCTAATTAAATGTCATAATTCATTTAGTTAATCAATTTATTTCATTATTTGTTTTAATGTAGTCTACTGAACCCCTCTAGATTATCTTATGTTACTCATTCCAACCTAACAATTGGTATCAAAGGGAAACCCTATTAATTAATTGTTTATTCCAATCATTCTCTTACTTTATACCTATAAATAGGTATAAGAGGTTCATATTCTTAAGGATAGTTTATCCTAGTTATTCATTTTCCTAATAACAATCTATTTTAATCCATAAATGTTACTTTGGGAATTTAGCAAACCCTTATATAGATTGTGTTTATATATTATTATGATAACTTTTAAATAGACCTCATAGTCTAAGGGAAATATCATTATGATGATAGGAGTGAGAATAAATGATGATTGTATTTATCATAATGAACTATACTTTTATAGTAATGATGATAGTTAAAACTGATCAAGAATAGAGGCATACCTCAAATAATTAATCATAGAACATTGGTCCATCATAGAATAATAGTACACACTACTAGAATCCAACCCATGTACACTTAATGAAAATTATGATGTTAAATAAATTTTAAATTTTATTTTGGAGAATACCATATACAATGTAATTAATAGAAGTTCATTCAGTCATATGTTATCTTGTGAAATTTCATTCTATATTTGGAAGATTATACAAGTCACTCAACTTATAATAGACACATTGAATTGAACTTTTATTTAAATTCTTCTAGATGAGTACGAAGATGTCAATATCAATAAAGATGATATAGTAAAACAAATTTTCCATGGAGTCACATGTGTTTTGAATATAATATGTTTCATTGGAGATGATTTATATGTCCTTGTAATCATTGAAAGAGTCCTATGAGCACATCTTAATAAATGAGAAACAATTTTTTTTCAATGATAAAATAATGAATTTCAAAGAATACATTCACAATTAATTAATTTTTTTACCAATTCTGTATGAATTGAAACTGAGGAACATATCTGAAGAAGATAAATAAAAAATTAAATGTGAATAATTTAAATCCCTAAATGTGGTTAATATTGAATATTCTGATTCTGATCTATATGAAATTGAAAGTGAATATATAGATGCTTTTGGATGTGGATTTTATAATTGAATAAAAAATGATTCCGGAAGTGATTTAAGGGAAGCTATCAAATGGATAAATGAAAGGGGGATAATAAATGAAGTAATAACTTCAATAATTTAGATGTTACTTATTGTTAATGAAGAAAGAAATGGAATGTCAACCATGATATTGAAAAACTACAGAATAAATAGAAATAAACAATTAAAACAATATCATTAACAACCAGTTGGATTTATGTAAAAGAATGTGATTATGGGGAAAAATATGAAAATGGGAAAGAATATGCTAAATTAAGATTCATGAATTCTTTATATAATCTTAGTGATTTTGGATTTTATTCACGATGATCTAATTCTGACTATGATTGTGAAAATTACAATATTATTGAATTAAATGATGAAATTGAATAATTGGGAAAAGGTATTTTCAAATCAATATTTTATATAATTTGATTAATAAAATTCCAAAGAAGCCTATTTATTAAAAAAATATTATAAATGATAATGAGAAACTAAGGAACAATTATTATACGTCTCATTCTATTGATTATAATAATTGGAATTCTACTCAAGATTTAAATGAGAAATCAAAAAATAGTGTTGAACATCTTAAGAATTTTTTTATAATTTTATTCAAGGTCATGATAAATATTATAATATATTTTATTTAAGTTAAATAAATTAACATTAATATATTATTATAAAAGGAATGAGAATAAATTAAATTTATTGAAATATTTTTGTTAAAAGTAATGATAGTTATTCTTCTATTGTTACATGTTTAAAATGTGGAATGAATGGTCACTATTAAAATTATTATTCTATATATTAAATAAGTATTTATTAATTATGAAAAATCTTATTTTAATGTGGTTATTACCAAGAGTACTATACAATAATTATTTTAATTATTTATAGGAACCTAAATTTTTTATTACTAATCTGATTGGACCCATATTATTTTGGGAACAAAAATTTTCCAGTAGTTTCTTCTTTTATAAAAAATGATTTAGATATATACATAAGGGTATGTGGTACATGGAAAATCTATGATCTAGGTGTATGAATGAAGGCCCAATAAAGTTTACCACTTATAACACATGTAATGGAGGACGTGTATCATTTCGGAATGATTCCAATAAAAATTTAAGAGTTTGGTAAAGTTGTCCCTTGTAATTTTACTTTTCTTTCAAGAGTATTACCTGTTAAAGGCTTAAAAAATAATTTAACAAGTATTTATTAATAATATTATGATGGAACAAAATTTAAAAATTTAAAATATATATTTTTAGTCTTTAAAAATGTTTTTTTTATTTTAGTCTTATTTAAAGATAAATATTTATAATTTTCACCCTTTTTGTTTGCTGCAACTTTTATTTTTCTTTGAATAAATTTTGGGGTCATGGGTCTTATGCCCATGATCGAGCCTTCTTGGTATAATCACTATAAACATGAGAATGTGTTGTAGTTACCTTATTTTAGAAATGAACATTTTCATGTTTGTGATGCTTTCATGATTAGAAGAAAATTTAAATTTTATTTTAGACTAATCATTCAGATATGTACTAGTAGACCTTTAATGTTTGTACATCATGATATTTGTATCCCTATTAAAATTTATTTCCACTGGTAAAATAAATATTTATTAGTTATTGTTGATGTTTATACTATATTTTTATGTCGTTACTTTCTATCACATAAAAATGATACTTTATCAAGATTTATTTATTTATTATAATTTTTATTAGAATGAAAAAGGTTGTATGCCCGTTTCTATTCATAATGACAATGGAGGTGAATTTCATAATTTAAAATTTTTTTAAATGAATTTCAATTTTCAATTTAATTTTATCCAAAAACACCACAAAAAATGGTGATGTAGAATGGAAAACGAGAACTGTTATTAAAATAGACCAAACTCTATCAAGTGAATAAAATTTTCCAAGATATTTATGAGATGAAGTAATTTTTTTTATCTTACAATTTTAATTCTTATTATAACATTATTTAATAAAACTACTTAAGAATTGTTTAAAAATATAAATATTGAATTTTTATATTTTATTGTTTCTAGTTGTATGGTTTTTATTCTAAATTAGAAAAATAATTTAGAAATTTATTATGATAAAAGAGATGAAGAAATTTTTAGACTATTATAATAATTTTAAATATTATTGAGTTTATAATAAAATAAATATGGTATGTAAAGTATATGTTCATTTCAGTTTTGATGAAAATAATATAAATCTAAATTCTAATTTAAATGTTTTTGAAAATTAGTATAGATAATTTAATATTGGTGTAGAAAAACCTCAAGATACAAATGAATCAATCGAGTGGGAGAATACAAAATCTTTAACTGTATTAAAATAATGGATGAACAATATAGATCATCATGTTTTCAATGTTATTTATAATATATATATTCTAATATTAAAATTGGAAGTTATGATTTATAATTTATGCTAGTTCCACTTTTATTACTAACTTTTCCCTTAAAATATTGATAATGATATAAATGATTAAAATTGATTGTTTTTATACATGGTTAGCTCAATAAATTATCTAGTAATAATGTTTTGAATTTAGTTTAACCCCTAATGTACATGTGTGTTATATATAAATTATTGATTTATTGAAATAAATTTGATGAATCATGACAAGTTGTTAAAATAAATATAGATTTTTTCTCAAAGTTATTCCCATGAATAATGTAAATATGTTGAAAAAAAATTTAATTTGTTTCTATAATTAATTCTATTAGAATTTAATTAGCCATATCCTATATTTCAAGATTTAAATTTTTTCAAATAGATGTGAGATGATTGTTTTAAAAAAATTTTATTTCTATGTAATTTTATGTTTCTTAACCCACTAATTTTGAAAATGATTTTTTTCAATCATTATTTTCATTTATCAATAATTTTGTATGGTATTATAAAATAACATGAGGTTCAGTATGATAGACATAATAATGTTTTTGAAAAATGAGTTTTCTAAAGTTAATGTAGATCCTAATTTATTTATTAGAGGGATTTTAAATGATATTTTAATTTTACAAACGTATGATGAGGTAATTGTTTTTGGATATTCAAATCAATTTTTTATATTTTTTTTAAATATGATAGAAATTGAATATAACATGTGTCCTATGGGATAATTAATATTATTTCAAAAAATTCATATTTTTTAGTGGAATGATTGCATATTTTTTAATCAATATAATTATTTTAATGATTTAGTTAAATTTTTTGGTATTTACTCCATCAAATCATCTAAAACCCCAATGACTATTTCTTATAAATTATATTATGATGTTCCAAGAAAATATATTGATTCTAAATTATTTAGAGGAATTAATGTAAAATTGTTTTATTTAACACTTTCTAGATCTGGTATTATATTTAGTGTTTGTTAATGTGAAATATTCTAATCTGATTCGAAGGAATCTCACATAATATTCGTTAATCATATTATTAGCTATGTCAAAGGGACTTTTATTGTGGGTTTTTTTGTTCTTGAAAAAAATATTTTTGATTTGTTCAGTTATTTTTCATCTAATTTTGGTGGATACCAACTTGATTGAAAGAAAACCTATTCTATGTGTTATTTTCTCAGTAAGAGTTTAGTTTCTTTTTGTTTTAAATAATATAAATATTTTTCCTTGTCAATATATTATAGTGATTGTTTATATATTTCATCTTATTACTCTCAATATTTATGTATTAAATATTTTTTTAATATGATTTTAATTTTGAAAAAAATCATATATTTTGTTACAATTCTTATGTTATTTATATCTCTATGAACCCATTAATACATTCTAGAACTAATCTTATAGACTTTTGGTTTCATTTTTTTTGTGATTATATTAATAATAGTGATAATATTGTTGAATATATTCTAAATGAAAATAAATAGGAAGACATTTTCTTGAAACCATTTTATTCCACTAATTTTGAATAATTAATTTTTAAATTGGTATGTTAGAAATTTATTTTGATATTTTTTTAGGGTTTAAAATTCTTTAATATTCACTTATTAATGGATAGTTTATTTTTTTATAACAGATTGTTTTTATATTTCTTTAATAATGCCTCTTTAAAATTATAAAAAGTTGGAGAATTTTATAAAATCTTATTTTGATTTATTAAATTTTAGAAAGCTGTTGATTCATGGGAGATTTTTGTTATATATATATATATTAAAAAATTATAGACTCTCTAATTGTTATACATGAAAATTAATTTTTATAAGTTCACTATATTTTTTTATATTTTATGTTAAATTGATTTTATTTATTTAAATACAATTTCATATGGCATTTAATAAGTTTATCTAACCTTTATTTTACTAAGACTATGTATAAATCAATATATAGACGTTTACTTTTATGTTCGAACATAATACAGGATTTTGGTATGAATAATATTTTTTCTACATATTTTGTTGCTATGCTTTCTCTTGATATTATTTTTTGACAATTTAAATATATATCAGTTAATTTTGTTACTAGTACCATTATAATTACACAATTTTTTTAACATGATATAATAAATAAAGGTTTGATTTTATTAATGATTTGAAAAATATATTTGAAGATCATGGCACGCTTCATGAATTCTAGAATTTGTATAATTAAAAACTTTTTTTATTTATTGGATGTCTCTCATGATATAAATAGAAATAATATGCATTTTTTGATTGATAAATATTAGAAATTTTTCTACATTAATTTCATGTACGTGAATAAATAAAAAAAATTAGGTTCATTAAAAATATCCAAATTTATAAAACATATTAGGATTTTTCTTAATCTTCCAATTTATGATTTCAATATTTTCTGATCATATATATTTATGGACAGATCAAATTTAATAATATTATGACCTATTGGTGTTTTTTTTTAATATTCATAATTTTGTTCTTATAGATCATTCATTGATTCTATCATTTAGATAGGAAATATTTTTTTAATGTTTTATTATCTATATTGTACATTAAATGATGCACCATTCCTCATTTCCACCTTTGGATACATTATCTAATTATACTCGCACATCCATGAAATATTTATGTATTATATAATATCATTATGTTTTATAGTAATAATGGAAAATAATTTTTTTAAGATAAAAGTAGTTCATATTTTTTTGGAACAATGAATTATTTCTGCAATGGTAGCGGTAAAAGACTCTTGCTACCACAAGAATTTTTTTTAACAATGGTTAATTTTATTAAATGTCAGGTGAAATTAATTTTTTTAACCATTAGTTATGTTTTTATAAAAACTAGGGTTATTTTTTTATGTCATATTGTTTTTAAATGACCATGTTATTTTATTTCAAATTGGTAGTTTATTATTTAAACCAACAAAAAATATTTTTTATTTATGTTAGAATTTATTTTGAAAGAAAATTAATTTTTAATTATTTTAGAAACATTTAAAGAATATGTGTGAATCAATTCCTACTACCAGAAAAGGAAATAACATAATCATTGAATGATAATTAATGTCTACTAGAATTAGTCTTCCTAAGAATTTTCCAAAAGATATTGGTTACCAGAAAGTTTAGTTCATCAATTATTAGCTCATCAAACTAGAAGGTCAACTTATCCTAAGAAAAGATATACTTTTAAAAGATGATCTTCCCATTATTGAATCCCACAATAATAACTTGGTCTTTATTTTTAATGTCACGAACCTTCCCTCGTAGCCCGTACCGTTACTACCCCAAGCCCGCCTTCCATAGGCCAGGGGCTACTGACTAGCACCAAAGGCATAAATCCCTAAGCTGGGAAGGAATTTCCTTTATAAAACGTAATCACACACAATCATAGTAATCTAGAAGAAAAACACTAAGTAAAACTTTATACAATAGAGTGTTGAAATATAAAGGGGCTAGAGTACAGCCCCAACTGGAAAGTACATGAACAACTGATAAACAAGTACAACTGAATAAAAGTAAACATCTATTGGGACATCCTCCAGGGAATCCTAACTTAAGGGTAGGTACAGATATCCTCCACATCACTAAATGTCAGTCTTTCTCCTCTGTGTACAGTCACGTCCTATGGTCCACCTCCGGGTACCGTCCATTCCTACTATCCTCAGCCTCAGTCAACATTGTCTGTCGTCTACAACAAACAAAACAAGGTTCGATCATAGCACATGCTGGGGTGAGTATAGCGATACAGCGTAGGGACCCTGAGACCCTCAAGATCTCACAAAATCTAAAAAGAATAGACCACCAAAAATTAAATCAACAGATGACCTCACTTAGGTATATGCCCATACATAAACCTATGTTATAAATTAATCCATCTCAATCATGAGGTAAACACAAAAGTTACTGACATAGCTCAACTAGGATTTTTATTCACATTATTGAAATCAATGTTATTGGAGAACTCCTCCTCTTTCGAGTATAGTGGGACTGTCGTGACACCAAGGCACATCCTACTAACCATGGACTGTTGTGGTACTCCTCCTATCGAGTATCGTGGGTCTGCGGTGTCACCAAGGCACTCCCCACCATGGGTCTGCCGTCACAACTAGGCACTCCCCCTAATAGACTGCAGAGGTAATGCTTCTGTCTAGTACCGAGGGTCGTCCAACACATCCAGGAACTCCTCTACCATGGGTCTTCCAACACAACCAGGAGCTCCCCACTCGTCTAGTCAAGTCACTCTGAGTCAATCAGTCAGTAGTTGCCAAGTATCATCTAGCTTTTAGGTCTCTGCACACTTGTCGGTCGTCTCTAGAAGGATCCCCACACGAGCTACTGGACAATACTCCAAATGACATGAAGTCCCACGAAAGAGTATCTCAGAGTTCCTCCATGTCATAGGGTTTCAATGTAACAGACGACACGTCAATCAGATGCCTGATCTGATAGTTATTATCCTTTTAGTCCTGGGGGCCTGGTTGGATTCGTTTACGATCCAACCTAACCGCATCTCAACTATACCCCAAACTCTTGTGGAATATACTCAATGGTAATTCCACGCTCCAAGAATACTAGTGTCGCTAACGGTTCGTCAAACGGACATCTGGTACGAAATATTTGGCCAAAAGAAAGTAAAAGGTCACAGTGGGCCCAGGTCCGGTCCGACTTGGTCGGACCGACCCAGAATGACCCTGTCTGAGCTGACCAGGTCTGGGTCGACCTGGCATGACCTGTTGGGTCTAACCCAAACCGTTATGCAAGCCAGCCCATTAGGTTCGGCCCAACCCAGTAGGCCACGAGAGCACAGACCGGTCGCGAGGGCGCAGACTGGTCGCGGGTCATCGCGAGGGTGGTTTGGCCCGGAGGGAGCCCATTGTGCAGCTCGGCCCGAAGGGAACTACGAGGGTGCGAAGCGGCTCAGAGGGAAACATGAGGGTTCTGCTCGGGGTGGCTCGGCCCGATGACGGGGTGGCGCGGCCGGGGCCAGGAGGCCGGCTCGACCGGGGCGCCACAGGGTACACGGAGGCCGGAGGGCCGGTTCAGCCAGCGGCAGTGCTAGGGGTGCAGGGGGCATATATAGCAGAGATGCGGGGAATGCGAATGTCGGTGTACCCAGTCGACCATCGACGGTGTGGGGCGCACGGGGTGCACAGACAGCGGATTCGAGGGGCACACGAAGGCTGGTGAGCCGGGTCTGTTAGCGGCAGCACGGAGTGCGTGGAGGCCGGCTCGGCTGGGGCTCGAGAAGGTGCCGCGAGGGGCGCGGGAGGGGTGGATGCCAAGAGCCGGGGTGTGGTGTGACCAGAGCGCAGCTCTATCGAGGTGTGGTGCGGATTGGCTGGTTTAGCAGGCGGGTGGCGTGACTGGTGGGCAGTGTGGCTGGGGTAGCTCGGAAGCCCGAGGGCGGCGCGGTTCGACTTGGGGTCCCATAGCATCACGAGGGCGGTGCAGGATTCCTTCATCGACATGCCGAAGAACAACACAAATAAGATCAGTGGAGGGGTTGTACCACGTTGGTTTGGTCCGAACCCTTACATGTTTAGGGTGATAGATGTTGGCTCACAAGAATGAAGCTAAGAAAGAGCATGAAAGATATCTTAAAATCATCAATTCCTATAATCCCTCATTAACAAAAATATTCCCAACCCGCAAGTAAAAACATCCGCGGATTAACTTGATAATAATTTGGTCCGCATTCATATTTTGGAAGAAAAGTTAAAAGGGTATAATATCATACATAAATAAAATTAAACCCCTACCTTTTGATTATCTGTCATCATTCATTGACGTTGTCGTGGACATGGAATGAAGGAGTTCACCTTTCGTCGTGTTTGTCAGACACTCGCTATACTAGGCCGCGTCGGCTCATTGACGACGTTGAGGAGGGAACATAAATCGAAGACATATCACATCAAAGGGGGGTTTTATGGGAGAAAGTAAAGGAAAGATCGTTCTTCATTTTCGAAGGGGTTCTTCGTCAGAAGCATTCTTCTTTCGGATCCTTCTCCCAATATTTATCGCAAGTTCCTACTTTCTCTCCACTCCACCCAAAATGAAATCGAGGCTAAAAAATATATTAGTATATATTATGTTCATTAGCGTAAAAAAATTGAGTGATTTAATTAAATGGGTCGACTCATTTAATTAATGTGGGTGGATTTGGCATAAAGATTCAAATTGGAGATTTAAATAAAGTGGCTCCACATAATTAATGCATGAGAGTTGTCATAGATTAATTATGGGAGGTCAAGAAGCTCTCCCTCATTAATGAGATAGAGTTGAGAGGTTTTACCCTCCTTCATCAATAGGGGGTTAAGCTCGGTGTGGACCCCAGATCATAACATGTCCCGGGAGGTTATGCTCGGGTGGGCCCCACCACCATAACATCCTAAGGGAGGTTAAAGTGTGGTGGTCCAACCTCCAACTCCCATGAGGAGGTTTTAACCAACTGACCTCCACATGGAAGTTAAAAATAAAATAAATCGATCTTACTTTTTTTATTACTTCACTCGAAAACCCAAAAACTAACTTTCTTCCTCGACTCACTATCATCGAAGTGAAAGTCTTCTTAAGAGAATATCAGTTCTGCGAGTTCAACGATGCTCATAAATTTCAATTCTAAGCACTAGTTCAAATGTTATAAAAACCTGCTCATACCTTTACTGAACGTACCTCAACAAAACATCCAAAATTGATTTCGGGCACATCGGGCTTTGGAATCAAGCTCTGTAAAATTTTACTAACTCTTAAAAATCCCATGTATTAAAAACATTCCATGGGATTTCTGGGTATTTACATTCTCCCCACCTCAGGGCTTTACATCCCCATAAGCTACAACTCGAACTAAGGGAACAAATGGGGGTACTGAGCATGCATCTGAGTGTCCTGCTCCCATGTGATCTCCTAATGGTTCCCATGCTTCCAACAAATGCACAATAGAGGTTTTGACCGTCCACATTGGACCTGCTCCTATCGATCCTCAATCAACACTGAGACCTCCTTGAAATTCACCCCGTCATCGATGTCCAGCTCTCCAGGTTCAATGATGTGAGTAGGTCCGGGCACGTATCTCCTCAGCTAAGATACGTGGAAGACATCGTGCACCTGGTGCAACTAAGGTAGAAGATCCAGGGTGAAACCCACCTCTCCAACTCTGCTGTGGATCTAAAAAGGTCCGATGATTCTCAAAGATAACTTTCTGCCTTGTCCAAATCACTGTAGACATCGTCGAGGTGAGACCCGTAGGAAGACATGGTCGCTATCCTTGAACTCGAGAGGCCTCCATATCTTGTGAGCATATGAATTATGTCTAATCATTACCGTCTTCATCTTCTACTGGATGATCTGCACCTTCTCCGTGGTAGCTCGTACCATCTCTGGTCCCACTAGTGCTGACTCCCTTGGGTTAGTCCAACACAAAGGTGATCTGTATGGTCACCCATATAACGACTCAAACGGTGCCATCCCTATGTGAAGTGATAACTGTTGTTGTTGGAAAACTCCCCCAAAGGTATGTGATCCTCCCAACTACGACTGATGTCGAGGACACATGCACAAAGCATGTCCTTGAGAGTCTAAATGTTCCGCTCAGTCAGACCATCTATCTGAGAATTGGAGGCGGTGCTTAGAAGAAGCTGGTTCCCGAAAGTCTCATGCAACCACTTACATAGCTGTGAAGTAAACCATGCATCACGATCGAAGACAAATGTCGATTTTATACCATGTAAAGGAACAATCTCCAACAGATAGAGGCTTCCCAAGCCCTATACTGCACCCTTCTCTCTGATCGGTATGATGTGGGCTGACTTAGTGAGTCGGTCGATGATCACCATAATCGAGTCGTGACCCCAAGATGTATGTGGAAGACCCGCCACGAAGTCCATGGATATCCCATCCCATTTCCACTCTGGATCCTCTAAGGGCTGAACCAGGCCATCTGGTACCTGGTGCTCCACCTTTACTTACTGAAAAGTGAGGCATCGTGAGACAAACTCTGCTACTGCCTTCTTCATACCTGACCACCAGTGCTGTCGTCTAAGGTCCTGGTACATGTTCGTCACTCTGGGATGTACCTCTAGAGGGGATGTGTAAAAATACCTCAACACTTCCTCCTGATGTGCCACTGGTACCAAGGTACGTCCTATGAATAGGATGACATGCTCCACACATTCAGAAAATTCATTAGCTGCCTACAGTATTGATATATGAGATAGTCGTGTCTCATAGTAAGTGACTCCATGTTGTGTCTCCTTGACTCACTGATTATGTGGAAGAGTGACTGTAAGAGACTGAATGAATATTGTTGCATCTCAGTCCACATAAAAAATCTGTAAAACAGCCAGCTGCTCTATATCCTCTCCTAGCAGCTGTATACCAGATTTCCTACTGAGCGCATCCACAACAATGTTACCCTTCCCAAGAGTATAGACTATATCGAATTCATAGTCCTGGATGAACTCAAGCCAATGACAATATCACATATTCAAGTCCTTCTGAGAGAATATATACCTGAGAATATTTTGATCAAAGTACGTGGTAAAATGTTCTCCCATCAGATAGTGTTTCCACATCTTTAAGGCGAAGACCACTACTCCTAACTCCAGGTCATGGGTAGCATAGTTCTTCTCGTGTTATCTCAGCTGTCGAGAACCATACGTGATAAGTGATATCTCCTGCATCATGACACACCTAGGTCCGGTCCCTGATGCGTCTCAGTAAACTGCATACCCTACGCCTTCCTCTGGAAACCTCAAGATGGGGGCACTAGTCAGCCTCTACCTTGGCTCTTGAAAGCTCTGATGGCATCTCTCTGACCACAAGAAGTGTTTCCCCTTCTATGTCAAGGATGATAGTGGTGTTGAAACTCTGGATAATTTTGGAATGATCCTCCGATAGTATCCACAAAAACCCCGGAAACATCATACCTCCATCACACTCTTGGATGGCTCCAAACAAATTACTGCCTCAATCATCATTGGATCCACTGAAAGTCCATCCTCTGAGATTACATGTCCCAAAAGTGAACCTCTCAGATCCCTAACTGGCACTTTTAGAGCTTACTATGAAGATGGTTATCTCAGAGTGTGTCTAGTACTACCTGCAAATGGTAGGCATGCTCCTCTAGAGTAGTCTAGTAGATCAGAATGTCGTCGATGAAGACTACGACAAAGCGATCGAGGTATGGCTGGAAGATTCTGTTCATGAGTCCAATGAACACTACTGGAGTGTTGGTTACACCGAATGTCATAACCAATACCTCATAGTGGTCGTACCGACATCGAAAGGATGCCTTCTACACATCCTCATCTCGACCTCTGAGCTGGTGATAACCTGATTTGAGGTCTTTCTTTGAGAACCATCGTGCTCCCTTTAGCTGATCAAAGAGGATTTCGATCCTCAGGAGTGGGCACTTGTTCTTCATGGTCACTTGATTCAGGAAACTGTAGTCAACATAGAGCCTCAATCTCCCATATTCCTTCATGGAGAACAGAATTGGGGATGACCAGGGAGAAACACTAGGCCTGATGAATCCCTACCCTTACAAGTCCTCTAGCTATACCCAAGACTCACAATGCTTAGCGAGAGACATTAGACATGCTGTTTTAGGTATCGGTTCTGTCCTAGGGTATATGTCACTGTATAATTCCACCTCTTTTTGAGGAGGTAGACTTGGGAAATCATCAAGAAAAACATCTGCGTACTGATCCAACACTACAGAATAGATCAGAAATTCCACATCAACTGCTCTGAGGGTAAGGCAGCCCAACTGATGAGTGATCGGCTGCACCCTCCTCTGAGTAAGTCTGTCATGTGCTGCAAAGGCTCCCTTCTCTCCAGTGAAGGTAAACCTAGTCCCATCCGTGCATACACACCGCACATTGCACCTGATTCAGTTGATCTGAGCATGGAGTGTAGATAACCAGTCCATTCCTGAGATGACGTTGTAAGACATTGACCCAGCTACGAGGAGATCCCAACCGAATCTCTTCCATCCTACTGTAAGCTCACACTTCCAGAACTAGTGAATAATCATCGAGTCTACTCTCAAATAAGTCTCTAGTAGTAAAGATCGAGCCAACAGCTCTATCGAAATCTATGATCTCTAAACGAGGGTGGGGGAAACGAAAGAGTGAATAACACCTGTGTCTATAAGAATTGCAGCTAAGGTGGAGTAGACATAGATCATACATCGAGTCATCTCCGGAGCTCCATGACCATAAGCCTCTGCTCTGTAAAGCTATCCTCTCCCCTATCCACTTGCTCCCTGCAGTTGGGGTGGACCTCCTGGTGGTGGTGGCGGTAACACCTCTTAATGGCATCCACTGCCAGCAGCATGAACAGATTCTCTGCCACATCCACCTACTCCCTACGGACCACAACGATCGAAACATTGCATCTTCCTGGGAGGTCCCTCCATTTTCTTCTGATCATCTGAATGGCGGGTCAGACATTCACGAGCCATGTGACCATTCTCGCCGCATGAGTAACAATACAATCTTCTGGCATGTGTGTCTTTACCCCGGGTTCCCTGAACAACTGATCCTAATTCATGCGGTCATCCACCGGTGGGTCTGGTCATCATTGACATCTGCATCATCTCTCTACTTCCAGCTGTAGAATACTCCACTGCATATCGACTAGTGGTGGGTCTCACGACCGAAGACTGCTTAGGAAGGAAAATCTCCACTAAGACGGATCTCTCCAACACCCCTCCCTATGTCGGGATGCTGAGGGAGATCATCTAAGCCCTGATTTCTCACCTGAGTCCCAACTCGAAGGTCCGGGCCCTCATAAATGGGTCTTGTACAATATTTGTAGAGTTGCGCTAGTGGACGGGGAACCACGCTGAGTACTGAGCTACCGTCATGCTACCCTATTGTAGATACAGTAGCTCCTATATCTGCACCGCACAAAGGGTGCCTGCGATAAACTCAGGCCGAAATAGGATCTCGATGCATATCCATAGTAGCGTCAGCTCATCATGAACTTGGAGCAGAATACACCACCATCTGCCTGCTACTGCCTATAGAAGGCTGGAAGTAAGAATCACCATGAAGTCTGATGGTGTCCCTACGAGTCAGAAAACTCTCACCATAGCCTCTAGCCAATCCTCAGCCACCTACGGGTCCATCTCCTCCATAAACCTAGGTGGCCTCTAGCACTGGAACTCATGAAACATGCTCAAGCGATGTGCCTCGTCGGCTGTTAGGGCTGGTGGCCTCGATTGACCAATGGGTAGTGGTATCGCTGGTGCCTCAGCTGGAAGAGGGCCCAACACCGTGGCCTTACCAGCCGCTGATCTATATGCGCATTCAACTCTCGAGGCTCTAGACTGTCATCCACGAGGAGGCATCCTAATAGAAATTGATGTGATGCGGTAAAAGGATTAAACCTGGTGAGCTGAACTAGTTGAGCCGAATTAATGAAAAACTTTTGAAAACACACATGAAATCAGTTTTTTCATGCACTAAGATGGAAATCAGATGTCAGGGTTCTGGTGTATGGATACGTCGGCCACCACACCAACACCAGATTCCTTGAACTAAAAACCACATTCGGGACCCTAAACACTATTGCTTAATAGAAAATAATGATCAGAGTCCTATGTTCTTTAGTAGAACCGAATCCTCTGAGACCAATTTTTCATGACCCATCCCCTGGGGCCCATGCCATGACTACCCCAAGCCCACCTTCCATAGGCCAGGGGATGGAGACTAGCACTGAAGGAGTAAATCCCTATGCTGGGAAAGAATTTCCTTTATAAAACATAAACACACACAATAATAGTATGCTAGAAGAAAAAAACTAAGTAATACTGTATAAAAAAGAGTGTTGAAAAGTAAAGGGAACATATGACAAGCCCAATAGGAAGTTACATTTACAATTGAAAAACATGTACAACTAAAGAAAAGTAAAACAACTATCGGGATGTCCTCCGGGGAATCCTACCTGAATGGTAGGTACAGATTGCCTCCACAACACTCAACGTTTGTCCCTCTCTTTCGTGTACCATCACGACGTGTGGTCCACCTCAGGGTACCATTCAATCCTGATGTTCTCAGCCTCGGTCACCATTTTTCATTGTCTCTAACCAACACAACGAGGTGCTGGCATATCCCGTGCATTGGTGACTATAACGATACACAGTACTGACCCTGAGACCCTTAATGTCTCACAAAATCCAACAAGGATAATATACCAAGAATTAAATCGACAGATGACCCCACATAGGTATATTCCAAAACATATAGCTAAATTATCAAGTAATCCATCTCAATAATGAGGTAAACTAAAAAGTTACTGACTCAACTCAACTAGGATTTTTATTCACATTATCGAGATCACGACTGCCAGAAAACTCCTCCTCTGTCGAGTACAATGGTCCTGCTGAGACACCAAGTCACTTCCCACTATCCTTGGACTGCTGAGGTACTCCTACTATCGAGTACAGTGGGTCTGCTGTGTCACCAAGGCGCTCCCAACCGTGGGTCTACCGCCACATCCAGGCACTCCCCCTAATTTCCTGCATAGGAACTCCTCCTGTCGAGTACCGTGGGTCTGCCATCACAACTAGGTGCTCTTCCTCCATGGGTTTTCTGCCAAAACCAGGTGCTCCCCACTTGGCTAGTGGAGTCACTCCGTGTCAATCGGTCAGCATTCTCCAAGTCTCATCCAGGTATTAGGTCTCCACACTCTATCTGCTCGTCTTTGGAAGGATCTGATCCATGAGCTACTTGTTTATACTCCAACTAACATGAATTACAAAAAAGGAGTATCTCAAAGGTTCACCACCCCATATGGGTCTCAACATAACAGACAACGCGTCAATCAGATGTCAGATCTGTTAGTTATAAGCCTTTTAGTCCTGGGGGCCCAGTTTGATTCGCGCACGATCCAACCTGACCGTATATTAAATATACCCCAAACACTAGTGGAATATTCTCAAAGGGACTGCCACACTCCATTATAATTATTTTTGTTGATTGTTTGTCAAACAGACGTCCAACGCAAAAGATATGGCCAAAAGAAAGCAAAGGGTCGTAATGGGCCTGGGTTCGGTCTGACCCGGTCAGACAGACCCGACCTGACCCTGTCTAGGCTGACCATGTCTGGTTCAACCCACCCTGACCCGTTCGGGTAGACCTAGCCTGTTAGGCAGGCCATCCCATTAGGTTTGGCTCAGCCCATTGGGCCCAACCTAGCAGACAGTGAGGGGTCGCGAAGGGCCGCGAGAGCATGGACCAGGCGCGAGGCCACTGACCGGTCGCGGGTCATTGTGAGGGAGGTATTTCATGGATGGCACTGTGTGGCCGACTCGATTCGGAGGGCACCGCGAGGGCGCGACTCGGCCCAGAGGGTGCATCGAGGGGCCATGGAGGCTGGCTCGGCCGGGGCACCGTGGGGCACGCGGGGCGCGTGGAGGCCGGTGGGCCGGTTTGGCTAGTGGCGGCACAGGTCGTGTGGGGTGCGCGGACGGAGGAGCCACGGGGAACGCAGAGGCCGGCGGGATGGTTCGGCCAGCGGAAGAGCGGGGCGTGTGGAGGCCGTCTCGGCCGGGGCTCAGGAGGGCTTTGTGAGGGGCACGGGAGGCGCGGTGGCCAGGAGCCGGGATGCGGTGCAGCTGGAGCGCGGCTCATCCAGGGTGTGGCGTGGCTCAGCCAGTTTGGCCGGCGGGTAGCGCGGCCGGCAGTCAGCGTGTTCGGGGCGACCTGAAAACTGTAGGGTGGTGCAGTTCGGCCCGGGGCGCCAGAGCGTCGTGGGGGCGGCGCAGGTTGCCTTTATCGCTATACCGAAGAACATCACAAAGAAGATCGGTGGAGGGGTCAGACCACATTGGTTTGGTCCGCACCCTTTAGCATTTAGGATGATATAAATTGGATCAAAAGAATGAAGCTAAGAACGAGCATGAAATATATTTTAAAAACATCAATTCTCATAATCCCTCATTACAAAAATATTCCCAACCCGCAAGTAAAAACATCCGTGAATCAACAATATAATAAGTTGGTCCGTGTTAATTGTTTTAGAAGAAAAGTTACAAGGGAATAATATTATAATTAAATAAAATTAATCCCCTGCCTTTTTATAATTGTTCGTCGTTCTTTGAAGGAGTCACAGAAAGGTAACGAATGAGTTCGTCATTCATTGCATTTGTCACACACTCCCAATCCCAGGTTGCATCGGTTCGTTGATGATGAGGAGGAGGGAAAATCGGTCGAAGAGGTCCCGCATTGAAGGGGGGGGGGTTCCGAGGAAGTTCATTCATTGTTTTCGAGGGTGTTCTTCTTCGGAAGCGTTCTTCATTGGGAGCCTTCTCCCAATATTTCTCCCAAGTTCCTCCTTTCTCTCCACTCCACCCAAAATGAAATCGTAGACAAATAATAGATTAGGACCTATTTTGTTGATTGGCATAAGTTCAAATTGAGTGATTTAACTAAATGAGTTGACTCATTTAATTAATGAGGTGGAGTTGGCATATGAATTCCAATTGGAGATTTCAATTAAGTGGATCCACCTAATTAATGCATGAGAGTTGTCACAGATTAATTAGGGGAGGTCAAGAGTCATTCCATCATTAATGAGGAAGAGTTGAGAGGTTTTATCCTCCTTAATCAATAGGGGGTTAAGCCCCATGTGGACACCACATCATAACCTCTCATGGGAGGTTATGCTTGGGTCCGCCCCACCACCATAACCTCCCAATGGAGGTAAATGTGTGGTGGTCCCACCTCCAACTCCCATGAGGAGGTTCTAACCACCCACCCTCCACATGGCGTTTAAAAATAAAATAATGTGATCTTACATTATATTATTACATTATATGGAAACCAAAAAATTAACTTTTATCCTCGAATCACTACTGTCGAAGTGAAATTCTTCTTAAGTGAATACTGGCGCTGCGAGTTCAACAGTGCACTCAGATTTTAAAATTCCAAGCATCGGTTCAAAAGTTATAAAAAAAAGCTCATACTTTTACTGAACATACCCGAACTAAACTTCAAAAAATTGATTCCAGGCACACCGGGCCTTAGAATCCAGTGTTGTAATGTATCTCGGACTTGTAAAAATCCCATGTATTAAAAAACAATTTCCACAGGATTTCCAAGTATTTAAATTTTATCCATTTATATTGATCCTCATTGAGAGAAACCCTCAAAGTCATCCCCATAATTTTAGTAACATCATCTTCAATAGAATGGAGTAATAGAACCATTTCAACCACATCTTCTTCCAATCTCATTAGAAATTCCACAGATTGTTTATAAACACTTCGTAACTTCCATTAGAATGATACATTGCTATCAATCAGCTTTTGTTTGAATTTATGTGATGATAGTATCTCCATTTTTGGAGGTATATAGGATTTATCCATTCTCCATTTATGAATGACCTTTTGGATCCAGTTTATCCTCGAGATAGAAGGCCTATCACTTGCAAAAAATATAGAACTATATTTAGTGGTCTCATTCTCATAGACCCAGTCATTAGGACCCACAACCTAGTATGAGTCAGATTGAACAATATTCTGTCCTTCCTCGACTAGTCCATCAAATATGTGGTCTAATTGAACCAATGGTATGGACATTGAATTAGATTTCCCTGGATATCTAAATGTTTCATATTTAACCACATCCTTGAAAGAACCCTTCTACAGCCAGAATGATCAATATTCAGTACATATCGTTTATTCTTTTATATTTTACTTCATCTAGTTTTTTATGTATATGAATCTTATTAACATCATTCACATACACTCTATATTTTGTATATCCATTTACATAAAAATGAATATATTCTTCTCTAATTTAGGATCTGACTTCTTGATTCTAAATTCACAATAGATTTGGTATTGACTCATGTATTCATTTGTCAGTTAATAAATGGGTTGTGACTCCTCATACAATTTTCAGTGTGTCATAGTTATCCCTTCATGTTGTAGAAACATATTTTATAATTAGGTTATGACCTCCTTAGAAATAAAATTATTTCACAATGTATCTCTCACATAGTTGAGAGTTATTATAGTATAATAGGTTAACTTTATACCGAAAAACTATAAAAATAATTTGGGTTCTTTCCATTATTCAAATTCTAGTTAAATCTCTCAGTTAAAATTTATAAATAATTTAAATAATCAATTTATTTAATTAAAATATTTAATATGTTTTATTCACCCCCACTATACCATATTCCATTTCCCATTCCAGCCTACCATAACTATCCCCAAACTTACTAATATTATCACCATTCTGAAAGGAAGAGTTATCTCATACCATATAAACTTTTCAAAATATGATCAATTCCATCTCAGTGATGGTAAGATCCCACATCATTTCACGCACCCGATCCCACATCTGATCCTACATTCAAACTAATATTCTACCCTCTCAATTTTGGGAGTTTACATATAGAATCTATTGTAGAATCCTAAAACACACTCTCCAATATAAGGGAGGTCACATATCCAAATCATGATGCCCAACTCTCTAACGTAGGACATCTTCAATATCAATAATTTCATGCCATTAAATCCTAATCTAGATTTATTATTCTCAAAATGTGGCCAAAATATCATGTATCGAAATAGATAATATAACACACAACAAAAACTATAATAAATCATGTTTATATCTATGGTCACCCAATTGTCCCAAGAGGACCAAAAGGTCACAAGGAATCCATATGGATAAACAATTGGGTGCTCTAAATTTATCCCTTATAGGTTTCCTACTAAACTAATGTTCTTTCACCCAATATATTATTAATTAAATGAATTACTTACCCGTACCCATATGAAAAACAATATGATTTACCAATCTCAAAAAAGTATCTAATATATCAAACTTGGCCTAATCTAGAATCTGTACAGTCCAATCACATGTTGTGGAATAAGGAGAGGTTTCACCATATCCATGATATTTTACAAAAAACTACACTAAGAGGGGTTAATTAAATTAATCTAGACCCAACCAACCACTACAGTACCAAAACAATTTTTGGCCAGTACATGCACTGAGACACATGATAGTAAATAAAAGAACATATAAATTTTATAACATGGTAAATAATTTCTACATCAATGTTACAAAATTACATTCATCGATGGATTCGAATAAATTCATTATCAAACCCAAAAATCCAAAAGTTTAACCATAAACTATTAAAAGTAGAGATTTATTATTGAAAACACTAGAATAGTTGAATAATATTTAATTTAGGGTATAAAATAGTTAGAATTAGCAAAATATATTTAATAAAAAAAGACAAACATCAAATATAGGAAAATGAGTTTATGATCACATGGAGATTGTAAAGGTAGATTAGCATGATTCCTATCTGGGGTGATTTCCATGGAGTAGGGATGAGAAGTAAAAGGGTCAAAGGGAATTTCCAATACATACCCTAAAACAATCAGTGGGAGGTTATCGTAGTGTATCCATGATGGTCACAATGAAACACATTTACCATGGGCCACATTGTAGTGTATCCCTCTAGTTCATGACATGGACACCAACTAATAATGGTTCATGAAACCCAATATATCAACATAATTTAAAAAACTGTGGCCTCAAACTTTAATATTTCCCTTTATATATTCATCATAATTAAACCCCCATGAATTTTCCATGAGCCTTTCCAACTCATATCCATTGAGCTGAATTACCATTCAATATTATTGTAACCTCCTAGCTACTTCTCAATTTCATCCCCAAACCATGCCAGCCTCTCTAATTTTCACCACTAGGAAAGATAAAACAGTATAATAATGCAAAAAACATTAATAATATTGAACATATTTGAGATAAGAAAGTACTTATGATTTATGGGGAATTATAAACATCCCACCCATATCAGGTCTATAGATCATCCAGAAGTATCCCAAAGATTCCTCATTAAATGAACATATCCACTAGGATAAAACATTTTCTTATATCCCCTAGGTTTCTCTTGGACATTACCATGTGTCAAAAATACATTGTTAATAAGCACTATCTACCGTCAAAACACATTCTATCCCCATTTCACAATATGCACTAGACACTCCTATAATGAATCATTCAACATTTAACTCCACATTATCACTGTAAATGATAAAGAGAATGTTTGGATCATATTTTTAGATCTACAACACATGAATTACATCATTTATACATCAATGTCATTGGAATGGTTCCAAATAGTATGACATAACATAGATCTAATATATAATCTAAAAAATAACCAAGAAATATTGTACAAGAATACTAATATTTGTTTGATGATGATGCCTTGTTTTGGGTGATATCTCAAGAAATACACTATCACATTAGGTAGAAATCCAGTGTAATGTTATCTAGATATAATATGAGTTTTACCAAATCAATGAACTATAGACTACACCTTGATTAGCTATACATACCTGGTGATCTTCCCCACCATGCTTGGCCTGATCATTGTCGACTCTCACACCATTAACCAAAAAATAGGGAGAGGCATGTTATGAAACAGAAATTATTTAATTGGGACATATATATATATATAATCCAAAAATATTTGATTATATTGAAAACATTCCAATGATTTATGGTCATTTTCCACTCCTCTAAAAATGAGAACACATGCTTTTAGCATATCCTCTTGTATTTGGATCATCATCTATGACTAACCATATATCGGTGGTTATTATGTTGTACTCAGATTCAACTTAGTAATAATGTGATTATATTTTTCTTCCATTATTCTAATGTAAAATGTGTATACTGATTAAATATTATTCTCACAGGTACAATGTGTCACTACACATCCACCCACACATATATTGACCAACCGATCTATTGACTAAGCTTCCTGAATATGAAATTTTTTTCAACCTTTGTCAACCTATCAATAACCTCCCACAATATAACATGACCCCTTAGGGTCGTAGGAAGTCACATGACATATTCCAGGGTTACCACATCTATAACTCCACAAGAGTTTTTTTAATAATATATTTTAAATAAACACAATGTCGAATGATTGTTTCACCCATGGCAACAAAATAAGAAAAATCTACAAAATATTTTATGAATTTCACTAATAAAATTTAATAATAACTAGTCCACTATTAAATAAAATTATTTTAATAATTTATAAATTCATAAAAAATATGATTAATAATTATTAATGTTTCGAAAGGGTATTTTTCAGTAAAATCAATATATATATATATATATATATATATTTTATTTTCATTAAAAAGATAAATTAATAAATATCTAAATTTTAATTTTTATATTTAACATAATTTTTGACTTTAACATTTTAAAATTATCTTAGGGTGAATTTTTTAGTTTTTTTTAAATAATTGTTTTTTAGCTACAAAGTGAAAAAGTTCTGATTTTTCTTAAACCTTAACTTTTATAAAATTATCATAACCAAAAATGACATAATATTTTTGTAACCATTTTACTTTTAAATTTATATATAATTAAATTAATATATATCATTTAATAATTTAATTTTAATTTATAAAATCCATTATAATGTTTCTAAAACATACGAAATATTTTACTGTAAAAATTATTTTTATTATCCTATAATATTAATTTTCATTACTTGTAGAAATTAAATATATAAAATTGATTTAATATTATAAATCAAAATTTTTATTTTAATCAATATTTTCAATTTCATTTTAGGCATTAAATCAAGATTACTAATATTAATGTTTAATGTCTTGATTACAGTTAGAGGGTTATTTTCATATAATTATTTTATTAAATGTATGAAAAATTGATCTAATAAATTTAATTTATCTATTTTATATAATTTTACTGATATTATTTTTACACATATAAACAAATATATTACCAAAAATTTAATTGGTAATTATTTTTTTATATGATTAAAAAGATTTTTTGGTTAAAATGTTGTTTTTCAAGAAAAAACATTTGTATATATATAAAATTATTAATTTAAAAATATAATCTCCACATATATAAAAATTTATTCGAATTTAATTAAATATATATATTTACGTTCTGAACGTCTATTTTTTGGAGTTATTATCTTTAATTAATTTTAAAAATTTGATTTCTGACATGAAAACTTGTTAGCAAGGTAAATAAATTCTAAAACTCAAAAATCAAGTTGTAAAAGTATAAAAAATATTCAATATATAAAAACAAATTAATATTGGAAGTATTATAAACCTTAAATAATTCCAAACTCAATTATTTGCTATTTTTGACCATTCACCATTGAATTGTGTCCTTATATTATTTTAAAGTAATGAGTAATTATTAAAATTCATGTTTCATCACTTATAAAAAGAAATAACTTATAACACATATAAAACTCAATTAAAAACATTTATCTAAAAAAATTATTACTTAGACTCTACTATTATGTATACCCTCATCTTGAAAGCCTTGGTCTTCCAAAACGCCATGTTAAGTATCCTTAATTTGTTACCCATGATTGATCATCCCAAGGTGGCGGTAATATACACCAAATATCTCTCTAAATTATTTTATTATTTTACATCATCAAACATTTTAAATAAACAAAATTATGTGAAAATATATACTAGTAATTTGAAAAAATGTTATTATATAATTTAATAACAATTTTTTACCTTTCTCAAAAACCATTAAAAATGAATATTTCATCATGCGTATGTGCAGACTACTGGCTCCATGAAAATTATGTTTGATTCTTCATCACCTACTTACAAGGATGGTTATAAAATGTCATTAAAAAAATTATAATGATAATTATATTATTATGATTTAATATTTATAAATAATTCCCCATCTTCCTCCCATTCTATATAAAATGTATGCATCACCCATGTATATATATAGACCAAGACCTCCTTGAAATTGATGTATTTCACATTATATCTGTTATTTTATTCATTATCAAAAAATATTCCAAATTATTGTAAATATACCACCCCTTATTCATTAAAAATAATGAAACAAGATCTTCACCTAGTTCATATATTCCAAAATATTGTAAATATACCACCCCTTATTCATTAAAAATAATGAAACAAGATCTTCACCTAGTTTATCATCGTGAATCATTACTAAAATATGTATGAAATGAAACTAGAACACTGGAAATAATTATTAAACACATATTAAATTACATATAATTATCTCAAAAATGTGAAATTAGAATCTATAAATAAGAATAGATAATACCATTTGGAATCTAATTCTATAAAAATTAAAACTAATAAACACCCATAGTTAAAAATAAAACATAGAAAATTAATATATTTATAATGAATAGTAATAAATGGTGTTTATAAAATGTTATAACATTGAAAAGGATTCTGAATCAGGTGATTCACATACTTATTAGTGATTGATTCTGAAGCCTCATTTTATTATTAAAGTAAAGAAAAGACCTCTTTTGATACAGTAGAGGGAGACCCATTGCATACCTTTAAGGCCCAATGGAAATATAGCCCATTTGATGGTTCTTAGGCCCAAATTTTTGTCCTAAGGCCCATTATGTGAATAGTACTACCATAGTACCCACTTTTAATAGTGCCTCCGCTACTACAGTACCACTACTGTACTGCTACAGTCCCTTCACCCAATGTGTTTTGAGCCCCCGTTTTTCATGTAGGATTATGGGGTGCTTACCACTAATCTAAGCCCCAACTACTTAACATACATATTAATTTTATATAAGAGGTTAATTATCTTTCATATAATTTCGGAATTAATTTATGGTGGTTTTCATCTCAATTTTTCTTCATTTATGTTTGATGCATATTCACCACGTTTTAATATTTTTTTTTGTATATATTGTAAATGGATTTATTTTATTATAAATTTTAATGAAATATATTGTATTTTCAATTCCATATCTTATTGTAACTTTAATATGGTTTTAATTCAAATTATAATGATGATTTAAAGTTTTTGTTAACTATAACCCCTTTTAATTGAGTTACAATGACTCATTTTGATATTCTTAATTCTATGATTGGTTTATTCCAGTATAATATTTTAAATTGAAAATTTCTTTCACTACATGGAAAATGTAACTAATGATTCCAATTTTCCTCCATAATGAATATAATTCCCATAAAATTATAACATTTATATGTATTATCAAAATAATATTTAAGGAAGAAGTTTCATTAATTTCCTTATTTTTAATTCCTACCATATCCACAATTATATTTTGAATCCAAAGTATGGGTTATGTCATGAAACCATAAAATTAACCATATCTTATTTTTAAAAGGAAGATCTATTAAATTATTCTATGATGTGGGATGTCAAGAAATGTATTTAAAAATAATAATAATAAATTATTTCAATTTTAATTTTTTAATATTCCACTCCTAATTTCCTGAAGATATTCTTTATGTATAATTCAAGTGTCCATTATTGAAGGATAATTTTTCAAAAAATTAAATGTTTTCAATATATTTCATTTAATATTTTTGAAAATAACTATAGAATGAGACCCAAAAATTTTTTATTTTATATCGACATAAAAAATGGTTTCTAAATCTATTATTAATGTTTTTCCATGTGAACAATTTTTTTTCCCTTAGAAACCATTATTTTTAATTATTCCATTATTCCATGTTTAAAAATTGTTTTTATAAATAATGATTATTAAAAATTATTTTATAATAATGGTTTATTTTCAATTGTGTTTCACATTAATTAATAGAATGGTCATGAAAATTAATTTTTCATCTTTTCCACCATCGTGAATGATACTTATGTTACACTAGGGATACAATCCATTAGGACCATGAAAATTATTTCTCTGGATGGCTTATGAAATGTTCTTGTAATGTTTTTCATAGAACCTTGCATTTTCTTGGGTTAAATAAGTGATTTTTAATGTAATAATGTTCTCATGTTCTAATGGAACACATGTGTATGAATTATTATTATTATGAAGTTTGGTTTCTAGTTTCAAACAATAATGAAAGGGTTCAGATTTCATATAAGATAAGATAATACAATGTTGAATAAACTTGTAGTTGGTAGCTTTATTTACATGTATTTTTGTGTAAAGGTGATGTTAGATGGTTTTTTAAAAGATTAATTTGTTTAAATTCTAATAGTATATTTATTAAATGGTTTGTCATGTAAACAATATGCGAGTAGATTTATTCACAAGTTTATTGTGTGAATTTGAAACATGTTTCTTTATTGGTAGGTTTGTTGTGTGAATGTGATGTAGAAATCCATGTTCACTATTTTTTTTTAACATGGTTTAAATAGATTTATTAACATGTTTCTTATAAGAACATGATGAATATAGTGAGTTTACAATGTTTTTGCATGATTGTTATGCATGTATCTTGCTTTGAAAGGTTTTTTGTTCTTAGGTTTATACAAAAATCACATATTATGCTATTCTTTGATGACATTGAAATTTTTTTACATCTATGATTATTTAATATGGATGGTTTTTATTATCTCAAATTATATTACCATGATATATATTTTTCCATTTGATATTTAATGTACTTATATAATGGCTTCTGAACAACTCCTAATTTTCCTTGTTCTTATTAATAAGATATTTCTCCCATACCTTTTCATTCTCAAATTATTATAACCTATCCATTAATAAAATTTTGTTATGTTTTTTTATATTAATGAGAGTTTAAATTCACCACCTTATTATTATTCCATTCCCCAGATTATGATGTTTTGTATAACTTATGAGAATTATATAAGGGAGTCTAGTGTTTCTTAATCTTTTATAAATGATCACATATACTTTAAAATAAGTTTCTAAATTACATAATATTTATATACACTAAAATACAAATTCATGGGATTCTATGGTTAATTTATGTTTTGTAATGTTTAACTCATAAAAATTACATTAAATAATGTTATGTATAACTTAGGCCATTTCACATTGTATGAAATCCACTATTTAAAGAGCATGGTTTTAACACCATACCTAAGAGTATGGATCTCATGAATCTTAGTTGAAAAAATAAAAAAAATTATTTAATTTAGATAATTGGTTTATCTTCTTTGTTATTAATAAAATATATATTTAGGGATAACCCTAGAGATAAGTCTAATTATATGATTATATATTGGAATGTTTGTATAGATTAGAGTTTGTGGCTTTACTAGAAATTACTTCCCTTCATAGATACTGGAAGGTTGATAAATTAGTGTAATAGATTCACCTAGAAAAAATCACCTTGAAAAATTCTAGATTAATATCAATTGGATCTTCAATCAGTGCACGAATTGTGGTCAATAGATATCACACATGGATATACACTCATGTGGGATATATTTTAGTTAATTCACATACTCATTACAAAATATTAAGAATTATTTTAATTATATTTGGGGATGAAATATACACCTAGTAATATTAGAAAACCTAATATTAAAATGATAATTGGTAACCTAGGTTAAATATAAGTAGTTATAATATTAACCATGTGTTACATTTTTAAAGTAAATGTGTCATGGTTCAAAATGAATATATAAATAGAGAATACATATTAGTGTAAAGTTTCAAAAAGATCATTTAGTTTTATTAGATATTATCATAATAATTTAGTTTTAGTATTTTTGTAGAAACATATTCAAGAAAATAAACAACTCTAAGGTGCATATCTAGAATATGTTCATACTTATCTAATGAGGTATATTTGCAATAAATGGTTTTTAATCATGATGTATGTATATTATACAGGAAAATTTTATTTCATAGTCATACATAAGATAATATTATTTTTATCTACTTAAAATCTCTATATTGTGTCATGAATTTGTTTTAGATACCAATTTAAATTATTATTATAAATTATTTATTAAAATTGTGAGGATGATATTTATTTATTGGGGGATAATGTAACATTTCAATATTTTACAATAAAAATTTACTTTAAATAAAAACATTATCAACATATTTTTTCCCATGTAACACCCAACTAAAATGAAAATAAACATATTAAATAATTATTATTATGAAGTTTCGAGAATAGTAAAACCTCTAGTAAATAAAACTACTTGATTTAATTAGAAATTAAATTAAAATAGAATTAAAAGAACATAGGTTTTATGATGGAATTTCTCAATAAAATTGGTTTTTCTTTATATACTATATTTTTACTCTAATTATAAATTAATATATTTTGGAATATTATTTTATAGAATCAACTTATTTTTTGAACTCATCATGTTGGAAAAATATTTGGAATATTTTTTCATACATTTTAGACATAATATATTTGTATGTGAAATGTGGGAAATTCAAATTTTAAAATACTTTAACATTTTTTAACTTATCAGAATACCAGAATTAATTAAAATATTTTCATGTTCTTTCTATAAAAATCATATATTTATAAAAAAAATACATAATTTAAAAATGAATATATTGAATTTATGAAACCCATGTTAAGGTTTTAGAGTCTTATGCAATTTTTTATTTTGATTTTTTTGACTAAAAATTATTTTTCATGACATTAACAAATGAAATCATGAAAAATCAGTTTTATATTTTATATAAAAATTTACATGTAATTTAATAAGTTCAAATTTACTTATAGTTATAAAATTATGATCACAAATATTAATGCTAATGATAATGACAATGTAACTAGAACATATATAGGTTTTAACATCAAATTTTATATTTTTAACATCATTTTTATAAGTTATGTTAATGTACTAAACATGTTAAATAATATTTTTAACATAAGTAATCAAAATTGATATTAAAATAATATTTATAAAAAATATGAAATTAATTTCTACAATAAATGATGTTAATGGAGACATTTAATATCTATTATTAAATATCCAACAACAAAATTGAATATTAAAAAACATTTTCATTTATATAAATTATTAAAAGGTTATATATTATTAAAATATTTCAATATATATTTCCATATTCAAAGAGAATAAAAGATTGATATATTAGGGGACTGAAAAAACTAATATGAGTAAAAATAAACATACAGATTCGACTTAATATCCATGGTTGTAGTTGTCTCTATTGACTTGGTTTTCTGTAGAAGAAATAAATCATCACGAAACCAAAGATTTAACACTATGATATTTTAAAAATAAAACTATATTTGATACTGTATAGGACACAAAACACATAACCTAAACAAAATATGGTATAATATTATATAAATATGTCCATCGAAATCTATATATTAAATTGGTCGGTGTGAGGAGGATCAAATAAATTAAGAAATTTTATGTATGATACTACTGAATTTAAATGTATTGAAAAAATATTATTAATTAATCACTCAAAATTTATTAAGGTCATTTTATTCATCAAAAATTCATTTTCTTTAGAAAATGTATTTTGTTTATTTTTTTGAAAAAATATTATAATTAATTTCTAGATATTTTAAACGATTTATTTAAAAAAATTATTTTTTTAATCATCAAGTCAAAATTATCTTTATATTAAAATTTTATATATTTTTTTAAAATATAGATTTTTCATTGAATAGTGAAAAGTACAAAATTTTTATAAAATCATCATCTCATTCATAAAAAAGACACCATATTATTTTTAATTTGACTACAAATTAATATTATTCCCCTTTATATAGAAATAATTTAATTAATGACATATGAATAAAAATTTATGTTATATTGGTATATAAATACTAATAAGCTTAAATGGGATATATTTTTCAGATTTTTTTTTCCTCAATTTCCACGATAGTTATAAAATGAATTTATTCCCCTTACAGAGATTGAACTTGGTAAAATTGGTTGAATATTTCTATTAATAAAAATAAATATTATTTAATATGGTTATATTGATTTTTGGTTGTAATGAATTTTAAAAACAGTTAAAATTCATCACCATTGTAAAAGTGTAAATGATGTCATCTTAGGTCGGAACTAATTTATAAGGACACAATTGTTCATCATTAAAATTAGTGGATGAATCAAGTTAGACCCTTATAACCTTATAATAAATATATATTTTTTTATGAAACTATTTTCCACGGAAGTGACCTATAAAATATTTTATGTAACGAAATATGACAAAATGTAACCATCTTGCTTTATAATATCTCTTATATGTTAAAAAAAGGAAAAGAGATTGTTGTGAATTAATATTAATTTCTATATTCAGAATAATGAAATTAATCACATTAGGGTAATTTAGTTATAATTTTTCCTTTTATAATTACCTTATATTCTTATACAAAACCAAAATAATATTTATTTAAACAAATGAAAAATAAAACATATTTTAATATTTTTATAACTAATATAACATGAATGAATTATTATGTTCCAATTTTTTATATTATTATAATATATTTGGTGCATGTTAATATTTTATATTAAAATTTCATATAAGTCTGGATATTTTAATTTGAAATTATATGAATATAGTCAAAATTTAGTTTCATGGAATTTCGTAACAAAAAATGTTTTATTAAATTAAATACAATTCTTAATAATATAAAATTTGGATAAGTATGTTTTAAATGTTTGAGAATATAAACCATGTCCAATTTATGAGAATTTTTTTCCTATAGTATCCCTCATGGCTGAAAATTTTTCACAAATCAATAATACCACATTATATGTTGAAAAGGTTTAATAAGAGTTAAAATATCCTAAGGGAAAAAAGAAAATCCAAAATATTTCAGAATTTTGTTTATGAGAGTAATTATACTCATAATCATCTTAAAATAAAATAAGATCAATTTAGAGCGATTTGAAGATGATAATTAACTAATATTAACTTAATAATTCAAGAGATTCGAAGAGTTACCCTCCCCTCTCTTGTAAAAGGGAACCAAATATCTAATTTTATTCACACAAGGAAACAAATTTTAATGACCAAATATCTATGCCAATTGATTCCATTAATTCATTACTCTGTCATATATGCCTTGGTTTGATCATAAATCTATGTTAGGAATTATATTTTTATAACCATATAATGTTTTCTGAAGAAAAGGTATAGTTCATAATAAAGGTTTCTCAATTTATTTCTTCTCTTTAATCCTTCAAATATTCTTCTTTAAATGAGGAAATATTAACAATTGTATCTAAAAAATATTTATATCTCTTTATTTTTATTATACTACCTATATCCATCTCCACATCTATAAAATATGAAATGAAACCATCGTTCATGTGTAATGTGTACTACTTTCTCATGAACAAATATTGTTAGTCTTCCATCACCACCTATCATAATTAATTATAATGTTGTATTGAATATATATATATATATATGAAATTAATGTAATATTTATCATGTTAGAAATGTAATATTAAATATGTTTTCTCATCTTTTCATTAATTGAAAAATGATAACATCATTCATGTGTATGTGTGGATTGACACCTCTACAAAGTGATGTTAATTTTTTGTCATCATCACAGAACGTGGATAATATATATAAGTATATTAAAATAAATAATACAGAATTTATGATATGATGATTTTTAAAGGTAAAATAATATATTCCAACTTTCCATACTAATCAATGAACAAAAGGAAACATAACTTGAGCTTACATATAACCTTCCATATCTATGATTATAATGTCGTTTATTTCTAATAAAAATATTTCATTATTGATTTTAAAATACAATTAATGTGTATAAATGATAATATTTTTTGATTATTATTCATGGTAAGTTGAAATAATGCCCCTTTTGACCATATTCAACCTACCAAAATCATTTTGGACATATGAGATAAATTTTATCAAAATAAATTATGTGAACTTAATTGATTATAACATGAAGATAAAAGGAATAATGAACAAGAAAAAGATTCTTATGAATATAAAAACTTAATTTTAATTTTTTATTTAGCAATATAATAAACATATATTACGAGTCATGCTCAATGTAAGGGATTTTGTTTTAAAAATACACTTTTAATATTTCTCTTTTAAATATTTTTCATTTATGTCCATATTTTTAAAAATATCATATTAATGTATATATAGGTATGTAAATTAATTACAAAGGAAATTATGTATCTCTTTATAATTTCTGCCAACGTTTTTTCAAATGGTTTTTTATGGACTGTTTTGAATTTCATAACAAAAAAATATAAATTTTTATTTTAACATATATGTAAAAAATTAGTTTTTCCCAACATTGTAACTATTGTTTTATTTTTATCTTCCTTTAAAATATTTCAAGTTTTATTAAAATAAACAACCCCACACATTAATTACAAGTGATTCAAATTTAAAATTTTGTTTTGAAAGGAATGTGAATTTCATCTTCCCAATGAGTTTTTCATATGGATTTAAAATAATAAATCATGGATTTTATGATGAAAGTGTGAAAGAATAATTTTCTTTATTAATGATATGTTACATGAAAAATATATATGAGAAAATGGTGAGAAAAATAATAATTATATGATATTATTATCCCCATAATTGCTCATAAATAAAGGTGAGACTGATATAACTTATATGAATAGTGAGCTCCCTTATAACTCCACAATGAATTGGGTAATGGTTTTATCCTAAAATACATGAAGGAGGGAGATAACTGGTGTGGTTTATTTATGGATTTTGCTATGATCTAGATATTTCTGAATCAAATTTTTAATGTTTTATGAATATGATTCCTTATGTTATATAAAAATTATTTTTATCATCTTTCTATGAGTTTTAATGTTTTATTTAAATAAATGTGTTTTTATATAGAAATGATATATTTCATACACTCAGATAATAATGTGTTAAAGGTAATTATTTTCTAGGTTTTCCTATTTCAACATAGACTAATAGATTTATTCTATCTATGTTCGTGGTTGAGATTTTTGTGATCATCCAACATATTAAAAAATTTCTCATAGTGTTTATGGATTAGTGAGATCAAATAAGAAGTCACATTGAAACTCAGAATGACTTTTCATAAAAATAAGGAATGTTTATTTATTAAATTGTTATTATGTGGCAAAAATGGATACTAATTAGATGTTTACAACATCTACTTTATGGTATTGTTATGTATGACTTATGAAGAAATTCCCTTATAATCTAAATTCTAATGTACCATAGATATGTCTGAAACTGAATTATTGATTAACACATAAATCAATTGATATAAAATGGGTTTCATGGAAGAGAGTATAATATAATTTAAATGATACTATCTTTTTCCTTTTGCATTATTTTCCTTTTAATAATTAACTTCTAATTTAAATAATGTTATTTTAAATAGATTTATTGTCATTTTTCATGATAGAAGTAATGTGATCTTTCAAAACCTTTATTTACCTTACATATGATTTGGTTATAACTATAATTATATAAGTATGTTTAAACTATTTTTATATCTTATTGAATGTTAAAATAACCTATACGAAATTATTAGACTTATCCAAAACCTTTTCGTTTCACAAAAAAAAGGGGCATGGTATATTTCTCATTTTATTTAAAAATATCACATTTTTCCAATGTCTCAAAAATGAAAATATGAAAAATGAATTGATCATTTATTTTTTGAAGTTGGGCATCATGGAAATGGATAAAGGGAATATCATGGAAATCCTTATAACTTTCTTTAAGGTATTTATTATTTTATTATGTTTAATGTATAAAACATGTTTGGGATTATATTGATGAATCATAAGGACATAATTAATAAATTTTATTGAAGGATTAATGTATTAAGGAATAATATGATGAATTAATTTCTTGGTTTTTGTAGGAATATGGATGATGTGTTTATCTATTGAGTTTTTAAAATTATTTTACTGTAGTATTTTATCAGTGATATTATGATATATTCTAAATATTATGATAATCATGTAACCCATAATAATTATTCTATATTAGGTTTTGTATTCAAAAATTATAATGTATATTGGAAGTAATCAATTCCTTTTTAAATTGACCTAGTGAATAAGTGATAATTTTGGGGAGACATTTTTTATGACATAATAGATGATTGAGTTATATCTGACCTTTATGATTATGGTTTGTTAATTAATGTTTATTTGAGGAATAATCCCTTTAATTTTGTTGGATATAATATTATAGATATTGAGAATCTTTATAGTTCATATGGTCAAAGGTATTGGAATAATCGTGGGTTTTTAAGATTTGATAACATTTTTTCTATCAAATAGATAACCATGAGATTGAAATTTTATTTTGTAATTATGTGATTATTACTATCTTGAAATAAGATCAATATAATTTTTGGAATAATATATGATATTATGGTATTCTATATGAAGAATAAATGTTAAATTATCTACTTGAAATATATTTTATTTAAAGGTAGAATAACGATGATTCGAGTTATTTTTTGAAATTATTAGCTCAAATTATATATTATAGGATTATAGAATGCAGATTTATTCTATGAGAGATTATGTGTGATTGATTTTTTTTGGAGATTAATGCTAAATTTTAATCATATAATATTATTTTATTGACTCACTATAACACTTTGGTTTCAATATTTGATATAAATATTTTTGAAGGATGTTAATTATAGTAATTTATTAAATGATATTGATTGATATTTTTGTGTAATTGTATACGTTTTGGTGATTAATATCTTATTTCTCTATTTGATAGTTCATTAATTTTGAGAGTTATTCCATCATAACCAAATTTGGATTTGGTTAATGTATAAATAAATTAAGTTGATCTTGTTATCCTATTATGGATTATGTGTTTCATTATAAGTTCATTTTAGTGATCCATTCATTAAAAAATTCATCTTGAAAACAAATAGTTGGGAGGAAAATATAAGACTATTGTGTAAATATATTAACAAATGAAATTAAATATTCTAAGTAATTATATTTTCTTATGTTATTTTTTAGATGATAAATGAATTTCTCAATTATATTAAAATAATATCAATACAAAAATTTCAATATATATACTTCATTTATGATTATTCAATGATAGTTTTCAGACCTGTTCAGTTTATAGTTTTGTGGTCGTTTACTTTCTCTTGATCATTAAAATTTTTGGGATAAATGATTTATATCACTCTCAAAAAATATCTAGAAATTTAATTTTTTCCATGTTTATATTTTCACATCCCATAATGTTTCTCATATTTAGAAGCCTAGTTATGTGTAATTTTAGATAAACATCATGTTTTATTCCCCCTCTATTCAAGGGAAATTTTTATTAATCCTTTTGACGATGTGAGATTTGAAGAAACATATTTTCAAATTTCTAATCTTTGATTACTCAGAACATTTAAAAATTGCGGGGACACAATTTTTTAAAGGTGGAGTGGGTGGGGGGGATGTAACAACCCGATATTTTAAAAAGAAAACAATATTCTACAGCATATATAACATGCAACACTGGACCTGAAAGAACATGAATAATTATTATTTAAATATGGCCATTATAAACTAGAAATTAAATATTTGTTAATGAATAAGATTAAATGATTTTTAAAAAATATATAAAGTTTATACTCTATATAATTTTATTGGTAAATTCAGTATAATTAATCACTCAAATGTTAGTAAAGTCATTTTATTCATAAAACATGTGTTGTCTTCAAAAAAATTTTATTATGCTTTATGAGAACATATATTCAATAATTTTGTGAATTTTTTGAAATTTTATTTGATAAAATTAATATTACTTCATAAATAACCATGTTATAATTATTCTAAGATAATGCTTTAGTATTTTTATAAAAAAATTGATTTTCTAGTGAATATTTAATAATAATAATTATGGTCCAACTATAATTTTTATTTCATTTAAAAGGGCCCAAAATATATATAATTCTACCCTAATTAATATAAGACACATTTATTTTACAATAATCTTATTAATTATATGGGATCAAATATACCTTGTGATTTTTGTTTAAAAATACTTTTAGACTTATCAATGTTTTTTTAAAAGGTTTTATCATGCTTTGCGGGATACCTATAAAATAAATTTATAAACATATTAGAGATTTAATTTGGTAAAATGGTTTCAATATTTATAAATAAAAATATTAATATTATTTATGAAAGGAAATATAATTTTTTGGTCATATTGAATAGTCAAAAAGTAAAACATTTTCACCATGGTATGTGGGTAAATCAGGTTAACATAGGTTAAATAAAGGATATACATCCTCCATTTATCTTAATAAATCATATTTAATGAAGTTATTTTGACCCTTATCACCTTAGTCTTAATATTTATTAGTTTATGGGACTTTTTACCCTGAATATGACCTATATTGTGTTTTAAGGAATGAAAAAGAAAAATTGACACAATATTTATATTAAATATCTATTTTAGTATTCAAAAAGGGAAAAACGATATTTGGAAATAAATATTACTAGTTATTATGATCATAATAATAATATTATAATTAGCGTAATTTTGTGTAAATTTTTTATTAATTATATTATTTCATTAAATACTTACACAACCCTTACACTATATTTATTTAATTAAATGGAAAATAATAAAATAATTATAAAATATTAAAATCAATATAATTTTAATGAACTATAATATTCCACCAATTTTTTAGATAATTATAAAATATTTGGGGAGTATGAATGGTTTGTATTCTATTTAAATATTTTTATTGATATTTTTAAAGTAAATTAATTGAATTGCATCCAAATTGAAAATAATGATATTTCATAATTTGTACTATTTTATCAATGTATTTATAATTTATAAAAAACATATCTTAAACTATGTAAATTTAATTTGGTTTATAATATAAATTATGGTCGATTTATCATATTTTTTATAAATTTTATAATAATTTTCATGACCCCTAAAGAGTAAATAACATTAATACTATGGTAATTTTTAAAAAGGGTTAACATAAGTTAACCATAAATATAAGGGTAAAAACATCACATAAACATATACATTTTTTATTTTATGCTTGACTTTCAACTCATACTCATCTTATATTTATTGTTATAAATTTTTATCTATTTTAATATTAAAATTAATTTATATTAATTTAATACTTCATGGAATTGAATGTCTACACCGCCCCTATCTTATAAAAGTCCCCTTATTATCCTCTTTTATTCACACTGTAAAATCATTTTGGTTCATTCAATACCTCCCAAATAACTTTATGACATCCCTCTATACAACTTTGAGGCCTTGTTTGGTTTAGAAAAGTAACCTTGGAATTATTTCACTGTAAAACTATGAGGTTGTATGAAGAAGAGGTATAGTCTTTAATAAAGTGTTTCGTTTTTATTTTTAATACTATTTCATTCAATATTTTTTAAATAATTGCCATTTAACAATTCTAATATCTTACTCATATTATTATATTATTATATTAGTGGTATGACCTATATCCATATGAGATTACCCAACTAGGATTCAAGTTTCACTGAGCAGGGGATGTGGTGATTTAGTGACATCTTTTTCATTTAAATTTACATTCATTAGAAACAAGATTTTACTCATGTTAAATAATCATTTCTCTAATTAAAAAAATCAAACACACAACCACAAGATTACAAGAGTTTACAAGGTTAAATACTCAATAGGAGTAGATATTAAGTCTTATAGTTCAGAAATAATCCAATATCACAAAATACACTAGAAAAAAAATCCTTTTTTGTGGAATGAAGTGAGTAGGATGTGACCATAACATCAAGTACAACATTGATCAAAATAATTTTTCATGTGATTAAAGTAGAAAAATATTATGTAATAAATTTTTTTTGTTACAACCATGGTATGGTGATTCTTGATCAACTTTTTCAAATATGATCTTTCAGAAAAATTATTCAATATCTTAGCAAGAAGTTGGTATAAACATCCTGGACTTCATAATGATACTCAATCAATTTCCCAAGCCTAATTTCAATTTATGTTTGCTCAAAAAGAAAATATCACATTTCCATGCATTATTAGTTTTTGTATGTTGTTTCCATAAACTAGTTGAGTCCCTTGACAGACTTCCCTATACCCACCGGGAACTTTCTAATATCTTCTTTGAACTTACATGCACTAAGTAGCATGATGGATTTACAAAAAACATTTAAATTCTAGGATAAATCTTCTTTGTGGATGGATGATTCCTCTATAAACCACTAATTATTTAAATCCCATTTTTCTTTATGAGCTATTAAACCCAACAAACTCATTCCTCAGACATTTTACTCTTCATATAATCCTCCCTCATGAGCTGATTCAGACACAAAAAATTCATATTATAGAAATGGTCTATTCTAATTAAATTGCCTCTTTATAATGATCTTATTATTGATATTTATATAAAGTAAAAAAATATCCATAAAACCCACTAATAAAAATTACTTGAAACATTGATACGGTATAACATTCACAATGAACTATGCTATTCAGGCCACATAACACCATAATCTGTTGTAAGGGGTGTTATTTTATAAAAATAGAAACCATTTTCAATAGCCTAAATAACCTCTAATCAACTAAAAATGATGATCCACTCATGAAATGAAAGCCTCCAACAAATTTTTTCCTTATGTGGTCCATGTAGAGTGCTTCATGGTCTACATAGTACTACAATGTTAAAATATTCCTTTGTCAATTTTCTTTCCCCATTCCACATACCTCATATAAAGTACATGAACTATGATTCACGGTCCCTAAACTATGTTTCTTGAAATCCATTGTAGAACACCAACATTTTCCATAAAAAAATCTTGATTTTGAGGCCCAAAAATTTGGAAAACCCTTGGATGTTATGCCTGCTTAAATATCTTCATCGACAATACCAACCATTCTGATTCACAATCATATTGATTTTTCAAAAAAGTAAAATTGATATATCAAAAAACATTTAACCATATTATAATAAATTTCATTTCTTTAAAATTATATTGATACCAATGATTTAATGAACACAGACTCTAGTCACACATGATCCATGAAAAATATGAAAAACATGAGTTGAATGAATTTTTATTCAATGAATTAGTTTTTTCTAAAACCACTCTGATAAATTCATCTCAAACCTTATCTATAATAATATTTATCCTTTTTCAATCATGTTTTTCATCCTTATATCTTCCAATTAATGTAATATGACTTCTCTATACTCTTGAAACATATTTAATTCCTAAGTAAATGGGAATTCTTATAAATTGTGAGTCAGATATCTTAAATACGATGGTCAGTACGATCATTCACTTTTACATAGTGAGCTGATTTATTTTCTTCAAAAACATCCTTAAAAAAATTTAAAATACATTAATAAAATAATAATATTTATCATATTGGTCCCAACACCATCTTCCATTCCATTAATTTCATAACCAAACAATCATTCATCTGTACGACAGAATACCACCATGTGAACCATTGTAATTTTTTTCTTTCACCCCCTATAATGAGTATTTGTAATGATATATTTAATGTATATATAGATATTTATAAAACATTCATCTCTATTTAGAATTAAAATAACATCTATTTTAGTAATATTAAATTCATTGAATAATGATAACATTTTTATTGAAAACATTTTGGAAACTATCTCTACGAAGTTATGTGATTTGAACTCCATCACCAAAACACATGGATAATAAATATAAGTATATTAAAAGTAATAATAAGGTATTTATTATATGATTTTATCATAATAAATATAACTAATACAAAGCTTATTTCTATAATGATAATTAAAAATGTACATGTTACTCATATATATATACACCCTAACACCTCTACTCTTGTAACATAGTTACTAATTCACAACTATAATTTATAGTTTGTTTCAAAAAATAGTTTCCATATAGAAATAATTATTATTTCTAGATTATTATTCTATATATGTTTAAATAGTGTCCTATTTTACCATAGGCCACCCACCAAAGTCATTTTGGATATATGTGTTGAATATCATCAAAATGCTTAGCATGAACTTAATTAATTATGAAATTGATTAGAACATGAAAATAAATGGAATAATAAACTTGAAAATAGTTATTATGAAATTAAATTATTAATTTAATTTTGATATTTTGGAAGATCAGTAACATGTAGGAGGAGTTATATTATAGGTAATAGAATTTCTTTTAAAAATACTCTTTTAATGTTTCCCATAAACTCCTTTAATTCCAATAATTTTTTTATAAATATATTATTAATTCATTTATATAAGAAAATTAGAATTATAAAGGAATTTCTATGCCACATTTTTATTTATTTCAATGGTTTCAAAATTATTTTTTATGGAATATTTTAACATTTATTACAAATGAAAAAGGACAATTTTTATTTTAATTTATACTATGATAATGAATTTTCCTACTACTATAACTGTTATTTTATATTATAATTCTATTAAAATATTTAATGATTTATTAAATAAAAGCAACCTTTCCCTTTATTATAGATATTTTAGGTTTGATAATGTATTTTTAAAATAAATCATATTTCAATATCTGGTTTATTTCATATGTGTTAAAAAGAGTTATTCAAGAGTTTAATGATGATATAGTGCAAGAATAAAACTTTTCTTCATGATATGGTACTAAATAATATTATATAAGAAATGAATGAGACAGATATAACATATATTATGGGTTTATCCCCCCTTATATCTCATTAATATGGGTGATCCATATATAGATTATATTAATAGAGATCCCTATTATAGATCTCTAATGAATCGGGGAATGTTATTTATATTCAAAGGAAAATAATTGAGAGTAAACCTGTGTGGTTTCTACAATGTATTTCACTAATCTTTAGGTATTTCGGACATGGGATTAAACGGGTTATAAATATTATGATTTATGTCACATAAAATGTAATTGTATCATATTTCTATGAGTTTTAATGTTTTCTTTGTTATTTTTTTCATTCCAGAAATGATTTATTTTATACAATCAATGAAAAATGTGATAAAGGTAAATATTTTATGGTTGCATTTTTTTCACTTTATAAATTTATTTATTCTTTTTAGGCCCTTTACTCAAATTCTTATTATGAACCCATTTTTTAAAATGATTTTTAAAGGGTTTAATGACATGTTAGAACAAATAAAATTCCTTCTTGATAGTGAGAAAAAATTTTAATTAAAGGAAAAAAATTTTGTTTTTGAATGTTATTTTATTTTTAAATAATGGATAAAAATAAAATACTTCCAACATGTATTTAATGGTTTTTTTTAATGATTTAAGAAATAATTATCTAAAACTATAAAAATTAATGATACACAAGAATGTATGAAAATGAAATCATTACTAAAATCATAGTATTATATAATCCATAATTTTAGCTACTTAGAACAGGGTTAGTGGAATGTGAAGTATTTTAGACTATTTATTATCCATATCATTAATGAAATTCATAAGTTTAAGTAAATATGGAAAATTATCATTCATCGTAAAAAATAATAATTAATAATTATTTAAATTATACACACTAATGATAAATAAATTATATGACTATAGAATATATTTAAATAAAATATTAGAATAATAGAATTAATATATGGTGGAACAATGATTGCAATCAGTGGAGTAGATTTGAAAAGAAAAACAGTGGCTGGTGAAAACATAGATGCATTCAATGAAAAAGTGAAACACAATGTTATAAATTTAATGTGGAAACATAATATTTGAAATTCACAATATAAAAAATATGAAATTTCAATTTTGTGGGATTTGAAATATTATTTGTATGATTTTTTTTCAATAACCAATGATAAAAATCCCCACTAAATAGTTTTTAACATCATTTTCTTTAAAAATGTATTCTATAATTCATGTTTTAAACATAGTTTTTTCATTACAAAACTTATGTTTAAACTTATATTTGTAATTAAAATCTAAATAAAAGACATTAAAACCCATAAAAATAGTTTTTTGATCAGTTTTAAAACAACCATTGTCAAAAATATTAATTTGAGGGGATTTAATTTCAATTATTTATATAAAATAGGGCCATCACCTTTTTTTATTAAATAACCTATCTTAAAACCCTAACTTTGAAACTTTCTTTGTACTGGTGTTGTTAAAGGGGGTTTTCAATGAATTATTTTATTAGTATTGTGAATTTTTATATTAAAAATTAAAATGATCAGTCTTATCTAATTTATTTGATATAATATTTTTACATATATAAATATATATTACCAATCATTTATTTTTTAATTAATGTCAGATAATATTAAGATAACTAAATGTTTAAAACACTATTTTCCTAAAAAAACAGTTTTTCCGAAAAAATTATATGTTTTACTATAAAAACTAATTTTCACATATTCAAAAATTTATTAATAATTAATTGAGTCTTAATTAAGGTTTAGAAAAATATAATTTAGTAAGAGTGGTGATCATATATTTTTTAAAAAAATATTTAATTACATAGCTAAAAACTAGTTACCAGGGTAATCCCAAAATGTAAAAAGTTAAAAACCTAATGATAAAATACTAAAAAATATTTAAAAAATTGAAAAATTAATTATGTAGGCGTAATAAACCATAAAATATCCCAAAATCAATTATTTTATATTTTTTATCCTTTTAACATGGAATAGTGTTATGTTATTATTACAAAGTAAGGAGAAAATACATACATTCCTTTTTCCAAAAAAAAATATATCAATTACACTATAGTTATATATTAATTAAAAAGGTTTACAGTAAATAAAAAATGTTATATAACCTCTCTTCAAATATCTCCTCACATCTTAGAAGTATTGGTGATGAAAAATTTACATGATAAGGATAATCATTGTGTTACCTAAGGGAGTACATAAAATGGATGAGGTAATGTGCTCAACCGAGCTCACATATTTCATTTCTTCTTTTTCTCATAAAACCACTTCAATCATTGAAAATTGGATAATATTTATTTTATAATATGGTGAAATATTTTAATACTAATCCAATTTTAAATTTATTTAATCCTCAAAACCCATTTGAAATATGACGATGTTGTAATTAGTACATACCAATTACCCCCTCCATGGTCAACGTGCTTTATTTTTTATCATCACCTTAACAATTCATTTCTTATAGTTTACTTAATGTTTTAAAAAAAAATTTATAACATGATTAAGATTTTTATAATATAAACCATTCCCAAAAATCCTTCTTATCCATTGAAAATGAGCGCATCACTCATGGGTATGTGTAGACTACAACCTTCACGAGAGTGGTGTATTTCAATTTTCATTAAGTAATTTATTATTCCTCAAGCTCAATAATAATCCTATTAAAAACCATAAGTTAATCTAAATAATCACATTATACTTCTGTAATAATTATATTATAATTAAATCCCCCAATAATCATGCTTATTTAGAAATAATATGATGTTCTTGTTTTGTTCATTGTAATCACCTGCTTGAAGATTCTATTAATTTCGATCATAGATAGAAAATGATATATAATAAGTATTTATATTTTTAAAAACGACATAAAAATGTTTTTTTAATGTTATGGAATTGTAATAGTATTATCCAACATGTTATTTAGATACCTCTGGTTCATTTAAATTACTTAAATAAGATCATCACGAAATTCATTGTCACACATAATATCTAAAATACTTATGAAATAAAAATAAAACATTATAGATCAACATAATACATATATTCCATTTATTATAATGATATAATGATGATTTACATTGAATCTATAATAATAATCGACACAACCATTATGAAACAAATACTATCTAAAATGATCGAATCTAACAAACACCTACTGATGAAAAAAATTATAACAAATATATTTATTATTTTTTATTATAAATAATGATTATAAAATGTTCTTATAATGGTTATGGTTCAGAAATAGGTGATTAAGATAGTAATTATTTTTTATATTTGAGGATAAATCTCTTTCATGGAATTTGGGAATTAATGTATGGGTTTTTTCATCTCTAATTTACTTTATTGAGATATGATTCATATTTAATTAATGTTATATTTTTTTGGTGTATATATTGTATATAGATTTATTTAATATTAATTTTTCATTACATCTAATGGGTTTACAAATCCATCTCATGTTACACCTTTCATGGGTTTTCAATTAGAAAGATAATGGTGATGTAATGGGTTTTGTTAACTCAAATTACCCATTTTGAGTCAAATTTAATCATCTTGAACATCAAAAAATTACTTTTCTGTTATACCAATCTATTATTTTGTATCATAATTTATCATTATCTCAAGGGAAAATGACACTATTGATTCAAATATTCCTCCAGGATGAATTCTTTCATAAAATAAAACATTGTTACGTGTATTTTCATTTTATTTGATGATGATTTTACTTCCATGTAAATATTTTCCCTTCATACCAATATAAACCTTTATATCTGGAAACATAATTATGTACTACATCATGTGAACATGATTCTTTCATTCTTCTATTTTGTAAATGATATTTTATTATATCTTTCAATGATGTTGGAATTTAAAATAATTATTATAAAATATGAAAAATTGTTTCCTCACATGTTAATTATTTTTGTCTTCAACTACAATTTTCCATGAGATAATATTTAGGTATTTTTCAGGGATCTATTATTTAAGGTTAATTTTTAAAGTAAAATTTAAAATTTTTCCAATATTTTAATTAACCATTATGAAAATAACATTTCAACATGACCCATAACATAATCATTGTATGAACATGTTATAAATTTTTTCCAATAATGTATTCATAAGGGTTTAGTATGTGAAAATATTATTTTACCATAAAAACCATTATTTTCATTGAATCTTGTCTTCCATGATTGAAATTTAATTTCATTAAAAACATATTCCTATTGATTTTTAATTAAAAATGGTTGTTTACTTTTATTTTTTAACATTTATTTACTCAATGGTATTGAAAATGAATTTTTTATCTTTATTTATAGCCTTAATTCTTCTTACATTATAATGGGGATATACCATTATAATAAAATCCTCGTTATATCTCTAGACGTATTTTGGAATGTTTTTGTAACATTTTTCACAAAACCAATCCATTTTCCAATAGTTATTTTTGTGTGAATTTTAACGTATAAAAGTTTTCATGTTCTAGTGGAACACATATGGGTAAATGATTGTTATTATGAAGGTGTATGTCATATATAATCCTATCAATTAGTGGTTAAAATTTCACATCACATGAGAAGATGATAATTTTAGTGAATGTTATATGGGAAACATTATTCACGTGTTTTATGTGTGACAGTGATACTGTATATTTTTACACATGTTTTCTATATAAACATAATGTATATATATTTGTAAAAAAAAATTGAAGAGACCCACACTTGATGTAAATGGAAAATACATTAATTTTTCTAAATACATAATACATAACAAAAAAAGACACGAAAGGACCGTAATAGTTTAGTGTCTTTGAAAACACGGAACATAATCTTCTAATCATGGTGAATGATATTCAACATGTCCCATAAAGATCTTTCCCTTTGGTTTTTTTACCTAAAACCATTATTTATATCCTGTAGAAAATAAAACATAAAAATGGTGAGCATAAATGCTCATTAATGGTATATATAGAGAACATAAAACAATCAATAAACATTTGTACGCAAAAATGTGAACATAAAATTTAAACATCAAAATCTTGAGCAATGACATAAAACATGGAAATACGTAAGGCATATATCATAGAGGAACATAAATCATAATAAAATTGCATGGGAATAAAACATGTAATTGTGAAAAAAAATTAAGCACATGATATAATTTCCATAGTTTCCAAGGCATTGCTTCCAAGACCATCATAGTGGACAAAGTCCATTACTGAATCGGGTTTAATTGTCATTCCAACCATGTATTACTGAACAAGATTCACTTGTCATTCCACACATGTTTATCTCATGAGATATAAGTCATTACACAATTCATTTTAGTGAGATATTGGACCCACCCATATCATAATGAAATAATTCTTACTTGTGCCACAAAAAAGACATAAATCATTTCTCATAACCCAATGAATAAAATGGGATTCATAAACATCATCTCGTCATAACATAATACATATAAAAAAATGGATATAATTTCTTCATAAGAAGAATCATACCATGTAAATAATAGAGACATTATACTTGAAACATAATCATACTAAATAATGTCATCTTATATGGAAAATGGTTTTGACGAAACAAATGAAATGAATTCTGGAGGAAAATATCCTTTCTTCTTCAAAATCATTTTCTTTTCATAAAATTTCATTCACTATTAAAATAAAATTATTTTGTTTAAAATAATAATGAAATCTTGTAGAGGAAGCTTCATGAAAATTAGGCATTATAAAACTGTAGAAATCTGTTCTTGCCGTATAAGTAAAAAATACATTCTCATCGTACTTTTGCCAGAAAAGTCAAAAAGTTCCTTGAATGGAAAAAAATGAATGATTGATTCCACAATGTAAAAGTAAAATAGTGGTGAAAATTAATTTAAACATGCATAGAATAATATTAAACAATTTATGAAAAACATTTTTATGGACATGGATGAAAAATATAACCCCTGTAAATAGTTATGTATAAGCAATCTCGGATAAAAATGAGATTGCAAAATTATCACTTACCATATGTCCAAATTCATCATTATGTGTCCAAGAATATTTTATAGTATGTTTAAAAATATTATTAACTTTTAACATATCCATAATAATATTTATTATATCATATATGATTCACTTATGACTTTATATTACTCATTTTTTTGTAAATTCCATGTTAAAACAGCGTTTTGGGTAAAATCGTTTCATTTATTGTAAGTGTTTTGAATTTTTTTTCATGATATTATTATTTATATACTGATTTAATTAATTACAGAATTTAAAACATGATTTATATATAATATATATTCAGTATTTAAATATATATGATAGATCGATAAATGGAATGAAATACACCGTTCATGGAGACGGTAGGTCGTACGTACGCATGAATGCTGTTTTCGTTTCCTTATTGAATTGAATGGAATTAAGTAAATGAAAAAAATATGTACATAAATCCAGTATCATTATTATGTAATATCTTTCATGATTATTTACTATATATACTTTACAATCAAAGTTTAATGGTTAATTATGGAAAATGAATATTATCGCGTTCGAGGAGACAATAGTCCGTACATACGCATGAGCGACATTATCATTCATTTGAAATTAAAATAGTATATAATTGGATGTTATATCATATATAAAAAATCATTATAATGTTATATTTTTTATTTATATCATTTGTACTCATTATTATACCCATCCAAATGATGAAATGTTTGAAAAAAACTACACCACAACGTGGAGACGATAAGCCGTAAGTACGCACGTGTGGTGACATTTTCATTCATTGGATGGTTTAAATAAATAATATGGTTGTACCATTTTTATAATAACATAACAGTATATAGAAGATACTGGAGTTATTAATTTAGAATGGAAACAACAAAGAAGGAGGATGTGGAATAAGAATGAAACTTGAAATAGGTGGTGATATATTTACCTCTTCTTCGGGTTCTTCCTTTTGATTTGATTAAAAGGGCTTCATAGGGTGGTGTTATGACTATAGTATGGCCTCTAAATTAATGTTAGGATAGTTGATAGGGTATTTCAGTAGGGGTTGGCTGAGCCAAATGGCTTTGGAGGTGTGAATTAGAGAGAAGGGGGAGAGCCCTTTTATAAGAGGGGTGAGAGGCACCTTAGAAAAAACTTAAAATATTATTTTATAATAAATTCATATTCCATTTATAATGGTTCCAAAGTCACTTTTTTAAAGGCTAGTGTTGGTATGGGTAAAAATACTCTCAACCAATAGGTTTTAAACAAGTTTAGGTTACCATTTTCACATTATCATTTAGATTTAACTCTAAGTTAAATAATTTAACTTTTATCGTGTCTTCTTGTATTCTTAAACTATATGGTAAATAAACAGATTATAAACTACCAATCGAACCCCAACTGGTTCATTAATGTCATTTATATTATTATATAAGTATTTTGGCCGATCCTTAGATTTTTAGGACCATTATATCAATTTATAAAATAATATTTTTTTAAATATTCTATTATGTCAAATTTTGACACTATTTGGTATTTTGTTTTTTTTAATTCATAACAGCATTATTACATCAAAAAAAATTCTTCTAACCAACACTAATATTTTATATTAACCTATAATATTTCTGTAATTCATAAAAAATGTCCCAATTTACATTTATTTGGATTTTTGATTATGTTAATATTACATTAATAAGGAAATTACTCCATCATCATTGTGTCATAAATAAAATAAATTTTTTAATGTATAAAATATTAATAAAATACCATTATGAATAAACTCTTTTTAGATTTTTAATCAATATTTATAGTCTAACTTATCTTATGTATAACCTTATATTAAAAATTTTTTAGTTACAAATATTTGATTTTAACTATTTTAACTCTTCTTTAAATAAAATAATAAAAAATGTCCTAATCTAATCCAAGTGAATCTAAAGGATAATATTTTATTCCTGAGGTTGTTTTTGGTCGAATTACACTTATCCAATAGAATTAGGACATGTGTTAGGGTGATAATAATATTATTTTACCTTAATTTCCGTATTTACTTTTAACCTTGGTAAATAAAAATTAAAAGTTACTATTCACCAAAATTTCATCTCATTGAACCACATTTTACATACGGATATCAACCATGTCTGTCGGATTTTTGAAATTCAACTCACAGAAATAGTGAAATTATGTTTTATGTAAATTTTCAAATACTACTATGAGGTGGGTAAAAGACAGTAAAACGTTGAATAGAATTTTTATATATCTAAAATTATTATAAAATGACTACAATGAATTACATTGAACATATATATGTATTACGAATCTTTTTTGACCTAAAATAAATTTAAATAAGATAAAATATTATTTAAATAAAAAGTCAGTTTTAACCAATAACTCAGTGTTTTCACTATTCATCAAAAATTGAAAGTTTTCACAAAAATACCAAAAATTTATCCTAGGCTAATTTTGATATTCTAAATCCAAAACTGAAGTCCATTTATAAATATAAAATTTATAAAATTTCAAAAAGTGGGTATTACTATTCACAATGGCTAGTTTATATAATATTTTAATAACATATCATTGTTTAGTAAAACTCGGTATTACGTAGAATCCAAGCTATCAAGGAAGGTTGCTCTTGCGTGTAACACAAGCCAATAATAGTGTTGCATATTATAAAAGCTCTTATAGTATATATCGTATTATGCATGATAAACATGGTGTAGCGTACAACACAAGATATCAAAGAAATTCATAAAAAATATTTCTCCAAAAATCTTAGGGTGTTACATTCTACCCCCCCCCCCCCTCTAAAATGAATTTTTCCCTCGAAATTCATCGGGGTTATAAATCATTTACTACTTGTAAGTTTATTTCATAGAAACTCACATCGTAAAAAGGAATACCAAAACTTAATTTTAAAAACTAAATTATGAGATGTAATGGTTGCCAAAATTAACTCATCACTGTGTTTCCACAGAGGAGAAAATAGGTGAAAATATGGATATGGAAGAGAAATCTAAGTATCATGTTCTGATGGGGAGTGGTAGAGAACATGGCTCTAAAAAATCCAACAACCCCAAAGCCATTAATTTTTGACAATCTGAGGTACCATCATGGTCAACATTTTTTGTTTTAAAGATCATTTCCCTAATGTTGAGAAAATATTGGAATTAGAAGAAATGCATAATTGATTTTGGTAGAATCTCACTGTTAGTCATTCCTTGAACAATTTCCACTTCATCTTTTAATGAAATGAAGTTTAATTTTTCATTCGTGAAATGTTAGTAGATCATGCGATAGAATGATAGGTCATTCCATCTGTCTCAAACAAAAGGTTAGCAAATTTTATTAAATATACATAAGTCCATCTATAGAGATATTAATCGTATATGGTTCCTAAAATGGACTTATACTTCATCTATTATACCGCTTGATAAAATAAAACTATTTTTTACTAAACAGGGACTATTTGTAGGATAGTAGTAGGCGATGAAGGCCGGTCCCACTTCGGTTGTGGGTTCGATTCCTGTATCCTTTCTGACGCGATAGGCTGTCGCCCGTCCTACGGGTTGTCCTTTTTCTAAAACTATACTATTATAACATTTCATAAAAAAATTCCAAAATTTATAGCCTTAATCATTACTATCTGATGTCTAAATTAATCCATTCCAATCATTGTTTTTATCCAAAATACTTTTTTTCCAATCTCATAGTATAAAGAAAAAGATTACTATAGAGGTCATATACAAAGAATGTGATTACCATCATTTTTCCACAATTTATCATAAGATATATCGTATTGGTCATATTTCAAACATGTGAATACCTTAATCATGTATTTTCTTGAAAAATGAATACCCATTGAACTTTAGTGAAAACATGAATTTTGTCAAAAGATAACTCTTTCCACATACCAAAATTCCAAAAATTCTATATACTCAAACCATGATATCACTTTGTCCTTATGCCAGAAATGAGCTCATTAATACTATCAAACATATTATTTTCTCTTTATACCTTCATTATTGTAGATACCTAAATCTTGACATACATTGACATTACATTACTTTTGCCGAATACATAGTACATAACAATAACACACACACAAGGACAGTAATAGTTTAGTGTCTTTGGAAACTCGGAATATAATCTTCTAAACGTGGTGAAAGATCTTCAACATCTCCCATAAAGATATTACCTTTTTTACCTAAAACCTTTCTTTATATCCTGGGGAAAATAAAACATAAAAGGGTGAGCTCAAATGCTCAGTAAGGTTAAACAAAAGGAATATCAATCACATCATATTCATAAGAACAAAACATTTTCGAAATCTTAACCTGAAAAAGAGAGAATAATTTCATAACATGGTATAAATCATAGTAGTGAAATGTAATCCCAATAATCATAACTTAAAACATGAAACTTTGTGGCGTACACACATAATCATAGAGAATCATATCTTATTAGTCAAGACTTATTGCCAAGACTATCTTAGTGGACAAAGTCCCTTTCTGAATCGAGTCACCCTCGTTTCAGTACTGTTTCACTAAACCGGTATAACCTACCATTCCAGCCATGTCTATCTCATGAGATATAAAATCTTTACCCAATGCATTAGAGGGACATATAGGTCCCACCCATCTCTTAATGATACCATTCTTATGTGTGCCACAAAATCATAAACCATACATCATTTCATAACCCATGTAATAAAAATGGGATTATTAAACATCATGACATCATAAAACAATTCATATAAGGTAAAGGAATTCATAAAAATAATTCCATCACAACATAATAAAATCAATGTAATAATAGGGATAAAACAGAACCCTTTATTATCTTAGATGGAAAATAATTTTGATAAAACACTTGAACTCCATTCTTGAGGAAAATATCCTTTCTTCTTCAAAAACATTTTTCCTTTCTTAACATGTCATAAAACTTTAGACTAAAAGAAGTTGATTAAAAATAAACTTGAAAACTTTTAATGGATGCTTCTTAGAAATAATTTTTTAATAATCCATTCATGCTGTATAAGTTAAAAAAACATTCTTCGTACTTTTGTCGAAAAAGTCAAAAAGTACCTCGTACGAAAAACGACAAAAGATTCCTTTCATATATTTTACTAATAACTCACCAAAGGGTAAAATTGGATTTAAAAAATTTTATGTGGATGGAAATAACATTACATATTGAGGAAACATAAATGTGGATGATAAAATACACCCTAGTAAATACCAACGTATAAACAATCTCAGATAAAAATGAGATTTTGATATTTCCCTTACCTTAGGTCTGATTTGCTTTGTAAGTGTCCGAACCTCCTGTATAATGATTTAAATAATGTAATTGACTTATTCCAGAATAATACTCATTGTTATGATATCATATATGGTTCACTTATGACTTTATATTACCCGTTCTTTGGTAAATTCCATGTTAAAGAGCGTTTTGGGTAAAATTGTTTCATTTGTCGTCCGTGTTTTGACTAGTAATTATTTATATGATTACTTAGATCATGATTACTTAATTAAAGAATATAAAACATGATTTATATATATATATATTCAGAATATAAATATATATAATAAATCAGTAAATGGAAAAAATACACCGTTCATGGAGACAGTAGGCCGTACGTACGCATGAACGTTGTTTTCGTTTCCTTACTGAGTTGAACGGAATTAAGTAGATGACGTTCATATATATACACATAAATCAAGTATCATTATAATGTCATATATTTCATGATTACTTATTATATATACTTTATAATCATTCATGAATGGTTTAAAGTGGAGAATGAATCTCATCGCGTCGTGGAGACGGTAGTCGGTACGTACGCACGAGCGATGATATCGTTCTCATGATCGTGAAATTGTATTGGAGTGTATTTATAATATTTCAGAATCAATATCACTTTAAAATAATAATATATAGTTATTATTTACACCATTATACCCATCCAAGGAAGGTGGTGGTGGAAAATAGATTTCACCACGGCGTGGAGACGGTATTCCGTACGTACGCACGCGCGGTGATTTCGTTTTCCGCAGGATGGATAGATGGTGAAATAGGATTGTTTCATACTTATAATAACAAATCAGTGTATGAGTGATACTGATGTTATTACTTCATAATGAAACAACCTAAGAATAATAAGTGGAAGAATAAATAAAGGTGAAAGAATCGGTAACAGAAATTACCTCTTCTTTGAAGAGCCTCTTTGAGACCTCCTCTTAGGGCACTAAGATTGGTCTTTAAAGAATACCAGAACCTCTAGGATGTTTCTAGGGAAGTGTAGAATATACTTTGTCAGGGTTTGGCCGAGATTGATGGCTCAAAGTTGTGTGAGGAGGAGAGGGAGGAGGTGCCCTTTTATAAGGGAGGAGAGGGACACCTTTGGAATTCTTAAAAATATTAATTTATAATAAATCTAACCCCACTTTAAAACCTACAAAAATGACTCATATTCGATGTTTAGATGAGATAGGGTTGTAATCTCATCAACCAATCAAATTTATACATGTTTGGATCTTATTTTAAACCTTATCATTTTGATTTATCCTTATTTAATCTATTAAGTTTATTTGTGGTAATAAAATTATAAATTTTAAATTATAACAAATAATTACTTATTTGTTGTTAAATTTCCATAATTGTTTCCTTTATAACATTATAGACCATATAAATTTAAATTTATAATTTGTAATTATTTTTGTGATTTTTAAACAATTTTATAATATGTTATTTTTATAAAATAACAATAGTGTCAATTTTGACACTATTCATTTATTTGAATTTAAATAAAATATATACAGATGATATGTTCGAACTAAAAGCTTTAATATATTAATAAAAGGTCATATGTATCTATAAAATTAGAGGATCACATTAAATTGTTCATATAATATTTATTTTATTATTTTTAAAACCATTTATTTGGTTTATCTCTTAATAAAATAATTACTACATGATTTTTGTATAATTATTTAATATACTTATTTGTTGCATAAAAATTTAAAATAAAATCCTATGATGAAGATAAATATATTACCTTTCACAATAATACTATTACTAGAATTTATCATCTTAATATAACAATATTTAAATTGTTATATTTATTAAATTATTAAGGTGACAACTTTGACATCATTTAAAATAAAATAATATAGGTGTCATAATTTCTTGTAGAAGACTCCAAATGGTCAAATATTTGACCATTGGATGAATATAGTTTAAATTTACATGACCAATAAGTTTTGGTCAGGGTTTTGTGCCTTTTATGGTCATTATTAGTTTAATAAAAACTATATTCTTGATTTTTCACTAGATAAATAATTTCTGCATCACTATTGTGTCACAATTAATGATAATTATTTAATCCCAAAAAATTATAAATAAATTCTCATGATGTAGATAATTTTTTTTACTTTCTGGAGATTATTCATGTTTGATTTTTTATGATGTTTATCACTAAGTTAAAATTATTATACTTATAAGATTTAAGAGAGTGACATGTTGTCACTTTCTTTGGTTTTAATAATAATTAAATTATTTTCATGGTCAAAAGTCCATAAAATGAATCTAATCTGACCCTTAGTTGATATGGCCTTAATTTTAGCCATCAAATAGAATTTTGGCATGTGTTAGGGTAATTTTATAATATTATATTTACCCTTAATTACCCGATTTACCTTTAACTATGGTAAATAAAATTTACCGTAGTTACTATTCATAATTCCCAAAAATAAAAAGTAGCCTATTAACATAATTTGGACCCAATGCTTCAAAAAATGGAACCCATTTTTTAAAATTCAACACAAAGAAGTTGCAGAAATTAAATTAAAATTAATCCCGTTGTCGAATAAAAACGGGTTTTTGTTTAAAACCTTGCAAAAGATTGAATTGATTTAACCTACGAATTCAAGGTAAAATCAATGCTAATGACATACATTACATTAAATGGTAAAAATATATTCTATTTATACATTAAAACAATTCAATATTATAACTTAACCACATAAGATATTACGATGAAAAAAGCTGTTTTTAATTAAAATATAGTGTGTTTTTACAATTCATTAAATTATGAAAGTTATCGGAAAAATATCAAAACTTTATCTAATGTAAATTTTTATATCCTGATTCAAAAGAAGAATTTTATTTGTCAAATTGAACATATAAACATGTCAAAAACTAGATTTAAAGTGGGTGCGCTATCAAAAGGGGGAAAAATTCATTTTTTGAAAAATACTTATTTTACCCGAAAAAATTATTTTGTTCTTATACCATGTTCTAGAAATGTGTAAGATTAATAATAATGTAATAAAATTCAAAATTTAGTTAACACTATTCATAACGGCTAGTTCATAACAATATTATAATAATATATCGTTGTTTAGTAAAACCCGGTATTGCGTAAAACACACGCTATCGAGGAAGGTCATGATTGCATGTAATGCAAGCCAAGTCAGGGTTGCGTGTAGTGCACAACTCCTTTGTTGTTGCGTATAACAGAATCCAACCATATTTTATTTATACATTGAATATATATATATTTACACTCAATGTTGCGTTGAATAACTTCTATCAAACGAACTTGAAATTGTGTTTAACACGATCCAAGAATAGTGTTGCGTAAACTGCAAGCTAATACGGTGTTGCGTATAGCGCAAGGTAATCTTGGTGTATCGTACAACAGAAGATATGAATGAAATTAAAAATAATGTATCTTATAAAATATCGGGTTGTTACATTCTACCCCCCTTAAAATGAATTACGCCCTCGAAATTCGTCGAGGTTATAAATCATTTACTATTCATAAAAACCCACATCGTAAAAAGAAACACCAAAACTGAAATTTAAAAACTAAAGTATGAAATATAACGGTTACCCAAATGAACTAATCATTGGGTTTCCATATAGGAGAAAATATGGACATGGAATAGAAATCTAACTGTCATGTTATGATGGAGAGTGGTAGAAAACATGGCTATGAAAAAGCCAACAATCACAAAGCCATAAATTTGTGACGATCTAGGGTACCATCAGATTCATCGGATATAAGGGCACTAGGACAAAATTTTTGGTTTTCAAGATCATTTCCCTAATGTTGAAGAATTTGAATTAGAATAAATACTTGCTTTATTTTGGTAAAATATCATTGTTGTTCGTGCCTTGAACAATTTCTACTTCATCTCTTAAATAAATGAAGTTGAATTTGTTATTCGTGAAGTGTTAGCAGATCATGTGATAGAATGACGGGTCATTCCATCTATCTCAAACAAAAGGTTAGCAAAAGTTATTAAATATTCATAAGTCATTCTATAGTGAGATTAATCATATATGGTTCCTAAAATGGACTTATACTTCATATATCATACTTCTTAATATAATAAAACTATTTTCTACAAAACATGGACTTCCTGTAGGCCAGTGGTAGGTGATAAACTCTAGTCGCACTTCAGTTTTGGGTTCGATTCCCACAGCCTTGTCCGACGCGATGGGCTGTCCCCCGTCCTGCAGGTTGTCCTTTTTCTAAAGCTATATTACTATAACATACCATCAATAATATCGAAAAACGTTTTATCCTAACTTAAGTCCAACATAATCCATTCTAATCTTTAGGACTATCTAAAATTCTTCGGTCCAAGCTCATAGTAAAAAGAAAATGGTTACTTGAAATGTCACAGAACAATCACGTGAATGCCATCATTTATCCCCCATATATCATAAGATATATCTTGTTGGTCAAATTACAAACATGTGAATACCATAATCATGTATTCTGTTGAAGAATGAATACCCATTGAACCTTAGTGAAAACATAAATGATGTCAGAAGTTAATTCTTTTAACAAACCAAAATCCAAAAATTCTATATACTCAATCCATTACATAACCTTCTCCTTATATCAGTCATGAGATCATTAATACTATCAAACATTTAATTTTCTCTTTATCCCTTCATTATGCGCATATCATCTATATTCAAAAAATATCTGAATATCCTTTAATGGATACTGGTACCATTAATCATACACTTTCAAAACTCAAGGAAAGACAACAGTGTAACAATCCTTAGATGTCTCTTTATTCCATAGTACCATGAGATTACTTATACAACATTACACTTGATAAACATGTAATCATTCCACTACCTTCTTAAACCATTGACCGAGCTTCAACAATTCTTTCATCTCACACATCATTTGTAGTCTCTTCATCATCATCAACATAAATACTACCCATACGACCATACTGATTCTCTTCATGAGACTTTCCCTTAGGGAACTGGTTTTCATAATGCCCATACATTCCACATTTAAAACATTTAACCATTGTTAATGTCGTAGAAATACCATTATCCTCATCCCTGGTGTTAACTGAACCTTTTCCTTTGCACTTACTGGCTTTGTGTCCTTATTTTCCACACCCAAATCATCTTCCAGTTCCTTTGAAACATTCTCCTTGATGCCTCTTCCCACATTATTTACATAGGGGAAATTGAACTTTCTTTCCTCTATGATCATCATGAAACTCCATCTTTCTCTTATTAGCCGAGTCAGGAAACTTACCAAATTTTACTTTATTGATCATATTATGAGATTTCTGATTCTGCATAATAATGATGTTTGGACTTCCAAATCCCATTTCATTTGATTGCTCATGAAGAATATCATTCCATTGTCCATCATATCCTCCATTATCGTGAATCATCTTGTTTCCAGCCATTTTCTAAAACCCAAAAAGAATAGTGTGAGAGGAAAAAATCATAATAAAGGGGGAGTAACATCAATATCTAACATCTTTGGTTTAATCTAATATCGTTACCATAGTTCTAGGACTATATACTATATGTATACGTATCCTTAGGGACATCCCTAGACATACCTTAGAAATGTCTCTAGGGATCTCACTAATGTTTTCGCATCCTAGTTTCCAAAGGATGACTATACCTTTCCTCTGATACCAACTATAAAGACACGAAGCTTGACGTATATTGAAATTACATTACTTTTTCGGAATAATTAGTACATAACAAAAACACACACACAAGGACCGTAATAGTTTAGTGTCTTTGGAAACTCGGAATATAATCTTCTAAACGTGGAGAAAGATCTTCAACATCTCCCATAAAGATCTTCCCTTTTTTTTTACCTAAAACCTTTCTTTATATCCTGGGTAAAAGAAAACATAAAAGGGTGAGCTCAAATGCTCAGTAAGGGTAAACAAAAGGAATATCAATCACATCATATGCATAAGAACATAACATTTTGGAAATCTTAACCTGCAAAAGAGAGCATAATTTCATAACATGGTATAAATCATAGTAGTGAAATGTAATCCCAATAATAATATCTTAAAACATGAAACATTTTTGCATACACACATAATCATATAGAATCATATCTTATTAGTCAAGACTTATTGCCAAGACTATCTTAGTGGATGAAGTCCCTTTCTGAACCGAGTCACCCTCGTTTCAGTCCTGTTTCACTAAACTGGTATAACCTACCTTTCCATCCATGTCTATCTCATGAGATATAAATTCTTTACCCAATGCATTGGAGGGAGATATAGGTCCCACCCATCTCTTAATGATACCATTCTTATGTGTGCCACAAAATCATAAACCATACATCATTTCATAACCCATGTAATAAAAATGGGATTCTTAAACATGATGACATCATAAAACAATTCATATAAGATAAATGAATTCATAAAAATAATTCCATCACAACATAATCAAATCAATTTAATAATAGGGATAAAACAGAACCCTTTATTATCTTATATGGAAAATAATTTTGATAAAACACTTGAACTCCATTCTTGAGGAAAATATCCTTTCTTCTTCAAAAACATTTTTCCTTTCTTAACATGTCATAAAACATTAAACTAAAAGAAGTTGATTAAAAATAAACTTGAAAACTTGTAAAGGATGCTTCTTAGAAATAATTTTTTAAAATTCCATTCATTCCGTATAAGTTAAAAAAAACATTCTTCGTACTTTTGTCGAAAAAGTCAAAAAGTACCTAATACGAAAAACGACAAAAGATTCTTTTCATATCTTTTACTAAAAACTAACCAAAGGGTAAAATTGGATTTAAACAATTGTAGGTGGATGGAAATAACATTACATATTGAGGAAACATATATGTGGATGATAAAATACACCCCATTAAATACCAACGTATAAACAATCTCGGATAAAAATGAGATTGTGATATTTCCCTTACCTTAGGTCCGATTTGCATTGTAAGTGTCTGAACCTCCAGTATATTGATTTAAATAATGTCATTGACTTATTATAGAATCATACTCATTGTTATGATATCATATATGGTTCACTTATGACTTTATATTACCCATTCTTTTGTAAATTCCATGTTAAAGAGCGTTTTGGGTAAAATTGTTTCATTTGTTGTCCGTGTTTTGAATTGTAATTATTCATATGATTACTTAGATCATGATTACTTAATTCCAGAATATAAAACATGATTTATATATTTATATATTCAGAATATACATATATATAATAAATTAGTAAATGGAAAAAATACACCGTTCATGGAGACGGTAGGCCGTACGTACGCATGAACGCTGTTTTCGTTTCCTTATTGAGCTGAACGGAATTAAGTAGATGACATTCATATATATACACATAAATCAAGTATCATTATTATGTAATATATTTCATGATTACTTATTATATATACTTTATAATCATTCATGAATGGTTTAAATTGGAGAATGAATCGCATCGCGTCGTGGAGACGGTAATCCGTACGTACGCACGAGCGATGATATCATTCTCATGATCGTGGAATTGTATTGGAGTGTATGTATACTATTTCAGAATCAATATCACTTTACAATAATAATATATAGTTATTATGTACACCATTATACCCATCCATGTAAGGTGGTGGTGGAAAATAGATTTCACCACGGCGTGGAGACGGTATTCTGTACGTACGCATGTGCGGTGATTTCGTTTTCCGTAGGATGGATAGATGGTGAAATAGGATTATTTCATAATTATAATAAAATATCAGTATATGAGTGATACTGATGTTATTACTTCATAATGAAACAACCTATGAAAAAGAAGTGGAAGAAGAAATAAAGGTGAATGAATCGGTAACGAAAATTACCTCTTCTTTGAAGCGCCTCTTTGAGACCTCCACTTAGGGAACTAAGATTGGTCTTTAAAGAATCCCAGAACCTCTAGGATGTTTCTAGGGAAGTGGAGAAGATACTTTGGTAGGGGTTGGCCGAGCTTTAAGGCTCAAATTGGTGTGAGGAGGAGAGGGAGGAGGTGCCCTTTTATAAGGGAGGAGAGGGGCACCTTTGGAATTCTTAAAAATATTAATTTATAATAAATCTAAACCCACTTAAAAACCTCCACAAATGACTCATATTCGAATTTTAGATGAGATAGGGTTGTAATCTCTTCAACCAATCAAATTTAGACATGTTTGGATCTTATTTTAAACCTTATCATTTTGATTTATCCTTATTTAATCTATTAAGTTTATTTGTGTTAATAAAATTCTAAATTTTAAATTAAAACAAATAATTACTTATTTGTTGTGGATTTTCCATAATTTTTTACTTTATACCATTATAGACCATATAAATATAAATTTATAATTTTTAAAAAATTTGTGATTTTTAAACTATTTTATAATATGTTATTTTTATAAAATAACAATAGTGTCAATTTTGACACTATTCATTTATTTGAATTTAAATAAAATATATACAGATGATATGTTCGAACTAAAAGCTTAAATATATTAATAAAAGGTCATATGTATCTATAAAATTAGTGGATCGCATTAAATAGTTCATATAATATTTATTTTATTATTTTTAAAACCATTTATTTGGTTTATCTCTTAATAAAATAATTACTACATCATTTTTGTATAATTATTTAATATACTTATTTGTTGCATAAAAAATTAAAATAAAATCCTATGAGGAAGATAAATATATTAACTTTCACAATAATACTTTAACTCGAATTTATCATCTTAAAATCACAATATTTAAATTGTTATATTTATTAAATTATGAAGGTGACAACTTTGGCATCATTTAAAATAAAATAATATAAGTGTCATAATTTCTTGTATAAGACTCCAAATGGTCCCCTATTCGACCATTGGATGAATATAGTTTAAATTTACATTACCAATAAGTTTTGGTCAGGGTTTTGTGCCTTTTATGGTCATTATTAGTTTAATAAAAACTATATTCTTGATTTTTCACTAGATAAATAATTTCTGCATCACTATTGTGTCACAATTAATGATAATTATTTAATCCCAAAAACTTATAAATAAATTATCATGATGTAGATAATTTTGTGATCTTTCTGGAGATTATTCATGTTCTAAGTTTTATGATGTTTATCACTATGTTAAAATTATTATACTTATAAGATTTAAGAGAGTGACATGTTGTCACTTTCTTTGCTTTTACTAATAATTAAATTATTTTCATGGTAAAAAGTCCATAAAATGAACCTAATCCGACCCTTAGTTGATATGGGCTTACTTTTAGCCATCAAATAGAATTTTTTCATGTGTTAGGGAAATTTTATAATATTATATTTACCCTTAATTACCCGATTTACCTTTAACTATGGTAAATAAAATTTACCGTAGTTACTATTCATAATTTACAAAAATAAAAAGTAGCCCATTAACATAAGTTGGACCCACTGATTCCATATATGGAATCCATTTTTTAAAATTCAATACAAATAATTTGCAGAAATTAAATTAAAATTAATCCCGTTGTTGAATAAAAACGGGTTTTTGTTTAAAACATTGCAAAAGATTGAATTGATTTATCCTACGAATTCAAGGTAAAATCAATGCTAATGACATACATTATATTAAATGGTAAAAATATATTCTATTTTTACTTTAAAACCATTCAATATTATAACTTAACCACATAAGATATTACGATGAAAAAAGTTGTTTTTAATTAAAATATAGCGTGTTTTTACTATACATTAAAATATGAAAGTTATCAGAAAAATATAAAAACTTTATCTAATGTAAATTTTTATATCCTGATTCCAAAGAAGAATTTAATTTTGTCAAATTGAACATATAAACATGTCAAAAACTAGATTTAAAGTAGGTGCGCCATCAAAAGGCGTCAAAACTGCAATTTTTGAAAAATACTTATTTTACCCAAAAAATTTATTTTGTTCTTATACCATGTTCTAGAAATGTGTAAGATGAATAATAATGTTATAAAATTCAAAATTTAGTTAATACTATTCATAACGGCTAGTTCATAACAATATTATAATAATATATCGTTGTTTAGTAAAACCCGGTATTGCGTACAACACACGCTATCGAGGAAGGTCACGATTGCGTGGAATGCAAGGCAAGTCAGGGTTGCGTGTAGTGCAGAACTCCTTTGTTGTTGCATATAACAGAATCCAACCATATTTTATTTATACATTGAATATATATATATATACACACTCAATGTTGCGTAGAATAACTTCTATCAAACAAACTTGAAATTGTGTGTAACACGATCCAAGAATAGTGTTGCGTATACTGAAAGCTAATACGGTGTTGCGTATAGTGCAAGGTAATCTTGGTGTATCGTACAACAGAAGATATGAATGAAATTAAAAAGAATGTATCTTATAAAATATCGGGTTGTTACATTCTACCCCCATTAAAATGAATTACGCCCTCGAAATTCGTCGGGGTTATAAATCGTTTACTATTCATAAAAACCCACATCGTAAAAAGAAATACCAAAACTGAACTTTAAAAACTAAAGTATGAAATATAACGGTTACCCAAATGAACTAATCACTGGGTTTCCATATAGGAGAAAATATGGACATGGAAGAGAAATCTAACCGTCATGTTCTGATGGAGAGTTGTAGAGAACATGTCTATGAAAAATCAAACAATCAAAAAGCCATAAATTTCTGATGATCTAGGGTACCATCGGATTCATCGGATATAAGGGCACTAGGACAACATTTTTGGTTTTCAAGATCATTTCCCTAAATTTGATGAATTTGAATTAGAATAAATACTTACTTTATTTTGGTACAATCTCACTGTTGTTCGTGCCTTGAACAATTTCTACTTCATCTCTTAAATAAATGAAGATGAATTTGTTATTTGTGAAGTGTTAGCTGATCATGTGATAGAATGACGGGTCATTCCATCTGTCTCAAACAAAAGGTTAGAAAAATTTATTAAATATATTCACAAGTCATTCTATAGTGAGATTAATCATATATGGTTCCTAAAATGGACTTATACTTCATATATCATACTTCTTAATATAATAAAACTAGTTTCTACTAAACATGGACTTCCTGTAGGCCAGTGGTAGGCGATAAAGGCCAGTCGCACTTCGGTTGTGGGTTCGATTCCCACAGCCTTGTCCGACGCGATGGGCTATCGCCCGTCCTGCAGGTTGTCCTTTTTCTAAAGCTATATTACTATAACATCCCATAAATAATATCGAAAAACCTTTTATCCTAACTTATGTCCAACATAATCCATTCTAATCTTTAGGCTTATCTAAAATACTTCGGTCCAAGATCATAGTATAAAGAAGATGATTACTTGAAATGTCACAGAACAATCACGTGAATGCCATCATTTATCCCCCATATATCATAAGATATATCTTGTTGGTCAAATTACAAACATGTGAATACCTTAATCATGTATTCTCTTGAAGAATGAATACCCATTGAACCATAGTGAAAACATAAATGCTGTCAGAAGTTAACTCTTTTAACATACCAAAATTCAAAAATTCTATATACTCAATCCATTACATAACCTTCTCCTTATATCAATCATGAGCTCATAAATACTATCAAACATTTAATTTTCTCCTTATTCATTCATTATGCGCATATCATCTATATTCCAAAAATATCTAAATATCCTTTAATGGATACTGGTACCATTAATCATACACTTTCAAAACTCAAGGAAAGACAACAGTGTAACAATCCTTAGATGTCACTTTATTCAATAGTACCATGAGATTACTTATACAACATTACACTTGATAAACATTTAATCACTCCACTACCTTCTTAAACCATTGACCGAGAATCAACAATTCTTTCATCTCACATATCATTTGTAGTCTCCTCATCATCATCAACATAAATACTACCCATACGACCATACTGATTCTCTTCATGAGACTTTCCCTTAGGGAACTGGTTTTCATAATTCCCGTGCATTCCACATTTAAAACATTTAACCATTGTTGATGTTGTAGCAATACAATTATCCTCATCCCTGGTGTTAACTGAACCTTTTCCTTTGCACTTACTGGCTTTGTGTCCTTCTTTTCCACACCCAAAGCATCTTCCAGTTCCTTTGAAACATTCTCCTTGATGCCTCTTCCCACATGATTTACATAGGGGAAATTGAACTTTCTTTCCTCTATGATCATCATGAAACTCCATATTTCCCTTATTAGCCGAGTCAGGAAACTTACCGAATTTTACTTTATTGATCATATTATGAGATTGCTGATTCGGCATAATAATGATGTTTGGACTTCCAAATCCAATTTCATTTGATTGCTCATGAAGAATATCATTCCATTGTCCATCATATCCTCCATTATCGGGAATCATCTTGTTTCCAGCCATTTTCTAAAACCCAAAAAGAATAGTGTGAGAAGCAAAAATCATAATAAAGGGGGAGTAACTTCAATATCTAACATCTTTGGTTTAATCTAATATCATTACCATAGTTCTAGGACTATATCCTATAGTTATACTTATCCTTAGGTACATCCCTAGACATACCATAGAAATGACTCTAGGGATCTCACTAACGTTTTCGCATCCTAGTTTCCAAAGGTTGACTATACCTTTCCCCTAATACCAACTATAAAGACCTGAAGCTTGACGTACATTGACATTACATTACTTTTGCGGAATAATTAGTACATAACAAAAACACACACACAAGGATCGTAATAGTTTAGTGTCTTTGGAAACTCGGAATATAATCTTCTAAACATGGCGAAAGATCTTCAACATCTCCCATAAAGATCTTCCCTTTTTTTACCTAAAACCTTTCTTTATATCCTGGGGAAAAGAAAACATAAAAGGGTGAGCTCAAATGCTCATTAAGGGTAAACACAAGGAATATCAATCACATCATATTCATAAGAACATAACATTTTGGAAATCATAACCAGCAAAAGAGAGCATAATTTCATAACATGGTATAAATCATAGTAGTTAAATGTAATCCCAATAATCATAACATAAAACATGAAACTTTGTGTCATACACACATAATCATAGAGAATCATATCTTATTAGTCAAGACTTATTTCCAAGACTATCTTAGTGGAAAAAGTCCCTTTCTGAACCGAGTCACCCTCGTTTCAGTCCTATTTCACTGAACCGGTATAACCTACCATTCCAGCCATGTCTATCTCATGAGATATAAATTCTTTACCCAATTCATTGGTGGGAGATATAGGTCCCACCCATCTCTTAATGATACCATTCTTATGTGTGCCACAAAATCATAAACCATACATCATTTCATAACCCATGTAATAAAAATGGGATTCTTAAACATCATTACATCATAAAACAATTCATATAAGATAAAGGAATTCATAAAAATAATTCCATCACAACATAATCAAATCAATGAAATAATAGGGATAAAACAGAACCCTTTATTATCTGAGATGGAAAATAATTGTGATAAAACACATGAACTCCATTCTTGAGGAAAATATCCTTTCTTCTTCAAAAACATTTTTCCGTTCTTAACATGTCATAAAACTTTAAACTAAAAGAAATTGATTAAAAATAAACATGAAAACTTGTAAAGGATGCTTCTTAGAAATAATGTTTTAAAAATCCATTCATGCCATACAAGTTAAAAAAACATTCTTCGTACTTTTATCGAAAAAGTCAAAAAGTACCTCGTATGAAAAACGACAAAAGATCCCTTTCATATCTTTTACTAAAAACTCGCCAAAGGGTAAAATTGGATTTCAACAATTGTAGGTGGATTGAAATAACATTAAATATTGAGGAAACATAGATGAGGATGATAAAATACACACCAGTAAATACCAACATTTAAACAATCTCGGATAAAAATGAGATTGTGATATTTCCCTTACCTTAGGTCCGATTTCCATTGTAAGTGTCCGAACCTATTGTATAATAATTTAAATAATGTCATTTACTTATTCCATAATCATACTCATTGTTATGATATCATATATGGTTCACTTATGACTTTATATTACCCATTCTTTTGTAAATTCCACGTTAAAGAGCGTTTTGGGTAAAATTGTTTCATTTGTCGTCTGTGTTTTGACTTTTAATTATTCATATGATTACTTAGATCATGATTACTTAATTACAGAATATAAAACATTATTTATATATATATATATATTCAGAATATACATATATATAATAAATCAATAAATTGAAAAAATACACCGTTCATGGAGACGGTAGGCCGTACGTACGCATGAACGCTGTTTTCGTTTCCATATTGAGTTGAAAGGAAATAAGTAGATGACATTCATATATATACACATAAATCAAGTATCATTATTATTTCATATATTTCATGATTACTTATTATATATACATTATAATCATTCATGAATGGTTTAAATTGGAGAATGAATCTCATCGCGTCGTGGAGACGGTAGTCCTTACGTACGCACGAGCTACGATATCGTTCTCATGATCGTGGAATTGTATTGGAGTGTATGTATACTATTTAAGAATAAATATCACTTTACAATAATAATATATAGTTATTATGTACACCATTATACCCATCCAAGTATGGTGGTGGTGGAAAATAGATTTCACCACGGCGTGGAGACGGTATTCCGTACGTACACACACGCGGTGATTTCGTTTTCCGTAGGATGGATAGATGGTGAAATAGGATTGTTTCATACTTATAATAACATATATGTATATGAGTGATACTGATGTTATTACTTCATAATGAAACAACCTAAGAAGAAGAAGTGGAAGAAGAAATAAAGGTGAATGAATCGATAACGGAAATTACCTCTTCTTTGAAGCGCCTCTTTAAGACCTCCTCTTAGGGCACGAAGATTGGTGTTTAAAGAAGACCAGAACAACTAGGATGTTTCTAGGGAAGTGGAGAAGATAATTTGGCATGTTTTGGCCGATCTTTAAGGTTCAATTTGGTGTGAGGAGGAGACGGAGGAGGTGCCCTTTTATAAGGGAGGAGAGGGGCACCTTTGGAATTCTTAAAAATATTAATTTATAATAAATATAACCCCCCTTAAAAACCTCCAAAAATGACTCATATTCGAATTTTAGACGAGATAGGGTTGTAATCTCATCAACCAATCAAATTTAGACATGTTTGGATCTTATTTTAAACCTTATCATTTTGATTTATCCTTATTTAATCTATTAAGATTATTTGTGGTAATAAAATTATAAATTTTAAATTATAACAAATAATTTCTTATTTCTTGTGAATTTTTCCACAATTGTTTATTTTATAACATTATAGACCATATAAATTTAAATTTATAATTTTTAAATATTTTTTTTATTTTTAAACAATTTTATAATATGTTATTTTTATAAAATAACAATAGTGTCAATTTTGACACTATTCATTTATTTGAATTTTAATAAAATATATACAGATGATATGTTCGAAATAAAAGCTTTAATATATTAATAAAATGTCATATGTATATATAAAATTAATATATCACATTAAATAGTTAATATAATACTTATTTTATTATTTTTAGAACCATTTATTTGGTTTATCTTTTAATAAAATAATTATTACATCATTTTTATATAATTATTTAATATACTTATTTGTTGCATAAAAATTTAAAATAAAATCCTATGATGAAGAAAAATATATTACCTATCACAATAATACTGGTAATAGAATTTATCATCTTAAAATCACAATATTTAAATTGTTATATTTATTAAATTATGAAGGTGACAACTTTGGCATCATTTAAAATAAAATAATATAAGTGTCATAATTTCTTGTATAAGACTTCATATGGTCCAATATTAGACCATTGGATGAATATATTTTATATTTACATGACCAATAAGTGTTGGTCAGGGTTTTATTCCTTTTATGGTCATTATTAGTTTAATAAAAACCATATTCTTGATTTTTCAATAGATAAATAATTTCTGCATCACTATTGTGTCACAATTAATGATAATTATTTAATCCCAAAAAATTATAAATAAATTCTCATGATGTAGATAATTGTGTTAGATTTCTGGAGATTATTCAAGATCGAAGTTTTATGATGTTTATCACTAAGTTAAAATTATTATACTTATATGATTTAAGAGAGTGACATGTTGTCACTTTCATTGGTTTTAATAATAATTAAATTATTTTCATGGTAAAAGTCCATAAAATGAATCTATTCCGACCCTTAGTTGATATGGACTTACTTTTAGCCATCAAATATAATTTTTGCATGTGTTTGGGTAATTTTATAATATTATATTTACCCTTAATTACCCGATTTACCTTTAACTATGGTAAATAAAATTTACCGTAGTTACTATTCATAATTCACAAAAATAAAAAGTAGCCTATTAACATAATTTGGACCCACTGATTCCAAATATGGAATCCATTTTTTAAAATTCAATACACATAAGATGCAGAAATTAAATTAAAATTTATCCCGTTGTCGAATAAAAATGGGTTTTTGTTTAAAACATTTTAAAAGATTGAATTGATTTAACCTATGAATTCAAGGTAAAATCAATGCTAATGACATACATTATATTAAATGGTAAAAATATATTCTATTTATACTTTAAAACCATTCAATATTATAACTTAACCACATAAGATATTATGATGAAAAAAGTTGTTTTTAATTAAAATATAGCGTGTTTTTACTATTCATTAAAATATGAAAGTTATCGGAAAAATATCAAAAATTTATCTAATGTAAATTTTTATATCCTGATTCAAAATAAGAATTTTATTTTGTCAAATTGAACATATAAACATGTCAAAAACTAGATTTAAAGTGGGTTCGCCATCAAAAGGTGGAAAAACTTCATTTTTTGAAAAATACTTATTTTACTCGAAAAAATTATTTTGTTCTTATACCATGTTCTAGAAATGTGTAAGATGAATAATAATGTTATAAAATTCAAAATTTAGTTAACACTATTCATAACGGCTAGTTCATAACAATATTATAATAATATATCTTTTTTTAGTAAAACCCGGTATTGCGTACAACACACGCTATCGAGGAAGGTCACGATTGCGTATAATGCAAGCCAAGTCAGGGTTGCGTGTAGTGCACAACTCCTTTGTTGTTGCGTATAACAGAATCCAACCATATTTTATTTATAAATTGAATATATATATATATCTATACACTCAATGTTGCGTAGAATAACTTCTATCAAACGAACTTGAAATTGTGTGTAACACGATCCAAGAATAGTGTTGCGTATACTGCAAGATAATACGGTGTTGCGTATAGCGCAAGGTAATCTTGGTGTATCGTACAACAGAAGATATGAATGAAATTAAAAATAATGTATCTTATAAAATCGTGGGTTGTTACAATTATGCTCATATCATTTTCATTCAAAAAAAATTTCAATCACTTTTCATGGTCACTGGTATCATTAATCATATACATTCTAATACTCAAGGAAAGGCAATAGTGTGACAATCCGTAGATTTTTCTTTATTCCATAGTACCATACATTATTCTTGATAAACATGCAATCATTACACTACCTTCTCATACCATTGATTGAGCGTCATCATTTTATTCCTCAACAATTATTTCATCTCATATATCTTTTATAGTGTCATCATCATCATCAACATAAATACCACCCATGCGACCGTGCTGATTATCATCATGATATTTTCCCTTGGTGAATTGGTTTTAATAATTCCCTTACATTCCACATTTTAAACATACAACCATTGATTATGTCTTAGCAATACCATTATCATTGTCTATTTTGATAACTGATCCTTTTCCATTGAAATTACTGGCTTTGTGTACTTCTTTTCCACACCCAAATAATCTTCTAGTTCCATTGAAACATTCTACTTGATTCATATTCCTACATGACTTACATGAGGGAAATTGAACTTTCTTTCCTCTATGATCATCATGAAACTCCATCATTCTCTTATTAGATGAGTCAGGAATCTTACCAAAGTTGAGATTATTGATCATATTATGGGATTGCTGATTAGGAATAATAAGGATGTTTCGCCTTACCAATACCATATCATTTGGTATCTCATGATGAATATCATTCCATTGTCCATCATATACTCCATTAACATGAATCTTCCTATTTCAATCCATTTTCTAAAACCCAAAAAGAATAGTGTGAGAGGAAAAAATCATTCTAGGAAAATAACATAATTAAGGGGGTTTACATTAAATATCTATGATCATAGGTTTAATTCTATAATCGTTACCGTAACTGTAGGACTATAACATATACATATACTTAACCTTAGGGACAACCCTAGACATACCTTAGAAATATCTCTAGGAATTTGACTAATTTTTTCGCATCCTAGTTTCCAAAGTTTTACTAAACCATTCCTATGATACCAACTATAGACACCCACACTCGACGTATAAGGACATTACAATACTTTCACGGAATACATAATATATAACAAAAACAGACACCCAAGGACCGTAATAGTTTAGTGTCTTGGGAAACTTGGAACATAATCTTTTAATCATGGTGAAAGATCTTCAACATCTCCAATAAAGATCTTCCTCTTTTTTTCATACCTAAAACATTTCCTTATATCCTGGGGAAAACAAAACATAAAAATGGTGAACTCAAATGCTCAGTAACGGTAAATATAGAGAACATAAAACAATCAATAAACATTTGAATGCAAAAACATGAACATAAAATCTATTCATCAAAATCACGAGCAATGACATAAAACTTGGAAGTATGTAAGGAATATATCAAAGAGGAACATAAATCATGATAAAATAGAGTGGGAATAAAACATGTAATTGTGGAAAAACATTAAGCACATGATATGATTTCCATAGTAGCCAAGCTAGTGGTTCCAAGACCATTATTGTGGACAAAGTCCATTACTGAATCAGGTTTACTTGTCGTTCCAGCCCCGTATTACAGAACCAGATTAACTTTCTGTTCCATCCATGTTTATCTCATGAGATATAAATATTTACCCAATGAATTTTAGAGAGATATAGTTATCACTCATCTTATAATGAAATCATTTTTATGTGTGCCACAAAATAAACATAAATCATTCATCATAACACAAAGAATAAAATGGGTTTCATAAACATCATCCCTTCATAATGTAATCCATTTAAAACAAATGAATATAATTTCATCATAAGAAGAATCAAACCATGTAAATAATATAGACATTATACTTGAATAATAATCATACTAAATATTGTCTTCTTAGATGGCAAATAGTTTTGACAAAACACTAGAAATGAATTCTTGCGGAAAATATCCTTTCTTCTTCAAAATCATATTCTTTTCACAAAATTTCATTCACTTTTAAATGAAAAGGACTTTGATGAAAATAATAAATAAATCTTGTAGATAATATTCATGAAAGTTAGTCATTAATAAATCGTAAAAATCTGTTCATGTCGTATAAGTTAAAAAAACATTCTCTTCATACTTTTGCCGGAAAAGTCAAAAAGTTCCTTACATGGTAAATAAAAGAAAGAATACTTCCACAGCGTAAAAGTTAAATTTGTGTAAAAATTAATTTAAACATACATAGAAGAATATTAAACACTTTATGAAAAAAATTTCTATGGACATGGATGAAAAATATAACCCCAATAAATACTTACATATAAGAAATATCGGATAAAAATGAGATTTCAAAATTATCCCTTACCTTATGTCCAAATTCTTTCGAATGTGTATGAAACTTATGTATAGTAGGTTTAAACATATTATTAACTTGTAAAATAACCATCATAATATTTATGATATCATATATGATTCACTTATGACTTTATATTAGTCGTTCTTTGGTAAATTCAATGTCAAAGCAGCGTTTTGGGTAAAATTGTTTAATTTATCGTACGTGTTTTGACTTGTTGTTCTTGATATTTTTACTTATATACTCATTTACTTAATATCAGAATGTAATAAATGATTTATATATAATATATATTCAGCATATAAATATATATGATAGATCGATAAATGTAATGAAATGCACCGTTCATGGAGACGGTTGGCCATACGTACGCATGAACGCTGTTTTCGTTTCCTTATTGAATGGAATGGAATTAAGTAAATGAAACATATATGTAAATAAATCCAGTATAATTAATATGTAATATCTTTCATAATTTTCTATTATATATACTTTATAATCATACTTGAATGGTTAATTATGGAAAATGAATCTCATCGCGTTCATGGAGGCAGTAGTCCATACATACGCACGAGCAAAAATATCATTCTTTTGATATTAAAATCATATATAATTGGATGTTATATCATATATAAATAATAATTATAATTTTATTTTTATTATTTATATCATTTATACTCATTATAATACGCATCAAATTGATGAAATGTTTTAATAACAAACAACACCACGATGTGGAGACGGTAAGATGTATGTATGCACTTGTGGTGACTTTTTAATTCATAGGATGGATAAAATAACTAATATGGTGGTACCATTATTTATAATAACATAAAATTATATATAATATACTGGTTTTATTATTTTATAATGGAAAAAAAGAAGGAGGAAGTGGAAGAAGAAAGGAACTTGAAATTGGTGGTGAGATATTTACCTCTTCTTCGAGTTCATTCTTTTGATTTCATCAAAAGGGCTCTTTAGGATGGTTTTATGAATAACGGAAGGCTACTAGGATGAAGGTAGTATAGTTTAGAGGGTACTTGGGTAGGGGTTTTCCGATCAAAATTTCTTCGGAGGTGTGAATTAGAGAGAAGGTGGGGACCTTTTATAAGAGGGGTGAGGGGAACCTTAGGAAAAACTTAAAACATTATTTTATAATAAATTAATATTCGTTTTATAATGTATCCAAAGTGACTTATTTCTAGGCTAGGGTGGGGATGGTTCTAAATCCTCTAAACCAATATGTTTTAGGGAGGTTTATGTTACCATTTTAACCTTATCATATTGATTTAACTCTAAGTTAGATAATTTAACTTTTACTCTCTCTTCTTGTATTCTTACACTATATGGTTAATAAACACACTATAAACTACCAATAGAACCCCAGTTTCTTCCTTAATGTCATATATATTATTATATAAGTACTTTGGCCGAACCTTTTATTTTTAGGACCCTTACATCAATTAATAATATAATATTTGTTTTAAAAAATCTTTTTTGTCAATTTTGACACTATTTGGTATTTTGTTTTTTTCTAAATTCATAACAGCATTATTACTTAGAATAAAATTAATATAACCAACCCTAATATGTTATATTAACCAAGAAATTATTTTAATACATAAAAATATCAAATTACATTTATTTGGAAATTTATAATATTTCTTATGTTAATATTTCATTAATATGGTAATTAGTGCATCATCATTGTGTCATAAAAAAATTAAATTATTTAATGTCTAAAAAATAAAAATAAAATACCTCTATGTATGAAATATTTTTATGTTTTTAATGAATATATATAGTCGAATTTATCTTATGTATAGCCATATATTAAAAAAAATTTAGTTATTAAACTATGGTTTTAACTATTTTAACTCTTCTTTAAATAAATTAATAATAAATGTCTTAATCTAATCCAAGTGGATATAAAGGGTAATATTTTATTCCTAAGGTTTTTTTCGGTTGAATTAAACTAATCCAATAGAATTAGGACATGTGTTAGGGTTATAATAGTATCATTTTTACACTTAATTACCCTATTTACTTTTAACCGTGGTAAATAAAAGTTAAAAGTTACTAATCACAAAAAAAATATTTTCATCTCATTGAACAAAATTTTACTTAATGAAATAGACCGTGTCTCTCATATTTTTAAAATTCAACTCATAGAAGCAGTAGAATTATGTTTTATGTAAATTTTCTAATGCTCCTAGGAGGTGGGTAAAAGACGGAAAAAAGTTAAATAGATTTTTATATATCTAAAATTATTATAAAATGAATCCAATGAATTACATTGAATTTATATAGGTATTATGTTTCTATTTTGAAATAAAATAAATTTCAATAAAATAAATTATTTTTTAAATAAAAAGTTTGTTTTAACCAATAACTTAGTGTTTTCACTATTCGTCAAAAATTGAATGTTATCAGAAAAATACAAAAAATTCACCCTAGGATAATTTCTATATTTCGAATAAAAAAATGAAGACCATTTTGAAATAAAAAATATATGAAATTTAAAAAAGTGGGTATTACTATTCACAATGGTGAGTTTATATAATATTTTAATAATATATGGTTGTTTAGTGAAACTCGGTATTGCGTACAAAGTAAGCTATAGAGGAGGGTTTCTCTTGCATGTAACACAAGACAAGAATAGTGTTGAATATACTATAAGCTAATACGATGTTTCATATAGCGCATGATAATCTTGGTGTAGCGTACAACACAAGACATCAAAGAAATTAATAAAAAAAATATTTCTCATAAAATCATAGGATGTTACAATTTTTTTATGTGAAAGTTTTTTTAGTGGATTTTTACATAGGTTTTTGTGTGAACATGATGCACATATCATTTTTATTACATTTTCTAGGTAAATTTATTGTTAATATCTTTATACATATGTTTTTTGTGTGAAACAGAATCGTAAAACTTTGCGCACAATTTGTGTGTGAACAAGATGCATGTTTTGTGGTTCAAAATATTTTCTATGCTTATAATGGTGTTATAATCCATTATTATGCTATCTTCCATAAAAATTATGTATTTATGTTGACCTATTTATTCTAACATTTATTTTTTTTATTTAATTACACTCTTCTACCATGGTATATATTTTTCATTAGATATTACAAGTCCTTTAATCTTGACTCATGAAAAACTCATATTTTTTCTTGTTATTTTCAAAAACCCATTTCAAAGTTATTATTTATTCTTATATTATTGTGATGTAACACTTGATGAAATGTTGGTTAGTTTTTTCTCCATACTATCCATATAACATCATGCCTTTTTTAATTTTCCCTTCTGAATGTTATGAATATGGGAATAACTTATCAAAATTCAAGAATGGAGTCTAGTGTGGCTTAATTACGGAGAAATGTTCATGAATAATAAAAAACTAGTTTCTTAATTAGCTTTTCCTAAAAGACACTAAATCATACGTTCAAGGGATGAAGTGATTATTTTGTGAGATTTCATTTATAACTTATTGAAATAATGTAAAATAAGGATTTTTATAGTGTGGGTCATCTTACAAGGTATCAAATCCAGATTTAAAAGAACATGTTTTCAGTAATAGTCCTATGAGTGTGAGGTTTGGGCACCATAACATATCACATTTACACATCCACTAGAAATGGTTGAATTAACCAAATTAGTGATAAGTTCCCCACCATTGTCCCATGATATGTAACGTAAAGATTGAAAAACTCTCAATGTAGTTCCCTATTTAAAGGAACTAGAAATAATGCCTGATATAAGGGTATAACATGGTCATCCCTTGGAGCACTATGAATCCCGATATATGAGAATATACTATAAAATAATTTCATATAGATGTAAGTACAACCAATGTTACATGTACATACAACCCCCCTTCCCCATTTTAAGACATCTCATGACTAGGCCATCATATATGATTTATTCCCACATAATATTTCAATCAGAATCGGGATCCTAGAGAGCCACTACCCAATCCAAAAAGAAAATGTAAATGTGTAATGGGCCACATAACGTAGCATGTAAAACCTATCAAACATCATTATTCGAACAATATAAGAAGATCATAATTTTCCACTCTTCATATAACACTCAAAATCCTTTCTCCAATGTATTACTATTAATAGAAATAAATAATCATTCCCATTCTTAGGGTTTCACACCATCTCAAAATCAAACATCTATAGGTGCGTGAAATGATTACTTTACCCTTTTTTCATGCCTCACTAAGTTAATATATACAATATGTAATTTTTTCCTATATAGATGAAAATAATATGATTGAATAGTTTTTGATGAAAATACACAAGTCATGATCCACAAAAACATGCTTCATCTTATAGTTAGGGTGGTTCCAGTCCCGTGGATAGAGGTCATGAGATCTATAAGAATCTTATTGATCACCTCATATCAAAATTTAATCTAGAAAAACTATAGAGATATAATATTAAACATTATAACCCAACCTTAGGTTTGGAGATATCATAATTTGAGTAGACGTTAACCTCACATTCAACCCCTTAATGGCCCCTTTACACTGATGAATATACCCAAATTCCACTCCTTCTTTAGATTTATTCTCTATGATTAAAATTAGATAAATTTTGAATAAATTCTATTAACTCTTATCAAATATGGTGAATCATTTAACATTGAGAAAATTCCTATTTCCCAGAAAATACACAACTTTCACTATTATATTTTAATCCATACAAATTCAATTTTCAGATATCACATACCCTTGAAAGTACACCTCATGAATCTAAAAAAAATATTTTATTAATATTCCAAATGGATTTTTGATAAAATCATACTAAATACAACATTACGTTTCACAGAATGTTGCTCTCTAGTCTATGAGTATTCAAAAATATCATTGAAATACACCATTGTGATTTTACTTCAGTGGAGATAAAAAATCCCATTCATGAGAAGCATGAAAAGATGTAGATAATTTTTAGAAATGAATTCAATCAAACCATTTAAATATAACTTGTATTTTCTATAAAATTCATACATTGGTATATCCACCAAAATAAACCAATATTAGTAATAGACTGATTTTAGGTCAATCTTTGGGAACCATTGGGATTCACACAATAGGTAAAAAATATTATCTTTACAGGAAAATTGATAAATATTATTCATTGTGATCCCATTTAGATTTTAGTAGTATACAAATAACATTAGGCTATCATTATCCTTTTTAGTGAATTAAATAGGTGTATCCCAATTAGAGGTACTTAGGTTAATGAAACACTTCATCTCAATGTAATTGAGTATAACCTTAAAATATATTATATATGAAATTTTCATTTGATATAATGTTATATATATACGTAAAATAATGAACATGATGTATATCATGTAATTGATCTCCCTCTAAATAGGTAACCTAATGAATTTAACCAATACATGGACTTAACCCTTTGTAGCTTGAATTTCCTGAGTAACTGACCCATGAGTCATATATGAATGTGTAATCCCAAAATACCATTAATTATAACCAGATAAAGACTTAAAAATGATACCTAATAATATATATGATTTCCTGCTAACTTGGATCTCAAATTCTATAACTACCTTTAACTTCTTCCTAAAACCTGATAATAAATCTATGAACTGAATCATAGTTGTGACCTATTCTATACCATACATTACTCTACTTCAATGACCTAGTAAATAAAATATGAAAATTAAATTTTTCTATCACTAATTACCTATAAATGGAATACATTTGGAATGACTGTGAAACCATTCCTAGACCTACCCAACCTATGAATTAACATTGTAAAATATCTCCTAAAACCACTATTTCACACCATTATAAAAGTAATCACCCACACTAAATGAAAGGCCACAACTAATCTCATTGAAGTCATAACATTTTCTTATTAAACTACCATCAATTAATCCATTATTGTAACTCACTTCCATACAAACCACATCATAATGATATTTTGGGTTGAAAACCGTAACTTGGAACCTCACATTTGGCCAAAGATGATTCTTGAACCAATGCGAATTATGGTCTTAATTACCTACATGAAATGAATCAAAATATATTATCCCAGTAAAAACAATAGTAAAGTATATCATGGCCATCATCCCATAATGCAACACATAAACTTTTATGCTTGATATAACTTTATTGATTTGGTAGAAAAAACCTCAATAAATTTTTCTTTTAAGGACTCCGATGAAAATCCATTGTGCCTATTATCCTAAATCATAATTCCCCAACAACACATAGAAGAGGAATGAATAATATTGGCAGCCAACATCATATGTTAACCCCAATTGACAACCGTAAGAATAACCTCAATATCACCCCTAAGTGTAAACATGGCATATCATTGTAGATGCATTTTCTTAAATTATAAAAAAAGATTTTGAAATTACATTTATTGATATAAAACCCATTGTTTTTAAGCATTAAACAAACATACATCCAAAAAAAATCCTAGTATATACTATATAAGGGTCTACCCAGAACCAACAATCATAATCACAATCTAATCCCCCTAGAACAAATCCCATACCTCTAGTTTGAACACATTTTTTGTAGTTAAATATTAAAAATCATCAACATGATTAGGTTAAATTACATAGAACCCATAAAAAATAATTTAGTTAAATAATAAATATATTTTTAATTTTATTTAATCATGTTAAACATATAATAATTAATAAAAGGAGGAAAATGACATGTGAATGTACTTTTGAAATCAAGAGGCATAAAATAAAAAATTCTCACCACCTATGTAAATTGGAAAATTCAATAAAACATCAGAGCTCAGTAATACATGGTGGAGAATATAAATTTAAAAATAATAATAAAATGATTATATATATCTTGAAGACATGAATACCTATTATATAGGTGCTGGTTATATAGAAAAATAACTTCTGATTCGAGTCTCATCCATATAATCACCAATTCAAAATGCCTCAAATAAAAAATAAAAATAAATTATATTTGGTAGAATTTTGTAATTCCCTATACCAAATCGACGAGTCTAAACCAGAGAAACTATAGAAATCATGCTCCAATTATCATACTAAAGTGGATGTTGACTAGTCGTGAGGTACTATGTAATACAATGGAGATACTACACTATAGATATTAACATCCAAAAAATTTCAATAATAGAAACATAAATAATAAATGTCAAACTATAAAGATCTATCATTAAATATAACCATATAAAGATATCATATACTATAAAAATGGATGTAATACCACCATATTATAATGGTAAAAAGGATCCAAATAAGTGGTTGATCAATATACCTGACATATAAACATAATATAAGAATAAATAGGCACAACATCAAAATGATCCCAGTGTATGACTTAGCATGAAATCGATCTTAGAACACAACCACCTAATTAGTAGCCTACTATAGGGACCCGTACTCTTGTATAAATCTATAATAACGGATTATTGTCACAAATTTGGGTATAAATGTAGAGTGTGAGTAATAAAACATCCTTTTAATAAATTTATTAGATATATAAGTGTTTAGGAACTAAATGGAAATGACCATATAACTAAATAACATCATTGTAAGGACATCATTCATAAAAAGGTAACTATAAAACTAGATCATATATATTTAAATTCCATACAAAAGGGAAGATTCATATCATTTTATAAACACATATAATAACAAGACCAGTAATATCTCACTCAATTCATAGTACAACATTAATACCAAATTCAAATACCACAATACGTCTCAGAAAACACCCTCTTATGTAGTCATGATCTCACATCTAATCTCACATAATATTTTTTAATAAAACCTCTCACTTAGGTGTTAACACCTATAATGTTCTAGATTTTGTCATATAGTACACCCTATCACTCCTTGGTGGTCACATGTCCTCATCTGAGTGACACAACATCTTACTTTAGTGGCCTTAATACCCATTATACCTTGACACAAAATCGCATTCGACATTCATATCACTCAAGACTTGGTAATGATTTAATACTTCTTGAACCATAATTTGTAACATTGAATAATCATCAATAATTCTTGAAACAAGCTATTGTCACCAACTAATTCCAACATGACCACATTGATATAGGGAAACCCTAGGGATAACCTATAGGATATTTTGATTTAAAAACAATATGTTACTTACAATAACCATGTTCATTCAACCTAAAAGTCCACAATTGATGGGATTTTCCACCCATGTCCCTAAACAATTATATGGAGAAACATGCTTCAACCATGATTTAAAAACCTACCTTATGGCCTAATAAAACAGGTTTATAGCCTCACCTCGTGGCATAATTTTTTTTTGGATTTTTTATAATGTATAAATTTTTCAAATAACGTCCTTCTATAATGTAAATTTCATCATCCACACCCCACCCAATAACGATTATACAAAAGGGAGAACATGATAGGCCAATTCACAAACCATAATGTATAAAATTACACACAATCATATAAAAATTCCATAACACAATATTGATTTTCAACCATAGTATTAATAGATATTCCTTATATGTGGTTGGCTTTAAACAGATGATAAAACCCCTAAATACCCTGTTTTTTATTACAAACGCATATAATTAGTGATTTTGAGAAGAAAAATAGTTACATATTGAAACTGAGATGCATATTTTGCATAGAAAGGGATAAAATACCAAGAGAAAGTAAAAGACCAGGGACATTTCAAATTGTGAATTAATGAGATTGTTGGAGCTTTTTTTGTCAAATGATACTATAAAATTATTCTAAGATTATCTTGGTATCGTATTAGTGGACGGGAAAATAAAAATTGTTCCTATATTAAATTCATGGAGATCCCCTAAAACAATTACTCGAAGAGGTTATTGTGTCACGGACATGATGTTTATAAAACAAAAAAATCCAAAATAGGTAAATTTTATGACATAAAATTTAGGATCAGAGTCTGAACACCCCCTAATAAGGAATCTTGACACCCAATCAGTCAACATTTTAGTGTTACATGAATATCATTTCACAATGGTGCACCCTAGAAATTCCTTACGGAATAACCCCATGATTGTGTAAGGATCCTTCCCCAATCTATAACATTACCCCAAAATGAAATTCAACACACCATAATCATCAAAATGTTGAATAAATTCATCCCCTATCAATTTTTGACACCCGAATTCAAAACCATGTGCAATCTTTAGCTCCAAAAACAGAAACAATTATACCAAAAAACACAAAAATTTACAGAATTGAAAATTAATAACTCTTGTACATTCATGGGGAATTCTATCCTACATTCTATAAATGTGTAAAGAGTCATAATGAATGTTACACTAAGGGAATGGGTAAATTATTCATCTATGTAAGAATTTCCTAACAATCACATAAATTTTAATGAGATATGAAGACATTGAATAACAAAAATTTAATATCCAGTGTCATTTATTTGTCTATTTGAATTATTAAAATGTGAAATATATTATTGAGAGGAAATATATAAAATTATTTTCATACATTTGGACTCATAATATTAATTTGTATATGAATTTTTTGTTGGGACATTAAAACAACAACAAATGTTGAGTCAATAAGGTTTTCCTTGAGAATTCTCCATTCCTTCTTGTTTTGAAAATCACAAATACCTTATACTTAAGAAAATGTATGTTTTAACCCCCTCAGGAAACTATACTTCTTTATGGAAATTTACATTAACCTGAATTTTCTTATACATAGCAATTTTTTTTCTTAAATTCAAAAACCAGACTCATACCCAAAATCTAGGATCCATATAATGAAAATATTTGGAGCATTCAGTTTTTTAGGATCCGAATTCTGGATGTGATCTGTAATGTAGTTCCAATCCAAATTCTGGACTCTGAGCATTCATGAGTTCAACTCTGAACTCTTAAGCAGTTCGACTCCGAACACTTAAACAGATTGATTCCAAACTCTTAAGCAGTTAGACTCTGAACTCTAAAACAGTTTGACTACGAACATTTACGTAGTTCGACTCTGAACTCTTAAGTAGTTCGACTCCGAACTCTTAAGGAGTTAGACTCCGAACTCTTAAGCAGTTCGAATCCGAACTCTTAAACAATTCTATTCCGAACTCTTAAGCAGTTTGACTCTGAGCTCTTAAACAGTTCAACTCCGAACTTTTATGTAGTTCAACTCCGAACTCTTAAGTATTTTGACTCCAAACTCTGCATGTTCAGATTCCGATATTTGGTGAAACCGGACTCTGAATTCCTACAATACATAATCAGAATATTTCTTAACATAGACACCGAACTTCATTTTGGTTTGACTCCGATATTTTGAATTTCCTACAATCTGAAATATTTATTATCTTTTACTTACAGATGATTCATTTCAAAATGATTTCGTGCATTCAGTTATACATGGTTTGTTATAAAACGATGTCGTCTATTCTATTTCTAATTAACCATTGGTTGAGTAACACATGTACAGGTCCTTCCGAATTTAATGGAAAATATGAATATTGGAGGAGGGAGCTGACCATTGGAGATTTTCCTATAAATAGGAGCTCATTTGAAAGAGCTCAAGAACATGATTGAAACGAGTTGATCGATATAGAAACCACACGTTGTTAAGGTGATATCTAGAGAGAGAATCTTTTCATGCCTTGTGTGTACTGAACTGCTTGTTCATATTGCTTCGTGAGACTCCAGATGTTGGTGATTACATTAGAGGACTTCTGGGGATAGGAAGATAGAGGTGCTGACTACCTTGATGTTTGAGGGATTCCTTGCTGAGGAAGACAGAGGTTCCAACTACCTTGAAGTTGAGGTCTTGTGGGTATAGCAAGAAATAGATTCTTATCTTCGTATCGAGGGCTTATCCTGTTGTGGGTAAGACAGACTTGCTTGAAAGTATAAATCAAGAGACCTTTATCCAAGGTTGTTGGATACCCTTCTCTTTGGGTTAAAAGAGTTATTGTTTGTTACTTTTAGTTTTACTACTTGATTTTTTCCGCTGCATATTGTATTGTAAGGAAAGTATAACCTTCTTGTATTTCCTTACACTTGTACTGTGATTAGTTTAGATTTTATACGCTTTAAGGTATAATCTTATATTGTAAACCTTGTTTCCAATTCTCCAGTTGGTGATAAGAGGTGTTGTGAATCTTCTTAGTTTAACATTGTTAAATATAGAATTTCCTTTTTTATGGAAAACATAGTTATCCATAACTAACTTTAAAGGTTCCAACAGAATTTTTAAAGTGTACAATTCACCCCCCTCTTGTACATTGAGCATCTACATCGTTATTTCGATCCTACAATTGGTATCAGAGGACGGTTTCTGAAATAATTGTACTCATGTATAAGTTTTTCTTGCACTTTATCATTCATTTCGAACATTATCATTCCGAACATTATCATTCCGAACTTTATCATTCTGAAATTTGTCATTCCGAACATTGTGGTTATGAACTATGTCTACTAACTAGTTTGGTTTCCCAAGTTGTTTTAGAATGGTAGGAGTAAATGTTGGTTCTATAGACAATATAAATCCTACATGACCACCATTCTTTGATGGTAATGACTATGAGTACTGGAGAGATTAGAAAAAGACTTTTGTTATCAACACTGGACTGGACAATTTCGTTATGCTTACTGGTGATTTTAAAATACCTGATAAGGAAGTGATATCTTTCACTAACCAGGAAAAGCAAGATTATCAACTCAATTATAAGGTACACAATACCTTACTATGTTCAATGACTAGAAATTTATATAGCCAAATTTCTTCTTGTGAAGCAGCTAATTGTATCTGGAATAAGTTAGATGTTACACACTTTGGCACTTCTAAAGTGATTGAAACTAGGAGATCTATTCATAGAGCTGAATAACATGGATTCAATTTTCCGTATGGTGAACCAATCTGTAATGTTAAATAGAGGTTTATGACTATAGTCAACACTTGACAGTCTATGGTAGAAAATGGGTTAGATGATGAAACCCTTGTAGATAAGATAGTTGATATTATTCCCAATGTGTTCGAATCAAAGAGAACAGCTATAGATTAGAACATGAAGGTCACTCAAATTTCTCTTGATGAGTTATTCAGAACTCTTCTCCAACATGAAACCGGAATGAAGAGAGATGCTGACAACATCAGAAGGAAGAATGGGAATGGTACTATTGCTTTCACAACAACATCACATCATATGAAAGCCAAGACTCATGAGATAGTAACCAGATCCAAGTCTAAGAAGGTAGTTATTCATGCAGATTCTAGTAAAAGTGAAATCTCAGAAAATGAGTTAGAAAATCTTGCTCGAAGGATGAAGAAGATAGCAGGCCAGAGAAATTTCCAATCCAAGTATAAGAAAAAGGAAAGGAAAGAAAGGAAATATGGAGAAGTTACTTGTTACGAATGAAAGAGAGCTGGACATATTAGACCAGATTTTCCTCTACTCAAAAAGAAATAAAGAAAATAAAGGCATTCTGAAAGGAGCAGAATGAAGTATTACAAAACCAATGCTAATAAAGTTCTGAAAGCAAATGACACATGTAGTTCCAGTTGTGGTCTCTTCAGATGAATCTTCTGATTATTAATCTTCAGGAAAGAAGAATCTTGGTCTTATATCCATAATACCTATTGACAATCATTACTTTATGGATAAGGTACGAAATGCTGAATAATTGAACAATGTATCTTTAAATTCTAATGATAGTAATTATTATAACTCCTCAGATGAAGAATCCTCTTCTGATGAAGAAAATACTTCACATACCTATGAAGAAGTTTCTAGGATTGATGAACTTCTTGAGATTGAGAACTCTAAACTCAATAAGAAACTTGATAATCCAAATTCTAGGAATTCTATTCTTAAAAAATAGATATCTGATCTTTATAAAGATATTGATAGAAAACATGCTGATTTTATAAGTATTTAAAAAAATCTTGAGGAAGTAAGTTCTGAGAGGAACAAACTTTCTAAAGAGTTAGGAAAGTAATTCCTAAGTAAAGTGTTTTCGAGCCTAGCTCTAGTTCTAAATCTAATGATTTTGAAGATAAAAACATGGTTATAAAAATCATGTATGAAATCATTTCCTCAAAGAATTTTTTGTCGAACTTTACCCATGGTACGGAAAATTTTGATAAAATATATTCTCAAATACGACCTTTAAGAAACAAATCAGGATTTGGTTATACCCATGCAAAACCAATTTTTAGTAACAACTAATTTGTTCCATAAAGTGCCCCATTTTGTACCAAGTGTCAATGTGGTGGTCACTGGGCAATGAATTGTTCCTTAAATAAAACCCAATCTCTAGGTATTCAAAAAGCCTATTTTTCTAAGAAAGTGTGGGTTCCTAAAATTTTGTTGTCTGGAAATCTGGGATCCAAGAAAGTTTGGATTTCGAAAGTCTAATTATTTTCTTGTTTTCAGGAAGATAGAGGAAGTTCCAACAGAAATATATGGTACATGGATAGTGGATGTTCCCGACATATGACTGGTAACAAAATCTATTTTGAAAAGATTATTAAAATGAATGGAGTAAAGGTAACTTTCAGAGATAATGCACAGGGAGAAATTGTTGGTATTGGTAATATTGTTCTTCTAGGCAAAACTTTGATTTCAAACGTTTTATTTGTTAAGGGTCTTAAGCACAACCTCATTAGCATAAGTCAGTTATGGATGAAAGTTACCTTGTGAATTTTAGGAAAGATAAGTACTTAGTACACAATTCCATGGATGAATTTATTCTCTCAGCAAATAGGCAAAAGAATGATTACTTTTTTGAACTTAGAAGACTTAAGGAGTTATGATTTACCTTGCCTAAGTGCAATGGAAGATCATTCATGGCTATGGAATAGAAGACTAGGACACTGTAATCTTAGAAACTTATGTAAACTCTCTAAGAATAAACTAGTTAAGGATCTACCGGATCTTAGATTTGATTCTTCCAAAGTTTGTGATCCTTGTCAATATGGAAAGAAACATAAATCTAGTTTTAAATCAATTGGTGAAGTCTCAACGACTGATGTGTTACAGTTAGTGTACATGGATCTTTTTGGTCCAACACAAACTAGAATTATTGGAGGCAAATACTATGTGTTTGTTCTAGTTGATGATTACACCAGATTTACATGGGTATATTTTCTAGCAAAGAAGTCTGAATATTTTTCTTATTTCAAAAGTTTTGGAGAACAAGATAAAAATGAGAAAAATCATCCACTGAAAACTATTCATAGTGATCATGGAGGAGAATTTCAAAATTCTGATTTTGATACTTTTTGTAGTAGGAAAGGTATTACTCACAATTTTTCAACACCTAGAACTCCTAAAAAATGGTATAGTTGAAAGAAGAAATAGAATTATTCAAGAGATAACTAGAACCATGTTGAGTGAAAATTCTATATCTAGACATTTCTGGGCTGAAGCTGTACATAATTATTTTTATACTATAAATCGAGTTTTGATTAGTACTTTTCTTAATAAAACTCTTTATGAGTTATGGAATGGTAGAAAACCAAGACTCTCCTTCTTCAAGGTTTTTGGTTGCAAAGTATTCATTCTGAATACTAAAGATAACCTACATAAATTCACACCAAAATCTGATGATGGAATTTTCTTAGGTTATTCCACAAGTTCTATGGCTTATTAAATTTTTTATAAAAATACTTGTACTGTTGAAGAAACAGTGCATGTAAAATTTGATGAGTCTCATCCTTTTATTTTTAAACTATCCCAACCTACATCCTCGGATGTGTTTTCAAAAACTGATTCTCAACCCTTTATAGAAGATCCTTCTAATAAGGAAAGTGTTCAAGAAGATACTTCTGAAATATTTACCCTAGAAGACTTTCTACCCTATGTTGACGAACAGGTTTTCAAAACCCAAAGCAGGTGTTTCTTAAGAATCATCCTAGTGATAGCATCATTGGTGATGTAAATCAACCTGTAAGGACTAGAAATTCATTATGAAATTAAGTAAAAAATCTAGAATTTATTTCCCAATTAGAACCAAAAAGCACTGATGAAGCTTTAGGTGATGATTATTGGATCAAAGCCATGCAAAATAGACTAAATGAATTTGAGAGGAATAAAGTCTGGACCATGGTTGAAAGACCCAAGTAAAATTCTATTATTGGAGTAAAATGATTTTTCAGAAATAAATGTGATGAAAATGGAGTCATTGTATGAAATAAAGCTAGACTTGTGGCTAATTGCTATAATCAGCAAGAGGGAATAGACTCTGAAGAAACCTATGATCCAGTAGCTAGACTTGAATCTATTCATATTCTACTTGCCTTTGCAGCATTCTTAAATTTTAAACAATTTCAAATGGATGTGAAATGTGCTTTTATTAACGGTTATGTTCAAGTGGAAGTTTTTGTTGAACAACCTCCTAGTTTTGAAGATAAAAAACATCCTGATCATGTTTTTAGACTTACCAAATCTTTGTATGGTCTTAAACAAGCCCCACGAGCATGGTATGATAGACTCACATGAATTTTTCTTCAAAATAACTATGTTAAGGGAAATGCAGATCCAACCCTTTTTATAAAGAAAGATAAGAAAAATGTTTTGATTGTTCAAATTTATGTTGATGACATCATATTTGGTTCAACTCAACAATCTTTAACTGATTCTTTTGGAAGTCTAATGAAGTTTGAGTATTAAATGAGTATGATGGTTGAGTTAACTTTTTTCCTTGGTTTTCAAATTTCTCAAAAACCATAAGGAATCTATATATCTCAACATAATTATATTAAAGATCTTCTAAAAAATTATGGTTATGACAACACTAAGAGTATAATTACTCCCATTGGTACCTCAAACTCTTCAGATCTTGATGAAGCTGGGAAACCGGTAGATCAAACGTCTTTTAGAGGTATGATAGGAAGTCTACTTTACTTAACAGCTACTGGACCAGACATAATGTTTTCAGTGTGCTTATGTGGAAGATAGTAATCCAATCCTAAGGAATCTCACCTAAAGGTGGTGAAAAGAGTTTTCTGCTACCTAAAGGGAACCATGGATATATGATTTTTTTTATACTTCTTGAAATGATTTTTTATAAAATCTTTTCTGATGCTGAATTTGGTGGATGTAGAATGGATAGAAAAAGTATATCCAGAACTTTTCATTTATTAGGAGATTCATTATTTTCTTGGTCCTGCAAAAAGAAACATTCAGTAGCACTTTCCACTGCAAAATCTGAATATGTAGCAGCTATAAGTTGTTGTGCTCAAGTGTTATGGATGCAACACACACTCACAGACTATGGCCTATGTTTTACTAAGACTCAAATATTGTGTGATAACACAAGTGCCATTGCCCTAAGTAAGAACCCTGCACATCACCCTCGTGCAAGGCACATAGATATTAGGTACCACTTTCTTAGGTATCACACACTTAAAGGAGATATCATTCTTCAGTTTATCAGAACGCAAGATCAACTTGCTGATATTTTCACAAAATCATTACCCTCTGATATATTTAAATACATTAAACAAAAGTTAGGAATGATAACTGTAAGGTAATCGTTCTTCATTAACTTCTTGTTGAACAAATTCTCCTAACAGTAATTAACTCCTCTTTATAGGGGGAGTACATTTGATTGTTAGTGTAACTAATATTTTTGTAAGTTTCTCAAACTTTTCAGAACAGAAGTTTCCAGAATGAAAATTTATGAAACAAAAATTTCTGGAATGGGAATTTACGGAACTGAAATTTTCAGGACTGAAATTATTAGAATGAGAACATCAGGAATGGAAATCATTGTACTGAAAACTTCTGGAATGGAATTTCTGTACTGGTATGTTTCAGAATGGAGAGTTTCATACAAAAGTTTTTGTAATGAGATTTTTGTACTCGAACATTGTTTTTTTCCCTTCAAGAAGAATATTACCAATTACGAACAATATTTTTAGTCAATCCATAGGCTATGATTTTTTCATTTATAGTTTTGTAATCAAAATTTTCTTACTATTATTTTCCTAATTTTTTTAAAAAATTGTTCGGATTCTAGTTTTTCCTCAAATCCGAATGTTTTCTTTAAAAACCTCAAAAGATCGGAGTCAAATTTTTCTTGTGATATTGTTCTCAACCGTCAGATCAGATCAATGTTTTTTCAACCATTAGATGGATTTTGGAAGACCAATGGTCAAATGCTTTGCCTATATAAAGGGCACCCCGAGGAATTTCCCACATCAGTTTTTCCAAGCTTTTGCATCTCGAATCCTTTCTGCTCTTCTTAAGGCCGGTTCTGAACTTTGTGAAGCCGATCCGAATCTTTCAGATTACTTCACTCCGAATGTTTGTTGAAGCAACTTCTCAAGATATGTCAACTGCGAACCCAATCTCAAATTAATTAGTCTTTAGGGAAAGATTAGTTCCTCAGGATTTCTATAATCTTGATTCCCTTATTTCAAATAACATTAGACTGAATGGATTGGAAGATGTCTCCATAGCAAAGTCAGATAAACAGGATCCAGTTTATACTGATTTGTTGGTAGAGTTTTACGAGTCTGTTTCCTTCCAGAGGGAAGATGGCAGAGAGAGGTTTTCTTTCAAGTCGTATGGGAAGAATTATAATCTTTCTTACACCAAGGCTGCGAGCCTGGTTGGTTTATCATATGAAGGAGAAGCTGAATTCTGCTCTCACAAACTTCTCGATGTGCAAGGAAGTTTCAATAAGAATAAGGCACTGAAGTGTCTTGGGCTAAAGGATGATTCAACTATCATGATTTCTCATCTCACTCCGAAAAATATAATTATTCATCATTGGGTGAAAGGATTTCCGGTTCCAAGAAGAGGAGATAAAGACAATCTGAAGAAGAGTGATATCTATGTCATAGATTTCTTAGTAAATCTAATAAAGATAAATCTAATGAGGCATGTCTTGGGTACAATCAAGAATATCAAGGAAGGAAATTTGATAGCTCATATTATCAAGTTTCCTGCATTATTATCTAAGTTGATAGTTCGATGATTAGAATCCTTCAAGTTTGCCCTCAAATCAATGATCTGGAATTGAAAAGTAATGTTAGTAAGTGATGATACTCTCAGGAGGATGTAGATGGGTTTTTCCACGGAATCCGGAGAATTTTATCCTCTGTGTGTGGAAGAGGTTGAAGCATCTCAGAAAGAGTCACAGAATCCGGAACCATCCAAAAAGAAATGGAATAAGAGAAAGGTTAAGGAAGTAGTTGCTGATGAAGAAATCTCCAAAGCTAAGGAAACTGAATCTGCACCTCCCAAGCCGAAGAAGCAGAATACATATACGGATGAAGTAGCAGCCAAGTGGAGGGAAGATAAAGAGAAGAGGAAGGAAGGGGATCCTTAATTCGGATTGGACCTTGCTGAGGCTAAAGCCTTAAAAGAAAAAGCTGATGAGGAGCTAGAGAGATGAGCGAAGGAAAAGAAAATGAGAAATAATATGTCTGAAGCTGAAGTGGTGCGAAATTTGCTTAAATATACAGAGTTGTCTTCCTAAATTCTTCCAGTTCTGGAATCATTTGGTGTTGAACCTTCTTTACCAGAAACTCCAGCCAAGAAATATGTCACTCCAGAAAAGGAAAAGGGTAAAGAAATAGTTGAAGAAGCTGAGAAGTAAGTTTCTAAAGTAGTAGAGGAAGAAGTTGAAGAAGAATAAGAAGAGGAAAGTGAAGATTTGGATACTCTAATCAAGGATGTACATGACTACAAAGATAAGGCTAAATCCGCCAAGTTAGTTACTCCAGGTAAGGGCGATGAGGAAACTAGCATGCATCATCAAGAAGAAGAAGAAGAAAATGTGTTGTATGATGAAGAATAATCCTATGAGAGGAATTTTCTTGAGGAAGGTCAAGAAAAATAGAAACAAGATGAAGACCAGATCATTCAAGTCTCTGAATCTGAGGAAGTATCTCCTAATGTGGAACCCATTCCGAAATCTGATATGGGGAAGAAAGATCTCATGGAGACACCTATAAAAGATCTCATCAGGAGGAAAGAGGTTGGTGGTACCTCTATAAGGAAGCTGGTGCTAGTTGAAGAAGAGAAATCTCAAAGAGAAATTTCTGATTTGGAATCATCATCTCACGGGAATGATTTTGTAGTTTAGTCTCTGAGAAAGTTGGTGGACAATATTCCGATTCTTCCAACAATAGATTCTAGATGCCAGATGCTGCAACAAACTATGAATTAGAAATAAGATTCTATATCCATGGTCATGGATATGTTTGTGAAGTTGGTAGCTGAACAAAAAAGTTTTCTGATCGATTATGATATAAATAGAAATTCTTGCAGAAAGGTAACAAAGTGGTCTAAGAGAGTTGAAGAAGACTTGACAGTGTATGATAATTTTCAGAATGATGTGAAAGAAGCTTTTTTAAATAGTAGATAAAAAGGTTAAGAATCTTGAAGATGAGCTGATTATTGAGCAGAGTACCCAGAGTCAACAAGTGAAGGAACTCAATGACAAGGAAAATTCTCTAGTTCAAAATCTTATAAATGATAGAAATCTGCAGATTGAGCTTGAGAAAAAAGTGGTTCAGAAAGTTGAGTTGTTAAAGTTTCATAATGAAGCATTGGAGGCTCAGGAAGAAGCTTTAAAAGTCCAGGAAGAAAAGGTAAAAGCCTTGGAAAAGTAAGGTGAGGAAGATCAAAGATACATGAACAAACTCAAAACCTTGTTAAATAATCCCATTCATAAGGAAAAGGAAGACAAATGAACCCACTATGATCTTTTGTTGTAATTTTTTTTCCTTGTAAATTTTTTTCCCAACTCTAATGAAATGGTTATCTGGTAGGTTGCATCTTGTTATATACTAACGTTTTAGGTACCATACTCTTTTTTCCATTCCCTTCGATTATTTTTGAAAATCACAAAGCGAGAGAAGAATAAAAACTACTCCTAAGGAGGAGAAAAGAAACTTTTTTAAGAGAAATATCCTTAAAGAAAGGGGGAGTTTCCCACTACAAGGTCTTTCATTCTTACAATAATGAAAAATCAACTTCAGAAAGTTAGAATACAATCCTTAGAGTTCCAATGCCTACAGGGGAGTTATTTGTATTCACTTTTATCCATGAACAAAGGGAGATAAGTTTTAAATTTCAAAGTCTAATGAAAATTTTCAAAATCCTTATATGTTTTTTCGAAAGGATGTTTGTGCTTTCCAAAAAGGGGGAGATTGTTGATTCAATAAGGTTTTCCTTAGAACATGTCCATTCCTTCTTGTTTTGAAAATCACAAACATGTTATACTTAAGAAAATGTATGTTTTAACACCATTAGGAAAATTTACTTCTGTAATGAAATTTACCTTAATCGGAATTTTCTTATACATAGAAATATTTTTTTCTTAAATTCAATATCCTGATTCATACCCAAACTCCTGGAGCCATATAATGAATAGATTTGGAGCATTCTATTTTTTAGGATCTGAAATCGGGATGTGATCTGTAATGTAGTTCTAATCCGAATTCTCCACTCTGAACATTCATGAGTTCGACTCTGAACTCTTAAGCAGTTCAACTCCGAACTCTTAAACAGTTCGATTCCTAACTCTTAAGCAGTTCGACTCCGAACTCTTAAACAGTTCGACTCCGATATTTTTAATTAGTTTGACTCCGAACTCTTAAGTAGTTCAACTCCGAACTCTTAAGGAGTTCGACTACAAACTCTTAAGTAGTTCGACTCCAAACTCTTAAGAAGTTAGACTCCGAACTCTTAAGCAGTTCAACTCCAAACTCTTAAATAGTACGACTCCGAACTTTTATGTTGTTCAACTCCGAACTCTTAAGTAGTTCGACTCCAAACTCTGCAAGTTCAGATTTCGATCTCTCGTGAAACCAGACTCTGAATTCCTATAAAACAGAATCCGAATATTTCTTAACATAGACTCCGAACATCATTTTGGTTAGACTCCGAAATTTTGACTTGCCTACACTCCGAAATATTGATTAGCTTTTACTTACATATGCTTCATTTCAAAATGACTTCGTGCATTCAATTATACATGGTTTGTTATAAAATGATATCATCTATTCTATTTCTAATTAACCATTGGTTGAGTTACACGTGTACAGGTCCATCCAAATTTCATGGAAAATATGATCGTTGGAGGAGGGAGCTAACCGTTGGAGGATTTACTATAAATAGGAGCTCATATGAAAGAGCACAAGAACATGATTGAAACGATTTGATCGATCTATAAACCACACGTTGTTAAGGTGATTTCTAGAGAGAGAATCTTTTCATGCCTTGTGCGTACTCAACTGCTCGTTCAGATTGCTTCATGTGACTCTGGATATTGGTGATTACATTCGAGGACTTACGGGGATAGGAAGACAGAGGTGCCAACTACCTTGAAGTTCGAGGGCTTCCTTGCTGAGGAAGACAGAGGTTCCAATTACCTTGATTTTGAGGGCTTGCGGGGATAGCATGACAGAGATTCCGAACATCGTATCGAGGGCTTATCCTGGTGTCTGTAAGATAGACTTGCTTGAAAGTATAAATCAAGAGACCATTATCCAAGGATGTTGGATACCCTTCTCTTTGGGTTAAAAGAGTTATTGTTTGTTACATGTAGTTTTACTACTGGTTTGTTTCCGCTGCATATTGTATTATAATGAAAGTATAACCTTCTTGTATTTCCTTACACTTGTACTCTGATTAGTTTAGATTCTATATGCTTTAAGGTAGAATCTTATATTGTAAACCTTATTTCCAATTCTCCATTTGGTGATCAGAGGTGTTGTGAATTTACTTAGTTTAAAATTGTTAAATCTAGACTCTCCTTGTCTAAGGAAATCATAGTTATCCATAACTAACTTTAAAGGTTCCAAAGGAATTTTTAAAGTGCACAATTCACCCCCTCTTGTATATTGATCATCTACATCGTTATTTCGATCCTAAAACAACAACAACAACAATTTTATTATTATTATAATTTGTGTCAAACAAAAAATTGGAAATATAAATGTTCAATTAGTAATTTAGTTATGGTGTGATTTTTTGGGTCAAAATTAATATATATTTGAAGTAAAAATGGTGATATTATTAAATTTTTGGAATGAATTCAACATATTGTGGTTAGTAAAATAGGTTTAAAATTATTAGTATTAAGTTTATTTTTTAGATATGTTTATGGTGGTATTTTTTGAGACATTTATTATTACTAATCATAGAAAATAATATTTTTGTGTCTTATATTAAAATAAGTATATATATATGTGTAATATATATGTGGTTGTATATGTATAAATGTTGTTGTATATATATTTTCAAGGGTATATATATATATATAAATAATGTGTAAATATATTGTTTTGTTAAATATATATATGTACTATATATATGCGAGTGTAAATATGAATATACAATTGTTTTTATAAATATAATGAATATATATATGGGTTATATTATATATATATATATATGGGTGTATATATTTTTATGAAGGTGTGTATAAATAATATATATATATATATGGGTTAAAAAACAAACAAAAAGACAAAAAAATAATATATATATATATATGTGCGAGTGTGTATATATATATACATGTGTGAATATATATAATGTGTATATATATCGGTTAATTATGTATAAAAACACATGGACACACACACATATATTTTTGTGGGTGTATATATATATATGATTGTATATATATAATGAATATATATATATGTGAATGTCTATTAATCTATACTTACAGAAGGAATAAATGTATTTTAACATGGTTTTAAAAAACCCATTTAGTAATTTGGTGGAGGGACATGGATTTAATAGGAGAGAGAAAAAACATAAGATAATGAAATTATTTAATAGAATTATTTGACGATAAGAAAATGAAAAAAATATCAAAAGGAAAATTTGGGGATTCTCTATAATGAACTATAAAAGAGTATTTTATCATCCCTTAACACCTCTCTCCACTCCCTAATGCATCACTTTTTATTTCCTTCATGATCTCTTATATATTTTCCCTTTATTATCATTATTATGATCATCATTCATTGATATATCCTATGATACTGATCGAATTGGGAAACTGTCATTTTCATTGGGGTTTTCACATCGAGTAGAAATTAAATACTATGTTTTATTTTGAATTAAGAGGGGAATATTTTTCATATTTAATTTAATCATTTGTTAAAAATTTTAAATATATAAGATGGAGAAAATTATATTAAATGCTTTTATCACTATGAATTTTCTCTCAGTGGTGAAAATTTACCTTTTTAGTTACTCTTATTATTGGAACATCATTTTATATAATGTAGTCTGTTCATTAGATTTTAAGATATTATGTTTACACGTGTTTTGATGTTACATTTTTATTGTGTTTTCTATACTGATAACCATGTTTTATTTTAGTCTCATGTGGGTTTTGTATTGATCATGAGACACATTATGATCTATGACTCCATGGGTATTTAAAGGGTATCATGATCTATGATTGAGTGTGATCACACATTGATATGTGTTACATCTATATTTTCTCATGATGATATTCTTTTCCTTCCTCATATTCCCAATAATGTGATATGTGTTACCATTTCCATAGAGTTTGATATTGATATTTGAGATAGGTAGACCTTCGTGTGTTTTTCTCTTATAGGGGTTGTGTGCCTGGTTTTTTATGGCAATGATGGTGGAACTGAGAACTTGGATGGAACATGATGCTCTATGGGATTACCACATGGTTATAAATTAAGGGAATGAAAATTTTGGGCTTGACCCGAAGGAGCACATTCAGTGCAACATGGTCAGTGGGCCTCACCCAAGGCATAAACATGGTATTGATGATTGTCCTATAGTAGATTTAGGACACAACAGTCCGGGGCCTTAATAAATGTCTATTCATTGTGACCACTAAGAGATATGTTACGATCCAAGTAGATTTTTCTTACTCACATTGACTTCCATGAATTTCCTTCTTCTATGAAGCCATTATAGGTACACAAGAGGATGTGAGGATGATTGATTAGTAAATCACTGCTCTATTTTGAAATTTATGTTTTTATTCATGTTATGAATTTATTATATTCATGGAATACACCTTTATACTCAATTATAACTTGATATGGACACATAAAAAGTGTCCTACAGAGTAATTTACTCAAACAGTAGTTTATAATTTGAGTAAACTTATATATTTCATGACTAGAGATCTAGAGAAGAGAAATATCACTGTGGTAGATGGATAATTAAAGGATTATGGAGATACATGAGAACCAAAGAGGAATCCAAAGGGATGGTGTATCATTTATTTATTCATAAACACTAATTTTTAATTCTTGGAATCCCACTATGGGAGATCATTTATTTTCATGACATGTATTCCATCATATATTTTTATATGTATTATTATTATATATTTATAATATTTTTCTATTAGTGACATTATATGATAATGGTGGTATTTTATCCCCAATGATGGTCATAGACCCTTAATGCATGTCAGATTACTCTTCAATATGGGGAGGAACGTATAAGGAAATGTGACCCTCTATCTCAAATATGATGGTTCCGTTCAAGGTGTTACAAAATTTAATAAAGCACTAGTTTTTCTAAGATTTAATTTCTAATTGAATTGATTTGTGATAGGTTGGATATGAGTTAGAATGGTTGAGACTCAAGCATGGGAACTATTCATATGTCTGACCCTCACTATATAGTGGATGTGTGAGTTGGAAAAATTTGTGAATTTCTGTTTTTTCTATTTGATATTACCATTGAAGAAATATTACGTTCCTGATAAACATGATTTTGATATGTGATTTAATAGATTTCATGTTTCTTGATTCATCATTCTAGAAAAGTAGGATCACATTCCATATATTTCCTTTGATAGTGATAAAATAAATAAATATCTCTTAAAATTATGATATGTGCCTTTGTGTAATATTAATTCATTATTTTATTTCATATTTTGTATTATATACATGATTATACATATAAAACTCTATCAAATGTGCTGATGTTGGTAATATGAACATGAGCATTAAATTTGTTGTCAGTGTATTTTGTGTTCCTCTATTTTCATGATATTTTTTTATGAGAATTAAATTTTGGTAATGTTATAATTTCTCATAATCCTAAAACTAAATTAGATTTAATATTTTTTTTGATTTATTTATCACTTGGTATAAGTGGTGGTTTCAATGAGTTTGATTGGATATATAATTTAATTATTGCTTATATTTTTTAAAAAATGTAAAAAATATTCTAAATTAATATGAAATATTTGATGTTGGGGAGTATTGGTTCAATGAACATATGTTTTACTCTAGGACGAGAATGATTCTGTTGAGGATATTTGAACGATCTATTTATTTAATCATAAGTTTTTGATTAAAAAATTTATTAAGAGGAAGGATATATGATCTTGAATATATTTATCAAATTATTTTTAAAAAATTTAACTCATAAAATTAATAGAAATATAACTTATTTGATAGCTAGTTAAAATAATAATAATAATAATAATAATAATTATTATTATTATTATTTTAATTGTTTCCAAGAAAAAATGGTAAATATAAATGGGAAATTAATACTTGTGTTGTGGTCAAAATTTTAGTTGGGTGAATATCTATCAGTGGTCAACGTATTAATAGTGGTATTATTACACGTGTAAAATAACTAAAATTTAGCATGGTTAATAGTATTTATTGACAGTTATCAGTATTTAATGGGTATTTTTGATAGATATTTTCATAGTGGAATTAATGGATATATTTATTAATAATAAAATTTATTTTTATACTTTTATAATAAAATACGTGAAATAATATTTGTATTTGTTAACTTAAAATGTGTACATTTATATGAGTTATAGATATTTGTGTGAGTGGGGGGGGGGTTATATTTTTATATGTATGTGTGTATATATTTATGGGTATATATATATATTAATAATGTGTATATATATGGGATAAATATTTATGTACAAATATACATATTTGTGTTGGTGGATATATGTATATGCTTATGTGTATATATATAATGAGAATTTATATGGGTTATTTATATATAAACATGGGTGTCTATATGTACATATAGGTGTGTGTATATATAAGATATATATATATATATATATATATGTATATATGTGTTTGTATATATTTTTATGCATGTGTGGGTAACTATATATATATATGAAGATGATTTTAAATTTTTATTTATCGAATGACTAAATTTTTTTTTGGAGTGGTTTTGAAAAAAAAACATATGAGGTAGTTGGGGGTGGTGCATGGATTTAACACGAGTGTGAAACAAATAATATAAGTAAAACTATTAAATACAATCATTTAATAAGGAGAAATGTGAAATATGTTAAATTGAGAGTGTGGGGAGGATCTTGAGTTTATATCATAGTAGGATTTTCACCTCCCCTCATTCCTTTCTCATCCACCTCATGCCTCGCTCTCGCTCTCTCATAATATATTATATATTATATATATTATATATATTATTATTATGAATTTCCATTGTTGATATCTTCTTTGATACATATCTTATTGATATGCTATTAGTGCCATTAGGTTCCAGTCAACAGGTAGAAATTAAATCTGATGATCATTTTTCAACAAAGTGAGGTGTATTTTTTGATTTAATTTAATTATTTTATTTTTCAGATTTCAAACATTGATGATGATGTTAATTCTATTAAATGATTTGATCACTAGGAAAAATCTTTTAGTGGTGGAACTGGACTCATTTAGTGACCATATTTATCAAAGATTATTTCCTCATAATTTAATAATTTTCATACCATTTTTTGGGATCTCTTTTAAACATTTTTTCATGTTATAATTTTTATTTGTTGAAAGGTATTATGATATATCTTGATTTTGATCACATTTTGGTGTTTGTTTAGCCCATGATTCTTGTTATGATAATTGATTCCATTTGTATTTCTATAGTATTGTTTTCTATCTTTTATTGTGACCGTATGTTGATATATTTTCCTACAATATATTTTCATGATGATATGCATTGAAGGCATTATATACTCTACCAAGTGACGTGTTTTACAATTTCCTTGGAGGTAGTGGTTGGTACATGACACATGTGTACCACCATGTGTTTTTTATCCCATAGAGTGTGAGTATGCATGTATTGCAACTATGAAAGTGATGTACATGAGCATAGGGAATGAGAATGAAGGTCTGTGGCCATGACCTAATGAAACACATTTGGATAATTAGGATATGGGGGCATGTCCCAAGGCAATGTGTTTGGGGGCATGATGGCTTGTGGTACTGACCTGAGAGATTGATGAGTTAGGACTGTATAGGCACCTATCATATGATGAAGTAAACATATGATTGTTTTTTGGGGTCAATCGAACATTATTCCTTGATACTAATGAAATACATGTTATGAGCCTAGTGTCTTGTTATTCCTCACCACGAGTTCCTTGATTATCCTTTCTCCATAAAAAAAATATATGTATAAAGGAGGGTTTCTATTGTCTTTGTTTTCATATGGACTCTCAGTTTTGGATACTATTCTGTCATTCTTGTTATTCATTTATTATATTCAAAGAATACACCGATATACTTGAGAAAATTTGATTAAGTATTCATTGTTGGCGTCTTACTGAGTCTTGTAATCACAAACTACTAGGAAATATGATGTTATAATAGATTTCAAGAATATATATCACATGAAGGGAAAGGGACATATGGTGGATGGTTGAGAATAGGAGTATGATGCTATATGTGGATCAGGATAGACAATGAAGGATCATTATTTCATTTATTTATTCATCTCCATTTATTTTTCATGTTTGGATTTCCACATTGGCAGCCTTTTTATTTATATAGCAAGTATACCATCTTATATTTTCTCATTTTCTAAAATTATATATTAATTATATTATTTCATATTATTTTTCCCATGACATGATACTGAGGGTATAATCACCCCATTTATGGACGTAGAAATCACTACAATTCATATGGCTCTTGCATATGGAGATGCATGCATGCGATTATGTGACTCCGCAACATAGATTCACTAGTTTAGGTGAGGGTGTTTCAAAAAAAGAGGAGAGGATTGATCAGTCTAATATACCAAAAAAAACTAATGTCTTTGACTGTAAGAAGGATTCGAATTATATAGAAAAATGAAACTATCCATAGGTTAAAGAAGAAAATTGATGTCTATAACCTCGAAATCGAAGGGAGGAGTAAGTTCCTACATAATCTTTACCATGGGTGTAAATTATGATAAATAACTAGTGAAATATAAATTTATTATCCAATCATGAACTATAAATATATTTTTTTGATTCACGCTCTTCAAATTACGTTATATCATAAAAGTTTTCTATGGTAATTGATTCATATTCAGAATGTTTTGATACTAACTTACCATTAAAAACATGTTATGGTACGATGGTTTTAGTCTATTCATATAATAATAATTCAATACGAGTTTGTGGGATGATACATCCTAAAAATATTTTTATTCTCCCATTGGTATAATTTATTATGATATCATGCATGTAATATAGTTTTTCACACAGATATAATATAAATTTTTAGTATTGGGAAATATTAATTTATATCCTAAATATTTTAATAATAAAATAATAATGAAAGGATGATGATGAAATCTATTAAGAAAATAATTCCATAATAAGGGTCTTAATACCATAAAATAAATGATACGTGGATTATTTAGTTTGGGAAAAAATTGATGATGAATGAGAATATACATATATATTTCATGATAAGTTTCATGGTCTTCCCCTAGAATGTGAGGATACATTTAACATTGAACTCATACATGATTCTCTACCTATATTTACGAGTACATACAAAATCAACGACATTAAATAAGAGGAATTGAAGAAGAAACACCTATAGAATTTATAAAGGGGATTTATATTCCCATTTTTATGTTGATGGGATGATCTGGTACTCATTTTTCTAAATAATGATCAATCAATTCATGTTATATTGATTATTTTTATTTAATTAAAATCATGATTTTGAATAGAAAATATCAACTTCCTTATATTGATGTTATTTTATCAAAAATAAACTGGAAAATATATCTAAAAGTTAGAACTTCAGTATTGATATCATCAAAAAATTTTAATAAGGGAATATGTAACAACAAAACCTTCTACATAGTGTATGGATACCCTGAATTCAATTTGAAGCCTTTTCTGGTTATGAAATCACTTACTATCATGTTGGATATTAATATTCGAGTCATTATATACTAAATGGATAAATTTTTTGATTTAATTTTGGAAGATATTTTCATATATTCCAAAATAAAGGAAGAAAATGAAGATAATTTTTGAATTATAGTAAATACATTATAAACGGAGAAACTCAAATTTCATAAATTGTGGATTTTGGATAAAAACGTGTCCTTATTATGTCATGTAATATCGCACAAGTGTATATTCAAGGATCTATACAAGTTAGATATGATTAAATAATTTACTATAAAAATAAAATAAAAGATAAAAATAGTATTCTAGGATTGAATGGATGTTACTGACACATCATTAGATATTTATCCTAATTGTAAAATACTGTAACACATTAACATAGAATAGAGAAATTTTTCACGAGATAAAATTATATGAAATAAAAAAAATGAGATTATTATGAATTATATTATAATACATATACCCACAATATCATATTATAGATATGTGTTTCTAATACATAATTAAGCATAAAAAAGTTATTGGGAAATGAGATTATTAAAAATTTACAATGTGATATCTTTTGATAAGAATCATTTAAAGACTCATGATCAATACTTCATAATGCATGATTTAGTGTTAGATGTGGGAATTTTTGTATTAAATATTTCTGGACATATATATATATATATAGATAGAATTATGATATATATATTTCACATGAAATCTTAAATTATATATTCATAAAGAGTAAACTGAGGAAGCACGAAAGGTTATTACTAGAGTTTATCAAGGATTATGATTTTGATAGAGTTTGAATGTTATTTAATTATTTTATAATTTTAATGACTTAATCCTGACAATTTTTATATTCTGAAAGGAATTATATAATTTTTTTAGTGATATTATTAGGAATTTTTGATAAATTCCTTTATTGATCAATTATAAAGTGTTTAAAAATTTAAATGTTGAATTGAATAGTCCTTGAATTTTTTAATTTTTTTAAACACTAAATTTTGAACTCAACATTGTAATGTTTTTTCTTTGTTTGGAATCTCATAATATGTTTTCCTCTGATCCAATTAGACATTTTAAGAGCACCATAAGACATTTTCATCATGTAAGAGTATTTTGTCAACTAAAATAATTAAGACATCTTCTATACCCATATGAATGTTTTGATCTTTGTAGAATAATTATTTTCTTCTATGTGATGTTTTACTTTCATAAAAAATTGATTCCATATTTTTTTATACCTTATGTTATTTTCAGAACCTATAGTATATTTATTTATTTAATATGATATTTTACATATGATTTTGTAAGAGTTTTGATAGATTTTATAAGTCTTTTCGAGTTTCGTATGACTCCATACAATAATTTTGTATATATTTTCCATATTTTGTAACTTTTACTTATTTAAGTATTTTAAATCTTAAGAATAACACATATTACTTCCATTCATTTTTTAGGATTCCATAATTTAATTATTTTTTAATCTTGTATGAGTTTAAGTGCATATGACACTGAAAATATTTTTCATACAACTTTAAATAGATTATATGATTTTGAAATAATGATACTTTAATTATTTTATATGAACTTTATTTTAATATCCCAATATAATTTAATTAAAATATGTTAAAAAAATATAAATCGTATGAATAATAATCAAATAATTTCAATTTGAGTATAATATGAAAATTTTATAAACTACGTGGTTTTACACTAGACTACATTGACCAACTCACACGGATTCATTTCAAGATGAAATAGAGAGTTGAAATCAGTGGAGGACTCAAAAGAAATAAATAAATTCCACGAAAAAAACTACTATCTCTAACTCATTCATGAGGAGAAATAAAGGATCTCATTTCCATGCAGTGGATGTTCACAGATGCCACTTCATGAGTATCATGGAAAAACTCACCATGTTGTTATGATAGTGGATATTCATAAAAAATACCTTCTGGGTCTATGTATTCCATTTCATCATTTTTTTTTGAAAACTATATTTTTGAATGGAATTATTTTCCCTTAATCAAATTATTTTTCATCAAAAAATTTTTATTTTGTTTTTCATTTTTAGTAATTAATGTTGTTATTATCACCATTTAATCTTTTTTAGGTGTTTTTTTCACCAATTATAGTGAGTTAGGTAATGTTAAATTACTTGGATGTCAGTGAGCATTTTAATCATATTCGTAAGAGGTTAAAACATCCATAAATTGGACATAGTATGGTATTTTGTTATATTTACATATACACTATGAGGTCTTGATGTGAAAATTGAGATATTTATTAGATAATCAAATTATACAAGGAATAAGGTACTTTAAAAAGGGACAATACTTTATATAACTACTATATTTTAAATGTAGATGTTAAACAAATTTATAGTTCATGATTTATTATCCTTCGAGTCGTTAAATCATTCATGTCATTTAATTTAATCTGATTGTGTTTAGTAAAATTTTGATTGACCAATTTAAAATCATAAAATAAAAATTTATTTTATTAAGAATATATAAAGGTGATAGTTAAAATAACATGGAATACAACATCCATAAGAGAAAAACTGATGACTACTATATTTAATTCTTTATGTGGAAAAAATTAATTGAAGTTTCATGAAATACAGTCTCATTATCAATTAGGTCCATTTTTGTTGATGATTCCTAAGTTGTATCATTCTATTTATGTATTTCTAGATATTCTAAATCAAATCTGGAAACATTAGATCATAAAATCAATCTCACTTACCACACCAAGGCTTGAGATATTATAAATTAAACTATTTATATTTGTTAATAAACATATATACTATAAAAACAATCCCTTTTCAAATAGAAATAAGGATGGATGAAAAAAACAATAAATATTTTAGCACCACATTATGATGGAAATTAGTAAAATCAATAAGACTTCCCTGACACACCTACTAGATTTTAAATAAAATATAGTTTTATTCAATAACTTTCAGAAAAAAAGGAATAATAGGTGTGGGTCTATATACTCATATTTAAGTGTTTAGTTACATTATCTAAATATGAATCCCTAAATAATAAAAATAGATAAAATGATGTTTACGTATTTTAATTTTTTTATAAAGAAGGACTCACTAATAAATAGATTTTCTATTCACACTCATATTTTATTAGAAATTAGAATGAATTGATGAATAAATTTATTCATTTCTTCTTACATTTATAAAAACTAGCAATAGGTAGAAAATTTCATGGATTAGAAACAATCTATGAAATTTTATTGATGAATATTGGGGAATATTCACGAGCCATTGATTTAGTTTCCACCCCCATGAATGTTTTATACTAATATTCCTTGATTATTTTTCCAATTTACGTTTTCATATTGAAAGGATCAAGTTATATTTTACTACATGAGGAGATATAGTTGATTAAACACTATATAATACTATGAATTTAATTTCATAGATGGACCAAAACTATTAATAATTTATAATAATTATCCTACTTTTTGTAAAAATAGATAATTAGTTTCTACATACACTTTGGAAAATTAACAAGATTGTATGTACCAAAAGTTATATTAACACTAAAGCTAGATTAATGATGGTTTAAAACAATTCACCACCCTAAAAAATCTTGATAAATGTTTTTAAATCAATGTACACAATTTTATTTGTTCTCATAAAGAACATTTTAGTGGTCATTGTTCAAAAATTATAGAAAAATTATAAAATCCAAACAATTTTTTTTCATGGATGTCCCATAATAAAAAAAATAACATTCCAACCAATACAATATTTAATCCAATGCTATAATATTATGTCTCCAGAAAGATTTAGACATCTTAAAAAAATTACCCCAAGGTAAGTATTCTAAATCTCAATCTAGATAATTTAATTTGAAAACCACTTCCTATTATAGATGACATTTCCCTCTTGGAAAACATTTTGAATAACATAAAAATACTATTAGAGAAACTATGATAAACTAAAAAATAATTATTAATAATTTTTTACTCAAATGGGTCATCTGTACACTAATATTGGTTGAATATGGAATCTAATCAGTGTTGGTTTACTTTCACAACATTAAGTGAGTACCAATGGAAAATGAAATGTAAACATGAGTTCCATAAAACATTGGAGTGGAACTATATTGAATAATCCTAAAATTGGAAAGTCATAAAATACATTTTAACCTAACAATACAAAAAAATTACAAGACATGTTAAAAAAGTTTGAATACATCTCAAAAGAAAAACCCATCTATACAAAATTATGATGATTCAGAATCTATTTTAAAAACATTGTTTTCAAAAGAAGAAACATTTATAAAAGAAGAATAAAAATATTATATTACTATTCTATGACATATTGTTTTCAAAAATAATTCTCAAATTGTTTATGGAAAATATAAATTTTATTAACATATCCGTGGAATGCTCCACTAGTGAAAAACGTTTAGATAGTGGGTTAGAAAAACATGTTTTTATAAATTTTAGGAAATGATATGTCAATATCAATTTTCATAATATTTTTAGTAGGTTTCCATGATATTCTAATTTGTTAAAATAAATGTGTTCCAGTAGGAGGAAAATAAATGGGGGATATAAAATAAATTTATAATTAAATTTATCTTCCTTGATAAAAAAATTTATTTCTTATCAATTAAAAAAATCCATAAATTTTTATCATAACCTACCCCATAATAGAATTTGAATTCATTTATTTCATGATTTATCATTTAGATACCATAAATGTTATTCCATATTCATTTTATTCATGTTTATAGATTTGATATATGAATATTGTTTTATCATTCATCTTACATTCCAAAAAGTGAACCACCAAACGTACCAGAGTTAGTGAAGATGTTTTAGTTCAGGTAAGTGATTATTTTTCCAAATGAGATTAATGTTTTGGAATTGAAAGTTTATAGTTTTTGTCAATTTTTTACTATCATCCTTTGGTTATATTTCAAAAACATATAATTATATAATTTTTGATCATAATGATACATATTTACTTGAATTTATAATATATGTTGTTCATTTTAATATTTCTGGTTGACTAAATAGCTAAAGGATGATCATGTATCTCCTCATGTAGAGAAGATTAATCGGTTATTTAGTGAAACGGTTCTAGGTTTTTGAAGTGATAAACCACAAAATAATACTTCCGAAAATAAACTCTTCTATTTTATCAAATATAATGTACATGATAGTGAAAATTATCTACACCAAAATGATTAATATTTTGAAACATATCCATGTTGGATTTTTGTATTTAAAATTATTTTATAACATATAATTAAAATTATATATAATCTAGAGATGTTTGAAAGAAACTCTTTTATATAACTGAATGTGTAATTTTCATGTCAAAATATAGAATCATGGATGAAAATTGATAAAATAAAATTTTTAAATTTTTACCATTCACGTTATTTGAAATATAGGAATTTTTTAGAAAATGACACTTATAAACTGATTTCTGTACAATGTGATACCCCCAAATTTTATATAAAATATTCTAAATTTTTGAATGAAATTACAATGTAAATTGATATTATATATTCAAAAAAATATTTCACCAATGAAACAATTACACAGATATAGAGATTAAAACAATTACTATAAATATAAAATATGGATTCTTATGTGAGAATGAGTAATTCCCCTCAATAATTTTAAAAAGGATAGTAAAAAACCATGATAAAAAACATTTACGTGTCCTTAAAATGAAAAATATATCCATTGGAAATCTTTTTATTCCTTAACTATTGTTAATCTTCTAATTTTTATACATAAAATTCCATTAGATGAATATTTCAAGGAAATTAGATATTTTCAAAGGATAATGAACATAATAGCTCTGGAGGTGGTAAAAAGGATGTATCCAATTTGTTTGATACTATAAAGTTTCCGCATCTTTGATAACCAAAAAACGAGTCCCATTTGAGGTGTCATTAAAATGAGTATATTTAGAATATAAAATAATAAATTTGGTGATCTTTTCTAGGGAAATATTCCCTATAAATGGATGTGGGGTATTGATTATAGAAAACTCAATTTAATGAGTAAGAAATTCCATTTACCATCTCAATTTCTTAATTAAGGGATTAACAAGATAAACCCGCTATTTTTTATTGATTAATTTTATGTTGTCTTAGAAATTTATATTTCACATTTTTATCAATATAAAACCACTTTCACCCACCCATTCAATAAATTTTCTATATAATAATTCATTTATTGTTTTAAAAATCCCTCAGGAACCATAAACAGTTGTGTTGTTTCACCCTGAGTTTTTAAATATATAATATAAAAAAATTAATTTTTTTTGATATTTTCTGTTACATGAATCGTCGAGTTATGTTTTTATTAAATTAAACAGAAATATATGACTTTATTAGATTCAACCAGAAATTTTTCTTGGGTCACACGCAACATTGACTTTAGTGTGTGGTATATGCAACACCATGTTTAAAAAAATGTGACATTCAATTACAATATAATTATCTAATATGATAGTTATAACATAGAAACTAGAAATATGAGTATGAATAATAATAAATAAAATATATAAATATTTGTTTTTTAAAAATAAATAAAAATAATTATTAGATTACCCAAAATTAGAAATTAAAATAATAACCATTTGAAAATAATGGAAATATTTTTATAGAAAACTATTTTTTATCAGCACAAATGTGTTTTAAAATTATAAATTAACCAAATAAATTTTGATGAATTATTGCAATTAAATTTCGGTGTCATATATTCATTTATATGTTTACTATTCACCTTATGTCTTTTTTATACAAGAGATTAGAATAAAACCAAATTTATGTTCAATAAATTTGTCTTCCTAAAAAGAAATTATATGGACTTTTTCAAACATATAACAAAATAATTTTTTACATGTTTATAAAATAACTTTGATAAAATAAATTAATTTTATAGGTCATAATATGAAAATTTTATGTGGGTAAATTTTTGAGAATTTTATGAAAATAATAATTTTTGATATATAGTGAAATTACTGGTTTTTAAAAAAAATCTCAGTTATTTTAAAGAATTTGAAAACAAATAATAATTTTATGATTTTTTAAAAGTAAATTTATTTCAATTTTATATCTACTAATCTAATTTTTGTTATTTTAATAATTTTTATGTTGAATTATGATATAATTTTTTTTACTTTTGAACATTTTCCTTTTAAAGAACTACTTTCTCATCGCGTCTAAGAGAATAATTTTAAATTTGAATTTTCTAATTGTGAAAATTGAATTAGTAAAAGTGTATTATATATTTTTTATATTTATATTTTATGTTATATAATAAGATAAAAATAATTTTCTATATCATAATTAATAGTAAAAAATTTAAAAATTAGTTAGCAATGAAAAGGTAAAAATTGGGTTAGCAGGGGATGAACTAATATGAAAATTGTTAAAAATTACCCAAAGCATGTATAAATATTATTTTTATCCTTATTTTCGCATGATTATTCCTAATTTTTAGTATAGGGTCATTTGGAAGCAATTTTAAAGTGAATGATTTTATCAATTTGGATTCTCTTGGGAATGTTCCAAGTAGTTTCCATATAGGATCCTTTCCCCCACTTATAAAAGGATAGCAAAAAACATTATCCATTCTCAAGAGATTTATTTCCTCCAAAATTATCAACTATGCCATCATTAACAAATGATCCAAAGGAGTTCCTTCTACGTGAATGTAGTTGTCTTCATTAAGCTCATTCTTTTTCTTTCTAACTTTTTCACTATAAATTTTGTATTCAAACTTAAAATATAATAACAAAAATTTATAATATATAATTATAATTTATTAAGTGAATATAATAACATAAAACTATATATCCTACCATCAAATGGGTAATGAAATCATTATTCTTGTATACGGTAAGTTTGCCACATTATGAAATGATGCAATTTGATTTCCCTCACCACCTCTTATGGATGGATTTAATGATGGAATTTTTTTTACATATGATATTAATTATATAATTATGCCTCAAAAATAAAGACATCACATGTTCTTTTTTTACATAACATTCTATTGGATATGATAATGTTTTGTGTGTGTAAGGTGGACTACAGCCTCATGAAGCAATGCAATTTGTTTATGATTTACATTGAAGGTAATAAATATGGTTTTAATAAAAAAATTGTTATATATTTTAAATACAAACAATTCTATAATTATAGTGTTTTATTGACCATTATTTGTTTTTATCTATCATGAAAATGTAAATATCATTCAAGTCTACGTAAGACCTATTGTCTCCATGAATGGTGTATTTCATTTTAAATATTTAACTTTTATGAATTGCTATAAATAAATATATATAATGTATATGATATTTATATCATGGTTGAAATTTTGGAGATTATGGAACCATGATAAAATTAATAGGAAAAAAATAATAAATCAAAATATTCATGAAAATCAAAGTACTTATTACCTAAAGGTGACTTCAATGTGGAATTATTAACAAATAAAAAATCACAGTCATAAAGAATAATATATGGTATTATATATATAGTTATGTTTTTTAATATATTTATAATAAAATTATATTTATTATACATGACGTTTGAACATGTGGATAGGATTCTGAGACTTATGGTAACCGATTTTGATCTCAATTTTTACTTATATGAGACAAATTCAATATTGAAAACCTATTTCAATTATATGGTGTATATAATTCCCATTAATGTATTTTATGATATTTAACCTCAGAGTTATTTGTATTTAAATATCCATTTGAGTGTGTATCTTGTATGGTGTTTATTGTTCAAAACATATGAAATCAACAAGGGATTTTTTTTTTCTCAATTGGCCTTCTTTGAGACATAGATTATTTTATAAACCAATTATCTTTTATGAGGATTATATACACATACTTTTAATTTTATTATCATGAATTTATCAATTCTGATGTTATTTTACGAATCATTCTATGTTATTTACTTATAGGGCTTACAATTGTTTTTCCAAATTTGTAAATGTTTTTTGTTACAATCTCATCATTTATTAATGGTTTTTATGATTTCGGTTTCCATGGATAAAATATTCTGATTCTTATCTGAATAAAATAATGATTTATTTCCTCTAGTAATTTCATGGGAATAAATTTTTTCAATTCATGTTCAAATAAATATATAATCAAGAGTAAAATATAATGTTTTTAAGAAAAGTTGTTATTATTTGTCTATTCGGTAGAAATCCCTTTTTCTTCCAAAACCATTTTTCTAAAAATTTATTCAAAATGGTTTTTCACATTATATGAATGATTTATTAAAGACATTTTTTCCAATGTTTGAGTTCATCAGAATAGTTTTGTATGGAATCTTTTGGTTTTTTTCTAAACATTTCCCATTTTTATTTCACGTAAAATGTGAATGAAATACTATTTTTAATGTTTATGACATGAATAAAATTTCCCACCATCATGATAATTATTTTATTTTATGGTTACTTTTTAATTATAAATTATTATTTTGAAATAAAAATAATTTGAAACTATTTTATGTTTTAAAATGTTTTTTTTCAAATAGGAAATGTTATTTTACTCCATTAATATTTTAATTTATTTTTGATTTTATATTTATATGTTTTGATGATTATTTTCAATGAAAAGTATTTAAAAAATATTTTATTATTTAAAAAAAAATTTCAATGAAAATAATTCTTAATCAAGAAATATACGAAGTTATCTTCCAAAATAATTTTCCATATATGATGAAATCAATTGATGATAATTATGATTCTATATCAATTTTTTAAAAGGATAACGTTATTATTCTTCAGATATAAGGTTTATGTTTACGATGACAAGATTTTCACCGAACCATTTTTTCTTACATGGGACACACCGTGATAAAATTCTTATGAAAATCGCTTTTTTTTCAGGGGTTATATTATGATGAAATGATGTAATTGTTATGAAACATGTATAATCTCCATATTTTATAATACTATGAAATGTTTATTAAACCTATTTCATTTCTTGGGGAATGATATTACAACTGTTTTATGATATTATGGAACACATGTATATGATTTTCATTATATGAGGTGTGAGACCTATATATCCCTCGTATACAATGAGTTATAATTTATGTCTCATTAGATAGAAAGGATTGTAATGGGGAATGAAACTATTTTTGTATGGGGATTTTTCCACTATGATGTTAATCAGAGTGAACCTTAATTTGTATAATGTTTTGGGGTGTGAACCGATTCTACTAAACGAAGTAGGCGAATCATGATCAATTATGGAAAATAAGCATGTCCTGATCCAAAATGGGAAACATGTGATGATTCTTGATGCACTATGTTGATGGATTTGGTATTTAACCTTCTTTTATGAAATAATTTTCATTATTTAATAATGTGGAACAATTTTTTTAAATGATATTATAGTTCATGATTGATTTCTGTTTATTTCTCCCGATTATGTGTCGTGTTTTCAGAAATGATAATATTTTCTTACATGAATCATGTTTATGATATATGATAAGATGGTTTTGTATATTTTATGTTATATTGATGAACACATACACTAATTATTATAATATTATTTAAAATGATTATAGATTAATAGCCCTTTTTTACACATACTGAGCATCTAATCTTTTCTTTTCTTATGATTCCTTCCACATGATTTGAAGAAAGGTTTAGGTAGGGTATTTCTAAGAGGAGTACAATGTGAAAATATATTTTTGGGAAATTTTTTGAGTATTATATAAAATTATAATATTTAGTTATTAAACTCTTATGACACTATACCTTTATGATCTAGAGACAAATGTTTGTGTTATGTAATTAAAATTCATTCATAAAGTTGATTATCTATGTATGAGATATATTGGTCACTAAAGAAGGTATCAGAGGAATGTTTAGATAAACATTTCAAACTATGATGATAAATCTTTAGTGATATCCCTATGAATATTTCTGAGGATATGTATTCAGATATTACTATGGATGATTCTATGGATGATTCATATTATAGGAAAATGTCCTGTAATTTTGTTAAAGGATATAGTGAGTAGTTTCAAAAAAATTAAATTCATTTATGGGTACTAAAATTGGACGTCAATTTGGAATAGTGGTACCATGGTTTAATAAATCTGACAAGAGAGCATTGAGATGGTCATCATATTCACCTATTGAATGAAAATAATCCTTGTTGCACACCTTTATTTGACACTCCGTAGAGGTATTATAAGTATATTTAAATACAATTTGAAAACTATCATGAATTATTTAAATATATGACTACTATAAAGACCTGGAATTTCCATGTAATTTGATTTGAATATATTGTAATTTTACAAGTCCACTAAAAATGACGGCTCATGATTTTGTGTCCCGGAGTGCCCTAAATGAATTTCTGAACTTTTGTTCATGTATGTTCAGTAAACATGGGAGCAAGATTTTCTAACTTTTGAACCAGTACTCGAAATTAAATTATGAGGGCACAATTGAACTCGTAGCTCCAGTATTCACATAAGGTGACCTTCACCTCGACCGTTGTAGGTCGATGGTGGAAGTTAGTTTTTCATATATTCTTGAAAAAATTAAATAAAATAAAAAGGTGTAACTTTTTATTTTACTTTTCATTGGAATTCCCTATATGGATATTTCACAACTCGGGACCACCTGAACTAAAACCTCCCTTGAGAGGTTATTGTGGTGGGGACCACCGAGCCTAACCTCCCATGAGAGGTTATGGTGGTGGGGACCACCCGAGGTTTAAAACCCCTTGAACTCCCTCATAAGTGTGGGGGTCCCTCTTAAACTTTCCCACATAAATAGTTCCACCCCCTTAAATTTATTATACCAAACCAGTTAATTAATTTAGCTAATTTACATTTTGTGCCAAAAAACTAAATAATAGATAACATAATCTATTATTTTGGGATACCTTTCATTTTGGTGGAATTGGGGGAAAAGGTTTGGCAGAAGGGAGAACTTTTTAGACTTGGGACAATGTTCTCCAATAAAGAACGCTGATGCACAACTTCTTCCTCAGGACATCCTCCAATGTGGTACGTCTTCAACCGACGTCAATTATTTCCTCCTCTTGGATGTCAACAAGAAATAAAACGAGGTAGGGTATTAGTTGTGTATGATTATTTGTGGGAAGTTTTAGGGTGGTTTTTAAAATTCTTCTATCTTGCACGTTCTTGATTCAAAAATGGTGAACCACTTGCTACCGCTCTAACATGGAGGGGCGGGCCAAAAAAACATACCCCATTCCTCCAACATTCTTCCTTATTGTGTTTTTCATGATGGAGGAAGGTGGCTTACACCATGATGATTAACGAAGAGAGAGGCAGGCAAAACCAGCCGTTGGTGAAGAAAAAGCGCCACACCGCCCCGCGGCTCCGCCGTCCCCACCCTCGGCACCCCGCGACCGAGCTGCCAACCAATGCCTCACCACCTGAGCCACCTCCACCATCTGCAGTCGAGCCGCCACCCGCAAGCTCGCCACTTGAGCCTCCATCTGTGGCCTCACCATGTCACTCGATTGCTTCACCGCCCCGCAACTATTCGCACAAACCCCTGGCATGTCGCGTCGCCGCATGCCCCTCCGAGCCGCACCGTGGCCTCGCGCTGCCAGTGGCCTCCAGTAGGCCTCCGCGGCCCCCCTCATGGACTCACGGGCTCCGCGGCCCACGCAGCGCCCGCAGCCCTCGCGGGCCGGTCCGGGTCGGACCGGACCCGGAACCACTTCGACCCATTTAGTAATTTTTGGCCATATCTTTTGTACCAGACGACTTTTTGAGGAACCATCTATGGTGACAAAAACATTGGAGTGTAATGGTACCTTTTTTATACCCCTATGCAGTTTTCGATACGGATGGGGTATTGTCGGGTTGGATCGAGCATGAATCCAACCAGGCCCTCGGGACTAAACGGCTAATAACTCCCAAAATGAGCATTCAATTGATGCATCTGCTATTTCATTGAGACCCCTATGACAAGGTGGTCCTTTTACATACTTCTTTGTTGGACTTTGTGGAAGTTGGAGTATCAACTAGTGGAATGGGGCACATAATCTCCCGGATATGATCAAGCCTAGTAGGGGAACCATATAGTTGGCTATGACAAGAAGACTAATTAGAGACCCATGTGGGTCAGCTCTAAGAGACCCTGTGTGGGAAAGCTTCTAGAGACCCTATGGGGGTCAGCTCTTAGAAACCCTATGTGGGTCACCTCCTAGTGATCCTTTGTGGGTGAGCTCCTAGTGATCATGTGTGGTTCATAACATAGCGATCCTCTGTGGGTCAGCTCCTAGCCATCCTGTGTGGGTTAGCTCCTAGCGATCCTGTATGGGTCAGCTCCTAGCAATCATATCCCGGTCATCTCCTATCGATTCTGTGTGGGTCAATTCATTGATATTCTTTGTGGGTCAACAATAGAGCCTCTTAATGGAGTAAGATGATTTAGTATCTATAACTAATCATCACTACTACCATACATAAGTTATACCAAGTGTGAGATGAGTCTGTACCAGTATGGTACCTTCCTAGTGGTAATACATTGGTGGTATTCTTCTATGTGTTGTACCAGTGTGGTACGTGCCTTTGTGGTTTTCAATCATTTGCGGAACTGTTGAGATTTGAGATTTTTCATTGGACCCTGGGTTTCCTCATGATTGAGATGGGTATACATGATAACTTAGGTATATGTATAGGAATATGCCTAAGTAGGGTTGACAGTTGACTTCATACCTTGAGTTTAACCTTTGATGATTTCTGAGACCTTGAGGGTATTAGGGTACCTAATGATTATCGTTATACTCACCCCTGTATGTGCTAGGATGGCACGCCATTTTGTTTGGTGCAGACGATAGACTACGCTAACTAAGGATAAGAGTAACAGAACTGGACGATACTCGGAGGTGGACCATATGTTATGTCGTTATGCAGAGGATACGGGTGGACGTGGAGTGCTAAGGAGGTGATCTATACCTACCCTTAAATTAGGAACCTGAGAGGATGATCTATTAGCTATCTTTATCTTTATTCAATTGTATTGTATTTCAGTTGTACTTGTACATTTACTGTTGCTCTTGTATTCCGACCCCTTTTACTTTCAACACTCTTTTGGTTATACAGTTTTCTTTTGTTTGTACCTTTCTGTGTTCTTGGTTACATTAGTTTACAGGTTTTAATGGAAATGTCTTCCAAATTTTATGGAATATTCATTCTGATGCTAGTCTCAAGCCACTAGCATATGGAAGGTGGGCTTGGGGTAGTCACAGCACGGGCCCTGGGGGACGGGTCGTGACAAATTGGTATCCAAGGAGTCAGTTCTACCACATAACATAGGACACTGGTCCTTATTTTAATGAAAATAGTTTTATGTGTAGTGAGTGTGCTTATCAGGTTTTTGGAGTCTAGTGTTGGTGCGGCAGCCGACATATCCATAAACCAGGACCCTGACGTCTGATTTCGGACTCAGTGCACGAAATCATTGATTGCATGTTTTTTTTCAGATTTTTTATTTGTTATATTGAAAATCATCACCCCTGGTATAACTTATTGACCATGGAACACATTTTTCATTTCAAGATGCCTCAAAAAAGATATCCAGCTAGGGTTCATAGATTAGTACGCACTGAAAGCCCACTGAGCGAATAGGCCTTGGTGAAGGGCCCTCTTACCGTAGAGTCACAAGTAGAGGCACCAGCGGTACCATTACCCATTGGACCACTGATGCCACCAACCCCAGTAGTAGATGGTGCAAGCCTCTTGACTGCATTTCACGAGTTCCAGTGCCAGAGAACACCCATATTCATGGGAATAACGGACCCACGGGTAGTTGAGGATTGGCTTGAGGCTGTGGTGAGAGTTTTCTGACTGGTAGGGAGACCCTCCGATCTCATGGTGATCCTTTCTACCATACTTCTACAAGAAGTAGCATGTAGATTGTGGAGATTGATTATCTAGGTTCACAATGAGGGGATGCTTCTTTAGGCAGACTTCGAGATCCTGGTTTGGGTATAGTTTGTTCGAGAAACACTTCATGCAATTCTCATAAAAGAGCTACTTCATCTGTAGTAGGGTAGCATGACTCTAGATTAGTACTCAACGAGGTTCACTGGCCTCTCATGCTACTCCACAAATATTTTGTGGGACCCATTATTCAGTTCTCTAACCTTCGAGTAGGGACTTATGTGGGAGATCACGTCCTTGATGATCTCACAAAGCATCCGGACGTAGGAGGGGGTGCTAAAGAGATCCCTCCTAGTAGAGAGTTTCCATTCTTAGCAGTCACTATCAACATGACACACTACCAGTCATCACGTAACGGAGTCTTATGCAGCAGGAAGCAGAGAGATGACTCAATTGTCTTAGACGACCACACCTACAGGTGGATGACTACAAGATGTAGGGTCAGTTAAACGAGGAACCTAAGGCAAAGACAGTTCTGCCAGGAGCGGGCAGTGTTACACATGCAGTGGGCAGGGTCACATAGATCTTGACTATCTGACCTGTTGTACGGCTGATCGGAAGATAGTTGATGGAATGCCCAGGCAGAGACAGAGATTCGACCGAGGAGGTCTGCATGGAGAAGGTGGATATGGAAGAGCAGCTGGTCGTGTATCTGGTGGTGGGAGACGATTTGATATGTTACTTCCACCACCACCAAGAGGTCCACCCCGACCATAGAGAGCCGGTGGACATGGGAGAGCTCAGCTCTAGGTAGCTGAGTCCTACGATCATAGTGCTCCGGAGATGATACTAGGTATGATCTATGTCTACTCCACCTTAGCTATAGTACTTTTAGGCACATGTGACAGTCATTCTTTTATTTCTATTTCCCTTTTTTGGGGCTCAGAGATTCTGAAGGAGCTGTTGGATCAATACTTACAACTAGATACTCTTATTGGAGTGAATTCAATGATTATGCACTGTTTCCGATAGTGTGAGCTTACTCTAGGAGGTGAGAGCTTCGGTTGGGATCTCCTAGTAGTGACATCGAGGCCTTATGATGTCATCTTGGGTATGGATTGGTTGTGTACAGTCCATGATCAGATTGAATATATTAGTCCAAAAGTGTGGTGCATTCGTATGGATGGGACCAGGTTTACCTTCATTGGTGAGAAGGGAGCCTTTGCAGTATAGGATGGACATACTCTGAGGAGAGTGCAGCCGATCAGTCATCAGTTAGCTAGCATTACCCTCAGAGCAGTTGATGTGGAGAGTCTGACCTATCCAATAGTGGTGGACTAGTACATAGATGTCATACCTGATGATGTTTCAGGTCTACCTCCTCATAGAAAGGTGGACTTTTATATTTAATTTTAGTCCAGGACATCACTGATATCATCACCAGTGTATCAAATGGATCTCTTGGAACTTCGTGAGCAGTGGGTGCAGCTAGAGGACTTTCTGGGGAATGGATTCATCCAGCCTAGTGTTTCCCCTTGGGAATTCCCAATTCTATTATCCAAGATAGTGGATGGGTGATTGAGGATTTGGGTTGACAATCGGTACGTGAACTAGGTTACCGTGAAGAAAAAGTACCCACTTATGTGGATTGACAACCTATTTGATCTGCTTAAGGGAGGACAATTGTTCTTGAAGACAGACTATAGATCAGTTTATCACCAGCTCAGAGAGTGCGATGAGGATGTGAAGAAGATGGAATTCATTTGTATGTATGGCCATAATGAGTTATTTTTAATTCCATTCGGTGTAACCAACACTCCAATAGTGTTTATGGGACTCATGAAAAATACCTTTCAGCCATACAATGATTGCTTTGTAGTTGTCTTCATCCACGACATTCTGGTCTACTCAGCTACCGAGGAAGAGCATGTCTATCATTTAAAGGTAGAACTTGGTACACTACTAGAGCACCAGCTTTATGGTAATCTCTTGATGTGTGGGTTCTGGATCCGAGAGGTTCAATTTCATGTACATGTCATATCAAAGGCTAGAGTTGTAGTAGATCTACTGAATATTGATGTGGTACTTGCATGGGAACCACCTAGGAGTGTGACATAGGTACGACATTTCCTAGGTTTGGCCTGATACTACCAGAGATTAATTCCATATTTCTCTAGAGTTTCAACACCACTTTCATTATTAAAAAAGAAGGGTCAACCCTTTGTGTGGTCGGAGAGATGCCAGTAATGTTTTCCGGAGATGAGACAAAGGCTGAGTAGTGCCCCCATCTCGAGGCTTCCAGAGGAGGGCGTAGGGTATGTAGTCAACTGCGATGCATCAAGGACCGGGCTTGGATGTTTCTTGATGCAAGAGAGAGTAATGATCACGTATGGTTTTCAAAAGCTGAGACAACAGGAGAAGAACTACACTACGCATGACCAGGATTAGTAGTAGTGTTCTTCGCCTTGAAGAAGTGTTGACATTACTTGATTGGAGATCATTTTACAATTTACTCTGATCAGAAGAGTCTCAGGTATATTGTATCTCCAAAGGACATGAACCTGAGACATCATCATTGGCTTTTGTTCCTCCCAGACTATGACATAGATATTTTCTATACTCTTGGGAATGGGAACGTTGTAGAAGATGCAGTCAATTGAAGGACTGGTATACAACGGTATGACGATGTGACGAAGCAGCAGACCGATTTTCATATATCCTTTGTGGAAAGAGATGGATAAAATTTTCCTCACTCTCATGCAGTCACTCCCTGATTTCTTCACCGAGTAAGGGAGGTGCAACATGTGGATGCTGACTGCGAGACGCGACATGCTCATATATCCAGAGGACATGAACCTGATGAATTTTCTGAAGGTGGGGAGCACATCATTTTCAGAAATGGACATACCATGGTACTAGTGTCACTTCAGGAGGAAGTGTTGATGGTGTTCCACACATCCCCTTTAGAGGTACATAAAGGATTAGAGAAGATGTACCAGGATCTCTGACGACAACACTAGTGGCCAGGAATGAAGAAATTAGTAGCATAGTTTTTCTCTCAATGCCTCACTTATCAGAGCATCAAGTACCATAAGGATTGGATCAGCCTTTAGAGGTCCTAGAGTGGAAGTGGGAAGTGATAAACATGGACTTTGTGAAGGGATTTCCATGTACATCTAGGGGTCATTACTCGATTTGGGTGATCGTCAACCGACTTACAATGTCGGCCCACTTCCTACCGACCATAGAGCAGGGTTCATAAGTTGGCTTGGGATGCCTCTATATGCAGGAGATTGTGCGGCTACATGGAGTACCTTTGATGATTGTATCTGATCGAGAAGCACTTTTTACTTCTTGTCTATGGAAGGAGTTGTAGAATTCTATCAGGACATAGCTTTGTTTGAGCACCGCCTTCCATCCTCGGACTAATGGATAGACTAAGCAAACCATTAAGGCCCTTAAGGACATGATATGTGTATGAGTCCTCGACATCAGTCACATTTGCGAGGATCACTTCCCATTGGTGGAGTTTTTATACAATAATAGCTATCACTCCACCATTGGGATGACACCTTTTGAGGCATTTTATAGGTGAGCATGAAGATCACATTTGTGCTGGACAGACCTAGGGTAGTCAGCACTAGTGGGACCAGAGATGGTATCGGATACCACAGATAAGATGAAGATCAACCAGGAGTAGATAAAGACTACACAAAGTAGGCGGAAGTCATTTCTTGATAGGAGATGGAGACCTCTGGAGTTCGTGGATGGAAACCACCTCTTTCTAAGGGTCTCGCCTCGACAAGGTTTATAGATATTTGGCTGAGGAGACATGTTATCTATGAGATTAATCAGAAATTTTTCAGGTCCATAGTAGAGATGATGGCGTGGAATACCACTTATCTCTTACACCTTAGTTGCACCATGTGCATGACGTATTCCACGTATCCCAGCTGAGGAGATACGTACACGAACTGTCCCACATCATCGACCTTGGAGAACTGGACGTCGATGATGGGGAAACTTTTACGGAGGTTCTAGTAGTGATTGAGGATCAACAGGAGCAGGTATTTCACGGATGGTCGATACCGTTGGTTTGCGTTCGCTGGCAGCATAGAACCTCTAGGATAGAACATGGGAGAGGGAGGCTAAGATGCATGCTCAGGACCCCCACTTGGTTACCTAGTTTATGTTGTGTCTTACGGGGACGTAGAGCACTAAGGTGGAGAGAATGTAAAGACCTGGAATTTACATGTATTTTTTTTAAATATATTGGAATTTTACGAGTCCGTGAAAATTGACGGTGCATGATTCTGAGGCCACGAGATCCCGAAATGAATTTCTGAACTTTTTTTCAGGTCCATTCAGTAAATGTACAAGCGATTTTTTCTAACTATTTAACTGGTGCTCGAAATTGAAATCTGAGGGTACCATTGAACTCACAACGCCAGTATTAGCTTAAGGACACCTTCACCTCGACCGCAGCAGGTCGAGGGTGGAAGTTAACTTTTCACATATTCGTGAAAGAATAAAATAAAATAAAATGATGTAACATTTTATTTTATTTTTCTTTGGAATTCCTTATGTGGATATTTCACAAGTGGGAACCACATGATCTAAAACCTTTGATGAGTGGTTATGGAGATGGGGACCACTAAGCCTGACCTCCCATGAGAGGTTATGGTTGTGGGGACCACCTGGGGTTTAAAACCCCTGTAACTCCCTCATAAGTGTGGGGGAGCCTCTTAAACTTCCACCCGTAAATGGTTTCACAACTTAAATTTATTATGGAAATCTAATTAATTAATTTAACCAATTTTAATTTTTTACCAAAAAACTAAATAATAGATAACATAATTAATTATTTCGGGCTAACATTCATTTTTTTGGAATTGAGGAAAAATGCTTGGGAGAAGGGAGAACATTAGAGACTTCAGAGAAACCTCTCCAACAAAGAATGTCGATGTGTGAATTCTTAATAGGGACAAACTCCAACGTGGGACGTCTTCAACTGATGCCCATTCTTTATTCATCATGGATGTCAATAATAAATCAATCAAGGTAGGGGTTTATTGGTGTGTGATTATTTATGGGAAGTTGTAGGGTGGTTGTTAGAAATTATTCTCTCCTACACGTTCTTGATTCAAAAATGGTGAACCACTTACTACTTTTCTAAAACGGAGGGGGAGGGAAAAATGGTTTGACCCCTCCACTGTTCATCCTTATTTTGTTCTATGTGATGGAATAATGTGGCTTACACTATGATGAAGAATGAAGAGAGAGGCTGGCTAAACTAGCCGTCGGCGAATGCACGATGCCCCACCGCCCTACAGCTCCGCTGTCCGCAACCTTCGCACCCCGCAGACGACCCACCAGCCGTGGCTGATCCACGCTACCACGCCGCAGTTCCTACTGACCCGGAGCCTGCCACGCCACCCCACAGCCTACCCCACCATCCCACAGCCTAGCCACGCTGCCTGCTACCCTTCGCGCAGCCCGCGGCCCTCCGGGTCATCGTGGCCCTCCGAGCCGCCACGACCCTCCGAGTCGCCCTGTGGACTCACACCACCGATGGCCTCTAGTGGCCCTCTACTGCCCCCCTTTCGGACTCGTGCCCTCCTGAACCCCAACAGCCCTCGCAGGCCGGGTCGAACGAGGCCCGAACCCACTTCGACCCTTTTATGTATTTCTATCCATATCATTGCCACCGAGAGACCGTTTGACGAACCATCTATGGTGTTGGAAATAATGGAGCGAGACGGTCCCTTTTGTATACCACAATGATGTTTTTGATATGGATGGGGTATGGTCGAGTTGGATGCAGCGTGAATCCAACCAGGACCTCAAAACTAAAAGGCTAATAACTCATAGACCGAGCATTCGATTAACGCACCGTATGTTGCATTCAGAACCCAATGATGTGGCAGTACATTAGGATACTTCTTCGTGGGGCTTCGTGGAAGTTGGAGTATCGACCAGTGGGCTGGGGAGTGGACTCTCCCAAAGATTAGAAATCCTAGTGCAGGAACCCTGTAGCAGGTTGTGATGAGAAGACTCACTAGAGACCCTATGTGGGTCCGCTCTTAGTGATCCTATGTGGGTCAATACCTAGGGATCCTTTGTGGGTCATCTCTTAGCGATCCTATGTGGGTCAGCTCTTAGTGATACTTTGTGGGTCAACTCTTAGTGATCCTGCGTGGGTCAGCTCGTAGTGATTTTTTGTGGGTCAGCAGCAGAGCCTCATAACAGAGTAAGATGATTTAGTATCTATAACTAATCTTCCCTACTACCTTACTTATGTTATACCTGGTGTGAGCCGAGTTTGTACCTGTATGGTACTTTCCATGTTGTAATACCTTGGTGGTATTATTCTATGTGGCTTAACTATGTGGTACTTTACTTTTTTGTTTTCGTTCCATTGTGGAATAGTGGAGCTCTGAGTTTTTGAGTTGGACGCTATGTTTCCTCATGATTGAGATGGGCATGCTTGATAACTTAGGTTTATGTATGATAATATACCGAAGTAGGGTTGACACTTAACTTCATGATTTTAGGTTTACCCATTGTAGATTTGTGAGACCATGAGGGTCTCGGGGTCCCTATAGTGTATCGTTATACTCGCCCCTGCATGGGATACACCTGCACTTTGTTGTGTTTGGTGCAGACGATGGACAACGCTGACTGAGGATGAGGGTACTAGGACTGGACAGTACCCGGAGGTGGACCATATGGAATATCAGTACGCAGAGGAGACCGGTGTATGTGGAATGCTGAGGAGGCGATTTGTACCAACCCTTCATGTAGGAACCTCAGAGGAAGATCCAGTAGCTGTCTTTCTCATTCTCTTGTTGTATTTTATTACAGTTTTACTTTTACCTTTACTGTTGGGATTGTATAACAACCCCTTTTACTTTATCACTCTTTTAGTTATATAGTTTTCTTATGTTAGTATCTTCTTGTGTGCTTGGTTATGAGATTTTAGAGGTTATAAAGGCAATGATTTCCTAGTTTTAGGGAATACGTTTTTCAGTGCTAATCGCCACCCCCTGGCCTTTGGAAGGCAGGCTTGGGGTAGTCACGGCACGGGCCCTGAGGGACGGTTCATGAAAACTAATATGAACATCCTATAAAAAACTAATGTTTCATATATTAAAGATATGGTTACATAAATTAGACATAATATAAGTGATTTTCCAAGATTATATGGTTCCCTAGTATTATTATAGTTGATCAGACTATGCCTTTAGTTATTAGTTAATGGAGGGAACTATAAAGAACTATGTAAATATGCAGTGTGATATAAAACCATTAGATGAGAAACTAAATGGGTTTATGACTAGAGTGTAGCATATTTTTGTTATTCCTAATAATTTATCAGAAAAGATGATTAATAACATAAACCTTTACCTACTCTAAGACTCTCTAAAGATTAGAATGATTGAGTTACATGAGTGTTCAGGTGGTGGATACCATTGAGGAATGATGTATCATTTTTCATATTTCTCATTAATTTTGGAAGGTGATACCATGTGAATGTCATAGATTAATTAGAATAATTTTTTAGTTTGGAAAAGAATAACATAAAAAATAGATTTCCAATAAAAAATTAATATTTTGGATAAAAAAATAGATAATAAAAATGGTTACCCAAATTAATCATCAATGTTTGAATTTTATAAATGTGTAATGTATGGGCATTATATGAATTGTTTTCCTGTGGGGAAATCTCATAAAAATATTGAGTAATGTGGTGCGATTAATGGTTATACCACAGATGATGAAAAGTCCATGAATGAAATATATATATATGATATAGGATATTCTAACAGTTCTTATCATGATTAACATTAGAATAATTATTAAATTGAGGGTTATAAATGATAATTCAGGATCCATATGTCATATTTCTAGAATGTGGTAATAAGAGAAAAGATAACAAAGCCTTGTTAATAGTTTATGAATAATGTGGATTGATTGAAGAGTTTATATATACTAATTAAAAAATTATATTATATGAATCATTAAATATATAAGGGTTGTTTAGTATAAGTTATATTTTAATGATTTTCAAGATTATGATGAATAGTGGAGATGTCATAGAAATGAGATTTAATGGAAATCAGATATTTTATAGAAAAAATTTATTAAGGGAATATAACTTTTAATATGTTATAGTTGTTTAGAAAATGGTGTTTAGTTGGGGGAAAAATATACGATTGATGTAAATAATGTAAATTTGGTTATACTGATTACCATGGAACTGATTAATGATTTTTTATCTATGTAGTTTCTGCTATAATTAATATATTTGATAAAATTTTTTGATTTATGTAATATGTTCAATAATATGTTGTTTTATTAATGACTTGAGGATTTATGCATGTTTTCAAAAAGGTTTTAATGTAATTAATTTTATAACAATGTTTCAAAATAATACATAATGAAGGTATTCAAAAGATTGGTATGTGACAATTAAGATCTACTTCATATTGTTTTGGAGCATAATGATAAGTTGATTTTGTAAATTTATTTACACTATTTATAATGTTTTGGATATTTTGAAATTGGATGTTTCATAAGGTTTACCATTTATAACATGGATTATGTTAGAATTTTTATGTGGTCTTATATATTTATGAATTACATCATCATATGAAGATTTATGAATATTTGAAACCTATTGCTTACCATTTTATTATAACTATCGATAGAGGGAATAAATTATCATTCAATTATGAATCATGTGATTTATGAGGGGTCTAGGTATAAAATAAATTATTTTTAATTCAAGGAGTAAGAGATTAAGTGGAAATTAGTCAAAGAAAAACAAAAGGATGATATTTTTATTATGATACATTGGTAAGTTAATCCCTAGATATATCGCTCCATTTAAAATTTTACATAATTCCCCTAAGGTAGAATAACAATTGTTTCTTCCACTAAACCACTCCGAGTTTCACAATGTGCTATTTATATCTAACCTGATAATGTATATACCTAAACCATCATATATTCAAATCTTATAGGTCGTATCGATGGGGAAAGATATTTATTTTTTGGAACATCTGATTGAGATTTTTGGTCAAATAGATAATGTTGTATGAAAAAGACAACTGACCTGGTAAATATTTATATTGAGACCACTGATTTGAGGAAACTATTTTTTGAACCTAAAGATATAATGATGCAGAATTATCCTCAGTTTCTGGAGCTAATTTGAGAACATTAGAGAGAGAAATTGATTTTAAAGGGGGTAGAATATAACACCCTCTGACTTTACGATTTTTTTATTATTTTAATATTGTCATTATTTTTTGTTATAAGGGATATAAATTTTGATACAATATGATATATTTAAATATTAAAATAAATTAAATCTCTTTAAAAATATTCAATGCACCCAACATTGTGTTCGAACAAAAATAACACTCTATTAAATTATTATTAATTTAATATGAAAATTATAACATAGTCATTAAGTTGTAGTTCATTAATATTAATAAATAATTTATTATTTTTTTTGAAATATATTGATTTGAAATAAAATAATAAATATATACAATAATAAGAAATGTTTTCTCATAAAATGTATTTTTTCTAATGGCTGGTTTAGTCGTGCATGGGACAAATAATTTAAAATAAATTTTATACAATGTTATATTTTAAAAAAATTCAAAATAAATATTGAAATTATAATAATAAAATTATCTTACTGGTGATTTTTTTGGATTTTGAGGAAATGTTTCATTTTTTGATGAATAATGAAAAATACTAAATTTTAATTGAATGTTTAATTTTTATTTAATAATTTATGTCGTTATATTATATTATTATGTAGTTATAATTAAAATTCGTTCAATTTAATATCACATAATAAATTTTATTTCATCTTCATAATTTTGATATTGAATTTTGATATAAGAACATTGTAATATTTTGGAAATTTTATCTACAGAACCCTACATTCTCATTTTTTAGGTGCGATAAATATTAAATTAAAAATTACCAGTCATTTAAAGGGTATTTGTAATAATGGATTATTTATTTTGACCAATAATAGTTTGTAATTTTGAATATATCCGTATTTATTAGTGAGAGAAATTAATATTGAAAATAGTAACAATTATTTACCATTTTTAAGGTAAAAACAGATTTACCTAGGGGTTAAAGTAATAAGATTCAAGTTAAATGTGAGATTAAAACATCTAAAACACCGATTTTATCACTATATTTCTATCCTATATCATCCAGAATTTATAATACTCCATTTTGGAGGCTTTATTCTTGATACAAATGTGGATAAGATTGAATGTTTTTGAAAAATAATAAATATTCCACTCACCTCAGTTATAAGAGAACACCCACACTCATCTCTTATTCACAACATAAAAAATATTTTATTTAGAACATACTAAAAAATAACATAAAAAATTCCCACATATAATTATAGAAGCTTGATTTTGGGAAGAAATCAACCATAGTAAGGATTTTGGTTCAAAGATAATGAGGATACTCAAAGAAGGGGTAATATTCCTCAATGAGAATTTTTAGTTAATTTCATACGCAACCCCTTAAATTATTATTAAAAAATGGTGATATAAAAAAATATGTCTTAAATATATTGATATTTTTTTAAATAAGGGAATGGCCTAAGAACATTGCAACTTCCCTCAAATGGATTATGAAATCATCATTCTTGTGTATAGTAGACTACTTCCTCTTGAGCCGATGTCATTAATTTTTTTATTAACACCTTTAATGGGTTGTTATGATTATGGATATATATTATATATATGAAATTTATTACATAATTATACATATTTATAAACTATATCACATATAACCTTTTGAATTTACATTGTTTAGGGGATACAATTATATCCCTCTTATGTATGGTGAACTACTGCATCGCAAAGCGACATGATTCATTTTTTACAAACTATTTACATGAATTAAAATAAAAAGTGATGTGAAAATGGAATCATTACACATCCTAAGTATGACCCACTATCTCCATGATCATAACGTACCTTGTTTACAAAATAATTCATTATTTATTACAATTAAAAAATTAATTGAAATGTAAATATGATAATTATTTCATGATTATTCTTGATATTATGTTACTACATAATACAAATAAGAATAATAACATTAATGAGAGAACACGAATAAGAAAAAAATGCAGTTAACACCCAAAACAGTGAAAATAAAGAAATATTATTAATAAACAGGTCGAAGGATGTTATAAAAAGATAATATATGATATTATGAGTATTGATATGATTTTGGTATAATTTAATAACATTTTTATATCCAATATATAAGTTTTTAAGTAATTTTCAACAAAACGAATGTGTGAGGTAAGATATATCATCTCAATTTACATTCCATCGAGAATTATTTGTTATTTTTCACTATTTCACTTTTATTTTGTTTATATACTACCATATTGAAATACATTATCATGAACCCTTCATACATAATGATATATTATCTTTTCATATGAATAATTTAAAAGAAGGGGATTTGAATTAAAAAGTACTATGTGGTAATAGTAAATGTAAAATCTCACTTTCTTTAATGATTGTTAAATTTCTCATTGAAAAAAAATATTGTAGTAAATTTTCATTAAGAATAAAATTTATATTATATATACATATTTTTGTTTGATGGTTATTATTAGTTCCAAATCCATAATAAATTTTTACACTTTTGGTTTACATTGAAATTTCTTTCATTATTGATGAGAATATTGATAAATTTTTATCCATTTATTAATATAGATAGTTGATGATATGAAATCTTGATTAATAAAATAAATTGATTAGTTTATATATGAGTAATTACTCAGTCCATAGTTATGGGTGGGAACTGATATTATATATCCCCTCAATTCATCAGTATGTTTCAAGAGACAAATTAATTATTTCAAATTAAATTGGAATCTACCAGCAGTTTGAACTGTCTCAAGAATGGTCTTCAGGGAAGAGGTATCATTTAACAGAGACATAATGTCCAATAATTAATCATTTAAATCATTAATAATTCAGTTATTTTTATCAATGGGATTTTAATAATGATTTTATCACCTGATTCATTTCATTTTCATTTTATTGATTAAATGGAATGTCGGTTTAGAAATTTACATTTAAATATTTATTATTGTTTATTTATTCTAGATACCATCCAATGTACTAAACCCTAAATGATTATTTATGCTCACCCATATCAATATTTTTATCACCAATATATCATGAATAAATATTTGAATGAGTTATCAAGGTTTCAATTCATTTTACGTTGTAATGTATTATGTTTTATTTCAAACTTTAAAAGATAAATGGGTATCAAGTTCGTATCTAGTTCTCTAAAAATTCTAAGCTGACTAGTTTTTCATGATTTGAATCGTTGTATCAAGGAAAATTTAATAATGTAAGACACTATCTCCATGATACTTGAGTTAGGTTCATTATAGTTAGTATCAAAGGATTTTTAATAGTAACATTTGGAAATAGATTAAGAAAAAAATAGATAGGGGACATAACCATATGATAGTATTTGAGGATAACTATAAAATAATTTCAAAAAGTTTTTTAAAGGAAGATATAATGTTGTGTTTCCTACCTATATATCCTTGAATTTATATACATGTTGATTTGGATCTGTAATAGAGTTACATAGTGGGAAGAACTCAAAAAAAGGAGTAGTGGGATGGACCTGATAATCACCTTATGTATTAGAACATGACATATATGCACATGGTTTGACAATCCTAGGGGATATTCTTAAGATATTTAATATTTTAATTCTAATCCATTATGAAGGATTTGAAAATAATGATACCAAAAATAAAACAAATTTTATGATATTGAGATTTACAATGCTTAACATTATAATTTTTGTTATCTGTCACTCCATATTTATAATTATATATTATGATTTAAAAGTCATAATTTTATAAGTTAAATTATTATATCCAATTTTATAGAAATAGAGATTGGAAGGATAACGGGGATGAATACTCATCACCAATGTTGAAATTTCCCTATTAAGGGGGTCAATATAGCTGGTATTGGAACAGAGAAAATAATGGCTATATTAGGGAAGCATAATTTGGAAATGAAAAATATCCATTTCTATATATAGAAAAATGTTCCAAAAGTATATTTTCCTATGCTGGATCATCTTATGTGATATAATCCACCATAATTTAGTTGGACTACTATTCTAGTGGATTCTAAGTAATGGAATATGTTTTAGAAAAGGTATTTTTGGACTTGTGATGCATTGAGAAGGAAAATGTTATAGTTTTAGTGTATTATGTCATTATATATTCTGATCAATGGTGGTGATTGATCTATAATTCTATGTAGTAAGAAAAAATAGTACTCATGTTATGGACTGATTTTATGGAGTCATTCTTTAAAAAATATTTCCCTCATTAGAGGAAAAAATAAGATGAATATAATTTTCATTATATTAATGTAGAAGGAAGAATAAAGTGTTTAAAAGTTTGAATCTACCCTTACATGTCCATCTATGTATGTTATGGACTATGTACGCAACATTTAGTTAAATAGTGATAAGTTATTTTTAGGTATTCATAAATGTATATGAATAGTACTGGTATCTTAAATGTTTTTCCATACAATAAAATAGATTTATCTTCCATAAATATTATAGAAGGAATTAAATTAATATTAAATATTTAAGGAACCTAAATAGAATAATAGGTTATCTAAACATAATAAAAATTTCAGTGCATCTAAGAAGAAGAAGAAAATGAAACAATTGTGAGAACTATGGAAAGAACCGCCATATAAAATTCATGAATGGATATGGAGTTTTCTATAGGTGTGGGGATAAGGGGTGTGTGGATATGGAATGATAAAAAGAAATGAATTAAAGAAGTCATTGTTTTATTTTTTAATAAATTAAGAATTATTCACACCAATGTTCAAAGTGTCAATGAAATCCACTACAAATGAGGCAATGTAGAAAATTCAAAGCTCACTCTATCACTAAAACTATGGTAGAAGTACCCAATGATGTGGTGAAAGTCCTTTATATTATTTTAAAATCAATCTAATCCTTTTTTTGATTTTGGATCCCCGCATAATTTCATATATACCCATTTTTTAGAGAAAATTATACATTTCACATTTAGTTTATTGATGGTGTTGTTAGTTAAAAATTTTAGGGGGTGTCCCACTATAATAAATAAGTCTCATGAAATATCTATTATGACAAAAACACACTATTTTTTTATCCTTATTATCATACCTATGAATGAATATGATATAATCCTCAGTATGGATTGGATTTCAAAATATGATAAGAAAATTTATTTTATGAAGATGGATATTATGATTTGTAAGGAAGATGTTGAATTCATTATCTTTGGAGTAGATACTTCATCATCTGAGTCAGTTTTGGATTCACCCACAATATCTGTACTGAATGAGAGTCTTGGTGGAAATGATAGGAAAAATAACTGGTATAGAAAAGGTATTCTTCAAATTTGTAATGTACCTTATATACAATAATTTAATGACAATTTTCCCATGGAATTACATAATCATTTCCCATATTTTTATGTTGAGACCTAAATTTATTTAATCATTTATGTATGAAAAATATCAAAGACTCCTTATAAAATTCGAACTATGCAATTATTGGAGTTTAAGAAACAACAAGTGGATTTGGGTGACAAAGGATTTGTGCACCCTAGTGTTTTTCAAGGGGGATCCCCTTTGCACGTTTCTTATAAGAAATATGGATACATGATAATGTGAAATGACTATTAAGAAATAAATACTATTAGGATACCTAATATGTATCATCTTACCTACATTGATGACTTATTTAATCAAATTCAATGTGATTTTTTAATGTTTAACCTCCATTATAGGAATCAAAAATTGTTGGAAAATGATGAAGATATTTTGAGGAAAACATTTAAATTGAGGTTTGGATATTATGAAATTAATTTAATATCATTTTTATTGAATAATCCAGCATATTTTTTTATAGATCTAATAAATGAGTATTTAATGAATACATTGATCATTTTTTGTGGAATTAATTGATGATTTTTTTTGTATTATAAATTTTTTATAGACCATGAAAATCACAAAAAGATAATTCTTGATACTCTTATAAGGAAAGAGTTATATAAAAAATTATTAACCATGATTTCTGTCTTCAAAAAGTTTCCTTTACTGTCAATATTCTCTCTAAAAATGGAATCTCATTTGACCATATGATGATAAAATTAATCAAATAATGAACTAAACTGATGAATATAATTAAGGCTTGTAGTTTCATTGGGTTAAAATGTTATTGTCATTGATTAATTCATAATTTTACCCAAATAGATAACCCATTAACAAAGATTACAATTAAAGGGGTTATGATTTCATAGAAAATGGAATGTAAAGAATGTCTTTATTCATAAAGTGGAGTTTATTTAATGCTCTAATTTTTAATATACCTTTTGGAAATGAGGGTTTTGTGATATATAGTGATGCATACAAGAAGAGGCTTGTGGTGTGTAGATGGAAAAGCGTGAATTTATTACATGTTTATCAAGAAATTTATGACTCATTAATAGAACTATCTAGACCATGACCATGAGTTAGCAGCTATAATATATTATTTGAATATATGGAGATATTATATCTATGGTAATTATATGAGATATAAATGGATCATAAGATCCTAAAATCAATAATTTGGCTGATATATCACAACATTAGGCATGGGATATGGCTTGATGTACTCAAGAATTATAATTTCACAGTATACTGTCACCAAAAAGAATGAAAATAAGGTATCACATGCATTAAATTGAAACAAATTTGGTGTTATGAGATAAAAGATTATTGAGAGGGATCTTATATTCACAGATATAATAATGATTGATATGAGAATTATTTTTAAAGGAGATAAATAACTCATTTTTTAAATGATTTTGAAACCATATTAATTTGAAAAGATAAAAATTTCTCAATATGATGATTGGAACATTTAGAAGAAAATTAACGGAGTGAATGCTAGGAAATTATAAGGCTTCATTTGTGAATATGGTGTAATGAAATTTTGAAATATATTATGTAATCCATAAATAAATGATCTAAAAATAGAATTTGTTGATAATGCTCGTACATTAAATTTCACTACAAAACATGACAACACAAATATATATATTGAGATTTGATGGAATATTTTTGGTGGGAAAAAGAATGTGGGAAATTGTTAGCTATGTGTCTAGATGTTTGGTTTTCAACAAGTGAAAGATATTAGAAAAATTCATAGAGGAGTTATAATACCTATTCAATTTGTTATATGGAAATGAGATGATATTACTAGAAACATTGTTTTAGGACTACTAGAGTCTCCTAGAAATAATGATACACTATGTGTTATCATGGAATGGATAAAATAATATTCACATTTCCTCACTATAACATAATATTTACTTCTTTATAACCTCATAAGGATCTATATTAATGGTGTTTTAGACTTCATGGTGTACATCTTTCAATTGTGTATCATAGTGATCCATATTTTGCATCGAAATTCACGAAGAGTATTTAGAAAGATATCGATATTGAGATACATTTGAGCACTGTCTACAATCCATAAATTGATGGACAATCTAAAAGGACTATTTAAAAAATTGTAGAATTTATTGGTTCATGCAAACATGACTTTCAATGTATGTGGTATCAATAGTTTCTTTGATAGAGTTTTCTATAATAATACTTTCTATTAAAGTATTCAAATTTAATTGTATGGATCATTATATTACAATAGATTTTGTACTCCAACATGTTGTAATGATGTTGGTGAAAGGAATCTGATGGACCCAGAACAAAATTGAAGAGACCAGAATAAAGATAATATTATTCAGGCCCACCTTAATGGAGCTTAAATTATAAAAAATATTTATTTTGATAATGAGAAGAACGATATATAATTCCAAGTGGGAGATCATGTTTTCATGAAATAATCTCAAGAGAAGGGTGTTGTATGTTTCGATAAGAAAGATAAATTATTTCCATGGTGTATTGGAACCATTGAAATTCTTGGAATAATTGGATTAATTTCTTATCATTAATAAATTCATCCAAATCTACCAAAAGTAGATGATGTTTTCCATATATTATTATTAATGAAGTACATATATGAACCAATACATGTTCTCACCTATGATTATATTGAATTTTATCGGGATCTATCTTATTGGGATTGACCCATATAGATTACTAATACTAGAGAGTATGTATTGATGAATCCGAAAACTTGACTAGTATTGGTATATTGGAGAAATCATAAAATAGATGAAGTAATAGGGAAATATTGGATGTTAGAAAGAAGAAATACCATCATCTATTTAGAAGAAAATGTATATGAAATTTAAAGGATGAAATTTCGGTAGGAGGGAATATTGTAACATCCAATTACAGTACAATATATTTATTTTTCAAAATAAATTCATTCCCTTTGATAGCTTTCAGTGCACACAAAATACAATTTATATGAAACCTAAGACATTGTTAAAATATTAATAATTAAGATAAAAATTATTAAAATGTTATTAAGTTTGAAGATAATAATAATACTAAAATTTATAAAAATTATGGTTACCTATTTATTAGGAACTAAATAAGAATCATTTAGAAGAAAAGGAAGTGTTTTATGAAAAATTATAGTTTTTATAAAGAGAAGATTTGTAATAATTTTGCAATATAAATTATAATTAATACTATATACCTTTATAAAAGTAATTTTAAATGAAATTTTTTATGAAATAATAATGTTAAAATTATATTATAGTGATTTTTTTGGGATTTTTTTTGAAAATTTTAATATTTTAATGAATAGTGTAAAATATTGAATTTCAATTGAAAATCACCTTCATGCTTAAAAATTAATAATTTTAAATTAAAAATTGAATTTTCTTAATGTATAGTTGATTAAATTTTATATTTATTAATATATTTAAATTCATAGAAATAATGTTCATTTGGAATTTGTGTTTATAAATTAAGTAAAATTTTAGATATTTTATCATTAAAAAAATATGTTCTCATAAATTCTTCAATGTTAATTTAAAATTATGATATTTCAATTATTTTAATGTAATTTATAATTTATTTTTACATATTTTATTCAAAATTATTTATAATTTCTATTAAATTAGACATATATTTTTTACAAAAATTAATAGTGAAAAAATAAAAAATTAATTACCATTATCGTGTTAAAAATGAATATGGGGGTGAAACTAAGAAGATATGGATTCGAAAACGAACTGACAGATTTTCCAAAAATTTATTTATGGAAATATTCAGTCCTTATCACTTCTATTTTTGTGAATAACCCATTTTGAGGCTTATGGCATGATAAAAAGTTAGTATGACTGGGTCATTTAAAAAATTACAAATGTACCAATCACCTCCCTTATAAAAGTCCACCCTCCCCTATCTTATTCACAGCATAACCCCATTTTTGTTTGTCCACTACCTAACCAAATAAAATACCATATTTAATATTCTCATCCTAGATGACTTATTTTTGTTATAAAACCAACCATGGAGGGCTTTTGTTTCAAGCCCAGGGAGGATACTTGAATAAGAGGTAATTTTCTTCAAGGACCAATTTTAATTTTCATTGTTTATCACCTATTCAAATTATTATTAAATTATTATGATATATTAAACTTTGTAACATCCATATAATTATATTTTTTTTATAATATGGTCTTGAAATATGATTATCTTCACTTCCATCAAATGGGTTATGAATTTATCATTCATGTGTACGACAGACTACTACTGCGCGGACCAAAGTAAATATTTTTTCCATTACCTACTCCCTCAGATGGTTATGATGACAGATCCAAATTATATATATTATTTTTTTGAAATAAATAATCCTTATTTTTAATTATATCATGTAACCTTTATACTTTATATTCCTTTGGAGATAAGATAATGTCACTCGTGTGTATGGAGGACCACGACGTTGCGAAGCGTTGTGATTCATTTTTCAATTTCCCTATATATGGAATATAATTAATATAATTTTAATGAATATATGGGAAATAAGTCGTATAATTTTTATATTGATAACATATTTATCATTATATAAGGATAATAAACCATTTTCTTTTTTTTTAAACTGAAAAATGATAACATAGTTAGTTTAGGTGTGGACTACCGCCTTCACAAAGAGATCAAACACTTTTATCATTACCACACCAAATGGATGTGATATATAATTATATTTAATGGAATAATATGTTATTAATGATATTATTATTATTATATATATACAAAATTTTACTTATATACTTTCCATATAGTTATTTGAAAAATGAAAACATCACTCATGCATATGTACAACCTACCGTCTCCAGGATCATAACATACTTCATCTCTCAGAAAAATCATTCATTATTGGTTTTAATTGATTGAATGATATGAAAAAATGATAATTATTTCCTTATTATCATGGAGATTATGTAGCTATATAATATAAAATATAATCTGAACAGTCATGATAAAACACGAATGAGAAAACAAGAAAATTAACTCTTGATATAAAGAAAATAATGAATAATTATTAACAAAAAGGAGAAAGATTGTTATAAAAGGATATTATATTATATTATAAATATTAATAAGGTTCATTTATTTGTTAATAAAATTGTAAAAACAACTCAACATGGTTTTTAATAATTTTCATCCAAAAGGATGTGTGAGGTAAGGGATTTTTCCTTAATTTACATTCTATTGAAATTTATTTGTTATTTTTAACCAATTCAATTTTATGTAGTGTATATAATACCCATTTGACATGTAATATATATATATATATATTCATAATTAATCATATTTTATTTTTAATTTTCAATCATTTCATCCATGTTTTTTTGAATTGAAAAGTAACAAGTAGAAAAATTAATTGCCCAATCAAAATTGTATTTGTGATTTCTAACGTTCTATTGAAACAGTTTCTTTATTATGATCATTTATCATTAGAAATTAAATTTCTGTTATATATACATACTATTTTATAATCTATATGATTATTTCCTAAATTGTATACCTTTTTTCAATATATTGATTACTTTGAATGTTATTTGATTAACCTGTGAAATATTAACAAATTCATATCCTTTACTCAATACAGATATTTGATGATAATGTATATTGATTAAAGAATAAAATCGATAATTAAACATTTCATAAATGATTTGGAACTGTAGTGATGGGTGGGTCCTGACATTATATATACCCTCTATGCATCAATATGTCTTATGAGACAAATCCATTTGGACAAATTAAATGGGTTTCTACCAATATTTTAAACCATATTATGAAAGGTTTTGATGGTAGATGATTCATATTATTGACACATGACATCCAATAATTAATTATTTCTATCATTAATAATTTACTTATTAGTATCTATGCTATTTTTTCAATGGTATAATATCTAGACAAATTTCATGACTAGTTTATCAACAAAATTCTATGTGTTTTAGGTTGTTTAACAATCCATATTTATTTAACATATCTATCCATGTAATAATTTTTTAAAATGGATTTTATGTTATTTTATTTAACTTGAAGTATTTATTATTCATTATTGATTTATGATATATTCCACTATACTTAAAACATACTTATTATTTGAGTTCATCTATATTTTGTTTCATTTTTCAGGAAATGAAGAAGGAACATTTTAATGTGTTTTCAGGGTTGGTGGTCACTTTATTTTATATTGTATTATGCTGTTTTTAAAAAAAAAATTAAAATGGGTATCATGTATGTATTTGGTTCTCCAAAACAACTAAGTTGATCTGTCCCACGGGGTTTGATGCATTGAATCCATTCTAAAGTTATAAATCAAGACACCATATCTGAGATACTAGGGTTGGGATCATTATATGAAACATAAAGATAAGTATACATTGCAGAAAACACCAAGTCAATCTTTCATTGCACTAAACAATGAGTTTATTTGCATTACACACAACACTGAGTTTAAACAAAACATGACTTACTATTAAAATAATATTATTCTATATTATAGTCATCCCCTTGATGTTGTAATGGTTGGTATGATTATGATTGACTAAATTATTTAAATATATGGTGAAAACATGTTTATAAAACAAAATATATTATTACTAATTAATTATAAATGAAAATAACAACCATTTGAAAATAAATTAATTCTTTTTATGAAAAAACAATTATTGGAAAAAATGAGTTCAAAATTAAAAAACATACAAACATAATATTTTTTATTTATTTTATTGAAATTTATATATTATATATTAAATGAAATTTTTTAAATCCTTCTTATTTTTATATAGACATGATATTAGAATAAATGTGTTTTTATGCTTTAAAACATTATCTTTCAAAAAACAAATTTAACCTTTTTTCATATATGATATTTTTTTGTAAAATTTAAAAAACTAATTTCATTAAAAAACTTCATTTTTTAAATCTTAATATCAAAATTATCATATGGTGAATTTCTTATGATTTTTTAAATATAATTTTTTTGAGGAACAGTGAAAAGTAATGGATTGTATTAAGAATTATGATTTCACATAAAAATATTAAAAACATAAGAAATGATTTTAGATGGATTTAAAATTAAAATTACTTCTATTATATATCTACATATACAATTTTGTTAATTTTAATCAACTTAATAATGAATTTTGATATAAAATAATTATAAACTATTTCGCATTATTACAATGAAACCCCTTTTTCTTGTTTCATCAATGGGATTAATTTTAAAATAAAATTTTTAACTTATGTGAATTTAAATTTTATACATGTATTAAATATATTTAGTAATAATAATTTATATTATCTAATAATGTAAAATTAAAATTTGATTGTAATTAATATTGAAAATAGTAAATAATAATTATCATGGTTAATGTAAAAATTGTTTTACTGAGGGGTTGAACTAAACCAAAATTTATTTAAAATTACACAAAATATGGATGAATACTATTTTATTTTCATATTTATATATTTAGGTTTCCAATTTATAATATTGGGTCACTTGGATGTTTGGTTCATGTGAATGAATTTATCATTTCATACTCATTTGGTAAATTTCTTAGTAGATTCCATGTGGGTTCCTTTCCCCCTTATATAAAATTCTCTCACCACAGTTCAATTCCTCAAACATATAATGATGTATTTTTTTAAAAAAGATTCCAAATCCCCCCCCCCCACCAAATCCTTATATATTTTTGAGTGTTACTAGACCTCCCAAAGAACCAATACTATGGTCTTAAACAAGAGATCCAAAGTAGGTGCTTCTAACTGAAATTAATTTTCTTGTGTTTGTTCATTATTTTTTTTCATTTTTCTGACATAAATAATGTATTAACAAATAAAATATAATAGAAATAGTATATAACACATTCATATATTTTATTATTCAAATTCAATAAACTACAAAAATCTCCACTTTAATCTAATAGGTTATGAAATCATTACTTCTGTGTGTGACCGATTATTGCGTCACAAACTAATGAAATTAGTTTCACTTGAATAGATATCATAAATTAAATTTATAAAGGATTAATTGTTTATATATGTAGGAACCCAGATCTTCGTTTCAGTTACGCCTTTCCTTTTTCTGGGGTTTTTACGAAAAATGGAGTTTCTGGAAAATTTCAATGTACACACCATCTACTATCTGAATACTTGCCATGTACTCTCCTCCGACTCGAAGCTGTGTGATGGCTATCCCCAGGCCACACACACGGTGTGTAGGGGTGACGTGGAGGCCGATTTGGGCGGAGTATGAAAAAACCTAGTATATTCCGTGTACTCTAAAAGTACATGTCGTGTTCATTTTTGTCACTAAACGCACCAGGGTCGTGCCTGAATGACAGAACACACCCCCTCTCTAGGTTCTTCGTCCTAGAGCAAGCCATACGACCGGATCTCTCCCAAGCCCCCGACTCTCTATTTTTTCTCCGATTCGAGCACGGTCGATTTCGTTGGAAGCACAGCGGTGAGTTCTCCCTTCTTCTTGAGCCTTGTTTTCCAATTCTTCGTCTTTCTCATGTTAGCTATGGTTGAATCTTTTGTGCATTTTCTCATATCTACACCATTATAGAGAGAATCAGTCATCATGGTTCAAGTATATCGATCCCCTGGCATCAATGTGGGTGGTTTGTGCCTTTCTGTTGAAAGTCGATGAGTATTTTTTCCAAATTCCACCAATACCCTTGAACGGGGTATTGTGTGTTCCTGTTTTGCCCTTGTTTTATTACCTGCATTGTTTGATTTCTAGAGTAGATGTAATTTCCTGTGAATATGGTAGTTTTTACTATATTCTGGATGTTTGATATGCTTGTTTTGCTTGTTTCGCATTCTGCCAGTTTCCATGCCTAGTTGTAGGATAGTGGAACTGTTGCTTATTATGTTGTAGGGCCTTAGAATGTTAGCCAAGTAGCTTTGAGGTTTACTTGGATGTTATACAAGTACTGAGCATGTTTATTTCACACAGGACTATGAGAACCATGTATAGTAGACCACATGGAGAATAGACGTAAGGGCTTCTCCAAAGGGTCTTTTAATACGATGTGAAAACATAGGGGGAATTGATGATGAGTGCTTCCTCAGAGAGTCTGTAGTTCCTCGACGCAGGCCATAGGGGGAATGAGATGTTGAGTGCTTCCCCAGAGAGCCTTTATCATGATACATGACTATAGGAGTAATTAACGGTGAGTTCCTCCTCAGAGAGTGTATTCTTAGCTGAACTAGAGGGGTGAGACTTTGTGTGGCTCCTAGAGGGTTTCTAGTAGTTGTAGGTTGAACCATAGGGGTTAGGCTGTGAGAGCTACCCAGAGGGTTACCTGTTTTCTTCATATTGATGGTTGTTTACTTGTGTACATTATATGCTAGAACTATGGACTGTGACTACTATGTATTTTCCTATTTACTATTTCTGATCTTTTACTTTCCTTGTATTCAATGACTGTTAGGCACAGATCATTGGGTGATTGCCTACTAGGATTTTATCTCACACCCTGTTTGGGCCATGATTTTGGGCCCAAGAAGACTATGTTGTTGTAGGTATAGATAATGGAAAGCACCATTCTACATCAGGTTCTTGATTTCACTGGAGTTGGAGAGCATGGGACCGAGCCGTGGCTTGCGATGCTGAGGAGTATACTTTTTTTTTTCTTTTTCACTTTGTTTTCAATTGTACTTCAGCACGTTGGTTTTTTACTACTTTCCATAGACATACATACCATGTTACATCATTATTAATTTATACATTTCTTCCACTATTCATTTCAGTTGTTGTATGCTCTTTGTTGTTACTATTACTGTGATTGGATGTTCTTCTGCTGTATAATTTACTGAATGAGGGAATAGTTTCCCCACTGACTCACCAAGGCCCTCCCTGCTAGTCGGCAGCCTCTGGTGTTTGGGGAAACACGCTTGAGGTCATGTGGTGAACCAGGTATGGGGTACCAGTGGAGGGGCTCCGGATTCGGGTTGTTACAAAGTGGTATCATAAGAGTTATTTTCTCTTGTCATACCATTTGGAGACTTTATCCAGGGATAAGAAGGATTCGGTACATGGTATTAAGCTATGCATGGGAGTATCTAATCCGTGTGTGGGGAAAATACATATTACCTCATTAATTGTAGTTTGCTGTTTTTGAGATTTTAAGGTTGATATGATTTCACCTAGAGTGATTCACAAGCTTTTTGTTGTTATTTTATTGATGATTGCGGTTCTATTTCTGTCACAACCCGATGAGATGAGGGTATTCCATCTCATGCATCAAATAGGCACTTGTAGAAATCACATGTCATGCATTCTTGCCATGCCATATAGGGTGCATTAGTGATTGCATGCTGTTGTGATAGACTTTGTGTAGATTATGAATGCTATTGTGATAGATTCTTGATAGAATATCTTCTGGCTTGTTAGAGGATTGATTTTTTTCCAACTTTGCATAAATGAACGCCAAATTTTGATTATTGAGGTGTTATGGGCCCTCTCGAATTGGAAGTTGGTGGATCATGATCCTGTTTTCTCTTATTTATGACTGTAGGAGATGCCATGATTTGATTCGCGGGGAGTATGGGCCCTCATGGATTGGAATTTGGCACCTCTATGCCATTTATTTAGTGTTTCTGGGATTTGGTGCAGTTTTTGAGATACAACCCAAAAAAACCCAGAATAAACGGTGTGTACTTTTTTACTACACGCCATGTAGTTGTTAGACCCTGTAACTGACCGTATGAGCAGGCACACACTGTTGTAGAAACAACTTCAGGAACACGCCGTGTACGGATGATACACGCAGTGTAGTACAGAGCCATTTACCCGGCCATTTCACTAACAACACGGGTCGGGGAAGCTTGAGTAGAACACGCCGTGTGTTTTCGGCACATGTCGTGTAGTCTTGTTCAGGTATACGACTGTGTCACGAACAACACAGGTCAGCGTTACCTTCTCTTAGACACGCCGTGTCTTTCTAGCACATGTCGTGTAGTCTTGATCAGGTACCCGGCCGTGTTACGAACAATACAGGACGTTGTCACAGTCACCAATACACGCCATGTTTGTTTGGAACACGCCATGTATGGTTCAACCATGTAGAAGGTCGTGTATTTAACAATAGAGCCCACCAAATCCCTGTCTAGTACCTGGCGTGTTTCTTCAGAACACGCCATGATGTCTTGGGTTAAGTCGGACTGTGTGGGTTAGCCGTGTAAAGAGAATCAGGCAGGGGAGTAGTTTTCAAGTACACGCTATGTGTGGGGTCAAAACATCGTGTAGATTGAGGTGTTACACGACCTGTAGGGAAGGGGTACACGCCCATTTCAGTGGCTTATGAAAACACGCCGTGTAGTTTTTATACAATCCGTGTAGTCTTGTTTTGTAAACTTGTGTATTTTCCTTCCCATGTTCCTGTTTTGTACTCTTCTGCTCCCTGTCCATGTTTTTATGATCTAAGGTGTGCTTTTGATCTTTCAGAGCTATGCCTCTGATACGTCCTTCGATTGTACATTTGTTGTCAGGCAGTGATCAGACACCAGATATGGCTGATCAGGGACTTCCTGCCGATCCTCCAGTCGGGCCATCTTTGGCACCCACTGTCATACCAGTTACATTCACTGATGTGCAGTTCAGGGAGGGTTTTCTTAGGATGATCTAAAACATTCAAGGAGCACCTCCTCTGGCCACGACTATGGCATTCTTGACGCAGGTTTTCCTACAGCATCATCCTTCTAATTGTTTAGGGGAAGGAGGATCTCAGGCTGTAGAGTCACGGCTGGAAGCCGTGATGACTATCTTCGAGCATCTGGAGACACCTCCAGAGAGGCTGGTCAAGCTCGCCACCTACATGCTTTGATACTCTGCCAAGAGGTGGTGGGACGTGATCTCATAGGTGGTTCACCAGCAGGTTATGGCTTGGGAAGAGTTTCAGCGTGTCTTTTATGACAACTTCTACCGAGAGGCCCTGAGGGCCGACTGAGCCCAGGAGTTCATGAGCTTAAAGCAGGGTACTATTTCAGTCATGGAGTATTCCTCTCATTTCACCGAGCTAAAGTGTTTCACACCCCTCCGGGATGGGAGTGGGGTGTTCTTAGTAAGGAAGTTCAAGGATGGTATCAGATGGGAGATCGAATAGCAGGTGAATTTCTTACCGTTGACATCCATCATTTCCAGAGTCAACTAGGCACTGTTTTAGGAGTGCAATCTGAGAGACTCTAGAGCTGCGAGCTAGGGAGGTCCTACTTCCATATCTTGTTTTCCTCTAGATGACATCAAAAATCATCTTAGGGAGTCTACGCGCAGTGATTTGAGGAAGCAATATGCATCGTCAGGAAGCCAGGTGGTATGCTACCAGTGTGGCCGGTCAGGGCACATGAGGCCGTAGTGCCAGAGAGACCCCATGGAGTGCCAATATTGCGGCAAGATGGGTCACCTTCAGAATTTCTTCCAGACTTTCTCTCTAGCAGTTGGTGACCAGGGTTCTTCTATGACTCCTCGTTCAGGAGCAACACCACTAGTTTCTCACCAATCAGGAAACTGGTATTCTTCCGGCCATTCGAGCTGAGGTGGTGGTCAAGGCCGTGGTGGTCAGCCACTAGTCCCTCAGAACTATAAACGTGGATCAGCTTAGAGTGGTCATCCAGGGGCACAGGGCCGCGGTGCATGCCAGTCTTTCTCCATGGAGCAGACCAATCAGGAGTAGGATCCTGACCCTTCTACAGTTCGAGGTACAATTTTAGTAGCCTCAGTTTTATCTTAAGCACTTTTCGATACGGGTGCTACACATAGTTTTATCTCTATTGTTGTTGTGGAGAGCATTGGGCTCTATGTCCTTTCTTCTGCCAACTCGTTGACACTAGACACATCATTCACTACGGAAAAAATGGGCATTTGCGACGGGTTATTTGCGACGGGAATAAATCCAGTGGCAAATAGTCATGTTAAAAACTTATTTGCGACGGGGTTATTTGCCCGTCGCAAATAAGTAGCCTTTTGCGACGGGACAACTTTCCCCATCGCAAAAGGACTGGCGCGGTTTGCGCGCCAAATCGCGGGAAAATTATTTGCGACAGAGGAATATTCCTGTCGCAAATAACCGGTGGTGATAAAAGGTATTTGCGACGAGAATATTCCCCCGTCGCAAATAGTATGTCGGCAGGTGGTTATTTGTGACGGGTCCCGTCGCAAATAACTATTTACCTGTTGACCGTAATAAATGTTGGCTAAGGTATTTGCGACGGGTACCATTGCAAATAATATTATTTGCGACGGGATACCCGTTGCAAATGGGCCCGTCGCAAGTAATCTAACCTATAAATACCCCCATCCGTTTTTTCATTTCATTCTCATTCTCTATCTTCTCCTTCTCTCAAAATTATATTTCTAGAGTTCAGTTTTTCTCCAGTTTAATTTTTTTCTTCGGAGCTAATATTAAAGTTTTGAAGAACGATCAGAGCAGATCAATTTTCAAGGTATTTATGTTCATTTTAATTTAATATTTATTTTTAATTTTTTATTAGTTTCAATTATTCTTAATTAGTTGTAATTTAATTATGTTTACATTGTTTTATTACTTAATAAATTTAAATTATTAGTATTGTTCATAGTTAATGGTAATTAGGAATAATTAGTAATAATTTTTAATAATTAAGAATAAATATTAATAATTAGTAATAAATACCAATAATTAGGAATAATAACATTATTACATTATTAGTCTATTTTATTTTTAATATTAAAATAATATAATTTTTTATATATATACAATTCTCTTTTCATATGTGTGTTTGCTGTCTTCACATGTATTATTTGTATGTGGAGATAGAAAACGCATAGATGAAAGAAGAATTGTATATAAATTAGAAAATTATATTATTTTAATATTAATAATAAAATATATTAATAATGTTATTATTTGTAATTATTGGTAATTATTCCTAATTATTGATAATTATTCATTTAATTACTAATAATTAGGAACAATTATCAATAATTATCAGTAATTAAGAATAATTAGTAATAATTAGTAATAATTACTGATAATTAGTAATAATTAGTAATAATTATCAATAATTAGTAATAATTACCAATAATTAGTAATAATTACCAATAAGTAGTAATAATTACCAATAATTAGTAATATTTACCAATAATTTGGAATAATTACCAATAATTAACAATAATTAGTAATAATTAGTAATAATTACCAATAATTAGTAATAATTAGTAATAATTACCAATAATTACCAATAATTAGTAATAATTAGTAATAATTAGGAATAATTAGTAATAATTAGAAATAATTAGTAATAATTAGGAATAATTAGTAATAATTAGTAATAATTAGTAATAATTAGTAATAATTAGTAATAATTAGTAATAATTAGTAATAATTAGTAATAATTAGTAATAATTAGTAATAATTAGTAATAATTAGTAATAATTAGTAAAGAGTAGTAATAATTAGTAATAATTAGGAATAATTAGTAATAATTAGGAATAATTAGGAATAATTACGAATAATTACCAATAATTACCAATAATTACCAATAATTACCAATAATTACCAATAATTACCAATAATTACCAATAATTACCAATAATTAGCAATAATTACAAAAAATTAGGAAAAATTAGGAAAAATTAGGAAAAATTAGGAAAAATTAGGAAAAATTAGGAAAAATTAAGAAAAATTAGGAAAAATTAGGAATAATTACCAATAATTAGTAATAATTAGTAATAATTAGTATTAATTACCAATAATTAGTATTAATTACCAATAATTAGTAATAATTACCTATAATTAGTATTAATTACCAATAATTAGTATTAATTACCAATAATTAGTAATAATTACCAATAATTAGTAATAATTAGGAATAATTACCAATAATTAGTAATAATTACCAATAATTAGTAATAATTAGAAATAATTACCAATAATTAGTAATAATTAGTAATAATTAACAATAATTAGAAATAATTATCAATAATTACCAATAATTAGTAATAATTAACAATACTTACCAATAATTAACAATAATTGCCAATAATTACCAATAATTGCCAATAATTACCAATAATTAGTAATAATTAACAATAATTGCCAATAATTACCAATAATTGCCAATAATTAGTAATAATTACCAATAATTAGTAATAATTGCCAATAATTACCAATAATTGGTAATAATTACTAATAATTCCCAATAATTAATAATAATTAATAATAAATATTAATAATTACCAATAATTAGTAATAATTATTAATAATTAGTAATAATTACTCATAATTAGTAATAATTACTAGTAATTAGTAATAATTACTAATAATTAGTAATAATTACTAATAATTAGTAATAATTACTAATAATTAGTAATAATTACTAATAATTAGTAATAATTACTAATAATTAGTAATAATTACTAATAATTAGTAATAATTAGTAATAATTAACAATAATTAACAATAATTAATAATAATTAGTAATAATTAGTAATAATTAGGAATAATTAGTATTAATTACCAATAATTAGTATTAATTAACAATAATTTGTAATAATTACCAATAATTAGTAATAATTACCAATAAATAGTAATAATTATTATTAATTACCAATAATTAGTATTAATTACCAATAATTAGTATTAATTACCAATAATTAGTATTAATTACCAATAATTAGTATTAATTACCAATAATTAGTAATAATTAACAATATTACCAATAATTACCAATAATTACCAATAATTACCAATAATTAGTAATAATTACCAATAATTACCAATAATTGGTATTAATTACCAATAATTGGTAATAATTACCAATAATTACCAATAATTGGTAATAATTACCAATAATTAGTAATAATTGGTAATAATTACCAATAATTAGTAATAATTAGTAATAATTACCAATAATTAGTAATAATTACCAATAATTAGTAATAATTACCAATAATTAGTAATAATTACCAATAATTAGTAATAATTACCAATAATTAGTAATAATTACCAATAATTAGTAATAATTACCAATAATTAGTGATAATTAACAATAATTAGTAATAATAACCAATAATTAGTATTAATTACCAATAATTAGTATTAATTACCAATAATTAGTAATAATTACCAATAATTAGTATTAATTACCAATAATTAACAATAATTTCCAATAATTACCAATAATTGCCAATAATTACCAATAATTAGTAATAATTAACAATAATTGCCAATAATTACCAATAATTGCCATTAATTAGTAATAATTGCCAATAATTAGTAATAATTGCCAATAATTACCAATAATTGGTAATAATTACTAATAATTCCCAATAATTTGTAATAATTAATAATAAATATTAATAATTACCAATAATTAGTAATAATTATTAATAATTAGTAATAATTACTCATAATTAGTATTAATTACTAATAATTAGTAATAATTACTAATAATTAGTTATAATTACTAATAATTAGAAATAATTACTAATAATTAGTAATAATTAGTAATAATTAGTAATAATTAGTAATAATTAACAATAATTAACAATAATTACTAATAATTAGTAATAATTAGTAATAATTAGGAATAATTAGTATTAATTACCAATAATTAGTATTAATTAACAATAATTAGTAATAATTACCAATAATTAGTAATAATTACCAATAATTAGTAATAATTATTATTAATTACCAATAATTAGTATTAATTACCAATAATTAGTATTAATTACCAATAATTAGTATTAATTACAAATAATTAGTAATAATTACCAATAATTAGTAATAATTAAAAATATTTACCAATAATTACCAATAATTACCAATAATTACCAATAATTACCAATAATTAGTAATAATTACCAATAATTACCAATAATTGGTACTAATTACCAATAATTGGTAATAATTACCAATAATTGGTAATAATTACCAATTATTGGTAATAATTACAAATAATTAGTAATAATTAGTAATAATTACCAATAATTAGTAATAATTAGTAATAATTACCAATAATTAGTAATAATTACCAATAATTAGTAATAATTACCAATAATTAGTAATAATTACCAATAATTAGTAATAATTACCAATAATTAGTAATAATTACCAATAATTAGTAATAATTAACAATAATTAGTAATAATTACCAATAATTAGTATTAATTACCAATAATTAGTATTAATTACCAAAAATTAGTATTAATTACCAATAATTAGTATTAATTACCAATAATTAGTAATAATTACCAATAATTAGTAATAATTAGTAATAATTACCAATAATTACCAATACTTAACAATACTTACCAATAATTACCAATAATTACCAATAATTATTAATAATAACCAATAATTAGTAATAATTACCAATAATTAGTAATAATTACCAATAATTAGTAATAATTACAAATAATTAGTAATAATTACCAATAATTAGTAATAATTACCAATAATTAGTAATAATTACCAATAATTAGTAATAATTAGCAATAATTAGTAATAATTAGCAATAATTAGTAATAATTACCAATAATTACCAATAGTTACCAATAATTACCAATAGTTACCAATATTTACCAATAATTACCAATATTTACCAATAATTAAAAATAATTACCAATAATTAGAAATAATTACCAATAATTAGAAATAATTACCAATAATTTGGAATATTTACCAATATTTACGAATAATAACATTAGGACATTATTTGTATATTTTATTATTAATATTAAAATAACATAATTTTCTATATTATATACAATTCTATTTTCATCTGTGTGTTTTTTGTCTCCACATGTAATATTCGCATTCTTTTTCAAAATTATCAACCTACTCGCCAAGGAAGAGGTGAAAGTGAATGCAAATATTACATGTGGAGACAGAATTTTAAACACACAGATGAAAGGAGAATTGTATATAATATAAATAATTATGTTAATTTAATATTAATTAATAATAAAATATACTAATAATGTAATAATGTTATTATTATATAATTAATGTTTATGAAAAAATTATATTAGTATTATTAAAATAATAAAAAATCAATATAATATTAAAATTATCAATATTTGTAACATGTTTTGCTTTATTCTCAATATATTCAATCTTTACTTGAGTGTTTTTTCTAAAAAATTATTCAAAACCATTAATGCTTTTATATTTTATAGAGAAATATGGAACAACGAGGTCGTCAACAATCATTATTAGGTGAACACATATGGATAAATCAACGTAGAAATCCAAACGGTTCTGGTTTAAATCCAGTATATGTTGAGGGTGTGGAGACTTTTTTATCATTTGCGGCATCAAATTCAGAATTTTTTTCAGAAGGAAAAATAAAATTCCCTTGTAGAAAATGTGCATTGAGAACGTTTGACACGTTTGACAAAGTGGGAGAACATCTCTTGCGTTTTGGTTTTCAACCAGATTATGTTTTTTGGTATTAACACGGTGAACGGAGTTCTAGATCAGGTGATACCAACTTGATTCCGGATCCATCCCGGTTTCAAGATTTAGTACATGATGTTGCAGGTTCATCCGTTCAACATACAGAAACTCCGGCTGATATAGCTTCAAATCCTGAGTTGGCACCGTCTGAATTTTATGAGTTGTTGAAATCTGCTGAGGATGCATTATATCCTGGCTACAAGATTAGCAAATTAGAAGCAGTTGCCAATTTTATGGCTATCAAATCAGATAACGAAATGTCAAACACCTGTTTTGACCAGATATTTTCTTTGCTGAAAACACTGTTACCTGAAGGAAATGTTTTACCTGCAAATTACTATGAGAGTAAGAGGCTGGTTCGAAATTTGGGACATACATTTCAGAAGATTCATGCATGTTCAAATGACTGCATTTTATATTCTGGGGAAAATGAGTCATTGGATAGTTGTCCTACATGTGGGAAACTGAGATATAAAGAAGGAAAACACGGGATGTCTGGTTTGATTCCTATAAAACAGTTGAGATATTTTCCGCTTACATCTAGACTTCAGCATTTATTCATGTCTAAGAATACAGCGACAATGATGTCATGGCATAAAGATAATATTTCAACTGATAAAAGCTTGAATCATCCAGCCGATGGTGATTCATGGAAATATTTTGATAGAGTGAATCCATCCTTTGCTTTAGAAGCTAGAAATGTTCGACTGGGACTTTCCACTGATGGTTTCTGTCCGTTTGGATCTTATGGTAGTCAATATTCATGTTGGCCTGTTTTTTTAACTCCGTACAATTTACCTCCATGGATGTTGATGAAGGAGCCATATATCTTTTTGACTTTACTAATTCCAGGACATCCGAAGAAAAATATTGATATTTATTTGAATCCATTGATTGATGAATTAAATTTATTTTGGAGTACTGGTGTCAGTACATATGATGTTGCAAGGAAACAAAATTTCATTCTGAGATCAGCATTGATGTGGACAATAAGTGACTTTCCAGCTTATGGGATGTTATCTGGCTGGAGTACACATGGTCAGAAATCATGTCCTTACTGTATGGGAGAGAACAAAGCATTTATGCTCATCCATGGAAAGAAACCTTGTTATTTTGAATGTCATCGCAGATTTCTTCCAGCTGATCATCCTTTTCGCAGAAACAGATCTCATTTCAGAAAAGGAACAATTGAAAGGGATGGACCTCCAAAAATGCTATCAGGTTCAGAGTTAAAATCAGTTGTATTTTCATTACCTCCCATCACTTTTGGTCCCACAATAAACCAACAAAAAATTTCTGGTTTTGGGAAAGAACAAAATTGGATTAAACGTAGCATATTGTGGGATTTGCCATATTGGTCTGATCTGTTGGTCCGACACATGTTAGATGTCATACATATTGAGAAGAACTGTTTTGATAATTTGTTTCATACAGTTTTGGATACCCCAGGAAAGTGAAAAGACAATATAAATGCACGTTTAGATCTTTCCCAAATTTACAGGCTTCCAGAATTGGAACTATTTGAGAATGTCAGAACAGAAAGGTTACTGAAACCAAAAGCAGCTTATACACTGTCTAAAGAAAACCGTTTATTATTTTTTCAGTGGATTGCAGATTTGAGACTTCCAGATGGTTGTGCTTCTAATTTGGGTAGATGTGTAAAGAATGGTCATATTACTGGATTAAAAAGTCATGATTGTCATGTTATAATGGAGAGACTTCTACCCATTGGATTAAGAGGTCTGTTGAATTCTGTGATTTGGGATTCCATAACATACATGTCTCATTTTTTTCGGGAAATTTGTGCGGCTACGGCAGATTATGATGCTCTAGGAAAACTTGAAAAAGATGTTGTTGTAATTATATGTAAACTCGAAAAAATATTTACGCCGTCTTTCTTCGACTCAATGGAACATTTGATGTTACATTTGACATATGAAGCCAAATGTGGAGGTCCGGTACAGTTTCGATGGATGTACCCATTTGAAAGATGCATGCAAAAATTGAAAAGAAAAGTACGTAACAAAGCATCTGTTGAAGGATCTTTTGAAGAAGCTTATTTGCAAGAGGAAATATCTTTTTTCTGCTCCCATTATTTTGAATCTGAGTATCCTTCAAAACACCACTGAATGGGATGGAACGAGAGGAATATTGATGAAATCGACAGTCAATTATCTATTTTCAACCAGTCAGAGCTTGGTTTTGGTGGAGTTTATGAACGCTGGCTTTCAGATGATGAACATCAAGGAGCTCATACGTATGTTCTGCTCAACTGTGAAGAGATGACATCAGTTGTACTGTAAGTGTTTATATCACTTATTCTATCATTTATGTTACAGTAAATAACTTTGGTTTTTATAGGTTGTATGAGAATCATATCAAGAAAAAAATTCCACAAATTACAACAGCTGCTCTCGAAGAACGTCGACTGAAAAATTTCTCTCAGTGGTTTCAAAAACTGGTAACATAAATTCTTTATCTTTTAGAAACTCATTCAATGTATAGTTTACTATATTGATAATTATTTCACAAATTTTCAGGTGTCTCGACATGCTGATAAAATTGACAAACGGCTGTGAGTATTGAGTAACCCACCTTCCAAACTTGTTAAAACTTATAATGCATATGTGGTGAATGGATTTCGATTCCACACACATGGATATGGGGAATCGAAAAAAACAATGAACAGTGGAGTTAGCTTGAGAGGATCTCATCATCGATAAAATGATGTTGACTTTTATGGCATACATGATGAAATCATTGAACTCTGTTATCAAGGACAACATTATATAACCATGTTCAAATGTCGGTGGTTGGATATAGAGAGAGGCGTGCGTGTTCATCCGACTCATGGAATCATCGATATTAAATGTAAAAGTGTTCTCGCAGTAAATGAACCATTATTATTGGCTCAACAGGCATATCAAGTTCATTATGCAAAGTACTGTGCAACATCAAGATACTTGACTGATTGGTGGAGTATAATAAAAATCAAAATTCGAGACAATCAGCTTAGTCAAAGTGAATGTTCTTTCACTGATGTGCAAATAATTGAAGTTTTTCAAGAGAGTACTCAAAATCATTCTTTTTTACAATGAGACAAGAGTATCGATGATGACACCCCACATTTAAGAGTCGGTGATGACGATGATGTTAATGATGTCACATATGAATTTGAAATGGTAAGAGATGAAGCAACTGTAACTCGAATGGATATCGATGATGTTGAGGAGGAATATGAAGATGACATTGACATATATGAAGATGATGATGAAGATGAACACCGATAGCATTCCATGGTATTTATATACAATCATAATATGTATATATGTATATATGTATATATAATAGTAATTATCAATTATTTGCTAACATTAACATTTTTTGTTTCAGATGGATGAGGCCACATTTCGTGAGTTGGCGGATGCTGACCTGACTTTCGATGAGGATGCGTTGCTGACAGATGACCCTGAGCCTGCAGGCGCTCTATGGAGTACGCGGAGGGGGCGCGGTCTTGCACGATTGATGATTCCTGACCCCGTCCCAGAGCGACATCCACGTCTTGGGTTTGATCCACGCACACAGAGGTGTGATAACCTATGTGATAACCTGTGTATTTGACTAAGATTTCATTAATCTATTAACATAATAAATGATTATTATTTTTTCAGTTTTCCGCATATAGCAGTCGGACAGGGCGGCGCTATTTTGCGCAACTATTTCTCTCTGCCGTGGACCACATGGGAGCAGATTCCCATTGATGTGCAGCAGGCCATGTTCGGCCATTGGTTGGTACGTACGTAAATAAACAATTTTTTTTTTGAAAATTATTTCATTTCTAACTTGATATTTTGATTTATTTGTAGGTTTTATGGTATCCGATCGAGGATACCATGCGTGACGCCATCCACGAGGCATGGGAGGTGGCCTTGCGTGATCGCCTTCGTCAGTTTTTGCACAATTTATGAAAAGCTGCGATGAAGAAAGCAGGAGTGTCAGATTTTGAGGAGTCATGTAGAGCACACCGACCAGAGTATATTTCATCCCATATATGGGATGGATTATGTGCGCACTAGTTGAGTGGTGCCTTTCAGAGGAGATCAACGGTGGGGAGGCAGAATTAGGGGAGACAGGAGGTGACTCATCGAGCTAGGAGTCGTTCTTTCAGTACTCATAGTCAGCATCTGGTACGTACATTATTTATAAATATTTTAAATAACTATAAATATTAACAGTTTATTTTTTATTCTTATAGGCTGTCGAGCACCCCGATATTACAGAGTACGACGTATATCGGAGGATGTATAGTGATCCTGCTACTGGGGAGCTCAGAGGTGATCGTCAGCATCACATCGTGGTCAGTATTATTTGTTTTCAAGTTTAAAAATTAACTGCATATAATATATTCACAATTTTAATTTTAAATTGCAACTATAGGAGTCATATGAGGCCGCAGTGTCACAGGCCCGACCTGAGAGACAGGCCGAGTCATCAGATCAGACCACTGCCCGTCAGTTTGATGAGGCGGCATGGATGCAGGCCACCCAGTATGCCTTCGAGAAGGGCCGAGTAGTTGGTATCAGCTCTCGACTGACTCCCGGAGATTATTATGGCAGTGTTGCGATGTCGGCGTCCAGCTCGAGAGGAGCTCATGCATCTTCTTCTACTACACAGTATGAGGATCAATTGCGACCTCAGACTTCACAGATAGAGAGTCTCCGACAGGAGCAGGAGCAGATGCGTCAGTAGCATGAGGAGGAGCGTCGACGCCAGCAGCAGTTGTACGAGGAGCAGACGAGTCGGTGGCAGCAGCAGCATCAGAAGCAGATGGAGAACATGCGCCGACTCACTCATGCTTTAGGGATGGAGTTTCCTCCACCACCATCTGCAGATCCCCCACCTCCCCCCCTCCTTCAGATTAGAGTTTGTATTTATGTTATAAAATTAGGGGAATCAAATTTTTTTTTATTCTTAGTTTTTGTCTCATTATAAAATATTAATAATATTATATTTTTAAATAACAATATTAATATGAATAATAATATTATTTATATTTTATAATATTAAAATATATATATATATTAAAATTTTATAATATTATAATTTAATTATATTTTTTGTAATACTTGAATTATTTTAATATTTGAATGTAAAATAATTCTATTATTTTTATATTAATTAAAATAACTTATTAATAATTTTTTTATTTATGAATTATAATTCTAATATTATTATATTAATTAAATCATTTATTAATATTCTATTATTTTTTATTTTTGAATTATAATTCTATTATTATTATATTAATTAAAATAATTAATTATTTTTATTTGTGAATTATAATTCTATTATTATATTAATTAAAATAATTTATTAATAATTTATTTTTTTAATTTTTTTATAGTATTTGCGACGGGACCCGTCGCAAAAACTATTTATAGTATTTGCGACAGGATACTATGCCCGTCGCAAATACTAGTATTATTAATAGTTTTTTTTTAAAAAAAAATTAGTTTTTGCGACGAGTCCCGTCACAAAAACTATTTTAAAAGTTTTTTACAAAAATACGGAATACTATTTGCGACGGGGAGAATGACCGTCGCAAAAAAAGGTTTTAGCGACGGGCCCGTCGCAAATAAGTGTTGTTGCGACGCTGTTTTCAGCGACGGGCTATTTTCGACGGGCCCTCGTCGCAAAAAGCCATTTGCGACGGGATCCCGTCGCAAATGCCCCGTCGCAAATACCTATTTTTCTAGTAGTGATTGGGGATGAGGAAATATTGTGTACGCCAGTGTAGAGAGTGACTTCTCGAGGATGCATGGTATCATTTCTTATGGGATCTCTATTTCCTAGAGATGACAGTCTACGATGTCATTCTCGGGATGGACTGGTCGGTTACCTTCCAGGCAGTCGTCGCTTTTTATCGCCGCAGAGTGAGTTTCGTTTCCCCAGAGGGTGAATTTTTTTTATAGAGGCGAATGTGACATTCAGGCGAGTTGAGCAGGACTCGAGCATCATGGGCTAGGAAGGGTGACAACCCAGATTTCTATTCTTTATCTATATAATCAGGGGAATCCACAGTTAAACATTCCTCCTATGGTGGACTGTTTTAGGGATGTCATCCCATATGAGTTTTCGGGTTTGTCTCCGGAGTGTGAGGTAGACATTTCTATTGAGCATATTCCAGGAGCAGCACCGGTATCCATCCCTCCTTAGAGGACGGCCACACCTGAGTTTCAGGAGCTCAAGAAGCAGTTTGAGGAGTTGCAGGCAAAGGGTTTCATCCAACCTAGTACTTCTCCTTGGGGTTCGCCTGTCCTATTTTTGAAGAAGGTAGATGGTACCCTTTGGATTTGCGTGGATTATGGGAAGCTGAACTAGTTGACGATCAAGAACCGATATCCCTAGCCGAGGATCGCTGACCTCTTTGATTAGCATCGAGGAGCCCGAGTGTTCTCAAAGATCGACTTGAGGCCCCGTTATCATCAGTTGCTTGTCAGACCATCATATATACCTCTAACAACCTTCCGGAGTAGGTATGCTCTATACGAGTATACATTCATGCCGTTCATCCTCACGAACGCGCCTGCAGTTTTCATGGCACTTATGAACCAAGTCTTCCATCCTTACTTGGAATCCTTCATCATGGTCTTCATGGATGATATCTTGGTGTATTCTCACACTCAACATGACCATGCCACGCATCTTGAGATCGTTTTGAGTACACTAAGAGAGCATCAACATTATGCTAAACTCTCGAAGTGCCACTTTTGAATGGATCAGATTCACTTCTTGGGTCATGTCATCTTAGAGGAATGAGTATCCGTGGACCCAAAGAAAGTGAGAGTTATAGTTTTATGGGAGCAATCGAAGAATGTTTTTGAGGAATGGAGTTTCCTTGGGCGGGATGTATATTACAGACGCTTCATTCAGGACTTCTCATGCCCAGCAGAACCTTTTAAAGGTCTGACCAAGAAGGGGGCGAAGATCATATTGTCAGATTCTTGTGAGTTAGCCTTTCAGGAGTTGAAGGGACGGTTGATGTCGGCACAGATACTAGTCTTGCTAGTTCCAGGAAAGAGCTACACTGTTTATTGTGATGCTTCAGGTATCAGTCTAGGAGCTATGCTTATGCAGGGATATGGAGTCGTTGGGTACAGGTCTTGGCAGTTGAGGCCACATGAGAGGAAATAACCAATGCATGATGTGGAGTTTGCAGTGGGTTTTCATGCCCTATGCTGTTGGAGACACTAACCTATGGGAGAGAACTTTGTGTTCTTCACCGACCACATGAGTCTCAAGTATATCTTCAATCAGCGTGATCTGAATCTGAGGAAGAGTAGGTGGGTCATGTATCTTCAGTATTTTGATATCGAGCTTGCCTATACGCTGGGAAAGGGAAATAGAGTGGCAGATGCATTGAGCAGGAGAAATCAGATTCAGGCAGTTCAAGAGGCCAGTAGTGAATAGAAGTTGATGGCTCTATTCTTTGAGATTCATCTGGTGGTACACAATAGATAGGGACAGACTTTCCTATATTATGTAGCTATTACCTCTACACTACTTGATCGGTTACGGATGAGGCAGCTATTAGACTCAGAAGGATTATTCATGACGGAAGGTGTGTCAAGAGAGGACCCTTTTCCGGGATGGATAGTGGGCAAGGATGAGATATTGGGTTTCCAGGGATGCGTATGGGTGACATCAGACATATGCGAGGAGCTAATGTAGGATTTTCATTCCTCGGTTTGGGAAATTCATCCTAGTGTCACCAAGATGTACCAGGATCCTCATCACCAGTACTGGTGGCCTGGTATGAAGAAAGATGTTTCTGGTTTCAACATGCAGTGTTCTACATGTCAGCAAGTGAAGGCAGTGCACCAGTTACCAGCATGCCTTTTACAGTAGTTATCCATTCTGGAGTGGAAGTGGAACGATGTTTCGATGGATGTGACCGGGTTGCTGAGGTCGCCTCTAGGGAACGATTCTGTTTGGGTTGTCGTCGATAGGCTCACGATGGTTGCCCACTTCTTTCCGATCAAGGAGATCGTCAGTTTCGATGATCTAGGATGACATTACATTACATAGATTGTACATATTCATGGAGTTCCACACTCCATTGTTTCAGACAGGGATGCACGCTTTACTTCTCCGTTCTGGCAGGGACTTCAGAAGGCTTTAGGTACACAAGTACTTTTGAGTACGGCATAACATCCCCAGACTAATGACCTGTCTGAGCGTATGATCCAGGTGCTAGATGATATGCTCAGAACTTGCATTTTAGACATTGGCGGTTCTTGGGAGAAGCATGTCCCTCTATTGGAGTTCTCCTACAACAATAGTTTTCATGAGACTATTCAGATGGCACCTTACGAGGATTTGTACATTAGGCCATTCTGATCACCCTTATGCAAGATGGAGGCAGGAGAGGTAGCTTTGTTGGGGCCCTGTCTTGTTCAAGAGATTTCGGAGTAGATAGAGATGATTCGAAAGAGAATTGCTATAGCACAGTCTCGGCAGAAGTCTTATGCCGATCATTGGAGACGACCTCTGGAGTTCATGGTCGGGGATCAGGTTTTCCTGTGTGTCGCACCGATGATGGGACACAAGAGGATTCTAAGGCATGGTAAGCTTTAACCATGGTACGTCGGGCCATTTGAGTATTTGGAGAGAGTTGTGTCGCCGCCTATCGGTTGCAGCCACCCCAGAGGTACCGGGCCATGAACGACGTCTTCCATAACTCTCAGCTACGACGTTACTTTTCAGACTCGTATCTTGTCATTCAGCTTAAGGAAGTTGAGCTCGAAGTGGATGCATTGTTTGAGGAGCATCCCATCGATATTTTCGATCGCATTACAATGTTTCTCTGTGGGCAGTCTATCCCTCTTGTACAGGTGCTATGGCCGCATGGGCGAGTACAGGACGAGAGCTAGGAGAGGGACGCCGATGTACGATCGTAGTGGCCGGAGCTATTCGGGGTTTCTTCTTCTATGCCTCTCTAGGGAAATTATGGGACGAATTTCTTTAAGGGGGGAAGTTTGTAAGAACCTGGATCTTCGTTTCAGGTACGCCATTACTTTTTCTGGAGTTTTTAAGAAAAATGTAGTTTCTGGAAAATTTGTAAGTACACACCGTGTACTCTTCTCTGGCTCGATGCCATGTGCTGGCCATGCCTGGGCCACACACACTGTGTGTAGGGGTGACGTGGAGGCTGATTTTGGAAGAGTACGAAAAAACCTACTTAACGTTGTATACTCTAAAAGTACACGCCGTATAATTTTCTTTTTTCACTAAACGCACCGGGGTCGCACCTGACGGACAGAACACACCCCTTCTCTAGGTTCATCGTCTGAGAGCGACCCGTATGGACAGATCTCTCCTGAGGCCCCACCTCTCCATCTGTTCACTGATTCGAGCACAGTTTATTATGTTGGAAGCACAACGGTGAGTTCTCCCTTCTACTTGGGCCTTGTATTCCAATTCTTCCTCTTTCTCAAGTTATCTTTTTCCCAGATCTATGAAATTCTATAGAGAATCAGTAATCGTGGTTCAAGTATATTGATCCCCTAACATTAAGGTGGGTGGTTTGTGCCTTTCTGTAGAATGTCGATGAGTATTTTGGGAAAATTCCACCAATACCCTTGAATGGGGCATTGTGTGTTCCTGTTTTTTCCTTATTGTTTTGACTGCTTTTCTTGATTTCTAGAATAGATGTAATTGCCTATGAATATGGTTGTTTTTACTATATTCTGGATGTTTTCTATGCTTGTTTTTCTTTTTTGGAGTTCTTCCGGTTTCCATGCCTAGTTGTAGGATAATGGAACTATTGCTTATTATGTTGTTGGGCCTTATAGTGATATCCAAGTATCTTTGAGGTTTACATGGACGTTATACGAGTGCTGAGCATGATAGTTTCACACAGGACTGTGAGAACGTATTGTAGTAGACCACAGGGAGAATAGACATAAGGGATTCTCTAGAGTGTCTTTTAATACGAAGCGAGACCACAGGGGGTATTGACGATGAGTGCTTCCTCGGAGATTTTTTAGTTCCTCGACACATGCCACAGGGGGAATGAGACGTTGAGTGATTCCCCAGAGAGCCTTTAGCACGATACGAGATGATAGGGGGAATTGATAGTGAGTGCTTCCTTAGAGAGTCTATTCTTAGCTGAACTAGAGGGGTGAGACTGGGTGTGCCTCCTAGAGGGTTTCTAGTAATTGTATGTTGAACAATAGGGGTTAGGCTTTGAGAGCTACCCAGAGGGTTACCTGTTTTCTTTTTGTTGCTGGTTGTTTACTTGTGTACTTAATATGCTAGAACCGTGGACTATGACTGCTGGGTATTTTCATGTTTACTATTCCTTTAATTTTTCTTTCCTTGTATTCATTGACTATTACACACAGATCTTTGGGTGGTTGCCTACTGGGATTGTATCTCACACCCTGTTTGGGCCATGCATCTGGGCCCAAGCATACTATGTTGTTGCACGTATAGATATGGGAAAGTGCCCTTCTACTTCAGGTTCTTGAATGCAATGGAGTTAGAGATCATGGGACCGAGCCGTGGATTGCGATGTTAAGGAGTCTACTTTTTTTCATTTGCACATTGTTTTCAGTTGTACTTCAACACGTCGGTTTGTTTACTGCTTTCCATAGACTTACATACCATGTTGCATCATTATTATTTTATACAATGCTTCAGTTGTTCAGATCAGTTGTTGTATGTTGTTTATTGTTTCCGTCATTATAACTGGTTGTTCTTCCACTATATACTTTACCAAATGAGAGTATAGTTTCCTCATCAACTCACCAAGGCCCTCGCTACTAGTTGGCAGCCTCTGGCGTTTGGAGAAACACGCTTGAGGTCATGTGGCGAACTGGGTACGGGGCACCAGTGGAAGGGCTCCGGATTCGGGTCGTTATAATATATGATATTAATTATGTTTTTATGTTTTTTTAATGATGATATTACATGTTCCTTCTTAATTTTCGTTCCCTGGGAATATGGTAATGTTGTTCGTGTGTACGGCTGACTATCACCTCATGAAGCGATTTGATCCATTAATGCATTATATGAAAGGTAATAAGGATGATTTTAATTAAATTATTTCATATATATGACATATAAATGATATTTAATGGAAATTTATTATTTACATTTATTTCTTTAAATCATTTGTGAAAATAGAAACAACGTTCATGTGTTTGTATGACCTACCATTTCCAGGAATGGTGTATTTAATTTCCTATCTATAAATTATATTTATTACAGTAAATATATATATGAATAATAAATATGATATTTATATCATGGTTACTTTTATAGAGTTGAAGGAACAATGATAAATGTATGTTGTCCCAAAATAAAAAATTAAAACATACCCAAAATATACAAAGCAGTTATTCCTTGAAATGTGACATCAACCTGGAATTATTATTAAAGAAAAAGAAAAAGGTCATAAAAAATAAAATATGATAATATATATGTAATTATGGTCTATAATATATGTATAATAACATTATATTTAATATACATAAGTTTTGAACATGTATAAAGGGTGTTGAGACGAAAGGAAAGGGGCCTTTGTCCCACTATTTACTTATATGAGACACATGCCATATTAAAAAAATATTTATTTTATGTTGTTTATATAATCCCAGATAATGTATTTTATAATTATTATACTGAAATTTATATGTATTAAGATATCTATTTGAGTACATATCCTTTATGGGTTTATATTTCAAAAGATTCCAATTTGGTGAGGGATTTTGGTCTAACTTTTCCTTCCATGCAACGTAGGTTATTTTATAAACATGCATAATTTTATGTCTGTTATATATAGAACCATTGAAATATAATTTCAAGGATTTATTTTTTTCCATTATATTATATTTTTTTAATTTTATTCCTTTTTGGTTATTATAATTCAATGTTACCAATGTAGTAAAGATTTTATGTTACAATGTCATTGTTTTTCATGATTGTTTATAATTTTTTATGATGATAAAACCTTAAGATCCAACCCTAATGAAACTCATTTAATTTATTACCATCTATATATTTTAGGAGAATACCTTTTTCACTTCATTTTCATCATTTTATATATTCAATAGTTTAAAAAAATGTTTTTAATAAAAATTATCATTAAATATCACTTTTTTTGAAAACCCTTTTTATCCAAAATTATTTTTTCAAAAAATGTTATAATTTTTTTAAAATTTATAAAATTATTTACTAAATGATTTTTACCCATTTTTTATCATTACATAATTTATTAATGGAATATTCATGTTGTTTTCTAAAAAGATCCTATTTTTTATTTTCTCAAAAATGTGAAAGGAATCTATGTTATAATGTGTATGGAATGAATAGAATTTCCAGCCATCATGAACAACATTCTATCTAAAGATTCAATTACAAAATTCCAATGTTATATTGAAATAAAATGTTTTTTTTAAATTTGTATGTGTTAAAAGTATTTTCAAAGTAGAAATAATATTTTTATCAAGAAACTTCTTAAATATTTATAAACAATCCATTATATGGTATAATGGTTATTTTCAAAGAATATAATATTATTAATTTTTTTAAAAATTATTTTTCAAGAAAATATATTTTCATTAAGAAATTTTCCAAGTGATATTTTAAAATATTTTTCCATCTACGATAACAAACATTAATAATAATGATGCTTTACTAGGGATATGATTTTGGGATACCATTCTTATCATTTATATTATTGGTTTATGCTTATTATGAAATGAATTTTACAAGACCCATTTCTCTTTTATGTTTTATATCATGATAAAATGATTATGAAAACTATTTATTTTCCCTTTCCGTGTTGTGATATAATGATGAAATGATTAGGAATCCTTTAGCTTTTCCATAGATTATAATATGGTGAAATGTTTTTAAAAATCCTTTTATTTCATGGCTATTGATATAAAAAATGCATTATTATCTTGTGGTACTAATATGTATGATTTTCATTATGTAATGGGTGGGATATATATCTCCATCCAATGCATTGGATTAATATTTATCGCATTGGATTTAAAGGACTAGAACATGGATTGAATATCATTCAATACAAGACTTTATCTATTATGATAGTCTTGGGAGTAAACCTTGAATATTATAATTTTTATCATGGTAAAACCATGACACTTTGGGTAATAGGTGTGTCTTTATACACTCTGGGTTACAAGTACATCCTGATCCGCAATGGGAAACAAGTGATGAGTCATGATCCACTATATTGATTGTCATCGTAGTTAACCATGTAATATTTAGAAAATGGTTTTTAATATTTATGATGGTGCCACACTTTTTAAAAGGTTCATATGGTTCATGTTTTATTTATGATGATTCCTAACTCACAATATACATGTTATCATAAATGATAAATTGTTATTCTATGAATCATGTTTATGATCTATGTAATGTTTGGTATTATCTTTGTATGTTACATTAATGATTAAATTCCATAATAATTATCTTATTATTTCATATTATCATAGATTGATATATCTTTCATTTACCCTTGCTAATCATCTAATCTCACCCCTTCATATGTTTCCTTTCCCATGTTATGAGGATAGTTTTAGTAAGAGTATTCCAAATAAGAGTAAAACCCGTGAAAATGTTTTTGGGGGATTATGAAGACGTTTAATAATATAATATGTTTGGGTTTCTAGTCTCCAATAACACTATACCATCACGATCCCGTTGTTTTTTCAAGGTAATGAATATTCATCCAAAAAGTTGAAATATCTATGTATAGGAAGCCCATATCACTACACGTATGATACATGATTTATCAGAATTTGTAGAAATTTGTGTGGATATTTTATTGAATGAATTAATATTTATGGAACATATTATTAGAGCTGTTGGAAAAGTATGGGTGATTTTCTTGAAACATGCATTGATAAATACCTTGTTTTAAATTATGAAAAATTCAATTTTCTGGTAGAAAAATGAAATTTTCTTGGTCATTTTGTTATCGAATATGGAATTCATATGGGAAAATCTAACATAGATTTTATTTCTATTGTTTCTTACAAAAAATATTGCGGGATATGTGAGGTCATTCCATAGAAATGATAGTTTTTATAAGAGATTCATTAAATACTTTATTAAGATAGATTCTCTTTTATCTATATTTAATCAAAATGAGTCACAATTTTTCATCTCTGATATTTTTCAAATTTACATCAAATATTTATAACAAAATATAAAAACCCCACCCATTTATTTTACAAAAATACGGGTGTTTAATATTTATTTGATAAGTGATGCCTTTGATTTTTACCATTGGGTAGTTTTTAGTCAAAATATAGAAAACTATCCTCATGGGATTTATTATAAATATATAACTTTAGATCATTCCTTGGAACATTTACCAACAAATGAGCTAATTTTTATTGATTTTATATTTTGTTTATAAAAAAAATTATATACTATTTTTCATTCTCTTATGTGAATATTTTCACTGGACATTCTTCAATTATTTTTTTAATTAGGAAACATGATGAAAAAACTTAATTATTATGATCAATTTTGTTATTATAAGAGATTTAAATTAAAATAAAGGATAATAAGGGATTTTAAAACATCATGGTTGATAACTTATAGTATTTAAAATTTTCAATAGATTTGAAGCATATAAAATCTCACCCATTAATTGAAAATATTTTTGATTATAAATTATATCATATATGATGTTTAAAACCACGGTTTTATTTATATTTCAAATATAAATATGATCATGAAGTACCACACTATTTTTCTATATGAAATGTGGATATGAATTTTTGTGATTCAAAGAACTACATTTGGGATGGTACTTGTGTGAAGTTATTATTGATCAAATAATAAATAGTTTAATTCATAATTATGAATATTAATTAGTGATGAAGTATTTTCTATACATTAATTTGGCAATTAAATTTTAGAACCCAATGATTTGATGATAACATACATTATTATATATTATTTTGGCCTATAATTTGTAGATGTTATTTTTAATTTTGTAGAACCTATAAAACCATCCCCTTTTAGGGTAATATTTGCAAGGGGATTGAAATTTTTCAAGAGCACCTTTTGTTTTTTGGAATACATCCATATATTTTGTGGGGATATCATGCGAACATATATAAATGTTTCCTAATTAATCTAATATTTCATGTAATATATTTTCTGTTAAATTGGGTAGATTTATTTTCCACTTGTGTTGATAATTGAAAAGTTATGGAAATATATCTTGAATAATTTTTTTTCAATATTTTTTTACCAATGTTTTTAATGACTTATCAAGGTACCAAATTTTAAATATTTCATGGGAATATATTTTAATTAAATTTGGAGGTAATTATAGGTTTTCTACACCCTACCACCCATAAACAAATCAAATTGATGAGTTGACAAATAGATATAGGAATGAAATATTGAAAAGTGCTACCCTCCATAATAAAAAATATTAGATTTTGAGAATAGATAACAACTTTTAAGTTTATAGGACTTGTTTTTATACACCAATTGGAATATCATCTTCTATAAATTTATAAATGAAATATTTTGACATATATTTTGAGTTAAAATACAATATTTTATGTGAAATTTAAACAAGCAACATAATTCATGTTTTTACCGAAAAATAAAAAAAATATTATATTACAGGTTTTAGAAGAGATAAGATGAAACACTTAAGAAATAACCAGACTATATAAGGAGAAAATAAAATCTTCTTAATATGTAATGAACCTAAATAAATATTTCAAATATGTAGAAATTGTGATATTTTTTCAATTATAAATGAAGATATTTCTTGATAAAATTCATTTTAAATGGTTAAAACATTTATTTTTTACACATGTTTCTAAATATGGTGATATGAAGATTATTATATACATAAATAAATACCATTCCTACTAAATCAGATAGGATTGTCTATAATTATCCGAATTTTCCAAAAAAAATACGGAAATAGGTATATCTTTAAGAAGGTTAGTCAATTTGTACATTTGGTTGTATCCCTTTTTCTGCTTATTATATACCTAATTTTTCTTCACGTTTCTCATAATATTTATTCACAATAAAAAAATTTCAAAAAATAAGTGTTGTGGGAGGAACATACCTTTTTAGAATAATTTTTATGGGTTTTATTTTTTACACTCTTCCTGTTGTTCCTTTAAACTTTCTGATTCCATTCATGTATTTTTTTTCTTATTTCTAAACATTTATGTTTTTTTGAAAAATCATGTGTTGAAAATAAAATAATTTTATAATTTTTGAAGCCAATGATAATGATTTAACTAACTTTACCCAATTATCAGACTTTATATGAATGCCGAAAAAGTTTATTCAATAATTAATCTTTTTGGAACAAGATGAAAACACTTATAAAATTTTAATCCTATATCCAAAATCAATATTACGATTTTCTTACACTCACATGGAGGAATTTATATATTTTTAACATATGCATATCATTTATATAATTTCCTATGTGAAATAAATTAGGGCTTTATAATATGAAAATTTGATGTTTCAATCAAAATATTTGAGATTTTATGTTCTTTTATTGAAAATAAAAGAAGAAACTTGTTGATATGAAAATAAAACATTCAAAAGAACATTTTTTATGTTGAACTATAGTTAAAACCTTTCAGAAAAAATGATAATGAAAAAAATATAAGATGTTATAACTATTGTAAAATCAATACAATAATATTATATAGAGGGGTTAGATGATGTATAATCATTATAATTATTTTATTGAACTCACAAAAACTATAAAAACTCAAATAAGTCCTCACATTGGAAATTTATTTCCATAAGGTTGTGAAATATCAAAAAATAAAAGATAATATATAATGATAGATGATTTGATATAATTTTATTACATGAATAATGAAACTGTGGACTATCGCTGAGTATTTTGATGATATTTTAAGATTTTTTTATTACCAAAAAGTGTATGGAGGAGACCATTCTTGAGTGAAACCAAATTCTACTGGTTTCCTTTATAGAGAACCAAATTAACTGATTCTACCTAACAAGTATTTACATGAAAACATTCCAACATTAATCCATAAAAAATCCATGAATTTCCTCATTATAAGAACAATTAATTAACCCATTTATTTTGATATTCATGAATTTATCAAGCCTATAATAAACTTTTCTATTGTTTTTATGAGGAAATTATATTGAAAATATATATTTGAATCTATAGGATGATTCACTACTTGTGTGATATTTATTTACCTATTAGATATGTTTTATTTCATTATATATTTTACTTATGATTTAATATGAATTATAGAGTATTTCATATATATATTTTTTAGGTTTATATGAATCTTTCAGTAATTCTATTTGTAATTTTTTGATCATGAGGCATTATTTTCTAGAAATCATTGAAATTATAATACTTATTCATATGACATCATTAAATTGTGTAAGAGTCTTCCAAATTCTTCGTTTTGAATCCTGTATGACTTTGAGGTAATATTATATGGAAAATGAATTTCACGTGATATTAACAAGATTATGTAAAATTGAAACTTTGGTCTATTATCTATTCTATATAAACTCAAAAATCATGTCTGTATGAATTTTCCATTCCACACAATATCAAAATTATTATGAAATGGAAATACATAATAAAATATTTAAGTGTTTAATGATTCAAATACGTCATTAAATTTCTAGGAACAAAGTGTTTTCACATTGTAATACCTAGACTAACAATTCTGTGTGGTGTGTGTGTGTTTGATTGTAATTTTACCTGTAGGAAAATGATATTTATATGGGTGTGTGTGTGTACCCAAAAATTTACTACTGTTAACTCTTTCATTTGGAGATATAATTTATGGTTCTCCTAACTGATAGGTGTTTGTTATGGTTTTTCATTCACATAAAGGTTCTTTAGTAGTGATATAATTGATTTTAATACATTGAAAATATTTTATATTCATTTTCATTGATGTTGATGTGAAAAAGCTGGATAATAGGAGTGGTTTGGGGTTCATCAGTGGGGATTGGTGGGTTCTACATGATGGATGATTTTTTAAAAGAACTAATATAGAAGAGAGATTAGTATTGATATTGGATATGATATATCCATGAATAGATAATATCCATTTGTGTATGTGGAAATGGAAATCAATTCAAAATCCCTTCTGAGTCTATGTATTTCATTTTATATTTTTATATTTCTTTGGAAACTATATTTATAAATGAAAAATTATGTTTTCATTTATAAAATTCATTTTATTCTATTGTATTCAAAATAACTTTTCAATTTGTGGATGTATTTACATTTTTATTATTATTTTAAATATCTGAGGTGAGGTCTTTAAATTGATCATATTTTGTTCACTAGGTTCAATTTCATTGAGGTATTTACACTTTGAATAAATTTTAAAAGAGAATCACCATCAATATTGAGGTAATGGTACGATAATTAGGCATATGTAGACACACACACTGGGGATTCGGGGTGTTAATTTAGATATTCAATTACAAAATAAAAGAATACATGGATAAATGGAATTTATAATGGATTTAAAAATGTCCAAAACTGCTATATTTAGTGTCAGAATTATCACACTTCACTTCAATAAATGATCCCACTACATTTAAAGAATTCAATATTTCATTTTGTTTAATTTAAAAAGAATTTTTATGTTTATGTTTATTTGAATAATCTAATATAAATAATTTAGATTCACTTTTATGAAATCAAATAAAAGTGATAGTTTTGTAAACAAAGACTAAAACCTTATCCTCAGGCATCCATGACTATGATATCCCTGGACTTTTATACCTATATATGATGATAAAATAAAACCGATTGATTTCTAGATTCAATAATGATAAATCTAAACCAAATTTATCACTTCAATATATATAGTATCAAACCGGGATGTTTAATCACAAACCTAGTAAATAACCATAGTGAATTATAGTTTTAGAGGATAGGGATAAACTCTTAATTTAAAACATATAATCATTAAAATATGGTTCATAAAAACTAATTTTAACTCCCACTATGTTTTTCACATATTATTACCTTATTGGGAACAACATAATTAAAACAATTATTTACAAGCTAGGGACAAGGAAACAATATAAGTTTATACTCAAATTTGAATTAAGGGTAAATAATAAAATTAATAATTGGATGTCATTAATGAGAATAAGATGAACATAAGGGTATAATGAAATAATCAATGTTCCTGGAAGTAACATAGGAAAATTTATTCCCATAGAAATCAAGAATATAAATCATGTGATATAGAATAAAACTTTACTAAAGGATAATGTTAGGAACATGGAAATTTATGGGCCTTGTGTGGACAATCTTTATCAAAGAAATCACTAAAAAATCATATAAAGCATAAATAAAATTCGATGGAATAGTGTAACATCGTTATCGTATCACTCAATCAATCACTAATTCAAAAGGAATAAAATACATAGTAAATTCCAACAGTCTCTTAAAAGAATCATATAAACAGATAATTTTACATATTGTCCCAATACATAGAGAGTAATATTGGGTTTACCAATCATCATGAGCTATATTAGGATGATATATCACCATAAAAAAGTATAATAACCTTAATATAAACATAACACATGAAATCTATGATTTTTATCAAAATAAAAACCATTGCTCTTTTATATCTTGATTTACCAATGGAAAATAAATATCTTCCACTAGAATATATTTGATAAAATTAAGATCCATCCATAGAATGAATATGTATGGTATTATTACAATAAATCCTTAGTGGATCGTAAATAAATTATAGGTTTTCTATAAGTGAATAGAAATACTATAAGATTATCATTAAATATATTCTTGAGGAAAATAATCTTTTCACTATAAAAATCTCTTAAAAAATTACGATTTTTTTGTTCAAATAGGGAATTATATTTTATTTGAAAATAACAATGTAAATTTTTAATGGAATCTTGAAAAAAAATTATTGAATATGAAAGAATTTGGATAATCAATATATTATAAAATAAAATATTACTTTCACAATTTTGTTATGAAATTCAAATTTGTTCTATGAATAATTTTATAATGATTATTTTATAAAAAAATCTGTAAATAATTCGATAATATTGGAATAATAAATTAATAAATATGTTATTTTTAAATAATACCAATCATGAAACCATTTCATAAATGATTCATATGGAAGGGAATGATTAATGATTATATAATAGATAAATGATCTGTATCACTTACAAAAACGGTCATTAGGTTTATTTAATAAGTAAGGGAGGAAATTGGAATTAAAATTGTAAAAAAAATTCATAAACTAAGTAAGATAAAATATATTTTTTTAAATAAAATAATTGTATATCTTCCCAACCAATTTAACTGTGAACATAAATAATCCTGAAATAAAATAAGATTCTAACATTAATCGTTTACCCCTTTGGTAACATTCTAAATCAAAGGTCATTTAAAAAATATTATGAAATAAATATATAAATACCATTAATTAAATTAATTAATATAATAAAATTCATTAATTCTTACTTTATTACACAATTAAATTAAATCGTGGTTTAAGACATGATAAATGTTGCATGAAAATGTGATTGAGCCCATGAAAAAAACTTACAAAGATCATAAATATTAGAGTGATAATCAATTCATGAAGTCTTTATGTTAAAATATTTAAATTGATATAAAAATTTAGGAATACAGAATAAATCCATGTTGACCTCAATTCAATCATATTTATGGAATTCCATAGTCACATAAGTAGACGTATAACCCAATAATTGAAAATTGAGTTAAAAACCCGTTAACAATTGATAAATTACCAGTAAAGTATCATCAAATGAAATAATTTTAATTGAAACATAAAATAACATATTGTATGAATGATTAATGTAACTAAATTTAAATGTGTATTATATACACCAAATAAAATAAATTATCTTTATAACATCAAACATGCATTAGTGATTGGAAATTGTGATTGGATCCCTCACAACAAGTTTAGTCTTTCCCTACATGTCCTCTAACTCTGATATAATAAAATTTTAATAATTATATTCATTTCTAATTAAATTTAATTTTTTTCATTAATTATAATTAATCCCTATAATTCATTTATTTTGTTGACATATTTAATTTCATAATCATTTCATTCCACTTCAAGTGTTATGAGGATTCTTGGTTCATAATTTAAAGATAAATTATGTATTTTGACCATGGTCAAAACAAAATTTTATTATTGAATATATAATAATATTGATTATATAAATCATATTGTTATTATTTATGAATTATACATTTATAACGAATAACAATATATTTTTTTGTAAAATTAATTACGTTATAATAATAGTGATTGTTGGTTGAATAAGAACATGTGTTATGTTTCCATGTATCAATGAACATGGGGGAAATAAATTAAGTATTTAATTTTATTTATATAATTATTATTAGATCATAAATAATAAATTATATCTACAAACTATACATAAATATACCAGTCTTGTGTTTTGGTGATGAAAAACGAATCATGTCACATTGTGGAGGCAGTAATCCACACATATGCACGATAGAAGTTATCATTTTTTGATGGATAAAAATGAAATAAAATAGATGATATAATATATTTGTATAATTATAATTATTTAATTAATATGATATATATATATATATATAAATTAAATAGATCATTATAAACAACTATGGGTGGTTGTGATGGAAAATGAATTAGATCAGTTATTATGGTGTTATCTAATGTACATACACCTTGTGGTTATTTTTCCACATTTTATTCAATAAATAAATGGATATATGTTATTAAATTAACATAAAAACATATCAGTATATTTTAGATACTATTTTTATTATTTAATCATGTATACTAATATTAAGGATGTAGAAGATTAAATAAATGCAAAATTTTCTGTTTTGAACTATACATCTTCTTTGGAAAACCTTTTTTGAAATATAAAAAAATCATTCAAAAGATATTTTAATGATAAAAGAATGTTAATAAGACATGTGGAGGGATTTAAGGAATTATGTTTTGTAATTATTTGTGGAAAAATGATTTTTATGTTTTGACAAAAGAGGATTGAGGGTGTCCATATATAACTATGGGAGAGGACATGCATGGAATTTTAAAAAAATATTAAAATATAATAATGTATTACTCATCCATAATGGTATTAAAATGGAATATCACTTTATATTAATTAATATAGTGTCAAAATATGCCCATAAAACATTTTTTATAATGGTTTTTCTTTCATTTTAACCCTTATCCCTTTATTTTAACCCCTTGTATTTTAACATTTACCATAGTAACAAATTTTAACTATTTTTACTATTCCTTAGGAAAACATTATGTTGAAATAATTACCAAATATTAATAATTATTATTAAAATTATTAAATACATTTTTCAAAAATCAATTCAATTAAGTAGAAAAAATTAGTTTTAAATTGAACCCACAATAACACCATATAAAATTAAATTTTTGAAAAATGCATTTTTATGTAAAAAATGTTTTCATAAATAATTTTCATATAATTTCGATTAAAATGACAATTATGTACATAAAATTATATAAAATTAACTAATTAAATTGAAATAATATCAAAAATAGAAGGCTGTGTATTTAACAACACGTGCCTCCAAAGCCCTGTCTAGTACCTGGCGTTTTTGTTCAGAACATGCCATGATGTCTTTGGTTATGTCGGACCAAGTGGTTTAGCCGTGTAAAGAGAATCGGGTAGGGGAGTAGTTTTCAAGTACATGCTGTGTGTGGGGTCAAAATGTCATGTATATTGAGGTGTTACATGACCTGTAGGGCAGGGGTACACACCCATGTCAGTGGCTTAAGAACACACGCCGTGTAGTTTTTGTACACGCTGTGTAGTCGTGTTTTGTAAAATTGTGTGTTTTCCTTCCCCTGTTCCCGTTTTGTAATCTTGTGCTCCTTGTCCTTGTTTTTCTGATCTAAGGTGTTCTTTTTATCTTTCAGAGATATGCCTCTGAGATGTCCTTCAGTTGTACAGCTGTTGTCAGGCAGTGATCGGACACTATATATGGCTGATCAGGGACTTCCTGCCGATCCTCCAGTCAGTCCAGATTTGGTACCCAATGTCATACCAGTTACAGGCGCTGATGCGCAGTTCAGGGAAGATTTTCTGAGGATTCTCTAAACCCTTCAGGGAGCACTGCCTCCTTCCATGACTATGGCACACTTGACGCAGGTTTTCCTGCAGTAGCATCCTCCTAATTTCTTAGGGGAAGGAGGATCTCAGGCTGTAGAGTCATGGATAGAAGACGTGATGACTATCTTCGAGCATCTGGAGACACCTCCAGAGAGGCTGGTCAAGCTCGCCACCTACATGCTCCGATACTCCGCCAAGAGGTGGTGGGATGTGATCTCATAGGAGGTTCACCAGCAGGTTATGGCTTGGGAGGAGTTTCAGCGCGTCTTTTATGACAACTTCTACCGAGAGACCCAGAGGGCTGACTGAGCCCGGGAGTTCATGAGCTTAGATCAGGGTACTATTTCAGTCATGGAGTATTCCTCTCATTTCATCGAGCTGTAGTGTTTCACACCCCTCCGGGATGGGAGTGGGGTGTTCTTATCAAGGAAGTTCGACGATGGTATCAGGTGGGAGATCCACTCGCAGGTGAATTTCATCCCGTTGACATCCATCACATCCATAGTTAACCAGGCACTGTTTGCGGAGTGCAATCTGAGAGACTTCGGATCCGCGAGCTACGAATGTTCTGCTTCCATATCTAGTTTTCCTCTAGATGAAATAAAAAATCATCGTAGGGAGTCTACGCGCAGTGATTCGAGGAAGCAAGATGCATCGTCAGGCAGCCAGGTGGTATGCTACCAGTGTGGCCTGTCAGGGCACATGAGGCCGCAGTGCCAGAGAGACCCCATGGAGTGCCAATATTGCGGCAAGATGGGTCTCCTTCATCATTTCTTCCAGGTTTTCTCTCTAGTAGTTGGTGATTGTGGTTCTTCTATGACTCCTCATTCAGGAGCAACACCACTAGTTTCTCACCAATCCGGAAACTGGTATTCTTCCAGCCATTCGGGCTGAGGTGGTAGTCAAGGCCATGGTGGTCAGCCACCAGTCCCTCAAAACTAGAAAGGTGGATCAGCTTAGAGTGGTCATCCAGGGGCACATGGCTATGGTGCATGCCAGTCTTTCGCCATGGAGCAGACCAATCAGGAGCAGGATCCTGACCCTTCTACAGTTCAAGTTACAATTTTAGTAGCCTCAGTTTTATCTTAAGCACTTTTCGATACTGGTGCTACACATAGTTTTATCTCGATTGTTTCTATGGAGAGCGTTGGGATCTGTGTCCTTTCTTCTTCCAACTCGTTGACACTAGAAACATCATTGGGGATGTGAAAATCTTGTGTATGCTAGTGTAGAGAGTGACCTCTAGAGGATGCAGGGTATCGTTTCTTATGGGATATCTATGTCCTAGAGATGACAGTCAATGATTTCATTCTCGGGATGGACTGGGTGGTTCCCTTCCAGACAGTCGTCGATTTTTATCTCCGCAGAGTGAGTTTCGTTTCACCATAGGGTGAATATTTTTTTTATATAGGCGAATGGGATGTTCAGGCGAATCGAGAATGACTCAAGCATCATGGGCAAGGAAGGGTTACATCCCAGATTTCTATTCTTTATCTAGATGGTCAAGGGAATCCGTAGTTAAATGTTCCTCCTATGGTGGACCGTTTCAGGGATGTCATCCCAGAGGACTTTTCGGGTTTTCCTCCAGAGTGTGAGGTAGGAATTTCTATTGAGCTCGTTCCAGGAGGGGCACCGGTGTCCATCCCTCCTTATAGGACGACCGCACCTAAGTTTCAGGAGCTCAATAAGCAGTTTGAGGAGTTTCAGGAAAAGGGTTTCATCCAACCTAGTAATTCTCCTTGGGGTTCGCCTATCCTGTTTGCGAAGAAGGTAGACGACACCCTTTGGATTTTCATGGATTATGGGAAGCGAAAGTAGTTGACGATCAAGAACCGATATCCCTTGCCGAGGATTGCTGACCTCTTTGATCAGCTTCGAGGAGCCCGATTGTTCTCAAAGATCAACTTCTGGTCCCGTTATCTTCAGTTGCATGTTATACCATCAGATATACCTCTGACAGCCTTCCGGAGTGGGTATGGTCTATACGAGTATACAGTCATGCCGTTCATCCTCACGAACGCGCATGCAGTTTTCATGGCACTGATGAACCAAGTGTTTCATCCTTACTTGGAATCCTTCATCATGGTCTTCATGGTTGATATCTTGGTGTACTCTCACACTCGACATGACCATGCCACGCATCTTGAGATCGTTTTGAGTACACTAAGAGAGCATCAACATTATGATAAACTCTTGAAGTGCCACTTTTGAATGGATCAGATTCACTTCTTGGGTCATGTCATCTTAGAGGAAGGAGTATCTGTGGACCCAAAGAAAGTGAGAGTTATAGTATCCTGGGAGCAACCATAGAACGTTTTTGAGGTATGGAGTTTCCTAGGGTAGGATGGATACTACAGACACTTCATTCAGGAATTCTCATTCCTAGAAGCAACTTTTAAAGGTCTAACTAATAAGGGGGAGAAGTTCATATGGTTAGATTCTTGTGAGTTAGCCTTTTAGGAGTTGAAGGGAAGGTTGACATCAGCACTGATACTAGTCTTGCTAGATCCAAGAAAGAGCTACACTGTTTATTGTGATGCTTCAGTTATCATTCTAGGAGCTATGATTATGCAGGGATGTGGAGTCGTTGGGCACAGGTCTCGGCAGTTGAGGCCACATGAGAGGAAATAACCTATGCACAATGTGGAGTTGCCAGTGGTTTTTCATGCCCAATGCTTTTGGAGAAACTAACTTCTGGGAGGGAACTTTGTGTTCCTCACCGACCATAGGAGTCTCAAGTATATCTTCAATCAGCATGATCTGAATCTGAGGAAGAGTAGGTGGGTCATGTATCATCAGTATTATGAATTCGAGCTTGCCTATACGCTGGTAAAGGGAAACAGAGTGGAAGATGCATTGAGCCGGAGAACTCAGATTCAGGCAGTTCAAGAGGCCAGTAGTGAACGGCAGCTGATGGCTCTATTCTCTGAGATGCATCTGGAGGTGCACGACAGATAGGGACAGACTTTCCTATATTCTGTAGCTAGTACCTCTACACTACTTGATCGGGTATGGATGAGGCAGCTATCATACTCAGAAGGATTATTCATGTGGGCAGGTGTGTCAATAGAGGACCCTTTTCCTGGATGGATAGTGGCTGAAGACGAGATATTGCGTTTCTAGGGATGCGTATGGGTGCCAGAAGACATATGCGAGGATCTAATGTAGTATTTTCATTCCTCGGTTTGGGAAATTCATCATGGTGTCACCAAGATATACGAGGATCCTCATCGCCGGTACTGGTGGCCTGGTATTAAGAAAGATGTTGCTGGTTTCATCATGCAGTGTTCTACTTGTCAGCAGGTGAAGGCAGAGCACCAGCGACCAGCATGCCTTTTACAGTAGTTATCCATTCTGGAGAGGAAGTGGAATGATGTTACGATGGAATTTGTGACTGGGTTGCCGAGGTCACCTCTAGGGAAAGATGATGTTTGGGTTGTCATCGATAGGCTCACGAATGTTGCCCACTTTTTTCCGATCAAGGAGATCTTCAGTTTTGATGATTTGGGATGACATTACATCAGAGAGATTGTACATCTGCATGGAGTTCCACACTCCATTGTTTCATACAGGGATGCACGCTTTACTTCTCGGTTCTGGAAGGGACTTCAGATGGCTTTAGGTACAGAAGTACTTCTGAGAACGACATACCATCCCCAGACTGATGACCTGTCTGAGCGCATGATCCAGGTGCCAGAGTATATGCTCAGAGCTCGCATTCTAGACATTGGCGGTTCTTGGGAGAAGCATGTCCCTCTATTGGAGTTCTCCTACAACAATAGTTTTCATGAGACTATTCAGATGGTTCCTTATGAGGCTTTGTACGTTAGGCCATACTGATCACCCTTATACTGGCTGGAGGCAGGAGAGGCAGCTTTGTTGGGGCCTTGTCTTGTTCATGAGATTTTGGAGTAGATAGAGATGATTCGGAAGAGGATTGCTACCGCACAGGATCGGCAGAAGTCTTATGCTGATCAGCAGAGACGACCTCTGGAGTTCGAGGTTGGGGATCAGGTTTTGCTGTGTGTCGCACTGAGGATGGGACACAAGAGGATTTCAAGGCAGGGTAAGCTTTCACCATGGTACGTCGGCCCATTTGAGTATTTGGAGAGAAATGTGTCGGCCGCCTATCAGTTGCATCCACCCTAGAGGTATCGGTCCATGCATGACGTCTTCCATCACTCTCAGCTACGATGTTACTTTTCAGACTCTTATCTTGTCTTTCATCATGAGGAAGTTGAGATCGAAGTAGATGCATCATTTGAGGAGCATCCCATCAAGATTTTCGATCGCAGTACGATGTTTCTCTGTGGGCGGTATGTCCCTATTGTACGGGTGCTATGGACGTATGGGCGAGTACAGGACGAGACCTGGGAGAGGGAGGCCGATGTACGATCGCAGTGGCTAGAGCTGTTTGGGGTTTCTTCTTGTATGCCACGCGAGGGAAATTACGGGACAAATTTCTTTAAGGGGGGAAGTTTGTAATAACCTGGATCTTCGTTTCAGGTACGCCTTTACTTTTTCCGGAGTTTTTATGAAAAATGTAGTTTCTGGAAAATTTCTATGTACACACCGTGTACTCTTCTCTGGCTCGATGCCGTGTGCTAGCCGTGCCCGGGCCACACACACGGTGTGTAGGGGTGATGTGGAGGCCGATTTCGGAAGAGTATGAAAAAAACTAGTAAACATTGTATACTCTAAAAGTACACACCGTGTAATTTTATTTTTTCACTAAATGCACCGGGGTCACGCCTGATGGACAGAACACACCCCTTCTCCAGGTTCATCATCCGAGAGTGACCTGTATGGCCAGATCACTCCCAAGACCCCACCTCTCCTTCTGTTCACTGTTTCGAGCACATTTTATTGCGTTCGAAGCGCAACGGTGAGTTCTCCCTTCTACTTGGGCCTTGTATTCCAATTCTTCCTCTTTCTCAAGTTATATTTTTCACTGATCTATGACATTCTAGGGAGAATCAGTCATCGTGGTTCAAGAATATCAATCCCCTATCATCAAGGTGGGTGGTTTGTGCCTTTCTATAGAATGTCGATGAGTGTTTTGCGAAAATTCCACCAATACCCTTGAATGGGGCATTGCGTGTTCCTGTTTTTCCCTTTTTGTTTTGACTGCTTTTCTTGATAGCTAGAATAGATGTAATTTCCTATGAATATGGAATTTTTTATTATACTCTGGATTATTTTTATTCTTGTTTTTCTTTTTTGGAGTTCTGCCGGCTTCCATGCCTAGTTGTAGGATAGTGGAACTATTGATTATTATGCTGTTGGGCCTTATAATGATAGCCAAGTATCTTTGAGGTTTACATGGACGTTATAAGAGAGCTGAGCATGTTAGTTTCACACAGGACTGTGATAACGTAGTGTAGTATACCACAAGGAGAATAGACGTAAGGGATTCTCCGGAGTGCCTTTTAATACGATGCAAGACCACAGGGGGAATTGACGATGCGTGCTTCCTCAGAGAGTTTTTAGTGCCTCGACACATTCCACAGGGGGAATGAGAAGTTGAGTGATTCCCCAGAGAGCCTTTAGCACGATACGAGACTATAGGGGGAATTGATAGTGAGTGCTTCCTTAGAGAGTATATTCTTAGCTGAACCAGAGGGGTGAGACTGTGTGTGCCTCCTAGAGGGTTGCTAGTGCTTGTATGTTGAACTATAGGGTTTAGGCTGTGAGAGTTACCAAGAGGGTTACCTATTTTATTCATGTTGCTGGTTGTTTACTTGTGTACTTTATATGCTAGAACCGTGGACTGTGACTGCTGGGTATTTTCATGTTTACTATTCCTGCAATTTTACTTGCCTTGTATTCATTGACTGTTACACATAGATCTTTGGGTGGTTGCCTACTGGGATTGTATCTCACACCCCGTTTGGGCCATGCATCTGGGCCCAAGCATACTATGTTGTTGCAGGTATAGATAATGGCAAGTTCCCTTCAAATTCAGGTTCTTGATTTCATTGGAGTTGGAGAGCATGGGACCGAGCCGTGGCTTGCGATGTTGAGGAGTCTACTTTTTTTTCATTTTCACTTTGTTTTCAGTTGTACTTCAACACGTCAGTTTGGTTAGTGCTTTCCATAGACATACATACCATGTTGCATCATTATTATTTTATACATTGCTTCAGCTGTTCAGCTCCGTTGTTGTATGCTGTTTATTGTTTCCATTATTGTAACTTGTTGTTCTTCCAATGTATACTTTACCAAATGAGAGTATAGTTTCCCCACTAACTCACCAAGGCCCTCGCTGATAGTCGGCAGCCTCTGGCGTTTGGGAAACACGCTTGAGGTCATGTGGCGAACTGGGTATGGGGCACTAGTGGAGAGGCTCCGGATTCGGGACGTTGTAATATAAGATATTAATTATGTTTTTATGTTTTTTTTTTGAATGATGATATTACATTTCCCTTATTAATTTTCATTTAGTGGGAATATGGTAACGTCGTTCATGTGTTCGGCTGACTATCACCTCATGAAGCGATTTGATCAATTAATACTTTACACGGAAGGTAAAAGGATGATTTTAATTAAATTATTTGATATATATGACATATAAATGATATTTAATGGAAATTTATTATTTACATTTATTTATTTAAATCATTTGTGAAAATAGAAACAACGTTCATGCATTTGTATGAACTGCCATTTCCATGAATGGTGTATTTAAATTCTTATCTATAAATTACATTTATTACAGTAAATATATATATGAATAATAAATATGATATTTATATCATGGTTACTTTTATGGAGATGAAGGAACCATGATAAATGTATGTTGTCCCAAAATAAAAAATTAAAACATACCCAAAATATACAAAGCAGTTATTCCTTGAAATGTGACTTCAACCTGGAATTGTTATTAAAGAAAAAGAAAAAGGTCAAAAAAATAAAATACAATAATATATATGTAATTGTGGTCTATAATTTATGTATAATAACATTATATTTAATATACATAAGTTTTGAACATGTATGAAGTATGTTGAGACGAAAGTAAAGGGGCCTTTGTCTCACTATTTACTTATATGAGAGACATGCCATATTAAACAATTATTTATTTTTTGTTGTTTATATAATCCCAGATAATGTATTTTGTAATTATTATACTGAAATTTATATGTATTAAGATATCTATTTGAGTACTTATCCTTTATGGGTTTATGTTTCAAATGATACCAATTTGGTGAGGGATTTTGGTCTAACTTTTCCTTCCATGCAACATAGGTTATTTTATAAACATGCATAATTTTATGTCTGTTATATATAGAACAATTGAAATGTAATTTCAAGGATTTATTTTTTTCCATTATATTATATTTTTTAAATTTTATTCTTTTTTGGTTATTAGAATTCAATGATACCAATGTAGTAAAGATTTTATGTTACAATGTCATTGTTTTTCATGATTTTTTATAATTTTTTATAATGATAAAACCTTAAGATCCATCTCTTTTGAAACTCATTTAATTTATTACCATCTATATATTTCAGGAGAATACCTTATTCACTTCATTTTCATCATTTTAAATATTCAATAGTTAAAAATAATGTTTTTAATAAAAATTATCATTACATATCACTTTTTTTGAAAACCCTTTTTATCCAAAATTATTTTTTCTAAAAATGTTATAATTTTTTTGACATTTATAAAATTATTTACTAAATTATTTTTACCCATTTTTTATCATTACATAATGTTTTAATGGAATAGTAATGTTGTTTTCTAAAAAGATCCAATTTTTTATTTTATCAAAAATGTGAAAGGAATATATGTTATACTGTGTATGGAATGAATGGAATTTCCAGCCATCATGAACAACATTCTATCTGAAGATTTAATTACAAAAATCAAATGTTATCTTGAAAAAAAATGTTTTTTTAAATTTGTATGTGTTAAAAGTATTTTCAAAGTAGAAATTTTATTTTTACCAAGAAACTTCTTAAATCATTATAAACATTCATTTATATGGTATAATGGTTATTTTCAAAGAATCTAATATTAATAATTTTTTAAAAATTATTTTTCAAGAAAATATATTTTCATCAAGAAATGTTTCAAGTGATATTTTAAAGTATATTTCCATCTACGATAACAAACATTAATACTAATGATGCTTTACTAGGGATATGATTCAGGGATACCATTCTTATCATTTCTATTACTAGTTTATGCTTATGATGAAATGAATTTTACAAGACCCAATTCTCTTCTATGTTTTATATCATGATAAAAGGATTATGAAAAGTATTTATTTTCCCTTTTTGTGATATGATATAATGATGAAATTATTAGGAATCCTTTATCTTTTCCATAGATTATAATATGATTAAATGTTTTTAAAAATCATTTTATTTCATGGTTATTGATATGAAAAATTCATTATTATCTTGTGGTACAAATATGTATGATTTTCATTTTGTAATGGGTGGGATATATATCTCCATCAAATGCATTGGATTAAAATTTATCTCATTGGATTGAAAGGACTAGAACATGGATTGAATCTCATTCAATACAAGAATTTATCTATTATGATAGTATTTGGAGTGAGCCTTGAATATTATAATTGTTTTCATGGTAAAACCATGACACTTTAGGTAATAGCTGTGTCTTTATACACTATGGGTTACAAGTACATCCTGATCAGTAATGGGAAACAATTGATGAGTCCTAATCCACTATATTGATGGTCATCGTAGTTAACCATGTCATATTAATAAAATGGTTTTTAATATTTATGATGGTTCCACACTTTTTAAAATGTTCATATTGTTCATGTTTTATTTATGATGATTCCTAACTCACAATATACATGTCATCATAAATGAAAAATTGTTATCCTATGAATCATGTTTATGATCTATGTAATGTTTGGTATTATCTTTGTATGTTACATTAATGATTAAATTCTATAATAATTATCTTTTTATTTCATATGATCATAGATTGATATATCTTTCATTTACCCTTACTAATAATCTAATCTCACCCCTTCATATGTTTCCTTTCCCATGTTATGAGGATAGTTTTATTAAGAGTATTCCAAATATGAGTAAAACCTGTGAAATTTTTTTTGGGAGATTTTGAAGACATTTAATAATATAATATGTTTGGGTTTCTCGTCTCCAATAACACTATACCATCATGATCCCTTTGTTTTTTCAAGGTAATGAATATTCATCCAAAAAGTTGAAATATCTATGTATAGGAAGCCCGTATGACTACATGTATGATACATGATTTATCAGAATTTGTAGAAATTTGTGTGGATATTTTATTGAAATAATTAATATTTATGGAACATATTATGAGAGATATTTGAAATGTTTGGGTGTTTTTCTTGAAACAACCATTGATAAATACCTTGTTTTAAATTATGAATAATTCAATTTTTTGGTAGAAAAATTAAATTTTCTTGGTCATTTTTTTATCGAATATGGAATTCATATGGAAAAATCTAACATAGATTTTATTTCTTCTGTTTCTTACAAAAAATATTGCGGGATATGTGAGGTCATTCTATATAAATGATAGTTTTTATAAGAGATTCATTAAATACTTTATTAAGATAGATTCTCTTTTATCTATATTTAATCAAAATGAGTCACAATTTTTCATCTCTGATATTTTTCAAATTTACATCAAATATTTATAACAAAATATAAAAACCCCACCCATTTATTTAACAAAAATATGGGTCTTTAATATTTAATTGATAAGTGATGCCTTTGATTTTGACCATTGTGTAGTTTTTAGTCAAAAGATAGAAAACTAGCCTCATGGGATTTATTATAAATATACATCTTTAGATCATTCCTTGGAACATTTACCAACAAATGAGCTAATTTTGATTGATGTTATATTTTGTTTATAAAAAACATTATATGTTATTTTTCATTTTCTTATGTGAATATTTTCACTGGACATTCTTCAATTAGTTTTTTAATTAAGAAACATGATGAAAAAACTTAATTATAATGATCAATTTTGTTATTATAAGAGATTTAAATTAAAATAAAGGATAATAAGGTATGTTAAAACATCATGGTTGATCACTTATAGTATTTAAAATTATCAATAGATTTGAAGCATATAAAATCTCACCCATTAATTGAAAATTTTTTTGATTATAAATTATATGATATATGATGTTTAAAACTATGGTTTTATTTATATTTCAAATATAAATATGATAATAAAGTACCATTCTATTGTTCTATGTGAAATGTGGATAAGAATTTTAGTGATTCAGAGAACTACATTTGGGATGGTACTTGTGTAAAGTTTTTATTGATCAAATAATAAAGAGTTTAATTCATAATTATAAATATTAATTAGTGATGAAGTATTTTCTATACATTAATTAGTGCATTAAATTTTATAACCCAATGATTCGATGAAAAAATACATTATTATAGATTATTTTGGTCTATAATTTGTTGATGTTATTTTTAATTTTTTAGAACCTATAAAACCATCCACTTTTAGGGTAATATTTGAAAGGGGATTGAAATTTCTCAAGAGCACCTTTTGTTTTTTGGAATAAATCCATGTTTTTTGTGGGGATATCATGGGAAAATATATAAATGTTTCCTAATTATTCTAATATTTCATGTAATTTATTGCGTGTTAAATTCGGTAGATTTATTTTCCACTTATGTTGATAATGGAAAAGTTATGGAAATATATGTTGAATATTTTTTTTTTCAATATTTTTTTACCAATGTTTTTAATGACTTAACATGGTACCAAATTTTTAATATTTCCTGGGAATATATTTTAATGAAATTTGGAGGTAATTATAGGTTTTATACACCCTACCACCCATAAACAAATCAAATTTATGAGTTGACAAACAGAGATATGAATGAAATATTGAAAAGTGCTACCCTCCATAATAAAAAATATAATATTTTGATATTAGATAACAACTTTTAGGTTTATAGGCCTTCTTTTTATACACCAATTGGAATATCAACTTTTAGAAATGCATAAATGAAATATTTTGACATATATGTTGAGTTAAAATACAATATTTTATGTGAAATTTAAACATGCGACATAAATAATTTTTTTACGGATAAATAAAAAAATTATATTACAGGTTTTAGAAGAGATAAGATGAAACACTTAAGAAATAACCAGACTATATAAGGAGAAAATAAAATCTTCCTAATATGTAATGACCCTAAATAAATATTTCAAATATGTAGAAATGTTGATATGTTTTCAATTATAAATGATGATATTTCTTGATAAAATTCATTTTAAATGGTTAAAACACTTATTTTTTACACATGTTTCTAAATATGGTGATATGAAGATTATGATATACATAAATAAATACCATTCCTACTAAATTAGATAGGATTGTCTATAATTATCCTAATTTTCCAAGAAAAAATCCATAAAATAGGTATATCTTTAAGAAGGTTAGTCAATTTTTACATTTGGTTGTATCCCTTTTTTCTACTTATTATACACCTAATGTTTCATCACGTTTCTCATAATATTTATTCACAATCAAAAAATTTCAAAAAACAAGTGTTGTGGGAGGAACATAATTTTTTAGAATAATTTTTATGAGTTTTATTTTTTACACTCTTCTTGTTGTTGCTTTAAAATTTCTAATTCCATTCATGTATTTTTGTTCTTATTTATAAAATTATATGTTTTTTTAAAAAAATCATGTGTTGAAAATAAAATACTTTTATAATTTTTGAAGCCAATGATAATGATTGAACTAACTTTACCTAATTATAAGACTTTAAATGAATGACGAAAAAGTTTATTCAATAATTAAACTTTTTGGAACGAGATGAAAACACTTATAAAATTTTAATCCTATGTCCAAAATCAATATTCCGATTTTCTTACACTCACATGGAGGAATTTTTATATTTTTAACATATTCATATCATTTATATAATTTCCTATGTGAAATAAATATGGGCTTTATAATATGAAAATTTGATGTTTCAATCAAAATATTTGAGATTTTATGTTCTTTTGTTGAAAGTAAAAGAGGAAATTTATTGATATTAAAATAAAACTTTCAAAAGAACATTTTTCATGTTGACCTATAGTTAAAACCATTCATAAAAAATGATAATTAAAAAAATATAATATGTTATAACTATGGTAAAATCAATACAATAATATTATATAGTGGGGTTAGATGATGTATAATCATTATAATTATTGTTTGGAAGTCAAAAAAACTATAAAAACTCAAATAAGTCCTCACATTGAAAATTTATTTCCATAAGGATGTGAAATATCAGAATATAAAAGATAATATATAATGATAGTTTATTTTATATAATTTTATTACATGAATAAAGAAACTATGGACTATCACTGAGTATTTTGATGATATTTTAAGATTTTTTTATTACCAAAAAGTGTATGGAGGAGACCATTCTTTAGTGAAACCCAATTCTACTGTTTTCCTTTAAAGGGAACCAAACTAACTGATTCTACCCAACATGTATTCACATAAAAACATACCAACATTAATCCATAAAAAATCCATGAATTTACTCATGATAATAACAATTCAATAACCCATTTAGTTTGATATTCATGAATTTATCAAGCCTATAATGAACTTTTCTGTTGTTTTTATGAGGAAATTATATTGAAAATATATATTTGAATCTATAGGATGATTCACTACTTTTGTGATATTTTTTTACCTATAATATATGTTTCATTTCATAAGATATTTTAATTATGATTTAATATGAATTATAGATTATTTCATATATTTTTTTCAGGTTTATATGAATCTTTTAGTAATTCTATATGTATTTTTTGATCATGAGACATTATTTTCTATAAATCATTGAAATTGTAATAAATATTCATATGACATCTATAAATTTTGTAAGAGTCTTCCAAAGTCTTCTTTTTTAATCCTGTATGACTTTGAGGTAATATTATATGGAAAATGTATTTCTCATGATATTAACAAGATTAGGTAAAATTGAAACTTTGGTCTATTATCTATTCTATATAAACTCAAAAATCATGTCTGTATGAATTTTCCATTCCACATAATATCAAAATTATTAGGAAATCGAAATACATAATAAAATATTTAAGTGTTTAATGATTCAAATATGTCATGAAATTTCTAGGAACTAAGTGTTTTCACATTGTAATACCTAGACTGACCATTGTGTGTGGTGTGTGTATGTTTGATTATAATTATACCTATAAGAACATGATATTTATATGGGTGTGTGTGTGTACCCAAAAATTTACTACTATTAACTCTTTAATTTGGAGATATAAGTTATGGTTCTCCTAACTGATAGGTGTTTGTAATGGTTTTTTCATTCACAGAAGGTTCTTGAGTAGTGATATAAAGGATTTTAATACATTGAAAATATTTTATATTAATTTTCATTTATGTGCATGTGAAAAAACTGGCTAATAGGAGTGGTTTGGGGTTCATCAGTGGACATTGGTGGGTTGTACATGATGAAGGATTTTTTAAAAGAACTATAATAGAAGACAGATTAGTATTGATATTGGATATGATCTATCCATGAATGGATAATATCCATTTGTGTATGTGGAAATGGAAATCAATTCAAAATCCCTTCTGAGTCTATGTATTTCATTGTATCATTTTATATTTCTTTGGAAGCTATATTTTTAAATGAAAAAGGATGTTTTCCTTTATAAAATTCATTTTATTCTAATGTATTCAAAATAACTTTTCAATTTGGGGATGTATTGTTGTTTTCATTATTATTTTAAATATCTCAGGTGAGGTCTTTACATTGATCATATTGTGTTCACTAGGTTCAATTTTATTGAGTTATTTACACTTTGAATAAATTTTAAAAGAGAATCACCATCAATATTGAGGTAATGGTATGATAATTAGGCATTTGTAGACACACACACTGGGGATTTAGGGTGTTAATTTAGATATTCAATTAAAAAATAAAAGTATACATGGATAAATGGAATTTATTAAGGATTAAAAAATGTCCAAAACTGCTATATTTAGTGTATGACTTTTCACACTTCACTTCAATAAATGATCCAACTACATTTAAAGAATTCAATATTTCATTTTGTTTAATTGAAAATAAATTTTTATGTTTATGTTTATTTGAATAATATAATATCAATAATTTAGATTCACTTTTATGAAATCAAATAAAAGTGATAGTTTTGTAATTAATGACTAAAACCTTATCCTCAGGCATCCATGAGTATGATAGCCCTGGACTGTTATACCTATATATGATGATAAAATAAAACCGATTGATTTCTAGATTCAATAATGATAAATCTGACCCAAATTAATCACTTCAATATTTATAGTATCAAACCGGGACATTTAATCACTTACCTATTAAATAACCATAGTGAATTATAGTTTTAGAGGATAGGGATAAACTCTTAATTTAAAACATAGATACATTAAAATATGGTTCATAAAAATTTATTTTAACTCCCACTATGTTTTTCACATATTATTACCTTATTAGGAACAACATAATTAAAACAATTATTTACAACCTAGGGACAAGGAAAAAAATATAAGTTTATCCTCAAATTTGAATTAAGTGTAAATAAAAAAATTAATAATTGGATGTCATTAATGAGAATAAGATGAACATAAGGGTATAATGAAATAATCAATGTGCATGTAAGTAACATAGGAAAATTTATTCCCATATAAATCTAGAATATAAATCATGTGATATAGAATAAAACATTACTAAAGGATAATGTTAGGAACATGAAAAATTATGGGCCTTGGGTGGACAATCTTCATCAAAGAAATAACTAAAAAATCATATAAAGCATAAATAAAATTCGACAGAATAGTGTAACATCATTATCATATCACTCAATCAATCACTAATTCAAAAGGAATAACATACATAGTAAATTCCAATAGTCTCTTAAAAGAAACCTATAAATAGATAATTTTACAAATTGTACCATATAATGAGAGCAATATTGGGTTCACCCATCATCATGAGCTATATTAGGCTGATATATCATCATAAAAAAGTTTAATAACCTTAATATAAACATAACACATGAAATCTAATATTTTTTATCATAATAAAAAAATTACTATTTTATATCTTGATTTACCAATGGAAAATAAATATCTTCCACTAGAATATATTTGAAAAAATTAAAATCCATCCATAGAGTCAATATGTATGGTATTATTACAACAAATCCTTAGTGGATCGTAAATAAATTTTAGGTTTTCTATTAGTGAATAAAAATACAATATTATTATCATTAAATATATTATTGAGGAAAATAATCTCTTCACTATAAAAATCTCTTAAAAAATACGATTTTTTTGTTCTAACAGGGAATTATATTTTATTTGAAAATAATAATGTAAATGTTTAATGGAAGCATGAAAAAAAATATTATTGAAAATGAAAGAATTTGGATAATCAATATATTATAAAATAATATATTACATTCACAATTTTGTAAAGAAATTCATATGTGTTCTATAAATAATGTCATAATGATTATTTTATAAAAAAATCTGTAAATAAGTCAATAATATTTGAATAATAAATTAACAAATATGTTATTTTTAAATATTACCAATCATGAAACCATTTCATAAAATATTCATATGGAAGGGAATGATGAATGATTATATAAAATATAAATGATTTGTATCACTTACACAAACGTTCATTAGGTTTCTTTAATAAGTAAGGGAGGAAATTGGAATTAAAATTGTAAAAAAAATTCATAAACTGAGTAGGATAAAATATATTTTTATAAATAAAATAATTGTATATCATCCCAACCAATTTAACTGTGAACATAAATAATCCTGAAATAAAATAAGATTCTAACATTAATCGTTTACCCCTTTGGTAACATTCTAAATCAAAATTCATTTAAAATAATATTATGAAATAATTATATAAATACCATGAATTAAATTAATTAATATAATAAAATTCATTAATGCTTACTTTATTTCACAGTCAAATTAAATCTTGGTGTAAGACATGATAAATGTTGCATGAAAATGTGATTGAGCCCATGAAAAAACCTTACAAAGATCATAAATCTTAGAGTGATAATTAAGTCATGAAGTATTTATGTTAAAATATTTAAATTGATATAAAAAATTTAGGAATACAGAATTAATCCATGTTGACCACAATTCAAACAGATTTATGGAATTATATAGTCACATAAGTAGACGTATAACCCAATAAATGAAAATTTAGTTAAAACCCCGTTAACAATTGATAAATTACCTGTAAAGTATCATCAAATGCAATAATTTGAATTGAAACATAAAATAACATATTGTATGAATGATTAATGTAACTAAATTTAAATGTGTAGTATATACACCATATAAAATAAATTAGCTTTATAACATAAAACATGCATTAGTGATTAGAAATTGTGATGGGATCCCTCACAACAAGTTTAGTCTTTCCCTACATGTCCTCTAACTCCTATATAATAAAATTTTAATAATTATATTCATTCAAAATTAAATTAAATTTTTTTCATTAATTATAATTAATCCCTATAATTCATTTTTTTGTTGACATATTTAATTTCATAATCATTTCATTCCACTTCGAGTGTAATGAGGATACTTGGTTCATAATTGAAAGATGAATTATGTATTTTGACCATGGTTAAAACACAATTTTATTATTGAATATATAATAATATTCATTATATAAATCATATTATTATTATTTATTAATTATACATTTATATCCAATAATAATAGTTTTTTTTGTAAAATTAATTACGTTATAATAATAGTTATCGTTGGTTGAATAAGAACATGTGGTACGTTTCAATTTATCAATGAACATGAGGGAAATAAAGTAAGTATTTAATTTTATTTATATAATTATTATTAGATCATAAATAATAAATTATATCTTCAAATATACATAAATATACCAGTCTTGTGTTTTGGTGATGAAAAATGAATCATGTCACATTGTGGAGGCAGTAATCCACACATATGCATGATAGAAGTTATCATTTTTCGATGGATAACAATGTAATAAAGTAGATGATATAATATATTACTGTAATTATAATTATTTAATTAATATGCTATATATATTTATATAACTTTAATCGATCATTATAACCAACTATGGGTGGATGTGATGGAAAATTAATTACATCAGTTCTTGAGGTGTTATCTAACGTACATACACCTTGTGGTTGTTTTTCCACATTTTATTCAAGAAATAAATGAATATATGTTATTAAATTAACATAAAAACATATCAGTATATTTTAGATACTATTTTTATTATTTAATCATGTATACTAATATTAAGGATGTAGAAGATTAAATAAAAGGAAAATTTTATGTTTTGAACTATACATCTTCTTTGGAAAACCTTTTTTGAAATATACCAAAATCATTCAAAAGATAGTTTAATGATAAATGAATGTTAATAAGACATGTAGAGGAATTTTAAAAAAAATATTAAAATATAATAATGTATTACTCATCCATAATGGTATTGAAATGAAATATAACTTTATATTAATTAATATAGTGTCAAAATATACCCATAAAAAATTTTTTATAATGGTTTTTCGGTCATTTTAACCCTTATCCCTTTAGTTTAACCCCCTTGTATTTTAACTTTAACCATAGTAACAAATTTTTACTGTTTTTACTATTCCTTATAAAAACGTGATGTTGAAATAATTACCAAATTATAATAATTATTATTCAAATTATTAAATACATTTTTCAAAAATCAATTCAATTAAGTAGAAAAAATTAGTTTTAAACTGAACCCACAACAACACCATATAAAATTAATTTTTTGAAAAATGCATTTTTAAGTACAAAAATGTTTTTATAAATAATTATCATATAATTTCGATTAAAATTACAATTATTTACTTAAAAATAAATAAAAATAACTAATTAAATTTAAATAATATCAAAAATATAATTTGAATTTGTAAATATTTAAAAAATATCAATTTTTAATAAATGTCAGTATATTTCACTATTAACTGAAAAATAAATATTTTTAGAAAATAATCAAAATTCCATCCTCAGATAAATTTTTAAGTTCTAATTCAAAAAAATATGTTCATTTTTTAAAATAAAAATTCATTAATTTAGAAATAAATCATATAAATAAACCAATATTTTGCATGAATACCCAATTTGGTTATAAATACATCCTTTTCCTATTGACTAAAAAATTACATAATATTATTATAATGAATATAACTCTATAAATTATATTAAATTAATACTAATAATACATGAAAATTAGTTACTTTATAATTACCTAAGTTACAATACTAATAATACTATATTATATTATTTAAGGGGATGAAATTTTATTCTAGTTTTGCACAAAAGGTATAATTATAAAATTTCTCAATATATTTCCATAATTGGAAGTCAAAAAAGGGTTTTTATAATATGAGTTTAAAATTAATTTATAAATTATCTATAATGAGTACCAAAATATGCATAATATTAACAAATAAGAAAAATATGGTTTTAGAATGCATTATATATGGGTTAAATTCCTATATTTTCTAAAAAATTCGTTAGTGATCTATATATGTGAAGATAAAAGTGGGAAAAATGAAAGATATTTAGATACTGATGATGGTGTAGAATATTATAATTATTGTAATTTCAAAATATTTAACTATATTATTTAGAACCCATATAAATTATTCATTCATGAAAGAATTGAAGAATGAGATTTTGGATGATGCACATAGATCATTAATCTCTATTTAGACATGAAGTAGAAAAATTTATAATGATCATAAGGAGAATTATTTGTGAGAAATGGTGAAGATAGATATTTTCTATAATATAATATATTGATTTATATTATAGTATATCAAGGATGAATTTAAATATAATTATGTTATGATGCATCCATTACCCTTACCATTGATTTTTTTATAGGGATTGCGATGTCTACTAATGGTAATAATGACATATGGGTAGTTATGGACCAAAAAAAAGTCAAAACTCATATGTTTTATTTAATATGACTTCTCACTCAATTATATTTCCATTTTATACATAAATATACTAGTAAGGGTGATTTTAATTGTCACGACCCCCTCCCCACAAAGTGTACCCCTCCTGGGCCGGCAATGTGAAAAGGGAGATAATGACCCCCGAGTCCCGCCTCCAGTAGGCCCCGAGTTGGCGACTAGCACCAAGGGTATAATAACATACAAATGGGAGGCATTACCCTCTAAGAGAACACATGCAGAAGAGAGAGATAGAATAGACTCCAGTCAACTCCAACTCAGAACTGAAATATAAAAGGAAACCAAGTACATATATGAAATGTCATGCAAAAGTACTACAACTGAAGGGGAAACTAAAAGTACCCAAAAGAAAGAAAAACGGCAGCGACCACAAGCCCGAACAGCTCCTCCTCCAACCACAAGCTAGTAGTAACCCTCTTGATCTCCAACCTGCTCCAAGTGACCTGAAAACAGTTTATATGTACATAGGGTGAGTATAACAGTATACTCAGTAGGATCCTCCCAAATCCTCTCGTGCAAAGGTAAAGAAAGCATGCTAAAGACCAGTGAACAACAAGTGAAACTAACTCGTCACCTAAACAGGTATACTATGTTCCCAACCTCACCATGGCTACTCTCACCAAGTAACACATACAATAATATAGCATATAATAAAGAATATCAAGGGTACCCCACTACTACATCCCCACTGGTTTGCCGCTTTTCCCCAACGACATACGTCCTGTGCATCTCTCTCCAAAGGCTTGCCCGCAGACACCTGGGCTAAGCTCCACAATCTGCACCTCGTGCACCACATAGGCTTGCCCGCAGACACCTGGGCTAAGCACCACACCATCCTCACAACCAAATTAACCAGGTAGTTTCTGGGAGCCACCATAGCTCGTATAACGTGTATCATACGTCGAGTATTATACCTCAAGCCATCACAACCCATACGCCGAGTAAGGATCCTTAAGCCATCACAGCCTATACACGTTACACCTATAGTATTCCATAGGATACTATATCCAGAATATATGTGTGTGAAATAACCACAAGCCAGCACAGCCCTCTACAGACATATATGGGTAAAACTAACCACTGTGCCTACCAGCACAAAGATCTACCAAGAGAAGAGAGAGGGGCCAAAGGGGGTAGTCAGCCATTCAACCTCCCATCAGAATGTTGGGGAAAACACCCCCCAGGGCTCAGAATCCCCGGGGTGTCAGTTGCCCTTACCGACAGGGTGGAGTAGCGTATAGAAACACAAAAAGTACAGAATATATAAGTAACTCACATCCACACTATGGGCATTACCTAGTCTTAGATACAACTGCAGCTAACATCTCTCAGACTCCAGGCTGCTACTTCAAAGACTAGGTATCCTATAAGCACACAACCAATTGAAGAGCTTTATTAGATTACTCTATTCTCATTTATCAGTTCCACTGTACATTAATTAATTCTTTAAACATTAATTAAGAATGAACAATTCCACATTAAACTGAACTGGCATCACTTTCAAAAACAACTGCTCCTTTTTAAGATTCACATCACCTTTAAATTCCAGCATCTCCATCCCCATGGATTTTCACCATTTAATCAAACATTCATTACAGAATTACTTTTCCACATTCCCAGGCATTCTAGAAAAACATCCTATGCTTCTAAACACAAAGGAGGATCAACACGGTGAGTAGATATACTACTCTTCGAGTCTTTTCCGCCTATAGAAAGAGCATAGACCCATCCTCCATCGAGAGGCTAAACACGGAAAGCACGTGGCATACCCCGCGTGTCTTCGCCTCCTTCGGAAAGAGGGTAAGAAAGACCAATTTCCTTGAGAAGTGGGGAAAAGTAAAGCAAATAAACAACCAAACCAAACCACCAACATCAAACCATCACATTCATCTCATACCATCACACTTGGTGTCCTCCACGACACCCATATGCATAATCCGATGCATCTCGCCACACTAGGCGTCATCCGCTGCCACATCCACAAGAATCCATGCCACCACATATCACAACAGCCATCTAGGCTCACATCACAGCTCAAGCAGCAGGAAAACAAACATCACCAAATGGGATCTCTCCCCTTTAACAAGGCATTCAACCTTCAAACACAATGAGCACTCAGAGCTCCAAACCACAAAGAATTCAGCCTTACAAGCAAGCGGGTAACTCAGAACCCCTTTTGAAATTCCCACATAATCTGTTTTCTAATCCATATGGATTTGGTAGATTTTTTATTTGTAGGATCCAATAATGGATACCTAATAAGCAAGCTATCACAATTAAATAACCATTCTTACTTCCCTAATTTGATTAACCTCAAATTAGAACAACTACAACAACTGCAATAACCAGATTAATTTACATGCCTCTTTATCTTTAGCCAATTAATTAACAATTAATTTCCGGCTTTACGTTCATTATCAGTTTCTGTCATGAACAAAAAACAAATCATTGAAAACATAGATATCACTATATCTAGGAAAACATGAGGCAAACCGTTATCACGGTATAAAGCAACAGCATGCGATCAACCAATTCTTTTAATCTGGTTCAAGTATTTAATTAGGTCAATTTCATTGTGATCCAAAGGGTTAAATCATTCTAATTCTATGATTGCGCATATACAATTAGAGAAGCCATGAATCCCCTACCTCGAAGAGTTCTTGACGTCCTTTATCCACACAGCGGGCCACAATCCTTCTCTCGCGACAACTTATGTGGAAGAATGATCGACACAACTTGGTTGCATCAAAACAAAGCAGAACCAATCCTAGGAGTAAAGATTGATTGAGCAACTCCTACGGAAAGGATTGAAAGGTTCTAGCACCTCTTAGTTGAGAACAAAGGGAAAGAACAAGGGAGAATGATATCTCATCCCTTTTTAAGATTTAACAAGGTGGCGGTTTAAGATCGGGTTAATTCTCCATTAAAAATGGATCGCATTAACCCACGCGGTTTGACCAAGTAAAACATTCCAAGCCTTAGGAATAATTAATATATGATTTATGGAATTTGAATCGGCGTTAAGAGCCCTTAAAATAAGGCTTTAAATGTATTTTACGTCAAAAGAAACGTCAAAAGGGGAAAAACTGTAGGAGTCTGGAAACACTGTTCACCCACCGTTACTGTACATGAAACTGATCTGTGAAACCGATCTGTGAAACTGATCTGTCACACCAATCTGTGAAACCGATCTGTGAAACCGATCTGTGAAACCGATCTGTGAAACCGATCTGTGAAACTGATCTGTCACACCGATCTGTGAAACCGATATGTGAAACCGATATGTGAAACCGATCTGTGAAACTGATCTGTCACACCGATCTGTGAAACTGATCTGTGAAACCGATCTGTGAAACTGATATGTGAAACTGATCTGTCACACCGATCTGTGAAACTGATTTGTGAAACCGATCTGTGAAACTGATCTGTGAAACTGATCTGTCACACCGATCTGTGAAACCGATCTGTCAGACTGATCTGTGAAACCGATCTGTCACACCGATCAGTGAAACAGATCTAAGACACCGATCTGTGAAACCGATCTGTCACACTGATCTGTGAAACTGATCGGTGAGACCGATCTGTCAGACTGATCAGTGAGACCGATCTGTTACTGTTCATAAAACTGGAAACACTGTTCACAGAACTGGAAAATTGGCAAAGTGTTTGGGATACGTCCTCTTGGCCTCCCAGAACACCTCCAACACCAACATTTCACAAAGTAATGGACCGCAGTGGTCCGAGCCATTACATTAGATACCTCTCAAAACATTCTCGTCCTCGAGAATTAAAAACCAACCCAGAAGAGAAGAGGGGTCTGAACAACCACCCCATAAGATACCTCTCAGGGAAAAACCACCATGAGTTGTTCGAAAGCTGGAACAAAACTCTGACATCTGGGAACAAACATTCCATACCCAAACAATTTATTCACAACATCACATCAAATGTACATAAATAAATCATGAAAGGTCTAACCAGAGAGGAAACATCATTACAGGAAAGGAGTTAAACATTAAACAACTCTGGGTACTGAGCACGTATCTGTGACTCACGCTCCCAGGTACTCTCCTCCATGCCACCGTGTCACCACAAGACACGAACTAAGGGGATATAACGCCCACGCAACACTTTCTCCTTGCGGTCTTGGATCTCTACAGGTCGCTCCTCGAAGGTTGCATCATCATCAATATCGATCTCTCCCCAATCGATAACTTGAGATTCATCATGAAGGTAACGACGGAGCTGCGATACATGGAAAACATCATGTATCCTACTCATCAGAGGGGGAAGTGATACTCGATACGCCACACCTCCAACACGAGCAAACACCTCGAATGGCCCAACAAAACGGGGAGAAAGCTTACTTCCGCGACCAAACCTTCACTGCCCACGACGGGGAGTCACCTTTAGAAACACATGATCCCCAACATTAAACTCTAAGGGTCTCCTTATTTGATTAGCATAAGATTTCTGACGATCTTGTGCTGTCTTCATCCTCTCACGAATCACCTGAACCATCTCTGTTGTATTCTGCACTAGTTCTGGTCCGAGAATTGCGGACTCTCCGACCCTAGTCCAGCACAACGGAGAACGGCATGGCCGGCCATACAAGGCTTCAAACGGCGCCATGCCGATGGTAGAGTGAAAACTATTATTTTAAGCAAACTTTACCAAGGGTAAGTGCTTCGTCCATGAACCTCCAAAATCAAGAACACAAGAGCGCAACATGTCTTCAAGAGTCTGGATGGTTCGCTCTGTCTGACCATCCGTTTGAGGATGAAAAGCAGTGCTAAGGCATAGTTTAGAGCCAAAAGCATGCTGGAGACCTCTCCACACGCTAGAGGTAAAACGAGGATCTCGATCAGAAATGATCGTCTTAGGAACTCCGTGAAGCCTCACCACCTCCTCCAGATTCTGCCTCGACAAAACCTCCACTGAGCTCGACTCATTGATTGCTATGAAGTGGGCCGATTTAGTTAAACGATACACTACCACCCATATAGAATCATGACCTCCCGGAGCTCGAGGTAAACCTGTAACAAAGTCCATTGAGGTGTCCTACCACTTCCACTGAGGAATCTCTAAGTGCTGGAGAAGACCACCAGGAACACGGTGTTCGGCCTTCACCTTCTGGCAGACTAAACATCGAGACACACATTCTGCAACTGTACGCTTCAGCCCAGGCCACCAAAACTGACTCCTCAAGGATCGATACATCTTCGTCACACCAGGATTTACCGCCAAGGGTGAACTATGGAACTCTCGGAGAACCGTCTCGCGCATCGCCAAGGGAACAAAAAGCCTGCCATGATACAACACTCGGTGTTGTTCATCCTCCGACCAACCATCAGGGGCCTCACCACATACAACTCTGTCTCTCCAAACTTCCACCTCTAGATCACCCAACTGAGACTCTTCCACCTTCTGCATCAGGGATGACTGCACCGTCATCTGGAAAAGACAACCTCTTCCCCCAACTTCTCCCATATCAAGATGAAATGCTGATAGCTCTTCCATCACTCTCCAGGAATCACCAGATTCACGCACAACATCATTACGTGACTTTCGGCTTAATGCATCAGCAAAAACATTCCCTTTTCCAGGTGTATACGATATTTCATAGTCGTATTCCTGCAAGAACTCCATCCACCGACGCTGCCTCAAGTTCAAGTCACGTTGGGAGAAAACATACCTCAAACTCTTATGATCGGTGAAAACCACAAAGCGCTCGCCAATGAGGTAATGTCTCCACAACTTCAGCGCAAACACCACGGCTGCCAACTCAAGATCATGGGAGGCATAGTTGCGTTCATGGGGACGCAACTGTCGAGACCCATAAGAAACAATAGACCTCTGCTGCATGAGAACACAGCCAAGCCCCAGATGTGAAGCATCACAGAAAACATCAAACTGGACTCCCTTCGCTGGAAGACAAAGGACTGGAGTACTCACCAACTTCTCCTTTAGATATTCGAAAGCTGCCTGACACTGATCAGTCCATATGAACGCTTGATCCTTCCTGGTCAAGGCTGTCAGAGGAGTCGCAACTCGGGAGAAATTATCCACAAACCTCCTGTAATTGCCTGCGAGACCAAGGAAACTTTGCACCTCTGACATGGTCTTGGGGGCTACCCATGACACCACTGCTTCTATCTTCGAAGGATCCACCGCTACTCCCTGTTGGGACACAACATGTCCCAAGAAACGAACTTCTTGAGCCCAGAACTCACACTTGTACACCTTCCCAAACAACCGATGTTGGTGAAGAACTCCCAAAACGGCTCGTAGATGCTCTGCATGCTTCTCTTCAGATGTGGAGTACACAAGGATGTCGTTAATGAAAACCACAAAAAACTTGTCCAGGAATTCACGGAACACAGCATTCATCAACCCCATGAAAACAGCTGTAGCATTTGTCACGCCGAATGGCATTACAACAAACTCATAATTCCCATGACGACAACGGAAAGCAGTCTTCGGGATATCCTCATCCTTTACACGCATCTGATGATATCCTGACCGCAAGTCTATCTTTGAGAACCAACTTGCACCCTTTAGTTGATCGAATAGGTCATCAATCCGCGGGAGAGGATAGCGGTTCATTATTGTCACTTTGTTTAACCGACGATAATCGACGCACAACCGCAAACTGCCATCAGCCTTTTTCACAAACAAAACTGGTGCACCCCAAGGTGACACACTTGACCGAACAAAACCACACTGCAACAGACCATCGAGCTGTATACGTAGTTCTCGTAACTCAGAAGGGGCCATCCTATACGGAGACATAGAGATAGGAGACGCTCTTGGATGTAGCTCGATCCCAAACTCGATCTCTCGTCGAGGGGGTAAGGATACAACCTCTTCTGGAAAGACGTCAAGGTACTCCTCTACGACCCTAGGAAATGCCAACTGTTGAACCTCTGAAGAACTCAGCATCATCCCATCCATCATGGATGATAAGGATGAAACTCGTCTATGACTCATCCGAGGATCTCTCTCACCAACAAACACTACTTCCTCTCCGTCTTCATCAAAGAAAGAGACCTTCTTCCTGTGGAAATCCACAACAGCCTGCATCGAATACAACCAATCCATGCCAAGTATGAAATCATATGGTTGTATTCGCAAACATAGGAAATCTCCCCAAGAGCGGTGTTGCCCCAACACTAGCTCACAGTCTCTACATACTTCAAACAAGTCAGCTCGACCTCCAACTGGCGTAGTCAACGCCAAGGGCACTGGAAGCCTCTCTACCTCATGTCCCAAAGCATTGACAAGGGTAGGTGATATAAAGGAGTGTGTCGCTCCTGAATCAAAAAAGGCATACACCAAGGTAGAAAACAAGCAAAGGGTACCTCGAACGACGTCTGGCTCGCCTGGAGATGCCAACGCTAGAGCATGAAGCTGACCACGACCACCTCCACGACCTCTCTGACCCTGATGACGACCACCACCACGGCCGTGCTCTGCTCTCTGAGGATGGGGAGCATCATGGGGATGTCCTCTTCCTGCTCCATCTACGCTAGGGTGATCTAAAACTGGTGCAACCTGCTGTTGCTGCCTCGGCTGGAACTGCCTCAACGGAGGAACCTGGAGTGGAGCGCCTGGTGCATGATGACTGCTCTGAAAAGTCGGGCACTCCCGCTGCTGATGACCACGACCACCACAAGAAAAACAAGCGCCTGATCCCTTGGCATAGGTCTGAGAGTTGCTACCTCCGGAGAAACGAGATGGAAAGGGCTGGGACCTACCCCCAGGTGAACAGAAACTCTTCTGTCCTGAAAACCGGGAACCTCGGACCACAGCTCTGCATCGTGAGGAATCATGACGATTCCCCTCTAGTGGCGATCCGGTCCTGGTCAAAGTCCTCTCAACAACCTCTTCCCTTGCCAGCACCTCAAGATATGTCTTCAGCATAAATGGGGTGACCTGGCGCTGGATCTCTGGACGCAATGCCTCCTCGAAATGCCTCGCCCTGGCCTCATCATCTGGTAATAGGTCTGAAGCATATCGTAGAAGGTTCCTGAAACGGATTCCAAACTCTCGAACACTGGAGCTCCCCTGTCGAAGGGTGAGTAGCTCCTGGCGACTGGATGCCTTCGCAGTCGATGGAAGAAACTCAACTCTAAACCTGTCTCGAAACTCCTCCCATGAGATCGCTGACTCCTCAAGATCACCGAGAAACAAGAACCACCACTGCCTCGCTACTCCACGCAGCATCGTCACAACCAAGGACACCCAGTGTTCCTTCCGAGAACGAATCGAACTGAAGCCTATCTCAACCTCCTCCAACCAGTCTTCTACGACTACATCTGAAACGGAGCCCTCGTACTTCTGTAGACTCTGGCGCTGGAACTCTCGGAGAGTCTTCCTCCAAGTGTCATCGTCGTTAACCTCTACCCGGCGGCGATCTGCTGGAACAACCTGATGGGCATCTTCTGCGCAAACCTGACGAGGACGTCGACCTGGAGCCATACCTGTAAAATAACAACTGTTAGAGCTCCTAAGCCTGGAATATGGAAGACTCAACATTAATTAATTAATTGTTTTTTTATATTAATTTTAGGTTACCTATCCCAAGGTCTACCCATTCAAACACAAGCGCAAAGAATAATGATGCATGATCCTTTCCTAGGTCTCTACCCTGCAATCGGTATCACTTGTTTAGTAGCCATTGTAAACATAATGGTCCGTGCAACAGATCATTGGGGGCCTTGAATGCCTATGTCCTTGCCGGTCTCCAGTGTTTACACCACTTGCTAAACATGAATGACACCGTTGCCATACCATCCCATGCATCCTCACCTGTGCCTAACTCCAAACTCCATCCCATCCCTCAACCAGATCTTTGATACCACTCTGTCACGACCCCCTCCCCACAAACTGTACCCCTCCTGGGCCGGCAATGTGAAAAGGGAGATAATGACCCCCGAGTCCCGCCTCCAGTAGGCCCCGGGTTGGCGACTAGCACCGAGGGTATAATAACATACAAATGGGAGGCATTACCCTCTAAGAGAACACATGCAGAAGAGAGATATAGAATAGACTCCAGTCAACTCCAACTCAGAACTGAAATATAAAAGGAAACCATGTACATATATGAAATGTCATGAAAAAGTACTACAATTGAAGGGGAAACTAAAAGTACCCAAAAGAAAGAAAAACGGCAGCGACCACGAGCCCGGACAGCTCTTCCTCCAACCACATGCTAGTAGTAACCCGCTTGATCTCCAACCTGCTCCAAGTGACCTAAAAACAGTTTATATGTACATAGGGTGAGTATAATAGTATACTCAGTAGGATCCTCCCCAAGCCTCTCGTGAAAAGGTAAAGAAAGCATGCTAAAGCCCAGTGAACAACAAGTGAAACTAACTCGTCACGTAAACAGGTATACTATGTTCCCAACCTCACCATGGATACTCTCACCAAGTAACGCATACAAGAATATAGCATATAATAAAGAATATCAAGGGTACCTCGCTACTACTTCCCCACTGGTTTGCCGCTTTGCCCCAACGACATACGTCCTGTGCATCTCTCTCCAAAGGCTTGCCCGCAGACACCTGGGCTAAGCTCCACAATCTGCACCTCGTGCACCACATAGGCTTGCCCGCAGACACCTGGGCTAAGCACCACACCATCCTCACAACCAAAGTAACCAGGTAGTTTCCGAGAGCCACCGTAGATCGTATAACGTGTATCATACGTCGAGTATTATACCTCAAGCCATCACAGCCCATACGCCGAGTAAGGATCCTTAAGCCATCACAGCCTATACACGTTACACCTATAGTATTCCATAGGATACTATATCCAGAATATATGTGTGTGAAATAACCACAAGCCATCACAGCCCTCTATACACATATATGGGTAAAACTAACCACTGTGCCTACCAGCACAAAGATCTACCAAGAGAAGAGAGCGGGGCCAAAGGGGGTAGTCAGCCATTAAACCTCCCATCAGAATGTTGGGGAAAACACCCCCCCAGGGCTCAGAATCCCCGGGGTGTCAGTTGCCCTTACCGACAGGGTGGAGTAGCGTATAGAAACACAAAAAGTACAGAATATATAAGTAACTCACATCCACACTATGGGCATTACCTAGTCTTAGATACAACTGCAGCTAACGTCTCTCAGACTCCAGGCTGCTACTTCAAAGACTAGGTATCCTATAAGCACACAACCAATTGAAGAGCTTTATTAGATTACTCTATTCTCATTTATCAGTTCCACTGAACATTAATTAATTCTTTAAACATTAATTAAGAATGAACAATTCCACATTAAACTGAACTGGCATCACTTTCAAAAACAACTGCTCCTTTTTAAGATTCACATCACCTTTAAATTCCAGCATCTCCATCCCCGTGGATTTTCACCATTTAATCAAGCATTCATTACAGAATTACTTTTCCACATTCCCAGGCATTATAGAAAAACATCCTATACTTCTAAACACAATGGAGGCTCAACACAGTGAGTAGATATACTACCCGTCGAGCCTTTGCTACCTATAGAAAGAGCATAGACCCATCCTCCATCGAGAGGCTAAACACGGAAAGCACGTGGCATACCCCGCGTGTCTTCGCCTCCTTCGGAAAGAGGGTAAGCAAGACCAACTGCCTTGAGCAGTGGGGAAAAGTATAGCAAATAAACAACCAAACCAAACCACCAACATCAAACCATCACATTCATCTCATACCATCACACTTGGTGTCCTCCCCGACACCCATATGCATAAACCGATATATCTTGCCACACTAGGCGTCATCTGCTGCCACAACCACGAGTCTCCATGCCTCCACATATCACAACAGCCATCCAGGCTCACATCACAGCTCAAGCAGCAGGAAAAAAAACATCACAAAATGGGCTCTTGGCCCTTTAACAAGGCATTCAACCTTCAAACACAATGAGCACTCAGAGCTCCAAACCACAAGGAATTCATCCTTACAAGAAAGCAGGTAACTCAGAACCCCTTTTGAAATTCCCACATAATCTGTTTTCTAATCCATATGGATTTGACAGATTTGTTATTCGTAGGTTCAAATAATGGATACCTAATCAGCAAGCTATCACAATTAAATAACCATGCTTACTTCCCTAATTTGATTATCCTCAAATTAGAAAAACTACAACAACTGCAATAACCAGATTAATTTACATGCCTCTTTATCTTTAGCCAATTAATTAACAATTAATTTCCGGCTTTACGTCCATTATCAGTTTCAGTCATGAAATAACAACAAATCAAAGAAAACATAGATATCACTATATCTAGGAAAACATGAGGCAAACCGTTATCACGGTATAAAGCAACAGCATGCGATCAACCAATTCTTTTAATCTGGTTCAAGTATTTAATTAGGTCAATTTCATTGTGATCCAAAGGGATAAATCATGCTAATTCTATGATTGCGCATATACAATTAGAGAAGCCATGAATCCCCTACCTCGAAGAGTTCTTGACGTCCTTTATCCACACAGCGGGCCACAATCCTTCTCTCGCGACAACTTATGTGGAAGAATGATCGACACAGCTTGGTTGCTTCAAAACAAAGCAGAACCAATCCTAGGAGTAAAGATTGACTGAGAAACTCCTACGGAAAGGATTGAATGTTTCTAGCACCTCTTAGTTGAGAACAAAGGGAAAGAACAAGGGAGAATGATATCTCATCCCTTTTTATGATTTAACGAGGTGGCGGTTTAAGATCCGGTTAATTCTCCATTAAAAACGGATCACATTAACCCACGCGGTTTGACCAAGTAAAACATTCCAAGCCTTAGGAATAATAAATATAGGATTTATGGAATTTGAATCGGCCTTAAGAGCCCTTAAAATAAGGCTTAAAATGTATTTTACGTCAAAAGAAACGTCAAAAGGGGCAAAACTGTAGGAGTCTGGAAACACTGTTCACCCACCGTTACTGTACATGAAACCGATCTGTGAAACCAATCTCTGAAACTGATCTGTCACACCGATCTGTGAAACTGATCTGTGAAACCGATCTGTGAAACCGATCTGTGAAACTGATCTGTCACACCGATCTGTGAAACTGATCTGTCACACCGATCTGTGAAACCGATCTGTGAAACCGATCTGTGAAACCGATCTGTGAAACTGATCTGTCACACCGATCTGTGAAACTGATCTGTGAAACCGATCTGTGAAACTGATCTGTAAAACCGATCTGTGAAACTGATCTGTCAAACTGATCTGTCACACCGATCTTTGAAACCTATCTGTCAGACCGATCTGTGAAACCAATCTGTCACACCGATCTGTGAAACCGATCTGTGACAGCGATCTGTGAAACCGATCTGTCACACCGATCTGTCAGACTGATCGGTGAGACCGATCTGTTACTGTTCATAAAACTGGAAACACTGTTCACAGAACTGGAAAATTGGCAAAGTGTTGGGGATAAGTCCTCTTGGCCTCCCAGAACACCTCCAACACCAACATTTCACAAAGTAATGGACCGGAGAGGTCCGGACCATTACATTAATAATATATTCAAAAGTATCTGATAGTGTATTAGTTTTCACATAAATGTTTTGAATATTTAATAAACTATAATTGGATAACAAAATAAAACATCCAGATGTTTTTTAAAACTCATCATGATTATAATTATATAAGTATTATTCAAACATTGGAATATATTCTCAAATAAAAATTCATGGATTTGGAAGGTTGTTGGTATTAATATATTTATTGAGTATAGTTATCATATTTTATCCATATAAGAAATAAAATGGAACTATATGAGGCTCTATTATGGAAGAGATATAGAATTCTATAATGTTGGTAACAAGATTGAGAATATAATTAATTGAAAATAGTTCTGAAGAAAAATATAAATTGTTCAATGACATATCAAAGCAGTGAAATTATGAAAAAATAGATTTATAGGTATCCATCAATACGATCTACAATTTGAGATTGGAGATAAGTATTCATATGAATTACATGTTGTATAAGGTAATTAGTAGTTGGGAACAATTTGAATATGATCCCTTGTTACATTAACCACTTTGATAATAAGGGTAGTTGAGGTAATATTTATTATCAACCAGTTCCCTCGGTAAACCCAGTAAAAGTTCACAATGTCTTTCATGTGTAATTTTTAGGAGGTAAATTTCAAATAAATACCATGTATTGAATTCAAAAGTTATACAAACATAAAATGATCTATGTTAAATGAAACAACTAGTGGTGTTCTTGAATTGATGAGAAAAATTACTACAAAAGAATAATTCACATCAAATAAATGTTCTATGATTAAATCAAATGTGTGGGGAAAACATGGGACCTAAATAGGTAATGAGAAAAAATTAACCATATCAATTTTAATAATAATATTGAAGTATTGAGAGAAATATTTTCCAAGGTAGGGATAAAATAATACCATAAATATATAATATAAATTTACATTTCAGAAAAATAAATATCACATGTTTTATATCTTTTAATATATGAATGATCACGAAAATATGACCACAACTATATTCTAATAATGTAAAAAATTATATTCGAAAAAAATACTATATTACAATATGGTTAAATGAAATATGGATATAATAATTAAAATTAAAATTAAAATTCATGTAAATACAAATTCAACTATAAAAAAATGTACATAATCACAATGACCAAATAATGTCATACCAATAATTACAACAATTTAAATAATACAATATGTCTAAAATAAGGAAAAAATGATTATTAAACAAATGATGGAATAATTTGAATTTTGTAATACCTGTGTGTATGAAAATTTATAGGAATGACTTAAGAAATTATATAGCTATTATAAATATTATAAAAATATAACAAAAGGATCTCTATGCACTCAATAACTAATCGGGATGTGAAAAAAATATATGCAAGGGGAATGTAAAAGAAAATTAAAAGTCAAAAAAATCTTCGATCAATTAAACAATTAAAACTCAATAGGTTATTTTAAATATGAATATATAATTAATTCATAATAAAAAATGATTCGATGATCTTATATAAAATAAATTTTAATACAATTCTAATATAGATGAATAATTTTATTAAATTGTTTATATAGAAAGTTATATTACACCCAATAATGATAAAATTAAATGTATTTCTTTTTCATATCAACTTACATTCATTAGGACAGGTTTTCTCATTGCTCACCCATTTTCATATATATATCGTGTATATTCTTCCACGTTTATATATTTTATTATAATACTATTTTGATTCTTGGTATTTTTAATTCCATTTTTTATTCCCCTATTTATTTCTTTTTATTTCTTTTTTTACATGAGGTGTAAAGAATTTTCATAACTCAATGTCAATTCATTGATCCATATAGTTTATTCATTTGGTTTTCATATTTTTTAAATATTCTTCCCTTTTTCTAGAAAATATTTAATTTTCCCTTAATTTTAAATGAATGCATATTTACTTTTATAAATTATTGTTTTCATTCATTCCCACTTTATAAAATACTTTGTTATCAAGGAATACTTCTACTCTATATAATTGTAATTCTTTTCAATTTGCGTGTATGTTACAAATTTTTTTTATTATTGTTATTGTAAAATATGTATTCTATTATATAACTCAAATATTATATTTATTTTGAATAAAAAAGTTATTTTATATATTTTTAATTTTTTTGGGTTCCTTTTAACTATTAATAACACCAAAAATTATCTTTTATTCCATTTTAATAAATTTTATACCTTTAATTACACAATGAATTTTCTTTACCTGTATTTATGTTCAAAATTTCATTACTGGGATGTCAATTATTATAATAAAATATTTAAAATAAATTTTTATCTTTTTTGAAAATACTTTTAAATGTATCCTAATGTTATTTTTAGAAAAATGTTACTAATACTAAAAACAAACACATTTCATGATTTTTCATCTATTTTACATTCATTCTATAAATGGTTAAATATCCATGACTACATCATCTCCATTATTTATCACCCTATAAAGTCTCTTGTGATATATTTTATTGGAATGATTTAATTTTTTGTATCATCTTATCAAATTATTTGTTGATTCTTATGAGATAACTTGTGAAAATGTATTATTACACATTTTCTCTGCATTGTATAATCATGTTATGAAATTTAAATTATATAATGTATAAAAAATATGTATGGTTTATCATTATTTTATATGTAGGACCAAAATTATATTGTCTCTAATGAATTCTGTTATGATTGTTATTTGATGATATGACAATGTTTTTTCATAAGAATGTTAACCTAAGCAACTACGTTTCACATGGAAATAATGCAGCTAGATTTTTAAATCATGTTATGATGTCCATGAAAGAAATCCATAACATATATTATGACTTTCCCTCTGGTTTCTTATTCAATATTAATGTCTTATTTACAATTGACTTATAATTATTATATTGATATCCTATTATTATGTCATTGTGAAAATTTTCATTTCTTGATTATCCTTGAATACTTTTATATTTATTTGTCTTATTCAATGATTACATTAGGATGTCTCTTGATCACTTTCAATAATCATATTCCATTATCCTTGTACTTACCCCATGATAATATTTTACCATATTTTTATGGGTTGATGATAAATCATATCAATCCCATTTACATTTTCTCCATTTAAAGAGATTTTCATATATCCCTTTTCAAAATGAATTATATTTCATTAGGAAATAGATAATTGTATAATGTGTGATATTCATAAAGGGAAAAAAATTAGTATTTTTTTATGGGGGATGTTGAAGAATTATTTTTTAATAAGATAATTATAGTTCCATTTTATAAATACACTAAACCTTTTAGTTATGGGTGTTATTTTTATTTGTGAGATGTAATATCTTAAAATAAAAATTATATAAAATGTATTGATTTTGTCATATGAATTTTTATTAGAGTAGGGTCTCTTTATTTTGGGTATTATGATGAGGATTATATGAGATAAAAAAAACTTATTCTAGGTTGAACATAATGTATGATATATTGAAATGACAGTTCTATAGGATAAGATGTCCTAAGATTGATATTTTTTCCAAATCTGGGTTATTTAATAAGAAACAATAATATAATATTATTTATTATTCAGATTAAGGATATTTGTTATCTATAAATTGATAGAATTAAGAAGAACTTTTGGAAAAATGTTTTTTGATAGAAAATGAAATTATTTTACGAAGTGATAACCAAATGGGATGTGAAATGATGTGAAAAATATTATGGATATATTATTTTAGGTTATGAGAAATGATCTAAACCATGTATAACTCATATAAACACCAATGAAATAGAATATCATTATTAAATCCTTCAAGAAAAAAACCATTATATATTAATGGATATTATTATCTTCTATCTATTATGATGTGGATCAACACAACTAAAAATATTTTTCCATATTTGGTAATTCTTATATATTGAAAAATTCAATTTGAGTATCTATCATTTGGATAGAAAAAGAAAACAATAGTTCAATATTATTAGCAACATAAAAAATTATATTAAATTGATAATAAGGATTTGGGGGATTTTTCAACGAATCATTCACACTAATATGGATTAGTAATTTCATGAGCTTAGGAAAAAGTTGGAAAATCAATTATATAATATGAATAAAACTTAATAAATATTTCTAGGTACACCAATTGATTGATTATTGGTCATAAAAGAAAACTATTTTAAGGAAATTAGAAATTTATCCTGTATTTTAATAGATCAATACAATGAGCTTTGTCAAAGGAACCTAGGGTAGGTCCAATAATAAGAACTCATGATTCCCTCATATTAAACAAAATTATGACAAACCATAATCATCCATGATTAATTATTCCAAAATATCAATCTAAAACACATCGGTGAAGAATCCATGATAATGAAAAAAAGAATAATTAAAGAAGATATTTTCAATAAGGTAAAATTATATAAATCCAGTATTCATACCCATTAAGATATAGAAACTACTTCTAGCTATTTTAAATGAAAAAACATGTATATATTAAAACAATGAATCTAGATATCATCATGTTCAATAAACACTAATAAGAAGGGGCCCATTTTATCCCATGAACAAAAAATACAAGTGTATGGACCCCTAAATCATCTGCAACAAACCCATTAAACTAATCAAATAACACCAAGAATTTCCCAAAGGAATTGATACTTGTGATCTAAAGGTTCTAAAATGAAATATCAACCAATGTATGAAACTTTGACACACATATATTATAACACATGATTTAAATGATAAATTGATAAATAAATGGAAACATTACATAGCCCACCCTACAAAAATGTATTATATTTTGAGAAAAAACTATATCATAATAAATAAAACATACAATTATAAAATAAGGATAATTAAAATTTATATAAAATAAACAAAAATAAAATAAAGTAACAAAAAAATATAATTTTTTGTATACGTTTTGTAATAATGGGATTCCTAAACCCTATAAATATTATATAGTTTCTATTTAGAAGAAAAATATTTCATGATTATAAAATAATTCCATATAGGAGAGTATTATTATAAATGGTACTATTTTTATTAGCTTTTTAGACCTAGTAAAATGATATACCAATCAAAAGTTTTCATAGGTGATGGAATATGCATAATGATCCCTAATGTTTGATATAACATTAAGGAAAGAAACAAATAAATATATTGGTACTAAAAAAATGATTAATCGGAAGGAAATTATTCAATACATTAGAATATAAAATAATATTCAATAAATAATTAATTACAATTTACCGAATTTATATTATAAAAATGTGAAAATAGAATCAATTTAATTTAAATTACAATCACTTACTCTGGTATACAATATTTCATGATCCCACCTCCCAACTATTAAGCGCTACATATGAGTCTTAAACATTCATCATTAGACTATAGGCTAGTTGGTGTTATACAAATTTAACTGGAGGAAAATATTTTACTCTATATCAGTTATAGTAAATAGTTGACCTTTTCCCATCCATTCATTCAAAGTATTAACTACATCTAAACAATGAATTTATTTAATAAAAAATATAATTTACCCCTTAAACACCTAAGATAATTATTTTTACAATGTTATACTCTAGATATATGAATCCTAAATTTAATTGAGTTGTACACATCAATCCAAAAAAGATTCCATCAAACTATTGGTCTAAAAATATAGATTTATGTGTTACCACAACTCCAGGATGGAAAGAGATGTGGAAAAAAATTAATAGGGTTATTTAAATGATAGATAATATTTTCTATCATAGGAAGTGATGTCAAACAATGAATGTGTCCAATATTAGTTTAATTAGAAGTGGTCAGTTATTCAAACTGGTTGAATATAATGTTCACTAGTTTAGTAGTGTGCTTATGGAAGATAAAGGTAATTAAAAATCAGGTGGATTATATTATATTTCCCCATGAATTTTGGAAGTTTGATTTACTAGTTGACCTACTATATCACACTATATATTTATAGTGGTACCAATTGGTCATGTGAATTATTGTGTTGTGAAAATTTAAACTAAAAACATGAATAAATGATGACTGATTTTGTAATCTTTTTAATATATGACGATTGAAAAATCAAAATATTAGTTCTCTAATGGATGTAAGTATAATATCGAAACTAAATAAAACCAATGTCATCATTCTTTTATCTATTAATTTCCATATATATTAATATTTTTTTTGAGTTTAATGAAGTATATCTATTTTATTTTTGACCTGTTATTGTAAGTAGGGTGACTTGCATTCATATCTTCTCATAGAATATTATTATGTGTTCTTATTCAATTAGGCCACATTTATGTCTTGAATTTATTTAGTACTACGGTATTATGAAATAATTCATAGTGGAATAATGTAGTGTTCCAACCCAATGTGTATTATGGTAACAAGGTTTACGAGATCAGTAGTTTGTACATGGATGAAAATAATGTAATAACCACTTATCATAATACTATATTGATATAGTGATATTTAGTTGAAATGAAACAAATGAAATCAATAGGAGATTTCTTCTAATTAGATAAATTCAGTGGAAATTGTTTCATATTATAGGGGATACAAATGTTGTGTTATCAATTTTATAAGGATATTTATTTTCTGTTAACTAAAATAAAACTAGAGGATATGGATATGATGGAATGAGGGATGTTGGATATAAAATAACATAGACTCATTATGATGTTAAATGGTCATAATTCCTAATTTAATATTATAAAGATGAATATATCTTTATAATCAATCACATAAATTCTATTAACATAATTTTAATATAAATAAGATCAATTAATGTAATGTTTTATGAAGTTTTCTTATAATTTTTGTTGTTATAATATCTTCCAGAGAGTTGTGATGAGTCTATAAATAAATTAAAAAATTATTATTGGAAGCCTAAATTTGTGTTTATTGATTTACAGTGGATTATCATGAATTAATTTATCATTAAAGAGATGTTCATGCACTATCCATTAGTTCTCTCACTATATACAAAAGAGGATGGTGACCTCAACCAATTATTAGTCGAAAAACATGTATTATAATTCACATGGAAGGAGTTTAAAGAAAATTATTTCCCCATAAAATCATATTGAAACTATATCAAGAGACACCATCTCATGAATTCCATCATGAAAAATATGGAAAAACTCTGTAATGGATGAATCTAGTAGTACAATTTCTTTTAAATATTAGGTTGATAAATTATGTGGTATATTACTAATGAGTGTTTTTATTCTAGTGGAATCATGAATTATTAATTTTATACCCATATTCGACATCATGGTAGAGAATGGATTAATGGACATGTATTCATCTTAAATTATATTTATGTTAAATAGCTTGAATTTTAAGGATCATAATATTGTGGGGACGTGTAATGTGAAGTCCTTAAAGAGGAGCAAATTTTTTTCTAGATATCAATGAAATTATACTCATACCATTTCATTGAAAAAATAATAATTTTTCATAGGTTATATAGAAAATTTTATTAATCCTAGTTTAACTAGATAACTAGATATTTGGATTTCATATCAATAAAGGATTGTGGAAGATCACATCTGGTTCAATTGTTATTGAAAATTGAATAAACGATTAAACTGTATATATGATAGGATGGTCAGATAGAGTTAGAGTAGGTTAAACTACAAAAATTGATTGTTTATATCTATGGAATATTTTAATTTCAAGTATAAATTAGAATGACCATATTATTTTGTTGTAAAATGTAATTTAAAATCTAGATTATAAATAATTTGGATGTTTTAAGAGTTGTATACTTAAGAAATAAGATATATTTCAATCAATGCGAGTGGATGAACACCAAATAGATATATTTTTTCTTTCTTAATGGGATTTTGTTAAGATGATTATTTATTGAATTAGAATTTATTAATAAAAATAGCTTAAACAATTCTTCTTCAAAATAGTATTCTTTCAAATTAGTAGGAACCATCTATACAATGAGGTGATACACATGCTGAAGGTGTCATTTTAATCAATATTTGGTAGTCTGATATACTCCATGATTTGAAATCGTATAGAAACTGAACATGTTGAGGTAGTGGTAAACTATTTCATATCAAATCTATTTAAATAACAATTGGAATATATGAAATACATCATTCTAAATATCAATTAAAAAGAAAATAATGCCTTACTGTTTATGATAAATGGCCCAAATCATGTGTCTATTGACGAAGACATTGTGGAATATTCTGATAATATTAAAAGTATAACTAGTTTTTTTCATATACATACGATAAATGGGGAGATAAATATTAATATTGAAAAAAGTAATATAATTTCCCACAATAGAATCTCTATATTATGAGGGAAACAAATTTGTAAAAAAATATGGTTTAGGTTATTATTGAAAGAATATGGATGGGATAAGATGTTTTTATTAGATTTATAATATAATCAAAATGAAATTAACTAAGAACCTGATTTATTTTTCTATACATGGATAAATCCCATAGAAGCACACAGTCAATTCCAATAGACGTTTTTAAAGGATATGGATCTTGAGTTATTTATCAAATATGAGAATAAAAATATTGTAGATATTTTAAATGATATTTTTTCCAAATAAAATTTGAGTTACCATTTTTCCTTATCAATGATAATAAATTTTAATGGTCAATTAAATATGATATGATATAGTAAAACCATTTATGTTCATGGGTTATCTATAATAATATTATATAATATTAAATTCAAATAAATAATAAGAGGGATTTTATTTATAATGTTTATGGTTATTATAATATTCCTCTACTAATAAATTTCACCATATAAATTTTCTTTTCACACACATAAAATGATGGGGGTAACTCTATTTTATCAACTCCTTCGTTGTTGCTTCATTAAATTTTTGTTTTCTCCACAATAATTTTACATGGTGCATTGTCTTATTTCGTAGAACTCTTTCATTATAATTTCACATATTCACAATATTCTCTTCACGAGAATGATAATTCAAAAATAAAACCACCTAGGTATGGAATAAATTTGAGGGGTCTTTTATGTAATTATTTAATTGGGATAAATGTTATACATCATGTACTTGAGATAGGGTTGGTGGATGTGCTAGTCGATATGCCTTTAAACTGATTGAATTAAGGATTCAAAAGGAGTAAGTATAACTTGGATTAGTATTTACCTTCATCCTAAATCTAATAACGTTCGTCCATGGGGATATATATAGGAATACCATGTCTCCAACATTGAGCACCTGGTCTCGTTGATGATTTTATGCACATCTCTTCTTTTAAATCAGACCAATATTAATGTGATGATAAATAGTCTTAACAATTCCACCATTTCATCAAATTTATGGACCCAACATTTTTCCTTCCCCAATATCATCACATTACACTGGTGTTCTAAAACTATTTCCATAAATGGGTTCGTAGGGGGCCATTTAAATATTTGAGTATAAAATGTTGTTATATGAGAACTATACCATAGGTATATGTTGGTACCATCCTCCATTGTATTCTATAGAACATGATCACACCATGTTTTCTAGTGTATGAAAAGTACACTTAAACTGGACATTAGTTTGATGATTATAGTCTGTACTGATGATTATCATAGTGTATTGATCATGGAGGATACTTTTCCAGATCTTGGAAGTGAGTCTCACACCTCCATTGAATAAAATTGATAGTGGTATTCCATATAGACATACCAATTATCTAATGTATATCCATGAAAGTTGATCAAGAAGTAAATCCTCTCATATCAAAATTTATTGTGTAGTATTTATAATACAATCCCTAACAATGCATATAATATTTTCCATATGTATGTCTTTTGATGAATAGTGAAATAGTCCATGGTGATGTTTTTTAATTTCTAGGTTTATTTAGCTCATGGTATCATCAATCACTTAGACGTATTCCATTCATCCTCCACATACTAATATTATAATAAATTTTATGTATATTCATTAATCTATTTATTCATAATGTCTCACTAATAGTGCTATCAGAGATCTCAATACATATTCGTGCTTCTTGGGTGACAAAAAAAAAAGATGAACTATTCGCATCATCCAACAGTTATCTCTTTAACTAAGGATTTGATGGTACAAATGGTCATTGAACAAATATATGAACTCTTTCATTAACATTAAACTCCAAGTATTTCTCTTTCCTTATTATTTCAACTTTCTTTTTAATTACCACTTCATATTTTTGATTATCCTTAATCTCACTAGATGGGACGATAAGGAAATAATTTGTTAAAAGATTCATGATGTTGCTTCATTTTTTATTCCCATATCAAACCATTATATATATAAGAAGGTAAGATCTCTCTCAATTCACATAAATGATATAATTTAAATTCCCATTCTACTTAGAGCATCCACCACATTATACTCTTTACCAGGATGATAGTGGATGGAGTAATCATTTTTCTTGATCATCACTAACTGTCTTGTTTGTCAGATATTCATATATTTACATGTGAATATATGATGGAGATTTTTTTTGATCCATATATATTTCAAAATTCTCAACAATGATATAATTATATCATATTTTCCAAGTGAATATCACTAAAACCAACTCTAGATCATGTGTTGGTCAGTTCTGTTTCTGAAATTTCATCTACCTTGAATCATAGGATATAACCTTTTCAGTCCTCATTAACACACAACCCAATCCCGTATTAGAAGAATCACTAAATTATATGAAAATTTATCAACTTTGGGGTAGTGTTATCATAAGGGAGGTGATAATTCTCGTTTTTAGTTCCTTGAAGCTCTCTTCACACTCATCCATTCATGAAAACATGACCCCATCCGAGCTAGCTTGTTTAGAGGGATTGAAATCATGAGAAATTTCCCACAAATCAAAGATGAAACCCAGATAATCAAAAGAGTCTATTGATATCTATCATAGATGTTGGTATCGTCTTCCCTTCAATTACTTATGTCATGGAAGGGTCTATAGATTTCACACTGCATGTGATGATATGCCCCAATAATGAGCCTTCCTTCGAACAGAATTCACATTTTCTATAATTGGCATAATGACTATCCTTTTGCATGGTATTTTTGACAATGATCAGATGATCCTGATGATCCTTATTAGATTCTTATTATATGATAATATAATATACAAACACTACCAATTTCTTTTGAGTTAATATCTAAAGGCTCTATTCATCAGGTCCAGGAGGACTTCTGGAACATTAGTGAATAAAAATGTAATTAATATGAACACATAGTGACTATACCTTAAACAAAATGAAGTCATATGAATATTCTACTTATTCACCATAACATGGTAATATCCCAACTGCAGATCCACCTGGGAGATGATTGTGATCCACATAACTGATCGAGAAATTCAACAATCTATGGTAGAGGATACGTGGTCTTTAATATGATATTTTTATGCTCATGATAATAAAAAAAGGAATATTGACTCAGCCTTCTTCTGGAAAATTAGGACTGGTAAACCCCATGGTAATGCACAGGTTTGTTTGGACACAAAATCCAAACTCCCATGTAGTTGGTTCTTCACCACCCCATGTTCAAACACATCATTTCTATAAATATTTTTGTATAATGCTATCTCCCCACATATAAGATCGTTTTAAAATTCAACCTCTTAGGTAAGAGGAAGGCGGAGAAATTATTCAAGAAATACATCAGTATATTCCCTCACAATATCCATGTATTTTATGATGGTTCTTTCTATAGACATAATCATTTGATCCAAATACTCTTGTTAGTAGGGAAATAATATCCTTAATTGAGATGTTGGTTCGAAAGAAGATTTTTTAAGGTTCCATCCCAGAGGGGTCCATGTCATGCCTACCCAAATCCCACCTTTAATAGGCCATGGGGTCGTGACTATCATTGAGTAATAATGTACTACAATGTGAGGCATTAGCCTACGTACCTTCATAGATGCACACATCTCCAAGCCCCATAATTATGAAATGTAAAATTACTTAAAGAATGTATGCCAACATATAATATCCCACAACATAGTATGGAAATGAAAGTATTGGGAAGTAAATATGTCTAAATAGAATACCACTAAAAAGAGTCTATAACATGAGTTTAACCTGTAAGAAAATTGTAACGGGACTAATGTCTAAAGCTTCAAGAACACACCTCAGTCTGTTTAGAATCACCATGCACCTTCTTGTCCCAGTCCACCTCGGCCTCCATCAAAAGGTTGGTCATTTGAACAAGACACATCACCTTTAAAAAAAGCATGTGCATGGGTGAAAAACAATATTCAGTAGGAAACCCCAAAACCATAATGAAATATAAAAAAGGAATGTGCAATCATCTCTACATATGTATATGTCTACAAATCATATAACAATAATATCTAGATATAATCCAATGAGACACCACACTATCAGGTGTTCATAACTAGCTTTACAGCTTGAGGATTTCACTCAATGTATGGTCATTCTAAGAGAACACACTTCTTGAGATATGGTATCATCACACAAACTCAACATAGAGGTCTATCCCATTTGGGATCTTACCAAAGGGAACCCATTGGTAAAGGAAGACTATGATATATAGAAAGGGTATCACACCCAAAAAAATTGGTGGGATTCCATGAATATAATCTTCTTCAACCCTCTACATAGGGGTTCATATTACAATTATTCCTCAAACCACACTGATGAGGCCCTCTAGATGGAGGATCAACACCCTTCCCATGAAGGTCACACTAATTCCAAAAACTCCACTTGGGGTGATATAGCATTTCAATCTAGTCTCGGGGATGGATAATTCAAATCAATCTGAGACTCACCCACTATGGGGTATTACCATCTAGTTATGTTGACGTAATGCTACACTAAACCGCCAAGGAAGGGACCAAGGGAACACTCTCAAATTAGACTGGTCCAAACTAAAAACCCTGAATGAGGTAAAAATGAATGTCTCAATGTTAGGGTCCCATCTCCATCGATGGATTATTTTTTGGATGGTACACTAAGGAGCTACAATTATTTGAACGAAACCACCTTCTTGCCTAGTAGGGTTTGTGGCCCTACCGTCATGGTAGCTTCACCTACCATTGTGGTCGATAGCTGAAGTCAGCCGAATTACCACGTAGACCGGTGACATGGTCGATATACTTCTATTCGACCATCGCAGCCAGTTCCCTCATGCAAAATTGAGTTGAAACAGCCATATGGATGACATTCGAGGTCCACCATCATGGTCGGCTCAAATCAAGCTCTTCCAGGATTTCCCCGAATTCGACTTAGGTCCGACCCGTGTCTGGACCGACCCACCAACCAAACCCAACCCACCAACCAGAACTGATTTGTCTTCTATAAACTGGCCCACTCTGCATCCCCCACCATCACTACACATCTGATACTATCATCGCATTCACCACCACCACCCCATGTTTATGCAACATCCCGACTTTGAAATCGCAACCGGCCATCACCACCACATGTTGCCACCTGCACAGGTCACCACCGCTGCACCAATGGTCACTTCTACAGACCACCACACCACCTCCAATTCATGAAAAATAAATTGTCATAAATCTGAGGTCCTTGTGTCCCGATCTACATAGATCATTCCTCTGTTGTTGATTCTCCTTGAATCTGGGGGTCCTTTCAAGTTCTCAAAAACCCAATAACATCGATTTGGGAACTGTGGGTTTCTAAAAATGATGAAAATGAATAGTGGAGGGATGAAATCACATGAATAATGGTTTAATCATCATTGGATAGGTGTTCTTTGACTAAAATCTATATCGAGGGATTTGGGTTAGAGAACAGATTAAATAAATCCCTGTGAAATCCAAAAATAATCCCATCCCTCTAATACGAAAGATTCTCTAGCTAATTTACTCATTGATTAGTTTGGGTTTATCATCGAAATCAATAATGGGGAATTAAATCACATAATAAGACATACTATGTCACGACCCGCCCTCGGGGTCCGTGCCGTGACTACCCCAAGCCCGCCTTCCATAGGCCAGGGGCTGGCGACTAGCACCAAGGCGTAAATCCCGGTAAAAAGGGAAGGCATTGCCTTTGTAAAGTAAACAAACACCACAGAGTAAGCAAGCAGAAAGTAAATACTAAGAAAAAGCAGAGTACAACTGAAAGTGCGGAAAAGTAAATGGGCCAGTATACAAACCCAAACTGAAAGTAAAGTACAACTCGAAAGGGAAAACAGCAACTGAAAAGTAAAAGCCGCTACACCAAGCTGTCCACTGGAAATCCCACCTGTAGGGTGGGTACAGATAGCTCCACTGCTCCACGGGACCCGCCGTCCGCTCCGAGCACGTCTCGCCCAGTGATCCTCCTCAAGGTACCGTCTTGCTCTGCAAGCCTCAGCTAAGATCAACGCTGTCCGTCGTCTGCAACCAACACAACGTAGTGCGGTCAAAGCCCGTGCAGGGGTGAGTATAAGCTACTCAGTAGGGACCCCGAGACCCATGAAGGTCTCCCAAAATCCACAAAGGATAAACCACAAAGAAAGGTACAATCACGAAGTAACAACCGACACTGCTTAGGTATATGCCCATACATATACCTAAGTCACCAATTTCAAATACGCTTCAACCTCCGAGCCCAAGTACAACTCAGTCCACACAGGAAAGTAAACGTATTCCACACAGGAAAGCAAAACGTATTCCACAAAGGATTGCACAACACAATCCACACAGGAAAGCAATAGGTTTCAGCTCACACAGGATTTTCATTATCAAAAACGTAACTACTGAACAACCCCATCTCTGAAGTGTACAGTGTCCTGTCACGACTCTGAGATTCTGCTCACTAACCTAAGACTGCTGAGGTACTCCTCCTGTCGAGTACCGCGGGTCTGCCACCAACTACCGGGCGCTCCGTCCGCTGAGGGTCTGCTGCCAAATACCGGGCGCTCACCCAAATAACCTACAGAGGTACTCCTCCAGTCGAGTACCGCGGGTCTGCTGCCAACTACCAGGCACTCCGTCCGCCGTGGGTCTGCCGCCAAATACCGGGCGCTCCGTCCACTGGGCTAGTCGACTATCTCCAAGTCGAGTCGGTCGAGCAGTCTTCAGGTCTCAGCCGGCTACACGGTCTCCGTACTCCGTACCGTCGTCTCCAGTATCGCGGGTCTGCCGCTACAACCAAGCGCACCACCTCTATCGAGTAAAACAGAAGATTCAGCTCACACATGTATACTTTTTCGGATGACGTTAAAGATGATCAAAGAACCATCTAAGTCGTCGGACCCACGAAGGATCGATAGGTACTAACCCCCGCAGTGACCTACACAGGATCAGACCCACACAGGATCGGTAGCACTGATCCACGTAGGATCGCTGAGTGCAGTAGTCGTCATCGTCGAATCCACAAAGGATCTCTGTACTGTCGTCGTCGCAGTCACAGTAGCAGTAGCAGTCGCAGTCGCAGCCAGCACTAGCAGTCGCAGTAACAATCGCAGCCAGCACTAGGGTTCCCGCACACAACAAGCTCGTTCGGAGGGTCCGCTCCACGAGCCGAGAGGCTGATACATCAACTGTCACAAAGTACAGAGTTGATGTATCCAAAAGTTCCGTATCGTCAACAGGAACTCAACGCAACAGACGGCGCGTCGATCGGACGCCCGGTCAGAGAGTTATTGGCATTTTCGTCCCCGGGGCCCGGTTGGTTTTTAAGGAAAAACCAACCCGACCGTACTCCACCTGCGTCCAAACCACGGGCGGAGTATGCCAAAAGAACCGTCTCACTAAGAGGAACACAACAAAGCTGACGGCACGTCAATCGGACGTCCGTAGCTCAAGATATGAGCGTTTCTGCTTCGAGGGCCCGGTTGGTTTCGTGAACGAACCAACCCGGCCGAACTCAAAGTATTCCGAAACCCTGATTGCGATATACCGAAACAACCGTCTCGATCCGAGGATCGCGTTGCCGCAGACGGTTCGTCATTCGGAGGTACGTGGCTCATGTTATGGCCAAAAGACCGAAACTGTCTCGAAAACGGGGGGTCCAGGTCCGGGCCGACCCGGCCCGACCCGACCCGGTCCGCTGGAACCGGCCCGGCCGGTGGCGGCGCGGCGGCGCGGCCCGGCCAGCGGCGGCGCGGTCCGGCCAGCGGCGGCGCGGCCAGGGAGCCGCGCATGTGCCGCATGCGGGGGGTGTAACCCCCCCTTTTTTCGGATCTCGGCCGGCCTAAGGCCGGCCGTTTCTTTCCTCACGCGGGACCCACGGGTCCCGCCTCCTATCCAAACCGGCGGCCGGCGCGGCCGGCTGCCTTCCTCTTCTCCGCCGCGGCCGTAGCTGCGGCTCTTCTCCGATCTCCGGCGGCCGGCGAGGCCGGCCGCCGCTGGCTGCTCCACCGCGGCCGTAGGGCCGCGGCCTTCCTGATCTCCGGCGCCGGCTAGGCCGGCGCCCCTAGCTGCTCCGCTGCGGCCATCCGGCCGCGGTTCTTCCTCTTCCACCGGCGGCCGGTTTTCCGGCCGCCCCTTCTTGCTCGGCCCTTGAATAATTGGCGCGGCGTAATGGCGTCACTCCCCTCCGCCGCGGCCCGACTCCGGCTGCGGTCTCATCCGATTTCAAAGGCGCGGCATTAAAGCGCCGCGTTTCTTTGTCGAGACCCAAACCGGCCTTAAATTTTTTTGTTCCTGCGTAGTGCGACGACACCGCGCTGTCTCCGCTAAAACATCACGAAAGATTAGAAGGGGGAGGAGAATCGGTCGTGTTCGTGCGGTCCGGTCTCCTCCCGTTAAAACGATATCAATTGGCCAATCGTAATAACACAACAATGAACGTTTCACAAATTTTTAATAAAATTTGGAACTACGCCCAACGGATTATTCTTTCATGTTCGAGGGAATGATACACGTAATTTAAAAAGAACAAACCCCTACCTTGGTTTTGGAATGAAGTTCGATGATCGATAACGATTCGCGGAAGTCGACGTCGCGGTGGTCGGCGTCACGGAAGAAGAACGTCAATGTCGCGGTTATGTCGTCACGGAAGACGGTTCCCGAGAACGTGGAGTTCTTCGTCGAAGTTCGAAGGTTCTTCTTGTTCTTCGTCAGAGTTGAAGAAGAAGGAGGAGGAGCTCTCAAAAATCCTCACAAGTTGGCTAAACAATTCTATCCAAAAAAAAGAATAAGCTAAGGGTTATTTTATTAACTCAACCAAACCATTTGAATTTCAAAGGTTTGAATTAAGACAACTCAAGCCATTAATTAACCCAACTTGCCAACTTAATTTAAAAGGGGAGTTTAAGGGAGAAAATGAAAGGTTTTAGGTTCGTGTGTGTCCCACCACACTTAATCCTCTCAAGGGAGGTTAAATGGGTGTGGGTCCCACCCCTAACCCCCTTTGAGAGAAGAAAACCAACAAAAGTAAAACAAAAAGAATTCCACATTTTTTTTATTCAACTTTTATAAATCTCCCAAAAACTAACTCTCAACCCGAAATAAACGCAACCTCGGAAAAGGTCTCCTTAAGCGAATATCGGCGCTGCGAGTTCATCGGTGCCCTCGGATTTCAATTCCGAGCACCGGATCAAAAGATAGAAATTCCCGCTCGTTCGTTCACTTAACGTACCCGAGCCAAACTTCGGAAATTGATTCCGGGAAGTCCGGGCTTCAGAATCAGGTGCCTTCAGAAACCACGTTCTTGTAAAATTCCAAAGAAAATTAAGAAAAAAATTTCCCTTGAATTTTACGGGTCTTTACATTACTCCCACCTCAGGGCTTTACGTCCCCGTAAAGATACATCAAAAACTAGGGAAACAAATGAGAGTACTGAGAACGCATCTGAGCCTCCCGCTCCCATGTGCTATCCTGGAGATTCCCGTGCTGCCATCTGATGCACACAAGAGGAATCGATCGCCCACGCAGTACCTGCTCCTGTCGATCTTCTATCTCCATCGGGACCTCCGTAAAAGTATCCCCATCGTCAACGTCAAGCTCCCCATGGTCAATGATGTGCGTCGGGTCGTGCACGTATCTCCTCAGCTGAGATACGTGGAAGACGTCGTGCACCCGGTGCAACTGAGGTGGCAGAGCCAGACGATAAGACACCTCGCCAACCCTGCTGAGGACCTGAAAGGGTCCGATGAAGCACGGAGATAACTTGCTGCCTCGGCCAAATCTCCGAAGACCACAACGAGGTGAGACCCGCAAGAAGACGTGGTCGCCATCCTCGAACTCTAGTGGCCTCCGCCTCCTGTCAGCGTAAGGCTTCTGCCGGCTCTGAGCTGTACTCATCCGCCCCTGGATGACCTGGACCATCTCAGGTCCCATAAGAGCTGCAAGATTTCTTCTTTTCCGATAAGAGAAATCTGGTCTCATCCCCTGGATGAACCACATTCTTTGCCTAAAACAGTCGATCCTAACATGGATGATACTAATCCATACCAAGGATGACGTCGTAAGGCCTCGACGCTACTACTAAGAGATTCAACCGTTACTCTCGCCTCCAAGGGTTGAGTCACACTGTCGGCATCAGTGTGTGGTAACTGGGATTCCTCCAGTAGGTGCCACACAATTGAGGGTCAAGTCAACAGCCAAAACTGGAACCTCTTAGTAACATCACGAAAGAGGACAGGAACGAAAATATCACAAAGGTATGCGTCTTTTATTATTGCAGCTCATAATACAAGACGCTACACAAATGAAACAAGGAACCAGAAGTACAAAGGACGTATCCACTAGTTCTGCTCCTGTCCATCGGCTCCCAGAGATCCATGATCGAAGGCCTCGGCTGCCTGAAGCTGAGCTCTCGCATGTTCACCTACTCCCTGTGGTCGGGGTGGACCTCCTAGTGGTGGTGGTGGAAGAACCTCAAAGCGTCGCCCACCTCTTGCTGCTCGGCCAGCTCCTCTGCCTCGTCCGCCTCCTTCCTGCGGACCGCCACGGTCGAACCTCTGCCTCTGCCTGGGAGGTTCTTCACTTAACTGCTGATCATCAGCATGGCGGGTCGGACAGTAACGAGCCATGTGACCAATCCCTCCACAGGAGTAACACAGCCCACTCTCAGCACGCCTGGCTCTGACTCCACCCCGGCTTCCCCGCACAATTGAGCCTGAGTCGTGCAGTCGGCCACTGGTAGGTCTGGTCTTCCTGGAACCCTGAGTCATCCGTCGGCTACCTGTTGCCGAAGACTCCGCTATCTGCCGCCCTGCGGTAGGTCTCGCTGTGGACTCAGCCAGGAAACTCTCGATCAGGAGGGCTCGCTCTAGTACTCCTGTCTGAGTCGGTATGCTGAGGGAGATCAGTGATGCCCTGATCTCATGTCTCAAACCCTGCTCGAAGGTCCGGGCCCGAAAGAATGGGTCCCGTACCATGTCGGTCAAGTAGCGCGAGAGATCGGTAAATCTCGCCGAGTACTGAGCGACCGTCATGCTGCCCTGCCGCAGCTGAAGAAGCTCCTGGATACGCACCGCACGAAGGGTGGCTGGGACGAACTCCGAGTGAAAAAGACTCTCAAAGTCCGTCCAAAGTAGAGATGCCTCATCGTGCACCTGGAGCATCAAGCTCCACCATCGTCCTGCTGCTGCGTGTAGTAGGCTCGCAGCGAGGATCACCATGAGGTTTGCTGGTGTCCTCACTAGACTAAACACTCGTACCACTGCCTCCAGCCAGTCCTCTGCTTCCTGGGGATCCGTCTCCCCGCGAAACCTGGGCGGTCGCTGGCGCTAAAACTCATGCAGTGCGCTGTGGCGACGTGCATCGTCAGCGGCTGGTGCTGGAAGCATCGGGGGCTCGGCGGGTAGAGCTACCGCCGGTGCCACTGCTGACAAAGGGCCCTGCACCGAGGCCTCATCGCTCGGTGGGTTGTCGTCACGCTCGACTCTCGGAACCCTAGCTGGCTGCCGTCGTGGGGCCATCCTTGAAAAGGAAACAGGTGTGCCACGGTCAGAACAGTATACCTGGTGAGCTGATATAAGTAATCACAAAGAAAACTTTGAAATACACACGCAATCAATGTTTTCGTGCATTAAGTCGGAAATCAGAAGTCAGGGTCCTGGTGTACGGATACGTCGGCCGCCGCACCAACACTGGACTCCGTGGACTGATAACCACACTCAATACGCTAAACATTATTGCTTCACATAGAAAAGACCAGAGTTCGCGGTAGAACCGAATTCCTTTGATACCAATTTGTCACGACCTGCCCTCGGGGTCCGTGCCGTGACTACCCCAAGCCCGCCTTCCATAGGCCAGGGGCTGGCGACTAGCACCAAGGTGTAAATCCCAGTAAAAAGGGAAGGCATTTCCTTTGTAAAGTAAACAAACACCAATGAGTAAGCAAGCGGAAAGTAAATACTAAGAAAAAGCAGAGTACAACTGAAAGTGCGGAAAAGTAAATGGGCCAGTATACAAACTCAAACTGAAAGTAATGTACAACTCGAAAGGGAAAACAATAACTGAAAAGTAAAAGCCGCTACACCGAGCTGTCCACTGGAAATCCCACCTGTAGGGTGGGTAAAGATAGCTCCACTGCTCCACGGGTCCCGCCGTCCGCTCCGAGCACGTCTCGCCCAGTGATCCTCCTCCAGGTACCATCCTGCTCTGCAAGCCTCAGCTAAGATCAACGCTGTCCGTCGTCTGCAACCAACACAACGTAGTGCGGGCAAAGCCCGTGCAGGGGTGAGTATAAGCTACTCAGTAGGGACCCCGAGAACCATGAAGGTCTCCCAAAATCCACAAAGGATAAACCAAAAAGAAAGGTACAATCACAAAGTAACAACCGACACTGCTTAGGTATATGCCCATACATATACCTAAGTCACCAATTTCAAATAAGCTCCAACCTCCGAGCCCAAGTACAACTCAGTCCACACAGGAAAGTAAACATATTCCACACAGGAAAGCAAAACGTAATCCACACAGGATTTCACAACACAATCCACACAGGAAAGCAATAGGTTTCATCTCACACAGGATTTTCATTATCAAAAACGTAACTACTGAAGAGCCCCATCTCTGAAGTGTACAGTGTCCCATCACGACACTGAGATACTGCTCACTAACCTAAGACTGCTGAGGTACTCCTCCTGTCGAGTACCTCGGGTCTGCGGCCAACTACCGGGCGCTCCGTCCGCTGAGGGTCTGCTGCCAAATACCGGGCGCTCACCCAAATAGCCTACAGAGGTACTCCTCCAGTCGAGTACCGCAGGTCTACTGCCAACTACCAGGCGCTCCGTCCGCCGTGGGTCTGTCGCCAAATACCGGGCGCTCCGTCCACTGGGCTAGTCGACTCACTCCATGTCGAGTCGGTCGAGCAGTCTTCAGGTCTCAGCCGGCTACACGGTCTCCGTACTCCGTACGCTCGTCTCCAGTATCGCGGGTCTGCTGCTACAACCAAGCGCACCACCTCTATCGAGTAAAACAGAAGATCCATCTCACATAGGTATACTTCTTCGGATGACGTTAAAGATGATCAAAGAACCATCTAAGTCGTCGGACCCACGAAGGATCGATAGGTACTAACCCCCGCAGTGACCTACACAGGATCGGAACCACATAGGATCGGTAGCACTGATCCACGTAGGATCGCTGAGTGCAGTAGTCGTCGTCGTCTAATCCACACAGGATCTCTGTACTGTCGTCGTCGCAGTCATAGTAGAAGCAGCAGTAGCAGTCGCAGCCACCACTAGCAGTCGCAGTAACAGTCGCAGCCAGCACTAGGGTTCCTGCACACAGCAAGCTCGTTCGGAGGGGCCGCTCCACGAGCCGAGAGGCTGATACATCAACTGTCACAAAGTCCAGAGTTTATGTATCCAAAAGTTCCGTATCGTCAACAGGAACTCAACGCAACAGACGGCGCATCGATCGGACGCCCGGTCTGAGAGTTATTGGCATTTTCGTCCCCGGGGCCTGGTTGGTTTTTAAGGCAAAACCAAACCGACCGTACTCCACCCGCGTCCAAACCTCGGGCGGAGTATGCCAAAAGAACCGTCTCACTAAGAGGAACACAACAAAGCTGACGGCACGTCAATCGGACGTCCGTAGCTCAAGATATGAGCGTTTCCGCTCCGAGGGCCCGGTTGGTTTCGTGAATGAACCAACCCGGCCGAACTCAAAGTATTCCGAAACCCTGAGTGCGATATACCTAAACGCCGTCTCGATCCGAGGATCACGTTGCTGTAGACGGTTCGTCATTCGGAGGTCCGTGGCTCAAGTTATGGCCAAAAGACCGAAACTGTCTCGAAAACGGGGGGCCCGGGTCCGGGCCGACCCGGCCCGACCCCCCCTGGGCAGACCCGAACCGGGTCGACCCGACCCGGATCCGACCCGGTCCGATGGAACCGGCCCGGCCGGTGGCGGCGGGGCGGCGCGGCCCGGCCAGCGGCGGCGCGGTCCGGCCAGCGGCGGCGCGGCCAGGGAGCCGCGCATGTGCCGCACACGGGGGGTGTAACCCCCCCTTTTTTCGGATCTCGGCCGGCCTAAGGCCGGCCGTTTCATTCCTCACGTGGGACCCGCGGGTCCCGCCTCCTATCCAAACCGGCGGCCGGCGCGGCCCGCCGCCTTCATCTTCTCCGCCGCGGCCGTAGCCGCGGCTCTTCTCCGATCTCCGGCGGCCGGCGAGGCCGGCCGCCCCTGGCTGCTCCGCCGCGGCCGTCCAGCCACGTTTCTTCCTCTTCCGCCGGCGGCCGGTTTTCCGGCCGCCCCTTCTTGCTCGGCCCTTGAACGATTGGCGCGGCGTAATGGCGTCAAAACCCTCCGCCGCGGCCCGACTCCGGCCGCGGTCTCATCCGATTTCAAAGGCGCGGCATTAAAGCGCCACGTTTCTTTGTCGAGACCCAAACCGGCCTTAAATTCTTTTGTTCATGTGCAGTGCGACGACACCGCGCTGTCTCCGCTAAAACATCACGAAAGATTAGAAGGGGGAGGAGAATCGGCCGTGTTCGTGCGGTCCGGTCTCCTCCCGTTAAAACGATATCAATTTGCCAATCGTAATAACACAACAATGAACGTTTCACAAATTTTTAATAAAATTTGGAACTACGCCCAACGGATTATTCTTTCATGTTTGAGGGAATGATACACGTAATTTAAAAAGAACAAACCCCTACCTTGGTTCTGGAACGAAGTTCGATGATCGATAACGATTCGCGGAAGTCGAGCGTCGCGGTGGTCGGCGTCACAGAAGAAGAACGTCGATGTCGTGGTTATGTCGTCACGGAAGACGGTTCCCGAGAACGTGGAGTTCTTCGTCGAAGTTCGAAGGTTCTTCGTGTTCCTCGTCAGAGTTGAAGAAGAAGGAGGAGGAGCTCTCAAAAATCCTCACAAGTTGGCTAAACAATTCTAACCAAAAAAAAGAATAAGCTAAGGGTTATTTTATTAACTCAACCAAACCATTTGAATTTCAAAGGTTTGAATTAAGACAACTCAAGCCATTAATTAACCCAACTTTCCAACTTAATTTAAAAGGGGAGTTTAAGGGAGAAAATGAAAGGTGTTAGGTTCGTGTGGGTCCCACCACACTTAATCCTCTCAAGGGAGGTTAAGTGGGTGTGGGTCCCACCCCTAACCCCCTTTGAGAGAAGAAAACCAACAAAAGTAAAATAAAAAGAATTCCACATTTTTTTATTCAACTTTTATAAATCTCCCAAAAACTAACTCTCAACCCGAAATAAACGCAACCTCGGAAAAGGTCTCCTTAAGCGAATATCGGCGCTGTGAGTTCATCGGTGCCCTCAGATTTCAATTCCGAGCACCGGATCAAAAGTTAGAAATTCCCGCTCGTTCGTTCACTGAACGTACCCGAGCCAAACTTCGGAAATTGATTCCGGGCACTCCAGGCCTCGGAATTAGGTGCTGTCAGAAACCTCGTTCTTGTAAAATTAAAAAGAAAATTAAGAAAAAAAATTCCCTTGAATTTTATGGGTCATTACATACTAACTCAACATGGATCACTTTCTCATGATGAGAAGTCATTGCATCATTGTCGATCCTTGATTCATTGTTGTTTGTGGGGAAGTATTCCCAGATCTCTCTCTAATGATCATCTAGAGGTTCTAGAGTTATGTGGATAACACTAGAATTATGACGTATGGATACATTTAAAAAATATTACATTTCAATGTGTCAAAAAAAATAATTTTTAATTAAATTATTGAATTCCTTTTACATCCCACGACAACTTTATCATAAATGACTGGATCTAAATAATTTTGGGTCACACCTAGTGTAAATCGACTATTATGAGATCAACGGTGCCCTTACATTTCTAATCTAAGTTAAAATTTATTACTTATTCAAATTTTTCATGAAAACCATTCTCACATGCTATTAAATAAATTAATATTTTTTAGAAATGTATTCCATGCACCAGTGGTCTCAAAATTTCATGTTTTCTCTATGTCTAGTCTCAAAATAAATCCATATTATATTTAAAATTAATGGATATAAAACCCATGATGTTTCATTATCCCAAACATGGGGCTTTACATCCACAAAAATCCATAATAAGGACTGCTCAAACAGATGACAGTATTGATAAAAAATCTGAGAGTCCTTCTCCCATGTGCTCTATCGGAGTTTCCCATTATGCAACCAGACACAAACCAATGGAATATAATTCCCATAAAGGATCATCTCCTACCGATGATCGATCTCCATCGGGTACTGAGAAAAAGTCTCTCCATCCTCGATGTCCAGCTATCCCATGTTAATTATGTGTGATAGGTCATGCACATACATCCTCAACTGTATCATGTGGAAGATTTAATTTAAATGATATAACTATGATGGTATATCCAAGTATTACACCACCTCACTACCACTACATAGTATTTAGAAAGGGAAGATGAATCTCGATGATAGTTGGTTTCCTTTAACAAATCTCTATAATCCTCATCAATGTGAAACCAGAAGGAACACATGGTATCCTTCCTCTAAATCCAAAGGGCATCATCACATATCTACATATAACTTATGACCGCTCGATGTAGTCATCATCCACTCCTTGGTGATATGCACCTTCTCTATTGTAGATCGCACCAACTCCGTGGCCATGAGTGCTAACTCTCCTGGGTTAGTCTAGAAATGTGGTGACCTATTGGGTTTCCCATAAAAAGCCTCAAATGGTGCCATAACACTAGGGGAATGTTATATATTTTTGTATAAAAACTCCACCAGTGGTAGGTGATCCTCTTAACTATGGACAATGTCTAACATGCATGCTCGCAGCATGTCCTCAAGGACAAGAATGATCCACTCAGTATGGCTGTATATATAGGGGTGAAGCACTGTGATCAAGAATAGATCAATCCCAAAATCCTCCTACAACCCACCTCCTACTGGGATGTAAAGAGAGAATCACAATTAGAAACTCTCGTTAATGGAACTCCATGGAGTCGAACTATCTCTTGAATGTAGAGGCATCCAAAATATCAATTAAACTCTTATCTCGAATAGCTAGGATGTGGGATGAATTGGAGAGTTATTCATTGATCACCCAGATAGAATTGTGTCCTCTGGACGTATCTGGTAGACCCATCCCAAGTCCCTTGATATCCCATCCCACTTCCATTCTGGCACTCCAGGGGTTATGCTAATCCTTTTAGAACCTGGAGCTCAGCATTCACATGCGGAAAAGAAAGAAATCGAGAAACAAACTATACAACTCCCTTATTCATCTCTGGCCCTATAAACTGATGTCGGAGTTATTGGTACATATTTTCCACACCTAGATATACCTCAAAGAGGAAATATGAAACTCGCTCAGATCTAGCTCTTATGACACCACTAATACAAATGTGTGTCCTCTGAAAAGAATTATGTGATCCCCACCATTCAAATATCTATCAAGAGGATGCCCCGTGGAAACATAATTCTGATAATTATGTCTCAACTAGTGTGAACCATAGGAAATAAACTCTTTCCTCTACATTAGGACACAACCATGCCAAGGCCCGAATTCATCAGAAAAAACCGTGTACCCAAATCCATACTTTGTTAACTTTAGAATGGGAGAACACCCCAACCTCTACCTTAACTCCTGAATTCACTACTATCACCTTTATTGAAACAAATAAATCGTCCCTTTTCATGTCAAATCTGTTAATTGTGCTTCCACACAAGATAAATCAAGTAAAAACCTCTGACAGTACCCTTCATTCCAAGAAAACTCCTCACCTTAGTAACGCTCTTGGGTGGATACAAAGAAAGCACTACCTCAACATTCACTGGATCCAATAAAAATCTAGACACTAAGATGATATATCCAAAAACATGGACCTTTTGAATACAAAATTGGTAGTTAGAGAGATTTTTGTAAATTTCGTTCTCTCAGAGTGTGACCCAGATCATCCTCAAGTGTCTCGCATTCTCCTCCTCTGATTAAGAATTTAATAGGATGTCATCAATGATGAAAACCATTAATTATTATATGTGAGGATGAATGATCTAGGTCATGAATCCAATAAACACTACATGGGTGTTCTTCATGAAAAATAGGTTCACTAAGTACTCATATTGACCGTAACAACATATGAATGCCATCTTTGTTAAATCACCATCCTATACTCACATCTAGCGATAACCTGATTTGGGGTATATCATTGAAAACCATCGCACTCCATTAAACTATTCAAATAGGTTGTCGATCCATAGTAATGGATACATGTTCTTTGTGGCCACCTAGTTTTAGTTTCAATAATCCACTCAAAACCTCAATCTCTCATCTACCTTCTTGGAAGAAACTGGGTCTACCCAGGGTGAAACACTAGTTATTTTGTGTCCCTTTCACTGCTAGTCCTCTAACTATATACTCATATTAATAATCTCTCAGAGAGCCATCCAATTAATAGGTGTAGAAGTAAGTTTCATCCTGAGGTGTAGGAAAATGTAGAATTCCATCTCCTAATGGGTAGTTAAAACTAGAACATGTTCATTAATGTAGTTATCATACTCTACCACAACTATAAGAAACTGAGGACTCATGTCATCCCCTGCAAAGAGGGTGAGGCTAGACACCTGATGAGTAATCGAGTACACCCTCATATTTATATGTTCATCCGGTAGTTCATGTGTTTCCATTTAACTAAAAAAAGGAAAACCTGGTTTCATCACCATCGACAAAACAACCCCATCAAATAAAATAGTCAATCTGAGAATCAAATGTGGATAACCAGTCCATACCAAGAATGACGTCATAAGGTCTCAACATCACTACCAAAATCTCCCCATTTAAACTCTCAAATACAAGAGTTAGGTCACACTTCCAGCACAAGTGTATGACCATCTTGTATTCTCCATTAAGACTCTACAAGATTAAGGTCTATGACTAGGATTTAACTAGAATGTATAAATCTAGAATAATATTCATGGAATGAAATGAATGACTAGAACCTATGTCTTTATTAACCGTAGCTAATGTGAAAAATACATATATCATACTTCATCTCATCCATGGAGCCCATGTCTCATAAGCCCCCATCAACTATAATTGTCCTCCTCCCTTCTTATATGCTCTGTGAGCACGGTGTGGGAAACCTAGGTGTGGTTGTTTTAATAGGTCGAACCTTCGACCGCCTATTGCTACCCTACCAGCCCTTCTTACATGTCTTCCACCCTACAGACCACCATGCTCCTTTCTCTGTCTCTAACTCAGTTGTCCCTCCAATATCTCTCGACCATCTGAACAAAGGGTCAAGAACAATCCTGCCAAAATTCCTCGACCACCACATGGGTAACACCGTCGATCCCTTTATTGATTTGAGCTACCCCAGGATCTCTACACTGTTGACCCTAAGACATATGATTGCCTTGTAAAGAACCTAACCCAGTTGGATCCCAGTGACTGTTGTCAGATACATGGTGTCATGGTCTCCACAACTAGGTTCCCACTTGAAGCTCCCATTACCGGTGTCTCCTTTTCCAAAATAACTCGCTACTAGTAAGGCTCTCTAATGTACCCCCACTTATATAGAACTGTTATTTGATACCAATGATGCCATGATATCCTTGTATAAGCCCTGATAGAAGGTCAGATCCGTGAAGAAAGTTTCTCCCACTATGGCCAAGGAGTAAAGTGAAATATCAGGAAAATTTTCTCAATACTCCACCATGGTCATACTTACCTACAAAAGTTGTAGAACATATATTGATCAAAACATGGACAGATTGAAATCCACTCTGAAGAGATTCTCAATTTCTATCTAGGGGATGATTGCCTCATCGTGTGACTGATTCAACAAGATCCACCATCTCCCTGAAGCACTCTGAAGAAGACTCATAGAAAAGTATTTAATACAGTCATTATGAATCCTCATGAGGCAGAAAAGATAAGTAACTGTCTCTATCCAGTCCTTATACATCTAGGTGTCAGGTTTACCCCAATACCATTGAGTTCATTTCCTCTAAAACGCATGTAAGGTACTCAACATGCGATAATCCTCAACACATAGTGCTAGTACTAGCTATTACTCGATGGGAGGTGGTATAACTACTAAACCCCTTAGAGGTACTATATCTAGTACAATACCCTGTACCGATTCCTCATTACTATAAGGATCATCCTTATTATCACACGGGGGAATCCTATATGGTTGTCTTTGAGAATTCATTGTGAAATAAAAAAATATGTACCACAATTAGTAGAGTATATCTCGAGAGCTGACCTAAGATGGAAATAAAAGACACAACCAATATTATATGTTGCATGCATCATTATTTCTCCCAGAAACTAGTCATTTCATGTACTGATTTAGAAATTAGGTAATTTGAGCCCTGGTGTATGGATAAATTGGCCACCACACCAGCATTAGAGTCCTTGGACTATAACATTAACTCAAAACACTTAACACTTATGCACCTAATCAACCACCTAGACTCTAGGACATAAAGTTGAAATGACCCCCTTTGATACAACTTTATCATAAACCACACAAGAGGGGAAAATGACTGGAATACCCCCAACCCACTTCCAATAGGCTAGTGTATGGTGATTTTCACAGAGTATGCATATTCCACAATGAGTGGAGTTAGCCTAAGTAACCACACACATAGACACATACCTAGGAAAAAAATGAATAAATGAAAAAAACTGAAAGAATGCATGCATACATCTGAGATACCATAATAGATTATGGTAATGGATGTATTGGAAGGTAAATGAGGTCAAATAAAAACCCATGACAAATAGTCAAGAAAACAAGTCCAACATATCAGAAAAAGAACCAGGACTACTCTCTAAAGCAGCGAAAATATACATTGATCTTTCGAGTATCACTAAGAACATTCAATTCCTGGTCCACCTTGTATTTTTTCAAATGTTAAATCATTTACACAAGTCATAACACATGTGAGAAAATCCCATGTATGGGTGAGTATAAAAATACCCATTAGGACACCCTGAAACCAGAGTGAAATACAAAAAGGAATGTAAGTTCATCTCTACAAAATTTTCAATCTACATAACATAAAATAAGAACATCTATATATACTCAAGTGAGACACCATGCCATCATGTTTTTATAGACATGTTTCCATATCTAATATTTTTTCTCTATGTACACGCATTTGGCCCCATCCCAAAGGGAACACATTTTTCAAAGTAGACGATGTCACCCAGAGATGATGCCCAAAACCATTGAGAGGATTCCACGAACCCAATATAGATTAACCCACTACATAGGTTATCATATTACAACAATTCCATAAACCCAACTGATATGGACCGCTAGATGGGGGATCAACACCCTGCTCACATAGGTCACGCTGATTCTAGAAACTCCTCTTGGTCTGATAGTGGATGGAAATCCAATATTGGGGGGGGGGATAAAAAACATCTATACATGAAACGGCCTAATCATGGGATTACAAACTAGTTATGTGGATGTAATGTCATATAAAACATTCGAGGAAAGGTCAGAGGAAATGATCTGAACCTATATTGGTCCAAAATGAAAACCCAACACTGGTATCAAAAATGAAAGTCTCAACATTAGGGTCTTAATTACAATATGGGTTCATCGATTAGTTCCTAAATTTTGGAGTTAATTTAATTTGAATGAAACTACCCATAGGCCTAATGGGGACTACAGATCTACCACAATGGTTATCCTACATGGTCAGTCAACATAGAACATAGACTAACTCTGTGGTCACTACACCAACGATCGACCATTGTGGTAGACTGTCAATGTCAGCAGACCCATGGTCATCAATCACGGTCGACCACAAACAGGCTCTGCCCTAGTTTTACCCGATCTGACCCTGGTCCAAACCTTCCCATTGGCCTGACCCAACCTATTGACCCAACATAGACAATATTCCCCAATCGGGACTACTGGCTTTTCCAGTTCAATGTCCTCTTCATCTAATCTATATCTTACACCATCCTTGTGCCTCCACCACATCCCACCACCACCACCAATGGGACCAACCATCACTTCCACACATTGGTGGTCCCTTCCGTTGACTATCACACCTCCTCTGATTCCCAAAAAACTAAAGAGTTAAAATTTTGAGACTCTTGGATACTGATAAACACATATCTGGCCTCACATGTTAATGATCCTCAAATACAAGGTGTCCGTTCGAGTTCGGAACAACCTAACAATGTTGATCTGGGAACCTCAGGGTTCCAATGGTGAAGAAAATGAAGAAAAGTGGGAGGAAAAGAAAATAATGATGGATTCACCATCATTGGACAAGCATTCTTGTCCAACGATATCAATCAGTTTTTTTTTGGTTTGATAAAAGATCAAATCATTCACAAGACCCAAAATAAAATCCCATTCGAGAAATACAACTTCTCCATGGGATAATATTCTCATGGATTAGTCTGCGATCATCATAGGAAACTAGAATGTGGAATTAATCCAAATAACCAAACATCCTACCTCGTCTTGGATTGATTTTTGATGAAGAAAAATCGATGTGTTGGCATCGACCCTCCGTCCGTTGTGATTCATCAAAAGGGATTTATAGGGATATCTCCAGTGATATTCCATAGGTACACGACTATGTGGAAAATGTAAAAATTATAACATAATGATACATTTAATTATTATGAAATGTCACTGCATCAAAGAAATATTTTTTTTATTAAATTATATTATTATTTTTACGTCCCTTGATTTAATTTCACAAACAACCCATGTTGACTTATGTTAGGATGCTCCTAGGGTAAAACCGCTGTTATAAACTCAATAGTGTCCCCAGATTTCTGATCCAAGAAATAGTTTAATATTTTTTAAACTATTTTAGGAAAAGTTCATGAACATGCTATTGAATATTTTAATAGGTTTATATCATTTGTTACAGGAACATCGAGCCTCTGAATCGTGCATTGTCTTATCTCCCAAAAGTGAAAAAATAGATATAGTATTTAAAAACAATACCTGGAAATTTTGAGATGTTACAAATTTTACCTCTTCCCTACATTTTACAAAATTGGGGGAGTGACTCACAATATAGAGAGTGATTTACTTCTCCAAGAAATTAACATTGGCTCTATATAGAAAAAACCAATACATACCCACAGTTATATCAAATTCACCCAATGGGGTTCTAAAAAGGTTAGCTGGGATGTTTATCCCACAAATATTGATAAAAGAAGAGTAATATACTTTGGATGGAATAATTTCCCCATTTTCCATTTTCACCAATAACTCCACTTATATGATTTTTTTTGTGTTTGAATATTTCAAATTGGCATTCTTGTTATGATCGAATGAACATAACAATAATAAATATGTATACTCGTTGTCCCTGAATTAATTACTACCATATCGGTCAACACTTCTTTTCAAAAATACAACTTAGTGGTTGTGATTGAAAAAGCACCCATTTCTTTCATAGAGGTCTTTGGTTTTCATTGAAAACCCTTGGCATAGTGCATTAATGTGTAAAGTGACATGGTTTAATGAATTTGCAGCAATGAACAATTCATTAAGGGTTGAATGGATAATTCCTTTTCCTGCATCCCATTATAGGGTTTATCATGGCAGTAACTATTAGTTATGATCCCTTCCATCACAAACCCAGATCATTTCATCATCCCCATTAGGCAATTTATGGGGTGCTTCATTCCACACCGTTGACATGAGGTATGATGAAATTTATTAACACCAATGGATTTTTCTATCATATCAGTAGAATTAGTCTTCACTATCTACTTATTATCCATTTGATAACCTTGAGATTAAATAATCCCAATTTCTAATTTTAGGGAACATCAGAAAATTCTTCATTATAATCAAAGTCTTTGATTTTATGGATTTTTGTATACTAGGTTTTATCCCAGCAAAAAAGTAGTCAACATTGTATTAATTGATTATGAAAAATCCAGATGCATATCATGCATGTATTTTTATGTTTTCCTCATACCCTCTAATATATTCGTTATCTTTTTCTTTGATGGAAAGACAATCCCTTTTCATTTTATGCCAGAGAGTGTTAGGAAAATATTTAACTAAAAACAATTTTCAAATTTCCATCCACCCCATTGTTTAAATCTGTTATCCATGCTTTGTATATTTGGTAAATTTCCACTGCAATTCACCTCTACATCTATACAATAATGAGCTAATATAATGTTATCTCGTTCAAATTACATAAGGACGATGATGATCTTCTCATAGTAGTTGATCTGTTGTTCTGTGATTAATGGATCAGATGATCCGTTGAATGTTGGATGCCTTGGTTGCCATAAGGAATCAATCACATATTGTTCTCTATTATGGGTATTTGAATTATCCTCATGATCTAATATTCTATTCATAAACTATGTTTGATGATATAGTATTATAACAATGTTTCTGATTCATGGTCCCATCGACTTGGGAATATAGATGGGGAATTCAAAAAAATTTCCATCAAATTTATTATTCACTAAATTCATCCTATTTCCACAAATTTTATGAAAAAAGGGAAAATTATGGTTGTCTATTTTAAAACATTAAAATACAGAAATAGTAATCCAATGATACTAAAAGGATAAATTATAAATTACAAGAATTTCGTAAACTTATGAATGGCAATGTTTCAATCTATGTTATCCGTGATCAATTTCCTAAAATATATTCTTTTTGAATTTTTTTATTCCCTTAATAATTTTTTGTAATAGGTTTATGAATTTATTAAAGAATATCCCCCATTATAGTCAAACTTGGTTCTCAGAAAGTCCCATTGTTGTGTACAAGGATACACCATTTCTGGCCCTCCACACCTTATCGGTGTTGTTACCCCTATGTACACCTATTCCAATACCACATCTACTTATATTATCCAGATATGGATGTATTTCAGGATTTATTCTTATATTTTTTTCTTATCCTTATGTATTAATTTATATTTTTCTAATCCCAATGACAAAAATAAAAAAAATCTTTTGATACCAACTATAACAACAATGTTCTTTATTATACATTAATTCATGATTTACTACATTACATTATACATAATACATCCTATAATATCTATAATTATAGTGTATTTTGGAATTTGGTACGTATAATTACATCTTGAACATGGGAAAAATAGTATTTTTAACAACATTTTTAACATGATTCTAAAATTCCATGGATTTTAAAGCTGTATTGGATAACCTGGGGCCATAAATAAGAAATAGTGATCTATAAAGACCAGTAAGGTACTAAAAATGGAATAACATGAATAATTTAATACATGTTAAACAATTTCCATATTAGTGGGGAATGAAAGGAATGTGAATAATAATAATGATACAACATGATAATCACAATATGGGAAATATGGAAAAAACTTAAAACACCACATCATAAACATATGGAATGGATAAACCGAAATGAAATAATTGTATAAAATGTACCATAATGGAATTAGTTTCTATCCCTATACCATAATTACATATCTAGATAATAAAAATTAACCAACACTTTGGAGCACTCTTTAATTCTGGGCACATGAGTCACTCTCATTTCATTCTCATGCATTAGTGTGCCACATAGATCATACGACATGGATTCATTCATTATTAAAATTAATTCCATGATCATGGAGTTTGTAATAAATAAATGTAAGTCCCTAATTAAAATGTGTATGTGCATAATGTTGAAAACCCTTGATAAGAAATTGGTATGGTATTCACTACACAATAGTTTTGGCATGGAAAAATGTGGTGAAATTTCATAAGCATAACAACATCACATAAAAATTCATAAAATAGGTTAATGATAGATAATAAGGGTCTCTAATCCATTGAAAAAAAATATTATAGTAAGGGGGATATGGAATAACATATCAAATCATTATACAATGATGAAAAAATGCATAATGTAAATTAGATTCTTGAATAATGAGGAGAAGGGATATGGTATCTTACATGAGTGTGTGACACCAAATTCTTTAGAAGAGATTTTTGAGATCATGGAGGATCTCAAGGAGGACTCTAGAGAGTGGAGGGAAGAGTATGGAAGTTTTCTAATGTTTTTTGGTTAAGAGAAATTGGATTTTGGGTGGGTTTATATAGGAAAAAATGGGGATTTCACAGTTATTTATGTTTTGAACTATACATAATAAAATAACCAAACAAAAAACCTTATCAGGGTTTATACCCATGGTTTCAACCAAATGGGAGTGGTTTTAATTATTTTATAATGCCTTGGGACAAATTTAATAATGTAATTCCACTTCATATGTTCAGGTTATTCATACTATTATTGAAATGATATTAAAAACGTAAAATAAATTAATAGTTTTGGAGGATTCATAATGGATTTATAAAATTAATCAAATATACTTAAAATATCATTATTTTAAATATAAAACTTATGTTTGTACATGGATACATATTATAAAATTTATTAAATCCCTATTACGTCCTTATGATGTAATAACAAACAAATTAATTTTATATAGTATTTAATTTTGTACTCGCAAATCTGATTGTCTTAGAAAATTATGAAAAATTATCAATTTGATAATTTATATGTTCTAATTTCAAGAATATTATTAATTTTATCTAAATATTTTATCTAAATATATGAATTTTAAGATGAAGTTTTTTACATTTTTTATGAAATGTTGGTTGTTTTAAAATAACAATTTTTTAACCCTTATAAAATTTAACATTGGACACATAAAAATTATAAGATAATTTTTATTTAACGAAAATATTTATTAATAATATTTTATATAAATATTATTTATTAAAAAAATACGTTAATTAATTATTATAAATTTCATAATTGAATTTAAATAGTACCAAAAAATACTATTTGAGTTTTATTGTAAAAAACGTATTTTTTTATAAAGTAACAATAATATGATGAAAATATATTTAATATAATATATGATATAATTTATATAATCATATTTAGTGAGTCATTATGTTTATCCTTTTAATACACCATAAAACACGTTATGGGTAAGGTCTGTGATGGTGGGAGTTTTATAGGGTGGTTCGATAAGCATGGTTTGGGTCATGATCTCAATGAGCTTGAACTTCTCCCATAAATGGTATAACACATGATTAAGTTATTGGATATTAGATTCAGCTAGGTCAAGGGAGAATCCCAATGATTCTACCCCCTCAAATGTTCTGATAAATGAGTTTTATAGGGTATGATCCTACTGGTTAAGGACATCACTTACTTTTTATGAATCAATTGGATTTGTTAAAACCCTATTTTTATACAAATATTGTGGTTTTTTCTCAATGGATATATTATAAATGGTAATTATTGTTAATGGGAAATTAAATATAATATGATATAATAAAATGAAGGAACATTATGTTTTTTCTTTAACCATATTACATGACAACACATTTAAATAAATTTCAAGGGAAATTTTATTTATAACAGTTTGGGTCTCTATAGTATTCCAATATTTTGGTATATCATGATTCAATGCTTTTATTCAATTAGGTAATATATGGATCCATTTTTTCTATTGTGTAATCATCTATATGGAAATGACTAGTGGATCTACGTAACTATCCAACCCAGATTGAATTAATAAAATTTCCAAATGTGATGAAACATAATCATGATGTTAGTTCTAAATGAACATATAATACATAACCTACTAATGTAAAGGAGATGTATCATCTTATTCTTGGATAAAAGGATTACAAGACTACTCCTTAAAAATAAATTAAGCTTATAAATTATGAATGTACTATTTAGGATATATTTCAAGGAATAGTTATTATATGATCTTAATATAATAATAACGAGCTCCACACAACATTATTTAACACCACTCATTAGACATAAATTATATGTTTATAAGGCCATATAAAATTAAAGAATTTGATATTTTCAAATAGGTTTATCCTATTCAAGATAGATAATATCACATATTAATGGGGTTCACTTATGTATTTTAGTAAAATACTCATATACACATACGTAATGTTTTTATATTGTTCTTAAAAACCAGCTTTATAGTGATTCCATAGAAAATAAAAAATTAAATGTAATTTATGGTGAGGCTAGATAACCAACCATGAACATTCAATGATATATCTAATTCATAGTCATTAATTGGATAATAAAAGAAAAAAGGTAGATAATCCAAAAACATCCCAATGGAAATTTTAAGCATATGGAATTTAAGATGAATTTAAAAAAATTTTGCTATCAATATCCTGTAAACGTAATCGAGAAAGGTAATATGCAAATAATCCAATTAGAATGGGTTATATTGGATTTACATGCATCAACCATTTTATCCTAATAAATTAACCACATATCACCCTATCAATAATAACCCAATTGTGATCAAAGGTAACACATGACATAGTAAACATGATAAACATTGATGAAAATTTTAAATACCTAATAATTGTTCATAAAAATACATATAAATTGAATCATAAGGCATGGTCCACTCTATCATTACAATTTAATTTATGTATTTAATTGAAATTCTATTAAAAAATTAGATATTAAGGTCTCTGGTAGATATAAATAATTTATTCTTGGATTTAATTATGTGGAGAAGGAATTTAAGGGCTTTCAATATTATTATGTGTGTGGGGATAATAAAAGAAAAATAAAACTTCATTGACATTCCAATGATATATCATGTGGATGGAAAAAAAATTAATTTAATACAGACCAAAAATGTGGGAATAAGTACCTATGAAATTCCACCAATTGAATTTGAAAATGATTAAATTGTGGAAAAATGGGCTATCAAGCACATGAATGTGCAAGATATATAAAGGGAAGAATTAAAAAAAAGATTTATAATAATGATTAACCTAATAAAGAATCTACAAGTCATTTCATTTAATTTAATGAACATGTTAAATTTATAAATTAATACCCAAATTCACATGATAGTAAAGAAAATACATGTGAACATTGTCTAAAAGTCATAGTTCATGGAATGATATATAGAATCACTACTACTGAAGAGTTTCATAATAAAAGAATTACTAATGGTACACCTATTATCCACTCAATATTATTGAATGAATTATTTTATTATGGATATACACATCCATTAATATATTTTAGGTTTTCTATTATTTAAGATTTACTACATCATTGTTTTTTATTCAGTTATCAGTTAAATAACCCAATGGTGTAATGGTTTTATTAATGTCCATAACTCTTATATAAGTTTGTTTTTTGGTAATATATTTCTTAGAAACACACTCAATCATCCATTAGTATAATTTTATAAATTATTGTGATTAAATAGGATCTTTTTCCATAATTTTCATATGAATTACATGGATATGGAAATCCATCTCAATATCGAAAATCATCAAACGATCAAATATCAATGAAATGATATTGAGGAACTCAATTTGAGAAATATTTCCTTAATATGTTTCTTGATTAAAGTAATTAGTGTTACATATATCAACTCAACATTGAATATTTTATAGTAGTATGAAAATATGAGGATGTATTTCTCAAAGGGGTTTTAAGTCTTCCTTGAGTATATATGGTTGAGTTTTCAAATGATCGCAAACATGTTTTGAATCATTTATCAAAGAGATTTTAAATAATACACAACATTAAATTTTAGTAGTTGATGAAGTAAATTATAGAAACTTTTTACAAGGGTTTTATATTCTCTTTTCCTTCTCCATATTGTTATTCAGTTATTTTTAATGAAATTCGAAGTGTTAATTCTTCTTTTTATAAATTATCATGAATGAAATAAGATCACGATAAAGAAAAAATTTCCACTACAGAGTATTGATAAGTTTTTTTGATAAACACAGAGAGAGACTAAAATTATCATAGATATACATTAAATATTTATATCATTAGTAATGGATAAAGTGGAAAAATATTTCTAAAATAGCATTTTATAAATGATATTGTCACTATTAATTCCTCGTGACACATCTTATGCATATATATTTTCTTGTTACCATTATGGATATAATGAAAATAATCATTTTATATTTACTTATTTTATTTTTTTAGAGTATTAAAATATTGTGCTTGTATATATTAAAATATAAAGGAAGAACCTATACATTATTTAATAATAATTTAGTATAATTTATATGTGCAGAAACCACATGATAAGATTAAATAGTGTTAATTTTGGATGAAAAATTGTCCCTCTTAATTTATGTATTCAACATTGGAGGTGTATATACTATTCCATGGATGAAAAAGATTATTTAAGAATTTCAATGACCAATATACATTAAAATAATATATAGTTTTCTTAGATTGGTTGGATACTATCTATGTGTCCCATGAAATTTATCATGATTATCAAATACTTTAACTGAGTTGGAATGGAAGGGAGAAACATTTCAATAGACAGAATAATGTGAAGATAACTTCAAATATCTTATGAAAAGGTTGGTCACTATAGCAGTTCCCACACTAACTTATATTATAGAATTATATGTGATATATATTATTTTAAAAAATATGTTACTATAATATTTAATTATTAAAAAAGATAATGTGATAACTTATATTGTGTGTTAATTAATTCCCCACAAGAATAACAACCATATATATGATTCTGAGATAGTTATAAATGTGAGTTAGCTATACAACATTTATTTAGGGTTAATTAGGGATTATTATTTTTCTATAAATTACCATCCTGATATGGAAAACAATGTGGATGATGCTTTGAGGAAAAAATACCTTGCAACCATACCCACATTATAGATTTAATGAGATCTAATCACTATGAAAATGTAAATATTAGACACAAAAATCATAAATAAGGGATTAAATCCTATCTTTTCTATATAATTTCTCAACCATCCATATATATAATGATCAAGGTAACACTAAAGGTTGATATGAAGCTACAGAATAAGCTGGATAATATTAGGAAGTTTAATTATTGAAATAGCAAGTTATAATATTTTGAAATCATATATGTGCTGCAGCTATATGATATGATTTCCCATACCTATAATAAATAACAGAGCATCATGATAGATTTCACATTTGGGATTTTTATGACTACTAAAGGAAATTATACAGTCTTGGTACTGTTATATAAACATACAATGTTAGAAAACATAAATAGTATTCAAGAATATGTATAACTCTATTAATGATTCTCCACTAAATACACACTTTTATTTGTAGTTCTAAATGTATATAGTTATCATATATTAAAATAATTACTACCAATACCCAAGATCAAATGTTTAGTGTCTTTGGGAACTGGATAGAGATTCATATTTACTTATAATACAATGTATATTTATTCCATAATTTTTCAATGCATGAAAATATCATATATATATTCCAAAATCAATATTCCTTGGGAGATTGGGATATATAATAATGAAGATAGCTCAGAATCACCATAAATGGTTAAACGTTAATAAAGTGGTAATTAATCATAAAAATTTGAGATACATGATTATTAGATAAATTTAATGATAAATTGAATAATATCATGGAAATATTAAAATTTATATCATATTTATTTATCAACATATAAAATAAAAAAATTACTATCCAAAAACAATTACAAATGATACATAATAAGAATATGAAATCAATACGAAATAATGACAAATAATGAATTGTAATTTGGCTCATACATGAGAAAATAAAATAAAATTTTTATTGAAAATATAACCACATAATTTCCTATAAATTTTTTTTGAACAAAACTAAACACATCACTCTCCTGAAAAGCATAACAAAATATAACCACATCAAGTTTACATATAAATTTTTTGATAATTTTAACTGCATGAATCCCATGCATAATATTGTGTATAGAAAAAAATAAATTATGTTAACACCTATCTTTTAGTTCTCATGATATATAAAGTTTCAACCAATGCATTAGCGGGGTATATAAATCCCAGTCCACCAATTAGAAAAATTATATCTCTATAAATTTTTGTTCTATGTGAATATGAAAAGAATCTTAAATTTATAAAAATTACAATTTTATTATCCTACATAAATAATGAATCCATTCAATTTAATATTATATCTACCTAGTTAAATACCCATAAATTAATATATTAATTTATAGAGAATTCTTACTCTGTAGAATAAAAGGTATATAGGTAAGTCAATAATTTCCCCAATTAATATAATATATGGATATCTAGCTAGATGTCACTTAATTAAAGGATTGTAGTACTAGGTAATAATAAATGGAATGTATTATTAGAAATAGAATTCTTTATATTATTTTATGACCAGTTAATAAGAAATATGTGATTGATCATTGGTCTCTTATAGATTTAATTTCTAACATACATCACATACATAAGAACATAGTTAATGAATGAATGGATTTTTTGACATATTATAAAATTATGAGAAATATTATGTTCATTGATATACAATATAATAAATCGTAATATGGGTGGGGTATAATGGAGTCATGATAGGGATGGAAAATCTTTTAGAGGAAGATGAGAAATTATACCATTATTATGAAAATATTGGTTTTGGTTTTACATAATATTGGGGTAAATATGGGAAGCATAATTTCCATGGAAGTATGTAAATATAATGTTTAGATTAAATTTAAAAAATAATTTAAAACATAAAATTGAATGTAAATTATAAATGATGACATTGAAAAATAAAATTGATAATAATAGGGAAAAAATAAAAAAAACATGAAATGTAATTTCATAAAATTTATAAACTTTTTGAAGATCCAAATTCAGTTGTGCTACCACAGAAAGTGGGGGTGAATCAAACATATAGTTATTAAAATTTATCCTTAAAAATTATCTTCCTTGTTTTTTTTAAAATCATGATTAACTCTCATTTAATATCTCTCCCAAGAAAATGTATTTGAAATGTGATGTAGAAAATAAAACATATTTTTTTACATGGTGTGGTCATTATCCGAGAATTAGATCCTTGTTGTTTTCAAATAATTACTATGTTATATATTATAGAAAAATCTAATTTTTAGTGATTACTTGTGAAAGAGAGTGTATAATCAACTAAAAAATGTACACAAGGGTTTATTCAGAAACATCCATTTCCCATTGTGATATTGGTTATTATCACTTATGACATAAATAATATCTCTTGATATAATGTTTAGGGTTGTTTATAATGGAACCCACAGACTCAGACATGTTATTCTACAAATTAGTTAAAAAATTGAATTTTTTTCTAGCAACATGATTTCATTTCGTTATCATGAAATATCTTCTTATATTATTAATAATTTAAAATCAATAATATTATCAATATGGAAACATGAATTTTTTCCTTCATCTATAAGGTTTTATAATAACCAAAACTTTATGATGGAATTCATAAACACCATAGTATTCTCTTCATCAAAACAAATTCTTAAAATTAATAATAATAGAATCACTTTCTTTAACATAAAATATGAATACAATTGAATGTTCTTATAATTATTCTATAATTTCAATTTCCTTGATAGAACGGTTCTATAAAACTATATATAATTAGATTCTTAATTATTTTCACACATACATTATAAATATTTTTATTTTATGCTCAAATAATCATTTGGGTAATTTTGCCCAATTTTTTTCCAAAATTCATCCTTTAATTTGTATAATAATATTATCAGTGTTATAATTCTCCTAAAAATATTCATGTTTCATAAGAAATAAATAATTTCAATTAATTACATTTTAAATTTAAAAAAAATTAGGACTTGATTATCCCATTAAATTTTCTAAAATTCAACATTTGAATAACATAATGACACATTGACATAATTTTTTTTAATATATTTTTATCTCAACAAGACAACACATGAATTTCATTAAAAATATTAAGACCCTAATCCTAGTAGCCTATATTTGGTGGGTACATTACTAAAATAGAAAAATATACAAGGAATCACTTCCCAAAGAATGAAAACACTTAATAGTTTTGGGAAGCTAGATATATATTGAAACCTTACACTACAATTAAAATTTTAAAACAAAATAGAGAGAACCATTAATCACTTAGCATAGTACGACATCTCTGATAAAAGAAAAATTCTGAAATCCTAGAGAATTGATAATAAAAAATAATGGGTGAGATAAAAATTTCACTAAGGGTTTTCATATAATAGATCCTATAAATACACAAGTCATAAAAATTATGGCAAAGTAAATAACTAAAATACACACAATTTAATCATTAATTTGAGAATAATAAGAAATTAATAAAATATGATCAAATAATTCCATATAAATAATCACATAAGCTAGATAAATTAACCTTGATATTAAAATAATCAATAATCAAATGGAAATCAAAAACTAATATCATAATGAAGGAATTTATAATTCTATACATTTGAAACATACCTTTGAGGCCTTGACCAAGACATCTGAAAATAAATATGTAAGGCATAATCGAAAACCCTATATGGATTGACTCATGAGACCAATCAATGCATCAAGGGTCAATAGAATGCTCTTCCCAATACTTACTATGTCCAATAACTTTTAAATATGAATAAATAATACAACTGAATTAACATGACCTAACAAAAACAATAACCATCAGTATTAGAAGAATAAGTCATATAGAATATCAATACATCCCTAGTAATACAGATCAAAAACCATACAAAGAAATATGGTTAATGTTTTAATTATAGTAAATTATTAAAAAAGACTCTTTATTAATGGATTTTGATATATATAAAATTACTTTAAATGAGAAAATTGAAAAAAAAATCAAGGGAAATAACCCTTAAATATTCCAAAGTGGCCCATGCCACATTGAAAATTTTCAATTATATACCCCATTATATAAGTACATTAAATTAAACTTATAATATCACTATAATAAGGAGATTTTTTTATATAAAATTTTAAATTTGTAGTATATACACCACCAAAAAATAATTGGTTTATAAGGAATATATATTAAAAAAGTAAAAGAGAGACAATAAAAGCCTTACCTCATGCTTCCATTTAGTGAAATGTTCTTTATCATCATGTATAATGGTTTAAATTATCTTATTTACTCATTCCACAAATATATTAATATTTTTAATATATTATATGATCTTTTTATAACATCTTACCACCCTTTAATTAAAAATGTTTCATTATTTTTATTATTTCAGGTGCATTCATTCCATTGTTCCACGGTTAGTTCATTTGAATATAATTACAAATTTTCTTTTCAACTATAAATAATAATACATATCTTATATGAAATGTTATTAATTAACTTCCACATTTATAAATAGTTCTATTTATCATTTTTTATTTATACATGAAGACGATTCATTTGATAAAATGTTAAGGACAATTGTTTAATTTATTTTGGTGGGTTTTACAAACAACACTAACACGTATAGTTTTATTTAAAATTATGAGTATATATTTGTTATAGAAAATTAAATTGGTTATATTATACCTATTAAACTTCAATTTAACTGGAACAATATTTTTATGACCTTCCATGACAAAGGTAATAGAGGATGAAAAAAATTATTATTCACAAAGACAATTAATTTCCCTAACATGGAAAATGGTTTCGTTTCATTGAATAAGTGGAGGTAATAAAAGGTAATAATATAAGATATTACCTTTTAAACACAAAATTAAATTATGCACATTATGTTTTAATTAATATGACTCTAAAGATGAAATATATGATATGAAAGTAGAAGAAGAAAATAAAATAAGAGAGGTACATTGAGAAAATTCCCTCTTGAATATCACCTCATTGAATAAACCATTAAGGACATTAGATTTGGTATTTTAGTGTAAAAGAGATACAACATTAAAATAAGGTTGTGTAATTTATGGTGAGGCTAGATAACCAACCATGAAAATTCAATGATATATCTAATTCCTAGTCATTAATTGGATAATAATAGAAAAAAGGGAGATAATCCAAAAACATCCAAAAGGATATTTTAAGCATATAGAATTTAAGATGAATTTTAAAAAAACATCCTATAAATAGCCTGTAAACGTAATTGAGAGAGGTAATATTCAAATAATACAATGAAAATGGGATATATTGGATTTACATGCATCAACCATTTTATCCTAATAAATTAACCACATATCACCCTACCAATAAAACCAAATTGTGACCAGAGGTAACATATGACACAATCAACATGATAAACATTAATGAAAATTTTAAATAACTAATAATTGTTTATAAAAAAAATTGAAATTGAATCATAAGGCATGGCCCATTCTATCATTATAATTTAGTTAATGTATTTAATTGAAATTCCATTCAAAAATTAGATATTAATGTCTCTGGTAGATTTAAATAAATTATTCTTGGATTTAATTATGTGGAGTAGAAATTTTAGGGCTCTAAATATTCTTATGTGTGTGGGGATAATAAAAGAAAAATAAAACTTCATTGACATTCCAATGATATATCATGTGGATGGAAAAACATTTAATTTACTACAGACCAAAAATGTGGGAATAAGTAACTATGAAATTCCACAAATTGAATTTGAAAATGATTATATAATGGAAACATAGGCTATCAGGAACATGAATGTGAATGATATATAAAGGGACCAATTAACAAAAAGATTTAGAATAATGAATAATCTAATAAAGAATCTACAAATCATTTCATTTAATGTAATGAACATGTTAATTATACAAATCAATACCCCAATACACGTGATAGTAAAGAAAAGACATGTGAAAATTTCCTAAAAGTAATGGTTCATGGAATGACATATAGAATCACTACTACTGATGTCTTTCATGATAAAATAATTACTAAGGGTACACCTATTATCCAGTAAATATTATTGAATGAATTATTTGATTATGGATATACACATTCCTTAATATTTTTTAGGTTTTCTATTATATAGGATTTACAACATCATTGTTTTTGTATTCAGTTATCAGTTAAAAAACACAATGGTGTAATGGTTTTATTGATGTCCATAACTCATCTATAAGTATGTTTTTTGGTAATATATTTCTAAGAAATATACTCATTCATCCATTAGTATAATTTTATATAATATTTTGATTAAATTGGATCCTTTTCCATAAAGTTCATATGAATTACTTGGATATGGAAATCCAACTCAATATCCCAAATCATCCCACGATCAAATATAAATGAAATGATATTGAGGAACTCCATTTGAGAAATATTTCCATAATATGTATCTTGATTAAAATAATTAGGGTTACATATATCAATTTTTTTATAAAAACACAACATTGAATATTTTATAGTAGTATTAAAATATGAGGATGTATTTCTCAAAGGGGTATTATGTCTTCCTTGAGTATATGAGGTTGATTTTTCAAATGATCGCAAACATGTTTTGAATCATTTATCAAAGATACATTAAATAATAAACCACATTAAATTTTAGTAGTTGATGGATTAAATTCTAGAAACATTTTACAAGTTATCTTCTCTTTTCCTTCTCCATATGGTTATCCAGTCCTTTATAAAGAAGTGTGAAGTGTTAATTATTCATTTCACGAATAATCATGAAGGAAATAAGATCATGATAATGAAAAAATTTCCACTACATAATATTGATATTTTTTTGATAAACACAGATAGAGACTAAAATTATCATAGTTATACCTTCAATATTTATATCATTAGTAATGGATGAAGTGGAAAAATATTTCCAAAATAGAATTTTATAAATTATATTGTCACTGTTGATTCCTAGTGAAACATTTTATGCATATATATTTTCTTGTTATCATTATGGATATAATGAAGATAACCATATTATATTTACATATTCTATTAATTAGAGTATTAAAAGATTATGTTTTCATATATTAAAAAATTAAGGAAGAACCTATATATAATTTAATTATTATTCAGTATAATTTATACGTGGGGAAACAACATGATAAGATTAAATAGTGTGAATTTTGGATGAAACAATTTCCCTCTTAATTTATGTATTCAAAAATGAGTTTGTATATACTATTACATGAATGAAAAATATTATTTAAGAATTTTAATGACCAATATCCATTCAAATAATCTATAGTTTTCTTAGATTGGTGGGATACTATTTATGTGTCCCATTAAATTTATCATGATTATCAAATACTTTAACTGAGTTGGAATGGAAGGGAGAAACGTTTATATAGATAGAATAATGTGAAGATGACTTCAAATATCTTATGAAAAGGTTGGTCACTATATCAGTTCCCACACTAACTTATATTATAGAATTAAATGTGATATGTTCTATTTTATAAAATATGTTAATCTAATGTTTACTTATTAAAAATGATAATGTGATAACTTATATTGTGTGTTAATTAATTTCCCACAAGAATAACAACTATATATATGATTCCGAGTTAGTTATAACTCCATGTTAGCAATACATAATATAGTTAGTGTTAATTTGGGATTATTATTTTTCTATAAATTACCATATAGGGATGGAAAACAATGTGGATGATGCTTTGAGTAAAAAATACCTTGCAACCATATCAACATTATAGATTTAATGAGATCTAATCTCTATGAAAATGTAAATATTAGATAAAAAATGATAAAGAAGGGATTAAATCCTATCTTTTCTATATAATTTCTCAACCATCCATCTATATAATGATCAAGGTAACACAAAAGGTTGATATAAACCTACAGAATAAGCTAGACAATATTAGGAAGTTTAACCATTAAAATACCGAGTTATAATATTTTGAAATCATATATATGCTCCAGCTATATGAGAAATTTAGAATTATAATAAGGATGATTTAAATATCTCATTATTATATAGAAACCCATAAAGAACAATGATGTATACAAATATGAAGGAGAATATCTAGGGGGAAATCAGAACTACATTAACTATAAATTATATATTGAGATGATTTCCCAGACCAATAATAAATAAGAGAGCATCATGATAGATTTCATATTTGTGATTTTTATTACCAATGAAGGAAATTATACAGTCTTGGTAGTGGTAGATAAACATACAATGTAAGAAACATAATTAGTATTCAAGAAGATGTATAACTCTATTAATGATTCTCCACTAAATATACACTTTCATTTGTAGTTCTAAATTTATATAATTATCATATATTAAAATAATTACTACCAATAACCCAGATCAAATGTTTAGTGTCTTTGGGAACTATATAGAGATGCATATTAACTTATAATAAAATGTATATTTATTCCATAATTTTTCAATGCATGAAAATATCATACACACATTCCAAAAATGATATTCCTTGAGAGATTGGGAAATCTAATAATGAAGATTGCTCAGAATAACCATAAATGGTTAAACATTAATAAAGTGGTAATAATTTAGAAAAATTTGAGATACATGATTATTAGATAAATGTAATGATAAATGGAATAATATCATGAAAATATTAAAGTTAACATCATAATAATTTATCAATGTATAAAATAAAAAAAAGACTATCCAAAAACAATTACTTATGAGACATAATAAGAATATGAAATCACAAATAAATAATGACAAATAATGAATTGTAATGTGGATCTTTCATGAGAAAATAAAATAAATTTTTATTGAAAATATAACCACATAATTTAAAATAATTTTTTTTGAACAGATCTAAACACATCACTCTCATGAAAAACAAAAAAAATATAACCACATCAAGTTTACATATAAAACTGTTGATATTTTTAACTGCGTGAAACCCTTGCATAATATTGTGTATAGAAAAAATAAATTATGTTAACACCTAACTTTTCATTCTCATGATATATATAGTTTCAACCAATGAATTTGCGGGGTATATAAATCCCAGACCACAAATTAGCATAATTATATCTCTATAAATTTTTTTTCTAGGTGAAAATGAAAAGAATCGTAAATTTATAAAAATTACATTAGTTTTATCCTACATAAATAATTAATCCATTCAATTTAATATTATATCTTCCTAGTTAAATACCCATAAATTAATATATTAATTTATGGAGAATTCATACTTTGTAAAATAAATGGTATATAGGTAAGTCAATAATTTCACCAATTCATATAATATATGGATATCTAACTAGATGCCACTTAATTAAATTATGGTAGTACTAGGTATTCATAAATGGAATTTATTATTAGAAATATAATTTTTTATATTATTTTATGAATGGGTAATAAAAAATACGTGATTGATCATTACTCTCTTATAGATTTAATTTCTAACATACATCACATACATAAGAACATAGGTAATGAATGAAGGGATTATTTTTACATATTATAACATTATAAAGAGTATTATGTTCATGGAAATACAATATAATAAATCGTAATATGGGTGGGGTATAATGGAGTCATGGTAGGGATGGATAATCTTTTAGAGGAAGATGAGAAATTATAGAATTATTAAGAAAAGATTAGTTTTCGTTTTACATAATATTGGTGTAAATATGAGAAGCATAATTTCCCTGTAAGGATGTAAATATAATGTTTAGATTAAATTAAAAGAATAATGTAAAACATACAATTTAATGTAAATTATAAATGATGACATTGACCATGACAACCCTACTTTTATTACAAACCTAAACATGATTTATTACATAAAACTTCACTTGATACAACAAAGAAGATCGAGTGGTTTAGAGTCTTTGGGGATTACGATCAATACATAAAAACATAAAACATTAAATACAAAATCTTTATTGAAAACATCCTTTACATGACCACTACATTCCTTCGTACTTATCATTTCAGGGGATAACCTGAGGACATGCATAAGAAAATGGTGATCTATAAAGCCCCGTAAGGGAGTACACATTGAATAAAATGAGGAGTACAATAAATGTTAGAAAATAGGCATATCAATAGAGCATAAGAGAAACATGAACATAAAGGCATGATAAATCATGATAATCATAACATGGTAATGTGGAAAAAATACTTAACATGGAAATAGCATGTGCCAAGGCCCACTGCACATGGAGAATGAGTAAATCATCATTTCACAAGAAGCACGAGTAAACCCTCGTTTCACTTGAATTAGCATGAGTCAACACTCATTGCACATGACGTATCATGATACTATACTTTACCAAATGCATTGGAGCGCTATAGGGGAACACCCTTCTTAAACGTTTCATTTCATGCATAAGTGTGCCACATGGATCATAAAACATTGATTCATAAAACATAATCATTTATTCCACGATAATGGAATGTGGAATTCGTACAAGAAACATTATAATCAATAAGTAAATGTGCATAAATGTGAATACCCTTGATGGGGAAATGGGCATGGTATTCACTACACAATGGCATTGGCTTAGAAAATCGGTGCAATTTCGGCAGCGTAACAGCGTGACATAAGAATTCATAAAAATGGTTGATGAGAGATAAAGGGGTGTCTCATCATATTTACATGAAATGGACAGTAAGGGGTCATATAGATACATTTCCAAACAATATTAATGGAATTTAAATTTATGATAGAAAAGTATTTCTTGAATGTAAAAGAGGAGAGAGAAGTTTCTTTCGGAATTTCGGCATAGTAACAGGAGTACATGGGAGGAATTTAATGAGAGAGAAAGGGGTATCCTATCATTGAAACAATAATAGGGAAGTATGGGGGAGGTTTGAAACCATACCCCATCATTTATAATTGAAATTAAAAGGGTATAACAATATGGAGAAATTTGGACAAAACTGAGAAATGAAGAATAAACCCTTACTTGGAAGTGTGCTTCCAAAGGCTATAGAGATGCTTGTGAGAGGCTTCATGGGAGATGGGGGCACCTTGGGAGGATTCTATAGAGAGTAGGGCAGAGGTTGGATGAACTCCAAAGGCATTGAGTATAAGGCCCCATCCTTAAACCTTACTTAATATTGAATTAAATTAATAATTCACATTGAGGATCTTTTCAGGATTAGGGTTTTAGAGAATTAGGACATAACTATTACATCTCAAAAGATTACAAAGTAGAAACGTCTACTAAGTGTCCATAAAATAAAAAATCTTAAAAAGAAACATGTATAGTTCCATGTTTTAGGTAGCATGACTTTCCCTTGATCCCATCCTTGACCATATTCCTTGTTAAGTCCTGTGAAAAACATTTCAAAAACATGGGATGAGCATAAAAAGCTCAGTAAGGGATACACAAATAATGAAAACTATTAGTTTTTCAAAACAACAAGTAAATAATGTATACATTATCAAAGTAATAACTTTCACCTTTTTGAATTAGTAAAAAAACTCTTCAATTAATAAAAGATCATTACTTACCCTTTTGTAACCAAAAGATTACCATAAAACTCATATAAAGAACACATAACATAAAAATGTGACTTGGGAAATAAACATACTTAAATGAAATATCGATACGGTCGACTTCCACACATACTTCATGGAATAGCCATATGGCTGACATCCACACATACATAATGGAATAGCCATATGGCCGACTTCTATACCCAATGCATTGAAGGTTATAACGTAACCACCTGTCATAATGTCCAAGTACAATTATAAAATCATAAGACATTAAACAAATATAATGGAAAGAAAACATTTCCACATTTCGATCACAATATATCACTTAAATATATCGACATAACAATTTTTTTATAAATACCATTTTCAATACCATCATACATAAAAGAGTATATGGTATTTATTTCATTTTAAAAAACATTACGGCTTGTTGAGGAAGCCAAAGACCAAATAATACTCGTGGCGGCGGAAGTGGTCGTTGTCACCCCGTACGTTAAAAGAAACATTCCTTTTTGTCGTTTAGTAAAACGCTTCATATAAAAAGATTCATTTTGAATATAATTAAAAGTCAAAGGGGTTTATACACCTTATAAAATAAAGTTGTGTGTAAAACCAAATATGCCTCAATGAAAGGATATTAAGACGAAGTCCCTTACAAAGTCGGTATCCTTAGATTAAGGATAAATCAATTCCATGATTATGTGTGACAAATAAGAATACACAAAATATAAGTGGATATTAAGTGTAAAACAATCAGAGGTCATTCAAACATAATCATGGAAAAACAAAACCAATGACATAGATATTTAACTCAATGAAATGAGACTGAGTTATGATTTCGGATACAAGTCTATCTAAATGAAATAAGAATTTATCAATGAGATGATTATGTGTAGAAATAGTTTATCCACACAAAGTCTTGTGGAAACTACAACATATAGATTCCAAACAAAATCTTGGCATAATAAAATCAAGAATTAGAGGTTTAACACAATGAATTGAGAGTGGGTTAAGAAGTTCCCTTACAGAAATTCCATAGCCTAACGACGTCGCTTCAAAACTCATAAAATGAGTTGATGAGAGATAAAAAGGGTATCTCATCACTTTGACATAAAATTTAAATTAATAAGGACATAGAAGAACACATCCCAACATAATAGTATGTGAATTAAAAGACATAACAAATGAATTCTTTTAAAAAGAGGAGGGTGAAAGGTTCCCTTACCGACTTGGGTAACATTCGAAACGTACACCCCATTGAAGAAGGGTCATACAATGAATATGTAAGTACCCGTAAATGAAATTACATTACAAAAAGAGTATAATAATGGGAAGTATGAAAACCAATCAATGTAAATGGTTTCAAATGTAGCATAAATCTCATGGGAATAAAAGTGAGATGAAAAATACCTTACGAAAACTCGGCCACCTAACGGCGCCACTTAAAACTTCCAAAAATGGACTGATGAGATCAAATAGAGTATCTCATAATATTACAATTAAATGTACAGCAAGCGGAATATAAAATAACATCCCCCATCATAACAATGAGGAGCTTAAAAGAAGTGACATAAAGGAGAGTACTTAAAAATAAAGAGAGAGGTTGGATCTTTTACAAAAATTCGGCAGCCTAACGGTGCCACTCAAAACTTCCAAAATGGTTTGATGAGAGAGAATAGGGTCTCTCATCATATGAACATAAAAATTACAGTAGGAGTAATATAAAATAACATCCCAAACACAGGAATGATGAGCTTAAAAGGAATTACATAAAAGAGTGTACTTAAAAAGAATGAGAGGAGTAGGATCTCTTACCTCGGGTCCGACTTGACTCGATCGTTCTTTAACGTCCTGAATAATAAACATGATTTAATTTATACTTTCCTAAGAAACTGTTTCATGTTAATTATTCCTTTTATATCACTTATTTCCATTATGTAATCATTTATGTTAATAGGGTTTGTTTTGTCGATATTTGGTTCTTAAGTCGAAAGTGGACTTCTTACAATTACATGTTGTTCGTGTGGTCAAAGGTTTGTTATATCCAGAATGATATTCATGATTTGTATATTATATATATCATATATATCCAGAATATAAATGTATTTATAATATTAAATAATCATTTAGAGGTATGAAATGAAATGCACCGTTCATGGAGACGGTAATCCGTACGTACGCATGAACGCTACTTTCATTTCTATGTCATATTAATGGAATTAAAACTATATGAGAGGTATGTATATTTTAATTTTAAAATTATATTCATCATTTATATGTATCATAAATCATATATAATAACATTAAATTCCTTCTTTTATACATCCCACATATGGCATTAACAAATCAAATCACATTGAGGGGGCGGTAGTCTGCACTTCCTAAAATGAAATAATCGTGTTTACCAACAATGGAAACCATAAAGGTTTGACAAAAAAGAAAAATATAGAAGCTTAAGTAAAACATAAAAATATTATATATCATATATAAATATAGTTACATCTTAATGTCCACCTTTTAAGGTGTTATATGAGTGTTGAACAATCATCGTTTCGTGGGGCAGAAATTCTCCATCCACAGAAACAGTATGTTATTTAACCATTTTATGTAGGTGTGTGTAAGTGTAGCTATAATTATTCTTATAAGAACATACTAGTATATTTAAGATACTGTATTTTTTACAAAATAAATGAATAAAAAGAGTTTAGGGGGTTGGAGATGCAAAATGAAACAAAAGAACACAAGTGAAGACATTACCTTAAAATCGGGTAACTCTTTTTGATTTGAGCTCAAAGTCTTACTTGGGAAGACTTCTGACCATTGTGAGGATTCTAGGAGTAATAGAGGGCTGTGGAGAGGAAAAATGAGCAGGGGTGGGCTAAGACAAAGGCTTTGGAAGTGTGGGTAAAGAGGTAGAGGTGGGGGCCTTTTATAAGAGGAGAGGAGGGGCACTCTTGGAAAGTAAAGAAATGTTACTTTATTTGAAAATGAGTTTCGGATTTAAAAGGTCCCTCATTGATATAATTCGAGGATAAGGTGATAAGGGTTATAAATATACCAATCAAATAGGTTTTTGACTAGTTTTGGTTTTGGTTTTTACATTATCTTTTCATTTTATTTAAATCGTTAAATAATGAGGTAATCGCTGCATCATCATGATGTCATAAATAATTTATTTTATTTAATGTCTAAAAATTATAAATAAACTATCATGATGTATGAAATATTTTTAGATTTGTAATTAATATTTATAGTCAAAAATATTACTTGTATAACCCCATTTAAAAATTGTTTTAGTGAAACATCTCATGCTTGTGACATTTTTATTTTAACTTTAAATAAAAAGTTATTTATGTCATTTTCCAACCAAAGTGGCTCCATGGGGTCCCCAAGTTGACCCATGGATTGTCTTGGTCGGCCATGACGCATCCAATGAGTGTAGGACATGTTTCTAGTTCATTTCACATTATTAAAACATTATTTTTACCTTAAGTTACACTAATTATCTCTAATCACGATTAAGAACATAAAAGTTACTATTCACCAAAAAATTATTTTTAATCCCATTGAACCAAATTTTACTACCTAATGACAACCATGTATGTCATATTTTTGAAATTCAAAACACAGAGGTGGAAAAGATCCATTTAAACAAAAAATCATTTTCTTTAACTACCACTTAGTGGTTTCACTATTCATAAAAAATTGAAGTTCTTTAGAAAAATACCAAAACTTCACCCTAAGCTATATTTGATATTCTGAATTCAAAAATAAAGTCTATTTTACAAAATTCAAAAAATATAAGTTTCATTAATTATTTTAATAATTAATTCCCACTGTCAGAGCAAATAGCATGTTTTTATGAAATAATAAGTATCAAAAGATGGACACTAGTTTAAGACCGATTTCAAAGTGAAATTAATTCCAATAACCAAAATTGAATTAAATGGTAAAAATATATTCTAATTAAAATTTAAAACAAATTAAAAATATAATCTAGTAATATAAATAAATTAGATTAAAAAGTGGTTTTGAATTAAAATACAACATTTTTCACTATTCATTAAAAAATGAACTTTATCGGAAAAATACCAAAACATTACACAAAGTAAATTTTGATGTCCCGATTCTAAAGAAGAATTTTATTTTGTCAAATATAACACATAAAATTTTCAAAAAGTGGATTTAAAAGAGGTTCTCCATCAAAAGGCGGTTAATCGACCTTTTAATGAATATTAGAATGTTTACGCTTAAAATTGGATTCATTCACATTTTTAATCCTCTAACATTTATTGTAAAAAGTAAAAATATTTGACAAACATATATAATAATTTTTTAGTTAGTTCTATTCATTCCCACCATCACAACAACTAGGTGTTAACTACAATTTAAAATAATATTATTTTTTTATTAGAGTGCAAAGTAAGATTCCCAAGAAACTCATTGTTGCTTGTTGGGTACACCATCGAGCATAGTGTCCCCTTTAATGTAATATTAATATTTTATTCAAAAATATGGATAAATTTGAAAATGTCATATTTTTTATTTACCTGGGGTGTTACATCCTTCCCCCTTTTGGGAATTGCATCCTCACAATTTTAAAATTGGGCTCGGAAACATCTTTGAAAGTCTCAAATCGGAACAAGAGTCGGTAGAACAATCACTTTAAAATAATGAATGAGAAGTACAGAGGTCACCCAAGTTAACCCATACTAGGATTCCATGTAGGAAAACATGGACATGGAGGAGAAAACACAGGGTCATGTTCTGATGGAGAGTGATAGAAAACATGTTTAGGAGAAAGTTAACCACAAGAAAATCACAAACATGTGATGGGTTAAATGGTATTCGATTCCCCAGTAGGAAAATTTAATAGAATTTTTTTTTGTTTTTATATTAAGGAATTTATTAATATGGAAACATAATTACTTATCATGTTGACTTTCAACTTTTATTAGATTTCTTACACAAACTCATATTTTCTCCAAAAGACGAGCATTTAGGAACACTTGTTCACTATAATCAACTTCTAGAGAATTGCCTAATACAAAAAAGAGAACTATATACTTCCCATGTCTTAATAATTTATCCAAAACCAAAACCAAAATGGTTAGTACAAGATCAGATAATCCAGAAAAGGATAAACCTTTATAAAAATAAAATCTATTCTTAATCTCCAAAATTTGTCCAACAAAATCCAAAGTTCAACGAGGACCATTTGATAAACAATTTGTCCATAAAATTCTTCAAAGTGAACCAAACTAAGATTGAAACCCAAATATTTGAAGGATTTAGTCACATTGTCTTCCAAGGTGAAAAATAACATTTATCTCCGAATAACATCAGTTTCTCTTAAATTATCATATTGAAACGTAAATAACCTAATCACAAATCCTCGATGATAGGTTAATCATTTCCATAGACAACCCAAAATAAACTTAATCATGATTCCTAAAATCATCTAACTAAAAATATTTAGTCAAGATAAACTGGGACTTCACGTAGTCCAGTAGTAGGCGATAAATACCAGTCGCACTTTGGTTGTGGGTTCGATTCCCACAGCTTTGTCCGACGCGACGGGTTGACACATGGTCTACATGTTGTCATTTTTCCAAAACTATATAATTCTTAAAACATTCCCCAAAACGAGCTAAAATATTCAAAAATGATCATAACATAATTTAACCTCATGTTTATCTCTTGCCTTTCATTTTCCATCATAACATATAATAACCCATAATTACCTCAAAAGTAAGGATCATATAAACTCTAATGGTTACCTTTATAATTATTACCTGAACATTCACATCGATTGGTCATCTGGTACATGATGCATTACAGATCATACCAAGGTTCATGTGGTTGATCATGACTCCTTGATAGTTGGTTTAGAACAACCACGAGTTTCTTCATTGAATCCCCCATTTTATCTAGTGTCTTAATCAGATAACCACCACAGTTTCCTTCAAACCTGTTGTCTATTTGTTGCCTGCTAGATCCATCCATTCACTAAAAATAGAAATGTCAGTGTGGGTATATCAACAAAACCATCATGTACTAATGAGGAAGGTAAACACTAAGATATACTTACTCATTCACTTTATCTAAAACTATGACTCTTTCTGAAATCCTAACCATTATGGTAATGTCACTTGTGCTTAGAGAATACCATAAACCTCTAAAGTTATCTAAACCAACCTTTGATACCAACTATAAGGCCGCCGCCTTAAACCATACATAATATTGAATTAAATGAATAATTCACATTGAAGATCTTTTCAGGTTTAGATTTTTAGAGAATTATGACATAAATATTGCATCTCAAAAGATTACAAAGTAGAAACTTCTACTATATTTCCACAAAATAAAAAATCTTAAAAAGAAACATGTCTACTTCCATGTTTTAGGTAGCATGACTTTCCCTTGATCCCATCCTTGACCCTATTCCGCATTATGTCCTATAAAAAACATTTCAAAAATGTGGGATGACCATAAAAATCTCAGTAAGGGATACACAAAGAATTAAAACTGTTAGTTTTTCAAAACAACAAGTAAACCATGTATACATTATCAATGTAATACCTTTAACCTTTTCAAAGTAGTAAAGAAAACTCTTCAATGAATAAAAGATCATTACATACCCTTTTGTGACCAAAAGATTACCATAAAACCCATATAAAGAACATATAACATAAAAAGGTATCATGGGACATAAACATAATTAAATGGAATAACCATACGGTCGACTTGCACACATACTTAATGGAATAGCCATACGGCCAACTTCCACACATACTTAATGGAATAGCCATACGTCCGACATCCATACCCAATGCATTGGAGGTTATAACGTAACCACCCATCATGGTATTCACGACACCACCCGTCATAATGTCCAAGCACCATTATAAAATCATAAGACATTAAACAAATATAATGGAAAGAATACATTTCCACATTTCGATCACAATATATCCCTTAAATATATCGACATAAAAAATCCTTTATAAAAACCATTTTTAATACCAACATACATAAAAGAGTATATGGTATTTATTTCATTTTAAAAAACATTATGGCTTGTTGAGGAAGCCAAATACCAAATAATACTCACTGCGGCGGAAAAGGTCGTTGTCACTGCATAGGTTAAAAGAAACATTCCTTTTTGTCGTTTAGTAAAATGCTAAGTATAAAAATATTCCTTTTGAATAAAATTAAAAGTAAAAGGGGTTTATACACCATATAAAATAATGTTGTGTGTAAAACCAAATATGCCTCAATTAAAGGAGATTGAGACGAAGTCCCTTACAAATTCGGTATCCTTAGATTAAGGATAAATAAATTACATGATTATGTGTGACAAATTCGAATACACAAAATATAAGTGGATATTAAGTGAATAACAATCAGAGTTCATTCACACATAATCATGGAAAAACAAGACCAATGACATAGATATTTAACTCAATGAAATGAGATTGAGTTATTATTTCTGATACAAGTCCGTCTAAATGACATAAGAATTTATCAATGATATGATTAAGTGTAGAAATAGTATATCCACAAAAAGGGTTGTGGAAACTAAAACATAGAGATTCAACACATAATCTTGGAATAATAAAATCAAGAATTATTGGTTTAACCCAAAGAATTGAAAGTAGGTTAAGATGTTCCCTTACAGAAATTTGACAACCTAACGGTGTCACTAAAAACTCATAAAATGAATTGGTGAGAGATAAAATGGGTATCTCATCACTTGGACCTAAAATTTACATTAATAAGGATATAGAATAACATATCCCAACATAATAGTATGTGAATTAAAAGACATAACAAAAGAAGTCTTTTAAAAAGAGGAGGGTGAAAGGTTCCCTTTACCGACTTGGGTAACTTTTGAAACGTACACCCCATTGAAGAAGGGTCATACAATGAATATGTAAGTACCTATAAATGAAATTATATTACACAAAGAGTATAATAATGGGAAGTAAATACACCACTCAAAGGAAATGGTGGCAAATGTAGCATAAATCTCATGGGAATAGAAAGGAGATGAAAAATCCCTTACGAAAACTCGGCAGCCTAACGACGCCACTTAAAACTTCCAAAAATGGATGGATGAGATCAAATAGAGTATCTTATAATATTAAATTAAAATGTACAGCAAGAGGAATATAAAAGAACATCCCCCATCATAACAAATAGGAGTTTAAAATAAGTGACATAAAGGAGAGTACTTAAAAAGAAAGAGAGAGGTTAGATCTCTTACGAAAATTCGTCAACCTAACGGCACCACTCAAAAATTATAAAATGGATTGATTAGAGAGAATAGGGTCTCTCATCATATGAACATAAAAATTACAGTAATATTAATATAAAATAACATCCCAAACACAAGAAAGATGAGCTTAAAAGGAATGACATAAAAGAGTGTACTTAAAAAGAAAGAGAGGAGTATGACCCCTTACCTCAGGTCCGACTAGACTCGATCGTTCTTTAACGTCCTAAATAATAAACATGAGTTAATTTATACTTCCTTAATAACCTTTTTCAAGTTCATTATTTCTTTTATATCACTTATTTCCATTATGTAATCATTTATGTGAATAATGTTTTTTTGTCGATATTTGGTTCTTAAGACGAAAGTGGACTTCTTACAATTACATGTTGTTCATGTGGTCAAAAGATCATTATATCCAGAATGATATTCATGATTTGGATATCATATATATCATATTTATTCATAATATACATGTATTTATAATATTAAATAATAATTTAGATGTAAGAAATGAAATGCACCGTTCATGGAGACGGTAAGCCGTACGTACGCATGAACACTACTTTCATTTCTATGTCATATTAATGGAATTAAAACTAAATGAGAGGTATGTATATTTTAATTACATAATTATATTCATAATTTTTATGTAACATACATCATATATAATAACTTTAAATACATCCTTTACACATCCCACATATGGAATTAACGAATCAAATCACTTTGAGGGGGCAGTAGTCCGCACATCCTAAAATGAAAGTATCGTGTTTACCTACAATGGAAACCGTAAAGTTATGCCAAAAAAGAAAATTACAGTAGCTTAAGTAAAACATAAACATATTATATATCATATATAAATATAGTGACATATTAATGGCCACCTTTTAATGTGTTATATGAGTTTTGAACAATCATCGTTTCGTGAGGCAGAAATTCGCCATCCACAGAAATAGTATGTTCTTTAAACATTTGATGTAGGTGTGTGTAAGTGTACCTCAAATTATTCTTATAAAAACATCATAACATATTGAAGATACTGGAGTTGTTACAAAAGAAATGAATAAAAATTGTTTAGGGGGTTGGAGAAGAAAAATGAAATAAAAGAACACAAGTGAAGACATTACCTTAAAATCAGGTAACTCTTTTTGATTTGAGCTCAAAGGCTTACTTGGGAAGACTTCTGCCCAATGTGAGGCATCTTGGAGTAAGAGAGGGATGTGGAGAGGAAAAATGAGCAGGGGTTGGCCGAGCCAAAGGCTTTGGAAGTGTGGGTACGGAGTTATAGGTGGGGGCTTTTATAAGAGGAGAGGAGGGGCACTCTTGGAAAGTAAAGAAATGATACTTTATTTGAAAATGAGTTTCGGATTTAAAAGGTCCCACATTGATATAATTCGAGGATAAGGTGATAAGGGTTCTAAATATACCCATACAATAGGTTTTTTACAAGTTTAGTGTTTAGTTTTTACATTATCATTTCATTTTATTTAAATCGTTAAATAATGAGGTAATCACTACATCATCATGATGTCATAACATATTTAATTTATTTAATGTCTAAAAATTATAAAAAAATATCATGATGTAGGAAATCTTTTTATATTTATAATTAATATTTATAGTAAAAAATATGGCTTGTATAACCCCATTTAAAAATTGTTTTAGTGAAACATCTCATGCTTGTGACATTTTTATTTTAACTTTAAATAAAAAGATATTTATGTCATTTTCCAACCAAAGTGGCTCCATGGGGTCCCCAAGTTCACCCATGGATTGTCTGGGTCGGCCATGACACATAAAATGAGGGTAGGACATGTGTATAGGTCATTTCACACTATTAAAACATTATTTTTACCTTAAATTACACTAATTACCTCTAATCGCGATTAAGAACATAAAAGTTACTATTCACCAAAAAATATTTTTAATCCCATTGAACCACATTTTACTTCCTAATGACAACCATGTAGGTCGGATTTTTGAAATTCAAAATACAGAGGTGGCAAAGATTCATTTAAATGAAAAATTATTTTCTTTAACTAACACTTAGTGGTTTCACTATTCATTAAAAATTTAGGTTCTTCAGAAAAATACCAAAACTTCGCCCTAAGCTATATTTAATATTCCGAATTCAAAAATGAAGTCTATTTTACAAAATTCAAAACATATAAGTTTCATTAATTAATTTAATAAAAAATTCCCACTGTCAGAGCAAATAGCGTGTTTTTATAAAACAATAAATATCAAAAGATTGACACTAGTTTAAGTCCGATTTCAAAGTGAAATTAATTCCAATGACCACAATGGGATTAAATTGTAAAAATATATTCTAATTGAAATTTAAAACCAATTAAAAATATAATATAATCATATAAATAAATTAGATTGAAAAGTGGTTTTGAATTAAAATACAGTATTTTTCACAATTCATTAACGAAATGAACTTTATCAGAAAAATACCAAAAATTTAAACAAAGTAAATTTTGATGTCCCGATTCTAAATAAGAATTTTATTTTGTCAAATATAACAGATAAAATTTACAAAAAGTGTATTTAAAAGAGTTTCACCATCAAAAGGCGGTAAATCAACCTTTTAATTAATATTAGAATGTTTACGCATAAAATTGGATTCATTCGCATTTTTAATCCTCTAAAATTTATTGTAAAAAGTAAAAATATTTTACAAACATATATAATCATTTTTTAGTTAGTTCTATTCATTCCCGCCATCACAACATCTAGGCGTTAACTACCATTTAAAATAATATTATTTTGTTATTAGAGTGCAACGTAAGATTCCCAAGAAACTCGTTGTTGCGTGTTGGGTATGCCATCGAGCATAGCGTCCCCTTTAATGTAATATTAATATTTTATTCACAAATATGGATAAATGTGAAAATTTCATATTCTTTATTTACCTGGGGTGTTACATTGAGTGAGGAGGAAGTGGGAGCTTGGGTGTGTTTATATAGGAAAGGTGATGGAATTCATTATTATTTAGGTTTGGGACCCCTTATATTAAATTAATCCAATCCACAAACCATCCCATGGTTTTTTCCCATGGTTTTTGGAAAAGGGAAGAGTAAAACATTATTTTATAAGTCCAAAGTCCGAAATTCTTAAAATATTAGGGTTGCTTTTGTGGAGGTGAGTCACACTCCCATGGAAATTAATTTAAAAACACAAGGTATTTTAATTAGTATTGTGGGATCCATTAATACTTTGAAAAGTAAACCAAACAAACCTAAACACACATTATTTTAATGGTAATACATATATTGTCCGAAAATAAGGATTTTAGTATTTTATTACATCACAATTGGGTCATTATGATGTCATAAAACACATTATATATTTAATCGGTGTTTAAGTTTTACTCAAAAATTTGACTGTCTCAGAAAATTATGAAAATTTCACTGTTGGATAATTTCGACATCATGATTCCAAAAATAATAATTATTGTATCTAAATAATTTTCCAAATATGGTAATTTTAACTTTTAAAATAAAAACTGACATTTATCGAAAATTCACGTGTTTTGACAAAAATGGCTTTCAAACCTAAATAAAAATTATAATTGCATTCATACAATTATATGATTATTTATATATAATAAAATTAAACTAATAATAATAATAATAATAATATTTTATTAAAATAATATTTAATTCAAAAACCTCTAAATTTAATAAAATAGATTTCTTCATTAAATAATAACTAAAAACACCATCTGTACTTTAAAAACTATTTACAATGTATCAATAATGACAAGAAACTATATTCATTATTATATACATAAATAATGTACAAGAACATAGTAAAATTGATTAGTTACATAACCCCTTAAAACAGCCGCATAAGACCTAAGGGTAAGGTGTGTGATGGTGACATACTCTTGGGGTGGCTCGGATAACATAGCTCGAGTGGTAATTTCAATCAAATTCCACTTCTCCCATAGATGGTCCCATTCGAGATTCACATGATGACGCTCAGCTTGGTCTTGGTCAAGAGCGAAGCCCAAGGACACCACCACTTTTCTGAGCTTCGACAAATGAGCTTTGTATGGGGCAATTCTACTGGATGAGGCCATCCCTTCTTTTTTTTTTGAGTAAATTTGGATTTGATAAGGCCCTATATTTATATAAATCATGTGATCACTGTTCAGCGGCTATAAAAGTAACAATCACAATTCTTATCATAAAACCAATGAAGTTGAAATTTTATAAAAACATTTTATATAAAGAGACATTTAATAATATCAAGTGGGATTTTACATTAATTAATCTTTGGGTCGTTACAATATTCCCCCTAAAGAAATTTCACCCTTGAAATTTCCCTTTTCCCACACTAAAACCAATTTGGTAACTTATCTTCATCATTTCCTCCAATTCCCAAGTCACATCATAAAACATGTGGTTTCACAACAACACCGTGACGATGGGCATTGTCTTATTTCCTAGAATGTTTTCTCTACTATGTATGATCTTCACTGGTTTCTCCTCATAAGAAAGATCATCTTCCAATTGTACCACCTTAGATGAGAGTACATGTGAAGGGTCTGGTGTGTACTTCTTTAAAAGGGATATATAAAAGACATCATGTACTTTTTCCATAGTAGGTGGAAGTGCTAGTCGATAGGCCACAACCTTGACACGATCAAGAATCTCAAAGGGGCCAATGTACCTTTGAATTATATTCCCATTCTTTCCAAACCTCATGAACTTATTCCACGGAGATATGCATAGAAAAACCATGTATCCAACTTCAAACTCAAGGTCTCGTTGATGATTATCTGCATAACTCTTCTGTCGACTATAGGCTGCCTTGATATGCTTCTGAATGGTTTTCACCTTATCCACCATTTCCTCGACCATTTCTGGTCCAAGCAGCTTATGTTCAACGACCTCATCCCAACATGCCGGAGTTCTGAACCTTTTCCCATACATGCCTTCATATGGTGCCATTTGGATGCTTGAGTGGAAAATTTTATTATAAGAGAATTTAACCAGAGGAAAATGATGATCCCATTTTCTTTTAAAGTCCATTGAGCATGCTCTCAACATGTCCTCGAGTGTTTGTATAGTCCACTCGGATTGGCCATCAGTTTGAGGGTGATAGGCTGTACTGAAGTTTAGTTCAGTATTCAGAGCATGTTGAAGACTCTTCCAAAACATATAGGTGAATCTTGGATCTCGGTCAGACACAATAGATAGTGGTACTCCAAGCAGCCTTACCACTTCTTTGATATATATCTGTGCCATTTGATCCAATAATAAATCCTCCAGAATAGAAATGAAGTGTGCAGCCTTTGTAAGACGATCCACAACAACCAAGATTGCATTGTTGCCTTTGGATATCCTTGGATGTCTTGTGACAAAGTCCATGGTGATGTTCTCCTATTTCCATTCTGGTATGGGAAATGGTTGCATCATCCCCTTAATCTTCTGCCTCTCTGCCTTCACTTGCTGGAACAACAGGCACTTTAATGTATATTCATCGATCTCCTTCTTCATATTATCCCACCAAAAGTTTTCTCAGAGATCTCGATACATCTTTGTGCTCACTGGGTGAATAGATAAATTTGAACTATGTGCATTATCCAAAATTTCCTTCATCAGCTCCGGACATGATGGAACACATAGAATTTTCCCAAACCGCACAATTCCTTCTTCATTAACACCAAACTCCAAGGATTTCCCTTTTTCGATTGCTTCCACTTTTTCTTGAATTCTCACATCATCCTTTTGAGCATCCTTTAAACATTCCAAAAGAGATGGTTGAGCAATAATTTGTGAAAGGATTGATGATGTTCCCTTCTCTATGATTCCCATTTCCATTTTCATCAATTCTAAGATGATTGGATCCTTCTCAATTCCCATCATTGTTAGAATCACTAAATCCTTTCTACTTAGGACATCTTCCACCTTGTTCGCTTTCCCAGGTTGGTAATGGATTGAACAGTCATAATCCATGATGAGCTCTATCCATTTTCTCTTGAGAATATTAATCTCTTTCTCTGTGAATATATATTTAAGACTGTTGTGGTCAGTATATATCTCACATTTCTCCCCATAGAGATAATGTCACCAGATTTTCAAGGAAAATATCACCGCCGCCAACTCCACATCATGCGTTGGATAGTTTCGCACATGGATTTTCAACTGCCTTGAGGTATATGATATAACTTTATCATTCTGCATCAACACACATCCTAAGCCCTTCTTCAAATCATCACTGAATACCACAAAAATTTCCCCACTTGTTGGTGAAGTGAGCACGGGCGTAGTGATAAGCCTCCTTTTCAACTCCTTGAAGCTTTATTTGCATTAATCACTCCATGAAAACTTTACTCCCTTTCAAGTTAGCTTGGTAAGAGGGTTGGACAATCATGAGAAATTTCTCACAAATCGACGATAATATCCAGCTAATCCCAAGAAGATACGGATATCTGTTACCGATGTTGGCCTCGGCCATCGCTCAATTGCATCTGTTTTGGATATATCCACATATATCACATTGCTTGTGATGATATGGCCCAAGAATGAGACCTCCTTCAACCATAAATCACACTTGATGTACTTTTCATAGAGCTCCTCCTTGCGTAAAGTCTCCAGTATAGTTATTAAATGCTCCTCATGATCGTCCTTGGTTTTGGAGTATATTAGAATATCATCTATAAGGACTATGACAAATTTTTCTAGGTAATCTTTGAAGACTCTATTCATTAATTCCATGATGATTTCTGGAGAATTAGCGAGTCCGAAAGGCATTACATTGAATTCATTGTGCCCGTATCTTGTGCGAAAATCAGTCTTTGGGATATCTTCCTTCTTCATCCTTACTTGATAATATCCCGACCGCAAGTCTACCTTGGAGAAGTATTGTGCTCCATGAAGCTGATCGAACAAGTCATCAATTATGGGGAGAGGATACTTGTTCTTTATCGTGATTTTGTTAAGTTCACGATAATCGATGCAAAGCTGCATTGACCCATCCTTCTTCTTGATGAAGAGGACTGGTGCACCCTATGGTGAAGCACTTGGGCATATAAACCCTTTATCCAGATTCTCATGTAGTTGTTTCTTCCGCTCTTCAAGATCTACAACAACCATACTATATGGAGTCTTGGATATTGTTAAATCCCCGGGTATATGTTCAATTGAGAATTCGACATCTCTTCTAGGAGGAAGACCAGGCAGTTCCTCCGGAAACACTTCAGCGAATTCCCTCACAATAGGCATTTCATCAAGGATGGTTTCTTCCTTGGACTCAATCATCTGATCCAGATACGCGTGCTCATATGGCAGTAAAATCCATGCTTGAGATGATGGATCTAAATGAGATTCATCTTCTTCCTTACACTTGTAAAGAATCGGGGGTTGATTCTCCATATGGAGTGTGATTTCCCTCTCCCGACAATTTATGTTTTCTCTATATAAAGAAGGCCAATCCATGCCAAGAATTACATAAAATTCCACCAGAAGAGTTATGAAGAGGTTCATTGGGAAATTCAATCCACAGATTATAACAGGGGAGGACTTATCTTCATAGGATACAATGATTGCCCCATTTTCCGTACTCACCGACATCATCACGTCCATGATTTTTGGTGGTGGTGGGATTGTTCTAATAAACATTCGAGATATAAAATAATGTGTAGAACCTGAATCAAAAAGTACATTCTCTATTCTTGAATGAATAACTAGCGTACCTGTCACCACTTCATCGTCGGGGTTCACTTCGGCAGAAGTGAGGGAAAAATCTATTCCTTGCTGCCTTGGAGGTTGTTGGTTGCCTCAGAAAACCCTTGGATTAGGGAACTGATTTTTAAAATGACCTCGTTCTTCGCATTTGTAGCATTGAAAAATGCGTTGTAGTTTGAATTGAGTGTTCCTCTCCTCTTTCACAGCAGTGGGACTTTCTTGTTGACAGTTAACAACTAGGTTCCCTTCTATTCCACACCTGAAGAATTTCCTCGTCCCTTATGGAAATTTCCAGGGTGCTTCTTTCCGCAATTTTCATAGGTGGGGTGCTGGATCTTCTTAGCACCATTGGATTTATCCATCGGCCCACCAACAGTGAATTCCACCTTACGCTTCTTATCCCCAGGATACCCCTGTGATTTTATGATCTCTATTTTGACCTTGAGGGCACATCGGACAATTTCCTCATAGTTGTCGAAGTCACGGATCACTAATGATTTCCGCAGGCTAGGCTTCAGCCCAGCAATGAAGCGGTCAACCTTGAATTCGGGGGTAATGACAAAGCCGAAAGCGTATCATGCAAGACTTGTGAAGTTTTCCTTGTACGCTCCAATATATTATTCTTCTTTTTTGCTTGAGGGAAAGGAAGTCCCTTTCCATCTTAAGCCATAGGGTGCGCGGAAAATTTTTATCGAAAAACATCTTCCAGAAATCCTTCCATTCCAACACCTCGATCTCCTCCTCAGGCTTTTTATTTTTTATCAACATCGTCCATTGATCAGCTTCACCCTCCATACGATAATCCGCCAGGAGAACCTTCTCGTGTTCAGAACATTGATGGATGGATAAGACATTTTCAATGGAGTTGATCCATTGTTCAGTGATCGTGGAATCGGATGATCCACTAAAAGTTGGAGGCCTTTGTCTCATGAATCTCTTGGTAGAGACTTTTTTCTTTCTTAGGGGGGTTTGGACATTCCTCTTGACCTGTGTTTCTATTAAATTCTTGAGTTAGGTGAGAGAGAAGCGTGACAAAGATCACAATTCCCGCTCCCATTGGATTGGGCATCTCATTAGTACAGTCATCACACTAATCTTCACAACAGTTGTTAGCCCGAGTCCTCCTCTTACCAGCCATTGGCTGGAATAAAAGTAATGTTAGGGGTAAAATATAAAGGGTAATAAAAAGACAAAAGTTGATTACTTATTAATAATCTTTCATTTCCTTAACTCATGAGACTATAGGCTTCAATCTAGGCTTTTCATGATCTACTTTCTAACATATATTCTTAGGGGAATTTTTATAAATTCCTTTAATAAGGGTTCATACTAAGATTGTGAATTTATCAAAACATATCCCCCGGGAGTGTCGTAACCAAGAGTGCAGAAAGGCACGTTGCCGTGCACCAGTTCCCATTCGAGTCTAGCTCAAAGCATTGTTTTCGTGTTTTACCCCTAGGATACATCTGTGCCCGAGCCGCCTCTACCTTCTCATATACAGACAGGGATATATTTGTTTCATAAACCACATACTCTATACTTACCAAAACTTAGGGATGTTTTTATTATACTTAGTCTTGTCTATAAGGATTTACTATGGTTTTCTAATCCTAATCCCAAAAATAACTAAACCTATCATCTAATACCAACTATGACAACCCTGCTTTTATTAAAAATTTAAACATGAGTTATTACATAAAACATCACTTGATACAACAATGAATATAGAGAGGATTAGTGTTAATGGGGCTTAGTATCATTACATAAAAACTTAAAACATTAAATACAACATCTTTATTGAAACCTTCTTTTACATGACCACTACATTCCTTCGTACTTAGCATTGCATGGGATAACCTGAGGACATGCATAAGAAAAGGGTGACCTATAAAGCCCAGTAAGGGAGTACACATGGAATAACATGAGGAGTACAATACATGTTAGACCATTGGAATATCAATAAAGCATATGAAAAACATGAACATAGAGGCATGATAAAGCATGATAATCATAACATGGAAATGTGGCAACAACACATAACATGGAATTAGCATGAGCCAAGGCCCATTGCAAATGGAGAATGAGTAAATCATCATTTCTCATGAAGCATGAGGAAACCATCATTTCACTTGAATTAGAATGAGTTAACACTCATTTCACATGATGTATCATGATACTATACTATACCCAATGCATTAGAGCGCTATAGGGGAACACCCTTCTTAAACATTTCATTTCATGCATAAGTGTGCCACATGGATCATAAAAAATTGATTCATAAAACATAATCATTTATTCCAAGATAAAGGAATGTGTAATTCATACAGGAAACTTTATAATCATTAAGTAAATGTGCTTAAAGGTGACTACCCTTGATGGGGAAATGGGCATGGTATTCACTACACAATGGCATTGGCTTAGAAAATCGTTGCAATTTCGGCAATGTAACGGCGTGATAGAAGAATTCATAAAAATGGTTGATGAGAGAGAGAGAGGTGTCTCATAATATTTACATGAAATGGACAGTAAGGGGGTCATATAGATACATGTATAAACAATTTTAATGGAATTTAGATTTATGATATAAAAGTGTTGCATGAATGTAAAAGAGGAGAGAGAAGTTCCTTTTTGAAATTCGTCCTAGTAACGGGTGTACATGGGAGGCATTTAATGAGAGAGAAAGGGGTCTCCCATCATTAAAACATTAATAGGGAAGTATGGGGGAGGTGTGAAACCATACCCAAGCATTTATAATTGAAATTAAAAGTTCTTAAAAATATGAAGAAAATTGGACAAAAATGAGAAAGGAAGAAAAAACCATTACTTGGAAGTGTGCTTACAAAGGCTAGAGAGAGGCTTGTGAGGGGAATCTTGGGAGCATGGGGCACCTTGGGAGGATTATAGACAGAGTAGGGAAGTGGTTGGACTAACTCCAAAGGATTTTAGTGAGTAGAAAGTGGGAGCTTGGCTGGGTTTATATAGGAAAGGTGAGGGAATTCTTTAATATTTTGGTTTGGGACACCTTATGTTAAATTAATCCAAACCACAAACCATCATATGGTTTTTGACCATGGTTTTTGTAAAGGGGAAGAGGAAAAAATTATTTTATAAGTCCAAATTCCTAACTTCTTAAAATATTAGGGTTTCTTATGTGGAGGTGAGTCACACTCCCATAGAAATTAATTAAAAAATACAAGGTGTTTAATAAGTCTTGAGGGGTACATTAATGCTTTGAAAAGTAAACCAAACAAATCCAAAATCACATTATTTTAATGTTAAAACATATATTGGCCGAAAAAAAACATTATCGTATTTTATTACATCACTATTGGGTCATTATGATGTCATAAAACACATTATATATTTAAACGGTATTTAATTTTTACTCAAAAATTTGACTGTCGCAAAAAGTTATAAAAAATTCACTGTTGGATAATTTCGATGTCCTGATTCCAAAAATAATATTTACTTTATCTAAATAATTTTCTAAATATGTTAGTTATCACTTTTAAAATAAAAACCGACATTTATCGAAAATTCACGGGTTTTGACAAAAATGGCTTTCAAACCATAATAAAAATTATAATTGCATTCATACAATTATATGATCATTTATATATAATAAAATTAATATCATAATAATAATAATAATATTTTATTAAAATATTATTCAATTCAAAAATCCCTTAATTTAATAAAATAGATTTCTTAATTAAATAATAACTAAAATCACCATTTGTACATTAAAAACTATTTACAATGTATCAATAATTACAAGAAAATATATTCTTTAGTATATAAAAAAATAATGTACAGGAACATAGTAATATCGATTAGTTACATAACCCTTAAAATAGCCTCATAAGACCTAAGGGTAAGGTGTGCGATGGTGACAGACTCTTGGGGTGGCTCAGATTACATCGCTTGAGTGGTAATTTCTATCAACTTCCACTTCTCCCGTAGACAGTCCCGTTTGAGCTTGACATGATGAAGCTCAGCTTGGGATTGTTCGAGAGCGAAGCCCAAGGACGCCACCTATTTTCCGAACTCCTACAAATGGGCTTTGTATGGGGAAATTCTATTGGATGATGCCATCACTTCTTTTGTCGAGTAAATTTTGATTTGATAAGGACCTACATTTATACTAATCATATGATTACTGTTCAATGACTATAAAAGTAACAGTCATAATTTTTATCATAAATCCAATGAAGTTGACATTTTATAAAAACATTTTATATAAAGAGACATTTAATAAGATCAAGAGGTATTTTTCCATTAATTAATCTTTGGGTCATTACATTGACAGATAATATTGATAATAATAGGGAAAAAATATAAAACAAAACATGAAAAGTAATTTTAGAACATTTATAAACTTTTTTGAAGACCCCATTTCAGTTGTGCTACCACAGAAAGTGGGGATGAATCAAACATATAGTTATTAAAATTTATCCTTAAAAATTAACTTCCTTGTGTTTTTAAAATCATGATTAAATCCCATTTAATATCTCTCACTACCAAATATATTTGAAATGTGAGGTAGAAAATAAAAGGTGTATTTTTACATGGTGTAGTCACTATCTGAGAATTAGATCCTTATTGTGTTAAAATAATTACTATGTTATAGATTATAGAAAAATCTAATTTTTAGTGATTACATGTGAAAGAGAGTGTATAATAAACTAAAAAATGTACACAGGGGTTTATTAAGAAACATTCATGTCCCATTGTGATATTGGTTATTATCACTGATGTCATAAATAATATCTCTTCATATAATGTTAAGGGTTGTTTATAATGGAACCCCCATACTCAAACATGTTATTCTACAAATTAGTTAAAAAATCAATTTTTTTTATAACCACATGATTTCATTTCGTTAACATGAAATATCATCGTATATTATTATTAATTTAAAATGAATAATATTATCAATAGAGAAACTTGAATTTTTTCCTTCATCTATAATGTTTTATAACAACCAAAATTTTTATGAGAGAATTCATACACACCATAATATTATCTTCATCAAATCAAATTCATAAAATAAATAATAATAGAATCATTTTTATTATCATAAAATATGAATACAATATAATGTTCTTATAATTATTCTATAATTTCACTTTATTTGAAAGAATGGTTCTATAGAACTATATAGAATTATATTCTTAATTAATATCACACATACATTATTAATGTTTTAATTTTATACTCAAATAATTATTTGGGTAATTTTTCCAATATTTTATCCAAAATTCATCCTTTATTTTTTATAATAATATTATTAGTGTTAGAATTCTCATGAAAATATTCATGTTTCTTAGGATACAATTAATTTCAAATAATAACATTTTAAATTAAAAAAAATATTAGGTCTTGATTATCCCATTAAATTTTAAAAAATTCAACAGTTTAATAACATAATGACACGTTGACATATTTTTTTTAATATATTTGTATCTCAACAAGAGAACACTTTAATGTCATTAAAAATATTAAGACCCTGATCCTAGTAGTATAAATTTGGTGGGTACATTTCTAAATTAGAAAAATATACAAGGAATAACATCCAAATGAACGAAAAAACATAATAGTTTTGGGAAACTATATATATATTGAAACCTTACACTACAATTAAAAATTTAAAACAAAATAGAGGGAACCATTAATCGCCTAGGATAGTACAGCAAATCAGATAAAATAAACTTTTTGAAATCCTAGAGAAACGTTAATTAAAAATAATGGGTGAGATAAAAATTTCAGTAAGGGTTTTCATATAATAGATCCTTTAAATACACAAGTCATAAAAATTATGGAAAAGTAAATAACTAAAACACACACAATTTAATAAATAATTTTTTAATAATAATAAATTAATAAAATATGATCAAATAATTCCATACAAATAATCAAATAAGCTATAAAAATTATCCTGCATATTTAACTAATGAATAATCATATTGAAATCAAAATATAATATCATAATGATGGAATTTATAATTCTAGACATCTGAAACATACATTTGAGGCCTTGACCAAGATATTTGAAAATAAATATGTAAGGCATATTCCAAAACCCAATATGGATTTTCCCGTGAGACCAATCGATGCATCATGGGTGTATAGAATTCTCTTCCCACAACTTAATATGTCCAATAACTTTTAAACCTGAATAAATAATACTACAGAATTGAAATGCCCTAACAAAACAATAACTATCTGTATTAGAAGAATAAGTCATATAGAATATCAATACTTACCTAGTAAAACTGATCAAAAACCATACAATGGAATATGGTGAATGTTATAATTACAATAAATACTAAAAAAGACTCTTTATTAAAGGATTTTGATATATATAAAATTACTTTAAATGAGACAATTGAAAAAAATTTGAGGTAAATAATCCTTAAACATTCCAATGTATCCCATGCCATTGTGAAAAATATTAATTATAAGCCCCATTATAGAAGAACATTAAATGAAACTTATAATATAATGATAATAAGGATTTTTCTATATAAAATTTTAAATGTTTATTATATACACCACCAAAAAATAATTGGTGAATAAGGTATATATCATACAAAAGTAAAAGGGAGACAATAAAACCCTTACCTCAAGCTTCCCTTTATTGAAATGTTTTTATGTTCATGTATAATGGTTTAAATTATCTTATTTACTCATTCCAAAAATATATTAATATTTTTAATACATTATATGGTCTACTTATAACATCTTACAACCCATTAATTAATAACATTTCATTATTTTCATTTTTTTGTGCATTAGTTCCATTGTTCAATTTTTAGTTAATTTGAATATAATTAAAAAATTTCTTTTCAACTGTAAATAAAAATCCATATGTTATATGAAATGTTATTAATTAACTTCCACATTTATAAATATATCTATTTATCATTTTTATTTCATACATGAAGACGATTCATTTGATAAAATTTTAAGGACAATTTTTTAAGTTATTTTGGTGGGTTTTACAAACAACACTAACATGTATAGTTTTATTTAAAATTATGAGTATATATTTGTTATATAAAATTAAATTGGTTATATTATACCTATTAAAATCCTAGTTAACTGGAACATTATTTTTATGACATTCCATGAAAAAGGTAATAGAGGATGAACAAAATTATTATTCATAAAGACAAATAATTTCCCTAACATGGAAAATGGTTTCATTAGTTTGAATAAGTGGAGGTAATAAAAGGTAATAATATATGATATTACATTTTAAACACAAAATTACATTATGCGTGTTATTCTTTAATTAATATGACTCTACAGATGAAATATATGAGAAGAAAGTAGAATAAGAAAAAAAAATAAGAGTGGTACATTGAGAAAATTCCCTCTTGTATATCACCTCATTGGTTGAACCATTAATGACATTAGATTTGGTATTTTAGTGTAAAAGGATGTGTAAAAAACATGGTATTTTTATAATAATTTATATATATATATATATTATTCATGAATTAATGGGTTAAATTCATTATGGTCTGTAATTATTATTTTAATAAGTCTAAATGGGATAGTATTGTGTTGAAAATGTAAATATATTTAGTTTTTATGAATATATAGATGTGTTAAACCCTATAATAATATTATTATATTTTAATAATTTGGGTAATCCCCATGTTACCCCACACCTTAATTATAATAAGGGACTATTACTTTCACATATTTCATAACCTTAAGTACCTTTTTATAGATAACCTCTACCAATATTAGTTATCCTAACACATTTCCACATTCTAGAGCATCTAGTATCACAAAAATACCACATCCAATAGAATTCAAAAGGTTATCAAGTAGAAATTTTCAAGAGGAAAGATTATTTTTTCTTCTCTTATAAATTCCTTTTCACTTCTACCATATCCCCATTCTATCCAATAACTCATGAAAACTACAGTATCATATATATACTGTAATATTGTTTTGATTGTGGTATATTCAAAATAAAATATGTCATCTTTTCCTCTATATTATAAAAATGATAACATCATATGTGATGTGTTGATTTACTGCCATCATGGATGATATGCCTTCATTTTTCATTTCAACCTTAAAGGATGGTCATAAAACCATTATTATGGTTAAATCATAATTTATCATACATATTATATGTTATATAATGATCTAGATCCATTATATGAATAGGATATTAAATGAGATGCAATATGTTCTTAGTGAACGTAAAAACTACGAAAATAAATTAAATCATTCTCATTAATGTTTTTTCAAATTAAACATCCTAATATCAAAAAATGATATATGGTATCATTTAATTTTTAGAATTTTTTTTAATACCATTTAATTCTACTTCTATATTTTTACCTCCATTTATAATAGAATACAATACGAACCAACCATAGAAACCATTAGAAGAACACACCATAACAATGGAAATAACTAAATATTATAAATAAATTACCAGAAAATGTTATATAAAGATCATGTAATGTTTTATAAACATGTGTATATTTATGTAATAAATTTATAACTCTCTTTAAAACATTATAATGTATGATTAAACCTGTTTTATGAAAGATAAAACCAAGGTAATATAATTATTAACCCAATTTCCATTATTGGGGTTAACATTTTAATTTGTAGATATTGTCATGATCAGATTATTTTGTAAATTTATTTTGATTATATTATGTTTTATAACTTGGATTCATAAATAATACACATATTCCTTATATATTATTAATTGTTTCTTCAATGATATGATATTTTTAAGGGTATTTTATTTAAAATAATTTTTCTAATTCTATTTTTAAAAAATTCAAAAGGATTATTATTTATGAAGTTATTCCTGTCTCATTAATATGGTTATTATTCTTTAGTATTTTTTACGACGAAGGGTGGGACCTATATCACCCTCAAATTCATCGGTTATACTTAAGATTTACATCATCCATATGGTTACATAATGTGTAACTGTGATGGTTACTCAAAAAGGTAATTGTGGGGGTTACAATGTGAGGTTTCCATGAGGGTTACAAATCATAAGGTAAAAATGAGGGATACAATATTATGTTAGTAATTCCCCAAGATACCACTAAAAATATATTTTTTATTTTCTTCCAACAAAATGAGAAGATTAAAATAGAAAACAAGACCAGAAAAGATATGTCACATGGATCTAAAATAATAGAATCCGAGGGCATCCCCATTGACCAAATATATGAATTCATAGTGTAGGTAACCTAAAAAGTAATAACAAGTGAGCCTATTGGAATGACCATATATAAAGTCGAGAAATTTTTCAACCCTATTGATCTCCCGACACGTGTGAAGTACATCTATGTGATTGGATATAATATTGTGGAACTTATGAATTATGTTGGAAATACACCGTGGAGTTCTGTCATTACCTTGTAATGAATAGTGAATGGTAGTGGAGTCTGTTTCGATGGATGAGAATTTGATGTTCTTCTCTTGGAAGAGAATAAGACCCATGAGCATACATTTTTCCTCCGCCTGGAGAGAGCATAAATTTCAAAAGAAGACTATAAAGGCCAGAATATCAGTACCAGATGGGTCCCTAACAATACCGCCACCACACATGATACCCATCCCACAGGCACCATCAGTGATGAGTTAGAGGCCGGTTCGAGGTAGGATCCATCCCAACCAATAGCCCTGTGAGGCTCTAGACATGGATACTCTACACACCAAAAGGCCTATGAAAGAAGGGGTTTCATCCCCATTTTTCATGAAATGATTGAGACCAATAATCCTGGAGCGGGATCTATAGATAATCATTGTCCACATGCTGGTGATACCCACATGTTTCATGTGGTTCCAAGCATGATAAATACTTTAGCGGACTATTTAGATAACATTAGGGTTTAGAATTATGTTAATAGAATAACATAACTTTCTTAATCTATGGTTAATTTAAAATGATATAGTATTTGATGATTACCATGTTCATTAATCTAATATATGTTTTTTCATAAATACTTTCCCTATAATAAATAGGGAAGCTGAAGTAGGAAGGCACTAAGAGGATGATATTGATCTTAATGCACAAAATGGAATGGTAGGGATTGGACCCTATCAATTTGTGCTAGTAATGGATCAGGGGATATAGTAAATAAATGGTTCGGGAATCTATGTAAGATAACAACCAAAACTACCAAAAATGAACATGATGATAGTTGAACATTTTATGAGGCAACTACCTCCTACTTTCTAGGGATCTTTTGAACCAAGGGCTGTTGAATGATGGATTAAAGCCCCTGAAATGATATTCGATGTCATTGGGTTTTCAGATTATCAAAATAATAGTCTTTATATTCTCCATTTTGAAGGTGAATCTGACCAGTGGTGGTCAGTGGTCTTGAATATCAGAGTCATCAAGGACACTAATTCTTTGAATGTGATAAATTTATGAATATTTTCCTTTAAAAATATTTTCCTCCGGTGGATTGATATAGGATATAAAATAAATTCCTTTAATAAATTTTTTTTTTGAGTATTATAGTGTCCCTGTATAAAAAATATCACTTGATTGGAAAGGTATACTCTAGATATTATTGGATATCATGGTATGAAAATAAATCATTTGTCCTCAAGATCAAATATGAGGCACAAAAAGAATTTTTCCTCCCATGATTTAAAAATATATTAGAAATTTTTTCGATGTGATGAGAGGGTAGAAATTAAATTTGATAATGATCCCATATACATTAAAAACAAGTATAAGAAAAGTCCTAGATGGAATGAAATGGGTAAGAATATGTCAAAAAAATCATAATGTAGTAAGAGTCAGTTTACATTTTGTAGGAAGAGGGATAAAAAGAACCTTGGGGAATGCATCAACAAATCTATGACATGTTTTTTATGAGGTATTCTTGGAAATATCACCTAAAATTTTGATTAAAACGACCATATAATAAATTATGATAAGAAAATGTTAATGTGTTTAAAATATAGCGATATGGGGATTATATAAACACCTACCTAGAGAAAGATCTAAATTATGGGAAACATCCCTACTATAATAAAAATTATGTAGTGAAATCCTATGTAACTACTTTTTATGATGTTGGTCGATCCCATGAAAATTTATTAGGTAATTTATTTGCTTAGTCCTATTTTATAATGTGTTTCTTGGTATGGGGTCTATACATTACTTTATTTTTGAGATTTTTTTTGATAAATTATAAATTCCAACATAATAAATGAAAATAAAACTTTTGGTAAAAACACCAAGCGAAATAATAAGGAAAAATTGAATTTTATGAATCATTATATTGTGGACTATGGAAAGAGATTACTTGAAAACGTTCTTGTTTTAACACAAGTATATTTTAATGTTACTCTTATTATAGATTTTATTTCTATTTTCCAGGCTATGATTGTTTGTAATGATTATTGATTTATTTTCCAGAAAGGGTTTCAGTTTTTATACATGAATGAACTCATACCATTGGTAACATATCAGGAATCTGAGAAATTGTTAAAGGATTGAAATGAATGTTATCTTGCACATACTATTCAAAATAAGGGAACTGTTCAGATTAACAATGTCATAGTGGAATAGAAATACCTTGACATTTTCCCGGATGACTAACCCATTGTTATGCCTAATCGGGTAGTTAAATTTAATACTAAATTAGTTCATGAAAAAATGAAAATATCAAAACACCCTTATCGAATAGATCATGTGTAACTTCTTGAATTTAAAAAATCAGTTATAGGAGTTGCTTGATAAAGGATTCATTAATCCTAGGACATCTCCATGGGGTTCTCCTAATTTTTTTTTAAAAAAATTAAATGGTTCTGTAAGCCTTTTCATTGATTATAGAGAATTAAATAACATTAAATCTAAGAATTTTTATCTATTCCCTCATATAAAGGATGTGTTTTATCAGCTCTAGGGAGATTAGTATTTTTCTAAGACTGACTTGATATCTGAGTACCATCTGCTGAAGGTGAAGGAGGATCATATCCCAAAAACATATTTTCAAACATGATATGAGAATTTTTATGTTTTTTGTTATGCCCTTTGGTTAGAGAAATGACATTACCATATTAATGGATCCAATAAATAGAATATTCATTGAATATTTGAATAATTTTTATTATTTCTTGATGATATATTGGTGTTTCCAAAATGTAATTAATGATGTGAAAAATTTTATGATTGTCCTTCAAACTATAAAAAAGAGATAATATTTGAAATTTCAAAGTGTGATTTTTGGTTGAAATAATTTTTTTGGGAACATTTTATATATGTATAGAATAACATTTGACCCTACCAAAAAACGTAGTTGATGAATGACCAATAACAATATCACTTAAAAGGATTTATAGTTTTCTTGGATTTGCAGGTTATTACTGAAAGTTTCTTGAGAACATTGTACTGTTATCTAGCCCTCTAACTAAGTTATGAAAAAAAGGAGTTAAATTTATTGGGCCAGAATAATGTGATTTTTTAGAAACAAAAAAAAATGATTTGTGAATGTGGTATTTTTGGCCTTTCTTTTGAGAAATTTTGGCTTTGTCATCTATAGTGATTCAGTATTGAAGGGACGTGGTTGGGTTCTAATAACAAATTATCAAGTAATTTATTATACTTCAAGATAATTGAAACCTCATGAGTTAAATTATCCCACTCACGGTATAGAATTAAAAACAATGGTTTTTGATTTAAAAATTTAGAGGTATTATTTATATGGTTCCAAATGTGAAATATATGCATACCATAAATGTTTAAAGTACAAATTTTCTCAAAATGAATTGAACATGAGTTAGAGAAGAAGGATTTAACAGCTAAAGGATTATGATTACACAATCGAGTTCCATCCTGCAAAAATAAAACAAAGAGGAATATGCCTTGAGCGGAAAAAATCATGGTACATTTACCATGTTATATTTTGAACATGATCCCCTAATTAAATATTTGATGAATTTTTTCATGGAAGTTGATTGTGTAGGAAGTTGCTCTTTTTTTAGGTGTTAGCACAATAAACTCTTTCATAAATAATTTAACTAGTATGGAAGGAATACTATGAGTTTCATAGAACGTAGAATAGACTATAAAGGGTATATTTCATGAATTTAATGTCAATAAAGGATTTTTAAGATATTTTATATGATATTAATTGTGCCTTGTGATTCTTAGTATAAGAAATAATTGTTATGTAAATCTCATAGTTCCCTATTTTATGTTCATCCCAAAAGAACTAAGATATAAAAACACATTCGGGAGTGTTACTGGTGGGATGGAATGAAAAGAGATATTTCTTATTTTACTATTAAATTATTGACATGTCATCATGTAAAAGCATAGATACAACAACCAAAGTGGATGTTTCAGCCATTTCCATTGTCAGAGTGTAAATGGGAAATTATATACATAGACTTCATTGTGGTACTACCAAACACTTCCCTAGGTAATAATGTGATTTTGGTTAATGTGGATCAGTTTACTAAATATTCACATTTCATTAATATTCGAGAACCAATTTTTTTATATCAACATTCTAGACTATATCTCCTAGACATTTTATTGTTTCATGGAGTTTCTTTCCACATTTTAAATGACCGTTACCCTATATTCAGATTTATCTTTTAGAAAGGCATTCAAACGTTATAAGGAATAGAATTAAATATTAAAACTTATTTTCTTCCTTAATATAATGGACAGACAGAGATAATAATTAAGGAATTGGAAAACATGCTTTGAGCTTGTTCAATGTATCATCTTGGAAGGTGGGATAAAGAACTCTCATTAGTTGTGATTTATTGTAATAAAAAATTCCATTCTAGTATGCAGATGACGCATTATGAGGAATTATTTGTAAATTGGTGTTAAAATCCATATTTTAAGGATGAAGTCGGGGAAATGATGTTTATGGAACCATAATTAGTAGAGGTGGTGGCTGAGAATGTGATGATGATCTTGTGACACATAAAAAAAAATAGAGCATGATGAACAGTTATGTAGAAAATAAAAGGAATTGCCTTTCATTCGAGGTAGGTGATTATATTTTCCTTAAAATTACACCTTCTGAAAGTGCTATGAATTTTGGTAAGAAAGTATAGACAAGTCCACAGTTCATTGGTTGTTTTGAAAAAAATAGATATATTTAGACCAATGGCTTTTTCAGTATCTTTGGCTCTGATTTTATCTCAGGTACACAATTCTTTTCATGTTTAAATTCTAAGAAAGTATGTTCCAGATCTATCTCATGTTTTGTGCCCATAAGTATTTCAGTTGGAAGAGAAAATTTCTTATGAAGAGAAACCTTTTCAGATTCTTGATCATAGAAAGTATGTATTACAGAAAAAGTTAATTCCCCAGGGTATGGTCTATGGAGAAACCACATTATAGAAGAAGAAACATGGGTATATGAAAATTATATGAGGGAATGGTATAATCACATATTTAATATGTCAACAAAAATAATGGGGATATAATTTTCAGAAGGTGGGGGAGAATGAAACAAACTAGGTATTTATAGAATATTTTATTTTTCTACAGGTTATTATTTTCGAATTAAATAGATAAATTCAGTATGTTATGTAATTGTTAAAATAAATAAATTATTATATGGTTATTTATTTAAAACGTTAATATTAAAAATATATAATTTTAAATTTCCAAAAATAATTTCATTTTTCATTTTATAATTTTGAATTTATCTTTGTGAGAAAATTATATTTTTAATTTTAAGGGAATAAATGAAAACCTTAATGGATTGAAAAAATAGGATGAAATAATTATTTTATTAATGAGTAAATCAATTTAATGATATTTAAAATATTAAAAAAATATTTCTTTATATTTTCAATCTAATTGATGAATTACCTCGATTAATATGATATGTATTTAATATAATTAAAAATATGATTTTAATTTGAAACACTTTATTGATTTCTTTAAAGTCATAGTAACAAATAGTGTGTAATTTGACATAAATTACTTTGAATGAATAAAATATTTTAAAAATTAATTAAAAATAAGAAAAATATTTATAATGTACAAATGAGATATTATTTTTCCAAAAATGTAATCCCATTCAATTATTATGCTTTTTTTGATGTCTTAAAACCTATAATTAATTTTTTATATTTTAATAATATAATTAATTCCTATGTTTTACCTCACATCAACTATTAAAAAGGACTCTTTCCTTCACATATTTCATCACCTTATGCAATATTTTTCCAAAAACCTTCATTAATTTCCATTATCCTCAAAATAATCCACATTATAGATCTTCTATTATCACAAAATACAACTTCCAAGAGCTTTGATGAGGTTCTCATGGATAAATTTTCAAGTGTAATGATTCTTTTTTCTTATCTTCTAAATTATATTTCACTTCTACCTTATCCCCTAATAGCCAATGATTCATTAAAACTATAGTATTGTATATATATAATTTAATTTTATTATGTTTATGGTATATGAATCATAAAATATATCATCTTTTTAATTTTTTTCAAAAAATGAGAACATCATTTGTAATGTGTCGAGTTACTACCATTATGGATAATACACCTTCCTTTTAAATTACTACCTACAATGCTAGTCATAAAACCATTATAATAGTTCTATCAAAAAAATTCATACATATTATAAGTGATACAATTTTCTAGATCGAATATACGAACAAGATATTAAATGAGATGTTCTATGTTCCTAATGATCTAAAAAACTACCCAAACAAATTAAAGAATTCTCTTTAATGTTCTATCTAATGGATCATCTTAAAAACCAAAAAAATTGAAATCTGGAATAAGTTAATATTATAAATAAAATTTAATACAATTTCTTCATACTTCTATAGTTTTTATTCAATTTGATAAGAAAATACACAATTAACCGGACATGGAAACCACAAAAAGTACACACCAAAACATTGGAAATAATTAAATGATGTAAATAAATGGGTAGAAAATGTTGTAATGGAATCATCCAATGTATTATATACATGAAGAATATTTTCATAATAAATTGATAGCACTATTTAAACTATTATACATGATGTTTGAGTATGATTGATTTAAGACGAACCCGATGTAAGGGAATTATTAACTAAATTATCATTCTTTGGGTTAACATTCTAAATCATAGATTTAGTTAGGATCCGATTAATTAGTTAATTTATTTTGATTATATTATATTGTATTATTGGAATTCTCAATGAATATAAATATTCCATTCATTTGAATAATTGTTTTAAATGAAATGACATTTTTAACGGTATTTTCATTAAAATACTTTTTAAAATTCTATTTTTATAAAATTAAAAAGGAATATTTTTATGAAAGTATGTTATTTAATTATTATTGTTATGGTTCTTTGGAATTTTTCATATTGAAGAGTTGGACCTACATATATGTCTAATGCATTAGGTATTTCTATGTTGGAGTTCAGCTAATATGTTACTCCAAGGGAAACTATCATGGTTACACCATATGGTGGCCATGCATGTTATACTCTAAGGTAGCCATGAAGGATACAATATAAAGTATTAAATGGCCCAAATTAATTTTAAGTTTTAATTATTCTTTTCAATGTTGTATAGAAATATCATATTTTTCATATGTATATATATGATACTTTATGGATGAAATGTATGTCTTTGTGGAAATTATTTTATACATTATTAAGTATTAATGGATTAAGGATTTATTTTCTTCGTCTCATATCCCCTAAACATCATTTTATACCGATCTAAAGTTTTAAAATGTTTTTTCACATGGTATAAGGATGGGTAAGATGATGAAGGAATTAATGTTTGATGTTCTAAATAATTTCATGAAAATTAATCCATGTTTTGTTTTAAAAATGTTTTATTTAGAAAAAAATGGATATTGTTTTCATATTATACTCAATGAATTAATTTGGTATGTTATGTATGTATAATGTCCTAATTCTGTAAAAAAAATTAATCTAAAAAGAACCTCAATGTGTTATATTGTATATTATTTACTAAAACTAATGTTCATGTAATTCTTTAAGGATATGACCTTATTAGATGAACAAGGATTTGGTGTGATTTTGGAGGAGAAGTTTTGGTAGATATATGAGGATCTTCAAGGATTTTTTTTCGAAATGTGGTGGTGAAGGGTATTTTAAAGTTGAATGAAGGAGAGAATTAGGGATTAGAATAATTATTATTTTATATATAAATGATACAACATTGGGATGGAATTAATTTCAATGAATTAGATTATTAATTAATGTTTTAGAGTCTATTTTGGGTTTAGAAATACCTCAACCATCCATTTAATGTTGAGTTTTTTGGTTTGTTAATATTTTACTTTTTAGCATTAACTATTGTCACTATCAAATTTCTATTTATCTCTCACTGGATTTACTAAAACCATTTAATATGTCAATGAATGAAATGCATTTCAAACAATCTCATCCATATGGTTCTTCTTCCCCATTGATCCAGAGGTTTCCTTGGACTATTCCTCATTTCGATCTCTGAAGGTGTTTTATATTCCATCTATTGAATCCTATTTCTTTAAGGATTATTCATCATACCTAAAGTGGACTCTAGTGGTTCGAATAGGTTCAGAAAACCCATCATGGTGTTTTCCATAATGTTTTTCTCTCATTGGAGATAAGTTGACCGTCATGTGTCTCCGAGCTAAACAAGAATGCCTTCTATATTTTTTTGTCCTCATGTGAACATTTAATCATATCCTTGTCACGAAGCCCCCGTTTAGTCAACATATATTGTTTTGAATTCTTTCTCACTATTATGTAGGCCCATTGTGGATGATAATATCTTATATGAGCGGTTTATAACAAATTACTTGGACATAAACTAGATTTTTTGAACATTTGATTTCTAGAGAGGATGAAGAACATATTCAGAGTGTTCCAGGGATCTAAGTAGTGAAATCTCCACCTTTGAGAATCATCCATGTCCCAAATATGTGTCACATTGGATATATCTTTACCTCCTCAATAGTGGTTAATTTTTTTTGGTTGAGGGTGATCTAGAATGGAAGAAATCATTACTATTTAAATCAACGGTTTATTTATTCTCTTATTTTAATATCCTCTGGAACCCGCTATTATTCTACATTAATATGTATCCCCATTACATGAAACAATGCTAGAATATCTCATATACTAGTAAAATTTCATGTTCATAGGTTAAAATGATAGCATGACCTTCCAATAATGCCTCATCATTATCCTTTTCAAAAATATACATCTCTCAGTGTATGTTTAATATACGACATCCCACATTGAAATCAAATCTCAACAAGTGGGGATTTATTTCAATTCTCTATGAAGGGACATAGTTCCCAAAAAATTTGGTCTCCCCCAACTCCAATGGCCATCAGGAATCCCTCCTTAGATCCCAATCATATTCAGTCTCATTAGGGAAGGGAGGTTTCCTTCTCTATTTCAACAACTAATGATAATATACCCCACCGCCCTTGGTCATATTCATATTATTTATTTTTGATTACGAATAGGTATAATAAAATATTTCTTGTTTAGGAAGTCCCAGATCTTACACCCTTCATTCCAAATATTTTCCAAGATACTTAAATATCACAACTCATACCTACTCAGTCACCTCCTCTAGTGTCATCTCATAAAAATACTATTGAATATCCCCCTTCATCAGAACTAAAAGCCAATCTGTATATTCAAGAGGTTGTAATACATTATTATCCTACCAATGAAGTTTGTATGAGATCCTATTCCAAGCACGAGAGTATGGTTATAACCCCAAAGAACCAAAAGAGCTAGTCAATGCATTAGGCTAAAACCATGGACCCTATCTTCAAATGATCTATATTCTAGTTTGTAATTCTAATTGAATTGAATTTCATATGAAAACATATTTACCAGTTTATGAATGTAATATCTCTAATGATTTGGTGATCATTGTTCTTGATCCCAAGATGAATTTATACAAGATCTTCAATTTTTTGAGGAAAATTAGTCTCTCCAGTCTCTAGAAATGTTATAATAGTAAATCTCATATATAGATCTTCCAGGATAAGTTGATTTAGTTTGAATATATTAAAACCTCTAATCAACACATATCCATAAGGATCCATAATGTAAGTAGTTCATTTTTATTCACTTTTGTGTATGAAAATTGTGGTGTTGTATCCTGTGTGTCTATGTGGGTTATTCTATTCAACTTCAATCTAAGGGATAACACTTGGTCCGTGGGGGGGAGTCCAAAACAATCTTATATCCATCGGAGATTATAGGTGGTGGTCCTATCTCTTGGAAGAAAAATACCATTTTATATCCTTTGAATCTAGCAATGATTTAATGTAATTGGGGTACTTAAGGGATTAATATATATCTAATTTAACAATTAGGATGGAATACGTCATGTTTGTATTTGGATGGATAGATTTTTTTCAACCTTTTTGTTGTCTCTTGCTTTCCATATGTGTGGGTTTTCAACTTAGGACACTCTATTTTCGATCATTCTCCCCTACCGATTTCTCTTGAGCCATGATATAATAACCAAAAATATCCTTATTTCTTTACCATATGGATATCAGACCCCGATTTCAATATTCTGATCAGTGTTTATTTGAAAATACCTACACAAGGAATCTCTGGGGTATCCTTTCATAACAAACGTAGGAAATTACAATAGGAATTTCTCACTTTGAGTGCATCCCATCTTTCAACCTACTCGGCACTAGAGGCCATGAAATCATATTTTGAACTAGCTGGTTCAAGAATAGAGGATGAATGTGATGGAGAGGTATTTAGAGATATATTCAATAAGAAAAAACATTTAGCTGAAATTATTATGAAATACGAAAGGGTGAAATCGGATCACTCTATAGCCTTGTTTCTTAAGGAACATGACTGCAACATTGCTTTCTTCAATTCATGTAATAATGAGAAAAAAATATTTGATGATTTTAACATTCAGATAAAGGATGAATCCTATAAAAATGATATCAAATTTATGGGTATCATGTTTGAATATCATTTTAAAACATCACAGGGTGATCATAACCCTTTGATGTTGGATAGTTATCCAACACGGTGATCTGCATTTTTTGATAGAATTCCAAGGGTGATTTTGGACTCTATAAATTGGTCTCTTAGTAACATTACAATTGAAGAGGAAATAAGGGAAGTGGTTAAGTCACCCAATCTAAAGTGTGACCCAGTACCATATGGTTCACCTAGGTGTTTTTATGTTACTGACTATAATATTATAAAAATTAAGCTAGTGGAGAACATATAAGACTTTTTCTGGGGTGGTGGGCTACTAAGGGTGGTCTCTGCTACAACTATGTTTCATATTAAAAATTATGAATGGTCCCACATCCATCTTTCAATTTAGGCCAATATGTATGATAAATGTTTCCAAAAAGTTATTGTATAGTGTTATAAAAAGAATACTTTTAAAACAATGGCATACCACGATATCAGAGGATAGACATGTGTTTATTAATCATAGATCCATTAAGGTAAAAATTAGGCTGGAACATGAGATGATTAAAGATTTTAACATTAAAATTTCAAGACCTATTATTTGTAGAAATGGAGAAATGGAGAAATCATATGATATAATGGAGTTTATATTTATTATCATGTTGAGGCCTGCCATGTGTTTTTTCATGTGGGTGATTTTTAATTGTTGATGTTGTTTTATCTCCACATGGTTCACTATCAATTTAATTGGAAAAAATGTGTATTCATTAAATTGGTTACGTTTATTCTCCAAGGGGATCCTCTATCAACCAAAAAATTAATTTTGGGCCAGTATTCTACGAATATACACCTCACATGAAATATGATAGATGGAGTAATCCTCCCATACTTGTGTAGAGCTAGGATCATATATATCTCACAGTTACTCTCTGCTGATCATATTATGATATTTACTTATGGGATTTTCAGGTCTATTATGAACTAAAAAATGTATCATTGTTAGTTAATAAGTTGAGTGGGTAGATCATAAACAACAATAAGTCAATTTTTATATATCTAATTATTTTTTCACAGAGAAGGAGCATGAGTATTGAAAATGCTCTTGGTATTTTCAGAAGTCATTTCCCAATGGAGTACTAAGGTTCCCCAGTTCCACCGAGCCACATTCAAATTCATCATTTTGAGGGGATTATGAAAAATATTTATAGTAGAATCATTGATTTTTTTAAATTATTCCCTATACATTGGGGTCATTTTTACCTTGGAGAATTGTGTTGTGTCATATTTTCCCTTCTTCATCTTATCCACCTTAAGAATTCCCAAAACTGTGATTATAATAATTAAGAAGATATTTTTATGTTTATATGGGATGATAACAATGAGTTACTGAGTCATTGGGATTAATGGGAGGGAGTATAAAATTAAATTAAGGAAGGGTTATCAATTTGAGAAATGTGGAAGAATATATGCACTTCATCAAAGAAAATTTATCATGGAATTCATTGGAGGGTAAATCCTTCATGGAAAATGCCATTGTATGAAATATTGGATCTATTATAGAGGTTACCAATGATCGATTTGTAGGGATATGAAAAAATATTCAAAGGCATGTGTTGGTACTCCATCACCATACACTCAAGATTATTGGTTGTGGATATATAAGTATTTTGGAACACCAACAAGTCGGGGATGAATCTGTGATTCATGGGTTGTCCCACTCTGAACATAGCCTTCCCAGAAGCTAGATGGTATATAGTGCACACCAAGATTGTATTGAACACTTAAAAGAATAATATTTTTTAAAACATCATTTTAAAATATTAGGATAATAAAATGGTTTACGCACACTTCCCATTAAGGGTCTTCAATATAAAAATTTATCATTTTCATTTGTATGGTCATATCATCAGGGTCTCATTGTGTGAATTATAATGGTGTAATGAAATATACACTAAATTTAGTTTCATGATTTATATTTAAAGAACTCATGAAATTACCACTTAAATTGTGATTCAATGAACAGGTATTTACCTTGTTTCTAAATTCCACCACAACTTAGAGTAAAATGAGGAATCTACATATCAACTCATCTTCCATGATGAACGGGTGCATGCGATCCAGTGGAGTCTTTATGTGTTATTTGGATTCAATTTTCAAAGTGGTAACATTGATTATTCTTTCATACCTTATCCAATGGAATGCGTAATAATAATTATGAGCAGTAGGAAATATTTATTCTCATAGAAGTGTGTTTCTAGAACATCTTGTAAACTTGAAACAAGTCCAAACATGAGAATTTTTGTAGCTGACACTTTACTATGGCTGTCAAATCTCATTTCTTAGTAGCAAAGATGGGGCATCATCTTCATAAATGGAAAAAAATCCCTATATATGATGAAATTTTTTCTTGATTATTTCATCCACTATTCTCCAGAGGAAATTTACCCAGGGAAAATAGATTTAATAAAACCCTCTTTCATATGGTATTCAATAGAACAATGATAGTTCATGAACACATGATCTTCTTATGTGTGGAGGTGGCATTGTGAGTGACTTAATGGGATCATATGTGATTTAATTCTCGAATACCTATGGGTATGGGAACACCCTAATAGTGTAGGAAAATTCTCTTCTCCAGGGCATCAATATTTCAGGAGACTATAATCTAAATCTAGAGGTTGTTGAGACAAATTCCCCATTTATTCACAACTCCCTCAGAAAGAAGGATATATTCAATGGACGATTAGTTATATTATCCATAAGATAAAACACGTTTTAATAACCATGTGTAGTTATCTCACACTACTCATGAAGGAAACAATGAAGCTGATTCACTTGCCTCTAGAGATAGTCATATTTGGGATCTTACATTATTTTCTAGACTGGGATCTTTTCCCTCTGAATGTACAGATGATGTGAATAAATACGCTCTCAGATTAAATTTTTTTCTCCCCCATGATCTATTTTTACGTTCTTTAGAGCACCTCTAATTTTTTCAATAAATAATAAATATATCATTATTCCAAATAAAATACAATATTTTTCATTATTAATCAAAAAATGAAACATGTCAGAATAATACCGAGAATTCACTCAAAAATAATTTTGGTATCCTAATTTTAAAATTTATTTTATTTAGAAAAATAAAATTTAAAAGGTGTCAAAATTTATATTTAAAATAGCTGCGCCATTAAATGATGAAAAATTCTTATTTTAGAAAAATATATCTTTTATGCTTAAAATTGGATTTATTAATATCTTAAGGTTTTCAATCAAATTGAATGAATTTAAAAACATTTGAATGAATATATATCATATATATTTCATTATGATCTCTTAATAATAGTTATTAATTTAATTTCTTAATATGAAATTATATCTTTTGCATAAATTTAGTTTTAATGAAAAATAATCATATATGATCAAATGGATATTATTTTATTTTATAATTAATTGTTAATCAATGAATTCATTTCATAAACATGTGAAAACAATATTATCATAAATGAATTAAACATATTCATTCCTGACATTCCAGTGTATTAGTGATAAATATCAAAATTAAAGAACAATATTTAATCATTTTTAAGATCATTGTTATGTCTAATGTATGCTATAAAAGAGATTAAATTTAAAAATTGAAATACCATAAAATCATGGAATGATACATTATCCCATACTTCAATTAATTGTATCCTCTAGAATTAAAATTTCACATCAAAATTCAATGGTTGATACCTGAGAAATCATTTATAGGAAATCTTATTTATAAAATAGGTTGAAAAACATCCCCATTACAAAATGGAAAGATAAAATTTAAGGTCATTAAAAATTAAGCATTACAAAACACAAAAATTAGTTTAAAGTAAAAACTAGGACATAGAAGGGATATAAACTATAAATATATAATGAAGAGTGACAGAACACATGGTCATCAGAACGTCTACCATCATGGAACCGTAAATCTGTGATGGGTTAATGTGGCCATTGTTTTATCGATAAGAAAATAAGATGAATAATGATTTTAATTACACAATCCATTCCTCTAGTTTAGAGATTATTTTATTATCAATATAAATAGTTGAGCAGGGTAAATTACTTTATTTATAAGAATAATTTAACCCATTAGTTATTCTTCGATCTATCCCCAATTCATTACTTATCCCAAGATAAAGATATTCTAGATAAATTTTCCATGCTTGAAGAACTTCTTTGAATAATAATATCCACAAGTCATTCATTTGGCCTATAAATATATACTAAATAAATTATTAACACATTTTATCAATAAAAAATAATATCCAAATTTCAACTCAATCCATTTCACAGGTAATTAATCTTAAGACTCATCCAAAACATGTCTATCCAAATTCCACAACAAAAAATTTAGAACAAAGTTCACTATATTTCTAAAATCAACAGAGCATTATATTACCAATAAAATATTGAAACTATTTTTATCAAACACCAAATATATGAATACTTTCATCACCTTAAAACCTTAATGAAAACATTCATGCTTCTGAATCCTTAAAGAAGATGTAATGATGTACATTCCCTATATATCTCATGATTATTATAACCATAATATCCTTGATAATAAACTTTTACTACTTAATTATTTATTTCAAAAAATGTAATATTAATCATTACTCTTTGTATTTGGAAGTAGAATAAGCCTTACCATGATCTATTATCCTCTTTTGAGGTATATTCCTTTGATTATTGAGACAATGATTTTCCTAGTGTCCCATGTCCTTGTTTTTTAGAAATTATTCATTGTATACCATTTTCATACCCTTTAAATCATAAGCACAATGAACTATCTCAACACCCTTGTAGAAAAATACAATTCCTTTTAAACATGTACCTATGATTTTCATTTCAAAATTATCACATCTAGGAAATAACTTCTTTCTCATCATTCTATTATCTACATTATTCTTTTAATATACTCGTGTTCTTGTTCTTCCTTCCAAATCCATAATAATTAGTGGATTATTTTTCAATTACCATAGAACATGACACTATGTCCTTATAAGATGAGAATTCTAATGAGACTATTTCTCTTTAATATATTGGTTTAAAACCATCAATTAAAGGATCATTTTTACTCGTTGAATTATATGAATTGATGTGGTCCCTATTACTTCTTCTAGGTTCTATTTAATAAAGAAGGCATACACTATATTATATAATAAGATTACGAAACATAATGTATAATATCAAAACCAGCGAATCACATAACCTAAATCGTAAATTTAGGTATTAATAATCTAAAAATAGTATGTTTTATTTCATTAAGAGTAATTTGAATTCTATAAATGGGTTTCAATATTTAATATATTTTTTCCCCTAAATCTAGTTCACAAGGATTATAATAAACATCCTATGTTACTGACTATAAAAACCTCGACCCTAGTATCCAATAGTCCATGGTAACTGTATTACATAGGAATATGATACAAGATATCACATCTTGAATGACCAAATAGTTTAGATGTTTTGAAAAAATATATACAAATTTAAACCTTACATTACAATTGAAAACATAAAAACAAACATAGTAAATACTTTGTGAAAGCTAATAATCTCCTAGAATAACCATGAATGTCACTCATAAGAAACTTTTTGGAATGATGAGGGAAAATAAAACATAAGAAAGGGGTGAACTAAAATTATCAGGAAGGGTAATCATACAGTAGATGTTATTATAAAATAGTTATAAACATTTTGGAAATGTAAATAATTAAAGTGTGTGACATCTAATCTATAATTTGATCATAATATGATAGGTGTAAAATTTTCCCAATCAATTCCACACAAATAATCTCACGAGCTAGAAAATTAACCCTAAATATTATACTAATCAAATAATAACAAGGAAATTACAATCCAATTTTATAATTATTGAACACATAATGATGAACATCTGGAAGATATAATTGATTCCTTGACTAAGGCATCTTAAAATATATAGGTCAGGCCTTGGGAAAAACCAATTCTTGGATTTCACATGAGACTTATTGATGTATCAATGGTCTATAGAGGGACACTCCAAAAACATAGTAATTCCTATAAATTCTTAATATGATTAAATAATACAACTGAATCAACATTCCTTAAAAAAATCAATAACTATTTATAATTTAAGAACTAGTCACATGGGATATTAATACATCCCCAGTCAATTTTATCATAAACCATACAAATATATTTAATGAATTATAGTATTAGAATATATTATAAAAAATTATTAAAAAATTATATTTAAATATATGAAATTTCATTAAATGAGATCATTGAAAAATTCTTGAGGAAAAAAATCATTAAATAATCTAAAGTGTCCCACACAACATTGAAACATTTTATTTATAACACCCATGAATGAAAAACATTAAAATAACCATATAGAATTTTGAGAAAATATAATGGATGATATAAAATATAAATTATAAGTATATACACCACCCAACAAAAATATGTTTTTAATAAAGAAAATATGTCACATAAGTAAAAGTGAGATGAGAAAGCCATACTTCATAGTTCACTTAAGTGTATGATTCCTTAACCTCATGTATAATGGTTTAAATAATCTTATAAAATCATTAAATTAATATATCCATATTTATAATAAATTATATGATCCTTTTTTAACATCTTACTACCATTCCTTAATAATATTTCATTATGTTAACTATTTTGGATGTGTTCATTCCATGGATCAATGGTCGGGTCATTTCCTTATAATTATGGGTTTTCTTGAAAAATAATGATAATAATCTAAAAGTGAAATGAAATGGTATTAATTCACAAACATATATTTAAATAGTTCCTCTATTCATTCATCATTCCTACATGGGAATGATTCAATTGATATAGTGTTAATGATAAATGTTTAATTACATTGCTGTGTTTTTAGAACATAAATAATTGTTTTGTTTTATTTACTATTATGAGTATAAATTATCTCTATAATATAAAAATGGTTACAATACACATATTAATATATTATTTAACATAAAAAATAGTTTTGTGACAATCCATGATGGTGGTAATGTAAAAAAGAACAATATCATTATTCACAAAGATGGTTAATTTGCATAACATTGTCAAAAGATTTGTTTCTTTGAATAAGAGGAGGTAATAATAGGGACATATATAAGAAATTACATTAGTAAAATAAAATTACAGAATCTAAATTATTCTTCAATTATTATGAATAAATGGGAGAAATATAAAAGAATAAATTAGTTGATTAAATGAAAATAATATTTGTGTTAAATGAAAATTACCTCTTGAATAACACATCCTTGGAGAACCCCTTGAGGTACATGGATTTAAAATTATATTGATACAAGATTCATTTGGACTTATGGAGAGTGCGGAGGATAATTTTTTAGATCTTTTAGGAGCTTCATGGATTTTATGTCCAAATGGGATGATGATGGGTGGTATTTATAAACGAGGATATGTGTGTTTAAGTGATTAAAATAATGATTATTTTATACATAATGAAAACCAAATTTAGGTGGAATTAATATAAAATAATTATATTTTTAATTAATGACACAGAGGATGGTTAGGTTTTATGAATAACTCATCCAACCATTAAATTCTATAATTTTTAGGTATGTTAAAATTTCACCCATAAACCTTAACCCTTGTCACTATTTTACCTACACAATAGAAAATAATTCTATTACCGTGATAAGAACATTATACAAAAAAATAAAACTAAACATAAAAACTAATTTATAACTTATTATTACTAACATGAATTCCATTTGAATAAATATCATTATTATGATTATCAAAATTTGATTTAAAATTATTCTTACAGGCATAATAATAAATCAGGTTTTTATAGTGAAATGTAAAAATGTATGAATTGAATTTATATCCAATTTCAATACGAAATTTATTCCAATTACCTAAATTAGTCTTATTTTATTTTATTTAACTAATTATAATTTAACCCAATTTTAAATAATATTTAACTATATAAATAAATTAGAAGAAAATGTAGTGTTTCCAATATTTTTCAAAAAATGAAACATAACAGTAAAATACCAAAAATCACCATAAGATTATTTTGATTTCCAGATTTGAGAAAATTATTTTATTTTGTCAAATAAAACTAATAAATGTGTTAAAATTTACATCTAAAATAGGCACCCCATTAAAAGGTGGAATAATTACATATTAGAAAATTATAGATTTTATGCTTAAAATGAATTTATTATAATCTTATAATTTCCGGACACATATAATAAATTTGAAAACATTTTAATTTATATATAACATATATATTTCATTTTTATATCTCAATAGTAGTGAATAATTTAATTTTTTAATATAAAATTCCATTATGGGAATAAAAATATTTTTTTAAAACACATGTTTTATGTTCAGTTGTCTGTTAATTAAATATTTAATTAACTAGTAGTAAAGGAATTTATTTTAAAAACATTTGAAAAATATATTATCATAATTTAGATTATATCATTAATTCCCTCTATTTCAACAGTTAGGTGAAAACTATCACAATGAAATAATAATATTTAATCATTTGTTTAAGCTCGGTGATATATGTAACATAAGCTATTGAAGAGATTAAATTTAACAGGACACTTACCATAAAATAATGCGGTGTTAAAAAATTTCTAAATGGAAACAATTATTAAAATATTTAATTACCCAAATGATTTTATAGAATTATCCTAAAAAATCAATTAATTTCCCCTTAAAATTATGATAGACCATTGAGGACTCATTGTAAATCTCGAGGACTCTTATAAAAAGTCTATATGAATCTCATAGTATCTACATGACCATTTTTAAAAGTTTATAGAATCATATGTGTAACGTAACTGTTATGAATTTTATACATTGATACATTTTTTTCCAATCATCATGTGACTCTAAATAAAGAAAAAAAGTTACTTTTAAAATTTATAGCGAGTCCCAATACATTACCTCTACATTCAGTTTAGCTCACAGTTTACTTTTAATGATTTACTAATATTTCATATTTCTGAAATCCTCTTCCATTTCCATTTCCTCATGTAAGATGAATATATTGTTTATCATATAGTCTAAAATATTTTAAATAACCTATAAATTAATAATTCCAAAATTAAACATGGGTAATAGTAAACTAACTCAACAAATTTTCAGTTGAATAAAAACATTCATATGTACCTTACAAGGATTATTAGTTTTTGTTGATAAAAAACACAACATTCCTCAAATATAATGCTTTGTTATTCAATTTTCCTAGTATAGATTTGATTTCAATCTTATCCAGTGAATAAATGAAAATTCAAACAAAGTAATCCCTCTATGAGAACTATCAAAGGACCACATAATTGGATAATGTAGTGTTTTTGAATGAATTACATCCTTACATTGAATGAAATTTATTTATCCATGTGATATTAATTTCTTCCCCCTAATATTTATAATCATTTTTCCTTTATCTCGACAATATTTGAATCAAAAAAATCTATATTCCAAAAATAAAATTAAATATTTTAATCACTTATCGTCCAAATTGATAGAAAGATCCAATCCATAGTTGGGGTTATTATCAAATTCTTTCAAATAAGAGGTAAGGGAAAACCATTATTGTGCATCCACAAAGTCCAAAATATATCCCTATGAATTAATCTTGTAAATATATCACCATATTTATCACCATTGATAATAAATTTAATAATTATATCAAAATTGGAATCCTTATCTTTAATAATATGAAATACTATATAAATATGATTACGTATAGTGTAATTAACTACATTTTTGTAGAGGTCAATTTCAATTTTATTTTAATAGGCTATTATGATTGGACACTCAATATACACTATTAAAACATCCATTGGATCATTTATTTTTATATATTTTGTATGGGCCCTTATAGTAGCTATAAATTCTAAAAATGTGGTGGTAATGTAATATAGTTGTATTTCATATTGTATCTATTCACATGTCTTCACATGAGAAGAAATATTTCACATGAAGTAGACTTCCTATATTCATAATCATAAACCCCTTAAGTATTATTATATATTAATAGATTCATGTTCTCAATTATTTTAAACACCATCCAAAAAATCAATAGTCCTATGATGTATTTAAGAAAACTCTTGAAATATTTCAAATGTTGTCATATTAAATCAATTTTCTACCTCGCAATCAAGGCCAATACATTGACAATATCATGTATTGACATAGTGAAACAAACTAAAATATTAATCTATATTATAAGAATATCTAGATCCACACATTCTCTGTCAACATCAATTCATAGTTTCATATCATCCTAGATATATGTAACCCCGAATTTAGAGTCCCCCTAACTATATTTCTTCAATAATTTTTCCCATTTTGTTTTTATCAGAAATAAAAAATGATGTCTTGTTTTTTATAAAACATGAAATATGGTTACCCATAATTTAAAAAACCAAAAATTACATGATTCATAATAAGTGTCTAAATATCATACATTTCATATATATTTTCACATAAGGGTTTTAGATAATTTGGAAAACATTAAAACTAAATAATGGTACCCATCATATAGTGGAAATGGTTTTTTCTCCAAATAGGATTTAAGACACTAATCACATTAATTTATAATAATGTAAAATATTTTCTAAACAAGTATCTTATTAATACAACTATTTTTAATATGAGCATATATAAATTATATCTTATAATTTAAATAATTATTCAAAATATAAAAATCATTCCTAAATGATGGTATTTTATTTAAAATTTTTAGATATTAAATAATTAATTTTATTTATGACACAATGATGATACATTGATTTCTATATTAATGATGGAATCAATGAAATTGTATTATAAATATTATAATAAATATTATTTGACACAATTTATTACATTCAAAATATTTATATGTATATATGACATGTTATTATACTATTAAATGTTTTGGTTTGAAGTTATCTCATTTTTTGGATTTTATCAAAATTCATGAAATTGAATAGTGTATAAATTTACATAATATATCTTTTATAAAAACTATAATTGATTAAATTATTTCAAACTACAGAATTTAAAAAAAATCACAAAGGGACTATTATGTGGTTTATAAGTTCATTAAGTGTCCAATTATGGGAAATTTACCCCATATAAGTAAATTAATAGACTATTAATAATTAAAATTTTGTTACCACAATTAAAATTAAAAGGGAATAATTAACGGTAAACCAAAAAGATAAACATCAAAATAAAAATATTACATGTTTAAAATATATAGGATGAAAGGATTTAGAATTATCCTAATATTATATTATAAATATCTCATGTTCGAGTAATTTTGATTAAAAAAATAATTTATATTAATTTAATGTTTTATGTGTCTCTAAGGGTGCCCCTCCCATATCTTATAAAAGGGTATTGTCCCTTCCCTAATACTCACATATCCAAAGACTTTTGGTTAAGACAACACCAACCCAAAACCCTTTATACAATGCATCCCCACTTTCATGTGGAATTATATTAGGCATAAAAACCTTTTAAAGGTGTTAAGGTTTTCTTCAAAGGTGATCAACCGAAGAAGATGTATCATTTTTAAGTGTTTTTATTTTTTTTCTTCTTCATGTTCCTTTAAATATTATAATTCCAAGTTACATAAATAACTCCATTATCCTCAATATAATGAGATTTTATTATGTTAATATCACACACAAAATCCATATATACATCCATAAAATGGAAATTGAATTAATCATTCATGCACACATGTGAATTATCCTCTCGACGAACCGATTTATTTTATTTTCCATTACCGTCTATCATGATTGGTGATAATGATAAAATTAATTTTCATATGTGATATTAATGAAATATTAATCATTATAATAGAATTATATTTCAATTATGTTATTAACATTTACTCACATAAAAACAATAACGTCATTGGGGTGTACATGTGAACTATAAAATCCAAGAAGTAATGTGAATTTTTTATATTCACCACATTACATGTATGGTTTATATAGGAATATTTAAAAGATTATTATGATATTAGAGATATTATAATTATAATTTAATGATAATGTAATAATTAAAATATTTCCAAAATGATCCATGTTAAATGAAAATGTTACTCATGTGTAGGTATAGCCTACCGTCAACCAGAATATGACATTGTTGATTTTTAAATACCATAATTAATTGTTTAACTTAAAAATAATGATTAATGTTTAAAAGTGATGGTTATGTAATGAATACTATTCTATATATGACGCAATTATGACAACATAAACTAGTGACATCAAAACTATATTCATTTATGACTTAAGTACAGAATATCTACAAAACATCTGATATAAACTCAAATGATTATATAATTTTATAACATGGTATTAATGGATATAAAAGGTTAAGTAAACATTAAAATAGTTCTAAATCAATGTAAATAATCCTAAGTATATTAATTATGAATATAATGATTGTACATGATGATTAAAACTCAATGTAAGGGAAATATTACCTCAATCTCCATTCATTGAATTAAATATCCATGTCATTTGATTTGTTTTTCCAAGAATATGTGTGTATGACCTATTTTTTTACACTGAATATCCATAAATATTGGGTGTATTAATATATTTTACACAAAATTATGTCATTGTAAATCCTTAATCTAATGCTTCTATCATTGTAAGGGATTTTCTCTCAATCTCCTTTCATTATGGTATTTCTTGTAAATATGAAGTTTTATTCCTTTAGAAAGTGTATATATTTTCCTCTTGAAACATTATGTCACAAATTATTATATTCTCAGGATATTTAATTTTTATTTAATGGTATTCCCCAATTATTTTAATTCAAGTGTTTCACTAATGGTATTCGACTTCATCCCAATCTCATTTTATTGATGCATGTTTCAATGTTATACTCCACCTTCTTTTATAAGTTGTAAATTCAACACATTTTAATTTTTATATCATTAAAGGTTTTTAAAGAGTAATATTTATATATGAATTGTTTTAATTTAGAAAATTACAAATGTAATGTTTTTAAATTATGAATCAATAATGGATTTTCTACCACAATATTCATTATTTGATATTTGGATTCCTCTATAAGAAGTAATGTTTTTAAAATAAAAGAAATTATCATATTCCCTTCTTTACATATTTTGGTATTGAAAATTATTTTGAGAATATATTGATTATGTCAATATAATAGAATTATATCTCATGATTGAAATGAGGAAATTTTATTTTTTACCCATTATTATTTATTTGTTAGGATTATGTTCTGGTTTGTGGGAATATTATACATATATAGGTGGTTTTGTGATAAAACAAGGTTGGGTGAGCCCGTGATAGCTATCCAATGCATTCTGTAATGAGACGAAGTTAAAAAATAAGGTTTCTCTTAAGATATTTAGTGAATATACAATGATGGGTATTCCAAACGTAACCATGATGGTTAATCCTCATGTACATATGAATTCTACAACGAAATTATGATTTGGATTCCACAATTTACCATTATGATTTATGATTTCCATGTAGTGGTTCAAGATTATGATGATTTCTGGGGTTTATAAATATGCATGTACAAACATCTCCTTTTCCATATTCTACATTCCTTACTTTTTTTTGTGCTCATCCCACATTATTATAATGTCTTCATAGGTTATAATTATGGGTAAGAGAAGGAATGAAGTCAAGAAGATTTTAACAAGAAAAAGAATCAATATTTACGTTTAAATTTTTCATATTGTGGAATTTATAGATTCTATTTTAGTTTAATCCACTTTTTTGAACTACTTATGGCCTAAATATCTAAATACCTAAACCTGAAAATATCTTCAATGTGAATTCAGGAATTCAATAATGATTATGCAATATTTAAGGTTGGGGCCTAAGAGTCAAAATTGGTGAGAAATTATTTTTTGGATGTTTCCCATAGAAATAATATTTTACGAATTATTGATATTGTGGTATTTAACTATTACTCATTTAATTTGATAAAATTTAATAAAAGATATATAATCAATAATTTATAGACTATTAATTTTATAAAATCAAATATAATATCATTTGGAGGAAAAAGTGATATTTTTTAGAAAAATGTTTTAACCAAATACATAATTTCATTACATTATAATTAATGAAAATAATATTTAATAATGAAAGATTTAAATGAATTAATATGTTATATATATAAATTTTTTTGTTTAATTACATATAATTATAATTATTTTTCAGATTGTTAATATAAAATCAAATTATACATAAAAAGGATTTTCGTAAAACCGTATATTCGACATGTTTTGAGGGTTTATATTTCAATTAAACTCTTCCACACCCCTAAAATGATTTTGATAAAATATTTTACATAATTGGATTCAGAATAATTAATTATAAAGACCCGTAAATTTCAGGGGAATTTTTTTCTTAATTTTCATTGGAATTTTGCAAGAGCGCATTTTCTGACGGCACCTAATTCCGAGGCCCGGTGTGCTCGGAATCATTTTCCGAAGATTGGCACGGGTACGTTCAGTGAACAAACGAGCGGGTTTTTCTAACTATTGAACCAGTGCTCAGAATCGAATTCCGAGAGCACCGATGGAATCACAACGCCAGTATTTGCTTAGAAAGGCCTTTTTCGGAGTTGCGTTTTCTCGGTGTGGGTTTTAATTTTTGGGGGTAATGTGAAGAAAATAAAATAAAGTGGTGAGAAAACTTTATTTTATTTCACTTAAAGCCACTTAAATCCACTTAAAACCACTTAATGCCACATAAGCTAAGTTGAAGCAGATAGGGTGGAATCCAAAATATTCTACCCACTTGGTAGGATATTTGTGAGGTGGGGCCCGCACGAGCCCCACCCTTTATTTTCCTCTAAGTAACGCACCCACGAAAACTCCTCTTTAATGAAAGTCAACTGGTGCATTTTCAAAAATTCTTAACGCCCCTATTAATTGGGCAGTTAAGTCGTTACCATTAATTAATCGAATTAATGGTTCGTTTCATAACTTGTTTTTCAAATTGTTGGCATGGAATAAAATAAGACCAACACACGTTTTTCTTGTAGTGCCTTGTTGAGAGGATTGATAGAAACTCTAAGCTCTTCATCCTCTTTCTCGAAGAATGCGAATAACGTGAAGAACGTGAAGAACGCGAATAACACCGAACCCTTGGAGATCGACGACGCGACGCCGTGTTCCGCGATGCTGACGATTCTCTTTCAGCGATGTTTCTTCCGCGCAGCAATCTCCGATCATCAACTTCTTGAGGTAGGGGATCACGGTTCTCTAATTCTTTGTGGATTTTATCCTCAACATGGATTTAATTCGTGAAATTAAATCTGTGGGTTTTCATTAACACTCAGAGATTGTCAACGCAACGCCGTGTTCCGCGATGAAGCGACGTGACGATCCTCTTCTTCTGCGACGGTCAATCCCGCGAAGAACTCTCGTTCGACGACTACGACGAGGTAGGAGTTTGTTTTATTTAAATCTTTCTGATTTATACCCGCGGTGTTGATTAATTAATTGTTGTGAGACTTTTAAAACCTCTAACGTGGTGGGTGCGGACTAACGAACAAGTCCGAACCCACCGCCCCTTTCGTTCTTGATGTGTGAAATGGCGGACCTCGACATAGCAGGCGGCACGAACGATGTGGGGTCCTCGCAGTGAAGAACGGACCCCAGGAGGACCTTTGGAGAAGACTGCGTAATTTTCCAACCACCGAAACGCATCCGGTGTTCCGCGGAGCAAACCGCTGGTGCGCCACGCTGGCATGGCGACGCCGGCGGCGGAAGGAGGCGGTGCCCGGCGTGCCTCTGTAGAGATCCGCCACGGCTGAAGCCGCGGCAGCGGGCCGGCCATCCCACGACCGCGCAGGACCGGTGGAGGAGCACAGGACACGGCTGGCTGCTTCGTCCGCTGGCAAAGGCGGCCCCACGCGGGGCCGCGTCATCTTTACGCGGGGGCAGCGCGCCCCCCGCCAAAGGCTCGGGCGTAATAGTCGAGCCGACCCACTGGCCAACCGGCCAGCCGAGTCGCGCTCAGGCCGGGCTAGGTCGCGCCCATCCTGGTCGGACCCGGACCCGGGTTGGGTCGACCCGGTTCGGGCTGACCCATGGGGGGTTGGGCCGGGTCGGTCCGGGCCCAGACCCCCCATTTTCAGACCTTTTCGGTCTTTTTCCCATATCTCGAGATACGAGCCTCCGATCAATGCGCCGTCAGCGGCGATGCAATCCTTTGATCGAGATGGTAGTTTCGGTATATCACACTCAAGGTTTTGGTGTACTTTGGGTTCGTCCGGGTTGGTTCGTGCAGGGAACCAACCGGGCCCTCGGAGTGGAATCACTTATATCTTGAGCTCCGACTACTGATTGACGTGTTGTCGACTTTGTTGGATTCCACTAAGTGAGATAGAAATTTTGGATTACTCTGCTTGAAGTTTGGATTCCATTAGAGTGCGGTTGGGTTGGTTCGCTCACGAAACCAACGGGGCCCCTGGAAAGAAAAAGCCAATAACTCACAGACCGAGCGTCCGACTGACGCACCGTCTGTCTCGTTGATTTCCTCTTGGTGAGACGGAACATTTGGCTTACTCCACTCGAGTTTTGGATGCCTTCGGAGTGCGGTTGGGTTGGTTTTCTCACGAAACCAACCGGGCCCCTGGAACAAAAAAGACAATAACTCACAGACCGGGCGTCCGATTGACGCACTGTCTGTCTCGTTGATTTCCTCTTGATGGGACAGAACTTTTGGATATATCAACTCTGGACTATGTGTTAGATAATGTATCAGACACTCGGCTCGTGGAGCGGACCCTCTCGAACGAGCTTGCTGTGTGTGGGAACCCTAGAGCTGGCTGCGTCTGCAACGACAATGAAGACAGTACGGGAATCCTCCCTGGGTTCGGTAGTGACCAATACGGTACTTTTGGGATACAACAACCCCGGACTATGTGTCAGTTGATGCATCGACCTCTTGGCCGGTGGAGTGGACCCTCCCGGAATGAGCATGTTGTGTGCGGAAACCCTAGAGCCGGTTGAGACTTGACGACTGCTGATCGAACGACTCGGTGTGTTACAGATATCCTAGTGGGAAGCACTTGGTCGTAGCAGCATACCCACGGCGGAGGAGCGCTTGGTTGTAGTGGCAGAACCGCGGTACTCAATAGAAGGAGTACCTATGGAGGCTATGAGGCGGAGCGCTTGGTTGTAGTGGCAGACCCACGAAGGAGGAGCGCTTGGTTTTAGCGGCTGACCTGTGGTACTCAAAAGAAGGAGTACCTCTAGAGGCTATGAGGGGGAGCGCTTGTTTGTAGCGGCAGACCCATGGTGGGAAGCGCTTGGTTGTAGCAGCATGCCCACAGTACTCGATAGGTGGAGTACTATAGCAGTCCAATGTTAGAGGGAAGCGCTTGGTTGTAGCGTCATAACCACTGTACTTGATGGATAAGGAGTTTCACAATAGCTATGGTTTCAACATCATGATCGATCCTATGTGGGTCATTGCGGGGGTTAATACCTACCGATCCTTTGTGGGTCCGACGGCTTAGATGAATCAGTGGCTACATCTGATCATCTCTATCGTCTTACGAAGCAGTATATCCTATGTGAGCTGAATCCTTTTTTCATTCCTATGTGGATTGTGTTGTGCTATCCTTTATGGATTTACGTTTTTCTTTCCTGTGTGGACTGGGTTGTACTTGGGCTCGGATGTTGGAGTCGAACATGGAATTGATGACTTAGGTATATGTATGGGCATATACCTAAGAAGTGTCAGATGTTACTTCATGGTTGTATCTTACCTTTGTGGATTATCCTTTGTGGATTCTGGGAGACCTTCGGGGGTCTCGGAGTCCCTACTCAGTAGCTTATACTAACCCCTGAATGGGTTATGCCCGCACTACGTTGTGTTGGTTGCAGACGACAGACAACACTAATCGTGGTTGAGGCTTGCGGAGTAGGACAGTACCTGGAGGTGGTCCACTGGGTGGGATGTACTCGGAGCGGTCGGCTAGACCCGAGGAGTAGTGAAGGCTATCTGTACCCACCCTTCAGGTGGGATTTCCAGTGGACAGCTCGACGTTGCGGCTTTACATTTCAGTTGCTATTTTCCCTTTCCATTTGTACTTTACTTTCATTTTGGGTTTGTATACTGACCCACTTACTTTTCCACAATTACTCTTGTACCATTTTTTACTTAGTGTTAACTTCTGCCTGCTTGCTCTGTGGTGTTTGTGGTTTACTTTACAAAGGAAATTCTTTCCCTTTTTATCGGGATTTACGCCTTGGTGCTAGTCGTCAGCCCCTGGCCTATGGAAATCGTGCTTAGGGTAGTCACGAAACGGGCCCCGAGGACAGGTCTTGACATTAATATTAAGTAATATTTTCAAAATATTATTCGGTAATAATTAATAGTAAAAATAGTAAAAATTGACAATTATAGTACCGGTAAACAGTTTTACTAGAGTTAAATCTAAAAAAATAATGATTAATGTGGGAAAAACATACTCAAAACACATTGGATGGTTTTTTTCAATCATAACCTTACACAACTACAATATAAAGAAATTTGGAGATATATTTCCATGAAATTGACATGAAATTATTTGAAAATATTGAAATATTACAAGTCTTCCACTCACCTCAATTATAAAGTGGATCCTCCTCCCATCACATCGTGAAACCTCTCAAGATATTTATCTCATCAAAACCTAGATAAAATATCTCCCTTATATCCTATACACATTATAGTAATTCTAATCATCCTAAAAGACTAACTCTTGGGTCATTAACAAGATATACAAAGGATTTTCTTCTAATAAAATGTAATAATCTTCACAAAGATCTTTCAATTTATATCTTGTTTTAACATATGAAATATCATTTTAAAAATTATGATATAATAAAAAAAATATACGATTTTATGAGATGTTTTTTATTGAAGAATATTTATCTATCTCTATCTCCATTAAATTGGAAATAAAACCATAACTCATGAGTACGACGAGCATCCTTCTTTTGAACTAATGTAATTTTTTTCCACCACCGAATCACATTGGTAGTCATTGTGAAGGAAAATGAAAATAAATATGAAAATTATGAAAATTTAATTATTTTTTAAATATAATATATCACCACCATTCAGACCGTTTCACCAATTAGGTAAATAACAATGTAACTCATGCATATGTATGACCTACTCTTTCAATGAAGCGATGTGATTCATTTTCAATGATTTTATATTAGTAATAACTATAATCAGGTATATATTTTGTAAATATGATATTTATTTCTTTAATATCATATTTTATGATAGAATTATATCTTGTTCACTAGAATTAGATCTTCCATGAAAAAATGTTCATGGGGAAATGAATGAGTTAACACCCAAAATAATGGTAATAATAAAATATTGTTAATGAATTAGTAATAATTGTTATATTTGGATCATATATGATACTATAAATATGAATATGGTTCGATTAAAATTTAATAACATGTCTAAAAAAATTAGATAAGAGGTTAATGAATTATCATCTAAAGGTAATCATGAGGTAAGGGATATCATCTCAATTTAAATTCTATTTGGACATTTTTATTATATTGAAACTATTCACTTTTATGTGGTATATGTAAAATCCCATTAAAAAATTTAACCAGAATACATATTTTTTCATGATGATTAAAATTACAATTCATTTCAATTATTTCATGTTCTTTTAATTAACAATTTCGTTAACCTTTAATTTAATTTACAATTTCAATTTTTTTGGATTGCGCTTATTTTATTTGATGGAATATGAAAACCAACATTTCTTGAATTCTAGATTTTTTAAAATCATCATGATATTTATTTAGTTTTCATAATTTGTTTCCAAATTTTTCTCTATTTGGTTCTTGATTAAAACAAATAAATGTTTAAAATAAAAGTATGCATTATTTCAATTTTAATGGGACACATTTTTATTCCATGTTCGTATTATTCAAAAACAATTACAAAAATATTTATTTATTAATCAAAATTTATATTATTGATATTGAATGTTATAGTTTAATTTTTAGATTATCTTCATGGAATATATTTAACTATTTTTGAAAGGTTCAATTTTGAGTTTCCTTAAAAAATGTAAAAAAAAGATTATTTTAAATTTATATGGAGATAACAGGAATCCCGACCACCATAAACATTTTATGATATTTATATTATTCTTCACATATTCAGTTTATAAAAAATTATTTAATGATTGATTATTTCAATTTTTTATATCCATTTTCTTTATTCTTCCAGTGGATAATATTTTACAACGATACCTATATTTCTATTGAAATGATGGCCACTTTTATCACCTAATAATTTTGTTCTCATTATCATTATATTGAAAAAATCACATTCTTATATTGATTTTTCCTTTTATTTATCTATATATATACATTGTTTCATGGATATGATTGTTTCATAAAATTCATAGCATTTTTAGCAATAATTTATTTTTTCTTAATGCTATTTTACTAATTGTATAGAATCACGAATAATCAATATTCATTACTAGAAAATAATATTTATCAAAAAGGAATAATGATTATGGATTTAATTTTTCATTCATTTTATGAGGATTGAATTGGAGATACAATGACGGTTGGACCCCAACAACAAATACTCACTTGGTGCATAAAATAGTATCTTGTGACAAATTACTTTTCCAAATTAAATGGGGTTTTTTATACCTACCCATATTTTTAAAAAAATCTTGGATCAAGGTCTTAATAGTATAGATATCATGATATATCAGATCACGAGGTATGATATTAATAATTTTAATTCGTTAAAATTCAGTTAATATTATACATGATATTATTTTATTGATATTATTTTAAGATGAATTTTCAGAAAAGTTATTGACTAAATGAAACATGACTTTCTTTATTTACCATTCCATATTTATTATTACTCATTTAATCATGATATCATCTACTATATGTAACCATTAATAATAATTTGATCACACCATTTATTTTCAACATGATATGAATAATAATGCATTGAATGAGTTAAATGAATAATAATTTTTTTCCATTACTATGTATTATATTTTATTCCCAATGTTAAATATGAATCATTTATATATATTACTCTCTAATAATACTAAAGTAATCATTACCTTAGATTATAACCCCTGTATCTATATCAATTTAATAATATGAAAACCATATTCAGGTTAACGGTGTCAGGGTTTTAATAGTTGGAATGATAACTTGTTAGGTGGAACCATGTGAACTAGATATATGATAACATATAGTAGGGAATATAACCCAAGGAAAAAACCATAAGGATATGTCTAATTATGGAATTAAATATTCAATATTTTATATTATAGATATTTTGTGGCCTTTCCTAGTAATACATTGTTATCTAGATACTATAGGGGGATGTGGTTTTATCATAGATTCATCTTGGGGTAATAACCATACAATGATCTTGTCTACTATATCTCAACCATAATTCATTTTAACGGGGATTATTCCCTTTTTTCTCACATTATTTGAACCTTCCATTTTATTTACTTTGGATAGTTCATATTTTATTTCTATACCATTAAAAATATTTAATTTTTTTTGAAGATACACCCAATGAATCCATATTTTAGAATTATGATATTAACCAGGCGTAAATTTTTATCTTATATAATTAATTGAATCATAATTATATTTATGTATTATGATTATAATTTATAATTTTTAAGATAATATATTTTTATCCATTTTTTATAAATAATCCCTAAAAGAATTAATTTTATCTACACTCATAATCAATGTAGACATTTCACTGTAGAGAAAGCCATACAACATGAGTTGGAGATAAGCAGACCATGGATCTATTTGGGAAGATAACCATGATTATGACTAATAACCTTGTAAATATAGAGAGATAAAACTTTTACCCCATTATATAAAGTTATTTTCTTGTTTCATATGATATAATCACATATTATTTAGTAGTACTAGTAATCCTAGGGTTGATGTGAAATTGAATAAATCCATTGAAAAAATATTTGTTTCCTTGGAACATGATGGAAAAGATAAAAGTTATACTTCTATTATTCTATCTCAAAGGAGGCACTGATCAATGGTTCTTATTGATCATTAATTTTTAGGAGGAATAAGAAAGAAATCATAGGGAATGGAATTATTTTTTTGAAGCATTATTGAAAAAATATTTCCCTTGTGAAAATTGAAAAGTATTGAAGGGAATATTACTCATCTTAGTGAGAATGGAGAAAGGATAATTTTTTGAGTAGGAGGATTCATTTACCATAATATCTAAGAATTCTAGGGATTAGATATGTTATACATAATTTTGGATGGACTATTTCATTAAAGGTATTAAGTTGTGTCTCTGATAGAAATTTGTTTCGAAACATTTTCACCATATGATCGAATTGTTTTATAGACCATAAAAATAAAGAATATTTTTTCTATGTCCTTTATATTCAATAGAAATAAGGAGAACAATAGGTTGAATAAACTCCAAGAAAAAGGATATGCACCAAAGATGATGATAAAAATAAAGTTGTTTTTTTTCATTGATTTAATCCCTCATGAAACAGCAATAACAAAAAAAATCCCTGTAAAATGGTAACTGTGAAATTAGTTATATTAAAGAATAACAAGCACAGTTGTGTGATATTGGATTTATACAACCTAAGGTTTCATATGGGGATCCCCTATAAATTTCAATAATAATAATGAATGATCAATGTAATAATTAATTTATTTTATTATAAAAATGAATAATTATATATCACCTCCTATTGATTACATATTCAATAAACTTTATGTGGTTCAATATTGTTCAAAGATTGAACATTATTATGATTAAAATCATTTTTAGGTAATGATGGAATATATTATAAAGACAAAAATTCGAATCATATATGTAATATTTGAGTTTCTATTTATTTGATTTGGACTAAATAATACACCATATGTTTTTATGGATCTAATGAACAGATTATTGAAAACCTAACCTGAAAATATTTTTGTGGAATTATTTCAAGATATCTCGGTTCATTATAAAATATTGTCGGACCATGGTAATCACTTTCAGATCATTATTGAGACTATTATATGGAATGAGTTATATAGTAAATTTATAATGATTGAATAATGGATATAAAAATATTATTTTAGTATCCATATCAGATCCAATGTTGGAATTTGAGTCGATCCTACAATGAGAATGATAGTAAAATATTTTTCTACACTAGTGAACATAACTTATGTCCTTAGTTTCATTAGTTTAGTAGCGTATTATCGTAAATATTTCTAAAATGTTTCTATATTAGCTCACACATTAACCATGTATACATGTAAAGGGGTTATGTTAATATGGAAATCAAATATGAATAATGATATGAATAATTTAAGGTGATGTGATTCAACACTATGATTTTGACACTGCCATTATAAAATAATTGATTTTGGATAAAAAGTGAATCATTGAAGAAGGGAATTAGTAACGGCCTTATGTAGATAGATAATGTTATTTCCTTTGAATCAATGTAGTTATAGACTCATGGACCATACTATCAAACTCGGGATCACTATTTATCACCCATAATATTTTCATTGATGATATATAAAAATTATCTCTATGGTTAAATTTTTGAGATATACACATACCCTGAGATAAAACATTATATCTTTTCATAGAAATAAATCAATATGATGAAATGAAATGTCTTAAATTACTCAAGCATTGTTATTTCAACATCACACTACCACTCAGGGAATGAAAACAAGTAGAGGATTATTTAAGTAGGAAAGATCATTGAGTCCTTACCAAAATGGGGATTGACATAGATCCAATGTTTCTGTATATAGTATATACGAAATTGAGAATGGTTAATTAAGAGGAATCATCAATTGATTTTCAAATAAATTTTAAACAATTTTTTTTTAAATATAATTTTTTTTAAATTCTATGATGATAAATTTTAAAATAATATTAATTCAATTAATGATGGGAAATTTATAAAATTCATTTATTTAGATGGAATTTGAAAATTGTGAAGGATAATATATGTTCTTTCAAAAATGATTTAGGAAGATAATTTTTAGAAGATTATAAATAATGAATTTCTCTATACATTATGGTATCACCAGGATGTATATGTATTTGATTGTGCAATTTTGGTGGGAAACATGAATTAGAAAATTGTTAATTATAAATAACGATGAATGGGTTTTTAACATGTGAAGGGTGAGAGAAAACATACTAAAGGATTCACATGACCTCCGCCTATTCTTATGTGAAAATGACATGACATTACTACGTAATGTTTCACAAAATTTCCAAATTTTCTTATAAATAATAATTTAATATGGTTTATTGTAGATCTACAAACAAAATATGAACATTTTCTTCTTGTAAGAAAATATTTAGATGTTGATTGAATTGTATGGATCTATATTAAATAGGTTTTATGAGATTATGGGGAACCTATTTCAATTATATTTGATCAAGATTCTCGATTTGCATCAAAATTATTGAAGTGACTTTAAAAGTATCTTGATACTGAGTTTCATTTGAGAACAACCCACTTTCATCAAAGTGATGGAATGTCCCATGAGACAATTTCAATTATAAAATACATTTTTGATCATTCACATTTGAGATTCAATTTATATGGGATCAATATTCTTGTTTTCTGTTGTTCTTTACAATATTTCTCATTTCTGGTATTATAAGGGTATCAAATAATGCATTATATGGAAATAAATTTCGACATCAACTTCTTCTATAGAATTTTGTGAATGAAAATTTATAGAAACATAAACCACTGTAGAGATAATAAAAAATATAAATAATAATCAGTCTCATATTACGGAAGCTCAATGAATGAAAATTATTTTTTCTAATAAACAAAATAAGTATTTTGAATTTTTATTCGGAGGTTATGTTTTATTAAATGTGTCTCTATAGAAGGGTGTCATATGGCTCAAAACGAAGAAAATACTGATCCGTAGGTACATCAATCATTTTTAAAATTTATAAATAATTGGTTCCATTGATTACTAAATGGAAATTACACCAATCCTCTCAAAAGTAAATGATGTGGATTATATATAACTATTATTGAAATACATTCCATACCTGATTCATGTTATCACCTATGAAGAAATATAATTATAACCTCATCTATATTATGGTGAATAAAACATCCATATTCATGACACTATTTAAAAATTATTCTGGAGTTGAATGAATCGACTATCAAAGCTAATTTGTAAAAATCATAAAATAGAGGATGTAATTTTGGAACTAATTGGTATTTTGAAGAAGAACCAACAACATTTTACTAGAAAGTTATATCTATTACAACCTTATGTATGGAACATTTGAAAGAGAAACTAATATAAAATACTGATTAAGTTATAGTAATTTAAAATTTTATATCAATAAAACTACAACCTGAGTATAATTTCAATATTATAGAGAACAAAAAAATTAATTTGATATGGTTAATCTTTTAATAAATTTACTTCATCCAAAAAATCCTAGAATGAATTTTGGAAATTTAACCATAGAAATAAGATTTTAAGAATAGTAAAAAATTTCATATTTACCAAATTATCCTTTTAATTTTTATCATGTATTACAATATTAATATTTAACTCTTTATATATAATCATATTTAAAAAAATAATGATAATATAATTTGGATGTAAAAATGGATACTGGTCAAAAATAAATTTAAAAAAATAATAATGTATTTCCATAATAATTAATTAAAATAATATGTAATGAAAAATGATTTAAATAAAATTTATATATTATATATCTAAGTATAACAATATAAATCTATATAATAATTATTATTAGTCAAATTGTTAATATTATATCATATTATGATGGAAAGATATATTTTTTGATCCCTAATTTGTAGAAACATTTTGTACGTTTATTATTAAATGAAATTCTACCACTTATGTGAATGGAATTTGGTTAAATGGGTTCCATATTTAGAATTAAAATTATTATTATAATGTAATAATGTAATCATTTTTTTTTTTCAACAGTGAATATTAAAAATAATAAAAGGTAATTGTTATGGTTAATGATAAAATGGGGTTACCAGGGGTAGTCAATAAATAAAAGGGATCAAATGATGAATAAACCGGTTAAAATTACATTTTTTTGTTATATATAAATATTAATATTATACACATTTAATTTATGATATTTTGGAAAAATATGTTTTGGATATTGACCTGAAAAAGTTGAAAACATTAGAAAATTACAAGGGTTCCACTTACATCATTTAAAAAAGGCCACCTCCTCTCATAATTTCTACACACATATAACAAAATTTAGCTTAACCAAACCCTACAAAAATATATCACCAACATCCTTATTCAATTTTTATCTATTCATTTCATCTCAAAATACAAAATCATATTTGTCATAATAAGGGATCTCAAAGAGATTATTCAATGGCGGGATAATTTTCTTCACCATGCCCTTTTTTAATCATTCTTTTACTACGATACTTTATGTCTTAAGAATTATATAATAATAACAAAAATAGCTCACAAGATTTGAGATATTTTTATTTTTGTCACAAAACATTTATCAATCTCTCTCTCAATGAAATGACAAACAAAACCACCCCTCGTGCATAAGTAGAACTACTACCATATGAACATATTTATTATGTTTTGCATCAGAGAAAAAATGGTATAGTAATAATGATTGAACCAATAAACATGTATTATAATTTTGAAATAATATTTAATCTATAAATTTAATATATCAACTACTTCATTGACTATTCACCCATTAAGGAAATGATAAATTCTTTTGCACAAACATATGTCCTACCATATGCACGAAGCAATTTAATTCATTTCCCATGTTTAAATTTTATGTATGATAATGAAAATGTATATAATGAATAAATATGATACAAACCATATTAATATAATTCTAGATAAGTTATTTATAACAGACAGAATATTAATACCTAAACAATCATGAGAAAACGAAGTATTTAATACTCAAAATATTGGTAGTAGTGAAATATTATTAACGATCAGTAGATAAGATGTAATAAGTGAATAATATATGACATTTACAATATAAATGAAGTAATAATTTAAATTAATAAAATATTTTAAACTTTTATTCAATATTTTGAACAACTTTTATATACATGAAAGCATGTGGTAAGAGATTTCGTCCCAATTTACATTATATTGATTCATATTTCTTATTATGCTCCTAAAAAGATTATTAGGTATATATATTTATCCTTTTATGTATTTAACATAGATAAAAATTAATAAATGATTATTAATAATCAAATTCATGTTTATTCATTCAAAATATTTGTAGTTTAAATATATCTAAAGTGGTAAGAATTTATTTTTCATTATAATTTTTTTGAGTTATATTATTCTCTTTGAAAGTATATTAAAACCAATTCTTCATAAAATCCATATATTTTCTTATCATCTTGATATTTATGGTGTATAAATATTTTGTACCAAATTTTACTCTCTTTTGAACTTGAACTATGAAAAGTAAATTTTAAAAGAACGACTGATTTTATTTCACATTTAATAGGATATTTTTGTTCCATGTTCATATTTTACAATATTTTATTAAAAATATCTTTTTTAGTAATAAAATTATGTATTATGGAAAATTTATATTCTCTATGAATTTTTTAAATTTATTAACAGAATCTTTACAATGTGTTATAAAAGACCATTTTTAATATTATCTAAAAAAGGTAATTTTTTTAAACATATAATGATAACAGAGATCCATATTTTCATTACTATTTTTACGATATTTATATTTTTATATAAACTTTCAATTTTTTGTAAATTAAATATATTTAATTAATAATTATTTTAATATTAAACTTATCATTTATTTAATCATGAAAAGTTCTTGATTTAATTAAAAACCAATATTTCAGATGAAATGAAGGTGACTTCATACCCCTTATTGTTTTTTGGCTATTAAAATTATATGGAAACATTCACATTATTTTAATCATTTTACATTCCATTTCCCAAAAATATCCCTTGTAAATTGTAATATAAATATGATTATTTCCTAAACTACATACCATTATTCAATAAAATTCTTTTATAAATGTTACTTGATTGAATCCAGAAAATAATGAAAAATATATATTCATTACTCAATACAAATATTTATTGACTAGTAATATTTTTTATGAATTTAATTGATCACTAAATATAAGATGATTGATTTGGAAATCAATTGTTTCATGGGGTATGATTATATAATTCCCCTTTATTCATTGTTAGTTCTCATTAAAAACATCATTTGGATAAATTAAATGTGTTTTTTCGTTTATACATACATATAGTTCTAAAATATTACTGAATAAGTTCTGAATGGTATAGATATCATGATTTCTGAGATCATGATGTCCAAGATTATGAATTTTATTTATCAAGAAATTATTTATTATTATCCATGTGATTATAGCATTTATATTATCCATAGAAGCATTTTATTGTCTTTTTATTGATTAAGTGGGATGTTTCTTCATTATTTACTTTCCATATTAATTGAATTTATTTATTCATGAAAACATGCACTTTATGTAACATTTACTAAGCATTTGAGATAACACTTATTTTTTCCATTTCCTTGGATATTAAGAAGATTTCTTTGAATGTGTTTAATAATGGTGAAAGTTATCTATAACTATGATTTATATTTTATTCCAAATTTAAAATGGGTATCATATTTGAATCTCCATCACCGAGACAACTAAATTGTTTGTTATGCCAAGATTATAACCCTTCTATCTTGGAAAATGTAATAAAAAACCATATACTAAGGTTTATTAGATCCATGTTTATTACAATTTCAATTTGGAGTATTTAGAAATACAATAACCAAGTCTATAATAATATCATACAATATCCATATAAAATTGGTGATGATGATGATTCCTTTAAGATGCTGTCACTAAACTGGTAACTCTTAAAATAATAATAATAATGAATCATATTCTATAATCTTATGCTTCATATAATCCCACCAAAACGTTTGTCTTAAACTAATATATATATTGATGTTATCATAGGCTATAGGGAAATTTATCTTTTTTATGACATAAATAATTACTTATTAATATTAAGTATTTTTAAAAAACATGTACTCTTATAATTTCATCACACCGTATTTATATAAAATGAATTCCATATTCACATAATTCATAATATTTTTTTTATTTTTTAAAATCTTATCATCCAACTAGGACCGTTTTATGTTCTATAGTGAAGATAAATTGAAAATTATTTATAAAAATTGTGACATTTCCCATTAACCAATATTTCTATTGTAAAAATTTACTATATCAATATGTATATTATATTTTTTCATTATTCATTTTAGTCAAAGATCTATGATAATTCATAAAAAATTCATCTTCTATGTTTTTTTCCTTCTCAAAGTGGTTGGGTATTGGGAAATCATAATCCTGGAGTTTATTTAGCCGTTATCTTTGTCTTATATTTAGGTATTGTTTTGAAAATATATATTTATGACTCATGTGATCATTTTATATATCATATATTTCACTATATTGATAATGAGTTTATATCTTCGTGGAAAATATTAAAGCTGACAACTATAGATCATATGTTCTATAATTATATTCACTGATGTCTAAATATCATTATGTATAAGAAATAACTCTATTATTTAGAATAATGAAACTTTAATGGTCACCCTTTAATGAATCACAAAATATCAAAAAATTGTCCATTCTAAATTATAACAACCTGAGATTTTGTGAAATATATATATTTAAATTAATATTAACCTTTGATATTTTTCATTTCATAGAACAGTAAAAATTGTCTTCACTATGTATATAATTCATTTCACATGACACTGTCTTGGAATACATTACATGAAATAATAATGTTAGCATACATTACACTCAAGATTGACGTTCCTCGATGTCTTCCAAAACCCGCAAGACTGAGTGTAACATAACTATAATATGTTATTCAAAATAATTTTTCAATGGTATATAATATAGAAATTATTTTTTGGATATTAATGGTATTAAATAAAATAGGAAAATATGGGGTTTACATAAATATATGATTAATTCACAGGTTACCAAATAATTAAAAATGTATAGGGTAACTGATTGAATAAAAATGAAAATATAATAATCGTCACACTGATTTTTTATCCTTGTAAATTAAATAAATTTCATTTGGTAAGTTATATTATTATTATAAATATGTTACATATTCAATAAACTATTTTTCATATTCATCCAAATGATTCGATAAACAAAAGATACGAACAAGCCAATTTTTAATCATAAAAACACTTTTTATAATAATGGTGGATTCACCGCCTATTAATGGAGAACCTATTATAAATACAAATTTTGGTAATCCAGTAGATTAAAGTTTTCAAAATAAAATTCATATTTGGAGTAGAGTATAAAAATTAGGTTATGATATTTTTTTTCAAATTTTTTTGTAAGGGTTCATTTTTTTAATTAATAGTTAATAATACAAGAATTTCATTCAAAAAAACCATTTCATAAAAATAAATTTTAAGGGTAAATTATTAACTTAATTGTTTTAATATATTATTTAGAGAAATATTTTATCAATTAATCCAATTTATTTCATTGGAACCAATTTCCTATAAAAATTGGATATAAAAATAAAACAATGTTTTGGACATTTTTACATTGAAACCCGTATTGTTCTCCCATAATAGGGATTAATTATAAATTAATTTCTTCCACTTATATTAATATAAATTGTTAAAATGGATTCCAAATTTAGAATCATAATAATTTGTAATGTATAATAAGGTCATCTTTTTTTATCAAAAAATATTAGTGAACGTGATTAAAATTAGTTACATTGGTTAAGAAAAACATTAAGTTAATAATGTACAAAACCTTAAATATAAGACCCAAAATGACAAATAAAATGGTCATAACCAATTTTATGAACATTTTAAGTCATTTACCATCAATTATTGATTTTTTCTGTTTGGTATGTATTTCTTTTGAAAAAACATGGCTAGGCCTAACTTGTTTTCAAAATTTACTTGTGTGTCCTCTCCCCTCCCTATAAAAGGAGACCACCTCAACCCATATCCTTACACCAGTGAAGCCCCATGGATCTCCTAAAATCTTCCAAAAAAATATCCCAACTCTTTTAAATTTATCCTATAAGCCTTACCTTGGGCACAAGGCAACTCAAGTAATACTGTTGGCACAAAACAGAAGTAGTTACCCGATTAAAGGGTAATGTCTTCTCTTAAGCTCATTTCCATTATTTTCCATCTCCACCCCATTCACATTATTCCATTATTGTATGAAAAAAATAGTTTCATGAATACACTAGAATTTTTTTTTTCTAATTTTTTACCTTTATTTACACAGACCTCTATCTAATGGGTATCAAATATATTGTTTACGTCACAATGAACTACCACCTCACTAAATGATGATTGTTTATTTTTATTACTGCGTCTCATAGAGGAAATTTTGATGGAAAATATATTTATATATGTAATATATTATATTATTTATTTATTTAATCTTATTTATTCATTTTAAATCACATATCTTTTTACTCTTCATTTGGTGCAATTACAAAAATTTCATTTCAGAATGTGTGGTCTACCGCCCCCTCAATGCGTTATGATTCATTCACACACTACATGAAATGTATTAAGGATTGTTTTAGTGATATTATATGATTTATATACCATTCTAATATTACATTAATTAGATTATATATAATACAATTATATGTCAATTTCTTTATTTCTTTCAATATGAAATAAAAAAAGAAACATCGTTCATTTATACGTACGACTTAACTTCTCCATGAACGGTGTATTCCATTTCATACTTTTATATTCTAAGGATAATTATAATAAAAATATAATGTATATACATTATAATTATATTGTGGTATACATTTTGGAATAATGATATAAGTATTAGGATCAACGATATAAAAAATTAAGACACATGTGAAGAACAAAGTGAACATTACCCGAAGTGAAACTTTTACATAAGATAATTAAAAAGTAGGTAATATAAGGTCATAATAAAACCATATATGGTATTATGTATAACAATATTATTATTAAAATAATTTATAGTCACGACCCACCTTCCCCAAAAGGAGGGAAGGGTCAGCAGATTGCCAGGCCCTTCCTTCTTTAAGTTGAAGGATAGATAATGACCCCCGAGACCCGCCTTCAGTAGGTCCTGGAGTGGCAACTAGCAACAAGGGAATAGAAATTTCTCACAAATGGAAGGAATTACCCCTTTTTTTATAGTATTGGGAGATAAGATGAAGAATCTCAACAACACCAAGGTGAATGAAAAGTAAAACCAAAAGTAAACCATTCCCACATGCATGTTTGAAATGTAAAAGCCATAAGGTACAAAAGATAACTACAAAGACAAGTACCAACTAAAGAAAGTAGCAACTGCAACTGCCCCGAGGGTCCGAGCTAGTATAGTCCTGTGCGATCCTCGAAGTCCTCCTGGAAACTTGAAAGAAGTTTTATATACGTAGGGTAAGCATATGAGTACACTCAGTAAGGAAAACCAAGGACTCTCGTGCACAAGTGGGGGAACATACTAAAGTCCCGTGAGAAAAGGAGTATACCAAACACCTATCAAGGTAAAATATCCACCCAAGACTCACCAGGGCACACTCCCAAAATAACGCAAGTTAGGTTATATATATAATAAGATCACATCGATGTTCAGGTACCCCACCCCACTTTCCCACTGTTTATTGAGACATCCTATGAATCGGACCAATCCCGCCATTCTCACTGCAGTCCCACTACCACACCCGCCCGCACACACCTGGGCCACAACCACACGCAGTCCCACTGCCAAATTCTGCCTGAAAACACCTGGGCCACAACCACACGCAGTCCCACTGCCGAATTCCACCCGCAAACACCTTGGCCACAACTACCACCACCACGCCCGAAGACACATGGGCTAGAAGATCCACTGCCACGCCTGAAGACACCTGGGCCCCATCCCGAAGACACTTGGGAAAACACCTACCGCACAAACCTGGAATACCACCACACTACCCCGCCCAAAGGTTCTTGGGATAATAATGGACCTTAGGCCATCACATCCTGCTCGAAGATACTTGGGCTATCTGAGAAAGGGAGCATAAAAGGAGCTAATAGCCAGCCACTAATAATATTGTTGGGAAAAAAACACTCCCCCATGAAATGGGGGTGTTCGGCACTAAGTTCTGAACTTGGGTGGGGTGCGAAAAAGAAACACAAAACTAAAAAAATATAAGTATAGGTAACAAGAACTCACCCAAAGCTCATGTTTTTCTTCGACCAACCTAAGAACACGATAGGACTAATGTCCGAGTCACAACTCACGTCATCCAAAACCAATCTATCCCATTATTGTATCAGTAACAATGTTCAAATAAGTTTATGCACTACTGGGAAACTAAACCATAAGTATAACCGAGGAAATCAACCAGTCAAGCATCAACCATAAAACCCACACCCGGTTCTTAACAGCAGAGGATCCCACCCCAATTTGTGATATAAAGAAGGTAGCCACCCGGTCTTAAAACTCGCAACCACTAAATCCAGAACAACATGGGATCCCATCCCCACTTCCACAACCACCAAGTGTCTTGAAATAGGGGATCACATCCCCTCCCACATCTCCAGCAATCAGCCCAATAAAGGGAATAACCAAGCCACTACCACCATCACAAAGCAGGGTCATACTGGTAATTTTAGATTTAAACAATTTAACACACTCCATGACTTCAAATTCTATGTGTATTAACCGAGAGTTATCACAGAAGTATTGATCCTGGTGCTTCAAATTTATTCATCCAGGTATACATGATTAACCAATTTAATTTTCACAACAGGATTTCACAATTACAAACAAGCCATAAAAAAATCATGAGGGTTCATTAGTGCACAGAGAGAGACCACCAACAGCCATGATTTTCAGAAGGCTTAATCCAGCACAACTCAGAAAGAAAATCATAATATAAAATAGCAACAACAATCACAACCCCTTACCCTTCATTCTTTAAAACTTCGTTTATTATCATGATTAAGGTTCGGTCCAACCAATCCAACAGAAACGAAAGAACGCCCACCCCGCATGATAGAAAAAAGTGAGAGATAATGAGAAAAATTCCCTACCTATTTGATCGATGATCCACGCTTAGCCCGGGCGCGCAACTTTATGGATAACGATGAGGCACACCCGATGCACTAGAAGCTGTTTCTTGAAAATCCGTGATTGAGGAAAAGAAGAAACCATGCCTAACCCTCTTCTTTATAAAGTCCGCAGATGGTTGAGATCAAAACGCAAAACCACGTAAAGGGCGGGAGTCGTGGGTTGACACGTTCTGGTCTAGTGGTTTAAAACGACTCAATAATTCATTAACCATTCAATTAAAACTTTTATGGGTGTTAAAGGTCATTAAAACGCGCATAAACGAGTTAGAATAGGGTTTAAAATCCTAATCACGTGAGAAGGAATGCCACTGGAAAGAACTCGCGGGGTAGGCCAAATCCACTGGTAGCTGCGCTACCGGTAGGCTGCAGCCACCTTTAGGCCGAGATACTGGTAGGTTGGAGCTACCGGTAGACGGAGCTACCGGTAGGCTGCAGATAAGAGTACTCCAAGCTACTAGTAGGCTGCAGCTACAGGTAGGTCGAGCTACTGGTAGGCTGCAGCTACAGGTAGACTGAGCTACCGGAAGGCCGAGCTACCGGTAGACAGAGCTACCGGTAGGCTGAGGCTACCGGTAGACCGAGCTACCGGTAGGCCTGATACCGGTAGGCTAAGGCTACTGGTAGGCCTAATCCACTGAGATCCCAGTCCAGAAAGCCCAACACGAGGTTTTCACAAAGTAGTGGACCCCAAAAACCCGGGCCATTACATCAGATACCTTTTCAATGATTCTCGTCCTCGGGAATAAAAACAAACCAGAAGGAAAGAGAGGGTCTGAACAACCACCTAAGAAGATACCTCTTAGGATTGAACCTATGCTTACTAAAAACACTTCCCTGTCAAGAACCAAGCAACATACCATTCCAAACTTCCCAGGCATGTGGGTTGGGGAGTCTCCTCCCCCATGTCAAGATATTATCCACTTGGGGCGGCACTAACTTGCCCACACGGGTCTAATCGCATCTACCTTAATGCATCTTCATTATGGTTCGGGTCCTCTCCTCCCCCATATCCACGGGTTTTCACACACATCTAGAGGAAAGAAAATCAGTACATTCCATAGCCAAAAATACAAAGCGTTCTACTACAACAGGTACAACAAGGAACAAGCTCAAAACAACTCTAGGTACTGGGCACGCATCTGTGCTTCCCTCTACCACGTACTCTCCTCAAGCCCATCATGTCTCCACAACACACAAACCAAGGGAATGGTTATCCCATGAAGCACCTTCTCCTTGCGATCCTCGATCATCACTGGTCTATCCACAAAGGTCACATCGTCCTCGATATCCAGCTTCCCCCAATCAAGGATGGGTGAATCGTCATGCAGATATCGATGGAGCTGGGACACATGAAAGACATCATGTATCCTAAGTAGCGGCGGTGGTAACACTAGCTGATAAGCCACTTCGACAACCCGTCGTAACACTTCGAAGGGTCCAATAAACCTGGGAGAGAGTTTACTCCCCTTTCCAAACCTCTTCTTCCCACACTGAGGGAGACCTTCAAGAACATGTGGTCTCCAACCTCAAAATCCAAGGGCCTCTTCCTGGTATCTGCATATGACTGCTGTCGGTCCTAGGCCGCTTTCATCCTTTCCCGTATGAGCTGAACCTTCTCTGTCGTGCTCTGCACCACCTCCGGGCCAAGGATGTCTGCCTCTCCAACTTCGGTCCAACACACAGGTGATCGGCATGGCTTCCCATACAAATCTTTAAACGGGGCCATACAGATGGTAGAGTGGTAGCTATTATTGTAGGAAAACTCTATTAGAGGAAAGTATCGCACCCATGATCCCCCCGAGTCCAGAACACTTGCCCACAACATATCTTCCAAGGTATGGATGGTGCGCAATGTCTGTCCATCTGTTTGGGGATGGAATGAAGTGCTAAGATGCAACTAGGTGCCAAAAGCATGCTGCAATCCCCTCCAGACTCGCGAGGAAAACTGTGCATCCCTATCTGAGACTATAGACCTCAGAACCCCATGCAGCCGCACCACCTCATCCACATACTTTCGTGGCAAAGCATCTACTAAACTCGACTCCTTGATTTCGAGAAAGTGAGCTAATTTCGTCAACCTGTCCACTACCACCCAGATAGTGTCGTATCCTCCTTGGACCTTGGGTAGTCCCATGAAGAAATATATTGAGTTGTCGTCCCACTTCCACTCGGGAACAACTAGAGGCTGCAGTAGGCCTCCTGGAACTCGGTGTTCAGCCTTCACTTGCTGACATATTAAGCACTTGGCCACAAACTCTGCCACCGCTCACTTAACTCTAGGCCACCAAAACTGCCTCTTCAGTCCCTGGTACATCTTGGAAACTCCTGGGTGTACTTCCAGGGGTGAGTTGTGGAACTCAGCGAGAACCTTGCCACACATCTCCTCTGGAACAAACAACCTTTCCTGAAAAAGCATCCAGTTGTGACCATCCTCTGTACATCCTTTCGGAGCATTGCCCTGGTCAACTCGGTCACACATCACTTTGCACTCTGGGTCTCCCCACTGAGACTCCTCCACCTTCTGAAACAGAGATGACTGCACTGTCATATGATATAGGAAACCTCTATCACCATCCATCCTCACATCTAGGTGTAATGTGCCTTACTCCTCTATCGCTTTCCAGGCATCCGCTGACTCTCGGACCGCATCCTTCTGTGTCCTCCTGCTCAAGGCATCAGCCACTACATTGCCCTTACCCTCAGTATAAGAGATCTCGAAGTCGTAATCCTAGAAGAACTCTACCAATCTTCATTGTCGCATGTTTAAGTCCTACTGGTAGAAGATATACCTCATTCTTTTTTAATCTGTGAAGATCAAAAAGAGTTTTCCGATAAGGTAGTGCCGCCATAAGTTTAGCGCAAAAATGAAAGCTGCAAGCTCCAGGTCTTGGGTGGCGTAATTACAGTCATGGGAACATAGTTTCCTGGACCCATAAGAGATCACCATGTGTTGCTGCATCAGGACACATCCCAGGCCTTGCCCTGAAGCATCATAGAACACCTCATAAGCCGCCCCTTCTTCAGGTAATCTCAGCACTGGGGCACTGACCAACTTACCATAAAGCTGGTGCTGTCGGTGGACCTCCAAAACCATCCTCAGGTGATTCACATGGTCCTCCTCTGATTTAGAGTAGATCGGGATGTCGTCGATGAACATAACTACGAACTTATCTAGGTACTCCCGGAAGATGGAGTTAATATGCCCCATGAACACGGCTGGGGAGTTCGTAATGCCAAAGGGAATAACCACGAACTCGAAGTGTCCCTACCTACATTTGAATGCCGTCTTTGGGATGTCTCTCTCCTTCACCCTTTGCTGGTGGTTCCCAGACCACAGGTCGATCTTTGAGAACCATCCTGCCCCCTTCAGTTGGTCGAAAATATCAACTATCCTCGGAAGAGGGTAGCGATTCTTGATCGTCACCTGATTCAGCCTCCTGTAGTCTATGCACAACCTGAGGCCACCATCTTCCTTCCTTGCAAACAAGAATAGAACACCCAATGGTGACACACTCAGACGAACATAACGGCTCTTCATCAGATTTTCAATCTGAACCCGCAACTCCCGTAGCTCCGAAGGTTCCATCCGGTAAGGAGCCATCGAGATCGGACGAGCGCCAGGTTGTAGGTCTATCCCGAACTCAATATCCCGTCGTGGGGGTAGAGTCATCACCTCCTCCGGGAAGACGTCCATAAACCCACGAAAGATCTCTGGCACTTCCACCATTTCAGCATCTACTAACCCTACTGACAGCTCAGCCAGCAAGAAGAGGAGGGGTTCCTCTCGCCTGTTTCCCTTCTGACTGCTCTGCTCGCCTGTGAAAACCACACACCAGCCATCCAAGTCTGAGAACAGGACCCTTCCTCAGAAACAGTCGATGAAGGCACACACAGATAATAGCCAGTCGATGCCTAGGATGACATCGTATGGCTGTATCTATACCAGAAGAAGATCCCTAACTGACTGATGTGGCCCTATCATCAGTCTACATCCTCGACAGACAAACAACAAGTCGGTCTAACCTCCGACTGGTGTGCTTAACACCAGCGGCATAGGAAGTCTCTCGTCATCTAGACCTAAGGCACGGGCTAGACTGGGTGCAATAAAGGAGTACGAAGCTCCAGTATCAAACAAGGTGTAAGAAAGAGTTCTAAACAAACTGATCATACCTCGAACAACCTCCAGCCCTGCTGGAACTGCTGCCTCTGTCGCATGTAGTTGTCCACTCCTGGCTCCTCTGCCTCTCGGATGTCGGCCACCTCCCTGAACGTGCCCTGGTCGAGGTCCCTGTGGAGCTCCTTGAGGTCAGACTCCTCCCCCTACATCTGCCCTCGGAGGAGAGGGAGCTCGGTGTCCCTGTTGCTGCTGCTGGAATGTCCTGGCAGGAAGCTGCTGTTGGGGCGGGTGTGGGGGATGACTGCCACTACTCTATTGCACCCAGTCCGGGCACTAACTCCGAATATGTCCATGGCTCCCACAGATGAAGCACCGCGTCCCTGGGCCCGAACAAAAGGGGTGAGGACCAGGGGATCGAAACTGAAACTGCGGCAGCCTGCTCCATACGGGTTCGAACCTGGAGGGTCCCGACGCAGGAGGCCTGGTGCTGACAGCCTTCCCCTTCGATGGTCCCAGTTAGATCCCCTGTCGTGACACTCCTCCTAGAGTGTGCATTCTCTCCACCACTTTGGCCTTCTTCTGGACCTCCAAGTACGTCAGCAGGGTAAAGGGGGTAACAACATACTTGGGGGAGGGTCGGAGTGCCTCCTCCAAACGTCTTTCTCGAGACTCCTCATCGAGAAAGAGGTCTGGAGGAAAACGTAGGAGGTCCTTGAACCTGATCCCTAGCTCCCTCACAGACAAACTCCCCTGTTGGAGGGAGTGTAGCTCCTGCCTCTTTTCATCCTTCATCGTCGAAGAGAGGAATTCCGCCCGGAACTCCCTCTCGAAATCCACCCAAGCCATCTCAGCCTCCTTCCTCTCCCCCAAGTAAAGCATCCACCACTGATGCGCCTCTCCCCACATCTGGATGACAGCCAGAGTAACCTAGTACTCGTTCGGTGACCAAATCAGGCCGAAATCTATAACTAGCTCCTCTAGACATCCTTCCGTCTTCATATCAGAGGTGCTACCCACATACTTCTTAAGGGTCTGTCGCTGGAAGGCCTGGAGAGTCCTCTGCCACTGGTCGTCCTCTTCTCGGTCAACCCTCTGCCGATCGGCCATGGTAGTCTGCGGGGCCTCGATCGTCTGTACCACATGCGGTCGACTTCCAGGTGACATAGCTGCAATGTAAACAAGAAATGCCTAAGCCCAAGTAGTGAAGATTATTTCCTTTAATGCCTCTTAAATTTTTCATTTATTCTTAATTCCCAAAACACCCCATAAACACGAGAACACAAGTCATTATTATGCATGTACATTTCCTAGGGTCTCTACCCTCCAATTAGTGTGGCATCGCTTGGTCGTTCGGTAGGTCTAGAGTCCTTACACCGGATCACGGGGGGCCCTAAAATCCCATGTCCTAGCCGGTCTTCCCTGGCCTAATTCATGCACCAAGGACACCCAACACTGTTTCCCTACCATCCCATGCAATCCTCGCTGTTCCTAACTCCAGACTCCATCCTATCTCTCAACCTCCCTCTGATAACTTTCTGTCATGACCCGCCTTAACCAAAAGGAGGGAAGGGTCAGCAGATTTCCAGGCCCTTCCTTCTTTAAGTTGAAGGAGAGATAATGACCCCCGACACCCGCCTTCAGTAGGTCCCAGAGTGGCAACTAGCACCAAGGGCATAGAAATTTCCCACAAATTGAAGGAATTACCCCATTTTGTTTTATATGATCGGGAGATAAGATGAAGAATCTCAACAACAACAAGGTGAAGTAAAACCTAAAGTAAACCATTCCCACATGCATGTTTCAAAAGTAAAAGCCACAAGGAATAGAAGATAACTACAAAGACAAGTACCAACGAAAGAAAGCAGTAACTGCAACTACCCTGAGGGTCCGAGCTAGTATAGTCCTGCGCAATCCTCAAAGTACTCATGGAAACTTGAAAGAAGTTTTATATACGTAGGGTGAGCATACGAGTACACTTAGTTGGGAAAACCAAAGACTCGCCTGCAGAAGTGGGGGAACATAAAAAAGTCTCGTGAAAAAAGGAGTAAACCAAACGCCTATCAAGGTAAAATATCCACCCAAGCCTCACCAGGGCACACTCCCCAAATAATGCAAGTCATGTAATATATATAATAAGAGAACATCAATGTTTGGGTACCCTGCACCACTTTCCCACTGGTTATTGAGACATCATACGCATCAGACCAATCCCGCCATTCTCACCGCAGTCCCACTACCACACCCGCCCGCACACACCTGGGCCACAACCACACGCAGTCCCACTACCGAATTCCTCTCGCAAACACCTGGGCCACAACCACACCCAGTCCCACTGCCGAATTCCACCCGCAAACACCTGGGCCACAACTACCATCCCCACGCCTGAAGACACCTGGGCTAGAAGATCCACTGCCACGCCCGAAGACACCTGGGCCTCATCCCGAAGACACTTGGGAAACCACCTACCGCACAATCCTGGCCAACCACCGCACTACCCCGCCCGAAGTTTCTTGGGATAATAATGGACCCCAGGACATCACAGCCTTCCCGAAGATACTTGCGCTATTCGGGAAAGGGAGCAGAAAAGGAGCTAATAACCAGCAACTAATAATAGTGTAGGGAAAAACACCCTCCCCCATGAAATGGGGGTGTTCAGCAGTAAGTGCTCAACTTGGGTGGGGCACAAATAAGAAAAACAAAACTACAAAAAATAATATAAGTATAGGTAACAAGAACTCACCCAAAGCATAGGTTTTTCTTCAGCCAGCCTAAGAACACGAAATCACTCAAGTCCGAGTCACAACTCACGTCAACCAAAACCCATCTATCCCATTATTGTATTAGTAACAATTTTCAAATATGTTTATGCACTACTGTGAAACTAAACAATAAGCATAACCAAGGAAAGAAACCAGTCAAGCATCAACCATAACACCCACAACCGGTTCTTAACAACAGAGGATCCCACCCCAATTCGTGATATAAACAAGGTAGCCACCCGGTCGTAAAAGTTGCAACCACTAAATCCAGAACAACAGGGGATCCCATATCCACTTCCACAACCACCGAGAGTATAGAAACAGGGGATCCCATCCCCTCCCAGATCTCCAGCAATCGGCCCGAAAAAGGGAACAACCAAGCCACTACCACCAGCACAAAGCAGGGTCATACTGGTAATTTCTGATTTAAACGATTTAACACACTCCATGACTTCAAATTCCATGTGTATTAACCGAGAGTTATCACAGAAGGGTTGATCCTGGTGCATCCAATTTATTCAGTTGGGTATACGTGATTAACAAATTTACTTTTCACAGCAGGTTTTCACAATTACAAACAAGCCACAAAAAACATCACGAGGGTTCATTAGTGCACAGAGAGAGACCACCAACGACCATGATTTTCCGAAGGTGTAAGCCAGCACAACTCCAAAAAATAATCATAATATAAAACAGAAACAATGATCATAACCCCTTCCCCTTAATTCTTCAGAACTTCCTTTATTATCGTGATTAAGGTTCGTTCCGACCAATCCAACAGAAACGAAAGAACACCCACCCCGCATGATACACAAAAGTGAGAGACGATGAGAAAAATTCACTACATGTTTGATCAACGATCCAAGATTATCCCGGGCATGGAACATTATAGATAACGATGTGGCGCACCCGATGCACCAGAAGGTGTTTCGTGAAAAGCCGCGATCGAGGAAAAGAAGAAAACCTGCCTAACCCACTGTTTTAAAAGCCCGCGGACGGTTGAGATCAAGAAACGAAACTGCATAAAGGGCGGGAGTCGTGGGTTGACACGTTCGGATCGGGTGGTTTAAACCGACTCATTAATTCATTAACCATTCAATTAAATCTCTTATGGGTGTTACAGGTCTTTAAAACGCGCTTAAACGTGTGAGAATAGGGTTTAAAACCCTAATCGCGCGAGAAGGAACGCCACTGGAAAGAACCCACGGGGTAGGCCAGAGCCACCGGTAGCTGAGAGCTGCCGGTGGGTGACAGCTACCGGTAGCTGAGCTAACGGTAGGCTACAGCCACCGGTAGGCCGAGCTACCAGTATGCTGCAGCTACCGGTAGACGGAGCTACCGGTGGGATGCAGCCACCAGTCGGCCGAGCTACTGGTAGGCTGCAGCCACCGGTAGGCCGCGCGACTGGTAAGATGCAGCTACAGGTTGGCCGAGCTGCCAGTATGCTGTAGCTACCAGTAGACCGAGATACCGGTAGGCCGAGCTAATGGTAGACAGTGTTACCAGTATGTTGCGGCTACCGGTAAACCGAGCTACCGGTAGGCCTGTTACTGGTAGGCTAAGTCTACCGGTAGGCCTACTCCACTAAGATTCCCAGTCCAGAAAGCCCAACATGATATTTTCGCAAAATAGTAGACCCTAAAAACCTGGTCCATTACATTTATATCAAAATTTTATTTATTATACGGGAATCTGGTATGAGTATGAAGAGAGTCAAGCCACAAGGTAAGGAGATTTCATCTCACTTTTTATTTTCATGAGATACATGCTATGTTCGTCACTATTTTTTTATTGTGTATATACATCCCATTATTTTATTAAATTTATATTATTATTATATTTATAGGTATTAATTTATACATTTTATAATCCTTCTTCAAGGGGTTTTATGTTTCACAATTTACCAAATGGGTAAAATAGTTTTGTCTCAATTTTCATTCTTTGAGACTTATGTTTTGTTATGTGCCAAAATTCGTTTGGAGGCGTATATACATCCATTATTTATGAAATATCAAGAATCCCCTTCTTTTTCATGATATTATAAGATTCATGTAATTTTCTTTTCTCAATTAGAGAGTATGATCCCATGTAACCAATGGTAAGAGTTTATTGAAACAATCTTATCAGTATTTTTTGATTTTTACTGATTATGCATATTTGATGAAATATTAGGATCCACACCTCAATAAAATTCATGAATTTTATTATCCTATCTTTTTTCATGATATAATCATGTATTTTTACTATTTTAATACTCTTTGGAAAATAAAATAGTTAACAAGGTGTTTTTAAGAGATCTAGACATTATCATCAATTTAGTCAGAAATTAATGTTTTCTAAAAATGGTTTCCATTAATATTATTCCATTTTACTATAATGAAAAAAAGAAATTTTTAGACATTATTTATTCTACTAATATCTTCAATGGAATAATATATTCACTATCTAAAAAAATTCATTTTTATAAACTTTTTACTATGCAAAAGTAATGTTAGTTATACCTAGTACGACATGTATGGATATACACACCATCATTACATTGAATATTTTATTTCATTTTGAAAAGAATTTTTATTAATAATTTTTTAAGTTATTTTTTAAATAAAATGGGTTTTAAAATATTTTTATATATTTTTATGTGGTTTAAAAAAAGGATTTCAAAATCATATGAATCCTTAATTAAATGTTTCAAGAGTATTTTAGAAAAAAAATTTAAAAAAAATTTAGATATTTTTCTCTTCTTTTTTCATATAAAAAGTTTTTCAATACATTTTCAATATTTTGTTACACGTTTTCCAAAAAAATCAAATAAAAAGTTTTTTAAAATGTTTTGAAGATTAATTTTATATGTTATAAAGGAAAAATGGTTCCAAAATTATTTCAGATATTCTTTATAAATATTCATTGTATTTTATAAGTAATTTATTTTAAAATGTGTTTATGTACTAAACTCTCTAGATACACATAAGGGCCATGTTACATCATTTTTACATTGACAGTATCGCTTTGATGTATTCTATCTTGGATATAGCATCAAATTCATAAGGATGATCCTTTAAGTGAAGTGGAATGAATATAGGGACTAGTTCAATAGGATTTACCACTGCGTGGTGCACCATCAATATCACAACTTGTAGAGCAGCATATGGTGCCCATAAAACAACAAGATATGGTATGCAGCTTGATTGGACACAAAAAATTCAATATATGTGACCCCTGATGTTTTTAGGTGAACCCAGCCAACAGGTGGGTTAGGACATGATTGTGATGCGTCATGATTTTTCCATCTAGTTAAGACACTAGAATATTATGTGGACCGATGAGCAGTGATCCATCTCCATGGATCAACATGACAATGGTGGGGTTTATTAACCTAGTCTTATAATGGGAAAACTCTATCATGATTATAGTATGGGAAAATTTTAATATAGTATATCTCTGTAGCTATTATAAAATATGTACATATCCAGGAGATTCTTTATCACCAGTTGGGAAGCACTATAGTAGCTAAGTAATCATCAAGGTTTTCAAACCTCTCATTAGACTCAATGAATATGGTTTAGGATTACTTGTTTGGGGATCATATCCTCATGTGAGGAATTCATAAAGGTAGATGATTTGTTTCTATAACAATATGAATTCCTACCCATTCTTTGGTGTTGGAGTAATATTTAGTGGTTTTGAGTTACATGGATGAGTAGAGAGAGGCAATGTTGGATTAAAGAGGGCATGTAGGATAAGAGACCTCAGAAGTAGTTAGTATATTTAAGTCTCAGGGATAAATACATGTGATCCATTTTAGAAGGAGGTCTCATGATATAGTTTATGTGGTTAATGGCTCATAAGATAGTCACGGTAATCCCATGGATATGTAAAAAACTTGCTTGATTGTAGTAGAAATCAGGTATGATATTCTCAAAGCTACCATACAGATGATAGGGTGTCTATTTATTGGCCTCTGAGAATGTTTAAGTGACATGAGTAGAATCTTCCACAAGGTGGTGAATGTGGAAGAGGAACTAGAAGAGAAGATAGAGGTGGTAGAATATTTTTATTGTTATCATCACTACTCCTAGGTGCTCTGCATCAAGATCATAGAGCTAGAGGCTATGGGAGGGGAAGGTGAATGTAGCTGAGGCATATTACCTAGAGGATTTCAGAATGATATGAGGGAAAATATGTTTCTTTACTACCTTAGCTACAATATTGATAGAAATAGGTGCTAGACATTCCTTTATTACCACTCATAAGTTCAAGACATAGAGATTTTGTTTGAGCCCTTATCTCAACCCTTACACACGAAGACAACTTAAAGTGATTACTCAGTGATCAAAAACTTGTGTCTACAGTGTGACCTGACCCTTGGAGTCAAGAGTTTTTATTTAGATCATTTTTCAGTAGTGATGATTCCTTATTCTTTCATAATAATAATATACTAGGTTTCTACAATTTATGAACATACTTACAATTTTTAGAAGAGGATGTGATGTGTCTATTGTGATGGAAGTCAGTTTTTCATTATTGGAGTAAAGGAAATATATGAATTACATGATGATATCATGCATTGGAAGGTGTAACCGATTTCAAAATAGTTGTCTTGTATGAACCCAGTGTAGAGGATTTTATGAGTTCCCAAATTCCTATAGTGGTGGAAGAGTAAATGAAGACTTCCCAGAAGATGTTCTCGGCTAGAATCCCCACATAGTGGCACACATCTACATGAAAATAATCCCTAACATAATAGTTATATCTTAACGAGAATATCACAGGTCATCGGTAGATAATTTTGATGGATGTATGTAGTTAGATGACTTGTAGAAGATGGGCTTTGGTAGACCCAGTGTTTCATCATAGTCAGTCCTAGTTTTTTTTTCCAATAAGTCAGATGAGATATTATGTTTGGGTGTGGACTAATGATTCTTGAACAATGTGATTTCCAATAAAATGTGTCCACTACATAGGACCAATGACAATATTGATTAGTTGAGTGGGGAATAAGGGATCTTTAAGGTTGACATTAGGTCCTGCTGTCACCAGTTACAGGTACGGGATGAGGATATACAGAATATGACATTAATATGTCTCAATAGTCACCTTGAGTAAATAGTTGAGCTCTTTGGCATGATGAATACTCCAATGGTGAGCATGGGACTCATGAACCAGATCTTTGTTCCCTTCTAAGATCCGTTCACGTTAGTCTTCATTGATTATATCATAGTGTTCTCAGTACTTGAGGAGGAGCATGAAAGAACGATGAAGATGGTTCTTAACATACTTTTAAAGCATCAAATTTAAGAAAATCCCTTGATGTTCTAGTTTTGGATTCTAGGGGTCCACATCCTAGGAATTGTTTTATAAAAATACGGAGTGCTAGTTGACCCGATAAACGACATAGAATTGTTTTCTTGGGAATAACCCAATATTGCAATAGTGGTTCTTAGATTCCTTGTGTTATAAGAGTGTTACCATAGATTCACACATGATTTCTACAAGATAACATCACCCATTACAAAATTTACAGAAATGGGGATGCCTTTTTGTTGAAAGAGGTGTGATAGTTGGCATTTCAAAAATTATGGTAGATATTTATAAGCATTCCCATCTTGAGATTTCATGAGGAAGGTGTCGAGTACATAGTGTTGTACAATTCATCAGGAAATGAGATTGGTTGTGTTCTAAAGAAGAGGTATGAAGTGACAACCTATGGTAAATGTCAGTTAAGACCACATAATATGAACTATGTGACCCACATGTTTAAGATATATATTATACTCTTCATATTAAAGGTGTGAAAAACTATATGAGGGGAGTGTTTTTTATCATCTATTCTAATAATAAGAGTCTCAAAAATATCTTCTCTCAGAAGTATCTTAACATTATATAGAGGTTAAATAAAAAATTACAATAGTATTATGACTTCAATATTTTCTATACTCATAAGAAGGGGACCATGAAGGAAGATTATCTCAAGGGGAGATATTATTAATAGTTTTTGAGTGAGGGGTCAGGGTAGTTAGACTCTTTGAAATTATCCTTTGCGGATGGAGATGGAGAAGCATTCCTCCAGTTGAGGGTTGTTACCCCTCCAATTTTAAAGTGAGTTAGGGAGACCCCACTTTGTCATATAAAATGTGAGATGATATATACTCTGATATATTTCTGAAATGCTCATGATAGACTATATGAAGGTGAATATCAGGTTGTTCCATTCAAAGAACAAAAGATGGTTCTAGTGGTGTTTTAGAAGGAGGTAACATGATATTGTTATAAATATAATTTTCCAATACATCATAGTGTTTCAATGAGATAATCAGACCTCTGATTTTAGTTTTTGTGGTCAGGATAGATGGAGAGAGTAATAATGTTTATATCTTGAAGCCATAGTTATTATCAAGTGACGGTTGAGCACCATGTTTATGTAGGTTCAGTACAACCCCATGAGGTTATAGAGTTGATGATTGATAGGATATCCCAGAAATTTGTGATAGGATTACCCAATACATCAATGTGAGATACAACTAGGATGGTATATATTATCTAGGAGCATATGATAATTAAAGAAACCCTTAATATGTATTATGAAAATAGAAGACATATTCCTTTGGAGTTCTTGTAGGGACACCATGTGTTCCTATAGTTTTTAGCTTGATGTGGATGAGGGAGATTTTTCTGAGAAAACATATATCTCTATTATTAATCATCCTATTCTAGATAATATGTATAGATGGAGAGGTGGAATGATGATTAGAAATTACTATCATGTTAGACAAGTACATGATTTCTTCCATGTGTCATTGCTAAAGTATTGCGTGCATGATCTATCACTCCTTTGTGATTTTAGTGAGATTAACATCACGGATGGAGCAACATTTATTATGTACCTATTTAAAATCAAGGATTATAAGGATAGAATCCTTTTTGGTCACTTAGGTCTTTTAGAACATGTCTTGTGGTAGCACATGAACATTCAAGAGAGCACATGAGAGTATGAGGTTTAGATGCATGATCAATACCCTAATCTATTGGTGTAGCATTGTTTTTTTGATATGTAAAGCATCTTGTTTGGGTGAATATAGTTTCTAAAACTTTTCCATGTATTATTTTTGGAAATTTAAAAGATTATTTTTGTGACCATGATCTAAGAAGGAGTATGATTCTGAGGCCTAGTTATCCAAACACAAGTGTTTGAAATATATTGAACATATTTATTAGCACACCCGCATAGTTTTCCTAAAAAAGTATAATAAATTATAAATGAAGGATCAAAATAGAAATTTGATGGTATAGCTCGGTTAAAAATTTGGGTTTTGCGTAAGTAATAATATTATCTTTTTAGGTGTAGTGCGTTTGTGGAGAAGTCATCATCACCGTGAAATGAATAAAATTTTTAAATAATTTTTTTATTTTATATCATTTATTTAGTGAACCAAAATCATATATAACTGAATGGATATGGAGGAATCCCTGGTTTTTCTATTAAAACCTTGAGACCCATGGGACCACTGGATAGTTGCTGGAGGAGATTTTGTTGGCATATGATGAACATATCGAAGATCGATGACCAATGCAAGACAAAATCAGAGGATCTCTCCAACGTTCACAGAACATATCAATTATTCATCAATGATCATTCCAAATCTAGGTAGGTTATTTTTTATTATATTTTCCCCTTTTATATTTTCTATGATAAATTTTAATCAATCAACTAATGTATTTATTCCTGGATTGGTCATTTGGAGGATGGGTTATATTCACCGATCATTTTTAGAAAAATTTCATTATGAATATTTGATTCTCACATTATTCAACATTCTAATGGAAATGAATTTATTTCTACATAACATTGAATAAAGTTAATTAATAATGAATATTACTTCTTTCTTTTCTCCCCTGATTCATCGTTCTTCATGATCTTTCTTTATTGGACCACAGATCAATGTATAATGGAAAATTGGACATTGCACACATGTTTCATGGCATAACAAGCTGAAACTGTAGATCCATGATTGAAATTATGTGATGGTGGTGAGATGAAGGAAGAAAACACAAATTGAAATGTTTAGATACTCCATATTTACATTCATCCGTCAGTGAAAAAAGAAGATGTTCGAAGGAATCTTTCAAACAAACTGATCACCAGATTTCAATGTTTTAAATAATAGAAAGGCCTAGTTGAAGGAAATACTTGGTTCCAACATGGGGTGTTGCTATATTTGTTTCCACATAAGGGGAGAACATACAAGATTTATGACCTGGAATTTCATAAATTTATAATCTACATGGTATGTACTTCGGATTTACACATATTGTGAAACCTCCAAATTAAATAGGGTTTCAAGTAGAAGTTAAGTAGCACACGATAGATGACCTTGTAACACAGTGTGTGTTCCCCCTTTATTGGGTTTACATGTACCTCATAGGGTACACAAACTGTGATTTAGGTACACTACCACAAGAATGGCGTGTACCCCTATATGGAAACAACCAGTCCTCTTATACAAGGAAATCACTATATAATGCTACACGGGTAGAAGTACACATTCCGCAGTACACCTCATACATCCACATTGACATAGTACATGTTCAGTTTACATTGAAATAACTTATGCTAAAGGATCAATCGTGTATTTATAGTACAATCCATATACTCTTTAAATGTTGGATTGGATTCCTCAACCTAAGTACATTGGACAAATTTCATTACAGTATGTTCCAAATATCCATTTCCTTGAGGGTTTGTATTGAATAATGTTCTAGACACAAGATGTAAATCAATTCAGTTGGACTACATGGATAGAATGTTTTTAATTAATCCAAGATCCCTAGAGTGATATCTTATATTCATCTTCAGGCTCGATATGGGATCTTGTTATCCCCATGACCAACAATACATAAGCACATATCCTCTACTTTTAGGGTTAATCAAGATTGAGTTCGTGGTAAATCAAATGGCCTTTGTAGTGATCCTCATATCTATATAATATATTTATAGTATTCTAGTGTACTTTTGTAATAATAGTTTTTGATGAGGACTACATATAATACAATCATCATCAGTGATTTCAGATTCATGGAGTGTATTCTCCTAGATGAGTGTTGTGTGGAATTCCTAAGATCAAATACAAGGATGGCATTAGAGTTGTGACTTTTATGTTTGACCTTATTTAATAGTGAAGTATATATTTATATTCATGTTATGTGTATTTTAGAAATATACTAGTGTAGAGATTATTTTTATTCTTTTGATATATTCCTTGTAGTTTTGGTTTGGTCAGCTGGGTATTGTTATAATCATCCCTGCACAGGTTATTCCCACATGTGTCATGTCTTGAAAAAATGATTGACCTTTTAAAAGAGTCTGAGAGATACTAGGACCAAGTTTTTCTTACTGTGACCTAAAATACCAATGTTTGTTCCAACGATATATTACTAGCATTCCCTGTATTTACATTTAGGTTTGACATGTTTTCATACTTCCTGTGGTGGGATTGTATTTGGCCCTATTTTTTTACATTACATGTATCATACTCAGGTCGAAGGTTTAAGATTGTATCCATAAATGGTTGTTTTTTTTGTATATTATGTGAATGGATATGTGTTCATGTGTATATGTATTAAAGAAATGTTCCCCCTTGTCAGTGATATGAATACTCATTACCAGTTGATAACCCATATACTATTGGAGGGTGTCTTAGGGAGTCAGGGAATGTGACCAATTGGGATCAGTCATGAAAACATTTGTTGTAGGTTTAATGGAGTAATGCATTATTATTTTAGGATTAGGATCATAGTTTTACCACAATGTTCTATTTATTCCTTCAATAAGGTCATGAAATAAAATTTAGTTTCAATATTATGTATCACCTGAAAATATATAGTCATTCAATGAGAAAAATTCAAAACCTAGAGGATATACAGAGATGATTTTCTATCGATATAATGGTGTTCTGAATCAGCAACATCATGTTGTTGAGATTTCATAAATAAATATGTTTACATCATGTATTCAGATGTATCATTATAGAGTCCCTTATGAAATGAAATGTAGCCATAAAATGTGTTGGGGTGATGTTGGGAAATACTGATATTTAGACTATTTTTATATGATGAAAAGAAGAATATAATTAGTTTAATCCATTAACACATAAGGGAATTTAAAAGATAAAAAAATAATATTTATAATTGTTATAAAGATATGTAGTTTGATGTTGGTGATTATGTTTTTCTATTATGTTTTTTATGAAAAATTATTATTATTTTTGGGAATAATAGAAAGTTAATCCTGCGGAAGATTTCACCCTTAGATATTCTTGATCATGTAGGGACAATTAATTTTCAATTTTTTTCTTCTACCTAACATCTCCCATGTCAATGATGAGTCCCATGTATCTAAAATGGGGAAGTATGTACCAGATCCTTCCTATTTACCGAACTTTGAAGTCATATAGATGGATCATGATATTTTATATAAAGAAGAATCATTTAAGATTTTGGATTATAGAGAGAATGAAATATTAACTAAAACTACTTATATGAATATGGTTTTATAAATATACCACCAACTTTAGGAAGCAACATGGGAGTATGAGGATATTATGAGGTAGAAGTATCCTAATTTTTCTATATCTATGTGATCAATTTTGAGGGGGAAATTAATTTTATGGTGGTAATATTGTAACATACTGATATTTTATTATGTACATATATTTTTTGAAAAAAATTAATTTTTCAATAACCTTCCTTACACACATTACCTTTTTTTAGCAAACCACAATATTCCCTAAATATTTTTATTTTATCATGATTTTAATAGCATATTTGTTAAAATATCCATATAAATATGAATAACCACATTTTGAAAAGTATATATGATTTTACTAGATAAATAAGATATATTTATAAATATGTTCTTAATTATTGGTAAAGACTCAAATGATTTAAATGTATATTTTTCTAAAAATAAAAATTTTCATTAATTTTTTTGAACAAATTTAAAAATAAAATTTCAATACATTTCTAAATTTTATTTAATAAAATGAACTTCAATTTTTGATGAAGTTTTTCAAAATTATATTATATTTAAATTTTGATAATTTTCTGAAAAGTATAATTTTCAATTAATTATGAAAGTACATATTATTATCGAAAAATTGACTTTTCATTTGAAGAATCTAATAATTTTCATTCTATTTTAAAGTGGTAAGAAATTATTTTCTACAATTATATTATAATAATTTCTATTTATTTCATTATATTTAAATTAGTTTTTATTTTTATATTGAAAATTTTTATACATCATAGAATGTTCTCTTTAGAAAAAAACTTCTTCATCACCTCTGCAGGTATAATTTTAAATTAAATTCCAAAAAATATTTGAAATTAATTGGTAAATTTTTTACAATTTTTAGAATCTAAGCAATTAATATTATGTAATAAATAATCATAAATTTTTTATAATTAATAGTAAATACATTGACTTGTTGACGTATTTATGTTTAAAAAATGGTTACATTGGAATTAAACTAAACAGATAAGGGTTCAAATGACAGAAAAATATGTAAAATCCCTAATTTTGGTATATATTTTGACCTTATATCATATATGGTTATGTCAAAAGTCATTATGGGGCCTTATGGTATTATGATGTCATGGGTAAAATGTTTTCTTTTCAAATCATACAAATCTATCATCCCCCCATTTATGTCACGACCCGTCCTTGGGGCCCATGCCGTGACTACCCCAAGCCCGCCTTCGATAGGCCAGGGGCTGGCGACTAGCACCAAGGCGTAAATCCCGGTAAAAGGGAAGGCATTGCCTTTGTAAAGTAAACAAGCACCACAGAGTAAGAAAGTGGAAAATTAAACACTAAGTGAAAACAGAGTACATCTGTAAGTGCGGAAAAGTTGTGGGCCAGTATACAAACCCAAACTGAAAGTAAAGTACAACTCGAAATGGAAAACAACAACTGAAATGTAAAAGCTGCTACGCTGAGCTGTCCACTGGAAATCCCACCTAATGGGTGGGTACAGACAGCTCCACTGCTCCTCGAGTCCCGCCGTCTACTCCGAGTACGTCCCACCCAGTGGTCCACCACCAGGTACCGTCCTGCTCTCCAAGCCTCAACCACGATCAACGCTGTCCGTCGTCTGCAACCAACACAACGTAGTGCGGTCATAGCCAGCGCAGGGGTGAGTATAAGCTACTCAGTAGGGACCCTGAGACCCCCGAAGGTCTCCCAAAATCCACAAAGGATAAAACACAAAGGAAAGATACAATCACGAAGTAACAACCGACACTACTTATGTATATGCCCATACATATACCTAAGTCATCAATTCCAAAATGCTCCAACCTCCGATCCCAATCATAACCCAGTCCACACAGGAATGTATACGTATTCCACACAGGAAAGAAATCGTAATCCACACAGGATAGCACAACACAATCCACATAGGAAAGTAAACAGGATTCAGCTCACACAGGTATACATCTTCGAAAGACGATAGAGATGATCACTGATCCATCTAAGTCGTCGGACCCACAAAGGATCAATAGGTACTAACCCCCGCAAAGACCCACACAGGATCAGACCCACATAGGATCTGTAGGCGCTGGCTCACACAGAACCGCTGAGCGCTGACCCACACAGAATCAGACCCACACAGGATCGTTAGCACTGATCCACATAGGATCGCTGAGTGCTGTAGTCGTCGTCGTCGAATCCACTGAGGATCTCTGCACAGTCATCGTCGCAGTCACAGTAGCAGTCGTAGCTAGCACTAGGGTTCCCGCACACAGCAAGCTCGTTCGGGAGGGCCCGCTCCACGAGCCGAGAGGCTGATGCATCAACTGTCACATAGTCCAGAGTTGATGTATCCAAAAGTTCAGTATCGTCAACAAGAACTCAACGCAACAGACGACGCGTCAATCAGACACTCAGTCTGAGTGTTATTGGCTTTTTTATCCTAGGGGTCCGGTTGGTTTTTAAGGCAATACCAACCGGACCATACTCCACCTATGTCCAAACCTCGGGCGGAGTATGCCAAAAGATTCGTCTCACTAATAGGAACTCAACAAAGTTGATGGCATGTCAATCGGATTCCCAGAGCTCAAGATATGAGTGTTTCCGCTCCGAGGGCCTGGTTGGTTTCGTGTACGAACCAACCTCGACGAACTCAAAGTATTCCGAAACCTTGAGTGAAATATACCGAAACGACCGTCTTGATCCAAGGATCTGATCACCGCTGACGGCGCGTCGTTTGTAGGTCTGTAGCCCGAGTTATGGGCATATGAACCCAAACAGTCTGAAAACGGGGGTTTCAGGCCCAAACCGACCCGGCCCGAGACCCCCCGGTTGGCCCGAACCGGGACGACCCGCCCCGGATAGGGTTGGACTGGCCTCGCACAGCCCATCCCGGCTAGGCGCGGCCCGACCGGGTGCGGCCCGGCCCGGCGCGGCGCGGCCTGGCTCAGCCCGGCCCGGCGCGGCGCGTGTAACACCCCGGGATTTTTTGAAAAATATTCTTTTTAATTTCATTAATGTCCCGTGTTGTACGCTACACCAAAAGGAGCTTGCACAACACGCATCCTTGACTTGCCTTTCATTACAGGCAATCGCGACCTTCCTTGATAGCGTGTGTAGTACGCAACACCGAGTTTTACTAAACAACGATATGCTATTAAAATATTATTAAAACTAGCCGTTATGAATAGTAATAAGCTCTTTTTGAAATTTTGTAAATTTTATTTTTCAAAATGGATTTCATTTTTGGATTCGGAATATTGAAATTAGCTTATGGTGAAATTTTGGTAATATTTGGATAACTTTCATATTTTGAAGAATAGTGGAAATTATTAAATTTTAATTAAAAACAACTTTTTCAATCGAAATAATTAATAGGGATAAATTTTTAATTTTAGTGGTTTTAAAGTATATTTATTATATATTTTTACAATTTAATACAATGATGGTAATTGGATGTAATTTCACATTTAAACCAGTTATAAACAAGTTTCAATATTTTGATAGTTATTATCTCTTAAAAACACGCTATTTGTTTTGACGGCAGGAATTAATTTTTAAATTAGTTAATGAAACTGATATGTTTTGAATTTGGTAAAATAGACATCATTTTTGAGTTCATAATATCAAATATATCTTAGGCCTAATTTTTGGTATTTTTCTGAAAACTTTCAATTTTTAATGAATAGTGAAACCACTAAGTGGTAGTTAAAAAAACTGAATTGTTCATAAAACATAATTTTACCGCTTCTGTGAGTGGAATTTCAAAAATCCGAGAGACACGGTTGATGTTAGTTAGTAAAATGTGGTTCAATGAGATGAAAATAATTTTTTTGTGAATAGTAACTTTTTACTTTTTTTCCACGGTTAAAAGTAAATAGGGTAATTAAGGATAGAAATGATATTATTATTACCCTAACACATGTCCTAATTCTATTGGACAAGTTTAATTCGACCAAAAACAAGCTTAATAATAAAATATGACCATTTAGGCCCACTTGGATTAGATTAGGACATTTATTATTAATTAATTTAAAGAAGGGTTAAAAGAGTTAAAATCAAAGTTTATTTACTAAAACATTTTTAAAATGGGGTTATACATAAGATAAATTCGACTATAAATGTTAATTAGAAAGATAAAAAGATTTCCAACATAATGGTATTTTATTTGTAATTTTTAGACATTAAATAATTTAATTTATTTATGACACAACGATGATGCATTAATTATCTTATTAATGAAATATTGACATAATTGATGTTATAAATACCCAAATAAATATAATTTGAGACTTTTCATGAATTCCACTAATTTTATAGGTTAATATGACAAGTTAGTATTGATTTACTTAACTTTTTTCGACCTTATCATTCTGTTATGAGTTTCACAAAAATGAATTACTAAATAGTGTCAAAATTGACATAAAATAGTTTTTAAAAAAATATTATATTATTAATTTATATTTTATTCCTAAAAATCTACGGTTCGGCCAAATGACTTATATAAGGTTACGTATATTAATAATAAAAAACTTGGGGTTCATTTGGCTTCTTATAGTAAGTTTATTAACCTTATAGTGTAGAAACAGAAGAAGACACGGTAAAAGTAAAATTATTTAACTTAATGTTAAATCTAAATGATAAGGTTAAAATAGGAACCTAAACTTGTCTAAATTATATTGGATGAGAGTATTTCGACCCATCCCCACATTATCCTCTAAATAAATCAATTTGGATCTATTTAAAACCGAACTTGACTTTATAATAAAATAATATTTTAGTTTTTCTAAAGGAGCCCCTCTCCTCCCTTATAAAAGGGCACCTCCTCCGTCTCTTCCTCACACAACATTGAGCCTTCACGCTCGGCCAAACCCTGAAAAATTCTCTTCTCCACTTCCCAAGAAACATCCTAGATGTTCTGGTCTTCTTCAAAGACCCATTTTAGTGCCCTAAAAGGAGGTCTCAAAGAAGCACTTCAAAGAAGAGGTAATGTCCGTTACCGATTCTTTCATCTTTATTTCTTCTTCCACTTATTCATCTTAGGTTGTTTAATTATGAAGTAATAACAACAGTATCACTCATATACTGACATGTTATTATAAGTATGAAACAACCCTATTTCACCATCTATCCATCCTACGGAAAAAGAAATCACCGCGCGTGCGTACATACGGAATACCGTCTCCACGCCGTGGTGTAATCTATTTTCCACCACCACCTTACATGTATGGGTATAATGGTGTAAAGAATAACTATACATAGTTATTAGAACATCATATTGATTCTAATATATTGTATCATCCACTCCAATTAAATTCAATAATTATGGAAACGATATCATCACTCGTGCGTACGTACGGACTACCGTCTCCACGACACGATGAGATTCATTCTACATGTTACCCATTTAAGAATGATTATAAAGTATATATAAGAAATAATAATGAAATATATGACATTATAAAGCTACTGTATTTATGTATATATGTATTTCATCTACTTAATTCCATTCAACTCAATAAGGAAACAAAAACAGTGTTCCTGCGTACGTACGGCCTACCGTCTCCATGAACGGAGTATTTCTTTCCATTTACTTATTTATTATATATATGTATATTCTGAATATATATTATATATAAATAATGTTTTATATTCTGGAATTATGTAATTATGATCTAAGCAATCATATGAATAATTACAAGTCAAAACACGGACGACAAATGAAACAATTTTACCCAAAATGCTCTTTAACATAGAATTTACAAAAAAAGGGTAATATAAAGTCATAAGTGAACCATATATGATATCATAACAATGAGTATGATTCTGGAATAAGTCAATGACATTATTTAAATCATTATACAGGAGGTTCGGACACCTACGAAGAAAATAAGACCTAAGGTAAGGGAAATATCACAATCTCATTTTTATCCGAGATTGTTTATACTTTACTATTTACTGGGGTGTATTTTATCATCCACATCCATGTTTCCTCAATATGTAATATTATTTCCATATACCTACAATTGTTTAAATACAATTTTAACCTTCTGTGAGTTTTTAGTAAAAGATGTAAAAGGAATCTTTTGTCGTTTTTCGTACGAGGTACTTTTTGACTTTTCCGACAAAATTACGAGAAGAATGTTTTCTTTTAACTTATATGGAATGAATAGATTTTTAAAACATTATTTCAAAAAATATTACCTTACAAGTTTTCAAGTTTATTTTTGATCAACTTCTTTTATTTTAAAATTGTATGACATGTTAAGAAAGGAAAATGTTTTTGAAGTAGAAAGGATATTTTTCTCAAGAATGAAGTTCATGTGTTTTATCAAAATTATTTTCCATCTAAGATAATAAGGGGTTCTGTTTCTATCCCTATTATTACATGGATTTGATTATGTTGTGATGGAAATATTTTTATTAATTCTTTTATTTTATATGAATTGTTTTATGATGTCATGATGTTTAAAGATTCCCATTTTTATTACATGGGTTATGAAATGATGTATGATTTATGATTTTATGGCACACATAAGAATGGTATCATTATGAGATGGGTGGGACCTATATCTCCCACCAATTCATTGGGTAAATATTTTATATCTCATGAGATAGACATGGCAGGAACGGTAGGTTATACCAGTTCAGTGAAACAGGACTGAAACGAGGGTGACTCAGTTCAGAAAGGGACTTTGTCCACTAAGATAGTCTTGGAAATGAGTCTTGACTAACAAGAAATTATTCTCTATGATTATGTGTGTATGCCACAAAGTTTCTTGTTTTAAGTTATGATTATTGGGGTTTACCTTTCACTTATATGATTTATCCCATGTTATGAGATTATGATTTCTTCTGCAGGTTAAGATTTCCAAAAGTTTTGTTCTTCTATATATGATGTGAATAAAATTTATTTTTTTTACCCTTACTGAGCATTTGAGCTCACCCTTTAATGTTTTATTTTCCCCGGGATATAAAGAAATGTTTTAGGTAAAAAAAGAAGATATTTATGGGATATGTTGAAGATCTTTCACCACGATTAGAAGATTATATTCTGAGTTTCCAAAGACACTAAACTATTACAATACGTGTGTGTTTGTTTTTGTTATGTACTAAGTATTCCAAAAAAGTAATGTAATGTCCATGTACGTCAAGTTTCAGGTCTCTACAGTTAGTATCAGAGGAAAGGTTTAGTCAACCATTGGAAACTAGGATGAGATAACTTTAGTGAGATCCCTAGATATATTTCTAAGGTATGTCTAGGGATGTCCCTAAGGATAAGTATACGTATAGGATATAGTCCTAGAACTACGGTAACAATCTTAGAATTTAACCTAAGATGTTATATATTGAGGGTACTCCCCCTTTACTATGTTGTTTTCCCTAGCATGATTTTTGCCTCTCACACTATTCTTTTTGGGTTTTAGACGATGGCTGGAACCCGAAGGAACCGTGTTGATCAATGCAATGGACAATGCAATGATTGTCCTTCTGAAAAAACAAATGTTATGGGATATGGAGTGCAAAATCTTATTTCTATACTTACACGAGCTATGAATCATTCTGGACTTCCAAATGAGTAGAGAAGGGAACAATATTCTATTGAGTCCTTCATGAGGCAACGTCCACCTTCTTTCAGTGGGTCTTCCGATCCACTTGTTACTGAACAATGGATCAGTACCACTGAAAAGATATTTTCAGTTCGTCAATGTTATGAACATGATGATGTCATCTTAGCAGTATATCGTTTGGAAGGTGAAGCTGATCAATGGTGGAATCCTATCAAGAATACGAGGTCAAGAGATGAAATTGAGTCCATGGAATGGGACGAGTTCAAGAACTTGTTTCTCAGTAAGTACTTCCCTCGTATTTTTCGAACAAAGATGGAAAATGAGTTTCCTGAGCAGAAGCAGAAGGATGATTAATCTTTTGGTATATACGAAGATAATTTTACAAGACTTGCAAGGTATGCATCTGACATTATCATCCAACCTGAAAGTAAAGTTGATCGATTTTTCAGTGGCTTAAAACCATGTCTTCGAAGGGCATTAGCTATAAGAGACTTCAGTAGCTATGAAGAAATTTTGCGTTGTGCTATCATGGTAGAAATGGAAGTTGGTGTTACATATCCATCTCATGGTTTTGACAAGAAACGAAAGATGGAGTTCAAGGAGAAATCTCAGAATAATGGTGAAAGGAAGATGAATGTTTCCATATGCTCAAAGTGTGGAAAAAAGCATGGTAGAGATTGTCTTAAAGGGACTAGAAAATGTTTTAAGTGTGGAAAAGAAGGTCATCGAGCAGCTGAGTGTCGAAGTAATTGAAAAAGGGTTTCTATTGATGTGAATAAAGCAAAGACTGCAGAGAACGCACCACCAACACTTCAACGCTTCATGTTCAAGGAAATGGGGCATTATGCAAAGAAATGCCCTAATCCAAGGGTTAGTGATGATCAACATGAGCAACCACTTTTGGAAAAGGACAAAGGGAAGTCACATGCGATCACTATTGGCGATGTTGAATATGACAACGATGTGGTGGATATGATTAAGTATTTGTGTAATGGGATTCCAAAATAGTGCTGTATATAGTATCGTGGAATATTGGAATATTTATGTATTGGTCTATTGTGGTTTTCAATAATTTTATGGTACCAGTAACCATGGAAAGTGATTGAGATATTTTTGGAAAAAGAATGATATGCGCATAATGAAGGGAAAACGAGAAAATGAAATATTTGACAGTATTCATGAGCTCATGATTGATATAAGGACTAAGTGATATCATGGTTTGATTATATAGAATTTTGAGGATTTTGATATGTGGAAAGTGTTAACTTTTAACTGCATTCATGTTTTCAATATGGTTCAATGGGTATTCATTTTTCAAGAGAATACATGATTAAGGTATTCACATGATTGGAATGTGACCAACAATATATATATATGGGGGATAAATGATGGTATTCACATGCTTGGTTGATGACATTTCAAGTAGTCATTTTCTTTATATTATGAGATTGGACCGAAGTATTTCCTAAAGATTGGAATGGATTATGTTGGACATAAGTTAGTATTGTTTAAGGATAGAACTTTTGATATTATATAGTTTTAGAAAAAGGACAACCTGCAGGACCGGAGACAGCCCATCGCGTCGGACAAGGCTGTGGGAATCGAACCCACAATCGAAGTGCGACTGGCATTTATCGCCTACCACTGGCCTAGAGGAAGTCCCTGGTTAGTAAAAACTAGTTTTATTTTATTAAGCAATATGATATATGAAGTATAATTTATTTTTTGGAACCATATACGATTAACCATAAGATGGACTTATAACCTTTGCTAACCTTTTGTTTGAAAGAGATGGAGCGACCCATCATTCTATCACATGATCTGCTAACACATCACGAATGACAAAATTCAACTTCATTTCTTTAAGAGATGAAGTGGAAATTGTCCAAAGAACGAAAAACGGTGAGGTTATACCAAAATCATGAAAGTATTTCTTCTAATTGCAATTTCACCAACTTTAGGGAAATGATCTTGAAAACCAAAAATGTTGTCTTAGTGCACTTATATATGATGAATCAGATGGTACCTTAGATCATCACAAATTTATGGCTTTGTGATTTCTAGCTTTTCCATAGCCATGTTCTCTACCACTCTCCATCAGAACATGATGGTTAGATTTCTCTTCCATATCAATATTTTCACCTATGTGGAAACCCAGTGATTAGTTTATTTGGGTAACCGTTACGTTTCATACTTTTGTTTTTAAAGATTGGTTTTGGTATTCCTTTTTACAATGTGGGTTTCAATTAAAGAAACATTCGAATAGTAAACCATTTATAACCCTGACGAATTTCCAGGGCGAAATTCATTTTAAGGGGGTAGAATGTAACACCCCGAGATTTTATGAAAAATATTTTTTTAATTTCATTAATGTCTTGTGTTGTACGCTACACCAAAAGGAGCTTTCACAACACGCATCCTTGACTTTCCTTTCATTACACGCAATCGCGACCTTCCTTGATAGCGTGTGTAGTACGCAATACTGAGTTTCACTAAACAATGATATGCTATTAAAATATTATTAAAACTATCCGTTATGAATAGTAATAACCACTTTTTGAAATTTTTTAAATTTTATATTTCGAAAATGGATTTCATTTTTGGATTCGGAATATCAAAATTAACTTAGGGTGAAATTTTGGTTATTTTCGGATAACTTTCATATTTTGATGAATAGTGGAAATTACTAAATTTTAATTAAAAACAACTTTTTCAATCAAAATAATTAATAGTGATAAATTAATAATTTTAGTGGTTTTAAAGTATATTTAGAATATATTTTTACGATTTAATACAATGATGGTCATTGGATGTAATTTCACATTTAAACCAGTTATAAACAAGTTTCAATCTTTTGATAGTTATTATCTCTCAAAAACACGCTATTTGTTTTGACGACGGGAATTAATTGTTAAATTAGTTAATGCAACTGATATGTTTTGAATTTGGTAAAATAGACATCATTTTTGAGTTCATAATATCCAATATAGAGTAGGCATAATTTTTGGTATTTTTCTGAAAACTTTCAATTTTTGATGAATAGTGAAACCACTAAGTGGTAGTTAAAAAAACTGAATTGTTAATAAAACATAATTTTACAGCTTCTGTGAGTGTAATTTCAAAACTTCAAGAGACACAGTTGATGTCAGTATGTAAAATGTGGTTCAATGAGATGAAAATAATTTTTTGGTGAATAGTAACTTTTTACTTTTTTTTACCACGGTTAAAAGTAAATAGGGTAATTAAGGGTAGAAATGATATTATTATTACCCTAACACATGTCCTAATTCTATTGGAAAAGTGTAATTAGACCAAAAAACAAACTTAGGAATAAAATATGACCATTTAGGCCCACTTGGATTAGATTAGGACATTTATTATTAATTTATTTAAAGAAGGGTTAAAAGAGTTAAAATCAATGTTTATTTACTAAAACATTTTTAATATGGGGTTATAAATAAGATAAATTCGACTATAAATATTCATTATAAAGATAAAAAGATTTCCTACATAATGGTATTTTATTTGTAATTTTTAGAGATTAAATAATTTAATTTATTTATGACACAACGATGATGCAATAATTATCTTATTATTGAAATATTGACATAATTGATGTTATAAATACCCAAATAAATATAATTTGAGACTTTTTATTAATTAAACTACTTTTATAGGTTAATATGACATGTTATTATTGATTTAATTAACTTTTTTCGAACTTATCATTCTTTTATGATTTTCGCAAAAATCAATTACTAAATAGTGTCAAAATTGACATAAAATAGTTTTTAAAACAAATATTATATTATTAATTGTTATTTTATTCCTAAAAAGCCAAGGTTCTGCCAAATGACTTAGAAAAGGTTATTTATATTAATAATAGACAACTTGGGGTTCTTTTGGCTTCTTATAGTAAGTTTATTAACCTTATAGTGTAAGAACACAAGAAGACACGGTAAAAGTAAAATTATTTAACTTAATGTTAAATCTAAATGATAAGGTTAAAATAGGAACCTAAACTTGTCTAAATTCTATTTGATGAGATTATTTCTAACCATCCCCACCTTATCCTCGAAATAAATCAATTTGGGGATATTTAAAACCGAACTTGACTTTATAATAAAATAATATGTTTTGTTTTTCAAAAGGAGCCCCTCTCCTCCCTTATAAAAGGGCACCTCCTCCCTCTCTTCCTCACACAACTTTGAGCCTTCAATCTCAGCCAAACCCTGAAAAATTATCTTCTCCACTTCCCTAGAAACATCCTAGAGGTTCTGGTCTTCTTCAAAGACCCATTTTAGTGCCCTAAAAGGAGGTCTCAAAGAAGCACTTCAAAGAAGAGGTAATGTCCGTTACCGATTCTTTCATCTTTATTTCTTCTTCCACTTCTTCTTAGGTTGTTTCATTATGAAGTAATAAAATCAGTATCACTCATATACTAATATGTTATTATAAGTATGAAACAACCCTATTTCACCATCTATCCATCCTACGGAAAAATAAATCACCGTGCGTGCGTACGTACGAAATACCATCTCCACGCCATGATGTAATCTATTTCCCACCACCACCTTACATGGATGGGTATAATGGTGTAATGAATAACTATAAATAGTTATTAGAACATAATATTGATTTTGATATATTGTATCATCCACTCCAATTCAATTCAATAATTATGGAAACGATATCATCGCTCGTGCGTACGTACGGACTACCGTGTCCATGACGCGATGAGATTCATTATCCATGTTAACCATTTAAGAATGATTATAAAGTATATATAAGATATAATAATGAAATAAATTACATTATAAAGCTACTGGATTTATGTATATATGTATTTCATCTACTTAATTCCATTCAACTCAATAAGGAAATGAAAACAGCGTTCATGCGTACGTACGGCCTACCGTCTCCATGAACAGTGTATTTCTTTCCATTTACTAATTTATTATATATATGTATATTATGAATACATATTATATATAAATCATATTTTATATTCTGGAATTAGATAATTATGATCTAATTAATCATATGAATAATTACATGTCAAAACACGGACGACAAATGAATCAATTTTACCCAAAATGCTCTTTAACATAGAATTTTCAAAAAAAAGGGTAATATATAGTCATAAGTGAACCATATATGATATCATAACAATGATTATGATTTTGGAATAAGTCAATGACATTATTTAAATCATTATACAGGAGGTTCGGACACCTACGAAGAAAATCGGACCTAAGGTAAGGGAAATATCACATTCTCATTTTTATCCGAGATTGTTTATACATTAGTATTTACTGGGGGGAATTTTATCATCCACATCCATGTTTCCTCAATATGTAATATTATTTCCATCTACCTACAATTTTTTAAATCAAATTTTACCCTTCAGTGAGTTTTTAGTAATAGATGTGAAAGGAATCTTTTGTCGTTTTTCGTATGAGGTACTTTTTGACTTTTCCGACAAAATTACGAGAAGAATGTTTTCTTTTAACTTATACGGCATGAATGGATTTTTAAAAAATTATTTCCAAGAAGCTTCCCTTACAAGTTTTCAAGTTTATTTTTGATCAACTTCTTTTATTTTAAAATTGTATGACATGTTAATAAAGGAAAATGTTTTTGAAGTAGAAAGGATATTTTTTTTCAAGAATGAAGTTCATGTGTTTTATCAAAATTATTTTCCATCTATGATAATAAAGGGTTCTGTTTCTATACCTATTATTACATGGATTTTATTATGTTGTGATGGAAATATTTTTATGAATTATTTTATCTTATATGAATTGTTTTATGATGTCACGATGTTTAAAGATTCCCATTTTTATTACATGGGTTATGCAATGATGTATGATTTATGATTTTGTGGAACACATAAGAATGGTATCATTATGAGATGGGTTGGACCTATATCTCCCTCCAATGCATTGGGTAAAGATTTTATATCTCAGGAGATAGACATGGCTAGAACGGTAGGTTATACCGGTTAAGTGAAACATGACTGAAATGAGGGTGACTCGGTTCAGAAAGGGACTTTGTCCTCTAAGATAGTCTTGGCAATGATTCTTGACTAACAAGAAATGATTCTCTATGATTATGTGTGTATGCCACAAAGTTTAATGTTTTATGTTATGATTGTTGGGGTTTACCTTTCACTACTATGATTTATCCCATGTTATGAAATTATGATTTCTTTTGCAGGTTAAGATTTCCAAAAGTTATTTTCTTAGGTATATGATGTGAATAAAATTTATTTTGCTTACCCTTACTGAGCATTTGAGCTCACCCTTTTATGTTTTCATTTCACCAAGATATAAAGAAAGGTTTTAGGTAAAAAAAATATCTTTATGGGAGAGGTTGAAGATCTTTCACCACGATTAGAAGATTATATTCTGAGTCTCCAAAGACACTAAACTATTACGATCCTTGTGTGTGTGTTTTTGTTATGTACTATGTATTCCGCAAAAGTAATGTAATGTCCATGTACGTCATGTTTCGGGTCTCTATAGCGCGGCCCGGACCGGCCCGGTGCCGGTCCGGCTGGGGACAACGCGCCCAGCGCACTGTCTGGCTCGGCTTTGGCCGAGCCGTTCGGCAAAGGGGGGGGGGGGCGCCTGCCCCCTGTGTAACCGCGCCTCCCCCCCCCCCAAATTAATGGGGGCCGTTTGAACCGGCTGGGGGATTTTATTTCCCCCGGCCCCTCCCCTTTCCGGCTGGCCCGACCGGGCCGGCCGACTCCTTCTCAACGGGACCGACAAAGGTAGTTCCCCTTCTGGCTCCGACACCGGCGGCCCGGTCGGCCACCAGTCACCTTGCTCCTCCATGGCCCGGAACCGACCCCGGCTCTTGTCATCCGGCGTGGTGCGATGACACCACGCCACTCCGCTGTGGCCCCGCTCCGGCCGCGGCGTCTTCGGTTTTCTTCGACGCGGCGTGACGGCGTTGCGTCGTTGAATTTATTTCCACAGCACGGTGCAAAGGCGTCACGTAATACTTGTCCTTTGATTCCCGTGTGGTGTGATAGCACCACGCCATTCCATTCCTTCCACAAAGAATCAAACATGAACATAGGAGGGGGGTTCGGCCGTGTTTGTGTGGTCTGACCCCCCTCTCATTAAACAATATCATCAAGTCGAAAGTCCACGATGATCGATAACTAGAATCATGAACAGAAATAATTTAATAAAATAATCCCCTACCTCGGTTCAGGAATAGAGTTTGTCAACGAGCCGCAGAAGACGAGCGTCGCGGAGGTCGGGTGTCGCGGAAGAACGTCGACATCGCGAAGCGAGGATTCGAAGTCGTTGACGGTGATTTCGTCGCGGAAGAGACGACGCGGAAGAAGAACGTCGCGTCACGGATACGGCGTCGCGGAAGAACCGTGTTCTTCGGCGGAGAAGTTCTTCATTGAAGAATGGTGTTCTTCGCGTTCTTCGTCGAGGTTGAAGAAGAAGAAGAAGATGCTTTCCCAATCCTCTCAAGGTTGCAAAACTCTAACATAATAAAATAAGACTAAGTCTTATTTTATTAACACAACCTACCAATTTAATTTCAAAATTTTGAAATTCAATAACCACACACAACTCACCTCAATAAACTTATTACATTTAAGTCATAAGTTATAACTTAGGATAACCAAATTAAAGTGGGAGTTGAGGGGGGTTTTAGAGGATATGAGGGGGTGGGATTTGTGTGGGCCCCACCACCCTCATAACCTCCAAAGGGAGGTTGGGTGGTTACCCAACGTTCATCAAGAACTAACACTTAGTGTAAAATAATAAAAATTGTAGCGTAATTATAAAATAAACTTCCAGAATTTTTATTATCAACACTTGTTTAAACGCAACTCCAGAACAGGAGTTCCTAAGCAATTACCGGTGCTGCAGTTCCATCGGTGCCCTCGGAATTCGATTTCGGGTACCGGTTCAAAAGTTAGAAATTCCCGCTCGTTCGTTTAATGAACATACCCGAGCCAAACTTCAGAAATTGATTCTGGGCACACCGGGTCTCGGAATCAGGTGCCGTCAGAAACCGCGCTCTTGAAAAATTCCAAAAAAAATTAAGAAAAAATTTCCATGAATTTTAAGGATCATTAAATTACTCCCACCTCAGGGCTTTACGTCCCCGTAAAGATACATCAAAACTAGGGAAAAAAAGAGGGTACTGAGCACGCATCTGAGCCTCCCGCTCCCAAGTGCTCTCCTGGAGGTTCCCATGCTGCCACCTGATGCGCACTAGAGTAATCGACCGTCCACGTAGGACCCGCTCCTGTCGATCCTCGATCTCCACCGGGACCTCCGCAATAGTTGCCCCATCATCAACGTCTAGCTCCCCATGGTCAATGATGTGCGTCGGGTCGTGCACGTATCTCCTCAGCTGAGATACGTGGAAGATGTCGTGCACTCGGTACAACTGAGGTGGTAGAGCCAGACGATAATCCACCTCGCCAATCCTGCTGAGAACCAGGAATGGTCCGATGAAGTATGGAGACAACTTGCCGCCTCGGCCAAATCTCCGTAATCCATGTCGAGGTGAGACACGAATGAAGACGTGGTCGCCATCCTCGAACTCTAGTGGCATCCACCTCCTATCAACAAAAGACTTATGCCGGCTCTGAGATGTCCTCATCCGTTCCTGGATGACCTGGACCTTCTCTGTCGTGGCCTGGACCATCTATGGTCCCACAAGTGCTGACTCCCCAGGGTCTGTCCAGCACAAAAGAGATCTACAAGGTCGGCCGTACAACGCCTCGTATGGTGCCATCCCGATGGTGGAGTGGTAGTTATTGTTGTATGTGAACTCCACCAAGGTTAGGTGGTCCTCCCAGCTGCGACCAAAGTCGAGGATGCATGCGCGGAGCATTTCCTAGAGAGTCTGAATGGTCTTCTCTGTCTGACCATCCGTCTGAGGGTGAAAGGCTATGCTTAGACGTAGCTATGTTTCGAATGCCTCCTGCAATCCCTTCTAAACCTGGGAAGTAAAGCGATAATCTCGATCGGAGACGATAGAATATGGCACACCGTGAATCCGTACAATCTCCTGAACGTAAAGTCGTCCCAAGCTATCCTCTAAGCCCTTCTCTCTGATGGCTAAGAAGTGTGCCGAATTGGTGAGTCGGTCGACAATCACCCAGATGGAGTCGTGACCTCTGGAAGTTCATGGATGTCCAGTCACAAAGTCCATAGATATGTCATCCCACTTCCACTCCGGAACATCCAAGGGCTGTACCAAGCCTGCTGGTACCTGATGCTCTGCCTTCACCTGCTGGCAGGTGAGGCATCGAGAAACGAACTCTGCCACAACCTTCTTCATGCCCGGCCACCAGTGTTGTCGCCTGAGATCCTGATACATCTTTGCTACTCCAGGATGTACAGCCAAAGAAGAAGTGTGAAACTCTCTCAGCACCTCCTCCCGTAAAGCGGCTGGTACCATGGTACGTCCTCTGAAAAGGATTTCGTGCACTGCTCCAAGGGAGAAACCATCAGGTGCCTGTCCTGAGGATATCTGTGCACACCGCGTCTCACAATCAGCATCCCCAGGTTGTGCCTCTCTGTCCCGCTTTAGTAGTGGAGGAGTGACTGTGAGAGACTGAAGGAAGGCTGCTCCATCTCTATCCATGAAAGATATATGCAAAGATGCTAGCTGCTCTGTCTCCTCCCCAAGTAGCTGAATGCCCGTCCTCCTGCTGAGAGCATCGGCTACCACGTTCCCCTTCCCAGGAGTATAGACTATCTCAAAGTCATAGTCCTGGAGGATCCCAAGCCATCACCGCTGTCTCAGGTTTAGGTCCTTCTGCGAGAAGATGTACCTGAGACACTGATGGTCAGAAAAGACTGTAAAGCGCTCGCCCATCAGGTAGTGTCGCCATGTCTTCAGAGAGAAGACCACTACTGCTAACTCCAGGTCATGGGTAGCGTAGTTCTTCACATGCAGCCTCAACTGTCGTGATCCATATGTGATCACTGCCCGCTCCTGCATCATAACACATCCGAGTCTGGTCCCTGATGCATCGCAGTAGACTACGTACCCTTCTCCCTACTCAGGAAACCTCAAGATAGGTGCGCTGGTCAATCTCTGTCTCAGCTCCTGGAAGCCCTGCTGACATCTGTCTTGCCACATGAAGGGTTTCCCCTTCATCGTCAAAGTTGATAGTGGTGTCGCAACTCTAGAGAAGTCTGCAACGAATCTCCAGTAGTATCCAGCTAGTCCCAAGAAACTCTGCACCTTCGTCACGCTCCTAGGTGGCTCCTAAGCTAACACTGCCTTGATCTTCACAGGATCCACTGCAACTCCTGCCTTAGAGATGACGTGCCCCAAGAAGTGGACCTCACTTATCCAGAACTGACACTTCGAGAGCATACCATAAAGCTGGTTCTCTTGGAGTGTGTCTAGTACAACCCGTAAGTTTTAGGGGTGCTCCTCCTCAGTCGTCGAGTAATTCAAAATGTCATCGATGTAGACCATGACAAATCGATCGAGGTATGGCTGAAAGATCTTGTTTATGAGGTCTATGAACACTGCTGGAGCATTGGTTACGCCGAAGGGCATAACCAAGAACTCATAGTGGCTATACCGACACCTGAAGTCTGTCTTCTGCACGTCCTCGTCTCGAACTCTGAGCTGGTGATAGCCTGACCTGAGGTCTATCTTCGAGAACCACTGTGCTCCCTTGAGCTGATCAATGAGGTTATCAATTATCGGTAGCGGATACATGTTCCTCACTGTCATCTGGTTCAGGCGACGATAGTCGACACACAGTCGCAAGCTCCCATTCGCCTTCTTGGCGAACAATATCGGGGAAGCCCAGGGTGAAACACTGGGTCAGATAAACCCCTTTCCCTGCATGTCCTGAAACAGTACCCGTGGCTCTCGAAGCTCAGCGGGGGCCATCCGATGCGCTGGAGTCGATATCGGGGTTGTCCCGGGGTATAGGTCAATATAAAAGTCTACCTCACTGTGAGGAGGTAACTCTGGAATGTCGTCGGGAAAAACATCCGCAAACTTATCCACCACTGCAGGAAAACCAGGACTCTGCACGTCAACTGCTCCTAGGATGAGGCTAGCCAACTGATGAGTGATGGCATGTCCTCTCCTCTGCGAGAGTCCATCCTGTGCTGCAAAGGCTCCCTTCTCGCCGGTGAAGGTGAACCTGCTCACGTCGGTGCGTACACATCGCACCTTGCGCCTAATATAGTCAATCTGTGCATGGACCGTAGACAACCAATCCATGCCCAAGATGATGTCGTAAGGCCTCGACGCCGCTACAAGAAGATCCCAGGAGAAGATCTCACCTCCTAGAGTAAGCTCACACTGCTGACACAAGTGCGTAATCATCGAGTCTGCTCCCGTAGGAGTCTATAGCCGTAAGGATCGAGCCAAAGGCTCTGTCGCAATCTCTGAGCTCCGAACAATGGCAGCGGCTATGAATGAGTGACTTGCTCCTGTGTCTATAAGTACTGCAACAAGGGTGGAAAAGACACAGATCGTACCTCAAATCATCTCGGGCGCGTCGTGGTCATAGGCCTCTGTTGCCTGAGGCTGTGCCTGTCTCTGCCTGCCAGCTCCCTGTGGTCGGGGTGGACCTCATGGTGGTGGTGGTGGTAGAGCCTCAAAGCGTTGCCCATCACCTGTTGCTCGGCCAGCTCCTCTGCCTCGTCTGCCTCCTCCCTGCGGACCGCCACGATCGACCCTCTGCCTTTGCCTCGGTGGTCCCCCAACCGTCTGCTGCTCCTCGGCATGGCGGGTCGGGCAGTCACGAGCCTTGTGGCCCTGCCCACCGCACGAGTAGCACTGTCTGCTTTTCGAAAGACTGGTTCCGCGCTGTGTGCCCCGAACTGCTGAGCCAGTGTCCTGAGGTCATCTTCCTGAGGGTCTGGTCTGCCTGGACCCCTGAGTCATCCTTCGACAACCTACTGCAGAAGACTCTTCCATGTGCCGCCCTCAGGTGGGTCTCGGCGCTGGTGTAGACTCAGCAAGAAAGCACTCGATCAAAAGGGCCCGCTCCAGTACTTCCGTCTGAGTCGGAATACTGAGGGAGATCAGTGATGCCCTAATCTCGTGTCTCAATCCCTGCTCAAAGGTCAGGGCCCGGAAGAATGGGTCCCGTACCATGTCAGTCGAGTAGCGCGAGAGATCGGTAAATCTCGCCGAGTACTGGTCGACCGTCATGATGCCCTGCCGCAGCTGAAGAAGCTCCTGAATGCATACCGCACGGAGGGTGGCTGGGACAAAATCTGAGCTGAAGAGGCTCTCAAAGTCTATCCAGAGTAGAGATGCCTCATCGTGCACCTGGATCATCAAGATCCACCATTGGCCCACTGTTGCGTGCAGTAGGCTCGCAACGAGGATCACCATGAGGTCTGCTGGTGTCCTCACTAGCCTAAAAACTCGTACGACTGCCTCCAGCTAGTCCTCGGCTGTCTGGGGGTCCATCTCCGCACGAAACCTTGGTGGGCGCTAGCGCTGGAACTCATGCAGTGCGCTGAGGTGATGTTCATCATCGGCGGCTAGTGCTGGAAGCATCGGTGGCACGACGGTAGTGCTACCGCCGGTGCCACTGCTGACAAAGGGCCCTGCACCGAGGCCTCATCGCTCGGTGGGCTGTCGTCATGCTCGACTCTCGGAACCCTAGCTGGCTGCCGTCGTGGGTCCATCCGGAAAAGGAAACAGGTGCACTACGGTCAGAATAGTATACCTGGTGAGCGGATACAAAGTAATCATAAAGAAAACATGAAACACACAGTCAATCAATGTTTTCGTGCATTAAGTCGGAAATCAGAAGTCAGGGTCCTGGTGTAAGGATACGTCGGTCGCCGCACCAACACTGGACTCCCTGGACTGATAACCACACTCAATACGCTAAACACTATTGCTTCACATAGAAAAGATCAGAGTTCATGGTAGAACCGAACTCCTTTGATACCAATTTGTCACGACCTGTCCTCGGGGCCCGTGCCGTGACTACCCCAAGCCCGCCTTCCAGAGGCCAGGGGCTGGCGACTAGCACCAAGGCGTAAATCTCGGTAAAAAGGGAAGGAATTGAATTTGTAATGTAAACAAGCACCACAGAGTAAGAAAGCGGAAAAGTAAACACTAAGTGAAAACAGAGTACATCTGTAAGTGGGGAAAAGTAGTGGGCCAGTATAAAAACCCAAACTAAAAGTAAAGTACAACTTGAAAGGGAAAACAGTAACTGGAATGTAAAAGCTACTACACCGAGATGTCCACTGGAAATACCACCTGAAGGGTGGGTACAGATAGCTCCACTGCTCCTCGGGTCCCGCCTTCTACTCCGAGTACGTCCCGCCCAATGGTCCACCTCCATGTACCGTCCTGCTCTGCAAGCCTCAACCACGATCAACGCTATCTGTCGTCTGCAACCAACACAACGTAGTGCGGGCATAGCCCGTGTAGGGGTGAGTATAAGCTACTCAGTAGGGACCCCGAGACCCCCGAAGGTCTCCCAAAATCCACAAAGGATAAACCACAAAGGAAAGATACAATCACGAAGTAACAACCGACACTTTTAGGCATATACCCATACATATACCTAAGTCATCAATTCCAAAATGCTCCAACCTCCGAGCCCAAGCATAACCCTGTCCACACAGGAAAGTATACGTTTTCCACACAGTAAAGAAATCGTAATCCCCACAGTATAGCACAACACAATCCACAGAGGAAAGTAAACAGGATTCAGCTCACACAGGTATACATCTTCGAAAGACGATAGAGATGATCACTGATCCATCTATGTCGTCGAACCCACAAAGGATCGATAGGTACTAACCCCCGCAAAGACCCACACAGGATCGGACCCACACAGGATCTGTAGGCGCTGGCTCACACAGAACCGCTGAGCGCTGACCCAAACAGGATCAGAACCACACAGGATCGGTAGCACTGATCAACATAGGATCACTGAGTGCTGTAGTCGTTATCGTCGAATCCACTGAGGATCTCTGCACAGTCGTCGTCGTAGTCACAGTAGCAGTCATAGCCAGCATTAGGGTTCCCGCACATAGCAAGCTCGTTCAGGAGGGTCCGCTCCACGAGCCGAGAGGCTGATACATCAACTGTCACATAGTCCAGAGTCGATGTATCCAAAATTTCCGTATCGTCAACAGGAACTCAACGCACCAGACGACACGTCAATCAGACGCCCAGTCTGAGAGTTATTGCCTTTTTCGTCCTAGGGGCCTGGTTGGGTTTTAAGGCAAAACCAACCCGACTGTACTCCACCTGCGTCCAAACCTCGGGCAGAGTATGCCAAAAGATCGGCCTCAGTAAGAGGAACTCAACAAAGTCAACGACACGTCAATCGGACACCCGTAGCTCAGGATATGAGTGTTTCCGCTCCAAGGGCCCGGTTGGTTTCGTGTATGAACCAACCCGGCCGAACTCAAAGTATTCTGAATCCAAGAGTGCGATATACCGAAACGACCGTCTCGATCCAAGGATCGTATTTCCCCTGACGGTGCGTCGTTTGGAGGTCTGTAACCCGCGTTATGGGCATTTGAACCCAAACTTTCCGAAAACGGGGGTTACGGGCCCGGACCGACCCGGCCCGAGACCCCCCGGTTGGCCCGAACCGGGTCGACCCACCCCGGACAGGGTCAGCCCAGCCTGGCACGGCCTGGCCCGGCTGGGCGCGGCCCGGCCCGGCACGACACGGAGCGGCCCGGCCCGGCGCGGCCTGGCCCGGCTGGGCGCGGCGCGGCCTGGCAAACCGGCCGGGTGCCAGTCTGGCTAAGGACAGTGCACCCAGCGCGCTGTCTGGCTCGGCTTTGGCCAAGCCGTTCGGCAAAGGGGGGGGGGGCCTGCCCCCCTGTGTAACCGACCCCCCCCCCCCCAAATTAATGGGGGCCATTTGAACCGGCCGGGGGATTTTATTTCCCCCGGCCCCTCCCCTTTCTGGTCGGCCCGACCTGGCTGGCCAGCTCCTTCTCAATGGGACCGGCAAAGGCCGGTCCCCTTCCGGCTCCGACATCGGTGGCCCGGTTGGCCGCCGGTCACCATGCTCTTCCGCGGCCCAGAACCGGCCACGACTCTTGTCGTCTGGCGCAGTGCGACGGCACCGCGCCCCTCCATCGCGGCCCCGCTCCGGCCGCGGCGTCTTTGGTTTTCTTCGACGCGGCGCGACGGCGTCACGTCCTTGAATTTCTTTCCACGGCGCGGCGTGACGGCATCGCGTAATACTTGCCGTGTGATTCCCGTGTGGTGCGATGACACCACGCCATTCCGTTCCATCCACAAAGAATCAAACATGAACATAGGAGGGGGGTTCGGCCGTGTTTTTGCGGTCCAGCCCCCCTCTCGTTAAACGATATCATCTAGTCGAAAGTCAACGATGATCGATAACTAGAATCATGAACGTAAATAATTTAATAAAATAATTCCCTACCTGGGTTCAGGAACGGTGTTTGTCAACGACCCGCCGAAGACGAGCGTCGCAGAGGTCGAGCATCGCGGAAGAATATCGACGTCGCGAAGCGAGGATTCGAAGTCGTTGATGGCGATTTCGTCACGGAAAACCGTTGCGGAAGAGACTACACGAAAGAAGAACGCTGCGTCGCAGAAGAACCGTGTTCTTCGACGGAGAAGTTCTTCGTTGAAGAATGGTGTTCTTCGCTTTCTTTGTCGAGGTTGTAGATGAAAAAGAATATGCTTTCCCAATCCTCTCAAGGTTGCAAAACTCTAACATAATAAAATAATACTAAGTCTTATTTTATTAACACAACCTACCAATTGAATTTCAAAAGTTTGAAATTCAATAACCACACACAACTCACCTCATTAAACTTATTACATTTAAGTCATAAGTTATAAGTTAGGTTAACAAAATTAATGTGGGAGTTGAGGGGGGTTTTAGAGGATATGAAGTGGTGGGGTTTGTGTGGGCCCCACCACCCTCATAACCTCCCAAGGTAGGTTGGGTGGTTACCCAACTTTCATTAAGAACTAACACTTAGATTAAAATAGTAAAAATTATAGCGTAATTATAAAATAAACTTCCATAATTTTTATTATCAACACTCTTGTAAACACAACTCCAGAACATGAGTTCCTAATCAATTACCGGCGCTGCGGTTCCATCGGTGCCCACAGAATTCGATTCCGGGTACCGGTTAGAATGTTAGAAATTCCCGCTCGTTCGTTCACTGAACGTACCCGAGCCAAACTTCGGAAATTGATTCTGGGCACACCGGGGCTCGGAATCAGGTTCCGTCAGAAACCGCGCTCTTGAAAAATTCTAACGAAAATTATGAAAAAATTTCCCTTGAATTTTACGGGCCTTTACAATTTATATCATGGAACCCACTCTTTTATCTTTTTTAACCATTAAAATATTTTTTGTTTAAAAATAAATATCCAAAAATGTTCCATAAATCCATGTTGATGCCTTAGAGGACTTATTGTTTTTATAAAATCTCCCATGAAGGATTTTAGTTCTAACATAAAGAGGTATTACAAAGAATATGTACTATTCTTAATTGAGCATTTTTATTTATCTTCCACATACATAAAACAGTTTTCAACGATTTGGATATAATAAAATCAGTATATAGTTTATAATACTTTTATACCATGTTAGTGTAATTAAATAGATCCATATCATCTTCAATCAAATGGGAAATGAAACTGTTGATCATGTGTACATTGTTCGACCGCCTCATAAACATAAGTAATTAGTTTCTTATCACCGCCATTCACGGCTAGATATAATGGTGGATTATATATATCTGATATTATGGGATAATTATAATTATTTAATTATAATTATTGAAATATAAAATCGTTATACATTATTACCTAATAATTAATTGAAAAATGATAACGTCTCTTGTGTGTATGTGTGGAATACCACCTCCTCGATGTAATGTGATAAGTTATTCATTTAATTTTTACATGGATGATAACGAGGATAGTTAAAATTAATATATATGATATATATAATATAAAAATTATTATTTAATGTTGAATTAATATGTACCTTTTTTCATCCATCGAGAAAATGGAATCATCTTTCATTTGTACGTACGATCTACCGTATCCATGAAAGAAGTAATTTATTCCTCTATCACTAACTTATATGAAAGAAATTAAAAATATATATAATGATTATATAATATATTTATATAATTATTAAAATTATTCATATTATGTTATAATAATAAATGTACAGGGAACATATCAACCAATATAAAAATAGAATGAAAAATATAGCAGTTTTCACCTGAAATAATAAATTTAAGAAGGAAATATAAATGAATGTTTGATAAAGTGATATAATTAATGATTATTTGGTATTATATATATTATTATCGTTATTTAATAAAATTGTAATTTACCATTTTTCAATATATATGAATATCTAATATGTAAGAATAATGTCAATACATGAGGAATGTGACTTTAATCTCACTTTTATTTCAATAGAAAACATACCATATTCAACACATGATTATTTTTTGAGGTGTAATTACAACCGATTAATTTATTTTATTATTACAATCATTAATACGATGATATATAAATATAAATATAATTTTCTTTCACTCATGAATATTATGATCCATAATTTAGAAAATTGGTAAATGTTTTATGGTACAGTATAATTATTTATCAGGTTTATTTATGATTATTTTTTTAACGATGAAATATTATGACCTAACTATCAAGAAACTCATTTATGTTTTTATAATATGTTTATTAATATATAATAAATGTATTAAATAATTTTTTTCATCTTTAATGACTAATAATATCAAAATAACATTTTAAATGTAAATGAACACTATTTCACTCCTTGTCCAAAAATAGTTTTCTTCAATTTTGTGTTTTCTAAAAACTATTTAATGAAATTTCATACTATAATAAATATATTTTTACAAAAAAATTTTCCATTTTATATTTTTTTATTTTTGTAAAATTAATCTTCTTTTAGATTCCCAAACAGCGAACTTCTATCCCTTTTTGAAAAAATGTGGAAGTTATCTTTCTCTTACAAAAACCAACAAATACTAAATTTTCAACCATATACAAAAATTAATTATTTAAAGAATCCATTATAATATTTATATGTTAAATTAAAATGTAATTAATATTTAAGAATTTTTTATATTTTAAATAATTTATTTCAATGTGGAAAAAATATTTTCCTCATGAAATATTCCAAGAGATCCTTTAAAATGATTTTATGTCTATGATAAAATAAAGTGATGACACATGATATTTAATAGGGATATGATCCCATAAAACCATCATTACTCACTCTAAAAATTATTTAAGTTTAAGAAAAAAATATTATTATGAAACCCATTACATTTCCATGGGCAATGCTATTATGAAATGTTTATAAAACCCATATATTTTAATTGGTTTGGATATGATGAATGTTTTATGAGATTGTGGAACACGTATTTATGATTTTCATTAATTTATGAGAGGTTTATTTTACTCCATATAGTTCATTAGGTAAATATTAATGTTATATGATATCAAGTGGTATATGTAGGTTATCCCAAGCCAGAAAAGGGGGAACATGGAAGGTTATCCCTAGACCAAAACATAGGGTATACAGGAGGTTATCATGAGAAAACAAATTCACTACATAGGTTATTATACCAAACCTAAAGAAGAGTGTACCTATGAGAATATCCTAATCCCAAAATAGTTGGTAAACAAGAGGTTATCCCAATTCAAAATAATATGGTATATGAGAAGTTATTTCAGGACCAAATAGGGATAAGGGTTCTATGACCATGCGTAACATGTTATGGTTTTTTATGGGTGTCCATGTAATTAGATATTTTAATCCTATGTAAATGCCACAAATAGATCTATTTTTATAATTTTATCCCCTATGGGATTATGTCAATTGTTTTATTTATGATCCAGGTCTTATGAAATTCCATGATTTATGCCATGAATCATTTTTATGGTCTATCCTATAGAGGGTTTTGTTATAAAAAAATATTCCCGTATTCTCGTATACTTATGATCGTGTTATGTTTATATATCTCTAGTTTACCATTGTTAGGAATATTATCTCACCCTTTCATAAGGTTGGTTTACCAGGATTATGAAGAAACGTGTTATGAACGATATGTCTTATATAGGTTCTAGTTATAATTAAATTAGCGTAAGATGAGGAGATTCACATGTATAGTAGTTTTCATGTATTCATGTTCTAATGGAAATAGAAACACAATATTATGGGGTGGATAATTATGTTATGTAATGAATATTCATATATTAAGATGTAATATATATATATATATATATATGAAATTTTTTCTTATTTAAATACTCCCAAACATCCTCTAAATAAAAACATCATGCCCCCAAGGTAAAACACTAGGGAAATTGAATAGTTTATTACAGAAAACGTATAATTATTTCTATAGTTCCACATATTCAAATAATTATATTCTATTGGGATTATTATAAATTTCTTATTTATCAGGGCCGAGTTTAATTTAAAACTCAACTTCTAAATCAAGTTTATTTAATGGTAAAACTTTAAGAAACAAAAAATATCCTTGCATAATAAAAATATATTATATTCTAAGGTCACATTTCTTATTCATATATTATGTAGACTCTTATTCTCCTATAATTTCATTATATTTATCCAATCTAGGTTTATCTGAACGTTATTTTAATGATGAGGTCTCCCCTATAACGATATGTGATTCCTAATGTACTTTGTAAATAATAATTTTAATCACATGGAAATAAATTTTGTCATTATAATTTAAAATCCTATCTTTTTTAGTCATTATATCAAATTCTACCATATGCATAAAAGCCATCTTTTGTAGTTAGTAATGTCGAGGAATCCTAATTAGTATGTACTAACATATAATAGTTGTAATATTATTTCAGCAAGTGTCTTGATAGAATTATTACTTATTATTGTGTTAGGGAAGTATTTAATGGTTGTAGAGAAAATAATGTTTTTAAAAGAATTAAAATATAATAAATAATGGTAATCATATAATATATTTGAGTTTATGATCAATTCACCTATCACCACTTCATTATGGACATCAACATATATAGGAGTAATTACATATGATAGGTTTTATCCTCTTGAACTTTCCAATGATTTGTTACCTTTATTGTTGGGGAGTATATTGGAATATTACCCCATTATTTATAGTTGAAGTAGGGGACAATAATGTTTAATTTCATTCCATTACATTTATGAGCTAGATGGACCATATCATCAAACTTATTACAAACTAATCTTTTCATTAATTCTTTACAATGTTTTTTCATTCCATAATTCTCGCATTTTAGAAATCCCCGCTTTTATTTGTTATTCATTAAAACATTTATGATTTTGAAGTGAAAAACCAAACTCTTCTTTTCTAGATTTACCTATAATAGATAAGACCAAGAAATTTATTTCACTCTATTGATTGTGAATGATACTATTTCATTATATGATGAAATTCTTCTTTATAATATTTTTTTTTGAATATCCAGTTGAATCCAATAAAATAACAGTCATTCATTTTTTTAATAATTTTGTATAATTGTTTTTTATATCATTTCTAATCCAATAAATCTATTCTTATATTTAGAAACCTCTTCATATCCATTATCCTTTATTATGAAGAACTTTTTCGCATTTTTATCATAATTATTTTTAGGATAATATCTCACAAATAATATCATATTAAATGTTATAAATTATATAATATATATTTCATTAACTTTGTTAGAATTATTGATTAAGGAACACTATTAATAAACATATCTCACTAAATAATATACTTCCATTTTTCCTTTTCCTTTTAATTAAATTCTAAATCCATTAATATATTTTCAATGTACTTGAACATTTACTATATACTAATGGATTAATAGTCCAATTAAAGTATTGAATATTTTTTATACAGTGATCCCACATAGGTTCTACTTGTTATATAAAAATAGTTTTCAACATGAAGTTAATATATATTTTTTCATAACCTCGGTCAGTTATGTGAATATGGCCATGATATTATTATGTCCAACACCTAACTGTATTGACATGATTAGTAGGTAAATACCTAAAATGACCCTAATTGTTTATATAAATTCCCTTTCCCACATTAGGTTCAATATCTAAAAAATTCCATACATATAACTAGCTCATAACATCATGAATATTGATCAAAGAATAAAATCGCTATGATACAAAATTTTGTGAATTTTTTAAAGGATTTCTTATTATTATTTAACTAGAAACATTAATAAAAAATATAGTTCCCAAGGGTCTGATTAAACATTATCTACTAAATATAGTTGAAACTCTAACTCCAATAACCTAAAGTCAGTGTTTACTTTATTACACTTATAAAAGATACAAGGTATCACATCATGAGTGACCCATCATTTTTGATGTCTTAGAAAACATGATACGTAAATGATTTAAATATTAAAATATAAAAATAAATATATAATTAATAAATTACAAGAATTATTGAATTTTTTTTAATTATTATATCTTTATATCTCTGGAAACGAAAACAAAATAAAGGGGTGGGCTCAGATGCCATAAATGATTTTTGTATAATGAAATATGTCATGGGTAAATTAGACATAAATAATATAGAATAAGGGATAATCAATATATATAACATTTAATCAATAACATATTAATCAAAATATATTCATGGAAAATATCAAGATAATATTAACATGGATAATAGTAACTAATATCATATTTAAGTGAATTATATCGACAATACAAAATTTTCAACTACTGCCTCATGTAGAAAAACATGAATCTTACCTTCATGGAATTATTCCAAGGCCATTCAGGGAATAGTTTGGTATATGATAAATTCTTAAATAATTTGGAAATATTTTATATTATGATACCATTAGATGCATCTAGGTACTATCTATAACCCGAACCCACACATTACATACATATGTTTGATTTATTCCTCAAATATTGAATAAATATTATTATCAGTAATCAATATTATTTTTCAATAAATTAACATACATATTAAATTGATATTATGGGACATCAATATTTACCATTTAAATGAAATAACAATCTTAATAAACTATCTACAACTAACACCATATGTTGAAATGATAAATGATTAAGGAAATATCAATGTAGATAAAAAGATAATGAAAATATCTTGATAATGAATATATGGAAATAAAGGGGGAAAATATTTACAATGAATAATGGTGAGTTATATACAATGAAAATACACAAAATTGGGTAATAAAAATTATGGTATAATCTATAAAGTATTAGATAATCATAAAATGATATCAATTCATTAGAAATTATGGCTTCAAATATTGGATGTTAGTTTTAGAATTGAAGAGTAAAATGGAAGGCAAATGTTAAAAACATATTTCCATAAATATTTTGTAAATTGAATATAGAAATTATGTTATAAACAATTTCCAATTATTTAACATTTAAAACAATAATTTATATTTAATTTTATATAAAAACTAAAAATTCATAGGATAATAGATGAGTATCTTATTTTTAAATCCATTAACACATGTATATAATTTTAAATAGAAAATAATAGTAGAATAAATATACTTTTAACAATTATATAATTATAAATAATCACATAAATGAAACATTTTGACGAATATTTATAAATAAGAGAAATAATGTTGATTGAAAAATAATGGTGAAGTAAATTTTAATTATGCACAATCCATTGGTTATTTATAGTTTCAAAGAGATAAAAACTAAGAGTAAAACATAGAAAAAAATTATATAAAAATTTTATAATAAAATAGATGGGGTGTATAAGATAAATATCATATAATTCTATAAATGTAATTCTTAACATGAACAATCCTGAGTAAGTGTGAGATTTTACAACAAACCCTTATAGAATTAATAAATACTGAATAAAAACCCTTTAATGTAGATAAATATAACTGAAAAATTAAATACTGTGAATAAAGATTAATTTATGAAATTATATCTTAAATGAGAAATAAACACAAAATATTAAATAAATTAGGTGATTAATATTATATATGTCTCAATGGAGTGGAATTGAGATGAAAAACCAATATATTTGATTCCAATGAGGTATGATTCATTATATCCTCTATAATGATGAATTTAATATTATTATAGAAGTTACTAATAAATATTTTAATCTATGTAGGATTTTTATGTTCTGTTAATATTGACTTGAAATCTATTTTGTGAAAAAATTATTTCATATGTTTAATCCTCTAGGTTATTCTGTAAACATCTATAAGAAACTAGTATAATGTCTTCGGTAAATGTTAATATGAAATATATTACTGACATACTAAATGTTTAAAATATCATGAATAATGTTTTATTAATTTTATGCATTTTTGGAACCGAGAAAGATAGGTTGTAATAGATTAAAAATTATATCATTAATGGATGTGGTAGTCTTCACGTACCCGTGATGACATTTTCATTTAATTAATGGTTATCATGAAAATAATGTATAAGAGGATTAATAATTATGGAAATATATATCTATCATAAATATAATATATATTCATTATATCTTTCCTTATAATGTTACATATAAAGATGAAATTAGAATTGAATCACTTCAGTACATGGATGTGGTTGTCCACCCATAAACATAAGAATCATTTCCAATTTCATACCGATGGAAAGATAATAAGGTTGGTAATATTATATATATATATATAATTATTTAGGCCATAAAAAAATATATGCACGAACGTGATATTTACAACCATCCATGCGAGGTAAGTATGAAGAATGTTACACATTGCCTCAGGGAGGTGGTAGTCCAAATATACGCACAAGTGAAGTTTTGAATTTTTTTTGAATATAGAGATGGATGATAATTATATTTATATCTATAAAAAAATATGTTTAGGAAACTTATGTAGTAATTTAATTATATTTGTATGTAACATCCTGATATTTTTTGAAATATATTATTTCAATTTAATTTAAATTCCTTAACTGATTATGTTACACCTAATACATTTTTTTATTTTGAATCACATAGAACATTAGGTTTATCTTTTATTTCATGAAATATTCACTCCATTTGATATCTTGTGTTATGCACAAGGGTGAGTCTTATCGAACAATAATATACTGTTAATATTATTATTTAATTTGAAAGTTATTACCTAGCCTTTATTTAGGCCTCTGTGAATATATATAACTATATTTTTTTTTAAAAGGATTGTAAAATGTTTTTTCATTAATTAAATAAATTTTATATGCTCAAAATAAAAATAAATCCATTTTTTTGAAAAAAGTTGTATATATTTTTAATGGTAGTTTTATCGACTTTTAAGGGCGCACCTATTTGGAATGTAATTTTTTTAAAATTTATATTTTTTAATTGAAGAAATAGAATTATTTCTGGAAGAGGAACATCACTATTAATGTATGGAAAATTTTTGTTACATTTATAAGAAGTTAATTTTTTATAAATAGTATAAAATAACACCTTTTAGAAGAAACTAATCTTTTCATCTTATTAATTAATAATTATAGAATATATTTTATTTTATTTATTAAAGTCATAATAGATAAATTATATCAATTAATCATATAAATTTAGTGGGAATAATTTTTATTTTAAATTGATTAATTAACATAGAATTATGTTTTTACGAAATCTCACTTCAAAAAACTCATTTCTCGCCACATATTCTGGGTTATATTTAAACATAATTTTGTTCAATTTTGTGAATTGTTCATGAAAAAATGGACATGAAATGTTTTAATTAGTATTATAATTATAGTTTAATAAAATTGAATTAGATTTTTACCAAAAATATTAGTCAATGTAATTAAAATAAAATAAATCGATTATGGTAAAATTAAACATAACAAGGGACTAAACAATAAACATAAGGGTTATAATGTCCTATAAAGTTGTCAAAATCACATTTTCAACTAAAATTTATACCGTATCCCATATTGGTTATAATCTTTTGACTTAATGGGATATAATTCCATGAAATTTATTTATATAATATGTTATGTATAGAAAACCAAAAAAATAACAATCCTAGATATTAACATTCATAAAGCTTTAGAGTATTGAATATGCCACATAGTTATGATTACAAACATTATTTTGGAAGTTAAATTATTATTTTATCATGGTAATATAAGTTTAATTTTTATATATGATATAATTATATTAAATTCATAACAAACAAAAATTTATGGATTATATAGTTAATAGTTACAAAAAACAAATAACGATAAAAACATTAAATGTAAAGTAAATTTAATGAACTATTATGTTCCATTAATTTTTAGATTAAAATATAATTATAAAATGATTTTAACTTAACATATTTTAATTTTAATAATGTTTTGATATTTTAAAATTAAATTTAATGAAATAATGTCAAAATAGATATTATTTCTATTTTAAAATAAATTATATTTTATTAAATGAAATAAATTTATTAAAATCCATTATTTTTCACATTTATTGTTAATTGTTACTAAATAAACAATATGGTACATCATTGAAAAAATTTATCATTTTATAATTATCATATTAAACCATATATAGTAAATACATTGTTAGCACTATCCAGGTTAAAGGAGTGTTTTTTCACTTTACATATTATAGTGTTAAAATAAATTTCCAAAACCCATGGATTTATTTTTTTAAATTATATATCTTATTAATAATTCAGTTTACCTATCTTTTTTAATAAATCATACCATAATTTAGTCTTAATGTTTAAATTACATTGGTTAGAAATGTATTTACCTAAATAAAAAACCAAAATTAAAAATGTTAGGAATCATAATAAATATAGAAATAATAATTAAAATTAACTTATATTTGTGTGGTGGAGAGTTTTATACAACATAATTTCACTCAAATCAAATATTGTTCAATTTTTGAAACACTTTATGTTAGGGATACCTCACAATAATGATTTCCTTTCAGTAATTAGAAGAATTCAACTCCCCCTCCATTAGAAAAATGAATTAACTATTACAATTAATCACACTTATGTATCTTTTTATCATCCATAATATTCCCAAATTATCTCCCAACACCCCCACCTAATCATAGAATCATCACTTTGGGTATACATCTGAAAAAGGAACACTCTTTTTGATAAACAAAAGGAGTTATCCAAAAAAAATTGGTATATTCTTTAATGTGGTTTTATGGTTTACTTGTTTCTAAATCCCTTAAATTATAATTAAAAAATTAATATATAATTATATTATTATCATAAGTATACTGATTTTAATGTTAAATGTTTGACATAAACCTATATACACATCTATTAAATGGGTATCTAACTTCTTCTTCATGTATGAAGAACTACCATCTCACGAAATGATGTTGTTCCTTTTTTCCTTTGAAAACATTCATGGATGTGAATTATGATAAAAAATCTATATTTTAAAAATATATGATATTAATGTTGTCTTAATACTTCATTAATTATATATAACACATACCTTTATGTGTTCTATATGGTGTAAATATTACAACATCGATTGAGGACAAGTGGACTACCGCCTCCTCAAAGAGATGTGATATGTTCACACATTACATGGAATTTATTAAGGATGTTTATACATAAAAATACATGACATAAATTATAGATATACAATATTAATTAAATAATTAATTTTCTAGAAACATAATATACAATTTTCTTTATTACACATTTCACTCACAAAAAAAGTGACAACATCATTTTTGTGCATGTGGACTACCGCCTCCTCAATGTGATTTAGATCCTTTTAAAAAATCAATAATTCTATATATAATTACATTAAATTAAATCATATGTAATTAATGAATAAATTATCAATTGGGAAACATTAATTTTAATTTTATATTCCATTAAATGTCATTTAAAAATTAGAATGTTACTCTAGCGAACGTACGACATTCAATCTCCATGATCAAAACGTTGGTTAATTTTTCACAACCATTATTCATTATTGGTAAAAAATGTTTAATTTAAAAATAAATATTATAATTATTTCCTTAATATTTTTAATTTTTTTAATAATGACACATTTGATCACAGTTGACCTATAAACGGTTTTTTTCACACACAAACCGATTTTATTCTAAACATCTAATTAAAAAAATATTTATTAAGTAGTTCTGTTTAACATGTTAACATATTAATGAAATTAATATAATACTTTTAAAATGTTTTTATGAAATTATATAATTTAAATATTCTATTTATTCCTGAATATAGAAAACAAGCAAGACAAATTGGACTCTTGGGAAGATATTCTGGTCTCACTTTTACTTTCATTAGTCTTATGTCATAACCAAAACTTATTTCATTCATGTGGTGTATATACTACCACTTTTTAAATATTCTATAATTAATTATTATATATTAATGGTTTGAAAATATTTCAATTGTCTATTATTACGTTTTGGGTTTTTTATTTAGATGTTACCACATTATAAATGGGATATCTAGTATCACTTTTATTTTTGTGAGACTTATTCTATGATCAAAACATATTTTTATGTTTGTTCTACATAAAATGAATAAATATTATTATTATTATCATCACATTTATGGAATTTTAAAAATATTTTTGATGATTTGTCTTTTATGGTTTTTATATTTTGGATGTTGTGAAATAGGTAACAGATTTTTTCACAATCTTCCTTCATTGGGACATTATTTATGTTAAACACAGCACCAATTCATTAAAATATTTACCCTTTTGGAATCTCTCATGGTCTAGCCCCTTTTTACTATCATGGAACTAATCATTCACAAACGACCACCTGGGAAGCTCTCACGGTTAATACTCTTGGGTCAACATGGAATAAAAAAGCTATAAATGAGTTCCTCGGTAGCACTCATAGTAAATACCCATGGGACAACCTAGGATATGGTAATTATAAATGACCTCCTCAGTAGCTCTCATGGTCAATACCCCTGGTCAATCATCTACACAAAGGCTCTCGTGGTCCTATGTAAAAAATATTTCACATATAATATCCAAACAACTAATATAATATGAAACTATTACATGGATAGTCAGTCATAAAAATATCACATTTAAATCATATAATCAATAAAACTCCATCGTAATAAACCATGGAATGGAAACAACGGGAATCCTAATGGACATCCATGACCAAAAAACAATAACAATAAATCAAACAACACACACCAATGGGGTGTCTTGTAACAATGGATCTGACAATAAAAATAAGAAACAACACCTTATCAATCAAATAAACCATAGAAGGTAATAAACAAGGTTAAATCCCAAATCCTGAAATAACCCTATCACAGGAATACAAAACTTTTAGAAAATATAATCCAATTTCAAACAAAGAATGGCACAAACGACCAACATCTTTGTCTCACAATCAATATACATGAACATTGCCCATTAAATCGGCCTACATTAGCATAGATCTAAAAAACGGTGAAAACCAACCAAACTTGAATTACCCATGAAAGAGAAATAATCAATTAGGAAGGCTCTAGTGATTTGGGGATCCCACCCATGGTATTCCAATGCACCCGACATCATTTCAATCAGAGCTTAGAAGAAGAATAGGGAAGGGTCCTTTGTTTGTATGTAGTTCCATCACACTCCTGTATAAACCATGGGGTAAGAGGATGTTTTGGGACATAAGACTCAATCCAACGCCAATTTATCAAATAAAAAAGAAATGTACATGGAGTGATCATTAAACCTACATGATGTGTAGTATCCTTAACCAACCCCTGACATAAGTGGTCTTCCATGTCATCACAGGACCATGTACTCAGCCATTACATGACTAGTACGTGGCTGAATGCGGTGACAGGGCACACAGTGTGTTCATGGAAGTACACGACATGTACTCAAAAAAACCTCATTTATTTCTATTTCATCTAAAATAACTCGAATTCAAGATCCATACCAAACATGCTGATTTCAGTTCTTAAAAATGTCCCCCCTTAATGCTATTTATCCTCGAATTTCCCTTCCAAAGATAGTGAACAAGATTCTGCGAGCAACTATGGCCACTATGATTTCACATCAGCCTCCCACTCCAAACCCTCATATTGTATTCTTCTATGATTCCATAGAGCCCATACCATAGGAACAAACAGGCCCTACAGACCCTTCAGTCTGTGATCCAAAATCTTAATAGGCTGCTCCTTGAAGGATTCATACACATAAAATTCAACCTGACCGGGTTGAAAAACATGTGATGCGATTGATAATTATTGATGTAGCTAAAAATTATGCAATACATCATTCATATTATGATACTTATGAGGCAACAAAAACATATTATAAACTGACCCGAATCCCTACAAATCATCAAACGACTAGATGTATCTCAGTGAAAGATTCCCCTATATCTTCATCATCCTACTTTCTAACCTTGGTGTGACACAAAGGAAAACATGATCTTTGACCTTGAACTCCAAAGGTCATCTCCATCGATCATCATAAAATTTCTGGTGAGATTGTGTAGCATACATCTTCTTCCAAATCATATCCACCCACTCAATGGTCTCCTAGAGATGAAGAGTTCCTGTCATATCTGCCTCTCCTTCCTCAAGCCAATATAGTTGTGAACAACATGGAATACCATAAAAAACATCATAAGGTTCCATCTGAATTGTTTCCTAAATACAATTGTTGTAGAAAAACTCCACCCATGGTATGTGTCTCTACCAAAAGCCCCCAAAATCTAGGATGAATTCTCGAAACATGTCCTCTAAAACCTTAATCGTGTTCTCGGACTAACAGTATATCTAGGTATGGAATGTTGTACCCATAAGTATCAATTTTCCCAAACCCCTCTGTAGTCCCTACTATAAATGGGAGGTAAACTAGGCATCCCTATCTGAAACAATAGAGTTTGGAACCCCATGAAAATTTAAAATCACTCAGATTTAAAATATTCCATGCTCATCAACAGAGAATGTTTCTATGATTGGTTGGAAACATGAATCCTTCATGGGTCTTTCAATAACAAACCATACAAAATTATTTCGTTGAGGAGACCTTGGTAAACCTTTCATGAAAACTATCCTGACATCATTCCATTTCCACTCAATAATGGGTTACTACTGTTATAGCCCTTCCGGTCATTGATGCTCCTTTTTCACCTTCTGATAGGTGGAACATCTCATATAAAAATTTTTCTACATCCCTCTTCATGCATGACCATCAATACTGATGATGTAGATCGTGATAGATCATGGTGATACCATGATGAACTTCCCATATAGAAGAATAAAAATCTTGCAATACCTCTTCATGTATGTCTGCTAACACCAATATATATCTATGAAATCACAAAACCTCATCCTCAATTTTGGTTCATGCTAGAGTAGGGTCCTTTCCTTACAAACTCCCTCGTAGGACTTGGCCATTATAATCTGATAGCTACATCATTCTTAATCGATCCAGTAGAGTGGAGGTAATAGCTATAGAATAAATAAAAGTCTATCCCTATCTGTCAGTAACCTCCAAATGCATCTCAGTGAACAATTCCAAAAGTTTCTTCTCACTATTGGCCTCCTGAACTACCTATATTTGAGTCCTCCTTCAGAATGCATCAACCACAACTTTTCTATTCACGTGCATGTAGGGAAGGTCAAAGTAAAAATACTAAAGGTAAAAACCCACCTTTTTTATCCCAAATTCATGTCTCATTAAGAAATGATATATTATAGTCTTCTACGGTCACTGTATACCAAAAACAATTCTCCCAAAATATAATGTATTCAATAGTGAAAATAAGGAAAAACTACATATAAGGACCTATCCTAAAAACATTACATAATCTTGAATTAAATTAATAGTTAACATTGAAGGTCTTTTCAGGTTTAGAGTTTTATAGAATTAAGACATAACTATTACATCTCATTGATTACAATGTAGACACATCTACTCAGTTTCCATTTATTCGCAAAATAAAAACACTTGAACAAAAGTGTCATGTCTAGTTCCATGTTTTATATAGCATGACAGTTCCTAGACCCCATCCTTGACCCTATTCCACTTTATGTCATGTTAAAAAAATTTCAAAAACACGGGATGAGCAAAAAAAGCTCAGTAAGGGATACCCAAAGAATGAAAACATTAGAGCATCAATATATACATAACATATTCTTTTTTAACATATCCCATGAAATCATATGATTTGTAAAATACACATATAAATCGTAAAAGATAAGGTAACTTGAGGCATTCATAACATTCTTGCATAGAAAGTAACCCTCATAGTAACATTTGGAATAACCTTCACAGTATATTCCCAAAATCTCTTTAGAGAATCCTTAGCATTTAACTCCTTCGCATTACCCAATGCATTGGAGAGCTATCTCAGGCTCACCCAACCTTAGTTTATCACGGTACAACCCGACTTCATAAACAATGCCCAAGATCAATAACATAATTGTATCTTATAAAACATGCATAAAGGAAACATATCATTTCCATAGATCAATCACAAGATATCAATACAACACATGGAAATAATCAAAATATTATCAAAAAAATTTCAATACCAAAATAAAAAAAATTAAAACATGGTATTTATTTTTCATTTAGAAATGTTAAGGCTTATAGAGGAATCAAAAACTCAAATAATGGTCACGGCGTTAGAGAAGTCGTTGTCGCCGCATACGTAAGAAAAAACATTCATTTTATCATTTCGTAAAACGATTCATGTAAAAATATTCCTTTTGAATGAAATGAAACTTCAAAAGGTTTTATTATACAACTAATAAAAGAAATTCTTATATAAATTGAAATATTCCTCAATGAAAGGAGATTGAGATGATGTCCGGTACAAAGACAGTATCCTTAGATTATGGATAAATCAGTTACCTAATTATGTGTGACAATTATAAACACATCAAATATAAGTGTATATTAAGTGTAAAAGAAACAGAGGTCATCCACACATATTCATAGTATTACATAATCATGAAGTAGACTTTTAACCCAAACAATTGAAATTGGGTTAATAAGTTCCCTTACAGAAATTCAACAGCCTAACGACATCACTTTAAAATTCAGAAAATGAGTTTATGAGATATAGAAAGTGTTTCTCATCACATGGATATAAAATTTACAGAAATATAGAAATATAATAACATATTCCAACATTAAGAAGATGTAAATTAAAATACCTAACAAAATGAAGTCTTTTAAAAAGATAAGGGTGAAAGGTTCCCTTAACGACTTTGGTAACATTCGAAACGTACACCCCATGAAAGAAAGACTATAAAAAGTAGATGTAAATACACCTAAACTAATTTATATTACCCAAATAGTAGAATAATGGGCATTAAATACACCACTCAAAGGAGATATTGACATATATAGCATGAATCTCGTGGGAATAAATAGTGAGATAAAAACCTCTTAACTCGTTGTAATAAATCGAGTCATATGACCAAAAGATAATAAGAACTAAATGAATCACATAATACCATGATTATAAATAGAATCATGATAATATATATCAAATGGATGTAAAACATACACCACATGAAATAAATAATTTTAGAACAATAGAAATCTCACGTAATTAAAAGTGAGATAAGAAATCCCTTACCTCAAGTCGGACTTGTCTTGTTTGTTTCTTGATATTCATGAATAATAAACATTGGTCAATTTATAGTTTCATAAGGACTTCGTTAAATTTTTATTACTCAATTCATATCACATATTAAAAGTTTATAATAATTATATAATTATGTGAGTTCATATCATACATTTTGTCGATGTTCGGTACATTAGTAAAAAATGTACTTGTTTGAAGAGAATTGTCAATGTAGTAATAAGTAAATCATCTCCAGAATGGTTTTCATGATTTAAATATCATATATATCAAGTATATATGTATTTAGAAATATTCCATAATGTTTGGAGTTAAGAAATGAAATTTACCGTTCATGGAGACTGTAAGTCGTACGTACGCATGAATGCTACATTCATTTTTTGTCATATTAATGGACTTTAAAAGTAAATTAGACATAGATATATTATAATTATAGAATAATATATATGTTATATAGGTAACATAAGTTAATTAATTAAATTCTTCATAAATTCCTTTTTTGGCATGAATGAGTCACATCACTTGAGGGGGCAGCAGTCCACACTTCATCATATGAGATTATCGCATTTGCACAACATGCAAAGAATAAAAGTATGTTTTAAATATAAAATACATAATAACATAGAGGACATAAATATAATATATATCATATATAAATATAGATACATCACACATGCCACCATTAAAAGTGTTACAATAAGATTGAACAATCATCATTTCCTGAGGGAGTAATTCTCTAGCCACAGAAATAGCATGTTCTTTATCCATTAGATGAGGGTGTGTGTAAGTTTAGGTAGAATACTTATCATAACAAAATCCTAGTATATTGAGGATACTGGGGTTATTATGAGATCAAATAATGAGAAGATATTTTTGAGTGATGAAGGAAAATAAAATAATGAAACTCCAGTGAATACATTACCTCTAAATCGGTTAACACTTTTTGATTTGAGCCAAAGGCTTCCTTGGATAGACTACTACCCAAAGTGATGATTTTAGGAGTAAGAGAGGGATTTGTGGAGATTACATGATTAGAGGTTGGATGAGCCAAGGGAATTAGAGTTGTGGGTAAGGGGGTAGAGGTGGAGGCCTTTTATAAGAGGGAGGAGGGTCACTTTTGGAGATTCTTGAAATGTTACTTTATTATAAAATGGTTTTTAGATTTTAAAGGTCCCACAATGATATATTTCCAGGATAAGGTGATAAGGGATCTAAATCCACAAATCCAATAGGTTTTCGACAAGTGTATGTCTATGATTTTAACTTATCTTTTCATTTTATGTAAACCATTAATTAATGCGGTAATCACTGTATCATCATGGTGTCATAAATAAATCTATTTATTTAATGTCTAAAAATTATAAAAAAATACCATGATGTAGGAAATATTTTTAGATTTACAATTACTATATATATTATAATAGTTCATTTATGTAAATTAAATTGAAATTTATTTACTTAGGATATACAAACCATTGTTATATTTCTCTTCTTTTAAAAAAATATGGTCATAAATGTCACTATTACACCCATGTGAGTCCATGGGCCCTAAAGTTCGGTAAAAATCATCCCATGGTCGAAAATTACTAAAAAAAGCTGATTTGGACAAATTTTGGGGTCATTTTATATTATTATGACAATATTTTATTACCCTTAACTACATGAATACTAATTAATCATGATAATAAAAGATAATTACCATCGTTACTATTCATAAAGTCCAAAAACAAAAGAGTCATAAATACATAATTTGGAACATTTGATTAAAATTATGGAATCCATTTTACCAAATTCCAAATACAGAAATTTTAGTAATTAATTTAAAAATAATTACCATTTTCACAACCAAAGACGGGTTTTTAACAAGATAAAATTTATCAAAATATTGACATGTTTTTACATCTAATTGAAAAGTGAAATTACTTCCAATGAAAAAAAAATTGTACTAAGTGATAAAAACATAATTCAATTATACTTTAAAAAAATTAAAAGGACCATATAACTATATAATTAAATTATTTGAAAAAGCAGTTTTGAATTAAAATTCCGTATTTTTCACTATTCATTAAAATTGAACATTTGTCAAAAAATACCAAAATTTTATCCAAAGTAAATTTGATATTACAAATTCAAAAATTATGTCCATTTTACCAAATTCACAACATAGAATGTCCATTAATTAATTTTATAATTAATTCCCGCTGTCAAAACAAATAGCGTCTTTTTATGAAATAATATCGATCAAATGATTGACACTTGTTTATGTCCAATTTCAGAGTGAAATTAATATCAATGAACAATATTGGATTAAATGGTAGAAATATATTTCAACTAATCTTTAAACCCATTTAAAAAGATAATCTAACCATATAAATAAATTATATAAAAAGGAGGTATTGAATTAAAATACATCATTTTCACTATTCATTAAAAATGTACTTTATTAGAAAAATAACAAAAATTTGCACAAAGTAAATTTTGATGTCCCGATTATAAATAAGGATTTTATTTTGTCATATATAACATATAAAATTGAAAAAAGTAGTTTTAAAAAGGGTTCTCCATCAAAAAGCGGTTAATAGACCTTTTAAAGAACATTAGAATATTTATGCTTATTATCGATTTATTTTCATATCTTAAGCCTCTATCATTTATTGGATAAATGTAAAAAAAATATAGAAAACATATATAATAATTTTGTAGTTAGTTTTTTTCATTCCCGCCATTACAACTACAAGGAGTTAACTACCATTTAAAATAATATTATTATATTATTAGTGTGTAACGTAAGATTTCAAAGAAACTCGTTTTTGCGTATTGGGTACGCCATCGAACATAGCATCCCCATTAAAGTGAAATTAATATTTTATTCACAAATATTAATAAATATGAAAATTTCATATTCTTTATTTACCAGGGATGTTAGACTACAACTAACTCATGATCATGTGTCAGGCAATGCATATCATGGGGAATCAACTATCGAGACTCTTACACAATGACTCCTTCCCCTAGCCTAATCACTATACATTCATGATACCTGACACATCATACTAAATGGTGTAATTCTTTCTTTGCTTTAGAAAAATCATTGTTGGGGATCCATTCATCCTCCCTTTCAGCTCGAGAAAGGAAAAATCAATGGTATATATCCACAATTACTTCACATCCTACTTATTTAGGACTTCTAGTAGCACTGCTAAGAACCAAAAATCATATATAAATAACTTTTAGTAACCAAACAGCCCCATAAAACACTTTACCTTAATGATGTTCTTTGGATGAAACCAGGATACTATTGTTATCACTTTCATGGGGAATAATGATACTCATGTCTTTGAGATAACATGACACAATAAATGAATCCGGTCCATCCAAAAGTTGAACATTGAGAGCATAGCATATAACTTATTCTCTCTCAGTGTACTAAATACTATCTCAAGATGGATGGCATGATCATGTCGGGTGTGAGAGAACACCAAGATATCGTCCATGAAGACTGCCACAAAATAATCCATGTAATGATGGATCACTCAGTTCATCAGTGCCATTAAAACTGCCGGCACATTGTGACAATAAATGGAATAACCAAATACTCGTATATACCATACATGCTCTAAAAGGCATTATGAGGTATATATTATGTTATAACGTGAAATTGATGACAAATAGATCTGATTTCAATCACAAGAACACCCGGTATATTAAATGTTGATCAAAAATATTATCAATCCTCTACAAGGGATATCAGTTTGTGACCGCCTACATGAACAACATCTGATAAATCACAAAAAGTATGAGGGTACTGTTTTACTTATTTTCAAAATGCATAGGCAAACTCCAAGGAGAAGTACTGGGTCAAAAGAATCCTTTTTCCTGAAAATCCTCTAACTTCTTTTTCAGCTCATGTAACTCAAATGTAGCCATCATATAAGGAAGAATTGACACTGGTGGTACTCTTAGTGCATGTTCAATAGAGAAATATACCTCTCTCTCTTAAGGTAAACCTGAAAACATGTCTGTAGAGACACTTATGTAATGATCCAAAACTGGAGGAAAGTCCATATGTGTATTCCCCCGATCATCCAAATGTAAACTAGAAATTTGGGCTATAATTCCTCCCAACCCATGATGCTCGGGTTTCGATCTTCCTGCCTAGAAATTATATTATCCCTTGTGTGGAAAATAACCACTATCTCTTGATGTGAAACTCACCCTATGACGATAGTATTCAAAAAAGTTCTGAAAGAAGATTAACCAATCCATTCTGAGAGTGAAATCGAAACCTGTCATCTCTATGACATAAAGGTCTTATACGAACTAGTACCCACTAAAATCTAGAGGGTACACCTTGCACTGAATTACAATAGCTATAATAATCTCCAACGGTGTTTCTTTCATCATAATACCATTATATATAAATATGCAGAGCCCAAGGCTCTCTACAACAACAACAGATATAAAAATATTGGAATCCCCTATATAAAAAAGTGCATAATCTAAAGCTATGGAAAATAAAATCGTACCACTAACTATCAATTTTAGGGGATCCAACTCCCTCCGGGTCTATTCCATCACAAAATTTTGACCTGTTCCACAACCATGGACCCTTGCTGACTTCCCTGAGCTAATCCACTCTACTGTCACTGAAAACCTGTTGTCTAGCTTCCACAGCAATGTTCGCCTCCTCAAACTGAAAATCATAAAAACGCTTATTCCGTAACAGAGAAGAAACATGTGGTCTTTCTCTGGAATGTAGAGTCATAAAATATCCCCTCTTATAGGCTTCTGGTGAATAAACCAAACAAAAATGCTGAAGATGACCCATATTTCTACAAGGTGAGCACTCAACTTGGTCTCTTGGGCCCTGAGACCTCAGGTTCCCAATCCTTCATCATGGGTATCACAACACCAGACTACCTGAAGTTACATCCCTTCTACTGGAGGAACCACCGCATGTAAGATATGTGTGGTGCTTCCTGCTATTGGTTGAAAGAGTACCAACCCATGATGTTGGACCTCCATGGCTCATTGCTCTAAACTCCCTCATATTGTTCTAGATAAAGAGTTCCTATTATACTATAGGAGTCATTGAATTCATGTTGAAAATATTCAAATGCAATTAGAAATCATACCTAAGACCATCCTCAAATCTCCAAGATAGAGATAACTCGTCAACTCCCAAAAAAGGTGTGAATGGATGAAGCTCTAAAACACTATAAGAATAATATATCACTTAAAGATCGCCATGCTCCAAATGAATGAACTCTCAAGCATGGTCTTACCTCAATATCTCTGGGTATATCTAATCATAGAAGGTCCCTTCTAACTCTTCCTGAGCCATGTTTTGATGAATTCCTACTTGTGAGAAAACATCCCACCATATCGTTGTAGAATCAAGTTGCATGTAAGTCGTGAACCTCACCCTCCTCTCTATATGTGTCTCCTTATTCTCAAAGATATAAAGAATGGCCTCTAACCATATATCATTAGCATGTAGTCCCCCATCACTTGAAAAATTGGGTGGATGCTACCCCTAGGTCACTTGTGACAACTCCCAAATTGTCATGGAAGGATGAGGTACTCTCTGAAAGGTCTGAATCATCCTCATAAACCCTTCACATAATTGTGCATCAGTATCTGCGTCTGGTAAAATAGTTGGTTCCAAGATAGACATGACATGAGGATCTTCTTGTAGTCCCTGATCTACCATTTCTTGTGTCTAATCGTCTCCCTTCACAAGATGTACAACTAGATGATGTCTTGGAATCATGACTCTATAAGGTTAAGCCTACACCTCGGTAAAATATTATCATGGACTGAAACATAGAAGTTATGGAATAGAACATGATAAGGAAAGCATTCATGTTTTTTAAAATAGGGTTAAACACCATGTTGAACAAATACACAGTGTGTTCCCTATAAAACATAACATGGGCATGTACCTCTTCCAACCTGGTCATGTAACAGCCCATTCACACGGTGTGTTACTCATGAGACATTGTATGTATTGAATATTACATCTTTCCCAGGTACTTCAAAATGTATATAACTAAACTTCACTAATGGAGTAACACTACATGGAATTAACACTCTAGACACGTCATGTATAACTAATTTTCCATCCACCCATGTCGGTAGTCACACGGTTGGATACACATTCGATTTCAACACGGTGTGTACTCCCCGTACACTACATGTTCTACCAAGAGTTTACTAACCCCGTGTATCTTCTCAAAAATTCATTCATGGTGTGTACTCCATCCTTCAAAGGTACATCTACATGGATAGAACTACACATTTCAAATGGAGAAATAGTGTATGGAAAGCACAGTCTAGACACGGTTGGTACAACTAATGTTCCATCCACCCATGTCATTACTCATACTATAGGATAAACGGTCGATTTTAATGCGGTGTGTACTCCCAATACACGACATGTTCTACCATGATTTTACTAACCCCGTGTCTCTTCTCACATAGTCATTGACACGTCCATGAACTAAACAGTTTTTACATATATTAAATGACATGCACATAAGAAAAAGGTATTTCTTCTAGAACAAAAGAACCCATGGCATGTGTTTTTAAAACCACATGTTTTTTATAGGTTTTTTCAGATAGTGAACTTCTAAAACATCACAGTAGCCCCCAAAATCATAAAAGTTGGACATGGAATGCCGTGATACGGTCCGTGAGAGCCCGTACATCCCTCTAATAAATGTTTTTCATCCTTATTCATATCATATTTTGATTGGATTCAATTACAGTTCAAACATGATCCACCAAATTCCAATCCAATAGGGCCAATAACACCTCAGAGACCATAGCTTAGAATCCTTAAAAATGAACAGTACCTATAACAATAACCTATCAAAATAGTATGTATTTTTACACTGGCATATATCACAACAACATGCATATCTACCACAACATCTATCACAACAACATGCAATCAATAATGCACCCTAAATTCCATGGAAAGAATGCATGAAATGTGATCCCTATAAAGTTACAATATGATTCATGAGATTTCATACCCTCATCTAAATGAGTTTAAATTGAAATATAACAACAACGATATAAATCATAACAGCACAAAACAAATTAATCACAAATCAGTGAAATCAAATGAACTGTAACAATTGAAAAACTAAAAAAATGTCAATATTCGAGGTAAAATGCCTTTTCCATGTACACGAGTTATCTAATCATGATAAAAACTTATTACCAACTACTTATTCCTTCGTATAGAAGTATATAAGCTCCATGTAATTAGGGAATGTAGAAAATAACAACCTTTGATAACACTTTGTAATGTACCGGCTTTGGGTGACGCACCAAGGTTCCCCAAACCAAATTTGTCACAAAAACTCATGTGCATTTCCCCATATACCAGAGGAATCTTGATAGAAGTATGTTAAAATGTGTAATAATGGGGAAACTATGACCTCTTTGATAGAGTATACATAGTGGAAAAAATTGTAAACAATACTGGGAGCATTAATATTGAAAAGAAGTAAACAGTGGAAGACTATAGGTAAATCCACTAGAGGACACAAAATATATATATATATATGATGCATGGAATATGCATATAAGATAACATCCACACAAGTCACAATGATAGAATGAAATACATAAATGAATGTATAAAGAGAACAAATAAACTCCAACCACATCATATGCCTCCTCTTGGTCCCATGCTCTCTAGATCCAACAATAATCATGTACCTGATGAAGAAGGGTGCTTTACCTTATCTATATTTTTAAAAATATAATCTCTTTTGGTCTAAAACAAGAAAAAAATAGGGTGTGATATGAATCCAAATAGGAAAATACCAAATGTTCTTTGCCTAACTAATAGTGAATATATATAGTAGGTAATATGAAAAGGAGAAGAAATAAACTAGGAAGTACCCAAAAGTAAATAATCATAGGGATTTAAATTACATTTATTTATGTTTATTATTCATCCCATAAATAATTTAATCCTAATGAATAGAATAAGCTCTATATCCCCATCTGTAATATTAAAAAAAACAGATGTATCAGAAGAAAATATCTACAACCAAGTAAGACAGAGTCCAAGCTTGTGCTTTGGCTTGGAAAACTCACCACAAACATTTAATCATTCAAAAGAAACCCTCTTGGAAATCCCTCACGGTCAATACCTCTTTGGTTCAACATGTCACAAATTCACTAAAATAACAACCCTCTCGGAAGATATAATCCTCTAACCCCTTTGGTCTAACATAGTACTAATAATTTACAAATGACCAACTTAGATGCTTTCATGGTCAATACCCTTGGGTCAACATGGAATCAGTAAATTATAAGTGAACTATTAGGTAGATATCATTTTCAATACCCATAATTCAACATTGTATAAGGTAATTATAAATGACCTCATGGGTATCTATCACAGTCAATATCCGTGGTCAATCATCTACACCAGGGCTCTTATGGTCCTGTGTAAAAACAGTGTGCATATAATATCAAAGCATCTCATGTAATCTGAATGTACGACATGGATAATACATCACAAGCATATTACATGAATTTCATATAATCAATAAAACTCCATAAAAAACAACCATGTCATCGGAAATAATGAAAGCCTAATAGTTGTCCTAGACTAATTTAAAATAAAAATAAATTAAGGGAAAACATCTCTTGGGTGTTCCGTTACAAGGTATCTAACCTTATGCATAAGAAACAACCCCTTATCATTCAAAAAACTATAGAAGGTAAACAAGGTTAAATTCCAAATCAAGAAATACCCCATTCACGGTTATACATGACTTCTAGTATGTATAATCCAATGATGAACAACGAATGACACAAACTACCAAACTCATTATCTCGCGATTGATATACATGAACGTCTTCCCTTAAATCAGCCTAGACCATAAGATAACAACAAAATGGTGAAAAAATACCAACCTTTAATAACTCAAGATAGAGAAATAATCATTATGAAATACTATATGGGTTTTTAGAATTCACAGGTGGGATTCCAATGCAACCTTATGACATCTCAATCATAGCCCGGACAGAGAATCGGGAGGGGTTAGAAGTTCTTCGACCATTCTGTCACTCTCCTATAAGAACCATAGGGATAAGAAGTTATTTAATAACATAAGATGCAACCCTGCTCTAATTTATTGATTAAAAATAAAATTACATGACATGTTCATTAAATCTACATGCTTTGTAGTAGCCTTAACAGGCCCCCTGACTTATGTGGTCCGTCATGTCTTCAAACGACCATGTTCATGGATGTTACACGTCCAGTATGCTACTACACTCTAAAATTAGATACATGACGTGTATGTGGATGTACACTATATGTACTCTAAAATAATTTTTTCTTTATTTTTCCTAAAAAAACCCTGAAAACTAGATCTATACCAGACATGATGATCTGGGTTCATTCAAATTTAAAATATTTTATATATATTGATACAAATATTGACTATTTTATCTTGGATCACACTTAAAACCATGCTTATCTTGTGTTGAATTCAACACCAACTTCCTTTTATAAAATAAGTTACACTAAATGTTTTGTCAAACCGAACAACAATTTATAGTTGATATAATTAATAAATATGGAAGTTATAACCTAAACATAATAATAGTGGGTGTGAATATGAATAACTATATTACGTATAAACATGATTATAAGTTTTTTTAAATCACTAGAATAATTTGATATCGTTAAAATAAGAATAAATCTAATTTTAATCATAAGAAAGTGTATATTTTTTAAAGACAGTTTTACCACCATTTAATTGAATACCTACTTTGAATCAAATTTTAAAAAAATTCTAATTTACATATAAAAAAACAATCATCATTCATGAAATCATAAAATCATAATTATATTTGTGTAATTTTTTTTATAAGAAGTATCATTTTTGTATGAATAGTGAAGAATAATGCATTGTAGTTGAAACATGTTTTTCCATCAAAAATAATTATTAATACTAAATTATAATTTAAATTTTAAAAGGTAAAAATATAAATATTATATATACCAATACCATGTATTTAATTGGAATCATTTTTACATTTAATGTTGATATAAAGACTTCATGAACATTTGAGCATTTCCATATTAAAAACCTACTTTATCACAATGTCTGCGGGATTTGATTTAAACATAATTTTTTCCATTATGTGTATAGAATTTAGAAAAGTGTACATAAAAAATTATAATATTTTTAATATTTATAGTCTTATAACATCAAGTTAGTTTTCGAAAAAAAATATTATTGAATGAAATTAAAATTAATTACAACGATCTTGGTAAAGTTAAGCTTAACATAGGATTAAACCCCAATGTTAATGGGTAAAATGACTAAGAAATTAGTCAAAAAGATCATTTTCAACACATATATAGACAATATATTGTATTTATTATAATTTTATTATTTATTGGCATACTATTAGAGGTAAGTGACCAATATAATATGTTATGTAAGGAAAAAGAAAAAATATATACCTTATTTGCATTTATCATTTATTATGATTTGGAGTATGGAATTTGCTATATAGTATTAGTGATAAAAATAAATTTGTAGCTTAAATGTGTTGTTTTTATTTGGGTAATTTAACTCTAATTTTTAGAGATGATATAATGACATTACATTTATAACGAACGCCAACACATTGACTATTTAGTTTATAATAAAATAATATATATAATGCTAAAAACATTAAATGTAATGAAAAATTAATAAAATATTTTTTCCATTATATTTTTTATATAAATATATAATGATACACATATGTGAAGATAATATAATTTACATCTAATAATATTTTGTTATTTTTAAATTTAAATTAAATAAATAATGTCAAAATTGACTTACATGATATTAAACAATAAATAATATTTTATTAAATGAATTAAAATTAAAAAAAAATCATATATTATAAAATGGGTTTTAAGTGATTATAAATACAAAATATATTCCATTAATGAATAAATTGATATTTTATAATTAACATATTGACCTATAAATAGTAAAAAATATGTCATCAATTTCTAGTTTAAATAATTTTTTTCCATGTTATGTGGACTAGTTTTAAAATAAATTTCCAACACACATGAAATTTTTATTTTGTAAATGAAATAAAATATTTATAATTAAATGGGAATATATTTTATAATAAATAACATAATAATTTATTCTTCATGGGTAAATTAGTTAGGATGGAAAACTAGTTCTATAAATAAAAAACCATGCTGAAATTTATAAGTAAACTTAAATATTATGGGAGAAAAATATGAAAATGTTTTTTTTCTTGGTGGAGGGTTTGATTGACCTTAATTTAACTTTAATAAATAATTTTATCAAGATTTAATCACATGAGGTAAGGGAGTCCTCCCCATATTTATTGCCTTTCACTATTTACTAGAATGTCACCCCCTGCATTATAACAAGGAATTCACTCTTCCCCATCCTCACAAATATAAAAAAATTTGGATCATCAAAACTTTACCCAAATAGTGACTAAAAATCCACTCATAAACCATAAATCCATACATTTCGTAGACCTCAAAACAAACTATCTCATTGGTGCAAACCAAAAGGACATACCTAAAAAAGAGGTTACATTATTCAATGTAAATTTATATTTTATTTGTTTCTACAGCCATTATTTTATTATTATAAAATTAATATATAATAAAATAATTATACTAATTATAAATAATTTTTTTAATTTTACAGTTTTGACAAACAACAATAGAAACATCCATCAAATGGGTAACAAACATACCGTTCATGACCAATGAACTACAGCCTCGCAGAACGATATTGCTCGTTTTTTACCACATGTCATGGTTGGGAATTATGATTTAAACACTATTTTTTAATGAAATATATATATGATATATATGTTGTATTAATTTTTTTTAATTGTTAAATATAACCAACCCTTATGCATTCCACTTGACGTAAATACTCGATTATGGATGTGAGGACTATCGCCCCTCAAAGTGGGGTGATACATTAAGACATTAAATGGAATGCATTAAGATTTGATTAAGTTAATCATATTTCAAATAAATGAAATATATATGATATTACTAACATAATTATATTTTTTTATATAAAATATATCATTTTCTTTAGTAACCCTTTTACACACTAAATAAGTGATAAAATCATTCGTGGACGTATGGATTATCTGCTCGTCAACATGATGTGATTACTTTTTAATCAAATGAATTATTTATATATGTGTATATGAATATATAATATGGTATCTATGATATAACTATAATTAATTAAATATAAATTTTACTTTACTTCTTTTCATAATGATCACTATAAAATTAGAATGTTACTCAACTGTACGTACGACCTACCATCTCCATAATTTTAATGTTTGTTAATTTTTAAAAACTATAGGTCAGGATTTGTGTTAAAATTATAATTGTTTTATAAATAATATAACTATTTAATTATTATTACTATGTATAATTTTTTAATAATTACCCATTTCAGCATAGTTGACCTTCCAATATTTATTTTGACAGACAAACTGAGTATAGTCAAAACATCCAACTTAAAAATTATTGATTTTGGAATGGATTATAATTTTAAAATAAGTGAAATAAATTAAAAATAAACTTGTAAAATGTTAAAAATAAAGTATATAATTAACAAAAATTTATTATTCATGAATGTAGATAACAAGAATGACAAACTTGGATCAAGGTAATAGATATTTGTCTCATTTTTACAATCGTGAGACATACGTCATAATCACTAATTATTTTTTTGTGTAGTGTATATACTTACCATTTTGATATATTATATCATGAATTATTTTATATTAATATTATTTAAAATTTTCATTTTATTATTATATTTTTAGTTTTTATTCTTATGTTACTACAACTTTAGGGGTACTTCTAGTATCATATTTATAACCATGAGATTTATTCCATGTTGACTGCTTATTTTGGTTTTATGGTGTATCTAATAACCATTAATTAATTTTATGATTATTAAACATAAATTTATGGGTTTTTATAAAAAAAATTTTGATAACTCTTTCATGGGGTTTGCGGTTTTGAATTTTTGATGGCAGTAATTGAATTTTTTCTTGATTTTCCTTCCTTGAGACATTTTTTATTTTAAACACAAGTCCAATTTTTTGATGTATATGTACATATCCATTGAGATTTGATATAATGAAAATACGTTATCATGACATTTTATGTTTTATTTATTGTTATTCCATTTATGGGGGTAATGGTTCAAATATTTCAATATTTTATGGGATGCTTTGGGATGTTTGAAGATTATTATCCTCAAGAATGCTCTTACAGATTTTTAGTGTCATTTACATTCATCAACATAAATAAACCACATTATTACTTATCCTACACTAGGGATATTTTTTATTGATATAATTTTAATTCAATTTTTGATTCTATTACTCCTTTTTCAATGAGATTGTTTTAAAAACCATTTCATTTCTAATGGATGATTATGTCTTAAAGGGATTGTAATAAAACCCATTTCTTTTACACGTGTCGATTATGATTCATTGGTATTGTTTTAGAAACAACTTTTTCCATCAGTTAATCATGTTTTAATGAGATTTTAATTTATCACATTTCCTTTAATTTGTTTAATGATGTTTAAAATATATTTTTATTTAACTAAATCCCATTCTAGGGGTTAATCATGTATTATTCAACAATTGTATTATTTATTTTAATGAATTAATATTATAATTAATTTCAATATTTTTTGGAATATTTAAATTGAATAAATTAATTAAATTTTTTAATTCAATAAGTGAAAATTATATTAGTATAATATAATGATAATTTTATGAAAAGATTTATTTTTCAATGATTAATGAAAAATATGATTTCTATAAAAAATTTATTTTGGATATTTTAAAAAGTACCTGATGATATGAAATTTATATTAAATTAACACAATTAATTATTATATGGGGAAAAAGTAATTAATTAAAATTAAATCATTTTTATACAAGATTTAATTAGAATTACATTTTTGGCCTTGATAACACATTTATCAAGAAAACTGTGTTTCGTAGTATTTTTAAAGATTAATTTTCATTTAAATTATAAAACATAAATTTTTTGAATTTTTTGAATTTTGGTTTAACTTTTTAAAAAATAATTACAAATTTGGTATATATGGCCCTTTTATTTTTGTCAATAGTAACAACATCTTCAGTAATTTTGGGTACCATAGTAAAGGGTAAGTATTTTAATTAATGTAAAACATTAAATTATAAGTATTTTAAATTTTTAAAAAAATTAATTAATCATATTTGATGATTCAATTTCATCTATAATCATACAATATTTGGTTATACATAATTTTATGGCCTTTTGGATGATATCATGTCATATATAGAATTTCATTTCAAGAAAAGTCAAACATGTCACACTTGTGTTTTCAATAACCATAATATTTTTAGAGGGATTATCTAGTGGATATTATTAACTCCAAATAATCCTCAGAAATATATAATATTTATTTTTATCATGGTTTTATATTTTTAAGTATTCAATAAAGAAAATATTTACATTAATGCTCCCACAATGCTGATGTAGTAATTATACAATTAACGGGAAAATCAAATAAAAGATATGATTAATATTAAAAATAATATAACTAAAGGTAATTAATATAAAAAAATATTTGTATCTATGATAATGATATGTTTTTTATTTATTAAAATATATTTTTTAAATTATATTGTTTTCTTGATATTAATTACATTAGAGTAATGAAGTTTTCTTAAATTTTACAATATTGTTTTGATAAAATAAATAATATTTTTTCTATATGATAAAAAATATCAATAAATATTCCATTCCCTAAGTGATTTGGATGTTCTTGATAATATCAAACATGGACAATTTACATTACATTTTTCTATTTATAGTAAAAATATTAACCCTCAAAGGGTAAAAATCCTTGTAGTCATAATATGCTTAAAAAGAAGTAATAATATGATAAATAAAAATTATAATGGTAAAAATGTGATCTAAAATTGTTCAAAATAAATTATATGAGATTATATAAATCCATAGACATCATAAAGGGAAAAAAAATTGTTTGGATCGATTTTAAATAAAAAAATAATTTATATTAATTTAATATTTTGCGAAATTAAAAGAGTTCTCTTACCCTATCTTATAGATGGGAACATCTTCTTCTCAATCCTTCATTATTCAAAACATATTTAGATTTAGTCAATCCCTTCCTAGATTAGTTTCTAGAATCTATTTATTGATTCAACAAGACATATTTTAGGCCACACCCCAAATATTGAAGGATCCATGTGTTAATCAAAGGATTTTTACCAAATTAGAGGAAGATAATGAACTTACGTGTTGAGTCTGACTCGTGGAAAGTGGCTTCACCTCAATTTTATTTCACTGTGTCATGTTTTTATCTTACTCACATAAATTATTTAATAATTTTTATATATAAAAACATTAAAATATTATATCATGAATTATCTATTCTTATGAAAATTAATGTTTTCTTATGATATTCCTTAGTGGTACTTACAATTAAATGGTTTCCCAAGTAGTAGGTGTATTTAATTTAAAAATAATATTATAAATATTCCTTTAAAAATGAATTTCCCTTCCCTATACATATTCTATAATGAGAAAAATTAATTAATGTTTTCACATTACTTATATCTTGATGTGGTCATTTTTACCAATGTTTTAATTTTTATAAAAAATAAAATTAATTGAATCATTTTTTCATTTTTCAAATGGGTCACATTGTGAATTTTCCAAAAAAAAATGGTTGAAGTGTTTTGTAAACATATATGGAAGGAGAATATTTTTCCATTATCCTTCTTCAATAATTATTTTATGATTAAATTAATAGTAATCCCATATCTTTTAAAAATCGATATCTTTATTATGGGGAAAAAAATTAGATTTTTTAAATATAAATTTCAAGATAATTTTTTAATTTTATATCCAAAAGTGGTTTTCATATGGATGTAAAAGATGTTTTATGGGGTTTTTTTTCATAATTTGGTCTGTTTATATTATTTAATATGGTTTTATCCCCATTATACATCATGGGTGAGCCCGATATGCCTTCTGTAAAGGGTGAGTCCCATTATAGATCATAATGCAATTTATTTATTTTTTGATGTAGACTATGTTGGTTATTCCTATATAAAATAATGTGGTTAATCTATGGTATGTTTTAACAATAAATCTGATGAAATTGTTGGATGTTAACCATGAAGGTATTTTTTTAGTAGTTTTGAAGGTTAATCGAAATTGGACAATGATAGTTAATACTAGTGTAACTATGATGACTACTCGATTTATAACCATAATGGTTATTTGAAGTGTATATGTATAGTTACTCCATTTATATCCGTGGTTTTAATTCTATATAATTTTTTTAATAATAAAATTGTGAGAAAAAATAATGTGTTTTTTATATTTCTAAATATCCTTTTTTGTTTATATTTTTTCTTAAGGATTTTTAGTAAACATTTCTATGAAAAGGGTTTGACCGAGAATATTATTTACTGGTTTACAAAAGGTATTATTTTGAGGCCAAAATATATTTTAAAAATGGAAAATGTAAATGATTTTTTTGACTAATGATTCTTTCTTTCATTTATGTACCTTACTATGTATTTTGTGCTCATCTGTCATTTTGAAATTATTTTCATAGGGCTACAAGAAATATTTAGGAGAAGGAGGAGGGAAAGATTAAAATTGTAAATATTTATTATGAAAGGAAATAATTTTAATTTAAAATATTTTTTATAAGAAATATAGATACCAAGAAAAAGTGTACACATATAATATAAGGGCATACTATGTTATACTTTTTCATTATTTTATAATAATCTAATCCTAAGAGATATTTATGAAAGAATGAAAGTGACATATAGTCATGACTAATTGAAATATTTATTTATTAAATACAATTACTTACAGTTTCTATTACTACAACAATTTAGATATATTAACTAGTTCTAATAATTATTATAGAATACCCATAAATTACTTTACTTAATGATTATGTGGAAGAGAAATATAATTTTAATAATACCATGACCTTTAGTTAGAGCTATAATTTTTATAATAGTTTTCCATAGAACAAATAGGTAAATGATAGTGTAAATGAACCAAGTAAAAAATATTCTTCCAATTCAGTGACCCCAAATGGTTTGAAATGAGAAATTTTTTGTTGTGAAATCATATTTTAAAAAAGTAATAATTGGTGGTGGTAACCTTTCAAGAGAGCATCCAGAACCACCCCAAAAGTACATGTAAGTAGGGTAAAATTATATGAAGCAACAACCTCATACATTAAAAGGACCTTCTAACACATAGTTATTTAAGGGGATGCATAAATCCATAAAAATATATTTGATTTCATGGTTTGTTTGAATCATAAAAATTTATCGATGGTCAATCACAATTTTTATGGTGAAGCTAATAAATGGTGGTCATATGTATAGTATACCAAAGAGATTGGTGATCATGATTCTATGGAATAGGAAACATTTATGAATCATTTATATTGAAATATTTCCCTGTTATTAATAAAATTAGTATAGATAATTAATTTTTCCGTAATTATTACAAAAACATGATGTTTATGTGGCCACATAGAAAAAAATCATAAGATTATCCAGTTATGTATCATATTTTATTCCAAAAACTAATTATAAATTTAATAGATTTTACATAATATTCCAAGATTGATTAAAAAATTAATTAGCTTTATGTGAAGTTAAAGTATATGTAAAAATTTATCATTATAAAGAGAAATATTAGATGGATTTATATAACACTTATGTGCCTTGAGAAAACAATGGTATAAAATTGTCAAGGTGGATTGAGAATCAAAATGAAACTGAGAAATAAATTGGGATATAACACCTAATATGTTCTTAGTGTGGTAAATTACATTTAAATGAATTTTCGATAGGTTCTTGATTGTTTTACCAATGTTGTATGCTAGGGAAAATGACTCATGACTATAATAAAATTTTTGTTGGTTGTGGTTAGATGATTTATCAATATTAGTTTGTAAATTGTTATAAATATTGTGAAATGGTATATAATACTTATAAGGATCTGAAGTACATGAATGAAGGGGATCGTCTTGAATAAGAGAATAAGGGTGTGGTAAAATACTTTGGAACACATAAGTATATATTGGGTAATAAAACAATATAGTAACAAATCCACAAAGATTAGTATAATTCCAATATAAACCCTTGATTTAGATTATATAAGCTAAATTAAAAAAGAATGTAATTTTAAAAAATAATGTGTCAAACTAAAAATTGAAATTATGAGTTTTTAATTATTCAATTTGGGTTAATAATTTCTCTATTTGTATTTATAGATCTTAAAAATAGATTCTTAAATTACCTTTTGGATAATATTTTGGTTTTTTAATTGATAATATCTTTATAGATTTCAAGAATAGTTTTGAGGATCTTGGAAATCCTTAATATTATTCAAGCATTGGTTATTTATTCATTATTTGGGAATGAAAAGTGGAGTAATTACATTACTTTGAAAAGTTATTTTAAAAAAGGTGATAATTATTGAGTACGTCATTTATAAACATATGATAATGTGATAAATCCTTTTTTTAATGTGATTGATGAAATTTTATTTTATATTTTGAAAAAATGAGCCGCATATAAATCCCTAGTGGTAAAAAAGTGAAATTTTTTATAATGTTCATTATATTGTTTGGTGCACATTTTATATCATATTGGAAAACTTGTAATAGAAATTGGTGTAGTGATTTATAAAATTTATAGGTTAATTTTAAATTTATCTTTGAAGAAAATGTAATCAGATCCTTTTTATTTTTATGTTCCAATATTTGTAATGAATATATTTAAATATTTTTATATAAATTAATTTATTTAATATTCTATGATGAACATTAGTTATTACTGCAAAATTTTGTAAATTAATGTATTTTATATTCAAATAATGGTTTATAAAATAAGGGAATTATCTATTCATAGCTTAAACATATTTTTTTCACGTCAATTTCTAGTGGTAGAAAGAAGATATTATTACCCATTTGTGGATTTTTCAATCCAGGGAAGCTGATTATCAGATGAATAATTCATCATTAATAGTCATCATTTAAAGTAGGAGATGAGATTGTGGTGGAAGGTAATTAATGGATGATATTCCTATTGATAATTAAGTATATGTCTTTATTCTCAGTGAATAAATATTAAAATATTTCTTCAAATCTAGGAAAAATATTTCAAAACAAAATGTTATCCATTTAATTTTCACAATAAAAAATTAATTTCCTTCAAACCCATCACTAATTTATTGTTTTAGATTGTTAAATTTTACATTGCATTTTTCTATATCACTCTCAATAAGTCCAGGTGAGTTTAATTCTATTTTTTATACCTAGTTTACCTTCCCATTCAGCCTATTATACATGTAAATATAATATGTGTTATTCTAGATGACCATCATACATTCCTTTCTATCATTTCAAGAGGATATTTTATTAATAATATTTACAATGTGAATTTTAGAAAATATTATTTTGAAAAGTAAAAATCATGGTTACAGAGAAATATTTCAAATTATGAGGGTGAATTTTTTTAGTGTGGTTGAATTTAGTATCATGATATTTAAACAAGAAATACCATGTTCTATATGTATAACATGTGCAACACCGAGATTTAACAAACAACAAATTATTATTATTTAAATATAAAACTTATTACTATGTAATTAAATTGGAGGTTATTAAAAGTATTAATAAGTTAATGAAACATATAAGTGTACCAATAATTTTTAATTTATTAATTTAATATTTTAAAATAATCCCTTGATTTTTATTAAAGTCATTTTATTATTCAAAAATATGTTTTTTCTAGAAAAAATATATTTTATTTTTTATGAGTGAATATGATTATTTATTTATTGATGTTTTTTAATGTTGATTTATTAAAAAAAGATTAATTTTTTAATTCCACACGTTAAATTTAACTTTGGATGATTTTTTTATGAATTTTATGAAAGGATTAATGTTTTAGTGAAATAAGAAAATAACGAATTTTGAAAAACTAACATTTTCATTATATTAAAACATACCTTTATGATTTTAATTTGATCTAAATGTATCCAAAATTAAATCTAGTTTGATATAATCATATTAATTAATGTTTACCCATCCTTATTACTTATTTTCGTATATATTCATTTTTGGGGAAAAACATTTATCTCAAAAACAAATATTCATTGAGTATTACTAGATTAGTTTTTAATTACCTTTTTCTACTTCTATGAGTTTCCACTTGAAATTTTTTTAAATATATGGAATTAATCATTCTAAATATAATATATAATTCATTTTTATTTTTTTCAATGTTAATATTAACTTTAGTAATTATAGTTACCATGGTAAAAGGTAAATTGATCCATTATTGATAAAAAACAAAATGATAAGAATTATAAAATGATTCTCTCACTTTACATAATATTATTTTGTGAAAAAAATACATCCAATATAATCTAAAAGTTTGTTTAACAGATTTTTATTGTCATTTGGTTGATATTATGACATTTACTGTATATTATTTAAAAAAAATTCAAACATGTCACCCTTTTTTCTAGTTACAATATTTTTTTTAATATGGGTTTACCTATAATATATTTTATATTATAAATAGTATTTCAAAACATAAGGGATTTATCTTCATCATGTTGATTTATTTCTAATTTTTTTAGATAATAAATAACTAACTTTATTTCGTAAATAACACTAATACAATAATTATTCATTTAATGGATACATTAAATAATTTATATTATAAACATAATAATTAATATACTTAGAGATAAATATTGTATTAAAATAATTTTTTGGATTACCTAACATGTTAAGAATATTTTAAAATAATTGGTTTGAATTCTATGACTTATATTGATATTATTAATGTCAATATAAAGAATACTTCTAAATATTCGCATTAGTTATATTTTAATAATAATAATATTTTTTGTCGGATTATATAAAATTACTAAAGAAGTTATATTTATACATGTGAATATGAAATGGTTGAAAATATCAACCATGGAAAATTTATGGGCCTTTTATACCTTAAATCGAACTATATTGACCCTCAAAATGTAAAAAACCATGTTGTCACAGAATGTTTAAAATGGTTAATATGGGGTTAAAACCATGTTATAAGGGAGATAACGTTCTCAAGCCTTGACAAAAAATTAATTAATAATAGTATTTTGATATATACTAATATTATATTCCAAAAAATATGTTTTAAGCCATTTAGAATTAAAAATTAATTAATAATAATTTAATATCTTAAAAAATTCAAGGTGTGTCCCTCCCCTCTCTTATAAAAGGGAACCTCATATTATCAATCATTCGAACCACAAAAAATTTCTTTGGCAGATAATCCCAACCCAAATCCCATCCTAGAATCCCTAATATCATTCATGATTCCTTATTTTAGGTAGAAAGTTATCTTTATAAGTATTATTTTATTAATCAAAGGAGGTTTTCCAAATAATAAGACGAAAAGAAATGTACATGATGAGTCAGACTCAATGTAAGGGACATCATCTCAATTTTGTTTGGTTGAGGTATATTTTGATTATATGTACATATATAATTATTTTTATGTGTATAAACATTTCATTTTACATGTTATATCAATATTTTCTCTATTATCATGATACCCTATGTTTTGTTTAATGTTATTCTCTCATGGGGCTTATGATTCGAATATTTCAAAAGTGTTAAAGACATTTATATTAAAAATAATATTTTATTGATTCCTTTAAAACCGAAATATTATTTCATATGTATATTTAAAAAAAATAAACAATCATTTTATTAATCTCCTATGATTTATTTAATTTCATTCATACCCATTTCGTATTAGAAAAATAGTTTGAAAGGATTATTTTTTACGTTTTCCAAACAAGGTACATTAATAATTTTTGAAATAAAAAATAGAAAGAATTTTTTTACAATAAACGTGGATTGAGTGAATTTTTTAGATTTCTTAGCCCCTTAATTCTTTGATATTTCCATTATAAGTCTTCATAGTTCTTTTCTGAGAAAACAATTTCATTGTTATGAGTGCAGTTTTCAGACATTTTCTTATATTTGGGGATTTATTGAAAAATGGTATTTTGATATCTACGATTATTTTTCACAAGGTTATACAATACATTTCAATTTTTTAATTCCTTATATATTCCTTATACAATATATACAATGGTTTGAGCCCTATTATAGATCATGCGAGATCCCAATACAACTTATACATAGGGTGAGGCCCATTTTAGTTGTATAATGCATTGGGTAATGTTTTTAGATAAAGGTTATGGTTATTTTAAAATTAAATTGAATGGTTAATCCCTGAGAAAATATTATGGTTAAGCTAATGTAATTTTCTAAACATAACAGTGATGGTCTTCTATGAGTAGCAGTGATGGTTACTCCAAATTAAATGTAATGATTAATATAGGTGAAAATTTTATGGTTATTCTATTTTTAACGAGGTTATTGTCCAAAGTTTAACTATGATGGTTAATAAATTTATAAAAAAGATGTTTATTCCAATGGTAAGAGTTGATATCATATACTTTTGAAAAAAATCACGTGTTTTCTAAATATACATAAAAACCATTATGAGTCTTTTCCTTAAATATTTCAAATTAAATGATTTAAATAAAGTGTTGGACAAAGAATATAATTTCTTGGGTAAGAAAAGGATTTATTTGAGTCCATTTTTCTTAAATGTCTGTATTTCATAAGTAATAATTTACTAAGATTTTTATATTTTCGTTTATGTCCCTTACAAGTGAGTTTATTCTCATCCAACAATTTAAAAATTTTTTCATAGATATTTATGGATTATTAGAGACAAGGATAATGTAAATATGAATTTTTGAATGATTTCTCATGAAATAAGATGGTGTTTTCTTCAAAATGTTTTTGTTTTATATTAAAAATGGATATTTAGTAGAGGCATCTAATTGAAATTCAACTGTTTTCTATATTAGAGTTCTTACTAGTTCTCTCAAAATCTAAACCTAAAATATCATTGTGAATGGAAGAAGATGATTATAGTCTAACATCACTATAATAAATAATAATTAAGGGTTGGTCCTTACACATTGTGAATAATTTATTGCGGGAGAAAAACCATAAATATTTATTATTTGAAAAAAAATTACACTAGTTTAAGAAATGTAAAAATATATTTCTATGTTAAAAATTATAATTTTCAATACATTATAACACATTAAATATTTGGTCTATAAGAATTTTTTTCATAATCATTCAATTCAAAATTATATCAATAAAATGTGATAAAAGAGATTGTATTAGTGATATCAATATTATTCACTATTCAATCAAAAATAAACTATTTAATAAAAATCATAAAAAACTCATCATAATACAACTATTAGAAAGTGAATCAAAAAATGAAATACATTTCATGAAATAAAAATTATAAATCATTATTTATTTTACCTTACAGTAAAATTCTTGAATAAATCTTGGTGTATTATGCTATAGTTTTCCATAAAATTAAAGGTTCACAAAATCTAATTTAAAATTAGGTGTTAGATTAAAAATTAAAACTCTATTAAAAATACATTTCAAGGTTAATTTTTAATGAATAACTATATTATAAAATGGATATGAGGATGACTTAAAATAAAATACATAAATGTTGATACTCATATTTTGATATATTAATTACTTAGAAAAGTTGTACAATATGTGTGAATGTGATATATCTAATCAATATTAGATAAAATGATGAAGATAGAATGAAATAAAAATCAGGGTGTCATTTAAAAAAACTAAATGTTCTTATAGTAATGAAATATCAAATAGAAAATGGAAAAGATAAAAAATAAAAAATTTCCATTTTTATAGGGTAATGAGATATGAAAAATAGAATTATTAGAGATAAGGGGTGATACCACAAAAAATAATGAATAAATGGGATAACTATAGTGTGATGGTAAAACCATAGATGTAATATTATCGAATTTATACATGAGTTGTAGGTAAAAGAGTCTGAAATAATAAAGGAGAATGAGACCTAGAATCTTCACCTTTCACTAAGAGGTGACTCCATTATATTAAACCTAAATCCATCATAGAAGTGTTTTTTGGTAACAATGTGGTGTTATTGTCATGTCTACAATAGTTTATGAGATACAATCTTTTTTAGATATTTAGTAAATAAGTACATTTCAATTATTGGAAGCGAGGGATGGAGGAGGGGTGTTTATATAGGAAAGGGGAATAATATTATTTAATAATCTAGTGATTATTCAATGATTTATTTCAATGATTATGAATACTAGTTAACAATATAACATTAGTTAGTTTTCAATTAAATAGAGAAGGATTACTTTATATTCAAACTAATAGAAAACTAAATAGAATCCTGCAAATAATTTATTAAAGGTATAAAATATATTTTTTATTAGAATAAAATAAAACCAAGGATTTAAAATATAAAATATCATTCTATAAATTCTTAAATTTATTTTTAAAATCCTTATTTTAACCAATAATTAAATTTTACATTATAATTTTTCTATTAATTTCTAAATCATATCTATAATATGAAGTCATTAAAAATATGAATATATTAAAAAATATAATATTTTACTATTTACTAAAAATAAACATTCTAGATGAAATTTAAAATCTACCACATGATAATTTTACATAATAATTGAAAATAATAATTTCAATTTTCCAATTTAAAATTATAATTTTGGTAAATTAATATTATATATAAAATCATATAATACAGTTGAAAATTATTTTATCATAAATGATGATTTTTATTTTTGATATGAGAGATTTAATTCTTATTAATTTTTATTAATTAGATATTATATTTGTCAATTTGATAATAATATATTTTAAAAAATCACATTTAAAAATACTTTTCTTCTTATTAAGAGGAATTTTTCATTTAAATATATTTTTTATGAAATTTGTTTTCATGTGACAAACTTCCAACACATCGATTAAAACTCCATTTCAATGTATATTTAAATTTTTAGATAATTACGTTATAAAAATTTAATAACCATTTTTTGTAACAATACTATGAGAATATGTGGAATTAAAGATTAAATTAAAAAATACTTCAAAATAATATTGTATTATAGAAATATTATTAAATAAATTAATTGGTATGTTTTTTATTATTTTTATATGTATCTAGTATATAATAACTACGACACCCATGAAAATAGAGGTAAATTTTTCTACAAATTATGTAAAATTTTATCATTCTTGTTTCACCCATAGTGGTTATCAATATGTTAGTAGAGTTCTTTTTATTATTCCCAATCATGTAGACTTAGTGTCCACATAAATGTTGAATCAAGTCCATCAACTCATAGGTTTCTTAATCTATCCTCTCGATGGTGTGGGTTGTGGGATCTACGTTAATTCAATTCCAACAAGCTAGTAGGATATGATAGAATATTTCTTGGAATTTTTCCTAGTGTATTGGTCTCCTGATTTCTTTGAATCGGCCATCTGATGTGGCCCACCGGCCTGGTAATGGTTCCCAAATAAAATCATTATGAAGGATGTTCTTGTATTGGTTTACTTTAATTCTATTATTACATTAATATTTTAAAAATATAACCATTTTTTGAATAAAACATATTTGTTAAATCTCCTTACTTCCTCTAGGTTCTCCTTTTCCCTCCTCAAGAAAAATTGATATCTGGATCAATCCAGGTGTCTTTATGGTTAAATATAACTTTTAATTACTAAATTATCCTCAATTATTTGTAATTTTTCATGGATATAATCCATAAAGGAATTATATATGAGTATTCACCTAGATATAATGGATATTCATTCATGATTTATTAATCTAATTTATATCTTCAGTTTTAGTGGCCTCTCCATGATTAATCTAAGATCTACCATTGACAGAGAATCACTTATGTGAACATTGATGCGTGTGAAACATTCAAGAAACATTTTTTTAATGTCCATGGAATTTATCTTAAATTTCCCAAAGGTCGTACATTATTCAAATAAAATTAATTTATATGGGTTTTATCATATTTGGTGGTGTATATTTCAAGATTAGTGTACCTTATATGATAATATCGTTTTTACTATGTGGGGTTACTATGAAAACTTTATTTGTTCTGACTTATTATTCCTTACCCTATAATTTATTGTAATGAAATAGAAAATATCATTTCATTAATGGGTTTATTCCATCCAAATAATATTTTTTATGATTACAATAGAAGAATACATAATAAATTTTTATTTCATGAAATCTAATTAGATCATAGGTTGAAATGAATCTATTACAACCAAGAATATGTAAAAGGATTGAAAAACACTTAAAAGAGAACTAAAAACTCCTTATTACATTATTTAAGAACAATACATTAGGTCTGATACAATTGTTATTATTAATCGTAATAAAACATGGGAAGACTAACCGAGAATAAAAAATATAAATATAAGTGTCACCATGATCACCATGAATCATCCCACCATCGAATGATATTGAAATTTGATATAATTTAAGTACATGATAAAGTCTAATAATGATAATGTTTTTAGATAAATACGATGAACTACTATTATTTTTTCCAACTAATTTGGTTGTTAAATATTATTATTAATAGTAAATAAAAATTGTTGTCATTGTTTTTTTGGTAACATAGTCACTTTTAAAGGATTGTTGGTATTGTTTCATGAAATAATAAAACTGTATTATTTTTTAATACTATAAAAAGAATTATATTAAAATGTGTTTTATGTGGAATTATTAAATAAAATATTATTTCAACAAATAACCTTATAAAATTATATATAAATCATAATATATTCTAATTAATCCCAAAGTAATTTTAAAATGGTCAGAATATTGAATTGTTCTATTAGTCTATTATACTTTATTAAAATAATTATTTAAGTAAAAAATAAAATTTTCATTTTTATAAATTTTTAATAAATACACTTAATTTTTTGAAGCATCACATTATAATTAATTTATGATTAATATTTTAAAATTATCAAAAAATTTATATTTTTTAGGGAAAAGTGAAAATTTTCACTTTAAAAATAACTGTTATTTTATCACATTATTATTATTTTATTAAAAATTAAGAATTCATGAAAAAAATTATTTAATTAATATAGTAATTAACAAGTATAAAAATGAATTTAAAATGCTATTTTTTATACATTTATACAATTCATTTTAGAATAAAATATCATATGACGAGATGATTTAGAGTTTATCATCATGCATTTTAACATCATGCACCTAAGACGTCTATGAAGAAGATGCCTTGTCATGATTTCATGTGGAACTTATGTCTTTTTGGCATTAGTTTCACAGAAGAGAGACATCCTGTTGGAGAGATATGTCCCTTATTGGGATATGGTCTAGGGAACACTATGGTGATTTGGATGCCAGGTTTGGTCCTCCGGGAGGATTCTTACAAATACTAGTTAGTTGGGAATCAAATCCATTATAGTTTAGTTTATGTTGTGGTATATACCATAAATAAGGCCTAGTTTGTGGGGGAATGATTGGGATTAACCTTTTAAAAGAATCCCCTTTGAGCTCGCGCCTTTAGACAAGTGACCTATATATCCTGTTTTGAGTAGGAATCAGATTTCATGTATATTATAGAATTTACGGCTTATACCATATAGGGGGACCAACTTATAGGGGCATGAGTAGGGAATAAAATTTGAAAATTATTCCTTTTGATATCGCAACATTATATAGGCAACCTGCATATCCTTTTTCGGGAAATAATTAGTGTTCACATAGTTCATTTACGTTATGGATTATACCGTAGAGGATTCCCTTTGCGAGGGCATGATCGGGGATTAACCTTAGAAAAGGATTCCCTTGATATAAGGAATTTATACAGGCATCCTACTTATCTTGTTTGGGGCCAGAATCAGAGTTCTTATAGTTCTTTTATATCTGAGATTATACTATTGAGGTTGCCTTTTTTGGGGGTTAAAATGATTTTGTGATCACCCCCAACATCTAATCTCACATGAGTCATGATCAGTGTGAGAAAGAACAGGAGGTAGAGGATCTAATGATCGCTTGTCCACCCTTATCTACTAATATATGGTAGTATATCCTAAATGGATAGAGTGGGAGAAGGTCATTGAATATGCCAATTTCTTCTCCCATGTTGACATCCAGGATATCCACTTCTGATGATCTATCAAAACATGTCTTGGGAAGAGCCTTATTAGAGCATGTACACCACCACCCTATGTATTATTTGGGAATTATCACAAGAGGATTTCAAATTTTAATGTCATATAGAGTATACTATAGTTTAAAGACATATAATTGGGATGATAAGTCTTAGTTTTTTGTTATAGTGTTTGGACCACTAGTTATAGAAACCATGATTAACTGGAGGATCTCAGATCATGTGAAATGACGTGAGTCATGGAAACCATAATGGAATATGGAGGTATAAAAGACCTCTCTAAAAGTTGAATTAACCTGTGGTCAATAGAACATTTTTGTGGTAAGAAAATTTAGAGCCATCGGGGAAATTGTGTGCAGAATCAAAAAATGGTGTCAATAGGACACTGTCCTCAATATATGATGATGGGGGAGGTTTATGAAGATCCATACTTATATTTATGTTCATACAAAAAGATAATTTTTTTATAGAAACCATGATTTACTAGAGGATAATTGGGTTGGGTTCTTCTAAAATGCCTCAAACATGAGAGGGAAGGAATGTTGAAACAATGATTATAGGTATCTTGGATCAAGAGATATGAAACAAGGCATGGGATCCATTATGGAATACATAGGTAAGAAAAGCATATCCTAAGGATAAATATGTATCTATTTAAAATGCATTTTTTGTGGGGAACAAATATTGAGCCTCCTGGGCATTGTCCACATAGTTCGGAAGAGGTTTCCTCGAGGCAATGACTGTCCATTTCTAATGGATGAAAATGTTTAGGATGATGATAAATCCCCCTGGTCAGAGAGTATGATAAATGTAAATGTTGTTTCCCTGTTTGTAATGAAACCCAAAGACCACGATTGTCCATGGATTTTCTGGATCAACCTGACAAAGGAGGTTAGTGGTAGGATTTAAAGAGTAACATGAGGATCATCTCAACTCATGGTATTGGGGGGGGGGGGTGGATGTCTAGGTGGCGTAAGAGTGCAACATAAAATTTTGTTGACCCTACCCGAAATGTTTGTGGTGTGACACTCCATTTTTCAGGGGGTTCAAGGATGGTAGAATAGGGACCGACCCCGAGTGTTGGGACCGTATCCCGGTAGTGATCTTGAGCAGGGGGGCAAGGGAACATTCCACATGGTATAGAGATTTTGAGCAAATTGGTATCTACACATGGTCTAGGCCATGTAGGGGAGCCTCATTGGAGCATCCTCATAAAAACTATTCATTTATCATTTTTTACGATGTGCTGGTAGCGTAGGAGAGTCTGTATAGGATTGTCCATTTACTATTACCATATAGGATATGGAAGCATAGGATTTGGCTGTGAACTGCTACCTGTAATGGGTTATCCATGAACTATGTTGTCCGCATAGGTTCTACCGCATACTATTGGCCTCATTGAAGCATCCCCATATAATATTTCCAAAAAGGGTCATCCTCGTAATATTCTATCTATAAATGATTGTTCGTGAACCATTTTTCGCGTAGGGGCATCTTCCAACCATTTTACACAAACTATTCTTATATGTTCATGAATTCATAACATGATTCATCAATTCTGTGAAAGACACCACCTCTATGTGTTATCTTCTGTGGAGGGTCTCCGGCATAACATGCATGGGATGGAGTCTCTAAAGGTCCACCAACATATAGTTCATGGGATGGATTACAGAAATTTCCTTAGGTGGTGGGATGGATATCACATGCACCATTTATGATTTTCTCTATACATTGTCCCTTTTTCACCCTTACAACGGGCACTTTTACACTCTCTTTACATAGCATTCCTTTCAACCCCCTTGGGGTTATTTTATAGAGAGGCTAGGGAGGTATATTTATGGGCTGCAAAGCACCTTTTGTGGAATCCCATAGAGCGATTAGTCATCATGGGGAATCATTTGCGGGTGTTGGGAATGCAGCATCATATTTCAAACCATTAGTTCGCCTGAGATTGTGTTTGTGGGAGATAATGTATGCGGGGTTTTAATTTTACTTCTCCATTTTAAAAATTACCCAGTTGGTGGGAGTCGGTGTCATCGCCTTCATTCTAGGATCATCCATGTTTTTGGAAGGGTTTTCAATGTCGCGGACTACCATACAGAGTAGTGGTATACGAAGGAATTTTCATTTCACAATCTCCCTTTATTTGAAAATTTTTCTTCATTCCTATTTATCATTTAATTTCAATCTTTTCTGAGTTTGATGGAATTTTCTTCAAATTCAAATCAGAATATTAGGGACCTAAAAATACCCCAATCATAATGGGATCTAATTGGGATGAACATGGGGCTATTCTAATATAGAATATGTCCTAATTCTAATGATCAAATAATTTTTTAATGTTTTCCTATTCAAAGGGACTCAATGAGCATAGTTTGACTATTTTTATTGTTACATGTAAAAAACTAAAAACATTTCATGTTTCCTATTATAACCATAATTATTCCCTAATCACATTATGTTGCGGAAATATCAATTATAACTTTTGTTTTTCATAAGATACCCTTTGTGGGGTTTTTACCTAAAAAGATCTGTGTCTCTTAATTTTTGGTTTCTTAATATATTTTTCCCTAAATAAACAATACATATGTTTAGAGAGATGGTACTCAAATTTTATCCAGGACACCCTTTGAGGGTTTTCATCCTGGAGATCATTGTCTCTTTCATGAGATGCTAAACATTTTTCAAAACAAACTATCATTAATGATGTTTTATTTAAAATGTCATTGACCAAGACTAATGTTTTAGGTCAATCTGTTTGGACTGTGATTTGCAGGGAGAGGTCCCCAATTTAGGACTCATTAACCAAGAATGTCCAAATAAGATTCAGACATGGATAAGGTATTTTTCATGACCCTAACATGTGTTTAATGGAGATTAGGATAGGAAATACGGAATATAATATGTGGGCATACAGAACTAGGGAAACCCTCTCTTAAAGAAGAATTTTATTTTGGTTAAGAGCCCTTTTGTGTGGCCCATTTATACAGAGCTTCCAGGGCATTGTGTTAAAAGTAAAAAAAATGGTTTCCTTAAGATACCGACATCTATATCCAATTCCTAGTTATTATTATGGAAATTTGTGTTTATTTCAATGTCTTAGTCCAAAATTGGTTGCTTGTTGATGTAACTATGTCTAAATGTATGGGGGAATTTTCATGGGTTATGGTCTAGAAACCACTCCCACATGAATTTTACTTTTGAATAGGAGGCTAATTGTGAGATGTTGTTTAATATCATACAACCATGACTTTTGAAAATTATAGTTTAAATTCATATCTTTTACACAAACAAGAGGGGGTAAATAAGTTTCCATTTCTATGATAGACTATTCAGCAATGTTATATCACATTCTAGCATAGGGGGGACATATACTATAGTCCAGGGGGTTTACAAAACTGAGGAATGATGTGAGAAATAAATTTCATGGGAGCATATGGAGTTAGGAAAAGAATCTCTTAAGGACTAATTTTATTTTGGCTGACATGCCATTTTTTGTCTAATAATATGTAGAGCCTATTTGGAATTATGTGAATAGTCAAAAAAATGTGCTCTTAGGATAGTAACCATCCATTTATGATTGCCATTTAGGGTTTTAGGGATTCAAAACATTCCAGAAATAGTGTATGTTGTGTAAATAGGGGTTCCAAAACATGAAAATGGGGAATTTCAAGTTGAAATTTATTAGTAATACTATTAATTAGTGGTGGAATTGTTAACTTATCCATGTGTGTTACATCCTTATACAGGTATGAACCTTGCGCTGGATTGGATGGGATAATTCTGTTTCATTTTTGGACCTAAAATATGAGGATTAAATGTCATAATGTATCCTATGATGATAGGAATCAATATGATTATAGTTATTTTAAAGTTCATCCATTTTCTGGTCTGGTTCATGCATGTGAATGGGGAAATATATTTTTTGTTTTCGCATGGGCTTACCAATGAAGTGGGACCCATATTGAACATTTCTATGTGGATTCTTTTCATGCATAAAATCATGATGGAGGACCTTCTTTATCATTTCAGGTCCCAACAAAGTACATTTATTGGTGAGTAGCTTGCACTTTTAATGTCACAAGATTAATAAATTGATGTAGAAGCCCTGATTAACAATAAGATGGTCGGGAAATGGTGTTCCATCATATTCAATATGTGTATAGGGATGAATGTGTAATCCATGGTTACAAGGGATATTGGATCAGGAGAGATGATATTGGGATTGGAGGCCATTGAGTATATAAAAATAGGAAAATCCAATCATGTGGACTAATTTTCTTTCGTTTGATTGGTCCATTTAAGGGAAACATATTTTGATTCAATGAGGCATTGTGTTCATAGTCAATCAAATGTGTCCACATGACACTGGACTCCCATATTTGATGGTCGTGGAGGTTTATGATGATCCAAAATCCGTCGATGCAGAATGTTTGATTGGTAGAGAATACAAGTCATGAAATTTTCGAAATGATCAGGCTTGAATCATCTATAGAGTTGGGAACTCTCCTACATGGATATAACTTATAGGAATAGTGGGGCAGTTTTATTCACTTGCTGGAGTAGGGCCTGGGTCAAAAGAACAATGGGTCCCAAAATTAGGGCCCCTGCATAGGTTTGACCAGTGTGTATGGTATATGGACTTTTATAAATATTTAGGGTACCATTCATTTTAATTTCATATGTATTGGAATTTAGGTTTCCCAAAATGGAGGAAAAAATGCTAATTTTCTATTTAAAGTCCTTCCATGAAGATCAATGATTCTGGATAGATTTTCTCGGGCTTAGTGTGGAATCCCCATACAGAATTTCCTTAGCCCACATAATCAATGCTCATTGTGAGAAATATGTAGTGTAAAGGGATCCAATCCACCACCGAGGGATGGATGGATCAATGTATGGAGCATTATTAATCCATGCGGTTTAACGCCAAACTGTGATGATGTGAGTGACTCAATGTGAATGAGATAACTATTGTGGGTTCTTTTAGTTTTATGTATTGTGGAAAGGGTGTTGATATCTTCGATTATCAACACGTTGAATGGATTAAATATTGATGGAATCATTAATAAATATGGGAAAATTGGGTAGGGACATCCTTGGTACGATCAGACGTGTGTGGGGGAAGAAAGTGTAAACCAAGATTTTGTGAGCCCTTGAATCATGAGAAATGATTCAAGGATTATGATCCAATGGGCATAAAGAAGTAGTAACATCCTCTACTGAGGAAACAGATTCCTTTTGTTCGAAGGATTTTTTTGGGGAACATAAGAAGATCCATCTAGGCATTGTGTTCATAGTAAAATAATGGTTTCCTCAGGACAAAAGATCAGAATTTCCGATTAGCCATGGGTGATTATGGGGATTCAATATATCACTGGGCATAGATATTGATGGATGAAAAGGGGATATCTGGGTATGTGAAAAATATCTAGTCCATGCTTAGTTTTGAGGAATGGTATCCTCAACATAGATATGATTTATATGTAATGGGAGGGAATGATCTTTTGACACATTCTAGATCTAAGAATCCAAACATTGGAATCTACTGCATCTATTTTCATTTCACATGAAAGATAGTGGGGGAATTTTTGTTTTATTTTGAATGATTAGACCTATGATTTCTGGTTCGAGTGTCACTATGCATCTCATCATTTCAATAATTATGCCTCATGTAGTTCTTGTGATACATTATTGTTTAATGTCATGAGGTTAGGACTTATTTGGCCATGATGTTTAATGTTATGCGGTTAGGACTCATGAATTTCAATGTGAATGTCTGGACTATAAGTACGAGGGGCCATTTTTTATGGTTGAAGGACTACGATATGGTATCCAAGAATCATTATATATCATGCAATGTCATGAATTGAGCCACATGTTGTTATGGTGTCGCCTGAAGTTTAATGTATTATGGTAAAGACGTGTGTGACCTGACGTGAAAATAATGAGGTGGGCGGAGTGTCGGGATTAGACATTAGGGTGGTTTCCTACATATCCATGTTAGTTAGAAGTAATTATCTTTATAGCTCTGACAACATGTTCCCTACATTGGTCTAGCCTGTGTAGAGGGTGGTGCATTTTTTGAATGGTGTCTTGTAATTCCCTGACCCTAGAAACCCAAAGCTAGTGCATTATTATAATACATTCTCATGATTACAAGGAATCAATTCCCAAAGGATCGACCAATTTAGCAGTCTAGGAAAATAGATTACATACATGAAAATTACATTAAACATTATAACATAAAACAAATCGTAAACAATCATTTGAGAAATCCATTATTCCCCTAGAATAATCCTACGTAACAATCATATTACACTTCTTGTCATCCTGGGAAAATAAAACATATGAAATGGGTGAGCTCATATGCTCAGTAATAATAAACAATATAGGAGAAGCTATTATAAATACTTATAAATTTTTATGGCAAGGTATAAAATTGAAACACAATCCCTTTAAACAAAAACATCATCATAATAGAGAAATTATAAATGAAATAATATGATTAACTTATTAACATCGATATTCTAGTAGTTTAATAACTATATATAACATTAAAAACTAATCTCATGATGATGGAATGCATAATTTTGGACGTCTTCGCCACAAATTCAAGGCCTCGTTTCATGACCATAAATATAAATTTTGTAATAGCCTTGTGACAGGACACTAGCTTGTCAAAAAGGTCATATTTATGCATCGAGGGTCTATAGCGGGCCTCGCAAGTCACTTGCGAAGTCCAATGCATTCCTCATATGAAACGATTGAAACATAACATAAGCATTTTTATTAAAACTATCATATGAAATGTTAATACATTAACCACAAACCATGAATGGTATAAAAATAGAACAACCATCGTGAAACATATCACAAAACCTACAATACAAAATTGAAGAGTGTATTATAATAAATCAACATCAAAAAAGAGTAAAATCCAACAAAGGATGTCAACATAGATTAAATCAATCTGAAAACTATTTTAATGAAATATCTCTTTCTACTTTGTAATCATTTAATAGTCATCTAATTTTATATGAAAACTTTTATTTTCAAAATATTCTTATAATCTAGTATGGAAATCATCCAAAGTGTTATAATGGGGAAAAATCGCCACACCTTCTATATAAGTTAAAAACACATTCTTACCATAATGTGTCGAAAAGGTCATGAAGTACCTTGTTTGGAAAACAACTGAAATATTCCTTTCAAAATAAATTATAAAAAGGCAAAAAAGTGTATAAATGAATTTAACCCATAGTTTATGAATTAGAAGAAATTGTTTTGAAATACATTTTTAAGAAACATGGTTGTGGATGATAAATAATCCCCAGTAGATACTTACATATAAACAACCTCATATAGTAATGAATATGTAAAATTCACCCTATCCCTTTATTTTCCTTTAGTCAAGGGTAGATTTAACCTCCTATATAATGACCATAGTATGTTAATAAATTATACCAGACCCATATTAATATTTATTATTTCATATATGATTCATTTATTACTTTATACTACCCATTAATAATAATTTATGTGGTAACTTAACATTTCAGGTAATATTACCTTTCGTTATAATATGTGTTTTAACTTGTTATTCATGATAGTATCACATAGATCATGATTTACATGCTTCTAGAATATAAAAAATGATTTCTATATCATATATTTTCTGAATATAAATATGTATGCTAGTTAAATATATAATGTGGAAATACCATTCATGGAGACTATAGTTTGTACGTACACATGAAAGTTGTTTCAGTTTTCTTATCGTATAGTATGGATGTAAGTAAAACGAAATATATTTATCTATATAAATATATATATATTATTACAGTAGAAATATTATTTTACATACCTCATAATTAATTAATATATTTATATTTTAATCAAAATTCTTGAAGGGTGATCGTTGAAGATGAATCTCATCGCCTTGTGGAGATGATAATCTGTACGTACTCATGGGCGACAATATCATTATTTTGAAGGTGAAACAATGTTTAATTCAAATTTATATTAAATATAATTAAAAATTAACATATTATATTCATTATTTACATCAATTATACTCAATATAATACGCATCCAAATTTTTAAGTGTTGGATAACAAACTACACCACGACGTGGAGATGGTAGGCCATACGTACGCACCTGTGGTGACTTGGCCATTCATAGGATGGATAGAATAATGAATATGCTGTTCCATATTTAAAATAAAATATATGTATGTATAAGTTACTTGAGATATTATTTTATTATGGAAATAACAAAGAAAGAGGAAGTAGATGAAGAAAATAACTTAAAAAGAGGTGATAAAATAATTAATTTTCTCCAGGTTTATCCTTTTGATTTGAACAAAAGGGCTGCATAGGATGGCATTATGATCAATGTAATGCCTCTAGGATTAATTGAGAGAAGTTGGGAGGATATTGGAGTATAATCATTCATAGGCATATGGATTAGGATGTGTGAAATTAATAGAAAGGGAAGTTTCCTTTTTATAATAGAGTTGAGTTGCACTTTAGGAAAAGTTTGAATTTTAATTTATTATAAAATATTTTTTTTTATAATAGCTCTAAATTTATAAAATATAGAGGATAAGGTTGGTATGGGTCGAATTACTCTGAAAAAATTGGTTTTACATAATTTTATGGCACCATATTAACCATATATATTAGATTTAACTCTTAGTTAAATAGTTTATCTTTTACTATATCTTCTTCTATTTTTATATTACATGGTTAATTACTATAATATAAAATTCCATGAGAACCTCAAATGGTTCATTAATGACATATATCTCATTATATATTTCCTTTTTATGAATATTATATATTTATGAATGTTAAAATATTTAATAAAATAATTTTTTTTAAAAACTCATTTCTATCAATTTGGATACAATTTAATATTTTTTTTTAAATTTCTCAAAAATTAGTTACATTGAAAAAAAAATACATTGAATCAACCCTAAAATGTCAAATTTACCTATAAAATTCGTGTATGGAATCAAAAGCCTCAATTTACATTTATCATGATATTTATAATATCCATTATTTTAACCGTTCATTAATATGGTGATTACTACCTCATCATTGTGTCATAAATAAATTTAATTAATAAATGAATAATAATTTAAATAAAATAACATTCTGTAAGAAATATTTTTATCTTTCTAATTAATATTTATATTCGAATTTATCTTATGTATAAATCTATATTAAAAATGGGTTAGTTAATAAAATTTAAATTTTATCACTATTAACTCTTCTTTAAATAAAATATAATTATATCATAATTTAACCCAAGTGATTAAAAAATCATCATATTTTTGTATTAAGGTTGATTTTGGTTAATAAACAATTATCCAGTAGAATTACTACATTTTTTGGGGTTATTTTATTTTATTATAATATTATTATTACCTTTAATTAACAAATTACTTTTAACCGTGGTAAATAAAATTCAAAAAAACTATTCACCAAAAATTATTTTCATCCTATTGAACAAAATTTTACTTAATGATGTCAATTGAATATCTTTGATTTTGGAAATTCAATTCACAGAAGAAGTAAAATTATGATTTATGAAAATTGGTAAATGTGTCTAGAAGGTGGGTAGAAGACATTAAAAAGTTCAATAAAATTTTGAATATATATTTTTATTATAAAATGACCCAAATTACTTACATTAAACTAATATATGTATTATGTATCTATTTTTTCTATAAGATAAATTTTTTATTAAAAATATATATTTAAATGAAAAAGATAGTTTTTATGTACTATGCATAAATTTTTCACTATTCATAAAAAATTGAATGTTTTCAAGAAAATTACCAAAAATTCACCCTATGATAATTTTGACATTAATAATTAAAATATGAAGTCTATTTTAACAAATTCAATTTTTTAGTTATGTCTATAATTAATTTTATAATTTTTCACAAAAGTAAATAAAATTTGTTCTTTTAAGAAAATAGCTTTTTTAAAAATATAACTATGATAAAAAAACATAGACGTTTCATTATAAATATATTAGATTTATGTGAATTCATTATAAATAATATTTACAATTTACATGTTACTATTCATATTACAATATTTAACTGATAAAAAAATATCATTTAAATAATTATAATTATAACGTGTTATTTTACAAAAACTCAATCTTGCTTATAAAACATGAGCAGTTAGTGTTGCGTGAAATATAATCCATTAAATTATTTTAATGAGAAAACTTGCTGCGAAGTCTTGGAGTGTTACATTCTCCCCTCCTTCATTAAATTATGTCCTCGCAATTTGAATTTTTTTTTGAAAATAAAATGTTTAAAATAGAATACACTTTTGTTGAAAACCCACATCGGAAATTGGGAGAAATAAAATTTTGTTTTAATAGGAGGGAAAGGGGAATGAAAATTTCACAACCAAATTAGGATTTTGAATAGGAGAATGTAGGTAGAAATTAGTGACACATAATTAGTGGAAAGACATAAATATTTACATGGAGTGATTGAGGTCATCAATCATATGAAAGTGAATAATAAATTGAAAATTAAGGGCCTCAAATCCTTCAATGTATAATGATATAAAGATTATTTGGTTCAAGAAAACATAAGGTATTGGGATTAAACATTTTTTTAGATAATATTTCTTTTGAAGAGGACGTATTAACATACTCTCTAGATAATAACTCAATAAAACATAACTAATTTAATTACCTTCCATAATCAATGTCACATCATTTGGTTGTTCTTTGATCTATTTTCACCTCATACCTTACACTAGGAATTTAATGTTCAAAAAATGATTTTTTATGCCTAAAGCGCATTTGTTAAATCAAAAGGCCTACAAGTTTTTCCTTAATCCTCTACATGTTTACTGAAATCCCAAATTGTTAGTCTAGAGTATCCAATAAATAATAATTTATCCTTATACAAAATATCAAGTGCTCAACATACTCCATTCAAACCTTTAGAATGATCCAAAATACTTTTGTCCAATCATATAGTCTAGAAAAATATATGGGAGGTAAACATAATGAAGATCTCATTTTCCACGTAATATCATGTGAATACATTCACCATGTATTTTATTAAAACTTGGTAACAACTTGAATTACCATAAAACCATATTTAATACATTAATTATCCCTTATTCCTTATAGAATAGTGGATATACTCCTTAAATTAAAAAATATTATAAACTCCAACAATGATGGAATAAACAAACAATTAATTATTTCCAAGGTAGTCAAGAATGTCCAATATAATTTATAAAAATGTATCATATCTTATTCCAAAATCACTTCCTCAGAATCAGAACCATATTAAGGTGTATCTTTTCCTCAACCATGACTTTTCCAAAATGTTTAACATGAAACTATGTCACTTTACATGGTACCATACTGTAACGACCTAAATTTTTCCAATGGAAATTTACTTCTTCTACTTATGTCATAAATGAGCATTAAAACACAACATAGTGAACTACTATATGATAAGTGACCTTTAAACATAATTTTTTCACTTCTGTGTTTGGAATTTCGAAAATCCGACATACACTGTTCTGTTCAAGATGATTTTTTGGAGTCTCATGAAACAAAAAAATTTTGGTCAATACTGACCTAGCCTTATTAATAATAACATACCCTTATGAATATTAATATGATCCTTATTAATAGTAATTCATCCAATATAAGTGTTACATTACATATGAATAATTAAATTTTTTTGACATCTTAGAAAGTGACAATTTGACCTTAGTAAATGTTTGGGTGTTTTTTAATCATAAATAATTAATTATAATTAATTAATTAATTTAAAATAAAATTTATTTTACTTAAAATGTGTTCAATAATTATCAAATCAATGTCTTATATTTTTTATATTATTTTAGAAGACCCTACGCAATTTTTGAACGCAATATAAAATCATATTTTTATTTTAAAAACTGTTTTTTAAATAAATAATGATTTTAATTAAATATTTAATTAATAATATTTAGAAAATTATTTTTAAAAAATGAGATTTATTTCTTAATACTAAACATTGAAAAATGTTTGGGGTAAATTTTTGGTATTTTTCTTAAATACTTGAATTTTTGATGAATAGTCAAATACCGTAATTTTCAAAAATAAGATAAATAAGATAATTATAGAGTCATGTGTGATATTCTGATGATGAAAGCCTACATGTTTCTAGATAACATGCAAAAATTACTATTCTTGATCATTCAATACTCATTATTCCTTGTCATAGGGGAAATTAATAAACTAATGATTTTTATATTAAGGAAACCCCTCTCCCCTCCACTATAAAAACCACCCTTCACACCCTCATTTCCTCACACCACTCAAGCTCCATGAATTCTCTAAAATCATCCCAAACCTCTTTCATAGCCCCTTTCCCACGTCCAAGATCTTCTAGTCTCATCAAAAGACCGTGCCTAGCTTCCTTAAGGAGGATCTCAAGAGGAGGATTTAAGAGGTAATTTCTCTCCCTCTTCTCCTTTATTTTCCTTTCAAGTTCATGTTCATTTCTTGATCTCTCACCACCTATCTTCATCTAAATTTTATTGTAACTATATTATTATACATATACTGTAATGTTATGATGTAAATGGTATATTATATCAGTCAACCCCCTTTCCCTCTTCCTTGTATTTTATTAAAGAGAACGTTGTTCGTGAGGTGTTAATTTTACACCTTCAAGAATGACATGCGTTCTTCTTCCATTTCTACCTTCAGATCTGGTCATGAAACTATTTTTATGGATTAACCAGAATATTTAATTTGTATTATCTCCTATTTAAAGTTATGGAAATAACTTATGACCATATTTCTTGTTAAAAAATAAAACAAGTTCATTATGATCCAAAAATCGCTCAAATTAACCCAAACAATAATTATTTAATTCTTATCTAATGATTCATCCACATGGATATTATTTGATTCATTATAAGACCATTAAAACTCTTGTATTATTATTATTAATATGAAATATTAGTTTTTTATGTTTACCCATGTTCTACTCAAACTTCAATTTAAGAATACATGTGAACTACTCAAGAAAACCATACAAACAAACATTCCCAAATAATGTTTTTTAAACACTATAACTCATCCCAAGGAACATAATATCACTTAATGAAACCATAATGAACCATATTAATGTACACAAGGTGTTTTATTTCTAATTAATGAGTATAATGTCACCATACAGGACATTAAATAGAAGGAATCATTTGGATAGAAGGTAAGGGGAAATTATCGAACCCAAATTTCATCCTTCGGGTTCTCCCTCTTTCACTTTATTTTTTATATCGTTACTCCTAAGAAATCATTTTTTCATCATTTTCATTCCTTTTCTGGGATATATATATTTACCACTATTCTTTATGTCAAACAAAAATTTTTCCAAAAGAAGTCTTCTTTTAAGAACTCACCTTTTACTTGTCATTCATGGTTGATGATTCTTGTATCAAGTATGTTATTTCCTCAGTGTTTTGGGAATCCAATGTTTATGAATCTGTTATTATGAGATGAAACCCATTCCTTTCCATGGTTTAGTTATGTTCATTTTGATATATGTTCTATGTGGCAATCATGATAATGAAAATGTTTGGATGTGATGGGTGCGCCCAGAATTATATAGCGCAATATGAATTCTTGAATGTGACGGGTGTGCCCAGAATTATACATCGCTCCAATGCATTTGGTAAAGTGATGAATATCATGAGTGAATTGTAAATGATGTATGAACTAAATTCAATCTTGGTTCACAATTATGTGTGTTAGTTAACCACTAAGACAAAATGTTTCATTTTTATTCATTTCCACATTTCAAGACTTTTAATTATGATCCTCTCATGTTAATGATCTTTTATCTTTGTCATGATTATGCTCACCCCATGATATATTCTTCTTATCTATCCTCTTACTGGGCTTTTAGATAACCCCTTTTTATGTATATCCTCAGGTTTCTACATGTACTAAGGAGAGGACAAGTTCCCATAAGAATATTGAGAAGAATAAATTAAATAAATGTTTTAGCATGATGTTATAATTGTTGTGTATTGTCCTAGTTTTCCCAATACACTAAACCTTTGGATCCTCTCTATGTAGTATTATTTTATTATTTATCATTAAAATGATGTAATATAAATCTACGAAATGCCAGGGATGCTATAGTTGGTATCAGAGGAAAGGTTTAGTTAATTTGGGAATTAGGATTAGTGAACCCACAAGAAAACCTATATCATGCGACTAAGTACAAATATTCACACAAGAATACTTTTATAGGAATCCCATATGTTATGATTTTAGTATAAATTGTTCAAATGAATATGTTATGTACTCATGATTTTTTTACATATGTTTTGTTCTAACATTTTCTATCTTAGAAAATGGTGGGAACAAGGAGAAATCAGGCCAATAACTCCAGCGAGGGCCAATTCAATGATTGCCCAAAAAAAATCCCCAATTATTTTAGAGGTGGAGTTAATAAATTCATGTCGATTCTTACCCAATTATCAAAGGTTATGAAGAATTACCATAACAATGTGGAACATCATCCTTCACCAAATAAGAAGAAATTGGCTATCGAATGTTTTATGTGGCAACTACCACTGACGTTTAGTGGGTCTTACGATCCACTAGTTGCGGAAAAGTGGTTCAACTCTATGGAGAAGATATTTTCTATGCTTCACTGTTCTGAGATGGAGAAGGTGACCCTACTTTTTTATCGTCTAGACAAAGAAGACGATCAATGGTGGGTTTTGATTAAGAACACCAAGCCATGGGAGGATATTGAAGATATGGAATGTGAAGACTTTAAGATAATGATTCTTAAAAGGTACATCCCATGAACTATTCGCACGAATATGGAGAGAGAATTCATAGAGCTCCTGAAAAAAGAAGTAGAATCATTCAGAACCTATGAAACTAATTTCACGAGGCTTTCAAGGTACTCTTCAGTTTTTGTTATCAACAATGATAAAAAAATTGATAAATTCTTTAGTGGATTAAAACCACACATTCGAAAGGCTCATGTAATTCAAAACATTGGGTGTTATGAAGAAGTTGTTAGATGTGCTCACAAAGTGGAGATGGAGTTTATAGAAGGGTCCCAAGGCTAAGGTGATAAGAAACGAAATATGGAGTTTCAAGATGGAGGATATAATGATAAAGGTGGGAAGAAAAATCAACGACCCACATTCCAAAAATGTGGGAAGTTGCACCTTGGGAACTGCCTCAAAGGGATGGGGAAATGATTCATGTGTGGGAAAAAAGGACATCATGATAAAGAGCATCGAAGAGACACAAAAAGGAAGGAGAATGTAGCCGATGATAGGAGAGAACCACACACGGTTCAATGATACAACTGTATAGAGCAAGGGAACTATGCAACCCAGTGTACTAAAGCTCGAGCACTCAAGGGTAATCATCTTCCGCAGAAATTGAAGCCAAAGGAACAAGGGAAGTCTTATGCCATAACTACAGCGAAAGTGGAGAATGATAATGAAGTCATACGAGGTACACATCCTATTCACTCAATAATGTAAAAAGTCTTATTTGATTCTGGTTCTACGCATTCTTTTATATCTTCCATGTTTTCTAGGACTATAGAATCAAAGCCCCGAAACCTTGAGGTCAAGATATCTGTAAAAACACCAAGTGTGGAAATCATTGCAACCTAAGTGTTTGACTCTTCTCCTATTGGCACATGTGGAATGATTCTTCCATCAAATCTCATAATACTTCCCTTGGTGGAATTTGATGCTATAATGGGAATAGATTGGATCTCATTATATAGAGCACATATCAACTGCCGGGAAAAAGAAATATCTTTCCATATTTCGAACCATCCCATTCTCCTCTACAAATGAATGGAAGATCATGAATATCTTTTGAGAAATCCTTCAATGGTTTGAGTGTTGATTCCTTATGAAGAATCATACCTCGCATAAAAGGGTGAGTTGAAGGAAGGTGCCAACCTTTCAGAAACTCCCATCGTAAGGGAAAATTATGACATATTTCCTGAAGAGTTACCTGGAATTCCCTCGGATCGTGAGGCAGAGTTCTCAATTGAACTCATACCTGGATCTACTCCTATCTTGCAGTGTCCCTATAGGATGGATCCTATCGAACTGGAGGAGTTAAAGAAGCAGCTACAAGATCATCTGGACAAAGGGTTTATACACCCTAGTGCATCCCCTTGGGGTGCACCAGTGCTCTTTGTGAAGAAGAAGGATGGAACAATGTGGTTGTGTATTGATTATCGAGAAGCAAACAAGATTACCATAAAGAACAAGTATCCTCTTCCAAGGATTGATGACTTGTTCAAATAGTTAAGAAGATCTCAATAGTTCTCAATTGCGGATCTTCATTCTGGATATAATCCGGTAAAGGTGAAGAAGGAAGATATTCAGAAGACTTCCTTCCGTACAATGTTTGGGCACTATGGGTTTTTGGTGAATCTCTTAGGACTTACTAATGCCCCTATAATCTTCATGGATTTGAAGAATAAAGACTTTATACACTACCTTGACAAATTTGTTGTAGTGTTTATCGATGATATTATCATCTACTCCATGAGTATGGAGGATCATGAAGAACATATAAGACTTGTGTTGGAGACATTATGAAAGGATAAGTTGTACGCCATGTTCCGAAAGTGTGACTTTTTGGATGAAGAAAGTCACGTTCTTGGGAAATGAGATCACATGTGATGGAATTTATTGTGGATCCCTAAAAAACAAAGGAGATTGAGTAATGGCCCAGGCCCTCATGTGTCATAGAAATCCATAGTTTTCTTGTATTAGTTGGGTACTACTGACGTTTTGTGAGAAATTTCTCATGATTTTCAAGACCGCTAACGAAGTTAACAATGAAAGGGAAAAGTATGTCTGGATGGAAGAATGTGAGGGAAGCTTCAAGGAGCTAAAGAGAAGGCTAATACCTGCACCTGTACTCACACTACCAAAAAGTGGAGAAAGTTGTGTCATATACAGTGATGATTCAAAGAAAGGCTTGGGTTGTGTACTCATGCAAAATGACAATGTGATAGCCTATGCCTCACCATAGTTGAAGATTCATGAGAAGAACTACCCGACGCATGATCTAGAGATGGCAGCCGTGATTTTGGCCATGAATATCTGGCAGCACTACATATATGGTGAGAAGTGTGACATATGCACCGACCACAAGAGCCTAAAGAATATATTCACACAAAAGGAGCTCAACATGCATAAAAAAATATGGTTAGATCTAATCAAGGATTACTATTTCTCTATTCACTATTATCCTGGAAAGGTGAACAAGGTAGCTGATTCTCTAAGAATAAAAGAACATGCTACTCTATCCATGTTGCGGATTGAGAAAGACCCTATCTTCTTGGATATGCAAATAATGGACATGGAAATCATGGGGCAAGGGGATACATCCTACCATGCCGAAATGATTGCAGAACCATCCATCTAGGAGAGGATTAAGGAAGCACAAAGGGATGATGTGGAGATATAAAAGAGGGTGAATGCAGTATAGGAAGGGAAGCTTCCAGAGTTCCATATCGACAATGATGGTGTAATTTGGTTTGTAACATGGATTTGTGTGCTTTCATCACCTGTGATAAAGAATGAGCTATTGGATAATGCACACAGATCAATATTCTCTATCCATCCTAGGAGTACCAAGATGTACAATGATCTCCAAGAAAACATTTGGTGGGATAAAATGAAGAAGGTGATTGCATAATATATATCAAGGTTCTTGGTATGTCCGCAAGTTAAGGATGAGAAACAAAAGTCCGAAGGTATGATGCATCCATTGCCTATACCCATGTAGAAATGGGAATATGTTACTATGGACTTTGTCACGGGTCTCCTGAAAACGTCAAAGGGAAATAATCTGATATGGGTTGTGGTTGACCGACTCACCAAGACTGCCCATTTTATCATTATTCGGGAAGATATATCGCTTGAACAACTTGCAAATATATTTGTGAAGGAAGTGGTGAGACTGCACGGTGTTCCACTCTCGATTGTCTCTGACCGTGATCCAAGGTTCATATCTAAATTACGGAGGATACTTAAATGTGCTATGAGTTATAAATTAAATTTCACCATGGCCTATCACCCCCAAACTGATGGCTAGTCTGAAAGAAATAATCAGACGCTTGAAGATATGCTAAGAGCCAACTATCTTGAATTCAAAGGAGGTTGGGATCAACATCTCCCATTGGTTGAGTTCTCATACAACAAAATCTTCCACTCGAGTATTCAGATGGCTCTATATGAAGCTCTATATGGAAAGCGATGTAGAACTCCAACCAGTTGGGATGATGTTGGAGAAAGAAAGCTACTTGGACCTGATCATGTTCAAGAGATTACAGATAAGGTTCAAGTCTTCCAGAGACACATCAAAGATGCTCAAATTCGGCAAAAGTGATATGCTGACAACCGTTGAAGGTACTTGGAGTTTTACGTTGGAGATAAGGTCTTCTTTCGAATATCTCCATGTAAGAGAGTCATGTGATTTGGGAAGAAAGGAAAGTTAATCCCAAGGTACATTGGCCCCTTTGAGATCCTTGACTGCATAAGAGTAGTGGCCAATCATGTTGAACTTACACTGAATAAGACTTAAGTTCATGATGTGTTTCATGTATCACTACTGAGGAAGTACATACTAGACCCCTCACATGTACTAAACTAAGAGGTGATGCAGCTAGAAGATGATCTCTCCTATGAGGATCATCCAGTAAAGATTCTGGATCACAGAGATAAGGTTATACAGAAAAAGACAACCCATCTTGTCAAAGTGTTGTGGAGGAACTATAAGTTTGAGGAAGTAACTTGGGAACCCGAAGAGACATTGAAGGAGATGTACACTCAACTGTTTATGTAAAGAAAAATTTCAGGGAAAAAATTTCTTAAGGGGGAAGAATGTAACGACCCAATGTTTTTTAATGGAAATTTCCTTCTTATATTTATATCATAAAATAGCATGGAAACACAATATAACGAACTACTATATGACAAGTGGCCTTTAAACATAATTTTGTCACTTCTGTGTTTGGTATTTTGAAAATCTGATATACACGGTTGTGTTCAAGAAGATTTTTTGGAGTCTAATGAAACAAAAATAATTTTTGGTGAATAGTTACCTACCCTTATGAAGAGTAACATACCCTTATGAATAGTATTATTATATTTATGAAATTTAAATCATCCAACATAAGTGTAACATTACCTATGAATAATTAAATAATATTTAGACATCTTAGAAAGTGACAATTTGACCTTAGTAAACGTTTTGGTATTTTGTAAGTCAAAAATAATTAATTATTATTAATTAATTAATTAAAAAGAAATGTATTTTTCATAAAATTTGTTCATTAGTTTTCAAATCAATGTCTTATAGTTTTTAAATGTTTTTATAAGACCCTACGTAATTTTTGAAAGCACTATAAAATCAGTTTTACTTTTAAAAATTGTTTTTATGTAAATTATTATTTTAATTAAATTTTAAAATAATAATATTTTGAAAATTATTTTTTAAAGATATACTTCATTTTTTTATTCTACATATCGAATAATGGTTGGGGTAAATTTTTGTGATTTTTTTGGAATACGTGAATTTTGGATGAATAGTGAAATACTGTAATTTACAAAAATAAGATAAATAAGCTAATTATAGAGTCAGGTGTGATGTTATGCTGATGTAAGAACACTTGGTTCGGGATCACATGATAAAATTACTATTCTCGGTCATTCAAGACTCACTACTCCTTGTCTTAGGGTAAATTAATTAACTAATGAATTTTATATTAAGGAAACCCCTCTCCCCTCCACTATAAAAACCACCATTCACACCCTCATTTCCTCAAACCTCTCCAGCTCCAAGCCTTTTCTAAACTCTTCCCAAACATCTTCCATATCCTCTTACCACGTCCAAGAGATTTTGGTCTCATCAAAATACCATGCCTGGCTTCCTTAAGGAGGATCTCAAGAGGGGGATTTAAGAGGTAATTTCTCTCCCTCTTCTCCTTTATTTTTCTTTTCTAGTTCAAGTTCATTACATGATCTCTCTCCACCTAGATTCATCTAAATTGTATTGTAACTCTATTATTATACATCACCTATAATTTTATGATGCTAATGGTATATTATATTATCCAACCCCCTTTCCCTCTTCCTTTTATTTTATTAAAGTGAACATTGTTTGTGCTTAATTTATCACCATCAAGAACGAAATGTGTTCTTCTTTCATTTCTACCTTCAGATCTGGTCATGAAACCATTTTTATGGTTTAAAGAGAATATATATTATGTATTATATCCTATTTAATGTTTGGGAACTAACTTATGAACATATTACTTGTGATAAAATAAAACAAGTTCATTATGATCGAAAAATCACTCAAATTAACCCAAACAATCATCATTTAATTCTTATCTAATAATTCATCCACATGGATCTAATTTTATTCATTATAAGATAATTCAAACTCCTGTATTATCATTAAACATGTATTATATGTTCTGGATGATTACCCATCTTCTACTCAAACTTGAATTTAATAATACAAGTGAACCACTTAGGAAAACCATAAAAACAAACATTCTCGAATAATGTTTTTAAAACTCTATAACTCATACAAAGGCACATAAAATCACTTAATGAATCCATAATGAACCATATTAATTTAGAAAAGGTTCTGGATTTATAATTAATGAATATAATGTCATTGTACAGGACATTAAACAGAAGGAAGCATTCAGATACAAGGTAAGGGGAAATTCCCGAACCCCAATATCATCCTTCGGGTTCTCCCTCTTTCATTCTATTTTTGATATGATTACTCCTAAGAAATAATATGTTAATCATTGTGATTAATTTTCTGGGATATTCATGTTTAACACTATTTTATATGTAAAAAAAAAATTCCATAAGTACTCTTCTTTTAAGAACTCACCTTTTACTTCTCATTCAAGGTTGATGATTCTTGTATCAAGTATGTTATTCCCTCATTGTTTTGGGAACCTAAAGTTTATGAATGTGTTCTTATGAGTTGAAACCCATTACTTTACATGGGTTCATTATATTCATTTTGATATATTTTCTATGTGGAAATCATGATAATGATAACGTTATGATGTGACGGGTGCGTCCTGAATTATATAGCGCAATATGAATATTTGAATTTGACGGGTGAACCTAGAATTATACGGCGCCCTAATGCATTGGGAAAAGTGATGAATCTCAAGAGTAAATTTGAAATGATATATGACCAAGATCTTAGCATGGTTCAGATGTATGTTTGGTATTTAACAACTAAGACATGATGTTTCATTTTTATGCATTGCCACATTTCATGTCATTTATTTATGCTCCTCTCATGTTCATGAACTTTTTCCTATGTCATGATTATGCTCAATCCATGCTATATTCTTCTTATCTATCATCTTACTGGGACTTTATCTCACTCATTTTGATGTATATTCTCAGGTGGCTACAAGTACTAAGGGGAGGACAAGTTCCGAAAAGATGATAGAGAAGAAGAAATTAAATAAATGCTTAAGCTTGATGTTGTAATTGTTTTGTATGGTCCTAGTTTTCCCAAGACACTAAACCTTTTGATCCCTTATGTATAATAGTATTATGTTTTTTATCTTTAAAATGATGCAATAGTAATTTATGAAAAGGCTGGGACGCTATACATACAACCTAAAATCATTAATAATACTATAGTACAATCCTTATTTATTTCCATCATTCTTATAACTATTACATCATTGATAAAAAACTAAAATGGAATAATTAATTAATAAAAAAAGAACCATAAATATTCCTCTTTATTTACAGTAGTATCATAACATGATTATTATCTAATAGAATCATTTCATGTTTACGCTCATCATTGAGACTTTCATTCGGGTAGTGTCCCAACTCCTTGCAGATGAGGCATTGTACATTTGAAACCATTTTATTACACATTCAATCGCGTAATTGGTGTTATTTTCTCTACACATATAAAAAACTCTCATTCCATTCATGCATTTACCAAGGTGATTCATTCTATAGTTATCATATGTGGGAAAATCCTTTTTTCCCTTATTATGATTATCCATCTTTTTTATCTTCCATCCTCTTCTTATCTTTCTTCCCTTCCAAGACATAGAACCCAAGGATTTAATTACTTATCTTATTGAGAGATTATAATATTTCTTTATACAATGAGAATATGTGAAAGATTATTTTAATTTTTAAATGTTGTCTTAAGACCATGAATGATATTATCCTTTATACTCTTTAGATCATGCATATTTCTAGAGTTCTCATTCCTTCTACAAGCTTTCATTTCTAAATAATGACATACACTAGTTTAGATCATATCATAATTTATAATCCAAAAACTAGAAAAATTATAAACATTAATTGATGATTTTAACACATCTTGAATCGTAATAATAAAAATGGGTTATTTTCTAACATAATTAATAAAATATCCTTCATGATGGTTTTTGAATAAAATTTGATTTATCTTCAGGAAATCCCTAAGTAGTGTCAAATCAGGTTCACAGTAAGGTCAATTTTTGTGAACCATGATACCCCAATTAAAGACCAAAGCTCATTGTCAGGGTTTTCACTTCTAGGTAACTCTATACCAAAACCACCTCCACTTTTAGTATCTATACAGATATTTATTTTATGGAAATCCCACATAATATCTACATTACCAATTTTTGGGATGTTCTTATATACTAATCCTAAATTTAAATCTTAGGGTAACATTTCCTAATCAGAGTTTACCAAAATATATTTTTATGTTTATTGTTAAACATCTTTTGAATCCAACTGTAACTCCCTGACCCGAGAAGGCTGAAGCCGGTGCATTATTTTAATACGTTGGCCTGATTACAATGAATTAATTCCTAAAGGACTGATCAATTTAGTAGTTGTGTAAAATAGATTACATACATGAACAATACAATACAATTTATAACATAAAACACATCGCAAATAATTCTTTGAGAACTATAACGACCCACACTTTACATACATTGTTAATACTTCAAAATTGAAGCACACTTATTACAACATATGACAAAACCACAAAGGACCGTATAGGTATAGTGTCTTTAGAAACTGGGAAACATAAACAACTGGTTCATAAATCTTCTACAGTGTCTCCCATTTATTTCATCATATCTAGGGTCCCTTTTAGCATATTCTACTTAATATCCATCTTCCTGACCTGGGGAAAAGAAAACATAAAAGGGTGAGCTCAAATGCTCAGCAAGGGAAAATAAAGGAAATAAAAATCATATCATATCTTTATGAAAATCAAAACCTGCAAAAGAGATCATAATATCTTAACATGGAATAAATCATAGAAGTGAAAATGAGATCCCAAAAATCATAACATAAAACTTGAAACTTTGTGGCATGCACACATAATCATGGAGATCATTTCTTGTTAGTCATGACTCATTGCCAAGACTATCTTAGTGGACAAAGTCCCTTTCTGAACCGAGTTCACTCCTCGTTTCAGTCCTGTATCACTGAACCGAAATAACCTTCCGTTCCAGCCATGTCTATCTCATGAGATATAAAATCTTTACCCAATGCATTGGAGGGAGATATAGGTCCCACCCATCTTATAATGAATCCTTTCTTATGTGTGCCACATAATCATACATCATCGCATAACACATGTAACAAAAATGGGATTCTTGAAACATCATGACATCATAAATCAATTCATATATGATAAAGGAATTCATAAACATAATTCCATCACAACATAGTCAAACCAATGTAAAAAAATGGATAGAAACAGAACCCTTTATTATCTTAGATGGAAAATAATTTTGATAAAACACTTGAATTGAATTCTTGAGGAAAATATCCTTTCTTCTTCAAAAACATTTTTCCATTCATAACATGTCATACAACTTTAAAATAAAAGAAGTTGATTAAAAATAAACTTGAAAACTTGTAAAGGAAGCTTCTTTGAAGTAATGTTTTAAAAATCCATTCATGCCGTATAAGTTAAAAAAAACATTCTTCGTACTTTTGTCGGAAAAGTCAAAAAGTACCTCGTACGGAAAAACGACAAAAGATTCCTTTCATATTCTTTACTAAAAACTCACCTAAGGATAAAATTAGATTTAAACTATTTCAAGTGGATGGAAACAATATTACATATTGAGGGAACATGGATGTGGATGATAAAATACACCCCAGTAAATACTTACGAATAAACAATCTCGGATAAAAATGAGATTGTGATATTTCCCTTACCTTAGGTCCGATTAGCTTTGTACGTGTCCGAAGCTCCTGTATAATGGTTTAAATAATGTTATTGACGTATTCCAGAATCATACATATTGATATGAGATCATATATGGTCATATTATTAGCTTCTTGTTAGTAATATTTCATTGTTACTTGTTACTCGGGTCTTTATAACTTTTTGTTCTTATGCGTGTTTTGTCGAATAAATTCTTATTCTTATATTTAGGTTATAGATAATTCATTTCCAGAATGGTATTAGTGTAGTATATACCATATTCATTCATTCAATTCATTTATACAATCATTATGAAATGAAGATCATGTAGGACGAGTCGCATCACATCGTGGAGACGGTATTCCGTACGTACGCACGAGTGATGATATCGTTCCTATGATCGTGGAATTGTATTGGAGTTTATATATATATTATTTCAGTATCAATATTACTTAATAATAATCATATATAGTTACTCATTACACCATTATACCCATCCTTGTAAGGTGATGGTGGAAAATAGATTACACCACGGCGTGGAGACGGTATTCCGTACGTACGCACGCGCGGTGATTTCAATTTTTCCGTAGGATGGATAGAAGGTGAATTAGGGTTGTTTCATATTTATAATAACATATCAGTATGTAAGTAATACTGATGTTATTACTTTATCATGAAACAACTAAAGAAGAAGAAGTTGAAGAAGAAAGAAATTGAAAAGATCGGTAATGGATATTACCTCTTCTTTGGAACGCCTTTTTGAATCCTCCACTTAAGGAACTAAGATTGGTCTTTGGAGAAGACCAGGACCTCTAGGATTATTCTAGGGAAGTGGAGAATGGAAAATGGCAGGGGTTGGCCGAGCTTGAGTGCTCAAATTGGTGTGAGGAGGAGGGGGAGGAGGTGCCCTTTTATAAGGGAGGAGAGGGGCACCTTAGGAATATCTCAAAATATTATTTTATATTAAAGTCAAAATCGGTTTATAATGGTTCCAAAGGGTCTTATTTCGAAGCTAAAGTGGGGATGGGTCGAAATCCTATCAACCAATAGAATTTAGACAAGTTTAGGATATTATTGTAACCTTATCAATTAAATTTAACTCTAAGTTAAATAATTTAACTTTTACCATGTCTTTTTGTTTTCTTTCACTATATGGTTAATACACTTACTATAACATGCCAAACGAACCCCAAATTGTTTATTATTAATATATATATCCTTATCTAAGTCATTTGGCCGAACCTTAGATTTTTAGGAATAAAATAACAATTAATAATATAATATTTGATTTAACAACTATTTTGTGTCAATTTTGACACTATTTGATATATGATTTGTTTGAAAGTCATAACAGAATTATATGTTCGAACCAAGTTGATTAAATCAATAATAATATATCATAGTAACCTATAAAATTAGTGGAATTCATAAAAAGTCTCAAATTATATTTATTTTGGTGTTTATAACATCAATTATGTCAATATTTCATTAATAAGATAATTACTGCATCATCATTATGTCATAAATAAATTAAATTATTTAATGTCTAAAAATTACAAATAAAATATCATCATGTAGGAAATCTTTTTAGCTTTCTAATGAATATTTACAATTGAATTTATCTTATGTATAACCCCATATTAAAAATGATTTACTTATTAAACTTTGATTTTAACTATTTTAACCCTTCTTTAAATAAATTAATAATAAATGTCCTAATCTAATCCAAGTGGGCCTAAATGGTCATATTTTATTCCTAAGTTTGTTTTTGGTCGAATTACACTTGTCCAATAGAATTAGGACATGTGTTAGGGTAATATTAATATCATATTTACCCTTAGTTACCCTATTTACTATTAACCGCGGTAAAATAGTAAAAAGTTACTATTCACCAAAAAATTATTTTCATCTCATTGAACCACATTTTAGTCCTTGATATTAACCGTGTCTCTCGGATTTTTGAAATTCCATTCACAAAAGCGGTAAAATTAAGTTTTATGCAAAATTCAGTTTTTAACCTACCACTTAGTGGTTTCACTATTCATCAAAAATTGAAAGTTTTCAGAAAAATACCAAAATTTCACCCTAGGCTAATTTCGATATTCTGAGTCCGAAAATGAAGTCCATTTTGAAAAATAAAATTTATAAAATTTCAAAAAGTGGTTATTACTATTCATAACGACTAGTTTTAATAGCATATTGTTGTTTAGTGAAACTCGGTATTGCGTACGACGCAAGCTATCGAGGAAGGTTGCGATTGCGTGTAAAGCAAGACAAGCAAGTGTTGTGTAGAAAAAGATTCCTTTGATGATTTATATAACATAAAAGTCTCGGGTGTTACATTCTACCCCCCTTAAAAAGAATTTCGCCCTCGAAATTCGTCAATTTGCAACAAACAAATGAGGATACTTCTCCCTCATCATATCCTCAAGCTCCCATGTAGCTTCTTCAAGTTGGTGGTTTCTCCATAAAACTTTCACCAAGCGAGTGGTCTTGTTTCGTAGGACTTTTTCGCTACGATCCAGAATCTCTATCGGCTGTTCTTCATAAGAAAGATCTTGCTCCAGCGGTACAACTTCTGAGCTGAGTACATGTGAAGGATCTGGTATGTACTTTCTCAGGAGAGATACATGGAACACATCGTGAACTTGAGAGAGATTCGGTGGAAGCGCCAATCGGTAATCTACCTTCCCAACACGATCCAGTATTTCAAAAGGACCGATATATCTAGGGCTCAACTTCCCCTTCTTTCCAAATCTCATAACCCTCTTCCAGGGAGATATTCGTAAGAACACTTTATCACCCACTTCAAACTCTAGGTCTCTTCTTCGATTGTCGGCATAACTTTTCTGTCGACTCTGAGCTGCTCTTATGTGTTGTTGAATAGATCTGACCTTTTCTGCCATTTCATCAACGAGATCAGGTCCTAATAGCTTTCTTTCCCCAACTTCATCCCAGCAAGTTGGAGTCCTGCATTTCTTTCCATAGAGAGCTTCATAAGGAGCCATTTGAATACTGGAGTGAAAGCTATTATTATAAGAAAATTCCACCAAAGGTAGGTGTTGATCCCAACCTCCTTTGAAATCCATAGAGCAAGCTCTCAACATATCTTCTAGGGTTTGAATTGTTCTCTCAGACTGACCGTCTGTCTGGGGATGATAAGCAGTGCTGAAACTCAACTCTGTATCCAGAGTATGCTGAAGACTTCGCCAGAACTTCGAGGTAAATCTCGGATCCCGATCAGATATAATAGAAAGTGGTACTCCATGCAATCTTACCACTTCCTTTACATATATCCTGGCAAGCTGATCTAGAGAGAAATCCTCTCTAATAGCAATGAAGTGTGCGGACTTTGTAAGACGATCAACTATGACCCAGATAGCATTATTGCCTTTGGATGTTTTAGGAAGTCCTGTGACAAAGTCCATAGTGATGTTTTCCCATTTCCATTCGGGTATGGGTAATGGTTGTAACATCCCCTTAGACTTCTGTCTCTCAGCTTTAACTTGTTGACAAACCAAGCATCGAGAGACATATTCAGCAACATCTCTTTTCATGCCATCCCACCAGAAGTACTCTTTCAGGTCCCTATACATCTTCGTGCTTCCAGGATGAATAGAGAATGAAGAACTATGAGCCTCATCCAGCAGCTCTTTCTTTAATTCGGGGATGGGAGGAACACAAACCCGATTCCTGAACTTTATTATCCCATCACAATCAAGGTTGAATTCAGGAACATTTCTCACCTTCTTTTGTAACTCGACATCTTCATTCTGTGCCTCTTTAATCTTCACATGTATAGATGGTTGAACATTCATTTGAGAAAGATAAGATTTTTCCCCTTCCATTATAATTCCAAGATCCATCCTTTGTAAATCCATAAATATTGGATCTTTTTTGATCCTCATCATGGATAAACTAGCATGGTCTTGTCGACTTAATGCATCTGCCACCTTGTTTGCTTTCCCAGGGTGGTAATGGATTGAGCAGTCATAATCCTTAATCAGCTCCAACCATCTTCTTTGACGCATATTCAACTCCTTTTGTGTGAAAATATACTTTAAACTTTTATGATCAGTATAAATATCACACCTTTCACCATAAAGGTAATGCCTCCAAATCCTTAATGCAAAGATTACCGCAGCCAACTCCAAATCATGTGTTGGGTAATTTTGCTCATGGATTTTCAACTGTCATGAGGCATAAGCTATCACCATATCATTTTGCATAAGAACACACCCCAATCCCTTCTTGGATGCATCACTGTAGATCACAAACCTTTCTCCACTACAAGGCAGTGTGAGCACAGGTGCACTGGATAACCTTCTTTTCAACTCCTTGAAATTCTCTTCACATTCCTCTGTCCAGACAAACTTAACTCCTTTCCGAGTCAACTTGGTGAGTGGATTAGATAATCGTGAAAAATCTTTTACAAAACGTCGATAATATCCAGCCAAACCAAGAAAACTTCGGATCTCAGTTACTGTGGTTGGTCTCGACCATCTTTCGATAACCACTGTTTTTGCTGGATCCACATATATCCCCTCTTTTGAGATTATATGACCCAAAAATGAAACTTTTTGAAGCCAAAATTCACACTTGGTAAATTTGGCATAAAGCTTCTCTTTTCTCAGGGTCTTCAATATAATTCTCAAGTGATCTTCATGCTCTTCCTTGCTCTTTGAATAGACAAGAATATCGTCTATAAAGACTACCACAAATTGATCAAGATAGTCTCTAAAGACTCTATTCATTAGATCCATGAAGATAGCAGGGGCATTAGTAAGACCAAATGGCATCACTATAAATTCATAGTGTCCATACCTTGTACGGAAAGCCGTCTTTGGTATATCCTCCCTTTTGACCCTTAATTGATGATACCCTGAACGAAGATCAATCTTGGAAAAGTATTGAGCTCCGCGTAGTTGGTCAAATAAGTCATCAATGCGTGGGAGAGGATATTTGTTCTTGATAGTGATCTTGTTAAGTTCTCGATAATCAATGCAGAGTCTCATTGATCCATCTTTCTTCTTAACAAATAGAACAGGTGCTCCCCAAGGTGACGCACTAGGGCGTATGAATCCCTTATCAAGATTCTCTTGGAGTTGCTTCTTCAATTCCTGCAACTCAATTGGGGCCATTCTATAAGGTGTCTTTGAAATAGGCAAAGCACCTGGTACGAGTTCTATTGAAAACTCAACTTCACGATTTGGTGGAAGACCCGGCAATTCCTCCGGAAAGACATCATCAAACTCCCGTACAATGGGCATATTCTTAATCGTGAGTTTCTCACCAAACATTTGAGATAAATAACCTTCATTTAGTGGAATCAATACCCATAAGATGGAAGAAATTTCCACTGGAAGGTTATGTTCATCCTTGCATTGATAGACGATCGTAGATTGATCTAGAATATGAAATGTGACTTCCCTTCTTTGGAAATTGATATGAGCTCCATGTAGAGAAAGCCAATCCATGCCAAGAATCACATCAAATTCCACTAAAGGAAGGATCACAAGATTTGCAGGAAGCACTTTCCCACAAACTTCGATCGGAGAAGAATTATAAACTTTTTATGCGATTGATGTGCCATTAGGTGTTGTCACGGCTAACTCAACATCTAATTGTTGAGGTAATACGGTGATACCCTTAGAAAAGTCTTCAGAAATAAAAGAGTGGGTGGATCCAGAATCAAATAAAACATTTGCTACTTTAGAATGGATGGTAAGTGTACCTTTCACCACATCGTTATCGTACTCCACATCGCTGATAGAAATTGCATGTGACTTTCCTTTGTTTTAGCCTTAAGATTTTGTTGACGTCGACCATCATCATCAACCCTTGGATTTGGGCATTGATTGGCATAATGCCCCATCTCCTTGCACTTGAAACATTGAAGTGTAGTAGGTTCATTCTGTGTATCCCTTCCTTTGTTTGCATCATTAGACATCTTCTTCCCGTTATCACGGCATTCAAATTCCCGATGACCTTACTTTCCACATTTAAAACATTTACTTGTCCCTTTAAGACAACTCCCTCCATGTTTCTTTCCACACTTTGAGCATAAGGGAAAGTTCATCTTCTTTTCCGTGTGCTCTTTAGATTTTTCTTTGAATTCCATCTTCCTCTTCTTATCAAACCCATGTGACTGATGGGTTACTCCAATCTCCATCTCGACTTTGAGAGCACATCGAACGATTTCCTCGTAGCTATTGAAGTCCCTTATGGCTAACGCCCTTCGAAGACTTGGTTTTAAGCCACTAAAGAATCGATCGATCTTACTCTCAGGTTGGATAATAATACCAGAAGCGTACCTTGCAAGTCTTGTAAAATTTGCTTCATAGGTACTAACAGATTCATCATCCCTTTGCTTCAGTTCAAGGAACTCTTTCTCCATCTTTGTTCGGAGAATAAGAGGGAAGTACTTATTGAAAAATAAGTTCTTGAACTCGTCCCATTCCATAGACTCAATTTCATCCCTTTGCCTCGTATTCTTAACAAGATTCCACCATTGATCCGCATCTCCTTCCAAACGATACACTGCTAGGATGACTTTATCATGCTCAGAACATTGAAGAACTGAAAATATCTTTTCAGTAGTACTAATCCATTGTTCAGCAACTAATGGATCAGTAGACCCGCTGAAAGATGGTGGACGCTGCCTCATGAAGGATTCAACAGAATGTTGCTCCCTCCTTTGTTCGTTTGGAAATCCTGCATGATTCATAGCTTGAGAAAGTTGCGTGAGCATGGCCACAAGATTTTGCATTCCAGCTCCCATATCGTTTGGTTGCTCAGGGGGACAATCATTGCATTGCCCATCGCATTCCGCATTAACACGGTTCCTTCGGGTTCCAGCCATTGACTAAAACCAAGAAGAATAGTGTGAGCAACACTAATTATAATAGGAAACCACATAATTCAAGAATAAAATTTTCATGCTTATGGTCTTATCCTAGGTTATTCATGGCCATTTCTAAGATTGTGTTCTATGCTTAGACTTATTCTTAGGGTTCTTACTAAGGCTTTCACATCCTAGTTTCCAAAGGTTGACTATACCTTTCCTCTGATACCAACTATAACGACCCACACTTTACATACATTGTTAATACTTCAATATTTAAGCACACTTATTACAACATATGACAAAACCACAAAGGACCGTATAGGTATAGTGTCTTTAGAAACTGGGAAACATAAACAACTGGTTCATAAATCTTCTACAGTGTCTCCCATTTATTTCATCATATCTAGGGTCCCTTTTAGCATATTCTACTTAATATCCATCTTCCTGACCTGGGGAAACGAAAACATAAAAGGGTGAGCTCAAATGCTCAGCAAGGGCAAATAAAGGAAATAAAAATCATATCATATCTTTATGAAAATCAAAACCTGCAAAAGAGATCATAATATCTTAACATGGAATAAATCATAGAAGTGAAAATGAGATCCCCAAAATCATAACATAAAACTTGAAACTTTGTGGCATGCACACATAATCATGGAGATCATTTCTTGTTAGTCATGACTCATTGCCAAGACTATCTTAGTGGACAAAGTCCCTTTCTGAACCGAGTTCACTCCTTGTTTCAGTCCTGTATCACTGAACCGAAATAACCTTCCGTTCCAGCCATGTCTATCTCATGAGATATAAAATCTTTACCCAATGCATTGGAGGGAGATATAGGTCCCACCCATCTTATAATGAATCCTTTCTTATGTGTGCCACATAATCATACATCATCGCATAACACATGTAACAAAAATGGGATTCTTGAAACATCATGACATCATAAATCAATTCATATATGATAAAGGAATTCATAAACATAATTCCATCACAACATAGTCAAACCAATGTAAAAATATGGATAGAAACAGAACCCTTTATTATCTTAGATGGAAAATAATTTTGATAAAACACTTGAATTGAATTCTTGAGGAAAATATCCTTTCTTCTTCAAAAACATTTTTCCTTTCATAACATGTCATACAACTTTAAAATAAAAGAAGTTGATTAAAAATAAACTTGAAAACTTGTAAAGGAAGCTTCTTTGAAGTAATGTTTTAAAAATCCATTCATGCCGTATAAGTTAAAAAAAAAATTCTTCGTACTTTTGTCGGAAAAGTCAAAAAGTACCTCGTACGGAAAAACGACAAAAGATTCCTTTCATATTCTTTACTAAAAACTCACCTAAGGGTAAAATTCGATTTAAACTATTTCAAGTGGATGGAAACAATATTACATATTGAGGGAACATGGATGTGGATGATAAAATACACCCCAGTAAATACTTACGAATAAACAATCTCGGATAAAAATGAGATTGTGATATTTCCCTTACCTTAGGTCCGATTAGCTTTGTACGTGTCCGAAGCTCCTGTATAATGGTTTAAATAATGTTATTGACTTATTCCAGAATCATACATATTGATATGAGATCATATATGGTCATATTATTAGCTTCTTGTTAGTAATATTTCATTGTTACTTGTTACTCGGGTCTTTATAACTTTTTGTTCTTATGCGTGTTTTGTCGAATAAATTCTTATTCTTATATTTAGGTTATAGATAATTCATTTCCAGAATGGTATTAGTGTAGTATATACCATATTCATTCATTCAATTCATTTATACAATCATTATGAAATGAAGATCATGTAGGACGAGTCGCATCACATCGTGGATACGGTATTCTGTACGTACGCACGAGTGATGATATCGTTCCTATGATCGTGGAATTGTATTGGAGTTTATATATATATTATTTCAGTATCAATATTACTTAATAATAATCATATATAGTTACTCATTACACCATTATACCCATCCTTGTAAGGTGATGGTGGAAAATAGATTACACCACGGCGTGGAGACGGTATTCCGTACGTACGCACGCGCGGTGATTTCATTTTTTCCGTAGGATGGATAGAAGGTGAATTAGGGTTGTTTCATATTTATAATAACATATCAGTATGTAAGTAATACTGATGTTATTACTTTATCATGAAACAACTAAAGAAGAAGAAGTTGAAGAAGAAAGAAATTGAAAAGATCGGTAATGGATATTACCTCTTCTTTGAACGCCTTTTTGAATCCTCCACTTAAGGAACTAAGATTGGTCTTTGGAGAAGACCAGGACCTCTAGGATTATTCTAGGGAAGTGGAGAATGGAAAATGGCAGGGGTTGGCCGAGCTTGAGTGCTCAAATTGGTGTGAGGAGGAGGGGGAGGAGGTGCCCTTTTATAAGGGAGGAGAGGGGCACCTTAGGAATATCTCAAAATATTATTTTATATTAAAGTCAAAATCGGTTTATAATGGTTCAAAAGGGTCTTATTTCGAAGCTAAAGTGGGGATGGGTAGAAATCCTATCAACCAATAGAATTTAGACAAGTTTAGGATATTATTTTAACCTTATCAATTAAATTTAACTCTAAGTTAAATAATTTAACTTTTACCATGTCTTTTTGTTTTCTTTCACTATATGGTTAATACACTTACTATAACATGCCAAACGAACCCCAAATTGTTTATTATTAATATATATATCCTTATCTAAGTCATTTGGCCGAACCTTAGATTTTTAGGAATAAAATAACAATTAATAATATAATATTTGATTTAAAAACTATTTTGTGTCAATTTTGACACTATTTGATATATGATTTGTTTGAAAGTCATAACAGAATTATATGTTCGAACCAAGTTGATTAAATCAATACTAATATCTCATAGTAACCTATAAAATTAGTGGAATTCATAAAAAGTCTCAAATTATATTTATTTTGGTGTTTATAACATCAATTATGTCAATATTTCATTAATAAGATAATTACTGCATCATCATTATGTCATAAATAAATTAAATTATTTAATGTCTAAAAATTACAAATAAAATATCATCATGTAGGAAATCTTTTTAGCTTTCTAATGAATATTTACAATTGAATTTATCTTATGTATAACCCCATATTAAAAATGATTTACTTATTAAACTTTGATTTTAACTATTTTAACCCTTCTTTAAATAAATTAATAATAAATGTCCTAATCTAATCCAAGTGGGCCTAAATGGTCATATTTTATTCCTAAGTTTGTTTTTAATCGAATTACACTTGTCCAATAGAATTAGGACATGTGTTAGGGTAATATTAATATCATATTTACCCTTAGTTACCCTATTTACTATTAACCGCGGTAAAATAGTAAAAAGTTACTATTCACCAAAAAATTATTTTCATCTCACTGAACCACATTTTAGTCCTTGATATTAACCGTGTCTCTCGGATTTTTGAAATTCCATTCACAAAAGCGGTAAAATTAAGTTTTATGCAAAATTCAGTTTTTAACCTACCACTTAGTGGTTTCACTATTCATCAAAAATTGAAAGTTTTCAGAAAAATACCAAAATTTCACCCTAGGCTAATTTCGATATTCTGAGTCCGAAAATGAAGTCCATTTTGAAAAATAAAATTTATAAAATTTCAAAAAGTGGTTATTACTATTCATAACGACTAGTTTTAATAGCATATTGTTGTTTAGTGAAACTCGGTATTGCGTACGACGCAAGCTATCGAGGAAGGTTGCGATTGCGTGTAAAGCAAGCCAAGCAAGTGTTGTGTAGAAAAAGATTCCTTTGATGATTTATATAACATAAAAGTCTCGGGTGTTACAAGAACTCCATTATTCCCCATGAATAACCCTTTATAACCATCATATTATACATTTTTTAAACCTTAGAAAACAAAACACAAGAAAGGGGTGATCTCAGATTCTTAGTAAGAATAAACAATATAATAGAAGCTATCATAAATAATCATAAACTTTTATGGAATTGTATAAAATTGAAACAAAATCCCATGAAATATAAACTTCAGAATAAAATGGAAATTATAATTAATATAAATCTATTTACTTATTCACTAAGATATTATACTAGTCGAATAATCACATGTAACATTAATTAATAATCTCATAATTTTGTAATGCATAATACCAAACATCTTAACCACATTGTCAATTCATCAAGCCTAGACCCTAAATATAAATTTTATCATGGGCCTGTGCCAATATAGTAGTTTGTCGCATGAGACCTACCGATGCATCGTGGGTCTATAGTGGTCCTGGTCTGTCACTTAATAAGTCCAAATCATTACTTATATGAAAAGATAGAAACAAAACATAATCATTTGTATTAAAACTATCATATGAAATACAAATACATTACCCATAAACCATTAATGTTATAAAAATAGAACATCCACAGTCAAAAATATTATAAAACCTTCAATATAATATGGAATATTGTATTATAACAAATCATCTTCAAAGTAGCATAAAATTGAACAATGGATGTTTACATAGAGGAAATCAATCCAAAAAATATATCAGTGTAATATCTTTATCTATATTGAATTCCTATAATAGTCAAATAATTTTGAAAGAAGACATTTATTTTGAAAATATTTTAATAATATGGTAAGGGAATCTTGGAATGTGTTATGATGGTTGAAAATTTTCACACATGTAGTATAAGTTAAAAAACTGTGTTACCTTCATTTTTTGAAAAGGTATTAAAGTACCTTGTTTGGATAATTACAGAAATATTTCATTCAAAATATATTATAAAAAGTAAAAAAGTGTATAAATGACATTAACCTATAGTCCTGGAAGTAGTAAAATTGTTTTGAAATAAAATATTAAAAAACAAGGATGTGGATGATAACGAACTTCCAGAAGATACTTATATATAAACAACCTCAACTAATAAATAGATTGTAAAATTCACTCTTACCTTGTACATTCAATTAGTTAATGGTCCATTTAACCTCCTTTTAAAATGACTATAGTATGTTGTTAAATTATACCAGAACCATATTTATATTTATGATATCATATATGGTTCATTTATTACTTTATACTACCAATTTAATAATATTTTTTGTGTAAAAATAACATTTTGGGTAGTAATCAATTTTTTTATCATAAACGTTTTAACATGTTATTCATCTTCCTATATCATATATAATTATTTAAACTTTTACAGAATAAATAAAATTATTTATATATCATGTACATTCAGAATATAAATATGTATAACTGATATATATATGAAATGGAAACACCGTTCATGGAGACGATAGTTCGTACGTATGCATGAACATTGTTTTCGTTTTCTTATGGAATAATATGGATGTAAGTAAAAGAAATATATTTATCTAAATAAATATATAATCTTATAGTAGAAATATTATTTCATATACATCATAATTAATCAATATATATATATTTATAAAAATTCGTGAATGGTGGTCGTTAAATATGAGTCTCATTGCGTTGTGGAGACGATAATTCGTATGTACACACAGGTGACAATGTCATTCTATTGATGATGAAATGGTTTTTAATTGGGTGTTAAATTATATAAATAGAATAATTAACATGTTATAAATATTATTTACATCAATTATACACATTATTATACCCATCCAAACAATGAAGTTTTAAATAACAAACTACACCACGACGTGGAGACGATAAGTTGTACGTACGCACGTATAGAGACTGTCATTCATAGAATGCATAGAAAAAATAATATGGTTGTATCATATTTATAATATCATCTCAGTATTTAGAAGGTACTAGTGCTATTATTTTATTATTTAAGTAACAAACAAATAGGAAGTAGAAGAATAAAATAACATTGAAAGAGGTTATAAAATAATCATATCTTCTTCAGGTGATTCCTTTTTACATGAATAACTTTTATCCATATGTTGGCTTTATGATCAATGTAAAGCCTATAGGATGAATTTAATGTAGTTTTGTGGAAAATTTAGTAGGTTTTGGAAAATCCAAATGGATTTGGAGGTGTGAAATTAAGAGAAGGGGATGTTCATTTTAGTAAGATAAGTGACGTGAATTTTAAGAAAAGATTGAAATATTAATGTATTATAAAATCATTTTTGGTTTCTAAAAGCATCAAGTGGATTTCATTTGAAGATAAGGTGTTAGGGGGTCAAAATAATTTCAACAAATATGTTTTATACATGATTGGGTCACCATATTAACATTATTTTTTAGATTTAACTCTTAGTTAAATAGTTTAACTTTAACCATGACTTCTAGTATTTTTATATTACATGGTTAATAAAAATTCTATAAAATGCCACAAGAACCAAAAGTGGTTCATTAATGACATATTTATAATTAATTATGTACTTTTTCTGAATATTAGATTTTTTGGAATTAAATATTATTTAATAAAATAGAATATGTTTTAAAAACACATTTATGTCTATTTTGACACTATTTAGTATTTGTTTTTTGATAAATTTATCCTAACATCATTATTTTGAGAAATTAAATTGAATCAAAACTAAAATTTTATATCTACATATAAACTTATTAGATGGCATCAAAAATCTCAATTTACATTTATTTTTATTTTTATAAAATCAATTATTTTAATCATTCATTAATAAGGTAATTACAACATCATCATTGTTCCGTCATAAATTTAATTATAAATTTTCTAAAAATTAAAAATAAAATACCATGATGTATGAAATATTTTTATCATTTTAATTAATATTAATAGTCTAATTTATCTTATGTATAATTCTATATTAAAAATGGTTCAGTTAATAAAATATTATTTTTAACACTTTTAACTCTTCTTTAAATAAAACATAATAAATGTCCTAATCTAACCCATGTGAATCAAAAAATATCATTTTTTGTCCAATGTTTTATTTTGGATGAAACTAACTTATAAAATTTAACTACGACAAGGTTTGGGGTTATTTTATATTATCATAATATTATTTTAACCTTTTATTACCCTATTTACTTTTAATCATGGTAAATAAAATTCAAAAAGTTACGATTCAACAAGAATTATTTTACACGTATTAAACAAACTTTTACTTTCTATTTTCAAACAAGCCTCTTAAACTTTTGATATTCAATTCATAGAAGCGGTAAAATTATGTTCTATGCAAATTTGCAAATGTGTCTAGAATGTGGGAAATAGACCTTAAAAATTCAATAAAAATTTATACATATAAGCTTATTATAAAATGAATCAAACGACTTACCTTAGAATAATATATTTATTATGTATATATTTTTACGTTAAGGTATATTTTTACTAAAAATATTTATTTAATCAAAATTTCTGTTTTTATGTACTATGTAGTATTTTATTACTATTCATCAAAAATTTATTGTTTTCAGAAAAATACCCAAAATTCACCCTATGATAATTTTGAATTTATGAATTAAAAAATGAATTCTATATTACAAAATTCAATTTTTAGGTGTGTCGAAAATTAAAATTATAATTTCATGCAAAAGGACATAAATTTTGTTCTCTTATGAAAATAGATTTTCTAAATATATACCTATTTTAAGAAAACATATACATTTCATTATAAATATGATTTATTTTTGTGAAAAAATATAAATAATATTTATATTCTACATGTTACTATTAAGATTATAATATGTAATTGATAAATAAATATATCATTTTAATAATTATTATAATAATTTGTTCCTTCGCAGTAACTCAATCTTGCATATACGACAATCAATGTTGGTGTTGTGTGAAATATAATCTATTAAATCTATTTAAAGAGATAACTTACAATTAAATCTTGAGATGTTACACGGCTGGACCAGGGTGATGAATCTAGGTGTCCTTATGTATCCTGAAATGTTCGAATCAAGAAACACATAATTCTTGAACAATCTCTATGCTAGTAAGATTTCTGAGAATATAGAAGAGGAATTTTTATCGTGTGGTGGACTGACCAAGTCTTAGGTTTAAGGTGTCTATATGAATCCAATGAGGGTTGGAATTAATAAGGTTTTAGTTCAAGGGATACCTAGGAGTTTGTCATCATATAGTTATGACTTTTTATGTGTCCCCATATACAAGTATTGCTTGTATGTAGGGATTGGGGCATTGTTGGATCTGGCTAGTGGTTAAACCGGGATATATAATTTTGGATTCCCTAATTATTCCATTAATGTAGAGGATTAAAGCCAAATATAGTTATAAGATACACTGTCTGTGATGGTCTGACCGATACACTAGAAGGGGGTATTTTGTTCACACAGATATGAATCATGTGCAATGAATAATTGGTTAGGACATAATTATCAACATTAATTTTAACGTCATGCAGTAAGGATAATGATACTGAGTAGTTTAATTTCATAAAAAATTTATTTATATGGAGCTATTTAGTTTAATTTATTGCAGCTAAAATGGTTGTGGTCCATTACGTTTTAACACCGAGGAGCTAAGATGGTTTTGGTGCTATGAATTTTAATGTCGTGCAACAAAGAAGATTATGGTGCTATGAATTTTAACATTGTGCAGCTTATAATATTTTAGTACAATAAATTTTAATTTCATGAAGCTATGACTATTTTGGTGGTAATCATTTTTATGTTGTGTAGTTATGAAGATTGGGGAGCTATGAATTTTATCAATGTTCCGCTAAAACTATTGTGGTTTTATTTTGTTTAATGTCAAACAACTAAGATGAGAATTATGTAATTAAACAAAGTAATAGTTCATGAACCTTTCATTGGTGGAATTTGTAGGGTTTTGTCCCTCTATTGAAATCAAGGCATTTTCTCTATTGGAATAGTCCTTATGTATGACTTTTGGTCCTTCCCATTTTGACACTAATTTCAGAGGTTTCATTATGAGTATCATCGAAGTTATGAGGACCAACACAATTTATCCATGAAGGTATCATAGAAGGATAACCTTTTTGTTGACTGCATGTGTTTTCCGATTTTGTTAAACTTCCCAATGATGCATGATATGAAATATTTTCTTCTCCAGTTTTTCTAACTCATCGAATCTATTTTTGGATTGTTATTATATATAAATTTGATCAAATACGGCGACGAAGAGTGATTTGAATTGAACATTAATGGGAATAAATGACTCTTTCCCATATACTAATGAATACATGGATTCTTTAGTGGTAGTGAAAGTAATGATTTGGTAAGGCCACAGAGCATGATGAAGCTTTTCCAGCCCTGATTTCATGTCTTTGTCTTCCATCTTATAGAGGATGTGGGATAAATTCTTATTGAATATATCTATCTATCCGAAGGCCAATGTATCATAGTAGGTGGAATGTTTTTATTTGATTCCATACTCATGATATAGATTTTCTAATTAAACATAGCAGAAATAGGTGCCACTGTCTATCAGTATAGTCTGAGGGACATTAAATCTAGTGATGATGTGGGATTCCACAATGTAGAAAATGATTATTTATCTGACCACTTTGAGGAGTGAAAAATCATACCATTTTGAAAAGAATTCAGTTTCTGTGACACTATATTTGAATTGTCTAGCCCTAGTGGGTGTATATTGTCCCATGATGTCCATTCCCAAAATGAATAATGTCCAGGAGTACTTGGCTATGTGAAGTACATATGGGGGCTGGTGGAATATGGTTTTAGGAACATGGTAGGAATATAACTTCTTAGTGATTTGGATAAATCCTATAACTTTGTGGGACAATAGTACCCAATCCATTGAATCTACTGTGAGATATTGGTCTCTGATTAATATCATCCACAAGTCTCATAATGCCCTTACTTCATGATGGTAGTAGTATTTTCTTAATCAATGCACTTGGGAAGGACTCCAACAATGCATCACATATAGAGAGCATTTTCCTTGTTTGCACCATCATATAGGAGAATGTTGCTTTCACATCTCCGAATCTATTCCCTTATAACCCAATCTTTTTGGAGCCCTCCCATTTAATGGTAATCTGCAATGGGAGTCATGCAGTAGGCGGTAGGACCATACAACTTAGATATGGGACTAATTTTGGTGATTTCTTCCATGTAGGACTAAATTAATGGCAATGCCATCTATCTGTGGGAAATATTGATGACTATTTCATTCCGAAATGGGTTGTCCAGAGCTGTGGATTCATTTTCCAATGCATCAGCTAACACATTTTGTGACTGGGGGGACATAAGTAAATGTTGGCCCAAACGGGATTTATGCCATCAGTTTATGGATGAGTTTCATCAATGGGATTTTTTCCTCATTATCGATATCATAGTTATCATTGTCTATCTCGACGACCAGTTCTAAATCAGTTTTTATCTTTAGGCATTCGCCTTGCACTTAGGGTGCTAGCTGCAAGCCTGTGATAAGGGTGTGGTATTCTACATAAATTTTTTTCATCCATCTGATAGTTGGATGGAATAAAGAAAAAAATATTTTTTTTAATGAGTATGACTCCCATCCCAACACTATTGGTTCTAGGGTCTTACATTCTTTTTTTCTATTTGGCTTTTGGAGGTACCATCGAAGTGAATTTACCACATATTGGAGTTCTCTTGAAAATATAAAACATCCTCAAAAGTTAGCTCAACATCAAATAGTTCCACCTCTGTTTAGGGATTCTCTACCAATATTTAAGGTAATGAAAAGACTTTAATGGATTTTGGAGGCACGAATCATATATCTAACTTATTCTGGATGACTACCCACCATGATAGGTGTCGAGTTAATATTGGATGGCTAAGAATATACTTGAGCGGGTTGTTAGGTGATAGAAAATGGGCCTCTTGGTGTTGCATGTAATGAATCATCTTTTGGACAACAAATATTAATACAAGGTAACTCTTCTATATATTTGAATTACGTGTGTCAACATAGATCATGGTTCATATGAGTTAATATAGGCTATTATCACTACTGACATCATTATTTTGTGCGAGGAATGCACCTAAGGATTTCTCTATGGGAGTCTCATAATAAAAGAGTGGTCTTCCTTCGATAGGTGTTATTATAACTAGTTCCTTATGAGATATCTATTTAGATTTTCGAATTCCTTTTGGAAATTGTCAGTCTATTGATATTCAACATGTTTTTTAATCAACCTGGTGAGGGTAAATAATTTTCCAACAAGGATGGATATTAAGTGGTGAATGTTGGTCCGGTCTTCTTGGAGTCCTCTAAACACAGTGAGGTTGTGAGGATGATAAATGACAGGGATGACCTCTATCTTCTCATGGACTACTTCGATGCAATGATGTTATGCAATGATGCCAATGAATTTCCTGAAGTCACACTGAAAGCACACTGTAGGGGGTTTATTTTTAGACTGTGCTGTCGTAGTTTACTAAAAAATATTTACATATTTGATTGGTGATCTAACAACTGCCTTGAATTAACCACAAAATCATCCACATATCATTAGATTAACCTTCTCAAGAAGGGTTTGAAGATGCGGTGAATGGTTTATTGATATATGGTGCCATCTTTTTTCAAACTGAAAGGTACCACTTTATAGAAAAACAAACATCGAGGATCCCTAAAGGATGTGAATATTCATCTTAATAGTCCATTGAAAATTTTATTATATCTAAAATAGCTATATATGAAATGAACCGCCTCAAATCTTTTTTGTCAATCAATAATTTTGTGATCGGGATAGGGAAATTGTCATTCAGGTAATGTCGATTGAGATCCCTGAAATAACTAATGACTCTGATCATCACATTTTCATTATTGATGAGGACAATGTTATCTATCCATATGGGTCATTGTAAATCTCAAATTATGTTATCTATAAAAAAATGTTGACTTAAACTTTTATTTTGGAAACATGTGTTAGGCTTGTCCTTCTGGAAACATGCTGGTAACTATGGTGGTCTTCTGGAAGGACTATGTGGTGAGTGGAAACTTCTAGATTGTGGCATGAAACATCCCTAAAATACATGTGAAAACATTATCATTCTTCCCCAAGAAAGAGGAGTATACATCTTTTTCTTTAGAAACAGTGTTTGAACTAATCATATTTGAACGTGGGTCTTCTTTCATACCCATGTTGATTTCTTTGAGTTCATCAATAGTTGTAGAAACGCCATCGATAAATGATGGAGGGTCATCCCTTAGGTTTTATTCTTCCTCATATGTGTCCTCTTAATCATCCTCTTCATCTTCGGATGGGGAAACAATTCTTGAGATGATTCTTCCATATTTTATGGAAGAGTTCTGATTTTGGTGTCTAGGAAGTGAAACCACCACTTCTTCCATGCCTCCTAGTGAGGAGTTATTTGAACAAGCTGTAGTGAGAGGTAAAAGAGTTTCCTCATCTTCTATGAATGATGAGATAATATTTCCTAACTCATTGTGATAGTCAGCGATTTTGGGTATTTTGAGGATGGTTTAGGGTTATTTTTATTCAAACCCCAACCATTACCATGGGAGTTAGTGGGCTTTTTAACATTATCATGCTTAGTGGCCATGATCAAAATTTTGAGTATTGCGGAATATGAATCCGAATCTTAACTTGTGAACTGAATATAATTGATAGGATGTAAAAAACTCTTCCTTGAGCTACATGAGGGGATCATAAAGATCCATATGTAATCCATTTGGGGTTTTAATCCAATCAAAACCATCGACAAGATGTTGCTTCCCCTAATGCTTGTTGAACCCTACATAAATATAGTGTAATTATCAGAGGTCGAACGATTCCTTATCAGACTACATTGTCCCACTCTATAAATTAATTATATAATTGAAAAACATATGGTAATAGGAGGGGATTGGTTCATGTTGATGAAGCCAGGGTCTCCTTAGAAGGGAATTGAAGTATTTTAGACCACCAAATTTTTTGTGAGGTACGAGGTCATTAAACTTGGTTTTATGCTTTCTTATTGCTTTTTTCATTGTCCAATTGAGTCATGGTGTAGGGATTAATATTATTTTTATTGTATCCTAGCCAATTAAGTGTTAGTAGTGGGAGGATATTAACTCCATAGCCATTATTGATGAACACTTTTTGTATAGTGACATAATTGATCCTTCCAATCACATAAATGATTTTGATGTGTCCTTGCACGATGGCATACTAATCTTGATCCATGATGGAGATAACTACATTGAATTCTACAGGATGTTTCTATAACAAGTAGAATACAGTGAATGCTTCCTCATTTTCAAACTCATTGTCACCTAGAAAGGCATATATTTCCTCCTTATGATATGCTGATTGGTTTAATGCATCATGGATTTACAGGTAAGTTGTTACAAAAAATAACTACTTTATAATTACATTTTTTGATCTAATGTTTAGTTCATACATTCTTGGGGATTCTCTTTCATAATTTCTTTAGGGGACTCATTATCTGATGTTGAAGGCTCGTTCCTTTAGATCAGAGTTGAGGGAGATTTATTCTATTGTGGATTATTGCGGAAAGGTCTACTCACATAATGATTTCAATTAGACATATGTTCTTATTATGATTCAAATTCTAAAAATATTGGATCTTGTAGCTTCTTTTTGGGGAAATGGAATATTCCTATTCCTTTTGGATCCATTGGATATTCCTTAAGTGGTTTTCTGCAACATTGATGGTTTGAGCAGGGGCATGACCATAAACATTATTTATTCTATGACGTTGTCCCCATTGATATCCCTAGATTCTGTGACTTCATCCTCTGACCGTCCAACTGGTAGAGGGTAAGTCTAGTTGATAACGATCTTCATCATTGGATAAGGGATCCATTAAGTTGATGACATTGATGGAGAAAAAATGAGCTCATATTCTGTTGATGAAATTGCATGATCAACTTCATCCGGTGTTGCCATTTTGTGGGGTGGTTCCAGTACTCTCAGATCTGATGGCATGAAATCTGATAGTTTCAAATACAACTCTGGATTTAGTGAAATTTCAATTCCTTTCACATGATTTCTATTCTTTTGATTTGACTATATATTGGGCAGTTCGACTTTGGAGGATTGTAGGGGCAAGGATGTCGGTTGTGTTTCATCAGGAGTTATTAGAGGCACATTCGGTGGCATCAACTTTTCCTAGAGGATACATTTGGATTTTTATATAGTTTTCCAATTCATACAACTCTCTAATGTTTTATCTTTTTGAATATCAACTTTTTTCTACTCCCCTTCTTCATTCAGATCAATGGGGGACACATAAAACACTTGCATTGCAGGTGGTCCAAACTTGACTTGTCTGGAATCTGTCATCTTTTGCAGGAGGTCCATGAAGAAAACACTCCTCAATGGGATTTCCCAATATATTATGGAATGGAAATAAATCAGACAATTCCTAAAGATCTACATCATCATCTCTCTTCGGATATGGATGTTTGAAAAAGTTTCAATTCCTTGTTATTACAAAGTAGATAAAGACTTGTTCATCCAAGAATAAGTAAAGATTATTCCCCCGTAACCATAATTTATTTCTTTTATCCAACCTTCACTAATATTGTCATGGAAGGGGTAGCTGCTGACTTTTAACGGTGGCGTACATGGTTTGTGTGAGCATTAGATCTAGATCCAGTATAGGGAATGTCTGAAGCATGATATAATCTTCTTTCAGATCTTCCCACTCTTTTGATTGAGGTTGATGGGGAAGCTTGGGACTTGATATAATTAGTTTACAAGGAATAATATAACCTTTGAGAGAAAATGGAGAAGTCCCCAAACCCACTTTTATATTTCACCCGGATGAGGGGTGTTTGGAGCTCATCACAGATATTTTTGGCACACATGGAAAACTTCTCATTTTGGCGGAGTGACCAGTTTATGGAGTATGTTCGACCAGTCTATCTAGAAATGATGTCTGAAAATCTCTTATTCTCTCAATATTTGTTGTTCATGAGGTCACAGACTATCATTTTTGAAATTTTGAGCTGAACAAGAACATGAACAAGCACTAGAGATTCTAAAACCCTATTATTGAATTAGATGGAAAACCAATGTACCACACAAAGTATGAACCTTACATAGTTCGCACGCAACATCTAGGATTCATAGCTTATTATCGTTATAGGGTTCCTATCATGGGTTCATAATAAGACTTATTGTGCATTAGATGTTTCTTCAGTTTTCCTATGCAATTAATCTCTATGAAAATAGGGTTCTCCCAATTTGGTGGTGGCATAATGATTCTTACCCATTCGGGGTAATGGTTCCATTGTAGATGTATCAGAGTGCTCCTCCCTTCCATAAATTCTAAGAGAGTCTTCACATACTCAATGTGAATCCTGATCTCTTGATGCATGTCCTCTGGAACCTGAGTATGAGATGGTGCTACATGGGGTAGGATTTGGCGTGCCGATGCATCTTGAACATGATGTGGATACCCAGCTGGGGGCATCCTTTGTGGATTTTCATGAATCTATTCTGTTTTCCCCCTCAATGGAGGAAAATATTGTTATCCTAGTGGGATTGGGTTTAGGTAGACTGATGGTCCTAACGCTACCATGAACAATCTTCCTATACTTGCATCATATGTTGGAATGTGCCCGTGGGGAAGAGGAACATCTAAATGAAGTGTTTGTTGATGCTCCACCTCATGAACATTCCATGTATGTTGGTTTTCTCGTAGAATCTCAAAATCGATTCTCCTTAGCTATTTAATTTCATCCTTGTGTTGGGTGAATATATCCTCAAGCGTGAGGGAAGAATTCACACCAGGATGAGTTGGCGGGTTGTATGAATCCTTATTCCTATTCATCTCTTTATTGGAGATTCTCAAAGGAGGCAACGATGGATTAGCTGAGGGAGGGCCCAAATATAAGAATGACCATTGGTTTCGGGTACAAACACCTTCATTCTTTTTGTGGACCACCTATGGAAGAGAACCATATTGTCTTGGATCCTCCTCATTTGAATTATCTTCAGTGTGTTTTGTGGGATTGACATCAATGGAATTCACCAAGGAATAACACATTGGTTGTGTCATACTTTGTGTCGAATTGTATGAGGGAATCACGTAACCCTTGTTAGATCTACCCTATCCATTATGGGACCATATTTGTGTTTCTAGGTGAAGAGCGACTCGATGGGTGACTTGAAATGACCTGGGAGTATGCCTCTATTTTGTTGTATATGAGTCATTAGATTGGATAGAATGAGTATCCTATCTATTTTTCCCTCCCTACGGGGTAAAAGACAGACTAACGTTGGGTGGGTGGTTGAGGTAAATATTTCTCCATCCTAATGGGATGGGGTTCTCTCATTCCCTCATTAATTTATATTGGTGTGTATATTTTGGTCTTGTAAGGGAATGTTTAGTTAAAAATTCCCCCATCCCTGAGGGATGGGGTTTCTCCCATACCACAATGGTCACAGCTTCTATTACCACCTTCATGATCCCATACATTACAATGCAAGCATGATCCAGATATGGTTCCGAATCAACATCTAAATTGTTTTCATCTAAAACATGATTAATACTCGTTGGTTATCTTTAGTGAAGTTTGTGGGATTGACATCCTAGGAATTCACCAATGAATAGTACATTGGCGGAGCCATACTAGGTGTCAAATTTTAGGATGGAATCTTGTATCCCATGTCAGGTCTACTCTTTCTATTCTAGGACCCTCTTTGTGTTTCTAGGTAAAGAGTCACTCAATGGGATCCTTGAAACGACATGGGGGTATGCCTCTATTTTGGGGTACATGAGTCATTAGATGGGATAGAATGAGTATCCTATCTATTTTTTCCCTTCCTATGTAGGAAAAGACATTCTTCCATTGGGTTGGTGGTTGAGGTAAAAATTTCCCCATCCTTGTAGGATGGGGATGCTATCATTCCCCCATTAATGTATATAGGCATTGATTTTTTGTTATTATAGGGGAATTATTAGTTTAAAATTCACCCATCCCTACAGGCTGGGTATCTCCCATACCATAGTGGTCGCTACTTCTGTTACCACCTTGTTGATCCAATACATTCCCATGTGAGCATGATCCAGATGTGGTGCCATATCGTCCTGTAAAAAATTTTCTTAAAAGCACATGATCAACGCTCATTTGTTAGCTTCCCTAAGTCGAGAAGCCTGTTGGATGTTTTTGGTGGCCTATTTCATGAGTTTCTCTATGAGTTTATCTCATCAGGTATGATGCTTATGAGACCAACTCAAGGACGATACTTATTGAGAATGTTGATTTTCTAGAATTAGTACGTCAATTTGTGGACATCATGGGTAATGAAATTGCAGGATCCCATTTTCAGTGGGTTCTACTAGATGGGGCATGGGGTTATGTGTAGATCTCTATGTTCTCCCCACCCTTAGAGGTGAACACTAGATGGGGATCACCGAAGAGGAAACAAAATTTTGTCACTGTGTGGAGTCAATCCATATCTTGTTTTTTCTTTTTTCCTTTATGATCATGGTTTTCGTGTAGATGGAAGGGATTCTATGTCAAAATTATAATGAATCAGTCACAATAGACTAAGAGGACGTGCAAACCCTTTATAGAGTAGAAATTTCATTTTCAATTGGCCAAGAGTTGTCCTGAAATTGATGGTAATATTATGCTAGCATTCTTCTAACAACCCTTTTGGGATGATAAATTGAGAAGATGATGTGGGTAAGTACATAACCTTTATATCACCCCCGTATAGATATCTTCTCACGATCATCATATTATGTTGTTATTCAGCTAATGATTCTTCTACTTATTAATCCATAATCTCATTCTTTGTGATTATATAATCTTGAGTGGTGGGGATAGTATGAATTTCATTGATGTATAGATAGTATGGGGCCACATCAGAGGACGAGAGGGTCCCCATGCTATCTCCTAGATGGGAGAGGATGCCACATATCCTTGAAAATGTTTTTTGAATATCCAAACCTATCATTCCAAGTGCCTCAGATATGAGGGATTTCTCATATTTGGACTACCTAGGGGCACCTTCTTGACAATGCGAATTTGGGTTGTGGAGAGGACCTACACATTCCAGGTTGTGGTGGCGAGGACTACCATCGCTGGATAAAGTCCAACTGAAGGGAGATTTTCCATGATTTGTACACTAGGGAGGAACTTTAGGTAGGACCCCATCAAGGGGCAGACCTTCTTGCTAGTTTTTTTCATTGTATGGAGGATGTATGAAAAGGCTGCCAATATGTAGAGGGATACCATTATGGTTTTATGTATTGATACAAGGATAATATCTATAGTATACATTCTAGGGAGGACCATATGGATGTACTGTAATGTTTAGAGGACCTTCTTGATTATTGATCTCACTGTAGGGAGGGCCTTCACCGTGGATGCCATCATGGCGAGGACTGCCATCATAAAATTACGTCCAACTACCGGGTGAATATTATCTAGAGAGTATACCCTAGGGAGGACCATCAGTGCCAATGATATAAATCGGATGACCTTCCAACTATTTGATATTCAGGTCAAGGGGAGGGATACCATGACAAACATCAGAAGACAGGCTCTTGTAATCGATCATTTCTGGACCAAAAAGTAAGCCTTGTTGGTGCTCTGAGGAGGCCCTTTAGAGCTACTAGTGGGAATTGTTTTGGGAGGACCGTTGCAACTTATACCACCACTTCTGTAATTTAGTACTGGATCGAATGTTTATTCAAACACTATTGATAGATGTATTATGGAATTAAGAACTCTAGCTTCTTGCAGTGTTGGATCATGATTGTGTTCTTCATTTACCACCATTATTTAGAAAAATTCATTTTACAGGGAATCTTGTGGGAAACTGAGGCCACCTGCTCTTGGTAATGACATTCATATATGGGTTCTTAGAGAAGGGATTCATGTCTGATATGTAATAACCATATTATTTTGGGATGAATCACCCCACGTGAGGAGACATCGCCATTGGCCTAGCTCCTTGCATTGTCCACTAATGTGATTATGTCTTGAATGGTTTGAATGGTACGGTATGGTATCAATATTTTACTCTCCTTCATTATAAGGATGTGCTGGGGTATATCGTCGGTGATAATGTGTATAAATAACCATTCCGATGTCAGAACAAGATTTTATCACTACACCTATCCTCCATGTGGTGCCATGGGTATTGGATATTATCATGTGCTGGGGAAGAGGAACATCTCTACCCTCTACTTTTAGTCGGGATACGGTGGATACCTTCTCTAGTTGACACTATACATGACTTGGAAGGCTTCATATTTCTGAGCATGGATTTTCATTTTCTCACTTATAGTATATTTTTCTCACTTTCTTGAGGTGGATTTGTAGGAATTTGACTCTAATTACATTTTACTACCACTATATTTAACTGGTTTTTTGGATATTGGAAGGCTTGAATTTGTGTCTATATATTGATTACCACTGTATTTCATCGCTGGCTACATATGCATTGTAAGTTTTGAATGACTACTCATAGTTTACTGAACTATTTTTATGGTGGGATTTTTGTGCATCATCAGTGATTTTTACCTTCTTTTTGTGGGTTTATGCCCTATTAAGATGGCGTGATTCTTGCGCATCGGTGGGGATTTTCATCAGGTTACAATTCTATGCCCTATCTATGTAGCGAGACCGGTGAGAATTGGCATGAATGTTCATCGGCTCATATTATTCCACAATACATCCATGGTGGGATTCAGATGAGGTGGCAGAGTTTTATTTCAATATGTGGTGTGTTATCATGCTTGTATGGCGGATCTCCCACTTATAAACTAGGGTAATGAAGTTCTCCTAATTATTCATTCTCCTCCCATGGGGGCAGTCTGAGGGGTCCTTGTTTGATGTAAATTTGTAGGTTCCCTCACTTTGAGATCCTTTTAATACTGAGGGTATTGGGTATTACACCATCGATTTTGATATACTCTAGTAGGATCCCTTTATCTGGGTTTCTGTTTAGGTGAAATGAAGTCATTGGTGTGGACTTCATCTTACTCCCTGAGATAAGGGAGGTACTTGTTGTCGCATTATAGGGACAGATTCCCAGAATTATTTGAGATGGACAGTGGGGCCCTCATTAGATGGATTACCGACCATAGTTGAAGAGGTGGATGGAGAATTTTCACTAATTGGAGGGCCTTCATTGCATTATACTCTATAGGGAGAGTACAATTTTTTGGTACTCTTTGATCAACATGTCTGAATCCTAGTTTTGAAGATGCTGGGTTGGCGAAGGAGTCATGTTCATTCTTGGGCACCCATTTTCATGTATGGTTGATGATACGTGTGTCCAATTGAACTATTGGAATGGCTTTGGATTGATGGTATCTCTGTGTAATGCCTAAAATTGATATGACATAAAAAGTAAACAAATCATTTTCAAATTAGCAACTCACGATCTCATGCATAATTTAGGATTTTTATTATCCCTCAATCCACTTTTTTGTTAAGGGGGGTTGAAAGGGGTTGACCCGTCACATTGTTTAAGGACTAATGTCGGGTTCACCAATTTTATGTCATCCAAACTCACCTCATACTAGCGATAAAAAAATAGACCTATAGATAGTAACCAACTGTATGTTATTATGATGGCTTTCATGTCGGGCTCACCATTTTTTCGACTAGATTTCATTGTACTAGGGAAAAAATGGAATGACTGATAGTAAAAAATTCCACATTATTATTAAGGGGTTCCCATCATGTTTAACATGTTTTATCCGGAGTTGTGTAATGTCCCTTTTTTATAGGAAATATGGTTGCATCAGAAATGAGCACCATATCCATTATTATGTCGCAAAGGAGGTGCCACTATTGATTGGTCCAAGTGGGTGATTGTAGGGGGTTATATTTTTTGTACAATCAACCCACATCAGTTACGATGTCATCCGATGCTCTCCAATAGGTATATTTATGGAGACATAATCACCCAAAAACTCTTTTATCCATGATTCATGGACCTTGTTTCTAATGGTTGGTGCTCATTGAATGTCTATTTGGCCAAAGACACTTAGACTTAATTGGTCAAGAAGACGGGAGGTGGGGATCCTCACACCCTTTTGGGGGGAACTACTTCCTACTATGAGACTCTCTTATAGTTTTATAAAATGTTCATATGTTCATGAATACTTGGTTCATTCCCAATAATGCGTATATGGACTACCCCAAGTTTGGAAAATCAATCATGGATAAACATGTATCAAGAATTTCAATGCTAGACCAAGTTTAATCCATGTGATGATGCACTCTAGAGTTTATCATCATATTGAGGGGTCACTTTTTCATCAATCTAGATTGAACCCTTAAAATGGGCTTCCTACATATCCTCGTGAGAGGAATCAGAATGAGCATAGTTTGGTGCCACATAACAGGACACATCACCTTTTAAGGTTATGTAACAAGGACCCTTCCATTCAATTTAACGTCATGTGGCCAGGATGTCTAAGATAATGATACCTAGTCAATATTTCATATGGAACATATGACAAAGTTGACTAGGATGCTCAAAAGAGGCATGGCCTCCAGGGGTATGGACCTATTGAGGATATAAACCTAAAAAATATGGTGACTTGGGAGTTAGTTTTTGACCTCCAAGAGGCTTCCTACATATCCAGTTAGTTAAGAATCAAATCCCTTATAGTTTGGTTTGTGTTAAGAATTATACCGTAGTGGAGTCTCTCTGTCGTGGGGTCATGATTGGAGCTTACAATTTTAAAAGGATACCCTTTGACCTTGGGCCATTATAAATTCATCCTATGTGTACTATTTGGGGCAGGAATCTGAGTTATATTAATTCATTTATTTTGGGGAATATACCATAGAGGAGGCCCTATTTGTGGAGGAATTATTAGAACTTATCCTTTGAAAAGGAACCCATTTGAGATAGGGCCTTTAAAAGGAATATGACATATACTGTTTGGATAATGAATCATAGTTCTAATAGTTCATTTAAGTTGTGGATTATATCATTGAGGATGCCGTATTTGGGGGGGGCATGATTGGGGTTTAACCTATGAAAAAGATATAATTCGAGCTCGGGCCTTTGGACAAGAGTCCTATGTATCCTATTTGCGGTATGAATCTGAGTTCCCCTAAATAATTTATGTTGGGGGAAAAATGTATAGGGGACCCATGCTTTGGGGCTCTGCAGATGTTGTGATAATAACAAACCTCTAAACCCATTTGAGTCATTATCTGTGTGAGAAACAAGTGAATTATGTGGATATGAAGATTGCATGGCCCTATCATTTTCTAATAGATGGTATTGGATCCCAATGAGAGATAAAGGGAGAAGGGATTTGAATGAGCCAATTTCTTCTTCCGTGTTGATATCCAGGATAGCCACGCCTGATGATCTATCAATGTGTTTCTTAGTTTGGGCCTAAAATGAGCCATAGAGACACCACCCATGGAATGGTTAGGGACTTACATCAATATTATTGCCCTTTTGAATGAAATATACAGTATAAAACAATTTGAATTCATATTTCATAGACAATTACTCCAATATTATGGCCATTGAGTTTGCACCACTTGTTAATGAAACCATTATTTATTGGTGGATCTCAGTTCAGGAGAAATGATATGATGTATTGAATCCATTATTGTGTACAGAGATTGGATAGGATTCTCTAGAGGACACATTTTTCTTTTTTTGACGATCCTTTTTTGTGTGGAAAAATATACAGATCCATCGTGGAATTGTGTTCATATCCAAACAATGGTTTCCACAAGCCACTAGCATCCCATATCTGATGACCAGTGAGGTTTTTGAATATAGTCCGTGTATTTTAAATTCATACATCATGTACGATTTGTTATGGAATCCATGATTAACTAGAGGATAATAGGATTGGGATTTTATGAAAATCATCTACAAGAGAGGGAAGGAATGTGTATACTAGAATTCTGGGGATCGTGGATCAATCGAAATGATTTATGGAATGGTAGCCATTATATCTTATTGAGGTAGGAAAAACCACTCCTCAGGATGAATATGTCTCTTTATGATATGCATTTTTTTGTGGGAATAATATAAAAGGGCATCAGGGAATTGTGTTTATAGTCAAGAAGAGGTGTCCTTAGGGAACTAAATGTCCATTTCTAATGGCTGCAGAGGTTTATAAAGATCTGAAATCACATGGGTCATAGAGTTTGATGAATTTCAAGGATGTTTCCTGGCATGTAAATAAAAAACTAGACCGAGAGTGTCCATTGAGTTTCTAGATCAACCTAACATAAGAAGCATGTGATAGGATTTTAAGAGTCTAATGAGGTGTAGGTCAACTCATGGTATTGGAGGTACTAATATCAGGGTATAATAAGGGAGAAATAGGAAATATCATTGACTAGAACTGAAAATATCATGGTTTGACTCTCTATTTTTCATGGGGGTTAGTGAAATTTTTATGCATAAGATTTTGACTCAATGGAGTTGGCCACATAGGAGCTATCCGCATAAGAGTTGACTGCAAACAGCTTCCCAAAAAGGGTCATTTGTGAACTGTGATGTCTAGTTAGAAAATTCCGCATACATTTTTCTGAATAGAAGCATCTATTTGATATTTTTTTTGTTACGGGTAGTATCTAGACTATGATGTTTTCATATGATCATCTGTGAACCATTTTACGTATAGGGTCATCTCCAAACCATTTTCTACATACTATTTTTTATTTGTTCATAGGTTCATAAAATGATTCCCCAATTCTGCGAACAAAACCACCTCTTCATTATTACTTCCTTGGAAATAATTATTCATACTATGCATGGGATAAGGTATGTGAAGTTCCACTAAAAAATGTTTAATGGGATGGCTTCCCCGAACTATTTTTGGTTTGGGATGGATTTCTCTCACACCCTTTTTGTTGTTCTCCATGATTAGTCCCATTTTCTCCCATGAAAGGATATAATTTCTTTCTCTCTCGAGAGTTCCCTATTTTCAATCCATCATGATTCATTTTTATATTGTCTAGGGAACTGGATTGATCAGACATGTAGAATTTTTTTAGGAAAACCATGGTGGACATAGTCTTCATGGGGATTGATTTTCATGGGACAACAATTCCACCTTATCATGTGAACAACTTATATTTTAGGGGATTATAAACATGGTAGACTTCATAAGTGGGGGTGGAATTATTTGTCTTCATTTCTCCAATGACACTATTCACGAAAGATGGGGTCGTCGTCTCCATTACGTGAACATCTTGGTTTTCAGGAAAATTTTCAAAGCCAAGGACCACCATGTGGAGAAGCGTCCCATGATGAAATTTTCATATTGCAGTCTCCCTTTCGTTGAGCATTTTTCTTCAACCTTCTTCAGCATTTTGTTTCTATCCTCTTCTGGGTTTTATGGAATTTCCATCAACATGAATGAAAAAAAAATTAGGACCCTAAATATTTATTTGATTTTAACCTCCCAAACAATCACTACAAGGTTCCCCAAGGTGTATCCACTGTCCTAGGATTTCCCCATCCATGATATACGGAGAAAAATTTCATTATATAGAAATCCTCTTCTTCATCTTTTTCATTCTTGTAGGTTCTTAATATGTGTCTTCTATGTCTCCAAACTATTTATTTTATTCATTCCCATTTTATCCATCCCCTATAATAATAATGGTTTTTTACGAATGTGATAACCCAAATATCTATCATTTTGTTTTCCTCGTAATCCTTATTGTATATTGTTATTCAATTGAATTTGTTTCATTAATTTTTTTATCTTTTTTTGTAATATTTTCCCAATATGAAAAACCAACACTACTTTGTTTGCATGTTAATTCTCCTATATGTAAATGTAACATATTTATTCTGTTATTTAAATAAATGAAACCTATATTCCCATTTCATGCTTAAAAATTATGTTTTTTCCAAAAACATATGAACTATATATCCAATGTTTTTAATGGAATCCCTATATTTATATCAATAGGTTATTAATGAAATTATATCCATTATTACCACTATGAATTTAATGATTTGAGTCATATTAAGGGTTCCCCCTAATAGCTATCCAATGAATTAGGTAAATAATTAATCACTAGATATGACATGTTTAGGATACCTTGTCCAATAAACTTGGTAATTATGATCTATGAAAAATTGGTGATAAAACATGGGGATATGTTAATGAATGTCATATTATTATGTTGTATCCAAATTTAAATGTATATATTGATTTCATTTCTATTATTATATTCTTTATATTAATATTATCATGAAGGACTTATTTTTATCTTTTTGGATGCTAATGTTTCTTTTGCTTATTCTCTTATTAAACATTATGATCACCCTTTTTTGGATGTAATTCTTAAGGATATGAGATGTGGTAAGTGTAAACTAGGAATATCCTTTGAATATTTATAGAACTTGTATTAGAATAATGATATATTTCTATGTTTTTCATTTATTAGGTTTCAATTTCAAAGTCACTAAACCCAACAGATCTTCTGAATTTTTAAATATTTGATATTGAAATGAAATATTCATGTAATGAAAATAAGGGTCATTATAATTGGTATCAAATTTTGTTTTAGTTATTTGTGGAAATTATGAGAGGAAATCATTATTAAAATCTCTAATTATATGTCTATATATAATAAAGTCATTATGGTATCTTTCACGTATTAAGTAAGTAGTATTCATGAAAAGAAATTTTTATCTCGATTCTATCTAGTGGGTGTGGATCTAACATAGATGTAACTTGGTGTAACACCCAAAACACTATTGAGCTAGAATTGATCAGGTCACGGTGCATGAAGAAAGGCCCTGATTCACTCATAGATTAACATTCATGGGTGATATTATTAGTTAATCAAAAGCCTGTAAAAACCATTATGGAGGATGTAATGATAACAATAATGTTTTATTAAGAATTATATATATATCATTCTAGAAGCATGATATTATAAAATTTGTGAATTTCATGAAAAAAAAACAGAAACTGCATGGAGAATTATGCTTCACCAAGGAAGAAAAAACATGAAGTTGATTCATTTACACGTCAAAGACCACCATCTTTTAGTGGAACTACAAATACCTTAATTTCTGAACAATGGAGTACCTCCAAAAAAAGATATTTTCTATACTCCACTACTCATAGATAGAGAATATCTCCCTTGAATTATACATATTATATGGATAATATTATCAATTGGAAAATATGATTAAAAATATGAATTCATGATGGGGTATTGATTACATGTTACAGGAAGAGTTTAGGGGAATCATTTTCCATTAGTTTTTCCCAATTAAATATAAACAAAAAGGGGAATAAATCATTAGAGTTAAAGTATAATGAATGTAAATTAGTGGTAAAATATTAAATGAAAAATACATGGCATTCCCAAATACACCTAATGTTTCATTACAGATCCAAAGAGATGGGTTTATAGATTCTTTGGGGGATTGAGACACTATCCGTAATGGAATTTGGAATGGCGGGACTCTAAAATCTATAAGGATTTAGTGAAAAGTGATATGAAATATAAAAATGAGTTTGGAGAGACGTGATAGTCCCATTGTGAGAATGAAAATAATTGAGCAATGGATTCAAACCCATAGATGAATTTTGTTCATAGAAGTGAATGAAATTAACTAAAACTCCCCACATGTAACAAATTCATGAAGAATCATTCAAGGAACTAATTTTTTTGGGAGTCGAAAATTTTAGAAGTATGAGAGATATGGATGAATAGGAATGAATTTACATATTGTGAAGGCTCAACCATTAAACACAAATAACTAAGGGATAATAGTGTAGGCCCATCATGAAGTTCAATTCTACATGTTTATAATTATTAGGGAAATTAAAATCATTGTCCAAATTATTTCATTATATAGGGAAACCACCATAAATATCAATAATGGAAAAGCGAGGATGGTTATCATTTTTTAATCATGATGGTTTAAGTAGTTTCTCCAAATTATGTCATGGAAGGTACACTCATTTTTCTCTCCAAACTGGAAAGTAACTTGTTTTAATTTTTTTGACTAATTATATCATTTCATATATGTTTGAAAATAATATAAAATCAAACCTCAGACAAGTAAAAGTAGATTTATCAGTCCTGAAACATTGAAGGATTATATCTATATTATGTTTTTAATATAATCTCTAGTATTATAGTTTGTGAGTACAATCTAATCACAAATCTAGTTGTCATTCCCATGGTGGAATTTGACATTATAATATGGACATACTCTGTATAAATGTCTAATGTTATGATAAACATTATAAATAGGGAAAAGTTAGTAGTATTGAGTAAAAAATAGATATTTATTTTCAATAGTGAGATATGTCATCCTAATATTTTGGTAGAGGCACCTCCCATATCCATCTTTTTAGATATGATTGGTGATAAAAGGGAATTTAATGAATGTATGGCATTATAATAATTTCCCATCACCCAAGAATAAATTGAAATTCACCCTAATGATTTACATGTACCACCCCTAGATAGAGATGTATATTTATCCATTTAACTCTTACTTAGTTCTATGTAAAAATAAAATAACTTTTATATAATGGAAAATGCGGAGTTAGTGGAATTAAATAAAAAAATTCATTTTTTGGATAATGGATTTATTTTAATGAGTGTGTGTTTTTGGGGAGACCATTTTCACTTTTTATAGAATATGGATTGATCAAGGCTCTATGTAATGATTATAGGGGACTTAATAAGATCATGGTGATGAACATGTACGCTCACCCAAGGATTAATGATTTATTTGACCAACATCATGGGGATAAATTGATCTCTTTTATTGACCACTGATCTAGGAATTGTTAATTGTTGGTGAAGAAATAAGATATCAAATTGATTTATTTCTGAACAATGTTTGATCATCATGACTTTTTTGTTTTTCCCATCATCTTTAAAAGTTCTCCTACCATATTTATGGATTTTATGATAAGTGTATATATTTAATACCTTGATAATAGGATGGTAGTATTTTTTTGATCATATTATAATTTATTATAAAATTAACAAGGAGTAAGAAGACCATCTATGGGTCTTATTATAATCTCTGAGGAATGAGATGTTATTTGGAATGTAAAAAAATGAGATTTCTTTTGTCAAGAGGTCACATTTTTAATGAACATAATTTCTAGTGAAGTAATTTCCAGTGGAACCAACAATGAATATGGATATAGATTGTTGGACATGTACTAAAACAATAATCATAATTAATAGCTTCCTTACACATGAGAGACACTATATAATGTTTGATAAAAACTTTTCATGGATTTCTAATTCTCTAAAAATGTGAACAAGATATGGATTTAATTATATCTAGTCAAAGGAGTGTGATATGTTCTTCCACGAACTGAATATGAGGTTTGTTAGTTCATCCATGAGAACATTACAATATATTGGGGATGGATTTGTCATTTTTAGTGATGTATCCTTAAATTGACATGGATGTCTAGTCCTGGAAAATAAAAAAATTGTTTTCTTATTAATAAATAGTGTTAAATACTCATGAAAAAAATTATCCTAGACATGTTCTAGAATAATATATAGTCATTTATTCTGTGAACATATAGAGAAAATATCATTATTGGGAAAAGTGTTATATATAGAAAGACCATAAATCATTTTTGTGACGATCTCGAACTACGGGTACTTTGATCCATGTCAAGGCATGGTACGTAGGAAGCCTCACGAGGTTCAAGACCACCAATAGTGGACCCAGTGTCTAATTTCACGTCGGTTCACCAATGAATACCTTTGAACTATGAGGTCTCTGATCCGTTTCATGGCATGGTACGTAGAAAGCCTCCCAGAGGTTCAATCCCACCACTCGTTGGTCACTTCGACCTTCTTCACGTCAGGTCACCAGCACCTGGCCAGCCTAGTGTCTAAGCCCCACACGATCTGGACCAAGGTCCTCACTCGCATCGGATCGCCGAAACACCATTATGAACTGCGTGGTCTTTGATCCATGCCCAGGCATGGTACGTAGGAAGCCCCCATAATGTTCACACCCATCCCCTGGTCGTTCCGACCCCACTCGCATCGGTTCACCCCCGTCCCACATGACGTTAAACCGTATTTCACATTCCATCTGAACTAAGGGGACTTTGATCGATGTCAAGGCATGGTATGTAGGAAGCCATCACGAGGTTCAAGACCACCACCAGTGGACCCCTGGGTTCACCTTCACGTCGGATCCGTGACGATGCCCATCGGACCAAGGTCCACATTCACGCCGGTCCTCCGACGCACCCACCCGAACTACGCATACTATGATGCCCTGCCAGGAGGATACATAGGAAGTCTCATCGAGGCTCAAGCACAGCATTACTGTCTCCCTTGCGATATTTCCGTTTCATTCTCCCACTACTTCATTAACCCATCTATCATCCATCTTGATTCTCACCCTGACCGCCATATCCCGGCAAGATCATTCCATTTCGCTCTTCTGCATAGCATTCGGGAAACCACCCACGGGATGGCCCCGATATCAGTGTACCTTCAAGGGAAATTCATCAATCCGATCCATTCCAGTCAATGGTCTGATCGGGCCGATCCGTCTCCGCAGGACGTTAAACCTACGACATACCATGTGTTAAACATAGGAAGCTGAGGAAAACCTCAGATGTATTCCTACGACATATAATTTCCCGCACTCGATGTGGGATGTCTCGGGCTTCCATGCCCTCGAGAAGCCCTATGACAAGGGACAAAAGACAGACATGCCAGTTCCCGAGTGTTCAGACATGCTACTGATGCCTCGATGTGACTACTCCCCCGACTAAAGGTTGCTACCCTGGCTGGACCCTTTGGAATGTCCTGACAGAAGCAATGTAATTAACCAGCGTCCATGAAAACATGGCACTAGGAAGAGTTTCATGAACAATGTATTAAATCTCTGAGGGAGACCCGGACTAGGTGATGAGATCTGAGGAGGAATCCACGGAAGGAAGAACCGACATCCCATCATCCCATTTTAATCAAGGAGAAAACGTCCCTGAAAAAGGAGTGAATGTCGCCCGCCTTTGGAAAGCGAGAATGCAGGCAACAGTTGCGACTCCTCCTTGTAGAGGGATGCGCGCGCCCCGGAAAAAGGTTCGGAAAAAGAAAGGTGAACCCAACGTGAAATTCTTCTCCTCGATTTGGGGATCAGTAGTGTTCGAGAAACCAGTAGATTGACGTGTCACGGATCCAGATATCTAGCACCGGGTCCCGCCAAGAAAATAGTGGGCCTGGCGTGGAACTCACCGGAAGTTGGGGCAGTAGAACGTGGGGCATTCCATTCGGAAACGTCTTGGCATGGATCCCTCTTACCTAAATGGAGAAGGGAATGACGCTGGGGCACTGGTTGTCATTATTTTTCCTCACAGTGCTGATTAGTTGATCGCTCCATTTCCCAGGAACCAGGTTACTGTTGTAGAGACACGATCACCGCCCACTTTCCTACGCAGGGGCGGGGGAAATACCGGCACAATCTCCTCGTGTGGCTCCGCTGCTGCAATGACGACCCCTATATACGTGAATACGAGGCACCCACGTCCCCTCTCCCCATCAGAGATCATCCAGCGAAGGGTAATCAATAACCTTGTACGCAGGTACGAGGAAGAATGGGTCATCCCAACTCAGGATATGGCCCGCCTGGACCTAGAGGCATCCAGGCCCCTCCGTCAACACCGCCCTCAAAGGACACACAGGGAGCCCCTGCTCCCCACCCCAACGTTCAATCGTTTCGGGAGCCTGTCCACGGAACACCTCGATGTCTCCTCACCTTATGCTGATGAGGCAGGTGATGTTCGGCTCGGCCCGATCAGACTCCCAATCCAAGGGCTCCAGGCAAGGGCCCCCACCCGGCCGTGTTAGCCCCGCCGTATGGCTTTGCAAGAAGTTCATGTAGGCTATGCCCCTACACCACCTGCCCCAGCTTGTCAGACCCGGCGTCAGCGCGGGGCCCGAGCTGAGGACGCTCGTCAAGGTGTGTCGATGTCAATAGCTGTTGTGGCCCGAGCCACCTCCGACGTGCATTATGGAGTCCCTGCATACACTGAGCAGGGGAACTCCTTCACCCAACCATCATCGAGGCCTCAGCCACCCTATGGGCAGGCTGGGTTAACTCTCGGGGTCGTAGGCCCGAGCGATGATTGCCGCAAACCAATCCTCGGAAACGTCACTCCGTACAGAGGTCCTCTCCGTACCACCATTCCATAGAGCGTGGGCCTTACCCGCTCCGAAGCTCGTCACGGAGGTATGCCTCATGATACCCCCATCCCGAAGGATGACCTGCCTTGCGGTAGTGACGCTCGGCGTGGAAACCTCTCTTGTGCCCACCAAACAGGGTATGGAGTCCCTCCTCCTACCCCCGACCGTTGATATGAAGTCACTTCCCATCCGGTCCCTCTCCAACGTGTGGGTCCTCTATACGTCCTCTCTGTAATGGGAGGAGGTCCTCCTCACCCTAGCAACTCGAGGAGTGAAGGTCAGCCTCTCTCCACCTGCATCAACTATGGAGGTCCTCCCTATGCTCCTGCCGATTTCAAAAGAGGCTCCTCCCACATGGGTGTTGTCCATGGAGGCCCTCCTCATGTACCCATCGACATTTTCCCTGGTGCCCCTCGCACCACGGCTATCTCGAGCGGGGTCCCTCTCTGCCACGGTGCCAGCGCCGCCCCGAGACTACATGTGTCGAATCAACCATGCCCCGAAGAGCCACCTAGGGGCAGGAGAGAGGGTCATTGCCACCACATGAAGAGTCATGGAGGGGCCCGGGTGGAGATCAAATCAGCCCGTTCCTCGGATTCTGAAGCGGAATACGACTCAGCGATGGATCCTTCTACCCGCTCCTCCACGTCAACGACTGGGGTAAGAACTAGGCACGTCAGCCTCATTCTCCCAGAATGCAAGGTCCCTCGAATTCCCACCTCTCTCTGCAGGTATATCCAGGAGAAAGAAATCGTGGAAATTCCATAGGTCCCGACCATGAAATCACCACCGTCGTCAGCAGAAGCACCCTCTACCTCTACCAAAGATTACGATGAACTATTTTGGGGACCAACGACAGTAGAGCGACGACATGACCTATCGTCGGCAATCGCAATTCCTGTGCCATAAGCTGTGGCTATCAGCCCATCGTATCGTGATATCGTGGTCAGGTCACCTCACTCTTCAGAGGATGGCCCAGAATTTGGCGGCCAGCCAGATCGTTCACTGTATTCTCCACCTCCTTGTTTACCGTCCCAGCGGTCCGCCTCGGTACCGCTACTGGTCCCTCAGCCACCTCCGGTTGACGAGTGGGGAAATATGGGGTCGTGCCCTGAGTCCGAGCCCAGGAGCTTCTGGAGCATTATCGCAGCAGATCACTTTCTAGAGAAGTTTTGGCCGACGGCAGCGCAGAAATTCTTCGCACCAGAGTCCCTTACCCCAGAGGAAGTGGGGTACTTTTGCCGAACCTTATGGGTGACACACTTCCAACTTCATTATGAGCGGATGATGTAGCACAGGAGTCGAGAGCACCTTGAAAAATAGCCGATCAATGCCTCCAGATCAATTTGGGCGCACTCCCTGTGGCCCAGCGCCCTGAGTCACTAGGTCGTCAGAGCACCCTTAAACAAAAATGTGTTCAGAGTTTCAAAGTACACCGTAGAGTCATCAGGGGAGCTACCCCCCATGTGAAAGTCTGTGGCTGGGGATACTATGCCGCTCTCCTCTTCATCCCTATCCGACGGCAGCCCGATTTGTTATGCGACATTGAGGACATGCCCTCGAGAGGGGTCGCGGTCCACATGACTAACGTAGTGGACAAGGAAGATGAGCTTGAATTTCTCGATGGAGACTTACCGCATGAGGGTGTGCTGGCACTACTGGACCCATCAGGGAGGGTTACCCGTCAGTAGAGGAACCTTCTAGGCCTCCCTGTACCAACCGAGTCACTGGTACATAGTCGAAATGCTGGTAAGGGTATGGAGCACGTCGGAACTGTCAAGCACTCCGACCTGTCTACCTCTGTACAGAAGTCGGATGAAGATCCCGAAAAGGCTGCATTGCGCCAGCAGCTTATTGAACAGAAGAGGCTGGTTGAAGAACTCTTGGCCAAGCGTGCTGTAAAACGGCGACCCGACTACGGTAATCCCATGCCGGGGAAACAGGGGCCGGAATAATTTCCCTCCGGAGAGATGCCTCCAGACAACCCTGGTCATGCTACTTTCGCAGATAGGGCAGAAGCCGGAGCCCACAGCAAGAGGGCGTGATACGTCTCACCAAACCCTCCTAAACGACGGGGAAATCTGAGGAATCTAGCCCAGGCTCCCCCAGTCGCCCCACAGGCAATTCCGCCAGTTTCTCCATGAGCGGCTGAAGCAACCTACCGTGTCGAAGAACCCGAAAACACACTTGTGATTAGGGATCCCCATCAAGACAGGTAACCCCACCAGGATGATCTTATAGTGGCACTCATCGCTCGCCTCAAAGCGTTGGAAACACGGCAGGTGGCAGTACCACCGGATGGCAAGCCATATCCCGCGTGGGTGGATGATATGCCCGCACACCCTGGGTTATGGGAACCCCACTTTCTCACCCTTCAACGGGACAGGGGATCCGCCGCATCACTTGGCCCATTTTTCCTCCAGGTTTGGCCCCATGCTAGGGACTCTATCCCAGCAAGAATCCGCTATGCTCCGATGTTTCGTGCAGACATTGGAGGGGCCTGCATTCGTCTGGTACAACCATCTCCCTATCGGGTCGGTGACCGGTTGGGAGGATCTCCGGTGGCAGTTCTTATACCAGTTTAGCTCCACCACGCAGAAGACCAGCATCCCAGACTTCTTCATGTGCATGCAAAGGTCTGATGAGTGAGTCGCAGACTTCATCACCCGGTGGAAGGGACTTACATATTCCCCCGACATGCCACTAAATAAGGATCAATTGCTGAAAATTTGTGTAGGGAACGCTAAAATGGAGCCGGTACCTTCCCTGATAACCCAGAACTACCCTGGATGTTTCTGGGATTTCTTATATAAGTCCCAACACCTTGAGGAGGATTTTCAATAGGCTAGTCAGGCACATTCACTGCCCCCTGTGATCCCATCTAGGAGGGATTCCAGAGCCGAACCCACCATGGTGGCCCAAAAAGAACCCCCCATGCAGCTAGAATTACTGCCTGCGGCACCAGCCCGGCAACCCCATAGAGGTCCTCCACCTCAAGCATAGGCTCCTGCCTAGCATCGGCCGCCTCAGAATCGACAGGCTCCCCTTCGCAATGCGCCACGACCACCTTGGCGAGACAATCAAGCGCTGCCTCCTTTGTATATGGTTCCCAAGATATAATTAATTATATTTTATCAGATCTATACTAGTGTATTTTTTAGAAGATGACATGGGAAAAGAAATACACATCTTGTATCCATAAATCAAACACTTATAACATGTCATAAAGATGATGTACCCACAATATAACTAAACATTTCTCTGTTTGTCACTCATGATTTACTCTTAGATGAGAATATTCATTTATATCATAAAAAACAACCAAAAAACAATTATAATTTCTCTAAATAATTAAACACATTAATTCCATAAGGATGATAAGTTCATTCGATAAAAAAAGGCATACCAAATTTTTTTTAAAGGTAAAATAATATTTTGAAATTTATCTTTTGAATATCCTCCTTTTGAACTCAAAATTAGTGATATCCCAAACATAAATAATTTTTCTAACAACTAGGATCCCACCAATTGATATAATGTATCATTAATGCATTGATATTATACTGATTCATTATTGTAACTCAGTTAAAAATACAATTACACACAAAAATCCCTAGAGTACCATTAGCCTTGTTTACAAATACAATTAACTATACGCATAATGATTTAATTTTTTGAATGAACACTTCTATTTCAAACTAATCAGAATAAACATACAAAAAATATAATTCTATTGGTTCTATAAGATAATATGGATTTGAGATAGTACATGACTTTGGTAGAAGATCAATCGTAAAATTCCTTTATATTTTTGATGGATACCTTGAGATATTGTCAATAGAAACATCATGAAATAGATCATAAATAGTTATAAAAACTACATTACTAATATAATCGATAAATTTTAAGGTAATGAATGTTCTAGGGACAATGGTAGTAATTGATGGGCCATTCCCAACATTGATTTCCCCTTTGATTGATAATCAATCTGAGATTTACATAATGATAAACATCATGATCTATAAAATTGAATAAAATAATAATGAAAATTTATATAAATCATGAACCAAGGGAGCGGATCATAACATATTATTTATGATGAATCTGATTAAATAAATAATTACATTGATGAAATTATTTCATTATTGAGGATTGTACAATAGATATGTGTTGTTCCATCATTCTGTTGTAGGAATCAATGTATATTTTGTTAGAAGTGATCCACATTTTTAAAAAAATATCCAAACTTCATCATAGGAATCCCTGGGTGCCTTCACAATTGATCTTTATGATCGCGTAATCCACCTTGGATCACCTCAAGATCCACTTCCAATTTGTTCTCATGGATCTATTTTCACATGAGAGTGGGAGGTGGAGGATTATTACTCTCGATTTATGGGATTATTTGGGATAAGGGGTCTCTCTAGGTCTTGAGAGTATAATCCAAATCCATTGTACACAACTAAACAAATGAATTTTCAATTTTTTAGAAAATAATATAATTATATTTATATAACTCTAGGTTTAAAATAAAATAATTCAAGAAGTTCGTATTATTATTTATTTAATCCCTATAGAAACCCAGGTAAAATAATAATAATTTTATTTTATCATGTCATTCATTTAATTTGTGATTTAAATAATATTATATTAAATAAATTAATATCTATTATTTATTATTTCTCAATAAATAATTAATCTTTATTTTCTATTCCTACAAAATAATCATCCTTCCTTGAATAATAAATATTATAGAGGAACGGAAAACTATCTTTTATGTTTTGGAGTGAAATATTAAATATTCAATATTAATTTACATAATACTATTTAAATTAATTCACAAATTAAGCGCATGTCGATAAATAATAATGACTATATATTTATTAAATAAATATCACTACATTATTCACAAATAAATAAATAATTATTATATTCACTAAATAGGAAATAAATATTTATATGAAATTAGTCATACATGAATAATTATTAAACCACATTGGTGAATAGTATTCATTCAACTTATTAAATTATAAATAATAATATATTATTTAATTCAGATTCTGGATACACATTGTGTTGGACCCCATATGACACTTTTTCATTAGAATTAGCTAATGAAGCCTAAAAACCATGGTTACAATCATGAAGAATTCTATAGAAACCATAGAGAAATAGTTTAAAGCCATAACAACATGATACCTTAAACAAATGATTATTGTGTACTATAATCCCACTACCACCTTATCACAAACCAAGAAGGTTGCATACTGGTGCCATCAAACTTTGTGCTCGATGCCTCTTTCTTTGACGTCTCAGATATTGAACTTTCCTATTATACACAATGTCAAGGGATATATTTAGGATATATATTTTCCATAAAAGGACCTAATATATCATATTTTTTATATATAATATAAGGTAATAATCCTTTATTGCTTTATTATTAAGTGCGATACTACTTGTGACACACCCAATGTATCCTACCTCACCATGAACATTATTCTATCACACTTTTAATCAATACATAAATATTAGTTACACATTATACACATTAAAAATAATCATAAAATATATGGACCAATACACACATCCCCTTATAGGAAAATCTAATGTTATATATAAATAAAGATTTCCTAATGGCGGGTCTCGTTCTCATAATATCCTAGTGAATATTACCTACGTCGTACAACATGAGAAGGAACCTAAATTTCCTATGAGTCTCCATCCCTGATAGCTTGTATCATTTGTGTCCATCAATTAAATCATCCATAAATTTTACATATATTAAATAATAGTGTCATATTATTTCTAGATTCTCACCAAAGTAGACAACTTTTGTGACCTTTTTTTGAAACAACTACCCTTACGACAATATAATATACTAGGTTATACAGAACAAAAATCACGATAAGATAAAATGGTTTTTCAATATTCATACAAATGTAAATAAGTTATCATAAAATTCATTGAATTTTTTTATGGTGAACCAAGTCAAAAAGGATCCAACTTTCACTACTACTAGATGCAAACAAACATTTTTCTACTAGACCACACTTGATACTCATGCTTCTATTGATATAGGACTTTACCAAAGGGGGCCACCACGTTATTTTCGAAGTGATGTCTTATTAGATAAAATTCACCCCTATGATGAAAATTGATCAAGATGTGATACTTACAGAGTATGTGATTTGTTTTTATGGTTTGACCATTGCTCATTTGAAAGATCCACCACTATAGTATTATAATAATACAATTTGATAGGGTCTTTGATTCAATTTACCAAATGAAACACCATGGTAAAAAATATAAATCCAAATGTCGTCCATGTCTACATTATAATCCTTTATATACATGGGCTCCATAGTAGATTTAGTGGAAATTGGAATCTTTTAACTCTTCCAGCTCATAGATTCTATGGTGAGATATAAAACAATTACTGATTATAACATCAGGTCATTCAGATCAATATGAAAACAAGCATCAGTATAACCCCTAATGACCAGCTCCCCATATATTTCATAATCTGTGAACATATCCTTAGTTCTACTCAGATTTTCAAGGATAACCATAACAGATGTCTAATGTTATTCTCTTGGATATGATTGATATCTTCCTACCATTATCAATGAATTTTAAACATCATGTAGAAAAAATGACAAGGAATACATGATTGATTACATGATGAAATGGATGTAATACATGATTGATACTATCACTAGAGTGTATCAGATCTTTCTCATTATTGCATTCTCTTATTTTATTTGGGGATACATTTTCTAATAAATGTTTAAACCATGAGGCACTAAAAATATTCCCCAATTGGATTCTTCAATAATAAATATCCTTAGTATCTGGTTATCATAAGTACATTATCTCATTCCATGAAACCTTTTTGATCTATCATTATTGATCATGATCACTACAATATAGAACCATTCGCCTATGTCCTTTATGGAGAAATGCTTTTTAACTCGTAAGTATCATACTATAATATTTCTATGTAATTACCGATAAGTAATATTTTATCAAAATATACTACAATAATAAAAACCATATTTCCATTAAAAATATTGTAAACACATGGATAAATTTTTTTCTTAGTGAATTCAAATTTTTTATGACTTTATGAAATTGAATGTTCCATGACATGGATGATTTATTGAATCCATAAATTAAAATTTAAAAATTCTATATCTACTTGTCCTCCCCAAGAGTCACAAACCCTTATGGTTGTTTAATATAGACATCATATTTAAGGATCCCATTATGAAATGAAATTTTGACATCCATCATCTAAATAACAAAGTCATGGTATTCTGGAATAGAAAACAAAATTATAATGGATTTAATACTGGAAACTAGTAAAAATGATTCATTATTGTAAATTCAATGTTGTTCTATAAAAAACATAGACACTACCATTGATTTATAAGTATTTAAATAAAATTCCATTTACATTTTCCTCTCGAATAACAATTTCCATTCATCAGGATTTACTTCAACTGGCACATCAACCAGATCTAAATGATTATTTTGATACATTTAATCCATTTCATAATTCATGGATTATTTCCATCTTTCAGCTTATGAGCTCTCTACTAACTCCCTGTAAGATTTTGGATCAATATTTTAAATTAATAACCAGTCACCATCCTTTATGACTAGAAATAAATATATCTATGGTTGTTTTACCTCTCATTCACTCTTACGCATTACATGTGTTTCTGGAACATATTTTTCCATGGGGACCTGTGGAATATGTTCCTGTACCAACTCTTTTGTGTCTTAAAAATTGACTTCATTGAATTCAATATTTTCCCCACTATATTTTTTGATGATTTTCTCCCATAAATAAATATTTCTAGTCTGGTGAAAATCAAATTCTTTTACATTGGGTTGTATAGGTAGTATCCTCTTGTTATCTTATGATACCATATAAAGTTACACATTGTGCCTTGGGGTACTAATTTGACTACTATGTAGGACTTATCCAATGCCTCACAACCCTATATATGTGTATGTGATAAAAACATGTTTCATTACACTCCATAAATCAATTGGAATTCAATTTTTTATTTTAGTTGGTAATCATTTTAATGTGTATTCCACAGTTTCTAATGAAAATACCCAAAATCGTAATGAAGGATATGCATGACTCATTATTGATAGTACAATGTATAACACAGTATGTCTCTATCATTCACTAAAACTATTCCATGATGGTGTGTATGTTATGGTGAGTTGAAATAGAATAGTATACTCTCATTATAAGTCAACAATGACATGGTTATGATATTCACCACCTCGATCTAGTCAAAGATTACTTGTCTTCGTACTATGTTGATTCTCTAATTTATTCTTGAATTCCTTTAATTTCACAAAATTCATGAACTTATAACTCATTATATAGAAATATATATATTTTATCAAGTTTTTAGTAATAGAAATTATGTAATAATATCCACCTCTAACATCTACTGGAAATGGTCTAAACACATTATTGTGTACCAATCCTAGAATCACTATATCCTTTTAACCCTATACTGTTAATGGCATTTGGTAAATTTTTCGTGTAAATAATAATGAAATATAACAAGTGTTTTTAGCTCAGATGAGTATAAATAACCATCTTGATAATGAATTTTCAATCACCTCTCGTTTACATGACCAGGATGGTGATTCTAAATAAGCGTGTTATACAAGTTGTTTGAACATTATACGTTATCAATTTCTATCACTTTGTTTTTGTAATTCAATAAATAAAGGCTATTATTTAAATTTTACACACTATAAGATGTGTTTTACTTATAATAGAAACATAATTTATTTCCAAAATAGATAAAAAATTCATCTATTTCTTGGAATGGTACAAAAATTATGTTCCTATTAATATTAAGTACATAATAAAAATCTTTCAAAACCAAAATAATTCTTGTTGGAAATGAATGGTGGTAGTCACCATGGCCACAGTAGCTAGCCTTGCTCTATTAGAGACTCATATATCCATCTATACTTTATCAATCTTTTGGGATATTCTTGGTTTATTCAGTTATAAATATATGTGTGACCCACATGCTATATATGATACCCAATTTGTATATATTGGAATATTACACTCGATAAAAAACACACCATTAACTTCCCCATTCTTCGGGGTGCAGCTCCACTTCTAGTACCCGGGATTGCCAAATGAAAAACATACTAACTCATTTTTTCCCTTCCATTGGATATTCGTCTTCTTCAAAGGACGTTTCTTGGGATCTTTTATACCTATTATGAATGTTGTGACCCTACCTTGTTTTTAATTTTCTTATTCATCATAAGAATGAATGATTTATCACACCCCATGCCATTATCTACATGGTGAATCATATTAATATGTTCTGAGTGACTCTTCTCATTATTTATCATATTGTAATTAATAAAACCGTATATTTTGTTTGATTGTGATAAATTTATGTGATGTTTACACTACTCATTTAGGAATTTAATCCATAAGATGTCAAAGAATTTAATGTTTCAAATAATCATGAGTACATGAGGTCCAAATGACATATAATATAAAATATTAGTTGTAAACAAATCATTGGTGGTCTCATATCTCTCTTATCACACATTCTATTGATATGGATCTCGAAGGTTATACATCAAGATATAGGCATCCATGTGTTCTTGATGATTAAAAAGACCATTTGAAAAGGATGATATCCCTAATCATTGAACATATGTTTCATCATTTCGCTGATTCAAATAGATAAATATCTCTTCATCACATTACTTATTACAATGAACATTTGGAATAAGTTCATTCATCTAATACAATTTCCTTTTATGGTGAAGGGTTACACAAAAGTTATTTTTCAACTCATGGAAACATCTAATCGTGAGAAGGTTTTCCATCACAATTATGGATCACATCGATAGTATTGATGTAATTTCAATGTTTTTTCTAAAAAATAATATGAGAATAATTTTAGTACTTTATCTATTAATATATATGGTAATAAATAAATATTATATTTATTAGTCTTCCAATATATTATTGAAACCCAATAGACCTCACCATTAGATTTTGAATATCCTATTTCTTGGATAGTCATGTGAAAAGGATCCATATTCCCCTTCTAATTTCCAAAAAATGGTCGGTCATGTATCTTGAATTTTTTTAAGTAGGCATTAAAAATTTTGACATCATTAACTCAAAGTTACGTGATCTACTAATTGGACTCCCCAATCTTGAGATCATTAAATTGGATTTCCTCAACTACCGCCTATAAGTTACACCATTTCCTACTCTAAAAATCAACCTTTGATGTGAACTAAGTTAATTAAACCCAAAATATCAATTTAGAATTCCATGATAATTGAAGGTACCCCAAATTTGGATGGTCAATCAAGATGAACTATAGTTTGATTGTAACTGAATTAGTGGAAGGTTATCCTATTATAATATATATAGATGAGGGATTTTATCCTTTTATACATAAATATTCAATTATTAGGTTTATTAAATGATTTTAAATTTTAATTGGGTTTACATAATTGATTAAACAAGTGTTAGATAAAATTTACTCAAAAGATAATTTATTTTATAACTTTCTTGAATACTTGTTAATTTCATTAAATCATTTTATCGTAAAAAAAGTCCATAACTAAATAGCCATGACACATGATAGAAATAAAAAATATAAAGTGGTATGTTCATGAGAGTTAACTAATGGTTAGTTTATATAAATGTTTTTAAACTAACCACTAAACTAGGTGAAAAAAATCATGAACTAAATAAGGTATGGGTTGTGACTTTCAACCTAGCGACCAAATTATATCTCTTGGATGGTATCTCCTTAGATCCAAACATAAATCACCTCTACTATCATGGTAGTACATTATTTACATTTTTGTTTACTCACACACATGTGAGGGAAAAATGTTTATATAAAAATAAACCATGGGAATACATGCCATAAATAATAATGGGAGAGAGAGCACATAGACCAACAATTTAATTTAATAATAAATTAAATGTTCCCAATCACCCAAAATGTTCTGGTATATTCTCAGGATCATTCACATATATGAAATTAATTATGTATTTTATAAAACTAGCATTAAATTCTTAATCATTGTTTTTTAAGATAAATCATGCTCAAATAAATTAAATATCATCATTAACTAATCAGTTATTTTATACTAATTCTTACCTATATTTCATTAGATTCTCATCCGTTATAAATTTGAAGGAATATGATTTATTTAAAATTACGCTTGTCCAAAAATGTACCTTTGTAGAAATATGGTGCATTCCTGTCTGAATCTACCCAACTTGTATTACACTCATATACATTTTTAATCTTTGATGAATATAGAATAGATGACATGTCATATACTTTCATGACGATTAGTATCAACATAATTATTACAAGAATATAATGATTTTCCTGTAACGTGTCATGATTTAGTTCATATATAGTACAAACTATAATATTACCCATACATTATATCCAAATTCGATCCTTATGAATATGTTAAATAAACATTTATTTATATATAAATATTTTAACCAATCACATGGCGTGTCATATCAACTTAATAACCACACAAAATAACAATTTGATAAGGTTTTTATAGTATATTAAATAAATATTAAATCTATAAAACATTGTATATGTACATGGTGTGTACAAGTATGCAGATTGCATGTATGGATATCACCGTTTATCCGAGGAATACACATATGGACACTACACGTATATCAAGCCTCAAAAACTAGAGTACATGGCATATATAATGGGCTATAAACCATGTGATCTTTGAATTATATGGTAACTATTTGGGTAGGACATGAATTGAAATAATGTTCATGTATTTGACTCAAAGGGACTACAAGTCATGTATGTGTGATACACGATGTGTTCTCCGACTAACTGTTTGTAAATATGTCCCGGTCAACACATTGTGTGTGGTAATAACTACACCATGTGTCATTAATGCATACAATAGAAATAATTTGAAATTAATTCCTGATTCATTAATCACAATAGCATAATGTATAACTTCACTAATATAGATTGTACAGTTGTATTATCTGTACATAAAACATAGCACCACTGAATGGGTTCATTGATTATATATCATTTATTAAAATTAATCACACTAATAAGATATATGAGAAAAAATTTGGTATAAGAATATACTAAAATTTGGAATATAAGAATGATAAATTATTTAATGAAAAAGAAAATAAAAAAATGCACAAATAATCAATGATATTTAAATATTTATAAATAATTTTTTGATTCTAAAATACCACTTGAGTGTTTCGGGCATAACAGAAGCATGAGATGGGTCAGGACAAACTCTTTTTGACAAGATAAATGATCAATCCATGATTTACACAACGATAAGTTTTTTGATCTATGGAATTTAATTAAACAATAAAGGCAAGGGGTAGAACAGTTGAACCAATAGAGAGGTTAAACACTTCATATTTATAATTAATTTAATTAAATAATGAATTACCTGGATGGAATTATTTTTTTTATGATGGATTAGACAATAAATCTATGTTGTTCCATAATTGCGTTACATGAATCTACGTAGATTCCCTCTAGTAGTGATCTACATATGTTCCAAAAATTGATGAATGTCGATTTAAAAATCCTCGCATGATATCACAATACATCCTAGATCATTCATCATCCTACTTTAAACACCATGAGAGATGCTTCCAATGTGTTCTCCTAGATTTATCTTTACTCAAGAGAGGGAGGTGGAGGAATATCTCTCTCCATTCATTGGAGTGTTCTTAGACATGGGACCTCTCTAGGTCATCAGTGGATTATCTAAAAACTTTTTTGCAAACAAAAAAATGATTTAGACTTTTTGAGTGAATAATACAATTCGGGTTATGTATCTATAGGGTTAAAATAAAATTGTTTTACATGATTCCATTATAATTCATTTAATCCCTACAGAGAACCATGTAAAAAAATAAAAATATTATTATTTTTTCTTGACATTTTCTAAACATGTGAACTAAATTTAATATTATTTAATCAAATAAAACTAAATTTTTATTATTTCTTAAATACCAATAAACTCAGTCATCCATTCCAATATAATATTTATGAACCTTGAATAATGACTATTTATTTATTAAATTAATACCACATCATTATTCCCCAATAAATATATAAATATGACATTCAATAACTAGAAAATAGATATTTTTATGTGATCATGAAACAATGAATCATTTTTAATCCACATCCAGGAATAATATTTATTCATCATGTTAAATAATAAATAGTAAAATATTAATTACCTAGTATTCAAGATACACATTGTGTGAAACCCATTATGAATCGTTTGTAGTGGTATTAGGAGAAACACCCTATTGTCATATGTTAATATCTAGTAACATTCCAAAGAAACCCATAGAAAAATATGTAAATGTTGTAATGATATTATACCACATATGAGCACTTACTGTCTAATATTATCCCTTTATCATTATATCTCAAATCGTGATGGTTGCATAATGGTGGCATCAAACTATGTGGTTTATTCCTTTTTCTCCGACTTACTAGAAATGGAAATGTCTTATTATACACCATGGAAATGGATTTATTTAAACCATATCATTTTATTCAAAGGTCCAGAGATATTCACTTCCATTATAAAATAGAAGGAAAAACCCGTTTCTCACATTATTCATTAATGGAATATTACATGTGACACACCCTACATAGCCTAACTATCTACTAACACCTATCATCATAATTTTCTTCAATACATAATTTTATACAACTTATAATAATCATTAATAATAATATTAAATTTTAAGTACCAATATACGTGTCCACATATTATAATATCCAATGTCACATATAATTGTGGTTTTCTTACTGGTGGGTCCCATTATCATAATATCACACTAGATATTACCAAGGGCTTACACCATGCGAAGGTTAAGCAAAGTTCTATGACACTCCACCACTAATATCATGTCTCATTTGGGTCCAAAAATGATATCATTTGGCTAGAAAACAAATATTTATGAATATTTTGGTAGCACTTTCAGGTTCTTATCATAGCGGGGAACTACTATGGCTTTTTAATGGGACAACTACTATTGTAACATTATCAAATACCATATTATGAAGAATAACAATCATGATGTGATAAGATTTTTTTTAATATTATGAAATATGAATACATGTTATCATAATGTAAACATAAGTTGGTTCTCGGGAAATAACACAAATACTTATTATCGAACAACTAAAAAGATATGGTTCAATCCACCGAGGCGAAAAGTCATTCATTACCAGACATTACACCCAAATAATCTCTAAATAAATTCCTCACACCATCCAAAGGTGTGAAACTAACCATTCTATCATAATAGTTGAGTTGGGTCTTAAATGTTGTTAACTAATCCATAAAATAGATAGTGTCATTCAAGACACTCACATGCATATAAAAAAATAAAATAAACTATTTCCCATCAATGGTTATGTTACAAGAAATACACATAATGGATCGAAAATATCATTGTATAAGAGGATATTGTAGTTTTAAAATAGAATTCATCATATCAACGAAATGACCAATAATATCTAGAACACATGAAATAATAAACAAGATGGAAGTACACATATTGAAACATTCAGGGATATGTATATAATTCCAATGAATCATACCTCTAACCGTTACAAGTATAGATTGATCATCCATGTTCACTTTCTCAGAATCATATTATTACATACACATTGAAATATTCTCTTTAATAAATTTTTGAGGATATATTAGAAGATGTTTATTAGTTTTCATAAAATCATCACATGTCACTCTATTTTGAGGATAATAAATATTCTATTGTACTCATTCTACAGAAGCATATGATTCTTGATAAGGATGAGTTCCGCCTCTTTCACAAAACCTTTGATCATTGGGAAAATAGTGCAAAATATGCCCCATTTGGATACAATTGTGTAATTTTGTAGGTGGTGTTGTAAAATAATGATTCATAAGATCAAAATAACAATACTAAACTATCCAATCATACTGTTTGGTTGAGCTGGAATATTGACTGATATGATGGCCAGAATCTCTGATATACATCCCCCTTGGAAAATTTGAGTCACCACTAATTTTTCAAAGCATTTTAAGTCTCACGTGTTCTCATAAGAATAAATAGGCTTCCTAAAAACATGTTTACCAAGATGTATAATTCTAACATTGTTTCTATTTTTACCATTTCTATATAATCATTAATAGGGAGAATGAAAATCATTGATCAAATTTATTGTTTCAAACCCAACTCAAAAATTGTTAATCAAAGGATGATCACGAAACAACATCCAACTAAAATTTTTATAAATTAAAAAAATACATGTATAGAGAATTTCACCAAGAGATTATCTCTCATCAAACTAAAGAAACCTATAGTTGTAAATATCTAAAATCTTATAAGATATAATATCTTATTAAAAAATTATACAATTTACTCTCATTTCAGTACATGGTAATATTTTTCCAGAAAAGATAATTCACACCATTATAATGAAAACATATTCTAGGATATAGTTTTCTAAATTTACAATAATATCTAATAGTTTCTTTTGGAAATAAAATAATCAATTAATCCTATTCAAATCGATTTATGCTTTTTCTTGCTCAGAATCCACCTAAAATTTGGATGGATTTTTCATTTGGAACTTATCTGAATTGTCTACTTAATGTGGTTCACAATTTTTATTATGGTAGTTACGGTTAGAAAATCTTGTATGATTCTTCAAAACAGTTGTTGGATTACCTATGGTTCACGTGGAACCAAAATTTTCAGAATCCACATCTGGTTGGTTTCTATGATGCTTACTTGTTTCCATTCAATATATATAGAAAAATCACAATTTAATCTCACTCAATACCAATTGAGTATATTGAAGTATTAATTTAAAAAATTAGTATATATTACATAATATAATATCTCAATTATTCCATCAATAAATTTTTAACCATCTCTGAAAACCTCATAAACATCCCCTTCAAAAGAAACTATTTTCACTATTTTTGAAAATCACACATTTTTCCCATTGATAAAATATATTAATAAAGATTTAAAATTTAGTCCTATTGGGATGTTTTACTATATATCATGTGCATAAAACTCTCATAAACTAAATCCAGGATGATGTGGTGGAAACTCACCTTGATGCTTCTAAAAAAAACATGTACCCAAAATATATGATAACATGAGGTACAGAATAAATAGATCAGATATTAATTTTTATGATCTACATTTAAAATTCAAATTAACATACTCATATATACCATCACAATATATACACTACTGCAACTTCCAAATCATGGATCAATCAAAACCTGAAACATTTATTTTTTCTAGGATTCAGAAATCCATAATTTTCCCAAATATATAGATGTACTGGATAAGGATAATATCAATATAAAAAAAATTACTGTACAAGATTGATAGAATTTGTAATAACCTTACCTAAAACATTATATTATGAAGATGTGGTGGAATAACTAAGACTTAAGTGAAATCACGCAGACACCTAAGGATGGAAATAAATGGCATGGGCCTCATTGACATTTAAGGATGATTTCCCTTTGAAGATAAACCATCCAATACACAACCATATCAAAAATAATGTCTATATATTTAATGACTAAAAAATAAAACTCAACCTAACCTAAAAAAATTTCTATATATGAGTACAAGAGGAAACAAAAAAACCAATAAAAATAAATCTCACCATTTAAAATCCACCAAGATACTTTAAAACTACATCAACATCTAAATCGACAAATCATGCCCACAACATCCATAATTGTCACTAAATAATAAAGATTTATTTTCCTTACATATGTCTTGATAGATGATATAAGAAAACGAACAATAAATCCCACATATGGGGTGTGTCTAAACATTTTATAATTTCCCCCAATGAGTATGCCAGTCAGACCACTTGAACAATATTTATTAGTATATTTATATTGAATAAAATCAAATCAAATAAAAAAATTATAAAAATTTCATTAAAAATTTCATGGGAAAATAATTTATCAATATAATGTTCCATTGCATATTATTTATCATATCCACAAGCATGTATCCACATGCACCATGAATTCATAGGTGACAGTTTCATACTCATGAGAAACCAATTTTCAATCTACCATGTCTTCATAAGGAAACAAATACCATGTTCACCAGTGACACACAAACACCTTCCAAAGGATCAAATCTAATTGTAATAAAATCATTTAAATAGTGTATTCCACGTAAAAATGAAAATCCATTCCAATGAAATATTAAATACTTTATTTTTTAGAAAAACAATTAATACATACCAAATCCAAACCAGAATTATAAAATATAAATTTCTATATTTATACAAAGGAGAGTTTTTGAAAACAATCAATCAAATTTAAATGATTCCAAATACCAAAATGAAATGGTACATTCTTTAAAATCAAAAAATTAGTTACCCAAAAACATTAGGCAAGTCAATCAATTTAAAAACTTTCTTTCATGTTCTAATATTTCTCATTAGGGAGAGATTCATAATACCTCACAGACAATTTCAAAAATGATGTATAACATAACAAAACATCATGATCAAATTCCAACTCACGTTCCCTAAACTACATACAATATGATACCATCATAATACCATTCATAACACATTTATATATAAAAAACAACTAGATATATGGTTCCTATAGTGGGAATTACAATGGATCTATGAACAAAAAAGGATAACATTGAATAATGGTGACATATACATGAGTTTGGGCCTCCAACATAATTTAATTCTATAAAGGATACCTCAAATATCAAAGGGGATCATCACTAACACCTTAGGAAAATAAGGAATTTGATATAATGGAATAATAGTGTTAAACTAATTTCATAAGGATATATTATATATTAAAGGCACTTTATATGGAAGGTTATATATAAATGTCATGGTTAGGTTACATAGTTAGGAAAAAAATCAATCTTATGGTTATACCTCATAGTTTTTTCTTACATTGTTATAAAAAAGATGCACTAACTATAAATTTATCTTTGTATCTTAATGAAATGACTCCATTTGGAATCTATATATTTTGGGAAATTCATGTACCAACTTTGAGAAAATTCATTTCACTATTTTTTACATCACATGGTATCCTAGAGATGTTTCACTTTTTCTACTACCGGTGTAGATACTGTGCACCTTCAAAAAAACCTGCAAAATTTTCCCAATCACATAAAAACTTCTGAAAACATAAATATAACATTATATATCCCCCTAATACCGGAATATTCGGTCATTTACAATTAACTAGAATGATATACATGAAGGGGTTATCAGAGTCCCCATTTATAAGTAGGGAGAATGATATTTCCATAAATATTTCAGATAAATATAGAGAGAGCATGTTTCACATATTAAGAATGAACTAAAGTGGAAAATAATGTATTTTAGCTAATTATTTTCTATACAAATAATAGTTAAATAGTTAGAATCAATTTTTAGACATTTTTGGTCTTTCACAAATTTAGTGATCCATTTAAACAACTCTTATCTTTTATTGGAGGGTATATATGGAATTTTTTATTTCAAAAAATAATATTTATCTTATAATATAATTTCAACCAACTCATAGTAATTATGTAAAAAATTCTTAGAAATAAAATATAATTTTATGAAAATTTAATTTTAAAATTGGTGCATGTAATGTAAAAATTATTTTTCAGATAGTGTGTATTTTAATAATAAAATTTATTCGTAATATAAAATATAAAATATATATAATTATCATTTTATAAAATGGTTTATTTTAAAATAAATAATTTTATTTTTCTTTAAAATATACAAATAATTTTTTTTTAATAATATTATATATTATTAAAACAATTGAGAAAAATAATTTATTATGTTGAAAAATATTATTTATGTTGTTAAACATTTGTTATCTAGATTCATACTAATATTTACAAAAATAGTTATACTATATAAGATATATTTGATCCTATTTATTGTGTTTTAAGTTATATTTACCTCCAAATTATTCATAATCATTATAATTTTAGTTAACATTATATTTTCACCATCCACCAAAAAAATAAATTATTTCAAAAAATATAAAGAATTTACCATAAGATAATACTGATCAGGGGAGTTGATGAATAATTTTTATTTTCTGAAATTAAAATTCTAATGTTTTTTAAAATTTCATCTAAATTAATATTCAAAATAAAATAGAAAATTTCTTTTATTATAAAATGTTTTTTAAACATTAGGTGTTATTACTATATTTAATATAGATTTATAATTATAAAATATTCAATGTGTTTTTTAATATATTTTAATATCAGATGTATTTATAATTTTCATTTAAAAGTGGAATATCTAATTTATTAAGGCATTAAAAAATTATTTAGAAATAATAATATATTTTTAAATATTAAATCATAATAATTATTTATCATCTAATAAAAGAAAGCTTTATTTTTTCATTATATTTTAATTATCTAAGGAATTTACTAATATTATTATTTCATAATAATGCCCATCACTTACATCATGAATTTTTTGTCCAGGTTTTTCATGGGAGGAAAGATATTGAACAATGTTTTTTTAATGAAATGCATTCCAACACCTAAGTATGTTATATTCTCACCCCTTAAATAAATATTATCCTAATAATTTTAATTTATTATAATTAATTGAATAAGAAAATTGATATATAAAAATCTCATGATATATCTTCTAATATGATATCCATCCCTCTATGAATGGAAATCTATGAAACTATTTATTTACATGTGTTTTTTATGAGTTCTTAAGGAAATAATTTCCAAATATTAATTTTCATGATCCTTCTTCCAACCAATTAGTTTCACTACAAATTTTAGGATAATTTCCAATAAAATCATTGTAAATGATCAATTAAATATTAAATTTGAATCCTGATATGTCTTCTCCAATGATACCCACATTTCAACGGGGGATTCTTTCATTTCAACTATGATATAATTGGACAAACCTTTCAATCCATCTACATAACATTGGTATTTTATAATCATTCTATTATTTGGGTATCTATTATAAGTCATCATCAAATTATAATATTTATAAATCCTTCATATTATTTTGTTTAGAGAATGTGACTAACCAATGCATATTTATTTGACGAGTTTTAAATAGTGTATAGACATAGGCCATCTCATCATGAATCAAAAGGGATGATCAAGTCAATTCATAAATTACCTTATTTTTTGTGATTATATAACATGGAATCTATGTCAATGATATATGAATTTTCCTGTATCCAATAACATTTTATTTTATACGAGTGTCACATAATCTCTATTTTACCAAAACATTAGGATATTATCCTATATTAAAACATATCTTTTAGAATTTTCATAATGTTTTTCATAAATGTTTCACATCATAATCTCAAAAATAACTAAACCAATTCTAGAAAATAATTAAACTAGTTATAAAAACAACTAAACCCTTCATAGATACTAATATTCATCACCTTGGACCTCGAATCCTAGGTTTAGCTATAGAAACCTTTTCTTTATACATTGTATTTGATACAATGTGAGATAAACATACATTTTAAAAAAAATTCTAGATAAAAATTAAATTACATAAATCATCTCACAATACCTTGAATGGAATGTGTTATGGATTTAAAGAACAATTTTATTGGATTATTAACTTATTAATATTTTTAAATTTTCTATTATATTGAAATATAATACTCTTTTTTCTAGACATCACATTTTATATTCCAATTTTTTAACAAATATAAAAGAATCATAATAAAATAGATGAATGAAATAACTAAGATACGATGAAAGTCATATATATTTCATCTATTTATAGTTCAAAAGAATATGTGGTAGCGTGAGTAGGGTAGAAATATATTAATTAAATAACATAGAAGAATAATAGATGTATATAAGGAATAATAAACATAAATGTAATCTCAAAAAGAGAATCATATACTTATTCATAAGTGTTAATAAACATGAGAAAATAAAAATGATCCATGGAACATAATCAACATTTTACATTAAGTCATGGGAAAAATAATCATAAATACACTAACTGAGTGGATTAAGAATAACATGTTTTTTTCAATAGAGTATTGAATAGCATTAAATTTTTTCATTATTAACTCAAGATATGTTTTTCTTTATGAAATTATTTATAGGGATTTAACAATCCAAAATCATCCCTGTGAATCATCATACCCAAACTATATCTGATTTTTATCAAACCTAAACAATCTCATAATGGTAATAAATACATATGTATTACAAAATAAATATAAGATCATAAATTGAAGAACTCATGGATATAATAATAGGTTTCATAACCTTTTTATATGGTAGCACAATAATTTACCTCCAGAGATGAATTGTTTTCTATTGAAAATTTATTTAACAGAATAGATTATCTCACAACAACATTTTAAGGGTGGTTCATGAAAAATAAAATCTATTGAAAAAATGCCTTTTAAATGGAATCAAAATAAAAAATATACTTTTATAGAAAATGATTTTTACCATTATAGTAAGGGATGATGTTATTGGTCATATAAAAAAATTCATTTTTAAAAAGGTTACCTTTGAGAAATTATAAAGACGGAATTTGGTAAATAAATATTTGGAATAAAATATCAATAAATATATTTTTGATTATTCATAATGGTTTCAAAAATTGTAAATGAGGATATTACAAAAAGATTAAGGTTTTAAAAACTATTCAATGATATTACGTTGAAAATGAAAAAATGTTTTTAGAATGGTTATTTTGAAGGAATTTCAAATAACATAATTTTTAAAAGGAATATCCAATAAAATATATTTGAAATGAAATAGTTTTTATCAAAATAAATTTGGAGTGGGTGATAAATCATTGTATTTTAAATTGGTGGAAAACTTTGAAATATTTGGAAATACATTTTCTGAAAACATATATTTTCAAAACTGTAAGAAAAATCCTTTTAAAAATAGGATTAGGGAAATATATAACACCCAATATACAAATCATAATTATTTTCAAATTATAAAATAGTTCATTGGTGGGATAAAAAATATTTGACATTGAATAAAAATAAATGATAAATAGAATTAGAATTACTCTTAAAAATTGATTTATTTTTTCAGGAACAAATTCATCAAGGATGAATATATTTATCAAAACTGTAATTTTACACAAGGAGAAATATAAAGTAAATTTAAATAAAATATTATGGAGTCAGATACCAATCACAGAGGATAGATATTCAAGAAGGATCGTTATAACTAAAAAATGGGTTTTAGTTAACAATATAAAGCAAAAAATGTCACCTTTTTAATTGAAGGGTGTCTAAATAAATAATTGGAAATAGACCTTCAAACACAATGAATTTCATGAAAATGTTGAAATTAATCAATTATGAAGTAGTCATAATATAAGGAACATTCCATAAACATGATATATTCTATTTTAATTAAACTAGAATTCATTTTTTACATTTCGAAATATTATTGAAGATTATAGTGTTTCAATATTTATATGATTAATAATACATAAAAACCCATATATAATAAAATTGGACACATGAAATCAGTATCCATTTTTTCAAAAATATAAAACATTTAAATGAAACACATTTTATCATCATGAAAACTAATCATGAATTTCAACTTAACTACTTATTATCACTTACATATCCATAAAACCTATGATTTTTTAAACAAGGTATGAGTATAAAAATATAAAAATGTGAAATAAAAAGTTACATAAAATTCATTATACATATAATAAAAACATATATTATCCACTTTCAATCATTTTTTACACAAAATAAGCATTTTATTACAGAAGAAATCAACAACCCTGCCCAAATATTTTAATAAACAATTTCATTAAAATAATTAAAGAAAAGATAATACTCCTAATTTTTTCATTGAAATCATGAAAACCATATAATCAATTTCTCAAAACATATACTTTTCATCTTTGTGAAGTTTAATATATTATCCATTAGTCAAATAATTATTTTATTACCTTGAGAACTCATACAACTCCCTTAAATAACCATAACATGAATAGATAAAACATATAGTAAACATGTACATTCATTATAATATAAATATTATAAAATTTATAACCATCTTGGTTAAAAATAGGAAAACCATCATGATTATAAATAAAATAACAAACGTGGATTAAATTGAATTTACCATCACATTATCTTCCCAAAATAGATTTGTATATTTCCAATTGACTAACAATTTCACCTTACCCAATTCATTGTAGATATATAGTGAAATCTACCGCCCTAAATTTATATTGTGATAACCTAACCTCATAAAAAATTCCCAAGAACAATAACAGAATATTTAAAAGCATGCTTCTTAAAAAATTTCATTTAAACCCTATGAAATTATATTTGGAAACATGTGTATTCATACATTCTTTGAACTATTTTTGAAAATAACAAGAATATTGGGTTAGAGGGTTTGAATTTTATGAAAACATGAATTTTAAAAAATAAATCAAAAAATTAAATAGCAGTTATTGCATAAGGAAAGTTCATTATCATCGAATATGTTAAAATGGAAAATTTGTTATAGCTTTTTTTAAACAATGTTAAAACTTCCCGTAAAATATTTTTTTAAAAAAACATTGAATGAAATTAATATAAAAACAACTTTCACTTTTTATTAAAATAATCTAATATAAATAAATCGATAATATATTCTTTAAATAACAGTTAGGAAGAAAATGATAGTTTTAAGTGAAACTCTGAAAAAATATTTTTAAAAGGAAAGTCATGTATGTTGAGTCTGACTCATCATGTACATTATTTAAAATTATTAATAATACCTTTTTGATAATTATATACTTTCACGATAATATTTATAATTTATATTATTTGTTTTATATAAATTATTATAATATAAAAAAATACATAATCATCGCATCATATGTTTTGATCATATTTAATTATAATGTCTGAAATGAAATCATTTGATTAAGTATGGTCTATTTGGTAATTCATAAATTATATCAAGAATAATAATATTTGAATAATTATAATTTGATTGAATAAATTATAATTCTTAATATAATAATTAAATATAGTTATGAAAAAAGAAGTACATTATAATCATGGAGATGGTAGTTGGTATGTTTATAAGTGTATGGTTTCTATTTCTTAATGTTTAATTTGGGAAGAATCTAAGTGTTATTTTATCTTTCGAGAATTATGATAATATAATAAATAAAATATTACTTATTTAAATATAAATATAAATTCTATATATGCGATGGTCTAATAATAAATGTATCACATCGATTTTTCTAAGGTGTTATTACACACGTACACCCGAACAACATTATCATTCATTAATGAATGGAATTTAAATAAAGTAAATGATATATAATTTATGAAGAAGGATTCATATTTAATTAATATAATATATTAACATTAATTAACTCATTATATTCCTTTCATGATAGATGTTTATGGGAAACTAATTACTTATATACACATGGAGGAAGTCTTCCATATACCAGGATGATAGTTTTATTTCCTATTTATTTGAAGATGAAATGGATATATGTTATTTCACTTAAAAAATAGAATTATATGATGGAATTTTTTTTAATTTTTCATGTTTTAGGAATATTTTAATGTTGTGGATATTGAAATAGTATTAAAACAGGAAGTTAAAAATTATATGTCTTCATTTAAAAACCAATTTTACTTTAAACCTTAATCCCTCATAGGATAGTATTATGAAAAAATATAAGAATATATATTGTGGGAATAGAGGTAAGGATGATATTTTGGTAGCTCCACTATGAACCAAACTGTACATGATGTGTGATGAAATGAGAATAAGATAATCCCTTTAAAAAAGAAGGGATGGACATACATGTAATTTCAAAACCTATTAAATTAATATAAATAACTTTTGATTAAAAAAGTTTTCCAAATTTAGAATTCTAAAAATTATATGCTTATTAGTGTCATTAATATCATAACAACTTTTTTCCAAAAGTTTAAGTCATAATTATGGCCTTATCGTTCGGTTTTAACCCCATATTATGTAAAGACTGTATTCTTCCATGTATTTTTTTAATTTAATTATATTGGAATATTACAAGTCTAGGAAAATTTACAGCATGTGATTCCAAGGCCCGGTGTACCGAGAATGAATTTTTGAGCTTTTTTTAATTACGTTCAGTAAACGTGCGAGTGGGATTTCGTATCAGTTGAATTGGTTCTAGAAATATAAATACGACGATATTGTTGAACTCGTAGCACCAATTATTCTCTTTAGAAGACCTTCACCTCGACCACAATTGGTCAAGGGTGAATGTTAGTTTTCTAGATTTTCATGGGAGTGTTAACAAAATAAAAATAAAATAAAACAGCATTTATTTTATTTTTCATTTGGAACCTTCCATTTGAATTCATGATGGTGGGGACCACCTGAACCCTCATTTAATGTGAGGAAACCTTTGGAATTATCCCAATTTAATGATCCATCTTATTTGATTTAAAGCGCCAATATTAATGTGCCAACATTAAGTGAATTAACACAATTAAAGTTGGATCCTCACATAATTGTTGGGAATCATTGGAAAGGAGATATTGGGAGAACCATAGGAGAAATATTCTCCAATTAAGAACAACACTTTGGATCAAGAACATTGACATTGGAGTGTGGTAACAAAATAGGGTTGTGGGAGTGACGAATGCTGGTGCCCCTTCATCGACTTCATCTCTTTCCTCGCGACACCTCCAACGACAATCAAGGATGGGGTTTAAAATTCAATTATGATTAAATCTATTTTGAAGATTCATTATATTCTGGATTCACAATGATGATGGAAAAACAAACATGACCATCATCATGAACTTATACCTTTCCCCTTTTTCTTTTGTTCCTTGTACATTCTTCATGCGTTCTTTGATGAGAAATAATTAACAACACAGAAAACACAATGTCTCATTGTGCTCGACATATGGACGTAGATATCTAGACCTAAGGATCATTAATATGAGAACATCAAAATTTTTGGGCTTGAATCGAAGTAGCGATGACTTGTGGAAGAAAGTAGTAGTCGACACTCAGTCAACTGCATAGAGGGAAGGTGACACACGTCCGTATTGCCAAAAGTGAATGATGTGGCCCATCGGTTACGACAGAGTATGGTGGTAGCCTCCACGACAAACGACTATGTGGTGAAACAGCAGTGTGCGTCTGCACCACTGGTGCAGGAGGCCGCGACCTCTTGATCGCGGTGGAGGCCAGAGGACGGCTGGCATCCGGCGAGCCGCAGGTGGACAGCGGTGTCGTTGCACTGTTGGACGGAGGGCTAGAAGGGTTGAGGGCTGGTCGTGACACACCTAGTGGTCCCTCGTGCCAGAATGGAAAATAAATGTACATCGGGCCATTTGGAATACTGGGGGGGCCTTCGCTCAGGTTTCGGATTGGGCGGACCCCACTACGGTGGGCCACCCAACCGCGGGCTACACCACGGGCTACGCCAGTGGGTTGGATCGGGCTGCCCCCACTTCAGCGGCCGAGAAAGACAATGACCTCGCGGGATGGGCCTATCGCGGCCCAATCCAAATGGTCTGGGCACGAATGAGTCTAGGTAGACCCAAATCAAGTAGGGATGTCCCGAATCTGGACGGGTTGACCCGAATTTTTCTAGACTAGACCTGGGCCCATCAAGACCCATTTTTGATTTTTTTTGGCCATATCTTTAGAACCGAGCATCCGTTTGATGAACCATTTGTGACACTAGAATTCTTGGATTGAGATAGTAATTTTTATATCATCCACTTATGTTTTGGATAATGTTGGATTATGTCTTTGTTGGATCGAACCCGAATCCAACCTGGCCCTCGAAACAGAAATGCTAATAACTTACACATCGGGCGTCTGATTGACACGCCGTTTGTTGTGTTGGGTCCTGTGTGATGTGACCAAACATTGGGATACTCCATTGTGTATCTTAGTGGTTGTGGAGGTAAGACTGATATATCAAGGGATAGATTCAATGAAACTCCAGTGCACCAGGTGCGAGGAATTCAACGGCTGGTAGTGAGGAGGAGGTTGGAGACAGATAATATGGAGGTTAGTTACCTATCCACTCTGGGAAGGTCAGATCCTATGTGCATCATTACAGGGGTTAGTACCTTTCTATTTTATGTGGGTTGGCGCTTAGAAATATTTTGTGGGTCAACTCATACAGATCATATCTGTATCAGATCCTTTGTGGGACAACACTCAGCCATCCTATGTGGGTCAGCGCATACCGATCTTGTGTGGGTCAGATACTGTGTGGTTCATTGTGGGGTTTAGTACATATCAATCCTATGTGGGTCAGACTCTATATAATCAGAAGTAGTACCTCTCGATAGAATAATATGATCTAGCTTAACGAATGATCATCTATACTTCTATACATCACTTATACCTGGTGTGAGCTGAGTCCTTACCGTTATGGTATTCTCATGAGTGGTACATTTTTCTTTTGTGGTGGTACATGTTTTGTAATTATACTTTGTGGTATACATTTGTATATCTTGATAACTTATTTATATTTATAGGCATATACCTATGTAGGGTTGATGAATATTTCTTCGTTATTTGTGGTTTTTCGTTTATGGAACTCTAAGAGGCCTACAATGGTCTCAGGGTCCTTACAAAGTATCATCATAGTCACCCATGAATGGGAGATTCCCACACCTTGTTGTGTCTTGGGCAGACGACGGACAACGCTGATCAAGGTCGAGGATACCAGACTGGAGGCTGATCGGAGTTGGACATTAGATGAGATGATCTGTATGGATGACCATTCGAGAGCTATACCAACCCTTCAGGTTGGGTGTTGGTGGGTGTTCGGTTTTTCTTGTACTTTATAGTTGGGCTTTTATTCTATCCCACTTTAATTATTGTGCACACCATATTTACATTATTGATTATCTTGTGTTTGTATCTTACTGTGTTCTGGGTTTGAGTGTATTTTCAGGCATAAAGGCATTGCCTTCCTAGTTTTAGGGATATTCCTTTCTGGTGCAAGTCCCTAGCCACTGGACTATGGAAGGTGGGCTTGGGGTATTCACAGCATGGGCCCCGAGGGACAGGTTATGGAAAATTGGTATAAGAGGAGTCTTTTCTACCAATGCATATAGACTATGATATTTTAATCGGAAATGATGTTATGTGTTATGAGTATAGTTATCAGTTTGGGGAATCCAGTGTTCGTGAGATTACAGATGTATCCATACACTAGGACCCTGAATTCTTATTTCCGTCACCGTACATGAATACAATGATTGCATGTGTTTTTTTGAAAAGTTTTCATTTTGATCTATTTGATTCAGCTCACTAGGTATGACATATTGATTGTGGCCCACCTATCCTTTCAAGATGCCTCCACGCAGATAGCCATCATGGGTTCTAGGTAGAGTACGTAATGGAAAGCCCATTGAGAGATGATGCTTTGGTGTAGGGCCCCCTTATGTCAGTTGTACAATTGAGTGGTGTACCAACATCACCATTATACATTGGTCTATTAATACCACCAACCCTGACAACAGAGGGTGCAACCGCTTGATCGGATTACATGAGATCCAGTGCCAGAGTCCACCGAGGTTCCGGGGCGATACAGATCTACAGGCGGCTGAGGATGGGATGGAGGCCATGGTTGGATTATTTTGACTGGTAGGGACACCAGCTGATCTCATGGTGATCCTTGCCTCCAGTCATCTTCAGGTAGCAGCGGGAAGAATGAGGATCTTGATTCTCCAGGTTCATGACAAGGTCACTCTCATCTGGGCGGACATCGAGATCCTTTTTAGGGAAGATTTCATCCCAGTGACCCTACGCTAGGTTCGTATATAGGAGCTTCTCCACTTGCAGCTAGGTAGCATGATCGTGGCTCAGTATTCAGCGAGGTTCGCCGAACTTTCATACTACTCCACTAACATGGTGTGGGACCCTTTCTTCAAGACCCAGGCATTCTAGAAGGTGACCATAATAGATATTAGAGCTTCGATTGTTTCTCTCAGCACGCCGATGTAGGCGGGTTAACGTCCCGGACCCGGGTGCCACGCAACGGGTCCCCCGAATCCGGTTTGCCACAAGACCTCAAGGGTATTTCCCTAAATGCCAGAGGCTTCCGACTAGCAGCGAGGGCCCAGGTCTAATAGTGGGGACACTATATTAGCCTGAGGGCAAGATACTGGTTGGCCTGAGGGCTCGGTGTTGTTGAGCATAGAACGATACTAAATTTAATGGATTAAATGAATAATAAAATGTCAATTTAATTGTTATGTTAGTTAACTTTCAGTACTTCTTACTTTGTTGCATTTTACTATTTCACACTGTTGTTGCATGCTTACACGCAGTTGGGAACGAGCCTTTAGTGGGTGCCTACTAAGATATATTTCTCACACCCTTTTTGTGTCATGCTTTTCGCCCTAAAAAGATTATGTTGCTGCAGGAGTAGATAGGGGAAAGAGTCCCTATACAGTTACATGATTACTACTGAAAAATAGGAGGGCATGGGACCGAGCCTAGGCTCATGATGCCGCTGCCAGTTGTTTTGCTTTGTTTTTATGTACTCTGCTTTTGGTTCTATTTTATTGATGTATAACATGTTCTTGCTATTTTCTTAGAACTTGAGACATGTAGCATCATTATTTATATATTGTTGGTTATATCCATTGTTGTTGTTTATTTCAGTTGTGTATGGTTTACTACTTCCGCTATTTGTTGTATGTTTTCTTTTTTATTCCGTTGTGATACACTTTGAAGAATGAGGGCATAGATTCCCCACTATCAGACCTGGGCCCTCGCTACTAGATGGCAGCCTCGGGAATTTGGGGAAATGCTCTTGAGGTCACGTGTTGAACCAGATTCGGGGCACCCGTTGTGTGGCACCCGGTTCCGGGACGTTACAAGGTGGTATCAAAGGGGTTCATTTATTTGAATTACTATTTGGATCCATAGACAGGGAAAGGAAGAACGGTAGTTGTTAATAAGTTGTGCTCGGGCGTAGCTAACCTGTGTATAGGGAAAATCCAGTCTACCTTGTATTTTGCAATTTTACTAATTTTGCAATTTACAGTTGATATGATTTCACCATTGGGTGATTCACTTGTATTGTGCTGGTTATATTTTATTTTTGGGTACTATTTAGATGAACCCTATGAGATGAGGGTATTCCATCTCATGCATCATATAGGCACATTCTAGAAATCACATGCCATGCATAGTTTCCATGCCATGTAGGTGCATTAGAAAACTGCATGTTGTTGTGATAGTTGTTGTGCTAGAAAAGCATGTTGTTGTGATAGTTGCACTGATAAAATACATGCTATTTGATAGGGTAATTTTTTTGTGAGTTGTTCATAGAATAGACGCCAAAAATTCATTTTTTGGGGAGTATGGGCCCCCATGTATAGGAATTTGGTGGATTATTGACTGTTTATTCGTTATAACACATATAAGATTTAAAACATTGATTCGTGGGGAGTATGGGCCTTCACGGGTCGGAATTTGACACTTATGTGTTGTTTTTCAGGGGTTTTTGGGTTTCGGTAAAGTTTCTTGAGGCATACTATTCGAAAACCCAGTATACATACCGTGTAGTATTTTTACACACGCCGTGTATGGACTTCTGTTCGGGAAGAAAAATGAACTTTTTATGTACACGCCGTGTAGTCTCTTCCCATGTCAGAAACTGTGTGGGTGGCAACACGGGGTAGGGAAGTTCTTGGGTAAGACACGATGTGTACCAGATTTACACGCCATGTAGTATTGATCTGGAGTCCGGTCGTGTAACTAACTACACGGGTCGGTGAACTCTTGCACAGAACACGCTGTGTTAATAATGAACACACCATGTTGTGTGACTTGGGGGCATGGCCGTGTAACTACCAACACGGGATGATGTCACCGTTTCTTGAACACGCCGTGTACCTATGGTTGCACGCCATCTAGTCTTGTCCAAGGACATCCCGTGTGGACTTAGCCAGGTGGATGGGGAAACGAGGTGATGTACACGCCGTGTGCGGGTGTAACAGGTTGTGTAGTTTCCAGAAGAGTAGTCGGCCATGTCAAAAGCAACACGGGAAGTTGGAAAATAACACTATACAAACCATGTAGATTATGTACACGTCGTGTAGTTTTGTTTAACTGGAGCCGTGTGGCTTAGCCTTCTAGAAGGACCCGGGCATGGGAAGGGAAGTCAAGTACACGCCGTGTAGTCAGTGTACATGCCGTGTAGTCTTGTTTTGAAAATTTAGTGATTCCTTCTTTCTCTTGTTCCCTTTGTGGTTTCTTCATTTCATCCTTAATAGTCTTGAATCTATGGCGTGATTTTGACCTTGTAGTGTCATGCCGCCTAGACGACAGTGTGTTGTTCTCCAAGAGAGCGACGATGGCTTTACTCCAGAGATGGTGGGCCATAGGCTACCAGTTGATCCTCCAGTAGAGACAGATGTGGCGATAGCTGCTATACTGGACACAGGTGCGGAGGCGCAAATCCTTGAAGGCTTTATGAGGTCCATTCAGACATTTTAGGGAGCACCTTAGGGTGCGACATCTATGGCCAAGCTTACACGTTTCTTCCAGAAGTTGCATCTGCCTACGTTTTCAAGGGATGGTAGACCATAGGTTTCGGAGTATTGGATGGGGTCGATGCAGAATATTTTTGAGCATCTTGAGATGCCTCCAGGGTGGAGGCTCAAGCTCGCGACATACATGCTGTGTGATTCCGCCAAGAGGTGGTGGGATGTTACCACCCAGTCAGAGCATCACAAGGACATGGCGTGGGAATACTTTCAGGCAGTCTTCTATGAATTTCTCTTCCCAGAGACGCTGAGAGTAGATAGAGCTCTATAGTTCATGAATCTGCAGTAGGGCGCTATGTCCGTGATGGACTATTCTGCTCATTTTACGGAGCTTCAGCGCTTTTCTCCCATGATGGTGGGTGATGAGACGTTGAGAGCCAGATGTTTTGAGGGTGGTCTTCAGTATGACATCAGCGCACTGGTGAATGTCTTCAGGTTTCCTACTATACACGCTATTGTGAAAGAGGAGTTGATCACAGAGAGGAACCTTCTAGAATCTAGAGGGGTGGACTAGGGAGGTTCAGCACCAGTTACTGGTACTTTTTCTTCTGGCAAGAGGAAGAGACATATAGACTTCTCTCAAGGCGGTAGTACCAGCCAGACAGCTATATCAGGTGGTCCGATCAGGTTCTACCAGTGTGGCATGGAAGGGCACAAGAGACCACATTGTCCACGAGACCCAGTGGAGTTCCGATTTTGCAGCAAGATGGGTCATCTGCAATGCTTTTGCAGGGCGTTTCTACCGATGGCTAGTGAAAGGGGTTTTGTGTAGATTTCGTGTTCCGGAGTGGGACCAGTGTCTTATTACCAGTCGGGGAACTGGAATTTGTCAAGGCATGCAGGTAGAGATGGTGGTCGTGGCCATGGTAGCCAGACACCAGGATCTCAGAGGCAGCAGGACGGGAAAGCTCAGGGTAGCCAGGCTGTGTCGCAGGGTCGCGACACTGGGCAGGCATATGCAGTGCAACAGACCTAGTGGGAGCAGGATCTCGGACCTTCTACAGTCAGAGGTACTATTTTTTGTAGCTTCTGTATTATCTTCAGAACTTTTCGATATGTGTGATACACATAGTTTTTATCTGTACCCATTGCGGAGAGCCTTGGGCTCTGTGTTTCTACTTCTTCTGTTATCATGGCTCTAGACACTCCGTTGGGGACTAGGAAGGCTGGTGTGCGTCAGTACAGGGAGTTCCACCTTGAGGTTGGTGGGTGTCATTTCCTTTGGGACCTCTATGTCATAGAGATGACAAGCAATGAAGTCATTCTTGGGATGGACTGGTTGGTTTCCATTCGAGCCTTTGTAGACTGCTATTGTTGCAGGGTGTGTTTCACGTCACCAGAGGGCGGAGAGTTTCTACACAAGGGAGGATGGGATGTTCAGGCTAGTCAAGCTGGACCAGAGCATCTTGGATGAGGTGGAGTCACAGCCCAAATTGAGAGCTTATATTTGGATGACCAGGGGACTTGTTAGATGGATTTCCCTCTTGTTGTTGATCATTTCAGGGATGTATTCACGGACGACTTTTCCGGTCTTCCTCCACAGCTAGCGGTGGATTTTTCTATTGAGCTTCTGCCAAGAGCAGCACCGGTGTCCATTCCTCCATATAGGATGGCCACACCTGAGTTGCAGGAGCTCCAGAGGAAGTTGGAGGAGTTGTAGGAAAAGGGCTTTATCCGACCCATTACTTCTCCTCGGGGTTCTCTAGACCTTTTTGTGAAGAAGGCGGACGATACCCTAAGACTTTTCATGGATTATTAGAAGCTTAACCATTTGACGGTTAAGAACCGATATCCCTTACCAAGGATTGATGATCTTTTTTATCAGCTTCATGGAGCATGATTGTTCTCGAAGATTTATTTGAGATCAGGATATCATCAGCTGTGCGTTAGACCATCTGATATACCTCTCACAGCTTTCGGGAGTAGGTATGGTCTATATGAGTATACAGTTATGCCGTTCGGACTCACGAACGCGCCAGCAGTTTTCATGGCTCTGATGAATCATCTGTTCAATCTGTATCTGGATTCTTTTGTGGTGGTATTCGTGGAAGACATCTTGGTTTACTCTCACACTCGACACGACCATGCCACCCATCTTGAGATCGTACTGACTACACTAAGAGACGTCGTCTATATGGTAAGATCTCGAAGTTCCACTTTTGGATGGACCAGATTCACTTCCTGGGTCATATCATCTCAGAGGAAGGTGTTGCAGTAGTCCCAGAGAAGGTGACAGTAGTAGTTTCCTGGGAGCACCCTAAAAATGTATTTGAGATACAGACTTTCTTAGGGCTGGCTGGTTACTACAGGCATTTTATACAGGACTTATCCCGCTTGGCAGTGTCGTTGAAAGGCTTGACTAAGAAGGGTGTGATGTTCGATTGGTCGAAAGCTTGCGATACGTCTTTTCAGTACCTAAAGGTAAGGTTGACATCTGTATGAATCCTGATACTCCCATAGCAGGGGAAGATCTATACAGTTTACTGTGATGCATCAGGTATTGGGATGGGAGTAGTGTTGATGCAGGGAGATCGAGTTATTGTGTAGGGGTTTCGGCAGTTGAGTCTGCATGATAGGAATTACTGGAATCATGATCGTGAGTTAGCTGCAGTTGTACATGCGTTGCATTATTGGAGACATTATCTATTGGGGGAGAATTTTGTGGTTTTCACCGACTAAAAAAGACTTAAGTATATATTTACTCAGCGTGACATGAATCTGAGACAAAGGAGGTGGGTTGAATACATACAGTCCTTCGATTTTGAGCATCCCTATACAACTGGTAAAGGTAATGAAGTATCTAATTCACTGAGTAGGAAGACTTAGATACAGGCAGTGCAGGAGTCCAGTGGTGAGTGGAAGCTCATGGATTTATCCTCTGAGATGCATCTGGATGTGCATGACAGTCAGGGGCTGACTTATCTTTCATCATTAGCTATGACTTCTACCCTCCTGGATAGAGTGAAGATGATACAACTATCTGATTCAGAAGGCCTAGTTCTACGGGAGTCGGTGGGAAGTGAGGACCCTCCTCCTAGTTGGACGATAGGCGATGATGAGGTTTTTCATTTCCATGGACGAGTATGGGTTCCAAGGGATATATGTGAGGAGCTGATTCATGATTTTCATGCTTCAGCTTGGGAAGTTCATCCCGGGGTTACCAAGATATACCGTGACTTGAGACATTAGTACTGGTGTCTGGGTATGAAGAGAGATGTAGCTGGTTTTGTTACGAGGTGTTCCACCTGTTAGTAGGTGAAGGCGGAGCATCCGAGACCAGCTGGACTGTTATAGCAGTTTCCCATTCCAGAGTAGAAATGGGATGATGTCGTGATGGATTTCGTGACTGGGTTGCCGAGGTCACATCATGGAAATGATTTCATGTGGGTTGTTGTGGACAGACTCACGAAGTTAGCTCAGTTTTTGGCCGATCAAAGAGACCACCAGTGTTGACGAGCTCAGAAGGCTGTATATATGAGAGATCGTACGTCTTCATGGGGTCCCTTGTTCTATTGTTTCTGATAGGGATGACCATTTCACGTATCGTTTTTGGCAGAGTTTTCAGAGGGAACTGGGTACACAGGTTCTTCTGAGTATAGCCTACCACCCTCAGACAGATGGCCAGTCAGAGTGTAAGATACAAGTGCTAGAGGACATGTTGTGTGCATGCATCCTAGAATTTATGGGCTCTTGGGAGAATAATATACCCTTAGTCGAGTTCACCTATAACAATAGAATCCATGCGACTATTGAAATGGAACCATACGGGGGCTTATACAGTAGGCCGTTCTGATACCCTTTGTGCTGGATAGAGGAAGGTGAGGTAGCTTTAATGGGGCCATAGCTCGTGCAGCAGACGTCTGAGCAGGTCCAGTTGAATCAGAAGCGGATGGCTACCGCGCAGTCTCATCATAAGTCATATGTTGATCGCCACAGACGACCTTTAGAGTTTTTGGTTAGGGATCAGGTTTTATTTCGTGTTTGCCGAGGCTGGGACACAAGCGGATCAGGAGGCAGGGTAAAATTTCACCACGGTATGTGGGGCCATTTGAGATTCTGGAAAGGGTCGGGCTGGTTTCTTATCGGTTGCGGTTACCACAGCAGTCCCGATACATGCACGACATCTTCCACATATATCAGTTGCATCGCTATCATTCAGACCTGTCTCACGTCTTTCAGCCTGAGGAGGATGAGCTGGAGGCAGATGCGTCCTTTGAGTAGAATCTGAATCCTATTGTTGGTAGGAGCACGAAGGTTCTCCAAGGCTGGTCAGTTCCTCTCGTACGAGTGCTATGGCAGCATGACTGGTTGTAGGATGAGACCTGGGAGCGGGAGGCTGATGTACATGCTCAGTGGCTAGAGTTGTTCACGGAAATATCTTCTCCACCCTTGGAAGGGCAATTCAGGGATGAATTGCTATAAGGAGGGAAGTTTGTAAAACCCTGTTCTTCTCTATGAGGTATGGTATTCTTCCTTTTCCTTTTCCTTAAGTTTGTTTCATAAAATATGGAAAATGGGGAAAAATCCTAAATTTTGGAACTACATGCCGTGTACTTTTCCATACGCCATGTACTTCTAGTCATTTATGTATGAGTACATGGGGTGTGTAGCCTTGCCGGCGACAAAGGGTGTAGGAATCGACTACACGCCGTGTAGTGGACCTTTACACGCTGTGTAGTCAGTCGGCATGAAAATATAGTAAGGTGGTGGAGCATCCTCTAGTTGGGTGGCAGTACACGCCGTGTAATCAGGAGTACATGTCGTGTACTCATGTCGGTAGGTTAATAGTGTCGCGCTGGCGGATAGCTGCCAGGTGAAAAACTAAATGAAAGGAGTACACGCCATGTACTTGGAAGTACACACCGTGTAATTTTTTTGTCGGCTTAAAATAGGGAGTAGCCTCCTCATTTGGCATAGGAAGCATTTGAGCTGTTTGGGAGCCAATGGAGGAGGTCAGACCTTTGATGATCCGCCGGGTGTTCGTCTGGAATCCGAATCTGCCTCGGATGATCTCGTTGGAACCGCGCAGGTAAGCCCTTTCTTCTCCTTAAGTAGTTCTTACCAATTATTCTCCAACTGTATGTTATTTACATTTTAATGGGATTTGTTCTTAATCATATTTACGCCGTTCTTGGGTGTTTCTGGAGTCAGCGTTTGGGTATAACGTTCGTTGGCGTTTATGGTAGGTGGCTTGGTGTTTATTTTCCAACTGTTGTGCATTTTGGGCATTTTCATGCCACGAACCCATGTTGGGGTGTCGTGTGGCTGAGGGCGTTGCTATATTTAATTCCTATAATTGCATAGGTGATTAAATTGTGATAATAAAATGCTGTTCAGGATCATTTCTTGGATCTGGAACCACCCCCGGGGAGTGTTTAAATGTTTAGCCGTTTGGCCATGATACCTGAGGGTATGCCTTGAAAGTAGTAATGGTCGAATTTCCTTGAGAGGTATTACTTGTTTACTACTTTTTTACCTGTTGGGAATGACCCGGTTACCTGTTTAGCCTGAGGGCGTTGTTGTTATTAGCCTGTGGGCACTGTAATATATTAGCCTGAGGATGTGACTGTTTTAGCCCTAGGGTTGTAGTTATTTCTCCTGAGGGAAACCATTCTTGCCTGAGGGCATGAATTCTATGCCTGAGGGCGACACATCCTATGCCTGAGGGAAATTTCTATTAAACATGAGGGCAATACCTGTGGGTTGGATTCTGTATAGCATGAGGGTATGGTTCACTATATTATCCTGAGGGCAAGATAATGGTTTTCTTGAGAGCTTGGTGCTGTTTAGCATAGAACGATACTAAATTTAATGGATTAAATGAATAATAAAACGAAAATTTAATTTTTATGTTATAAACTTTTCGGTACTACTTACTTTGTTACGTTTTACTATTTCACATTGTTGTCGCATGCTTACAAGCAGTTGGGCACAAGCCTTTGGTGGGTGCCTACTGAGATATATTTCTCACACCGTATTTGGGTCATGCTTTTCGGCCCAAACAGATTACGTTGCTACAAGTGTGGTTAGGGGATAGAGTCCCTATACATGTACATGATTACTACTGAGGAATATGAGGGCATGGGACCAAGCCTATGCTCGCGATGCCGCTGCCTGTTGTTTTTCATTGTTTTGTTATACTCTAATTTTGGTTGGATCGTATTGATGTATAACATGTTCTGGCTGTTCTCATTGAACATGTGTCATGTAGAATCATCATTTATATACTTTTGGTTATATCCACTTCTGTTGTTTATTTTAGTTGTGTATGGTTTACTGGTTCTGATGTTTGTTGTATGTATTATTTTTTATTCCGCTACGCTACACTTTGACAAATGAGGGCATAGTTTCCCCACTATCAGAATTGGCCCCTCTCTGCTAGTCGACAGCATTTGGTGTTTGGGAAAATTCTCTTGAGGTCAGGTGGCGAACCGGATTCGGGGCACCCGTTGCATGGCACCTGGGTCCGGGACGTTATAGGCGGGGTGTTAGAGAGAGAAATCTTATTGGAGAGATTCCTTTCTGAGTGGTGACCGGCTGCGAGACCCACCACTGGACGACATGTAGCAGAGTCATCAGCGGCTAGAAGTAGACAGATGATGTAGAGGTACCAAAGCACCAAAACTTCAAGTGTATGACCGCAAGATACATGGTCGGTTGTACGGTGCTCTTGAGACAGTGTAAGATAGGTGTGGAATAAGAAATATTATCTGTGCGGTGGGCATGGTCACATTGCTCGTTACTACCTAACACACCGTATGGAAGACCAGTAGACGATTGAAGGACCGCCTGGGTAGAGGTGAAGGCTCGATCGAGGAGGTCCACAGGAAGGAGGCAGATGTTGCAGAGGAGAAGGTCGTGCAACAAGCTGTGGGTAACGATTTGAGGTTCTACCGCCACAACATCTAGGGGGTCCTGCATGACCACATGGAGCAGGTGTACAAGAACGAGCTCAGCTCTAGGAAGCCATGGCCTACGAACATGGAGTTATGGAGATGATACGAGGTAGGATCTATGTCAACTTCACCTTATTTATCGTATGTATAGACATAGGTTCCAGTCACTCATTTATTCCCAAGGCCCTCATTCAGATGATGGAGTGTCTATTGGAGTTGTTGGATCGATCCTTACAACTAGAGACTCCTACAAGAGCAGATTCAATGATTATGAATTAGTCCCAAAAATGTGAGCATACTCTAGGAGGTGAGATCTTCGGATATGATCTTCTAGTAGTGGAATCGAGGCCTTATAACGTCATCTTGGGTATGGAATGGTCATCCACAATACATGCATAGATTGATTGTATTAGGCACAATGTGTGGTTTGTTCACACAGAAGGGACCATGTTTTCCTACACCGGTGATAAGGGAACCTTTTCATCGTAGGATGGACTTACCCAGAGGAGGTTGCATCCATTCACCCATTAGATGAATAGCCTTACCCTCGGAGAGGTTGATGTTGATAGTCAGTGTTATCCTACAGTGGTGGAATATTATGATGATGTTTTCCATGATGATGTTTCGGGTCTACATAATCACAGAAAGGTGGACTTCTACATCGACTTATACTTCGGGACAACACTGATATCCACACCAGAATATCGGATGGCTCCTACAGAGCATCGAGAGCTGCGAGTAAAATTGGAGGACTTGTAGAGAAAGGAATTCATTAGGCCTAGTGTTTATCCTTGGTCAACCCCGATATTGTTCACCAAGGATGATGATGGAAGATTGGGAGACTGTGTAGATAATCGCACCTGAACAAGGTGGCTGTGAAGAACAATTACCCACTCTCAAGGATTGACGATCACTTTGATCATCTGAAGAGAGCACGATTGTTTTTTGAAGAATGACCAGAAATCAGGCTATCACCAGCTCAGGGTACGAGATGAGGATGTGATGAAGACAACCTTTAGATTTCGGTATAGCCATTATGAGTTCATGGTTATTCCATTTAAATGGAATAACTCCCCAGTAGTGTTCATGGGACTCATGAACATGATCTTCCAGTTGTACCTCCACTTCTTTGTGGTAGTCTTTATCGACGGCATCTTGATAGACTCAACAACGGAGGAGGATCATACCTATCATCTACATATTGTTCTGGAAACACTCCGAGAGCACTAGCTTCATGGTACCCTCTTGAAGTGAATGTTATAGATACGAGAGGTTAACTTATTAGGAGACATAATCTAATAGACCAGTGTTGTGGTGGATCCAGAGAATATTGTGGCTTTAATTTCTTAAGAGGCACCCAAGAGTCTGAAAAAATTGTGATGTTTTGAGGGTTTGTTCAGTTACTACCAAAAGTTTGTGCCAGACATTTCTAGAGTTGTGGAACCCTTATTAGCATTGATGAAGAAGGGGAAACACTTTTTGTGGTCAGATATATGCCAACGAAGTTTCCATGAACTGAGGCAGAGACTGAAGAGTGCCCCCATTTTGAGGTTACCGGAGGTGGGCATTGGGTACGCTATCTACTATGACACATCAGGAACCAGATTTGAATGTGTCCTGATGCAGGAGCGAGAAGTTATCACGTATGGTTCTTGATAGATGAGACAAAATGAGCATAACTATGCTACCCATGGCATTGAGTTAGCAGTGGTGGTTTTCTCCTTTAAGATGTGGTGACATTTCTTGATGGGAGAACATTTTATAGTCTACTCTGATCACTAGAGTTTCAGGAATATCTTCTCTCAGACGGACCTGAACATTAGAATATGGTGTTGGTTTGAGTTCCCCCTGGACTATGAATTTGAGATTGTCTATACTCTTGGGATGGGGAATATAGTAGCCAATTCACTCAGCAAGAGATATGGTATACAGTTTCTGAGGGAGGAGACAAATAATCTAGCCGCATTGTGGATATCCTACATGGATCTAGATGGAGAAACCTATCTTTAGTAAGTGGTAGTCACACCCAAACTCCGTCAGTGAGTCAGGAGGCATAGCATGGGGACACTGAATTCGAGGAACGATGTGGTCAGATATCCACCTAAGAGGCACCAGATGGATTTTCTAAAGGTGGGGAGCATGCCTTGTTCTTTAGAGAGCTTACAAAGGTACCAGTGGAACTACAGCAGGATGTGATGAGGGAGTTCCATACATCCCCTCTAGAGGTACATACAGGATTGGCTAAGACGTACTAGGACCTCCGGCATCAACACTGGTAGCCCAAAATAAAGAAATCAGTAGAATATTTTTTCTCTCGGTGCCTCACATGAATGCAAGAGAAGGTAGAGCATCAGGTGACATCAGACTTAGTTTATCCACTAGAGGTGTCAAAGTTGATGTGGGATGGAATCTCTATGGACATTGTGACAGGACATCAACACATGTTCAAGGAGAATGATTCCATCTGGGTGATTGTTTACCGGCATAACAAGTATTAACACTTCTTACCTATCATAGAGAAGGGATTAGTAGAGATATTGGGATGCCTCTATTTTTAGGAGAATATACAGATTCATGGAGTGCCATCTACGATTGTCTCCGATAATGATGCATTTTTTCACTTCCTGGCAGTGGAGGGGGTTCTAGGAAGAGTTTGGGACATAGCTTCGGTTGAGAACCACCTTCCATCCTAATACGAATGGTTAGAAAGAGTGGTCTATTTAGACCCTTGAGTACATACTGCATGCTTGCGTCCAAGATTTTGGCCGTAGGTGGGAGGATCATTTGCCTTTGGTGGAGTTCATGTACAAAAACATCTATCACTCCACTATTGGAATGGTATCATTCATGGAATTTTATGAACGACCTTTGCAGATCACCTCTGTGTTGGACTGACCCAGGAGAGTCAGCACTTGTGGGATCATAGATGGTACTGGATACCACAAAGAAGTTTCATATCATCCAGAAGAAGATGAAGACTGCACATAGCAGGCAGAAATCCTATGCTGACAGAAGATGGAGACCATTGCAGTTTGAGGATGGTGACCATGTCTTTCTACGGGACTCACCTCGACATGGTTTGCAAATATTTGGTTGAGGAGGCAAGATATCACTAAGATTCATCAGAACCTTTTAGGTCACCAGTATAGTTGGCGAGGTGAATTTCTACTTAGCTATTCCACCTCAGTTTCACTGGGTGGACGAAATATTCCATGTATCTTTACTGAGGATATATGTACATGATCCTTCAAAAATCCTTGACTGGGGCGATCTAGACATCTAATTTGGGGTGACGTTTTTGGAGGTTCTTGTAGAGATTGAGGATTGACAGGAGAGGGTGCTTCGTGGGTGGTGGATACCCCTAGTGCGCATACTCTGGAAGCAGGAGAACCTCAAGGAGATCACATGGGAGCGAGAGTCTCAGATTCATGCTCAGTATCCCATCTTTTTCCCTACTCTGTGTTGTGGGGTTTGAAGACGCAAAGAACTGAGGTGAGGAGAATGTAAAGACTCAGATTTTTAAATATAATTTTATTTTAATTTAATTTTATTAGAATATTACAAGTATGTGAAAATTTATGTCGTGTGATTCTGAGGAATGGTTTGATAGGAATGAATTTATGAACTTTTTTAAGTGCATTCAGTAAATGAGCGAGCGAGTTTTTTTAACTTCTGAACTGGTGCTCGCAATTGATATCTGAGGACACTATTGAACTCCCAATGCCGATATTCACTTTTGGAGACCATCCCCTCAACAGAAGTAGGTCAAGGGTAAATTTTATTTTTCTGAATTTTTGTGGCAGAGTTAAAAGAATAAAAATAAAAGAAAATATATTTTATTTTATTCTTATTTTGAAACCATCCATTTGAATTCATGATGGTGGGGCCCACCCAAACCCCCATTTAATGTGGGGAAACCATTGGAAATCTCCCAATTTAATGAGCCATCTTATTTGATTTAATGTGCCAACTTCAATTTAATTAAATCAATTAATGTTGCCTCCTCACATATTTGTTTCCAATCATTGGAAATGGAGAGCTTGGAAGAACCTTTTGAGAAATATTCTCCATCAAAATACAACTCTTCAGATCAAGAATGTTGACGTTGGAGAATGGAACACTGACCGGCCATATGGCGAGGCAGCGACGTGCATCCACGCCGCTGGAGCCAGAGGCTGTGGCAACATGGCCCAATCGAAGGCCGGAGGGCAGCCAGAACCAGGCCAATTATAGGAGGATAAAAACATTTTCACACCACTAAAGGGAGGACCGACAAGGAATCTGACTGGCTATGACACTCTAAGCGGGACCTTGAATGCAGGCTGGGCCGCCATACCCCCCCCCCCTTCGCGGGCCAATCCAGACAATGGATGAGTAGGATGACCCCTTCTCGGTCTAGGAAAACCTGGCCAAACTCGAATCGGGCCGAGTTAGGCCTGTTCGGTCTAACCGGGTCAGACCGGACCTGGGCCCAAGAGAACCCAGTTTCGCATTTCTGGCCATATCTTGAGAATCAGTTGTCCGCATGACGAACTGTCTATGGCACAAGAATAATTGTATCAAGACGGTCCTTTTGGTATACTCCCATTGAGTTTTGGATAATATTGGTGAAGTACCAGGTTTGATCGAACTCGATTTCAACCAAGCCCTCAGAGCGGAAACACTAATAACGTACAGACCGGGCATCCGATAGACATGTCTTCTATTGTGTTGCATCCCTTATGACATGAAAGAACTTTGGGTTAATACTTTATGTCTCTTAGTTGTGGTCATGATACGACTGATATCTCAAGGGATAGATTCTACGAATCTTGAGCACTCTGGGTGCGAGGAATCCAGTGGATAGTAGTGAGGCAGAGGTTAGAGATGGATAATACGGAGGATAGTTACCTCTTGAATCTGGCCGGGTCAGATCACATGTTGGTCTTTTTGGGGGTTAGTACCTATCAATATTTTGTGGGTCCGCCCTCAGCACTCCTGTGTTGGTCAGTGCATACCAATCATGTGTGGGTCAGATCTTATTTGGTACAACGCTCAGCGATCCTGTGTGGGTCAGTGCATACCAATCCTATGTGGGTCAAATCCTATGTGGGTCATGACAGGGGTTAGAACCTATCGATCTTATGTGGGCCAGACAACATATAATGAAAAGTAGTTCCAATTGATAGAATAAGATGATCTAGCTTCACAAAAGATCATCTGTACTTATATGCTTCAATTATAACAGGTGTGAGATGGTTCCTTACCTTTATGGTATTCTAATATGTGGTACTTCTACCATTGTGGTGTTACCTTTGTGATACTTCTAGCTTTGTGATGTATCTTGGTATATCATGATATCTTAGGTATATGTATCGGCATATTCCTATGTAGTGTTGCTGACTAATGCTTTGTGCTTTGTGGTTTTTCCTTTTTGGAACTCTAGGAGACCTATGACTGTCTTAGGGTCCCTACTAAGTATCGTTATACTCACACTTTCATGGGTTATTCCCACACTTTGCTGTGTCTCGTGAAGATGATGTACTACATCGATAGAGGTCGAGGGTTCTAGACTAGAGGAAGATAGGAGGTGGACATTAGACAAGATGATCATCAGGGATGACAGTTCGAGTACTGTGCCAACCCTTCGGGTAGGGTCCTTGTTGTGGGTTCACTAGAGCTGTTCTTTTTTAGTTTTACTTTTACATTCGAGCCAGGCTTGTTTTCTCTCCACTTTTTCTTAATGTACAAATCATTTTCACATTATAGTTTATATTGTGTTTGTGTCTTGTTGTGTGAATGTTTTGGGTGATTTTTCATTTTTACAGGAAACGCCTTCCTAGTTTTAGAGATATTCCTTTCTGGTGCAAGTCGCCTACCCCTGGCCTATAGAAGGCGGGAAAGGGTAGTCACGGCACGGGCCATAAAGGACAGGTCATGACATATTAACCATTTTCACACTTAATGTGACGATAATACTTTTCCATTTGAGGACCATTATAGTTACAATAAATGGAAATTTATGTAGTAATTGAATAATGAATGATATTTTAAACCATGTCCAAGTAAAATTTCTGATGATTATATTTTTATTAATTTTTTATCATTTAATAAAATAATATTTCTTATGAAATTTCATTAATTACAATTGTAGAATTTATTAATTTCATTTTACTTTTTAACATTAGTAAAAATTGAAATTTTTTAAAAATTCTTATAATAAATCCCTTAATTTAATAAATTTTAATAAAATTCACTTTTCACATTAATTATTTCAATGTATACTACTTTTAATGTTTTTAGTATCTTTTATATTATTTTTACAAAATTAAATACTTACCACATAACCATTGTGTAAATATTTTTGTTAATTTTTTAATAATAATGTTAAAAAAAATAAAATGATGATTATGAATCATTATTATTTTTATGTAATATATATAATATATTTAGACTCAGGGAACCCCATTGATAAAAATATTATATTTATTAAAAACATGAGTGTTGAATTTTTTACTTTTCCTCAAATAAAATATTATAGAGGTCGTAGTCACATCCGAATAGAAATAGAAGTCTGTATTGTTTGATATTGGATGATTTTTTATTTATGTATTTTATTGTAGAAATTTATGTAATTTTTACATGTCCATTTAAATTCCTTATTATTTAAATTTTTACATTATGTTTCCAATTTACCCATTAATGTGGTGGAAAAATTAATAATGTTACAATACATATTGACAACTAATTAAAGTTTACTATTTTGAAAATATAAACCCAATGATTAAAAATTTGGAATCCATTTTCAAAATTAATTACATAGTTGTTGTATAATTTATTATAAAATTAAATCCAATAAATGTGATGAAAAACAGTGTTTATGCCAAATTCCTATTTTTAGTATAAAATTTTTGTATGGTATGTTAAATTATAAAGGTAATTTTAAAAACAATAATTAAAATATTTTAGCTAATAAACATATTAAATTGTAAAAATAGAACATAATATAATTTTACTTTTCTAATAATCGAAATGAAAATATTATTAAAAATAAAAAACAATAACTTCTCACTCTTTATTAAAAATATGAATTTCAATAAAAATATTCAAATTTCAAAAAACAATATTTCTTATATGATTATTTTAGAAATTATATTTATTTTCTCAAATAATATTTCTAAATATTGGAAAAATTAATTATTGTATTCTCTCAGTAAAAACCTAAAATAACATTTATAAGAAAATAATCATCAAAAAATAAAACTGATTAACTCAAAATTGAGTGATTATTCACTAAATATTAAAAAATATATTTAAATTTATTAGAAATATTTTAAATATATTTAAAAAAAATTTAATCCCCTTCATACCTGATATTTTAATGACTATGTTATAATAGCCACATTAAAAAAATATTTGATGTTCCATTAAATCTCAGTGATGTATGTTGTTTAAGTTATCTAAAATCATATCATTATTTTAAAATATTTGTATATCATATTATTCCCTTATTTTGAATTTATTCCGATTAATATAAACTTTTTTAAGAATAATTAAATTTTTTCTAAATGAAAATATGTTTTTAAAAAAATCCCATATCATAATATTGGTTAACAAAACATTTAATTGGAATGAGGGAAAGATAAATACATTTTATATCTTAAATAATATATAAATTGGTTTCCTTGTAGTAAAAAAATGATAATAATTAAAAATTTATACATGAAAGATAAAAATCACATTCATGATTAATATTGAATGGTGGAGAACTTGGTTTCGAGAAAGTGAAGAAACATTAAATCATAAAATTATTGTTATCAAAGAGATAATAGATTTATCGGATATAACAGTAGTATTATAATTTTTTTTCAAGATCTTGTCTTTATATTTGAGGGATTTCATTGCTATATAGACGAAGAATATATTGAAATATATTTACATGACATATAAAAATTCATCATTAAGTCAATTTACACCACAATCTCTTCATTTCCAAAAAATTGTGAGCAATCAAGATATTATTTTTTTACTAAAGAAAAAAAATCAATTTCCAATAAATCTCATAATCCATAAGATAAAAAAAGTTTTTCATCATGTCTGTAATCATTAAAAAATAGCGTGGTTTGTATAAGGTTGGATAATTCCAGAAATATATAAAAAAATTTATGAATAAATAATACACGATTCTCTAAAATTTGATAGTAATATTAAACATAAATCATTATTTAAATAAATGTCATTAATTTTCTCCCATAAATTTATATATGATACCGAAAACTAATGATTAGAATGATTTTATGACATATTCATCCATCATATTTATCCAAATCACATAAATCATCCATATAATCTCAAACCACGAATGTGTATAACAATTTTATATAATCAACAAGATATGATAATTATTCCTTAAATGACCTAATTTATAATTTAACCAACTTAAATTCATATATGAAACAAAATTATAATTCAATAATTATGAGTCAAATAAAATAAAATTATTTTCTATTTACCTTATATTATGAGGTTCCCAAAAATTTTACAAGCACCATAAAAATTATCATTAATCCTCAAAAAAAATTAAACACTAAATTTTCTATCAAATAACATTAATTAAATATCATTTTCCTAACATCAAGGAAATGTTAACCGAAAGGAATAATTATCCATTTTTCATATGCCTTTTAATATACCTCATAAAAAATTGTCATATTTTCACTAAACAATGTTTCAAATATATTTATTTCAATTATTATATATTTAAAAAATCCCCAAACAAAAATAAATTATTGAACAATACTTATGTTTTTTATGATACTTTTTAGATTCTGAGTATATCAAAATTTTGATATACACATCCTCTATTCAATATATTTCTTAAACCAATAATTTTTTTTTATTTACTCGTCCAATGATATGAAATATTTCCTTAATATTACTTTGTTACAACACATTCATGATTTATGTCAAAATCATATGGGAACAATTAATACTACAAATTAATTGATCTGAATATTAGTTTATGCTATTAATATCCCCATTATATCCTAACATGATCTCCATATCTGAAAAAACAAATATTCAAGTACCAGGTTAAATTTTCATTTATGATTGAGGTGAATGATTTCAAATTTTGAAATAAAATTAATGTTATTCCATGGTCCATAGAATATTTTGAGAAATAAAAATTTGTTATATAGATCTAATAGTTTTTTCTAGGTGATTATTATTTTCAATAATTTTTTGAAATATTTTTATCAGTTTTTTTCGATTATACTGATGATTAAATCAGCAATAATGGTTAAGAAGTTTGAGTGAGTTCCCTTTTCATTCATCTTGATAAAGAAATTTTTTTATAGAAAAAAACACAATTCAGACATGAAATGAATAATTCTATACAAAAATTATAATGGTCCTTTTAATGGAAATACCCAGTAAAAATATTTAAAATTTTAACCATGAAATCCTAAAAAAAATGATTAATAACATAAACATTAAATGGAATTTTAACATTAATGGATATATCAATACTTTCAACTTACATCCCAATAATTTAGTAGCATTATTCTGAGAAAATACTTCATGTTAAACCTAATGTTAACATTTTCTCAAATCTATAAAACAAATCACCAAATATGACTAGACACTATAAATTTACATCAACTAAAAACATAAAAGGGGTTTTATATGACATTGAACATATTATAAAAAATAATCTTACGAATCCATGATGGTATATATAACTCATAAGATATCATGAACATTATAATATCCAAAATCATGTAATCCCTACTATGATACCTCCTATAGGAATCATCCATATTGATTATGTATTCTAGTGATATTAAATTAGAGTTGAAAATATGACATTAATAAATATATTTGAGGTAAATATTTTTAGAGTGTTGGGATATAAGTATTTTATAAAAATACTATATATATTCAATGTGTAATATTTTAATATTTAAATATTTTCTCATTATGTAAAATGATTAAAGTGAAACATATTTTTTTCATCAATGATATTCCTAACAATAAACATACCTTTTTTCCCATCAACCATCCATAAAAACTAAAAAAAATATTTTAAAATGTAGTATGAGAATAAAAAAATTCACGAAGGGACATAAAAATGATGAAAAAAATATCATTGAATTCTAATAAAAAATTTTCTTTTTTTCAAAAAAATAGATTAATTTCAATATAAACATTTTCTAATCCAATAAATCAACTTCAATAAATTAAAATTCACATAAAAATTTAATAATAAATAATAATGTTATGATAAACCTCATAATTGTTACATAGAAATCATGATAAAATCAGAAAAAAATATATTTTACAATGTTATACATATCTAAATTATGAAGTAGTATATACATTCATTTAAACATAATATCCTTATAATAACTTGATAAATCATAATATTTCCGTAAAACAAAAAAAAAATTAATAGATTAAACTAGTTGGTCACATGGGGGTACATTTTAATATTTTTATTACAATTTGGATAAAATTTAAATTTACAAATAGAATCACAATCATAGGTACACTTACAAAAACCATTATTTTTATAATTGGAATATATATCGCAGTACAATCCCATAATCTATTATGAGAAAATGAATTGGTGACATTGTTACTTTACCCAAAAATGATGGGAGTTGTATCATGTTCACTTGCACATGGATAATAATAGAGACACCTATACTTATAAAACATTTATAAGAACAATAACCTAATATATGAATTCTGGAATCATAAAAATGTTCCTTTCACCCATAAGAAAATATAAATTTATATTGATATATCAACGCAATTTAAAAAAAAATAAATATTTACAGTATATAGAAGGGGGGAATTCAACATTATAAAAATTAAATCTGATAAAATAATCCAAAAATCAAATAATTGTTATGGAGGTGGGTAATTTCAATTTCACTATATGTGTTAAAATATAACCTCCCCTTTAATTTTTTTTAAATAACATTAAAATATTCAAAAAATATAATTTTTTTCAAAAATATTGGAATTATATAAAATTTAACATATTCGTATTTCATAATTCAATTATTAATCTAAAAATCCAATAAAAATATTTTTTAAAATATGGATTAATAAATAAAACTGAATTTTAAAGGAAACTATAATAATGGATTTTTTAAAGAGTTTTCCTAATCATGAATCCAACTAATCATGTTCGTTATTTATCATTATAAATTTTATAATTATGAAAATTAGTAACATTATTGATAATATTTTTAATGTTTATTAATTTATTTATCTCACTCATTAGCATGTTATGAAAAATCATTAACCATTTATGTTAACATCAGATGTTTTGATTTTATTCATTTCATAAGTCCAAAATGAATTTGTTCAGTTGAATATGGTCAAAGAGAAATTATAACATTATCACTAGTATAATAATACTAACATAATTATCATAAATATACATCAAATATACTTTAAAATCTAATAATTATTTATTGTGTTGAAAAATGAACTACATTAAAATCATAGATATGATAGGTCATATGTACGCAAGAATAATGTTTTTATTTTTCAATTTTCATTATAGAAATAATTGAAGTAATATGTTTCCTTAAATTACGATAATAATATCATAAATAATATATTAATTATTTTACTACAGCTATAAATATATCATATATTTGATGTGGTTATGAAAAATGAATCACATACCTTTGTAGAGATGGTTGTCTACATATATACCCAAATGACATTAACATTATTTAGTGAATGGAAAGGTAACAACATAAATGATATATAATATTTTATAAAGAATAAATATTTCATTAATATAATATAAAAACAATACATCCATTATTATAATCATGATTTGAGTGATTCTGATAGAAAATGAATTACTTCGGTTCATGAATAGGTAGCCTTACGTACTTAATAATTATTGTTTTGCTTTATATTTGATTGAAGAGGAGATAAATTTAGTTTATTACATTTACATAATAAAACATTTTTATATTTATTATAATAGTTTTATTATTTTATAATGTGTTAATACTTTTGTGTTTAAGTGTAATAAGAAATAAAACTAAAACAGGCAGTTAATAATTATACCTCTTCTTTAGAAAACCACTATTTCATTAAACCTTAATTCATTTATGGTTGGTATAATAACTATAATGAAACCAATATTATTTGCGATATTATGTTATGTAGGTATTTTGGTATTTATTTTATCATCCAATCAGTTCTTGAGGTGATATGAAATAAAATTATTACGTGTCAATTTATAAGAGATGGGAGGGAAACACTTTTATTTTCGGAAAGTATTAAATTAATATAACTTTTTTTTGAATATTGCTCAATTTTTTTCATAGAATATAATATTCTGATTATTCTAAATAATCTCATAATATATTTATTATAATATATTTTTTTACATTTTTATCATTATATTTCAATTTTATCCCCAATAAACTTTTAACACTTACAATGACATTATGATTTTTTTTGTAATTTTATGGATAAGATAGATATAATATATAAAAAACGTCCCACAAATGGACCATGTAATATCTTTTAAACCTTATCCTAATAAATAGGATGAATATATTATTATAAATAATTATTTACCATTAAAAAAGTTTTATTTATTATAAAATATAATTAATTTCGGTTTTAGAACAAACTCATTTATAATGACATTAATAACATAAATAAAAATAAAGTGAAACATGAATAATATATTTTCATACATCCATACCATCTTTTATTTATCTCAAAAATTATCAGGACACATTAATTATTTCAAATTTTAGTACTTTTATTATTTATAACATTATATATTAAATATTTATGTTAATAGAATAAATACTATATCTGCATTGTGTAATAATTTAAGGTTATTATTTAATCACTAAAATATAAAAATAAATTATCTTTATGAATATAAATAATTTTACAATAAAATTTATATTTATAACGGAAAATAACTTTTTTTAATCTCCATGTTAAAAATATTATAGTTATTAAAAACAAGAGTGTGACTTTTTTACTTTTCATTAATTAAACTATTAAAATGGACATAATCACATCCAAATAAAAAAATTAATATATAGATTAATATTTTATTAGTACGGATGAAATGGACTCATTAAATATGATATATTCAGGTGTTAAGATCATTTTTTAGTTCTAATCATGCTATTTTGAACATTATAAACTCAACATACATCATATTTTCATAAAAAATACCACTATTTCAAAATATAATGTAAAAATATTAGGGAACTAGTTGTAAAATTTGTACCCATTTCTTCCAAATATAGATTCAATTTTAAAAAATTAAAAATAACGAACTTAAAGAATTTAATTTAAAATTAAACATAAAAAGTGTTATTCAAAATGATTTTTCTAAAAATAAATATCTTAATTATAAATGACTTCATAATAAATTCAATTATAATGTTTATTTTTATAAATTATAATTGGATTATTCTAAATAATGTTTAATAATAAAATTTCAAAACTAATTAAGTAAATAATTTTTATTTTTAATAATATTAGAGAAAACGTGATTTCGGAAAAATGAACTATATTTTAATATTCATATAAATATAAAAAAACTAATATAAATTAATAAATTTCATCAAAAGATAATTTTTATATTATAATTTAAAAAATATTATATATTTTACTAAATAAAATTAATATATTTTATACGCATTATTATTATTATTCTCTCAAAAAATTAATAAAACCCCATTTTTTGAAGAAAACATATATTTGGAGAATAAATTATCTTTAAAACAAATTGAGTATTTTTAAAAAAACAATAAATATATATACATATGTATTTATCTTCAACATTTTATATATATTTCAATATATAGTCAATTTTATTGGTACACTCAAATTAAATGTCTATGTTGTAACAATCATAATTTAATAGTGATATTTTTGATATAATTAATGCTTGGTATTGTGTGTGATATACGTTATAAAAAATGATATCCTTATCTTAAAATATCAGGATATTACACATAGAGTCTAAAATATATCATGGTAAAAAATATAAAATATGTCTCAGTAAATTAAATTTCATTCAACAAATCCCTTATGATAATGGTAACATAAGAATAAAAATATCATAAGTTGGATACCATGAAATAGAATTTCAAATATAATGGAAGGTGTGGAATTTATATTATTTTACTGAAATGGCTTTGTGAATACAACATATATAATAAATTACAAATAAAAATATATGTCTTGTTTCTAGGATTTAAAAATGAAACAAATAAACCTTTACCCTAATTCATGGATTCAACTAATGTACCAAAATCTCCTGTATAAAAAAATGACTATATTAGTTTCCAACATCATAAAAATATTAATATTTATAACATTATAAAAAATTAAATTAAAATTAATATATATATATATATATAATATTTATTAATTAATTTTTTAAAATATTTGGTTTTAGTGATATTGATCATATTTAACTAGTTTCTTAAAATAATTTTTTGTTCATTATTAATCTCCGTAAATTTATCATTACCATATCATAAATAGTAATTTAATTTATTATTCATAATTAATTATAATTTTATAATTTCATTATATCTCTACTGAAGAAGTTTATGGTATTTCAGAACATTGTAAATCCATTTCCTATGTATATTGGTCCAATTTAGAGCCACCATCAATATTGTTTACATATTACCTCTAAGTACTTCCTCATAATCTCTATCATGTTCATTATGTGTTCCATGTATTAGTTTTGATAGATTATACACAAGATCCCTCAAATGTAGATATCAAAAATATTGGGAAACTGAAGCATGACCTCCCTTATGTGTAATAACAAGTGCACATTCTAGATATAAGAAATGTAGTATTTTTGAAAAATAATGCACACCTAATAAATGTTCTATGGATGAAAATATATTTTAAGATTCTACCTACAAACTTGAGGATGCAGTGAGAAAATAGTACCCACACGTTTTCTTTTCATAACAGTAGAATTTCAATGATGAATGTATTCTAAAATGTTAAAATTAAATGCACAATGAATTTAGTGTATATTTCCCCACTAAGAAACATTGTGTTAATTTATTTTCACATGAAATGTTCTCCAAAAAAATACAATGAAAACATTTAAATTTAAACATAAAAAAGTATCTATAGAATTTTAAGGAATAAATATGGGGAAACATATTTTTAAATATTATATATATATATTATCACCATTTTAACTAGTAATATATAGAAAATAAAAAAAAGTTAATATCTGGAAAAGTAAATTTCATAAAAAAATGTTCTTTGATTACATATATATATTAAAAAAATCGTAAAATATTATATGTTAACATTATAAAAATTAATATTTTGTTCATTTATTAAATATATTATCTTGGGAAATTTTTTTGAGATTTTTATTAAATTTCTGATATTTTAGGAATGATTAAAAATTACATTATTCCAAAAATAATGAATTTTGTTACATTAATTGAATATAGTTGTAACATGGAATTTTTTGAAACCATTTTGTGGAAATATTTTTTTTAACATATATTTTAACACTAAAACTATTTATTTTAATTTAAAAAACATTAAATTATAATTCAGAAGAAATTATACCATATTCCTTAAAATTTATTATTATATTATATATTTGTTATTTTAAACATATTTTTATCAGATTTATAAACATAAGATTAAATAATAGATTTTAAATTTGGAATTATAAGATCCATATTTTTTATAATATTTTATTTTATATATATACATATAATTGAATTACATATGAAAAAACAAGTTACTTGTGTAAAAGTAAAATTGATAAAATTGGCCTACTGAAGGGTTATAAGGACCATCATTTTCAAAAAAAGAATCAAATTGGGTGGTTGAGTTATTTTTTTAAAAAATTATTTACATTCAATTAATTTCGAGTTTTTAATCTTTTTCAATTTCAAAAAAGCTTCTGTATTTAAATTTACCTAAAATATTTACAATAATACTATTCTAAACAAATATAAATTAAAATTTCCACAACCAATTTATGAAAAATAAAAATGTCAATTTCATGATGAAATGATTTTTTTTAATTATAATATAAAAATTTTAAACTTTAATTATCTTCTCTTTAGAGGAATTGTTTCTATTCCCATGATTTCCATGGATTCTTATAAGGGAAAGCATAACTCTGAACATGATTACTAATATTTACATCATTTATTTTCTTTTATTGTTATCTTTTCGTGACATATTTTTCTCATTAATATGTAATTGAATCATTATTATTTATATAAATGAAATTATTTTGATATGAAAACAGCCATTAACGAATTATCCCTTTTTTTCATTAAAAATTAAAACATTTGTTCATGCATTTATATAGACAAACTCCTCAATAAAGTACCATTTTTCATTTTTCATGGAGATTTTTTATATAGAAATTATCTTAAAATATGATTCAAAAACATATATATATAAATATTATCATTCTTCTTCTATAAAAATGATAATATTTCATTTGAACCCACTTTCATAACCATACCCAACAATTAATTACGGTATGTTAATTATGGGTCTCACTAACCACTTAATTTAATAATTCGGTAAAATAATATTATGGATGAGAATGAAGATATATTTACAAAAAAAAATATAATTTAAATAATTAATTATTAATTTTATTTTTTTCTTTAATGGTGACATTAATATTAAACATATCAATTAAGATTTGAATATATATTTATTAAATATGGCTAAATCATGCTCGTTACCAATTTCATATTTAATGATTATAACAAAAAATCCAATATAATTAAATTATATAATAAGAAATAATTAATTCTAGTAACATTCATGATTTATTAATGATGATATCTGTGAGAATAAAGTACAAAAACACTAATATTATGAAACTTATTTATACCGATAAACATTCCTCACATATTGTATTGAAAATAGAAAATATATAACTAATATACAAATAGATAATATTTCCAAATGATGTTTATAAAAGTTTGTGTGTATATATATAATGAACTCAAAAATATTATTATGGTTATTTTTTAAAACATGGTATTCAAGTGTTTTAGTGGATGTCATGAATTAAGGTTAGTGGCTTTGAAGACTCATCTTATTTTTGATGTTGTGAAGATTTTATTGACAATGCTTATTAGAAGACTATTTTTTTATCATTAATGACATTATAATTAATATACTTTTAATTTTATTAGTAATTACATTAATGAACATAATTTTTCATAAAGTCCAATGAGGAAAAAAATATCCTTCTAAACGAGAAGATCTTCTATATAAATATTTACTCATTCCCTAAATATCATTATAATTATGTTTTGTAATACATGTATGATTTTATTATTGAAATTTTTAAAAATCTATTTAAATATTTTAAATTAAATAAATTTTCACCATTTTATGATTTAAATTTCAATATATATATTTTCAGAACATTAAAAAGGTTATCAAAATAATACCTTCTTTTTTATCTTACACACCAAATTTTGAAAGTAAAATCACTACGTCCTTTTCAAGGATTATTTAATTGGATTCCTTCTAAAGTGGAATTTTAAAAATATTATTATATTAATTTATTAAATATATATTTTTAAAGTGAGTCATTATATTATCTCTATACATCCATGTTATGAAATGGTTACTAAAAGAACATTTTATTATTCTGCTTCTATTTTCCTCATTAAAATATCTAAATTACATGGAGTTATGTTCTATAAAACAAATTCAATTTTTTTATGAAATATACCATGTTTGTCATTTAAATTCTTATATAAAATTCTCAACATTTGATATAAGGTTATGTGATACCACCTGGAAATGATAAGAAAAATTATTATTCCCATGGGTTTTCATGATATGTTAAATTATTTACATATCATGAAATAAACACATTCACACACACCAATATGTATGTATGTATATATATGCGTGTGTGTATGTGTGGATAATTAGAGGTGTGATCCATAATCTCCCTGTTATTATTTGTTTTATGTTTTATATCTCAAAAGATATTATATCATAGTATTTATTAGATATTTGTTGAAATTATATTCTGTTAATTCATGGATTATACTGACAACATAATTGGAGGGAATTGTTATATATGATGACTCTATGATAATATATAGTTCTATTTAATTTTGAATATTTATTCATTATTTCATTAATCAAGGGAATGTTATATATATTTCACATATGTTTAGAATTATTTTTAGTCGATCATATTTATTATCCAAATATTCTACACACATTTTCTTAAGAATAATTTTTATTATTTGATATTTTTTTCCTCATATCATGATTTATAGAAAACATTTATTTTTAAATTATTAGTTAATAATTAATTTCCCCTGCCTTTGTTTTATAATATTCCAATGATTGATCCCAATGATTAAATAGATATATATTTTTCATCAATAATTAATTTGAGATCAACCAATTTTTTATTTTCCCATTACCCTCTCTATGAAAATGATAAAGCTTATGAAATGAATGGAAGGGTGGATTTTATAGATAAACTATAGTGGAATTTTAAAAACATTTATTGAGTAAATGTCATATATAGACAGATCTCTATGTTAATAAACCCACCATTTTTTAAATTTTGATAATATTTATTTCTTTTAATCCTTTTCTAATATAAATAATTTAATATAAAGATATGTTTAGAAGGGTTATTTTATTAACCTTAGGTATAATCCCCATACATAGTTTTATACTCATTAGATGTTTTCATGTTATTATTATATGGTTTAATGATGATTATAAATGAATATAAACTCTACCCAATTTTATTGGTTTATAACCATTTGTAAAATAGTTGTTACTTTGAAGAGTTTTATTCTATAAAAAATCAATAGATAAGAGATATGGGGTTTTTTATATGTTTTCATTTTCGAAAATATTTAACAAAAATGTAATAAATTACATTTCTATGTTTTTAACCTGTATAGTTTTGTAATTATATATGACAATTTTCGGGAGGCTTTAGTTGTTTTCAAATCTAGTGAGGAATTATTTTTATCACTTGATCATGGTGAATGCATATCAGGCTTCATAAAGAGTATTAGAGTATGATTTATATAACATTAGTGGTTTGGATGTTATATTTTTCTGATAATATATGATTTTCAATTACCTCCATTGGACATTATTTTTTTGAGTGATAAAAAATCTATAGTATGAAAATTAATATATATATTTTTTGGGATTATATATCAAAGGTATTATTTATATTTTAGGAGATTACAATTGCGTTTTTGGAATAATGAATGATTGGTGTAAACCGAAAATTATGGATTGAATAATGATGTTATATTATAGAGATTAATGTTATTTTGGAATAAGTTTTCTATAATTTTTGGTTAATTAAATTATTATTTATCTTGCGTTGTATTTGATTTTATTAAATTGGGGAGTAAATACTTAATTTATTTATAGTTTTTTCATATGGTGAATCATGTAATTTTGTAATTAAATTTGGTTATTGTTGAGGTTCAGTTATGTTGAAAAAAGTATTACTCAATTTTTTAAAATTTTGGATTATTATTTCTTGATTCTTAGGTTATGGAAATGTCTTGGGAATTATATTAATATTTATTTAATAATAATTTTAATACTTAAAAAGAATGTTTTTTGTAACTATTTTAATGATTTGTGTTTAATTGTATACTCTGTGTCTTAGTATGATGTTTAGGTAACTATTATTTCCAAAAAAATATCTAACTACATTTTAAAAAATATATTTTGGAAAATAGTATATTAGATGTTAATTGATTCTATTTTTGAAAAATAACATTATATTTTTATACGAATAGTTTCAAGACTAGTTATAAATATAGGGGAGATAATCTCACAAGACTTTTATACCCTTATTGATGACATTCCATGATTTTTTCTAGAAATTCATCCTTAAGTGACATTCAAACATTTTATAATATTCATGTATCTTTCAAGAAACTTTATAAAATATCCATAACCTCCATTATACCATTAAATACTAATGAATAATTTATTATCAATGATCAAATATTGAAATCCCAAATTCTTTATGATTCTCAATATATGACATATCATCATTGTATTTCTAAATTTTTCAGTCTATAAAAAAATAGAGATCCACTATTTTTTGAAGAAGCTAAAAATGATGAATACCATCTGGAATCATATATGTATTTCATTTTCATTTTTTCATTTTTTTTAATTTTCAACTATATTAGAAAAAAAAATGTAAAATTTGAAAAGGGTTTCTATCACACAATCTTATAATAATCATGTTTACTTAAATGGTTTGAATCTAATGTTTGAAAATGATACTTTTATAAAACACATGAATTATTTTAATCAGTTTATAAAAAATGTAAAATATGTGTTTGTAAGAATAAATAATGGGTTTTAACAAAAGATTAATTTTTTTCCATATTATGGAGTGTTTCTGGTCTTGGATATTTCAAAAAGTTAGTTAATATTTCATACAATGTTGTAAAAAAATTTAATAGATTAGAAAACTATTATGAGTAAATTAGTCAAAATATTTCCTCTAATATAGGAAATACGAATTGTAAATTCCAATTTATCAATTTTTATGAAGTAGCGTCGCAAATATTTATGGTTATGAAATTAAAATTAATGTATCTAACCCCCCCCCCCCCCCCGCACAGAATGGCGGGTGCATGTGTCATGATACATCTACATTGGAATGAGTATAAGGAATCAAATACTGAATGACTGAAGAGTATAATAGTCTAGGTAAAATAGACACATACATGAGTCTAGTATTAAAAATGAACACACTAAATGAAAAATAAAATTTTTTCATTCAAGGATAATAACCCTTTTATATTGTGTCTATCCTTTCAAAACATTCTTAGTAATATTAAGTGAAACTTGGTGAAAAAATCATAATATTGGTGAGATGAAATCCTCAGTATGTGTAAATATAGTTAAAGAAATAATGAATCAATTAGAATAATAAATAGGGAAACGTAATACCTGATTTCACATGACCTATAATCAATTAACAAATAATGAATTGTGCAAACAATATGGGAATTTAAATTAAAGGAATCAAATTCCATTCAAAAAAATATAACGAAAAGACAATATGATAAGGTAAGAAATTGAAAACACATGAAACCTAATTAATAAACTTTGAAAAAAATTAATACTTACCTTTTTCATAGTGAAAGTCTCATAGATCATAAATACTAAATCAAAATAATGTAAATTGTTAATTATTTGATGTCATTTCTTATAGAAATGAAAACTATATTTCCAAGACCTTTCACATGAATTTTTAATACTATATTTATAAAACCCATTCAATTTTTAGTACATATTTATTTCTTGAGAACATATATATATTCTTTGATGGTATATATAATGTTTGGGTCCCAACCATTATTTGTGGTCCCAACTTTTCTCCATATCAAATGATCTAAAAAATTAATATTCCTTATCAACTATTTTTATTGAGTAAATAATACATATTTATCAATATTTCTATAGATAATTAAATAACTATAAAATTAAATACCATATATATAAATTTTAAAATTTTTTGGAAAAAAATATGTCAATGATAAATGATATGTATAATAAGGGGAAATTAAAAGTCTAACGATCTAGAAAAGTGAATATTTCATGGGAACTAACAAACGAGTAAAAGAAGTGAATGTCAATTCTATCCTTGCCTAAATCAATTGGAAAACATTCATAGGAATAATAAATATAGTATCAATAAAACATATCACCAGTGGATTAAAAATAAATTTTTGATTTTTTTGATGAATTATAGTACTATAAAAATATCCGTTACAAACATTTTTAAAGATATTATCATTTTTATTTATATTTTTTTAATATATATTCATTTTAATATCAATATTGAAAATATTTTCTTGAAAAATGAAACATTTAGAATTTAAAAGGATGAATCAAAGAGATTAGGGAAATTTTAATATGTACATGTCCTATATGGTAAAAATAATATTCCTTTGGCATTATAAAAAGTTTAGATAATTATTTTTTTAGAGAAAATACAAGACAATTCCATTGATAACATTTTTAGTAGAAAAAGGAAAAACATGAAATTAATAAAGAATTTATGAAATGATAAGAACATTTTCCAATATATTTTAATAAAATGTCAATTTTAGAAGAAAACGGGTTCAATAACTAAAGGGAGAAATGAAGTAATGTTTTCTTGAAAACATTTTCTCAAAAATTTTGTGTACCAAAGAGTAGAAAATGTTACTATTACTTGTAAATGGTCATTTATAACCATAATAGAAAAAATTTTAATGGTTTATTAGAAAATGATCAATTATTTTTCTTCTAATGTATATTTAGGTGTAAAGAATCCAAAACATAGTGAAATTATGAAATAAACCTGTAAAATGACCATAATATTGACATGGGAATCATTTAATGAATAAATTATGTTTGTATAATGTATATACAAATAATAAATGATGAAATAAAACATATATATATAACTATTATCACACATGTAATTTTTGAATACTAACATACACAAGAATGTATCGTAACCCAATGAAAAGAAATAGGGTTATGATATTTTTTCCACTTGGTAAATTGGAAATCAAATCTCCATTGAATAAAAATTTAGAATTAAAACTCAAATTGACATTAAGATAGAACAATTCATGATATAATATACCAAAATGTGTATTATACACAACACAAAAATGAAGTGTGTGGAAAAATGACATTTTATCTCATGGATATAAAAAGTGAGATGAAAATCCCTTACCTGGAATTTACTTTTAGATGAATATCCTATAACCTATTGTAAAATTATTTCGGCCCACCAGATATAGTGATTATTGGAACAAGAAGACCCTACAAGAAGAAAAATCTAGATGAGGATTTAGAGAAGGAGTGTTCAAAAAATTAAAAGGCTAATTAATTTTTAAAAATGAGTGTGTTTTAAATTTCCATCGGGATGAGACTCTTAATGCTTGTGAATCCCAACCGAACAACCATACAAATGTAGATAGTTGGCATCACGATATAGAATGTGGGAATGATCATTTCCATGTATTTATAGACTTTATATTTCCTATATTACCTACATGTATTATAATCTATAAGACTATGGGCCTTGTAAGGGTTCCCCTCATCCCTTGAAAAAGATTTTCTAAAAAACAATCTATAAAAACAAGGCCTTCATGCCATTCCGGGAACAAATATTTTAACTATTTTGGGTGTTAAGTACCTAGTTCTTCATGTAAGTTGTGAATTTTTACATGTTGTTCCTATATTCGATATATAATATCATAATGTAATCTATTATTAAGAAATATTATATAATCATTATGTATGTATTTATAATTATCCAAAATACTTGGGAATAAGAAATGGAATACACTCTTCATGGAGACGGTATGTCGTACATATGCATGATTGCTAAATCCATTTCCTTTTCATATAATATAATGAAAATTAAATTATATATATGAATATTATAATTATTGTATCATATTTATTTCTAATATTTCATATGGTTTTATTAAAACCATCCTTTATAAATTACATGTATATCATGAACTATTCAAATCACTTTGAGTAGACGGTAGTCTACACTTCCACAAAGGATGTAATCATATTTTCACTAAATGGTACTCATAATGGTATATGTTCTATAGAAATTAAATGATAATAAATTAATTATAAATATAATATATATCATATATAAATAGTATGTCCATCATAATTCCCAATAAAGAGATTTGGTAAAGGAAAAAATATACAACATCATTTTGTGAGGCGGTAGTTCGCCAAACACAAAGATGGTAATTCAGTTACTTATTGGATTGATGTTTCTTTAATTATAGACCAATAAAGAAAAAAAATAAGTATATTTATTATATTTTTTTATTATATTATCATGTAATAGTAATATATAATGTGGTGGGAAATATAAATAAAACAAAATATCTTGAGGATGTTTATTACCTCTTAGTTGGGTAACTCCATTTGGTTTCCACCATAAGTATTCCTTTGATAGATTTATGACATAATATAGTTTTATAATATGATTGGATCTATTTTGAGAATCTATTTTGGTGGATATTGGTCTAGCTAAAGTGCCTTGAGGGGTCTTATGAAGTGGAATGATTGAGTGCCTTTTTATAGTGGAGGAGTGGCATTCTTGTAAATTTTTGAAAAGAGATTTACACCAATGTTTGTCGAATGAAAACCGTCCATAATAATTGAAATAATTATATAATATTTATTATTGGATTTTTATATTTCCAAAAATGACTTTTTTCATCTTTTAAGGTAATTTTGGCAATTATGTTTAAGGTTTATTCTTTTGTTTGATGAATTTTTTCATTATCGTTGTAATTAATTTTAATCACATTCACTAATATATTTTTTTTTAATATTTTTAACCTATATTAAATTACATATTCTTATTATTTTAACAAAGGAATCCATTTTTTAAAATTCGTATAATAGAACTGTGAGAAATTAATTTAAATTTATCTTGTGGATGGGACTACAAACTAGTTTTTAATCTAAGATTTTGAATTTTTTTCTATATTTGAATATTCAACTTAAAATATAAATAGATTAAAAATTCCTAAATTGGTTTAGTTTTTATAAAACTATTCTAATTATACTTAAAAATTTAAATATATAATTTATCTTTATATATGAATTCGATTCAAAATATTTTCTGTATTAATATTAATGTATTGGTCGCTATTAATAAAAAAATATCATAGAAAAATTAAAAAAATTCCCCCTAACATGATATTTATGTTTTAATTTAAAAAACAATGATTATTTTTACCTATAATAATTATAAAAGAGCTAAAAATTTAATTTAATATTGTCTTTCCATTAAAAAGTGATAATAGTGGCATTATAAAAATACTGGTTTTATGTGAAATATTTGGTTTTCTCTTATCTTATGACTAAAAAATCTATTGGTTGAATGTAATAATTATTTTAATGAATAATATATATATATATATATCATTAATATCCCTAACTAATATTAATTAGACTACGTTATTAGAATAAAAAAATTGGTTAAAAAAATAATTTTCAATAAAAAAATTCTCTTTATAATCAATTTGTTCTTATATTCATTTTTAATTAATTTATAACCATTTAATTAATTAAATATATTTTTAATGGACAAAATTTAATAATTTATTAAATATTTATCATAACCTCAAATTTAACATCTAGGTTATATCATAATATAAATAATTTTAATTTTTATAATATACTGTTTATCAATAAAAAATGGTATTCTGGGTAACATAAGCTATTAATGAAATTTTTTATTGGATATAAAAAAAGTTAACACAACATTTCATACATTTAAATTTATAGATTTAATTATTTAGAAATATAAATAATATTTAAATGTCACAAGATATTATATTCCCTTACATTCATGTTGTTTATGTTATACACGCTATCGAATATGATATTCTTATTTTAGAATTTTGGGACATTAAATTGTAACCACCATAAGTAAATTGTTTCCTCATATTCAAAATAGTAAAGTTGTAATAAATATATTTATATTTACTTTTTTTAAATCTCAAATCATGATAAGTGTTCTTAAAATATCATATTTAAAAGAAATAATGTGATGTACAATGGTCACATAGGCCAATATATAACAAGGTATCTATGTAGGAGAACATTAGTGGAAATTATAGATACAAACATGGTGACAAATAGTTAATATTTATATGTATTGGTTGTGGTAATCAATCAAGATGAGTTGAATTATGAATGGATTGTTGATTTCCACAAGGCCATAAGTACTTGATCTTTTTAAATATCATGGGTTCAACAATAAATAATATATTAAGATAAATGTTTTTGATCATATTATTAATTTTGAATAATTTATTTACTACCTATTAATATAATGAATTATAAAAAATAACATATTTCTATAAAAAAAATACTCATCCCTTTTTCTATTTTGATAAATATCTAATTCACCCATTACTTTAGGAAATGGATATACAAAATTTACATTAATTCATTAAGCACTAAAATAAAATTGTATCAGATAGTAGGTCCCTTTAAATATTGTAATGACTATCTATTTGTCTCTAAATATTATCCAAATCCAAAAGGTTAATAATTAAATATCTAAACATAAAATGTGGTAGTTATTAATTAGTATTTATTTATTAAATTATTCAACTAGAAACACAGACATATTAACAAGGACATTGCGTAGTTCAGTGGATGGAATTAAATCCTTATTTTTCTTTGGGAATGGGTTCACATCCCGTTACCTAATTAGAATTGATGGGATGTCACCCATCATACATGGAATCTATTTCCAAAACCATATTTATCAATATGGTTTACATCCATGATATTTAGTAATCAAATATCCTTATAACTATGCTTTTCAGTACAACCTCAATATATAATTAATTCATGAATTTATTTCCACATAAGACCTTTTTTGTTATAGGGTTAATCCTTGTGAAGCATTAATTGACATGGGTAATTCCCAGGTTCCATGTATTTAAGGAAATGTACCATAAATGGTTCTTTTCGATGTGATTTATTTCATTTAACCAAACCCTTTATTTTTCCATTGTAATTATTTGATTTATGTAATTTTTTCCAATAAATAACTATTTTCTCTATTCAATTGAGAAATATTTATAGGTGCCTCCCTCTATATTTCATGCATAATAGAAATTGAACCTTATTTGATGCATGTTCTCTACTACATGAGATCTAATAAAACACCATCTGTGTCTTCTTTGGTGGGTTGGAATGTTGGTAACAGATTTTATAGTTATTCATATTATAGTAAAACTTATTAAGAATAAATACAACATCAATCAATCCTATCAAAAACTCGTTTGGTTTCTAATTTTCCCCACCTTTCCCTTCAAGTTCAATGTTAACTTCACCCTTTCGGGTTCCAACCATTGACTAAAACCAGAAAGCAATGTGTGAGTAACAATACTCACTGTGAAAAATGAATATGATCATTTAGAGGATATAAAATTAATGAAATATTATTTTTAATTTAAAAACCCACATGATTAGACTAGGTTATTAATTTTTATCACAAATTAAAATCCTACAAAATTGTTTGATATGAAAATGCGAATTATCCGAAAAATAACCCATATGAGTGAAAAACTAGGTGAAAAGTAAGGCTTGCTGTCATATATCTGTTTACACCTGAGTAAATATCGATGCAGCTTGATGGAGTTTTCCCCCCTGGGTAAATCTTTTCTAGAACCACATCGACAAGTAGTATCCAAAAAGGTATGTATTTTTATTAATGACCACATAATCACTATCATTATAAATCATTAGGATGTTATTATATACATATATTCAAATTATACATTATTTATATGTTTTATAACTTAAGATATCATAAATCAAGTTCCCAAGTATGATACTAAACTTCCTTTGATGCCAACTATAGTGATCTTATGCCAAAGTTCCCAGAGCCAATGTCATGCTACCGTTACATTGGCATGATGAAAAGAACTCAAATCCCTTTGGACTAAAGAGTTTAGTAGTATTTTTAATCTCTATCGACACAAGAGTATTGTATTACTAATTAATACCCTAATTAAAAAAAAATCATTTGAGTATAAAAACATCATTCAATCTAGAATATCTGGAATAAGATTATCCACAAACATTAAGGATTTTTGGATAAAGGAAACATAATAAGGGTGAGATAAAAATCTCACTAAGGATAAATAATGCTGAAGAAATAATGAATCAATGAGAATAGTAATCCTAAAAGGTAATAATTGAAGATTTGTACCAAGCTATCAATAAAATGAGAAAGAAGTGTGTAAAGAATATTGAAAGGATAAAAATGGAATCACAAGATATTCAAATATATAGATAAGGAATAGTCATCATGGAAGTGTAATTATCTAAAAACAATGCAACGTAATAAATATACTAATAATGAAATAAATATATAGACATTATCATAGTGAAATATCAGGGATAATAATTACTGAATGAAAATGAGGGAACATATTATTTATTGGAAATCATGTCTAAGGTCTTTGAAAACCGATACAGTCATGTCCATTCACAAGGTAGTTTAAATCATCTGGTTGAATAGCCATTAATTTTAGAGGCTTATTTGTCTAATTAGAACCTTTACATGCATCAAGTGGCTATATAAAGTCTGATCTGCAACCTCTATTTCCAATCCAAATCGTTCCTCATATCGTATAATTGAATCAAATAATTCACCATCGAAAATATCCACATTGAATAAAGAATACAGATTTATCAATATTTTCCTAGATAATCAAATAACTATGAATGAAAATACCATAAATATATATGGTATATGGTTTTGGAAATAAACATGTCTAGGATAAATGATATTGATAATTAGGGTAAATTCATTGTCTAATGATAATAGAAAACTGAATATTTTTAGGGGAATAACAATAGAATCAAGGAATGTAATGAAATTAATATACTTATCCAAATTAATCATAAAATATAAAGTGGAATAATTAAAACTATATCAAAACAACATAACCCATTTAGAGTAAAAATAAAGGGTCATTGATTATTTTGAATAAAAATATATTTAAAGGGTCTTTTAAAACATTCTTGATGGAAATACCTTTTTTGTGGAAAAATTGAAAAATTAATTCATTCAAAATAACATTTATTTTTATTTATATTTTACACATTAAAAGGAATGTTTGATGAAATGATGGTGGTTAAATGCATACATATCATAAAAGGTAAAAAGAACATTACTTTAGCCTAGTAAAAAGGTCAAAAAATTCCTTTTTTGGACTGTAATAAGCATATCATGTTCAAAATTTTGAAAAATTAAATATATATAAACATGTATTTATAAATCATTTTTCAATGGTTTAAATAACTTTTTAACAAATTTTAATAAATCATTGCCTCTTGAAGAAAATAGTTTCTCGTACTAAAGATATAAATGAATTAAGGTGTTATAAAAAATCAGAACATTTTTTAGTACCAAATTGTAACAAAGATAAAATTACATAGAAAATAAAATGAATATATAGAGGAAAATAAATTAAATGGTTTTTTATAAAATTATCAAATAATTTCCTTTAATGTAAATTCATGTTTAAACAATCTCGTACAAAATTGGATAGTGATGTAAACTATTGAACAAACCATAATATTGATGTGAGAATTAGTCAATAAAAGAATTATATTTTTGTAATTTAAATCCCCAAAAAGAAAAGTGGAAATGACAGATATATTCTAAAATGTTATCATACATATAATCATATAATATTAATGAAAGAAAAGAAGTAATAAAACCTAATAGAAAGAAATTGGGTTAGGAAATATTTTCCCACTTTGTATATTTTTCCTCAAATACATATTGATGAAATAATTTAAAATCAAACATCAAATAATCTGTAGATAAAAAAATTCATTGTATAATATATCAATATTAGTAGTATATACACCACACAAAAAAGTGGTGAATAAGAAATTTTATCTCAAAGATGTAATAAGTGAGATGAAAATCCCTTACCATGTATTTCCTATTCTCGTAACATCCATAAAATTCTTGTATAAATGCTTTTTAATATTTTAATAACTTATTATGGAACCATATTAATTTTTATGGTTTAATATATGATCTTGATTTAATATATTATTACTCTTTGTTTAATATTCCTTCATTATTTTCAATATTTTGAGTATTAATAGCCTAATATCTAAAGTATTCTTTTTTATTTTATTTAGAGTTCATACAACGATTTCATCATCGATATGATTTAATCAATGATTTAAATATCATATATATATATATATATATATTAATAATAATCCCTCATATTTGGAGGTAAGAAATGGAATACACTGTTCATGGAGACAATTTGTCGTACGTACAAATGAACAATAAATTTATTTATTTTTTATATAAAAATAATGAAAATGAAATTATCTATTTATATATTATAATTCTAGTATCATATTTATGAAAACCATGAATGAATCACATTACTTTGAGGAGTCGTTAGTCCACACTTCCACAATTGATGTCTTCGTATTTACACAAAAAAGATAGCATAAGGGTATGTGTTATATTTAAATTAATGAATAAATATGAAATTATAAATATCATTTATATCATATATAAAAATAGTTACCATCCTAATTTCTAACAATTATAGGTGGTAATGGAATAATGATAGGCAATTATTTGTGAGGTGATAGTTCCTTACATACATAAATGGTATATTTTTACCCCTTAGCTAGAATTATGTCTAATTGTAGGACTAACCCGTATAATAACCACATATAAGTTTATTTTGGATACTGTTGTTATAATATAAACATTGAATAATATGGTTTTAGGTGGTAGATATTGAAAATTTAATAACAGATCTTGTGGAAGGGTGTTATATATTGTTTGTGTAACTACTTTTTCATTTCATCAAAGGTATTCCATGGATGGATTTATTCCCAAGTAGAGTCTTATAAGACGATGATTGGAATTTTGGGGATCTATATAGGCATATATTGGTTGAACCAATGTGTCTTTAGTTGTGTGAGGAAGTGGGAAGGGTGTGTTCATTTTTATAGTGGTGGAGGAGTGCCATTCATATGAATTATTGAAAAGTGAATTTCAACCTTGTTTTTACTACGAAATGTTTCTCCAATAATGTACCAAATGTGATAAAATATAAGATAACATTGAAATATTTAGTGAAAAAGTATTTTGGAAAATTTTGAATGTAATTTTTTCTGTTATGATTATGTTTTTGTTGCTCGTTATGCAAATATTCCCTTTAATCGTTGTAATTAATTTTAATCACATTCACAAATATTTTTCATCATAATACAATTTGAACATATTTGACATTATTTATTATTTTGATTACAAATATGAAATCCTTTCTTTTATGTTTCATTCATATCAGTGGAAGGAACTAATTTAAATTTAACCCCAAAAACGTTACAACAAAATAGTTTTTTAAAGTAAGATGTTCAAAATATTGTGTTGTTTTGATATTCAATTTCAAAGTTAAATTAATTCCATTGAACTAAATTGTATTAATTAAAAAATATTTATCTAATTAATATTTAAAATTATTCTAAAATATAATTTACCATTATAAATAAATTATATGAAATGTAGTTTTGAATTAAAATTCCTTATTTTTCACTATTAATCAAAAAATGAATCTTTACAAAAAATATACATAAAATTCACCCTAAAATATTTTTGATATTTATATTACCAAAATCATATCTATATTGAAATATAAAATTTATAAATCTTTCAAAAATTGAATTTAAAATAGGCTATCTATTAAAATGAAGTAAAATTTGTTTTAGATAAATAATGGCGTTGTTGTGAAATATTGGTTGTACACTTATTTTATTACTATAAATAAAATAGGAAAAAATTTGAAACTATTTGACTGTATATTATATATATATATATATATTCTATTTTTATCACTCTCTAATTATAAGTAATTTAATTTTTTTGATAAAATAGATTTGTGGGAATAAAAATGGGTTTCTATAAAAACGTTCCCTCTATATTCATTTAGAGATTATATTCATTTCTATATAACTTTTAACCAATGAAATAATATTATATTTCTAAAAAAATATACATTTATATGTTAGTTAATACTATTTATAAATTTTAATTTACTTCCTACTTTATATATTTTTATAAATAATAATATTTTTAATAATTTATTACTTATCTATAAAACTTTTTATTATGAGTATGGAATGATATCAAATAATGTATTTATTGCGTATAGTAATGTTGAATTATAATTTGATGAATTCATATATATATATATATATATATATTTAATTTATTTAAAAAATAAATTATATGTTAATTTCAAAATATATTATATTCCTTTACAATGTCGGTCTTCGGTGTGATACACGCTATCAGATACAATGTTCATTCATTAGATTTTCAGGGTGATACAATCTAATTTCCTGAATAGTGCCTCATAAAGAGTTTTCAAAAAACTTGTTTCCATCAAACGATTATACCAAAATGGTGTCACCAGTCAGAGAGACACATTTATGGTTGCACTAGTCATGGTCTCACATAGAAACGATAACAACGTAGTGGTCGCACCGTTATGGTCACACATCGAAATTGTGGCACTGCTTATGGTGTTCCATCGAACCAGTGGTACCATGATGGTTTCAGTGATTATATTGTTCCAGAAAACTGGTGGAACCATGGTGGTGGTGCCGTCGTGGTCATACATTCATAGTCACACACATAAATTGTGGCACCATTACAGTGTCTCACCAAACAATGTCCCACACATTTTTTTCTTCTAGTTTCCGACTTTTTTCTAGTTCTTCCCCTACAATGTCCCCATTGATGTAAAAGTGTTTTAATACCCCATTAAAATCCATTAAAAGACCATAAATTATATTTAAAATCTCCAAGATCCCGATTAAAACTTAATTACCAAAACATGTGGCTTTATCCCTAGTGTCACACCCATTCCCCGTACATTCCAGTTCTGCCCCTATTATGTGTTTTCCTCTGTTTAAATGGAACCCTTTAACTCAAAACCTTTATGGACACATCTCTGATGAGAATTATTAAATCAAAATTAATTACATTGTTTGTAACCACCAAACCATGTAGAGAATCCATTATCTACCTTTTATGCGGTTCAATGATTCATATCCCGTAACTCGAGGATCTCACCAATTACCGCATGTGGATTATATCTTCCTCATGGTTGTTATCATTCATTTCCTTGGAGAGTTTGGAGTCACCCATCCTGTGGCCAGTTTGTCACCTATGGTAGAGCCTTTCATTATCACTCTTGGATTCCTTGGAGTTCCTCCCATGCAAGTTATGCATCCCCAGTTCTTGGCGTGTGGAGAAAAACATCGTTATTTGATAATTGAGTTTGGGGTTTTCCTTTGTCTCTCTTTCATGTGTATCATGAAAGGTGGGTATGATTGTCTTCCTTTGAGGATAGATGTAACCAAAAACTAAAAAATATATTAAATGGTTTCTAAAGAATGGGGGATGTGTTTGATGATGTTGGTGTAATCTCTTATCATTACTTATATGTCGTGAATTGTATTTTCTTATGCCCACTGAAAATAGTGGTCTTTGGTGGTCATTCCTTGTGCACTAATGAAACCCTATCTTATGGGATTATTGAATTACTGTAACAAGGAATATAGGTTAATTATTTAAACTCAGTTGATTAAATGGATGTCAAGTGAACAAAAAATGTCAGTGTGGTCACCCCGACTAACCAAAAGGAAATAAGGAATTAAATGAATTGTGTCTTTGAATATTAAAACTCCCATTCATTGTCTTGATAATTTGTGTGTTTGTTTTTTATGATTCTTGTGGGGTGACATTGATGGGGTTAAGATACCCTATTGTTCGGTTGATGGTTTTAGGATATGAGGTCGTGTAGGCCCGTATGTTGGGGCTTGGTTTGGTTCTAGTACATCGAGGGATCTCATAGATCACTTTTGTTATTGTGACATAACAAGACAACCGACTGTGAATACTTAAATTGATACATGACTATTTTACCTTCCTTGTCTTGTGGCTATGTCTGTTAGTTGATTGGTACTAAAGAATTATATAAATGGAATCACTATAATAGGATAACAAGAATGGTTTCTATGGGGAATTGTTTTCTAGGAAGGAGTTGTGACATAGTTTTGGTTTTTTTGGTTTCTATGAATGAATATTAATGAGCGTGTGTGTGTATGGGCTAATTTTGGAACCCCTAGTGATTTATTACATATATGTATAATTTATTTGTCATGCTTCTTATTCGCACCCCATCCAAGTTGATCACATCATGGGGAACACCCCAATTTCATGGGGGAGGGTGTTTTTCCCATCACTATTATGAGTGTCTTGTTATTAGCTCCTTTTCAGCTCCCTTTCTTGAGTAGCCCAAGACTTTCCGGGTTGGCTGTGACGGTATGAGGTCTATTATAGCCCATGATTCTTTAGTTGGGGAGTGTTGATGTGGTTGGACCAGGTTTGTGAGGACAGGTTGTTTCCCAATTGGCTTTAGGATGAGGCCTAGGTGTATTCGGGCATGGCAGTAGTTATTCGGGCCCAGGTGTCATCAGTCATGGTAGTAGTTGTTCTAGAAGAGGTTTCTGCGGGCATGGTTCCATGTGGTTGTGGTGGCCCAGGTGTTTACATGCGTAGCTGTGGTTGTGGTGGCCCAAAAGTTTGTTATTTCGACGGAAATGGGGCTGCGGTGAGAATGGCGGGAGAGGTCTAACACGTATGACGTCCTCAATAACTTGTGGGAAAGTTGTGTGGGGTACCCAAACATCGATGTGTTTTCAATATTACATTATATGACTGTATTTATTTGAGGAGTGTTCCTTGTGGAGAATTGGGTGGATATTTTCCTTTTTTATGTTCTTCAGTTATCTTCTTTTCTCATATGGGCATTATAATTCATCCCCACTTGTGAATGAGAGCATTTGGTAGTCCCTAATGAGTATACCTGTATTCTCACCCTATGTATATAAAACTGTTTTCAAATTTCCAGGAGGACTTTAGGGACCACGCGAGACCATATTATTTTGGACGCTGGGACCATTAGTTTTTCTACTTTTCTTTTCTTTTGGTACTTCCCTTTGGAGTTTTAATGTATTGTATCACATTATATTGGAATATGAATATGTGATTAGATTGTATCTGGATCTACTCTTAATTATAGTTTTTATAATGTTTTGTGTTTTTTATCTTTTCTCCTGGTCCTTTTAAAAAAATGTGTAATGACCCCTATATCACATATGCTTTTATACACTTGGTTCAAGTCACCACTCCGAGGCATATTGATGGCGAGACACGAATGTTATTATCTCTCTTTCAACATGAAGAAGGAAGGGTTTGGAAACGTTTTGTCCCTTCCCTCATCTTAGTGAAGGAGGGTCATAACAAAATGGTATTAGAGGTATGGTTGAGAGATTGGATGGAGTCTGGGGTTACGGATAATGAGGACTTCATTGGATGGTAGGGAAATAATGTTAGATAATCTTGGTCCATGAAATAGGCTACGGAATACCAGCTAGGATGCGTGATTTTAGGGCCCCCGGTGATCCGATGAAAAGACTATGGACCTACCAAATGACCATGTGAGGCTACACTGATTGTAGGGTAGATACCCAAGGAAAGGTACATGAATCAAAATGAATTTTGTTCTTACGTGTCATGGGTATTTTGGGAATTTTAAAAATATACAAGAAAAATTTAAAATCAATGTTCTACACTACTCGGTATTATGAATTCCTTGCTTACTATGTAGCTATGGAACCGAGAGAACGACCATGGGTAGTACGGGTGATTGAGGCCCAAGAGGATGATTTGGCTAATCAGTAGAGGGATGATTGAGAGGAGGATGACAACCAGTTGTAGAGGGAGAATTTTTCCATTAACTTGCAGACCCTCAGGATGTACGAGTGAAGCATCTCAAACACAGAAAAAGAGAGATGGCTTGAGGAGATGGGGATAGATTTCAAATTCATCTAGGATCTGACAGAGTACTGGGTTCCTATAGATGTAATCTAGATGAGGGGAGCAGCGTGTCAGTGGTGTACACTCTATCATAGGGAGAATATGGAGGATGAGGTTTCATAGAATGAAATCGTGAGGGAGATTTGGGCGCAATTCCTCTCTTCCACAATGAAGGCTGATAAGATGAAGGTGATACTCTCCCTTATGTATGGGATCATGTCAGTGAGGGAGTTGGGGATCATGTTCAAGTATATCCATCTATTTTCTATAGACCACTTTATAGATGTGGAGTCCTGAGAGAGACGTTTAGAGGAGGAACTCTGAAATTCTATTCAGCATGTTGCTACTAACTTTACTATACCGACGTACATGGAGGGTCAAAATAAGGATTATGTGGTAAATATGATGCATATGCTGGGAGGTGTACCACGAGAGGGGAAGGTCCTAGCAGTTGTATTTTCGATCTCTCGTTCCTCACCCATTCTTTTTTGGCACATGACCGAGATGATTCATCTATGGAAGTCATGGGAACCACTGGAATCAGTGCCCGGACTGAGTGCAGTATAGTGGAGGTCTTCAGGTTCAACACATAGCTCAACAGAATTAGTTTCTAGCCAATCCCTTTCATTAGAAGCTGCATGGAATGCGATCACACACTCCTCTAGGAGAAGATGTTACATGAGGAGGCCATCCTCAGTGCAATCCTCAGGGACCTCGACCTGAGCATGGTCGTGGTGGTGGCTAACAACCAGGTTTATTGGGAAGCTAGGCATGGGAAGTTCCACGCCGTAGACGCATCAGTTTGAGTGGGTCTAGTGGTCATTCGATGTATGATCATCTTTTTTAGAACTCATTCATGCACCTTGTTTGATTTAGGATCTTTACACTCCTCTGTAGCACCCAGTCCATCCCATGATTTGTCTCTAGACGCTGATATACTTCCCGTGGCCCTAGTTTTGAGTATGTGAGTCAGAGGTCAGACCAAAATTCCTCATGTTTTCGGGAGATGTAAGATAATGATCGGACAACCTCAGTATATTGGGGAACCTCTTTTGATATATATGTAGCCATAAGATGTCATTTTAGTAATAGAATAACTCTCTTTGGTGTGTGTTGTTATCCACTACTTCTGAACATGGGTCGTGTTTTTATATATGGGTGGCTAGTGTGTAGTTTTTGTTAGCAACTGGGGTTTCCAGGAGGGATGTTGGTGAGTTGAGCCCCCCTTTACTTATTAGATAAAATTTTAGTGGAATCAGTAGATACAAATATGGTGGAAGTCACCAGGTTTGTCAGTGAGTTCAATGACGTCTTCCCTCGAGTTGTGGTGATTGTACCCTCTCGACGTGATGTTGAGTTCAGGATAGGCTTGCTACCCAGTGCCCGTATGATTTTTATGGCTCCCTATCGGATGGTGCCTTTTGAGTTATGGGAGTTACAGATTAATATTTACAAACTGATGAATACGGGTTTTTTTCAACCAAGCACGTCACTATGGGGTGCTTCAGTCTTGTTTGCAATGAAGGTCGATGGTTGTCTCAGGCTTTGTATAGATACATGAGGCTGAACATGGTGACAGTCATGAACTGTTACACCCTCCTGAGGATCAATGAACTTCTTGAGCATCTCATGGTGGGAAATATGGTTTTTCATGATTGATCTGGAGTCATGATATCACCATTAGATGTTTAAGGAAGGTGACATCTCGAATACTACCGTCAGGTGCAGATATGGGCAGTTTGAGTTGTTTTTCTTGCCTTTCGGTGTTTCGAATGCACCAGCCATGTTCATGGGGCCCATGAAAATTGTCTTCCAGGAATATCTGGTCTAGGTCATAGTCATGCTTATTGACGGCATCCTGATATACCTTGGAAATGAGGAGGATCACACCGAGCATCTGAGGATGGTTTTTGAGGTCCTCTGATAGCACCAACTCAATGGGATATTGTACAGGTGAATGTTCTTGACATGGGACGTGAAATTCCATGGACATGTGGTGTTTGAGATGGTGATATTATTGGAACCATCAATGGTTGAGGCCATTTTTTTTTAGAATCACCTAATAATGTTGAGGAGGTTCATTGTTTCCTTGGACTAGCAGGATACTACTCGAGATTCATTCCCAACTTCTCTTGAGTTATAGCACCTTTTACATTGATGAAAAAGAAAGACAAGGATTTTATATAGATTGAGAAGTTCTAGAAATGCTTTAGTTATATAAATGAGTAGCCGATTAGTTCACCATTATTGAGGAATCTAGAAGAAGGGGTGACATTTGAGGAGTTCTGTGATGCTTCAAGAGATGGCTTGGAGTGTGTGTTGATGCAAAAGTAATGGTTGATCTCGTATGGGTCTCGGAAGTTACATCCCCATGAGCATAAATATTCCACCCAAGATCTGGAACATGAAGCGATCGTGTTTGCCCTAAAGTTGTGGTAGAATTACCACATCAGGGAGTGCTTCATGGTCTTTACGGATCACAAGATCTTGATGTATATCTTCTCCCAGGGGGACCTCAACATGCGGTAGCGGAGGTGGATGGAGTTTCTTCTAGACTATGACTACAAAATTTATTACATTGTAGGTAAGGGGAATGTGGTGGTCGATGCGTTAAGCATGAATTCATAGAAGATGCGATTTGAGAATTGGCATATTATTAGAAGGTGATAAAGATTTGGATTCCCTACATCGGGATGCAAGGGTGGAGGATGGTAGAGGCTGTCTGTTTCAGATGAAAATGTTTTCCTCTCTATTGCAATAGGTGGAGGAGTTTGAGTGGGGGGAGGGTAATAGTGGTTGAAGTGATGCACGATCATGTTGGCCAGGGTGATGCTCTGGGAGGCTGGTCAGAAGACGGGAAGAATCAGATGTTATTTCTTGGGAAGTTCTTCTTCTTGGAAGAAATATGAAAACTATTTCTTGGTGAGTTCCACAACTAACCCCTGGTGGTACACCTAGGAGTTTACAAGATGTAATGGGGTTTGAGGTGACATTTTTGGTGGCCCGAGGTAAAGCGGGCAGTGGAACAGTTTGTGGAAATGTTCATCATGTGTCACAAGGTGAAGGATGAACACTACATCCTTAGAGGTCTATTACAGCCTTTTGATGTCCCCGAGTGGTAATGGGAAGACATCTTGATTGATTTCGTCACAGGAATACCCATATATTCTTGGGGTTGTGATGCTATCAAAATAATGGTGGACCAGCTGACAAAATCAACTCAATTATTGGAAATCAGGGTGTCCATTATGGTGGATTCCATAGAACAAAGGTACATGGACATGGTGGTGATGTTTCATGGAGTTCTGAGGTCCATAGTTTCAGATCAAGATAACCAGTTTACCTCATAAGTATGGAATGGATTACAACATATTTTTCGCACCCAGTTATGCCTCTTCCCTGCTTTCCACCCCCAATCATATTAGAAGACAGAGAATACCATCCATATGTTGGAAGATATTCTATGGGAATTTGTTTTTGACTTTGGGGGATCGTGGGTATGACACTTTTCTATAGTAGTGTTTTCTTACAAAAATATTTATCAATCTACTTTTGGTATTTCCCCATTTGAAGCCTTGTACGAGAGGTATTGTCACTCACCATTGTGCTGGACAGAGGTCAGGGAAGTAGGTGTATGTGGCCCAAATGGGGTAAAAAAATGTCAGAGAAGATTCAACTTATATGGGAGAGGATGATGTCAGCTCGGGACTAAAAGAAGTTGTATTCCTATCCTAGGAGGAGACCCTACTAGTTCCAGGTCGGGGAAAACATTTTCATGAAGGTCTCCCCTTGGCATGGGAAATAAAAGTTATTCATTTATATTAGTATTTCTCATTGGTTATTAGGACCCTTAGAGGTGTTTCGGCGGGTTAGTGAAGTGGCTTATCAGCTGGCACTGCCACCGCCGCTACTGAGGGTGCACGACATCATCCATGTGTCTCATCTTCATCCGTATCTGCACGATGATTCCCACATCATTGATTGGGGGGAGCAGGATATTGAGGATGATGAAAAACTTGTATAGAGACTAGTGACGATCTAGGATCATGAGTAGAAGGTGATTTAGGGACAAACCATCCCCTCGTTTCGTGTGTTATGGAGGCATGGTGGCCTCGAGGAGAGTACCTAGGAATGAGAGTCATAGATGTTTGCCCAGTACCCAGATCTATTTTGATTTTTGTTCTATTTTATTTTATACTTGTTTTTTATGTAGTTCTTGACTTTGTTAACAATGAAATGTACTATTTACCTTGTTCTATGGATTTTTTTGAATATTCAGGACTCTGGGGAGAGGAGTTCATGATCCCTAATCAAGACGCACGAAATTGAAGGTGGTAAAACTTGTTCGGGTGAGTCAGTGCTGCCTATTTAAGATAGTATCTTGACATGGAGGAAGGGACTCACTAATCCACATGACTATACTGTATGAAAATTACATGTTTTTGTTGTTACTTATAAGAGAGGAGAGGTAGTGTATCCGTGATTTTCCATAAGATAGATGAGGTAGAGGTGTTCCTAGATGGCGAGGAGGGTTAATCCGGAGAGGTATATTTTATGGTGCTTTTTTAGACCCCTCTCTTTTCATCAGGTCTAGTTTCAAATCATGAGGGTGAGTATAGTTTGAGATATTTCTCATTTAATATCTCAGATAGCGACTCATTAAGTAGTTTTCGAAAGACTCGGTTTCATCAAACAATTCCACTAAAATGGTTTCCCAGGTCACAGGGGCCCCATGATGGTGGCACTGAAGACAATCCCACAAAAAAAATGTGGCACCATTTTTGGTGTTCCCCCAAACTGGTGCTATAGTTATGGTGGCACTGTGACGGTTTAACTGTAGCGGTAGCACCATTACGGTGGCACACTGAAACGGGTCCACCGATTATGGTGTTACACCGAACCGGGGGCACCCTGATGGTGGAACCATAGCAGTATCACCTTCACGGTTGCACACAAAAATGGTGGAACTGCTTATTGTTGCACCGTGATGGTGGAACTAGTATGGTGTATCACCGAACAGTGCCCCACACTTTGTTATTTTCAATTTCCGACTTTTCTTCCAGTTCCTCACCTGCAATGTAACTTTTGACATAAAATTGTTTTAATACCCCTTTCCAAGCCATTAAAATCCCATAATTTATCTCTAAAATATGCCTAGATCCACGAGGCCATTGACTTACCAAAATATGTGGCTTTTAACTCAGTGTCACACCCTTTTCACGTACTTTCTAGTTCCTCTCATTTTATGTGGTTTCCCCTATTTAAAGGATACACTTAAACTCATCGCCATTATGGCCACCTATCAAATGAGAATTATTAAATGAAAATTAATTCAATCATGTGAAACCACCCAACCGCAAGGAGAAATCACAATCCTCATTTGAATAAGTTCAAAAATTCATATCACGTAACTCCATGATCTCACCTTTTATCGCACGAGGATTATTTCTACATCTTGGCCGGTCTCTTACCTTTATGGGGTGCATTTAGAGTCCCCCTTCCTGAGGCTAGTGGTGTGCCTATAATAGAGTCATTCCAGCTCAATCTTGGAGTCCTTAGAGTTCCTCCCCTACATGTCGTGCGCCCCCACTTCTTGGTGCATGGAAAAAAACATCGATCGTTAATCATCCATGTAAGGGTTTTGTATTGTCTCTCTTTATAGTGTATCATGTAGGGTGGGAATGATAATGTTCCTATGAGGATGGATGAAACCAAACCATAATGAAGATAATAAATGGTTTTTAAAGAATGAAGGGGTGTGTTCGAAGATATTGATGTACTCTATTATTTTTTTCTTATATGTTGTGAATTGTATTGGCTTATGTCCACTACAAATAGTGTCTATTTGTGGTCCTTCATTGAACACTAATGAACCCCTGTCATCTGTGATGGTTAAATGGTTGTAACATGGAATATTGGTTAATCACGTAAACTCGTTTGATTAAGTGGATGTCTAGTGAACCAAAAAATACCTTTGGGATCACCCCGGTTAACCAAATGGATAAAAGGAACTTAATGAATGGTGTTTTTGAATCTAAAAACTCTTTTTCTATGTCTTGGTAATTTGTATGGTTTTTCTGCATTTTTCTTGTGGGGTGATGAGGATGGGGATGGGATCCCTGGTTGTCCATTTGTTGGTTTGTGGAAATGAGGCCACGTGGGGACATATGTTGGGGCTTTGTTTGGTTCTAGTACTAGGAGGGATCTCATGGATCCCTTTTGTGGTAATGAAACATTAAGAGAACCAGTTGTGAATGCTTAAATGGATGTTTTAATGTTTTAACTTCCTTTTCTTGCGGATATATATGTTAGTTTCCCCATAGTATGGAATTATTTGAATGGAATCACTAGAATATGATAACAAGAATGGGTTTTATGGAGAATCATTTTTTGGGAAGGATTTGTGTCTTAGTTTTAGTTTTTGATCTTTTTATGAATGAATAATAACAAGGGTATTTGTGTATGGGATGATTTTGGAACCCCTTGGTTAGGATGAGTGATTGTATACATATATATATAATTTAGTACTTATGTTTCTTATTCGTGCCCCACCCAATTCGAGAACTTCTTTCAAACACCCCCATTTCATGGGGGAGGGTTTTTTTTCCAACACTCATACTAGTGGGTAGTTAATAGCTCATTTTATGCTCTATTTCCTGAGTATCCAATGAAAATTCGGGTAGGTTGTGATAGAATGTGGTCCATTATAGCCCATGATTCTTCGGAAGGGTGACTTGTGGTGGTTGGCCCAGATATGTGTGGGCAGGTTGTTTCCCAAGTGTCTTCGAGATGAGGCCCACATTTCTTCGGGCGTGGCAGTAGTTGTTCGGACCTAGGTTTTTTCAATAGTGGTGGTATTTGTTCTGTACTAGGTGTCGGCGGGAGTGGTTACATGTGGTTGTGGTGGCCCAGGTGTTTTCTGGCATAGATGTGGTTGTGGTGGCCCAAAAGGTTATTGTTGGGGTGGTAGTGGGACTACGGTGAGAATAGAGGGAGAGGTGTGACGTGTAGGATGTCTTCAATAAACAGTGGGAACGTGGTGCAGGGTACCCAAACATTGCTATGTTATTACTACTGCTTTAATTGACTTCTGTTATTTGGGGAGTGTGCCTTGTAAAGTTTTGGGTGGATAGTTTTCTAGCTATGTGCTATAGTTATTTCCTTTTCTCATGGGGCATTCGAATGACTCCCCACATGTGCACAAGAGCTTATGGTCATCCGAACTGAGTATACTTGTATACTCACCCATTGTATATAAAACAATTTTCAGGTTTCCAGGAGGACTATGAGGACCATTTGGGACCGTATTATCTCAGATGCTGGGACCTTTAGTGTTAATTCATTTCTATTATTTTGGTACTTCCCTATGGTGTTTCATTATACTTGAAGTACTTTATATTGCAACATATATATGAGAATAAATATTTTTTCTTTAATTTTACTTCTAGTTTTGGCGTTGTTTGGGATTTTCTATATTATCTCCTGATCCTTTTTTAAAAAAAATGGGTAATGACGTCCACATCACATATTATTTTATACCCATTGTTCATGTATCTACTATGTGGCCTATTTGATGTGGGACTCGGGTTTCCACATCACTAATTTAACATGAAGAAGGAAGGGTTGGGCAATTGTTTTCCCCTTCCCACATCTTGGTGAAGAAGGATCATGACATGTAATTAGTAAGGGAGAATTTAACTCCCAATATTTTTCGATTTCATTTCCTTCTAGGAACATTAATTTTTTTCATTAGTAATGAAATTGAAATAAAACATTACAAACTATTATTTTATGCATAATGAGATGTTATATTAATAAAAACAATAATGTTTCATGATTTATGAATACTTAAAAATGAAAAAAATGAAGTTAACATCCCCAAATATTACTATTAGATGTATGTAAATATTTTTAATTATCAATAATATTTTTTGATTGAAAATTAATTTTATTATATAAGGGAATTTAAATAAATTAGATATCAGTGTTGTATGTAATAAAAATATTATCCATAATGATACCTTTTGCAGATAATTATATATTATTTTTGCAATATGGAATATTTTTTTATTAAATCATATGATTTTTTATAATAATTTTATAAGAGAATGTAATATTATAATTCAAATAATATTATGTAAACATTAATTTATGTTTAATAACTTTCTTATATTAAAATATATATTTTATAGTGAAAATAGTGAGAATTAATAAATTATATGGAAGTGGAAGAGTGATATGTATGTTATAAATTAGTTTTCCCAAAACTTTGGTAATCAATTTTTATGAAGTAAAATCAATGCGATTGTCAGATTTTTACTTGTGCGGGAATAATGGATAAATCTGGTACTTCAATATGACATAACAAAACATTATGGTGGAAAATTTAGTTTCCAAGAAAGTAATTACTATGGAATTTTTTAACAGTAACATACATCATTATTGGCGATTCGGAGGTGTACATCTAAATGGAATTAGATGCAACATTGGTGAACACATGTGAAATTATATGTTTAATTTAAAATTGTATTCATAACGAAATGGTGTTTTAAACATAATCTTCTACATTGATGTGAAAATATTAAAGAAGAATTATTTATATAATATATTTTATAAAATGGGGATATAAATAAGTATAATTTCAAAAAGATCTTTTAAAAAAGAATGTTAATAATTTTAGGATAAAATTAATGTAGATAAAATTAATAATTTAAACAATTTTTTTCACTTTAATGAAATCTCAATGAAATGGTATCTATATATGGTATGATGTATAGAACCCTTCACCCTTGAAATATATACAATTAGTGTCTAAAAGATTAAATTATGGTAATATAATAAATCATTTTTTGGTGATATATCTATTGAATATTGAGTATTATTATATTTGGTTATAAATATAAAATCTTGGGGACAATTGATATTTAACGATGTGAATATAAGATTTCCAAAGTGAAGTGTGGTGCAGTTGTATATATATATATATATAATATAGAATCCATATTTTAGTATTGGACATTGTATGTGATAATTTTTGAAATATTCATGTCAATATATATGTGTAATGTTTGATTCTATTTGTACAGTTAAATTCAACATTCAAATTATTACATTATAATTAGGTTTTAATATTTATTATTTTTTAACACTGAGATGTTGGAAGTAAAAGGTGAAATATATCTATGGGTTTTGTCTAATCCATGTAATGTAAAGTATCGTTCACTAAAATTCATATAATATACTAAGGAATAGAGGATGATTTTGATTTTAGGGGTTATTACAAAGGGGCTCTTAAATGGGGTAATTTAATCTATTTTGAATTTAATTGTAATAAGGTGAATTTATCATAATGTTATAATTAAAATACCAAAATTATTTTTTAATTCATTTAATTCTAGGAAATAGTTTTTGGAGTTGGTGACCTAAACCATATTCCTATCTTCTTTTATGATAAACATGTATTCATTAGATGGATATTAATAAAATTCATATCACATCATGATTTTTCTTATGAATGGCATTGTATGTGATAATATCTTATTAATATTTATCCCACTAAAAGGTCATAGTGGATCCCTACTATAATGAGAACCTAGAAGTGTCATGAAATTATTCTTGAATATATGTCATATAACTGGATGTTATCATTTAAAGGGAAATAAATGAAATATGTTGTCATGGGTGGGGACAGATTGGTCCTTGATGAACCATCTCATAGTCTATTCCCTTAGTAAGGTCAAGGAGGATATTGTGTGAACAAGACCTGCCACTAGGAAATTCACATTTATAAGTGTCATTGGATGATCCTATTAGCACATGTGTTTACTAGTCCATGGTATTTATGATTTTTATTAATGATTATTATGAATCACAAACATATATGTATTTTAAAAATAAATGATTACATATGTTCACTTCAAGTTAAGATAAGTCTAATGCATCATGAGTAATACTGCACTAATGAACAATGGGAGAAATGACTTGTCCCTTTGTATCTATAAATGATGTTGATATCATATTCCCATTTAAGGAAATGATATATCCTAAATAAATATATGTTCATGGTGATCCATAGTAATGTTCAACTTCCAAGAAGTTAAATAATGATAAATAGAGCACATGGGTTGATGGATATTGCATGCTACCCGATTTATTGGAGATATCATGAAAAAGGGATTATATTACACATTAAGAATTCATACAAGGTGATGAGTCATTGTTCCATTAAACTGTTAATCTATTGGTTCCTTATCATATTGTTAGATTCTATCTATGGGCTTTAGGTTGGATTGCCTAATCCTACTGAGAAATAGTCAAAGACGAACATACACTAAGTGTATCTGGTATCTATGTGAAATAATATATTATTTGAAACGTTCAATAAAGATTATTCAAGGTTGTGGTTTAAAAATTATTCATGGATGTATGAACGTATTTATTTTGACACTATTAATTTGAGAGAATATATATTGGGATCAATAATTAATAAATATTTATTCAATATTTAGTTAATATAATATTTTTATAATTATTGTTGAATAATGTAGTGATATTTATTTAATAAGTAAACAGTCATTATTCAAAGTTCAATAAATATTGGGGAGGATTGTAAGACCGAGTTAATTCTCAAGTGAGAAAAAATAATATTGAATATTATTTTATTAAATAATATTTAATTATAATTTACAATTTAAGAGCATGTTAGGAAATAACAATTTTTTTATTATATGGAATGGGTGTCTCTCTAGGATTAATAAAATAATTAAGAATGCTATGAAAATTATTTATTATTTCCCTATTTAATTAAATACATAGTTATACTATTCTCTTATTTTCCATGAAATAGCCATGAAATGCCTATGTTGTTGTGTACAATGAATTGGAGAAAATATATCAAGCCTAGAGATTTTGTTATTCTTCAATAATGCTCTCAAGAATGAGAGTGATCCTCCTCCACCAGATCAAGGAGAATACTTTGGAAGCCATACTGAAGGTGATTGAAGGGAGACCTAACATGTGTATGGGTATTCTATTGAATCACTCAATGACTCCTTCAGTAATGTCCAGAGTTATGTGGACCACATGTGGATCACTGCTATAGGAATATGACAATTAGATTCTATAAAGAATTGATGGTACACCTACAGATCTGGGGCAAAATGAATCTACTAAAAATGAATCAACATTGAGCTAATTCAATATTTTAATTAAATTAAGTATAATTTTTTTTTGATTGAATCTGTCTTGGTTCTTGGTTTTATTCATTTGTCTTAATACATGATTCAATTGTGTTGATACTCACATTCATGGTGGTATTAATCATTGATTGTTTATTAAATGAAGATAAAATTAATGTTGCGCATCATCCCTATGGCACTTCCGCTATGCCCAGATCCCATAAGTGGTATCCGAGTGGGGAATATTATAACATATAATTATTTAAATAATTTTATGATTTTTTACTCATTAATAATTTATCATTCCTACTCAAGATGAATAGTACATGTAATCTACATTTTGAGGTATGTTCATTCTTTATCTTTTCTTGAATATCTATCAGAAACACAAAATTTAAAATTAAAACTAAATCACGGTTCTCAATAAAAGGCACTGATGATTCTATCCATGTAACACAACATTTCACACATTGTATTTGGAGTTACACATCTTGTTATATTTCATACAAGACATGTAATCTGGATCACACATCATATAGCAGTGTTCAACGAATCAGGAGTATTTCTCAAATTACTCAATCTATGTGCATTAACTATACATGGTATTGTTATTTCTCACATTTCATGTTAACCAACAAATACTATTTCATGGTCATCTGGAATATACATTGTGTGGCTGACTAGACATGGTGTGTAGTCTCTTTTCTCCCAGGTTTGACAATGTATCCCATACATGACATAGCCGACTGGGGACAGGGTAACACAGATTCAACACGGAGTGTGGCCCACTGGAAATGTCGTGTACTCCATGATTTCTGAGGTACGCCTCACTCACTGAGTCCCAAGGTGGGTAGTTTAGAAACACAGTGAATAGGGTACATGTTTTTTTGGGAGTTTTACACATTATGTACTATTTCATGATTACAAAGATTTAAAAATTTATTATTATATTATGTTAATCTTGAGAAATGTACCTTCCAATGGGAGTATAAATGGAACACAACATGTGATAGGTGTTTAATGTATATATATCTATTTATCTGACATATGTGTATTGTTAAAATATATTCACATCATGTTTTAATTGTATTACAATTACAATTCTTCATGGAAGCTATATGTCACGAAGAATAAAGTGTATATAAGTACTATAAATGTTGGGATGTTTTGGATGGGTATTCAGTAGGTTAACTCCATGGTATAATTTATATACATAGTTAATTTTAAATGAAATTATTAATTTTTTTAAAATTTTATATTATGGAAACCTGAAGAAAATTCAAAAAAGGTGTTAGATAAAAGGATAGATTAATTGAAAATATTAATTAATTGATTAAAGCATGATTAATCATAACTGAAAAAGATTAATTAATTATATCCTAGTTTTATTAAATGTATAATTCGTTGCTTGAATATGGATGGTCATGCGCTATTCTAAACCTTTATATGTTATTAGTTTCACATTAAATTTATTATTAAATTAAATGGTTGTCCTGCATGGCTTATCTTATAATTAATATATTGGGCATGAATTCCCCAAGTTTCCTTAATGTAAACCCCATTTTACTCCTCAAATGTGTTTGAGTAAAATAATATGTAATTGATGGTGCTTTCAATCTACTAGAGGAGTTACAATATTGGAGTTGAGGTAAAACCAATCCCTGGAGATATAATGGTGGACTAGTGAAAAAGCAGCAACATGAACCTAATTGGTCCATGGTGTTTCTCCTGTAGGTTAGAGTTTAGTTTATCAACCACTAAATAGTCATACCATTATATGAAGATCATGGTCATACCCATTAAATTATTTTAGCATTTGTATTTTCATTCATTATATATTATTTTTCACAATCACATAATTAATGAATTAACATTCATACTTGATGGGAGTAAAATAAACTTTCTTATGCATAATATTATCAAATACATTGTTAATAACTAAATATTATCACACATAATATTAAAAAAATAGATAATAAAAGGATGTCTTCACATAAAAGATAAAATTCTTAAATAAAATATTTATTCGGTATAGGATTCCATTACATTTGTTTCAATCGAACCATAGTTAAATTTGCTTGACTATCAAAAGTTGGGGTTCTTTCAATTATCGAAGAATTTTAATTTCTGGTTTTGGGTTGACCTGACATAGTTTTCATAGAGGGGTTATTTCCAAAGTAGGACTTGGTTTAAATGAGATCAATCATTTTGGAAATCCAATACTAAGGAATTTAGGGAAGGTAGGAGTCTACTCAACAGAGCATGGAGCTGTGAGTTAAAGTAGTTAACTTTTGGAATGCCTACATAAAAACATTCAAATTGCTTGACTAGCCAAATATGGGGTAATTAGAAGAGAAATGTAGATCCATGCCACTATATTTTCCATGAAATAGGATATTACAATGAAAATGGAGAGGGTTATTGGGTTTTGATAAAATAGTGTTAGAATAATTAATATTTATTTATTTATTTGTCTTCATTTTATCATATAAATTTCTAAAAACATCTTCATATTATTTGTAGAAATTTCATTAAAATTGACAACAAACATATCATTGTGATCCATACTTGAGAAGGAAAATATTCTCAATGGAACCAATTTTTCGGAGTGGAAACAGTGGCTTTGGTTCATCATTCACCATGAAAGGAAACTATATATCATGGATGACCCTTTACTAGTTTTTTATGGAATTGAGGCATGTGAGGATGAGCTCTCTGTGTATGTGAAACACATAAATAAAGTTACATATGTTTAGTGCATCATGTTATCATCCATGAATAATTATATCTTGAAGTAACTAGAGGAAATGGATTAATATAGCATGATGTCTCACCATTAGGATTTTTATCAAGAGAATGGATGAAAAGACAGGTATGAGATCTCCAAATCTTTGTTCACCACTATGCTTGGACAGTCTGTGATAGTTGGGCCTCATATAGACCATATTATTTGAAACAATGAGTGTCTAGGCATCATATGTATTATATAACTAGATTAGTTTCATATAGATCACATAATATCATCACATAAATAAGTATTCATTAGTTTTATTTTGAATTACAATACAAGCAATATTGAGAAGATCATATCAGAACTTCTTACCCATATTCGGTAAGTGGATATGGAAATGAAGAGTGATAATCCCACAATACATATGGGGTTTAAGAAGAGTTAGGACAAGAAAATGAGACCTATTATCTATAAATAGACTAAATATCCTGATAAGTGTCCGACTATGATAAAGAAGATCCAGAGACAGTGCGAGGAAAAGGAGGTAGTGTATGTGGCATGTGTCAAGTCAGCCCACTGGAAGAGGAGATGTATCCAGAGGCAAGGATAATATAATGGGGAATTTTTTATTGATTTCAATGTTTCTATTTTTACACATTGGGTATTAGATATAGATTGTGTTGATCACATTTGTATTCAAATACAAGAACCATGTAGATTTCAAAAAACATTTGAGGAGAGGAGGATCTGTGAGTTGCCAATGGTTCGAGGCTGGATACTCATACCATGGGAGACTACATAATTTCATTATAGACCAGAATGATTTTTGTATTACATGGCTGTTATTATGTACCAACTATTACCAGTAACATAATTTTTGTATCAGTTTGTGATACAAATGTATTTAATTTCAAATACTGAAATAAAAGATGTTTTTTCTAAGGAAAACATAATTTATGGTATGACACATTTAAATAACGGTATGAATGTATGAAATTAAAAAATAAAGTTTTTTAAATTGATAAATGAATCATGTTCACATTACTCATGTAACACCTAGTTGTGGCATGACCACCTTGGTCATTCAAACAAGATGTTTATGAAAAAACTCACCCATAATGGTTATTAAGAATATTATTGGCTAAAACCAATAGATAGATTCCATGCTTCTTTATAATGACAAGTTACCATCGCATGATTTGGTTGAAAGAGTGAAAGGGCCATAAATATTCTCAAATTTGTTAACAATGATGTGTCTGTACCATTTCTAGTATAATCAAGAGGTGGATACCATTACATCATAGCTTTTACTAATGACATGATTAGATCTGGAAATATTTACATGATGAGGTATAATATTGAGTCCTTTGTGAAATTCACATAATTCATAAATGAAGTGGTGAATCATCATTGTAAGAAGATCATGAAAATTTCATCAGATCAAGGTGTTTAATATCATAACCAAGACCTCATTGACATTATATGGTAGTTTGGTATTCTATATCAACTCACTCAACCTTATACAACAGATTATAATGTTATGAGTGAAATGAGGAATTTTACATTGTTGTAAATGGTAAGGTCAATGATGAGACATGTATATCTTGTGTTTTCCTTTTGTGGATATTCATTACAAACTATGGCATACACATTAAAATGAGTACCAAATAAATAGGACAATTTGATTCCCATTGATCTATAGATTGGAAAGAAAACCATTTTATTAAATATGTGTGTATAGGGGTGTGAGGCGTTTTATGTATTTATATTGGAACAAAGTAGAACATTGGGCCATGAGGTGTATTTTATAGGTTATCCCATGGAAATAAAAGGTTACTACTTATACAGCCTTTGAGAAAATAATGTTATTATGTCCAAAAATGTTATATTTTTTTAGAGGGTCACATTTTTAAAAAGTGTAGTGGGAGAAATATAAACTCCAATGAAGTTGATTCTCAAGATACATAAGAGTTGTTATAGGAATATGTTCTATAGGTCCCACTGGAAGATGTTTTTAATGAAGCATAGGTACTGCGTATGAGTGTAAGAGTCGTAAAAGAATCATAGAGACATGGATTTATTTTCACTGAGGACGGTGACCCATTATTTTTGGAAAAGTAAGAACCTCTCTCCTATAATGATGAATTACTGATCTCAAAAGATGAAATATGGATAGAAATAATGAACTGTGAGATAGATTACATGTATCAAAACCATGATTGGGTTTTGGTCAATGATCCAGTTGATGTAAATGGGTATTCAAGAGTAACTAGACATTGAAGATAATGTAAGTATCTATAAATGAAGGCATGTCGCTAAAGGATTTAAACAGTGTAAATTAATTGACTACGATGAAATATTTAATCCAGTTTCACTGTTTAAAACCATCAGAATCATAGTTTCTATATAAGATTACCATGACAATTAGATTTGGATAATGTATGAAAAAATTTCATTGTTTAAATGGATCCTTCAAGAAGATATCCATATGATGCAACTAGAAGGTTTTGTGAGACCATGTGATTCCAAACAGAATTGAATGTTAAAAACATCAATTTAGGGATTGAAGCATGCATATAGGTCTTGTAACATTCGAAATGATGAATCCATAAAACAATTTGGTTACATTAAGAATGAATATTAGTGGTGTCTTTACAAAATTATTAATAGGAATGAAGTCATTATCCTAGTAGTATGTGTTGATGACATATTACTTATTGGAAATGACATACAAGTCTTACAATCATTTAAGGACTGGTTGAACAAGTGATTTTACAAGATTGAATTATGTGAAGTAACCTATATTCAAGGGAACAATATCATTCATGATAGATCTAGAAGGATACATCGACTAAGTAAAAGATCATATATTGATCAGATACTAAAATGATTTATTATGGAACAATGAAAGAGGTGATTAGTTCCAGTGTCAACTGGATTACATATTTCTATGAAAATGTGTCCCTATAGTCAATAAGAGAAAGGTAGAATGAGTAAGATCTCATATTAATCAATGATAATATCTATCATGTATGTGATGTTATATACTAGACATGAAGTTTCCTATGCAGTGATAATGTGGGAAGATATCAAGAAGATTTAGGAGAATAGAATTGGACTACCGTTAAGACTATCCATATGTATCTGAGAATAACGAAAGATATATTATAGGTGTATGGTGGAGATGAGGATCATGTAATTCTTTTGGAATAGTGATGATAGTTTTTATATAGATCATGCTGATCTAAATTTACAATTAGGATATGTTTGATGTCTCGACAGAGGAGATGTGAGCAGGAAGATTTCAAAGTCTCTAGTTTTTGGTGATTCTATAGTGGATTATAAATAAATATCTTCTTCTGATGCATCTACAGAATAAGTATAGATTCATAACATTTTCCAAGAGCTTCATGTGGTACCAATCCGTAAATTCCATATCACATTATGTTGTGATAATGCTATAGTGATATATATTAAAAAATAGACATGTCCTAAATCAACAAACAAAGAAATTAATCCTGATGTATCACCTCTAGGGGGATTTTAATCAATGTGGAGAACATATATTGAGAAGAGTATCCACATAAGATAATGCGGTATACCCCTTCACTAAAATACTAAATTGGAAGAAGCAAGAGTATCGAGTGAGAGATTAGACAATAAATGTCATTAATAGTCAGCTCTAGGGAAAGTTGGAGTCTTTTAGGGTTATTTCCCTTGAACCAAGTTATTTAGTACTTTATGTTATAAATGTATTCATTGGATATATATTAATAAAACCCTTATCACATCATGATTTTTATTCTATATTAAATCTTATGTGATAATGTCTTAATATTAGCTGTGACACTAAATGGTCATAGTGGATCCCTACTATGATGAGAACTCCAATGTTCCATGACACTATTCTTGAATGTATAATCTATAGATGGATGATATCATACTAGTGGAATAAATGATTGAGGATATTAGTATTGTAGACTAATAGGAATGTGACGCACCTTCTCATGGTGTGCGCCCTTGTTAATATCCTAGAGGGAATTATGAGAAAGAGACCCACTTGTATGAAAACCACATTTATAACATTCATTGGATGTTCCTAACTAAGATGTGTGTATTTTCTATAGACATTAATATTATTATTATTGGGTATTATGACTCGTGTACTTAGATGTATAGGCGAAAACAGTGATGACATATATTCACATCGATGTAGGATATGTTGGGTGCGTCATGAGTAATACTTCATTAATTAATAACACGATAAAGGATTTTCCCTTATGTTCTATTATAGAATTTTATATCTCAGGCCCTTTGATGGAAATTATATAACCTAATTAAATCCATATACATGGTTTCCTAAATGAAATTTCAACTTCTAGGAAGTCTATGAATGATAAATCAATCACATGGGTTGATGGAACATTCATTCAATCCACTTGTTTGGAGATATCGATACAAATGGATTATATTACCTGGTAAGTGATCGTATGAAGTGACACATCGTTGTGGAATTAACTTTTATCCTTATTGGTTCCTTGTCAAGTTGTTAAATGATATCCTTGGACATTATACAGGTTCACCTAATGCCACTAAGAAATAGTTCTAGAGGGATATACACTAAGTGTTTCTTGTATCTCTGTTATATAATATATTATTTAACAAGTTGAATAAATATTATCCCAGATTATGGATTAATAATTATAAATAGTTGTCTGATCACATTTATTTCGACAGAAGTTATTTGAGAAAATATATTTTGGGTAGAGTAATTAATAAATATTCATTTTATAATTAGTAAATATAATATTTATATATTTATTAGTGAATAATGAAGTGTTAATTATTAATTAAATAAAATTTCATTATTCAAGGTTCAATAAATATGGTGTAGGATTTTCAGAATGAGTTAATGATCCAGTAAGAAATAAAAATATTGAATATTATGTTATTAAATAATATTCAATTATAACTCGAAATTTAAGCACATGTCCAGAAATAATAATGAAGATTAATTATTTTACATGGGTGTTTCACTAAGATAAATAACATAATTAAGGAACATTTGAAATGTATTTATTATTACCCTAGTGAATGAAATACCCAGTGATATTATTCTCTTATTAATCATGATCTAGATGAGCGATGCGTAAGGAGTTGTGAACGACTAATTGGAGAAAATATATAAATAATAGAGAGTTATTTCTTCTCTAAGAAAAATATCAATAATTATAGAGATCCTACTCCCTGGGATCATGGAGAACTCTTTGGAAGAATTCTCAAATAAATCGAGGGAGGACATCACAAGCGTAAGGATCGTTCGTGCTAGCACCGGAAGACTCCTCTAGCGACATCTGGAGATATATGGAACATGTGTGGATCACTACTAGAGGAACACATCACAATGATTCTACAATATAACTATGTTACACCTGGATATTTTTTGATGAATGCAACAATGATGAAATAATCACCATGGAGGTAATTAATTAATATAACCAAATTAATTATAAAAAAATATGTTGATCCTGTCTTTATGGGTTCCAAGGTTTTGTTCCATTGTCTCAATCCTTGATTAAATTTAGTGGATACTCAAAATCATCGTCATTTTTATCCCATATTGTTAATTGAATATTAGAAAAACTAATACTTGGAACCATCCCTCTCGCACTTTCGCAGCACCTGGAACATAAAATATCTTATCACATGATTAAATAAAATACACGAAAAACCCTTAAAATGAACAAATTTTTTGGTTTTTCATTAAAAAATACTATAATTTGTGTGATGGTATTTGATTATAATGAAATTACATTCTATATGTATTTTTCTACATACGAAATTGAATTTTTGAAAATTGGATTCTCTTAATAGGATTATATAAAGATTAATTATGTTTTCATGGTATTTTTTCATGTTATAATGAAATAAAGTTTCTAAAATAGTTCATTTGGGCATTAGGAGGAGACATGTGGGTTAAAATTTATATACCCCCAAATCAATTTTTTTATGTGATATATCTAATGAGATTGTGCTTGTTATGCGTGAACAAGTTTTCTGCATTATGAATTTTTTTTAAAATTTTATATCATGAAAACAATTATATTTGAACATGATACAATATTATCCACAACATATTAGTTTGCTTTGACCATAATGTTTATATGAATTTTAAATGGGCCTTGGTTTATTCTTATTATGTTCAAATTATAATGAATAAACTTATTTCATTAGGAAAACTATGAAACATATATGGTAATATATTACTTTGGAGGGGTGTTGAATATAATATTCCTAGTTAACTCATGGGTTTTTATTATTTTCATTATATATAATTAATATCAGAGGACATAATAATAAATGAAGTTTATTTGTTTAAAAAATCTATTTTTTTATCATTTCATTGGAAAATAATTTTACCAAAAGGAATCTTAGTAAACATTCATTGACAAAATGTATTGGACCTTTTTCTATGCGATCTTAAGGATACTTCAAAATAATTTATTTTATTGATGATTAATCATGGGGTCCTCTTTATATTCTATTATTATTAATAAATCTCGTTACATGACTAAAAATATGATTTATAGAATACCAAAGTTCTTTGACAAAAAAACATTTCAAATTATTCTTGGCGTTTTACATTGAATGATAGGATTTATATGTTACTTAAATAAAATTTTCAAGATTTATACTGATATTTAATTTTCAAAATATTTTTATTTGGATTAATGATTACAAGAAAATATTCTTATTTCTATCACTGATTCTGAGGATTATAATATTTATTTTAGTATCTGAAACTTATGAAGATCATGGAATTTTTTTTGTAAAACATTACTTTGATGGGAAATGATTATGTAATTTTATTTATGCGTTTTCTAAATTATCCTAAACTATAATCCTTAATAGTCTTGGTTATGCAGCTTATCATTTTTTTATAACTATGAATATTTATCTTTGGGTCATATCAATTATTTTCAAAGATAATATTTGATAAATTTCATTCTAATAAAATATACCATAGTATATTTCTCAGGAATCAAGGGGAACAATACTCCAAGAGAAAAATAAATGGAATGAATTTATGATGATAAATTTTATGATTCTAATTGGATGTTTTGGGAATGATTACTATGATTCAAAAGAGTTATTTATAATATTGATATAATATTTTTAAAATTAAATGTAGTTGGAATAAGGGAATGTGAATATATCACATTAATGAAACTAAATTTTATAAATGAAGAAGTCAAATTTTTGGAGACTTTTTCAAATGATGAACACCTAAGGTCTCATCCGTATATATGTTAATGGTTTATGAATGATACAAAAATTTCAAATAATATTTTTACAATCCTTCTAGAATAAATGAAAATTAATAAAAAAATTGTTCATATTAAAAGAAAAAAATTCCTTCAAGACTGATCTAAAAAATAATTTCTAACAATAATAATGGGAAAGTGTGAAAGAATACAACATGAAAAAAAATCCAACTAGTTGCCTAAAAGGTATATCATGATAAATCTTACAAAAATATGTATCTTAAACTATTATACTATCTTGGTTAAGAAGAACATTTTTACCCCACTTCCCTTATTTATTTGAAATTTATTTCCACCGTATTCACTTATCTTTTATGTGGTATTTTTTTGGTATTCATAAAGAGAATTGATGGTGATACAAGTTATAAAGGGGAGAATTAGGGAAATATTTCATCCATTAAAACTAAAAGTAAATTGAAGAAATCACCATTATATATATTGGTCTAACCATTGGCTTATTAAGGACACTTAGTCCAGGAAGATCATCCTTTGTAAAAATTATAAGATAATATTGATAAGAAAACAATATGACATTACTCATAATGAATGTGATTATATATTTGATTTAATGGAGTATAGTTGAATAATTTATCAACCAATGTAGTGGATGTTTTGGAGAGGATCCCAAAATAGAGAGTTTGAGTAGCCATAAGATTGTAAAAGAATATATAAATGTGGAATTCTAGAATATTATTTAATAGATTTTATTATAATTTTATTTATTTCATTATATCTCATTCATTATCTTAATGGATCTATTCTAATGTTAAGGTTTGAATTTTTTTTAAATCAATGACACAAAAAATGAAAAAAAATGAATGAATTTTGGGTGATGTTTTTGGTAAATTATAACATTTAAATCATTATTGATTTTTTAAATCTATTTATTAATATATGTGAAGTATTTCATGTTAATAAAATTCATGAGAATATTTTTAGTAATTTAATGTTTCCTAAATATTTTTTGAATAGACATTGATGAAATTATATCATTGGTAATTATCATTTTATTGTTAAAAAAATTTATATTTCATATTTGATGATATTATTCATTAAACTGAGCATGGATCAAGTCTAATAGAGTTGAAAAATTTATATACCATTGAATTATATTAATTGATATCATACTCTATTTGGTATTCTATATTAAGTTTCAATATGAGGGAGTTAAATGAAAACAGTAAACGGGTAATTAGGGGGTGGGGTCAGATTTTAGAATAATATTTTAAAATAAATTTTATAGTGTTGGTATTATAAATAGATTTAGTGGTGGAGATTGCAGACACCAAATTGTGATTATTTTATTTTCTTTAAATTAATATGAATGAAATATTTATGAGTTATGTATGAATTTTGGAGATACACAATAATGCATGGATGTATTATTTCACAAGTTTTAATATGGGAATGCATTTTTTAGTAGTCTAGTACCACTAGAATGTCACATAGAGATCTATTTACATGGAAATGATGTTTGGATAAAATGTTTCCAACAATAGTATTGCAAGAAGAAGATATTATTTGGATGGAAGAGAAGAAGATAATGTGGTTTATTTTTCATAGAAAATGGAAAAAATCGGGCTTTTAGAATATAATTTATATAATACGATTCATTATTATATTTTTTGAGAGAATAACTAGAAAAAAATACCATATATTAATAATAATGAATTTTTTTATTTCGATCATGAAGTAGAAAATGAGAATTGATTTTTTTGAGATTTTCCAAGTATTGTTTATATAACATAGTTATATACCTATATGAGTCATGGAGGCTCCATCCTTATAGTTATCATTACTCGTGAAGGATATATTAAATAGATGTATAAATGGATGATTTATATGGCACCTGACATATAAAATTTCACCACTAGATATTACTTGAAAAGTATAAGGATGTATCTAAAAATTATGGAATACAATGTGTTGGAAATATTTTCAACTATATAATTTGTATCAAATACTTAGACACATATAAATATACATATCATAATATCAGGATGATGTGTACATGATATATATTTTTATTCATAAAATATTTAATATATTAATTTTTTAATTATTCCTATTGTAAATTATAAATTACCAACATCATGGGGTTTTTGGGATATGTATTATATTTTATTAAAAATAATGCATTTCATAGAAACTAGATTTAATAAAATGTTCCAGGATTTTATCATAGATATTAAAACATTTTTAATGATACTCAATATTTTTCGTGGGAAAATGAGTGAACTATCCTAAGATACGTAACATATTTAAAATATTAGGTAATATTTCATTGACCATATAAACTGAATTTTTTTAATAAAAATGATAAGTGATTTTTTCAAAAATACAATGTAGTTGTATTTTTAGTAAATACAATAAGGGGTAGAGATATGTGTTATATTTATTATATTATATATCGATCATCATTATGCTAAAATATAAAATTACACGATTGATGGATAATTTAAATGTTATTTTAAATATGTGTTGTCATTTTTCAAAAAATTTATTGCGGGTATATATTTATAGAATAAAATAATATAAATTATATATATCAATTGAACTTATTTTTGACCTATTAATTAGTGATTAAAAAGTGTGATTAGAAATATATTCATGATTATTTATAGTTATTTGGTTTTCTAAAATAAAAATGGAAAATAAGTTTAACATATATTTTCTTGTTATAAAAATTTAATGTGATTTGAAGAATCCTAAAGGTGAATATTTATCTATATCTAGTTACTTAGTTTGAGTTTCAATCTTTTCATAATGAATATTCCATATCGCATTGAAAGATAATGAAATAATGATATTAGAATGAGATAGACTATAAATGGTGATGACATTTCATGATTCTAAAGAATCATGGTTTTCCTGAATAAATGGATTCTACAAGATAATGTTTCTTTATATTTATTAAATTGAAGTTAAGGTAACAATAATTCGAGGAATCATGAAAAATTAATGTCTGTGTATTATAATAAATTAAAATGAGACCACCTATGATTAATTTTAAATGAGACATAAAGACTACTATATTGGTGTACTATATTAAATAATTTCGAGGGATTTAAAATATTATACCTATTTATAAATTATTTTTATCCATTTTTTAATATATATTTTATTTAAAATGTTAAAAATACTATGAAGACCATTATAATCCATTTTTTCTATTATTTGATGAATGAAAATGATTTCACCGTGTTACTTCTACATATAATATCTTATATGTAATGGAATATAAAATAAAACCAGTTCTAAAATTTGTACTGTTCTTGTATAGTTATAAAGGAGATGACTATGTGAATGTGTAAATGTAAAAATACATATTATTATCACATGTAAAGTAGTTTCTTTTCTAGACCTACTATAATATTATATTATAATTTCACAAGATCATATAGGAAGATCATGAAATTAATTCACCTGAATTAATGAGATCAGACTAATATATTATATTATAGAATCTATATTTGAAACTAATCATACATAATACAAGAGATAGTGTAATATAGAATTAAAAAGGGGAAATATTTGTTAATAATGGAGTCTGAATAAGAAGTAAATTCTTGTTATTCTTCTTTTTTGGATCCAAGAATAAAAATTCAATGATATTCGCATACATTATATTTTTTATTACAAAATAGGATATATGTATAATAGGTATAAGAACAAATGTATAGTAGAGGTATATTTATCCATTGTAGTGTTGAATCTTATAACAAATAATAGTGTCTGTCTTTATTTAAATTCCTGTTTGATGTACATGCAATCTGAAGTTAATAATTGAGTGTGATAGAAGAATTTACTAAATAATAATATTTTTTAATGAATATATAAATATTTTATTTTATCAAGATTTACAAACATAGATTTTTTGGGTCCAAGTTTGATGGGAAAGGATGTAAGAAGAGTATAATGTTACAAAGTGTTGTCTATTGTTGTTAAATAAGATAAATCAATTCACATTATAAAGGACATGATAATCATCATATGCTTTACTGATTTGTATTTCACAAATATCATAATTTTGGGGAACTTTTGATGCAATGCATATGATTGAAAGGGGGATCAAAATTTTATTCCCATCATATTCAATTATGATTCGAATGGAAGATTCTAGTATAACATGGGTATGTTGTAGTTCTTCCTATTGAAAATATGACAATGCTAAATTTTATATATCAAATAATTTATGTAACAATAGATATTTTTCATGATGAAATATGTTTTTTGTTGAATACACTAGATGACAATGATGCAACATTGGTGTTCTTTCCAAAACAAATTTTATGGTGGTGTCCTTTCCAAGTGATAGTAATATTTTTTGGGCCTAAAAATTAGGAGATGGAGAATGTGTTTTTGGAAAAGGTTGTTTCACTAATGTTTTATTATTTCATGGTATGTTTCAGGAAATTATTGTTCCATGATGTGAAGATAAAAATATGGAAAAGGAGAGGGTTGCACGAAAGATTGGTTTTTAAGAGCACTAATGATGGGAGTTTAGAATGTTGCGTTCAAGACATGATTTGAGGTAAAAACATCAAAAAATAAAAATGTCATGAAGTGCTAAAAAGATTAAAAAAGTGTGTGAAAGATGATATTAGCGCAAAAGAGACATACACCCCCAATATGACATCAAACAAGGTTTTTTACGATGTGTCAGGATCCTGCATGAAAAATTGGGTTTTTTGCATTCTTGGGTGAGTGAAGTATATAAATAAGATGTTACCCTCTCACATTGTAAGGATAGACACTTAGAAAATTACCGAGATATACGGTGTGAAAAAATTTTAACTAAAGGGGAGTGAATGAAATAAATATAGTTACACTAAAGAAGACAGTTACATGCAAGATTGAATTTGCGTGGAAGAGGTGTTTCATAAAAAAATTCAATTCATTCACACATGGTATAAAAAATTTTCACAAGACACCTAAAATGTTGTGAAAAAAATTGGGTTCTTTGCACATATTCATTTTTGCATCATTTATTTATTACCGGCTTCTGGGTAGGAAAGTGAAAGGGTGTACTTTATAGAATTCACATGTTGAATTGTACAGAAGCACATAAACATTTTATTTACCTATTTGTGCTATGATGGTTCACACACACTTTCGGATTGTATTCCATGTGCTACATGAGTGTAACGGTATATCCTACTCGTTGTATTCCTCATCAAAGGATTATTTTATTTTGGATTTCATTGAACTAGATTATTCCCGTACCATACCATGGAAGTAGCTACTCTTGTTGTGTAGTAATACTTGTAAATATTTTCTTTTTTTGGTTGTGTGTATTTAGTATGGAAGGAACTTGTTAACATGAGACAAATTCTGTTTCAAAAAGATAGAAACATAAAAATAAAAGGATATCACTGATTCACCCTCTCTCCCTCTTAGTGATACTTGGATCCTGACTAGGAATCATCAAGATTCATAAAACCACTTAGTTATTGATATATCTCAAAAATATAATATCATGAATGAATATATCCATGTATTGTATTGATAATTAATTTTAGTTATTAAATAATATTTGTTTCTAGAAAAGATGATAAACAAACAAAAATTATGAAGTGATCTGTTTTCTATTAAGATGAGAAAAATGATATATTTATTGATGATTAATTAACATAATACCACTAATTTTATTAAATAATAAATGAATTAATTTTTTTAAGATCATTACATATCTATCTACTCAAATATTTTCATATTTATTGTCTAATATTTCGAAATCAGTTTGATATGATTTGAGAAATTTTAGAGATTCTGGTAATATAATTCGGTTATTTGCATATGTTTGCAAGAATATGTATCAATTATGTATGAAATACATGAAAAACCAACACACTATATAAGATTCAATTTAGAGTAATAAATTATTTATAATAAGAATATATAATATACATAATATTTATTTGAAATCATCAAAGGATATTTAATATTTATGACATGGAATAAATATTTAATGTTTACATGTATGTCTATAACATAGTTTTAACTAGATTTTTATAATTAAACAACAAATATTAATGCCTAAGTGGGATTAAATTTAATCCTACATATGAATAATATCATGATTTTAATGAATATGTTTGATGAATATATATATATATATATATATCATATAGGATGAAACTATACTTTTATTTAAAATAAGATAATTATTTCAAAGATAACATAAGAATAGTCCTTTCTCGAATAATAATAATATGTGATCAAGTGTTTTTATCACCATTGAAACATATCATTATTCACATTATAGGTATTTGATTTATTTCAAATAGATGTTAAATTATATAATGATTAAAATATCATAATTATGAAGATATTTTAATAATGAAAAGTTAAAAAATGGGATATATTTGAATATATATTTGACTGGGAATTATATTAATTTTAATGAATATTTATTTCCATATCATGAAATTTAATTTTGGGGTTTTCCAGAATAAAAATATTTATTCATATTGAACTAAGTATTATGAAATTAAAATTACCGGTGTTTCAATTATTCAAATAATTAAATTAATCAATGTCATTGTCTTTTGTATTTAATAATATAAAGGATTTGATGAAAGATATTTTCATATATTGTTAATAAATGGTCATTTAAGGAAATATATTTTGAACCATATCTTAAAAATTGTTCATTTTAGATATTGATGTAAAAGGGAGTTGATTTTATGCTTGTGGATTTTGAGGATTAACTGAGTATGAATGATAATAAATTAGTTTTAGTTTTATAATATTGTGTTGAAAATTCATTATAATGGATCATCATATATTATTCAATACTATTGTTTTTTTTAAAAGTATATGGTTGAGAGTGTATTTTTTCATAAATATTCAGATTAAATGAAATGATTACTGTTACTATCACTATGATAATATAGGAGAACTATTTAGACTTTACAATATTCAAAATTATATAAAATATAATTCCAATGGAGGAGGAATAAAAGATGTGTTAATTATAATATATTCCAATATTTATTTGTAAATAATAAATATCTTATATAATAAACAATATGAAACATTAACGGATTGGTTACAATTCTATTTTATAGATGATAACATCCCTCTTTGTACTCACATTATGATATTTGCGGTCAAGATATTCAATTTATATTATAAATTACAACAATGATGTATCCTCCAACATTTATGACAAGACTTGTAAAATTATATGTGTTTTCTCACTTATATATATATATATTGACTGTATTATGAATGTGGTGACTGATAATATTCACATTAACATATTATAATAGGTACATTATATTAAATTAAAAGTGAAATTATTCCTTAAAAATATATTGATATTGATTCACAATCATAGTTTTTTTCTTGAGTTCACAGGGCATATCCAAAAGGGGTGGTGAGAGTGAAAATAAAATGAATTTAAAATCCTTTAGAATATACTTACATATATTATAACCAATTAACCAAATATACTTAATCATGATTAAATCCTCTTTCATGTGGCATATTTTGAATCAACAATAACTGAGTAAATATTAATTTCAAAAAAAATTATATAGATTATTCAATTTTTTTGTGTATAGTAAATTCCCCTATAGAAAATATCATTACTATTTAATAATTAAACATTCAATTTGGCTTGTGATCACTACATTAAACATCATATAATGATATTTATAATTATCGGGTGATAAAATATTTTTTTAAATAAAATTCCAATGTCTGATATTACAAATTACATGTCACTTAAAAAAATATCGAATGTTCCAATATAATATACCACAAACTCTATATCACATAATGAAAATATAACTATAAAATAGTTTCTAATGAATAATTAAAACATACATATATTTTAGGATTTAGAAAATATTTATTTTCCCAATTCAATTTGAGATCCTTTAGTTTTTTTAAATTCTTCATTGTTACCATGTTGATATTGAATCTTATAGTCCATAAATTACTCAACATTCCACATTTATCAAACTAATGGGCCTCATATGGAGAATTATTCTTATAGTTTTTGTGAACCTTTTCATAAAAAAGCCCATATGGGACTCCACTAAATTTGGAATTGAGTTAGTGTGTGACCCTTGATGGATTTCATCATCAAGATAGAAGATCAAAACTATCACTATGGGAATATAATGTCATATATGATAAATTAATTATCCTTTTTAGAAGAAAACTAAACATCTTTTAGAACTATGAATTAACCCATAAATATAGACATAATTATAAATAACCACCACTATGTATCTCTCCATAGATGGGGCTACCCTATAATTAATATTTATAGTTTTCTACCCTCAGGGATGCTGATATAAAATATATCGAGCTAGCTATGAATGTTCAGGTTCATCTCTAAAGTCAATCAATTTTTTAGGATGTTTTACAACTATAGAGACTATCAATCATTCATTGGGTTTCTACATTCAGAGACACTACCCACTGTAACCTATAAATGATGTAAACAATCACCACATGAATGATCTAATAATACTACCAAATGTTCATCCTCATATAATTTCATCTTTCTAATATTCATTATCAATATTATGCATCACATATCAATTATAACAAACTATATCACTCATACCATCATAAATATCATCCTCATATTTATCCTTATCATCATATTCACATATTTCAATACAATTTCAAATATATAGTCACTTATATATAACTATAAAATATTTAAATTGGATTCTGACCCCAACCATCCCTTTATTCTCTCCCAAGACACCACAAATAAAAAATTATTTTGAATATAATCAGACCATATAAATATATATATCATTATTTCTGTTAGTTTCACTAAAATACATTTATAATTTATAGAGTTATCACATCATTATTATTCATCATATATTATGTATTAAATGTTTCATAATATCTTCCCTATTAATATAGTTTTAGCAATTCAACATGATTTTATCTATATCCATCACATCCATTCACATAACAAATTATACCATTTTAAAAAAAATTCTTAAATGCATATATTTTCATATTGCACATTATGAAATATCAATACTCTGGTTCTACTCATAACCCATCCAGTGATAAACTACCATACATTGAAAATTTATAGAAAGATTCATGAATCCAATCCCTTTAGAACACCCCCATATAGAATTGTAAAACCCTTATATATAACCTATTAATGTCCTTAAAATGTTTTTATATAATGTTACAATGAGTTCCACACTATCATTTCCAAATTTCACACAACAAAATGGATTTTAGAAAAATCACATTCATTCCATATTTGTATAACATATTAAATTATTTTTATGTAAAACTCCAAATTGACACCAAAAATTAATTAAATATTAATATATCATTAATAAACTTATAAAAACACCAAATTCATTATATTAGTAGATTGTAAAAAATTAAATTTTAAAATATTCTCATAAATCTATATTTCATATCCAATATTTATTAATATAAATAATAATAAAATATTTAATAAAATATCTATTTTTGGTGTTCTAAAAAATTTATTCCATCAAATAACTACTAATATACATAATAAAAAATTTAAAACCATTAATGATGTATTTAAAATTTGAATTTTCCATTATAACATTATCTTAGATAATTTTAAATTATATACCCATCCCGAGAGGAAAAATAATATTTTAATTATGAGGATTAATATGAGTTGATGTTTTTGAATACTCTACCTCAATTTTATAATTATATTTAATAAATAATTCTTTTATAATCACCGTTGACCAATAGTTTATATTTTATTCTTTATAGTATTCCTAAATTCATCACAACATGCCAATATAAAAAATTCAACCATTAGAGAAAATAGGGAATAAATAAAATATGGGAGATAATGTTTTTTATAATCAATATAAATCGAATAAAACATTTAAATCCTTAATTTACATTCTATTACTCTATATAAATCATTCCACTATTTTCCCATTCAAAAAACCATTAAAATTCCATATTATTTTAATTATTGGGCATATAATTAATGCAAATAGAATTTCATTACCACTTCATCTACTAATTTATGTCATCATCAAAATAAATAATATTTCACAATAGATGCATTAATTAATTTATAAATATAACAAATTAAAATGAATTACATAAATAAATATTTTTATATTTCAATTTCACTACCAATGGACAATGATGGAAAATGTAATCCATTATATAAAAGTAAAAATATACTATCCACGTTTAATAATTACATCTTTATTAAAATAATGTTCTCAAAAGTTTATTTTACGAAATTAAAATTAAACATCCTTCTTTAATAAATAAAATTCATCAAAAATATTAGTAATTAGAAATTTTAAATTTAAATGTCTATTTTATTCAACTATTTGAATGCATTTAATTCTCAAGAATATTGGTATATATTCATAGAAAATTGGAAAAAAAATATTTGAAACCCTTCCTTTATATTAACCTTCACCATTAAAAATTATATATAAAAATAAACCATGATTTAAAAAAAGTGTATTCTATTACAAATTCTTATATGATTCTCCCTATTAATTTCTTCCCTATATATAACCATGATTTCAAAGAACTCAAACTTATTGAAGAACTCTTTTTGAAGATATTTTCCAACTAATATCTTAAATATACATTCAATGATCTTGAAATGTAATTTTCTCCTCGATATCCAAATTCATAAATCAATAAAAATTTAAATATCGGGATAATAGTATTGGTGATAAGACTCATTAAACACATTATGAATCCTTTAAAATCATAAAGGTATCACCAAATATTAATATACCTATTGAAATTAGTAAAACACATATAATGGGATTATTAATCATGATGAAAATAGGATTCCCTTTTAAAACATCTATGTTTCATAATGGATAGAAACCCATAAAATGATATGACCCCAACACAAAAAATTTAACATTACATTCCAAACATAATTATATGATTTTTCTTAAATAAATGAATTTATTGAAAAATATATAAGATCATACACATGATAAAACATATCTTTCACTAAAACTATTATAATTATAGTATGCTCATAAACCTAAAAAATAATAGAGTTGAATGATAGAACCCCTAAAATTAATATTAACCAATGGGTGGGTGATAAATACTATTTTAATAGAATTTGAATAATAGTAAATGGTCCTTCCATATTCCTTTAAAATATAGGATATATTTTCCAAACATTTGATTTATCATATGAACCATATATTCATTTGGACCATTTATATATGTATAGAATAATGTGAATCCGTATAATTTGCTGATACATTTATTCTACAATCATTATATAATTTACAATTTAATCAAACAACCCAGTCATAGAATCTAACCAATTTTTAGTAATATAATAGTTTATGAATATTCAGTACTGATATATTAATGTCTACGTAATGCGTACAATTATGTGTAAGAGGATTTTAATAATTTTTGAAGGAATTGATCTCAATGATGATGATGATAGATATAATTTTTTGAATGATATAGATAAATATAGTATATATGTGATGTTTGCTTATGATAATGTTGTTTGAAGAGGGGATAGTCTATGTCGGTGGATAATTAGTAATATATAAGAGTCCTTAATGGTGTTTAGTTTCCCATGAATCATAGGGTGTGATGAAGAGTGTGCTTGAGAATTGACACTTGGAAATCTAGTGATAGTCTCTAGGATAGACACTCCCTATACCAAATATATAAAATTATGTATGGTCGCGTTGGGACAATATCTACTATGATATATATAATATATAGGTAAATATAAGTGGATAAAAACATGATTATATTATATATAGGTCCAAATGAATTATCAAATATATTATGGTGTGGAATTAATGTGGATCCCCTGCAAGTGAATTATATCGTTGTAATATTTCTTGTAGATCATTATTTTAGTGTGTAACTTTTTTCATATTAGAAAAATGAAATAATATATGTTCTTTTCATCAAATTATATATTATTAATGGTGGGATACATAAGTTTCTGTCAAATTCATTAATGACCCAGGGAAGACATAGTATGGGTATTTTTTAACACTCTCACAAAAGGTATAGTCAACAAAAATCATCCCTGGAGGAGAGAGAGAGAGGTTCCACTAAATACCACGTATTTCAATATTTCACTTATATTCTACAACAAATCTCATTTTTTCGTTTTTAACTTAATGATCAACTAAAAAACTTTTATGTAATGAGATACTATGTTGTTCATTGTGCCCCTATTTATCCTTCTCATTTAGTATGAATTATGTTTCCACATTTTCATATGGAAAGTAATGAAACCGTGCAAATTTTTGTCATATCATATGTTTTAAAACCATTATTAAACTATGAACTATAATTAATTTATTTCTATCCCCCTATATGAAATCCTAAAAAAATATAAAATGAGAAGTTTTAATTTTTTTTAATATTACCTATTTGAACTCATTGATTTCATGAACCTTCACTATTTTAAGAGCCATAAGGTATAATTATTGATTGAATGGGGTTTAAAAATATTCCCATGTATGAAACACATTTTCTTTTTGTATACTATTTTAGAGCTTCATTGTTGAGAATCATATTTTATAATTTTTGTTCTATTATCCACTAGGTTTGTTCCCATTTACGTTTCAAATCGTGGAGATTCATTGATTATAAAAATTTTAATTTTACACTATTTTTAAAAATCGTACTAAACAGATTAGTAGATAAAAATATATATATGTTAAAATGATCAATTACTATTGGTTCTCGATGATTAAAATTAGTTCTTGGAAAAAATTAGTGTCCTGAAAAAGTATGAAAATAAAACCTATTTAAGTATAAAAAATAAATATATATCCCAAGACAAAATATTCTTTTGGATTTTCCCAAATTCCTAAAGTACCAGACTATACATTCCCTCAGTCCGCAATATGGTTTTATAAATAATATAAATTAAGGATAAATTTTCTGTCCAAAAATAGGGGATCTATGTTTTCAGGGATTCTTTCCACAAGTGGTTATATCTCTGTAGTGACATTCATAAAATTTGTAAGTACAAAAAACTAGTGAAAAAATATCACTAAAACCTAAAATAGACCCCCTCTTGAATTTTTACATATATATGGAATGATATATATTTTATAACTAACTGATTTTTGTTTCCATAAATTTAATTCAAATTGATTTTGATACATACAAATTGATATATAAGATGATTATATAGAACATATAATTTTGGGAACATATGATAATGCAGAGTAGGATAAATTATGTGATCTACTCGAGTGGGAACAAAGGGATACCCAAATGGGGTGCCAAATCCAAATAATTTAGATTCATAATTTATTTAATATTGATTCAAGGAATTTATTTTGAATTTATGATAGTTCGACACATGTAGTGGTGTTATGATAATATGAATCATAACTTTTTACCATATAGAATAAACTTTTTAAGGAAAATAATTCATCCACTTAGGGAGATATAATGTTTTATTTCTATTAAATATACTAATAATTTCATTAGATATAAATCATTATTCTATCCACTTAATTAATTTGTAATAATAGAATTATTTAAATGGATTTAAAATTTATATATGAAAAATAAATCAATGATTTAAAATGAACATCTAAATGAACTTGTGGTAAAAAAAAATCATTGGAATAAGTGTAAAGGGGTAGCTGATTAATAAAGTCATTAAATTAAAATATTAATCATATATTTATTATTTTATTCATATTGGTTAATATAATGATAACTAAATCAATGATATAATTTAATGTAATAAAAATATAATGATGAACCTACTTTGTTTCAATTTATAACTAAATTTAATCATGTTAACAATGATAAATAATGTTTAGTTGTAAATAGTTTCATTAAAAATGAAAGTCCCAACTATCCACTCATGAATCATGATGTATATGAAAAATATAAAATATACTCAATCCATACCTTTCAAATATTATTTCTTTGTAAATAATATTTCTATTTCCACATCAGAACACTCATCATGTAGTGGAAATCCCTATTCACATGATATGGAAATAAGAAAATCTACACCATCCAAAATAATTATTGTTAATTTATTTATGAATTAATATTAAAGATATAAAAATATGTGACATTTAAGACATTATATTTCATGGGGTTTGTTAGAAGACATATCCTTATTTATATTTTCGGATTCTATGGAGGACATTTTTTTTTACCTCGTAGAATTATATATTATCAGATTCCTTGGAAAGCGGTTGCAGCTGTTTTATCAAAATTATTTTCTATGATATTTCAGACTTTAAGATTCTTCGGATTTGATTGGTTTCTGCTAACTTGCTTTCTTTTTGGATTGGTTGTCTTATTCAGTTGATTGTGTTTGACTCTACAAGAGGTTTTTTGGGATGGTTCTTGAGTTTGGCATACTTGTTCTTCAGTTGGACCTTGGATTTTTTCATCTTTTCATGCTGGATCTTGGTTTAAAGATGACTCCTTGGGATTTTCTCTAGTATGATTATCCATTTCTTGATGTTTGAATTAATGTTTTTGCATTTCTCTACCTTTCATGTTGGAATCCTTCTATTGCTGTTACATATTTGGATTTTTCAATGCTTTGAATCATGTTTCGTGTTTTGGAGTTTAGCAGAGGGGTGCTTGTTGAATGCTGACTGGTTTTTGTTCCAGGCTGTCATCTTTTTATCTTCTCGATCATGATTTACTTTGGCTGGATCTTTTCTTGATTTGAGGTTCATTTGGGTCTGCATTGGTTTAATTGTTTGATGTTTGGATATAGTAGGATTTTTATGTGGTGCTCAAGGAAGGCCATCCTTTGGATGGCACACCTGCTCGCTTGAAGGAAGGTCATGCTGCCTACATTTTGACAGTCTTTTTTTTTTAATTTGGCATGTTTGATCTTCCATACATGTTTTCCCGATAACTCCCTGCTAGTGTAAGTTCTTTACACCTCGTGTTTGTAATGCTACATTTTGATTTTAATTAACTCCTCTGGGGGCATGAATTGGGAAGCCAATTCATGTCACCATCTTTTTAAAAAAAATATTTAAAAACCATTCAAAGGGGATATGCTATGTCTAAAAAATATTGTAAATCCTTAATTTCTCAAATGTTAAGATTGATGCCTTTAAATAACAATTAAATGTTATTTCATAGATCCTTATCCACTTTCATTGAATTGTAATGACATGTGTCCATTGTACATTAGTAACTACCCATGGATCCTTATTTTAATATGTAAAAATTTTGTATCAGATTTTGATAACTATGACTGCAAATAATACCAATTTCCAATGCCACTTTCAAATCCATTCATGGGTATATGAGTCACACTCTATATATTTGTTATGTTGATTATATTTTATCTTAGTATATTACTGTAAAATTATATAATAACCCCAACAATAACTTCAATTTTTTTCTAGTAATTCTAATATTAAAAAACATTTTCTTTTTATGAAGAAACATATTAAGCCCCACATAACTATATATAATATATGAATGAAACCCTAATCTGGCCCTCAATAGGATAGATGATGGAAATTAGAACTTATACGAAATATCAAAAAAAAACTCATGAGGTATTATTCTAAATTACATAAACAAATGCCAAAAAATCCACTCAATAGAATAATGTATAGTGGAAAAGACCCTATATGGTAAATGAATGAAAAACATATATCCCACATTAGTGTACCACAAGATGAATAACTAACATATAAAGGTCTATTTTCAATAGAACCAAAACACTAAAATAACCAATCCTATTTACTATATGGAGGGTGTTAAACAAAATATAATCATAGATATATCTGATGAACATATTGAAAAACTATGTGCCAACTTCTTAATGTCCTCAAATAACAACCACTAATGGTATCTCATCTACATAAGAAATTACATATATAGATAGATCTTACGCAAGGGTGAGTATATGAATACATAGGAGGATTCCTAAAAATTAAAAAAAACAAATCATTAATAGATATATATTCTCATCATCAGGGATATATTTATAGATAATAATAATAATAATAATAATAATGAAAAATACCTATATATTCTTAAATTAAACATAATTCTCAATGTATAGTAACATATATATTGAAAAGCTATAATTCCACTATATGCATGAAGGTAAAACTAATCATGGAGGACACACTCCACAAGTATTTTAATAACTGATGTTACACATCCAAAGGTTCTCACTCTTTTGGCCTTTCTATACTAATGTATCTCATCCAAGATTCACACTCAATTATAGTACATCTCCCCAAAAAATAATATATGTTGATACACAAATATGGGATCACACCCATGGAAAATGTTGTTTACCTTTCTATAATTGGAATAAACTACAATGATGGTCATTTTATTGCAATATATTTATTAGTGGTATTAGTAAAGAATAATAGGTATGATTAATTTAGAGTAGATCGCACCTTAGGACACATGGATTGTAATGACCCAGACCTCTCGAGTCCAAATGTGGTGTTGGAGGTGTTCCGGGAGGTCAAGGTGACTTATCCCCAACAATTTTACAATTTTCTAGTTATGTGAACTGTGTTTCCAGTTTTATGAACAGTAACAGATCAGTCTCACAGATTAGCCTCATAGATCGGTCTCATAGATCGGTCTTATAGACTGTTCTCATAGATCGGTCTAATAGATCGGTCTCACATATCGGTCTCGCTGATCGGTCTCACAGATCAGTCTGACAGATCGATTTCACGTATAGTAACGATGGGTGAACGGTGTTTCCATTTTCCCACAGTTTTCCCCTTTTGACATTTCCTTGGACGTAAAATACATATAAAGCCTTATTTTAAGGGCTCTTAAGGCCGTTTCAGAGGCCATAAATCTTATATTAATTAATCCTAAGGCATGGGATGTTTTACTTGGTCAACCAACATGGTTCAATGCGATCTGCTTTTAATGGAGAATTAAGCGCATCTTCAACTATCAACCCATTAAATCTTCAAAAGGGACAAGATATCATTATCCTTTTTTCATCCTCTTTGTTTTCTATTATGAGATTCTAGAACCTTTGAAACCTTCTTACAATATTTTCAAAATCATTTTTTACTCCTCGGATCAGTTCCGCTCTGTTTTGATGCATCCAAGCTGTGTCGATCAATCTTCGACATAAGATATATTGTATCATTATTTTTTGGGGTTCATCTTCTCCTGTTCTCATTTCCGTATTATAGAATGTAATCTTCAGGCTTCTAGTGAGTTTTTCTTGGGGTATGGTTTGTGCGGATGTACCGTGGCATCCTCGAGTGGATGTAGTTGTCGCGAGAGGAGGATTATGACCTGTTGTGTCGATAAAGAATGTGAGGAACTGTTTGAGGTAGGGTATTCATGGATTATCTATTTGTTTATGTGAAATCATAGAGATATCATGATTTTCCCTTTTGATCACAATGAAATTGACCTAAATAAATACATGAACCAGATTAAAAGAATTGTTTTGATCAGATGTTGTTTCTATGTTCCGTGATAATGGTTTGCCTCCTGTTTTTCTTGATGGAGTGATATATATGTTTGCTTGGATTAGTTGTTCGTTCTTGATGGAAATTGACGTAGAACATAAAGTAGGAATTAATCAATAATTAATGGCTAAAGATAATGAGGCGTGTTAATGAATCTGGTTGTTGTTGTTATTGTTGTTGTTCTAATTTTTTGGCATAGTAAGAATGTTAAATCTTTTGTGATAGCTTACCAATTAGGTTTCCAAGAAATGGGAACCTACTAATTCGATCTGTTAATTCAAGAGGGATTAAAGAACTTCTGATGATAAAATATAATGCATGATAGGGTTCTGAGTTACCCTCTTGCATGTAAGGCCGAATGCGTTGTGGTTTGGATCCATGAGTGCTCATTTTGTATGAAGGCTGGATGCCTCGTTAATGGGCCAAGATCCCATTTGATGTGATGATTGTTTTCTTGCTACATGTATTGTGATGTGAGCATGGATGGCTGATGTGATATGTGGAGGCAGGTAGTCCTTGTGGTTGTTGAAGCGGATGTCACCTAGAGTGGCGAGATTCATCGGTTTATGCATATGGGTGTTGGGGAGGACACCACAGATGATGGTATGGGATGGATGTGATGGCTGGATGTTGGTGGTTTTGTTTGGTTGTTTATCTGCTTTACATTTCCCCACTGCTCATGGAATCTAGTCTTGATTACCCACCTTTTGAAGGAGGCGAAGACAAGTGGGGTATGCCACGTTCTTTGTGTGTTTAGCCTCTTGAGGGAGAATGGGTCTATACTCTTCTATAGGCGGAAAAGACTTGATAGTTATCATATCTACTCCCTGTTTTGAGCCCCTATTGTGTTTAGTAGCATAGGTTTCTTTTCTTGAATGCCCGGTAATATGGGAAAGTAATTTTTTGTAATGAAAGATTAACTAAATGGTGTTAACCCGTGGGGTTGGAATTTGTTGGAACATAATGATGTGGTGGTAATTTGAAAAAGGGAAAGTGGACCCTTGGTGTATTCCAATAAAGTTTAATGTGGTTTTGTTCATGGTTAATTAATGTGCAAATAATTAATTAACATAAAGTGGAATTGATGAAACATGGAATGATGTAACCTAATGAAGTTCTTTAACTAGTTGTGTACTTATATGATACCTAGTCTTAGAAGTGGCAGCCTAGAGTCTGAGAGACGTTAGCTACAGTTGTGTCTAAAACTAGGTTATGCCCACGTTGTGTTTGTGAGATTTATATATTCTGTAGTTTTGCGTTTCAATACGCTACTCCACCCTGTCGATAAGAGAAAATTACCAATGGGGATTCTGAGCCCTGGTGTGTGTTTTCCCTAACATTCTTATGGGAGGATGAATGGATGACTACCCCCTTTAGCCCTGCTTTCTTATCATGGTAGATACTAGTGCCTTTGGCACAATGATTAGTTTTTCCCTTATATGTGTGTAGAGGGCTATAATGTCTTGTGGTTATTTCACACACATATATTCTGGATATAGTATCCTATGGACTACTATAGGTGTAATGTGTATAGGCTGTGATGGCTTGAGGATCCTTACTCGACATATGGGATTTGATGTCTGGAGGTAAAATACCTGACGTATGATACATGTTATACGAGCTATGGTGGCTCCCAGAAACTACATGGTTACTTTGGGTTTTGAGTATGGTGTGGTGCTTAGCCCAGGTGTCTGTGGGAAAGCCTTTGTGGTGCACATGGTGCAGATTGTGGAGCATAGCCCATGTTTATACGGGAAAGACATTAGGGAGAGATTCACATGACTTATGTCGTTGGTGAAAAGCGGAAAACTAGTGGGGATGTAGTAACATGATACTCATGATATTCTTCACTATATGCTATATTCTTGTATGTGTTACTTGGTTAGAGTAGCCACGGTAAGGTTGGGAATTTAGTATACATGTTTATGTGACGAGTTAGTTTCACTTGTTGTTCACTGTGCTTTAGCATGCTTTCATTACTTTTTCACGGGAGGATTCGGGGAGGATCTTACTAAGTATACTGTTATACTCACCCTACGTATACATAAATTTTTTTTCAGGTCACTTGGAGCAGTTTGGAGATCAGGCTGGTTACTACTAGCTTGTGGTTGCAGGAGCTGTTCGGGCTTGTAGTTATTGTTGTCTTTCTTTTATATTGGGTACTTGTAGTTTCCCCTTTTAGTTGTAGCACTATTTCATGGAATTTATTATATTTAATTGGGTTTCGTTTATATTTCAGTTAGATTTGGTTGATGTATATCTTATCTATCTCTTCCGCATGTGTTCTCTTAGAGGGTAATGCCTCTCATTTTTGTGTTACTATGCCCTCAGTGCTAGTCGTGAACCCGGGCATATTGGAGGCGGTACTCAGGGGGTCATTTTCTCCCTTCTCACATTGCCGGATCAAGAGGGGTACACATTGTGGGGAGGGGTTCGTGAAAGAGTGGTATCAGAGGTCTGCTTAGGGACAAGATGGAGATTGGAGTTAGGCATCGGTGAGGTTATATGGGTTGGTTGGGAAACAGTGTCATTCATGTTTAGAAAGTGGGGTAAACACTGGAGACCAGAAGGGACATAGGTGTTTAGGGCCCCTATGATCTGTTGTATGAAACATTACATTTACAATGGCTACTAAACAAAGTGATACTGGTTGTAGGGTAGAGACCTAGGAAAGGAGCATGCATCATTCTTCTTTTCACCTGTGTTTGAATGGGTAGACCTTGGTATAGGTTGAAATAAAATGAACAAAATAAAACAATAAATTAATTAATGTTGAGTCTTACATAATCCAGGTTTAGGAGCTCTAACAGTTTTTTCTCTTACTGGTATGGCTTTAGGTTGACTTCCTTGTCCAGTTTTCATAGAAAATGTCCAACAGGCTGTTCCAGTTGATCGCCACCAGGTAGAGGTTGATGACAACGACACATGGAGGAAGAAACTCCAAGAGTTTCAGTGTCAGAGTCTGCAGAAGTACGAGGTATCCGTATCATATTCATTCACGGAAGACTGTTTAGAGGAGGTCGAGATCGGCTCCAGTTCGATTCCTCCTCGGATGGAGCACTGGGTGTCCTTGGTTGTGACGATGTTTTATGGAGCATCAAGGCAGTGGTGGATCTTGTTCCTTAGGGATCGTGAGGAGTCATCGATCTCATGGGAGGAGTTTCGAGACAATTTTAGAGTTGAGTTCCTTTCTTCGACCGCGAAGGCCTCCATTCGTCAGGATATTCTTACCCATTGATAGGGGAGCTTCAGTGTTAGAGATTTTGGATTCCATTTCAGGAACCTTCTATGATATGCTTTAGACTTGTTACCAGATGAGGAGGCCAGGGAGAGGCATTTCGAGAAGGATTTGCGTCCAGAGATCCAGCGCCACGTCACCCCATTTATGCTGAAGACATATCATGAGTTTTTGGAGAGGGAAGAGGTTGTTGAGAGGACATTGTCGAGGACTGTATCGTTACGAGAGGGGAATCGTCATGATTCCACAAGAAGCAAAGTTGTGGTCTGGTGTTCCTGGTTTTCAGGGAAGAAGAGTTTCCATTCACCTGGGGGTAGGTCCCAGCCCTTCCCATCTCGTTTCTCCGGAGGCAGCAACTCTCAGGCCTATGCCAAGGGATCAAGAGCTTGTTTTTCTTTTGGTGGTCGTGGTCATACGCAGCGGGACTGACCGACTTCTCAGAGTAGTCATCATGCACCGGGCACTCTGCTCCAGGTTCCTCTGTTGAGGCAGTTCGAGCCGAGGAAGTAGCAGCAGGTTGCAACAGCTTTAGATCACCAGAGGGTAGATGGGGTAGGCAGAGGACAACCCCATGATGATCCTCTTCCTCATAGAGCAGAGAGCGGCCGTGGTGGTGGTTGTTCTCAGGGTCAGAGAGGCCTTGGAGGAGGTCATGGTCATCTTCATGATCTAGTATTGCCATCTCCAGGCGATCCAGACATCGTCTGAGGTACCCTTTCCTTGTTTCCATCCTTGGTGTATGCCTTTTTTGATTCAGAAGCGACACACTCCCTTCATATCACTTACCCTTTTCCATGCTTTGGGAGTTGAGGTAGTGAGGCTTACAGTGCCCTTGGCGTTGACTACGCCAGTTGGAGGTCAAGCTAGTTTGTTTGATGTATGTAGAGATTTTGAGCTACTTTTGTGGCCACACCACTTTTGGGGAGATTTCCTATGTTTATGAATACAACCATATGATTTCATCCTTAGCATGGATTGGTTGTATTTAGTGCATATTATCATGGATTACAATAGGAATAAGGTTGTTTTCATTGATTTGGATGGAGAGCAAGTGTTGTTTGTTGGTGAGAGAGATCCTCGGATGGTTCATAGACGAGTTCCATCATTATCATCCTTGATAGCTGAGTTGATGTTGAGTTCATCAGAGGTCCAGCAGTTGTCATTTCCTAGGGTCATAGAAGAGAACCCTGATGTCTTTCCAGAAGAGGCTGTAGCATTACCCCCTCAATAAGAGATTGGTTTTGGGATCTAGCTATAACCATTAGCGTCTCCTATCTCTATGTCTCCATATAAGATGGACCCTTCTGAGTTACAATAGCTACATATATAGCTTGATGGTCTATTGTAGTGTGGTTTTGTTCGGCCAAGTATGTCACCATGGGGTGCACTGGTCTTGTTCGTGAAGAAGGCCGATGGTAGTTTGTGGTGGTGTGTTTATTATCGTCACTTAAACAAAGTAACAATAAATAAACGCTATCCTCTTCCACATATTGATGACTTATTCGATCAACTGAAGGGTGCATGTTGGTTCTCATAGATCGACTTGTGGTAAGGATATCATCAGATGCATCTTAAGGATGAGGATATCCCAAAGACTACATTCCTTTGTCATCATGGGAGTAATGGGTTCGTTGTAATTTCGTTTTGTGTGATGAATGCCCCAGCTATGATTATGGGATTGATGAATGTTGTTTTCTCTGAGTTCCTGGACAAGTTTGTGGTGGTTTTTATCGATGACATCTTTGTGTTCTCAACATCTGAAGAGGAGTATGCAGAGCATCTACGAGCCGCTTTGGAAGTTCTTCACCAACATTATTTTTTTGGGAAGTTGTAGAAGTGTGAGTTTTGTGCTCGAGAAGTCCATTTCCTAGGGAATGTTGTGTCGCAATAGGGAGTAGCCATGTATCCATCGAAGATAGAGGAAGTGGTGTCTTGGGGAGCCCCCAAGATAGTTTCAGAGGTATGAAGTTTCCTTGGTCTTGCATGCTATTATAGGAGGTTTGTAGCCAATGTCTCGCGGGTTGCGACTCCTCTGAGAGCTTTGACCAGAAAGGATCAAGAGTTCATATGGAATGATCAGTGTCAGGAAGCTTTCGAATATCTAAAGGATAAGTTGGTAAGTGATCCAGTCCATTGTCTTCCAGCTGAGGGAGTCCAGTTTGATGTTTTCTGTGATGCTTCACATATGGGGCGTGGATATGTTCTCATGCAGCAGAGGAAAATTTTTTATGGGTATCAGTAGTTGCATCCCCATGAATGAAACTATGCCACCCATGACCTTGAGATGGGAGCTGCAGTGTTTTTTCTGGAGTTGTGGAGACATTACCTCATTGGTGAGCGATTTTTGGTTTTCACCGATCATAAGAGTTTGAGATATGTTTTCTCCCAGTGTGACTTGAACCTACGACAACATTGGTGGATGGAGTTCTTACAGTAATACGACTTCGAAAAATCGTATACACATAGAAAAGGGAATGTTGTAGATGATGCGCTAAGCTGAAAGTCACGTAGTGATTCTGTGTGTGAATCCGGCGATTCATGGAGAGTAATGGAGGAACTGTCAGCTTTGCATCTTGATATGGAAGAGGTTGGAGGTAGAGGCTGTCTTTTCAAGATGATAGTGCAGTCATCTCTCATGCAGAAGGTGGAAGAGTCCCAGTTGGGTGATCTAGAGGTAGCCGTTTGGAGAGATAGAGTTGTTTGTGGTGAGGCCCATGATTGTTGGTATATAGATGAACAACACTGAGTGTCGTATGATGGAAGGCTTTTTGTTCCCCTGGAGATGCACGCGACGGTTCTCCGAGTGTTCTATATTTTACCCTTAGCAGTACATCCTGGTGTGACAAATATGTACCGATCCTTGAGGAGTCAGTTTTTATGGCATGGGCTGAATATTGTAGTTGCAGAGTTTCTGTCTCGATTTTTAGTCTTCCATAAGGTGTAGGCCGAACACCGTATTCTTGGTGGTCTTCTCCAACCATTATAGATTCCTAAGTGGAAGTAGGAGGACATCTCAATGGACTTTGTTATAGGTTTACCTCAAGATCCGGGAGTACATAATGCTATTTGGGAGGTAGTGGATCATTTAACAAAATCTTCCCACCATTGCAATCAAGGAGTCAAGCCCAGCGGAAGTTTTGTCGAGGCGGTATCTAGAAGAGGTGGCGAGACTTCATCGAGTACCTAGGATGATTATTTCTGCTCGAGATCCTCATTTTACCTCATGGGTGTGGAGAGGTCTCCATCATGCTTCTAGATCTCAATTGTGCCTTAGCACTGATTTTCATCCTCAAACGGATGGTCAGACAGAGCGAACTATCCAGAATCTTGAAGACATGTTTCCCTAATGTGTTCTTGATTTTGGTGGTTCATGGATGAGGCAGTTACCCTTAGTAGAGTTTTCTTACAATAATAGTTTTCACTCTACCATTGGTATGGCGCCATTTGAAGCCTTTTATGGCTGGCCTTTCCTTTCTCCATTGTCCAGGACTAGGGTCAGAGAGTCAGCAATTCTCGAACCAGAACTAGTGAAGAATACAACAGAGATGGTTCATGTGATTCGTGAGAGGATGAAGACAGTGCAAGATCGTCAAAAATCATATGTTGATCAAAGGAGGATACCCTTTGAGTTTAATGTTGGGGATCTTGTGTTTCTGAAGGTGACTCCCCGTCTTGGGCAGCGAAGGTTTGGTCGTGGAAGTAAGCTTTATCCCCGGTTTGTTGGGCCTTTTGATGTGTTATCTCGTGTTGTAGATGTGGCGTATCACATATCACTTCCCATGTAGATGAGTTGGGTACATGATGTTTTCTATGTATCGCAGCTATGTCGTTATCTTCATGACGACTCCCACATCATCGAATGGGGAGAGATCGAGGTTGATAATGATGAAACATTCGAGGAGTGACTGGTGGAGATCCATGACCGAAAGGAGAAGGTGTTGTGTGGGTGTTCTATCCCCTCAGTTTGTGTCTTGTGGAGACATGGTGGCTAGGAGGAGAGAACCTGGAAACGTGAGTCATAGATGTGTGTCCAGTACCCAGAGATGTTTTAAGTTGTTGTCTTGAGTTTTATTTGATACTTTATTTTATGTATCATTGATGTGATATAATTATTGAATTGTAAGGATATGGATTGATTGCTCCCTTACTCATGAATGTTGTGGTTTTGTTCCAGCATTAGAACAACTCTGGGTGGTTTTCCCCTGAGAGGTATCTTACAGGGTGGTTGTTCGGACCCCTCTTTTCATTAGGTTGGTTTTAAATTCTCGAGGATGAGAATTTTTTGAGAGGTATCTGATGTAATGACCCAGACCTCTCTGGTCCAGATTTGGTGCTGGATATGTTTCGGGAGGTCAAGGTGTCTTATCCCCAACACTTTTCCTATTTTCTTATTTTGTGAACAATGTTTCCAGTTTTATGAACAGTAGCATATCGGTCTGACAGATCGGTCTCACAGATCGTTCTCACAGATCGGTCTCACAGATCAGTCTGACAGATCGGTCTTAGAGATTGGTCTCACAGATCAGTCTCATAGATCGGTCTGACAAATCGGTCTCACAGATCGTTCGGACAGATCGGTCTCATAGATAGGTCTCATAGATCGGACTAACAGATCAGTTTCATGTACAGTAATGGTGAGTGAATAGTGTTTCCAGATTCCTACAGTGTTTCCCCTTTTGAAGTTTCCTTGGCATAAAATACATTTAAAAGTCTTATTTTGAGGGCTCTTCAGGCTGTTTCAAAGGTAATCGATCCTATATTAATTATTCATATGTCCTGTGATTTTTTACATGGTCAAACCACATGGGTTAATGAGATAATCTTTTAATGGAGAATTAAGTGCATCTTAAACCGTCACCCCATTAAATCTTCAAAAGGGACAAGATATCACTCTCCCCTGTTCTTCGTCGTTGTTCACTGTTATGTGATTCTAGAACCTTTCAAACCTTCTTACATTATTTTCACAATAAACTTTACTCCTCGGATAAGTTCTGCTCTGTTTTGATGCAACCATGAAGTGTCGATCAATCTGAGATATAAGGTATGTTGTATCGTCGTTCTTTTGGGGTTTATCTTATATTGTTCTCATTTCCATATTATAGCATGTAATCTTCGGGCTTCTATTGAGTTTTTCTTGGGTTTTGGTTGGTGAAGACGCACCGTGGCATCCTCGGGTGGATACCGTTGTCGCGAGTGGAGGATTGTGACCCATTGTGTGGATAAATAACACGAGGAACTATTTGAGGTAGGGGATTCCGGGTTTCTCTAATTGTTTATGTGAATTTTAGAGTTATCATGATTTATCCCCTTGGATCGTAATGAAATTGACCAAATTAAATACTTGAACCAGATTAAAAGAATTGGTTTGATCAGATGTTGTTGCTTTGTGTCGTGATAACAGTTTGCCTCATGTTTTGCTAGATAGAGTGATATCTATGCTTTCTTTGATTAGTTTTTCGTTATTGATGGAAATTTATAATGAACGTAAAGCAGTAATTAATCATTTATTAATTGGATAAAGATATTGAGGCATGTAAATGAATCTGGTAGTTTCCGTTGTTGTAGTTGTTCTAATTTGTTTGGCATAGTTAGCATGTTAAATCTTTTGTGACAGCTTACTGATTAGATTTCCAAGAAATGGGAACCTACTAATTGGATCTGTTAATTAAAGAGGGATTAAAGAACTTGTTGTTGATAAAAGATAATGGCTCATAGGGTTCAGAGTTACCGTCTTGCTTGTAAGGCCGAATGCGTTGTCGTTTGGAGCCATGAGTGCTCATTTTGTATGAAGGCAAAATGCCTCGTTAATGGGCCAAGAGCACATTTGATGTGATGATTGTTTTCCTGCTACATGTGTTGTGATGTGAGGATGGATGGCTATTGTGATATGTGGAGGCAAGTAGGCCTTGTGGTTGTAGAAGCGGATGACACCTAGAGTGGTGAGATTTATCGGTTTATGCATATGGGTGTCGGGGAGGACACCAAGGATGGTGGTATGGGATGGATGTGATGGCTGGATGTTGGTGGTTTTGTTTGGTTGTTTATCTGATTTACTTTTCCCCACTGCTCATGGTAGCTGGTCTTGCTTACCCACCTTCTGAAGGAGGCGAAGACACGTGGGGTATGCCACATGCTTTCTGTGTTTCGCCTATCAAGGGGGAATGGGTCTATGCACTTCTATAGGCGGAAAGGACTCGACGGTTAGCATATCTACTCACCGTTTTGAGCACCCGTTGTGTTTAGTAGCATAGGTTTCTTTTCTTGAATGCTTGGGAATATTGGAAAGTAATTTTTTGTAAAGAACGATTGACTAAATGGTGTTAACCCATGGGGTTGGAATTTGATGGAACATAATGATGAGGTGGTAATTTGAAGAAGGGAATGTGGACCCTTGGTGTATCCCAATAAAGATTAATGTGGTTTTGTTCATGGTTAATTAATGTGCAAAGAATTAATTAACATAAAGTGGAATTAATGAAATAGGGAATGAAGTAACCTAATGATGTTCTTTAACTGGTTGTGTACTTATAGGATTCATAGTCTTAGAAGTGGCAGCCCAGAGTCTGAGAGACGTTAGCTACAGTTGTGTCTAAGACTAGGTTATGCCCATGTTGTGGTTGTGAGATATATATATTCTGTAGTTTTGTGTTTTTGTACGCTACTCCACCCTGTAGGTAAGGGAAACTGACCCCTAGGGATTCTAAGCCTTCGGGTGTGTTTTCCCTAACATTCTTATGGGAGGTTGAATTGATGACTACCCCCTTTATCCCTACTCTCTTCTCATGGTAGATACTAGTGCCTTTGGCACATCGGTTAGTTTTTCCCATATATGTGTGTAGAGGGCTGTAATGTCTTGTGGTTATTTCACACTAATATATTTTGGATATAGTATCCTATGGACTACTATAGGTGTAATGTGTATAGGCTGTGATGGATTGAGGATCATTACTGGGCATATGGGATGTGATGACTTGAGGTAAAATACCTGACGTACGATACACGTTATGCGAGCTGTGGTGGCTCCCAGAAACTACCTGGTTACTTTGGGTTTTGAGGATGGTGTGGTGCTTAGCCCATGTGTCTGCGGGAAAGCCTTTGTGGTGCACATGGTGCAGATTGTGGAGCTTATCCCATGTTTATACGGGCAAGAATTTAGAGAGAGATGCACAGGAAGTATTTTGTTGGTGAAAAGCGGAAAAGCAGTGGGGAAGTAGTAGCAGGGTACCCATAACATTCTTCACTATATGCTATATTCTTGTTTGTGTCACTTGTTTAGAGTATCCTCGGTAAGGTTGGGATGTTAGTATACCTGTTTAGGTGACGAGTTAGTTTCACTTATTGTTCACTGTGCTTTATCATGATTTCTTTACTTTTTCAAGAGAGGATCCGGGGAGGATCCTACTAAGTATACTGTTATACTCACCCTGCGTATACATAAACTATTTTTCAGGTCACTTGGAGCAGGTTGGAGATCAGTTTGGTTAGTACTAGCTAGGGGTTACTGGAGCTGTTTGGGCTTGTAGTTGCTGTTGTCTTTCCTTTCTTTTTTGTACTTGTAGTTTCCCTTTTTAGTTGTAGCACTATAGCATGGAATTTCATATATGTACTTGGGTTTTTTTATATTTCCATTGGATTTGGTTGGTGTCTATATTATCTCTCTCTTCCGCATATGTTCTCCTAGAGGGCAATGGCTCCCATTTGTGTGTTACTATACCCTCTGTGCTAGTCTCCAACCTGAGGCCAATTGGCGGCGAGACTCGGGGGTAATTATCTCCCTTCTCACATTGCCTGCCCAGGAGGGGTACACTTTGTGGGGAAGGGGTCATGACATGGACGAATTCATGAACAATATCCAAGAATAAATTCGAAGACGGGATCATTAACATCAGGATGCAGACATTATGCCTCACTAAACCATTATAGGGATGGACCATGGGAAACCACCCGCACTAAAACTGTATATGAGGGCACACCCAACGAAAAATAGTGACGAACTAAGAATAAAAAGTGCACCATCCTTACCTTTATGGAGTACATAAAAACACCCATAGAGTATTTGATGTGTCTCACTACGTCTTCCACTAGTTGTGTCTCATTGTCACAGAAGTCTTACAATTTTTCAAATAAAAATAATGTTCTTTAAGATACATGATGTGTACATATTGTTCTAGAAATTTTGGTGACTTCTAATCTAGATTATAGACTATATCCCATTACTGTGTTCTTAAAGTACTCTCTTGTACACAATAATTGTATGTATATTTTTGGAAGATCATTGGTTATACTCCCTGAAACACGATGTCTAGGGGTTGAGCCTACACCCATAAGGTATAGTCTTCATAATCCAATTTAAATTAGAATGTACATAGTATGTCCCCCCACCATATAGAGTGTGGGGGTAAACATGGAATCATGGATGTTTACTATCTTTACAGAACATTCCATTCACAAATAGATATGAAGTGTGGGACACGTCACACATGGTATGTATCTATATATTTCTTCCAAAGAGTGATCTCCCTAAACATGAATAGTTCACTAGATAAGGGTCACATAGAGTGTGCACAATCCACACTGTTTGTGATATTTAACTCAGTGTGAACCCTAGCCACTACATATGGGTGGTACAACATAGAGTCTATTGATTTGAACTACTTGACATGTAGTTTTTAATTTCCATAATCTCTATATTTGTAATTCATCATCCCCCATATACCACAGATTCTATATGGTCCATCAAAAAACACACCAGAATTCCATGATATCATTTTATTGGGGCTTGAATTTCATTGGTGGAAGATTTTAATACTCCAAACATATTGGGAAATGTTTATTGGTATTTTTTTCTCAAAATAATAGTCTCATTAATCGTTCTCCCCAGATAAGTTAATGGATCATCAATTATTGATAATGAACTAAGATCACACCATCTACCCGAAATATGAACCTATAGTATCTATTCATTGGAACGAATAATTAATTTCCAATGATCACCTACCAAGTATTTATATAACCATTTGAATAGTTGAATATATTGAATATTTATGAAAATATAGCATTGATTAATTTTCAAAAAAAAAACATGATGTATGAATCGTATCCATTTTTCCGTTGGCCTCCATTACTTTTCATGATGGAGTTGGACGAAGATCGATTAACAAGGATCATCCATCCATCGACTTAGGGGGAACATTATTCAGTCATAAATTGATATTCAAACATTTGATTCAATTAATGAATAATTAATTTTTGATTGCTATGGAACAAAAAATATGGGATTAAACAAAAATAAAAAACCATACTTTGAGGTTGGATCAATCACTGATGAATAACAGTTCCATGTCATGGTAATTGGAATGAACCATGAACACCATTTGTAATGAGGAACTCATTCATAACAATTTTTGATCCATGATGTTGTTTCTTTTTACCAACGATATCATCCAAAAAATCTCTAAATAACTATTTTTCTGAGGATATAGGTAATATTTTACCATGACTAATTTTTTTAATTGGGGATTAGGTGATGGTGAATAAATAAATAATATATTAACAAATTTATTTCATAAATTTTAAACCAAACACAATTTTAGTTTAATTAAATTACCAATGAAAATAAAGATATTGTTTCTCCTAGGTTAAATCCCTTATTATTGATTTAAGGGAGGTCATATATTTCCAATCTAGAAATCCAGCCAATAGACATTTGATTATTTATTAAAAACTACATGTATATGATATATTATCTTGATTTTTATTAACATCATCACATCTAAAATATTCATGACCATGAATTAAAAATCAACATATCACATTACTACATTTATAAACCAAAAAATTTAACAATTTGTTAGACATAAATTTTTTAGTCGTTACATTATCCCCATCACCATGAATTTTAATCCTAAAAAGAAAAAAAACCTACTCTGGCAGGTGAAGATACCAACCTGATATATAGACACCCCTGCTCTTCCAGTCTCTCATAAATGATTTCGATATTTCAAAAAAATATACAAAGTGAAATACATCCCAAAAATTTATTCCTTACATTGTTTTAGAATTCCATAGGTTTCCATTATAAGAAAACTCTATCCTTGAAGTCCTACACACCCAGGTTGTCAATGTTCAATGGGTTGTGATCATATCTTCTCAACTAAAACACATTGAATACAGCGTGCACCTTGTTTAACTATCTTCATAGGTATAAGTGGTACGCCACCTCCCTAACCAAACATATAAATATGAAAATGGTCCATGAATCTAGATGATAGCATGATGCATTTTCCAAATCACCACAATCCATGAAAAGTTGATATTTCTCATAACACATGATCTCCTCATAAAACTCTAAAGGCCTTTTATGTAGATTCCAAAAAATGACTCCTGATAGCTCTGTGAAGTCCTCAACAACCCCTATATGAAATGTACCATTTTAACCATTGATCACAAAAACTATGGTCCCACAATCACTTTTTTCCAATATCTCACACTAATACAGTGTTGAATTGAATGGTCTCGCACACATGGCCTCAAGACATGAAGCATAAATTTTTGAGTGGTAACTATCATCAGTCGCAAACTCTTACATTGGTAGATGATAATCATGGATAACTTCCCACTCTCTAAGTCTTTTTCCTCTCTTCATTTTCATGTTCCGTAATAGTTATTCCACTCCCTCTCATTGTCCCCCTATGTTGACAGGTTTATATATAGAATTATTCTACATACCTTGTTCTATTCAATTTTTTTTCCTCATAGAAATCACCCACTTCTACTATCAATCTTCTTTCTAGAAACATCATGAATAAACCCCATCCCATTTTACCTCGATTAAACACTAATGACATGGGATTCTATTATTAGAGGCATCCATCCAGCCTTATCATCCCAATTCCAAGTTTAATATTTTTTTCCTTTCTGATGTATCTTGAGTCTACGTACACTAGTATTTCTCGTTAGTGATCTTCATTTTCACTTATCTAGTTACCTACCATGGAATACCCCATTTATTGTCATGAAAAATAGATTTTATGGTTGTTTGGGATGGTGATGGTCATAGGGTTGAAGGCATTTCCTCCATTAATTTATATTTTTTCACCTATTTTCCTTATATTTTTGTGCACTAAATTTCCTAGATGGGATCTAAATTTGTGATTTATTTTTATTATATGGTCATCTATTTTAGATAATCATTTTTTATGTTTCTGGTTACATGGCCAAAATTATCTATTAGACATTTTCAGGGTTTGGATAGTGTTTATGATGTCTTGTAATCAAATGAATTTTTTATTTCCTCCCTATTGAAATTGATGGATTCCTAGCATTCTGGTCATGCATATAATTTTCATCCTTTAGGTTTCGATTCACATGGTGTTACTTTGAATGGAAATGACCAGTTGTCATTTTGATGGACTGAACTTGTTTCTGATGCTGTTGTCTAATCTGTACTCTTCTATTTTTCCATTATATCAGTATCTTTCTCCCAGTCAGACCTGCTTTGTGGTTTTCATGCTGTCATGGTAGGTGAGTCCATGTAGTCTGTAGCAGCGCAGTGGCCTCTCAAATGATGACTTTGTCTCAGTATTTTATTTCCCTGATGGGATTTTTCGATCAATTTTTTTGGATCAATTTTAGGCCTTAGGTATTGATGATGATGATGATTCTTATTATTATTGGTTTTTTCATGATGGATGATCTATTTTCTCGAATGTGTGGTTGTTGGTGATAGTGACGATTGTTACATTATAATTATCTATTTTAAATTCTATATACAGTAATTGTGCCCAATATTTATGCTTCAATTGTGATTGGTGCTTAATATTTTTGATTCATTATTGTCCATGTCTTTGGTGGTGAATGGTGGTCTTATTTTATCTTATTTTTATTTATAGTGATCATTTGTTACTTCCATCATTTCACATTTCAGGAAAGATATCTATGGTGGTTCACGAAAATTAATTGTGTCTAATTGGGATTATAGAATCTCAGGTCGAGTCCTCCATTATATTTAGATCATCGTTGAATCTCTTTTGTTTCATGTTTAAATGATAAATTTGGAACCATCAATTGTTTGAATTGGAGGTTGTTTTTTTTCTCTTGAATCCCATGATATATGTGAGGTTACCAATCAATCTAAAATTGTAATTTGATGATAATAAATAAATTTATATAGAGTTATTTGATCCCACTAGTCATTTCCAAAAAACTACATGAAAACACAAATCATGTTATCTAGAATCTATTTTTTCCACTTTATATGGACAATTTTCTTTTGTAGAGAAGCTATCCTCAACACCAACCAAGTCCCAAATCTTTTGGAATCATCTTCAGAATCATTAAAATAAGTGATAATTATTGTATAAAATCATTTTCTCTGGACTTAATCTAATTTGTACTAACAACCGCCCTCAAAGAAATCCCTTACACTCCACTAAAATCTACTATTCGGTAGTTATGAAGCAGGTTAATTTGATGTGTCATTGTAAGATCACCCTAATAGCACTGTGACCACTCACGGATCATGGAATCCCATCCATAAAAACAAAAAACAATTAATCACGAACATACTTCCATCTACGAAACTCCTCCTTCTCCTATAATAGGTTGACACATCAACTATTGAAATCATTAACACCCTAAAACATCAATGGATTCCCAAAATGATTCCAAAACATCCTAGTATGGCCTCAACTCTCTTGTACATACTATAATGATATGGAATGAAACCACTACACCACCTCTTATCCCATGGTGATTGGTGTCATCGATACAACCTTATAAATTAATAATTGTCTCATCACCTTCAAAAAATAAACCATTAACTTATCTATTGGATATATGTACACATATGATCTCACAGTAGTCATCCCAAGTTGTTTCTCTCTGACTCGCTAATCATGATGATGGGTGAAAACTACCGAATGAGAGAATGGTGTACCATTTTCATCTATAAATATTAACTATGAAGAGTATGAATACTCTATCACCTCTCTCAACAATAGCATATGAAAAAAATCACTATGAGGATATGCTACTATGGACACACACTTTGGCTGATCCCATGAATGCACTACATAAACATTAGTTTGGTCATCTATCACACCCATTTTTAGGAGACATATCCTATGAATTATAATTACCAAATCTATAATGGATACTTTGAGAGAATCCCCTACAATTGGTCTACTCAGGTAATGTCTATAACTATCTTATGTGTCTTACATACTTCAACATGAATGCTAAAAACATAAGTACACCATCAATTAAGACTACTATAAATGGATCCAAGAATGTTTAAATAGCTGGCTCAAAAATCATAAAAAAATGAATAGTGAATTTAACATGTCGAATTATATCACTATGATGTCAATGAAATTATATGACCTTAGAACTCAACAATCGATATAACCTCATCACAAACGTAGAGTTGGTGGTAAACTTTCCTAGGTAAAACTCCAATAATCACATCACCCCCAACCACTAGTTGAGAAATTCATCATGTCTCATGGGTGGATTCTCTGACCTGAGTTACATGCTTCATTTGTTACTAATACCCTTATAATATCAGGATCAATTCCATATACTAGTGACAAAAAAAATGGATTCCTAGGGAAAAAATTGCTTCTTATGAAGCCCTACCTCTATAGATCCAACAACTATACCTATTTTGGTCATATATATACTATGTCATAAAAATGCTTGGGAAAATATAATCTTATTCCTAAGGGGAGGCCCATGTTAAAAATAAATAGTATTTAGGGTTATTTAAGAATAGTTAAACCTCAAAGATGTCACATATGTATTCCTATATCACTAAAATAAATTGAAAGTAGATTGAATCCACAAGTCTAATTGCGATACTAGCAAACAAATAGATAATATTCTATATCATATCACCCACGCACTGAACCCCCTCTACCAGGGACTACTCACAAAAAAAGGAGATCATTAACTAAGTAACCCAAAAACCCAAAAACACTCACTAGTAATAGCCAACTGAATATTGATGGAGGATTCTCATTTCACACTGAGGAAATCACCATGGGATCTCTATTTTTTCACCCTAATGATTCCATGTTTGGCCCGCTATCCTCACAGAGTTAGGACAAAGGTCTTTAAAAGCATGTGATCACCCAACTACTTCTTCTATATAATCAAAACACATGGCTCAAGATAAAAATATCCTCTGATATTAGTAGATTATAAAAAGTGAATTCTTCATTGAAATGTGTATTGTGTCAATATACTGTAACTTTTATTTCAGAAAAGTCAAATGTTTTACCTAAAACCACACCTGAAGTCTCTAGTTCATAATTTTCTATCATTTGGTGGAATAAATTACCATTCCCACCTCTTCCCCAAAACCAAGTCTCAATCTAAGACATTATCACAACAAATCAACCAAGAAGTAAAATTTAATGGCACTCATCTACAATACCTTAACAATTACTTGTTTTTGTTGAAAAAGCTCTCCCATGAGGTTTTAAATCATAACACAAGATTATTTGATGGTGGGGGAGCATCCATTTCCATAGGTGTCCAAGTATTTGACAAACATAAACAACATAAGGCTATATTGACATCTTGTGTCACCTTGCAGAAGTATCACCAACAAAACCATCCTCAATGAGGGACCTATATAAATGGTACATCCTCTATATAGGACTGTGCAATTCCAGTACCAAATATAAATGGGTTTTGGTTCACTATGAAGTATGGGTGATCTCTATATCAAAACCATAAAGAGAAATAAGCACAATCACCTCATTTTATAGTATAGTAAGAACCAACTGCAACTCAGTCTAATGGAGAGCATCCACCTAAACTGCTTGTGGTTGGACATTATTATACTAAATGGGGGGATACCTCACACAATATCCACCTGAAAGAACTAACTCTTACATAGGTCTAAAAATAAAAGACATGTAGTAAAAAATATCATAATCATGCTACCTCTATAGAATACATGCTGGATATTGTTAAGGAATAAACTAGAAAAACCAAAAATTCACCATGCTTAGAAGTGTATATAAGAGGATCAATCTCAATAACGATATCGAAACCAAAACCCATTTTAATATATTTCCTGTAACAATGTTATCCTTGCAACCATTTCCTACATGTGTCAAATAAAAGGTAACTTACAAAAGTTTTTGTGAATGGATATGTTAGCCACCACAATTTCATTGGGTTCCTTGGCCTAAAATGATAACTCAAGGAACACAAAAAAATTTACTTACTTCTCAAATAAATTCTAATAGGTAGAAATATATCCAAAATACAGTTATATGATGATCATATATAAAAGAAATCCAATTTAATTAACCAATTGGGGTACACCTGGATAGTGGTATGCTAAAAATGACATCTTAATCATTCCTCCAATATAATAGGGGATGGTGACTAACACTCATCAGTCATATCACAGAAACATGAGTGTCCATAACCTATACTATTTTTACTCATGAACGAATAATAATATACTAGTGTAATGTAAAAAGTTAAACAACATATAATACAAATTCATGAATAACATTGATCCCATATTACAGTACCAAAAGGCATAAAACAGATGTATAATGGACCAAATTCACTCCAAAAAAACTCTACATGAACCCAACCAACTGAAAACCTTGGGTAAGCTACCAAAAATTATTTCTATGATCCATATGATTTCTATCGCGAAAAACTATCATCTACCAGCTTCAGGACTTCATTAGACTCCATCAAAATGCCTATAATTAGCATAAGAAATTAAATATGGTGGCAGATCCCATAACGAGGTGAGTATATGCATACCTAGTAGGATACTAGGAATTCACCAAACAATATTAATAAATAGAGTAGTCATAAAATCATTATAATGTTATTTAAATCCAAATATGGAAAATAATATATATGATATTAACCCAAATATTCTCAAGATAGACACTGTGTTTGAATGTAAGGTCAAAGAAATAACACCATTATAGGATTCCACTAGATGGTCAATGTTAAGACAAATATAGGATAACTCACTCCTTGGTTATTTACATCACTAAAGGCACTCATCCAAGTTCTCTAAATCATTAGGTCATTCTATGCTGTTAAATTTATTTTATTGAACATGGTTTTCATTTCATTCCACACTAGAGGGGAAAAATCTATAATGGTTGGTTTTGGAAATATAGAGGCATTTTTAACGGACTCTAATTGTTTTTGTGATAAATTTTAAACCTCATTAATATATAATGTAATTATGTATTCAACAATTATTTTTTCATAATGGTCTCTATTTTTGATGATACACTAGGTTTTTATAGGATGTTTTTCTTAATTTAGAAGTGGTTTTTATTTGTAAAAACATTTTTAGTATTTTTTTAAATTCAGGGAATTGTTTCAATATAATAACTATTTATAGGTAGTTAAAACAACAAATAAATTTAATAAAATACCACATGTTGCTCATTTTTAATAATATATATTTTATTAACGGTAGTAAAAATATATTTAAGCAATAAGAGCTTGTTAAAACATCTTCTAGTTATATGATATTAAAAAAACAAATAAACTAATTATTGTTCCACCAAAAATTATAATACAAATAATGTATAAAAATAGTTTTTCCCGCCTTTGTAAGGATGTTTTGTAATATGTTATTTCACACTTTTATTTTCATTTAATTTAATAGGGGGTGGTTATCCTGATTCATGATCTTTTTATATATAAAAAGGTAATTATTACTATATAAAAATAATAATTAAATTAATTCATCAATAAAAATTAAATTAAATATAAAACAATATGAATTACATTATAGATTACAAAATTTAATGTTTCAAAAAATGAAAAAATAAACATGTGTCCCAGAAACTCATATAATATTTATTCACCCCACCCTATATTAATATTTCCTGACGATACCTATCACCTAGTTCCCCAACCCCTTATTCTTGTGGATTCATTTAATATTACTAACAACAGATCGATAATGAATTTATTCAATTAAAAAATTATGGAAATTAAATTCATGTTTTATATGATTTGATAAAAAATATAAATTATTGTTACAATAACAAAATTAATAATTTATATTCATGAACATGCCAAGAATAATCATTACATAGGATAGCCTTAGTTGAGATAGAAGATACAAGACATGGTATTGTATGGAAAATTAGTATTGTATTATCATACAATATACTTTTTTATAAACATATTTAATTAAATATTTATAATATCATTCATTGGGATTAGATCTAATATAAAAATAAACAACAATTCAGCTTTCACACGTCAGTTTCATGTTATGGTGACCTTCTCAACCAATAAATATAAACATAATGATAATTTTATTAATGACCAATAATAATTTATAAACATGAAATTTATAGACTCATACTATAATATGAATATAATTATATAATTTAAACGACCAATTAGAAAATTTACATAAAATATATTTAAAGGAAGGACACTAAACATCATAAAATTAGTATTCAGGATAATATTTTTCTCATATATGATTAGAAGTATAAATATATACTCTATATTTGATTTGAAAAATATAAATGATTTTCTCGACCTTTTTAAATTTTATAGAATCTAAAAATAATCTTAAAATTAAATTTTTATATCAATGATTGATAATATAGTATTATCAGAAGTCAACACATTTATAATAACTAAAATGGTTCTCTTGATAAATTATTGTCTTTGAATCCATGTGGCTCTTATTTTGATCAAAATATTTATTTATTCACTAGAACACAAATAATTTCCACAAGATTTAAATATGGAATATTTATTATAATTGAATACCTATTTCCTTATGATAAATAATATGAAATATTATTCCACCAATATTGTAATCACTCAATCTCCAAAGACACTTCAAAGGGACCCAAGTTAAAAACATCAAATAATTGTATATTTTTTGTTATCATGATTCATTTCCTAAAGAATTTGATATAAAATATTGTTATATAATTATGATAAAAGTAAACATATACAGTATACGAATTAGATTAATAATGTACACGATGTACGAACCAGTAAAAAAATCCATTAGAATTATGTTTCATTCTCTATTTTTCATTATGAGTTCACATCCTAAGGAGTATTCATTTTGGTCCCAATAGCTCCTCAACATAGGGATCAATTATATCAGTATAGAGTAGAAAAAAACATTATTCTTGTATTAACTACATACATGTCAGAAAAAATGGAGTTTTTTTCCATATTCACGAAACAAAGATCGAAATTTGGATGACCGATTATATTCAAATAGTTGAAATGAATTATAATCAACACATCCCACTCGATAGAAAATTGTTTCTATAGAATCCAACTAACATGAAAAGAGGTTAATAACTCTTCATAAATGTATCCATCCATAACACAACATGATGGATGATTTTTTCCACATAATACATAAAATTTCTATGATACCAATGAATAAAATAAATCAAATTAATATATAATGTTTTCAAATGCTAAATTAAAAAATTATAATATTTTAATGGTAAAAAATAAAATAAAGTACCTATCAATGGGATACATCCATCGATAATTTACTAGACCACCAATTTTATTTTCTTCAAAAAATGCACCATCAGATGAATCATACAAATGAAAAATTATTTAGTGAAGAACACCCCAATATGACAATGTATTAGAAAACAATTTTCCTAATTTTTTTTCCAATTGAGTGGAGATTAATTTACTTTCACAAATTTTTATAAATAATTTCAAAATTTATATTTGAATGGAAGATATTTTAACAAAAATAAAAATATGATTTTCCTAATTTATAAAGTACTCCTTCAATACATGTGAGTCATGTATTTTCAATCAATATATATTTAAATAATGGAAATAAAAAAATATTGAACCATTAATAAAATATTCATCAAACAAATTCAAAAAAATTAATCTCTGAAGGAAAATATCATTCTAATGGGGTTTGATTACAATAATATATGTTGGATACTTCCCATTATAATTTTTCTATAGATCATGTTTGGTGTTTATTTCTCCAAACAATTTATGTGAATTTAAATGATCCTTTGATTTTCCCTATTCATTAAGCAACAAGAACAAAAAACGATCACACACATTAGTATCAATGTTCATTATTTTAAAATTATGATATAACATATTAAATTACTAATTATGAAGTAGGAAATATATTTACATTTTCATCCATTGTTTTTCATCAATTATAATTGTTGGTGTTCTAAATATTTGTCCAGTTTCATTCACCTACACATCTCTTCCAAACTCTTTATCAACATATTATGATAGTGTTAAGATCTATGATCCTTTTAAATTTTGTGTGTGGATGCATCTAATTTGTTTTTACATTGAATCACAACTTATTAAATCAAATTCATTGATATGTATCAAGGATGTAATGATAACACATTAGAGACCACATTCTTTTATAAGAATGTTGAAACTGATATCGAAAGTGAATGATACAATCTAGGAAAACCAATTTATAGTGTATGTTCTAAACAAATAAATTTAGTTTTTTGGTAATGACTATAATGGTTTACATATTGGTATCATGAATTTAGAATTTTCTTTATCGTAGATGTATCATATTATTCTATACCGTCATTTCATGAATCTTGTAATTTGGGAATAAGAAGTCAAAATTAGACCTCAATCATATCTCCAAAAGATTGACATCAAGGAATAATCTCAATCTGATAAATTTAGTTTATTGTATACATATCCATTGAAGTTGATTATAAGTTATCAAAACAGATAACCAAATCTTTTATCTTATACTAAATATCCCTAAATCATTAAATCCTTAAAATTTTAATTGTAAAAACATATTTATAGGATCATAATAGAAATTTTAATTCATGTAACAATGTTATTCCACAGTTTTGGAATGTATCGTATGTCACATTATATCATCATTATTATTATTAAAATAACTACACTTTATAAGTTAAGTGGTTTTAGAAGGAGCAAAAATTATATTCATCAATAGTTTTAATGGGATGTAATGTAAAACCACAACATTGATTTTTATTTAGTTTTTTCATTATATTAGTACACAGAATTATTCAAAATCATTATTTATTGATTTCTAGGTAGTAGTACTACTTGTATTTCACTTTTCTATATTTCAGTATGAATTCCCATAATGAATACAATCATTAGGGAATGCCTGTGAATTCTTGTAATCAATTCCATTATTTTTAATAATCATCTTCATCTAATAATATGTTACCGGGTTCTTACCTTCATAAAGTGAATCAAAAAAGATTATATATCATTGAAATTACTTTATTTGTAATTCCATATAACCATTTTAATCTTACGACATCATAAGAAAATAACATTTTAGATATTTCATGAATTTTTCATACAATTCAAGATTTAATTCTACAAATAATTTATAAAACACATTTGTTTTCCAAGTTGAGTTATTACTTATATTGGTTTTTTCAACATCGTTCATTAATATATTATCACTTTTATCAAGTTATCCTTTAGTTTTGAAAAAATCATGAATATTTAAAACATCAAAAATTGAATCATATGATTTGTTACATTATTGATGATATTTACCTACTATGATGAACACACCATTTATTATGTTTCTCGTTTCATTATGCACTTATGTTCTTTCTCTTATTCATTTGGACATTATAAAAATTTGTTGGATTTTTCTATAACATAAATTTCTCTATTCTAAATCCAACATAAATAATTAGGAGTAAATTATTTCAATATCATGTTTCTAAATATTTCATCTCTCTTCAACCGTCATCTAAATTTTCATTTGGATATCGACATTTGACTCTCTATACCATATATTGATTTTCATATGTAAAATACAAATACATGTTTAACCCATAACACAATCAGATGTGTTATCAGGTAGGGTAATCCCACATTTATTGACATGTAGTGGACATCGTACACTATAAAATAGAAAATATTTTTATATTATTATATATGAAATTAAAATATAAATATTTTCCAAAGATATTAATCAACAATAAACACCCCTAAAACACATTTATTTAGAAAATATAACAATCTACCATCATTTATTGAGAATTAAAATAGGTAAATTATCAATACTAAATCAATGATTTTTTTATAAAATATACAGAATATAATCAAATAAATAGTATTATGTAAATAAATATTATATATCTCACCCAAAAAAAGGTGAGGGGCATGTGGCATAGTGGGAGTGAGGGAATAAAAGAGATAGATTCTGCCTTGTGGCTTAGTATGAATATGATCTGGTGTCAAGGGATATCAGGGGGTGGCTAGTTTAGAGACGGTCCAACATTGATAATCAACAAGGGGAAAACCAAGAGGATTTTGACATAGAGTAGTTTTGATGGGGAGTCTGAGGATGAGGTAGACCCGTCACATCGAGCGGGTGTATAGGGATGGTCATCAATATACATTGTGGGAAAGGTTGATCCGATGAGGCGGGATGAGGTTGGTGATGAGGGAGACTGAAAATGATATGTGGGATTTTTTATCATGTATTAGTTGTTCTGAAAAACAATAGAAAATTTCCTTATTACTTTTTTTAGAGGTATGTTTTTTTGAATGGATCTCAGAACACCGAAGCTTTTGCAAAGAATCACTATGAAATGGATGAAGAGTATGTAGTATTTGTTTTATAAATTTAAACTATTTAGTACATTTCTTAAACTTACATGAAGAGTAAATATATAAATTATGAGGGATCTTATGAGATACCCCCTTGATTAGACCACACCTCAAAAAAATGATTAATGCTGGTACAATCATAGGGGATCACATCCAGAGCGAATGGGGTATACCTAACCCTAACTAGAATAACCCACTAGTATTGGTATCTCGCACATAAATAGTAGGTAAAAGGATTTATGACCCATCATATGGTATAATGAATTATTTATGATTACACCAAGGGAAACAATAATGTATCCAAGCACACTATCTAATACAATTCCCATAGAGGGGATCACTAATACCATGCTTTGGACATGATGTGACACTATACCCTCATAGATATAGACTATGTGAAAGAACCCACATAGATGTGGACCATGGGAACACATATAATCTCACACAAGTTTTTAAACGAGATGAAAATGTGATCCATCAATCCCATTAATTATTAAATGGTGTGTCTCATTGGTTACAGGGCACTTATCTTGGAGTTTGGTATTCCTATGACTCATTGTCCTATATGGAATGCATTTCTCAAATATAAAAATTTTCTATAAGATACATGTTATGAATATATTAGTATGGAACTCATCAAATCATCTAGTGTAATTCATGTACTATATCCATTGCGCATGTATTAAAGATTTTACCATGTAGATTGTCTATGTCTAAGTTCCATCCAATGTATTCAGGGTAGAACCAAAATGTCACGACATATAATAGATTATAAGACACATGATGTGGGAAATCTTCCCAATCCCCCTTACATTCAGAAGTACACGATGTGTTTCCTATCATATATGGAATGTGGGGAAGCATGGTAATAATATTATTTACTCTTACTACACATAGAGTTTTCAATGTTACATGGAATATGGTCTCGACACATGGTTGTGGGGTCACATGGCCTCCCAGGAGCATACATCCAATATATGCTAAGTTGTCTACCATGGGTTACATGATACACTATATAACACACACAACGTGTATCAATACAATGATTCATGGGAATATACTTCACTTAAATGTTGATCGAGCTACCTCAGGGCCAGATAGCATGGTGGCCCACCACACAATGTGTGATATTTAACAATGTGTGAATCCTATCCCACTCTATGATTATTTAATGAATGGGGGGTTTTCCTCTAAAATACATGTTATGTAGAGATAAATTTACTATAATTCACAATTCTTCATGTTCCTTCACCCATGCACCATAGCTTCCCATGACCCCATAGGGAAACACACAACATGGTTCAGAACAATATTTAGCAGGCCTCTAATATCTATAGTGGTTGGGTTCCATCTACCCAACATCATATGTAACATATATCATTAAATTGTGTAACTAAATCTCTAGTCTCATGGCCCTACCCATTTCTATCTATCAAAAGATCGGCAGTCATTGTTGGTGAACCCTGATCACACACATGACCTAGACTCATAACCTGTAAAATCGATATAATGTTACAATGAATTATTGTACAACGATAACCAATTTTTATATGTTTAATTTCTATATAAATGGAATATTTATGATTATTTTGTGAAGGATATGGGTATTTATCCACAAAACATTAATGTTTTGAATGAAATTTAGATATTGTTCTATTTAACCATAATTCACTATCACGAAGGCTATAAATGAAGAGGAATGCTAAATTATAATAAAAAATAAATGATAAGGAATAAATTTCGATCATTGAATATACATTGGACCTAAATATAATATTTTAGAAATATTTATACATTTTTATCGTGGAATAAAAAAATACATTATTAAACCAACAAAAAAATCCAACATCCATTCAAGATTTATATCACCCTCTATTTTATGTAATAAATAATTTATTAATGATTTAAAGTATATAAAGTAAATGGGATAATATTTGGAAAGATAATAGGAGTTTGGAATAGTATTTATGGATTTTACTAAGGTGCACAGTCTGAGCGTAGTTAATAGAAACTGTGAAACGCCTTTAAGAATGATTGTAAATGGAAACAATGGGCGCATTGTAGGTGTACCATTACTGCTTGATTTGGCCAAACCATGTATCCGCCTTTGTGAAAAAATAATTGTTTTAAATATCAGTGAATAACATATTTTCTTCATGTTGTTTTAATGATGAAAGAAAACCATGAGAGGGGTGTCTTAACATAGTAGCGCCCACAACGTTAGTGCATGGTTTTCTAAACTGTGTACCATAACTGTGATGTGTACACATGAAACTCCATAATTTTTGGATATAATCCAAATTCTACATTTAATATATCTTTTTTCACATATCATTATCCTAACACTATTTACACTTCTCCGAAATGTTCTGGAAACTCGTCCCTTTGACTTGGGAGGAATCTATTGGAGATTCTTTGGGTGATAGAGGCCCTGATTCCTTGGTAAGTTTCTGTTCTTTGTCAGTTTGCCTTACTTTCTTTTTATTACCTCCCTTGGATTCATGTATCTAATAAATAGGGGATATCCATGTTATTTTATCCTAATCATGATTTTATATGGGTTTATTTTGTAATGGGAAAAAACTCTAAGGCTTGTTTTGGATGATAGGAGCCATGTTTGTTGAAGAATTTTTGTCATTAATCATTTTCCACTATCTTTTTGAGGTTTTTAGATTCAATCTGAACTCGTCATATTAGAAAATAATATACTTATTTTTCATTTATTAAATTTATTGAATTTAATCATTTTATGAAACAAATGATGGAAACTCTCTTTAGTGATTGTTTATGAATTTATGGAAGATGGGTATTTTTGGAAAGATAAATTGGTTTCCTAATTTTGAAATGATGGTTTTAATTTTTTTGGTTTAATTCCTATAATATTTTTTGTAATTTGTTTTCATTAAAATTAGATTTTGTTAATATGGGTTGAAATAATTGGATTAGTATGGGTTTGGCTTAAATTATTGTGTGTGAGTTTAGTGGGATGGGTAATGGTCGTGAAGTACCACTATCAATAATATTGAGTATAGACTTGAAGTTATACCATCAAAGGTAACACCAAGATTGAGAATTACTTTTTGAATTTGTGTAATGCAATGGATTATGCCAAAATTGGACATGAGAAATGGTTTTAAGGAATTTTTTAGATGATTTCCTTAAAAAAATTGTTATTTTGGAAAATGGTGTGTCAATTATATAATGTTATTAAATTATTTTATATAAATTATTATAATTAAATGTAATAATATCCTTTCACTAGTGGAATGATTAGGGACATCATTTTGAAAAAACATAACATGTTTTATACTCAGCCATATTTAGCCAATTTCACGCATTTCCAAATATTTATTTTTGATACCCACACTTGGGGGCCCTGAATAATTTGCAATGGAAATCAAATAAATACAATTTAATATTAAATATATTGATAATAATAGAATGAAATGTTTTCTAATGAGATAAAATAGAAATTGATGAACTGAGGCTATGAATTATAAATCCATCGTGGATCGCTGATGTTTATGGTTATACACTTCGTGAACGTATCCATGAACTAAGTATTTCACATGTAGGAGATGTTGATGACAGCCCCCAAATATGAAATTAAATCATCCATGTGAAGGAGGAGGGGATATATTCCCCATGTATGATGCTCTCTTATGAAATAAAATGGTCATGGGTATGGTGAAACCATCGGTTACCCATGAATGAAACGAAGTAGTTCACTGTACTGAGGTGATAATTCTCACCTCTGCAAATGATAGCCTTGTTCCCATGTTATGTAAGTCATATATTGGATGGGTATTTCTTGTGGGATTCCACAAAAGGGGGATTCTGTCCTCATCAAGGAGGACCAGCCACACTAGGGTCCATTTCCTATGTTTCCCTATAAATGGATCCCAATGGGAGAGAAATTGAGAGAACAAAGGATAAAGGAATCGAAAGATCGATAAAATGGAGAGATCGACAACACTGCAATGTTTAGAATATATCTATGATTAACCATTGGTAAATTGTAAGTGAATATAATTAAGGAGGATAAAACAAAACAATTTGATGTTTGGGAAGTCAACACCATTCATGGGCATACTTCCCACAAGGCACAAAGCCAACACCACCATTTGTAACTACGAATCACCCGTACAAAATAAATATGCATGTTGAACCTTATAACATATAAAAAATCCCTGTATTTTTGGAACCCTACCCCACACATAAAATCAATACCTGATAAAAACATGATCCCACATTGAAACATGATATGCAGATGGTACCTGGCCTTGCATAGAAAAATGCTTTGGGGAACGAACAGAGGCATGCATACCAAAATTTAAGGAAAATTTCAATCATACCCGGGAAGAACCATGCCATGTGTAGAGAATCCCATCCAGCATAAATAAAATTTGCTAAGACATGGGGAATCATAGGGTGTTCCATGAGGCTCCAGTCACCCCTTTGGCCGTATCATCAATCCTATGGGGACCCCTCCTCGAACCACTGTAATGGCACTGGGGAAAGTTTTTTTTTCAAATCCACAAGACTCTTATTATAAAACCATTTGAAACATCATTGTTCCCTTTTGAGTTTACATAAATACGTTATAAACCTGTATTTTCTTACACATAGTATCACTTATTAAATCATTTCACCTTCACTAAATATATAGTCATATAGATGAAAAAACAAGACTATCTTGGTTACAAAAAGAGAATAGGATACATGAAAACTCAAATAACTATTTTTGTTTCCCTATTATATCTAGCACCATCCATAAAAAGATGTTTTGGGATGTGTGATCTTAAGATCCACTATCTACTATTGTTTCTCACACCGATCATGAATCACATGGGATTAGTGGTTGGTAGGAATCATGAAATCCACATGGTACCAATGAATGGTCCTTCTCCAAAGATGTAAGCCCTGACTTCAATTTAAATGGGCCTCATAGAAGGTGTTATCCCTAATCACAACTTTTAAAATGGGAAGCTCCTCTGAAAACCCAAATCACCACGCTTTGATATGCCTCTATGTATCTATCAGAACAAATTATGAGGGATTTTATTCTCAGAAAAATGTGATATATAGGAATCCTCTCGGATGTAAAATCCTGAAAATAAACCCCACCCTAATGATATTCAATCCATATTCCTGGCAGGTTCATATTATATGATGATACTATATCCCTCTCGGGTATCTCGGGCTATCTCAGTGTAATCCACATTCCATCCTTACCCAAGAACCCTTCCGATGGGATGTTCGTACCACATGAAATTAAATTTCATAGTTATATCATTGTTACACAACTATAAAAGGTTATGTGTCTAGTAATGATACAACAAACTACATGGGTTATGTCCACTCCCATGAGGATATGAATGAATCCAATCATCTGGGTTTGATCCTAGCATTAAAACTACTTCTTTCCTCCCATGATAATGATAAAAACCAGTGTGCCACATCATATGACTCAAGATTAGAGTCATCCAAATTAACAACAAAGGAATATATGATTTGTCAACTAAATGGAAACGTTGATATAGAACCAAAGATTTATAAATATAACTCCATCAATGGATAACATTATAAATGTATAGATGATTATGAACCCATGTGTATTCATTTTCTATCATTTCCTAAGGGTAATTAGCAGACACTTCATTGGGACATAACCATCGATTCATGAATATATGAAAATTAAATAAATATATAAATGTGTACTAGAATAGGGGATAGTTCCCCCTAAAAGGGTGTGATGATCCCTAGATCCCATCCTCTCGACCAATGTGAGCTCTTAAGTGACATTGGCCATGTACCCCCAAAGAACTCCTTCCCCTAGAAAGTGGATCCATGAATCAGGGATATTAGAGTCATTTGAAATTTTTGGCTCCATGAATAAACTAATTGGGGACTATCAATGTCCTTTTATTTGTTGTTAATTGATTTACACCATTCAAACCCAAAAAATAAACTACTGAATCAATAAATGAGCCTTCATTTCAAACAAAATGGTATACCCAACAATATTGACTTAACTATAAAACCCACTTCACAAGATACAAACGATATATTTCATAGTATCAATCAGAATATTTATGTTCCAGATACACACATTTCTTTTGGTGAAACAATAACTGTGAACCTGACATGAATCCTTAAAAATAGTGGTGGTGTTACCATGCATCAAACCCATTCTACAACCAATTTGGAAGAGGGCATGATAAGAGAAAAAATTATGCATGTGATAATGACACGCTACATTAATAAGGGTTTTTTTGGTACATGTCACAAATATTTCAAAAAACATATAGATAATCATTCAAACAAATGGAATCATGATAGTTTTCTTATACATGTGTGTTTGGGAGTATACCGGAAGCCCGTCCCTTGAAAAATAACATGACACCATCACCCACACAAAATAATAAACGGTGGGTTTCAAATGAAATGGTTATGGATCACCCTCAAAATGATACTTTCCCCACCCGGGAGTTAGCATGGAATGTCCTCCATGATATGAAACCCCATTAGTCATCCAACCAATGATGGTTTACTGTCCAGAAAAAGGAATCTCCATTGACCATCTACAACCATTTCACGATCTTATCCCTAGAATGTGGTAATGTGTGCCTCTCTTATCTTACGTGGGCTGATGTAGTAATCAAAAATGATTTAATCTTTGTATCACATGGGTCCCTTCATTAATCCCCCCCAAAGGTCATCACCACAAACAAAAGTTTGTCTAATATCCCCACTTTAACGAAGATATTTCCCCAAGGGTAACTATAGAAGTCCAAAAGACTTAGATCCCTCAAACAAACAATAGGGGTAGGTGATGAGACTATCAGGAATTGGTCATCACACTTATTCTAGGGGGAGAAATCCTCTATTCCTATTCTGCTTCATATTATGAGGATACTTATATTCATACTCCCTATTACAAATCTCATCATGAAAATATAGGGCAACATAATTAAAAGGCTCAAATTCCTCCAAAATCTTACTAGAACAACCATGAAAATAAGGAAAATTTATAATAGATGAAAATGCAGGCCAATGAATATGAATCCCATAATCCAAATAGGGTGGAAAATAAGAAAATTCAAATCCACTCTCGTGAATATGAATCCCACCAATTAAATATGGTGGAACTTAAATACATGTAGAGTCAAATTCATACAAATTCATATCAATCCCATCATCCAAATAGGGTGTAAAATGAGAAAATGAGAATTCAGACTCATGAATATGACTCGCACCAGTCAAATATAGTGGCATCCAAATACATGTAGAGTCAAATTATTGTAGATTCATGTTGAATCCCATTGAAAAATACTGCCGAAAATGAGTATAAGAAAATTCATGCTCATGAATATGAACCCCACTAGTCAAATATGATGGAAAATAGAGAAATTTTTTTTTCAATATATCCTATAAACTAGTGGGAGACTCACTCATCCTTTCCCACATGGGAGATCTATCAATACCCACTAGCTGAATATAGAGGGCCAGAGTAGGAACAACCTCTTTCCCCAACATCAGCATAAGATGTTTTCCCCATTACAGCCAAAAATTTCTCACAACACATATTGTAAATGATGTTGGATTAAAGATGAGTTCCAGATCATATTCTCAAGAAGTGTCAAGTTATAATAATATTTTGGACAATAACAATGAGCCGATCCCACAATCCTACTCCACTAAGTGGGGTGACTCTCCAACAAAATAGGATGGTCACCCTAGAGAAGAACAATATCCCTACTCCCAACCAAGATGGTCTTCAACCATATCCATGATAAATTGAATACAATATTGGGCACAAGTACCCTTTCCAACATGGGGACACTGGGCCACCATGTATGACACTCTCAGTTAGGAATATATCTATTCAAAAAATCAAAATGCTTCGTGACATACCCTGACAACATCGTAGGGGTCACTTGAAGAAACACCCATGCATGAAAGCCATCATGTACAAAAAATCCCCACTTTCCATCAATATAGAACGCAAAAATAAATCATGCAAAAGGCATATTGAAAATGATGAGAATATTTGTGACCCTGCTTGACTGGAATATAGATATATTCATGCTATCAAACACTTATCAATGGGGGATCAAGATCCTACCAATGAGTTTCCACGTAATGATAGCTAAAGTATAAGTTGTGAAGGTCCTCCACAGAATATTTTTACCATCTACTCTAATGTTCCTCCTCAAATCATGCACTATAAGGACTTAAATCATGGGAATCAAACTATTGATCATGATATTCTATCATTTTATGAGTGTCATGGTATCCCTAATCATAACTATAAGATAGAATAATGAGATGGCCCTCCCTCCCTGCCACTTACCCGGATTTTCCTCCCTTGGATTTACACTGGAGATATTCGCTCTTAATTCAGACATCATTTTGTTATTGTAGTCCTCTCCATGATATCATAGACTATGAATTCCCTCTCCATTGTTTAATATTAGTTCAACATGAAGGTCTTACTCTTAATCTATTCCTCCCATGATATACACTGAAAGAATACTCCAACTAGTCGTACAACATTTTTAGATTTAACACTTCGCAATTGTAGCAATATCTGTGATGTTCTTCCCAACAATCACAATCTATATTAGCAATAAATTCCTCCCCTTTGATGAATCATATGTAGGAAAAGGCTCATAAGCTGAGACACATGGAAGGACGAGTTCAAGTATGTAAGATACACTATCGATAAAAAGTGACATCCTTTCTCAACCAGGAGGTGGAAATGGGATATTTTTATCTTCGGAGACACCTCAATAAAATTCACATATCAACATGACCCCCACCAACCTCGATACTTGTGATAAAATTATCCAAAATGATCATATTGGCCAATTTAAGTGGAGGATTCTCTGATAGAACAAGAAAATGATATGTTTCTCAAGGGAAGATAAATATTCAAGGATGAAATATGAGATATGTTTTGGCCCACAGCCACATCATATTTTGATACAACAAGGGTGTTTTTTGGAAGAAGTCATACATAAATTCATATCAATATAGAGAAAACAATCTTCCTGTTGAATGAAAAATTCATTCCCAATGATGCGTATAAAATACATGTGAAAATATTATAAGAGGTTCATCATAAAATTAACCTTGAATCACTTTTAGTGGTGCAAGAATGATCTATTGCTATCAAGGATCCATGTGAATTATAAATTACATCATCTTATCGGTGATGTACCATCATGTTTTAATATATAGGGATGAGGGGAACATAAAGATTTTTATTTTAACCCACTCTATATTTGGAAAACCTGACATGAAATATCATAATGTAATGACATTATCCTAGGATGGAGATAAAATTAAATCTCAATTTAGTAATGGAAAAATAATCAACAAGAACCTTCCTTGATTTTGTATGAAAAGTTCATGGCCCATTGGGAGACAGCCATTAAAGGAATTCTAAAGTAGGAGGCCGAGAACATTCAGTATGATTCTCGCTTATGGGAATCCAATCATTAGGCATTTCCAATGTCCTCAGTAGGGAAAAATTCATGTGAAGATCTTACACCAAATATATCATTTACTTCAATGGGAATACTGTAGATCATAAAATTAGAAGTAGCAGTAACATATTTTATAGTACAAGATAGACCTCAGCTCACAAGGATGGGATATTTTTAACACAAAAGTCACATGTAAGGTCAAAAAATCTGGATGGAGGTACAATAAAAAGTGAATAGTTTCAACCCCATGATACAGTGTTCGGGGTATTTTTTTCATCAATCACTCACCTTCTGAAAATCAGTATATTACAATTCATGAAGAATGAAAAATAGAGAGGTCTCTTGTTTCGTATTGTCTCGTGAATCATTCCCTATAGAATGAATGAATACAGAAAGGTTGTATAGAGGATTCCCTTGAGTTTCCCATGTACAAGTGGACAAAAGAGGATCCTAGAATGGAATGTGATGATACAATAAAGGGTGAAAACAACCCTAAAATTCAGCATCTAGTACACTGCCAATCATGTTTTATGCATGGGTAAATGTCATGAACATCAATCCTATGAGCCACACAAAAAAAGATAGAAACGATAACGAGAATTGATATAATGGTTCACTATAGAATATGATCCACGCTAAGAATGATGGTTGTCATACCCAGAACTAGTTGTCCACCATGAATCTGGTTATTCCCTAGGTCAATCATCAAGAAAATCCTCAATTAATCCCCAAAAGAAGGATGAATAAAATCAAGGTTGTACATGACCGTCGTCCTCCATCTTCGGAAAACAAGCCTCATACACTTGAGTAATGATTGACTTAGAAGGAGGAAGAAATGAAAGAGTTGAAGTGATTTAATTCTAAGATTATATAAAGATGATTTCCTATTAAATATTATCCTAATGAAGAGCTTCAACGTATGCTCCCAGTGGTTATACATCAACTATTAGGGTTTGTCCAGAATAATAAACCAAGTTTAGGACCACCACCTAATATGATGACTGAAACATTAACCTAGTTGTACCAAGTCATAGATGGATATCCCGATTTCCCCCCATTTAGGTAATAACTAGAAGGTGTATTGTAATGTCCTCAAAAAATTACTCTCACCGAACATCCACCTAAAATACCAGCAAAACCATCACGTCCAATATTGTCCCACTCTATGCCCATCCATGCTCAAGATAAAATGAATACACATTGAGGGCTCACTAATACCATCGAGTCATCGTTATCTTGATTGGAATCCATTGAAGTATGGAACTCTCTTATATATCTAGAACAGGGAACTTACCCCAATTGGGTATGTAATACTCCACCCCCACCATATTTTGGGAACATCGGGTTCCCAATATTCAATGATTCAGGTGACCCAAAACAATATCTGATTCATTATACATCCTACAGTGATCCTATAATGGGAACAGCATAAAAAAAAGTAGTAAAACACAAAAGATTCACATAGAATTTTCATGTTTTTTCCATTGTATTGAACACACATTTTTAAGATCATACAATAACAAGATGGGAGGATCTCAAATGATAGTTTACTTCCAATTTTAGCTCAACACTTCAAAGAAGATAGTCAGTGACATGCTGAACTGAAAGAAGATAATGAATGAGAGAGTATCATAATTCATTTATATTTGAAACGTAATGACATACTCTTTGAACTGGATGCTCCCCTAGGATGAAATGTTATCCATGTGCATCGAGAACCTTCGCAATGAGTTGAGAACACCACTCATCTAATTAAAACATAGATGTGGGTTTCGATATTTCTCCTCCACTTCCCAACAAATATAAGAATCATTTAAAAAACTAAGATCAACTCCAGGGAAGACCCTATATCCCTAGGAAAAATATTATATGTAGTTTAGGAGACCTTCATCACTCCAAAACTAGCCCATGCACCTTCCCCGGATCTATGGCCTACTACATATCATACAGCCCCCCTGGGTTCGAATAGAACCCACTGCATTAAAAAGATAATAAGAGGGGGGACATGAGGAATCTGTTTGAGGAACATATGAATAAAACATACCCACTATAAGATGATCAAGTACATGGTTATTTACTAGCGAACATGAGAAACAATTTATTCTATCTACCAGTGCTAATGAGATTCAATGAAGTCTGTCTTATCGACCATAAAAATTATTAACCCTTTCAACAGATATAGGAAAAACACCATTTATGATTTTTTTCTTATTCATGTACCTCCAAAAAGAATGATATATTCTAGGGAATATAAACTAGAACACATGCCAGTTCATGTGGCATATGATTATATCATTAACGTTGATGATGGAGAATATTAGAAAGAAATTGTTAATAAAATAGATTTAGAGTTTGATTGTGTATGAATCAAAAAACATTTAACCAATATTATGGTATTATACAAGAACAGTTGAAGAAGAGAACTATACCAACAACTACTTATACTATATCCGAGCCGACATCCTCGGCCCCACAACCCTACAAAATATGGTACTCCTAGAAGTAATTGGACCAAAAATGTATGATAAAACTGTACGAATATGAACTCAAATGGAGGACAAAGTCATCCTTGACCCTCTTAGATTTTATAAAATTAGATCTAAAAGCATGACCATCTCCTAGCCAAATGGAATCGTCATAAGTAGTATATTGGGCTGATTCATCATCCTATAAAGAATTAATCTTCTACCCCATTAATATTATTCATTAATGGATCCTTTTTTGGAAGGATAATTGTTATGAAATCAAATTACCCACACCCAATCAGGAAACTAGAGGAAGAGGCCACCTAAGATGGGGATTCCATGTAATGTGAAAATGGGGAAGAAACAAATATTATGATCACAACCCTTCTAAAACCACCAATGATGTAGAAACACGCAGAAGTTCCCTTTAGTGAACCCAACAGGAACATGATAATTCTCCTACACTTGAAAAACTCCACACTGACTCTATCATTATATAATAACCATCAAAAGAGGAATATATTTCTAACCACCCTCGTCACGTTGGTAGACCTTTCTGGCCCAATAAACAAAGAATAGAATAACATACAGGTCATGCCATACGACTCGGTCTGTCCACATCCAATTCCCAATCCCCTAAAGTGCTATGGGATAGGAGCCTCAGACAAAATATTGTCATCCTTTAGGTAAAATTATTACATCCTTAATGAGTTACCCTTCTTCCTTGCATGATATCTATACTGTATTTCCTAAATCTCCCAAAAAACCTCATGGAAGTTCTTATATAAACTTTTCTATTCCCTCAACTATTTGAAGCTCATGTTTCTAGAACTGAATTCTATCAGATAGAGACCAAACATAGAAAATTCAATGCAGTTAACTCTTTCTAGTATAAAGATGAATACTCCATTATGTAGGGACACATAAAATCATTATCTATGACTATCATGATAAATGCTATTTATTTTTGAATGTTAATTATTGACAAAGTATATAGAGTTAATATAATCCCATTACGAACACTTCATTGGATGGGCTGCATAGAGTATAACTTCACCCCCTCTACCACTAACTAGTTTGGTTATAGAAAATTTCATAAATAACTATTAGGATGAATCAAGATCCATAATATTTTAGGGATCTCATATGTGATTCAAAAGAAAATTTTAGTTCACAAAAAAATCTATCCTTCTACATTCTACTAGAAAGCATGGGTTGCATGAGCATGCACTAATTCCATCATCCTACCCAATGTGTATGAAATATTGATTTAATATACAAAATTGGACACCAATAAGGCCATGCTGGAATCATGTTAGTAAAACCATATTGATGATGTATTCTATGAGAAGAAAAGAAAGGAACCTCAGTTGATGGTATTGATTGGGGCACTACCCAAAACAGTTTGGTGATGGTCATAGTTGACACCTTAAAAATGATCGATGAAGAATTCATATTTCCTATCAAGATTGGTGTGTGTGAGAGTTCAAACAAGGGGCCACACTAAAATTTCTTCCAAGATTCATTCATAGAATCTAAATCTAATTGTGTTGTAAAACCACGGAACCCCAATATGATGTTGAGTGCTTAGATAGAAACACCCCAAAACCATCTCAACTATTCCAAAAAATCAACGACTCACTCTTTCTAGTATATATGGAAGAAGAACCTCATTCATCCCACTTCCAATCCTCTCTAGAAGCTCACCCAATATTAACTTGGTCAGATGACGTCACTTCAGCAACTGAATAAAAATAACTCTTCTCATATACTAATTACGGAGAGATCATATCAAGAATTGTTTCCCTATAGGAACAAGTGGAAGATGATGATGAGGATAAAGAGAAAAATGATGAAGACTATAAAGATTCCCCTACAACATTCATGTAATATGTTTCTACCACCATTAATGATCTCAAAGAAATAAATATTGTTACAGAAGTGGATCCAAAACACACTATAGTTTGTGAAGCCACATATTCTATAGAGTAAGAGGTATATACTATTCTCTTATGAATCATTGATATGTATTCTACTTGATGTACAGAGAAATATAATCCCAATTTTTTTTTAAGATTTAGACTGAGGATGAAAATATCATCAGAGTCAACATCATTCGGGAGGTCACATGTCCCTTCTAACTATCCAATTTAATTTTATTAGAAATGAATAATGGTAAAATAAAAGTTTTCACCAATTTTAGATATCTCAACAAACACTTCCCTAAATATGATTTCTCGGTTTCGATTATAGAACTACTATAAAAAAATATATATCATGATATAATTTTCATTGATGGATTTTTAGGAAATAACCAAATTTGAATTCCCTAAGTGTATGAAGAATCCATTAGCTTCAGGCCCCCCATTGAGTGTTTTGTTACTGGGTAATGCAATTTGGTTTGAATAATCCTGACACCACATATCCACTTTCCATGGATCGTATCTTCATGACCATCCTAGGAATGTATTTCAAATCCTAAATTGATGAGAAGGTCATTAAATCGAAACAAATTTCACAGTATATGTCAGATATTGACATCGCCCTCAACAAATTAAGACAAAATAGTCTGAAAAAGATCCCCTTAAAATGTGATTTTGGTGTTAACATGGGGAATTTACTCCAAATTGTCGTACACCATTGCTTCATCGAAGTCGACCCCAGGAAGAAAAAGGCTTCCCATGGCATGTCACCTCCTCATAACCTCACAGAGTTGGGAGGAATTCCAGGAAACATGGACTATATTCACCACTTTATAGATAGACTTTTAAGAAAATGATTTCTATTTAACTAGTTGAAAAAAGGGGATGAATAAGAAGGGACTAATGATTGTCTGGATGAATTTTAATTTCCCATGAAATATATTTTACGTCTTCATGTTCTAATGCCACTCATCAATGTAAGACCGCTTATTTTGTATGCGAATTCCCTAGAATAATCCCTAGGTGCCTTCCTAACAGTATTTAATGTTTTCGAAATAAAAAATATCCTATAGTCTCTCTTCCTATCCACGATCAAGGCTGTGATTTGTTACTAATACATAGAGAAGAGAATTCTAGAGTTAGTATTTCCAGTCCATAAATTTTGGAACTACCTAAAACATCCTGATGTTCATTTGTTCTCTCGTAGAAACACTCTATAGAATATTCACCTAGGTCTAATGCTATCTAGATTTCTATCATGTTATAAGATTATCCTACAATAATTTTACATTCAGTTCGGTCCTCAAAAATCCATCAATGTCCAATAATTAATATATTTTTTATTAGAGGACCTATCAGCAGAAATTCATTCATTGAATGCTAAACTACCTAATGAGGAGATTTTTTCTATAATGGAAGATCTGAAAACAAGGGATAAGCATTGTGATTGTGCATCATGAATCTTGAAAAGAATGAGGATGGAAGACCCCAATCTCAAGAATGTAAGGTTGGGGATCTTGTTGATATCTCTAGAAAAGGGGATACTGTAACACCCTAAGATTTTATGAGAATTTTTTTTATGTCTTCTGTTATACGCAACACCCAAGGAAACTTTCATAGCACACAATACGGACTTGGATTGAATTACATGCAATTGTGACCTTCCTCGATAGCGTGTGTAGTACGCAATGCCGGGTTTCACTAAACAACGATATATGATTATGAACTAGCCATTATGAATAGTATTAAATACATTTTGAATTTTATTATTCCTCTTACACATTTTCTAGAATATTGTAAGAGAACAAAATAAATGTTTCAGGTAAAATAAGTATTTTAGAAAAATGCAGTTTTGCCGCCATTTGATGGCACACCCACATTAAATCTAGTTTTTGACATGCTCATAAGTTAAATGTGACAAAATAAAATTATCCTTTTGAATAAGGGTATAAAAATTTACTTTGGATAAATTTTTGATATTTTTATGATAACATTCATATTTTGATGAATAGTAAATATATGCTAATTTTTTATTAAAAACAACTTTTTTCATTGAGATAATTTATATTGTTAAATTGTAATATTGAATGGTTTTAAAGTATAAATAGAATATATTTTTACCATTTAATATAATTTATGTCATTAGCTTTAATTTCACATTAAATTCATAGGTAAAAACATTTAAATATTTGACAGTGTTTTAACTTCTAAAACCCATTTTCTTAACAACGGGATTTATTTTAAATTAATTACAGGAAATTATATGATTTTAATTTTGAAAAATGGATTCTATATTAGGAATCAGTAGGTCAAAATTATGTTAATAGGCTACTTTTTATTTTTGGGCATTATGAATAGTAACTACGGTAAATTTTATTTACCATAGTTAAAGGTAAATCGGGTAATTAAGGGTAAATATAAGACTATAAAATTACCCTAACACCTAAACAAATACTACTGGATGAATAAAATATTACCCATATCACCTAAGGGTCAGATTAGATTCAATTAATGGACTTTTTTCAGTGAAAATAATTTAATTATTATTAAAACCAAAGAATGTGACAACATGTCACTTTCTTAAATCTTATAAGTATAATAATTTTAATTTAGTTCTAAACTTAATGAAACTTAGAACATGAATTATATCCAGAAATCTAATACAATTATCTACATCATAGGAATTTATCTATAATTTTTAGGGATTAAATAATTATCATTAATTATGACACAATAGTGAAGTTGAAATTATTTGTTTAATTAAAATATCAAATAAATGGTTTTAAAAATATTAAAATAAATATTATATAAACTATTTAATGTGCTCCACTAATTTTCTACATACATATGTCATTTTATAAATCTATTCATGCTTTTTGTTCGAACATATCTTCTGTATATAGTTTACTTAAATTCAAATAAATGAATAGTGTCAAAATTGACACTATTGTTATTCTATAAAAATAACATATTATAAAATTGTTTAAATATCACAAAAATATTTAAAAATTATAAATTAAATTTTATATGGTCAACAATGTCTTAAAGTCCCAAATTATGGAAAATTCAAAACACATATGTAATTATTTGTAATAATTTAAAATTTAGAATATTATTACCACAAATAAAATTAAATTGATAAATAAGAATAAATCAAGTTGATAATGTTTAAAATAAATTCCTAACATGTCTAAATTTTATTGGATGAGGCTATTAAAACCCTATCTCATCTAATATTTGTATATGAGTCATTTTAGAAGTTTTTAAGTGGGTTTTGGATTTAATATAAACTAATATTTCTTATATTTCCAAAGGTGCCCCTCTTCTCCCTTATAAAAGGGCACCTCCTCCCTCTCCTCCTCAAACCAATTTGAGAATTAAATCTCGGACAATACCTTCCTATTTCACTTCCCCACTTCCCTATAAACATCCTAGAGGTCTTGGTATTCTTCAAAGACCAATTTTAGTGCCCTAATAAGAGGTCTCAAAGAGGCGCTTCAAAGAAGAGGTAATGTCCGTTACGGATTCTTTAAAATTTATTTCTTCTTCCACATCTTATTATTTAGTTGTTTCATTATTAATTAATAAAATAAGTATCACTAATATACTGATATGTTATTATAATTATTAAATAACCCTATTTCACCATCTATCCATCTTACGGAATATGAAATCACCGCACGTGCGTACGTACAAAATACCGTCTCCACGCCGTGGTGTAATCTATTTTCCACCACCACCTTACTTGGATGGGTATAATGGTGTAAATAATAACTATATGTGATTATTGTAAAGTGGTATTGATTCTGAAATAGTATACATACACTCCAATACAATTCCACGATCATGGGAACGATATCATCGCTCGTGCGTACGTACGGAATACCGTCTTCACGATGTGATGTGATTCGTTCTAAATGATATTCATTGAATAATGGTTATATAAATGAATTTAATGAATTAATATGATATATATTACACTAATAACATTCTGGTAATTAGGTATCTATAACCTAAAGAGAAGAATAAGAATTTATTCGACAAAACACGCATAAGAACAAAAAGTAATAAACACCCGAATAACAAGTAGTTATGAAATATTACTAATAAGAAGCTAACAAAATGACCATATATGATATCATAACAATACGTATGATTATGTAATAAGTCTATAACATTATTTAAATCATTATACAAGAGGTATAGACACTTACGAAGCAAATCGGACCTAAGTTAAGGGAAAATATCAAAATCTCATTTTTATCCGAGATTGTTTATACTTTGATATTTACTGGGGTTTATTTTATCATCCAAATCCATGTTTTCTAAATATGTAATATTATTTCCATCCACCTAAAATTTTTTAAATCCAATTTTACCCTTCTGTGAGTTTTAGTCAATGACATGAAAGGAATCTTTTGTCGTTTTTCTTACGAGGTACTTTTTGACTTTTCGGACAAAAGTATGAGAAGAATGTTTTTTAAACTTATATGGAATGAATGGATTTTAAAAACCTTATTTCCAAGAAGATTCCTTTAAATTTTTTCAATTTTATTTTTAATCAACTTATTTTAGTTTAAAATTGTATGACATGTTACGAAAGGAAAATGTTTTTTAAGTAGAAAGGATATTTTCCTCAACAATGGAGTTAAAATATTTTATCAAATTTATTTTCGATCTAAGATAATATAGGGTTCTATTTCTATCCCTATTATTAAATTGATTTGATTATGTTGTGATGGAATTATTTTTATGAATTACATTATCTTATAAGAATTGTTTTATGATGTCATGATGTTTAAGAATCCCATTTTTATTACATGGGTTATGCAATGATATATGATTTATGATTTTGTGGAACACATAAGAATGGTATCATTATGAGATGGGTGTGACCTATATCTCCCTCTAATTCATTGGGTATAGATTTATATCACATGAGATAGACATGGCTAGAACGACAGGTTAAACCACTTCAGTGAAACAAGACTGAAACGAGGAGTGAACTCGGTTCAGAAATGGAATTTGTCTGCCATGATAGTCTTGGAAATGATTATTGACTACTGAGAAATGATTCTCTATGATTATGTGTGTATGAAAAAAAAATTCAATCTTTAATTTATCATTATTGGGATTACATTTCACTACTATGATTTATCCTTTGTTATTAAATTATGACCTCTTTTGTAGGTTAAGATTTCCAAAATGTTATTTTCTTATGAATATGATGTGATTGATATTTCTTTTGTTTACCCTTAATGAGAATTTGAGCTCACTCTTTTGTATGTTTTCTTTCCCTAGGTCAGGAATATGGGTATGAAGTATGATATGCCATAAAGGGACTATAGATATGATGAAATAAATGGGAGACAATGTAGATGCATTATGAACCAGTTGTTTATGTTTCCCAGTTTCTAAAGACACTATACCTATATGGCCCTTTCGTGGTTTTGTTATATGTTGTAATAAGCGTACTTAAATTTTAAAGTACTAACATTGTATGTAAAGTATGGGTCGCTATAGTTGGTATCAGAGGAAAGGTATAGTTAACCTTTGAAAACTAGGATGTGAAAGCCTTAGTAATATCCCTAAGGATATGTCTAAGAATAGAACACAATCTTTGTGTTTTAGAAATGGCCATGAACAACCTATTATAAGACCTTAATTGTGAAATTTTATTCTTGATTATGTGGTGTTCCTATTATAATTAGTGTTGCTCACACTATTCTTCATGGTTTTAGTCAATGATTGGAACCCGGAGAAACCATGTTAATGCGGAATGCGACGGGAAATGCAATTATTGTCCCCCTAAGCAACCAAACGTTATGGGAGATGGAATTAAAAATCATGTAGGCATGATCACACAACATTCTCCGGATATGAGTCATGCAGGACTTCCAAATGAGCAAAGGAAGGAGAAAAATTCTATTGAATCCTTCATGAGGCAACTTCCACCTTCATTCAGCGGGTCTTCTGATCCACTATTGGCTGAAAAATGGACCAGTACCACTGAAAAGATATTTTCAGTTCTTCAATGTTCTGCACATGATAAAGTCATATTAGTAGTGTATCGTTTGGATGGTGATGCTGATCAATGGTGGAATCATATTAAGAATACGAGGAAAAGGGATAAAATTGAGTCCATGGAATGGGACGAGTTCAAGAACTTTTTTTTCAATAAGTATTCCCTCTTATTTTTTGAATAATGATGGAGAAGGAGTTTCTTGAACTGGAGGAAAAGGATGATGAATCTGTTGGTACCTATGAAACAAATTTTACAAGACTTGCAAGGTACGCTTCCAGAATTATTATCCAACCTGAGAGTAAGATCGATCGATTCTTTAGTGGATTAAAAACAAGTCTTTGAAGGGCATTATCCATAAGCGATTTCAATAGCTATGAGGAAATTTTTCGATTTGATCTCAAGGTTGAGATAGATATTGGTGTAACCAATAAGTCACATGGGCTTGATAAGAAGAGGAAAATGGAATTCAAAGGAAAATCTAAAGACCACACTGGATAGAAGATGAGTTTTACCTTATGCTCAAAGTGGGGAAAGAAACATGGAGGAAATTGTCTTAAGGGGACAAGAAAATGTTATTAGTGTGGAAAAGATGGTCATCGGGTAATTGAATGTCGAAATAATGGGAAGAAGATGTCTAATGATGCAAACAAAGGAAGGGATACACAGAATGAACCTACTACACATCAATGTTTCAAGTGCAAGGAGAAGTGGCATTAGACCAATCAATGCCCAAATCCAGGGGTTGATGATGATGATTTATGTCAACAAACTCTTAAGGCAAAAGAAAAAGGAAATTCACATGCAATTACTATCGGCGATGTGGATTACGACAACGAAGTGCTGAGAGGTACACTTACCATCCACTCTAAAGTATAAAATGTTTTATTTGATTCTGGATCCACTAACTCTTTTATTTTTGAATAATTTTCTAAGGGTATCACCTTATTACCTCAACAATTAGATGTTGAGTTGGCTGTGACAACTCCTAATGGCATAACAGTCGCATCAAAAGTTTACAATTCTTCTCCGATTGAAGTTTGTGGAAATGTGATTCCTATAAATCTTGTGATACTTCCTATTGCGGAATTTGATGTGATTCTTGGCATGGGTTGGCTTTCATTATATGGAGCTCATATCAAGTGCCAAATAAGGGAAGTCACATTTCATATTCCAGATCAATCTATGATCATCTATCGATACAAGGATGAACATAACATTCTAGTGGAAATTTTATCCATCTTATGGGTCTTGATTCCACTAAATGAAGGTTATTTATCTCAAATGGTTGGAGAGAAACTCATGATTAATAATATTCCCATTGTACGGGAGTTTGATGATGTCTTTCCAGAGGAATTTCTGGGTCTTCCACCAAATCGTGAAGTTCAGTTTTCAATAGAACTTGTACCAGGTTTTTTGCCTATTTCAAAGACACCTTATAGAATGGCCCCAATTGAGTTGCAGGAATTGAAGAAGCAACTCCAAGATAATCTTGATAAAGGATTCATACTCCCAAGTGCGTCACCTTGGGGAGAACCTATTCAGTTTGTTAAGAAGAAAGATTGATCAATGAGACTCTCCATTGATTATCGATAACTTACCAAGATCACTATCAAGAACATATATCCTCTCCCACGCATTAATGACCTATTTGACCAACTACGCGGAGCTCAATACTTTTCCAAGATTGATATTCGTTCAGGGTATCATCAATTAAGGGTCAAAATGGATCATATACCAAATAAGGCTTTCCATACAAGGTAGGGACACTATGAATTTAAAGTGATGCCATTTGGTCTTACTAATGCCCTCACTATCTTCATAGATATGATGAATAGAGTCTCTAGAGACTATCTTGATCAGTTTGTGGTAGTCTTTATAGATGATATTCTTATCAATTCAAAGAGCAAGTCATAACATGAAGATCCCTTGAGAATTGTATTAAAGACCCTAAGAAAGGAGAAGCTTTATGCCAAATTTACCAAGTGTGAATTTTGGTTTCAAAAAGTTTCATTTTTTGGTCACATAATCTCAAAAGAGGGGATATCTGTGGATCCAGCAAAAACAGAGGTTATCAAAAGATGGTCGAGACCAATAACATTAACTGAGATCCGAAGTTTTCTTGGTTTGTCTGGATATTACCGACGTTTTGTGAAATATTTTTCAAGGTTATCTAACCCACCCACCAAGTTGACTCAAAAGGAGTAATGTTTGTTTGGACGGAGGAATGTGAAGAAAATTTGAAAGAACTAAAAAGAAGGTTATCCAGTGCACCTGTTCTCACACTACCTTGCAGTGGAGAAAGGTTGGTGATATACAGTGATGCATCCAAGAAGGGACTAGGATGTGTTCTCATGCAAAATGATATGGTGATAACTTATGCCTCACGGCAGATGAAAATCCATGAACAAAATTACCCAACTCATGATTTGTAATTAGCTGCGGTAATCTTTGAATTAAATATATGGAGGCATTACCATTAGGTGAAAGGTGTGATATTTATACTGATCATAAAAGTTTAAACTATATTTTCACACAAAAGGAGCTGAATATGCGCCAAATAAGATGGTTGGAGCTGATTAAGGATTACGACTGCTCAATTCATTACAACCCTGGGAAAGCAAACAATGTAGCAGACACATTAAGTTGACAAAACCATGCTAGCTTATCCATGATGAGGATAAAAAAATATCAAATATTTATGGATTTACAAAGGATGGATCTTGGAATTTTAATGGAAGGAGAGAAATCTTATCATTCTCAAATGAATGTTCAACCATCTATACATGTGAAGATTCAAGAGGCACAGAAAGAAGATGTCAAGTTACAAAAGAAGGTGAGAAATGTTCCTGAAATCATCCTTGATTGTGATGGGATAATAATGATCAGGAATCGGGTTTGTGTTCCTCCAATCCCCGAATTAAAGAAGGAGCTGCTGGATGAGGCTCATATTTCTTCATTCTCTATTCATCCTGGATGCACGAAGATGTATATGGATATGAAAGAGTACTTCTTGTGGGATGGCATGAAAAGAGATGTTTCTGAATATGTCTCTCGATGCTTGGTTTTTCACCAAGTTAAAGCTGAGAGGCAGATGTCTAAGGGGATGTTACAACCATTACCCATACGTGAATGGAAGTGGGAAAACATCACTATGGACTTTGTCACCGGACATCCTAAAACATCCAAAGGCAATAATTCTATCTAGGTCATAGTTGATCATCTTAAAAAGTCTGCACACTTCATTGCTATTAGAGAAGATTTCTCTGTAGATCATCCTGCCATGATATATGTAAAGGAAGTGGAAATATTGAATGGTGTTCCACTTTCTATTTTATCTGATCAGGATCCGAGGTTTACCTCAAAGTTCTTGAGAAGTCTTTAGCATGATCTGGATACATAGTTGACATTCAGTATTGCTTATCATCCTCAAATAGATGGTCAGTCTGAGAGGACAATTCAAAATCTAGAAGATATGTTGAGAGCTTTTTCTATAGATTTTAAAGGTGGTTGTGATAAACACCTACCTTTGGTGGAATTTTCTTATAATAATAGCTTTCACTCCAGTATTTAGATGGCTCCTTATGAAGCTCTCTATGGAAAGAAATGCAGGACTTTAACTTGCTGGGATGAAGTTGGGGAAAGAAATCTATTAGGACATGATCTTGTTGATGAAATGGCAGAAAAGGACAGATCTATTCAACAACACATAAGAGCAACTCAGAGTCCACAAAAAAGTTATGCCATCAACCGAAGAAAAGACCTAGTGTTTGAAGTGGGAGATAAAGTGTTCTTACGTATATCTCCCTGGAAGAGGGTCATGAGATTCTGAATGAAGGGAAAGTTGAGCCCTAGATATATTGGTCCTTTTGAAATACTGGATCGTGTTGGGAAGGTAGCATACCTATTGGAACTTCCACCGAATCTCTCTCAAGATCACGATGTGTTCCATGTATCTCTCCTGAGAAAGTACATACCTGATCCTTCACATGTACTCAGCTCAGAAGTTGTACTGTTGGAGAAAGATATTTCTTTTGAAGAACAACCGATAGAGATTTTGGATTGTAGCAAAAAAGTCCTACAGAACAAGACCACTCGCTTGGTGAATGTTTTTTGGAGGAACCACCAAAAAGATGAAGCTACATGGGAACTTGAGGATATGATGAGGGAGAGGAATCCTCATCTGTTTGTAATGAAGTTACGAATTTCGAAGGAGAAATTAATTTTAAGTGGGGTAGAATGTAACAACCTGAGATTTTATGAGAAATTTTTTTATGTCTTATGTTATACAAAACACCCAAGGAATCTTCCACAGCACAGAATACAGACTTGGCTTTCATTACACGTAATCGTGACATTCCTCAATAGCGTGTGTAGTACACAATACCTGGTTTCACTAAACACCGATATATTATTATGAACTAGCTGTTATGAATAGTAGTAACTACATTTTGAATTTTATTATTCATCTTACACATTTTCATGAACATGGTTAGAGAACAAAATAAAATTTTCGGGTAAAATTTGTATTTTCCAAAAAATGCAGTTTTGCCGCCTTTTGATGGCGCACCAACATTAAATCTAGTATTTGACATTTTTATAAGGTCAATTTGAAAAAACTAAAAATCTTCTTTTGAATCAGGGAATAAAAATTTACTTCGGATAAATTTTTGATATTTTTCTGATAACTTTCATATTTTGATGAATAGTAAAAATACGCTAATTTTTAATTAAAAAAAACTTTTTTCATTGAGATAATTTATATGGTTAAATTATAATATTGAATGGTTTTAAAGTATAAATAGAATATATTTTTACCATTTAATATAATGTATGTCATTATCATTAATTTCACAATGAATTCATAGGTAAAAACACTTCAATCTTTGGCAATGTTTTAACTTCTAAAAACCGTTTTCTTAACAATGGGATTTATTTTAAATTAATTACTGCAACTTATATGATTTTAATTTTGAAAAATTTATTCCATATTATTAATCCGTAGGTCCAAATTATGTTAATAAGATATTTTTTATTTTTCGGAATTATGAACAGTAACTACGGAAAATTTTATTTATCATAGTTAATGGTAAATCTGGTAATTAAGGGTAAATATAAGATTATAAAATTATCATAACACCTACCAAAATCCTATTGGATGACTAAAAGTCGACCCATATCATCTATGGGTCGGATTAGATTAATTTAATTGATTTTGTTCCATACAAATAAATTAATTATTATTAAAACGAACGAATGTGACAACATGTAACTTTTTTAAATATTATAAGTATAATAATTTTAATTCAGTGATAAACTTAATGAAACTTCAAACATGAATAGTATCCAGAACGCTAATACAATTATCTACATCATAGGAATTTATTTATAATATTTATGGATTAAATAACTATCATTAGTTATGACACAATAGTGATGTTGAAATTATTTTATTAATTAAAATATCAAATAAATGGTTTTAAAAATAATAAAAAAATATTATATGAACTATTTAATGTGCTCCACAAATTTTCTAGAAACATATGACATTTTATAAATCTATTGAAGATTTTAGTTCGAACATATCTTCTGTATATATTTTATTTAAATTCAAATAATTGAATAGTGTCAAAATTGACACTATTGTTATTTTATAAAAATAACATATTATAAAATTGTTTAATAATCACAAAAATATTTAAAAATAATAAATTAATATTTATATGGTCTAAAATTTCATAAAGTGTCAAAAATGGAAAATTCAGAACACATATGTATTTATTTATAATAATTTAAAATTTAGAATATTATTACCACAAATAAAATTAAGATGATAAATAAGGATAAATCAAGTTGATAATGTTTAAAATAAATTCCTAACATGTCTAAATTTTATTGGATGATGATATTACAACCCTATCTCATATAATCTTCGTATATGAATCATTTTGGATGTTTTTATGTGGGTTTGGGATTTAATATAAACTAATATTTCTTAAATTTCCAAAGGTGTCCCTCTCCTCCCTTATAAAAGGGAACCTCCTCCCTCTCCCCCTCACACCAATTTGAGCTTTCATGCTCGTAAAATACCTGAACATTTTACTTCCCCACTTCCCCAGAAACATCCTAGAGGTCCTGGTCTTCTTCAAAGACCAATTGTAGTGCCCTAAGAGGAGGTCTCCAAGAGGCGCTTCAAAGAAGAGGTAATGTCCGTTACCGATTCTTTCAAACTAATTTCTTCTTCCACTTCCCCTTATTTAGTTGTTTCATTATTAATTAATAACATCAATATCACTCATACAATGATATGTTATTATATCGATGAAACAACCCTATTTCACCATCTATCCATCCTACAGAAAATGAAATCACAGCACGTGCGTACGTACGGAATATTGTCTCCACGCCGTGGTGTAATCTATTTTATACCACCCCCTTAAATGGATGGTTATAATGGTGTAAATAATGACTATATGTGATTATAGTAAAGTGGAATTCATTCTAAAATAGTATACATACACACCAATACAATTCCACGATCATGGGAACGATATCATCGCTCGTGCGTACGTACGGAATACCGTGTCCACGATGTGATGTGATTCGTTCTACATGATCTTCATTGCATAATGATTATATAAATGAATTGAATGAATTAATATGATATATATTACACTAAAACCATTCTGGAAATCAGGTATCTATAACCTAAAGAGATGAATAATAATTTATTCGACAAAACACGCAAAAGAACAAAAAGTAATAAACACCCGAATAACAAGTAGTAATGAAATATTACTAATATGAAGCTAAGAATATGACCATATATGATATCATAACAATATGTATGATTCTGGAATAACTCACTAACATTATTTAAATCATTATACAGGAGGTTCGAACACTTATGAAGTAAATCGGACCTAAGGTAAACGAAAATATCACAATCTCATTTTTATCTGAGATTGTTTATACCTTGGTATTTACTGGATTGTTTTTTATCATCCACATCCATGATTCCTCAATATGTAATATTATTTCCATCCACCTACAATTGTTTAAATCCAATTTTACCCTTCGGTGGGTTTTAGTAAAATATATGAAAGGGATCTTTTATTGTTTTTCGTAGGAGGTACTTTTTGACTTTTTCGACCAAAGTAAGAGAAGAATGTTTTTTAACTTATACAGCATGAATGGATTTTTAATACTGTATTTCCAAGAAGCTTCCTTTACATTTTTTCATGTTTATTTTTAATCAACTTCTTTTTGTTTAAAATTGTATGACATGTTAAGAAAGGAAAATGTTTTTGAAGTAGAAATGATATTTTCCTCAAAAATGGAGTTCAAGTGTTTTATCAAAATTATATTCCATCTAAGATAATATAGGGTTCTGTTTATATCCCTATTATTACATTGATTTGATTATGTTGTGATGGAATTATTTTTATGAATTCCTTTATCTTATACGAATTGTTTTATTATGTCATGATGTTTAAGAATCCCATTTTTATTATATGGGTTATGCAATGATGTATGATTTATGATTTTGTGGAACACATAAAAATTGTATAATTATGAGATGGGTGGGACCTATATCTCCCTCCAATTCATTGGGTAAAAATTTATATATCATGAGATAAACAAGGATGGAACGGAAGGTTAAACTGGTTCAGTGAAACAGGACTGAAAAGAGGAGTGAACTCGATTCAGTAATGGACTTTGTCCGCTAAGATAGTCTTGGCAATGAGTCTTGACTAGTAAGAAATGATTCTCCATGATTATGTGTGTATGACACAATGTTTCATGTTTTATGTTATGATTATTGGGATTACATTTCACAACTATGATTTATCCCATGTTTTGATATTATGATCTCTTTTGCAGGTTATGATTTCTAAAATGTTATGTTCTTATGAATATGATGTGATTGATAATTCTTTTTTTTTACCCTTACTGAGCATTTGTGCTCACCATTTTGTATGTTTTCTTTCCCCAGGTCAGGAATAAGGGTATTAAGTAAGATATGCCAAAAAGGGACTATAGATATGATGAAATAAATGGGAGACAGTGTAGATTATTTATGAACCAGTTGTTTATGATTCCCAGTTTCTAAATACACTATACCTATACGGTCCTTTAGTGGTTTAGTTATATTTTGTAATAAGTGTACTTCAATTTTGAAGTACTAAAATTGTATTTAATGTATGGGTCGCTATAGATACTCCCTATAATTCCCTAGACCTGCACTTTCATATCTGTTAAAAAATATGTTTTTTAAAATATTAACTGAAAAATATAGAGACATTTACAACTGAGTATATATTCGGATTTATGTTTTTGTAGAAAACATGCAATTTTACATATTATCAATGATAAAATATTTAATTATAGGTGTTGATTAAATTTTTATCATGCTAGATTCTTATCGAACAAAAATACATGAATGTTTTATATGAACTAGAAGACATTTTAGAAAAACATAAGGTGTCAAAAATTACAGTGTAATGTGTTTTTGAAAATATAATGATATTTGTTTCAAAATATATATTCCTTTTAAAAAAATACTTTATAAATTACCATTGAAAATATATTTTTCAATTTTTTTTGAAAATACCATTGGTAAATACTTTTAATTTTATATATTTTTGGAAAACACATTAGAGATCGTTTAAAAAATACTTATAAATTTTAAAAACTAATTTTGAAAGACCTTCTCAAAATATAAATGATTTTTGAAAACTCATTTTAAAATCATTTGAAAAAAGGATTTTGAATTTTTTTTAAAATTATAGTTCCACTAAAAAAAATATAAATATAATTTTTTTAAGATACATATTCTTTTAGAAATACATTAAAGGACCATATCCACCCAGCGCCTTAGAGTAGCCTCTCCCTCTCCTTTGTGCGAAATCTAGGGTTTCTTTTGGCCTTTTCTTCCTTCCCCATTCGGGACAGGATCTTCTCAGGGTAGCGATGTATTCCTCTTGTAGTGGTGGGATCTTCTCAGTGGTGGCGGGATCAACAAGGTGTGGGTTTCTTCGCTTGGGATGGGATGTCTCACAATAGCGGTGGGTTATCTCGGCGTGGGTACCTTCGGTCAGGAAAGGATCTCGCGTGCCTGCGGTGGGTGTTTCAGCGTGGTCATCGCTCACATCGGGATCTCTTATAGCAGCGGTGCAATGCTTCTCGGTGGATTTAGCTCATTGAGGAATTCCATCGTCATTGAGCCTCGGTGAGGATGGTTCCACATCTCCTTGATGGTACCTCGGAGGTCAGCCTAGAGTGTCTCTGGTTCAGCGTGGTCCCTCTGATAGTTTAGGTGTTGGAGTGGGCCGCGTCCGGCATAACCAGTTGTGCTTCCAGAAGGTTTCTACTGCGGCTCTGGATATATCTGTAGTGCTTCAGAGTGGGAGGCTCCTCAGTTTGAATTTACGAAATGCTTGACATGCTTTTAATTTGGTGATGATGTGTTTACGCTCTCTATGTGGATCTGGTTTTTGGATTGTCTTGTTTCAACCACAATGGTTCCTCTATGTGCTTTTTGTCCCCATGAGGGTTGTTCAAGAACCTGGTGAGAAGCATCGCGGTTATAATAGGAGAATATCCATGGCCATAGCTGTGTTTATGTTTCATAAAGTCCTTGTTACTCACATCGGGGGCGTTCACATTGTGCGGGGTTGGGTCAACCAGTACTAGGTGACACTGACTTGATCTTTTGTTTTTTGAACTGCCTTTTGGTCTTCTGTGGATGTAGTGGTGAGGGTGTCATGAGAGGGATGGTGGGGTTGGTCTAGAATTTTCTTTGTTATAGTTTCTTTGGTTTTTTTATGGTGGTATGGTTGTGAGCTCTATAGGTACAATGATGATCCCGGACTCAACCACCTGGATATGAACCCCAGGGGAGGTTCCGGAGCTTCTCTTCATCATTACAGTTCTTTACGGATTTGAACATTTGAGAGGGTATGGCGTAAGCCATCAGATCGAGACTGTTCATTGAAATGGGACATTTGTTTTCCGTTTAGCCTTGTATCAGTGAAGATCTATCCACAACCATTTTCGGGGGAGGGGTTGCTTCATGTTGTTAGTTTGGGTTTTTTGAACTTCGAGTTGTGATATGTATAATGTCAATGATGTCTTTGGGTTCCCCCCAACCTTATTCATTTAAAAAGGGGTTTGTTTTTATTAAAATAAAAATTAAAGGCCTTAGGGCCATTGGATGGATGTAAATTCATTAAAGCCTTTGAAAATTGTTACGATTTTGAAAACATTATAATTATTTTTAATTTAATTATGGTATGAAATAACTTTAAAATAATCAATTTTTTTCATTAAATAAGAATAAATATTTTGAAAACAAAAAATGGGGCCACGTAATCATTGAAGGTTATATTAGGCAAACCGGTTTTATTATGAATTAAGAGACCCCACATCCTCTTCTTGTGTACAATATCGATGTGAAAATTTCAGTAAAAACATTTTATTTTTTATTACATATATATACCTTTTTAACTATGTTTTTTTATTTAAATACTTAATAATGCATTGAATACAGATGAATATATATATATATATATTCACAGGAAAATACTTTTTTATATTTGGAACTATCAAATCTCATGTCACTTTTCATTTTCATGGACTATAAATAATCTAACTAACATCCACGTAAATAAAATTTCCCACAAATTAATTTTCATTGAAATGATTAAGATTATCTTTTAAGACTCATCCATAAAAAAATTATTAAATACTCATTTTCTTAAATCATAGTTTGATGTTATGACATTCTAAATAATAAATAATGCTTTCAAATAAAATGAAAGCTAGTGAAAATTTCAAGTCACATGAAAAAATAGATATTAATTACCATAGAAATAAATATATAATACACAGTATATAAAATAAAGAGTAGATTGAAATTCACATATAATAATAGGCATCTAATATAACATCTTTAAATTTATCTTGAGAATATAAATTATAAGAAATTAAAATAATTGTATACATGATAGTAATTATAGAATGACTGTTTATATATTATTATTCATTATATATATAGTATTATTTTCATGAACAATTATATGTAAAATTAAATATACCTTTTACTTACAATTCTAAAATAAAAACAATAAGACACATATAATAAATATAGTGGTAATATTTTTAAATTAAATACTTATTCATTAAATAATTTAAAAATATTATGTCAGATGATTTCATGTTTGGAAATGAAATACATATTCATTTTGAATCATGGAATAAGTGAATGGAATATATATATATGTATACACACACATTTATATATATATTTACAATGAAATAAATCAGCATGATAAATTTAAATAACATTAATTTATATTTGTAATATTTTAATAATTTTTTATACTTATAATGACTTGAATTGTAAACCATTATACATTTACATACACAGACACACACACACACACACACACATATATATATATCTCTCTGTGTGTGTGATGAATATAAACATTGAGGATTTTTAAAATAATGTATCACACACATAATGAAATTTCATTAACATAAGTATGAAATGTACTTATATCATATAAGGTATATTATCAAATGTACGTACATGTTTTTGGTTGATAAAAATTCCATGAAATTCATTTATAGATATATAAATCATATAGTTATATCTATGCCAGGATCTCGAAGAATTAAAAAACCATATATGTACATAATATAAATATAAGTATGAAAACCTAAAAATATAAATAATATATATAGAAATGTATATATATATATACTCATGTACTTGATGTTTTAATGATTGAAATAAAATCATAATCCACCCTTAAGATGAAATATAGTTGAAAAATAATTTCTTCTATAAATAAATGAAAAATAATTGTAATTTTAAAAGAATAATAATATGAATATGAATATTTGATGAGAATGAATATATTACTTATACATGTATAGTATTATTTATATTCTTATAAAAAAATTCCCTTATATTCCAAATAATATAAGCCGAATAGAGACAACTCTTATGACTTTGTTCCTTTGATCCAAAAGAAGGAAATGACATTATGTCATGTATGCGGGCACTCAAAAAAATTTCAGTAGATTCTTCCCACTTGAGGGAACTCAAACTAATAGAAATTTTGTTGGAAGGAAAACATAGGGATGGAACATTGACTTAGGATTTCCATCCAAGGGTTCTCCCAAAATTTAATTATACTTATATACAGGTTCAAATTTATCATCCTTGAGAAGCTGGGAAAAAATAATTAAACTAAAATTGAATTTTACTTTGCATTAGTAGCAGAATAACGAGTATAGAAAAATTAAGGGTGGGGTTGTCAGCTTCATCTTTCTTTGATAGTGAGGGTGATGAATAGTGACATGTTTGGTGGGATTTCAAGAGTGGGATTCGACAAGGTTAACGAGGTCTCAATCGATGTTGACCAAATGATTAAGGTGTTAGGGCTTCACTATATCTGGTTTGGAGGTGATGGATGACCAAGAAATGGTGAGGATCTTAGTCGACATTGAGAAAGGTGGAAATGACAAGGATGGTCAACATTTACTAAGTTATAGAGATTGATGATCACGGTGTGCCTGGTGGCATCAGTGGCCAAGAGACATCCTATGGAGGAAGACGTCACACACTATTTTCATCATATGTTTTTTCTTTTTATCATTATTATTTTCATTTTGACATTAAATATATAGAAAATTATAAATATGTACACAGAGACCTATATATGTTTATATAGTGCATATATGTTTACATATATTTGATGTACCTTTATTTATTTATCATTTAGAAGTTTGTAATATAATTATATATATATACAATATTAATTTTTAAAATTAATAAATTATTACCTAATTATAACATTAGAAAATTTTATGACATTTTTATCTCAAAATGTTTTAAATACATATTTTTAATCAAACATTATTATTATTATTATTATTATCTATTTTTTATTAATAATTTTTTGTGAAATTTTCTCAATACATCAATTTTAATACTTTTGTTTTATATATATAAAAATTTTTGGTCTACAACATTATATTTAATTTCGCAATTTAATTATTATATTAATATTTTTCCTAAGATACTGAAAATAATATTATATTGAATTAAAAAAATTCATTTATTGATTTCTTATTTCACATGTTTATTTTAGATAAACATCTCACCCATCTATTATTATGTAATTTTAAACATATATAATTCCTTTATAAATATATATATATATATATATGTTTTTATAATATGATTATAAATATATATTTCAGGTATCCTGATAATATGTTTTGGAATTAATTTGTAAATTTTACATTAAGAAAAATATTATTTCACACATTATATTAAATGTTTTATCTAACTGTATAAAAAATTTATTGAGTAAAATAGTTAAGTTCAAGTTAAATTTTACTTTATTTTGTTTTAATTATGAGATAAATAAATAAATAAACACATCTTAAAGGAATCAATTTTTGTTTTGTTACATTCTACCCACCTAAAACATAATTTCATTATAAAAATTATTTTTCTAAATAATAAATCTCAAAATTTGGAAATCTAAAACCACTTGAGTTCTATACTCATAAATGTCAAATAATATCATATGATTTTTAAAGTATTATTATAACTCCAATAATCAAAATGTTTCTAATGAAGAGGTTTTACTAAAAGATTATATTTACAAATTTGACTTATTATAACAACATGTACATGTATAACATTTTATCTAAATTGTTCATATAATACCAACTATAGAGCTCCAGACCCACGATTCTAGATCTAGTACAAAAAATAGCTGAATTTTTTTAGAAAAATAACCAAAAAATAAAATAGACATTTACAGCTGAGTATCATTTTTGATTTAGGCTTTGGATGAAACGGATCAATTTGAAATATTATCAAATTTAAAATCGTAAATAAATGGTTGTGACTAAAAATTTCCCTCGCAAGATTATTATCAAGATAAACTCCCTGAATGATCTATATGAAACTGAAAACATATTAAGAACATATGATGAGAAAAATTTCCCAATAATTATTTTTTAAAAGAATGTGAAAACCATGTTGAAAATACTTATACCATTTGAAAAAACATTGTTGAAAATAACTTTTGAAAAATTATCTTGAAAATACCTTTGATAAATAGAATTATAAATTCATAGTTTTGTAAAAAAAATAAATAAATTTTTTTGACCATTCTTATAATTTCAGAAACATTATTTTTAATGAACATCTAATATAATATCATTTTTGAAATTGTTTTTGAAAATAAAATGAAAATATGATTCTAAAAAGGGATTTAGAAATTATTATACCCTTGAGAACATAAAAAAGTCCTCTGAATATACATATTCATTCAGAAGTGATTTAAAACATATGAATATAGTTAATGTTTTGATAAATTTTTATTATTTTTAAAAATAATTATTCTTTGAAAACACATTAAAATAATCCAATGGTTTTTTCAAAAGTAATGATCTAGGTTTTAAAAACAACACAATGGGTCTACATAGATATTAAAGGTCATCTTGGTCTGACTAACTTCCTTGGGAATGAGTTCACTCCTTATCACATTCTTGTTTACAATATCCAGGCCCTAATTTATATAGAAAAAATTATTATTTTTTAAATATATACATTTTCCAATAGTGTTTCTGATTTAAAAACATATCAATGATTTGAATACACCATCACATTTATATTTATATAAATATTTATTTTCACAGTAAAACCACTAGTTTGATTTGGCACTATAAAATCCCCTATAACTTTTCATTTCCATGGCCTGTCAATAAATTATTTAATTCCCATGTAATAAAGATTTCCTGTAAATTTATCTTCATTAAAACTTCAAAATTTATCTTTTATAAATCATCCATAACTAAAAGTTTTAAATACAGATTTAATTAAATAAAATTTTTATGGATTTAGACATTAAATAATATTTAAAACATTCACCTAAAATAATAGCAATTATAAATTGAAAGTCACATGAAATAATAGGTATCATTAACTAAGGCAATAAATAATACAAATATTATATTTGAAATAGTTTATTGAAATTCAAATAAAAGAATTAGAATATAAGTTCACATCCATCAATTTATCACGAGAATATAAAATATTGAAAATTAAAATAATGACATACAATATAGTAATTGTGAAATTACTATTTTCATAGAAGTATTCCATATACGTATGTATATGTGCAATTTTACATTCAGGAGCAGTTTTATGTAAAATTAAACATACCTATATCAGATAATTTTTATAGCATAACTATATAACGAAAATTTGAATTATAATTGTAATATTTTTGAAATAAGTAATTATTCATTTATTAATTGAAAAATATTACAATAGAACATTTAATGTCATCAAATGAGTTATATATTAATTTCGAATCATGCAATTATGACAGGGCATATATATATATATAAGTATAAATATTTCTATATATATAATGATATAATTCCATTACAAAACATTAAACAACATTCATTCCATATTAAAACATTTAATGAATATTTAGTACTTATAAACACTTGGATTTTATAATATATATACATTAATAAATATATATATATGATAGATATAAACATGGATGATTTTTAAAATAATATATCCCATTCACATTGTAATTTGTTAAACATAATCATGAAAAGTAATTATATCATGTGTGGTATATTCTCTTAAGTATGTACATATATTTGGATGATTGAAATGCAATTACATGTATATATATATACATAAAATAATAGATTTAAATTATAGATCCTGAACATGAATGAATTGAATACCATATATGTATGTAATATATATACATCTGAAAACATGAAATAAAAAAATTATAGACAAATATATATATAAATACTCATTTACTTTAACTATGAAATGTTTGAAATAAATATTTAATACACCATTACATAAAATTTAATAAAAATAATACATTCTTTTACAAATATTATACTACTAATTGTAATTTGAAATTAATACAATTATAAATATGCATATTTGATGAACATGAATATATTAATATTAATTTAATATTCATATATATATATTATTATAAAAAATTACCCTTATATTGATATCAATGGAAACTGAAGGGAGAAAAATCTCTAACTTCAGGCTTTTGAACCAAAAGAAGGCAATGAACTTATGTCATGTGTATGGATACCTGGATAGTTGCTAGTAGCTTTTCCCGTATCTTGGAAACATAGAACAGAAGAAATTTTCAAGGGATGGAAACTGTGGGAGGGAGGTTCAACATTGCCTTTTAAAAAGGGGTTCTGCCTATATAGAATGCAACATATAGATAGGTACACTTTAGCATCCATGAGAATATGAAAAAATGACCAAACTGAAATGATATTTTTCTTCACGTTACATATAGAAGAATGATTTGAGGAATACAAAAAGTTGTGTTTTACTCTTTAATGTAACATTTGGGTGAGGGTGATGAATACTTAAGGGTTTGTTATGATTTTAGGGGTGGGATTCGATATGGGTAGTGGGGTCCTGATCAATGTTTATTAGATGATTGTGGTATTAAGGCTTCACTGGATATGGTTTGGAGATGAGAACATGAATATCCTGTGAAAAGGATTTTGGTCAATGGTGAGAAAGTGGGACATGGAGAGGCTAATCGACATCGACTAAGGAAGGGATAATAGTGTTTTAGGCCTGCTTGATAGTGTTGGTGGTTGAGATACTTCTTGGGGAGGAAGAGGAAACCCACTATTTTCCTTTTTTCATTTTTTTTCATTTTATCGTTATCCTTTCAAATATTTAAATATAATTATATATACATTTTAAAAAATATATTAATATGTATATTGCGTATATTTTTATATATTTTGGATGTATCATTATTTCTTTTTCATTGAGTAGAATCTAATATACCTATATATATTTTATTTGTTTGGTTAAAATAATAAATTATTTTCTAAAATTATAAATTAAACTTTTTTTGACCTTATTATCAAAAAAATTATTTTAATCCAATTATTGTTTAGACAATTATTATAATTATTATCCAAGATTTATTAATCATTTTTTGTGAATTTATCTCAACCCATCATTTTTACAACTTTTTATAAGTCTTCAATTGTGTGTATGTAACATAATATTTCATTTATTAATTTAAGTTTTATATAGTTATTTATTCTCTATTTTTCAATTAATTAAATCTAAAAGAAAAATATTTTATTAATTATTATCTTAAATTTTATAGGTATTTTATTTTAACTTCTCAACTTTAAATTATTATGAAATTTTAAACATATATAATTATTTTATGTATATATAAAAACACATATGTGTTATTAATACTAATATAATTACATATTATATGTACCATGATAATATTTTTGGACATTAAATTGATATATTTAAATTCACCATTATTATTATTACCTAAATTATATTGTTTATTTTATATGGATTTGCAATCAAAATAAAAATTTTATTTAGAAAACAATTTATGGGCGTGTTAATTTAAATATTATATTATTTTAATTTGAAAATAAATGATTAAATAAGAACATATTAAAAGCATAAATTTCTAATTTGTTGCATTCTACCCACCTTAAATAAAATATCATCCTTGGAATTCATTTTTTGTACAAATGGAAAATTATGAAATTCAGTTTTTAGAATTTGGAAATCTTGAACTACTAGAGTTCTATATTATTAAATGAAAAATAATATACACGGAGTTAAAAATAGGTTTATAACTCCCATAAGATTAATATTTTGAAGTTATAGGTTTTACTAAAAGATTATACATAGAAATTAGACTTATTTTAATTAAATTCCCTTGTATCCAATGTTATATAAACTATTTCATTGATACCAATTATAGAGCCCCATTCTCATGTTTCTAGATCTTGTACAAAAAAATATGTATATTTCTTTTATAAAATGTAATAAATAAATATACAAACAATTACAAATGGGGATATTTTCTACTAATGATTTGGATGAAAATGATGTCTTTTAAATATAATAAATTTTAATGTTGAAAATGAAAGGCAGTGATGAAACGATGCTCAAGCTAGATTCTTATCAAGATAAACTCCATGAAATATCAATATAAAATTGAATTTTTTTTATTAAAACATTGTGTGAGAAAAATTCCCATGTAATGAGTATCTGAAAATCCTATGAATACCTTTTTGGAAAAAAAATTTACATTTTGAAATATGCATTAGAAAATACTTTTGGATATATATTTTGAAACTAAATTTGATAAATAGTATTAAAAATACAAAGTTTTAGAGAACACATTAAAATTAATTTTTAAAATACTAATACATTTGAAAAAATAATTTTGAAAAAAATTCTCAAAATTTAATATATTATTGAAAACTGTTTTGAATATCTTTTGAAAAAAATATTTCGAAAATGTATTTGAAAATTATTATTCATGTGAAAAATTTTAAATATAATATTTTTGACAATAATTATGCTTTCATAAATCCTTTAAAGAATTTTAAAATAGTTACGCTATTAAATACATTATATTTATTTTCATAATACGTACACTTGAAAAACACATTAAAATAATCAAGTTTTTTTACATAAAATAATAAGAAAACTTTTGAAAGAAAAATTGTTGGACCTCTCAAAATTTTAAATATTTATTGGGCTTACCCACTTACTTAGTTATGAGTTCAATACTCATCCATTTATTTTTTACAATTTCCATGTTCCAATTGTTATAAAATAAATTTTACTTCCCCTTTAATACATATAAATTTTCCACTGGGGTCTTGGATATAAAAACATAATAATAATTTGAATACACATGCAAATTTTTAATTATATGAGTATTTAATTTCATTGGAAAATCACTTGTATGATTTGGTACTACCAAATCTCATTTCACATTGGTTTTTCATGGACTATAAATAAAATAATTTACATCCTTGTAATTAAAATTTCCAATTAATTTAAATTCATTAAAAAGTTAAAAATTATATTTTAAGACCCATATCTAAATAAAATTATTAAATTATAATTTTTTTAAATCAAAAATTGATGCTTCTACACATTAAATAATATATAATCCTTTCACTTAAAATGATAGCCACTGAATACTTCATGTCACATGATATATTAGGTATCAATAAACATGAAAATTAATATACAATACACTTAAGCTATTTCCAATAGTATATTGAAATTCATATAAAATAATAGAAATATAATATCACTTCATTATATTTATCATGAAAACATTAAATATAAGAAATTAAAAAAAATAGTGTACATGATAGTAATTGTTAAATTTTTATCATCATAAAACTATTCCATATAAAGACACACACACACACATATATATATATAAATTTTCACATTCATGAACAATTATAAGTGAAATTAAATAAACCTTTAATTAATAATATTCAAAATAAAACTATAAAACCCATATAAGAAGTATAAGTGTAATATATTTGAAATAAAACTTTCTTCATTTCGTAATTTTAAAATATTAAGTCGGATGATTTAGGTTTTTGATATATATTACATATTCACTTAGAATCATGCAATGATGTAAATGCACACACACATATATATACATGGACACACACAAACACACTCAAACCCAACACACATACACACATATATAATGAAAGAATCCATTTACATAAATTTAAATAAATTACATTCCTAATTATAATTTTTTAAGAATATGTAATATGTATAAATACATTAATTTTAGTATTTGTATACATATATATATATATATATATAATCAATATAACCATGGAAGGTTTTTAAAATAATATATCCCTTGCACATCGTAATTGCTTAAAGTAGTATGAAAATTTAATTATATCATATGGGGAATATTATCAACAATAATTACATATATTAGGTTGATAAAAATGAAATTTAATGAATATATATAAATATAAATTAATCAAAGATTCAAATTCTATAACATGAACATGAGGAAATTGAAAACCCTATATGTATATAATATAAATATATTGTTTAAAACATGTAATTATCTGTAATATATATAGAAATATAAATATATATTCATGTACTAGAAGTATGAAATGATTTAAATAAAAACATAATACACCATTACATAAAATATTGTAAAAACAATGAATTCTTTTCTAAATAGAATACTAATAATTGTAATTTTAAATTATTGCAATAATGAATTTGAATATTTATTGAACATGTATGTATTAATTATAATTGTATATTGATATATATAAGATTATACAAAAAACCCCCCTTACATTACTATTAATGGAAAGTGAAGGGAGAAAATTCTTTTACCTTTGGGTGTTTGAATGAAAAGAAGGCAATAACATTCTGTGTTGTATGAGGGAAATTGAAACGATTCATGTAGGTTTTTCCATCAAGAGAAAAATCGATCTAGGAGAAATTAAGATAGATGGAAAATAAGGGGAGGGATATTTAACATAGGTTATCCAACCATGGGTTCTCCCTATACTGAATGCTACTTATATATGGGGACACGTTTAGCCTCTTGGAGTTGCTTGAAAAAATGAATAAACTGAAATCTTATTTTTCTTCATGTTATATGTGGAAGAAGGAGTAGAGAAAGAAAAGAGGTGGGATGGATGGAATCACCATAACATATAGGTTATGTAGATGAATTGTGAAGGGTTTGGTTGGATTTTATAAGTGGGATTCGACAAGTGAAGTAGTGTCACGATGGTGGTTGATAGGACGGTTCTAGCGTCATGGTTTCACAGATCCGATTTGGAGATTCTGGTGTGACCAGCATGTAGTGAGGATCGTGGTCTATGGTGAGAATGGGGGACATTAAGAGGATATTCTACATCAACTGAGTTTGGAAAATTGATAGTCGAGGCATTCCTGATGGGTTTGCTGGTCGAGTGACTTCTTGAGGAGGAAGACAACACCCACCAATTTCTTCATTCATTTTTTTCTTCTTATTAAATATCATTTATATTTTTTATTCTAAAAGTATATATACTTATTGAAATATATATTTACACACACACACATATATATAATTCTAATATTATTATATATATATTTGATGTATCTTTATTTATTTAACATTTAGTAGATTCTTATATATATTGTATTTATTTTGTATAATTAAAAATTTAGTATATAATTTTATCTAAAAAAATTATGATCTTATTATATCAAAACGATTTAAACCATTTTTTATGATCAATATTTTTTATTATTTTCCATGTTTGAGTAATCATTTTTTGTGAATTTATATAAAACCATCATTTTTTACACTTTTGTATTATATATCTAAATTTTTGTGTCTATAACTTAATATTTTATTTCTCATTAAAATTATTATATAATTTTTTATTGTAGGCTGGTATAATTAATTTAATATAGAAGAAAAAAATGTCATGTATTTCTATCATATTTCATATATTTGTTTTATTTTAACTTCATTGCCTTCTATTATTTTGTAATTTCAAACATATATAATTATTATATAAATATACATGTTTATAAAAATATAATCGTTATATATTTCATGTACCTTGAAAACATTGTTTTACTATAATTTGATAAATTTATATGCACCATTAATTTTAATTTTTATATTGTATTTAATATTTTATCTGAATTTATAAACGAAACAATATTTTATTATAGAACACATTTTATATTGTGTTAAATTTTAATTTATTTTAAATTAATTATAAAATAAATAATTTCATAAATGCATAATAAAAGCATAATTTTATGGGTTATTACATTTTCATACTCATTCTTACTATCATTGGGGTACACAATCAATGAAGAAGAATATATGGATCTTATTGTAGGGATAGGGCTGGAACTTCTAGTAGGAATAAATGTATAGAATCAATGCACAAACATTTTCCTATAATTCTAATATTATTCATATTACATTTTCTTTTATTCAAAAGTGAAAAATTAAATTTCAATTTATGTAATTCATCACACACCACACATCGTGAAAAAAAAATTATTTTTTTTCAAGAAAAATAAGTGTTTCATAATAAAGGTGATTTGGAATCAATATATAACAATACTCACTGTAAATAATATTCACAAATGACTAGAATACCTAGAAATCCTATGATATTGATATTAAAAATTACAATGAAAAAATTAATCTATAATAATATGATACCTAGTTCATGATATGTAGAATTATACTTGAACAAGTAGGGATATTGTGACATTAAACATTCCCAAGACATTACCAAGGAAATAAATTATCTTATCATATATCTCATAAATTATGTCATCCATAAGAGTATTGGTATCAACTTTAAAATCAAATCATGATTACATATCAAAAAATATAGGGCTATATAATTTTATTAATAACAATATTGAATACAAATAATAAATAGAATGGCTTCAATCAATGAATTATTTATTTATGCAATCATGGTCTATACTTAGTTAGTAACCATTATTTATTTTATAAATAATGATTTCTTATTTCCCATTTTAATTCATTCTAATTTACTATAAGAATGTATATATAGAATAAAATCCATTTACTTAGTAGATATAAGAGAAATAATTACTAAAGGGAAATTAAAATGAAATATTTTATCACCTCAGTCAATATTTTAATCAATAGTATGAGTGAAGATAAAAATTTAATCAAGATAAAAGAATCTGATTATATCAAATAATAGATTTTATATTATCATGTATGCAATCCACACTTAAACAAAAAAGCTATCCACTATCTATAAAACTCTATAATATCAACCTCAACACATTTACCTCCAAACCACTCCTTCCAATCATATATCATAAGAAACCCATTAAAGGCAAAAATAAGATCCCTTTCCCCACAAGGAATACCTACGAATGATTAATAAATTATCAAAAAAATATCAAGTATTTATGAAATTTCTTCAACAACATAGATTACTAATATTAATGTATTCTATACAAGATCAATATTTCATATGAGGTATAAATGTAATATTCATTAAAAATTATTGATAAATTAGCACACATCTTTGATGCTATAATATCAACATCAGACTAGTCAATTAAATTTAATTCTATTAGGTTTGAAAATTTTATAACTAGATGTCACATATTTACACTTCAATCATTGAACACAATTTAAAATAAAATAATAAATTCAAGGGTATAGTCAAATATTTTATAATATAATCATGTGAATAATTTAAACATTGATGAAACAGTCAGAACCTAACATGATTTATAAGGAACAAAAATAATAAATATTTCAAAAAAATTAGAATTAATTTATAATAATATACTTAAATAATTAATTAATGATAATCATGTTGTTACAAAAAAAATTTATATCAAATTACAATATAATTTGAATCAGGCACTATTAGATTCATTTTTTAGAATATTATATATAATATTAATGATTTTCAATATTTCATTAAGATACATATGATATGTAATAAGAATAAAAATTATTACTCAAATCACACATTATTATAGTTTTCTTTCAATTCAAAAAAGCTTCCCTATTTTCCAATTCAACAAATCACATAAAAGAAAATTTCATTTTTTTAAATGTTAAAATAATTAACATTGCAATAAATATTTACTCCAAAATATTTCAAAAAAATCAATAGATTTTAAAATAAATATTCAACAAAAAATTCAAATGAATTTTCAAGGAATTAAAAAATTTATTTCTATTTTACTAGTTAGAAAAGTATACAGGCATTTATTTACACTCTAAATGTTACTTTTCAATTCCATCTTGGTCTCAAGTTTTATTGGTAAAATCCATCATTCCATCAAAAAAATAATTGGAATACATATAACCACAAATATTATTTGACAATAATTAAATCAGTTTACCAAAACCTGTGATATATTTAAAACAACCCGTTTATTTTTTGACACCCTCTTACCATCTTATTGACATACATGCATAAAATCATTTGTACATATTATGAAGGTAAATTGAAAATATCATCACATTATGATTATTAATATATAATGTATTACTATTATGAAGAAATTATAGAATTGAGTATAACATAATTAGTAATGTTGAATCATATAAGTATAAGTTAGCGTAAATAACCATAAAAACATTTAAAATTCTCTATTTATGCAGTAATGCGGAAAATAACACATAGATACTTGAATAAAATTTTCCCCAAATATCCATCAATAATTTCTGCAAAATAACACTAGTAACGATATGGATATGGAATTTAGAATACATAGAATGATTTCTTCTTAATCATTTCAATTTCATATTTAATAATAGTGATGAGACAGTCATGGGGGAAACGTCAATAAATTAGTCATTTTTGGTAATCCTTATGAGAAAGTAAAACCTCCCACATAAATAACATTAACTATATAAAATTTCTCCATTAATTATAATTTTTTATTCCATCGGGATAACTAAATTCTATATCATCTAATGATAATAATAAATTAAAAATATAATCTTCAAAATATTATATCACAATAAATAATGAAAACAATTATTCTCGTGACAAAACATATGAAAATCATCCCATTATAATCACATCATGCACCATGTGTAAATAATCATAATCCCTTCTTACCATAAAAAAAATCATTACCTCACTACAACCCTTACAACCAAATTCTCACATTATTATATTTTATAAATCTATAATATCATATACCTTCACCCCATGCAGACACATCATGAATATTCCATCATCATTACAACCATAATATAACTTACATTAAACTTCTATGATTCTGATATATTAAAACAAGAACACCAAATATCCAACAAAAAATAACTCATATATGAAACATGTACTTGTTACCAATAATCCATTACATATAAAAAAATTATAGAGACATTAACACTCATAATTAAATCCTTTAAGAATAATATATGTGATACCATGATACATTCCATCCTATGTAATGATGTAGTTAACCTCAATTCATTACAACTCACGTAGGTATACACATTACTATATGAAATTACATCATCCCTATCTAGTGTTGAGAAATACAAACAAGAAATTTAAAAATAATAAATCACACCAAAATTAACTCCATTGAAAAACAGTCAAGCACCCCAATAATATTACATAACACCTCAAATGGAATTATAATGTTGGGGTACTATCAATTTTTTTGTTAATAAGTTATGAAATCGATCTAGGATTCAACACAAAATAAATAAAGATACCAATTATATGCATTATATAATCACTATTTTATAACCATTATTTATCAATATATATATGATACACTATTTTAATAAATTCACTATTCCCCTTTTCATAATATTATCTAAAATAAAATAAGTATATACATGTAATTATTTTTCTATCTATTCCACTTAATTATTTATGTAATTAATTTATACCACTGATTTAAAAGCTATTGTTTAACATATATAATTTTGATAACTAGAATCAACTCATATGAATTCAAGGTAATATTCATTTTATTGACATAGTTCAAATTTATAATTTATAATTATTTTCTATTCCCATTTGATATTAATCTATTCATTGAATTCTTGATTAATAGAATCATAATGCCTTTATTTAATAATTATATAATTTTCCACTTAAAAACATATAATACAATATATATAAATATGTTATTACATAAACATGAGACTACATGACTTTAGAAAACAATATTAAATAATTGACATCATATTGAGTCATTCAGCTAACATGTTTAATCTACCCCATGTTGATTTCCATTCATCATATGTTCTATGATTATTTATATCTCATTCAGAATAACATTTATGATATAAATATAAACATATTGTGTCTGATAATGTAATTCAATAAAAAAAATTATCATAGAATAAAATTATATTATAATTCTACATCGACCAAAACAATTAAAAATGAGTCATGTGAATATTAATAAATAATTTACCACATCACAAAATAATTCATCTTTCTCCACGATGAAATTTCAACATGTGGTTCCTCTTCCTCATTAACATCTCTTAAATACATCCCAATTCTTATAGGAATCACACAATATAGACGAAAAAAACAATATACCCTGAATAAATTTCATAAAAATGGAAAACACCTTAATCATTTGTTTCATCCTACAAAACCGATTTCCCCACTCCATTATTATTTCCAAATTTCACATCCACGTTAAATAAAATAATCAAAATAGCGAACCCATATATTTTATTATCAAAGAGGTAAAATGTGACAACAATAATCCACCCTAATGTATAATTTCAATATAATAAGAACATTTGATATCCCCCTTCCCATTAAATAAACAGAGGACAGATAAAATATTTTTAGAATATAACATTAATGGAATATTTCAACTAATCATGTTGAGTTGAAAAAGATCCCATGATGTGTGTATGTTGGTGAATAATGTTTTTAATTTATATATGCTTAGAATATAAAATCTACACAGGACATAAGGAAAGATTTAATCATTCCATTATCTACAAGGTTTGGGATAAGGTAAAAAAACATTGTTATAGATTTCATGAAATAAGGTCACGTTGAATAAAAGAATGTGTACTTCATTGATCGAATGAGGAGGATTCACTTATATCATTTTAAAGTGGATATCAATTGAAAATGAATGATGAAAATTCTAGATGTTCTATTCTATTTTTTAAAAATACAAGGATTTTAAGGCTCAATAAGGTGTCCCATAGAATAATAAAAAATATTTCAAGTCAGTAATTTGTTCATGAATATATGTGAAATTAATTGAAATAACCCACCACATACTGATATTGATAATATCAATCCAATAAAAACTAGTACAACAATTGATATTATAGTATTATCTGACACTAACCCTAACGCATCATATTTATCATCAGTTATAAATCATATCATACAAACACCTCGCATAAAAACTTCTTCCACCATCACATTATAATCAAGGAAATTATTAAACTAATAAATTAATATGTACCTGTAACTAATGAAGAATAAACACCCTAAATTTATTGATGATATAATATTTTTAATGATAAATTATAATTATTTAATATCTATAGTAATCAACCAAGGGGTTTTGAAAAATCCCGATGAGAGACTCTATTAATGAAGTGTTCAAATGAGGATGTGTGATGATATAATTAACGAGGGAGAGAGTTTTCATATTTAAAAACACACCATAGTCCATGCATGAATTCATAGTAAACTTCTTTAAATCTCAAAAAAAATTATACACCTGAGGTGGAATGCTATTCAAAATTAAAATACCATTTTTTTTCTCACCAATATAGATTCTATATTAATTCCAAACATGTATATATTTTAATAATAGTTAAATATTTAAGACATTCATGATTCATTTTATTTCATGTGTTATATAATTTTTTATTATAACAATATCAACCAAATATTTTTAGTATTAATTTAAGATGGATTATTTTTATTAAAATACTCATACATTCAAAAAAATCATGTTTCTGGTGATCTTAAGGGGATAAAAAAGGAAAAAATAAAAATATATTAACCTTATGAATGATCGGACACCTCCCCATTATACATTAACCTAATAATAAAATCCAATAAAATCTGATTTGTACACTTATATAGGATCAAATGTAACATGGTTCATAAAATATAAATATCATAGTACCAAACCAAAAATATATTTGAACTATATATAATGCCTCTATACTCATATATGAGGCATAAATCAACAATGCACTTGAATAAAATACATAGATGGAACCTTACACGTGTTCTGATGTAACCTTACACATGGTCCTTAAGAAGTGACCCTCTTTAAGAAAAAACATGGTTTATCTCCATGAGACAAATCCTATCCTAATCCTACCCTTCAGACTAAAGATACAATTATTTAAGAATTATATAATCCCAATGTTGTGAAGTTACCTTCAAGAAAGTTAGTAGCTACATTTCTAAATAAATGGGACTACCCATAGGGATGATCATATATTAGACATTCCTTTAAGATATATATATAAATAAATTCATACATTTATATGAGGTAATTAATATTTTTATGTAGGGATTATATTATCATTTCATGGATTAATAATTATAATATATATCATTATGTAAGGGAGAAACTATCCTTATTAATAAAAAATTTAATTCTCATAAATGGGTAACTTTAAAATTCAATTGTTACATATAACTAAACAAAATTACCTTCACATAGTTATAGAGTATTTATAAATGATAAAATAATATTTGAGAAAAAATAAAATTTAATTTATTAATCATTATTAATATTATATATATACAGAATACACCATCAATTCATAATAAAAGGAAAAAATGATTTCGATAATATGAGCCCTTGAAAAAAACATTTTAATGATGTAATTGCTAAGATAGATTAATATAAACCCATATATCAAAGGATAATAATAGTAAAACAAATATAATAATGATCCCACGTTATTATATATCAAAAAATGATCAATTATTTAGGGAAATTAATGTACATCATAAATTTAAATTTATATGGATAATGTATAAAAAATATTATGCCAATGTTTGAATTTAAAACCTTTTTAAAATAAAAATATAAACCCTTATTTTCATTTGGACATGTGTTCACATCCTGATAACTTATTGGAATTGATGGGATATCACCCAGTATACATGTTATCAACTTCCAAAACCAAATTTATTAATGTGGTGTACATCCATCAAATTTATACATCAAATATCCTTATAACTATGCTTTTATATAAAACCACAATATATAAATAATTCATGCATTTATTTCCACATAGGACCTTCCTTGTTATAGGTTTTATCCTTGTGAAGCATTAATTGACTTGGGTAATATCCAGGTTCCATACATTTAAGGAAATTTACTATAAATGGTTCTTTTCGATGTGATTTATTTCATTTAACCATACCCTTTATTTTTCTGTTGTAATTATTTGATTTATGTAATTCATTTCAAAAAATAACTATTTTTTTGTTCAATTGAGAAATATTTATAGGATCCTTCATCTATATTTCATAGATAATATAAATTGATCTTTATTTGATGCATGTTCTCCACCACATGAGCTCTAATAAAACTCTATTTGTGTCTTCTTTGGTGGGTTTGAATATTGGTAACTATTTTTATTGAGAGTCATGTTATAAGAAAATGAATTAGGCGTAAATAAAACACCAATTAATCCTGTCCAAAACTTGTTTGGGTTTTAATTTTTCCCACTTCTTCCTTCAAGTTCAATGTTAACATGACCCCTTCAGGTTCCAACAATTGACTAAAACCAGAAAAAAAGTGTGAGTTACCATACTCATAGTGAGAAAAGAATATGATCATTTATAGGATATCAAATTTATGAAATATTTTTTTTAAATTTAAAACACCACAGGATTAGACTATGATATTAATTTTCGTCACATATTAAAATCCTACAAAATTGATTGAAATGAAAATGTGAATTATCATAAAAATATCCCATATGTGTGTCAAACCAGGTGAAAAGTAAGGATCATTTTCATATATAAGGTTACACCTAAGTTAGTATCGATGCACCTTAAAGGAGTTGTTACCCCTGGAAAAATCTTTTCCAGAACCACATCCACATGTAATATCCAAAAAGGGATGTATTTTTATAAATGAGAACATAATCACTATCATTATAAACCATTAGGACGTTATTATATACATATCTTTAAATTCTACATTATTTATATGTTTTCTAATCTATGATATCATAAATATAGTTCCCAATTTTTCTATTAAACTTACATTGAAACCAACTATAGAGATATACCCAAAGTTCCAAGAGCCAGTATCATGCTGTTTTTACACTGGCACGATGAAAATAACTCAAATCCCTTTGGAGTAAAGAGTTTAGTAGTACTATTAGTCTATATTGACACAAGGGTATTTTATTAATAGTTAATACCCTAATTACCAAAAAATATCATTTGAGTATAATAACTCTATTCAATCTAGAATATCTGGAATAATCTTCTCCATAAACATTAGGGACTCTTGGGTAAAGGAAACATAATAAGAAAGAGATAAAATTCTCACTAAGGGTAAATAATACAGAAGTAATAATGAATCATTGAAAATAGTTAATACTAAATTGTAATAATTTAGGATACATACCAAGAAAAATACGGAAGTTTGTAAATAGTATTTAAAGGTAAAAAATGGAATCGCAAGTAATTAAAATATATAGATAACAAAAAGTCATCATGGAAATGTAATAATCTAAAAACAGAGCAATGCAATCAATAGACTAATAATGAAATTAATCTATAGAATTTATCATAGTGAAATATACTGGATAATAATCACATAATGAAAATGATGGAAATTATTAATTATTGGAAATCATGTCTGAGGTCTTTGAAAACCAAGATCGTCATATCCTTTCACATGGTAGTTTAAATATGTTGTTAGAATAGCCATTAATTTGAGAGGATAATTTGTCTCCTGAGAACCTTTCCACGCATCAAGTGGCTATATAATATCTGGTTCCCAACCTCTATTTCCAATCTAAATTATTCCTCATATCGTATAATTGAACCAAATAATTCACCATCAAAAATATCGACATTGAATAAAAAATAATGATTTATCAATATTTTCCTAGATTATCAAATAACTATGAATGAAAATTCAATAATTGTATATGGTATATGTTTTAGGAAATAAACATATCCAGGATAAATTATATTGATAATTAGGGTAAATTCAATGTCTAATGATAATACAAAACTGAATATTTTAACGGGAATAACAATGGAATCAAGGAAGGTAATTTCATTACTATACTTATCCAAATCAATCGTAAACTATAATGTGGAATAATAAGAACATTATCAAAACAACATGACCCATGTAAAGTAAAAATAAAGGGTTTTTAAATATTTTGAATAAAAATATTGTTAAAGGGCTTTTTAAAACATTCTTGATGGAAATATCTTTTTTATTTGTAAAAAATTTGAAAATATTTTTTTGTCAAAACAAAATAAAATTTTATTTATATTTTACACATTAAAAAGAATATTTGATGAAATGATGGTGGGTAAATGTGTACATATCATTAAAGGTAAAAAGAACATTACTTTAGCCTAGTAAAATGGTCAAAAATGACTTTTATGGAATGTAATAAGCATATTCCTTTCAAAATTTTGAAAAATAAAAAATAGATAAACATGTATTTAATAAATCATTTTTCAATGGTTTAAATAAATTTTTATCAAATTTTAATAAAAAATTGTCTCTAGAAGAAAAAAGGTTCTCGAACTATAGAGATAAATGAATTCAGATGTTATAAAAAATCAATACATTTTTAGTAAAAAATGGTAAAAAATGTACAATTAAATAGAAAAGATAGTGAATATCTAGAGGAAAATAAATAAAATAGTTTTTTATAAAATTATAAAATAATTTCTTTTAATATTAATTCATGTGTAAACAATCTCGAACAAAATTTGATAGTGATGTAAACTGTTGAATAGACCATAATGTTGATGTGAGAATCAGTCAATAAAATAATTAAGATTTTTTAATATAAATCCACAAAAAGACAAGTGTAAATGAAAAATATATTCTAAAATGTTATCACACATATAATAATAGAATATTAATGAAATAAAAGAAGTGATATAACATAATTGAATGAAATTTGGTTAGGAAATTTTCTTCCACTTTGTAAATTTTTACTCAATTCCACAATGATGAAATAATTTAAATTGATACACCAAATAATCTGAAGACAAAAAAATTCATTGTATAATAAATCATCATAATTAGTATATACACCATGCCAAAAAAGTGGTGAATAAGACATTTTATCTCATAGATGTAATAAGTGAGATGAAAATCCCCTACTGTGTGTTTCCTTTTCAGTGAACACCTATAAAATTCAAGTAATTTTTATTTTAAATATTTTAATAACTTATTATATAACCGTATAAATTATTATAGTTTAATATATGATCTTCATATAATATATTATTACTCATTTTTTAGTAATACTTCATTATTTTCAATATTTTGAGTGTTAATTTCATAGTATATAAAGTATGATTTTGTTTTTTTATTTAGAGTTCATAAAACGATTTCATCAGCTCTATAATTTAATCAATGATTTAAATATCACACAAATATATATATTTTAATAATAATCCCTAATATTTGGAGGTAAGAAATGGAATGCACCATTTATGGAGACAGTTTTTCATACGTACACATGAAAACTACATTGATTAATTTTTCATATAAAAATAATGCAAATTAAATAATCTATATTTATATTATAATTCCAGTATCATATTTCAGAAAACCATGAATGAATTACATCACTTTGAGGAGGCGGTTGTCCACACTTCCAAAACTGATGTCTTCGTATTTCCCCAAAAAATATAGCATCGGGGAATGTGTTATATTTAAATTATTTATTAATAATGAAATTATACATATCATTTATATAATATATAAAAATAGTTACCAACATAATTTATAACTATGAGAGGTGGTAATGGAAGAATGATAGATATTTATATGTGAGGTGATAGTTGTTTACATACATAAATGGTATGTTTTTACCCCTTAGCTAGAATTATGTGTCAATGTAGAACTAAACCATATAATAACCACATATAATTTTATTTAGGATACTTTTGTTATAATATAAACATTTAATAAGATAATATTAGGTGGTGGATAATGAAAACGAAATAATAGATCTTGTGGAATGGTGTTACATATTGTTTGTGTAAATACTTTTTCATTTAACCAAATGGATTATATGGATGGATTTCTAGCCAATGAGAGGTTTATAAGATGATGTCAAGCATTTTGGGGATCTATTTAGGCATATATTTTTTGATCCAATGTGTCTTGAGTTGTGTGAGGATGTGGGAAGGGTGTGTTCATTTATATAGTGGTGGAGGAGTGCCATTCTTATAATTATTGAAAAGTGAATTTAATCCGTGTTTTTACTACAAAAGGATTGTCCAATAATGTACCAAATTGGATAAAATAAAGTATAACATTTAAATATTTACAGAAACTATCTTTTGGAAAATGTTCAAAGTAATTTTTTCTGTCATGATTATGTATTTGTTGCTCGTTATGCAAATTTTCCCCTTCATCGTTGTAATTAAGTTTAATCACATTCACAAATATTTTTCTTCATAATACAATTTGGAACTATTTGAGATTATATTTTATTTTTATTAAAAATATGAAATCCTTCCTTCCATGTTTTAGTCATATCATTGGAAGGAACTAATTTCAATTAAACCCCATAAACAGGACGTCAAAATAGGTTTGTAAAGCAAGATGTTCAAAATATTGTGCTGTTTTTATATTTAATTTCATAGTGATATTAATTCCATTGAACTAAATTGGATTAATTAAAAAATATTTATCTAATTAATATTAAAAATTAATCTAAAATATAATTTACCATTATGAATAAATTAGATGAAAAGTAGTTTTGAATTAAAATTCCTTATTTTTCACTATTAATCAAAAAAATAATCTTGAAAAAAATATACATACAATTTACCCTAAAATATTTTTTATTTTTATATTTCCAAAATCATGTCTATATTGAAATATAATATTTCAAAATCTCCCAAAAATTAAATATAAAATAGGTTATCTATTAAATAGAAGTTAAACTTTCTTTAGATAAATAATGATTTTTTTACAAAATATTGGGCTACAACTTATTTTATTACTACAAATAAAATTAGAAAAATTTTAAAAATATTTGATTGTATATTATATATATATATATATTTTAAATTAGTATCTCTTTCTATTTATATGTAATTAAATTATTTGGATAAAATAGCTTTGTGGGAATAGAAATGGGGTTCTACAAAAACATTCCCTCTATATTCATTTATACCTTATAATCATTTATAAATAACATTTAACCAATGAATTCATTTTATATTCCTAAATAAATATACATTTGTATGTTAATTAATATTATTTATAACTTTTAATTTATTGGATAATTTATATATTTTTATAAATAATAACATTTTTAATTATGTATTGTTTCTCTAAAAAGCATGTTATTATTAGTACAGAAAGATATAGAATAATGTATTTATTATGTAGAGGAATATTGAATTATTATTTGACAAATTGAAATATATATATATTTAATTAATTTAAAAAATAATTAATATGTTAATTTATAAATATATTATATTCCATTACGATGTCGGTCTTTGGTGTCATATACACTATCAAATACAATGTTCTTAAATTAGATTTTCAGGGTGATACAATGTAATGGCCCTGATAGTGGATCATAAAGAGTTTTCCAAAAACTCAGTTCCATCAAAATATTCCATGAAAATGGTGGCACCTGTCACAAAGACACATTTATGGTTGCACAGGTCACATTCACACACAGAAACGGTGGCACCATAGTGGTCGCACCGTTATGGTCAAACATCGAAATTGTGGCACCACTTACGGTGTTCCATCAAACAAGTGGTACCATGACGGTCTCAGTACATACAGTGTTCCACTAAACATGTGGATCCGTGGCTGTGCCGCCGTAGTGGTCATACTTTTACAGCCGCACACCGAAATTGTGGCATGATTATAGTGTCTCACCAAACGGTGTCCCACACATTATTTTCTTCTAGTTTCCGAATTTTTCCCAGTTCAACCCAAACAATGTCTCCTTTGACGTAAAAGTGTTTTAATAAACCTTTTAATTAAATACAAATTTCATACATCATATATAAATTCTCCAAGAGCCCTATGACCGCTGACTTACCAAAACGTGAGTCTTTTTCCTTAGTGTCACACACTTTTCCCATACATTCTAGTTCTGGAATTAATATATGTTTCCTCGGTTTAAATGAAACCCTTTAACTCACATCTATTATGGCCACCTCTCAGATGAGAATTATTAAATGAAATGTAATTCAATCGCATTTAACAACCCAACCATGTGGAGAAACCATGATCCACCTTTGAAGCGTTTCAATGATTCATATCTTGTAACATGAGGATCTCACCTATTATCGTATGGGGAGTCATTCTTCATCTTGGTTGTTATCTTTCCTTTCATAGGTGTTATTGGATTCCCCCATTCTGAGGATAGTGGTTTGCCTATGATGGAGCCTTTCCTTCTCACTCTTGGATTTCTCAGAGTTCCTCCCCGGCAAGTCGCACATCCCCAGTTCTTGGCGTGTGGATAAAAACATATATCATTGATAATAAAGTAGGGTTTTTCCTTCGACTCTCTTTACTATGTATCATGAAATGTGGATATGGTAATTTTCTTATTAGGATAGATGGAACCAAAGTTTAACAAAAATAATAAATCGTTTTTCATGAATGACGGGGTGTTTTAGATAATGTTGGTGTACTCTCATATCATTGCTTATATGAGGTGAATTGTATGGTCTTATGTGCACTAAAAATAGTGGCCATTGGTGGTCCTTCCTTGTGAAATAATGAACCCCTAACTTATGTGATGATTGAATGGATGTAACATAGAATATAGGTTAATTATGTAAACTCGGATGATTAAATGGATGTCAAGTGAACAAAAAATGTTTTTGTGGTCACCCAAACTAACCGAAATGAAATAATGAACTTAATGAATGGTGTGTTTGAATATTAAAACTACCATGCTTTGTCATGGTAATTTGTGTGTTTGTTTTTAATTATTCTTGTGGGGTGTCATGGATGGGGATGGGATCCCCTATTGTGCAGTAGTTGGTTTGATGATATGAGGGTGTGTGGGACTGTATGTTGGGGCCTGGTTTGGTTCTATCACATCGACAGATCTCAACGATCCCTATTGTTATTGTGACATTAAAATAGAACCGAGTGTGATTGCCTTAATTTCTACATAACTATTTTACCTTCCTTCTCATTTTTATATGTCTGTTAGTTTCACAGTAGTGAAGAATTATGTAAATAGAATCACCATAATAGGATAACAAGAAATTTTTATATGGGGAATTCTTTTTATGGAAGGAGTTGTGTCATAGTTTTGGCTTTTGTGGTTTCTATGAATGAATAGTAATGATGGTGTTTGTGTATGGGCAGATTTTGGAACCCCTAGGTTGGGATGATTGCTTATTTAAATATATGTATAATTTATTTGTTATGTTTCTTATCCATGCCCAGACTAAGTTGATCACATCATGGAGAACAACCCCATTTCATGGGCAAGGGTGTTTTTCCCAACACTCGTATGAGTGGCTTCTTATTAGCACCTTTTCTGCTCCCTTTCTTGGGTAGACCAAGGATCTTTGGGTAGGATGTGATGGCATGTGGTCCATCATAGGCCATGCTTCTTCATGTGGGGAGTGTTGTGGTGGTTGGACCAGGTGTGTGATGGAAGGTTATTTCTCAAGTGGTTTCGGGATAAGGCCTAGGTGTCTTAGGGCGTGGCAGTAGTTATTCGGGCCCATGTGTCTTCGAGCATGGAAGTAGTTGTTCTGGATGAGGTGTCTGTGGGTGTGGTTACATTTGGTTGTGGTGGACCAGGTGTTTACGGGCATAGCTGTGGTTGTGGTGTCCCAAAAGTTTGTTGTTGCGGCAGTAGTGGGGTTGTGGTGAGAATGGAGGGAGAGGTCTGACGCATATAATGTATTCAATAACCAGTGGGAATGTGGTTTGGGGTACCCAAACAACGATGCGTTATTACTATTACATTATATGACTTTCTTTATTTGTGGAGTATTCCTATGTGAGGATTGGGTGGACAGCTTCCTTACTATTTTCTTCAGTTAACTCCTTTTCTCATAGGGGCATTAGAATGCCTCCCCAAATGTTCATGAGAAAATTTGGTCATTCCTCCGGATTATACATATATACTCACCCTATGTATATAAAACTGTTTACAGGTTTCTAGGAGGACTTTAGGGACCGTGTGAGACCATATTAGATCGTACGCTGGGACCAATATTGTTTCTACTTTTCATTTCTTTTCGTACTTCCCTCTGGAATTGTCTTGTACTTGTAGCACATTATATCGGAACATGAATATGGGAATGTATTGTTTCTAGCTCTAATTTTAATTCTAGTTTTTGTGTTGCTTGGTATTTTCTAACATCTCTCCTGATCCTTTAAAAAAATGTGTAATGGATTCTATATCACATATGATTTTATACCCTTGGCGATAGTCACCACTCCGGGGAATATTAAAGGCGGGACTCGGAAGTTATTATCGCTCTTTCAACATGAAGAATGAAGGGTTTGGATGTTTGTTGACCCTTCCCTCATCTTAGTGTAGGAGGGTCATAACAGGATGATATAAGAGGTATGGTTGAGAGATATGATGGAGTCTAGGGTTAGGCATAATGAGGACTACATAGGATGGTAGGGTAATAATGTTTGGAAATCTAGGTCAGTGAAATAGGCTAAGGAATACCATCTAGGATGCATGATTTGGGGCCCCCCGTGATCCGATGCATAGACTATGGACCTACCAAACAACCTTGTGGGGCTACATTTATTGCATGGTAGAGACCCTATGAATGGTACATGCATCAAAATGACTTGTGTTCTTCCGTGTCTTGGGTATTTTTGGAATTTAAAAAAAATAGAGGAAAAATTTAAATGCAATCTTCTATACTACTCAAGATTATGACTTCTCTGTTAACTATGAAGATATGGAACCCAAACAATGACCATGGGTTGTGCGTGTGATTGAGGCTTAGGAGGCTGTTTTTTCTGATCACTAGAGGGCTAATCGAGAGGAGGATGACGAACAATTGTACATGGATCATTGTTCCATTCACCTGCAGACCCTCTGAAAGTACTAGTGAAGCATCTCAAACATAGATACAGAGAGATGGCTCGAGGATATGGTGATAGCTTTCAACATCATCAAGGATCTGAGTGAGTACTGGGTTCCTCTTGATGTAATCAAGATTAGGGGAGCGGCGTGTCAGTGTTGTATGCTCTATCACAGAGAGAAGAGGGAGTATGAGGTTTCGTGGACTTACATTGACAATGTGTTCCAGACGGAATTCCTCTCTTCCACAAAGAAGGATGATAAGATGAAGGTGTTATTATCCCTTCTATAGGGGATCATCTTAGTGAGGGTGTTGGGGATCATTTTCAAGGATCTCCTTCTATTTTTTTCAGACCTCTTTCCAGATGTGGAGTCTTGGGGGATACATTTAGAGGAGGCACTCTGACCTTCTATTCAGAATTTTGTTACTACCATCACTCTACCGACATACATGGAAGTTCAGAAGAAGGCTGATGTAGTGATGAGGATGCACACACTGGGAGGTTTACTATGAGAGGGGAAGGCCCCTGAAGATCAAGTTTTGATCTCTTGTTCCTCACCCCTTCATTGTTGTCCCTGGACCAAGATGCTTCACTTATTTCAGTCATGGGAACCATTCGAATCAGTGCCCGGAGTGAGTGTAGTATAGTGGAGGTGTGCAGGTTCATCACCCACCTCAGCAACTTTAGTTTCATTCCATGCCCTTTCAGTAGTATCTGCAAGGATATAGAGCTCTCACCCCTCTGAGAGAAGATGTTACATGAGGAGGCTGTCCTCAGCGCAATCCTCAGGGACAACAACCTGGCTATGGTCGGGGAGGTGTCTAACAACCAAGTGTTTGGGGAGCTAGGCATGGGAAGTTTCATGCCATAGAGGAAGTAGTTCTAGGGGGCTAGAGGTCATTCAAGGTATGATCAAATTGTTTTGAACTAATTCGTGCACCTTGTTTGATTCAAGATCATTACACTCTTCTGTAGAACCCAGTCCTGCCCATTCATTGTCTCTAGATGTTGATAGACTTCTCGTGCCCCTGTATTTGAGTACGGGAGTCGGAGGTCAGACCAACTTTCCTAATGATTTCCAGAGATGTATATTGATGTTGTAATAACATCATTCTATTTTGGACCCTCTTTTTCTACAGATACAACCATATGATCTCATTTTAGGAATAGATTGGATCTCCTTGGTGTGTGCTGTTATCTACTACCTCCGTACAAAGGTTGTGTTTTCAGATATGGGAGTCCAGCTTGTAGTTTTTTTTAGAAACTGGGGATTCTAGGAGGGAAGTCGGTGAGTGGAGCCCCCTCTTTCCTTGTTAGTTGAGCTTTCTGTAGATTCAAAAGATACAAAGATGGTGTAAGTCACAAAGATTGTCAGTTAGTTCATGGACGTCTTCCCTGGATAGGTGGTGACTCTACCCTCTCGACATGATGTTGAGTTTGGGATAGACTTGATACCTGGTGCCCGTCTGTTTTTTATGGCTCTCTATCGGATAATGCCTTCTGAGTTATGGGAGTTACAAATTCACATTGAAGAATTGATTAATATGGGTTCTATTCACCCAAGAGAATTACTATGGGGTGCTCGAGTCTTGTTCACAAACAATGTTTATGGTTTTCTCAGGCTTCGTATAGATACAGGAGGCTAAACATGGTGACAGTCAAGAACCGTTACACCCTCTTGAGGTTCAATGAACATCTTGATCAGTTCAAGGGGGCACGATGGATCTCCATGATTGATCTAGATTCATGATATCACCAGTAGAGGTTGAAGGAACGAGACATCTCGAAGACAACCTTAAGGTGCGGATATGGGTGGTTTGAGTTCTTGTTCTTGCCTTTAGGTGTTACGAATGCACCAGCCATGTTCTTGGGGACCATGAAATTTTTATTCCAGGAATATCTGGACCAATTCATGTTCATACTTATTGAAGACATACTGATCTACCTAAGATTAGAGGAGGATCACACTGAGCATATGAGGATGGTTTTTGAGGTCCTCCGATAGCACAATCTCTTTGGGATGTTGTCCAAGTCCAAGTTCTGTTCATTGGAAGTGAAATTACATGGACATCTGGTGTTCGAGAAGGTGATAGTAGTGGACTCATTAATGTTCGAGGAATTTTTTTTCTTTAGATGTACCTAATAATGTTGAGGAGGTTCCATGATTCATTGGACTAGTGGGATACTACTAGAGATTCACTCCCAACTTCTCCTGAGTTTTAGCACATTTTACAACGATGAAAAATAAATACAAAGATTTTATATGAAGTGATCATTGACAAAAATCATTTAGTTATCCAAAGGGGAAGCCACTTAGTGCCCTGGTACTGAGGTATCTAGAAGAAGGGGTGACATTTGAGGTGTTATGGGACACTTCAAGACTTGGGTTGGAGTGTGTGTTGATGCAACGGTAATGGATGATCTTTTATGGGACTCGGAAGTTACATCCCCATGAGTGTAAATATTGCACCCATGTTCTGGAACTTGTATCATTCATGTTCGCACTATTGTTATGGCAGAATTACGACACCATCGAGTGGTTCATGGTCTTCTATGATCACAAGTTGTTGAGGTATATCTTCTCCCAGCGGGACTTCAACTTGCGGTAGCAGAGGTGGATGGAGATTCTTCTGTACTATGACGTCGAAATCTATTACATAAAAGGTAAGGGGAATGTGGTAGTCTATTACTTATGTAGGATGTCATAGAATATGTGGTTTTAGAATCAGTATATTGTTTGAAGGCGATAATGAGTTAGCTTCCCTACACTGGGATACAATGGTGGTGGATGGTAGAGGCTGTCTGTTTTAAATGATAGTATAGTACTCTCTATTGAAATATGTGTAGGAGTCTCCCTAGGGTGACATTGTGGCTGATGTGATACATGATTGTGTTGGCCAGGGTGATGTTCTGGGAGGATGGTCGGAAGATGGGAAGAATCAGACATTGTTTCATGAGATGTTGTTCTTCCCGGAGGAAATATGAAAAATATTTGTTGGTGAGTTTCATAACCCACCCCTAGAGATACACCCGAGAGATTACAAGATGTAATAGTGTTTGAGGGTACATTTTTGGTGGCCTGAGGTGAAGCGGGTAGTGGAATAGTTTGTGGAAATGTTCCTCGTGTGTCAGCAGGTGAAGGATGAACTCTGCATCCCTGGAGGGATATTATAACCTTTTTATGTCCCTGAGTGGTAATGGGATGACATCTTTATTGATTTCATCATAGGGCTACCCATAGTTCATCGGTTTGTGATGCTATCTAACTATTGGTGGACCGGCTGACAAAATCAACTCAATTATTGGAAATCAAGGATTCTAGTGTGGTGGATCACTTAGAACAATGGTACGTGTACATGGTTGTGTGGTTTCATGGAATTATGAGGTATATAGTCTCATATCAGTATAACTAGTTTACCTCATGGGTCTATAATGGATTACAACAAGTTTTTGGCACCCAGTTATTCCTCAACACTGCATTCCACCCTCAAACATATTGGAAGACAGAGCATACAATCCAGATGTTGGAGGATATTCTATGGGAATGTGTTTTGGAATTTAGGGGATCGTGGGTATGACACTTTCCTCTTATAATGTTTGGCTACAACAATATTTATCACTCTACCTTTGTCATGGATCCATTTGAAGCCTTGTACGGGAGGTCATGTCACTCACCCGTGTGCTGGAAATAGGCCAGGGAAGTAGGTGTCCATGGCATGGAAAAGGTACAAAGCATGCCAGAGAAGGTTAAACTTATATGGTAGAGGATGAAGGCAGTTCAAGACTAAAAGAAGTTGTATGTCGTTCCTAGAAGGAGACCCTATGAGTTTCAGTTCGGGGACCACATATTCTTTAAGGTCTCCCATCAGCATGGGAAAAAAAGGTTCTTCAGGTGGATTAATATTTCTCTCAGGTTCTTCGGAAACTTCGAGGTGTTTTGGTGGGTCAGAGAAGTGGCTTATCAGTTGACACTACCACCGTTGCTACTGAGGGTGCATGAAATCAACCATGTGTCTCATCTCCATCCTAATCTACATGATGATTCCCACATCCTCAACTGGGTGGAGCAAAAAAATAAGTAAGATGAAAACATTGTAGAGAGACTAGTGACGATCTAGGATAGTGAGGAGAAGGTGATTCGAGGAAAAACCATCCCCTTGGTTCATGTTTTACAGAGGTATGGTGGCCTCGAGGAGAGTACCTAGGAATGGGAGTCATAGATGTGTTCCCATTACACAGATCTGTTTTGAGTTTTGTTCGATTTTATTTTCTACTTGTTTGTGATGTAGTTTGTGACCATGTTAATAATTAAATGGAATATTTCCCTTGTTCTATGGATGTGTGTTAATAGTCATGACTCTGGGGAGGGGAGGACACGATCCCTAATCAAGATGCACTAAATTTGTGGTGGTAAAACTAGTGTGGGCGAGTCAGTGCGACCCAATGAGGATAATATCTTGACATGGAAAAAGGGACCCCCTTATCCATATGACTAGAAGGTATGAACATTAATTGTTTTTGTGGTTACTTGTAAGAGAGGAGAGGTAGTGCATCTATTATTTTCCATAAGATAGCTGAGGGAGAGGTGTTACTAGATGTCGAGGAGGGTTACTCCTGAGAGGTATCTCTTGAGGCGATTTTGCAGACCCCTCTATTTTCTTCGGGCCTTGTTTCGATTCATGAGGGTGAGTATAGTTTGAGAGGATTCTCATGTAATGTCTCAGACAGTGACTCATTAAGTATTTTTCAAAAAACACAGTTTCATCAAATAGTTCAACGAAAATTATTTCACTGTTCACGGTGGCACCATGATAATGGAACTGATCACAGTCTCACACCACAACGGAGGCACTGTGACAGTTGAACTGTAGCAGTAGCACCGTTACAGTCACACACTAAAATGGGGGCACCGCTTATGGTGTTCCACCAAACCAGGGGCACCCTGACGGTGGCACTATAGCAGTCTCACCTCCAAGGTCGCACACCAAAATAGTGAAACTGCTTATTGTTGCACCGTGATGGTGGAACTAGTATGGTGTCTCACTAAACGGTTCCCCACCCTTTGTTTGTTTCCAGTTTCTGAATTTTTTTTCTAGTTCCTCCCCTGAAACGTATATTTTGATGTAAAATTGTTTTAATACCCCATTCAAAACCATTAAAATCCCAAAAATGATCTCTAAAATATGCTTATAGCCAGGAGGCCATTGACTTACCAAAATATGTGTATTTTTACTCAGTGTCACACTCTTTTCACGTACATTCCAATTCTGCCCCTGTTATGTGTTTTCCTCGATTTAAAGGATACACATAAACTCACAAATGTTATTTCCACCTATCTAATGGGAAAAATTAAATGAAAATTAATTCCATCATGTGAAACAACCCAACCACAAAAACAAATCACAATCTTCCTTTGAAGAAGTTCAAAATATCATATCACCTAACTCTAGCATCACACCTTTTATTGCACAAGGATTATTTCTACTTCTTGGCCGGCCTCTTTCCATTATGGGGTGCATTTGAAGTATCCCTTCCTGAGGCTAGTGTTGTTCCAATGATATAGTATTTCCTACTCAATCATGGTGTACCCAGAGTTCCTCCCCTGAAATTCACGCATCCCCCGTTCTTGGTGGGTGGAAAAAACATCGATCATTAATCATCCATGTAGGGGTTTTCCATTGTCTCTCTTTAATGTGTATCATGTGGGGTGGGTATGATAATTTTCCTATGAGGATGGATGGAACCAAACCATAATGAAGACGATAAATGGTTTTTAAATAATGAATGGGTGTTATTGATGATGCTGCTATAATCTCTTATATTTTCTTATATGTCGTGAATAATATTGGATTATATCAACTAAACATAGTGTCAATTTGTTGTCCTTCATTGAACACTAATGATCCCATATCTTGTGTGATGGTTGAATGGTTGTAACATGGAATATTGGTTAATTATGTAATCCTAGTTGATTAAATGGATGTATAGTGAACAATAAAATACCATTGGGATCGCCCCAGTTAACCAAATGGATAAAAGGAACTTAATGAATTGTGTATTTGAATCTAAAAAATCATTTTTTTTCTTCCTCGGTAATTTGGGTCGTTTTTCTGCATTGTGATAGTTTGGTGACATGGATGGGGATGGGATCCATGGTTTTGAATTTGTTGGTTTGTGGATATGGGGCCATGTGGGGCCATATGTTGGAGCATTATTTGGTTCCAGTAAAACTAGTGATCTCATAGATCCCTTTTTTTGTTGTGAATTTACAAGAGAACCAAGTGTGAATGGTAAAATAGCTATTGTAATGTTTTACCTTACTTGGCTTGTGGCTATATCTGTTAGTTGCCTGGTATTACAGAATTATTTAAATGGAATCAATTGAATATGATAACAAGAATTGGTTTGATGTGATATCATTCTTTGGGAAGGAGTTGTGTCTTAGTTCTGGCCATTGTGATTTTTATTAATGAATAGTAACATTGGTGTTTATGTATGGGCTGATTTTGGAACCACTTGGTTGATATGAGTGATTATTTACCTATATGTATAAGTTAGTACTTCTGTTTCTTATTTTTGCCCCAACTAATTCGATCACTTCGTGCGAACACCCCCATTTCATGGGGGAGGGTGTTTTTTCCAACACTCCTATAAGGGGATAGTTATTATTTCCTTTTCTACTCCATTTCATGAGTATCCCAAGAAGGTTAGGGTATGATATGGTAGCCTATGGTCCATTATAGGCCATTATTCTTAAGTAGGGTGACTTGTGGTGGTTTTCCCAGATGTGTGTGGGAAGGTTGTTTCCCATGTGACTTCAGGATGATGCCCAAGTTTCTTTGGGAGTGGCAGTAGTTGTTCGGGCCCAGGTTTTTTCAAGAATAGTGTTATTTGTTCTAGCCCAGGTGTCTGTGGGCATGGTTAAATGTGGTTGTGGTGGCCCAGGTGTTTGCTGGAATAGCTATGGTTGTGGTGGCCCAAAAGTTATTGTTGGGGTGGTAGTGGGATGCGATGAGAATGGCGGGTGAGGTCTGACGGGTAGGATGTCTTTAATAACCTGTGGGAGTGTGGTGTGGGGTACCCAAACATTGATGTGTTATTACTATTTCTTTAATTGAATTATTTTATTTGGGGAGTGTTTCATGACATGGTTTGGGTGCATAGTTTTCAAGCTAGGTGCTTCAGTTATTTCCTTTTCTCACAGGACATTAGAATGACTCCCCACATGTGCACAAGTGCTTATGGTCTTCCCAACTTATTTTACCTGTATACTCACCCTATGTATATAAAACTGTTTTCATGATTCAAGGAGGACTACAGAGACCGTTCGAGACCATATTATCTCTTACGTTGGGACCGTTAGTGTTACTACTTTTCTATTTGTTTGGTACTTATCATTGGTGTTTTCTTATACTTGAAGTATTTTATATTGGAACATACATATGATAATGGATTGTTTTTTTATTTACTTTTATTTCTATTTTTTTTGTTTTTTGGAATTTATTTTCTTATCTCCTGATCCTTTTCTAAAAAAGTGTTAATGGCGTCTATATAAAATATGATTTTATATCATTTGTTCTAGTAGCTACTCTGTGGCCTATTGAAGGTGGGACTCAGGTTTCCATATCTCTCATTTAACATGAAGAAGTAAGGGTCATGAATTTTTTTGTCCCTTCCCTCATCTTCATGAAGGCGGTTCGTGACATGTAATTAAAAGGAGAGAATTTAACTCCCAATATTTTTATATGTCTTTTACATGCAGGAACTTTTATTTTTTTCATTAGTAATGAAATTGAAATACAACATTACAAGATATTATTTTATTCATAATGAGATTTCATATTAATAAAAAAAATAATGTTTCATGATTTAAGAATACATAAAAATGACAAAAAATGAAGATAACATCCCAAAATATTACTATTATATGGATGTAGATATTTTTAAATATCAATAATATTTTTTTATTGAAACCTTATTTTTTTACATAAGGGAATTTAAATAAATTATATATCAGTGTTGTTTGTAATAAAAATAGTTTCTAAAATGATACCTTTTGTGGATAATTATATAGTATTTTGGGAATATGAAATAAATTATTATAAAATTATCTGATTTTTTATAATAAGTTTATAAGGGAATGTAATATTATATTTCAAATAATATTATGTAAATGTGAATTTATGTTTAATAAATTTCTTATTATAAAATATATATATTATATTGAAAATATAGAGAACTAATAAATTATAAGGAAGTGGAAGAGGGATATGTATGTTATGAATTAGTGTTCCCAAAACATTGGTAGTCAATGTTTTATGAAGGAAAATAAATTTGATTGTAGGATTTGTACTATTGTGGGAATAATGGATCAATCTGGTGATTCAATATGACATAACAAAAATTTAGGGTAGAAAATTTAGTTTCGAAGAAAGTCATTCATATAGAATTTTTTAACATTACCATACTACATTATTGGTGAGAATGAGGTGTAAATTTGAATTGAATTAGATGCAGCATTGGTGAACCCATGAAAAATTAGTTTTTTAATTTCTCGTTGTATTCATAACAAAATGGTGTTTTAAAACATAATCTTCTACATTGATGTGAAAATATTATAGAAGAATTATATATATAATATATTTTAAAAAATGAGGTTCAAAATAAGTCTAATTTAAAATATATTTTTTTTAAAAAGGATGTTGATAATTTTAGGATAATAATAGTGTAGATAAAATTAACAATTTAATCATTTTTTATCACTTTAATGCGATCTCAATGAAATGGTATATGTATATGGTAAGATGTATAGAACCCTTAACCCTTGAAATCTATACAATTAGTGTTTAATTGATTAAATTTTGGGAATATAATAATGAATATTTTGGTGATATCTTTATTGAATATTGAGTATTATTATATTTGGTTATAAATATAAAATAATGTGGACATTTGATATTTTACGATGTGAAGATAAAATTCCCACAATGAAGTGTTGTGCAGTTGTATATATATATAGCATCTAGAATCCATATTTTATTATAGGACATTGTATGTGATAATTTTTTAAATAGTCATTTTAATGTAGATGTGGATGGTTTGATTCTATTTGTATAGTTAAATTAACATTCAAATGATTACATTGTAATTATTTTTTAATATTTATTATATTTTATCCATGAGATGTTGGACGTAAAAGGTGGACTATATCTATGTGTTTTGTCTAATCCATACTATGTAAAGGATCATTCACTAAAAATTTATATAATATCCTAAGGAATAGAGGTGGATTTTGATTTTTGGGGTGATTACCAAGGGGGTATTCAATGGGTGAATTAAATCTATTATTAATATAATGGTAATAATGGGTTTTTATCAAAATGTTATACTTAAAATACCAAACATATTTTTTAATTCAATTAATTCTAGGAAATAGTATTTGGATTTGGCACCCAAGACCATATTCCTATCAACTTTTATGATAAACATGTATTCATAGATGGATATTAATAAAATTCATATCATATCATGATTTTTATTTTGAATGGAATTGTATGTTATAATATCCTAAGAGTATTTGTCACTCTAAAGGGTCATAGCGGATCTCTACTATTATGAGAACCTAGAAGTGCCATGAAATTATTATTGAATATATGTTATATATCCAGATGATATCATTTAAAGGGACAAAAATGAAATAGGTTGTCCTGGGTGGAGACTCATAGGACCTTGAGGCACCATCTCATAGTGTATGCCCTTAGTATGGTCTTGGAGAATATTATGTGAATGAGACCCGCCAGTAGGAAATACACATTTATAAGTTTCATTGGATGATCCTATCTACATATGTTTGTATTAGTCCATGGTATTTATGATTTTTATTAACGATTATTATGAATCACATACTTATATGTGTTGTAAAAATCCATGACGACATATGTTTTCTTCATGGTTAGTTATGTCTGGTGGATCATGAGTAATACTGCATTAATGAACAATGGAAGAAATGACTTGTCACTTTTTATCTATAAATGATGTTGATATCACATTCCCATTTAAGGAAATGATATATCCAAAATAAATATATGTTCATGGTGATTTATTGGAATGTTCAACTTCCAAGAAGATAAATAATGATAAATAGAGCACATGGGATGATGGAACATGCTTTCTATCCGCTTGATTAGAGTTATAAATATAAAGGGATTATATTACACTGTAATAATTCATTGATGATGATGAGTCATTGCAACATTAAACTCTTTATCAATGGTTTCTTTATCATGTTGTTAGATACTAACCATAGACGTTAGGTAGGTTCGCCTAATCCCACTGAGAAATAGTCCAAGAGGAAAATACACTAAGTGTATCCAGTATCTATGTTAAATAATGTATTATTTGAGAATTTGAATAACGATTATTCACAGTTGTGGTTTAATAATTATTCATGGATGTGTGAACATAATTAATTCGACATTATTAATTTGAGAGAATATATAGTGGGATCAGAAATTAATAAATATTTATTTTATATTTAGTTAATATAATATTTTTTTAATTATTGGTAAATAATATAGTGATGTTTATTTAATAAATAAAGGTTAATTATTTATAGTTCAATTAATATTGGAGAGTATTGGAAGACCGAGTTAATTCTCAAGTGAGAAATAATAATATTGAATATTATTTTATTAAATAATATTTAATTAAAATTTGCAATTTAAGAGCATGTTAGGAAATAAAAATATTTATTATTATTTTTCATGGGGGTCTCCCTAGGATTAAAAAAATAATTAATAATCATGTGAAAACAATTTATTATTACCCTAGTGAATTAAATACATAATTATACTATTCTATTATTTTATAAGAAATAGACTATAAATGCCTAAGTTGTTGTGCACAATTAATTGGAGAAATGATATCAATCCTAGGGATTTATTTATTCTCTAAGAATTATATCAAGAATGAGAGTGATCCTCCTCCACATGATCAAGGAGACCACTTTGGAAGACATACTCAAGGTTATTGACAGCGTACATAACATGTGTAACGATATTCCATTGTAGCACTCAATGACTCCTTCAACAATGTCCAGGCTTACATGGACCACATGTGGATTGCCACTAGAGGAATCTGACAAATGGATTATATAAAGAAATGATGGTACACCTACAGATCTATATCCAAATGAATCAACTAATAAAGAATCAACAAAGATCTAATTCATTATTTTAATTAAATTAATTATAATTTTTTTTGATCCAATCTCTCGTGGTTCTCGATTTTATTCATTTGGATTAATACTTGATTCAATTCTGTCAATACTCACATTCATGGTTGTATTATTCCTGTATTTTTCATTAAATGTAGATAAAATTAAATTTGGGAATCATCCCTCCGGCGCTTCTGCTATGCCCAGATCCTATAAGTGGTATCCGAGTGGGATATATTATACCTTATAATTATTTAATTAATTTGATTATTTTTTACTGTTTAATAATTTAGTCATCCAAATAATGTTTAATCATACTTATAATCAATATTTCGAGATATGTTCTTCCTTTATCATTTCTCAAAGATCTAACACAAATGAATAATTTAAAATTAAAACTAAATCAAGGATCTCAATCGGAGTCACTGATGATTCTACAAATGTCACACATCAGTACAAACCTTGTATTTGGAGTTATACATCATGTTATATTTCATACAGGAATTTTAATCTGGATCACACATCATATAGTCGTGTTCAACAAATTTGTAGTATTTCCGAAATTTCTCAATTTGTGTGCATTAATGAAAAATGGTATTGTTATTTTTCACATTTCATGTTCACCATGACAGACTATTCCATGGTCATCTATAATACACATTGTGTGGATGACTAGACATGGCGTTTAGACTCTTTTGGGCCAGGTTCGACCTTGTATCCCATACACGACATAGCGGACCAGGGACTGGGTAACACAGAGTCAAAAAATTATGTGACCTACTGGACATGTTGTGTACTCCAAGAATTCTAAGGTACGCCTCACACGCTGAGTCCCAAGGTGGATACTTTAGATACACGGTGAATAGGGTACATGTTGTTTATTGAATTTTACGCATCATGTACTATTTATTGATTACGCATATTTGAATTTTTATTATTATATTATGTTAATCTTGAGACATGTACCTTCCTATGGGAGTAAATATGGAACACAACATGTGATAGTTGTTTAATGTATACATATGAGTATAACTGATGTTTTTATGTTGTTCGAAGATCTTTTTATCATGTATGAGTTATAGTAGAATTATAATTCTTCATGAATTCCATATTTCACGAAGAATAAAGTGTATACAAGTACTGTAAATGTTTGGATGTTTTGGATGGGTATTCAGTAGGTTACCTCCAAGGTGAAATTTATATACATAGTTCATTCTAAATGAATTTATTAATTTGTATAAAATTTTAATATATGGGAACCTCATGAAAATTCAAAAAAATGTTTTAGATAAAAGGATTTATTGATTAAATGTTATAATTAATTGATAAAAGAATGATTATTGATAACTGAAAAAGATTATTTAATTAAATGATTGTTTTATTAAATTTATAATTCTTTGCATGAAAATGGATGATCAGGCACAATTATAGACATTTATATGTCATTGGTTTCACTTTAAATTTATTATTAATTTAAATTGTTTCCTGCATGTCTTATCTTCTCATTAATATATTGGGCATGATTTCCCCAGGTTTCCTTGATGTAAACCCCATTTTACTCTTCAAATTTGTGTGAGTAAAATAATATATAATTGATGGAGCTTCCAATATACTAGAGGATGTAAAATTTTGGTGCCGATTTGAAACCAATCCAAGGATATATAATGGTGGACTTGTGAAAAAGTAGCAACATCAACCCGATTGGTCTATGGTGTTTCTCCCCTAGGTGAGCGGTTATTTTATCAACCACAAAATAAATATACCATTATAACAAGCTCAAGGTAATACCTTTTATATTATTTATTCAGTTGTATTTTAATTCATTATATATGTTTGTTCACAATCACATAATTACTGAATTAACAATAATACAAGATAGATGTTAAATAAACTTTTTTATCCGTAAATATTTTCAAATACATTGTTAATATATAAATCTTATCACACATAATATTAACAAAAACTCTAATAGATAATAAATAGAATCCCACACATAAAGGATAAAATTCTCCAATGAAATATTATGTCGATATAGGCTTCCATTACATTTTTTTAATCAAACCATAGTTCAATGTGCTTGACGAGTAGAAGTTGGGGTGATTTTAAGTATCAGAGAATTATAATTTCTAGTTTTGGGTTGACTTGACATAGTTTACATAAAGGGATTATTTCCAAAGTAGGACTTTGTGTAAATGAGAGTAAATTATTTAAGAAATCTATGATTAAGGATTTTAGGATAGCAGGAGTCAACTCAACAGATCATGGAGCTATGAGTTAAAGCAGGTAGCATTTGGAATGCCTACATAAAAACATTCAAGTTTCTTGACTAGAAAATGTTTGGGTAATGAGAAGGGAAATGTGGATCCTTGCCACTAGATTGTCTAAGAAATAGGATATTACAAAGAAAATGGAGAGGGTTATTGGGTTTTGATAAAATAGTGTGAGAATAATGATTATTTATTTATTTATTTGTCTTAATTTTATCAGATAAATTTCTAAAAACCACTTCATATTATATGTAGAAATAGCATTAAAATTGAAATCAAACATATCATTGTGATATATACTCTAGAAGTAAAACCTTCTCAATGTAATCAATTTTCCATAGTGGAAATGGCGGCTTTGGTTCATCCTTCACAATGAAAGGAAACTATATATCATGGAGGAACCTTTACAAATTCTGCATGGAAATGAGGCATGTGATGAGGAAATCTCTGTGTATGAGAAACCCCAGAATGAAGTTATATATGTTTAATGCATCGTGTTATCATCCATGAATAATTAGATCGTGAAGTAACATGAGAAAATGGATGAATATAGCATGATGTCTCACATTTAGTATTTTTATCATGATAATGCATGAAAAGATAGGTATGAGATCTCCAATGCCTTGTTCACCACTATGCTTGGACAATTTGTGATAGTTGGACCTCATGTAGACCATATTATTGAAAACATTGAGTTTCTAGACATCATAAGGATTACATAACCAGATTAGTTCCGTATAAATCACATAATCTCATCACATCAAAATGTATTCATTAGATTAATTGTGAATATCAATACGAGCAATAATGAGAAGATCCTATCTGAAATTCTTACCCGTATTCAGTAAGTGGATAAAGTCAGGAGGCATGACAATACGACAATAAATATGGGGATTAAGAAAAGGTTAGACAAGAAAAAGTGTCATGTTATTTATAAATAGACTAAATCCAATGATAAGTGTTCGACCATGAAGAAGAAGATCCAGAGACAGTGCGAGGAAAAGGAGGTAGAGTTTGTGGCATGTGGAAAGTCAGCCCACTGGAAGAGGAGATGTACCCAGAGGCAAGGATAGTCAAATGGAGAAATTTTTATTCATTTAAATGTTTCTATTTATACCCATTGGTTATTATATATAGATTTTGGAAATCACTTTTGTATTCAAATACAAGAACCATGTAGATTTCAAAAAATATTATAGGAGAGGAGGATCTGTGAGTTGCCAATGGTTCGAGGCAAGATATTCTTACCATGGGAGACTACATCCTTTCATTACATACATGACTGATTTTCATATTACATTACTGTTTTTATGTACCGACTATAACAAGGAACATAATTTTTGTTTCAATTTTAGATACAAATGGGTTTATTTTCAAATTCTAAAATAAAAGCTATTTCATTTATAAGGAAAACATATGTTATGGTATGTCACATTTAAATAACGATATGAAAGTATTAAATAAAATATATATATTTTTAGAAATTGATAAACAAATCATGTTCACATTACTCATATAACACCTAGTTGTGGAATCACCACCTCGGTCATGTACAAAAGATGTGTCTGAAAAATCATGCCAAAGATGCTTATTAAGAATATTATGGGCTAAAACCAATATATAGATTTCATGTTTCATTACAATGAAAAATTAACAACCCACAATTTGGTTGACAGGGTGAAAGGTCCATAGATATTCTCAAATTTGTTCAAACTGATGTGTCTGGACCATTTATAGTAGAATCAATAGGTGGATACTCTTACATCATAGCTTTTACTGATGACATGATTAGATATGGATATATTTACATGATGAGGTATAAGTTTGTGTCCATTGATAAAGTCTTGGAATTCATGAATGATGTAGTGAATCATCACTGTAAGATGATAATTACGATTTGATCGGATCAAGGTGGTTAATATCTTAACCAAGACCTCATTGACTTTCTACAGGAGTGTTGGTTTTCTATATCAACTCACTCAACCTTATACAACACATTAGAATGGTATTAGTGAAATTAAGAATTTTACATTGTTGGAAATGGTAAGGTCAATGATGAGACTTGAATATCTTGTGTTTTCCTTTTGGGGATATTCATTACAAACTATGGCAGACAAATTAAACTAAGCACCAACTAAAGTGGAAAATTTGATTCCCATCGATCTATGGAGTGGAAAGAATCCCATTTTATTACATATTTCTGTATAGGGATGTGAGGTGTTTTATGGATTTATTAGGGATCAAAATTGCACATTGGGCCATGAGGTGTGTTTTATAGGGTATCCCAATGAAATAAAAGGATACAACCTATACAAACTTTGAGAAAATAAAGCGATTCTTTCCAAAAATGTCAATTTTTTTGAGAGGGATCACATCCTTAAAAAGTATAGTTGGAGAAAGATTAAAATAAATGATGTTTATGCTGAAGATATATAAGATTTGGTACAAGAACAAGTTCCATAGGTCCCAATAGAAGTATTTTTTTCTGAAGCACATGTTCTTATTATGAGATTAAGAGTGGTAAAAGAACCATAGAGGCATTGATTTCTTTTCACTAAGGATGGTGACCCATTATTATTGGAAAATGATGAACCTCTCTTCTTTAATAATGAATTACAGAGCTCATAAGAAGAAATATGGCTAGAAACAATGAATTTTGATATGGATTCCATGTATCAAAACCATGTTTGGGTTCTGGTCAATGGGCTAATTTATGTAAATGGTTATTCCAGGGGAAACTAGACATGGAAGATAATGTAAGTAGCTATAACTCAAGGCATGTATCTAAATGGTTTACACAGTGAAAAGTAATTGACTATGATGAAACTGTTGATCCAGTTTCATGTTTAAATCCATCAGAATCATATTTTCTATATATGATTACCTTGACATTGATATTTGGATAATGTAAGTCAAAATTAAATTATTTAAAGGGATCCTTCATGAAGATATCTATATGAAACAACCAGAAGGGTTTGTGAGACCATGGGATTCTAGAGGGAATTGAAATTTGAAAAGATCAATTTATGTATTTAGGCATGCATCTATGTCTCGGAACATTTTAAAAGATGAATCCAAAACATAATTTTGATTCACTAAGAAATAATGTGAGTCGTGTCTTCACCAAAGTTTTAATGGGAATTAAATCATTATCCTAGTAGTTTATATTGACGAAATATTACTTATTGGAAAAGACATACTAGTCTTATAATCTATTAAGGACAGGTTTAACAAGTGATTTTCCATGAATGAATTATGTGAAGTAACCTATATTCTATGGAACAAGAACATTAATTATATATCAAGAAGGATACATGGACTAAGTCAAAGAACACATTTTCATTTTATACTAAAATTATTTATTATGGAACCATCAAAGATGGGATTGGTTCGAGTATCACATGGCTTACATATTTCTATGAAAATGTGTCCCTAGACTCAATAAGAGAATGATAGAATGAGTAAGATATCATATTATTCTATGAAAATATCTATCATTTATGTGATGTTATATACTATAAATGATGTTTCCTATGCTGTGATAATGTGGGTAGTTATCAAGAAGATCTAGGAGAATAGCATTGGACTACTATTAAGACTATCCGTATGTATTTGAGAATAACGAAGGATATATTCTAGGTGTATGGTAGAGACGAGGAGCTTGTTATTCCTTCGGAATAGTGATTCTCGTTTTTAGGAAGATCATAATGATCTAAATATACAATCAAGATATGTTTGATGTCTCGACGGAGGAGATGTGGGCAGAAAGTGTTCCAAGTAGCTATTTTTTTGCGGATTCTATTGTGTATTATAAATATATAGCATCTTATATTGCAGCCACTGAATATGTATGGATTTGTAACATTGTCCAAGAGCTTGATGTGGTACCTTGTAGTAAATCCCATTTCAAATTATGTCATCATAATACAATAGTTGTGGATGACGAAAAATAGCCAAGTCCACATCAACAAACAAAGAAATCAATCCTGATGTATCACCTCTAGGGGAATTTTAATCAATGTGGACAACTTATAGTGAGAAGATTATACACATAAGATAATGTGGTAGATCCTTAACTAAAATCCTATATTGGAAGAAGCATGAGTATCATACGAGAGCTTTGACACTGAAGGTCCTTAATAGTTGTCTCTAGTGCATGTGGGAGTCTTTTAGAGTTAGTTCCATTTAACCAAATTCTTTTTTACTATATATTGAAAACGTCTTCATTGTATAGATATTAATAAATCCCTTATCACATCATGATTGTTCTTGTATATGAAATTTTATTTGATAATGTCTTAAGAATAGCTGTCAAATTAAATGGTCATAGTGCATCCCTACTATGATGAGGACTTCGACGTTCCATGACACTATTCTTGAATGTATATTATATAGGTGGATGATATATTATTAGTGGAAAAAATTGATACATGATATTAGGTGTGGAGACTACTAGTAATGTGACACACCTTTACATGGTGTGTGCGCTTGGCAATATCTGAAAGGGAATTATGAGAAAGAGACCCACTAACAGGATAACCACATTTATAAGTTTCATTGGATATTCCTAACAAAAAATGTGTGTATTGTCCATAGACCATAAGATTATTATTAATGTGTATTATGAATCATGTACTTAGATGTATAGGTGAAAACATTGATGAAATATATTCAAATCGATTTAGGATATGTTGGGTGCGTCCTGAGTAATACTTCATTAATGAATAACGAGATAAAGGATTTCCCTTATGTTCCGTAATAGAAATTTATTTCTCAGACCCTTTGATGGAAATGATATAGCCTACAAAAATACATGCCCATGGTGTCCTATAGGAAATTTCAGCTTCTAAGAAGTCAATGAATGATAAATCAATCACATGGGTGGATGGAACTTGCATGCCACCCGCTTGTTTGGAAATATCGAGACAAATGGATTATATTACATGGTAAGTGATCGAATGAAGTGAAATATCCTTGTGAAATTAACTTCTATCTCTATGGGTGCCTTGGAATTTTTTTTAAATGATATCCTTGGACATTATACAGGATCACCTAATGCCATTGAGAAAGTGTTCTAGAGGGTTATATGATAAGTGTTCCCTGTATCTCTGTTATATAATATATTATTTAACATATTGAATAAATATTATTCCTGATTATGGATTAATAATTATAAATGGTTGTCTGGTCACATTTATTTCGACATATGTTATTTGAGGAAAAAGATTATTGGTAGAGTAATTAACAAATATTCATTTTCAATTTAGTGAATATAATATCTATATATTTATTGGTGAATAATGAAGTAATATTTATTTAATAATTAAAATTTCATTATTCAATGATCAATAAATATGGTTTATGATTTTTAGAATTAGTTAATGGTCCATTGAGAAATAAATTTTTTGAATACTATGTTATTAAATAATATTTTAATATAACTCGAAAGTTAAGAACATGTCAAGAAATAATAATGAAGATTAATTATTTGACATGGGTCTTTCACTAAGATTAATAACATACTTAATGAACTTGTGAAAATTATTTATTATTACCCTAGTGAATTAAATACCCAGTGATATTATTCTCTTATTAATCATGTTTTAGATAAGTGATACCTAAGGAGCTATGAACATCTAATTAGAGAAAATATCTCAATCCTAGGGAGTTATTTCTTTTCTAAGAAATATATCAATAATTATAGTGATCCTACTACATGGGATTATGGAGAACTATTTGGAATAATTCTCAATAAAATCGAGGTAGAACATCGCAAGTGCAAGGATCGTTCATGCTAGCACCCGAAGACTCCTCCAGCGATGTCCGGAGATACTTGGAACACGTGTGGATCACCGCTAGAGGAAGCCTAAATAAGGATTATAGAAAATAACTTTGTTACACATGGATATTTTTTAATGAATTCATAAATGATGAAAGAATCACATTGGAGGTAATTCTTAAATATAACTAAATTAATTATTAAAAAATATGTTGATCCTCTCTCTCTGGGTTCCAGGGTTTTATTCCATTGTCTTAATCGTTGCTTCAATTTAGTGGATACTAGAATTATTCATCATTTTGATCCCATATTGTTAATTGAATATGAAGAAAATTAATATTGGGAACCATACCTCTCGCACTTCCACTGCGCTCAGAACCTAAAATATCTTCCCACATGAATAAATAAAATACTGTAACAACACATAAAATGAACCAATTTTTTGTTTTTTATCTAAAAATGTTATCATTTGTATCATGGAATTTAATTATAATGAAATTACATTCAATTGTTTTATTTGTACAAACAAAATTGAATTTTTGAAAATGTTATTCTCTTTATAGGATTATTTAAAGATAAATTATGTTTTCATGGGATTTTATCATGTTATAATGAAATAATGTTTATAAAATATTTCAATTGGACATTAGGATGAGACATGAGGGTTAAAATTTATATTCCCCCCAATCCATTTTTTAATGTTATATATCTAACGAGGTTATGAATGTTATGTCAGAACAAGATTTTTTCATTATGAAAATTTTATGATATTTCATTTATAGAAAAATATTATATTTTGAACATGATACAATAATATCCTCAACATATTAGTGTGATTTGACCATTCTGTTTATATGAATTTGAAATGGGCTATGTTTTACTCTTATTATGTTCAAATTATAATTAATAAACTTATTTCATTATGAATACTATGACAAATATTTTGTTAATATATTACATTGGATGGGTGTTGAATATAATATTCATAGTTACCTCAAGGGTTTTTTATAATTTTAATTATATATAATTAATATCATAGGGATTCATAATAAAAAAAATTAGTTGTTGAGAAAATTGTTCTTTTATCATTTCCATGGTAAATAATTTGACCTAAAGGAATCTTAGTAACCAATCATTGAAATAATGTATTGGACCTATTTTATGCCATCTTAAGGAACCATCAAAATAATTTATTTTATTGATGAATAATTATGGGGTTCTCTATTGAATCTATTATTATTAATAAATATTGTTACATTAAAAAAAATATGTTCTATATAATATCAATGTTTTATGTTAAAAAAAACATTTCAAATTTTTCATATCATTTTACATTGAATGATAGGTTTTATATGTTATTTTAATAACATTTTCATGATTTATACTGATATTTTATTTTTAAAATATTTTTCTTTGGATTAATGATGAATAGAAATTATTATTATGCCTATCACTGATTATGAGGATTAAAATATTTAGTTTGTTATGTGAAATATTTGAAGAGTTTGGTATTTTTTTTGTAAAACAATAATTCTATAGGAAATTATTTTGTAATTTTAATTATGCATTTTCTAAATTCTGTAAAACTATAATCCTTAATAGTCATGGTAATGTATCATAGAATATATTTTAATAATTATGAATAGTTATATTTGGGTACATAAATTATTTCAAAAGATAGTATTTGATATTTTCATTCTAGAAAAATATACCATAGTAGATTTCTCAGGAATCAAGGGGAAGAATACTCCAAGAGAAAAATAAAAGGATTTAATTAATGATGATAAATTTTATGATACTAATTGGATGTGGTAGGAATGATTACAATGATTCCCAAGAGAGATTGATAATATTGATATAATAATTTTTAATTTAAATGTAGTTTCATTAAGGGAATGTGAATATAACACATAAAAGAAACTAAATATTATAAATGAAGATGTCCAATTTTAGGAGACATTCAAATGATGAAAACCAAAGGTCTCATTCCAATATATGATGAAGTTTTATGAAAAATATGCATATTTTAAATAATTTTTTTAACAATGATTCCAAAAGAATTGAAAATAAATAAAAAATATGTTCATTTTAGAATACAAATATTCCTTCAAGGCTGATCTAAAAAATAATTTATAACAAAAATACGAGGAAATAGTGAAATAATATAACCTCAAAACCAAAAATCCAACTAGTTTTCTAAAAGGGCTATTATGAAAAATCCTAGAAAAAATATATCTTAAATGATTGGAGTATCTTGGTTAAGAAGAACATTTCAACCCTACCTCACTTATTTATTTGAAATTTATTTCCACCTTATACACTTATCTTTTATGTGGTATTTTTTTATGTTTTCATAAAGAGAATTGATGGTGATACAAGTTATTAGGGGGAAAAATTAGGGAAATATTTCTTCCTTTAAAAGTAAAAGTAGATTGAATAAGTCACCATTATATATTGGTCTAATAGTTGGCTTAATAAGGCCACTTATTCAAGGAAGATCATCCTTCATAAAAATTATAAGATAATATTGATTAGAAAAAATATGACATTAATCATAATGAATGTGATTATATATTTGATTTAATGGAGTTTATTTGAATAATTTTATCATAAAAATAGTGGATGTTTTGTAGAAGATCCCAAAATGGAGAGTATGAGTAGCCAAAAGAACTTATAAGAATATATAAATGTTGAATTTCATAATATTATTTAATAGATTTTATTGAAATTTTATTTATTAATTTTATCTCATTATTTATCTTAATGGATCTATTCTAATGCTAAGGTTGGATTTTTTTTAAATCAATGACACAAAACATGAAAAACTTTTAAAGAATTTAAGGTCATGGTTTTGGTAAATTAAAACATTTAAATCATTATTGATTCGTTAAATATATGTGTTGATATATGTGTATAATTTCAGGTTAAAAAATATCATGAGAATGTTTATACTAATTTAATGTTTATTAAATAATTTCTCAATAGTCATTGAGGAAATTATATCATTGGTAATTATCATTTTATTGTTAGAAAAATTTATATTTCTTATTTCACAAACATATTCTCTAAAATGAGAATGACTCATGCCACATAGAGGTGAAAAATTTATGTACCATTGATTTATGTAAATTGAGATCATACTATATTAGGTATTCTATATTAATTTTCAAAATAAGGGAGTTAAATGAAAATTGTAAATGGGTAATTAGGGGCTGGGGTTATATTTTAGAATAATATTTTAAAAAAACATTATATAGTGCTTGTATTATAAATATATTATTGGGAGAGATTGAAGACACCAAATTATGATTATTTTATTTTTTTAAATGAATATGAATGATATATGTATGATCTATGAAATAATTTTGGAGATACAAAATAATGAATGGATTTATTATTTCTCAAGTTTTTATGTGGGAAAGAATATTTTTAGTTGTCTAGTACCACCAGAAAGTCTCTTAGAGATCTATTTACATGGAAATGATGTTTATATAAATTTTTTATACCATTAGTATTTCAAGAAGATGATATTATTTGGATGGTAGAGAAGAAGATAAAGTGGTTTATTTTTCATAGAAAATGGAAAAAATAGGACTTTGAGAATATATTTTATATAATAGGATTCCTAATTATTTTTAGGTGAAAATAACTAGATAAAAATACCGTATAGTAATAATAATGAATATTGTTTTTATTTCTATCACGTTGTGGATAATGAGAATTGATTTTTCTGTTATATTCCATGGATTGTTTATATAACGGAGTTATGTACCTATAAGAGTCATGGAGGCTCTATCCTTATAGTTATCATTCCTCATGAAGGATATATTATATAGATGTATAAATTGATGATTTATATAGTACCTTACATGTAATATAACACCACTAAATATGCCTTGAAAAGTATAAGGATATCTCTAAAAATTATGGAATACAGTGTGTTGGAAATATTTTCAACTATATAATTCGTATCACAATTCATAGACTCATATAGATATACATATCATAATATCAGGATGATGTGTACATAATATATATTTTTATCCATAAAATATTTAATATATTAATTTTTTTTATTCCTATTGTGAATTATAAATTACCAACGTCATGGGGTTTCTAGGATATGTATGATATTATATTAAAAATAACGAATTTCTTAGAATCTAGTTTTATGAAAATGTTCCATGATTTTATCATAGATATTAATTTTTTTATGATACTCATTATTTTCTATTGAATAATGTGTGAACTATCATATGATATGTAACATATTTAAATTATCAAGTAATATTTCATTCACCATATAAACTGATTTTTTTTAATAAAAATGATAAGGGAATTTTTTAAAAAATTGAAAGAAGTAGTAATTTTTTTAAATCCAACAAGGGGTAGAGAAATTTGTTATATTTATTATATTTTATATCAATCATCATTATGGTAAAATATACAATTCCATAATTAATGGAAAATTTAAATGTTATTTTAAGTATGTGTTATCATTTATTAAATATTTATAGAGGATATATATTTATAGAATAAAATAATCCAAATTATATATTTCAATTAAAAATATTTTTGACATATTAAATAGTGATTAAAAAGTATGATTAAAAATATAATCATGAATATTTATAGTAATTTTTGTTCTCTAAAATAAGAATGTAAAATAAGATGAATATATATTTTCATGTTATACAGATGTAATATGATTTGAATAATCTTAATTGTGTATATTTATCCAGATCTAGTTACATAGTTTGAGTTTCAATCTTGTCATATTTAATAGTTTATATTACATTGCAGGATAATGAAATTAAGTTATTAGAATGAGATACACTATAAATTGTGATGACATTTCATGATTGTAAGGAATCATGGTTTATATGAATAAATGGATTCTAAAAGATAATGATTTTTTAATTTATTAAATAGATGTTAAGGGAACAATAATTCTATGAATCATGAAAAATTAAAGTCTTTGTATTATTATAAATTAAAATGAGGCCACCTATGATTATTTTTAAATGAGACATGAATACTACAATATTGGTGTACTAAATGAAATAATTTGTAGAGATTTAAAAGATTAAACAAATTTAGAAATTATTTTTATCCATTTTTTAATATATTTTTAATATAAATGTTAAACATACTATGACGTCTTATATAAACCATATTTTTCTATTATTTGAGTAATGAAGATAATTTCACCATGTTACTTCTACCTATAATATCTTCTATGTCAATTAAAATAAAATAAAACCAATTCTACAATGTGTACTGATCTAATACAACAATAAAGGAGAAGACTAACTGAATGTGTAAATGTAGAAATAAATATTACTATCACATGTAAAGTAGTTTTTTTTCTAGACATACAATAGAATTATATTATAATATCACATGATCATATATAAAGATCCTGAAATTAATTCACCTCAATTAATGAGAGCAGACTAATTTATTCTAGGAGTGACTCTAGATTCACAACTAATCTTACTTAATACAGGAGATAGTGTAATATAGAATTCAAGAGGGAAAATATTTGTCAATAATGTAGTCTGAATAAGAAGTAAATTCTTGTTATTCTTATTTTATGGATCCAATAATACGAATTCAATGATATTCCCATACATTATATTTTTTATTACGAAAGAGGATATATTTTTAAGAGGGATAAGAAGAAATTTATTGTAGAGATATAATTATCCATAGTAGTGTTGAATCTTGCAAATAATAATAGTATCCGTGTTTATATAAATTCAATTTTTATGTACATGTAAACTGAATTTGAGAATTGAGTTTGAGATAAACGTTTACTAAATAATATTATTGTTTAATGATGAAATTAATAATTTATTTTATCAAGATTTACCAACATAGACTTTTTGGGACCAAGTTGGATGGAGAAGGATGTAAGAAGAGTTTTCTATTATAGAGTGTTGTCTATTGTTGTTAAAAAAGATAAATCAATTCCCATTGTAAGTGACATGAAAATCTTATGTTGGTTTACTGATTTTTATTTCACAAGTATCATAAGTTTGGAGAACTTGTGAAGCAATTCGAATGATTGAAAGGGGGATTAAAAAGTGATTCCCATCATATTCAATTATTATTGGAATGGAATATTGTAGTATAACATGGGGAAGTTGAAGTACTTCCCTTGAAAATATGACGATGATAATGTTTTTAGATCAAATAATATATGTCAAGATAGATATTGTTCATGATGAAATAAGTTTTTGGTGGAATACACCAGATGATAATGATGCAACATTGGTGTTCTAGCCGAAACAGATTTTATGGTGGTGTCATTTCTAAGAGATTTTCAAATTTGTTGGCCTGAAAATTAGGATATGGAGAATGTGTTTTTGGAAAATGATGTTATACTAATGTTTTAATATTTCTTTTTATGTCTCATTAAATTTGAGTTCCATAATATGAAGATCAATATATTGAAAATGAGAGGCTTGCACGAAAGATTGGATTTGCGTACAATAATGAAAGGAGTTTGTAATGTTGCGCACAAGACATGATTTGAGGTAAAAACATCAAAAAATGGAAATTTTATGAATTGCGCAAAAGATTCAAAAAGTATGTGAAATATGAGATTGGAACAAAAGAGACATACACACCCAATATGACATCAAATGTTGTTTTTTGCAATGTGTCCAGATCTTGCGTGACACATTGGGTATTTTGCATGCATGGTTCGATGAAGTCTATAAATAAGATGTGACCCTATCACATTTTAAGGATCAACACATAGATAAATACTGATATATACAGTGAGAATTAATTTTAACTAAAGGGTAGTGCATAAAATAAATATAGTTACACTAAAAAGGAAGTTACGTGAAATATTGAATTTGCACGCAAGAGGTGTTTCACAGAAAAAGTCAAATATTTCACGTGTAGAATAAAAGTTGTGACCAAGAAACCTAAAATGGTGTGCGAAAATTTTTGGTTCTTCACAGATATTCATTTTTGCAACATATATTAATTACTGGCTTCTGGGTAGGAAAGTGAAGAGGTGTACTTTAAATAATACAATTGTTGAATTTTAAAGAACCACTTAAACATTATATTTCCTTATTTGTGATATGATGATTCACAATCACTGTTGGATTGTATTCCATGTGCTACACGAGTGTAAGGGTATATCTTACTCATTGTATTCCACATCAAAGGATTTTTTTTCTAGTCGATTGTATGGAACTGGATTATTATTGTACCATACCACTGACATATATACTCTTGTTGAGTAGTGATACTTGTAAATATTATTATTCATGTGGTTGTGTGTATTCAGTATGGAATGAAATATCTAATAGGAGACAAAGGTCATTCCAAAAAGAAGGAAACATAAAAATAAAAAGATATCACTGATTCACCATATCTCCCTCTCAGTGATACTTGGATCCTAACTAGGAAACATCAAGATTCAGAAAACCTCTTAGTTATTGATATATCTCAAATATATAATATCATGATATAATATAACCATGTATTGTATTGATAATTAATTTTAGTGATATAAATATATTGGTTTATAGAGATGATGATAAACAAACAAAAATGAGGAAGATATCTGTTTTCTATTAAGATGAGATAAATGATATATTTAATGATGATTTATTAACACACTAACACTAATGGTATTAAATAATAATTGAATCAATTTTTTTAAGATCATTACATTTCTAGGAACTCAAAGAAGTTCAGATTTATTTTCAAATATTTTATAATCAGTTTCATATGATTTGATAAATTTTAGAGATCCTAGTAATATTATTAGGTTATTTGGATATGTTTGCAAGAATATGTATCAGTTATGTAAGAAATACATGAAAAATGAACACACTATATAAGAATAAATTTATAGTAATAAATGATTTATAATAAAAATATATAAGATACATAATATTTATTTTATATCATTAAAGGATATTTAATATTTATGATATGGAACAAATATTTCATGTTTCCTTGTATGTCTAAAACATAGTTTCAACTAGATGTTTATAATTAAACCATAAATATTGAAGTCTGAGTGGGATTAACATTAATCCTTTGTGTGCGTAATATCATGTTTTCAATGAATATATGTGATTAATATATATATATATATAATATAGGTTGAAATTATACTTTTATTAAAAATAATATTATTATTTCAAAGATCACACAAGAATAGTCTTTTCATGCATAATAATAATATGTGATCAAGTGTTTTTGTCACCATAGAAACATATAATTATTAAAATTATAGGTATTTGATTCATTTTAAATAGATAATAGATTATTTAATGATTAATATATCATAAATGTGTTGATAATTTAATGGAGAAGAGTGAAAAAATGGGATATATTTGAATATACATTTGACGGGGAAGTATATTTATTTAAATGAATATTTATTTCCATACCATGAATTTCAATGTTGTTGTTTTCTAGAATAAAATATTTATTCTTCTTGAACTGAGTATTATGAAATTTAAATTACGGTTGTTTCAATTATTCAAATAATTAAATTAATCAATGTGACTGTATTTTGTTTTTAAAAATATAGAGGATTTGAAGAAATATATTTTCAAAAATGGTGACGAAAGGGAAATTTAGATAAATAGATGTTGAACCATATCTTAAAAAATGTTCATTTTTGTTTTTGAAGTAAAAGGGAGTTGATGTTATTCTTGTGGATCATGTGGATCAACTGATGAAGAATGATAATAAATTAGTTTTATTTTTATAATATTCTGTTGAAAATTAATAAATATAGATCATCATATATTATTCAATAATAATGTTTTTTTTTAAAAGTATATGGTTGACAATGTATTTTTTCATAAATATTCATATTAAATTAAAAGATTATTGTTACTATCACTATGAAAAAATAAGAGATTTATTTGGACTTTAAAACATCCTAAATTATATAAAATATAATTCCAATGGAGGAGGAATAAAAAATGTGTTAATTATAATATATTGAAATATTAATTTGTAAATAATAAATATCTAACATAATAAAAAATATGAAACATTAACTCATGAGTAAAAATTCTATTTTAAAGATGATAAAAACCCTTTTTTTACTCACATTAGGATATTTATAGTGAAGATATTCCATTTATTTTATAAATTACAACAATGATGTATCCTCCAACATTTACAATAAACTTTGTGAATTTCTAGGTGTTTTATCACTTATATATATATATATATATATATCTTCAATGTAGTATGAATGTGGTGACTCATAATATTGAGATTAACTTATTCAAATAGGTACAATATATTAAGTTAAAAATAAAATTATTCCTTCAAGATTTATTGATATTGATTAACAATCATAGTTTTGTTTCATGAGTTCACTAGGCTTATCCAAAAGGCACGGTGAGAGTGAAAATAAAATGAATTTAATAAACATTTGACAATACAAACATATATTATAACCAATGAATCAAATATACTTAATCTTGACTAAAGTTTCTTAAATGTGGCATATTTTGAATCAACAATAAATGAGTAACTAATAATTTAAAAAACACTATAGATATTATTCAATTTTTTTGTGCATAATAAATTCTTCCAATAGAAAATACCATGAATATTTAATAATTAAACAATCACTTTGGCTTGTAATCACTCCATTAGACACCATATAATGATATCTATAAAGATTTGTTGATAAAATATTTTTTCAAATAAAATTCCAATGTCTGATATTACAAATTACATGTCACTTAAAAAATATATATAGCTAATGTTCCTGTAGAATATACCACAACAACTATATCACATAAAGAAAATATAACTATAAAATAGGTTCTAATGAATCATTAATACGTACATATATTTTAGGATTTAGACAATTTTTATTTTCTAAATTCAATTTGAGATCGCTTCATTTTTCTAAATTCTTTATTGTTACCCTGTTGATATTGAATCCTATAGTCCATAAATTGCTCAACATACTACATTTAACAAACTACTGGGCGTCCCTTAGAGAATTATTCTTATTGATTTTGGGAACCTTTTCATAAAATTTCCCTTATAGGACTCCACAAAATTTGGAATTGAGTTAGAGTGTGACCCTTGATGGATTTCATCAACAAGACAGAAGATCAATACTATCACTATGGTAATATAATTTCATATATGTTAAATTAATTATAATTTTTAGAAGAAAACTCAACAACTTTTACAACCAAGCATCAACCCATCAATAAGGACCTAATTTTAAATAACCACCACTATGTATCTCTCCATATTTGGGGCCTCCCTATAATTCTTATATTTAGTTTTCTACCCTTAGGGATCCCCATATAAAATATATTGAGGTAGCTATGCATCTTCAGGTTCATCTCAAAATTCAATCAATTTTTTTATGATTTTGTACAACTATAGAGACTATCAATCATTTTTTGGGTTTTTACATTCAGAGACTCCATACACTGTAACCTATAAATGATGTAAACTATCAACACATGAATGATTTAATAATACTAGAAAATTTTCATCGTCATATAATTTCATATTTCCAACATTCATTATCACAATTATGCATCACATATCAATTATAAAAAACTATATCACTCATCCCATCATCAATACCATCCTCATCATTATCCTTATCATCATATTAACATATTTCAAAACCTTACAATATATATAGTCACTTATATATAACTATAAAATATTTAAACTGCATTCTCACCCCCAACCATCCCATTATTCTCTCCCAATACACCACACATAAAAAACCGTATGGAATATAATCAAACCATATAAATATATATATCATTCTTTCTATTAGTTTTACTAAAAAAATTATAATTTATATAGTTACCACATCATTATTAATCATCATATATTACGTATTAAAAGTTTCATATTATCTTCCCTATTAACATATGTTTAGCAATTCAACATGCTTTTATCTATATACATAACATCCATCAACACAACAAATTATACCATAATAAAAAAAATCTTAAATTCATATATTTTCATATCCCACATGAGGATATATCAATACTTTGGTTCATCTCATAACCCATCTAGTGATAAACTACCATATATTGAAAATTTATAGAATGATTCATGAATCCAATCCATTTGGAATACCCCCATATAGATTTGGAGAACCCATCTATATAACCTATTAATGACCTTATAATGTTTTTATATAATTATACAATGAGTTTCACATTATCATTTCAAAATTTCACACCCCAAAATGGATTTTAGAAAAATCACATTCATTCCATCTTTGTATAATATATTAAAATTTTTTATGTAAAACTCCAAATTGACAAAAAAAAATTAATTAAGTAGTTATATATCAGTAGTAAACTTATCACAAAACCAAATTCATTATATTAATAGATTATAAAAATTTCCATTTTAAAATATTCTCATCAATCTGTATTTCATATCCACTATTTACTAATATAAATAATAATAAAATATTTCATAACTTATCTATTTTCAGATTTCTAAAAAACTTATTCCATCAACTAACTACTAATATGCATAATAAATAATTTAAAACCAATAATGTTATATTTAAAATATGAATTTTCCATTATAGCATTATCTTAGATAATTTTAAATTATATACCCATCCCAAGAAGAAAAATAATATTTTAATAATGCGGATTAATATGAGTTGTGATTTTTGAATATTATACCTCAATTATATGATTATACTTAATATATAATCCTTTTATAATCACCGTTGACCAATATTTTATATTTTATTCTTTTTAATATTCCTAAATTCATCACAACATGCCAATAGAAAAAATTCACCCATTAGGGGAAAATAGTGAATAAATAAAATATGGGAGATAATGTATATTATTTTAAAAAAATATAAATCAAATCAACCCTTGAAATCCTTAATTTACATGCTATAACTCTATAAAAATCATTCAACTATTTTCCTATTCAAAAAAAATTAAAATCCCACATTATTTTTTTATTTGGCATGTCATTAATGTAAATGGAATTTTCATTAATTCTTCCTCTACTAATTTATTTAATCATAAAAATATATAATAATTCACAATACCCACATTAATTATTTTATAAATATAACAAATTAAAATGAATTACATAAATAAGTATTTTAATATTTTAATATCACTACCATATGATAATAATGGTAAATTTAAACCGTTATATAAAATTAAAAATATACAATACAAGCATAAAAATGATATATTGAATAAGATAATGTGATCAAAAGTTCATTTCAAATGATTAAAATTAAACTTCCGTAGTTCATAAATAAAATTAATCAAAATATATTAGTAATTTGAAATTTGAATGTCTATTTTATTAAACTATTTTAAAGCATTATTTTCTCATGGATATTGTTATATATTCATATAAAATTTTAAAACAATATCAGAACCCCTTCTATTATATTTTTCATTACCCCCTCCCCACAAACTGTACCCCTCTTGGGTTGGTAATGTGAAAAGGGAGATAATGAACCCTGAGTCCCACCTCAAGTAGGCCTCGAGTTAGAGACTAGCACCGAGGGTATAATAATCACTCAAATGGGAGGAATTACCCTCTAAGAGAACATATGCAGAAGAGAGAGATAATATAGAAACCAACCAACTCCAACTCTAAACTGAAATATAAAAGAATCCCAAGTACATATATGAAATTCCATGAAAATTTACTACAACTGAAAGGGAAAACAACAAGTACCCAAAGAAATGTAAATGGAAGCGACCACAAGCCCGAACAGCTCCTCCAACCACAATCTAGTAGAAACCAGCTTGATCTCTGACCTACTCCAAGTGGCTTGAAAAACAATTTATATAAATGTAGGGTGAGTATAACAGTTTACTCAGTAGGATCCTCCCTGAAGCCTCTCGTTCAAAAGTAAAGGAAGCATGATAAAGCACAGTGAACCACATGTGAAACTAACTCATCACCTAAACAGGTATACTAAGTTCCCAAACTCCCCATGGCTACTCTCACCAAGTAACCCATACAAGAATATAGCATATACTATTGAATATCAAGGGTAACTCGCTACTACTTCCCCACTGGTTTGTTGCCTTTCCCCAACGACATATGTCATGTGTATCTCTCTCCAATGGGTTGTTCGAATACACCTGGGATAAGCTCCATAATCTTCACCACGTGCACCACAAAGGCTTTCCCACAGATACCTGGGCTACGAACCACACCATCCTTACAACCAAAATTAACCAGGTAGTTTCCAGGAGCCACAACAGCTCGCGTAACGTGTATCATACATTGGGTATTATTCCTCAATCCATTACAGCCCATACTTTGAGTAAGGTTCCTCAAGACATCACAACCTATACAGAACGTACCTATAGTAGTCCATAGGATAATATATCCATAATATATCTGTGTGAATAACCACAAGACATTACATCCCTCTACACACATATATGGGGAAAACTAACCGTTGTGCCTAATGGAAGTAGTATTTACCAAGAAAAGAGAGCTGGGTCAAAGGGGGTAGTCATCCATTCACCCTCCTATAAGAATGTTAGGGAAAACACCCCCAGGGCTCAGAATCCCTAGGGTGTCAGTTTCCCTTACTGATAGGGTGGATTAGCGTATAGAAACACAAAAAGTACCGAATATATTACAACTCACAACCACAATATTGGCATAACCTAGCCTTAGACATGACTGAAGCTAATGTCTCTCAGAGTCAAGGCTTCCACTTCTAAGACTAGGAATCCTATAAGCACACAACCATTTAAAAGGGGCTTTATTAGATTATGTCATTCCCTTTTTATTGATTCCACTGTACGTTAATTAATTCTTTAAGCATTAATTAACCATGAACAATTCCACATTAAATTCATCAACATCACAGCCAATGTCAAAAGATACTTCATTGTTACAACCTCATGATTATATTCCAGCATTTCCATCCTCATGGGTTAACCTCAATTATTCAAATTTTCATTACAGATTTACATTCCCATATTCCCAGGCATTCTAGAAAAGAATCCTATGCTACTAAACACAAGGGCATCAACATGTTGAGTAGATGTACTACCTGTCGAGTCTGTGCTGCCTATAGCAAGAACGTATACCCATTCTCTCTGGATAGGCTAAACATGAAAAGAAGGGGGAATACCCCACGTGTCTTTTCCCCTTTCAGAAGAAGGGTAAGCAAGACCAGCTTCCTTGAGCAGTGGGGAAAAGCAAAGAAGATAAACAACCAATGAATCCCCAAGCATCCAACAACCACATCCATTCCATTCCATCATCCCTAGTGTCCTCCCCGACACCTACATACATAAATATATGCATATCACCACTCTAGGCATCATCCGCTTCCACAACCACAAAGCCTCCATGCTCCCACATATCAGAACACCCTCCCAGGGTCACACCCCCACACAAGCAGTCAGAAAAAAACATCACATCATATTGGGCTCTTGGCCATTTTTACTGGGCATTCATCCTTCCCACAACAAGCACCAACAGATTTCAGTTTTACCAACCAACTGAAAGAAACGCATCATTGGACACAATTGATTAACACCAACTTGGAACAAAATACATATCAACTACAACAACCAAATTCAATTATATTTATCTTTATCTTTAGACAATTAATTATACATTAATTCTGGCTTTACATTATTTATCAATTTCACAAGAACACCATGCTAACAAGCAAGGAATAGATATCACACTATCTAGAAAATCAAGAGGCAAACCGTTATCACAGTACAATGAAACAACATGCTATCAAACCAATTTTTTTAATTTGGTTCATGTATTTAATTAGGTCAATTCCATTGTGATCCAATGGGATAAATCATGCTAACTCTACGATTGCACATAAACATCTAGAAAAGCCACGAATCCCCAACCTCAACGGTTTTGATGGAAACCACAATGGTCGATGAACGCCCATGAAACCGGGTCAATTCTACACAAATCATCCTTATATCTCCTCTCCTAACACAACCAAGACCAAAGCACATCATAAACGACATCCATCCACTAAGATCTACCCATAACAGGCATAGATCTATGAAACCAGGAGAAGAGGAGGAGTAGATCTAAATAGATCTAAGAAATCAGCAATACCAACCACATACATCATGAAAATGACATTGATTTGTGAATATAAGCCTCTAGATCACCTAAAAAATGCTTGGAAGAGGATTTCTAACCTTCAAGGGAGAGTAATTACGAGTTATGGCCGCTTAGTGGCTTAAACAAACCATTTAGAGGAAAAAGAGTTCAGATCCAATATTTTAGGATCTAACTTTAAGTGCCCACACGTTTAGTCCGCATGGTTTAACAAACCGTGCGCTAACCATGAATTAGTGTCTTCCTTGCCAAACACTCCTCACATGGTTAGTCCACATGGTTAGACAAACCCTACACTAACCATGTGTTAGCCACTACCCCCAACACCAACCTTTCACAGTTTGGACGCACAATTTAGGCAAACCGTGCACCAACCGTGCGAAGGCCATTACCCTTTACATTTTCCTTAAAATTCCACCCAAACACACACCAAGCAACCTTCACCTCCCGGAACACCTCCAGCACCAATTTTTCACAAAGGAATTAAACTGAGAGGTCTGGGCCATTACATCCGATACCTCTCAAAACATTCTCGTCCTCGAGAATCTAAAACCCAGCTAAATATAAAATGAAACAAGGTCTGAACAACCACCCACCGAGATACCTCAAAAAAAAGAGAAAGCCACCAAAGCAACAAAGGGAGTCATCTCATAAACATGAAATTTTCATAACCGCATTAGATACAATAATACATGAAAAGAGTTAAACATCAAACAACTCTGGGTACTGAGCAAGTATTTGTGACTCACATTCCCAGGTACTCTCCTCCATTCCACCGTGCCGCCACAAGACACGAACTAAGGGGATGGAACACCCGCACAACACCTTAACATTGTGATCATGGTCCTCCACTAGTTGATCTTCAAAGGTGGCATCGTTATCAACATCGATCTCTCCCCAATCGATGATGTGAGAGTTGTCATGAAGATAACGATGGAGCTGTGATACATGGAAAACATCATGTATCCATCTCATATGAGGGGGAAGTGCTACTTGATACACTACAGCTCCAATAGGAGCTAACTCCTCAAAAGACCCAACAAACTAGGGAGAAAGCTTAGTCCCACAACAAATCATTTGCTTCCCACGAAGGGGAGTCACCATCCTAAACACATGATCCAAAACATTAAACTACAAGGGTCTCCTCCTTTGATTAGCATTTGATTTCTGACATTATTGCACTTATTTCATCCACTCAAAAATCACTTGAACCATATCTATTGTATTCTATACTAGTTTCGGTCTGAGAATTACTGACTCTCTGAACCTAGTCCAACACAATGGAGAATGGAAAGTCTGACCATACAAGGATTCAAATGGCGCCATACCGATGGTGGAGTGAAAACTATTATTGTATGCGAACTCTGCCAAGGGTAAGTGCCTCATCCATGAGCCTCCAAAATCATGAACACAAGAGCGTAACATGTCTTCAAGAGTCTGGATAGTTTGCTCTGTCTGACCATCCGTTTGAGGATGAAAAGCAGTGATAATGCATAACTAAGAACCAAAAGCATGTTGGAGACCCCTCCACACCCTGGAGATAAAGGGAGGATCCTGATCAAAAATGATCGTCATAGGGACTCCATGAAGTCTCACCACCTCCTCCAGATATTTCCTCGACAAAAAATCCAATGATCTTGACTCCTTGATTTCTATGAAGGGGGTCGATTTTGTTAAATGATCCACTACCACCCAAATAGCATCATGTCCTCCCGGAGCTTGAGGTAAACCAGTAACAAAGTCCATTGAGATGTCCTCCCAATTCCAATATGGAATCTCTATTTGATGGGGAAGACCACAAGGAACACGGTGTTCATGTTTCACCTTCTGGTACACTAAACATCGAGACACAAACTCCACAACCGAATGCTTCAGCCAAGGCCACCAAAACATTCTCCTCAAGGATCGATACATCATTGTCAACACAGGATGTACCACTTAAGGTGCACTATGAAACTCTCTGAGAACCGTCTCATGCATCGAAAAAGGGACAAAAGGTTTTCCATGATACAGCACTCAGTGTTGTTCATATTAAGTACCACCATCAGGGGGCTCACCGCAAACAAATTGGTCTCTCTAGACATTCACCTCTAGATCACCCAGATGGGACTCTTCCACCTTCTGCATCAGGGATGACTGTACCATCATCTTGAAAAGACAACCTCTACCTCCGACATCTTCTATATTAAGATGTAAAGCTAAAAATTATTCCATTACTCTCCAGGAATCCCTGGATTCACGCACAGCATCACTACGTGACTTTCGGCTCAGCGCATCAGCTACAAAATTTCCATTTCCATGTGTATACGATATTTCAAAGTTGTATTCCTGTAATAACTACATCCAATAACGTTATTTCATGTTCAAGTCACATTGGGGAAAACATACCTCATACTCTTATGATCGGTGAAAACCACGATGTGCTCACCAATGAGGTAATGTGTCCACAACTTCAATGAAAACACCACGGCTACCAACTCATGATTGTGGGTGGAATAGTTGTGTTCATGGGGATGAAACTACCGAGACCCATAAGAAACAACTGACCTCTACTGCATGAGAACATAGCCTAACCCCTAATGTCATGCATCACAGAAAACATCAAACTGAACTCCCTCAACTGAAAGACAAAGGACCATAGCACTTACTAACATATCATTTAGATACTCGAAAGTTCACTAACACTGATTAGTCCATATGAATGCCTGGTCCTTCTTATTTAAAGTTGTTATAGGAGTCGCAACTCGTGATAAATTTTCTACGAACCTCCCTTAGTAGCCCGTGAGACCAAGGAAACATCACCCCATTGACACTATCTTGGGGGATTCCCAAGACACAACTTCTTCAATCTTCGATGGATTCACAGCTAATATCTGTTGGGACAAAACCTTTCCCAAGAAACGGACTTCTCGAGCCCAAAACTCACACTTCGACAACTTCCCGAACAACTGATGTTGGCATAGAACTGCCAAAACGGCTCGTAGATGTTCTGCATTCTCCTCTACAAATGTGGAGTACACAAGGATGTTGTCGATGAAAACTACCAAGAACTTGTATAGGAATTCATGGAACACAACATTCATCAATCCCATGAACACAGATGGAGAATTTTTCATGCAAAATGGAATTACAACGAACTCATAATGCCCATAATGACAACAGAAAGCACTCTTTGGAATATCCTCATCCTTCACACAGATCTGATGATATCCTGACCGTACATCGATCTTTTAAAACCAACTAGCACCCTTCAGTTGATCAAATAATTCATCGATCTACAGAAAGGGATAACAATTATTTATTTTCAATTTGTTTAAGTGACGACAATCGACACACAACCACAAACTGCCATCGGCCTTTGTCAAGAACAAAACTGGTGGACCCCACGGTGACACACTCGGCCAAACAAAACCGCACTGCAACAGACAATCAAGCTGTATACGTTACTCTCACAACTCAGAAGGGTCCATCTTATAGGGAGACATAGAGATAGAAGATTCTCTTGGATGTAGCTCGATCCCAAATTTGATCTCTCATCGAGGGGGTACGGCTACAACCTCTTCTGGAAAGACATCAGGGTACTCCTCTATGAACTGAGGAAATGCCAACTGATAAACCTCTGAAGAACTGAACATCATCTCAGCCGCTATGGATGATAAGAATGATGTGCGCCTATGACCCATACAAGGGTCTCACTCACCAACAAACCCCACTTTCTCTCGATCCGCATTAATTAAAACAACCTTCTTCCTAATGAAATCCATGATATCCTGCAACTAATACAACCAATCCATGGAATGGATGACATCATATGGTTGTATTCATAAACATAGGAAATCTCACAAAGAGCGGTGTTTCCCCAACACTAGCTCGCAGTCTCTACATACTTCAAACAAGCTTGCTCGACCTCCAACTGGTGTAGTCAATACCAAGGGAACTCGATTATTCTCTACCTCAAGTCCCAAAGAATATATAACGGTAGGTGATATGAAGGAGTGTGTCACTATTGAATCGAACAAGGAATACACCAAGGTAGAAAACAATCAAATGGTACCATGAACAAAATCTATCTCGTTTGGTGAAGGCAATACTAGAGCATGAAGATGAACACGACCTCATCCACAACCTCTCTAACCCTGATGATGACCCCTACCGTGGCCGCGCTCTGCTCTCTGAGTATGGGGATCATCATTGGGTTGTCCTCTGCCTTCCCTATCTCCCATATGGTGATTTAAAGCTGGTGCAACTGGTTGCTGCTGCCTCGGCTGGAACTACCTCAACGGAGGAACCTAGAGTGTAGCGGCCGGTGCACGATGTCCACTCTGAATGGTTGGGAACTCCCGCTACTGATGGTCACAACCCTCACAAGAAAAAAAAGTGCATGATCCCTTGGAAAAGGGTTGCGTGTTGCTGCCTCCGAAGAAACGAGATGTGAAGGGCTGGGACCTACCCCCATCTGAACGGAAACTCTTCTGCCCTGAAAACCAGGAACCCTGGACCACAGTCTTGCTTCTTGAAGGATCATGACGATTCTCATCTCGTGATGATCCTGTCTTTGCCAAAGTCTTCTCAACAACCTCTTCCCTCGCCAGCACATCAAGATATGTCTTCATCATAAATGGGGTGACCTGACACTCGATATCTAGACACAAAGCCTCCTCGAAATGTCTCACCCTTGCCTCCTCATCTGGTAACAGGTTTGAAGCATATCGTAAAAGGTTCCTGAAATGGATTGCAAACTATCGAACACTGGAGCTCCCCCGTTGAAGGGTAAGAAGCTCCTGGAAAATGGATGCCTTTGTAATCGAGGAATGGAACTCGACTCTGAACTTGTCTTGAAACTCCTCCCATGAGATCGTTGACTCATCACGATCCCCATGGAACAAGAGCCACCACTGCCTTTCCGCTCCAAGCAACATCATCACAAATAAGGACACCCAATGCTCCTTACAAGCACAGATCGAACTGAATCCTATCCCAACCTCCCCTAACTAGTCTTCTGTGACTGCATTTGGAATGGAGCCTACATACTTCTGCAGACTCTGGCACTGAAACTCTAAGAGTTTCATTATCCAAGTGTCATCGTCGTCAACCTCCAACCTACGGTGACCTGCTGGAATAGCCTTCTGAACATATTCTATTCAATCCTGAAGAGGACGTCGACCTGGAGGCATACCTTCAAAATAAAAAACACTTAGATCTCCTATGCCTGGAATATGGAAGAGTAAACATTTATTAATTAATTGTTTTCTTTTTATTAATTTTAGGTTAACCTTCCCCATTGTCTACCCATTAAAACACAGGCAAAAAAAAAAGAACGATTCATGATACATTACTAGGTCTCTACTCTACAACTAGTATCACCTTGTTTAGTAGCCATTGTAAACTTAAAGGTCAGTGCATCAGATCATAGGGGGCCCTAAACACCATTGTCACTGTCAGTTTCTAGTGTTTACCTCACTTGCTAAACATGAATGACACTGTATCTCTACCAACCCATGCATCCTCACATGTGCCTAACTCCAAAATCCATCATATCCCATAACCTCCCTCTGAAACCACTATGCCACAACCCTCTCCCCACAACGTGTACCCCTTCTGGGATGGAAAGATGTAAAGTGAGATAATGACCCTCGAGTACCACCTCCAGTAGGCCCCGACTTGGCGACTATCACCAAGGGTATATTAATCACTCAAATGGGAGGCATTACCCTCTAAGAGAACACATGTTGAAAAGATAAAGAAGATAGACACCAACCAACTCCAACATAGAATATAAATATAAAAAATTCACAACTACATATATGAAATTCCCTGAAAAAGTACTACAACTGAAAGGGAAAACTATGAGTACCCAAAACAAAGTAAATGGTAGTGACCACAAGCCCGAATAGCACCTCCAACCACAAGCTAGTAGTAACCAGCTCGATCTCTAACCTACTCCAAGTGACCAGAAAATAAATTTATATAAACGTAGGGTGAGTATAACTGTATACTCAGTAGGATCCTCCCTGAAGCCTCTCATGAAAAAATAAAGGAAGCATGCTAAAGCACAGTGAACAACAAGTGAAAATAACATGTAACTTAAACATGTATACTAAGTTCACATCCTCACTATGGTTACTCTAACCAATTAATGCATACACGAAAATTGCATATAGTAATGAATATAAAAGGTACCCCACTACTACTTACCCACTAGTTTGCCGCTTTTCCCAAACGACATATGTCATGTGCATCCCTCTCCAAAGGCTTGCTCAAATACACCTGAGCTAAGCTGCATAATCTACACCACGTGCACCACAAAGGCTTTCCCTCAGACACCTGGGATAAGAACTATTGGGCAGAGAAAAAGGGATTGATGGCAAGAGGGGGGTGAATTGCCTTTTAAAAAAAAGATTAACAAATTAAAAAAAAGTGAAAGTGCAGCAGAAATAAAGAGGCAAGACACAAAATTGATAACGGAGTTTGGCCAAAAACCCGGCCTACGTCTCCGCTCCCAACTCAACCGTTGAGAGATTATACCGCTTTCTTTTCAATGGTTGTAGCAAGAAACCCACTAGCCTTTTTACAGGTGAAGGCTAGCTCACCTATTACAGCTTGCTTTTAATGGTTATGCAAGAACCCACTTGCTTTCAATGGTTGAGCAAGAACCCACTAGCCTTCTTACAGGTGAAGGCTAGCTCACCTTTGATTCAAGCCTTTTACAAGGTAAGGCTTGACCAACCTCTTCACACCTTGAAGGTGGTGTGATAACCCAAAGAAGAGAGGATGATAGAATTGGGAGTTTGTAGGCACAAACTCAAATTTAAGCTCAAAATGAATAAAACAATAAAAACCGTATTTGGAGAAGCCTTGGGCGCCAATGGATGATTGGAGTTGAAGACGTGCACTCCCAAGCTTCTTTGGTGATGCTCCTTGGATGTGGAATTGTGTTGGAGCAATTGGGGTTCTCTTGGAACAATCCGCCGGAGGTTCGCCAAATGATGGAAAATGTGTCCCGTGGGCTTCCGTATGATTCGCTTTAGTTCCGGGGCTTCAAGGTCCTTTATTTATAGAGGGGGAACCCTCATATGGCCGTTGGAGGCCTTTGGAGCCGTTGGAGAGGCTTTCGGAGCCGTTGGAGGCCAAGTGGACAGGCTGGTCAAAAGCCCAACGGCTAGTTTGACTGGCTCCACCGGCTGACTGGTACAGGGCCACCGGTTGGCTGGTGTGTGCAAAATGGAGGAGGGTTCGGGCTCAGGCTCCACCGACTGGCCGGTGAGGTGGCCACCGGTTGGCCGGTGGTGAGGCAGTAGCTTCCTCTTCAGTGCAGGTGCCACCGGCTGACCGGTGCTGAGGCCACCGGTTGGCCGGTGATGAGGCAGTAGCTTCCACTGTTTGGGCTGGGTGCCACCGGCTGGCCGGTGGGGTGACACCGGTTGGCCGGTGGTATCTGAGAGTCCATTTTTGCTTCCTTGCTTTCTTGGAGGAACTTCTTGCCCACCTAAAAAGATTCCTATCATCCAAAAACACTTGAAAGTGGATTAGATAAATAAGAGGGTGATTGTGATCATGAAAATCAAACCACGAGGGGTACGAGAGGTACAACAATCTCCCCCTATTTTGATGATCACAATCACCAAAACAAGCAATGTAAAATACTAAAAAGATAGGCATGCTGTAAAGGATAAAATGAAAACAAGCAATGCATGAGAGAAATATTTCTCCCCCAATCAATCAATAATTTCTCCCCCTTTGTGATTATCAAAATAGCACGGGGCATAAAACTTGATTGAGGGAAAACAAAGATTTTAAACCAATTGAAATTTTTGAAATTTGAATTGAAAGTTTTGAAAAGAAAATTGAATTGAAAAATTGAATAACAGTTTGAATTGAAAGTTTTGAAAAGAAAATTGAATTGAAAGTTTGAATCAAAAATTTTGAAATTGAAATTAAAAGGGTTTAAACGATCCTAACTCGCCCTAAATAAAAACAACAAAACTCCGGGGAGATGATTATCAAACCGAGACAAATTTCGGTCCGGTGAGACTCGCTAGAAGGTATTTTTCAATCCACACTTGTCTAGTGGCGGGTCTTCTCCTATAAAATTCATCATTGAAGAAAATAGTTTTGGGGCGGCCATACCGGGAATTTTTGCAATTGCACTCATAGATTAACTGCCCGGGTTTTTTACAATAATTGCAAAAAAAATTTGAGAGCTCCCCCTTACAAAAATAGTAGGTGCATGTGAAGAGGAAGCTTGCTTGGAATAGCCAAGCCCTTCGGTGGTTCTAGATACACGTTGGGAACCTAGTAGTTTGGTCAGATTTTGTTCCCCTTGAGTGAACTTGGCTAGGGATTCCCTTAAATCATTGATAGTTGATTCCATGGAATAAATATCGGGAAGATTTTGGATTTTGAGGTTCAACTCTTCCTTCTCTTTGAGAAGTTGTTCTTTTTCGGAAGAGAGTTTTTTGAAATTCTTTTTTAAAGAAACAAATTTGGAAGAAAGTTCGTGAAAACCTTCCTCCAATTGATCTCTAGCATGTTGGAGATCTTCGTAGGACATGTGATTAAAATAATTTGAAGAACAAGAGGATGAGGAGTCGGAAGATGTTACCTCGTGTAATTCCATTAGACATTTTTTACCGTTGTCACTCGAGGAGGAGGATGTGGAGCTATCACTCCATGTGGCCTTGAATGCCTTCTTCTTCTCCTTTTGCTTGGCCTTTCTCTTGTTGAGTGGGCAATCGGGCTTGTCATCGCCTTTAGTACCTTCATGGGTTACTTCTAAATGTTTCCAAATATCATAAGAAGATGATCAAGTAGAAATACGATTAAATTCATTACGGTCTAACCCACAATGAAGAGCATTCATGGCTTTTCCATCAAGCTCAAAATTTTCAATGTCTTCGGGGGTCCATTTGGATTCATTGGGAGAAGAAAGTGAATAACCATGCATGAAAATTTTAAAAATAGGATAACCAATGCTTTTAAGAAATGTGGTCATGCGGTTTTTCCAAAAAGAATAGTCGGTTCCATCAAAAAATGGAGCACGACCCAAAGAATAGCCTTCGGGGGCGAAAGAGGTTGATGCCATCACAATGGATCTTAAATTTGAAACCGGTTAGGTTATTACTCAAATTTTGCCTCTGATACCAATTGTTGGGCGGAGAAAAAAGGAGTGATGGCAAGAGGGGGGTGAATTACCTTTTAAAAAAAGATTAAAAAAATTAAAAAACAAAGTGAAAGTGCAACGGAAATAAAGAGGAAAGACACAAAATTGATAACGGAGTTCGGCCAAAAACCCGGCCTACGTCTCCGCTCCCAACTCAACCGTTGAGAGATTCTATCGCTTTCTTTTCAATGGTTGTAGCAAGAAACCCACTAGCCTTTTTACAGGTGAAGGCTAGCTCACCTATTACAGCTTGCTTTTAATGGTTATGCAAGAACCCACTTGCTTTCAATGGTTGAGCAAGAACCCACTAGCCTTCTTACAGGTGAAGGCTAGCTCACCTTTGATTGAAGACTTTTACAAGGTAAGGCTTGACCAACCTCTTCACACCTTGAAGGTGGTGTGAGAACCCAAAGAAGAGAGGATGAGAGAATTGGGAGTTTGTAGGCACAAACTCAAATTTAAGCTCAAAATGAATAAAACAATAAAAACCGTATTTGGAGAAGCCTTGGGCGCCAATGGATGATTGGAGTTGAAGACGTGCACTCCCATGATTCTTTGGTGATGCTCCTTGGATTTGGAATTGTGTTGGAGCAATTGGGGTTCCCTTGGAACAATCCGCCGGAGGTTCGCCAAATGATGGAAAATGTGTCCCGTGGGCTTCCGTATGATTCGCTTTAGTTCCGGGGCTTCAAGGTCCTTTATTTATAGAGGGGGAACCCTCATATGGCCGTTGGAGGCCTTTGGAGCCGTTGGAGAGGCTTTCGGAGCCGTTGGAGGCCAAGTGGACAGGCTGGTCAAAAGCCCAACGGCTAGTTTGACTGGCTCCACCGGCTGACCGGTACAGGGCCACCGGTTGGCCGGTGTGTGCAAAATGGAGGAGGGTTCGGGCTCAGGCTCCACCGGCTGGCCGGTGAGGTGGCCACCGGTTGGCCAGTGGTGAGGCAGTAGCTTCCTCTTCAGTGCAGGTGCCACCGGCTGACCGGTGCTGAGGCCACCAGTTGGCCGGTGATGAGGCAGTAGCTTCCACTGTTTGGGCTGGGTGCCACCGGCTGGCCGGTGGTGTGACACCGGTTGGCCGGTGGTCTCTGAGAGTCCATTTTTTCTTCCTTGCTTTCTTGGACGAACTTCATGCCCACCTAAAAAGATTCCTATCATCCAAAAACACTTGAAAGAGGATTAGATAAATAAGAGGGTGATTGTGATCATGAAAATCAAACCACGAGGGGTACGAGAGGTACAACAAGAACCACACCATCCTCACAACCAAAAGTAACCAGGTAGTTTCTGGGAGCCACCACAGCTCGCGTAACGTGTATCATACATCGGGTATTGTACCTCAAGCCATTACATCCCATACTCTGAGTAAGGATCCACAAGCCACCACAACCTATACACTTTACACCTATAGTAGTCCATAGAATACTATATCCAGAATATATGTGTGTGAATAACCACAAGCCATTACAGCCCTCTACACACATATATGGGGAAAACTAATCGCTGTTCCTAATGGAACTAGTATCTACCAAGAGAAGATAGTAGGGACAAAGGGGGTAGTCAGCCATTCACCCTCCCATTGGAATGTTGGGGAAAACACCCCCAGGGCTCAGAATCCCTAGGGAGTCAGTTTCCCTTACTGATAGGGTGGATTAGTGTATAGAAACCCAAAAATAAAAAAATATATTACAACTCACAAACACACTATGGGAATAACCTAGTCTTATACATGACTACCGCTAATGTATCTCGGACACCGGGCTGCCAATTCTAAGACTAGGTATCCTATAAGAAGACAGCCATTTAAAAGGGGCTTTATTAGATTACTTCTTTCCCTTTTTATCGATTCCATTATATGATTATTAATTCATCAAACATTAATTAACCATGAACAATTTCACATTAAATTCATCAACATCACACCCAAAGTCTAAAGTTCCTTCAATGTTACAACCTCATTATTATATTCCAGCATCTCCATTCCCATGGGTTAACATCAATTATTCAAACATTCATTACAGAAATACTTTCCCATAATCCCAGGCATTCTAGAAAAAAATCCTATGCTACTAAACACAAGGGGCTCAACACGGTGAGTAGATGTACTACCTGTCCAGTCTATGTCGCCTATATCAAGAGCGTAGAACCATTCTCCCTGAAGAGGCTAAACAGGGAAAACACGTGGAATACCCCACATGTATTCACCCCTTTTAGATGAAGGGTAAGAAAGACTAGCTCCCTTAAGCAGCGGGGAAAATAAAAGTAGATAAAAAACCAAAGAATACAAAAGCATCCAACAAATACATCCATCCCATTCCATCATCCCTGGTGTCCTCCCTGATACCCACATTCATAAACCGATGCATCTCACCACTCTTGGCGTCATCTGCTGCCACAACCCCAAATCCTCGATGCTCCCACATATCGAAACACGCTCTCTAGGTCACATCACCACACAAGCAGCATGAAAACAATCATCACATAAAATTGGGCTTTTGTACCTTTTTACAAGGCATCCAATCTTCAAACAACAAGCACCAAAATATTTCAGGTTTACCAACCATGTTAAATGAAAACATCATCAACCTCAATTGATTAACACCAAGATAGAACAAAATCCATACCAACTATAACAACCAAATTCATTTATATGTCTCTTTATATTTAGACAATTAATAATCAATTAATTCTGACTTTACGTTCTTTATCAACATCATCAAGAACCCCATGATAACAAGAATGGAAAAGATATCACACTATCTAGAAAATCAAGAGGCAAACTATTATCAAGGTAAAAAGCAACAACATGTGATCAAACCAATTATTTTAATCAGGTTCAAGTATTTAATAAGGTCAATTCCATTGTTATCCAAAGGGATCAATCAAGCTAAATCTACGATTAAACATAAACAATTACAGAATCCACGAATCTACGACCTCATCGGTTTTGATGGAAACCACGACGGTCAAAGAACGCCCAAGAAACTGGGCCAATTCTCCATGAATCCTCCTTAGATCTCTTCTACTAACACAACCAAGACCAAATCTAATCATAAACGACATCCACACACTTTGATCAACCCATAACGGGCATAGATCTATGAAACTGAGAGAAGAGGAGTAGTAGATCTAAATAGATCTAATAAATCATGAAGAACGACCACATACCTCAAGAACCTGGCTTCGATTCGCGAAGAGAAGCCTCCCGATCACCTCAAAAACAATTGGGAGAGGTTTTCTAACCTTCAAGGGAGATTAATCCCATGTTAAGGCTGATTAGGTTTTTAAAAAAACAATTTAGAGGCAAAAGAGTTCGGATCCACAATTTTAGGATCTAACTTTAAGTGCTCGCACGATTAGTCCGCATGGTTTAAAAAACTGTGCACTAACCATGCATTAGACTCTCCCTCGCCAAATAATCCTCGCACGGTTAGTCCGCACTGTTAGACTAACCGTGTGCTAATTGTGCGTTAGACACTTTCCCCAACACCAACCATACAGGGATTGGCTGCACAGTTTAGGAAAACTGTGCACCTACCATGCGAAGGCCATAACACTTTATCATTTCCTTAAAAGTACTCCCAAATGCGCACCAAGACACCTTGACCTACCAGAACACCTCCAGCACCACATTTTCACAAAGGAATGGACTGGAGAGGGCTGGGCCATGACAATTTTAACCTTCACCATTAAAAATTTATATATAAAAATAAACCATGATTTACAAAAAGTGTATTCTATTACAAATTCTTATTTTATTTTCCCTATTAATTTCTTCCCTATATATAACCATGATTTCAAAGAACTCAAACTTATTGAATAACTATTACCGATGATATTTTCCATCTAATTATTAATTTTACATTTGATGATCTTGAAATGTAATTTTCTCCTCGATATCCATTATTCATAAATCAATAAAAGTTTAAATATCGTGATAATAGTATTGATGATGACACTCGTGGAACACATTATGAATCCTTCAAAATCATCAGGGTATCACCAACTATTAATATACCTATTGAAATCAGTAAAAAACATAAAAGGGGATTATTAATTAGGATGAAAATATGTTCCCTTTTAAAACTATTATGTTTCATACTAGATAGAAACTCATAAAATGATATGTCCCCATAAAAAAAAATTAACATTACTTTCCAAACAAATGTATAAGACATTTCTCAAAAAAAATGAATTCATTGAAATATATATAAGAGCATACGCATGATAAATCACAACATTCACCAAAACTATAATAATTATAGAATCCTCACAAACCTAAAAAAAATAGAGTTGAATTATAGCACCCCTCAAATTAATATTTACCAATGGGTGGAAAAATAATAATATTATAATAGAATTTGAATAATAGTAAATGGTCTTTCCATATTCCTTTAAAATATAGGATATATGTTCCAAACATTTGATTTATTATATGAATAATATATTAATTTGGACCATTTATATATGGATAGAATAATGTCAATTAGTATTATTTGATGATAAATGTATGCTACAATCTGTGTATAATTTATAAATTAATCAAACAACCTAATCATAGAATCAGACCAATTTTTTAGCAATATAATAGTATTTGAATATTCATTAGTGATATATTAAAGTCTACTTAATGCATACAATTATGTGTAAATGGATTTAAATAATTTTTGAAGGAATTGATCTCGATGATGTTGATGATAGGTATACTTTTAGGAATTATATAGATAAATATAGATTATATGTGAATTTTGTTAATGATAATGTAGTTTGAAGAGGGTATAGTTTATGTTGGTGGATAATTAGTAATATAGTATGAGTCCTTAATGGTGTTTAGATTCCCATGAATCATAGGGTGTGATGAAGAGTGTTCTTGAGAATTGACACTTGGAAATCTAGTGATAGTCTCTAGCATATACACTCACCATACCAAATATATAAAATTATGTATGGTCACATTTGGTCAGTAGATACTATGATATATATAATATGTAGGTCCATATTGGTGGATAAAAACATGATTATATTATATATAGGTCCAAATGAGTTGTCAAATATATTATGGTGGGGAATTAATTTGGTGCCCCAAAAATTGGATTATATCATTGTAATATTTCTTGTAGATCATTATATTAGTGTGTAAATTTATTCATATAAGAAAAATGAAATAATATATGTTCATTTCACAAAATTTTATCTTATTAATGGTGGGATACATGGGTTACTATCAAATTCAATAATGTCCTAGGGAAGACATAGTATGGGTATTTTTTAACACTCTCACAAAAGATATTGTCCAAAAAATAATCCCTGAAAATGAGGGATTGGTTCTAATAAAGACCACATATTTTAATATTTAACATATATTCTACAACGCATCTCATTTTTTCTTTTTTAACATAAGGATCAACTAATAAAAATTTATCTGACAAGATACTATGTTGATCAGTGTCCCCATAATTATACTTATCTATCGGTATGAATTGTGTTTCCACATTTTCATATGGTGATAAATGAATCCATGAATATTTTTGTCATATAATAGGTTTTAAAACCTTTTATAAACTATGAACTATAATTTATTTATTTCTATCCACCTATTTGAAAACCTAACAAATATAAAATGAGATGTTATAATTTTTTTTAATATTAACTATTTGAACTCATTGATTTAATGAACCTTCACTATTTTAAGAGTCATATGGTATAATTATGGATTGAATAGGGTTAATAAAATTTCCCATGTATGAAACACATTTACTTTTTGAATACCATTTTAGTGCTTCATTGGTGAGAATCTTATTTTAACATTTTTGTTCTATTATCCACTAGGGTTGTTACCATGTATGTTTTGAATTGTTGAGATTCAATGATTATAAAAATTTTAATTTTACACTATTTTTTAAAATTTTACTATATAGATTAGTAGATAAAAAATGATATATGTTAAAATGATCAATTAAGACTGGTTCTGGATGATTAAAATTAGTTTTTGACAAAAATTATAGTCAAAATAATGTATGAAAATAAAAAAAATTCAAAAAATAAATATATATCCAAAGACAAAATATTCATTTGTACTTTTCCATATTTCTAATGCACTAGACTATACATTACCTCAGTCCGCAATATGGTTTTATAATGAATAATAATTATTGATAAATTTTATTTCAAAAAATATGGGACTTATTTTTTAGGGATTTCTTCCTCAAGTGGTTATATCTCAGTAGTGACATTCAAAAAAGTTCTAAGTACAAAAAACAAGGGAAAAATCACTAAAACCTAAAATAGACCCCCTCATGAATTTGTACATATATATGGAATGATATATATTTTTTATCTAACTGATTTTTATTTCCATAAATATAATTCATATTTATTCCTATACATATATATTTAAATATATTTTGTTTATATAGAATATTCAATTGTGGGAACAGATGATAATGTAGAGTAGGATAATGTATGTGATCTACTCGAGTGGGTAAAATAGGGATACCCAAATGGGGTACCAAATCTAAATAATTCAGATTCATAATTTTTTAATATTGATTCAAGGATTTTTATAGAATATAGGATGGTTCGACACATTTAGTGGTGTTATGATAATGTGAATCATAACTTTTGGTCATAGAAAATAAATTTTTTAAGGGAAATAATTTATCCACTTAGGGAGATATAATGTTTAAAATCTCTTAAATACATTAATAATTTCATTATATCTAAATCATTATTCTATACATTTAATGAATGTGTAATATTAGAATTATTTAAATGGATTTATAATTTATATATGAAAAATAAATCAATGATTTCAAATGAACATCTACATGAACTTGTGGTAATTAAAAAAATCATTAGAATAAGTGTAAAGGGGTAGTTGATTAATCAAGTAATTAAATTAATATATTAATCATATAATTTTTAATTTCATCATATATGTTAATATCAAGATAACTAAATCAATGATATAATTTAATGTAATAAAAATAGAATGATGAACATACTAATTTTCAATTTATAACTAAATTTCATCATGTTAACAATGATAAATAATGTTTAGTTGTTAATAGCTTCATTATAAATGGACAGCACAACTATCAACTCAAGAATCATGATGTATAGGAAAATTATAAAATATACTCAATTCATACCTTTCAAATATTATATCTTTATAAAAAAATATTTCTATTTCCACATCAGAACACTCATCATGGGGTGGAATTCCCTATTTAAATGATATGGAAATAAGAAAATCTCCATCGTCCAAAATAAATATTGTTAATTTATTTATGAATTATTATTAAATATATAAAAATACGTGACATTTAAGAAATTATATTTTTTGGGTTTGTAGGAAGACATATCCTTATTTTTATTTTTGGATTCTATAGAGAACATATTTCTTTGTACCTCCTTGAATTATATTTTTTGTTAAAAAAACAATTATAATATGAAATATTTTTTCATAAAATTAATTTTATTTTTCCTTCAATAATATAATGACCATGTCATTTTGAAAATTTATATAATTTAATATTTAGAAACCATTTAAAGGGTGTCCTCTATGTCTAAATACTATTTCAAATCTATAATTTCTCAAATGTTGTGGTTGATGCCAGTAAATTACCATTAAATGTCATTCTATATATCCTTATCAAAGTTATTTCAATTTTAATGATATGTTTCCATTTAAATTTAGTAACCACCCATGGATCCTTATTTTAATATATACTAATTTTGTATCAAATTTTGATAACTATGACTGAAAATAATAACAATTTCCAATTCCACATTAATTTCCATTTATAGGTATATGAGTCACATTCCATATCTTCGTTATGTTGATTATTTTTTTTCACGTTATATTTCTGTATAATTATAGAATTCCCCCAACAATAACTTCTATTTTTTCTAGTAATTATAACATTAAAAAACATTTTCTTTTCACATCGAATCATACTAGGGCCCACATAACTAGATATAATCTAAGAATGAAACCCCAATCTGAACATCAATAGGAAAGATGATGGAAATTATCACTTATACGAAATATAAAAAAATCATGAGGTATTATTCTAAATTACGTAAACAAATGCATAAAAATCCATTCAATAGAATAATGTATAATGGAAAAGACATCATAAGGTAAGTGCATACAAAACATATATCCCACATTAGTGTACCATAAGATGAATATCATCCTTCTAAAATACTGTATTCAATTTAACCAAAACACAAAAATAACCAATCCTATTTACTGTATGGAGGGTGTATCACAAAATAAATTCATAGTTCTATCTGATGAATGTATATAAAAACTATGCTCCACATTCCTAGGGTCTTCCTAGGACAAAAACTAATGGTCTTTCATCTACATAAGACATTAAATATGTAGATAGATCTTATGAAAGGGTGAGCATATGATTACCTCGGAGGATTGGTCTTGGGAGTGAAGATGGAATGACAGATGAGCTCGTAAGTGGAACCTTGCACTAAGGATTCCATCCCATCGCCGCCTCCTCCTTACGCCTCGACCTAGCTTGGCACTCCTCTTCGTCCTCAGTGAGTTTGTGACGGTCGTCCCCCTGTCGTGGTGGCGTTGTTCAGCATCTTCGCTGTCTAAAAGTACCGTTGCTGGCCTTTTCCGCTCGATTCCCACTTCTCTAGAAAGGGCTCCTCGGTGGCATGGTGATGGTTCACAGTTGGGTTCCTGCTTCAGAGACCTGGGACAGCATCATGACTATGGAGGTTCATAGGGCAGTTTGTCGTGGACTCTTCGAGCATCCTGGTAGGCAGCGACAGGTCTCGGTTGTGACAGACCTTTTTTACAGCTTACTGGTGATGTTGTGTTTTCGCTCTAGTTTCCTCATTCATTTCTAGATTTGGATGATTTTGGTGGTTCGTTTTTTTTGTGATGGCATCGGCGAGACTCCTCCGATGAGATTTGGATACAGTGAGGATTTGACCCATTCGGGATTTTCTGGTTCCTCTGTGATTTCTGTGTGCTGTTTTTGGTTTTTTCATTGGCATAATATATTATTTGTGATTCCTGGTTCATGTTTCATTATTAATCTTTCAGATTTCGGATGGATGGAGGATGATTGTGATTCATGGGAGGCGAAAGGAAAGGATGTGGTGGATGTTGAACATTCATGCCGGCAGTAGGATTTCACTACAGGGGTGTGGCTCGAGGTGGCGTTCTGCCCGAGATGTCGTGGTACTAGTGTTTGAAATGTTAGAATGGATTTTGATTTTTGAATTTGGATGGTTGAATATGTGTATGGGCTGTTTGGTTGTAATTTGGATCAGTTGTTGTTTGGTTACCGGTAACCCATAAATCGGTTTTGAGAAAATTAAAAAAATGATTTCCAGTCCAGAATACCCAGGAGGATTTTTCAAAATTAAAAAAACATATCATTAATAGATATATCCTCTCATCATCAGGGATATATATAAATTAGAACATTATACATAATAATAATAATGAAAAACACCTAAATATTTTACAATTAAACAGAAGTATCAATGTATGGTAACATCCATACTAACAAACTATGATTCAACTATATGTGTGAAGGTAAAACTCATCTTGGAGAACACACTCCACAAGTATTTCTATCATTGATGTTACACATCCAAAGGGTCTCCCCTCTTTTGTCCTTTCTATACTGATTTTTCTCATCAATGATTCACACTCAATTAGACTACATCTCCCCAAAAGGTAATATATATCGATGCACAAATGTGGGATCACACACATGTAAAATGTTGTATACCGTTCTATAATTGTAATAAACTATAAGGATGGTCATTTAATAGAAATATAGTTGATGGTGGGGTTAGTAAACTATCATAGGTATGATTAAATGAGATTGGATCACACCCTAATCCACATGGATGGATTCATGAACTATATCCAGGAATAATATAAAAGAGGGGATCACTAACCTCAGGATACATTCATTATGTCTCACTATACCATTATAGGGATGGACCATGGGAAAACACCCACAGTTAAATAGTCTATGAGGGAACACCCAACAAAAAACCAGTGACAAAATGAGAATAAAAAGTGCACCATATTTTCCTTTATGAAGTACATAACAACACCCATAGAGTATATGACGTGTCTCACTATGTATTCCACTAGCTATGTCTCATTGTCACAGATGCCTTAAATTTTTTCAAATAATAATAATGTTCTCTAAGATACATGATTTATTCTTATTATTCTAGAAATTTTGGTGACTTATAATCTATCATATTCACTATATCCCATTACCGTGTTCTTATAGTATTATTCCTTACACAATAATTGTATGAGTATTTTCTCAAGATCATTGGGTATTCTCCCTGAAACACATTGTCTAGGGGTTGATCCTACACCTATAAGGTATAGTCTTCATAATTCAATTTAAATTATAATGTACATAGAATGTACCTCCACTATATAGTGTGTGGGGGTAAACATGGTCTCATGGATGTGTATTATCTTTAAACAACATTCCATTCCCAATAGATATGTAGTGTGTGACACATAACACATTGTATGTATCTATATATTTCATCATAAGAGTGATCCCCCTAAAGATGAATATTTCACTAGATAGGGGTAACATGGCCTGTGCACAATCCACATAGTTTGTGATATTTAACTCAGTGTGAAGCCTAGACACTACCTAAGGGTGGTACAACATGGAGTCTATTGATTTGAACTACTTGACATGTATTTTTTAATTTCCATAATATTTGAATTTATAAATAATCTTCCCCCATATACAACAGATTCCATATTGTCCATGAAAAAACACACCATAATTCCATGATATCATTTTATTGGGGCTTGAATTTCATTGGAGGAAAGTTTTGATACTCCAAACATCTTGGGAAATGTTTTTTGGACTTTTTTCTTCAAAATTATAGTCCCATTAATCTTTCCCCCTGATATGTCAATGGATCATCATTTATTGATAGTGAACAAAGATCACACCATCTACCCGGTATATGAACCTATAGTATCTATTCATTGGAACAAATAATTATTTTCCAATGAACACCTAAAAAGTATTTATCTAACCATTAAAAAAGTTGAATACTTTGAATATTCATGAAAATAAATTTTGGATTAATTAAAAATACAAAAAACATAATGTATGAACCGTAGAGATTTTTTAGGTTGGCATTGATTACATTTCATGATGGAGTTGGATGAAGATCAATTAATAAGGATAATCACTCCATCAACCGAGGGGTAATTTATTCAGTCGTAAATTGATATTCAAACATTTGATTCAATTAATGAATAATTAATTTGTTATTTTTATGGAACAAAAAATATTGGATTAAAGAAAAATAAAAAACCTACATTGACGATGGATCAATCAATGATGAATAACGATTCTATGTCATGGACATTGGAAAGAACCATGAAGACCATTTGTGAAGTGAAACTCATTCATACCAATTGTTGATCCATGATATTGTATCTATTTACAAACTATTTCCTCCACACAATCTCTAAATAACTATGTTTATGAGGATATCACTAAGATTTTCTGTTGTGTATTATTTTTTTAATTGGGTATTAGGTGATGGTGAATAAATAGCTAATATATAAACAAATATAATTCATAAATTCTCAACCAAAAACTATTATAGATTAATAAAATTCCTAATGAAAATAACGATTTTGTTTCTCCAAGGTTAAAACACTTATTATAGATTTAAGGGAGGTCCTATATTTCCCAACTACAAATCAAGCCAATAGATAATTGATTATTTATTAAAAACAACATGTATAGGATATATTATCATGAATATTCTTAACATCATCACTTATAGGATATTCATGACCTTGAATTCCACATCAAATAAGCACATTAAAACATTTAAAATCCATGAAATCTAAAAATGTGTTACACATAAATTTTGAGTCATTACATTATGCCGATCATCATGAATTTTAATCCTGAAAAGGAAAAAAAACCTACTCTGGTGGGTGAAGATACCAACCTAACATATAGACCCCCTGCTCTGCCAATCTCTCATAAATGATTTAGATATTTCAAAAAAAAAAATGCACCAAGTGAAATACATACCAAAAATTTATTCCTAACCTTGTTTTGAAACTCCATAGGTCTCCATTAGAAGAAAACTCTATCCTTGAAGTCCAGCTCACCCAGGTTGAAAATGATCAATGGGTCATGAACATATCTTCTCATCTAAAACACATTGAATACATCGTTCACTTGGTCTTACTATCTATATAGGTCTATGTGGTATTCCACCTCCCTAACTGAACATATAAATATGAAATAGGTCCTTGAATCTAGACGATAGAATCTTGCATTAGCCAAATCCCCATAATCAATGACAATGTCAAATTTCTCATAACACATGATCTCCTTTTCAAACTCCAAAGGCCTTTTGTGTATATCCAAAAATGACTCCTGATATCTTAGTGAAGTCCTCAACCACCCCTAGAATAAATTTACAATTTTAGACATTGATCACAATAATTGTGGTCCCACAATCACCGTTTCCCACTATCTCAAACTAGTACAGTGTTGAATTGAATGGTCTCTCACACATGGCATAAAAACATGAAACATCAATAATAGAGTGGTAACTATCATTATTATCAAACTCCTACATTGGAATCATCATGGATAACTCCCCACTCTCTATGCCTTTTACCTCTCCCCATTTTTAGGTTCCTTCATAGTTATTCCTCTCCCTCTCATTGTCCCCCTATGGTGAGAGGTTTTTATATTGAATTATTCTACTTAACTTATTCTATTCCAATTGTTTTCCTCATAGATATCACCCACTATACTATCAGTATTCTTTATAGAAACATAATTAATAAACCCCATCCCATTTTAACTCAATTAAAAACCAATGACTTGGGATTATACTATTAGAAGCATCCATCCATCCTCATCATCCCAATTCATAGTTTCATATTTTTTCCCTTTCTGATTGATGTTGAGTCTATGTACACTAGTATTTCTCGTTAGTGCTCTTCATTTACCCTTATTTCGTTAACTTCAATGGAAGACCCCATTTTTTGTCATGAAAAATATAGTTTATGGTTCTTTGGGATGTTTATGGATGTAGGGTTGAAGGCATTTCCTCCTTGAATTTCTTTTTTTTCACCTATTTTACTTATATTTTTGTGATTTACATTTCCTAGATGGGATCAATTTTTGGGATTTATTTTTATTATATGGTCATCAATTATAGATCATCATATTTTTATGTTTCTGGTTACATGGAAAAAATTATCTATTATAGGTTTTTGGGTTTCAGATAGTGTTTATGATTTCATGGCATCAGATGGATTTTTTGTTTCCTCCATGTTGAAATTGATGGATTCTTAGAATTCTGGTCATGCATACAATTTTCATCTTTTATGTTTAGATTCTATTGGTGTTTCTATGAATGGAAAATATCAATTTTCATTTTGATGGATTGAACATGTTTCTGATACCGTAGTCTAATCTATACTCTTATATTTCCCCATGATTTCAACAGTATTCCCCGAGTTAGACTTGCATTTTGGTTTTCAAGGTGTCTAGGGAGGTGAGTCCAAGTTTTCTATGGCAGTGCAGGTGGCCTCTCAAATGATGACTTTGTCTCGGTATTTTATTTCCCTGATGGGATTTTTTGTTCATTTTTTGGAACTCGTTGATGCCTTTGGTATCGTTGATGATGATCATCTTAATATTGTTTTTTTTTTCATTATGGATGATCTGTTTTCTTTTATGTGTGGTTATTATTGATAGTGACGATTGTCACATTATAATTTTCTATTTCAAATTCTATATACAGTATTTGTGCCACATATTTATCCTTCAATTGTGCTTGGTGCTTCATATTTTGGATTCTTTTTTTAAGGTCTCTGGTGGTGAATGGTGGTCTTATTTTATCTTATTGAGATTTATAGTGATCATTGGTTACATCCATCATTTTAGATTTTAGGAAAGATATATTTTCTAGTTCAAGAAAATTGATGGTGTCTAATTGGGATGATAGAATCTCATGTCGATTCCTCTATTATTTATAGAACATCTATGAATATCTTTTGTTTCATTTTTAAATGATAAATTTGGATAAATAAATTGTTTGGATTGGAGGATGTTGGTTTTTTCATGAATCCCTAGATATATGTGAGGTTACCACTCAACCTAAAATAGTAATTTGATGATAAAAAATAAATTTATATAGAGGTATTTGATCCCACTAGTCATTTCCCAAAAACAACATGAAAACACACAGCATGTTATCTAGAACCTATGTTTTCCACTTTACATGGAAAATTTTTTGTGGCAGAGAAGTTATCCTCAACCCCAACAGAGTCCCAAATCTTTTGCAGTCATCTACACAATCATTAAAATAATTTATAATCATCATATAACATCATTTTTAATGGAATTAGTCTAATTTTTACTACCATACACACTCACAAAAATACCTTACTCTCCACTAAAATCTACTACTATGTTGTTAAGATGCGTGTAAATTTGATGTGTCGTTGTAAGATCACCCTAATAGCATTGTGACCACTCACAGATCATGGAATCCCCTCCATAAAAACCAAAAACAAATAATCCCAAACATACATCCGTCTAGGAACCCTGTACTTCACCAATCATAGGGTGACACATCAGGTGTTAAAATCATTAACACACTAAAATATCATTGGATTCCCAAAATTATTCCAAAACATCCTAGTACAACCTCAACTCTCCTGGACATACTATAATGATATGGAATGAAACCACCATGCCACATTTTATCCCATGGTGATTGGTTTCATCGAAACATCCTTGAATATGAATGACGATATCATCACCTTCAAGAAATCGACCATTAACCTATATATTGGATATATTTACACATATTATCTCAGAGTAGTCACCCCCAAGATGTTTCTCTCTGACTCGCTAATCAAGATGTTGGGTGAAAACTACTGAATAGGAGTATGTTGAACCATTTTCATCTATAAATATCAACTATTAAGAGTATGAATACTCTATCACCTTTCTCAATAACATCATATTAAAAAATCATTTTGAGGACGTGCTATTATGTACACTGACTTTGGTGACTCCCATGAATGCACTACATAAACATTGGTTTGGTCATCTTTCACACGCATTTTTAGAAGACATATCCTATGAATTAGAAGTACCAAATATATAATTGATAATTTAAGAGAATCCCATACAATTGGTCTTCTCAGGTAATGTCTATAACTATCTTATGTGTCTTATAGACATCAATAAGAATGCTTAAAACATAAGTACATCATCAATTAAGACTACTATAAATGGATCCAGGAAGGTTTAAATGGGCCGGTTCAAAAATCATAAAAAAATGAATAGTGAAATTAACTTGTCGAATTATATCACTATGAATTCAATGAAACTATAGAACCTTATAAATCAACAATAGATATAACCTCATCGCAAATGTAGAGTTGGTGGTAAAATTTCATGAGGTCAAACTCCAAGAATCATATCACCCCCAACCTCTAGTTGATGAATTCATCAGGTCTCATGGGTAGATTCTCTGACCTGAGTTACATGTTCTGTGTGCTACTAATCGACTTATAATATCAGGATAACTTCGATTTACTAGTGAAAAAACACTTCGATTCCTAGGAAAAAATTTTGTTCTTTTGAAGCCCTACCCTTATAGATCCACCAACAATACCTATTTTGAACATATATCTAATATTTCAGAAAAATACATAGTGAAATATCAACTTATCCCTGAGGGGAGGTCCATGCTAAAAATAAATAGTTTTTATGGGTATTTAGGAATAAGAACTCCTTAAGGAAGTCACATATGTACTACTCTATCACAGAATGCAACTTAATGTAGATAGAATCCACCAGTCTAATGATGATACTAGAAAACTAATAAAAAATCATCTATATCATATCACTCATGCGCTCATCCCCCTCTACCGGGGACTACTCCCAAAAAACGGAGAACATTTACTGAGTAACTAAAAAACACTAAAACACTCACTAGTAATAGCCAACTGAATATTGATGGAATAAGAACATTTCAACTAAGGAAAACATCATAGGCTCTCTATTTTTTCACCGAAAAGATTCCATTTCTGGACTGCTTTCCTCATAGAGTTAGGTCAAAGGCCTTTAGAAGGATGTGATCACCAAACTACTTCTTCAGGATAATCATAACACAAGGCCCAAGATAAAAGGATCATCCAATATCACTGGATTATAATAATGGAATTCTTCCTAGGAATGTGTATTAGGTCAATATATTGAAACTGTAGTTTTAGAAAAGACAAATGTTTTACCTAAAACCACACCTGAAGTCTCTAGTTTGTAATTTCCTATCTCTTTATGCAATACATTACCGTTCCCACCTCTTCTCTAAAACCAAGTCTCACACTAACACATTAGCATAACAATACAACCAAAAATTAAAATTCAAAGGAACTCATCTATAATACCATGACAGAAACATATTTTTGTTGAAATAGCTCTCCCATGAGGTTTTAAATCATATCACAAGAACATTTGATGGTGGGGAATTTTTATTTCCATATGTGTCCAAATATTTGTCAAACATAAACAATATAGTTCTATATTGACATCTTGTGTCACCTTGGAGAAGTATCACCAACAAAACCATCCTCAATAAGGGACCTATATAAATGGTACATCCACTATATTGGACTGTGCTAGTCTGGTACCAACTGTAATGGGGTTATGGATCACTGTGAAGCATGGGTGATCTCTATATCAAAAATAATAATTTAAAATAAACACAATCAGCTTATTTTATAGTGAGGTAAGAACCAACTGTAACTCATTTTAATGGATAGCATCCACCTAAGCCGCTAGTGGTTGGACATTATTATTCTAAATGGGTGGATAAATCACACAATATACACCAAAACAAACTACCTATTACATAGGTATACAAATAGAATACATGTATTAATGAATATCATAAACATGTTAACTCTATAGAATCCATGTTGGATATTTTGAAGGATGAATCTAGAAAAAGATTAGATGCACTATGGTTGGAATTGAATATCTGAGGATCAATCTCAATAAGGATATCGAAACTAAAACACATTCTAATATATTTCCTGTAACGATGTTATCGTTGCAACCAATTCCTACATGTGGAAAATAAAAGGTATGTTACAAAAGTTTTGGTAAATGTATATGTTAGCCACCACACTTTCATTGGGTACATTGGCCTAGACAAATAACTCAAGGAACATTAAAAAAATTTACCTAGTTCTAAAATAAATCCTAATATATAGAAAAATATCTAAACTCATGTTATATGATGATCCTCTATAAAATAAATCTATTGTGAACTGACAAATTCGGGAACACCTGGCTGGTGGTATGCTAATAATGAAAACTTAATCATTCCTCAATATAATAAGGGTTAGTGATGAGCATTGAGTATAAATATCACAGAAACATGGGTGTCCCTAACCTAAACTATTTTTAATCATGAATTCATCATTATATACTAGTGTAATGTAAAAAGTTAATCGACATATAAAAAGAATTCATAAATAACTTCGATCCCATATTACAGTGCCAAAACGCATAAAACAGAAGTATAAAGGTCCAAATTCACTCCAAAAAACAATAAATGAACCCAACCAACTAAATCCCTAGGGTAAGCTACCAAAAATAAATTCTATGATCCATATGAATTATATCGAGAAAAAAAATCATCCACTTTCTCTAAAACTTCATAAGACTGCAAAAAATGCATATCCTTAGCATAAGAAATGAAAAATGGGTGAATTTCCCAAAATGGGGTGAGTATATGCATACCTAGTAGGATACCATGAATTCACCAAACAATATTATTCAATAGAGTGGTCATATAATCATTATAATGTTATTTAAATAAAAATATGACATATAATATAAATGATATTAACCCAGATATGCTCAAGATAGACATTGTGTTTGAATGTAATGTCAATGAAATAACACCATTATAGGATTCCATAAGAGGGTAAATGTTAACACACATATAGGATAAATAACTCCATGATTCATTACATCCCTAAAGGAACTCATCCGAGAGCTCTAAATAATTAGGTCATACTATGCTATTAAATTTATTTTAATGAACATGATTGTCAGTTCATGCCACACTAGAGGAGAAAAATCTATAAATGTTGGTTTGGGAAATATTGAGGCATTTTTAACTACCTCTAATAGTTTTTGTGATGAATTATAATCCATCACAATATATTATGTAATTATGTATTCAATAATTTGTTTTTCATAATGGTCTTAATTATGGACGATAGACTAGGTTTTTTTAGGATGTTTTTTATTTAAAAGTTGTTTTTAGTTTTAAAAACACTTGTATTAGTTTTCTAAATTCATGGAATTTTTTCAATATAATAACTACTTATAGGTAGTTAAAATGTCAAATAAAATTAAAAACATACATCATGCTGCACATTTTTATAAATATATATTTTACTAATGGTATTAAAAATATATCTAAGCAATAAGAGTTGGTTAAAACTTCTTCAAGATATATAATATTAAAAAAATAAACTAATTATCGTTCCACCAAAAATTATTATACAAATAATGTTTAAAAAAAGTTTTTCCCCTTCTTGTGTAAGGATGTTTTTTAATACTTTATTTTGCACTTTTATTTTCATTTAATTTAATAGGGGAAGGTTCGCCTAACTCCTTATCTTTTTATATATAAAAAATAGGTAATTATTACCATATAAAAATAGTAATAAATTAAATTCATCAATAAAAATTTATTTAAATATAATACAACATGAAATATATTATATGTTAAAAAATTTAATGTTACATAAAATGAAAAAATAAACATGTGTCCCAGAAACTTATATAATATTTATTCCCCTCACACTACATTAATATTTCCTGACGTTACCTATCACCTACTTCCCCAACCCCTTATTTTTGTGGATTCATTTAATATATCTAACCACAGATCGGTAATGAATTTATTCAATTAACAAATTATGAAAATTAAATTAATGTTTTTTATGATTTGATAAAAAATATTAAATATTGTTACAATAATAAAATTTATAATTTGTATTCATGAACAAGCCAAGAATAATCATAACATAAGATAGCCTTAGTTGAGATAGAAGATACAAGACATGGTATGGTATGGAAAATTATTATTGTATTATCATACAATATACTTTTTTATAAATATCTTGAATTAAATATTTATAATATCATTCTTTGGGATTAGATCTCATATATACATAAATAATAATTCAACTTTTGCATGTCAGTTTCATGTTATGGTGACCTTCTAAACCAATAAATATAAACATAATGATAATTATATTAAAGACCAAGAATAATTTATAGATATGATATTTATAGACTCATACTGGAATTTGAATATAATTATATAATTTAAAGGACCAATTAGCAATTTTACTTAAATTATATTAAAATTAAACACACTCCACATTATAAAAGTAGTATTTAGAACAATTTTGTTCTCATATATGATTAGAAGTATAAACATAAACTCTATATTGGTTTCGAAAAATATAAATAATTTTCTAAACCTTTTTAAATATTATAGATTCTAAAAATAATCAGAAAAATAAATCTTGTTATCAATGATAAATAATAGAAACTGATCAAAAGTCAACACATTTCTAATAACTAAAACCATTCTCTTCATAAATTATTGTATTTGAATCCACTATCTCATGTAGATCTTGTTTCGATCAAAATATTGATTTATACACTAGAACATAAATAATTTACCCAAGATTCAAATATGGATTATTTATTATAATTGAATACCTATTTCCTTGTGATAAATAGTATTAAATATGATACCACCAATATTGTAAGCACTCAATCTCTTAAGTCCCTTCAAAGGGACTCAAGCTAGAAACATAAAATAATTGGATTGTTTTTGTTATCATGATTTATTGCCTATAGAATTTGATATAAAATATTGTTATATAATTATGATAAAAGGATACATATACAATATATGAATTAGATTAAGAATGTAAATGATGTACAAACCAGTAAAAAATTCCATTATAATAATGTTTCATTATCTATTTCTCATTATGAGTTCAGATCCAATGGAGTCATCATTTTGGCATCCTTAGTTCTTCAACATTGTGATCAATAATATCTGTTTTGAGTTGAAAAAATCATTATTATTGTATTAAATACACACATGTCACTAAAAATGGAGTTATTTTTCCATATTCATGAAACAATGATGGAAATTTTGATGGCCCATTAAATTCTAATAATTGAAATGGGTTATAGTCAACACATCCCAATTGATTGAAAATTTTCTATATAGAATAAAAATAACTTGAAAAAGAGGGAAATAACATTTATTAAATGTATCCATCCAAAATAAAACTTTCTCGATGATTTTTTTCCACATAATATATAAAATTTCCATAATACCTACGAATAAAATAAATCAAATTAAAAAATTAATGTTTTAAAATATTTAATTAAAATTTTATAATATTTTAATGGGAAAAATTACAATTATGTACCTATCAATGGGATACAACCACCGATAATTTACTAGACCTACAATTTTATTTTCCTCAGAAAAATGCACCATCAGATGAATCATCCAAATAAAAAAAATTGAGGGAAGAACACCCCAATATGACATAGCATCTGCAAAAAAAATTCTTAATTTTTATCTAATTTAGTGGAGTATAATTTATTTTAACAAATTTTTATAAATAATATGAAAATTTATATTATAATGGAGGAAATTTTAACAAGAATAAAATTATGCTTTTCTTAATTTATAAAGTAATACTTCAATACATGTGAGTCATGTATTTTCAATAAATGTATCATTAAAAATTGAAATCAAAATATATTGAACCATTAATAGAATATCCATTAAACACATTCAAAAATAATTATTCTCTGATGGAAAATATCATTTTGATGGGTTTTCATTACAATAATAGATATTGGATACATGCCATTATCATTTGTCTGTAGATCATGTTTGGTGTTTTTTTCTCAAAATAATTTATGATAATTTAAATGATCCATTGATTTCCCCTGTTCATAAATCAACATGAACAAAAAACCATCACACACATTAGTTTCAATGTTCATAATGTTACGATTATGACATACCATGTTAAATTACTAATTATCAAGTTGGAAAAATATTTACCTTTTCATCCATTGTTTTTCATCAATTATAATTGGTTGTGTTCTAAATATTTTTCCACTATCATTCACCTACACATATCTTCCAAACAGTATATCAACATATTATATTAGTGTCAGGATCTATGATTCTTTAAAAAAAATTCTGTGGAAGCATCTAATCAGTTTTTACAATGAATCACAACTTATTAAATCAAATTAATTGATATGTATCATGGATGTATTGATAACACATTAGAGACCACATTCTATTACACAAATGGTGAAACTGATACAAAAAATCAATGATAAAATCTATGAAAACCAATTTAGAGTGTATGTTTCAAACAAATAAATTTCGTTTTCTAGTAATGACTATAATGGTCTACATATTAGTATCATGATTTTTGAATATTTCTATCGTATATGTATCACATTATTCTATTCCATCATTTCATGAATCTAGTAATTAGGGAATAAGAAGTCGAAATTAGACATCAATCTTATTTCCTAAATTTTGACATCATGAAATAATATCGATATGATAAATGTAGTCTATTTTATTCAGATCCATTGATGTGAACTATAAGGTATCAAAACAAATAACTAAATGTTTTATTTTTTACTAAATATCCCAAAATCATTAAATCCTTAAAATTATAATTATAAACACATATTTATAGGATCATAATAGAAATTTTAATTCAATTAACAATGTTATTCAAAATTTTTTGAATCTATAGGATATCACATGATATCATCATTATTATTTTTAAAATAATTAAACTTCATAAGTTAAGTGGTTTTTGATGGCACAAAAATTATCATCATCCATAGTTTTAATGGGATGTAATGTAAAACAACCACTGTAATTTTTATTTATTTATTTCATTATATTATTATATAGAAATATTAAAAATCATTATTTACTAATTTCCAGGTAGAAGTGCTACTTTTTTATTCAGTTTTCTATATTTGAGTATGAATTCCCATAATGAATACAATCATTATTGAATGCATGTTAATTCTTATAATTCATTCAATGATTTTAAATAATCATATTCATCTAATAATATGTTACCAGGTTCTTAATTTCATCAAATGAATCAAAAAAGTTCATATATCATTTACATAACCATATTTGTAATTCCATATAAACATTTTATTCTGTCCAACATCATAAGAGATTAAAACATTAAATATTTCTTAAATTTTGCATACAATTCAATATTTCCTTCTACAAATTATTTTGAAAACATATTTGTTTTCCATGTTGAGTTTTTTCTTATATTGGTTTCCTCAACATCATTCATTAATATATTATCATGTTGACCAGGTTATCCTTTAGTTCAGAAAAAATCATGAATATTTAAAACATCAAAAATTGAATCACATGATTTGTTACATTATTGATGATATTTACCTGCTATGATGAACACACCATTTATTATGTTTCTCATTTCATTTTGCACTTGTGTTCATTCTCTTATTCATTTGGACATTATAAAAATTTGTTGGATTTTTCTATAACATCAATTTCTCTATTCTAAATCCAATATAAATAATTAGGTGTAAATTATTTCAATATCATTCTTATTTATATTTCATCTCTCTTCGAACATCATCTAAACCTTTATTTTAGATATCTACATTTGACTCTCTAAACCATAGATTGATTTTTATATGTACAATCCAAATACATGTTATAACTCATAACATAATCAGATGTGTTCTGAGTTAGGGTAATCGACATTTATCCATATGTAGTGGACATCCTACACTATAAAGTAGAAAATATATTTATATTATTATATATGATAATAAAATATAATAATTTTCTAAATATATTAATCAACCATAAACACCCCTAAAACACATTTATTTCAAAAATATACTAAACTAAAATCATTTATTGAGAATTAAAATAGGTAAATTATCAATACTAAATCTATGAATTTTTTTTTCTAAAATATAGAGAATATAATCAACTAAATAGTAATAGGTAAAAATATTATATATCTCACTGTAAAAAAGGTGGTGGTCTGTGGCATAGTGGGAGTGAGGGAATAAAAGAGAGAGATTCAGACCTGTGGATTAGTGTTAATATGATCTGGTGTTGAGGGATATCTGGGGGTGGCCATTTTAGAGAGGGTGCAACATTAATAATCAACAATGGGAAAACCAAGAAGAGTCTGACAGAGAGTACTTGTGATGGGGAGTCTGAGGTCGAGGTAGATTTGTCACATCGATCAGGTGGGTGGGGGTGGTCATCAATCAAAATTGTGGGAAAGGCCGATCCCATGAGGCGGTTGAGGTTGTCGATGAGGGAGATTGAAAAGGATATGTGAGTTTATTAACATGTATTAGTTTTTCTAGAAAACAATATAAAATTTCCATTTTTAATTTTTTTAGACGTAGGTTTTTTTTGAATGGGTCTCAGAACATTGAAGATTTTGAAAAGAATCACTATGAAATGGATGAAGAGTATATAGTATTGGTTTTATAAATTGAAACTATTTGGTACGTTTCCTAAACATACATGAAAAGTAAATATAGAAATTTTGATGGATCTTAGGAGATACACCCTTGATTAGAAAACACCTCACAGAAAAAATTAATGTTGGTAAAAACATAGGGGATCACTACTAGGGTGAATGGGGTATACCTAACCCTAACTGGAATAACCCACTATGATCATTATCTCGCACCTAGATATTTAGTTAAATGATTTATGACTCATCCAATGTTATAATGAATTATTTAGGATCACACCTAGGGAAACAATAATTGATCCATGAACACTATCTGAGACTATTACCATAGTGAGGATAAGTGATACCATGATTTGGACAAGAGGTGTCATTATACCCAAATAGAAATAGACTATGGTAATGAACCCATGTAGATATGGACCATGGGAACACATCTAATCTCACAAAAGTTCTTAAATGTGATGAGAATGTTCTCTTACAATCCATTTAATTATTAAATGGTGTTTCCCATAGGTTAGAAGACATGTACCTTGGAGTTTGGTATATATAGGGCTCATTGTCCCACATGGAATGCATTTCTCAAATATAAAAAATTTTCATTAACATTCATGTTGTGAAAATAGTAGTATGGAACTCATAAAATCATCTAGTGTAATTCATGTACAATAGCCCATGGGCTTGTACTAAATGTTTAACCATGTACATTGTCTTTGTCCAAGTTCCTTCCAATGTATACAGGGCATAGCCAAAATAACACGGCATATAAGAGATGATAAGGCAATTGATGTGGGAAATCTTCCAAATCCCCCTTACATTCAAAAGTACACAATGTGTTTCATGGAAAATATGTAATGTTGGGAAGCATGGTAACATTAGTGTTTACTCTTAGTACACATATATTTTTCTATGTTACATGGAATGTAGTCACAATACATGCTGTGTGGGGTAACTTGTCCTCCGAGGTGTGTACATCCCATATATTCTATGTTGTTCACCATGGGATACACGATACACTATATAACGCAAACAACTTGTATCAATACAATGATTTATGGGAATCTACTTCACTTAAATTTTGATCGAGCTACCTCAGGGATAGATAGCATGGTGGCCCACCGCACGATGTGTGATATTGAACAATGTGTGAATCCTATCCCACTCTATGAGTATGTAATGTATGGGGTATGTTCCTCTAAACTACATGTAATGTAGATATAAATTTACTAGAATTCATAATTCTTTTTGTTCCTTCACCCAAGCACCATAGCTTCCCATGACCCCATAGGGAAACACACTACAGTGTTCAAAACAATATTTATCAGGAATATAATATCTATAGTGGTTGGGTTCCATCTACCCAACATATTATTTAACATATATCATTACATTGTGTCACTAAATCACCAGTCTCATGGCCCAACCTCTTTTTATCTATCAGATGTTCGTCTGTCATTCCGAGTGAAACATGATCTTACACTTGACCTAGACTCTGAACCTGTGGAATCGATGTGATGTTCCAATGAATTATTTTACAACGATAAACAATTCATATATGTTGAATTTGTATCTGAATGTAATATTGATGATTATTTTGTGATGGATATGGGGATTAATCCACAAAAAATAATTTTTTTAATGAATCTTATCTATTGTTCAATTTAACCATAATTTACTGTCACGAAGTCTATGAATGAAGAGGAATGATAAATTATAATAAAAAATAAAACATAAGGAAATAATTTCCAACATTGAAAATACATTATACCTAAACATAAACATTTAGAAAAATAGATAAATGTTCATCATGGAATAAACAAATACATTATTAAACAAACAAAAGAATCCCACATCCATTCAAGATTCATATCACCCACTATTTTAGGTAATAAATAATATATTAATGTTTTAAACTATATAAAGTAAATGGGATAGTATTTGGAAAGATAATAGGAGTTTGGAATAGTATTTACGGATTTTACACAGGTGCATAGTTTGAGCATAGTTAATAGAAACTGTGAAACACCTCTACAAAACTGTGTAAATGGAAAAAATGGACATAGGGTAGGTGTACCATTGCGGCATGATTTGGCCAAACCATGTATCCACCTTTGTGAAACAATTATTGTTTTCAATATCAGTAAATAACACATTTTCTTCATGTTTTTTAACGACCAGAGAAAACCATGAGAGGGGTGTCTTAACATAGTAGCACTTGCAACGTTAGTGCATGGTTTTCTTAATTGTGTGTCACAACTGTGATGAGTACACATGACACTCCATAATTTGGGTATATAATCCAAATTATACATTTAATATCTCTTTTTTCACAAATCATTATTCTAACACTATTTAAACTTCTCCAAAATGTTGTGGAGACTCGTCCCTTTGATTTGGGAGGAATCTATTGGAGATTCTTTGGGTGATAGAGGCCCAGATTCCTTGATAAATTTCTATTCCTTGTCAATTTACCTTAGTTTCATCTTATTAACTTCCTTGGGTTCATGTATCTAATAAATAGGTGATATCCATGGTGTTTTCTCGTAATCATGATTGGATATGGGTTTATTTTGTAATGGGACAAATTCTAATGCTTTTTTGGATGATATAAGCCATGTTTTTCGAAATATTTTTGTTATTATTCATTTTAATCATTGTTTTTATGATATTGGTGGATTAAATCTCAACTAATCATATTAGAAATTAATATAAATATTTTTAATTTATTAAATTTCTTGATTTTAATCATTTTTTGAAACTTATGATGGAAACTCTCTTTAGTGATTGTTTATGAATTTATGGAAATTGGGTATTTTTGGAAAGTGAAATTATTTTCCTGATTTTGAAATGATGGTTTTATTATTTTTGTTTTAATTCCTATAAACATTTTTGTAATTTTTTTTCATTATAAATATTTTTTATTAAAATGGGTTGACATGATTGGTTTAGCGTGGGTTTGGAATAAATGGTTGTGTGCGAGTTTAGTGGGATGGATAATGGTCGTGAAGTACCACTATCAATACAGATGAGTATAGATGTGAAGTTCCACCATCAAGGGTAACACAAATATTGAGAATTAATTTGTGAATTTGTGGAATGTAATGAATTATGCCATAGTCGAACATGAGAACTGGTTTTAAAGAATTTTTTGGATGACTTCCTTGAAAACATTATTGTTTTCAAAAATGATGTGTCTATGATATAATGTTCATAAATTATTTTATATAAATTGTTATAATTAAATGTTATAATATCTTTTCACCAGTTTAATATTTATGGAAATCATTTTTAAAAAACTTAATGAGTTTTATACTGCACCATATTTAGGCAATTTTACGCAATTCCAAATATTTCTTTTTGACACCCACACTTGGGGGTCCTGGATAATTTGAAATGGAAATCAAATAATTCCATTTTAATATGAAATATAAGGATAAATAATAGAAGGAAGTTTTTTCTTATGAGTGAAAATAGAAAAGGGACCAATTGAGGCTACAAATTATAAATCCATCATGGATCACTGATGTGCATGGTTATCCACTTCGTGGACATATCCATGATATAAGTAATTTGTGGGTAGGAGATGATGATGCCAACCCTGAAATATGAAATTAAATCATCCATGGGAATGAGGAGGGGATATCTTCCCCATGTATAGTGCTCTCCTATGAACTAAAATGGTTCATGGGTAAGGTGAAACCATCAGCTTCCCATGAACGAAATGAAGTCGTTCACCGGACTGAGGAGATAATTCTCACCTCTGCAAATGATGGACTTGTTCCCTTATTAACTAAGTCATAAATTGAATGGGTATTTCATGTGGGATTCCAAAAAAGGTGGCTTATGGCCTCATCAAGGAGGTACAACCACACTAGGTTCCATTTCCTATGTTTCCCTGTAAAGAGATCTCATGGGGAGAGGAATTGAGAGATCAAAGGATAAAGGAATCAACAGATCATCAAAATAGAGAGATCGATAGTGCTGAAATCTTTGGAATATTCCTAAGATTAAACATAGGTAAATCTCATATGAATATTATTAAGGTTTGTAAAATAAAACAATTGGATGTTTGGGAACTCAACACCATTCATGGGCATACTTTCCACAAGGCACAAATCCAGAACCACCATTTGTAACCACGAATCACCCATAAAAAATAACTATGCATGTGAAACTATATCACCTATAAAAAATCACTACATTGTTGGAACCCAACCCCACACAGAAAATAAATACATGATAAAAACATGATCCCATGTTCAAACATGATATGAAGATGGTATCTGGCCTTGAATAGAAAAATGCTTTGGGGAACGAACACAGGCCTGCATACCAAAATTTTATAAAATTTCAATCATACCCATAAAGAACCATGCCACGTATAGAGAATTCCATCCAGCATAAATCAATTTCAGGAGACATGGGGAATCTTAGGGTGTTCCATGTGGCTCCAGTCACCCCTTCGACCATATCATTAGTCCAATGGGGACCCCTCCTCGAACCAGTCTAATGGCCATGGGGAAAGAATTTTTTTTCAAATCCACAAGACTCTTATTAAAAAACCATTTGAAGCATCAGTTTTACCTTTTGAGTTTAGAAAAACATGTTATGAAAATATATTTTCTTACATATTATCAATTATTAATCCTCTTCACCTTCACTAAATATATAGTCATATAGATAAAAAACATGAATATCTTGGTTTCCAAAATATAATACGATACATGTAAACTCAAATACCGATTTCTCATTCCATATGTTATCTACCACCATCCATTAGAAGATGATGTGGGATGTGTGCTCTTCACATCCACTACCTATTATTGTTTCTCACACTGATCATGAATCACATGGGCTTAGTGGTTGGTAGGAATCATGAAATCCACATGGTAATAATGAATGGTCCTTCTCCAAAGACTTAAGCCCTGACATCAATTTAAATGGGCCTTGAGAAGGTGTAAGCCCTGATCACATCCAGTAAAATGGGAAGATCTCCAGAAAACCCCAAATCACCCAGCTTTTATATGCCTCTATGTAACTATCAGACAAAATTACGAGGGATTTTGTTCTCAAATAAATTGGATTCATAGGAATTCTCTTGGATGTAAAATCCTGAAAATGAACCCCACCCTAATGTTGTCGAGTCCATAGTCATGGTAGGTTCATATTATCCTATGAGACTATATATATATAGGGTATCTTGGACTGTATTGGTTTAATCCCCACACCATCCTTATCCAAGAACCCTTTCGCTTGGATGTCTGTACCACATGGCATTAAATTGCATGGTCAAGTCATTGTTACACAACCATAAAATCATACGTGTCCAGAAAAGATACACCAAAATACATGGGTTATGTTCACTCTCATGAGGATATGAAGGAATCCCATCTTGTGGGTTTGATCCCAGCATCAAAACTACTTCTGTCTTGACATGATAATGATAAACACCAAAGCTCCACATCATATGACTCAAGAATAGAGTCTTCCAAATTAACAACTAAGGAATATATGACATGTCAACTAAATGGAGACGTTGATATAGAACCAAATATTTATAAAAATACCTTTATCAATAGATAACCTCATATATGTATAGATGATTATGAGCCCACGTGTATTCATTTTCTGTCCTTACTTATGGGTAATTAGGAAACAGTTGATTGGGAATTAACCACAGATTCATGAATATATGAAAATTACATACATATATAAAAGTGATCTAGAACAGGAGATAGTTCCCCCTAAAAGGGTGTGATGATCCCTATATCCCATGCTCTCGACCAATGTGAGCTCTTAAGAGACATTGGCCATGTACCCCCAACGAATGCTTTCCTCTAGAATGTGGGTCCATGAATCAAGGATATAATAATCATTGGATATTTTTAGCTCCAAGAATAAACTAATTGGGGAATATCAATGTCCTATTATTTGATGTTAATTAGTTCAAACCATTCAACCACCAAAAATAAACTGCTGATGAAATAAATGCACCGTAATTTCAAATAAAATGGTAGACCAAACAAGATAGATGTAACTATGACACCTTCATTAGAAGATAAAAAAGAAATATTTCTTAGTATCCATCACAATATTTGTGTTCCAGATACACACATGTCATTAGGTGAAACAATAACTATGAACCTGACATGAATCCTTAACAATAATTTTGGTGTTACCATGCATCAATCTCCTTCTACATCCAATGTAGAAGAGGGCCTAATAAGAGAAACAATTATTCTAGTGATAATGAGATGCTACATTTATAAGGGTTTGTTTTCAGTACATGTCACACATATTTCAGAAAACATATAGATAAACATTCAAACCAATGGAATCTTGATAGTTTTCTTATAAATGTGTGTCTGATAGTATACCGGAAGCCCGATCCTTGAAAAATAACATGACTCCATCACCCACCGAAAATCTTAAATGGTGGGTTTCAAATAAAAAGGTTATGGATAACCCTCAAAATGATACTTTCCCCACCAGAGAGGTATCATGGAATGTCATCTTGGATATGAAGCCCCATCAGTCATCCATCCAATGATGGTTTACTGTGTAGAACAAGGCATCTCAATTGACCATCTACAACAATTTCACGATCATATCCCTCGAATGTGACAATATGTATTTCTATTATCTTATAGGGGATGATGTAGTCGTAAAAAATGATTGAATCATTGAATCACACAGGTCCATCCCTTAACCGCCCACCAGCGATCATCGCCAACATCAACATTTTGTCCAATATCCCCACTCTATAGAAGATAATTCCCCAAGGGTACCTGTAGAATTCCAAAAGACTCACATCCCTCAAACAAACCATAGGGGTAGGCAATCAGACTATCAGAAATAGGACATCAACTTAATTCAGGAGGGTCAAATCCTATATTCATATTCTTCTTCAAATAATGAGAATACATATATACATTCTCCCTATTACAAATCCCATCATGCAAATATGGTGGAATATAATGAGAAAGCTCAAATTCCTATCAATTCTTACAAGAACCACCATGGAAATAGGGAAACATTTATAGTAGATGAAAATACAGGCCAATGAATATGAATCACATCATCCAAATAGGGTGGAAAATGGGAAAATTCAAACCCAATCTCGTGAATATGAATCCCACTTGTTGAATATGGTGGAACTGAATTACAAGTAGAGTCAAATTCATACAAATGCATATCAATCCCATTATCCAAATAGGGTGGAAAATGAGAAAATAATAATTCCAACTCATGAATATGAATCCCACATATCAAATATAGTGGAATCAAAATACATGTAGAGTCAAATAACTATAGATTCATGTTGATTCCCATTGAAAAATACTGCAGAAAATGAGTAGAAGAAAATTCATGCTCCTCAATATGAATCCCACTAGTCAAATATGATGGAAACTAGAGAAAGAATTTGTTGTCTCAAACCTATAAAACATAGGGAGTCTCACTTATCCTTCCCCACATGGGAGATCTATTAGTTCCCACTAGCTAAATATGGAGGGTCAGAGAAAGAACAAAATTTTTCCCCAACATCAAAATAATAATTTTTCCCCATTACAGGAAAAGACATCTCACAATACAAATTGTAAATGATGGTGGATTAGAGATCAGTTCTCGATAATATTCTTAAGAACTGTCAAGGCATAATCATATCTGTGACAATAACAATGATCCGAGCCCACAATCCTACTCTACTGAGTGGGGTGACTCTCCAACATAATAGGAGGGTCAATCTAGAGCAGAACAGCATCCCTCCTCCTAATGAAGATGGTCTTCAACCATATCCATGATAAATTGAATACAGTATTAGGCACAATTACCCTTTCCATCTTGGGGACAGTAGTCCACCATGTATGACACTTTAGGGTAGACATATATCTATACATAAACTCAAAATTCTGAGCAACATACCCTGACAACATTGTAGGGGTTACTTGGAGAAACACACACACATGAATGTCATCATGCACTAAAAAATCCCCATCTTCCATCAATATAGAATGCAAAAAAAAAATCATGCCAAAGGCATATTTAAAATGAAGATCTTATTCATGATCTTGCTCTATTTTAATCTAGAGATATTAAATCCATGAAACACTTATCAATGGGGAATCAAGATCCTACCAATCGGTTTCCATGTTTTGATAGCTATAGTAGAAGATGTGAAGGTCCTCCCAAGAATATTCTTACCATCAAATCTGAAGTTCCTCCTCAGATCATGCACTATAAAGACTTACATTATGGTAATAAAACTATTTCTCATGAGAGGCTATCATTTTATGAGTGACATGGTATCCCTCATCATAACAATAAGATAGAAGAACGAGAAATCCCTCCCTCCCTTCCATCTACCCTGATTTTCCTCCCTTGGATTTACACTACTGATATTATCCCTTTGTTTGAACATCATTTTGTTATTGTAGCCCGCTCCATGATATCATCAAATGTTAATTCCATCCCCATAGTGGAATGTTATTTCAATAAGAAGGTCGTTCTCTTAATCTATTCCTCCCAGGAACTACATAGAAAAAAATCCCACTAGTCGTATAACAAATTATGATGGAACAATTCGCAATTGTAGCAATATCTGTTATGTTCTTCCAAACACTTGTAATCTATATTAGCAATAAATTCCTCCCCATTGATGAATCATATAAATGAAATGCCTCATAATCTGAGAAACATGGAATGATGAGTTAAGTATGTTAGATATGCTATCGATAAAAAAGTGACATCCTTTATCTACCTAGAGATGGACGGGGGATATTTTCATCTTCAGAGCCACCTCAGGACCATTCACATATCAACATGACCCCCATTATCATCAATATTTATGATAAAATTATCCAAAATGTTCATATTGGCCAAATTAAGTAGAGGATTCCTCGGTATAAGAACAAATTGATATGTTTCTCATGAGAAGATAATTATTCAAGGATTAAACACCAGTTTTGTTTTCGCTCACAACCAATTCATTGTTTGATATAACAAGATTGTTTTTTCGAAGAAGTCATACATACATTCATATCAATATATAGAAAACAATCTTCCAGTTTAATGAAAAATTATTTTCCAATGATCCGTATAAAATCCATGTGAATATATTGGAAGAGGTTTATCATAAATCAACCTAGAATCACTTATAGTGGTGTAAGAAATATATCTCGCTATCATGGCTCCATGTGCATCATAAATTACAACATCTTATAGGTGATGTACCATCGGGTGTTCATATCCAGGGATGAGGAGAACAAGGAGCTTTGTATTTTAACCAACTCCATATTTGGAAGACCCAACTTGAAATATCATAATGTGATGAAATTACCCAAGGATGGAGATAAAATTAAATCTCTATTTAGTAATGGAAAAATAATCAACAAGAACCTTACTTTAGTAAGAATGAAAATTTCATGTCCTAATGTGATAATGTCATTGAAGGAATTCTAAAGTAGGATACCGAGAACATTTATTACGATTCTCGCTTAGGGGAATCCAATCATCAGGCATTTTCAATATCCTATATAGGGAATAATTCATGTGAAGATCTTACAGATAATATATCAAATACCTCAATGGGAAAGCTAGAGATCATGAAATTAGAAATAGCAGTATCATCTTCCATAGTAAAACATAGATGACAACTCACAGGGCTGTGATATTTTTAACACAAAAGTCAAATGTAAGGTCAAAAAATCTGGATGGAGGTACAATAACATGTGAATAGGATCAAACCCATGTAACAGGGTTGGGGGTATTTTTTTCCTCAATCACTCTCCTTCTGAAAATCAGTGTATTCCAATTCAAGAAGAATGAAAAATAGAGAGGTCTCATGTTCTATGGTGTCTCGTCAATCATTCATTATAGAAGGCATGAATACATGAATGGTTGTATACAAGACTTCCTTGAGTTACCCATAGACAAGTGGACAAAAGAGGATCCCAAAATGGAATGAGATGATCTAATAAAGGGTGAAAAAAACCCTACAATTCAGCATTTAGTACACTGCCCATCATGTTTTATTCATCGGTAAATTTAATGGACATCAATCATATGAGCCACACAAAAAATGATACAAACTAAAAAGTGAATTGATATAATGGTTAACTCCATAATATGATCCATAATAATAATGAAGGTTTTCATACACTGAACTAGTGGTCCACCATGAATCTGGTTATTGCCCAGTTGAATCATCTAGCAACACCTCAATGAATCCCTAAAAGGAGGAAGGAAAAAATCATGGTCGCAGATGACCCTTGGTCTCCATCTCCTGGAAAAAATCCCCATACACTTGAGTAATGATTTTCTTAGAAGAAGGAAGAAATGAAATAATTTAAGTGCTTGAATTCTACGATTATATAATGATTTTTTCCTATTTAATATTCTCCTAATGAAGAGCATCAAACTATTCTCCTAATGGTTATACATCCACTATAAGTGTTTGCCCAGGATAATGAACCATGTTCAGGACCACCACCTAATACGATACCTGATACATTAACCTACTTGTACCGAGTCATATATAGATAGCACAAATTCCCTTCATTGAGGTAACAACTAGCATGAGTATAGGAAAGTCCTCAAAAACTTTCTCTCACTGAACATCCACCTAAAATTCCAGCAAAACCATCACATCCAATATTTGGACTTGTTATTCCCTTCCATGCTCAGGATAAAATGGATACACATCGAGCGATTACAAATACCATCAAGTCATCGGTATCATGATTGGAATCCATAGAAGGATGAAACTCGCTTATATAGCTAGAGTAGGGATCTTACCCAAATTGGGTATGTAATACTCAACCCCCACCAAATTTTGGGAACATCGTGGTCGCAATATTCAATGATTCAGGTGACACAAAACAACATCTGATTCATTATCCATCCTACTGTGATCCTGTAATGAGAACCCCATATAGAAAATAAGCATTCAAACACAAATTATTCACATAGTCATTGCACGCTTTTTCCATTGTATTGAACTCACATTTTTAAGATTAGAAAATAACATGATGGGAGGACCTCCAAGGACATTTTCTTTTCCAGATTATCCCGACACTTCCAAAGATGATAGTCAATGACATCTTGAACTGAAATAAGATAATTAATGAGATTGTATCATAATTCATTTAAATTTGGAATGGAATGACATACTCTTTGAACAGGCCGCTCCCCTAGGATGAAATGTTTTCCATGTGCATTAATAACCTTGGAGATGAGCTGAGAACGCCACTCATAAAATTAAAATATAGATGTGGGTTTTGATATTTCTCCTCCACATCCCAAAGAATATATGAATAATTAAAAAATAATAAGATAAACTCATGGGTAGACCCTATATCCCCAGTAAAAATATTATATGTATTTTATGTAACCTTCATCACTCCATAACTAGCCCATGCACCTTCCCCAGCTCTGAGGCCTACTACATATCATACAACCCCCCTGGGATCCAATAGAACCCTCTTCATTAAAAAGATAAGAATAGGGGTCCCATGAAGAATCTGTTTGAGGAATATATGAATAATACATACTCAATAAAAGATTATCAAGTACATGGTTATTTCATAGCCAACATGAGCTACAATTTATTCCATCTACCACTGCCAAAGAGATTCGAAGAAGTCAGTCTTATCGACCAGAAAAAATATTACCCCTTTTAATAGATAAATGAAAACACCATTTATGAGTTTTTCATCTTTATGTACCCCCATAAAAGAATAAAATATTCTAGGGAATATAATCTAGAACTCATGCCAGTTCATGTGGAATATTCTTTTATCTTCAATGCTGATGAGGGAGAAGATTAGAATGATATTGTTAATAAAACGTATTAAGAGTTTGATTGTCGTTGAATAAAAAACATTCAACCAATATTATGGTATTATACAAGCACAGTTGAAGAAGAAAACTATACCAACAACTACTGCTACTTTAACAGAGATGACATCCTCAACACCACAACCCTACAAAATATGGTACTCTTGGAAGTAGTTGGACCAAAAAATACTGGATAAAATTGTAAAGATATGAACTCCTGTGGAGGACAATGTCATCCTTGACCTAGTAGATTTTATTCAATTATATCTAAAAGCATGATCATCTCTAGGAAAAACAGAATCACCATAAGTAGTAAGTTGGGCCGATTCATCGTCTGATAAAGAATTGATCTTCAGCTCTATTAATATTATTCACTAAATGGTTTCTTTTTTGGAAGGAGTATTGTTATGAACTCGAATTCCCCACAACCAATCAGGGAACTAGAGGATGAGGCCACATGAGCTAGGGATACCATGTAATATGAATATTGGGGCAAAACCAATATTATGCTCACAACCCTTCTCAAACCATCAATGTTGTATAAACGTGCAGAAGTTCCCTTTAGTGAACCCAACGAGAACACAATAATTCACCTACACTTGAAAAAATCCACACTGACTCTATCATTTTGAAATATCCATCAAAAGTGGAATAGGATTCTATCCACCCTCATTGTGTAGGTAGAGCTTTCTAGCCCAATCAACAAATAATATAAGAACATACAGGTCCTTCCATAAGGGCCGGTCCATTTACATCCAAATCTCAAGCCCCTAAAGTTCTTATGGGAGAGTAGCCTCACACAAAGAAGTGTTATCCATTATTTAAAAATATTATATCCTAAAATAGTTACCCTTGTTCCTTGCCATGATTTCTATACTTTATGACCTGAATCTACCAAAAAAACTCAAGGTAGTTCTTATAGAATCTTTTCTATTCCCTCAATTGTTTGAAGCTCATGTTTCTAGAACTGAATTCTATCAGATAGAGACCAACCCTTGAAAATTCCATTCATTTATCTCCTTCTAGTATAAAAATGAATACTCTATTATGTAGGAAAATATAAAATCATTATATGTGAATATCATAATCAATGGTATTGATGGTATACGTTTCATTATTGAAAAATTATATAGAGTTAATATAATCCCATTTCGAACACTTCATTGGATGGGTTTCATAAAGTATAACATGACCCCTTCTACCACTAACTAGTTAGGTTATGGAAAATTTCAGTAATAACTGTTAGGCTGACTCAAGATGAAAAATATTTTAGGGAACTCATATCTGATTCAATAGAAAATTATGGTTCAAAAAAACATAGCCTTCTAGATTCTCCTAGAAAGGAATGGGTTACATCAGCACACACCGATTCCATCATCCTACACCTAGTGTATCAAATATTGCATTAATGGGAAAATGGGACACTAACATGGCCATGTTTGAATCATGTTTCTAAAACTATATTGATGAAGTATTCTATGAGATAAAAGGGATGAAACCCTCGATTGATGTTATTGATTGGGGAATTACCCCAAAGCAGTTTTCTTATGGTCATAAATGACCCCTTAAAAATGATTGGTGAAGAATTCATATTGCGTATCAAGCATGTTGTGTGTTTGAGTTCAAACACGGGAACACACTCAAAACTCAACCTGGATTCATTTTTAGAATATAAATATTATTGTGTTGTAAAACCACTGAACCCCAATATGATGATCAGTTTTTGGATAGAAACACCTCAAAACCATCTTAACTGTTCCAAAAAATTCATGACTCACTCGTTCTGTTATATGTGGATGAAAAAACAATTTCTTCCCTCTTCCCATCATCTCTAGAAGATCAACCACTATCAACTATGTCAGAATAAGTCACTTCCACAACTGAATAAAAAAATCTCATCTCTTCTACTAATAACGGAGAGATCATATCAAAAATTGATTCCCTATAGGAACAGTCAGAAGAATATGATGAGGATAAAGTGGTAAATGAAGAAGACTATAGGGATTCCAATACAACATTCATGGAATATGTTTCTACCACCATTGATAATCTCAAAGAAATAAATATGGTAATAGAAGAGGATCCAAAACCGACCCTAGTTAGTGAATCCACATATTCTATAGAGTAAGCAGTATATAGTACTCTCTTATGAATCATTGAGATGTATTCTTATTTATGTACACAGAAATATAAACACGAATTTTTTTGTAAAGATTGTGGTTGAGGATGAAAATATCATCAGAGTAAACGTCATTCGGGAGGTCTGGTATCCCTTATAACTAGACAATTTAATTCAATTAGAAATGGATAATGGAAAAATAATAGTTTTCGTCAATTTTAGAGATCTCAAAAAACACTTCCCTAAATATGATTTCTCAATATTGATTATAGAAATACTATGAAAAAACATATATATCAAGATATCATTTTCATGGGCAGATTTTTAGGAAATAACCAAATTTGAATGCCTTAAGGATAAGAAGATTCCATTGGATTCAGGCGAACAAGTGACTATTTTGTAACCAGGTAATGCTATTTGGTTTGAATAATGTTGACAACACATATCCACTTTCCATGCATCACATATTCCTGACCTTCCTAGGAATGTATTTCATGTCATAAATTGATGACAAGGTCATTAAATCAAAATAAAATTCATAGTATCTATTAGATATTGACATCAAATTCAACAAATTAAGAAAAACTGTTTTGAAAATGGTCCCCATAAAATGTGATTTTGGGGTCAACATGGGGATGTTCGTCAAAATATTCATACACCATTACTATATCGAAGTTGACCTCAGGAAGAAGAAGGATACCCATGGCATTTCACCTCCTCATAACCTCACGGAGTTGGGGGGGAATTCCAGGAAACATAGACTATATTCAACACTTCCTTGACTGCCTTTTAAGAAAATTATTTCCATTTAACTAGTTGATAAAAAAGACGATGAATATGAAGGGACTACCAATATTCGGGGTGAATTTTAATGTCCCATGAAATATATTTTAAATTTTCATGTTCTAATTCCACCCATCAATGTAAGACCTCTTATTTTTATGTGAATTCCCTATAACGATCCCTAGGATCCCTCCTAGCACTAATGAGTTTTTTCAAAATAAAAAATATCCTTTAATCTCTCATCTGATCCATGATCAATGCTGAGACTCATAACTCATACATCAAGTTGAGAATTCTAGAGTTGGTATTTCCGGTCCATAAATTCAAGAACTGCATATAACATCATGATGTTCATTTGATCTCTTGTTGAAACACCCTAAAGAATATTCTCATAGGTCTAATGCTATCTAGATGTATATCATGTTAGTATATTATCCAACAACAATTTTACATTCACTTATGGCCTCAGAAATCCATCAAAGTCCAACAATTAACATATTTCTTATCAGAGGAACCATCAATAGATATTCATTAATTGAATGAAAAAATACCTAATGATGAGATTTTTTTTGTAAAGGAAGATCTGAAAACAAGGCATAAGGATTGTTATTGTGCATCAAGAAGCCTGATGAAAAAGAGGATGGAAGACCCCAATCTCAACAATGCAAGTTTAGGTATTATGTAGATATCTCTATCAGAGGGGATACTCCCTATAGATCCCTAGACTTTCACTTTCATATCCATTAAAAAAATCTATTTTTTAAATATTAAACGAAAATTATACAGACATTTAAAACTGAGTATATTTTATGATTTATGTTTTGGAAGAAAACTTGCAATTTTACATATTATCAAAGATAAAATATTGAATAAAAGGTGTTGATTAAATTTTTCTCATGCTAGCTTCTTATCGAACAAAAATCCATGAATGTTCTATATGAACCAGAAGATATTTTAGAAAAACATAAGGTGTCAAAAATTACAGTGTAAGGGGTAATTGAAAATCTAATGATATTTGTTTCAAAATACTTATACCTTTGAAAAAATACTTTATAAAATACTATTGAAAATAGCTTTTGAAAGTTGTTTTTGATAATACCATTGGTAAATACTTTTAATCATATATAGTTTTGGAAAACTCATTATAAATCCTTTAAAAAATACTTATAATTTTTAAAACCTAATTTTGAAATCCCATCTCAAAATATAATAGCTTTTTGAAAACTCATTTGAAAATAATTTGAAAAACATATTTTGAAATTTTCTTTTGAAAATTATAATGCCACTAAAAAAATAAAAATAATAACTTTTTAAGATACATATTCTTTTAGAAATGCTTTAATGGAAAATATCCACCCTGCGCCTTAGAGTGTCCTCTCCCTCTCCTTTCTGCGAATTCTACTGTTTTTTTCTTCTTTTTCTTCCTTCCCCCAATGGGCTAGGATCTGGTCAGTGTGGTGGTAGCTTTGTCTCGTGGTGGTGGGATATGTTTAATGTATAATGACCCATACTTTACATACATTGTTAATACTTAAAAATTAAATCATACTTATTACAACATATAACAAAACAACGAAAGGACCATATAGGTATAGTTCTTTAGAAACTGGGAAACATAAACAACTGGTTCATAAAGAATCTACTTTGCCTCCCATTTATTTCATCATATTTAGAGTCCCTTTTTGGAATATTCTACTTAATAACCTTCTTCCTGACATGGGGAAATAAAACATACAAAAGGGTGAGATCAAATGCTTAGTAAGGGTAAAAAAAGAAATATCAATCACATCATTTACATAAGAACATAACTTTTGGAAATCTTATCCTGCAAAAGAGATCATAATATCATAACACAGGATAAATCCTAGAGGTTAAATGTAATCCCAATAATCATAACATAAAACGTGAAACTTTGTGGCATACACATATAATCATAGAGAATCATATCTTATTAGTCAAGACTCATTGCCAAGACTATCTTAGTGGAAAAAGTCCATTTCTGAACCGAGTCACCCTCGTTTCAGTCCTGTTTCACTGAACCGGTATAACCTACCATTCCAGCCATGTCTATCTCATGAGATATGAAATTTTTACCCAATGCATTGGAGGGAGATATAAGTCCCACCCATATCATAATGATACCATTCTTAGGTGTGCCACAAAATCATAAATCATACATCATTGCATAACCCATGTAATAAAAATGGGAATCTTAAACATCATGACATCATAAAACAATTCATATAAGATAAAGGAATTCATAAAAATATTTCCATCACAACATAATCATATCAATGTAATAATAGCGATAAAAACAGAACCCTTTATTATCTTAGATGGAAAATAATTTTGATAAAACACATGAACTCCATTCTTGAGGAAAATATCCTTTCTGCTTCAAAAACATTTTCCTTTCTTAACATGTCATACAATTTTAAACTAAAAGAAGTTGATTAAAAATAAACATGAAAACTTGTAAAGTAAACTTCATGGAAATAATGTTTTAAAAATCCATTCATGTCGTATAAGTTAAAAAAACATTCTTCTCGTACTTTTGTCAGAAAAGTCAAAAAGTACCTCATACGAAAAACGACAAAAGATTCCTTTCATATCTTTTATTAAAAACTCACCGAAGGGTAAAAATGGATTTAAACAATTGTAGGTGGATGGAAATAATATTATATATTGAGGAAACATGGATGTGGATGATAAAATACACCCCAGTAAATACCAAAGTATAAATAATCTCAGATAAAAATGAGATTATGATATTTTCCCTTACCTTAGGTCTGTTTTTCTTCGGAAGTGTCCGAACCTCATGTATAATGATTTAAATAATGTTATTGACTTATTCCAGAATCATAATTATTTTTATGATATCATATATGGTCATATTCTTAGCTTCTTAGTAGTAATATTTCATTGCTACTTGTTATTCGGGTGTTTATAACTTTTTGTTCTTATGCATGTTTTGTCGAATAAATTCTTATTCTTATCTTTAGGTTATAGATACCTCATTTCCAGAATGGTATTAGTGTAATATATATCATATTAATTAATTCAATTCATTTATATAATCTTTATGAAATGAAGATCATGTAGAACGAGTCACATCACATCGTGGAGACGGTATTCCGTACATACGCACGAGTGATGATATCGTTCCTATGATCATGGAATTGTATTGGAGTGTATGTATACTATTTCAGAATTATTATCACTTTATAATAGTCATATATAGTCATTATATACACCATTATACCCATCAAATTATGGTGGTGGTGGAAAATAGATTACACCACGGCGTGGAGATGGTATTCCGTACGTACGCACGCACGATGATTTCTTTTTCCGTAGGATGGATAGATGGTGAAATAGTTTTGTTTCATACTTATAATAACATATCATTATATGAGTGATACTGATGTTATTACTTTATAATGAAACAACTAATGAAGAAGAAGTGGAAGAAGAAATAAAGATGAAAGAATCGGTAACGGACATTACCTCTTCTTTGAAGTGCTTCTTTGAGACCTCCTTTTAGGGGACTAAAATGGGTCTTTGAAGAATACCAGAACCTCTAGGATGTCTCTAGGGAAGAGGAGAGGATGAATTGGCAGGGTTTGGCCGAGCTTTAAGGCTCAAAGTGGTGTGAGGAAGAGGGGGAGGAGGTTTCCTTTTATAAGGGAGGAGAGGGGCACCTTTGGAATTCTTAATAATATTAATTTATAATAAATCTAACCCCAATTAAAACCCTCCATAAATGACTAATATTCTAATATTATATGATATAGGGTTGTAATCTCATCATCCAATCAAATTTAGACATGTTTGGATCTTATTTTAAACCTTATCATTTTGATTTATCCTTATTTAATCTATTTAAGTTTATTTGTGGTAATAAAATTCTAAATTTTAAATTATAACAAATAATTTCTTATTTGTTGTTAATTATCCATAATTGTTTACTTTATAACATTATAGACCATATAAATTTAAATTTATAATTTTTAAATATTTTTGTGATTTTTAAACAATTTTATAATATGTTATTTTTATAAAATAACAATAGTGACAATTTTGACACTATTCATTTATTTGAATTTAAATAAAATATATACAGAAGATATGTTCTAACTAAAATATTTAATAGATTAATAAAAGGTCATATGTATCTATAAAATTAGTGGATCACATTAAATAGTTCATATAATATTTATTTTATTATTTTTAAAACCATTTATTTGGTTTATCTCTTAATAAAATAATTACTACAAAATTTTTGTATAATTATTTAATATACGTATTTCTTGCATAAAAATTTAAAATAAAATCCTATGATGAAGATAATTATATCACCTTTTACAATAATACTTTTACTAGAATTTATCATCTTAAAATCACAATATTTAAATTGTTAGATTTATTAAATTATGAAGGTAACAACTTTGGCATCATTTAAAATAAAATAACATAAGTGTCATAATTTCTTGTATAAGACTCCAAATGGTCACATATTCTACCATTGGATGATTCTAGTTTAAATTTAAATGAAAAATAAGTTTTGGTCAGGATTTTGGGCCTTTTATGGTAACTATTAGTTTAATAAAAAATATATTCTTCATTTTTCACTAGATAATTAATTTCTTCATTACTATTGTGTCACAATTAATGATAATTATTTAATCCCAAAAAATTCTAAATAAATTCTCATGATGTAGATAATTTTGTTAGATTTCTGGAGACTATTCATGTTCTATGTTTTATGATGTTTATCACTAAGTTAAAATTATTATACTTATAAGATTTAAGAGAGTGACATGTTGTCACTTTCTTTTGTTTTAATAATAATTAAATTATTTTCATGGTCAAAAGTCCATAAAATGAATCTAATCTGACCCTTAGTTGATATGGGTTTACTTGTAGCCATAAAATAGAATTTTGGAATGTGTTAGGGTAATCTTATAATATTATATTTACCCTTAATTACCCGATTTACTTTTAACAGTGGTAAAAAAAAGTAAAAAGTTACTATTCACCTAAAATTAATTTTCATCTCATTGAACCAAATTTTAGTCCTTTATATTAACCGTGTCTCTCGGATTTTCGAAATTCCACTTACAGAAGCGGTAAAATTATGTTTTATGAAAAATTCAGTTTTTTAAACTACCACTTAGTGGTTTCACTATTCATCAAAAATTGAAAGTTTTCAGAAAAATACCAAAATTTCACCCTAGACTAATTTCGATATTCTGAATCCAAAAATGAAGTCCATTTTGAAAAATAAAATTTATAAAATTTTAAAAAGTGGTTATTACTATTCATAACGGCTAGTTTTAATACTATTTTAATAGCATATTGTTGTTTAGTGAAACTCGGTATTGCGTACGATGCAAGCTATCGATGAAGGTCGCGATTTCGTGTAAAGAAATCCAAGAATTCATTGTGTAGAAAAAGATTCCTTTGATGATTTATATAACATAAAAGTCTCTGGTGTTACATTATACCCCCCTTAAAATGAATTTCACCCTCAAAATTCGTCACTTTGTAACAAACAGATGAGGATACCTCTCCCTCATCATATCCTCTAGCTCCCATGTAGCTTCTTCTAATTGGTGGTTCCTCCATAAAACTTTCACCAATCGAGTGGTCTTGTTTCGTAGGACTTTTTCGCTACAATCTAGAATCTCTGTTGGTTGTTCTTCATAAGAAAAATCTTGCTCCAGCGGTACAGCTTTTGAGGTAAGTACATGTGAAAGATCAGGTATGTACTTTTCCAGGAGAGATACAGGGAACACATCGTGAACTTGAGAGAGATTCCGTGGAAGCGCCAATCGGTAAGCTACCTTCCCAACATGATCCAGTATTTCGAAAGGACCGATATATCTAGGGCTCAACTTCCCCTTCTTTCCAAATCTCATAACCCTCTTCCAGGGAGATATTCTTAAGAACACTTTATCACCCACTTCAAACTCTAGGTCTTTTCTTCGGTTGTCGGCATAACTTTTCTGGCGACTCTGAGCTGCTCTAATGTGTTGTTGAATAGATCTAACCTTTTATTCCCTTTCATCAACGAGATCAGGTCTTAATAGCTTTCTTTCCCCAACTTCATCCCAGCAAGTTGGAGTCCTGCATTTCTTTCCATAGAGAGCTTCATAAGGAGCCATCTGAATACTAGAGTGAAAGATATTATTATAAGAAAATTCCACCAACGGTAGGTGTTGATCCCAACCTCCTTTGAAATCCATAGAGAAAGCTCTCAACATATCTTCTAGTGTTTGAATTGTTCTCTCAGACTGACCGTCTGTCTGAGGATGATAAGTAGTGCTGAAACTCAACTCTGTATCCAGAGTATGCTGAAGACTTTTCCAGAACATCGAGGTAAATCTCGGATCCCGATCAGATATAATAGAAAGTGGTACTCCATGCAATCTTACCACTTCCTTTACATATATCCTGGAAAGCTGATCCAGAGAGAAATCCTCTCTAATAGCAATGAAGTGTGCAGACTTTGTAAGACGATCAACTATGACCCAGATAGAATTATTGCCTTTGGATGTTTTAGGAAGTCCTGTGACAAAGTCCATAGTGATGTTTTCCCATTTCCATTCGGGTATGGGTAGTGGTTGTAACATCCCCTTAGACTTCTGTCTCTCAGCTTTAACTTGTTGACAAACCAAGCATCGAGAGACATATTCAGCAAAATCTCTTTTCATGTCATCCCACCAGAAGTACTCTTTCAGGTCCCTATACATCTTCGTGCTTCCAGGATGAATAGAGAATGAATAACTATGAGCCTCATCCAGCAGATCCTTCTTTAATTCAGGGATGGGAGGAACACAAACCCGATTCCTGAACTTTATTATCCCATCACAATCAAGGTTTAATTAAAGAACCATTATCACCTTCTTTTGTAACTCGACATCTTCTTTCTGTGCCTCTTTAATATTCACATGTATAGATGGTTGAACATTGATTTGAGAAATAAAATATTTTCCCCTTCCATTATTATTCCAAGATCCATCCTTTGTAAATACATAAATATTGGATCATTTGTGATCCTCATCATGGATAAACTAGCATGGTCTTGTCGACTTAATGCATCTGCCACCTTGTTTGCTTTCCGAAGGTGGTAATGGATTGAGCAGTCATAATTCTTAATCAGCTCCAACCATCTTCTTTGACGCATATCCAGCTCCTTTTGGGTGAAAATATAATTTAAACTTTTATGATTAGTATAAATATCACACCTTTCACCATAAAGATAATGCCTCCAAATCTTTAATGCAAAGATTACCGCAGCTAACTCCAAATCATGTGTTGGGTAATTTTGCTCATGGATTTTCAACTGTCGTGAGGCATAAGCTATCACCATATCATTTTGCATAAGAACACACCCTAATCCCTTCTTGGGTGCATCACTATAGATCACAAACCTTTCTCCACTACAAGGCAGTGTGTGCACAGGTGCACTGGATAACCTTCTTTTCAAATCCTTGAAATTCTCTTCACATTCTTCCGTCCAGACAAACTTAACTCCTTTCCGAGTCAACTTGGTGAGTGGATTAGATAATCATGAAAAATCTTTCACAAAACGTCGATAATATCCAGCCAAACCAAGAAATCTTCGGATCTTAGTTACTGTTGTTGGTCTCGACCATCATTCGATAACCTCTGTTTTTGCTGGATACACAGATATCCCCTCTTTTGAGATTATGTGACCCAAAAATGAAACATTTTGAAGCCAAAATTCACACTTGGTAAATTTGGCATAAAGCTTCTCCTTTCTCAGGGTCTTCAATATAATTCTCAAGTGATCTTCATGTTCTTCATTTCTCTTTGAATAGACAAGAATATCCTCTATACAGACTACCACAAATTGATCAAGATAGTCTCTAATGACTCTATTCATCAGATCCATGAATATATCAGGGGAATTAGTAAGACCAAATGGCATCACTATAAATTCATAGTGTCCATACCATGTACGGAAAGCCGCCTTTGGTATATCCTCCCTTTTGACCATTAATTGATGATACCCTGAACGAAGATCAATCTTGGAAAAGTATTGAGCTCCGCGTAATTGGTCAAATATATCATCAATGCGTGAGATAGGATATTTGTTCTTGATAGTGATCTTGTTATGTTCTCGATAATCAATGCAGATTCTCATTGATCCATCTTTCTTCTTAACAAATAGAACAGGTGCTCCCCAAGGTGACGCACTAGGGCGTATGAATCCCTTACCAAGATTCTCTTGGAGTTACTTCTTCAATTCCTGCAACTCAATTGGGGCCATTCTATAAGGTGTCTTTGAAATAGGCAAAGCACCCGGTACGAGTTCTATTGAGAACTCAACTTCACGATTTGGTGGAAGTCCCAGTAATTCCTCCGGAAAGACATCATCAAACTCCCGTACAATGGAAATATTCTTAATCGTGAGTTTCTCACCAACCATTTGAGATAAATAACCTTCATTTAGTAGAATCAATACCCATAAAATGGAAGAAATTTCCACTGGAAGGTTATGTTCATCCTTGCATCGATAGATGATCATTGATTGATCTAGAATATGAAATGCGACTTCACTTCTTTGGAAATTGATATGAGCTCCATGTAGAGAAAGCCAATCCATGCCAAGAATCACATCAAATTCCACTATAGGAAGGACCACAGGATTTGTAGGAAGCACTTTCCCACAAACTTTGATCGGAGAAGTATTATAAACTTTTGATGCGACTGTTGGGCCATTAGGTGTTGTCACAGCTAACTCAACATCTATTTTTGTGGTAATACGCTGATACCCTTAAAAAATTCTTCAGAAATAAAAGAGTGGGTGGATCCAGAATCAAATAAAACATTTGCTACTTTATAGTGGATGGTAAGTGTACCTTTCACCACATCGTTATCGTACTCCACATCACTGATAGAAATTGCATGTGACATTCCTTTGTCTTTATCCTTAAGAATTTGTTGACGTCGACCATCATCATTAACCCTTGGATCAGGGCATTTATTAGCATAATGCCCCATTTCCTTGCACTTGAAACATTGAAGTGTAGTAGGTTCATTCTGTGTATCCCTTCCTTTGTTTGCATTATTAGACATCTTCTTCCCATCATCACGACATTCAAATGCCCGATGAGCTTCATTTCTACATTTGAAACATTTACTTGTCCTTTTAAGACAACTCCCTCCATGTTTCTTTCCACGCTTTGAGCATAAGGAAAATCTCATCTTCTTTTCAATGTTCTCTTTAGATTTTCCTTTGAATTCCATTTTCCTCTTCTTATCAAACCCATATGACTGATGGGTTACTCCAATCTCCATCTCAACTTTGAGAGCACATCGACTGATTTCCTCGTAGCTGTTGAAGACCCTTATGGCTAACTCCCTTCGAAGACTTGGTTTTATGCCACTAAAGAATCGATCGATCTTAATCTCAGGTTGGATAATAATACCAGAAGCGTACCTTGGAAGTCTTGTAAAATTTTCTTCATAGGTACCAACAGATTCATCATCCTTTTGCTTCAGTTCAAGAAACTCTTTCTCCATCTTTTTTCAGAGAATACGAGGGAAGTACTTATTGAAAAATATGTTCATGAACTCGTCCCATTCCATGGACTCAATTTCATCCCTTTGCCTCGTATTCTTAATAAGATTCCACCATTGATCAGCATCTCCTTCCAAACGATACACTGCTAGGATGACTTTATCATGTTCAGAACATTGAATAACTGAAAATATCTTTTCAGTAGTACTAATCCATTGTTCAGTAACTAATGGATCAGTAGACCCGCTGAAAGAAGGTGGACGCTGCCTCATGAAGGATTAAACATAATGTTGCTCCTTCCTTTGCTCATTTGGAAGTCCTGTATGATTCATAGCTTGAGAAAGATGTGTGAGCATGGCTATAAGAGTTTTCATTCCAGCTCCCATAACGTTAGGTTGCTCAGGGGGACAATCATTGCATTGCCCGTCGCATTCCGCATTAACATGGTTCCTTCGGGTTCCAGCCATTGACTAAAACCAAGAAGAATAGTGTGAGAAACACTAATTATAATAGGAAAACCACATAATCAAGAATAAAATTTCACACTTAAGGTCTTATCATAGGTTATTCATGGCCATTTCTAAAACACTAAGATTGTGTTCTATGCTTAGACATATCCTTAGGATTCATACTAAGGATTTCACATCCTAGTTTCCAAAGGTTGACTATACCTTTCCTCTGATACCAACTGTAGAGACCCGAAGCTTAACGTACATATACATTACATTACTTTTGCGGAATACTTAGTACATAACAAATACACACACACAAGGACCGTAATAGTTTAGTGTCTTTGGAAACTCGGAATATAATCTTCTAATAGTGGTGAAAGATCTTCAAAATATCCCATAAAGATCACCCTTTTATGTTTTCTTTTCCCCATGATATAAAGAAAGGTTTTAGGTAAAGAAAAACGGATGATCTTTATGGGAGATTTTGAAGATATTTCACCACGATTAGAAGATTATATTCCGAGTTTCCAAAGAAACTAAACTATTACGTTCCTTGTTTGTGTGTTTTTGTTATGTACTAAGTATTCCGCAAAATTAATGAAATGTATATGTACGTTAAGCTCCGGGTCTCTACACAATGGCTTCGGGTCAACCCGGTGTGGGTTTCTTCGTTAGGGTTGGGATATAACACAACGATAGTGGTCCAACTCGGCGTGGGTGCCTTCACTTGGGTAGAGATCTCGCGCAGCAACAATGGGTGTTTCAGCGTGGTCATCGCTCGCACCGAGATCTCTTATAGGAGTGGTGTTGTGCTTCTCGGTGGATTCGCATCACCGAGGAATTCCGTCTTCATTGAACCTCGGTGAGGTTGGCACCATTTCTTATTGACGGTGCATCGGAGGGCTTCCAAGAGTGTCTCTTGTCTAGCGTGGTCCCTCTGACAGTTTAGGTGTTGGAGTTAGCCTCGTCCGGCATGACCATGCGTTCTTCCTGCAGGTTTCTATTCCGGATCTGGCCAGATCTGTTGTGCTTCAGAGGGGGGGCTCCCCATTTTTATTTTATGAAATGTTTCACATGATTTTAATTTTGTGATGTCGTGTTTACGCTCTCTGGATGGATCTGGTTTTTAGAATATATTGTTTCAACTAAAATAGTTCTTCTATGTGCTCCTTGTCCCCGTGAGGCTTGTGCAAGAACCTGGTGAGAAGAATCGCAGTTCTGATAGGAGAAAATTCATTCCCAGAGCAGTGTTTCTGTTTTAGGATGACCCTGATACCCTCCCTGGGGGCATTCTATTTGGGCGGCGTTTGGTCAGCCAATCCTAGGTGACATTGACTTGATCTTATGTTTTTTGAACTGTCTTATGAAATTCTATGGATGCAGTGGTGAGAGTGTCATGAGAAGGATGGTGGTGTTGGTCTAGGATGGTCTCTGTTGTAGGTTTTTTAGTTTTGTTTATAGTGGTATGTTTGTGAGCTCTGTAGGTACGGTGATGCACCTAGACTCGACCACACATATCTGAACCCCTGAAGAGGTACCAGAGCTTTTGTTCATCATCACAACGCTTTATGGAGTTGAATTATTGATAGGGTATGACATAAGCCATTGGTTCAGGCTTGTGCTTTGACATATGAAATTTGTTTTTTGTTTAGACCGACATCAGTAAAGAGCTTTCCATGACCATTTACTGGGGAGGGGTTTCATTATGTTGTTAGTTTGGTTTTTTTGTCCTTCAAGTTGTGATTTGTTTTATGTCAATGATGTCTTTGGGTCCCCCCACCGTTATTCCATTAAAAGGGGGTGTGTTTTTATTAAAATAAAAATTAAAGGCCTTAGAGCCCTTAGATGGATGGGAATTCTTTAAAGCCATTGAAAATTGTTACGATTTGGAATACATTATAATTATTTTGAATGTACTTATGGTATGAAAACACTTTAAAATAATCAATTTTTTCAGAAATTATGATTCAATATTTTCAAAATAAAAAAATGTGGCCACATAATCGTTGAAGGTAGTATTAAGCCAACCCACATTCTTAGGAATGTGGATATCCCTCTTCATCTTATTTTTTAGAATATCGAAGTGAAAATTTCAGTAAATTTTTTTTTATTAAATATATATACATTTTCAGCTAGGGTTTATTATTTAAATACTTAATAATTCATTGAATACACATGAGTCTTTATTAATATATATATATATATATATATATATATATATTCCTGCGAAAATCCTTTTTTATATTTGGAACTATCAAATCTCATGTCACTTTTCTTTTTCATGGACTATAAATAATATAATTAACATCAATGTAAATAACCTTTCTCATAAATTAATTTTCATTTAAATGTTTAACATTATCTTTTAAGACTCATCTGTAAATAAAATTATAAAATACTCATTTTCTAAAATCACAGTTTGATGTTATGACATGGTAAATAATATATAAAGCTTTCACATAAAATGATAGATAGTGCATGTTTCAAGTCACATGAAATAATAGGTATTAATAACCATTGTCATAAATATATAATACACATAATATAATAGTAATAGTAGATTGAAATTCACATAAAATAATAGGCATCTAATTTTATGTCTTTCAATTTATCTTCAGAATATAAATTATTAGAAATTAAAATAATTGTATAAATTATAGTAATTATATAATAATTATTTTTTATATTATTATTCCATATATATATAGTTTTACTTTCATGAACAATTATATGTAAAATTAAATATACCTTTGACTTATAATTATAAAATATAAACTATATGACACATACAATAAATATAAAGCTAATATTTTTTATATAAATAATTATACGTTAAATAATTTAAAAATATTTTGTTGGATGATTTCATATTTTGAAATGAATTACATATTCATTTGGAATCATGCAACAATGGAATGGAATATATATATGTATTCACAAAATTTTATATATATATATATTTATAATTAAATAAATCAATATGAAAAATTTAAATAACATTAATTTTTATTTAAAATGTTTTAATAATTTTTTATATTTACAAAGACTTGAATTTTAAACCTGTATATATTGACACACACAGATACACACATACATATATATATATATATATTTGTATGTGTGTGAGATGAATATAATCATTGATGTTTTTTAAAATAATGTATCCCTCACAAAACGAAATTTAATAAACATAAGCATGAAATGTACTAATATCATGGGAGATATATTATCAAATGTACGTACAAGTTTTTGGGTGATAAAAATTCCAATAAATTCTTATATATATATATATATAAATAGTGTATTTATATTCTATGCCATGATCTAGAAGAATTCAAAAACCACATATGTATATAAAATACATATAAGTTTGAAAACTAGAAATTATAAATAATATATTAAGAAATGTATATAAATATATATATACTCATGTACATGATGTTTTAATGTTTGAAATAAAATCATAATCCACCCTTATGATAAAATATTGTATAAAGAATAATTTCTTCTATAAATAAATGAATAATAATTGTAATTTTAAATTAATAAAAATATTAATATGAATATTTGATGATCTTGAATATATTACATATAAATTTATATTAATATTTATATGATTATAAAAAAAATCCCCTTATATTCCAAATAATGGAAGCCAAATAGAGACAACTCTTATGAATTTGGGCCTTTGATACAAAAGAATGAAATGACATTTTGTCGTGTATGAAGTCACTCAAACAGATTTCAGTAGCTTCTTCCTACTTGAGGGAACTCAAAAAATAGAAATTCTGTAGGAAAAAAATAGAGAGATGAAACATTGACTTAGACTTTCCATCTAGGTGTTCTCCCAACAATTAATTATCCTTATATACAGGTACACATTTATCTTTCATGAGAAACTGGGAAAAATAAATAAACTAAAATTTTATTTTCCATTGCGTTAGATGTAGAATAATGAGTAGAGAAAAATTAAGGGTGGGGTTGTCAGCTTCATCTTACCTTAACAGTGAGGGTTATGAATAGTGACTAGTTTAGTTGGATTTTGTGAGTGGGATTCGACAAGGGTAGTGAGGTCTCAATTGATGTCGACCAAATGATTGAGGTGTTAGGGATTCACCGCTACTTGTTTGGAGATGACGGAATGACCAGCCTCTGGTGAGGATCTTAGTCGACGTTGAGAAAGGGGGACATGACAAGGCTGATCCACATTGACCATGTAAGACAGACCGACGGTCAAGGTGTTCCTGATGGCATTAGTGGCCAAGATACTTCCTGTAGAGGAAGACGATAGACAATATTTTTCTCATTTGTTTTTTATTTTTATCATTATTATTGTCGTTTTAACATTAAATATATAGACATTTATAAATATGAACATACATCCCTATATATATTTATATATTTCATGTATGTTTACATATTTTGGATGTACCTTTATTTATTTATCATTTAAGAGATTCTAATATAATTATATTTATATATACAATATTATTGTGTTAAATTAATAAATTATTATCTAAATATAACATAAAATTTTTTTATGACATTATTATTTCAAAATGTTTTAAATACATTTTGTATAATCATTCATTATTATTAATATTATTATTATCTATGTTTTATTAATATTTTTTTTGTGAATTTATCTCAAACCATCGATTTTAATACTTTTGTTTTATATATCTAAAATTTGTTGCCTACAACATAATATTTCATTTCAAAATTTAATTATTATATTAATATTTTTAATAAGATAATGAAAATAATATAATATTGAATTAAATAATTTCATGTACTGATATCTTATTTCACATGTATATTTTAGTTCAACTTCTCACCCTTCTATTATTATGTAATTTTAACCATATATAATTCTTCTATAAATAAATATATATATATATATATATATATATGTTTATAATATTATTAGAATTATTTATTTTGGGTACCTTGATTATATTTTTTGGGATTAATTCGAAAATTTTACATTCACAATAATATTATTTCATAAATTATATTAAATGTTATATCTAATTGTATAAATGAAAAAAATTTATTGAGTAAAATAATTAATTTCATGTTACATTTTACTTTCTTTTGTTTTAATAATCTGGTAAATCATTAAATAAACACATATTAAAAGCATCAATTTCTATGTTTTTACATTCTACCCCCATAAAAAAAATTTCATCCTCAATATTATTTTTCTATACAGAAATTTTCATAATTTGGAAATCTAAAACCACATGAGTTCTATATTCATAAATTTCAAATCATATCCTATGATTTTAAAAGTAGTATTCTAACTCCAATAATCTAAACATTTAGAATGAAGAGGTTTTACTGAGAGAGTATATTTAGAAATTTGACTTATTTTAACAACATGTAAATGTATAAAATTTTATCTAAATTGTTCATATAAAACCAACTATAGATCTCTATAACCACACTAATATATCTAGTACATAAAATAGCTATATTATTTTTAGAACATTAACCAAAAATCATATAGATATTTTCACCTGAATATCATTTTTGGTTTAGGCTTTGGATGAAAAGAACCCCTTTTAAATATTATCAAATTTAAAATCATAAATAAATGGTTGTGACAAAAAAATTCACTCGCAAACCTATTATAGAGATAAACTCCATGAAATATTTATATGAAACTGAAGACATATTAAAAAAATATGATCTGAAACATTTTCCAATAAATAGTTTTTGAAATGAAATTGAAAACCGTGTGGAAAATACTTATACCATTTGAAAAAAACTCTTAGAGATATCTTTTGAAAATTTATTTTTAAAATACCTTTGATAAACAGAATTAAAAATTCATAGCTTTTTAAAACACTATAGAAATTCTTTTGGCCATTCTTATAATTTCTGAAACATTATTTTGAATGAAGTTCTCCTAATATAATATCATTTTTGAAATTCTTCTTTAAAATAAAATGAAAACATGATTCTAAAAAGATATATGGAAATTATAATACCTTTAAAATCATATAAAAATACTCTTTTGAAAATACATATTCTTTCAGAATTAATTTAAAAGAAATGAAAATAGTTATGGATTCGAATACATTTTATTTATTTTTAATATAATTATTATTTGAAAACACGTTAAAATAAACCAGTTTTTTTTTCAAAAGTAATGATCATGGTTTTAAAAACAACACAATGGGCCTACATAAACATTAATGGTTATATAGGGCCTACTAACTTCCTTTAGAATGTGTTCACTCCTTATCACATTATTGGTTAAAATGTCCAGGCCCCAATTTTTTTTTAAAAAAATATATTTCATTACATATATACATTTTCCAATACTGTTTCTGATTTAAAAACATAACAATGATTTGAATACACGTTCACATTTATATTTATATGAATATTTATTTTCATAGTAAAACAACTTTTTTGATTTGGAACTATCAAATATCATATCACTTTTCATTTCCTTGGCCTGTCAATAAAATATTTAATGCCCATGTATTTAAGATTTCTCGTAAATTTATCTTCATTAAAATGTCAAAATTTATCTTTTATCACTCATCCATAATTAATAGATTTAAATAGACATTTTTCTAAATAATTGTTTTTTATTTGAGACATTAAATAATATTAAAAACATTCACTGAAAATAATAGAAATTATAAATTGAAAGTCACATGATATAAAAGGTATCAATATCCAAGGGAATAAATAAATAATAAAAATATTATATTTGAAATAGTATATTGAAATTCAAATAAAATAATTGGAATATAAGTTCACAACCATAAATTTGTCAGAAGAACCTAATATATATGAAATTAAAATAATGAAATACAATATATTAATTTTGAAATAACAATTTTCATAGAATTAATCCATATACATATATATATGTGTAATTTTACATTAATGAGCAATTTTATGTAAAAGCAAACATAGCTTTATCATAGTATTTTTATAGCCTAACTATATAACACAAATTCAAATTATAATTTTAATATTTTTTAAATAATTATTTATTCATTTATTAATTGAAAAATAATACTATAGATGATTTCATGTCTTCAATTGAATTATATATTCGTTTCGAATCATGCAATGATGACATGGAATATATATATGTGTGTATATATATTTCTATATATATAATGAAATAAGTCCATTACAATAATTTAAACAAAATTCATTCCATTTTGAAACATTTAATGAATATTTTGTACTTATAAACATTCGGATTTTAGAATATATATACATTAATACATATATATATTCTATGAATATAAACATGGATGATTTCTAAAATAATATATTCCATTCACTCTGTATATTCTTAAACATAATCATGAAATGTAATTATATCATTTGTGGTATGTTATCATAAGTATGTACATATATTTGGCTGGTAGAAATTTAACGACATGTATAAATATATACATTTAAATCATAGATTTAAATTCTAGAGCCTGAACACGAATGAATTGAATACCATATATGTATGTAATATATATATATATATATATATATGAAAACATGAAAAAAAAATATTGACATATAAATATATATATACTCATGTACTTGAAGTATACAATGACTTAAATAAATATATAATACAACATTACAGAAAATTTAATAAAAATAAAACATTCTTTTACAAATATAATACTAGTAATTATAATTTGAAATTAATACAATTATTAATATTCATATTAGATGAACATGAATATATTACTAATAATTGTATATTCATATATATATATATATATATATTCTTATAAAAAATCCCCCTTACATTGATTTCAATGGAAACTGAAGGGAGGAAAATCTTTAACTTCAGGTGTTTGAACCAAAAGAAGGCAATGATCGAATGTCATGTGTTCGGATACCTGGATAGATGTCATTATCTTCTCCCTTGTCGAGGAAAAATGGAATAGAAGAAATTTGAAAGGGTTGAAAAAAGTGGGAGGGAGGTTTTCCATTGCCTTTCCAACCAGGGGTTCTGCCTATATACAATGCAACATATAGATAGCTACACATTTAGCTTCCCAGAGAAGCTGAAATAATTACAATACTGAAATGGTATTTTTATTCACATTACATATAGAAGAATGAGTAGAGGAATAAATCATGTTGTGTTTTCCTCTTCACCATAACATGTGGGTGAGGTTGATGATTAGTTAAGGGTTTATTATGATTATAGGGGTGGGATTCGATATGGGTAGTGGGGTCCTGATCGAAGTTGATCGAACGATTAAGGTATTAGGGCTTCAGTGGATATGGTTTGGAGATGATATCTTTTCTGTCTTGTGAAAAGGATTTTGGTCAATGGTGAGAAAGAGGGACATGGAGAGGCTAATCAATATCGATTGAGGAAGGGATATTAGTGGTCGAGGCATGCGTGATTGTGTAGTTGGTTGAGCGACTTCTAGGGGAGGAAGAAGAAACCCACAATTTTCCTCTTTCATTTTTTTCATTTTATCATTATCATTTCAAATATTTAAATATAATTATATAGTCATTTTAAAAAATTATACATATATATATTTTATATATTTTAATATATTATTGATGTATCATTATTTCATTATTATTTAGTAGAATCTAATATACCTATATATATTGTATTTGTTTTGTTAAAATAATAAATTATTTTCTTAAATTATAAATTAAATAAAATTACGACCTTATTATCTAAAAAATATTTTAATCCTTTTTTTGTATAGTCAATTATTATTATTATTATCCAAGATTTATTAATCATTGTTTGTGAATTTATCTCAACCCATCTTTTTTACCACATTTTATGTGTCTATATTTGTGTGATTGTAACATAATATTTCATTTCTCAATTAAATTATCATTTAATTTTTAATATTCTATTTTTAAATTAATTTAATCTAAAAGAACAAAATTTGTTGAATTATCATCTTATTTTTTATAGTTATTATATTTTAACTTCTCAACATTCTATTATTATGAAATTTTAGACATGTTTAATTATTATATGTATATATAAAATCATATATGTTTTAATAGTACTGTTATAATTAACTATTTTATGAACCTTGATAATATTTCTGGACATCAAATCGATAAATTTATATTCTCAATTTTTATTATTTCCTAAATTATATTATTTCTTTTATATGAATTTGTATTCAAAACAAATTTTTTTTAGAAAAACATTTAGGGTCGTGTTAAATTATAAATTATATTTTTTTGATTTTCAAATAAATAATTAAATAAACACATATTAAAAGATTAAATTTCTAGGTTGTTCCATTCTACCCACATTAAATAAAATTTGGCCCTTGGAATTCATTTTTTGTACATAAGGATAATTATGAAATTCAATTTTCGGAATTTGAAAATCCAGAACTACTAGATTTCTATATCATAAAAGGAAAACTAATTTACACAGTGTTAATAGTAGGTTTCTAACTCCCATAAGATTAATATTTTGATGTTATAGGTTTTACTAAAATATTATACATAGTAATTAGAATTATTTTTACTAAATTCCCTCGTATCCAATGTTATCTAATCTATTTCTCTGATACCAATTGTAGATCCCTAGACCCCTGCTTCTAGATCTGGTAAAAATGAATTATGTTTATTTTTTTCTAAAATATAAGAAATAAATAAACAAAAAAATTACAACTGGGGATATTTTATACTATGCATTTGGATGAAAATGAAGTATTTTAAATATTATAAAATTTAATGTAGAAAATGAAAGACGATGATGAAATTTTTCTCGAGCTAGCTTCTTATCGAGCTAAACTCCATGAAATATCAATATAAAATTTAAAACATTTTATAAAAACATAGTGTGAGAAAAATTTCGATGTAATGAGTTTCTGAAAATCCTATGAAAACATTTTTGGAATCAATTTTACATTTTAAAATTTGCATTGGAAAATACTTTTTAAAATATATTTTCGATATAAATTTGATAAATACTACTATAAATACATAGTTTTAGAGAACACATTAAAAATAATTTTTAAAATACTAATACCTTTGAATTTTTTTTAAAACACTTCTAAAAATTTAATATATAATTGAAAACAATTTTGAAAATCTATTGAGAAAATTATTTTGAAAATATATTTGAAAATTATTATTCATGTGAAAAAATATAAATATATTATTTTCATAATAATTATACTTTCTGAAATGCATTAAAGAAATTGAAAATAGTTACGCTATTGGATACATTATATTTCTTTTCATAATATATACACTTGGAAAAAAATTACAATAATTAAGTCATTTTTCATAAAATAATAAGAAATATTTTGAAATTAAAATAGTGGGACCTCTAAAAATTTTGAATATTTATTTAGACTACCCACTTACTTAGGAATGAGTTAAATCCACATCCCTCTCTGGATTACAATTTCAATGTTCCAATTGATATAAAATAAATTTTAACTCCACATTTATATATATACATTTTCTGCTGGGGTTTCGGATATAAAAACATAATAATTATTTGAATAAACAAGAACATTTAAAATTATATGAGTACTTATTTTCATTAGAAAATAATTTGTTAGATTTGGCAATACCAATTAGTAGGTCACATTGATTTTTCATTAACAATAAATAAAATAAGTTACATCCATGTAATTAAAATTTACAATTAATTAAAATTCATTAAAAAGTTAAACATTATTTTTAAGATCCATATTTAAATAAAATTTTAAAATTATCATTTTTTTGAATCACAAATTGATGGTTCTACATATTAAATAATATATAATCCTTTCACATTAAATTATAACCACTGAATATTTCATGTCACATGAAATATTAGGTTTCAGTAAACATGGAAATTATTATATAATAAACATAAGATATTAAAATTATTATATTTAAATTCATATAAAATAATAGAAATATAATTTTACTTCCTTATATTTATCATGAGAACATAAAATATAAGATATTAAAAAAACGGTGTACATGACAGTAATTGTTAAATTTTTATCATCATAAAACTATTTCATATAAACACACATACACATAGATATATATATATATATATATATATATAAAATATTACATTCATGAATAACTATAAGTGAAATTAAATATACCTTTAACTAATAAATTTTAAATTATAACTATAAACCGCAGATAACAATTATAAGTGTAATATATTTTAAATAAAAATTTCATTATTTCTTAATTTTAAAATATTAACTAGGATGATTTAGGGTTTTTAAATGAATTACATATTCATTTAGAATCATGAAATGATGTAAATGCACATATAAATATATATAAATATACATGGACACACACAAACACCCCGCCCCCCAAACACACACATATATAATGAATTAAACCCTTTACATAAATTTAAATAAATTTCATTCCTAATTAGAAATTTTTAAGAATATGTAATACGTATAAATATATAAATTTTAGTATTTCTATATGTATATATATATATATATAATCAATATAACAATTGAAGGTTTTTAAAATATTTTATCCCTTTCACATCGTAATTGCTTAAAGTAGTATGAAAATGTAATTATATCATATAGGGTATATTCTCATAATTAGTTACATATATTTGGTTGATAAAAATGAAATTCCATTTATATATATATATATATAAATTAATCCAAGATATAAATTCTAGAACATGAACATGTGGAAATTGAAAACCCTATCTGTATATAATATACATATATGGTTTAAAACTTGAAATTATAAGTAATATAAATATTCATATAAATATATACTCATGTACTAGAAGTATGAAATGTTTGAAATAAAAAAATAATACCCCATTACATAAAATATACTAAAAAGAATGAATTCTTTTATAAATATAAGACTAATAATTTTATTTTGAAAATAATGTAATAATGAATAAGAATATTTACTAAGCATGAATATATTAATTATAATATTATATTGATATATATATATGATTATAAAAAAACCCACTTACATTACTGTGAATGGAAATAGAAGGGAGGAAAATCATTTACCTTTGGGTGTTTGATTTAAAAGAAGGCAATTACCTTCTATGTTTTATGAGGGTAATAGAAATGATGCATGTAGCTTCTTCTATCATGAGAAAACTAGATCTATGAAAAATTAAGATGGATAGAAAATAGAGGGGGGGATATTCAACATATGTTATCCTAATATGGGTTCTCCCTACACTGAATGATACTTATATATGAGTACACATTTAGCTTCTTGGAGATTCTTGAAAAAATGAATAAACTGAAATGCTATTTTTCATCATGTTATATATGGAAAAAGGAATAGAGAAAGAAAATAGTTGGGTTGCATGGATTTACAATAACATATAAGGCATGGAGATGAATTGTGGAGGGTTTGGATGGATTTTATTAGTAGGATTCGAAAAGGGAAGTAGTGTCGCAATGGAAGTTGATAAGACGGTACTAGTTTCAGGGTTTCACATATCCGGTTTGGAGATTCTTCTGTGACCTTCATGTTGTGAGCATCATGGTCTGTGGTGAGAATGGGGGACATTAAGAGGCTATTCGACATCAACTGAGTTTGGAAAATTTATATTTGAGGCATTAATGATGGGGTTACTAGTCCAATGACTTCTTGAGGAGGAAGACAACTGCCACTAATTTATTCTTTCATTTTTTCTTCTTATTCAATATTATTTCATTTTTTAAATCTTAAGATATATATACATATTATAATATGTATTCACACACAAAAAAACATATATATATAATTCTAATATTATTATATATATATTTGATGTATCTTTATTTATTTATCATTTAGTAGAATGTTATATATATTTTATTTATTTTGTAAAATAAAAAATTTATTAGATAATTGTTTCTAAAAAAAATTATGACATTATTCTCTCAAAATGATTTAAACCATTTTTTATGATCAATATTTATTATTATTTTCCAATATTGAGTAATAATGTTTTTGTGAATTTATCTAAAACCATCATTTTTACACTTTTCTATTATAAATTTAAATTTGTGTGTCTATAACTTAATATTTTATTTCGTAGTATAATTATTATATCATTTTTATTGTAGGTTGGTACAGTTAATTTAATATAGAATAACAAAATTTCATGTATTTCTATCATATTTCATATATTTATTTTATTTTAACTTCTTAGACTTATATTATTTATCAATTTCAATCATATATAATTATTATATAAATATAAATATAAATATCTATGTTTATAATAATATAATAGTTATATATTTCATGTACCTTGAATACATTGTTTTACTCTGATTTGATAAATTTTTATTAACTATTAATTTTAATTTTTATATTTTATTATATATTTTATCTAAATTTATAAACAAAACTATATTTTATTATAGAAAAATTTTAATATATTGTTGAATTTTAATTTATTTTATATTAATTATAAAATAAATAATTACATAAATACATATTAAAAGAATAAATTTACGGGTTATTACATTTTCATACTCATTCTTACTATCATAATGGTACACAAACTATAAAGAAGAATATATGGCTGTTATTGTAGGGACAGAGCTGGAACTTCTATTAAGAATAAATGTATAGAATCAACGCACAAATTTTTTCCCATTATTATAAAATTAGTCATATTAAATTTTCTTATATTTATAAGTGAGAAATTAAATTCCAATTTATGTAAATCATCACAAACCTCACATGTTGAAAAAAAATTTATTTGTTTTAAAAAATGCTTTTTATAATAAAGGATATTTGGAATCAATATATAACAAACCTCACTATAAATAATATCCACCAATGACTAGAAAACTTAGAAATCCTAATATATTTATATTGAAAATTACAATGAAAAAAGTAATGTATAAAAATATTATACCTAGATTATAATATGTAGCATTATACTTGTACGAGTAGGGATATTGTGACATTCATCATTCCCAAGATATTACCGAGGAAATAAATTATCTTATCATATATATCATATATTATATCATCCATAATTGTATTGGTATTGTGTTTAAAATCCCATCAGGATTACATATCACATCATATAGGGAAATATAATTTTAATAATAACAATATTTAATACCAATAATAAGTAGAATGGCTTCTATCAATGATTTGTTTTCTTTATAAAATCATGGTAAACAATGAGTCACCATCCTTAATTTTATAAATAATGTTTTTTCTTTTCCCATTTTAATTCATTATAATTTACTATGAGAATATATATATGGAATAAAATCCATTTACTCAGTATATATAAAAGAAATGATTACTAAAGGGACATTAAAATGAAACATTTTATCACCTCAGTCAATATTTTAAACAATAGTATGAAGGAAGATAAAAATATAATCCAGAAAAAAACACCTGATTATACCAAATTAGTGAACTTATATTATCATGTATACAATAAACACTTAATCAAAAAAAAACATATCAACTATCTATAAAACTCTATAATATCAACCTCAATATATTTCCCACCAAACCACACATTCCCATCATAAAGCATAAGAAACCATTAAAGGAAAAAATTAGAGCTCTTTCTCCACATGAAATTACCATGGAATGATTAAAAATTAATCAAAAAAATATGAACTATTTATGAATTTTCTTCAAAAACATAGATTAAAAATATTAATGTATTCTATACAAGATCAATATTTCATGGGAGGTATAGATGTAATATTCTTTAAAAATTATTGATAAATTATCACAAATCTTTGATACAATAATATCAATATCAGACTAGTCAAATAATTTAAATTCTATTAGGTTTGAAAACATTCAACCAATATGTCACATATTTACACTTCACTTGTTGGACACAATTAAGAATAAAATAATAAATCATGGTGTATATTCAAATATTCTCTAATATAATCATGTGATGAATTTAAACATTGATATAATAGTTGGAACCTAACATGTTTAATAAGGAACAAAAACAATAAATATTTCAAAAAAATTAGCATTAATTTATAATAATATACTTATGTAATTAATTAATTATATTCATGTTGTTACACAAAACAATTTATTTATATCAAATTACAATCTAATTAGAATCAGGCATTGTTAGATTCATTTTTATGTATATTATATATAATATGAATAATTTACAAAATTTTATAAAGATACACATGATATGTAATAAGAATAAAATGTCGTACTCAATTAATGCATTTTTATAGTTTTCTATAAATTCAAAAATGTTTCCCTATTTTCCAATTCAACAAATCACAAAAAATAAAATTACATATTTTGAAATGTTAAAATTTTGATCATCGCAATAAATATTTACCATAAAAAATTTCAACATATTGAATAGATTTTAAAATCAATATTCAACAAAATATTCGAATGAATTCTCAAGGAATTAAAAAATTTATTTCAATTTTACAAGTTAGATAAATATATAGGCATTTACACTTTAAATGTTACTTTTAAATTCCATCTTGGTCACATGTTTTATTGGTAAAATACATCAGCCCATCAAAAAATAATAATTGGAATACATATAACAACAAATATTATTTGACAATAATTAAATCAGTTTACCAAAACCTGTGATATATTTAAAACAATCTGTTTATTTTCTGACACCCTCTTACCATCTTATTGACTTACATGCATAAAATCTTTTTTACATATTATGAAGGTAAATTGAAAAAATCATCACATTAGGATTATTAATATAGAATATATTACAAGAATTAGGAAAATATAGAATTGAATATATCTTAATTATTAATGGTGATTCATATTAATATAAGTTTTCATAAATAACCATAAAAAACAATTAAAATTATTTTTTTAAGAATTAATGCGACAAATGACAATTTTTTTGAAACATTGAATGATTTTACACACATTAATGAGTAATTGCCATCAATTCTTATTTAATTATTTTTCATGATCCAAACGTTAGATCAAAATGGAATACCAAGATCATTTCATCAAAATGTTTCCATGGATTTAGTGTTTTGGCATCGTTTATAGGGTTCTTAGAATGCATGTTTACTGTTAGGTTCCCCAACATCACAACATGTTAGGTTAAATTACATTGTTTTCATTTTGATCAATACAATTCACCCGTATTTTAAACATAGAACTCCATACTATCTATCAAATAAAAACAATAATATCTAATTTTCTTGACTCATCTATATTAGAGTTGAGTGTGACCAACACATATTTCTTCCAATAGGTCCATGGTCGGTGACGAGCATCGAGGGAATATTTTTATGAAATGGGGGGTATTTAACTCATAAAATAATTATAGAATTAAAAGTCAAAATATTCAAGAAATTATTAAATAGAAATAATTTGTTTAAAATTCTCATACATATAGACTATATGAATATTTTAATGAATTCAATTCAATTATAATTAGATTAAAATTACTATATTCCAATATAGCTACTTGAATAAAATTTTACCCAAATATCCATCAATAATTTTAGAAAAATATCACTAGTAACGATATGAATATGGAATTTAGCATACTTAGAATGATTACTTCTTAAAAATTTCGATTTCATTATCTAATAATAGTAATGAAACAGTCATGTGGGAAACGTCGATGATATAGTCATTGTGGTTAATCTTTATGATAATGTAAAACCCCCCACATAAATAACTCTAACTATATCAAATTTTACTATTAATTATAATTTTCCATCCCATCAAGATAAATAAATTCCATATCATCAAATGATCGTAATAAATTATAATTATATTATTCAAAATATTATATCATAATAAATAATGAAAACAATTATTCTCATGACACAACATATGAAATTCATCTCATTATAACCACATCATGCACCATGGGTAAATAATAATCATCCCTTCTTCCCATAAAATCAATTCATTACCTCACTAAAACCCTTATAACCAAATTCTTACATTTTTAAATCAAATAAATCTATAATATCATATCTTTTCACCCCATGTAGCCATATAATGAATAGTACATCATCATTACATCCTTAATATAACATACATGACACTTCAATGATCATAATATATTAAAATAAGAATTCCAAGTATCCAATAAAAAATAATTGTTATAGGAAACTTGTACTTGTTAAAAATAATCCATTACATCCTATAAAAATTTGCAGAGATATTAACACTCCCAATTACATCCTCTAAGAACAATACATGTGATACCATGAGACTGTCCAGCCTATGTACTTGTGTACTTAACCTCAATGCATTACAACTCTTGTAGGTATACACATTACTATATTCCAATACGTCCTCCCAGTCCATTGATGAGAAATACAAACAAGAAATTTAAAAACAATAAATCACACCAACATTAACTCCATTCAAAAATAGTCAAACACATCAATAATAATACATAACATCTGAAAATGAATTATAATATTGGGGTACTATAAATTTTTCTGTTAATAAGTGATGAAATCGATCTAGGATTCAACACAAAATTAATAAAGATACCCATTCTATGCATTATATAATCACTATTTTATAACCATTATTTATCCATATTATATATGATACACTATTTTAATAAATTCCCTATTCCCCATTTCAGAATATTATCTAAAATTTAATAATTATATACCTGTAATAGTTTTACTAACTATTCCACATAGTTTTTTGTATAATTAATTTTTAGCACAAATTTAAAATCTATTATTTAAAAAATATAATTCTGATAACTAGAATAATCTCATTTGAATTCAAGGTATTCTTCAATTCACTAACATAGTTTAAATTTATAATTTATAATTATTTTCTATTCTAATTTGATATTTATCTATTCGTGGAATTCTTGATTAATATAATCCCAATGAATTTCTTTTAAAATTAAATAATTTTCCTCCTAATAACATATAATACAATATATATAAACATGTTTTTACAAAAACATTAGGCTACATGACTTTACCAAACAATATAAAATAATTGACAACGTAATGAGTAATTCAGCTAAAATGTTTAATCTACCCCATGTTCATTTCCATAAATCATATGTTCTATGATTATTTATATCTCATTTAGAATAAAATTTATGATATAAATATAAACATATTGTTTCTAACAATTTAATTCAAAAAAATAAATTATTATAGAATAACATTATATTATAATTCTATATCGACCAAAACATGTATACATGAGTCATGTGAATATTAATAAATAATTTACCACATCACAAAATAATTTATCTTTCATCATGATGAAATTTCAGTTTATGGTTCCTCTTCCTCATCATCTTCTCTAAAATAATTCCCAATTCTTATAGGAATCCCAGAACATAGATGAAGAAAATAATATACCCTGAATAGTTTTCCTAAAAACAGAAATCACATAAATCATTTATTTTATCCAACAAAACCCATTTCCCCACTCCATTATTATTTCCAAATTTCACTTTCACATTGAATAAAATAATAAAAATATAGAACCCAAATATATTATTGTCAAATAGGTAAAATGTGACAACAATAATCCCCCCAAAAGTATAAATTCAATATAATAAGATCATTTGATGTCCCCCTTCCCATTAAATAAACAGAGGACTGATTAAATATTTTGAGAGTATAACATTAATGGAAAATTTCAACCGATCCTTTTGTGGTGAAAAAGATCCCATTATGAGAGTATGTTTCTAAATAATGTTTTTAATTCATATCTTCTTAGAATATACCATCTCCACATGGCATGAGGAAAGATTTAATCATTCCATTATCTACAAGGTTTGGGTTAAGGTAGAAAAAAATTGCCAGAGAATTCAAAAAATAAGGCCATGTTGAATAAAAGGGTGTGTACTTATTTGATCGAATGAGGAGGATTCAATTAAATCATTTTATAGCGAATATCAATTGAAAATTAATAATGAAAAATCTAGATGTTCTAATCTAGGGGTTAAAAATCTGAGGATTTTAAGGCTAAAAATGGTGACCCTTAGAATAATAAAAAATATTCCATGTTAGTAATTTGTTCATGAATATATGTGAAATTAATTGAAATACCCTACCACATACTGATATTGATAATATCAATCAAAGATAACCGATTACAGTAATTTAGATTATAGTATTGTCCAACACTAGCCCTAATGCATCATATCTATCATCAGCTATAAATCATATCTTACAAACAAATCACATAATAACTTCTTCCACCATCACATTATAATCACAGAATCATTGAACAAATAAAGGAATATGTACCTGTAACTAAAGAATAAGAAACACCCTAAATTTTGAGATGATATAATCATTTTAATGATGAATAATCACTATTAAATATCTATAGAAATCATCTAAGGGGTTTCGAAAAATCCAGATGAGAGACTCTACTAATATAATTTTCAAATAATGATGTGGGATGATAGAATTAATGGGGGAGAGAGTTTTCATATATAAAAACCCACTACATTCCATGCATGAATTCATAGTAATATACTTTAAATCCCAAAAAAACAAAATTGATACATAAGAGGTGGACTTCTATTAAACAATAAAATATCAATTTTTTCACTCTAGTATGGATTCTATATTAATTACATACATGTATATATTTTAACTGTTGTTAAATATTTAAGTCATTCAGGATTCATTTTATTTCACGTGTTATATAATTTATTATTATAACAATATCAACCAAATATATTTAGTATTTATTTAAAATGGATTATTATTATTAAAATACTCATATATACCAAAAAATCATGTTTTTGGGGATCTCAAGAGAAGAAAAAGGGAAAAAAGAAAAATATATTAACATTATGAATGATCTGAAACCTCCCCCATATAATATATCGTAATAAAAATAATCAAATCAAATCATAGTTTTACACATATATAGGATTGATTGTAACATGGTTTCTGAACTATAAATATCATAGTACCATGCCAAAAAGATATATGAACTATATATGATACCAATATACTCACATATAAGGCATAAATCAACACATCACTTGAATAAAATACAAATATGGAACCTTACACATGTTCTAAAGTACCCTTACACACTTTCCTTAAGAAGAGACTCTCATAATGAAAAAACATGGTCTATCTCCATGAAACATATCATATCCTAATCCTACCATTCAGACTCAAGAAACAATTATTTGAGAATAATATAATCCCAATGTTGTGATGTTTCCTTCATTAAAGTTGGTATCTACATTTATGAAGTAATGGGACTACCCTTATGGATGATCATATATTAGGCATTCCATTAAGATAGATATATAAATAAATTCATAGATTTTTATGATTTTAGTAATATTTTTATGTTGGGATTATATTATCTTTTCATGGATTAATATTTATAATATATAACATTAAATAAGGGAGAAACTATCATTATTCATAAAAAAATTAATTCTCGTAAAAGGGTAACAATAAAATTAAATTGATACACATAACTAAACAAAATTACCTTTACATAGTTATATAGTATTTATAGATGATAAAATTATGTTTGAGAAAAATTAAAATTTAATTTATTAATCATTATTAACAAATATATATATAGAAAAAACACAATCAAGTCATAATAAAAGGAAAAAAATTATTTGGATAATATGAGCCCTTGCAAAAAACATTTTAATGATGTAATTGATAAGCTATATTAATATAAACACTTATATCAAAGGATAATAATAGTAAAAAAGATATAAAAATATCCCCACATTATTATATACCCATAAATGATCTATTATATTGGGAAATTAATGTACATAATAAATTTAAATTTATAGGTATAATCTATAAAAAATATTATACCGAAGATTGAATATGAAACAAAAAAAGATAAAAGTAAAAATAATTAAAAATGGTAAACTTTATATATATATATAAATATTAAATAATAGTCATGAAACCCTTATAAGAATGGATCATTTAACATTCGAAAATAATATTCTACAAAAAGTGACATAGAAAACTATAATATATGTGATCGAACTATCAATGTGACATCTATTTAAATCTATTATACATGAGATGTCTTTTTGAATATAATAAAATATTATATTTATTCGTATATATAATATTCATAAGTATTTTTTGATTATAATACATATTATTAATTACTCAATGTCCTTGAAAAATTTATATATAGTTAATGAGTGTCTGCATATGATAATTTCAATGTCAAATTTCATTGATAACAAATTTTCCGAAATATGATAAAGTAAAAAATGAATGTATGAAAGTTATAAAAAAAATAAATAAATTTAAATTTTAGTTTACATATTAATAAATACACCATTTAATATTAATGAATAAATTATTTAGTTTATATATTCTTTACTATCCCATTAATTTTTTAAATAATATTGTTAATATAAATAAGGATTTATCCATAAATCCAATAATCTCCTGATAATATTACTTTTAAATTGAAGGTCCATTGAAAAATTAGCAATATCCATTCATGTAATATTGGAATATGTGTTATGAAAAGAATCATATAAATATTTATTCAAAGTGAAAATATTGGATTGATATCATAGGTAAAAACACAGGATCCTCAATTTTAAAAAATAATAATTAGGTGTAATATATAATATTTGTTGCATCATATTTTAAAACCTGATTTAGAAAATATTTCTAGTGTGTAATATAATGTAAAACCTTTTATCAATATCAGACCCCATAAAATCATGTTTTTTTTTATATTTTTCATTGAATATATTTCATTTATTTGATATCATTATTTATTTGAAACCTTGAGTTTAAAATCACTACATTTTACTATAAAAATATTTTTATTCAATGTTACAATTATAATATTGTTGTTTGATTATAAATTATGAATAATAAAAAAATTATGAATAAAAAATATTTTTAACATTTTTATAAAGTATATATATTGTCTGAAAAATGGTTTGAAATGAAAATATAATTTTTAAAGATATATATAGATATTTTTTGGGAAGAAAATTATTTATCCACACCATGTGTTTTTATTTAAATATATGAGAGTAATCTAGATTGATGGATGTTTTTAATGAAATTAAAAGATAATATATTAATTATAATATTTTCGTATTCATATAATGTTTTTATTCAAGTCATCTGATATGAAAAAAAAATCTAGTTTTAGTCTTACAAAAATAATTTTTCTCCTAAATTATATTATTTACATTTTATTCACTAATTTAAAAATGATTTCATATATTTCTAGAAATTGAATATTGAAAAATAGATCTCATACATGGAATTATGATGTTCAAATTTGGTATATAGTTTTTTGTCCATTATTAATAGTTTCATGGGTAATTATCTGTTACCCATGTATATATAAAATGTTTAAAATATGGTTAAAATATATAGATAATGATTTAAAAAGTTTTATAACATTTTAATGTATCCAACTATATAAATAATGTTTGGATATTTACTTCCATGTTTCAAAAATATAGAAAACAAGTTCCATTTTACAGTAATTATAAACATTAAATTAATATAAGAAAAGAATAAATAACAAATTCTACCCTCATGCTATTAATATATGTAAACATTTTACATAAGAATTATATGTGGATAATACCTTTTGTAATTTTATTCAAATAATAAACAAATTATTTTCAAGTTAATTTATTTTTTATTAGTTATTTAATAATAACTTTAATTTCTTCTTCAACACCAAAAATATATTTTATTCAATTGATTGAGAAATAATATAATTGATTAGAAAAATCATTAAATGTAAAAAAAATTGGAAGAATAATTGTGTTATATGAATTGAAAAGAAAATCATAACATAATAGTGATATTATAAATTTAATATTTTAATTTTTATCATATATTCATTACATTAATGAAATTGTAAATAAAAAATTAAAATACTGAGTTTAATGAAATTCCATAATAAAAAATATTTTATTAAATGAATTAAAATTCATAAAAATCCTATATTCTAAAAAATGATTGAGATATCATTTAAAATTTAAACCATGGTCCATTTACAAGTCATTTATCCTTTTAATGTAACATTATATACCCTAAAATAGTATAAAATTTTGATATTGCAGTCATTGTCAAAAATGGGAGAACCGAGATATAAACTGTGAGATAAAGGTGAAAAAACCAACTCTTGACTAAATTTTATTTTATATGATTATTTTGAATTATATTCCTAAATTTTTTGAAATATATCAATTTATATACATCTTTATTTAAAAATATATTTACATCTATTTTATACATCATGTAATTCTAACAATTATGCTCACTAAAATTATAAAAGTGATCCTTGTATCATTAATTATTCAAAATGTTTCAATATTCTAGATAGAAAATTCACTACATTAATATCATAATATCATGATTTAACACATTCTATAGCTTTAAATATTTTTAAACACTATTATTGTAAGGAACAATGTGTATGAAAAAAAGATTCTCAATGAAGAGGTATAAATATTAACTGAGTGATTTCAATTTTATTTCATTATAGAACTCTTATAAAAATTTGGAGTAAAATATATACAAATATGATTCAATTTAAATGAGATAATTAATTATTATTATGATTATGTAATAACCATGAAGTACCTTTTTCAAAATCAATGGATTGCGACAACTTCACTCATGCGTATGTGTGGACCACCACCTCCAAAAAGTAATGTGGTTTGGTTTTTCATTTCCAATTTTCCTGAATTGTAATATAGATTAATTTAATAAATATAAATGATATATATAATAAAAAATTATTATATAATATTTAATTATTATTTACCGTTTATTCGATCCATCCTTCAAAAAATGGAAATAATGTTCATGTGTACATACGACAAACTGTCTCCATGAATAGTATAATTCAATTTTCTATATATGAATATTATGAAATACTAAAAAATATATATAATTAATATATATTATATTAAAATAATTATTTAAATTAGGAATAATATGGACCCATGCTCTGATTAAAAGGCATGTGACTAAATAAACTAGAAAAATCAATGAAAAAAATATTTAACACAAGGAAATTATATTTTTAATAATAAATATTAATAAATGGGTGTTAAAATTTTATGAGAAGATAATATATGATATTTTAAGTATTTAATTTATTATGTTATAGATTTTTTATAAATATATATTTATTATATTATATGTTTTATTTATTTATTTGAATGTGGATCATAATATAAGGTATTTTCATCTCTTTTTTATTTATATAAAATACACGACATATTCACCACTTGTTTCTTTTATTTATTATAAATAATTTCCCTTAATGTATTTTGATATTAATTTTTTAATTTTTTTTTTTAAATTTAGATAAATATTTTCACCTCTCTTTCTTGAGATTTTTTATCAACCAATAAAAAATTGGAGAAAGTGTTATATTTAAATCTCATTGTTGACTAGGATTGTTTATAATTCTCATTCAGTTGATGAAATTTTACGATGTACCTCTCAATATTATTATGAATTTTATTATATTTTGGATATTTATGGATATTATATGTTTTATATTAACATTATGTTCTGATTAGAACAAAATATTATTTTTTGGAAATCCGAAATTATTTGACCCTTATGTCAAAATTCTTATTCCTATATGTCCAATTTTTCCAAAATGATTTAACAAATGTTTCTCAGATTCTCCATTAATTCATTATATATATTTTACCCAATGATTTAAATTTTAAAAAATGGTTTTAAATGAATATTATTTTATTTTATTAATGCGCTACTTTTTACCCTTTTTAGAAAACATGAAAGGAATTGTTGTTTTAAAGTACACAGTAAGAACTAAATTTCATACTATTTTCAATACTCAATTATAGCATTCAACCATTAATAATTATAATGATCTATTAAAATAAAATTCTTTCCTTGATATTTGTTAAAATAATGGATTTTATATAAGTTTTTTAAAGGTAAAATCTTATTTCCTCATGAAATGATTAAGGGATATTTTAATGCAATTTTTCACTACTACAACATCTTTTGATATTACGTATGTTTTACTATGATTATGGACTAATTATTCCATACACATTGATTTACTAGTTGTATTAATTTAATTATTATTTAGGATTATTCTATGAATCATATTTCATTCCTATTACTTCATTATATTATGATAAAACAGTCATGAAACTCATTTATATTCCAGGATTTATGGTATGATTAAATGATAAAATCTTTATAAAACACAATTATTTTTCACGAGTTACACAATGATGAATGTTTTAAAAAAAATTTATAGAAACATATATTATTTTAATTATTTAATGTGTGTTCTCAGAACAATATATACCTCTAATTCACTGGGTAATTATAATTATCTCATGAAATAATAAGGAATGAAATAAGGAGTGAACCATGTTCATTGAGGGAATCTTCCCACTATTATAGTCTTGGTATTAATCATTCACTAAGGATAGGATGGAATCTGGAGTTTACCCAATCCACAATATATTCTTCATATTTCTCCTTGAATAAGTTGATGATTATCTATACATATGAGTAATCTAAAAAATATATATCTTATGATAAATATATGCTCCCAAGAAAACTGATATTGGATTCCATTATGATTCATGTCTTATGAAATGCCAAAACAATTTCCATGATTCAATGTTATTATATATGCTATAAAGGGATTTATTTTCTAATGTTAAACTCATATTATATTCCCCAAATTCTAAGGTTATGTCTTGCGTGATCATTATAACATATATTTTTTATCCATACTGTGCATTAGACATCACCATTTCTAATGATTCCTTTCGCCTCGATATGAAGAGGATTATTATGTATTATACATCTAATAAAGGATCTAGTTATTAATAACCCAGTAGTATATGAGTTAGAACTCTTATAAACAAATTATTTAGGTTTTAATGTTTCATAAAACACAAAAACTATAACATTATGTTATGGGTCACAATGTTATGAATTTACTATTAAAAAAATGATTTTATATATTAGTATATAATGTTTATGATGATAAATATGGTATCAAAGAATGTTTTTTTTTATTTTTATAATAAGATGATAAAAAATTACTGAAAATCTTGGGATACATCTATGTATTGGATAAAATCCTAATGTTTTGGTAGTGATCAAGGATGACCTAGATTAATCCAAAGGAGTGATTGATTAGAAAGAAGGTGAATACATTTAATAAATTCTATGAATTATTTTTCATGATTTATCACTTTGATAATTAAATATTGATGATCATGATAACCTTTTTGGTTTTAGTAATTGATTAATGATATAATGTAAAAGGCAGGGTGGTTTAATGTATGGTAAAATACAAATGTACCCTATTTTAGCATATTATTTTGTATTCATGTAAATAAAAAATTCCAACGTAATTTAAATTAATAATATTAGTGTCTAGATGATGAATTATTAGTAGAAACATATTTGGTTAAATTATCACATCCTATGTATACGATTCCTCATCAACTGGTGTTTGATGGAATATACTTCCACCAGACCTTGTTAATGTCCCTATTGTTGAATTTGATGTTATCTTATAAATGGATTGGAATTAATTACATAAAACCCACATTAAATAATGGAAAATTTATGAAAATTTTTATATTCCAATCCATACTATTACTATCTACTGGTGAGATGATAAAACATCACATCTATTGAATATTTTATTAATTATATTCATCTTAATTCATATTCAAAATTTATTTTTATCTCCAATAATTTGGGATAAACTCAACATCAAATATAAAACTATTGTAAGAGATTTTATTAATACATTTCTATATTAGATTCATAGTATTCCAAAAAAATAATTAAGAGGATTTTTTAATTAAATTCATACCTAGTGTTGCAAATATTTCAATGAATCCATAGGCAATTACCTATTGATGTTTGTAGATCTATAGTGATATGAAAATGTATTTCTTTTGGGAAAACATGGAAATAGATATTATAGAAAATGTTTATCGGTACATGGTATGTGAGTAAATTATGGACGAGAGAATGAATTATAAGATGTATTCACAAACATTACCCATGCTATAGTGTAAATGGAAAAACATCATCATTGATTTTTTCATCAGGCTCCAAAAAATGTCAAATTGGGATAATATTTTTTGTTGTTGTAGTCAATCACCATATGATGTTATCACAATCTATTTATATCAGGTATGATTTCCCTTTTCATATCCTTTAGGGATTATAAATTAAGGAACTGGTATGGTTGTATGATGTACCACATCTTATTAGATTCAATGAGGATCCACATATTATAATGATGTTCTACATATGTATTTAATATTAATAGGATAATGATATGGGTTTCAGTACTTCTTATCATATTATGAAATAAGGTCCTTCTTAGAGAACCATTAAAACCCTATAGAATATTTTGGGATATTATTTTATGGATTTCAATTAAATTTGGGATCAACACCTTGAACTACTGTATTATTCTTATTAAAATATCTTTCACTTATAAAATATAATGTATTCTATAATTGAAATAACTAAGTTACCCCCAAAACACTAGCATTGAACCCAATTTCATACGTACTTAATGGGAATTCTCAATCCCCATAGGCTAGCAAAAAGCACCCAGGAAACAAAACCACACACCAAGGGAATAATTTCACACAACCTAAATGGGGAAGGTGGAAATATATATATATATATAATGTGGAAAGATATAGTTTAAGATTGATATATATATATATATATATATATATATATATATATCTGTGTGAGTGTTACATAGTCGTAAGAATGTAGCAGAAATAAAAATCCACTATTGTAGATAAAAACTCCAAGAGATAAGTAAAAACAAAAAATACAACAAAATAACGAAACTACTAGATGTGATATTGTGGGAAACCTCTCATCACCACATAACCAGCTACCCAACTCACAGAACATAGAAACACACTGACTCACATTGGTTCCATACCATTTTCTACATTGAAAAACATAATATAGTCTACAACCCTCCAAATGGGTCTATTGGGTGTAAGCTAATAGGATCACTAGGATACCACCTAAGTTTTCTATTAAATGTATCTCAATGAAATTCCTTTTATGAACGTTAATGATACAACATGTAAAGATAATATGTAAATAAATATTAACAAAAACATGAGAAAATTTTACTTTTCAATGTTCTAAAAATATAAGGTATGTAAATTTCAAATAATATGACCCATATTATCATTGAAAAGAATCAAAATGAATATCAAGGACAAATAACACAAATCCATGTAGTAAAAAACAATAGTATTAGCATAGGTATCAGTACCCCAAGGAATAAAACATGTTATGCTAGAAGACTACTCATACCAAATTTATCCAGGTGAAAAAACCGGTTCCTAGAATACAGGCCTAGGATGAATAGGAATACCAAATGTGAAACCCCATAACAATGTCAATATTAGTCCCCTAATAATATATTGCTAGTAAAATGAGGATATCCCCATTAGAAAATCTCCTTATAATCAAAAAATGGATGATTTAATAAGGATAAACCTTTCACATAGTTACACAAGGTATCCAATGTTATAATTTTAAGAATCATTGAACGCTTTTAGAATAACCATTTTCATTAAATTTATCATAAAACAAGAAAAAAAATTCTTCAAAATCCCTTTTCAACACACATAAAAAATAATTCAAATTTTGTACCAATTTATTTATATGTCAATTTATAAAACATAACACAATTATTTTACTAAAAAATAGTCTAGATACCGAAGAACATACCTCAAAACATAGGTTGTGCATGCCTACAATGGGATCCACTAATGTTGAAAACTCAATAATGATAACAGAAACCCTAGAGACCAATAAAACCAAAAAATAGATTCAATTGAAAATGATTTATAGAAAAAGAGGAACCACCACATACCTAATGAAGGAAAATCTAACACTCCACAACCCACAATTAAATATCCTTCGATATGAGATCCCATAACAGATCTGGAACAAGATAAATAGAAACTCCTTTTAAGACTAAAAAATATGATAATGGAAGCTAATGTCACTACCGTGATCAATGGAAATGAATAAGTATAAAAGTTAGTCACCCATAGAGATTCACAAAATTTTTAATAATGACCGAACACTAAATGAGTTGATATGGATGTAACAAAGTCTCCCAAAATCACTGGTGGGGAACCCTTGGTTGAGGGAAAAAGATAATCAATGGCCAAATGGACACTCAAATCTCATATGGTGCCCTAAAAATTCATGATTGGGATGAAATGAACTATAATGAATTTACAAATAATGAAATCTACTATGTCCATATATTCAAAAATGACAGTCATCGTGGATTTAAATTTGATCATTAATTAACTCAGGGCATGTAAAAACTCATCTTGTCATGTAACATATCACTACGTGAATACTTCTCATGACATGCACCCAAAAACCATTACACATAATATAACATTGTAGCTTGACATTTAAATCACCAATAGACAAAAGAAAATCTAGATATCAAAATCTAAAACACCACACCAAAAAGGGTACTCGAGGAGGGGAAACATACATGGTCAAAGAAGTGAGTGGTTACAAACTCCGCACCAAAACGTGTTTGTATTCATGTGAAGTCAGGTAGAAGATGTAACCAATGAAAAAAGATAATGTTAGTATTACTTTTCCAAAAAAATCATATTCCCATGTCTCATAAAAAGCTGATCAATAAAAATTCTAACTGAAAAGTATCAGGCCCATGATGCTCAGTGACCTCAAATGGTCCAACATATCTCAATGAAAATATTCCATGTTTTTCATGTCAGTACTAACCCAATTAAGAAGAAAATATCATGAAAACCCCTTCACTAATGGAAAACTCCAAAGGATGACTCCACCAATATTCACATGATTTCTGTCAACACTATGATATTACAAGGACATCAATGTACATCCTGAATCATACGTAAGGTCTCATGGACCCCAGTTATCCTAACAAAAGATATATTTCCCATGTCAACCTAACAAATTGGTTATCAAAACTGGAAAGAATACAACTCTTTAAAGGGAGCTATAATGATATAAAGATGATAACTATTTTTATGAAAAACCCCAAATAGTCATAGATGGATAATCTATGATCAATTGAAATTCAGGAAACATACATGAATTATCACCTACAGGATCAGAATGACAGACTTTGTCTGATCGTATGTATATGGATGGTAACTCATGATCATATGAAATTATTTCCCATCACCACTTGGAGAATACTATAGAAACATAATGTAAAATAGTGATACCCATTCGAAATAACTAAAAAATTAACTCCCATATAACCTCAAAATATTTTGCACCTATATATTACTTGTATCTTCATCATTAGTAGTATCTGTGATCAGAATGAAATGAGAAGACTTCTATGAATCAATCATAAACTACCAATATGTCATATATCCCTTGAGGCATCCATCATAATCCAAAAACAATTCAAGGGTACCTCTTCCCATTTCCAAACATGCACCAAAATAGGCTAATTTAGATCATAGGGTTTCAAGTGCTCTTCCTTTATAAGTTTAAAGGATTAACACCAAGACACATAATATAGAATTTCATGCTTCATACCTAGCCACCCCAATCATCAAATAATGTCATAATAAATCATAGTAGTTCTAGATGAGTAGACCATTAAGAGACGTGAAAACTAAACAATACAAAACCCCTCAATGAATCTTGGAAAATAACATTTTTCTAAAATAGGATAATACCAACTAAAGAGAGGGACCAACCAAAAATAGTTTCCTAACCATAAAGGGTTTCTTGAATTTCACTGAACTCATCATCGCACTAATGACTTTGCAAAGTTGGCTGTAGTAGAAACGATGATAACTGATCAATGGTAATAAAAATACATGAAACCACATTCTAATCATGTAGGTACAATAGAGTGAAAATACCCATAAGGTTTTACTCCTCATTCGATTCCAAAATAGCCTGCAATGGTAATTTTGAACTAAGAGAATCATCAATGACATTCCCCTTCCCTGGGGTAAAGGTGGTCTCGATGTCAAAAATAGGAAAGTATTCCACCCATTTCTTCTATCTGAGATTCAATCCTTTATATGAATAGATATAAATAAAACTCTTAAGATCATAAAGAACTATGAACCTATCCCCAAAATTGATAGTGGAACCAATATTTAATCGAATGTATAACTGCATCATGCTCTAAGTCAAGAGTGGGTTAATTTATCTCATGCAGTTGAAGCCGAAGAGTTTCATAATCTGCCACATGGTCATCCATCATAAGTATGAATCCAAATACAGTACCATAGTCATCACAAAACACTTCATGCCCCAAACTAGGATTAGGCATGATCAGAATATGGTCTGATGTCAGAATTCTTTTTATTTCATTGAAATATTACTATCACATCTCACCCAATTTGAATTTCACTGAATTCCTGGTAAGGGCGTTAAAAGTTGCCACCATATTAGAGAAAATAATAACAAGACATCATATGTATAAAAAAGGCAAAGGAATATCATTACCTCAAATACATTATTTGGTACTTTCAATGATAATAAAATGATCACCACTTCAGGACCAAACACAGATAGTGTTCATGCCCACACTCTTATTTTAAATAAAACAGAATATCATTGATGAAAACTACAACAAAAGTATCATGTTTTTTTGGAATATTTGATTTATAAAAGAAAAAAAACTACAAGAGTTTTAGATAGACCAAAATAATCAAAAGATGTTTATAATTCTCATACCTTCTCTTGAATGTTGTATTCAGTATATTAGACTTACATATTGTGATATATTGATAACTCGACCAAAATTGAATCAATAAAAACATATTCTACCCCCTTAACCTATCAAATAAATTTTAAACATGAGGAAAATTATACTTGTTCTTAATTTTTACCCAGTTCAACTTCCGATAGTCCACACAAAATCTATGTGAATTATCTTCCTTCATGGAAAAGAGTAGTGGGTCTGTACTTGGTGAAATACACGGGAGAGATAAATCTTTTTCTAATAAGTCATCTGGCCGAATATTAATGCCTTTTAGTTACAATGGTGTCATATGATAAGAATGTATTAATATCAGATGTGTACCTTGATCCAGGTCTATAATAAACTCTACATCTCTCTTGGGTGGAATACTAATGAAGTCGTTGTGGAAAACATCAGAAAATTGGCAAATGAAAATGGGCAGATCACCAAAATATGAAATTTCCTCTACCTCAATCAAAACAAAATATAAAATACTCCGAACCTCTATGTGGGAAGGTCCTTTATGATTAAACCACATTTAACACTCCCCCTATAATATACAAGATCTCTCATCGACATCATGAAATGAAACATTCTGATGATAAAAATTAATCTTATCTCATTGAGCGATTAGCCAATCCATACCGACGATGATGTCAAACAGATCCAGATCATGAATGATAAAATGATAGACCTAATATATATCCCCTATCATTAATGAATAATATGGAAACTGAAACCCTTTCTATTTTAATATATGAAGAGGTGTCAAAAAATCCATTACAATGGATATAAATTCTATTGGATGTTTAAAAATGTCAAAAAAGGTACAAATATAAAGGAGTTGGAGTCACAAGTATCAAGTGATTAAATATCAATGGAAAATGAATTAATTATAATACCTCTCATTGTTGTTGGACATGCATCGCCTTCTCTAAAAAATCATCTACTAAATTAAATTGCATCACTCCTAAGGACTATACCAGGAACCCTTTAGTCCCCCATGATTTTGATTTCCTCGATGTATATTTTGGATTGAACAAACAGTATTCATAAGGAGTCATTTTCAAATCCTGATATAATTTTTATAAGTGAAAAACTCTTCCATATCTATTTCAATTCCCCAAGATCATAAGAAAATAATTCAGTATCTGTGTGAACTTGACACACTGATAGAAACCCCAAGGCTTGTGTCTAGCTACAGTAAACATTGTGTAAGAGTATCTCTACCATGGAAAACCTCCCCCACTCTTATAATGATCCTACCGCATCCTATTCGTTCCATGTGCATCACTGAATATGACACTAGATGGAAGATAATATTTGTAAAAACCAACATTTCATTCCATATTTATGTCTACCATCATATCTCTATCTACCATATCTACAAATTTATAAATATTTAACATAAATACCTGCAATATCATATCTTGTCTCAATCAATGTAGGTACTTATTTGCCATTATATAGTAATTATTTACCATGTTTCAAGAAAAATGGAAAAGATCAGAGAATTATTTGGGGTACACTGACATTGAACAATCTCTCTAATATATGTATAGGAACCCCATTTAAATTTTCACCATTAATGACTTTCAAAAAAGTTTTGGAATAATAAGGTTCTGAAACCCTTACAATCTAAGTCCATGTTTCTATCTTCTTATACTATGGAATCCCACAATTTCCTACCAAAATCCTCGAGGTTGAACCCTACACACTTCACCTTTATATTATATAGTCATTCTAATTAGTTGAACATTGATTGATCATATACATTATGTTATATGTCTCTTGGGGTTAATTTGTCCCATTAATGAATTGTGGATTCTCATGAAAGAATACCCATGATCGATATCACTATCCTTTAGATCCTGATTGTACGTTCAAGACAATGATTAGAACATGTGGTACATTATTTCAACATCATGAATTTATCACACTACAGCTTCAATGACATTTTGATCTATTTATTTATTTCCATAAGGATTGATAGTTGATTCCTCCCATAGATCTCGTGGAAGATGTCTCTGATGCATTCTGCTGCACACTGAAAATGATGGAACGATTAGGAAATAGTGTAAATCTCAGTTCAAACCATTAAAATCCATAAGAAAAAATTGCGATTTAAAATGAAAATGAGAACCTGAGCCACATATCAAAACATATCAAGGAAACTTCTATCTCTTCACAAGTAGATATGGACAAAAATCTATTGCAACATACCTCCCAAGTCCCAACAATACAATCTTTAGTCTAACAGACATCGAATGTCAAGGAATATTGAATAGATTACTCCGTATGATACCACATTATAATGAATTGAAATACAATACCATAAAACCTAGAACTCGACCTGAATCGTTACATACTCGAATGGAAATCCTGATCCCAATAGGTTAGAGATAAGGACTTGGGCATCAAATACACAACAAGGGTACTATTTTTCCCAAACTGAACAAAGAGCAGAAAAATATATATATAAACTATCAAATAAAATTTAAACAGTTCAATATTAAAATATATATATATGCGTAATATCTATAATAATATAGTTAAAAAACAAAAATTAAATACCAAAAAACTACAAGAGACATGTCCAACTATAACAGACAATGGAAAAAAGATACTAATGTATGTGATAGGGTGGAAACCTCCCAATATATCAACAATAGATACCCAACATAGTTGAAATGAAAATTATCCACCTCACTATGGCACCATTACTTTCTCTTCATATAAATACATAAAATGATCTATACACTATAGAAGTGTGTGGATGGTGTGATCTAACAGGCTTAGTAATAACCCACCCAAGTGTTCCATAGAATATATATGTATAAAAAATATTCTAAACTAATTTCAAATAAAACATGGATTAAAAAACATTAAATATGTATTATATGAAACACAATACACATTTTTATTTTTCTGTAGTTATAAAAAAAGATGGAATATCTATTTCGAATAACATTTTCCATATCATTTATCATAAGAATTAACATTCAAATCAAGGATAAAATTTCAAAAAACATTGTAGTAAAAAACAGAAGTATCAATTTAGGTATCACAACACCAAGAAATACAATTGGTCAGAACAGAAGAGTACTCATACAAAAATCAATCAAGTGCGCAATCTGATTTCTATAACACATGCATAGGTAGCAGATGGATACCCCTCGACAAACCCCCTAACATTGTCAATATCTGTTTTCAAGAAGAACATGCCAATTAAATTGATGAAATACCTAAGATAATACCACTATATAATCACAAAAATAGACGATGGGCACATGATTATCCTTTCCCTTAAATATCCAATGTATCCCATGTACTCATTTTAAAAACCATTAAATTTATTAAAAGTCATCCTTTTTTCTAATTATCAAAAACCTAAAAGACCAACTTTTAATTAAAATCCATTTTCCACACATAAAAAGAATCATAAAAATTTGATAAAAAATTATTTATAAATCAATTAATAATAGAATAGTAAAGATTATCAATAATAGGCTAGAGAAAACACCACCCAACTTAAAACATAGGACACACACACCCACATCGGGATTAACTAATAATGAAAACACGACGATGATAACAGAAACCCTATAATTCCTTCTACACCTCAACATAGTTTCAATTGGATAAGGGGGTTAGTGGAGAATAGGAAACACAACATAACTCAAGAAAAAACCTCAGACACACCATAACCAATAAAGGAATGTCCATCAGAACTATATCAGACAACAAATTTGATGGAACACAAGGAGAAAAACAATTTTAGACTAATGAATTAGATAACACAGCCTGATGGTGCTACCATGATCAATGTAAATGATGAAAATGAAAGTACACTCACATAGAGAGATTCAACTCAACCAAAATAAATATAGATTGAAAAATAGATTAATCTGGATGGAAGGGAGTATACATAAATCACTATAAAGGAACCCTTGGTCGAAATAAAATGAGAAAAAATTGTCAAATTTACACTAAAATCATTAATGAAACCCTAAAAATCAATAATCATAGAATTATAAGATATGTAATCCCTTTACCCATCATGAAATCCATGATTTCCATTTACGTTGAAAAACTAGTTATCACGAATTAAAATATTATCTTTAATAAACTCACGCCGTGTAAAAACACATCACATCATATAACCTATCACACTATAAATCCTTCTCACAAAATTTACCCATCGACTGTTTCATATTGTGTAAAATTGTTCGATAAAATGTAACTCTCATTAATCTTATAGAATATCTAGAAATCAGCAACTAAAACCTCACCCAAAAAAGGGAAATCGGAGAGAGGGAAAAATGTACTAGATCAAGGTAACCAGATGTTATAGATCCTCATGAATACATCTATATAAATAACATTATAACTCCAACATGTTGGGATAATGACAGAGACATAGAATTATTTGAGCCTAATATAGTTTTGAAAATGGTAGAGAATGTCATAATCATTAATCAAACATATTACAGACTCTTGGAGTCGATGTAAATGTTATGATGATAATTATATGAATATATTGGATTGAGATGTTACTAAGATGGTATTTTAGTGAATTTATCAATGAAATATGGTTATGATATTTCAAAATAATGGAATGTTGAGCCTATAGTATATTACCTAATTCTAAATTTTTTATTTATTTGGGACAATAACATATCATTTAGTTCTTCCACCATACATATCTCATGTACATGATGTGATCCATGTATATTTTTTGAATAACTAAATACCTCTTACTTTATATAAACTGAAATATATGATATAACCACTAAATAATTATAGTTCCTCTAAATAAAAAATTTTAAAAATCATGTATCATAGTGATAAATTCTAATGGGATAAGACTAATCACCTGTTAAAAGTCCACTGAAGGAATCAAAATTTTTCATAAGAAACATGGAATCTAAGGGAGGTGATGATATAGATATATCATTATTTTTTATTATAGAAATGGAATTTCAAGGGATTTTTTTTGATTGTGGTATAATATAACACCCTATGATTTTATGAAATTTCTCTTTAAATTAAATGTGTTATAGAACTAAAAAATTATTATTTAATGTGATAGTAATCATTGAGTTGTTGGATTAACATAGTATGAATAAAGATAAATTTTTTTACTAATATTATTCATTTAGGTATAAAATAAATTATTTTTTGGCAAATGGATTGAAGTGGAAATAATTTTTTTTTAAACATTAAATGAATTTTTTTTTTCACACATTCTATTTTTATTTAAATAAGTTTTTTTCAACACTATTTGAAATTATTTTAATAAAATAAATATATAATATATTAAATAAAATGTATTATTATTTATAATTTTTTATAGGAACGACGTAAGAATGAATCTATTTTTAAAATAAAAAATAACATTTTTCTCTAAAACAATTTTTGTTGTGTTTTAAAAAGTTATTTAAAAAATAATTTCAACCCCTTTAGGAAAAATTAAAATTTAAAAATGGTTTCAATATTTTGAATGAGGAAATGTTTTTTAAAATAATTCTATTTTTTTGTCCCTATAAATATATCCTTGTTAAATAATTGACACCATATGTAGGGTAAAACATGTATAATTTGATTAAATAAATAAGATGTGGCTTCAAAATAGACCATGAACATTCATTTTTCCAATATTATGAGTAACGTTTTGAAATATACATACATATTTTTAAAATAAGGTGACAAGGTTCCATTTTCAATTTATTATGAACATTAAAATATTTTAATAATAGAAACAAATGTCACTATCATCACAATAATATATAAAACAAAATATTATTGAGATGAATAAGAGGATATGTATGGTTATAATTGGGTGTTTGAAATATAAAATTATATTTTATCCGTTTTTGTTTATTTATTAGTGACTTAATAATTACCATAATCTATTACCTATTGCTGAAATAATATTTATGAAATTAATTGAAAATGTAATTAAATGTTTTAAAAAAATAAATATAATAAAATTTGGAATAATAATTTTGTTAAAATAGTATTCTAAAAAATTATAACATATTATGAATATTTTAAAGGATTATATTATTATTCTATTACTATATTTATAAAGTTTAAATCAATATAAATGAATTGTTCCAAAAAATGATATCGATGACATTTTATATTAAATTATATATTATTCAATGATTTTATATTAACAAAAATCCCATAATTGGACATGTGAATGCGGTTCAGTTGAAAATATAAACCATTTTCTATTCATTGTTCAATTGACCTTTTTTGTATCTTTGTTGACTGTTAAATAGTAGAAACATATGCTGTTGTGGTAATTTTGGAAAATGGTTAATGTTTTTTTAAACTAAGATATCATAGTGATATGATGAAGAAGTATTTCCAAAAATTTATTCAATGATATTTTTACATATATAATCATCTTTTTGTGTAAATAGATGAATTTTGGTCCACATAATATTAAAAATATTTTACACTTATTTAATACATTATATAATTCTTATGGTTCACCTCCCCTCACATCAAAAAGGGAACCTCCTCTCATTCATTATTCACAATGTTGGAGCTTTATATACCATGAAATAACTTAACATATATAGTTATATATTTATTTAGTAATTATTAGAGATTATGGTATTTGTAAAAGATAATCCCTTTATACCTTATGGAATAAACCGAAATATGTCTCTCAATGAACATGTATAACTCTAATCTGAGCATATTTTAATATTAACTATTATAATAACTCATTTATGTTTTATATTATCAAATAGATACCAAATTACTATAAATATACTTAATTGTTTATGAATATATTACAACCATTGTCCACCTCCTTCAAATCCATTAGAAAATGATAATATCTCTCATGTGTATGCGTTGATTACCACCTCCCCAAAGAAATGTTACTCTATTTTTCATTTTAGATTTATATTAATTTATATAAGGAAATATATAATTAATATAATGAGTTTATATGATATAATAATAACGTTATTTTTTGATTTATTATTTACTTTTATTTTATTCCATACATCATAAAATGGAAACAATGTTAATGAGTATCCACGAACATCCATCTCAATGAAGAGTGTAATTCTATTTTTTATCTATAAAATTTATTGATAAAAAATAAAAGTTATAAATAATTAATACATATGATATTTATATAATGTTTAACTATATATTTGTTATTGAACCATGATCAATTTAAACGGACCATTACTTTTGAACTGAGATTTCCATGAAAAATACTACAATTAACAGAAAGAAACTACGATTTTACAAAAGAGTTTTTAATAAATGGGTGTTGAAATTTTATATGTAAATAATCAATGATTACATATTTTTTTAATTTATTCTACTATATAATCATGTTATATAGAAATTTATTACATAAATGAGAAGACTGATTTTGATACAAGTGAAACCTAATGTAGTTATTTTTTAAAACTTTTTTTCCTTGAGACACATTCCATATTAACTAGTTAATTATTTTATGAGTTGTATATACATAAAATTAATGAATTATATTATTTTTCTCATGAATATTATAGGGATATTCATAATCATAAATCATTCTATCTTTCAATAATTTTTAATTCCAATTTTTCCTACGTGGGATGGATTTTTTGTTACATTATCATTGATTATCATGATATTTTTGAATATGTTTCTTGAGATGAAATTTCATGGTCTAACACTCAATAATCAAATCAGTTTTTAATACATTATCTATACATTGTTATTGCATTTTTGACATTCTTTTTTCCTCTATTTTTGAACCCAAGAGACAAAAAAAATATTGTTATTGAAATCCATCTTTATATATTCTCCTCATATGAAAATCATTTTTCTTCACTATACATGTTTTATAAAAATGCTTTCAATATGTTTCATTATATTTTAAAATGGGGTTTTGAAGTCATTTTATTCGCTTTTTAATTTTATTAAAAAAATTAATGGGATTATCCTTGTTATTTTCTCAATGTGGTCATTCTTTTCTTTTTACCAAAAATGGGAATGGAATAATTGTTTTGACATACACTGAAATAGTCAAATTTCCCATTATCATGGAAAAATAATTCTTTAATGTTTCATTTCAACGAAATTTTTTACTTTATTAATATTTAATTTCTCAGATATTTAATAAATGAATTCAAATTTAGTAGTGTATTTTCCACAAAAAGATTATATATTTATCTTTCAAATACATTTTCATCTAGGATAACATACATTGATGTTTCTAATTGTTTACTGATGTTATGATCCAATGATACCATCCACTTTCATTCTTTGAATGTATCATGATCATGTTTACTTAATGATGATTCTATGTGACCCTGTCATTTTCCATGGGAAAACTATGTTATGATAAACCCTATATGAATCTCATTTCATTTCCTTGAGTTATTATATGATTAATGAAAAAATGTTTATTAAACCCATTTTATTTATATGGATTATGATATGATGAATGATTTCTGATCATGCATTACACATAATTATGATTTTCATTATGTGATTTTTGGTCCTAAAATTATAAATCCTTCCAATTCACAAGGTAAAAATGGACGTCTCACAATATAATAAGGAAATAACTGTGGAGAAAACCTAATTTTATATGGGACTATATCAATATTGATTATCATTATTGTGATCATTCAGTAAGAATGCAATAGGATAATGAGTGAACTAAATCAATTATGATAGTCTTAGTAGTAATCCTTTACTAGGATGATGATTTTAAATGCTTATATGTATGCCATAATCCTATGTCTTATTCAAATGTTATTACCTCATTACACATATTATTTGAATCATTTAATACTCATGTCTTATAATATTCCCATCATTATTTCATGTTTCATGATTGGCTTCTATGATATATCTGTTATGGAATTTAAATTTAATGATATTGTTCTCATATGGTTTTGATCATTTTTTGAAGTCATAATTTATATATCACTATTTTACCCTTATTTATAACCTGATTTCCCTCTATTATATAACATTATAAAAGGTTATAAATAATGGATTTATGTAGGGTTATATAAAAAGAGTTCTAGTTTAGAACATCTTATTTATAGATTATGAACATCTATTATGACCAGTTTTCTTACAAATCCATGATTCCAATGACAGTAAACATATATTCTTCGTGCATGGATTATAATTCTATGTAATGAATGGTCATCTATGTAGAAGTAATATTTATATTTTTAATGCGTAGAATAATATATATAGACATTTTTAATGAAAAAAAATAATTCAGGTTAATTTATATATCATAAACTATTATTCTAATCCATTGAAATGATAACTTTCATTAATTATGAATAAGGTGGAACTAATGTAGTAACCTCCATTATCAATATAACCACAAATAATGTCTTAATATAATTTTAGAATATGAATAACTCTCTTGATTATATCACAAATAAAAAAAAATTATTACATTCCAATATCCCTGATAATGATAAATATATTACATTATATAATAATGAATAATGTCCCATATAAAGCATCTATAACATATTATATTACAATAAATTTACAATGTGATGAATTAAAATGAAATAAATAATCAAATTAAAAAAGATAATTACAACATGATTGAAATAAATATGTAATAACATAAATTATGGTGGATCTAGGATTCCTATGTCAAAATAATATTTTCACTGTTATTTAGTAATATATTTAGGGATATTATATTTTTCATAGGTATAACAATGGTTATCCATAAATTCAATACATTCTACAATAAAATCACTTATTGAATATCAAAATTTCTTTTTTAAAACTACTCATCAACAATGTTAAAGATGAATTAAATTGAATAGTGTAGTAATACAATGATTTAGTTTAATATTTTTCTATGACATGTATTGTTATTATAGAACATAGTTTCAGATTGTGGATGATTAATGTAGTATAATAGGGGATCTCTCAATATCCTTATCAATCAATCCATTTTTCTATGTATATAAGGAATCCATTTGGAAATTAAAATTGAAATACCCATGATTAGTTAAATAGGATCACACATAAAACAATTTCATTATTTACTAATCATGTCATATGATTAAATAAATTTTACTTCTCGATGAATTAATATTGTTCTTGGAAAATGCCCAAAAAATAATTTATTAAAAAAATGATAAGAACATATTAATATCTATAATGGGAAAGTCTAAGTCAATGATATATATTTACCATTAAAACTATAAAAAAAAATTGATAAATTATTTAAAATTAATCCAATGTATAAATTCTAAATATACATTGGCTTACAGTATCCTGTATGCATCAATAAAATGAAAAACAATTATTCAATGAAAGATAAATAAGATTACAAAAATAATAATTTTCTAAATAAAATATAAAAACAGACACACAGATGTATGGAGTGAAATTTAAGATATTTTTTTGTATAACTTAAGAATTTTAAAAACCACCATTAGGGATAATGTTGAAATCTGAGAGGTAAAAATTATGTAAGAGATGTGTTCATTTAAATGGTAATATATTTTTTTGAGTATGCATTTTTAATAGAATTTGGGAAAATATAAATAAAAAATTAAGGTATTTAATTTATTATTAAAATGTATATGTTTATTAATTAAATTATATAAAATTTATTTAAAACTTTTTAATGTGATATCAATACCAGGTTAGTGTGAAATTCAATGAAATATTATGTTTTGTTAAAAAAATATCCATGTATTAAAATATGAAAAATGAATATAAAATATTCTTTTTCAGTGTATTTCGATTAAAAAAATATTTCATAATAATAATAATATTATTTATAGAATAGATTTGAATAATTTAAAATATAATTTGAAAATTTTTAATTAATCTTCCAATATATAGTTTATTTTTTAGTGGTTTATTATGTGTCATCTTCATTAAAACATATTTCTTGATTTCAAATAGGGTATGGAATATTTTAATTCATGGATATTGAATTTGAAGGGATTTTATGTCAACAATCATAATTTTATAATAAAAAACTATGTTTTCAAATAGATTTTTTGATTTTTCGATCAAAATATGTCATAAATGATATTCCATTATCTATTATATAAATATTTTTAATAGTTACCCAATATTTACAGTGAATGTAAAGGCTGCTAATCCACAATCTCGAATCTGGTTATAAAAAATAATCATTACATTTATAGATTGATATAGACAAAAAGGAATAAATTTTATCCATAAAAAATATTAAACGTTTTAAGGAATTATTGGACTAGACATATACCAAATAATATTTTTTATAAGTATTTTTTAGAATTAGTAAAGTATTTTACACAATAAAATAGATAACGATAAAAATCATTTATATAAATATACATCATCTATCACTATGTTAATCATATTTAGTTTCCATCATAGGATTAATATTCTTAAAACCATTCATTAGAAGATATTGAAAAGGAAACATAAGAAGGGTGAGCTCAAAAACTCAATATGTGTAAACATATGAATTAAAATACAATTTAATTAGTAAAAATAAGGTAAGAATAATATAATAATCATATATGTATTGGTCATTAGAATAATATAAGATAACTCATACTAAGAAATACTAATATTATCAATCAGGAAATGTCAAATAATTCATCATGAAATGAATAATTAATATGAATCAATAATAATGAGAAATTTTTTTTCAATCCCGATCAATGTAAATACTATATACCTAGAGTAATCATGGAGAAAACATGTTGGTATCTTATAATGTTATCTTCATAAATAGTGTTATAAAATTAGAGAAAAGTTATATACATAAGAAAAACAACCCTAGTTAAATCCCTTATTATTTTTTTTTGAATCCATGGAAAATTTCCAAATTCATTAGATAACTATAGTGGAATCACCTATAGTATAACATATATTAGTCTAAACAATTAATAAAAGTTATTTCAAGCTCACCCCTTCGTATATGTAGTATTATACTCGCAAATTTGTATAATAAGTAACGATATCAGTCATTCATATATGTTTTATTGGGATCACACATAATCATCAATAATTTTCATGTACCATACATATATAAAACATGACTATGTTTTCATTTTCATCAAAAATCTATTAATAATTGAATTTTTTCTATTATAACTTTATTCACCCACTGAAAAAAATTATTTTCATGAAAATATATTTTATATATTCAAAAATAAATTTATAGGAATAATAATTATGTTGTTATTACAGTATATCATCTGGGATTCTTAAATAAAATAATGAGTTGTTTTATATGATGAATTTTGAAACAGTCAAATGATAAATAAAAATATTTGGACTGTTGTAACAATTACACTTTGAAATTCATTTATATAATCTAAAAAATTCCTAAATAATAGAAAAAATAGGTTCATTAAAATGAACCATGTAAAAATGTAACAAATTTTTTATATAATTTATTGGTGATGGAACGTAGAATTTTTTTCAAGTTTTATTCATTAAAATAATGATCTTATTTACACTTTTAGTAATAGTATCTTGTTCAAAAAAATAATGAATATTTAATTTCAAAAATTTTGTGAAAATTAAACTATGGATAAATTTAATATAAAACACCATTAATGAATTTTCTAATAGATTATTTAAAACTTATTAAAAATCATTGATATCAAATAAAAAAAATTGCTCACTAAAAATAGTTGAAATAATTACATTTTTCATTAAATTCATTTCTCGGAAAAAATTTGAAAACAAATTTGGAATAATATAATAGAACTATAAATATTCTTTAATTATTTATTATGGGATCAAAATTAATATATTTTAACAAATATGTTTCCTTCTAATTACTCATTTTTAATTAAACAATTAACAATCCCAATTAAAACAATATTGAAACATGAACACCTAAGAACATTGGAATATTTTGAATCATATGACCCATAGAAGAATGTCATAAAATGAAACATTAAGTATCATTAAGATAATAAAATTATTCACATACCATTTCAAATTTTTTGTATATTGAATATACAAATAAAATGGTTCATAAAATAAATTTATATCCCAAATAATAAAAATTTGATGTGAATAACCCTTCCAATTATTATATAGGTGAATTGGAAAATTTTAGTGGATTAGTTTTAAAAAATATTAATCTAAATCAAAAAAGTGAAAATGAAAGATAAATAAATTATATCCATTTAATCAAAAAATCAGGATATAATATACTCAATAACGATGTTATATAAACCAATGAATTTTTATTTAGTTATGAAACCTCTTAACAATTTGGAAACATCCCAACAAAACACCTTCTATGAGTTTAAATGAATTATAATAGAAAATACCACGATGTTTTAATTATTCATGATTCAAAATTCAAAATTGTAGTATATATTCTATATAAATGAAAAATATGTTTATAATGTGAAAAAACTCTTTAATTAAAGTAAACTAAGATGAAATCCCGTACCCCATGTAAAGATATTTCATGTATGTAATAAAACTCATGTACGAAAAAAATACATCTTTTTGTCATAAGACTTGTTATTTTTCTACTACCTTATACTTAAAACATTTATTTAATTATATAAATGGTTTATTTACATAATTAATCATTTATATCCATATAGGGTGTTTTTAAGACCCTTGGTTCATAATTTCAAAATATCATATGTATGTTAAATGTTGTCAAAGAGGTTAGAGTTTAATCATATAAAAAAATAACATAACATAAGTATCATTTTCATACAATAATTATATTATTAAAACTAAAAAATGGATTATGGATATAAAAATTTAATTTTGTTCTAATCAAAGAGATGGTAGGTCGCATAGACACATGAATAAAATATTCATTTAAAAAACATGATTGAAGAAAGGTAAATTTTATTTTATCATTACATGTAAGGTTTTTTTCCAAAATATTATATTAAATATTAAAATACATTATATATACTATCCAATTTATGTGGTCATGAAAAATGTACGTTATCACTTCATGGATGTGGTATTCCATACATAGACATGAATTAATTTATAATTTCTTAATAGATAAGAATGCATCAAAATAGATTATGTATTCACATTTCCTAGTGATAATTTAATCCTTTGTATCATACATATAGCCAAAATCCATCATTAAAAATATCCCTATGAAGGTTTATAGAAAACATGATACATCAATTCATGATGTAGTAGTTCATTGAACACATGAAATATGGTTCCATTTATAGTTTATGGAAGGGGAGATGAAAATAAGTTATTCCTTGAAAAATAAAATCAAAGAATATGGAAATTTTTTATATTAACATTATTTTATAAAATTATAAATATGTATAATAAAAATAAAATTACACCATTTGGCTAAAATAAATACCACATATTTAAAAATCCAACATTTCATTAAACATTAACACCTAAAAGGTAAGTATTATTCAAAACAACAAGACCTATAGAACATGTTTCATGATTTTAGGAATGAAATTGTTTCAATTAAATAGTGAAAGAAAGTGGTCTTAGTGAGGGTAAATGAGGATAGAGGGGTGGTCTTTTATAAGCAAGTGGAGGGGAATTAGCCAAATTTCATAATGTGTTAAATTAATATAAATTACTTTTCATTTAAAATTTCTATAAATTGATATAAGTTTAATACGTAATGTCTATTTTTTGGTATAATATCATGAAATAATCATGGTATGAGTTTGACTGATTTTTTAACCATTATCACATTAATTAACCCCAATTAACCCTTCTCACAATTCTCCCATTAAAAAATATTTTTCCCTAAAGGTCCCATAAAATATTATATTCGAAGAATATTTTCCAATTAATGCAAAATTATTGATATATTGTATAATATTTAATAAAATATGGATTAATATATAACTTTTTTGAATTTTAAACGACTTAAAAAATACTTTTAAACATAAAATCTCATTAATGTAATTTTTAACACTATTAATTTTGTTTGAATTTAATTCAAAGAATATAGATATTTATATATAATATAACACCTTCAAACATCCATAATATTTTATATTAATATATAAAATTATAGTTTAATTATAGATAAATAAATAAATTATATTTAGAGTGTTTATATAATTTGCTTTATTTTTTCACTTCTTTTAGAAGAACTGGGTTATCATCTAACAAAGAATTTATATTATTCATTCATCACTATAAAATTTATTATAAATATTTATAATACCAAAAGAATAAATTATATTTTGAATCATAAATTTTTTAACCAAACCTGTGATCCATTAATCCATACCAGGGTATATTTTTATATTAAATTCAAGATAGTGACATTGTTTACATTATTTTTGAATAAAATAATATGACTATAACATTTATATGTAATTGGAATGAAATTGGTCCATTTTAAAAATATGGATTATTATAGATGAAATATTCTCATAATAAGAAATATGCACATTTTTTGTTTTTATTTATGGATATTATCATAATATTTCATCCTTTATTGGTTGATTTACCATTACCAAGGTGTCAAAAAATATTTATGGTTACTATTAAAAATATCGAAAAATAAAATAGAATTATATGAAAAAATTTACCCACCTATTAATAAATATTTAACCCATTTTTCAAGTTTCAATTACTAGAAGTTGATTATATAAAACAAAAATAATAATAACGAAAATTTATTTATAAGGATTTTTTAGAAAATATTCCATTAAATCCAAATTATGAAACTATTACAAAATCAAGAATAAATATGAATCCTATGTATTTAATTATATTATTTATAAATAATTGAGTCCTATGAATAATTAATATAATATGAAAATAATAATTGGAATTATCAATGAAACTAAACAAAGGGAATAAAAAAATTGTTTTTCATTATTCAGGGACAAGTCTATTGTTTCATTAAAATATCAAAATTTGACCTTATATTCGTTTGGAAAAGATGATTTAAAAATAAATTCCTTTATATAAAATATAATAATATAATTTATTGGGAAGTTAATCATAGTATTTTATCTCAAACTTGAAATAAATTATTTTTGAAGGAAACAAATTTCTGATGCAAAAAATGGATTTCATAAATTTTATTTACTTATTTATTATGATTTTATCAAGGAATTTTAATAATATAAAACATTTATATATTTTTTTCATAATCATTTTTTCCTATTCATACAAAAATATAAAATTATTATCCTAGTACAATAAAATTTATATAATTTTATTTGATTAATCGTTTAAGATCACTATTTCGTTATTTTTATGTAATTGAACATAGTGTTTTTCTTGAAATTATGGTGTTGTTCATTTTCCCCATTTAATAAATTGTATCATCGTAATTGTAACATTATCATAGTAAGAAATTGTTTTAAATTTGAAAATACCTACATTGAAAACCTACATCCTAAAAATAGTTAATAATATTTATCATTGAAACAGAGGAATGAGTAATATAATGGTCCTCTAAAACAATATATAACTATATTTATAAATATGAGACCACATATGGGATGTTAAAATATAGACCTGGAGGAAGTAAATAATGTAAAAATAACGATGTAGAGTGATATAGAATCATGATCATTGGAATTTGAATGATCACGAGTAAGATAATTACCACAATCCCATAATTCATATTTTGTGAAAAACCATCAATTCATCATAAATAAAATATTATAGGATAAAATTGTTTTCATGTTTTTTTTCTATGGAATTAGGAATTTTATTTCCATACAGACGAATATAATAAGTAAATATACATTCTTTTACATATAAATTTTATCTTTTAATAATGTTCTATCAAAATATCATCATTTTCTTGAATTGGTGAGGATTCAAGATGAATTTTTCATGTTTGAATATCTATAATAAACTTATATAAAATAACATAATTTTGAAGAAAGTATAAAAATATATTCATCATATTAGTAGATATTATCTATAGTTTAAATGGTTAGCATATGCTAGGTATACAGTTTAATTTTTTTTCTATGAAATAATAAATTAAACTATATAATTTAATAATAACAAAGAGCACTAATTCACCACATATATATTGTCATTCCTCACATTAGCTGATGATATCCATAATTAAGATTCACCATTGTGATGTATTGAGCTTATCTAAACTGATAATAGAATTCATCATCCTTGTAAGACAAAACATCTTAATTAATGTGATCTTGTTGAATTCCCAATAATCAACACACATCGGCATTGATCCATCATTTTTCATAACAAAGAGCACGGATTCACCCCATTGTGATGCCCTAGGGCATAGTAACACAATGTCCAAATTCTCTTACAACTACTTTAACTCTTTGAATTTGATAGGATCCATCCTATAGGGACATATTAAGGTTGGAGTTGATCCAATTATGAGTTCTATTGAGAACTATACCTCATGATATTGGGAATGCTTTTGTAAATCTTTAGGAAATACCTCATTATATTCCCACACAATAGATATTTACCCTAGTTTCATGAATTCCTTTTACTAAAATATTTTATTTAGGTATGCTTCTTCTTAGGGAATCAACACCCACACAATTAAATAATTTTAAAAAGAATATTCATGATCTTCATTAAATTTTTATAGGAGTCTGAGATGGTTATAAAAAAGAAAATACATTCCATTTTCCTAAAAGATGATATTTTCATCCTATAAAGAGATCCATTTAATCATTAGTATATAATAAAATTCTACAAAGGGGAGTATTAAGAGATTCACTGAAAAAATATGCCCACATATTCCATGTAGAGGAGAGTCCAACATCTGAGATACAATGACTACACCACTATGTATTTTTAACGATATCTCAACATTATGTTTTTGGGTATTCTATTTAATAGTTTTAGAAAACATTAAATTTAAAAAGGAATTCATATAACCAAAATAAAAATATACCATTTCCATTCTTGAGTGAATTGTACCTGTACCTTGTGTGACTTCATTTTCATTCGCCTATTCCTTAGTAGTGATGGAATAATCCATTCATGTATCCTTTCGAATCGACGGCTTATTACATTGATTACCCTGATGAAATTATTGTTTAGTGGAATATATTATATAATTCCCTTTCCCCCTATAGTTATATCATTGGATCAGGGGTGGTTCTCTCCTTTTTTCCTACCCATTTTTAGTAATCCATATGTATTTTTTACATTAAAGATATTTGTGTCCTTCTCTCCCACACATGGACAATTTCCCCACCCCTTTGAGAAATTTAATATGATGCTTCTTCCCACATTATTGAAATGTGGGTGGTTTATTTTAATTTAATCAATTCTCATGATATCCTCCATCATGAATTTACATCTTTAATTTCTTATAAACATATCCGTGGGACTATTCTCTAAACTCCATCTCCCCTTTGATATCACTTTGAAAAAAAATCATTATAACTCATGTCTTAGATTGATACAACCTTTTGATGGTGTGGTTCTAATCCACTAAAAATCTATTAAATAATATATCATTTTTTATTACAAAACCCAGAGAATGCCTTGCACGAATTGTGATATTTTCTTTATAGGATGTGACAAAATATTCTTCCTATTTCATCAACATTATGGATTCTATAACTATCATTGTATTAATAGTTCGATGGAAATACTTATTAAGAAAAATTATCTTAAAATATTCACATTCATTCCCTTCATTTTCATCCTTCATCTTGGTGTTCTTAACAAAATTGCACCATTGATCATCCTATCTATCTAGATGATAAATATTGAGATTCAACTTCTCCATCACAAAATAGTTAAGAGTAGAAAATATAATCTCAATCTAGTTTACCTACCATTCCTCAACTAATGGATCAAAAGATCCACTAAACCTCTGTGTTTGTTTCCACATAAAACACTTAATATATTGTTTCTCCCTCTTAGGTGAAGGTGGAAATTCCACAGTATTCAGGTTATAGTTCATAACCTGAGGAATCTAAATAAGTATAAACATGATATTTTAAACTCCAACTCAAAAATAATTGGGTATTTCATTCAAGAAATCGCGACATTTTCCCTTGAATGTGTTATTGACACATTTTCTCCTTATTCACCCTTTTTTCTTAAATATAATAGGTTAGAAAAATTATAAATTAAAAATTCATCATATATCCCTTTATAATATAAACACTAAAATAATATCTTATGGGATCCATAAGATTCAAAAAGATTCTTGTTCACTTAAACATTTGTAGTCTCAAACTAATGGTTTTCACTATGGTTCTCTAATACTTATTCCCATATTATCTAAACTGTGATGTGATACCGATTACAGTGACCCTTTATCTTCATAAAATATTATTAAATATTTTTAATTATATAAAACATAAAATCATTACATAAATAGGACCCAAAGGTAAATTTCTTTGAAAAATTAGAACCATACATAACATTTAGAAAATAAAACAAAAAAAGGCTTTTAATTCCTTCTTCTTTACCTTCTTATTAGAACTTAAATTCTCCTTAGTAAAATGACTAACCTGAGAATATTAATCAATAAGGGGTGGCCTAAAATCCCAGTAAGATGATTGATATATAAATAAATCAATATAATGCATGTTGAGAAGAATCATATTCTTTGTAACACAAAAATAGGATCCTAATCATGCGAGGATTCATTTAGAAAAGGCGTAGAATGTGGAAACACGTAAAAATGAATTATAATGTCTTAGTGGTCAATTAACACTCATTCTTCTGAAAAAAATCTAGAATCATATTCAAGAATATTTCTCTTATCTCTTGAGATAAATCACATTACCCAATAAATTAAAGCTCTATATAATTTGACTGAAACTTCACATAAGAACATTTACATTACACTACATAATTCCAGGCGCACCTATCACATCTTAACATTTACATAATCATACATGCCACATATAACATATAGAAATCTTCAAAAAAAACCCTAGAAATGAATGGTTTTAGTTTATGAAATCCAATATTCATAACATGGGTTCCAAAATTAAAGGTGTAATAATATACGTGACATAAGAATCATCAACCTTGAGTTAAGAATAAACAATCTCCAGATTTAAATTATGGAGTTTTTTAAAGATGATTTCTTTTGGAAGAAGTTATGTTTATCATTAACCCATGTATAAAACAATAATATCCCGTAAAATATATGATAATTATGAATAAATGATATTTAACGAATATCCATACTGAAAATGGGTGAGAGAAGTAAAAACCCTAAGATAGAGAGTTGGGTTCTAAAATTCACCTTATCTTATCTATGAAAGCATTGTTCACATTAAAAATATGTATAATAATATAATATTAATTAATATAAAATTGAAGAATCTTTTTTACGTGAATTTTTTTCATTATGGTTTTATTATGTTCATTTATGTAATTTTTACAAGTTATATTGTTTATTTGTATCATTTAGGAGCATTTGGTTTCATGGTTTTCCTGATTGGTTTGCTTGAATATAAGAATGGATGTTCATGTAAAATTTGAATAAATATCCAGAATTGTTTTTACATGTAATTAATGATCTTAATGATGTTTAAATGATCTTATAATTCTTTTTATATGTTATAATGTTGAATCATTATAAAAAATATAATGGTGATAATTTGAGGTTAATTTTGGTGATTTTTCGATCACAATGAACTCATTTTGTTTTATCATTTTGTATTTTGTATATAAGTTAGATCCATAACATACCGAAGATTTTAACATATTATTTAGAGTATTTTTCAACTATTATAATGGTTTTATTATCATCCTTTATGGCATTAAAGTAATATGATAGTGTATCTCCCATGATATCGGTAAATTGACATATCCTAGGAGACAATTTCAATTTCAGAATGAGATAGAGAGTGGGTGGAGTTTATTGAATGATATTCTAATGAAATGATAGCTATAAAGTATATAAAACATTATATATTTATCATTCAATTTGTATAATATAAGGAATGTATGAGTGAATAATAGAAATAATATTTAAAAGAAATTAAAAGAAAAAGGAAGTGGTTTTTTCTTTTGTATTTATCATAATTGGGAACATCTGTAGGGAAAAAGTTTTGGTATTTTGATGTGACCAATTTCTTTTCAAAGTGGGAGAGGATCTTGGGAGATATTGGGGCCTAATTTTATCAAGGGACAAATCTTTATAGGTGTGAGGAGAGTTGGGGGTGATGGGTCGTATTTTTTAGTGGAGGAGAGGGGCACTTTCTCATTAATATATGCATTAGTTTATTATTTTATCTAAATAATTTTAATATATTGAGAATTTTATAAATATATATTAAAATAATTAGGTATGGTTCGATATTTTGGGCTTGAATCAGAATTATATCATGTATTAATCCATAATTCATTTATTTATCTTTTATAGGAAATAAATTTATTTTAAAATTTATAAAAAATTCATGTATTTTATAAAAATCACAAAAATCAAACAGAATCATTCGTCAACATGTAGGTTTCAAAAATGTCACGACCCACCTTCACCAAAAAGAGGGAAGGGTCAGCAGACTACCATGCCCTTCCTTCTTTATGTTGAATGAGAGATAATGACCACCGAAACCCGCCTTCAATAGGTACCAGAGTGGCGACTAGCACCAAGGTTATAGAATAACACACTAAATAGAAGGAATTACCTTTTTTCTGTTTTGTAGGATCAAGAGATAAGATGATGAAACCCAACAACACCAAAACTAAAAGAAAAGTAAAGCCAAAAATAAACCATTCCAACATGCATGTTCCAAAAGTAAAATCCACAAGGTATAAAACGTGACTAAAAAGGTAAGTACCAAAGAAAGAAAAAGAGAAACTGCAACTGCCCCAAAGGTCCAAGCTAGTATGGTCATGTGCGATCCCCAATGTCCTTCTGGAAACATGAAAGCAGTTTCATATATGTATGGTGAGCATAAAAGTACACTCAGTAGGGAAGACCAAAGACTCTCATGCACAAGTGGGGAAACGTACTAAAGTCCCATGAGAAGAAGGAGTAAACCAAACACATAAAAAGGTAAACTACCCACCCATGCCTCACCAAGGCACACTCCCCAAATAACACAAGTCAAGTAATATATATAATAAGAGCACATTGATGTTTGGGTACCCCGCGCCACATTCCCACTAGTTATTGATACATCCTACGCATCAAACCAATCCCGTCATTTTCACCATAGTCCCACTTCCACACCCGCCCGCACAAACCTGTGCCACAACCACACATAGTCCCATAGCCGAATCCCACCCTCAAACACCTGGGCCAAAACTGTAACACGTAACCACGCCTGCAAACACCTAGGACAGAACATCCACTGCCCCTCCCAAAGACACCTAAGGTAGAAGATCCACTACCATTCTCGAAGACACATGGGCCTCATCCCGAAGACACTTGGGAAACCACCTGCCGCACACACCTGGCCAACCACCACACAACCCTGCTTGGAGATTCATGGGATAATAATGGACCTCAGGAAATCATATCCTGCTTGAAGATGCTTGGGATATCCGGTAAAGGGATCAAAAAATGAGATAATAACCAGCCACTCATAATAGTGTTGGTAAAAACACCCTCCCCCATGAAATGGGGGTGTTCGGCACTAAGTTGTCAACTCGGGTGGGTTGCGAATAAGAAACACAAATCAACAAATATTGGTATAGGTAGCAATAACTCACCAAATGATTAGGTTTTTCAATATTCAGCCTAAAGGGCACAACAACACTCAAGTCCGAGTAACGACTATCTCCAACAGAACTCATTTGTCCCATTCTTGTTTTCATGTTCAATAGCAATATTTTATTAAGTTCTGCACCTACTTGGGAAACTAGTAAACATAGGCACAAGTCCAGTAAAGAAAACTATCAAGCATCAACCATAACACCCACACCCTATTCTCTTGTAAAGCCAAATCATCTAAAGAGAACCCTAAGTTACATCCCCATGCCCAATATCCAGGAGCAAAAGTGTTTCTCAACAACAGAGGATCCCACCCCAATTCGTGATATAAACAAGGTAACTACCTGGTCTTAAAACTCACAACCACTGAATCCATAACAACAGGGGATCCCATCCCCAATTTCATAACCATTGAGAGTATAACAACATGGGATCCCATCCCCTCCCACATATCCATCAATCAGCCCGTAAAAGAAAACAACCAAACCACTACCACCAACACAAAGCAGGGCCATGCCGGTATTTTCAGATTTATAAGATTTAACACACTCCATGATTTCAATTCCATGCCTTGACTTGGGTTATCACAGAAGGGATTGATCCGGGTGCTTTCAATTATTTATCCAGATATATGTGATTAAACAAAACTCCTTTACATAGCAAGGAATATCCACCAAAAACACGATCCATTTAAACATCACCAGAGATAAGGGTTCGTTAGTGGACAGACAACGACCACCAACTGCCTTGATTTTCAGTATGAGTATGTCGCACAATTCAGAAAGTTGATAATTATATAAAATAGCATCAACGATCACATCCCACCATTCTTTCTTTAAAGAATCCATTCATTATTTTTATTTAGAGCTGGTTTATCCAATTCTACAGAATCAAAAGCACGCCCACCACGCATGATACAAAAAGAGAGAGGTGAAGGAGAAATTACCCACTTTTTGATCAATGATCGACGCTTAGGCCGGACATGGAACTTCACGCATAGTGATGCGGCTCGCCTAAATGAAAATTGCCTTGTCTGACCGAAGGTACTCTAGCGCAGGGTGAACGAAAAAAGAACCCTACGGTGAATAATTTTGTTTATAAGGGAAGGGACGATTGAGATTAGAACGGGAAACCGCATAAGGCGCAGAGTCGTGGGTTGACCACGCGGTTGAGACACCCCACACATTATTAAAACGATCGGGTGGTTTAAACTAGCGCACACACAGGCTTAATTCATTAAATATTTAATTAAAACATTTAGTGTGTTACCGGGTTTTTAAAATCACTTTAACGGGGTCAATATAGTGATTAAAACCCTATTTGTACAAAAAATAGCCCTACTAGAAAGAACCTGTGGGGTAGGCCAGAGCCACCGGTAGATGAGAGCTACCGGTGTGTGACAGCGACCAGTGGCAGAGCTACCGGTGGCTGTCAGTGACCGGTAGGCTGCAGCGATCTGTAGACTGAGCTACTAATAGGCTACAGCTACCAGTAGACTAAGCTACCGGTAGGTTGAAGCTACCGGTAGACCGAGCTACCGGTCGGTTGCATCTACCAGTAGACCGAGCTACCGGTAGACCTAGCTACCGGTAGACAGAGCTACCGGTAGACTGTGGCTACCGGTAGACCGAGCTACTACTAGGCCTATTATAGGTAGGCTATAGCTGCCAGTAGACCTACCATTACGCCAAACCTCACCGAGATTCCCATACCAAAAAACTCAACACGAGATTTTCACAAAGTAATGGACCCCAAAAACTCGGACCATTACATTAAAAACCTCTTAAACGACTCTCGTCCTCAAGAATAAAAACAAACCAGAAGGAAAGAGAGGGTCCTAACAACCACATCGAAAGATACCTCTTAAGAGTGAAACCATTCTAACTAAAAACACTTTCCTATCAAAAACCAAGAAACATACAATTTCAAACTTCCTAGGCATGTGGGTTGGGAAGTCTACTCCCCCATGTCACGATATAATCTATTTTGGGCGGCACTGACTCACCCGCATGGGTTTAATCGCATCCACCTTAATGTGTCTTGATTAGGGGTCAGGTTGTCTCATCCCCCATATCCAGGGCTTTTCACACACATTCAGAGGAAATAAAACCAGTACATTTCATAGCCAAAAAATACAAAACGTTCTACCACAACAGGTACAACAAAGAACAAAACTCAAAACAACTCTGGGTACTGGTTACACATTTGGGCTTACCTATCCCACGCACAATCCTCAAGCCCACCATATCTCCACAACACACGAACCAAGGGAATGGTTCACCCACAAAGAACCTTCTCCTTGCGATCCTCAATCATCACTGGTTTCTCCACAAAAGTCACTTCATCCTCAATTTACAGCTCACCCCAATCAAGGACGTGTGAATCGTCGTACAGATACCGACGGAGCTGCGACACATGGAAGACATCATGTATCCTCAGTAGCAGGAGTGGTAACGCTAGCTGATAAGCCACTTCACCGAACCGCTGCAACACTTGAAAGGGTCCGATAAACCTGGGAGAAAGAATACTCCCCTTGCCAAACTTCCTCTGCCCATGCCGAGGGGATACCTTCAAGAACACATGGTCTCCAACCTCAAACTACAAGGGCCTCCTCCTGGTATCAGTATACGACTTCTGTCAGTCCTGGGACACCATCATCCTTTCCCGTATGAGCTGAACCTTCTATGTTGTGCTCTGTACCACCTCCCGGCCAAGGATGCATGCCTCTCCTACTTCGGTCCAACTAACAGGTGAATGGTATAGCCCCACGTACAAGGCTTCAAATGGGAACATAACATTGGTATATTGGTAGCTATTATTGTAGGAAAACTCTACCAGGGTAATGTATCTTACCCATGATCCTCCTAAGTCCAGAACTCAAGCTCGCAACATATCCTCCATCGTCTGGATGGTGCGCTCTGTCTTCCCATCTGTCTGGGGATGGAAAGCAGTTCTAAGATGCAGTTGCGTACCAAAATCATGCGGCAATCATCTCCAGACTCGTGAGGTAAATCGTGCATCCCTATCCGAGACTATAGGCCTCGGAACTCCATGCAACAACACCACTTCATCCACGTCCCTTCACGCCAAATAATCCACTGCACTCGACTACCTGATTGCCAGAAAGTGAGCCGATTTCATCAACCTGTCCACTACCACCCAGATGGTGTCGTATCCCCCTTGGACCTTGGGTAGTCCCGTGATGAAATCCATCGAGATGTCATCCCACGTCCACTCGGGGATATCTAGATGTTGCAGTAGGCCACCTGGAACTTGGTGTTCAACCTTCACTTGATGACACTCTAAGCACATAGCCATAAATTCTTCCACCGCTCGCTTAACTTCGGACCACCAAAACAGTCTCTTTAGTCCCTGATACATCTTGGAAACTCTTGGGTGTACCGCCAGGGGTGATTTGTGGAACTCACTGAGAACCCTATCGTGCATCACTTCTGGGACAAACAACATTCCCTGGAAAAGCATCTGGTTCTGACCATCCTCTGTCCATCCTTCCGAAGCATTTCCCTGGTCACTTGGTCATTCATCACATCGCACTCTGGGTCTCCCCACTGAGACTCCTCCACTTGCTGCAATAGAGATGAACTATCTATCCTCACATCCAAGTGTAAGGCATCCAACTCCTCTATCTCCTTCCAGGCGTCCGACAACTCTCGGACGACATCCTTCTGCGTCCTCCTGCTCAAGGAATCATCCACTACATTTCCCTTGCCCTCAGTATAAGAGATCTCGAAGTCGTAATCCTAGAGGAACTCCACCCATCTCTGTTGTCGCAAGTTTGGGCCCCGCTGGGAGAAGATATACCTCATGGTTTTTTGATCTGTGAAGACCACAAAGCGTTATTCGATGAGGTAGTGTCTCTATAACTTTAGCGCAAAAACGACCACTGCAAGCTCTAGGTCGTGGGTGGTGTAATTACACTCATGAGGACGTACCTTCCTGGACCCATAAGAGACCACCCCTTATCGCTACATCAACACACATCCCAGACCTTGTCCTGAAGCATCACAGAACACCTCATACGCCGCCCCTTCATCTGGAAATCTCATCACTGGGGAACTGACCAACTTCTCCTTCAGATAGATGAAGGATGACTCGCATGGCTCACTCCACATGAAAACCTGGTCTTTATTGGTCAGGGCTGTCAAAGGGGCTGCAACTCTGGAGAAGTTGGGTATGAACCTCCGATAGTAACCCACCAGCCCGAGGAAACTACGGACCTCTGCCACATTCTTGGGTGCTGCCCAAGAAACAACTACCTCAAATTTTTATGTGTCCACCGCCACCCCCTACTCGGACACCACTTGCCCGAGGAAGTAAACTTCTCGTGTTCAGAACTTGATTTTTGAAAACTTCCTATAGAGCGGATGATGTCGGAGGACCTCCAAAACTATCCTTATTTACTCTGCATGGTCCTCATCTGATCATGAATAGATCAGGATATCGTCAATGAACACAACCACGAACCGATCCAAGTACTCCTAGAAGATGGAGTTCATAATCCCCATGAACACAACCGGGGTGTTCGTAACACCGAAGGGCATGACCACAAAATCAAAGTGTCAATATCAAAACTTGAACGCTGTCTTCGAGATGTCACTTTACTTCACTCTCAGACTGTGATACCCAGACTACAGGTCGATCATCAAGAACCATCCTGCCCCTTTCAGCTGGTTGAAAAGATCTTCTATCATCGGAAGAGGGTAGTGATTCTTGGTCATCACCTGATTCAGCCTCCTGTAGTCTATGCACAACCTGATACCACCATCTACCTTCTTTGTGAACAAGACTGGAGCACCCCAAGGTGACACACTCGGTTGAACATAACCCCTCTTCATCAGATCATCAATCTGAATCTGCAACTCCCGTAGCTCTGAAGGTGCCATCCGGTAAGGATCCATCAAGATCGGACGAACGCCGGACTTCAGGTCTATCCTTAACTAGATATTACGTCAAGGGGGTTGAGTTGTCACATCCTCAGGGAAGACATCCATAAAATCACGGACGATCCCTGGCACTTCCACCATCTTAGAATCTACTGGTTCTACTAACACCTCAGTTAGCAAGGAGAGGAGGGGTTCCTCTCGCCTATTGCCCTTCTGAGTGCCCCGCTCGCCGGTGAAGGTAACACGCTGGCCACCCATGTTCGTGAACACAACCTTTCCTCGGAAATAGTAGATGATGGAACACACATAGAATAGCCAGTCGATGCCTACGATGACATCGTATGGATGTATCTGTAGTAGAAGAAGATCCCTAACCGACTGATATGGACCTATCATCAATCTGCATCCCCAACAAACAAACCACAAGTCGGTCTGACCTCTGACTAGTGTACTCAACACCAGCGGTATTGGAAGTCTTTTTACATCTAGACCCAAGGCACGTGCTAGACTGGGTGCATCAAAGGAGTGTGAAGCTCCGGTATCGAACAAGTCAAAACTAAGTGTATTAAACAAACTGATCGTACCTCGAACAACCTCCAGCCCTGCTGGAACTGCTACCTCCACATCGTGTAGCTATTAACGCCCAGCTCCTTTGCCCCTCAGATGTCGGCCACCTCCCGGACCAGGCCATGGTCGAGGTCCTTGAGGATCGCCCTGAGGTCAGCCTCCTCCTCCTATGTTTTCCCTCCGAGGAGCGGGAGCTCGATATCCCTACTGTTGATACTAGAAAGGTCGGGCTAGAAGCTGCTACTGGGGCGGGTGGTGAGGCTGTCCACCACTACCGTACTATACCTGGTCGAGGAACTAACTCCGGTGATGTCCATGGCTCCCACAGATGATGCATCATGGTCCCGGGGCCGAAGGAAAAGGGCAAGGACCAGGGGATCGGAACTGAAAGTACTGCGGCCTGTTCCCAGCTAGTCGGAACCTGGAGGGTCCTGACGCAGGAGTCCTGGTGCTGATATCCTTCCCCTTCGATGGTCCCAGCTGGATCCCCAATCGTGACACTCCTCCTAGAGCATGCATCCTATCCACCACTTCGGCCTTCTTCTGGACCTCCAAGTACGTCGGCAGGGTAAAGGGGGTAACAACATACTGGAGGGAGGGTCGGAGCGCCTCCTCCAAACGTCTTTCCTGAGAATCCTTGTAGGGAAAGAGGTCTAGAGAAAAATGTAGGAGGTCCTTGAACATGATCTCTAGATCCCTCGCTGACATACTCCCCTGTATGAGGGAGAGTACATCCTGTCTCTTTTCCGCCTTCATCATCGAAGAGAGGAATTCTGCCTGGAAGTCCCTCTCGAAATCAGCCCATGCCACCTCACCCTATCTCCTCTCCCCAAGGTAAAGCGTCCACCACTGACGCGCCACTCCCCACATCTGGCTGATGGCCAGAGGAACCCAGTACTCGACCGGGGCCCGAATCAGGCCGAAAGATATCACTAGATCCTCTAGCTAGCCTTTTGTCTTCATGTCAGGGGTGCTGCCCTCATACTTCTTGAGGGTCTGTCGCTGGATGGCTCGAAGTGTCTTCTACCACTGTTCGTCCTCCTCCTCTCGATCAGCTCTCTGTCGATTAGCCAAGGAAGTCTTTGGAGCCCCGATCGCCTGTACCACACATGGTCTCCTTCCAGGTACCATAGCTGCATGGTAAACATGGAATTCTTAAGCCCAAGTAGTGCAGAATGTCATTCTTTAAAACTTCTTTACCTTTTCATTTATTATTCATTCCCAAAACACCCCAGAAACACATGAACACAAGTCATTATGATGAATGTACCTTTCCTAGGGTCTCTCTACCCTGCAATCAACGTGGCCTCACTTGGTCGTCCGGTAGGTCAAGAGTCCTTGCATCAGATCACGGGGGGCTCTAAACTCATGTGTCCTAGCCGGTCTTCCCTTGCTTAATTCACACACCAAGGTCACCCAACACTGTTTCCCTACCATCCCATGAAATCATCACTATTCCTAACTCTAGACTCTATCCTATCTCTCAACCATCACCTCTGATACTATTCTATCACGACCCGCCTTCACCAAAAGGAGGGAAGGGTCAGCAGACTGCCATGACCTTCCTTCTTTAAGTTGAAGGAGAGATAATGACCCCCAAAACCCGCTTTCAATAGGTCCCGGAGTGGCGACTAGAACCAGAGGTATATAATTACACACTTAATGGAAGTCATTACCCTTTTTCTGTTTTATAGGATTAGGAGATAAGATGATGAAACCCAAAAACACAAAAACTAAAAAAAAGTAAAGCCAAAAGTAAACCATTCCCACATGCATGTTCCAAAAGTAAAAGTCACAGGGTACAAAATGTGACTACAAAGGGAAGTACTAAAGAATGAAAAACAGAAAATGCAACTGCCCAAAAGTTCCGAGCAAGTATGGTCCTGTGCGATCCCTGAAATCCTCCTGGAATCCTCAAAGCAGTTTTATATACATAGGATGAGCATACAAGTACACTCAATAGGGAAAACCAAAGACTCTCGTGCACAAGTGGGGGAACGTACTAATGTCCCATGAGAAGAAGGAATAAACCAAACACCTAACAAGGTAAACTATCCACCCAATCCTCATCAAGGAACACTCCCCAAATAACACAAGTCAACTAATTAATATAATAAGAGCACATAGATGTTTGGGTACCCCGCGCCACTTTCCCACTAGTTATTGAGACATCCTACACATCAAACCAATCCCGCCATTCTCATCACAGTACCACTGCCACACCCACCTGCACACACCTGGGCCACAACAATATGCAGTCCCACTGCCGAATCCCGCCCACAAACACATGGGCCACAACTGTCACACATAACCACACCTGCAAACACCTAGGCCAGAACAACAACCGCCCGGCCCGAAGACACCTGGGATAGAAGATCCAATGCAAGCCCAAAGAAAACTGGGCCATATCCCAATGACACTTGGGAAACCACCATTCGCACATGCCTTGCCAACCACTACACTACCATGCCCGAACATTCATGGGATAATAATGGTCCTTAGGCCATCACAGCCGACCCGAAGATACATGGGCTATCTGTGAAAGGGAGAAGAAAAGGAGCTAATAACCAGCCACTAATAATAGTGTTGGAAAAAACACCCTCCCCCATGAATGGGGGTGTTCAGCACTAAGTTCTCAACTTGGGTGGGGCGCGAATAAGAAACACAAAACTATAAATATAAGTATAGGTAGAAATCAATCACCCAAAGTTTAGGATTTTCTTCAGCCAACCTAAAGGACACAACAACACTCAAGTCCGAGTCACGACTCTCGCCAACAGAACTCATTTTCCCCATTCTTGTTTTCATGTTCCGAAGCAATATTTAATTAAGTTCTGAACCTACTTGGGAAACTAGTAAACATAGGGACAAGTCCAGGAAAGAAAATAGTCAAGCATCAACCATAACACCCACACCCGGTTCTCTCGTAAAGCCACATAAACTAAATAGAACCCTATGTTACAGCCCCATGCCCAATATCCAGGAGCAAAATTGTTTATCAATAACCAAGAATCCCACCCCAAATCGTGATATAAACAAAGTAACCACCCGGTCTTAAAACTCACAACCGCTAAATCCATAACAACAGGGGATCCCATCCCCAATTTCAAAACCACCGAGAGTATTAAAACAGGGGATCCCATCCCCTCCCACATCTCTAGCAATTGGCCCGTAAAAGAAAACAACCAAACCACTACCACCAACACAATGCCTGGACATGCTAGTATTTTCATATTTATAAGATTTAACACACTCCATGATTTCAATTTCGTGTCTTGACCAGGGTTATCACATAAAGGATTGATCCTGGTGCTTTCAATTATTTAGCCAGATATATGTGATTAATCAAAATTCCTTTACACTACAAGGGTTATCCACCACAAACATGATCCATTTAAATATCACCAAAGTTAAGGGTTCGTTAGTGCACCGACTATGACCACCAATGGCCTCGATTTTCAGTAGGCGTAAGCCGCACGATTCAGAAAGAAGATCATAATATAAAACATCATCAACGATCAAAGCCACCCTTATTTCTTTAAAGAATCTGTTCATTATCTTTATTTATGTCTGGTTTATCCAATTCTACAGAATCAAAAGCACGCCCACCCTGCATGATACACAAAAGAGAGAGGCGAAGGAGAAATTCCCTACTTGTTGATCAACGATCGATGCTTAGGTCGTGCATGAAACATCACGCATAGCGATGTGGCTCACTTGAATGAAAATCACCTCGTCTGACCGAAGGTACTCTAGCGCAGGGTGAACGATAAAAGAACCCTACATCGAACCATTTTTTTATAATGGCGGGGACGGTTGAGATTAGAACGCGAAACCGCATAAGGTGCGGGGTCATGGGTTGACCACGTGGTTGACACACCCCACACGTTATTAAAACAATCGGGCAGTTTAAAACGGCGCACACACAGGATTAATTCATTAAATATTGAATTAAAACATTTAGTGTGTTACCATGTTTTTAAAATGAGTTTAACGAGGTCAAAATACGGCTTAAAACCCCTATTTGTGCAAAAAAGAGCACTACTGGAAAGAACCCGCGGGGTGGGATAGAGCCACCGGTAGCTGAGAGATACCGGTGGGTTACAGGGACCGCTAGCTGAGCTACCGGTGGCTGTCATCCACCCGTAGCCGAGCTACCGGTAGGCTGCAGCCACCGGTAGACCGAGCTACCGGTAGGCTCCAGCTACCGTTAGACCGAGCTACCGGTAGGCTGCAGTGACCGGTAGACCGAGCTACCGGTAGATAGAGCTACCGGTAGCCGCACCTACCGGTAGACCAAGCTACCGGTAGCCTGCAGCTACTGGTGGACCGAGCTACCAGTAGGCCTGCTTCCAGTAGGCTACGGCTACCAATAGGCCTACCATTACGCCAAATATCACCGAGATTCCCATACAAGAAAACTCAACACGATATTTTCACAATGTAATGGTCCCTAAAAACCTGGGCCATTACAAAAAATGTAATTCATTTTATAAAAATAATTTTATTTCTATGTCCGAATTAATTTTTAATTAAAATAACCATTTACATGGAAAATATATATTTTTTAAATTATAATTTATTTCAAAACACATTCAAAAATTAAATATGGTATCATAACATTAACTTCAAACCATAATAAATCAAAATATAAATTTATCATTAAATTTTATGAGAATAAATTTTCTTTAAAATTATTTAATTTATTATGAAATTTTAATTAAATATTTATGACTTACAAAAATGATTGCTCTTCATCGATAATTTTGAAAACATTTATTTTCATTGAATTTGATTTAATTACAACATACCATTATTTATAAATTTACTTCATTTTATTTATGCTTACAAGGAATAAGTTTCTATTCATTTTTCCAGTTTATTATTGTTGTGATCCATATTACTATTCCAATGGTCATATTTCTATTTCATTAATATTGGTTCCTTAACTTCTATAAATAATTTTATTTCAGTAATTGTTTTATTTATAATGTTTTAATTATAATATATAAGGAATTGTTTTTGATATTTATTTTATATGAAATAAATATAAGAAGGATGAAATTACATTGATAAAATTTTGGGTTCTTATGTTTAGTGTTTTACTATATTAGGGGAAAAAATAACATAACAACATGGATACATAAAATAATAGTTCATATATATTTATTTTATCTTCTACTATGTTCTTCACATATAATATTATTTTTAGGGATAAAATAATTAAATCCTATTCTAAAATAATTGGGAAAATAAAAAATAATAAAGGTGAGCAGAAATTATCAGTATGGGTAAACACAAACAATAACAATTGGATGTAATTAGTAATAATAATATGATAATAATAATATAATGGAATAATTAATATTCATTAGAATAACATTACAGAATTTTTAACCACTAATAAATGGATTGTCATTCATTTAACAGTGAGTAATTCCTTAATTGTTGGAAGATTCATAAGAATAAGAAATTATCATTAATGTGATATCAATCATGGTCAAAAGAAATATTAAATACCAATAGGATGAATAAAAAAACATGTCAAAATCAAGTAACAATATCTTCATATACTATATCAGTAATAATAATATCCTAGTGAAATCATTATTATAACCAACCTTGGATATCAACCTATTTATTTCATTTGAAGACTACGAACATTAACCAATGCATTGGATAGCTAAATTGGATTCATCCACCACATAATATGTGTTGGGGTCACCTGTTCATATATGTTTAATCTAAATGGCCATTCATATAAGATATATCGGGCTCACCTATTTGTATAAGTTGAATTAGTATCACCCATTTTAATAATATATAATTGGGTTACCCAACTTTGTCAATAATTTACATGAATTGTGCATTAATATAACAAATAGAAGTTTTGCATTTTTACCAACACTCTTTTTACATCGGCTTGTGTTCTTTTATAATATGATTTACCTAAATAAAAGAAATAGGTGTCATGAAAATATCATTAAGAAAATATTAATAGATATTGGGAAATAATAATTATGGTATCATTAAAACATGTCCCTATTTTGGGTATATGTAAAATAATGGTATTTTGTAGATGATGAATTGAAATACACTAAAAAATAATTAAAAACATTCTTAAGAAAAATACCCTCTTCACTTTTTAAATATCGTTAAAAAACTAATTATTTATGAGTCTTTTGAATATTTTTATCATTGAAAAACAACTATAAAAATTATATAAGAATATTCAAATCCTGGACTGTTCATGACTTTGGGAAAATACTTTCATACCATAAATGTTAATCTAAATATTCCATTGACTCATTCAGTAAAAGAAATTTTAAAAAAATAAAATAGGATTCTTCTTAATAATTTATTTAAACAAATCATGGATTATAACTACTCTAAAAAATCATTAAATAACCATAAAAAAACATTGAAAACATTTTATATATTATGGGCACGTAAGAAAAATATTTTCAGACTAAATGAGGAGAAATAACGTCAATATTTCTTAAGAACTTTTTCAAATCCATTTTTAGTACAAATTTGGGAAAAATTGTACTTAACACTCAAAATTATATAAATTTATATAGCATGAGATAAAAAATTATATATCAAATTAGCATTATTATATTTCTACAATGTAAATTCATGAATAAAAATATGAAAATATGTTCGTAACACAAACACCTTACCACTATAATAGATGTTGAATCATAATCTCCATGAATGAATACATTCAACTGAAACATTAGATGAAATTTAAAAATGGAATTAATATTAAAAAATTTAAAATAGTTATTATATACATCACATAATATAAGATATCTTCCTAACATAAATAATTGTCCCAATGAATGAAAATATGATATGAATAACCCTTATAAAGATCTTGTAATTTAATAGAGAAATAATAATTTGATAAATAATGTGTAACAATTATAAATCTACCTAAAATTTTAAATATAACATAAATCAACAAAATAATATTTCATATATAATCATGAATTAATATAATCAATTATGCAATTATCTATCCCAATGAATAGAATTTGAGCTATTAAACCTCTTAAAACATAAGAAACATCCCTTACGTGGAGTCTGGACATGTAATGTATGTTCTTAATGTCCTATATAATAAAATTATATATTATTTTTCTCTCAAAAACCATATATAGGATTAATCGATTATAGTTAAACCAATTTCTTTCATTTTTATAATGAAATATTTAATTACCTAATCAGTTAATTCCTAATAAGAAGTTTTATCATGTTTATATCATATAATAAAATTGGATTTGATGTATCTATTGTGGTCAAAGGGATCATTGTACCATCATATCAAGAATAATAATAATAAAATAATTTTAATATATAATATTTTTTTATAATATTAAAACCAAATCTTAATTATTATTATTAAAAAGGATTTATATCATAGCTATATAGATGGTATGGTGTTCATACACCTGAGTAATGTTTACATATTTTAGGAAACATAAAATAATGAAGGTAAATATTATTTTCAATTTATAGAAATATAATTATATAATAAATATAATGTCTACTATATAAATACTGTAAATATACAATACAACTGATTTTTTGATTAAAAATGAATTAAATACCTTAAAGGAGGTGGTAATCCACACATATGCACAAACGATGTTATCATTTCCCAATGGATGAAAAAGTATGAATATAGATGACATGTGATCTTAAAATAATGTAAAATAATTCATTAATATAATATTTTTATTTAATCCTTCATTACAATCAAGTATAATTGGTTGTTATGGAAAATGAATTACATCGGTTCATGAGGCGATAATCCACCATACACACAAATGATGGTTTCATTTCGCATATGATTGATGTGTTGAAGGATATAGGATATTATATTAATAAATAACATATATTTATATTGATGACAAAAATTTATCAATTAAAAATGGATTAATAACATTTTAATGTGGTTAAAGAATAAATACAATGAAAACATTCTACAAAATTTATATATATTCTTCTGACAAACCCCTTTTCTTTAGAGCTAACTAACTTTATGGTATGTATTAATAGAAAAATAAGTACATTATTAAATATTTATTGATTTCAAGAATGTATTTGGGTAGTTTTTGTTGTATAATAATATTTTGTAAAGGGTCGAGAAGAGAGGAGATGTGGTTCTTTTTTATAGTTGAGTGGAGTAGTTTTCTCAGGATTTCTTAAACTATTAAATAAATTTAAAATTATGTATTACGAAAAAATATCTAAAAATTGATAGAATATAATTATTGTTTGATCATTAAATTTAATATTAAAAAACCCTTTTTTGGGATTTCATTAACATTATCTTTTTTCTTTAACCATGTCTTAACACTTTTGATAATTAACACGATATCATGGTTTTTTACACTGAATAATCCTTGAATCATTCTATAAAAAGTTAAATTGGAAAATAATGGACCTTATATAAATTTTTCAACAATATACCATTTATATAGACTAATAATGGTTTTAAGGTATTCAAAATCCTTTAATAAAGTATAATATGGTATAATATATCATTAATTTTATTATTACACTGTTCATATAATTTAACATTACAGACCCAAAAATAGTAATGGATTTTGAATACAACCCTTTATAAAACCATAATATTATATATATATATATATATATATATAATTTTTGGGACACGATAACTCACCCCCAAAAAATCACATTCTTAATTTTAAAATCATATTACAATTTGCTCATACTAGAACGAGCATTGAGTTGTCCATGTGTAAGCATTTAAGGAAATAAATTCATCACTATAAATTAAACATAAATTAAGAATAAAAATAAATAATATATATTTAAGATACAACTTTTAATCCAAACATATGTTATTCTTATCATTGTAAAAAATATTCAATATGTTAAGAGAGAGATGGTGACATTATTTCCTTTATATCTATATAAGACAATATAAAAGTTATAATCAGCTGTATGTGAAAATAAATTTCTCTATATTATTTTTTTTGTTTATTATATATGAAATTCACTCATAAAATGAATTTTTTTAGGTTTTTGGTTGATTTGGAAATCTTATCATAATATTTATATGTATATCTACGCTATTCAGCTTTACTTTGGTAAAAATATTTTTAATGGTTACAATTCAAAATAAATAGAAATGAATAGGAATTATTTTCCAAATATAAACCTATTTAGTTGAAATTTTTTATCCTTTATTTATTATTAGATTGATAAAAGTTTTGGATATTAAATTAGGATAATAATCATTAAACGAAACAGAAAACAGTTTGTCAGAAAAATTCATTACAATCTAAAAAAACATATACCTAAAATATCATATAAGTATGTTTACTATGTAATTAATTATATTATTTATAACTAAATTATAATTATTATAATTTATTATCAAATTAAATCAATAATTATACGTTTCAATGAAATGAAATGGTAGTTTTACAAGAATTTGTATTTTCACTATTCACTGAAAAATCCAGCTTTTTAGAAAAATCAAAAATTTATCCAAACATAATTTTTATATTCGAATTTAAAAAATGAAATAATATTTATAAAATAAAAAGTTAAAATTCTTCATAAATTAGTTATTAATATTTCATCTAAAAAGGAAATTATAATAATTTCAGATTAAAATATATTTTTGATGCATGGAAAGACATTATAAATATTTGAGAAGTTATTTTACAAAAATTTACAAATACATTTTAATTACATAAAACATTTGAATATATTTTTAAAATTTAGATTAATCTTATTCAGACCATTACTTCTACATATTTTTTATAACTAAAACATTTAAATAATAATATATCATGGTTCGCTTGAGATCAGTTTCTGTGTTGTATACACTGTAAAAAATGTGATTCTATGATAAATGTAGGGGAATTACATTAAAAATCAATATTTACTCATTTACAGCATAAAAAAATTGAGATGAGTTATAATAAATTATTCTATCATTTCTCACCTTACTATAGTCATGAGGTTTGAATTAGTACATTTTTAATAGTTGAAAGTGATATATAATTTATATGATTTTCACTCATCACACTCATTGAATTATTTATGTATTGTTATTTATTTTTTATATATTAAATTCTTTTATATTATATAAAACATCAAATTCTGATTCATAGCATCATATACATATGTAATAGAAGTAATGGAAATTATAAGAGTCATATTGTTCCTTATATGATGTTAAATATATTTACTCCAACATTTAAAAATCCATTTGTGGGTAACATTGTAATGTGAAATATAGGAACCATTGTTATATAAATATTTTTATTAAGAATACATCACATAATAAATTCTATATATATTTGTTATTTATTATATAGAAAAAAAATCTTTCATCTTGAGAGATTAGATAGTTGTTCCTTAATAATCCTCTCACACAATTACATTGAACTGAAATCTTCCATGGGGGGACATTTCCTCATGACTCATGTCACTATTAATATCATTTTATAAAAAGTGTATTGTTTTTACATATAATGAAATTTTTTTATTATGGATTTTTCATCAAATAAATCAATTCCCTTATTCATAAAAAAAATATGGTTGGATTCATCTTATAAAATCTATTTTGATTAAGTTATATATATATATTAAAGTATTTCAATTAGTTAGGGAATTTCTTAAATATGGGTGAGACATAAAAAATTTTTATACATCTTATATAATGGGTAATTATTTATCTTTTTATATTGTATGTATAAGCTATTAGTAATTATTCTTAAAATTTGTAGACAGTTACACTATGGTAATAATTTTAATATGTAGTTTTTATTGTTAACATAGACCACATGGTTTTGATGTATTGGTCATTACTAATGGAAAAAAAAATTTCTATATATATTCATACATAATTATTCATTGAAATTATAAATTATTCCTAATATATCATCTTATTATCAGATATACACATATTTTTCACACTAATGAATTGTTTTAAACATTCCAACCACATTTTTTTATTACATCAATAAAATAATTTATTCTCTAAAAACAAATTTATGTTTTTAATACCCATGTAATGATTAATATTTGAAAAATGATATAGTGATTATATGTCAGGAATGGACTATTTCATAAACCAACACAGATCACCCTTAAACCTTACACATGAGTCAACCAACAATATACCTGAGGTGATTTTTGGATCACCCATCGTTGGTGTCTTAAGAAATGGTCTCACAACATATTAAAATGATGTTTTTTAATATAAAAATATCAATAAAAAAATTTCCAATCATATTACATTTTATAAATAAGGATACATACCATAAATAATGAAATATATCATAGAAACAGAAAATAAAAAAATTTAAAGGGATTCAAGAAAAAGTGAAATATATATACATACTATGAAAGGAAGAAATAGAATACCCAAACCAAAACACATGCATCAATATCCATGTAACACTTTTAAACTCTTGGAATACCAATCTAACCACTCTAGGAAACCAAAATATCCTAATCCTGAAGAATAATTTGTAGGAAACTGAATGAAGGTTATTCGAACAGTGTTTATATATTTTTTTATTAATGATTTGACTAAAATAATGCATTTTTTTATTTAAATATATATTTTTTTATTAAATTTAAAATCCAATTAGTTTATGATTTCTAGCAATATAATTTTGAAAAATTGTGTTATTGTCCTTAGATATAAAAAAAACTATCAAATTTTTTATTGTTTATAAAAATGTTATTAACATTGCAATAAAATAAAAAAATCGCTTAAAAATTAAACCTCATCCAAAGGATATTTTACTAGAAACTGTCTTTTCAAAAACAAAAAAATTATTTTTATAGGTTCCCCTTTAAAATTATCATTTTAAAAAATTATGTTGATAATAAGATTGATCCAAAATAATAAAATTACAAGATTAAGTCCCCATAACAAAAAGATGGTAAATGAAATATAATTCTCTATGTTATTGTAAAACTATGTAATATATTAGAGAAAGTCTTTTATGATTAATCATGATGCAAACACCGAAATTTCCAAAAAAAGTACATTGAGGTGACACTGGACATACTCAGTTCAAACCATCTACTCGCCTATCGATGAATTCCAATGAAAATCACCAATAGTATTCCCTCAAATAGCCCGATAGATGTCACTTACCAATATCATCCAACACCATAGTGGATCTATTCTATGTAATACTGATTAGATGGTAAAATATATCATCCCTCACTAATATTCCTAGGATTAATTTGTATGTCAATCTAAAGGAGGTATAGAATAAAAAAAATAATAGGTCGAATTTAAAAAATATCACTTAACCTCCAACACATTCAGAATAGAAAATCCATTTTATATGTTATTCATATCACAATAATGCCTAATTATGGAATTCATGATCTTCAAAACTTGAAGCCCATAAAAGTTTAATTAATTTAAAAAAAAATTAATTTGGATAAGGGATATCCAGCATGTCATGAAATACCAAACACACTTTGGACCAATGCATAAATAGAATTCCCCAAAGAGAGATGACAAAAATGTCCAAGAGGGGCCCATTAACCAAAATGAATAATACAAAATATCCCTAAAAAACATTGGCACATTAAAAAAAATCCAAAATTTATAATGTTATTGATTAAGCATATCATCATGTAGAAATAAATGATTTTTAGTACTGATGGAAGAATACATTCCATCTCATCCTCTATATATGGTAGCCCTGGAAAACTGGTTGTTGATTCCAGAATCCTCATCTGGATCATTGTAGATGAAAAAATTGTGAAAAATCCCCACCGCCATTTGAAGGTCATCGAACCCACCACAAGATGAGACCATCCTCTTAGATACCTGAAGTTGCAGAATATACCTCCCAAGAACCATCACCATAGACGGCCACAGGGTCCAACCCTCCGTCATTTCCTACCATGGTAGTTATAGAATAACAAGGGTCTTAAGAGGGCCTCATATAGACATACACCATTTTCAAAATTTAGTAAAAGATCAAAATAAATGATCACAAAAATTTATTATAATTCCTTGTCATTTATAATTATTTGAAAATAAATTCATACTAAATTTTTATGAAAATGATCCACTAATATTCATTTTAAAAATATTATTAAAACATCTCATAATACCATTTTAAAAACCCATTAATGAATCAACACACCATTTTAAAAAAACTATTTTAAAATATCAAAAAACATTATAATTCAATAAAAAAATAGACTCAATTAAATAACAAAAACCTTTTCCACTTTAAAAATCCTTATGTTACATTTTATAAAGACATATAATTAGAAAAAACAATTTAGAAATCAAATCTATTTAAAACCACCATTTAGAAAATGTGAGATATAAACATAAATCAATTTAACAGTCTATTACAAATTTACAATATTTGTATAACCTCATAAAACAAATATATGATATCATGGAGTATACAATATAATGAATTTTAATTAAAAAAATACTATCATTGGTTAAATGATAATTAATCCAAATATTGTCACCCAAAATAGTGAATTCACTTAAATGTATCATGTGACCTCAAAAAAGTCATAACTACAATTACACCATGAATAAAACACCTCAAATTCTATAATTATACCTCATAGAACATACGGTTCATGAGTGTGGAAGAAAGCAAAGAATAAAGGGAGAAGGTGAAGAATAATTACGAAAAAAGTTGAAGGAGGGTATCACATTTGGAACTCCACATGAAATTGAGGTAGAAGATCATGGAAACAAAAGAATGTTTTAGAATAACCTACAATAATTCATTCACCAATATAGTAATATATGAGTGGTATGAATGAAGTGTAAACCAATTTAAAATAAGGTATTATCAAAAAAAAATTGCCGGATTTAATTATCTAAGCTACTCTAACAATTAGGCCGCTTGGTTGGTATAGTGTGGGGAAACCATGTGATTTACACTATTAAACAATAAATTACAACAATGTTATGGGCACTGATTTACTCCTAACCATCCTCCAACTATTAAAGCCACTACTAAGATGGAAAATGTATCCCATGGTTTCAATTAGGAGTCACACAACCTATGGAAGAAACACATTTCATTTTCAATTTGAACTACGGTGGAATTTCATGTGGGTATGCATTATTATCATTAGAGATATTATATCAATCCATATATGGAAAACATTTCAAAGAAGGAATAAATCAAGAAAAATTGATCTCAAACCTATAATATATAAAAAATAAAATATTGACCAAATTAATTAAAATACAATTAAGTAAATATTTAAACAATGACGTTGAGTATGGAAAACATCCCACCACTCCACATTTGTCCCCTATAATATACACAATAAATGTGGTAGAAATAGAAAAAAAATCATAACCCATTAAATAGCTTATGTGGGTGGTGGAAAAGATATAAAGAAGATCTAAATAGAGGAAGAAATGAATAAAAAACAACCTCTCAACTAAATTGGGAAAATAAAGAAAATCAAAAACATACATGTCTAAAATTATAAGCTCAAATCTTGAGAGATTAAGTGGGATAGAGACCAAGTACAAGTCTAATCACTAGATTAAAATCCTATAAATGGAATGATAAGAAATTAAAACAACATGTGGTTGAAACAATAAGCTTATGAACACAAGGCAAACTGTTAGATTAGTTTACACCTATATTAAGACAAAGACCATTAAGACATATAATTCTTATACTCATAAGAAAAACAATTACGCTAACATAAATTACACAAATGAGAACCATTTATGATATTAAAGGTTCTCATTTTCCAGAGACAAATCAAGAGGGTAAACTCACAATAATTCCGAAAATGACGAACTGTGAGGGTTCAATATCTACGATATCCATATTGAATGAGTAAAATGAGATCTAAATATTAGAAAAATAATCCCAAAGTAAATTCAACAAAATTATCACTAATGAGTGCTTAACATCCTGAAGGAAACCCTGATCCTGAAAACCTGATAACTTACTTAATAGTCACCAACTCTTAAACTGATAAGGAATTATCCTCAAGATTACTATAATATAATAAAACACATAATGTAACAAGATAAAGAAACCAAAAATGTCAATTAATTCACAGAAATAAAAAACCTAATACATATAAAAAAATAGATAGAATCCCAACACAATGATATTAAACACCTTGATACCCATTAAACGATTACAAAAAAACCTTGATACGAACCAACATGAATTCAAAAAACAATAAACTAGATCAATTTTCTAAATTAGTCATTTACCACAAATATAGACTATATTTCCATTTATAGTCCACTAGTAAGATCCTCTCTATAAGAAATTCTAGTAGACCTAACCACAATAACATTATGACCAGATAATATTCCATTTTAATTCTAGAAATTGTAGATAATTTCAATTGACTATAATTAATTAGAGACATCTAGTCAGTCATATACCTTAGTATAGATAACAAAATGAACCACATATATGAAATTCATTGAATCACAACATCTTTCATTAGTATAATTCTAGTATGAACATATTAAATAACATGAAACTTGATCCCATTTTTATGTTTTTATTTCAAATCACGCAGTCTAATAACTAAATGGAAAAATTATAGCTTATAATACAAAAAAATAAAAACCCCATAAATGCTTACATTTTAAAAAACTGTCCATTATAAAAATGATCCACAATATTCAAATATTTCATTCAATTTTAAATTTTCAAATGGACCTCACTTATAAATCAATTGTTTCCTATGAATTTTCCTCATATAATCAAAACATTTCAAAATAATTTCAACAAATTTTAAAACAACTAAAGTTATATTTAAAAAAACCCCCATTTTTAATTCAATATATATTCATAATTATATTTTAATTTTAATTTTATTAAATAAATTAAACAAAAATTATCCTGACATAAAATTTCATGATTTAATATTTTTTCTTTTTTTAAAAAAAATCTAAATTTCATTTTCCAATGAAAAAATCAGCTCACTGGATCACTAAAAATATAACTTACAACATTCGACACAATTATAAATCATATAAAAAATCATTTCTAAATGAAAATTTTCAAAATAGTAAACCAATATATAATAAAAAATACATATATTCTTCTACATTGATTACAATTAGGGTTTCTAAAATATCTCAAAATATTATATTCAAAATTTAAAATTTGATTTATAGAAAAAATATATTTTCATTTATGAAAAAACACAATAATAAATGATTGTATCTCAAGTAAAACAACATAAAATCAAATAAATTTACCATAAAAAATCATTAATTAATATAACTATAATGTTATATTTCATTAAGGTCAATCATGAAATTGTTAATGGGAAATTTGATTTCTAAATAAGAAACAACATTGTGAATGATTTTTTTATTATATAGTAAACCATGCTCCAACCGTGCAATAAGATATATGTGGTGGTTGAACCATTATGAATAGAATTTTTAGGGTTTACTAGACTATGTGGTCTAATCACTCTCTTCTAGTTTATTCACAAAAATAATCTATGAAACTCATCAAATCCCCCAAAATCATTGATGAACTCATTTAAGGTCAAGGTATAATAAAAAATTTCAACATTCATCAAAGATATCTAAAAATTATAAAAAAATTAAAAAAAATAGAAATCATGTTAAAAAAAAGGTTATTTTGGAAAAGTAGCTCATTGATCTACCACATACATAGCTATCATTATATCATATTAGAAATATTTTCCAAACTACCATGAAAAAACCAGAAATAGAAAGAGATCATGCTCTAAAAAAATCAAACCAAGAAAGAACCCACATCACCCCGGGAAGCATTACCTAGGTTGAGCAGTGACATAATTGAGGCCCATTCCTAATCACACTAGGATAACAACAAATTATAGGGTATATAATTTTATGCAATGGGAATTCTTTTTACCCCTTGAGTATATTATAGATAAATAATGAAAAAAGATGAATCAAAGTACATAGTATAATGAAATTGAAATTCCATAAAATTTTAAAATGATATAAATAAAATCACATAGATAAACATAATTATTTCATTACCTTTTACTATTAAATATACATCCAATTAAGAAACAAAAGAAAATCAAACATCGAATCACAATCATCAATCTTTATGGGTCCCTCAGTCAATCCCTATATCCCAATACATCTAATATGAACAAACAAAATATCATAAACTAGAAGAACCATTATAGGGTCCCAAATAAAAATAAATAAGAATTATATACATATTGTGGTACATGAAGGTTGTGCATGAAATAAATAATAGAAATATTTCACTAAAGATTTTATTCTATTCCAGTCAACTGACATTTAACATATGGTTGTTTTGAAAACAATTACTAATTTTTTATATACTAATAATATATCCATAAACACATTCATTTACATTTATAAAAATTATTTTCATATTCTATTTTAATTTCATGAAATTACATATATAATGATACCTTGGCCAAAGAATAGTTATCAAAAGCACCATTTTAAAATAAACATCCAAATGATTCTAAATGGACAAAAATCATCAAAGAAATTATAAACATTTTAAACGTAAAATTAAATTGTATATAAGATTAAAATAAAAACATTAAATAATTTTATTGAAAATAATATAAATAAAATAAAAATACAATTGTTTCAATCAAACTAGGAATCAAAAAAGAATGAAATTTTCATTGGTGATTAAAAAAATAAACATTATAAGGTTCTCTTAACTACCACAATGGTGTCACTCCAATATGTATTACAGTAACATATAATATCAGTTGCCTAATTTTCGTAATAGATAATTATATCCCTCAAATCTAAAAAAATATTTCTAGTATCCCTATGTATTATAATAAATATAATATATGTAATAAATGTTATCCATTGGTGATTACAAGTAAATATTATCTCATATCAAACACCTTTAAAAGAAACATCAACATTAACATATCATTAATATTGAAATAAATTATAAGTATTATACTTTATCTATGATATATGTTATATTCAATAAACAATTCTCCATTAGTGGGTCATAGACCATTTAGAGTATGTGGAGGGTTAGAAACACAAACACAATTTGAAAAATCTATTAAAAGTAACAAACAGTTCCTTATAAGGAAGGGCTCAGAATTTCGATTGAATTTCGGTTATTTGTAATTCCATTTTAAAAATTCATTAAAAATTCACTACAATGAAATAAATTTCAAAAAAATTATTATAACCAATCATCAATATTGTTTTTAAATCGTTCAAAGAATTAAATCACCATTTTTATTTAAAAAATATCATCTCCAATAAATTTATCAACAAAAAATGGTCATATATATCAAAAAATACAATTATAATTAAATAAGTCCATGATACCATTATAAATTTCCATTTAATTTTAAGACTATTTTATAAATCAAATCCCCATGAAACAAACCATTATTCTATATGATATTTCAACTCAGAAAAATCAATCAATCTGATATTGATACCACATATAGCTGTAATTTCATCTACGTGACATTTGATATATATATGAAAAAGTTACATGTATTTTGATGATTACCACAAAATAAATACCTTTAGATAAACATCATTTCATAAGGTGGAGAGCTCTACAACAATCACTAACCGACTCAAAAAAATCGTGTACCACAAAAAAGATTCATGAATAATCCTCCTTAAATAAAAAAACCATATCAAATATCCCAAATATTTTTTGGTAGAGAATAAACTAAATAATAAATTGATAGTGTAGGAAAATGAGAGGAAAAAAGATGAATATGGATCTTCCATTGAAAACCACACTAGAAATGAATATAGAAGAACTTATAAGTCAAATGAAAGGGACTAAGTATATCCCTTGGCGAATTCTCTGGCACAGATGAATGATAAAGGGAGTAAAAAAGTAGAATTACACATAAATTTAGGAAATGGAGAAGAGTAAATTTTACACTATTAATTAATTTAGAAGATATATGATTAAGAAACAATTTTTTTCAACAACATTCCAAAAGGGATGACTCCACATTAGAACCATAAATCACTTTGACCATTTGGATGAACAGTTATGTATAAAATTTTCTAATTATACACTTTTCTCTGAAGATAAATACATATATATATATATATAACATCTATGTGGATTTACAAAATTTAAGTGCTTCTTCCACCAGATAGACTGTTCATGTTCAAAATAAATTAAATATTACTTCCATATGGGTCTGTGTAAGAATCAATTCATGGATTCTCCAAATACATTAAAAGAAAATCTTATTGAAGAAAAAATAAAAGAAACATAATAAATCAATCCTAAATCATATAAAAATAAAAATTATTCCAAAATTAATTATAATAACATAATATAAATATGCCTAATATGACATGGGTGGTGATAAAAATAATAACGCTCACCATGGGTTTAAAATAAATGACGTCGTATTATTTTATAACATATAAATATGTTTATTCTTGATGAATTTGAACATATGATATAATACATTCTTAAATATATTAATTTTTTTTGACATTAATGATATAATATAATATTTTTTATTTAAGGATCAAGGGTATGGAGAATCACAATTGGTTTTATTGATATACTGATTTATTATTCTTTAATATATTGGAAAAACTCTGTGAAACCCTAGGTTTTTGTAAAATAATATCAACTACCACTAAAATGATTTAAAAGACTTAAAATTTTAAATTAAATATTAAATATGACATGTTGATTTATGTATGATAAAAATCATATCATTTTTGGATTTTAAGATATATGGTGGAAATATAATCATAATTGGTAGAAAAAACTAATGGTGATATAGTTTTTAATGTGAATGTTGACATAAATTTAGAAAAATATGATGGATTATTTGAAAAAAAACCACATATATAAATTCCGATGGATGTAATATGCTAAAAATAATTACTTTAATAAGTTAGAGATGATAAATTTAATTCTACAAAAACAGTGAAGTTTAATGAATTCATGAGGCAGTGCCCTCTATCATAATGGATGACAATGAATAAAATTTGTTCAAAAAAATTATCATCCCTAATGATATTATATAAAATAATAATTTTTAGAAAAATAAATGGTTATTGAGAATCCCAAAGGATCATGAAATCACCATGACAGTGCGTAAAATCATAGATAACCACATTTTAATAACTATGATCAACATAATACTTCCATTAACATAATTTGATCAAACATATTTTATTCATTAAGATCTTTGGAACATTACAAAATCACCCTCACTACATTTCACTTATGCTAAATAGGTAGATTAAATTAAACATCACATGTAAATTTTTATAGGTTTTGGAATAAAAGTCTACTCATTCATATATTGGTTATACACCATGATGTGGAATCTCTACTAAAAAATCCATAAAAAATTAGATTTTCAAGAATGGAATCACTATTAATCATAAACATGCATCAAAAACACATCAATATTATGGATGTAAAACCCCAACCATTGGTATTATTCATTAGCTGGGTTAAAATCTTTTTGACAAGCCCATTATTTCATGGAATTGTTTATACTAGAACCACAAATAATCAAGTATCTTCCTGGAGAATCCTCATATATGGTTATTTTACTTCAATTTAATACTAAATAGTAATCAACATTCAAGTTAAAACTGGCATTACTATTGTAGAATTTACTTTAAAAAACAGTCACAACCTTTTACTTCATCATCTAATACACATGAAATCTATACTTCATACATGATAATAATTTCTCAAATTGGTCTTCTACCACCATAAAATATTTCACTTATTTAGAATGTCATGTTTTTGATTCCTCATAGTTGACCATTATGATATTTAATTAATAGTACATATTTAACTAATTTCCCTCCATCTATTTCTTTATAATCATAATGATATTAACTATTTACATTTTTCTTCTCATGTAATGATCCCCATATTTATAGAAAAGATGCCTCTAATAAATATGTGGATGAAACTGGGTTTTTTTTAATAATATCAGCCAAAAAAACATTTTAATTGAATACCTTCAATATTATTATGATGATATCATTATTTTACTGCCTAAAAGGCTATGTTTAAACTATCATCAAATCATCCATAGATCATTGATTGATTCATTTAAATTCCTTGTAAGAATATATTTCTCTAAATTATTAGATGAACATCCTCATAATGTGTGACTTTACAACAATGTAAATTACTTATAGAATTATTTTAATAGTTATCTTATTAGACATTCAATGTAATCTTTCAAATTATTCATTCAATAACTAATAATCGTATTTACTTTAGTACTAAAAATAATCACTTTAATAATTCATTTTATTCTTATCACTACGGGAAAATGGGTATTTGCGACGAGTTATTTGTGACGGGATTTATTCCCGTCGCAAATAGCCCTGTTAAAAACTTATTTCCGACGGGGGTATTTGCCCGTCGCAAATAATTAGCCTTTTGCGACGGGATAGCTTTCCCTGTTGCAAAAGGACTGGCGTGCTTTGCGCGCCAAATCGCGGGAAAGGTATTTGCGACGGGTGAATATTCCCGTCGCAAATAACTGACGGCGGTAAAAGGTATTTGCGACGGGAATATTCCCCCGTCACAAATAGTATGTCGGCAGGCGGTTATTTGCGATGGGTCCCGTCGCAAATAACTATTTAACCATTGACCGTAATAAAAGATGGCTAAGGTATTTGCGACGGTACTCGTCGCAAATGGGTCCGTCGCAAATAATCTAACCTATAAATACCCCCATCCGTTTTTTTCAAATCATTCTTAAATTCCATCTTCTTCTTCTCTCAAAATTTTATTTCTAAAGTTCAGTTTTTCTCAAGTTTATTTTTTTCCTCCGGAGTTGATATTGAAGTTTTGAAGAACGATTAGAGATCAACCTCAGATCAATTTTCAAGGTATTTATATTTATTTTAATTTAATATTTATTTTTAATGTTTTATTAGTTTCAATTATTCTCAATTAGTTGTAATTTAATTATGTTTACATTGTTTTATTACGTAATAATTAGTAATAAAAACCAATAATTAGAAATAATAACATTATTTAATTATTAGTATATTTTATTATTAATATTAAAATAATATAATTTTATATATATATACAATTTTCTTTTCATCTGTGTGTTTGCTGTCTTCACATGTATTATTTGTATACGGAGATAGAAAACACACAGATGAATGGAGAATTGTATATAAATTAAAAAATTATATTATTTTAATATTAATAATAAAATATACTAATAATGTTATTATTCATAAATATTGGTAATTATTCTTAATTATTGGTAATTATTCCTAATTATTGGTAATTATTCATTTAATTACACATAATTAGGAACAATTACCAATAATTATCAATAATTAGGAATAATTATTAATAATTCGTAATAATTACCAATAATTAGTAATACGTACCAATAATTAGTAATAATTACCAATAATTAGTAATACTTACCAATAATTAGTAATACTTACCAATAATTAGTAATAATTACCAATAATTAGTAATAATTATTAATAATTATCAATAATTAGTAATAATTATTAATAATTACTAATAATTGCCACTAATTAGTAATAATTAGGAATAATTACCAATAATTACCAATAATTACCAATAATTACCAATAATTACCAATAATTACCAATAATTAGGAATAATTAGTAATAATTAGTAATAATTAGTAATAATTAGTAATAATTAGTAATAATTAGTAATAATTAGTAATAATTAGTAATAATTGGTAATAATTAGTAATAATTAGTAATAATTAGTAATAATTAGTAATAATTAGTAATAATTACAAATAATTAGTAATAATTAGTAATAATTACCGGTAAATAGTAATAATTACCAGTAAATAGTAATAATTACCGGTAAATAGTAATAATTAGTAATAATTAGTAATAATTAGTAATAATTAGTAATAATTACCAATAATTAGTAATAATTACCAATAATTAGTAATAATTACCAATAATTAGTAATAATTACCAATAATTAGTAATAATTGCCAATAATTAGTAATAATTACCAATAATTACCAATAATTATTAATAATTAGTAATAATTAGTAATAATTAGTAATAATTAGTAATAATTATCAATAATTAGTAATAATTCTAATTATTACTAATTAGTAATAATTACCAATAATTAGTAATAATTACCCATAATTAGTAACCATAATTAATAATAATTACCAATAATTAGTAATAATTACCAATAATTAGTAATAATTACCAATAATTAGTAATAATTACCCATAATTACCAATAATTACGAATAATTACCAATAATTAGTAATAATTACCAATAATTAGTAATAATTAATAATAATTAGTAATAATTAGTAATAATTAGTAATAATTAACAATAATTAGTAATAATTACCAATAATTAGTAATAATTAACAATAATTAATAAAAATTAGAAATAATTACCAATAATTAGTAATAATTACCAATAATTAGTAATACATAGCAATAATTAGTAATACTTACCAATAATTAGTAATAATTACCAATAATTAGTATTAATTACCAATAATTAGTATTAATTACCAATAATTAGTATTAATTACCAATAATTAGTAATAATTACCAATGATTACCAATAATTAGTAATAATTAGTAATAATTAGTAATAATTACCAATAATTACCAATAATTAGTAATAATTAGTAATAATTACCAATAATTAGTAATAATTAGTAATAATTAGTAATAATTAGTAATAATTACCAATAACTAGTAATAATTACCAATAATTAGTAATAATTAACAATAATTAGTAATAATTACCAATAATTAGTAATAATTACCAATAATTACCAATAATTAGTAATAATTACCAATAATTACCAATAATTAGTAATAATTAGTAAAAATTACCAATAATTAGTAATAATTAGTAATAATTAGTAATAATTACCAATAATTACTAATAATTAGTAATAATTAGTAATAATTATTAATAATTTCCAATAATTAGTAATAATTACCAATAATTAGTAATAATTAATAATAATTAGTAATAATTAGTAATAATTAATAATAATTACCAATAAATAGTAATACTTAACAATAATTAGTAATACTTACCAATAATTAGGAATAATTACTGGTTAATAGTGATAATTAGTAATAATTAGTAATAATTAGTAATAATTAGTAATAATTAGTAAAAATTAGTAATAATTAATAATAATTACAAATAATTAGTAATAATTACCAATAATTAGTATTAATTAGTAATAATTAGTAATAATTACCAATAATTACAAATAATTAGTAATAATTACCAATAATTAGATATAATTAGTAATAATTAGTAATAATTACCAATAATTAGTAATAATTACCAATAATTAGTAATAATTACCAATAATTAGTAATAATTACCAATAATTAGTAATAATTACCGATAATTACCAGTAATTACCAATAATTACCAATAATTAGTAATAATTACCAATAATTAGTATTAATTAGTAATAATTACCAATAATTGGTAATAATTAGTAATAATTACCAATAAATAGTAATAATTAGTAATAATTAGTAATAATTACGAATAATATTAGTACTATGAAAATAATAAAAAAATTTATATAATATTAAAATTATCAATATTTGTAACATGTTTTGCTTTCTTCTCAACATATTTAATTCTTAAAGGGTGAATTTTTAGGTATATCTCAATAAAAAGTTTGCGTCAGTCGTGTATGATTTAGACTCTATAATTATCCTAGCATGAGTGTTTTTTCTAACAAATTATTCAAAACCAGTAATGCTTTTATATTTTATAGAGAAATATGGAAGAACGAGGTCGTCAACAATCATTATTGGGTGACCGCATATGGATAAATCAACGTAGAAATCCAAACGGTTCTGGTTTAAATCCAGTATACGTAGAGGGTGTGGATAATTTTTTATCGTTTGTGGCATCAAATCCAGAATTTGTTTCAGAAGGAAAAATAAAATGCCCTTGTAGAAAATGTGCATTGAGAACGTTTGACACGTTTGACAAAGTGGGAGAACATATCTTGCGTTTTGGTTTTCAACCAGATTATATTTTTTGGTATCAACACGGTGAACGCAGTTCCAGAGCAGGTGATACCAACTTGATTCTGGATCCATCCCAGTTTAAAGATTTAGTACATGATGTTGCAGGTTCATTTGTTCAACATACAGAAACTCCGACTGATATAGCTTCAAATCCTAAGTTGGCACCGTCTGAATTTTATGAGTTGTTGAAGTCTGCTGAGGATGCATTATATCCTGGCTACAAGATGAGCAAATTAGAAGCAGTTGCAAAATTTATGGCTATCAAATTAGATAATGGAATGTCAAACACCTGTTTTGACCAGATATTTTCTTTGCTTAAAACACTGTTACCCGAAGGAAATGTTTTACCTGCAAATTACTATGAGAGTAAGAGGCTGGTTTGAAATTTGGGACTTACTTGTCAGAAGATTCATGCATGTTCAAATGACTGCATTTTATATTCTGGGGAAAATGAGTCGTTGGATAGTTGTCCCACATGTGGGAAACTGAGATATAAAGAAGGACAACACGGGAAGTCTGGTTTGATTCCTGTAAAACAGTTGAGATATTTTCCGCTTACATCCAGACTCCAGCGTTTATTCATGTCTAAGAATACAGCGACAATGATGTCATGGCATAAAGAGAATATTTCAACCGATAAAAGCTTGAATCATCCAGCCGATGGTGATTCATGGAAACATTTTGATAGAGTGCATCCATCCTTTGCTTTAGAATCTAGAAATGTTCGACTGGGCCTTTCCACTGATGGTTTCTGTCCATTTGGATCTTATGGTAGTCAATATTCATATTGGCCTGTTTTTTTAACTCCGTAAAATTTACCTCCATGGATGTTGATGAAGGAGCCATATATCATTTTGACTTTACTAATTCCAGGACATCCGAAGAAAAATAATGATGTTTATTTGAAACCATTGATTGATGAATTAAATTTATTGTGGAGTACTGGTGTCAGTACATATGATGTTGCAACGAAACAGAATTTCATACTGAGAGCAGCATTGATGTGGAAAATAAGTGAATTCCCGGTTTATGGGATGTTATCTGGCTGGAGTACACATGGTCAGAAATCATGTCCTTACTGTATGGGAGAGAACAAAGCATTTATGCTCATTCATGGAATGAAACCTTGTTATTTTGACTGTCATTGCAGGTTTCATCCAGCTGATCATCCTTTTCGTAGAAACAGATCTCATTTCAGAAAAGGAACAGTTGAAAGGGAAGGACCTCCAAAAATGCTATCAGGTTCGGAGTTAAAATCAGTTGTATTTTCATTACCTCCCATCACTTTTGGTCCCACAATAAACCAACAGAAAATATTTGGTTTTGGGAAAGAACACAATTGGATTAAACGTAGCATATTTTGGGATTTTCCATATTGGTCTGATTTGTTGGTCTAACACATGTTATATGTCATGCATATTGAGAAGAAATGTTTTGATTATTTGTTTCATATAGTTTTGGATATGCCAGGAAAGAGAAAAGACAATGTAAATGTACATTTAGATCTTGCCCAAATTTGCAGGCGTCCAGAATTGGAACTGTTTGAGAATGTCAGAACAGAAAGTTTACTGAAACCAAAAGCATCTTATACATTACCTAAAGAAAACCGTTTATTATTTTGTTAGTGGATTGCAAATTTGAGACTTCCAGATGGCTGTGATTCCAATTTGGGTAGATGTGTAAAGAATGGTCATATTACTGGATTAAAAAGTCATGATTGTCATGTTATAATGGAAAGACTGCTACCCATTGGATTAAGAGGTCTGTTGAATTCTGTGATTTGGGATTCCATAACAGACATGTCTCATTTTTTTCGGGAAATTTGTGCGGCTACAGCAGATTATGATGCTCTAGGAAAACTTGAAAAAATGTTGTTGTAATTATAAGTAAACTGGAAAAAATATTTCCGCCGTCTTTCTTCGACTCAATGGAACATTTGATGTTACATTTGTCATATGAAGACAAATGTGGACGTCCAGTACAGTTTTGATGGATGTACCCATTTGAAAGATGCATGCAAAAATTGAAAAGAAAAGTACGTAACAAAGCATTTGTTGAAGGATCTATTGCAGAAGCTTATTTGCAAGAGGAAATATCTTTTTTCTCCTCCCATTATTTTGAATCTGAGTATCCTTCAAAACACAACCGAATGGGATGGAACGAGAGGAATATTGATGAAATCTACAAACAATTATCAGTTTTCAACCAGTCAGAGCTTGGTTTTGGTGGAGTTTATGAACGCTGGATTTCAGATGATGAACATCATAGAGCTCATACGTATGTTCTGCTCAACTATGAAGAGATGACATCAGTTATACTGTAAGTGTTTATATAACTTATTCTATCATTTATGTTACAGTAAATAACATTGGTTTTTATAGGTTGTATGATAATCATATCAAGAAACAAATTCCACAAATTACAGCAGCTGCTCTCGAAGAACGTCGACTGAAAAAATTCTCTCAGTGGTTTCAAAAACTGGTAACATAAATTCTTTATCATTTAGCAACTCATTCAATGTATAGTTTACTATATTGATAATTATTTCACAAATTTTCAGGTGTCTCGACATGCTGATAAAATTGACAAACGGCTGTGTGTATTGAGTAACCCACCTTCCAAACTTGTTAATACTTATAATGCATATGTGGTGAATGGATTTCGATTCCACACACATTCATATGGAGAATCGAAAAAACAATGAACAGTGGAGTTAGCTTGAGAGGATCTCATCATCAAGAAAATGAAGTTGACTTTTATGGAATACTTGATGAAATCATTAAACTCTGTTATCTTGGACAACATTACATAACCATGTTCAAATGTCAGTGGCTGGATACAGAGAGAGGCGTGCGTGTTCATCCGACTCATGGAATCATAGATATTAAATGTAAAAATGTTCTCACAGTAAATGAACCATTCTTATTGGCTCAACAGGCACATCATGTTTATTACGCCAAGTACTGTGCTACATCAAGAGACTTTACTGATTGGTGGAGTGTAATAAAAATCAAAATTCGAGACAATCAGTTTAGTCTAAGTGAATGTGCTTTCACTGATGTGTAAAGAATTGAATTTTTTCAAGAGAGTACTCAAAATAAATCTTTTTTACAAAGAGACATGAGTATCGATGAAGACACCCCACATTTAAGAGTCGGGGATGACGATGATGTTAATGATGTCACATATGAATTTGAAATGGTAAGAGATGAAGCAACTGTAACTCAAATGGATATCGATGATGTTGAGGAGGAATATGAAGATGACATTGACATATATGAAGATGATGATGAAGATGAACACTGATAGAATTACATGGTATTTATATACAATCATAATATGTATATATGTATATATAATAGTAATTATCAATTATTTGCTAACAACATTAACATTTTCTGTTTCAGATGGACGACGCCACATTTCGTGCGTTGGCGGATGCTGATCTGCCTTTCGATGCGGATGAGTTGCTGGCAGATGACCCTCAGCCTGCAGGCGCTCCAGGGAGTACGCGGAGGGGGCGCGGTCTTGCACGATTGATGATTCCTGACCCCGTCCCCGAGCGACGTCCACGTCTTGGGTTTAATCCACGCACACTGAGGTGTGATAACCCGTGTGATAACCTGTGGATTTGACTAAGATTTCATTAATCTATTCACATAATAAATGTTTATTATTTTTACAGTTTTCCTCATATAGCAGTCGGACAGGGCAACGCTATTTTTCGCAACTATTTCTCTCAGCCGTGGACCACATGGGAGCAGATTCCCATTGATGTGCAGCAGGCCATGTTCGACCATTGGTTGGTATGTACATAAATAAATAATTTTTATTTTGAAAATTATTTCATTTCTAACTTGATATTTTGATTTATTTGTAGGGTTTATGGTATCCGATCGAGGATACCATGCGTGATGCCATCCACGAGGCAGGGGAGGTGGCCATGCGTGATCGCCTTCATAAGTTTTTGCACAATTTAAGAAAAGCTGCGATGAAGAAAGCAGGAGTGTCAGATTTTGACGAGTCATGTAGATCACACCGACCAGAGTACATGTCATCCCATGTATGGGATGGATTATGTGCGCACTGGTTGAGTGGTGCTTTTCAGAGGAGATCATCGGTGGGGAGGCAGAATCGGGGGAGACAGGAGGTGACTCATTGATCTGGGAGTCGTTCTTTCAGTACACATAGATAGTGTCTGGTACGTACATTATTTATAAATATTTTATATAAATATAAATATTAACAGTTTATTTTTTATTCTTATAGGCTGTTGAGCACCACGATATTACGGAGTACGACGTATATCGGAGGATGTATAGTGATCCTGCTACTGGGGAGCTCAGAGGTGATCGTCAGCATCACATCGTGGTAAGTATTATTTGTTTTCATGTTTAAAAATTAACTGTATATAATATATTCACAATTTTAATTTTAAATTGCAACTACAGGAGTCATATGAGGCCGCAGCATCACAGGCCCGACCTGAGAGTCAGGCTGAGTCATCAGATCCAACCACTGGCCGTCAGTTTGATGAGGTGGCATGGATGCAGGCCACCCAGTATGCCTTCGAGAAGGGCCGAGTAGTTGGTATCAGCTCTCGACTGACTCCCGAAGATTATTATGGCAGTGATGCGATGTCGGCATCCAGCTCGAGAGGAGCTCGTGCATCTTCTTCTGCTACACACTATGAGGATCAGTTGTGATCTCAGACTTCACTGATAGAGAGTCTCCGACAGGAGCAGGAGCAGATGCGTCAGCAGCATGAGGAGGAGCGTCGACGCTAGCAGCAGCTGTACGAGGAGCAGAGGAGTCGGTGGCAGCAGTAGCATCAGGAGTAGATGGAGTACATGCGCCGACTCACTCATGCTTTAGGGATGGAGTTTCCTCCACCACCATCTGCAGATCCCCCCTCCCCCCCTCCTTCAGATTAGAGATTGTATTTATGTTATAAAATTTGTGAAATCAAAATATGATTTTTTTTCTATTCGTAGTTTCTGTCTCATTATAAAATATTTATTAATATTCTATTATATTTTATTTTTGAATTATAATTCTATTATTATTATATTAATTAAAATAATTTATTATTTTTATTTGTGAATTATAATTCTATTATTATATTAATTAAAATCATTTATTAATATTTTTTTATTATTTTTTTGAATTATAATTGGATTATTATTATATTAATTAAAATAATTTATTAACAATTTCTTTTTTATATTTTTTTTATAGTATTTGCGACGGGATACTATTCCCGTCGCAAATAGTATTATTATTTTTTTATTTTTTTAAAAATAGTTTTTGCGATGGGCCCCATCGCAAATACCTGTTGCGAGTTTTTGCGACGGGCCCCGTCGCAAATACCTGTTGCGACGGGACCCGTCGCAAATAGTTTTTTACAAATATACGGAGTACTAGTTGCGACTGGGATTCTCCCCGTCGCGGAAAAAGGCTTCAGCGACGGGCCCGTCGCAAAAAACTTTTATTGCGACACTGTTTTCAGCAACGGGTCATTTGCGACGGGCCCCCGTCGCAAAAAGCCATTTGCGACCGGATCCCGTCGCAAATGACCCATCGCAAATACCTGTTTTTCTAGTAGTATATGTACTTAAAATAGTTCCAATATTGTCTTTTAATTTACCCTCCACATCATCAACTAGTTTTTTATGTTATTTTTTATTGAATCTAGTCATAACTCAATGTATTTAATCCTTAGTGAATTTAATTTATTAAAATCAAAATGGAATGTTAAAATTTCTCCTTATGTAACCTTTACCAATATCTCCACATGTTTTCCTTTTGAAAAACCTAAAGTGTTTTTTTCATAAATAATATTATATGATACTGTTTAGATATATAATTTTATTATTCTTCAATTTGTTAAAATCATTTCATCATTTTATGATATGAATGTTTTTTAAGAACCTTATCATTATCCCGTTACATTATCGTACCATCTATACTCCTCCTGCAAACATTATAACATTATGATTATTTTAAAGAATACTCTTCTTTTAATGACTCAAATTTTATAAATATAACTATTCATGGAACACTATTTGTTCTTCTTAAAAATGATTTTCTTATAAAAATTGATTATAATAGATTCATAAATCATATTATTATAAAACTATAAATGGATCAAGATTGTTAGATCATACATTAATAAAAAATAAATATTTCACTACATCATCTACAATGATTAATTTCACTAAAATTCATAGACAATAATTCTAAAATCTCAATCCCAAATATATTTCTAAACATCCAAAAAAATTAATTTTTTTATTTCTCTTCATTATCTACACAATATGATTTTAGATATCATGAAACATATTATCATTATTGGAATATCCATTGCTATAATTCATGCCTTTTTCTATATTTATGGAAGTAAATATTCTTCTGATGGTTTTACATTTTCACATACTATCTGATCCTATTTTTATCATTTTACAATTGATTTGAAATTATTCAAAATATTTCCAATATCATTCCCAATATTTTGTCTCCATACATCTTAAACATAATATGATGTTCACCAAGATTCATCATCCTTCATACCAAGTAATAAATACAATAAATATTAGTTATGAAAACATATTATGTCTATGGATTCTTAATGAGGTCAGTAATTCCAATTATTTATCCTTAATACATCAACCAAACTACAATAAACTATTCTTTATTACTAATTTATATTTTTTAGAAGTTGTTATATTTTCTATAGAGATCCTTATTCACCTAGAGAATTAAACTGAAAAATGTTTTTAGTTCTCATTTTTCTTTTACACCCCTATAAAAATTATCCATATTCAACTAATTATTTTACATCTAAATTATCACGTGATAAGAAATAAAATATATCATCATCAAAATATTTTTTAACTTCATTATCCAAATTTGTATTTTATTTCCATTTCAATATCCTTTAATAGATAATGCACTTTATATCCCCATATTATAAATAAATGTGATATTCGTATTTTATTATTCTTTAAATAATTAATTAGAAAGGGTCCAATTTCTTTCCCACTTAAATGATCTAAATTTGAAATCCCCATATTGACCAATTTTGGTCAATTGTTGAAACCTAATGAAACCCACTTTATTTATTCCCCTTATAATTAAATATATATATAGTTTCATTGAGAGAGAAAAAATGATGTATCTTAAATAAATATTCCACAAATTTACTAACTCTATGTTTGCATGTGTCATGTTTGGAGGAAAAAGAATTATTAAATCAGACATAAAAGCTATCAATAATAATAATATGTTATTCAAAAATATGAATTTTTTAATAAATAATAATTTTATATGGTTGAAATTCAACTTAATTTCATATAACCATCATAAAAAATATATAGAAATTGTTCATCTGTTAAAATGAGTAGGTCTATCCCACTTGGAATTTTAATATATAAATTTTAATTGGAAAATAAATATTCTTCCATTGAATTTTAGTTTTAGTTTTTTATAAGGTTTTGGATGTTATGATAACATATCTGAAGGCGAAAAAAACATCAATTATATAGATTTTTAATTTTAGAAATATCATCTTCATACCACAATTCCAGTTCATCAATGTACATCAATATTCAATCCATTTGAATATTATGGGAGGTGTAGTTGGAACAACTTGGATTTTTAAAAGAGGAACATTACGTCAACTTATAAAGGTTATATATTAACCCAAATTATCTTATCTTTACATATCTCAATGAATATCATCATCTTTAATTAAATTTTCTTTGTAAGATCATGATAATTTATGAGGGTATAATGTGGATCATCTATTTTCATTCATTTAGGATTCATGAATGAGAATGATTTTCTATCCTAGAATCTCTCTTCACATTATTTTTAATTTTCATTATAAAATTACAATTAACACTCTTATCATAAATGTTCTTAAATCATAATGATTTTTTAACCATTCTATTACACCATCGATTTTATGTACTATACATTTTAAATTCATATAGTATGTCATAAGAATTATCCATTTCTTTCTTCAAACATCCTTTGTCCCTCTTGATATTCTGGATATACAAACATATAAAACATTAAAATATATTTTACTTTATTCTTCTTATGATATTTCAATACATCATAACTTATTATTTCAAATTCACGTCTATTTTAATTTATCAAATACACCTATCCAGGTAAAATTTCCAAGAATTTTTCTATAGTGTATTTGACCAACATACACCTACCTCATTGCTTTTTATCATCTGATGTGTTTCTCTTCATATGTAGCATTTAGTGAACGTAAAAATATTCATCGTTGGTGTATTAAACCATTCCAATCTTCTTATGTATTTATTTGATCGATTTAATTTATTTCATTATCATAATTCATTTATAAGGATCATTTATGTGATTCTGTCAATTATCTATTATGTGGTCTTGTAATCCCCATAATTTAAATATTTTCACAGGATGAAATATTCTAAAAATTTATTATAGGTCGAATACTTCTTCATTGGATATTATTTTTTCTCCCAAAAGAACGTCTAAAGCTATATTTTGATATTTTCCATTATTTGCAATGTCCTAATTCAGTTTTTGGTGTTTTAATGAGTTGAATTAATCCATCAATCACTATGATTACTAGTTCTACAACAATCTAAAAAACATATAAATTCATTAAAATCTAGTAGATATCAATATATTTTTCACTTTTGTGATGGTTGTGTGTACGTAATTGAGATTATATTTCCTTTTACTTCTACCATCAGAAGTGGAAATATTTTTCATTTGTAACCTAAAAAAATTGTTCCCACTAATTTGAGGACTGTTCGTGAACCCCACAGTCCATGTAAAAGAGCCTATTAGTCTAAATAAGACTTTTTTAATATTTTTCCCAATATTTATTAACATTAAACATTGTAAAATCTGGATAAATTATCATAAAATTAAATAAATAAACCATGTCTTATAATAAGTAGACTTTATAATAATGTGGAACATAAAAATATTACTAAAACTCATCTCTTGGTGAACCATGACCACCCACCATGAACGATAACACATAAAATGAACCAAATAAACATGAAAACTCAAAGGAAGATTGTGATAACATGAGAACCTACTATAAAAAGATAGTGACTAGAATCAAATAATAGTACATGTAGGGTTTGAGCTACGTCGATTTTTTAGGATTTCATGAAACTGTCTATTCTATTTTTTATATGATTGTATAGATTTGATAAAAGTGACAACCATAATAGGGAACAAGGATTTATATTTCTTAATAGGAAGAAACTTCCATAATTATAGTATTATCACATTATTAAGAATGAAAATTATAACATTAATCATTTCATAATAATTTATGAAACAAAAAATGGAAAACATTCAATTTTAACATTGAAAAACACTTTTTAAGATTTTTAATGACAATTTGACATGTAAGAATTTGAAAAACTTCTAAATGTTATGAATATTCACTAGATATCCGGTGATGTAAAATTTTCAACACAACAAAGTCATGTTTCATTTTATCAGTATAAAAATCCATAATTAATTGTACTCAGTTACGAAAGGATACTACATTTCAAAGTAGTGACAATAGATTATTTTATTTATTGACAATTATTTATAAATATGTCATGGTTAATCCCGAGTCATAATAATTATTTATCCATATTCAATCTAATCAAATGATCATAACCTATCAATGGGATTATAATCTCATTAGGCTCATGTAATCTAAATCCTATCACACCCACATTTCATGAATGACTTATTTAGCATTAACCTATCATTTCCCACATGGATCCACTCTATAGGTTGTTAGTTAAGTAGAAAATAATGTATATAGTTCATATCATCTATCTATGCATGTTCCCTTGAACAATCAGATAATATAAGTGAGATAACTAGGTTACGGGAATCCCAAACGGTGTCCTTATCAATATCAATATAAGCAATTCACCTTTATATTTCAGTCATTATCAATTCTTATAAACCAGTAACCTCCAAAAACACAACAAAGTGACAAATCCCATTTTCAATAGTCTACAAAGGGAATAAAAAAACAAGAAAGTAATATTGAGGGACTATCACTATATAGGATCATCGTAAATATCCAACTGGACTATCAAACAACATCGATTTTAAAAAAACTTTATTTTCAAACCAATGTTCAAAACGAATATCACATCATCTTCCTTTCAAAATTCTTTATCAAAAGGTCTAAATCACTGTTTAAACATGTATTTATTACAAAATATATATGTATCATTAAATGAATGTCATTTAATTTTAATTTATTGAGGAATCTTTAAAAAATGGGTTAACAATGTTTTCTACATGAACAATAAATTATTTAAAAACCCAACAATGGTTTCCCATTTTATAAATGAGGGGAATAATAAAAAAGGGATCCTGATCATTTTTAACATTAGTGGAAATAGAATCATATGTAAAAAAATTTATAAAAAATTCCCATTCATTTATATCGTGGAATTTCACTTTAGAAATAAAAATATGATCTATGACATCAATTTTACCAAAAGAGACAATAAAATAAATATGAATGGAATTATAATTCAACATGGAACTCATAAATATATATAGAAGTGAGTGAAATAAAATTTAATTAAAAAGGAAATCCAAATCATAAAAATTCATTCCATGACATGTTTGATTCATAGTGTAGAGAATCATACAAAATTTAATGATTCGTTTCTTGGTATTAAATAACAAAGCATGTTTTAAAAATAAGAAATAGATATCTAATAAGTTTTATAGAATCAAATCATTACAAAATTAATTAACATAATATAAAAAAAATCATTATAATTTCATTGAGACTGAAAACAGCATAATTGTAAAGAAACTGATCATAGTAGCCCGGATCTATTCCCTTAAATTATGACAATGTTATAGAAACATTTCTCAAATACCAAAGGACTGAATAGTTTATCCGTTTTGGAATAAAATATTACACACATTATTCTAATAATAAATCGAGGCATAAAAATGAAGCATAAAAAGTAATATATTGGCATCCTTGAGCCTCATTCCCAGAATTGATCTTCAGATCCTGGGGAAATGAAACAAAATCATAATTAGTTAAAATGGTATGTAAGGGTAATGTATATTGGAAGTAATATTTATTCAGTAATCTTAATCAATATGGAATAGATAAATAAATGAGTACAAATACCATTTAAAACAATTGAATAAGGAATAACCAATATTAAAAGGTAAATAACTGAGAAAAAAGTTATTTAATCTATAAATTGAGAATCAAATGAATGCATAGTCAATTTTAGATAAAAAACACATGGATAATGAATAATAATCAATGAATTCTCAATGAATGAAATTCTTAATAATTAGATGTCATGTCAATATGAAAGAACCTGGTATTTAACTCATGTATTGATTCTCTAAATTTCGGTCTAATTATTTATTATGGAAAAAATATGGATACCTTATGAGTTATTGGAGGTATTGAGGGTGGTCTGAGCTTGTTTAGATCCTGAAACCCATCTTTTTGGGGTAAATGGACATGTTTCACTTTTAGAGTAAACCATGTGGGTAGGTCACATGGTTAGATCTAACTATTCATATAGTGTCGTATCCCACATTTGGAACATGATTTCTCAAATCGTGAGGCCTAACCATGTAGTTCACAATCTTATCTAGGAACCCATTCATGGTTGGTGCATGGTTTGGAAAATTGCCCGGCAAAACCGAGAACATGATAATTTTGGGCTAATTTTACCTTTTTACAATTGATGATCTAATGAAGGCCCTCCTTCTTCTATATTATGATTTCTAGTAGGATTATCCCACATTTTTTTCATTTTTGATCTTTTGAGGGAATATTCTACGGATCAATAGATCTCTCTCGTATATTTGAGATTCTATTTGTCATGTTGGTTGTGAAACTATAAGTACTCAAGTCCATTTAAGCTGTTATTTGAATCTATTTCCCTCGACCAAGTTATCATGTTATGGGATTTTTACCTTTTTCTATGATCTAATCCAATCCAATAAAATTTAGAGGCTAATACTAGAAGAGGAGAGTATTACGAGCCTATAGAGAGTGGTCTATAACTCCTCACTCATGTTCATTGATTTTTGAATTGTTGTGTGGGGCCAACTGATTTTATCGGGTCAAATTTATCAAATTTATTTTCCATTCTTCAAATAATAATAAATTTATGGTTATGATATTTAAAAACATGTGACTTTATTTTATTTGTTTTTCCCAAAACTCTATCCATCACATGTAGTATTTTATTCCACAATTGTTGTTTTAGTGTTTTTATACTTTGGAGCTGCCATTTGAGTGTTCCTTGGATTGATCATTCTAAGGGTATGATTTTATATATTACATGTATTGATTTATATTTTTAATTTCATAATAAAATTGAAAATTTATTCTAACCACTTTACATACATATGGTATGTTCATCAATTAACCAAAAAAATATTCAATGGAAATGGGAATGTATTATACGTATATCGATTAGCCATTTTTAATATAATTAGATAACATGTTGCACATTTGTAGTAACCCTTTTCATTTTTATGGAAGGTATTAGAGTAAAAAATTATTATTATAATGCCATAAATAGATTAATTAAATGGTTTCATGATACATGTCAGTGTCACACTAATGAAAGGGAAGGCTTGAATGAAATGGACTTATAAAATAATTATGACATGATTAAATGGATTCATGCTCAATTAGACTTGTCACACTAATAAAAGGAAATGGAATTAACCTTATGAAATAACGTATAACATAATTATCAAAATACGAGTGGCCTAACTCGAGATCCCCTTAGATTCCTGAGGGAATACCTTGAGCTCTCAAACACCCCATTATAAATATAAGTATACGGTTTTCTGAGGTTGTGACCACCTAGATTCCTATACTTTTTTAACATTGGATGACTGTTATTCCAAAGTAGTAACCCTCATGTAGTAATATAGGATTCCTTGGATAAACTCCTTGGATCAAGTATTGAAAAGTTGGATCCTTGGATAAATTCCAATGGTACCAATTATTTCTTATCACCATTTTACCTTGCATGAACTCTTTGTAATTTGTAGGTGTCTCATTTGTGGAATGTCTAGGACAATGCTCCTTAGATTACACTCTTACCCTTATCTATGCTATAGTTATTACTGATATGGTGACCCCTGAGATATATGTTCCATGGGCTATTAACATGGGTCATCATTATTAAATATCATTACAAGTTTCCTTGTAACATCATAGTACCTTTACTATTGTTAACATGTGACATAAATATATACTAGTAATGATCAAATATGGGATTGTTAATATGTGAATATAACTGATGAAAGATCAAGAATTTAACTTGGTTTTTATTTATAATGTACTTCGTAAATTTTTATTTGAATCCTTGAAAATTGTTATATTACTATACACGGGCCGGATTTTATAGACACCATCGAAGGAGGCCCACTTAGATTTATCTCACACCGTCTTCGGGAATCATTTGGTACCTAGGGATAACTACATTACTGTAGGTGTTGATAAAGGGAATAATGCGACTTCGAAAACATGATTACTTGTTGTTTATGATATATCATTATAGAATATGACCGAGCCAGAGCACAGTGTGTTGGGATAGTTTTTAGTTTTCAATTATAATTTTGTGGATTATGTTATTCCTACTGTCATTCACCCTTGTGTTATAATTTTCTAGTGACATAAAATTTCATCATCGGTAATTACATTTGATAAAGTTATTGTTTCCCATGTTTATTTATTGTTTTTTATGACTGCAAAATTTTGTTATATTTCATCAACTACATACCATTTTTATACATATCCATTATGCTAAAATCTAGTAATGAGGGAATTGTCTCCCCACAGACAAACCCTAGTCCATCACTATTAGTCAGTAGCCATTGGAATTTGGGGATATGCGCTTGACTCCATGTGGCCCACCAGGCTCAGGGCACCTATTAAGTGGTATCTAGGTCCGGGATGCCACAAAGTGGTATCAAATATAGGTTTTAATATCTTAAATTACTATTTAGGAACAATATATAGAATATTAGAAATTTTTTGGTACATGGTCATAAGCCGTTCTTAGGCAACAAAAACCGATGTTCTGGGTAAAATAAATGTTACCCAAAATTTATTTATTGTTCAATTTTTTCCTATTACAGTTGATATCATTTCACCGTTGGGTGATGCACTTGATCAGTAGAGTTATTGTATTTTACCTTGATTAATGATTTCATTCATCCATGGCCTAATAATATTTGGGAAAGGAGAATTGTGACGTTCATCGCATAATGCCCCAATAATTATCATATCATGTATATTTATTTTCCACATAGGTGAATTTCACTAATTTTCATTTCATGATATGCCTATGATTTTTGAGTGATGATTGGAGATTATGATTTAACTTGTATCACTCTTGGTTGTGATTGAGAAATTACATGTCCCAATTCATGAGCTATATGGGACCTTATGTGTTGGCAATCATAATATACCTTGTCGATTCATTATGTTATGAATAAATGGATGTTTATTTTATTAATGATGTGTATAGGGACTGATTCAATGTGAATGGAAATCAATTATAAATTGAAACATAAAATATAATATGAAAATTTTTCACATCATTATACTTCCTTTTTTATTTACAAAAGGTAAAGGAGTGAATTGGGAAATTAGATATAAAATGAAATGAAACTTATACCTGAGAACATACCAGTACATGACTATCTATGTGGGAAGATCAGGTTATATAACATGTGTAGGGGGATTTTCATTGTTGAGATTCTATAAGTGTTTCTATTTTTTAACATAAATAATGTTCCTTGGTGTGTGATTGGAATTTTAAGACCAATTTCTACATGATGTCATTGTATCATACGCAGAGATGGTGGGGAGGATGATGCTCTGAACATGGTGGTCCTTGATCCACCAGTCTTAACTCCATTAGTACCACATTATTTATATCCTGTTGTACCTAATTTTGGAATTGATGCACAAATTTATGCTAGTTTTCTATGTCTAATGAAATACATGCATGGTACTCCACAGATTGCACCTAGGATGGATGACATGACTCGTGATTTCTAGCGGCATCATCCTCCAACTTTCTTATCAGATTGTTGTCAATAGGATAATGATTCATGGCTATAGTTAATCCTATATATATTTGGGAATCTAAAAATGATTCTAGATTGAGTGTAAATATGGATAAAAACAATCTTCAGGATTCGACCATGTGTTTGTGGTATGTTGTTACCCAAGATGCTATCCCTTGATATGTGATATAAGATAACTTTAAGACTATTTTCTATGATTAGTTGTTTCTTTAGATGCTGAGATATAACAGATCAATGGAGTTCATGCATCTCAAGAAGGGCTCTATGACAATTAGGGAATATTCATCATGTTTGTATAGACCTGAAGCTTAACGTACATTGACATTACATTACTTTTGCGGAATACATAGTACATAACAAAAACACACACACAAGGACCGTAATAGTTTAGTGTCTTTGGAAACTCGGAATATAATCTTCTAAACGTGGTGAAAGATCTTCAACATATCCCATAAAGATCTTCCCTTTTTTTACCTAAAACCTTTCTTTATATCCTGGGGAAAAGAAAACATAAAAGGGTGAGCTCAAATGCTCAGTAAGGGTAAACAAAAGGAATATCAATCACATCATATTCATAAGAACATAACATTTTGGAAATCTTAACCTGCAAAAGAGAGAATAATTTCATGACATGGTATAAATCATAGTAGTGAAATGAAATTAGAATAATCATAACTTAAAACATGAAACATTGTGGCATACACACATAATCATATAGAATCATTTCTTATTAGTCAAGACTCATTGCCAAGACTATCTTAGTGGACAAAGTCCATTTCTGAACCGAGTCACCCTCATTTGGGTCATGTTTCACTGAACCGGTATAACCTATCATTATAGCCATGTCTATCTCATGAGATATAAAATCTTTAACCAATGCATTGGAGGGATATATCAGTCCCACCCATCTCTTAATGAAACTATTCTTATGTGTGCCACAAAAATCATAAATCATACATCATTGCATAACCCATGTAATAAAAATGGGAATCTTAAACATCGTGACATCATAAAACAATTCATATAAGATAAATGAATTCATAAAAATAATTCCATCACAACATAATCAAATCAATGTAATGATAGGAATAGAATCATAACCCTATATTATCTTAGATGGAAAATAATTTTGATAAAACACTTGAACTCCATTCTTGAGGAAAATATCCTTTCTACTTCAAAAACATTTTCCTTTCTTAACATGTCATACAATATTAAACTAAAATAAGTTGATTAAAAATAAACTTGAAAACTTGTAAAGGAAGCTTCTTGGAAATAATGTTTTAAAAATCCATTTATGCCGTATAAGTTAAAAAAAACATTCTTCTCGTACTTTTGTCGGAAAAGTAAAAAAGTACCTTGTATAAAAAACGACAAAAGATTCCTTTCATATATTTTACTAAAACTCACCAAAGGGTAAAATTGGATTTAAAAAATTGTAGGTGGATGGAAATAACATTACATATTTAGGAAACATGGATGTGGATGATAAAATACACCCCAGTAAATTTTCAATGTATAAACAATCTCGAATAGAAATGAGATTGTGATATTTCACTTACCTTAAGTCTGATTTGCTTCGTAAGTGTCTGAACCTCCAGTATAATGATTTAAATAATGTCATTAACTTATTACAGAATCATATTCATTGTTATGATATCATATATGGTTCACTTATGACTTTATATTACCCTTTCTTTTTTAAATTCCATGTTAAAGAAGCGTTTTGGGTAAAATCATTTCATTTATCGTAGGTGTTTGGACTTGTTGTTCTTGACATTATTATCACTTATATCATGATTTGATTACTTCCTGAATATAAAATATGATTTATATATCATATATATTCAGTATATATATATATAATAGATAGATAATTGAAATGAAACACACCGTTCATAGAGACGGTAGTCCGTACGTACGCATGAACGCTGTTTTCCTTTCCTTATTGTTTTGAATGGATGTAAGTAGATGAAATACATATATACATAAATCCAGTATCTTTATAATTTCATATATTTCATTATTATTTCTTATATATACTTTATAATCTTTCTTAAATGGTTAACATGGAGAATGAATCTCATCGCGTCGTGGAGATGGTAGTCCGTACGTACGCACGAGCGATGATATCGTTCTCATGATCGTGAACTTGTGTTGAAGTGTATGTATACTATTTCAGTATCAATATCACTTTATAATAATCATATATAGTTACTAATTACACCATTATGCCCATCCAATTAAGGTGGTGGCGGAAAATAGATTACACCACGGCGTGGAGACGGTATCCTGTACGTACGCACGCGCGGTGATTTCCTTTTTCCGTAGGATGGATAGAAGGTTAATTAGAGTTGTTTCATATTTATAATAACATATCAGTATATAATAAATACAGATTTTATTACTTTATCATGAAACAACTAAAGAAGAAGAAGTTGAAGAAGAAAGAAATTGAAAAAGATCAGTAATGGATATTACCTCTTTTTGACGCGCCTTCACTTAACCTCCACTTAAAGAACTATGGATGGTCATTCAAGAAGACCAGGACCTCTAGGATGATACTAGGGAAGTGGAGAAGAGATTTTGGCAGGGGTTGGCCGAGCTTGAATGCTCAAATTGGTGTGAGGAGGAGAGGGAGGAGGAGCCCTTTTATAAGGGAGGAGAGGGGCACCTTAGGAAAATCTCAAAATATTATTTTATATTACGGTCAAATTCGGATTATAATGGTTCCAAAGGGTCTTATTTAGAATATAAAGTGTTGATCGGTTGAAATCCTCTCATCCAATAGGATTTAGAGAAGTTTGGGTTATTATTTTAACCTTATCAATTAGATTTAACTCTAAGTTAAATAATTTAACTTTTACCGTGTCTTTTTGTTTCTTACACTCTATGGTTAATAAACTTACCATAACAAGCCAAAAGAACCCCAAGTTGTTTATTACTAATATATATATCCTTATTTAAGTCATTTTTCCAAATCTTCGAATTTTAGGAATTAAATAAAAATTAATAATATAATATTTGTTTTAAAAACTAATTTCTGTCAATTTTGACACTATTTGGTACATGATTTTTATGAAATTCATAACAGAATGATAAGTTCAAAAAAAGTTACGTATATAAACAATAACATGTCCTATTAACCTATAAAATTAATTTAAGTCATAAAAAGTCTCAAATTACATTTATTTGGGGATTTATAACATCAATTATGTCAATATTTTATTAATAAGACAATTACTACATCATCTTTGTGTCATAATAAATGATAATTATTTAATCCCTAAAAATTCTAAATAAATTCTTATGATGTAGATAGTTTTATTATCTTTCTGGATACTATTCATGTTCGATGTTTTAATGAATTTTATCACTAAATTAAAATTATTATACTTATAAGATTTAAGAAAGTGACATGTTGTCACATTCTTTGGTTTTAATAATAATTAAATTATTTTCATGGACAAAAGTACATAAAATTAATCTAATCCGACCCTTAGGTTATATGAGTCTACTTTTATCCATCCAATAGGATTTTTTCAAGTGTTAGGGTAATTTTATAATCTTATATTTACCCTTAATTACCCGATTTACCTTTAACTATAGTAAATAAAATTTACCGTAGTTACTATTCACAATGCCCAAAAATAAAAAGTAGCTTATTAACATAATTTGGACCCACTAATTCCAAATATGGAATCCATTTTTCCAAATTCACTACACAAAAGATGCAGAAATTAAATTAAAATTAATCCCGTTGTCGAAAGAAAACGGGTTTTTCTTTAAAACATTGCAAAAGATTGAATTGACTTAACCTACGATTTCAAGGTAAAATCCCTACTAATGAAATACATTATATTAAATGGTAAAATTATATTCTATTTATACTTTAAAACCATTAAATATTAATATTTAACCACATAAGATATTATGATGAAAAAAGTTGTTTTTAATTAAAATATAGCGTGTTTTTACTATTCAATAAAATATGAAAGTTATCAGAAAAATATCAAAACTTTATCTAATGTAAATTTTTATATCCTGATTCAAAAGAAGAATTTTATTTTGTCAAATTGAACATATAAACATGTGAAAAACTATATTTAAAGTGGGTTCTCCATCAAAAGGCAGCAAAACTGCATTTTTTGAAAAATACTTATTTTAACCGAAACATTTATTTTGTTCTTATACCATGTTCTAGAAAATGTGTAAGATGAATAATAATGTTATAAAATTAATGATTTAGTTAATACTATTCATAATGGCTTGTTCATGACAATATTATAATAATATATCATTGTTTATTAAAACCCGGTATTGCGTACAACACACGCTATCGAGGAAGGTCGCGATTGCGTGTAATGCAAGCCAAGTCAATGATGAATGTTGTGCAAGATCCTTTTGGTGTAGCGTACAACACAATACATTAATGAAAAGAATATTTTTCATAAAATCTTGGGGTGTTACATTCTACCCCCCTTAAAAAAATTTCGCCCTCGAAATTCGTCGGGGTAATAAATGGTTTACTAATCGAAAGTTTGATTAATAGAAACCCACATCGTAAAAAGGAATACTAAAACCAATCTTTAAAAAAAATGTATGAAACATAACAGTTACCCAAATAAACTATTCAGTGGGTTTCCACATAGGTGAAAATATGGATATGGAAGAAAAATCTAACTATCATGTTCTGATGGAGAGTGGTAGAGAACATGGCTATGGAAAAGCCAACAATCAAAAATCCATAAATTTGTGACGATCTAAGATACCATCTGATTAATCAGATATAAGAGCACTAGGACAACATTTTTTCTTTTCAAGATCGTTTCCCTAAAGTTGAAGAATTTTAATTAGAATAAATACTTACTTTATTTTGGTACAATCTCACTGTTGTTCGTGCCTTGAACAATTTCTACTTCATCTTTTAAATAAATGAAGTTGAATTTGTTATTCGTGAAGTGTTAGCAGATCATGTGATAGAATGACGGGTCATTCCACCTGTCTCAAACAAAAGGTTAGCAAAAGTTATTAAATATTCATAAGTCATTCTATAGTGAGATTAATCATATATGGTTCCTAAAATGGACTTATACTTCATATATCATACTAATTAATATAATAAAACTAGTTTCTACTAAATAGGGACTTCCTGTAGGCCAGTGGTAGGCGATAAAGGCCAGTCGCACTTTGGTTTTGGGTTCGATTCCCACAGCCTTGTCTGACGTGATGGGATGTCACCAGTCCTGCAGGTTTTCCATTTTCTAAAGCTATATTACTATAACATCCCATCAATAATATCGAAAAACGTTTTATCCTAACTTATGTCCAACATAATCCATTATAATCTTTAGGCTTATCTAAAATACTTCGGTCCAAACTCATAGTATAAAGAAAATGATTACTTGAAATGTCACAGAACAATCACGTGAATGCCATCATTTATCCCCCATATATCATAAGATATATCTTGTTGGTCAAATTACAAACATGTGAATACCTTAATCATGTATTCTCTTGAATACCCATTAAACCTTAGTGAAAACATGAATGTAGTTAAAAGTTAACACTTTCCACATACCAAAATCCTCAAAATTCTATATGCTCAAACCATGATATCACTTAGTCCTTATATCAATCATGAGCTCATGAATACTGTTAAACATTTCATTTTCTCGTTTTCCCTTCATTATTCGCATATCATCTTATTTCCAAAAATATATCAATCACTTTGAATACCACATTAGACCAATACATAAATATTCCAATACTCCATGATACAACATTATTTTTGAATCCCATTATATAAAAACTTAATCATTCCACCGCATCGTTGTCATATTCAACATCGCATATAGTGATCGCATGTGACTTCCCTTTGTCCTTTGCCTTAAGCGGTTGCTCATGTCGACCGTCACTAACCCTTGGATTAGGGAATTTATTAGCATAATTCACCATTTCCTTTCACATGAAGCATTGAAGTGTTGGTGGTGCGTTCTCTACAGTGTTTACTTTATTCACATCATTAGAAACCCTTTTTCATGACTTCTACACTCAGCTGCTCGATGACCTTCTTTTCCACACATAAAACATTTTCTAGTCCCTTTATGACAATCTCCACCATGCTTCTTTCCACACTTTGTGCATAAGGAAACATTCATCTTCTTTTCACCATTATTATGAGATTTCTCCTTGAACTCCATCTATCATTTCTTGTCAAACCCATTAGAAGGATATGTGACACCAACTTCCATTTCTACCTTGATAGCACAACACACAATTTCTTCATAGCTACTGAAGTCTTTTATAGCTATTTCCCTTCGAAGACTTGGTTTTAAGCCACTGAAAAATCGATCAAATTAACTTTCAGGTTGGATGATAATGCCAGATGCATACCTTGCAAGTCTTGTAAAATTCGCTTCGTATATACCAAAAGATTCATCATCCTTCTGCTTCACCTCAAGAAATTCCTTTTCCATCTTTGTTCGAAGAATACGAGGGAAGTACTTACTGAAAAACATGTTGTTGAACTCGTACCATTCCATTGACTCAATTTCATCTCTTGGCCTCGTATTCTTGATAAGATTCCACCATTGATCAGCTTCACCTTCGAAATGATATACTGCTAAGATGACTTTATCATGTTCAGAACATTGAAGAACTGAAAATATCTTTTCAGCGGTACTGATCCATTGTTCAGCAACAAGTGGATTAGAAGACCCACTGAAAGAAGGTGGACGTTTCCTCATGAAGGACTCAATAGAATATTGTTCCCTTCTCTGCTCATTTGGAAGTCCAGAATGATTCATAGCTTGTGTAAGTATAGCAATAAGATTTTGCACTCCATCTCCCATAACACTTGTTTGTTCAGGAGGACAATCATTGCATTGTCCATTACAGTGATAAACACGGTTCCTTCGGGTTCCAGCCATCGTCTAAAACCCAAAAATAATAGTGTGAGAGGCAAAAATCATGCTAGGTAAAACAACATAGTAAAGTGGGAGCACCCTCAATATCTAACATCTTAGGTTAAATTCTAAGATCGTTACCGTAGTTCTATGACTATATCCTATACGTATACTTATCCTTAGGGACATCCCTAGACATACCTTAGAAATATCTCTAGGGATCTCACTAACGTTCTCACATCCAATTTTCCAAAGGTTGACTAAACCTTTTCTCTGATACCAACTGTAGAGACCTGAAGCTTGATGTACATTGACATTACATTACATTTTCGGAATACTTAGTACATAACAAAAACACACACACAAGGACCGTAATAGTTTAGTGTCTTTGGAAACTCGGAATATAATCTTCTAAACATGGTGAAAGATCTTAAACATCTCCCATAAAGATCTTCCCTTTTTTTACCTAAAACCATTCTTTATATCCTGGGGAAAAGAAAACATAAAAGGGTGAGCTCAAATTCTCATTAAGGGTAAAAAAAGGAATATCAATCACATCATATTCATAAGAACATAACATTTTGGAAATCATAACCTGCAAAAGAGAGCATAATTTCATAACATGGTATAAATCATAGTAGTGAAATCAAATACGAATAATCATAAATTAAAACATGAAAAATTGTGGCATACACACATAATCATAGAGAATAATTTTTTATTAGTCAAGACTCATTGCCAAGACTATCTTAGTGGACAAATTCCATTTCTGAACCGAGTCACACTCGTTTCAGTCCTGTTTCACTGAACCGGTATAACCTACCGTTCCGGCCATGTCTATCTCATGAGATATAAAATATATACCCAATGCATTGGAGGGATATATAGTTCCCACCCATCTCTTAATGAAACCATTCTTATGTGTGCCACAAAAATCATAAATCATACCTCATTGCATAACCCATGTAATAAAAATGTGAATCTTAAACATCGTGACATCATAAAACAATTCATATAACATAAATGAATTCATAAAAATAATTCAATCACAACATAATCAAATCCATGTAATGATATGAATAGAATCATAACCCTATATTATCTTAGATGGAAAATAATTTTGATAAAACACTTGAACTCCATTCTTGAGGAAAATATCCTTTCTACTTCAAAAACATTTTCCTTTCTTAACATGTCATACAATATTAAAATAAAATAAGTTGATTAAAAATAAACTTGAAAACTTGTAAATGACGCTTCTTGGAAATAATGTTTTAAAAATCCATTTATTCCGTATAAGATAAAAAAACATTCTTCTCGTACTTTTGTCAGAAAAGTCAAAAAGTACCTCGTATAAAAACGACAAAAGATTCATTTCATATCTTTTACTAAAACTCACCAAAGGGTAAAATTGGATTTAAACAATTGTAGGTGGATGAAAATAATATTACATATTTAGGATACATGGATGTGGATGATAAAATACACCCCAGTAAATTTCAAAGTATAAACAATCTCGGATAGAAATGAGATTGTGATATTTCCCTTACCTTAAGTCTGATTTTATTCATAAGTGTCTAAACCTCCTATATAATGATTTAAATAATGTCATTAACTTATTACAGAATCATATTCATTGTTATTATATCATATATGGTTCACTTATGACTTTATATTACCCGTTCTTTTTTAAATTCCATGTTAAAGAAGCGTTTTGGGTAAAATCGTTTCATTTATCGTAGGTGTTTGGAATTGTTGTTCTTGACATTATTATTACTTATATCATTATTTAATTACTTCCAGAAAATAAAATATGATTTATATATCATATATATTCAGTATATATATATATATATAATAGATAGATAAATGAAATGAAACACACCGTTCATGGAGACGGTAGTCCGTACGTACGCATGAACGTTGTTTTCCTTTCCTTATTATCTTGAATGGAATTAAGTAGATGACATACATATATACATAAATCCAGTAGCTTTATAATGTCATATATTTCATTATTATTTCTTATATATACTTTATAATCATTCTTAAATGGTTAACATGGAGAATGAATCTCATCGCATCGTGGAGACGGTAGTCCATACGTACGCACGAGTGATGATATTGTTCTCATGATCGTGAACTTGTGTTGAAGTGTATGTATACTATTTCAGTATCAATATCACTTTATAATAATCATATATAGTTACTCATTACACCATTATACCCATCCAATTAAGGTGGTGGCAAAAAATAGATTACACGACGGCGTAGAGATGGTATACTGTACGTACGCACGCGCGGTGATTTCCTTTTTCCATAGGATTGATAGAAGGTTAATTAGAGATGTTTCATATTTATAATAACATAACAGTATATAATAAATACTAATGTTATTACTTTATCATGAAACAACTAAAGAAGAATAATTTGAAGAAGAAATAAATTGAAAAAGATCGGTAATGGATATTACCTCGTTTTGACGCGCCTTCACATAACCTCCACTTAAAGAACTAAGGATGGTCTTTGAAGAAGACCAGGACCTCTAGGATGATACTAGGGAAGTGGAGAAGAGATTTTGGCGGGGGTTGGCCGAGCTTGAATGCTCAAATTGGTGTGAGGAGGAGAGGGAGGAGGTTCCCTTTTATAAGGGAGGAGAGGGGCACCTTAGGAAAATCTCAAAATATTATTTTATATTACGGTCAAATTCGGTTTATAATGGTTCCAAAGGGTCTTATTTCGAATATAAAGTGTTGATCGGTCGAAAGCCTCTCATCCAATAGGATTTAGACAAGTTTGGGTTATTATTTTAACCTTATCAATTAGATTTAACTCTAAGTTAAATAATTTAACTTTTACTGTGTCTTTTTGCTTCTTACACTCTATGGTTAATAAACATACCATAACAAGCCAAAAGAACCCCAAGTTGTTTATTATTAATATATATATCCTTATCTAAGTCATTTTTCTGAACCTTCGTTTTTTAGGAATTAAATAAAAATTAATAATATAATATTTGTTTTAAAAACTAATTTATGTCAATTTTGACACTATTTGGTACATGATTTTTATGAAATTCATAACAGAATGATAAGTTCAAAACAAGTTACTTATATCAACAATAACTTGTCATATTAACCTATAAAATTAATTTAAGTCATAAAAAGTCTAAAATTATATTTATTTGGGCATTTATAACATCAATTATGTCAATATTTCATTAATAGGACAATTACTGCATCATCGTTGTCTCATAATAAATGATAATTATTTAATCCCTAAAAATTTTAAATAAATTCCTATGATGTAGATAATTGTATTATCTTTTTGTAGACTATTCATTTTCGATGTTTCATGAAGTTTATCACTAAATTAAAATTATTATACTTATAAGATTTAAGAAAGTGACATGTTGTCACATTCTTTGGTTTTAATAATAATTAAATTATTTTCATGGAAAAAAGTCCATAAAATTAATCTAATCCGACCCTTAGGTTATATGAGTCTACTTTTATCCATCCAATAGGATTTTTCCAAGTGTTAGGGTAATTTTATAATCTTATATTTACCCTTAATTACCCGATTTACCTTTAACTATAGTAAATAAAATTTACCGTAGTTACTATTCACAATGCCCAAAAATAAAAAGTAGCTTATTAACATAATTTGGACCCACTGATTCCAAATATAGAATCCATTTTTTCAAATTCAACACACAAAAGATGAATAAATTAAATTAAAATTAATCCCGTTGTTGAAAGAAAACGGGTTTTTCTTTAAAACATTGCAAAAGATTGAATTGACTTAACCTACGAATTCAAGGTAAAATCACTGCTAATTAAATACATTATATTAAATGGTAAAATTATATTCTATTTATACTTTAAAACCATTCAATATTAAAATTTAACCACATAAGATATTACGATGAAAAAAGTTGTTTTTAATTAAAATATAGCGTGTTTTTACTATTCATTAAAATATGAATGTTATCAGAAAAATATCAAAACTTTATCTAATGTAAATTATTATATCCTGATTCAAAAGAAGAATTTTATTTTGTCAAATTGAACATATAAACATGTCAAAAACTAGATTTAAAGTGGGTGTGCCATCAAAAGGCAGCAAAACTGCATTTTTTGAAAAATATTTATTTTAACCGAAACATTTATTTTGTTCCTATACCATGTTCTAGAAAATGTGTAAGATGAATAATAATGTTATAAAATTAAAGATTTAGTTAATACTATTCATAATTGCTAGTTCATGACAATATTATAATAATATATCATTGTTTATTAAAACCCTGTATTGCGTACAACACACGCTATCGAGGAAGGTCACGATTGCGTGTAATGCAAGAAAAGTCAATGATGCATGTTGTGCAATCTCCTTTTGGTGTAGCTTACAACACAGGACATTAATTAAAAGAATATTTTTCAAAAAATCTTGGGGTGTTACATTCTACCCCCCTTAAAATAAATTTCACCCTCGAAATTCGTCGGGGTTATAAATGGTTTACTACTCGAAAGTTTGTTTAATAGAAACCCACATCGTAAAAAGGAATACCAAAACCAATCTTTAAAAAAAAGTATGAAACATAATGGTTACCCAAATAAACTAATCACTGGGTTTCCACATAGGTGAAAATATGGATATGGAAGAAAAATCTATCCATCATGTTCTGATGGAGAGTGGTAGAGAACATGGCTATGGAAAATCAAACAATCAAAAATCCATAAATTTGTGACGATCTAAGATACCATCTGATTAATCAGATATAAGAGCACTAGGACATCATTTTTGGTTTTCAAGATCGTTTCCCTAAAGTTGAAGAATTTTAATTAGAATAAATACTTACTTTATTTTGGTATAATCTCACTGTTGTTCGTGCCTTGAACAATTTCTACATAATCTTTTAAATAAATGAAGTTGAATTTGTTATTCGTGAAGTGTTAGCAGATCCTGTGATAGAATGACGGGTCATTCCATCTGTCTCAAACAAAAGGTTAGAAAAAGTTATTAAATATTCATAAGTCATTCTATTGTGAGATTAATCATATATGGTTCCTAAAATGGACTTATACTTCATATATCGTACTACATAATATAATAAAACTAGTTTCTACTAAACAGGGACTTCCTGTAGGCCAGTGGTAGGCGATAAAGGCCAGTCGCACTTTGGTTGTGGGTTTGATTCCCACAGCCTTGTCCGACGCGATGGGCTGTCGCCCGTCCTGCAGGTTGTCCTTTTTCTAAAGCTATATTACTATAACATCCCATCAATAATATCGAAAAACGTTTTATCATAACCTATGTCCAACATAATCCATTCTAATCTTTAGGCTTATCTAAAATACTTCGGTCCAAGATCATAGTATAAAGAAAGTGATTACTTGAAATGTCACAGAACAATCACGCGAATGCCATCATTTATCCCCCATATATCATAAGATATATCTTGTTGGTCAAATTACAAACATGTGAATACCTTAATCATGTATTCTCTTGAATACCCATTAAACCTTAGTGAAAACATGAATGCAGTTAAAAGTTAACACTTTCCACATACCAAAATCCTCAAAATTCTATATGCTCAAACTATGATATCACTTAGTCCTTATATCAATCATGAGCACATGAATACTATTAAACATTTCATTTTCTCGTTTTCCCTTCATTATACGCATATCATCTTATTTCCAAAAATATCTCAATCACTTTGAATACCACATTAGACCAATAAATATGTAAAGACCCGTAAATTTCAAGGAAATTTTCTTCTTAATTTTATTTGGAATTTTACAAGAACGCATTTTCTGACGGCACCTCATTCCGAGGCCCGGTGTGCCCGGAATCATTTTACGAAGTTTTGGCTCGGGTACGTTCAGTGAACGGACGAGCGGGTTTTTCTAACTTTTGAACCGGTGCCCGGAATCGAATTCTGAGGGCACCGATGAAATCGCAGCGCCGGTATTCGCTTAGAAACGCCTCATCCGGAGTTGCGTTTGCACGGGTGTGGTTTTTAATTTTCGGGCTTAAAGTTAAGAAATAAAATAATTTTGCGACAACTTTATTTTATTTCGCTTAAGCCACATGGAAGCCACTTAAAGCCACTTAAAGACGGCTTGAACTGAGTTGAACTGGATAGGATGCTATCCAGAAATATCCTACCCCTTGGTAGGATTTTTGTGAGGTGGGTCCCACAAGAGCCCCGCCGTTTCTTTCCGCTAAGAAACGCACCCGTGAAAACCCGTCTTAATGAAAGTCAACTGCCGCGTTTCTTAAAATCTTAACAGACCATTTAATTGGGTTGTTTCTTTCGTAAATTAAATGAGTTGTTTCTTTCGTTGAATTAATTCTACGAATTAATGGTTCGTTTCTTATCTTTTGAAATTCAAATGTTTAGTTGTGTAAATAAAATAAGGCTTAAGCTTATTTTATTTTGGGTTGAGACTTGTGGCGTGGAGAGGATTTGGAGGAAAACGTTCTTCTTCAGCGAAGAACGCGAAGAACGCGAAGAACGTGAAGAACGCCAAACCTGCGGAGATCGACGACGCGAAGCCTTGTACCGCGACGCCAATGGATCTCCCTTCGCGATGCTTCTTCCGCGACGATCCAACCCCACGACAGCCTTCCATCGACAACAACCAAGGTAGGGGGTTGCGCTTCTTTTTATTTTCTTTTGGATTTCAACAACAACATGGATTTAATTATTATTAATTAAATCCGTATGTTCTTGGTCCTCGGAGATCGTCGACGCGACGCCCTTCCGCGGTGTGACGATCACCTCCTTCCGCGACGGTCAATTCCGCGACGACCTCGCATCCGACAGCGACGGCGAGGTAGGGATTTATTTTGGGAATTACCCCCTTTTTCTTTTTATATTCCCGTATTTGTTTCTTTAAAAAGTTAATGAACTGGATTGTGAACAATTTAAAAATTATTAAAATTGTTGTTTCCGTTCAAATAAGGAACCCGTTTTTATGAAACAATTTTATTTCATTAAAAATTGTTTTGGATATGCGTTCATGTGTTGAACTTTAATTTCTCCCGTTGTTTATATCTAACGCGGAGGGTGCGGTCCAAACAAACACGGCCCGACAACCCTCCGTCGTTCTTCGTTCTTGTGTGGATTTGGCGGGCGACGACGAAACGTGCCGCAACGGGTGTTTGATGATCCCGCAGTAAAGAACGGAACCCGGGAGGAACAACGGCGCAGACAGGAAGGAAAACGGGCCACCAGAGCGACTCCGGCGGCTCGCGGAAGCCGGTGGTGGCGCGGGTCGCCAGCGCGGTAGCGCCGGCGGCCGGAGGCGGCGGCACCCCGCGGGTGTCCAGCGGGACACCCCGCGGGTGTCCAGCGCGACACCCCGCGGGTGCCGCGGGGTTGTCACGCGGCGTGTCCGGCTGTCTGGCCGACACCACGCGGGTGTCGCAGGGGTGTCACGTGGGGCGGCGGCTTTCCCCCGCGACGGCCGCTCGGCCACTCGGCCGAGCCGAGCCGGACCGGCCCTGGCCGGGCCAACCGGGTCGGACCCGACCCGGTTCGGGCCAACCAGGGGGGGTCGGGCCAGGACGGCCCGGACCCGGACCCCCCGTCTTCGGACGACTTTCGTTCAAACGCTCATATCTTGAGCTACGGACGTCCGATTGACGTACCGTCCGCTTTGTTAGTTTCCTCTTAGTGAGACGGATCTTTTGGCTCACTCCGCCCGGGGTTTGGGCGCAGTTGGAGTACGGTCGGGTTGGTTTTGCCTTAAAAACCAACCGGGCCCCGGAGAGGAAAAAGCCAATAACACTCAGACCGGGCATCCGATTGACGTGTCGTCTATTGCGTTGAGTTCCTGTTGACGATACGGAACTTTTGGAATCATTCGCCCGAGTTTTGGATACAGTTGGTAGTGGCCGGGTTGGATCGCACATGAAATCCAACCGGGCCCCTGGAATGGAAATGCTGATAACTCTCAGACAGGATGTCCGTTTGACGAACCGTCAGCGGCGTTGACGATCACGTTGAGAAATGGTCCCTATGAGTATACCCTCTAAGAGCACGGGGTACAGTTGAGATATGGCTGGGTTTGGTTCGCTCACGAAACCAACCGGGCCCCTATGACGAAAAGGCTAATAACTCACAGACCGGGCGTCCGATCGACGCGCCGTCTGTTGCGTTGAGACCCATGTGACGAGGTGGTCCTTTGAGATACTTCTTCGTGGGACCTTGAGATACTTGGAGTATCGACTTGCAGCTCGTGGAGCGGACCCTCCCAGAGATGAGCGTGCGGAGTACGGAGACTGTGTAGCTGACTGAGACCTGACGACTGCTTGACCGACTCGACTTGAAGTGAGTCGACTAGCCCAGTGGACGAAGCACTACTTTGTTTGGGTGCAGACCCATGGCGGACGGAGCACTACCTGTGTGATAGTGCAGACCCGCGGTACTCGTCCGGAGAGTACCTCTGCAGGCTACTAGGGGGTGTGCACTACTGTGTTTGAGTGACATACCTCTGCGGGAAGCACTACTGTGTTTGGGTGGCTGGCCCGTGGTACTCGACAGGAGGAGTACCTCAGCAGTCTTAGATTAGTGAGAAATACCTCGGAGTCGTGACAGGACCCCTATACACTCTAGAGACGGAGCTCTTCAGCAGTTACGGTTTCGATAATGAAAATACTAGTTTGAGCTGAGACTTTGGACCTTTGTGTTTCCTCATGATTGAGATGGGTTACTTGATAACTGAGGTATATGTATAGGCATATACCTAAGTAGAGTTTATCTGTTGAGATCTTCTTGTGGTTATCCTTGTTGGATTTAGTGAGACCTTGAGGGTCTCGGGGTCCCTACTGAGTATCGTTATACTCACCCCTACACGGGCTATGCCCGCACCTCGTTGTGTTGGCTGCAGACAACAGGCAGTGCTGACGGAGGCCAAGTGTTCGAGGGCTGGACGGTACCCAGAGGTGGACTACACGACAAGTCAGTGTCCGGAGGTGGACTTCACGGCGAGACGACACTCGGAGGAGGTTGACGGATGAGAGCACTGTGGAGGCTATCTGTACCTACCCTTTAGGTAGGATTCGTGGTGGACGATCCACGAGCTGCGCCATCTGTACCTACCCTTCAGGTAGGATCCGAGGAGGATGACCCAGGAGCCGCTTCCGTCCCTCCAGCTGTTGTCTTTTTCTGTTGTACTTTGTTCAGTTGTAGTTGTACTTTCTTTTGGGTTTGTATTCTGGCCCATTTACTTTTCAGCACTTCTTTTTGTACTTAGTGTTTTACTTCCGCTTGTACTCTGTGGTTTTTTGTTACTTTTATAAAGGCAATGCCTTCCCAGTTATCAGGATTTATGCCTTTGGTGCTAGTTGCCAGCCCCTGGCCTATGGAAGGCGGGCTTGGGGTAGTCACGGCACGGGCCCCGAGGATGGGTCGTGACAAATTGGTATCAAAGGTGGTCGGTTCTACCGCAGACTCTGATCTTTCTTTCTGTGTAGCAATAGTGTTAAGGGTACCGAGTGTGGTTTTCAGTTCAGGGAGTCAAGTGTTGGTGCGGGCAGCCAACGTATCCATACACCAGGACCCTGGAAACTGATTTTCGACTTTGTGCTCGAAAACACTGTTTGCGTGTGTGTTTTCAAAGGTTTCCCTCCTTAAAACAGCTCAAACCAGGTCAGCTCACCAGGTATAATCGTTTGACCGTGTTACGTTGTTACTTTCAGGATGCCTTTTCTCAGACGACCAGTTAGAGCCCAGAGGGATGTGCGTGCTGACAGCCTGTCGAGTGACGAGGCTTCGGTACAGGTCCCTCTTGCAGTTGAGGCACCAGCGGAGGCGCCAGCGGTACTACCATACGTTGGGCCACCGATGCCACCATCCCCAGCAGTAGGCGATGCCCGCTACTTGCGCGCACTGCATGAGTTCCAGCGCCAGAGGCCACCCAGGTTCGGGGGAGAGACGGACCCGCAGGCGGCTGAGGATTGGCTGGAGGCTGTGGTGGGAGTCTTCAGGCTAGTGGGGACGCCATCAGACTTCATGGTGACCTTTGCTACCAGCCATCTTCAGGCAGCAGCAGGCAGGTGGTGGAGCCACTTGTTCCAGTTTTTTGATGGGATGGCTTTCACATGGGAAGACTTCGAGACCTTCTTCAGGGTGGAGTTTTTTCCAGTAGCTCTACACCCCGAGCGTGTTCAGGAGCTGCTGCCTTTGCCGCGTGTTTTTTGATCAGAAGATGAGTCATCTGTGGGCAGTAGACAGATGATGCAGAGGTCCAGGAGGACCAGACCAGCAGTTGGGTGATCTCGGGTTTTAGGACCGGTGGTGCGGGGCACCCGGGGTGGGGTCAGAGCCAGGCGTGCCAGAAGCAGACTGTGTTACTCGTGCGGTGGAAAGGGGCACCTGGCACGTGACTGTCCGACTCCTCGTACAGTTGATCCATAGGCTTTTGAGGAGCCACCGAGGCAGAGGCAACGACGAATTCTTGAGCAACAGCCGAGCAGTGGACAAGGCAGTAGAGATCCTGGAGCAGGTGGACAGGAGCGGAACTAGTGGATACGTCTCTTGTACTTCTAGTTCCATGTTGATGTTGTTTTTGTGTCTTTGTACCATGAGCTGCAATAAAATAAAGACACTTATCTTGTGATGTTTGCCTTCCTGTCCTCTTTTATGATGTTACTGAGTGGTCCCAGTTAAACTGTTGACTTGACCCTCACTTTCGAGATTTCAACTGGAGGAGACCTAGTGACCTCACACTGATGCCGACAGTGTGACTCGACCCTTGGAGGCGAGAGTGACAGTTGGATCTCTTAGTAGTTACGTCGAGGCCTTACGACGTCATCCATGGCATGAATGCATCCTTCATGCAAGGATTGACTGTATTAGGCAATGGGCACGGTTCATCTAGAGAGGGGATGAGACCAGGTTTCTCTTTTCGGCAAAGGAGAAATTTTATCAGCTCTTCCAGATCATATGAAATGGAGGTGCAGTTCATCCAGGAGCGGATGAAGACTGCACAGTGCAGTAAGAAACAGGAAACTAGTGCCAGTCTTAGAGACTCGGGCGTGTTAAATGTTTCAAGAAGAGGAAGCTTAAAGGAGAGATGAGTCTACAAAGCAGCAGACGTGGAGGCACAGCTAGGTGAGCAGCATGAGGTGGTGTACATCCTAACATGCTACAACCACCTGCCTTAGTTATTCCCGCCAGGCTGAGGGAGCTGGACGGTGGAGGAAGAGTGCGGCTGCATGCGGTCAAGGAGTGTGACCCAATTGCTCTAGAAATGATTCAAGGGACAGTCTATGTCCACTACTAGCTGCTGTAGTAACAGACGTCAATATGAATCATTCCTCGCTTCCACAAATCTTGTTCCAGACCTAGAGTTTCCGGTAAGCCGTGGACTTGACCCTCACGTCTGGAGATACCTTGGGAGGAGACTCGATAATCACACTTACGCCGACGGTGTGGTCAGACCCTCGAGGCGAGAGTTCCGGTTGGAATCTCTTGGTGGCAGCGTCGAGGCCTTACGACGTTAGTTTGAGTATGGAATGGGCAATAACTGTTCATACTCAAATTGACGGTTTTAGGCAAACGTTGGGATGGGTTTTCCTTGGTCGGCGGAAAAGGAAACCCCAGGCAGTGCAGGGTAACTCTTGCACAGGAGGGTGCAACCGATCACTCTTGAGTCAGTCAACCTTACCCTCATAGCAGAAGTCGTTTTGAGTTTCAGTTCTAACAGGAATGGAGACCTCTAGAGTTCGAGGATGACGACCACGTCTTCTTACGGGTCTCACCTCGATGAGGTTTACGGAGATGTGGCCTGGGAGGCAAGTTATCTCCGAGGTTCAACGGACCTTTCTAGGTCCTCAGCTGGGTAGGCGGGGTGGTTTACCGCTTGGCCCATCCACTTCAGTTTCACTAGGTGCACGACATTTTCCACGTATCCCAACTGAGGAGATACGTGATCGACCCCTTCGCATATCATCGACCATGAGGAGCTAGACGGTGGAGATGAGTGTCTTATACGGAGGTTCCTGTGGGGATGGAGGATCGACAGGAGCAGATCCAAGGAGGATGGTCGATTCCTCTTGTGCACTTTCTTTGGCAGCGTAGGAACCTCCAGGTGAGCACATGGGAGCGGAAGGCTCAGATGCGTGCTCAGTACCGCTTTGTTTCCCTAAGTTTGTGGTGAAGCTTTACGGGGACGTAAAGCCCTGTGGTGGGAGTAATGTAAAGACACGTAAATTTCAAGGAAATTTTTTTCTTAATTTTCTTTGGAATTTTACAAGAACGCAGTTTCTGACGGCACCTGATTCCGAGGCCCGGTGTGCCCGGAATCATATTCCGAAGTTTTGGCTCGGGTACGTTCAGTGAACGAACGAGCGGGTTTTTCTAACTTTTGAACCGGTGCCTGGAATCAAATTCTGAGGGCACCGATGAAATCGCAGCGCCGGTATTCACGTAGAAACGCCTCTTCCGGAGTTGCGTTTGCACGGGTGTGGTTTTTAATTTTCGGGCTTAAAGTTAAGAAATAAAATAATTTTGCGACAACTTTATTTTATTTCGCTTAAGCCACTTGGAAGACACTTGAAGCCACTTAAAGACGGCTTGAACGGAGTTGAACTGGATAGGATGCTATCCATAACTATCCTACCCCTTGGTAGGATATTTGTGAGGTGGGGCCCGCATGAGCCCCGCCGTTTCTTTCCGCTAAGAAACGCACCCATGAAAACCCGTCTTAATGAAAGTCAACAGACGCGTTTCTTAAAATCTTAACAGACCATTTAATTGGGCTGTTTCTTTCGTAAATTAAATGAGCTGTTTCTTTCGTTGAATTAATTCTACGAATTAATGGTTCGTTTCTTATCTTTTGAAATTCAAATGTTTAGTTGTTTAAATAAAATAAGGCTTAAGCTTATTTTATTTTGGGTTGAAACTTGTGGCGTGGAGAGGATTTGGAGGAAAGCGTTCTTCTTCGGTGAAGAACGCGAAGAACGCGAAGAACGCGAAGAACGCAAAGAACGCGAAGAACGCGAAAAACGCCAAACCTGCGGAGATCGACGACGCGAAGCCTTGTACCGCGACGCCAACGGATCTCCCTTCGCGATGCTTCTTCCGCGACGATCCAACCCCGCGACAGCCTTCGATCGACAACAACCAAGGTAGGGGGTTGCGCTTCTTTTTATTTTCTTTTGGATTTCAACAACAACATGGATTTAATTATTATTAATTATATCCGTATGTTCATGGTCCTCAGAGATCTTCGACGCGACACCCTTCCGTGGTGTGACGATCACCTCCTTCCGCGATGGTCAATTCCGCGACGACCTTGCTTCCGACAACGACGGCGAGGTAGGGATTTATTTTGGGAATTACCCCCTTTTTCTTTTTATATTCCCGTATTTGTTTCTTTAAAAAGTTAAATAACTGGATTGTGAACAATTTTAAAATTATTAAAATTGTTGTTTTCGTTCAAATAAGGACCCAGTTTTTATGAAACAATTTTATTTCATTAAAAATTGTTTTGGATATGCGTTCATGTGTTGAAATTTAATTTCTCCTGTTGTTTATATCTAACACGGAGGGTGCGGGCCAAACAAACACGGCCCGACAACCCTCCGCCGTTCTTCGTTCTTGTGCGGATTTGGCGGGCGACGACGGAACGTGCCGCAACGGGTGTTTGATGATCCCACAGTAAAGAACGGAACCCGGGAGGAACAACGGCGCATACGGGATGGAAAACGGGCCACCAGAGCGACTCCGGCGGCCCGCGGAAGCCGGTGGTGGTGCGGGTCGCCGGCGCGGCGGCGCCGGCGGCCGGATGCGGCGACACCCCGCGGGTGCCGCGGGGGTGTCCCGTGGGGCGGCGGCTTTCCCCCGCGACGGCCGCTCGGCCGCCCGGCCGAGCCGAGCTGGACCGGCCCTGGCCGGGCCAACCGGGTCGGACCCGACCCGGTTCGGGCCAACCAGGGGGGGTCGGCCCGGGTCGGCCCGGGCCCGGACCCCCCGTCTTCTGACGACTTTCGTTCAAACGCCCGTTACATGAGCTACGGGCCTCCAAACGACTCGCCGTCAGCGGCAACGCAATCCTTGGAGCGAGTCGGATGTTTCTGCTTATCGCACTCACAGTTTCGGAATACTTTGGGATCGGCCGGGTTGGTTCGTACACGAAACCAACCGGGCCCTCGGAGTGGAAACGCTCATATCTTGAGCTACTTACGTCCGATTGACGTACCATCAGCTTTGTTAGTTTCCTCTTAGTGAGACGGATCTTTCGGCTCACTCCGCCCAGCGTTTGGGCGCAGGTGGAGTACGGTCGAGTTGGTTTTGCCTTAAAAACCAACCGGGCCCCTGAGACGAAAAAACCAATAACTCTCAGACCGGGCGTCCGATTGACGCGCCGTCTGTTGCGTTGAGTTCCTCTTGACGATACGGAACATTTGGCATCATTCGCCTGAGTTTTGGATACAGTTGGTAGTGGCCGGGTTGGATCGCACCCGAAATCCAACCGGGCCCCTGGAACGGAAAAGCTGATAACTCTCAGACAGGACGTCCGTTTGATGAACCGTCAGCGGCATTGACGATCACGTTGAGAAACGGTCCCTATGAGTATACCCTATGAGAGCTCGGGGTACAGTTGAGATATGGCTGGGTTTGGTTCGCTCACGAAACCAACCGGGCCCCTGGGACGAAAATGCTAATAACTCACAGACCGGGCGTCCGATCGACGCGCCGTCTGTTGCGTTGAGACCCCTGTGACGAGGTGGTCCTTTGAGATAATTCTTCGTGGGACCTTGAGATACTTGGAGTATTAAATTGCAGCTCGTGGAGCGGACCCTCCCAGAGACGAGCGTGCGGAGTATGGAGACCGTGTAGCTGACTGAGACCTGACGACTGCTTGACCGACTCGACTTGGAGTGAGTCGACTAGCCCAGTGGACGGAGCACTACTTTGTTTGGGTGAAAACCCATGGAAGACGAAGCACTACCTGTGTGATAGTGCAGACCCGCAGTACTCGTCCGGAGAGTACCTCTGCAGGCTACTAGGGGGTGTGCACTACTGTGTTTGAGTGACATACCTCGATGGGAAGCACTACTGTGTTTGGGTGGCTGGCCCGCGGTACTCGACAGGAGGAGTACCTCAGCAGTCTTAGGTTAGTGAGCAGTACCTCGGAGTCGTGACAGGACCACTGTACACTCTAGAGACGAAGCTCTTCAGCAGTTAAGATTTCGATAATGAATATCCTGGTTTGAGCTGAGACTTTTGACCTTTGTGTTTCCTCATGATTGAGATGGGTTACTTGATAACTTAGGTATATGCATGAGCATATACCTAAGTAGAGTTTATCTATTGAGATCTTCTTGTGGTTATCCTTGTTGGATTTAGTGAGACCTTGAGGGTCTCTGGGTCCCTACTGAGTATCGTTATACTCACCCCTGCACGGGCTATGCCCGCACCTCGTTTTGTTGGCTGCAGACGACAGGCAGTGCTGACGGAGGCCGAGTGTTCGAGGGCTGGACAGTACTCGGAGGTGGACTACACGACAATTCAGTGTCCGAAGATGGACTTCACGGCGAGACGACACTCGGAGGAGGTTGACGGACGAGAGCACTGTGGAGGCTATCTGTACCTACCCTTCAGGTAGGATTCATGGTGGACGATCCAAGAGCTGCGCCATCTGTACCTACCCTTCAGGTAGGATCCGAGGAGGACGACCCAGGAGCCGCTTCCATCCCTCCAGCTGTTGTCTTTTTCTGTTGTACTTTGTTCAATTGTAGTTGTACTTTCTTTTGGGTTTGTATTCTGGCCCATTTACTTTTCAGCACTTTTTTTTGTACTTAGTTTTTTACGTCTGCTTGTACTCTGTGGTGTTTTGTTACTTTTATAAAGGAAATTCCTTCCCAGTTATCGGGATTTACGTCTTTGGTGCTAGTCATCAGCCCCTGGCCTATGGAAGGCGGGCTTGGGGTAGTCACGGCACGGGCCCCGAGGACGGGTCGTGACAACATAAATATTCCAATACTCCATGATACAACATTATTTTGGAATCCCATTATATAAACACTTAATCATTCCACCGCATCGTTGTCATATTCAACATCGCAAATAGTGATCACATGTGACTTCCCTTTGTCATTTTCCTTAAGCGGTTGCTCATGTCGATCATCACTAACCCTTGTATTAGGGAATTTATTAGCATAATTCCCCATTTACTTGCACTTGAAGCATTTAAGTGTTGGTGGTGCGTTCTCTACAGTGTTTTCTTTATTCACATCATTAGAAACCCTTTTTCCATTTCTTCGACACTCAGCTGCTCGATGACCTTCTTTTCCACACATAAAACATTTTCTAGTCCCTTTAAGTCAATCTCGACCATGCTTATTTCCACACATTGTGCGTAAGGAAAGAATCATCTTCTTTTCACCATTATTATGAGATTTCTCCTTGAACTCCATCTTTTGTTTCTTGTCAAAACAATGAGATGGATATGTAACACCAACTTCCATTTCTACCTTGAGAGCAAAATGCACAATTTCTTCATAGCTACTGAAGTCTTTTATAGCTAATGCCCTTCGAAGACTTGCTTTTAAGCCACTGAAAAATCGATCAAATTAACTTTCAGGTTGGATGATAATTCCAGATGCATACCTTGCAAGTCTTGTAAAATTCTCTTCATATATACCAACAGATTCATCATCCTTCTGCTTCAGTTCAAGAAATTATTTTTCCATCTTTGTTCGAAGAATACGAGGGAAGTACTTACTGAAAAAAAAGTTGTTGAACTCGTCCCATTCCATGGACTCAATTTCATCTCTTGGCCTCGTATTCTTGATAAGATTCCACCATTGATCAGCTTCACCTTCGAAACGATATACTGCTAAGATGACTTTATCATGTTCATAACATTGAAGAACTGAAAATATCTTTTCAGCGGTACTGATCCATTGTTCAGCAACAAGTGGATTAAAAGACCCACTGAAAGAAGGTGGACATTGCCTCATGAAGGACTCAATAGAATATTGTTCCCTTATCTGCTCATTTGGAAGTCCAGAATGATTCATAGCTTGTGTAAGTATATAAATAAGATTTTTCACTCCATCTCCCATAACACTTGTTTGTTCAGGAGGACAATCATTGCATTGTCCATTACAGTGATCAACACGGTTCCTTCGGGTTCCAGCCATCGTCTAAAACCCAAAAATAATAGTGTGAGAGGAAAAAATCATGCTAGGTAAAACAACATAGTAAAGGGGGAGCACCCTCAATATCTAACATCTTAGGTTAAATTCTATGATCGTTACCGTAGTTCTATGAATATATCCTATACGTATACTTATCCTTAGGGACATCCCTAGACATACCTTAGAAATATCTCTAGGGATATCACTAATGTTCTCACATCCTATTTTCCAAAGGTTGACTAAACCTTTCCTCTGATACCAACTGTAGAGAACTGAAGCTTGATGTACATTGACATTACATTACTTTTGCGGAATACTTAGTACATAACAAAAACACACACACAAGGACCGTAATAGTTTAGTGTCTTTGGAAACTCGTAATATAATCTTCTAAACATGGTGAAAGATATTCAACATCTCCCATAATGATCTTCCCTTTTTTTTACCTAAAACCATTCTTTATATCCTGGGGAAAAGAAAACATAAAAGGGTGAGCTCATATGCTCATTAAGGGTAAACAAAAGGAATATCAATCACATCATATTCATAAGAACATAACATTTTGGAAATCTTAACCTACAAAAGAGAGCATAATTTCATAACATGGTATAAATCATAGTAGTGAAATGAAATTCGAATAATCATAAATTAAAACATGAAACATTGTGGCATACACACATAATCATAGAGAATAATTTCTTATTAGTCAAGACTCATTTCCAAGACTATCTTAGTGGACAAAGTCCATTTCTGAACCGAGTCACCCTCATTTCAGTCCTGTTCCACAGAACCGGTATAACCTACCATTCCAGCCATGTCTATCTCATGAGATATAAAATCTTTACCCAATGCATTAGAGGGATATATAGGTCCCACCCATCTCTTAATGAAACCATTCTTATGTGTGCCACAAAAATCATAAATCATACATCATTGCATAACCCATGTAATAAAAATGGGAATCTTAAACATCATGACATCATGAAACAATTCATATAACATAAATGAATTCATAAAAATAATTCAATAACAACATAATCAAATCAATGTAATGATATTAATAGAATCATAACCCTATATTATCTTAGATGGAAAATAATTTTGATAAAACACTTGAACTCCATTCTTGAGGAAAATATCCTTTCTACTTCAAAAACATTTTCCTTTCATAACATGTCATACAATATTAAAGTAAAATAAGTTGATTAAAAATAAACTTGAAAACTTGTAAATGAATCTTCTTGGAAATAATGTTTTAAAAATCCATTTATTCCGTATAAGTTAAAAAACATTCTTCTCGTACTTTTGTCAGAAAAGTCAAAAAGTACCTCGTATAAAAAATGACAAAAGATTCCTTTCATATCTTTTACTAAAACTCACCAAAGGGTAAAATTGGATTTAAAAAATTGTAGGTGGATGGAAATAATATTACATATTTAGGAAACATGGTTGTGGATGATAAAATACACCCTAGTAAATTTCAATGTATAAACAATCTCAGATAGAAATGAGATTGTGATATTTCTCTTACCTTAAGTCTGATTTGCTTCGTAAGTGTCTGAACCTCCTATATAATGATTTAAATAATTTCATTAACTTATTACAGAATCATATTCACTGTTATGATATCATATATGGTTCACTTATGACTTTATATTACCCGTTCTTTTTTAAATTCCGTGTTAAATAAGCGTTTTGGGTAAAATCGTTTCATTTATCGTAGTGGTTTGGAATTGTTGTTCTTGACATTATTATTACTTATATCATGATTTAATTACTTCCAGAATATAAAATATGATTTATATATCATATATATTCAGTATATATATATATATATATAATATATATAGATAAATGAAATGAAACACACCGTTCATGGAGACGGTAGTCCGTACGTACGCATGAACGCTGTTTTCCTTTCCTTATTGTCTTGAATGGAAGTAAGTAGATGACATACATATATAAATAAATCCAGTAGCTTTATAATGTCATATATTTCATTATTATTTCTTATATATACTTTATAATCATTCTTAAATGGTTAACATGGAGAATGAATCTCATCGCGTCGTGGAGATGGTAGTCCATACGTACGCACGAGCGATGATATCGTTCTCATGATCGTGAACATGTGTTGAAGTGTATGTATACTATTTCGGTATCAATATCACTTTATAATAATCATATATAGTTACTCATTACACCATTATACCCATCCAATTAATGTGGTGGCGGAAAATAGATTACACCACAACGTAGAGATGGTATTCTGTACGTACGCACGCGCGGTGATTTCCTTTTTCCGCAGGATGGATAGAAGGTTAATTAGAGTTGTTTAATATTTATACTAACATATCAGTATATAAGAAATACTGATGTTATTACTTTATCATGAAACAACTAAAGAAGAAGAAGTTGAAGAAGAAAGAAATTGAAAAAGATCGGTAATGGATATTACCTCGTTTTGACGCGCCTTCACTTAACCTCCACTTAAAGAACTAAAGATGGTCTTTGAAGAAGACCAGGACCTCTAGGATGATACTAGGGAAGTGGATAATAGATTTTGGTAGGGTTTGGCTGATCTTGAATGCTCAAATTGGTGTGAGGAGGAGAGGGAGGAGGTGCCCTTTTATAAGGGAGGAGAGGGCCACCTTAGGAAAATCTCAAAATATTATTTTATATTATGGTCAAATTCAGTTTATAATGGTTCCAAAGGGTCTTATTTCGATGATAAAGTGGTTATGGGTCGAAATAATCTCATCCAATAATATTTAGACAAGTTTGGGTTATTATATTAACCTTATCAATTAGATTTAACTCTAAGTTAAATAATTTATCTTTTACCGTGTCTTTTTGTTTTCTTACACTCTATGGTTAATAAACATACCATAACAAGCCAAACGAACCCCAAGTTGTTTATTATTAATATATATATCTCTATCTAAGTCATGTTTCCGAACCATAGATTTTTAGGAATTAAATAAATATTAATAATATAACATTTGTTTGAAAAACTAATTTATGTCAATTTTGACACTATTTGGTACATGATTTTTATGAAATTCATAACAGAATGATAAGTTCAAAATAAGTTACTTATATCAACAATAACATGTCATATTAACCTATAAAATTAATTTAAGTCATTAAAAGTCTCAAATTACATTTATTTGGGCATTTATAACATCAATTATGTCAATATTTCATTAATAAGACAATTACTGCATCATCTTTGTGTCATAATAAATGATACTTATTTAATACCTAAAAATTATAAATAAATTACTATGATATAGATAATTGTATTATATTTCTGGAGACTATTCATGTTCGAAGTTTCATGAAGTTTATCACTAAATTAAAATTTTTATACTTATAAGATTTAAGAAAGTGACATGTTGTCACATTCTTTGGTTTTAATAATAATTAAATTATTTTCATGGAAAAAAGTCCATAAAATTAATCTAATCCGACCCTTAGGTTATATGATTCAACTTTTAGCCATCCAATAGAATTTTTCCAAGTTTTAGGGTAATTTTATAATCTTATATTTACCCTTAATTACCCGATTAACCTTTAACTATAGTAAATAAAATTTACCGTAGTTACTATTCACAATGCCCCAAAATAAAAAGTAGCTTATTAACATAATTTGTACCCACTGATTCCAAATATGGAATCCATTTTTCCAAATTCAATACACAATATATGCAGAAATTAAATTAAAATTAATCCCGTTGTCGAAAGAAAAAATGTTTTTCTTTAAAACATTGCAAAAGATTGAATTGATTTAACCTACGAATTCAAGGTAAAATCACTACTAATGACATACATTTTATTACATGGTAAAAATATATTTTATTTATACATTAAAACCATTCAATATTAAAATTTAACCACATAATATATTACGATGAAAAAAGTTGTTTTTAATTAAAATATAGCGTGTTTTTACTATTCATTAAAATATGAAAGTTATCGGAAAAATATCAAAACTTTATCTAATGTAAATTTTTATATCCTGATTTAAAATAAGAATTTTATTTTGTCAAATAGAACATATAAACATGTCAAAAACTAGATTTAAAGTGGGTTCACCATCAAAAGGCAGCAAAACTGCATTTTTTGAAAAATACTTATTTTACGTGAAACATTTATTTTGTTCTTATACTATGTTCTAGAAAATGTGTAAGATGAATAATAATGTTATAAAATTAAATATTTAGTTAATACTATTCATAATGGCTAGTTCATGACAATATTATAATAATATATCATTGTTTATTAATATCCGGTATTGCGTACAACACACGCTATCGAGGAAGGTCGCGATTGCATGTAATGCAAGACAAGTCAATGATGCGTGTTATGCAAGCTCCTTTTGGAGTAGCGTACAACACAAGACATTAAGGAAAAGAGTATTTTTCATAAAATATCAGGGTGTTACAATGTTTCATAGAGTTTTAGTGATTTTCACTGCTTTTAGTCTGTGACGAGCTTTTGTGTTCTAAACACTTCAACGAAGGGATTCAGTATGCCATCTGTACACATATGAATGTCCTTATCCTACCCAATTGTTTAGAAATAGTTAATCAATAACTTCCCAATGAGCACAAACTATGGGATAAAAATAGTATCGTGCATAGAATATATGTTTTTTGGTATGCCAGTAGTTCTCCTAGGGGTAGGAAACAGTCCCTCGGGGATTCTGGTCAGGGTAGTGACAATAAGGGAACTCATTCTAATATATCCATGTTGTGTCATTAGTGTGGATGAGGTGAAATTTGAAGCCTCGTTATGATATAATTCCAATTGATCATTGGTCTTGCAGCCATATGAGGGAAATTTATAGATTATTTAGAACCCTTCCACCAAATTTGAGTGGAAATGGATTGGATCTAGATCCACCTTCAGGAGTGGGTTCTTTTTCATGATGCCAGGTGGGGAGTTTGAATGGCACCAGATGTTCTGGCTGAAGAGGAATTCATGGTCATAGTAGGCAGACTCATTATCAATAGTATCACCAATAGATTACTTGTGATTTTTGTAGTACATCTATTGAACAAGGATTTGGATCAGTCTAGATTCATTTTTTTAGTTGATGCATGTGGATCAGGTTGCTGGACCATCTATAGTCCCAAGTACTATTCTAGTTTCATCTAATTTTGTATCTTCTTTATTTGATATAGGTGTTATAGACTATTTTATCTGTGAATCTATCATAGATATTATTAAACTAGATATATAGTATTATTGTGGGGTAACAACCCGAAATTAACCATTAAGAGTGTGGTCAAAAGTCATACAAAAATATAGGGATTGTCCCCTTGAAATAGGAATTTACCCTTTCTTTTAGAACCTCTTAATTCTCAAGATGACATGCTTTAATTTCATTCATGGGATGTATTTTTGGATCATTATCACACTTTCTTAGAATGGTATCATCAAAGGGTATCATTTACATCATTAAAGGGTAGCAGTTATCTATATAATGGTGAGAGGGATGTCTCGGAAGGTAGAGTAGGACCAGGGCATCATGGGCTAGGTGAAGTAACCTCCCAAAACACCAATATTCTCATAGAGGATTAGGGGTTACATCATGTATAATTCCTTACAGTATTGGATCACTTAAATGACATATTTATTAAGGTGTTATCATTCTTACCTCCTAAGAGACGGGTAGAGTTTACGGGTGAGCTTGTTCAAGTATCAAATCCAGTGTCCATTCCTCCGTATAGAATGTAACATACTGAGCTCCAGAATCTCATGTAACAGTTATAGGATTTAGTTTCCAAAGTCTTTATATGTCCCATTACATCATCTTGGTGTTCCCATGTTCTTTTCACCAAGACGGAGGATGGAACCATAAATCTATGTGCGGATTACAGAAGTTTGAACCAGGTTATGGTAAAGAACCATTATAAACAACCTTGAATAGTTGATCTCTTTGACCAGCTTCGAGGATCTAGAGTCCCCTCTAAGATTGACCTGATATCAAGATATCATCTGGTGAGATTCATGCCATCATACATACCTCATACAGCTTTACTTAGAATGTATGGTCTCTATTATTACCTTGTTATGATTTTTGGTCTCACGAATGAGATCGCTATTTTCCTAACATTGATGAATTTTGTGTTCCACCCCTATATGTATTATTTTGTAATGGTATTTGTGGAAGAAATCATGGTGTATTCTCATACTTTTAGATACCATGACAATAATCCTAAAATCATTCCCAGTACACTGATAGAGAATCATATGTGAAGTATTGTAATTTACACTTGTAGATCAACAATGTTCCCATGTTGGGGGTTATCATCGTAGAATAAAGTATATCTATTGATCATAAAAATGTTAGTGCAATAGTTTATTAGTATATGCCCATGAACATTGTTGATATAAAAATTTTATTGTTTTTGGATGGATATTATAGGCATTACATACATGAATTCTAGCTCTTTGCATCACCTTTAAAAAGTCTTACAAAGAAGGTTATCAAGTTCCTATTGTTAGAAGCTTGCAAGAAATACTTTATAGAGCTAAAATATAGTTATTTATTGAAAACTATTCTAACTCATACAGATCTATGATTAGGATATACCATCTAATGTGATGAATTAGGGATCAGATAAGGATTAGTGCAGATATAAGAGGATTGAGTCATTCTCTATGAATCTTTTCAGGTGATCCCTCATGATAGAATCTACCTGCCACATGAACATCAACTAGAAAAGGGTTTCCATGACATAAGTTTCTGGAGAAATTATCTATTGGGAGAAAGATTTATGGTGTACATGAATCAGAAGATCCAAAAATTTATCTTTTTCACAGCATAACACGAACCTTAGATTGCATAGATTTTTCATAAATATACAATCCTTTGATTTGGATTTTTCTTATATGCATGAGAAATACAGTGTGGTTGTAGATCCACTATATCAAAATAATAACACACATTTTATAATGGAATCTTGTGATGAATAGATGTTATTATCCATTTTTTATGAGCACCATCATGATTATCATTATAGTCACATGCATTTGTACCTCTCATCTCTTATAGTAACCTCTTCCCTACTTGAGAAGGTGAAGGGTATAAAATTTTTATATCATAATGGGGTTTTTCTCCATGAGAGTATATTAGGAGATTACATGTTTCTGGATTGGTCTTTAGATAGATAAGACATTATGTCTATTCATGGATGTGTCCAATATCCAATAGATATGAGAGAGGAGTTGAAACATGAGTCCCGTTCTTATTAGTGGGGAATTAATCCAAATATCTCTAATATGTATCAAGATATTTGATGGCATAATTAATTTCATGGGATGAAAAATCAGATTGAATGCTTTATGACTAAGTATTCTACCTATCAAAAGGTGAAGGAGGAGCACCGTAGACCTCTAGGCTTCTTATAACCACTTCCAGTGCTGGAATGGAAATATGAAGATGTGGTCTTGGACATTGTAGTCAGGTTTCCTAGGTTACATAGAGTTAGTGACAATTTATGGGGTTTTTATGACATAGTGAAGACTCTAACTCACTTAATTCAAATTCCAGTTACATTCTTAGTTGCTGATCTAGAAATACTGTATGTTTGAGAGATAATAACACTACATGGGGTCCCTCTTACAATCATTTCAAATTTTGACACTCATTTCACATCACAATTACAGAAGGGATTGTAGAAGGCCATGAGAATACAACACCTACCAATCCCATATTTTAATCCACATACTGAAAGACAATCCTAATGGACAATATATGTTCTGTAGGATATTCTTCGAGCATGTTTCATTGACATTGATGGTTCATGGGATATGAATTACCCACTCATCGAGTTATCCTATAATAATAACATTAAGGAGACAATTCAAATCGATCCACTTGAGGCCTTATCTAGTAGGTTGTGTTTTTCACACCTATGTTGGCTAGAGGTAGGTGAGGTATCCACTCATGGTCCTAGTCTTGTTTAGGAGAATTCTGATTAAGTTTAGCTGATCAAATTGATTTTGACTACTCCTCTATTTATAATGAAATCTAGCGCCGATCACCTTCGATGACCTCTTGAGTTTGCGTTTGGGGATTGTGTCTTCCTTTGGGTATCACCTAGGCTAGGGAATATATGATTACATAAACAAGGGAATCAATTTCCTTTTTACGTAAGGATTTTTGAGATTCTATAGATTCAGGCTGGAAACCTATCGGTTTCTACAACCTAAGAGGTACCATTCCATGCATGATGTCTTACTTATATCTCAAATTCACCAATATCTTGTTGACCCATATCATAAATTTGATCTCAAGGAATTTGAGTTAGATGTGGATGCTACCATTGAGAAGTATTTAGTGAAAATTATTGACGAGATCATAAAGGCTATATAAGGCCAGTTTATCCCTCTAGTATGGGTGATATGATAGAAAGACAACATTAAGGATGAAAATATGGAGCAAAATGCCAATGTATGTTCCTAGTGTCTAGATTTGTTACTCAGAAATTGTTTCACCACACTTATAAGGTGAACATGGGGGTGATTTCATTGGAGGAAGGATTATAAGATCACCATTTTCACATAGGTATGCATCCTTTGAAATTAATTTAAATTACATATTTTGGAACTAATATGGATACCTATTGATATATATAAGCTCTTGATGGTGTCTCCAGATTTTTTTAATCTTGGATCCCATATTTTTTGGAAAAAATGGACATGTCATATTTTTAGAGTAAATAGTGCGGGTAGGCCACATAGATAGATCTAACCGTGCATACTGCCTATATTTTCGAGCAGATCTATCTCTCACAGTTGGGACACATTTTCTCAAACCATGCGGTCAATATATATAGTACCCCATATTCCATATGTACCTATGCTTGGTTGGCACAAAGTATGGGAATAAATGCATCAAAATCGTGTACAAAATAAATGTTTTTTTATATTTACCCTTTTACTCTTATTGGTCTAATTAATCCCCTCATTCTTGCATATTATTATTTCCAGTTTGATTACACAAAATTTCTCTCATTTTGGATATTTTTGAAGGCATATGTTATGGATAAAGAGATCTCATTCATCCGGGATTCTTTTGAGTTTCAGTTCATCAATTTGGTTGACCAAAATATGTACTCAAGTTTGTTGAATTTGTTATTTGGATATCTTTCTCTCATCCTAGTTATCGAGGTGTGAGGTTTTTTACATTCTCTCATATATAATCCATTGCATTCCAAATAAAAGTCTGAATATAGATTAGGAGATTCGTACAGACCTAAGGTAGGTGGTAAATAATTCATCCCTCATGTTTGTGGATTTTCGAATTATATTGTGGGGCATACCAAATTTATCAGGTGTCATTTGTCAAATTTATATTCCATGATTTTAATCATTATAATCAAAAATTTAATTATAATTCCAAATATGAGATTTTTTATTAGTGTTTGTGAAACAAAATCAATCCATCCCTTGTAGGATGTTATGTCTTATTTTTTATATTATTGTTTTGCACAATTGAGCCTCCCTTCGAGGGAGCCTTGGTTTGAACATTCAAAGGGTAAGCCTTTATATGTTAAATGGATTTATTTATATAGTGAATTTTATAATTGGAAGTACCACATATGAAAACCACTTGATCCACCTATGGTAAGAGATTCAACTGATAAGAAAATGTAAAATGGAAATTGGAATTTCTACGAAGTATATGTATTGACCTTTTTAAATGTAATTGAATAATAGGTTGCACATTTGAAGAAACAGATACCATGTCTATATAAGGTAGAAGTATAAAATATGTTTACTAAAATTCATTAAATTATTTAAATTAATTGTTATATGCCACATGGTCATATCATATAAATAAATGGAAGGGCTTGAAAAAAATGGACATATTAACTAATTATGACTTGATTAAATGGTTTCATTCTCAATAAGCCTTGTCATAGTAATTAATGTAAATGGATTGAAGCATATGAAATATTATAGGTAAAAATTATCAATATTGGAGTGAATTGAATTAATCTCACCTGGGATTCCGGAGGGAATTCCTTGTCCTATCGGGGACCCCATTCCAAATTCAAGGATATGGCTTGCCGAGGTTAAGACCCACCTAGAACATTATCCTTGTCATAAATTTGATACCTGGTATGACAGTGTAGAATACCTCATTTAGTACGAAAGGATTCATTGAATACCCTCCTTTGATCCATGATTGAAAATTCTGTGCCACTGTTAAAGCCCATCAGGCCCAATCATTGCTTATCCTCGGTCTACATTTGATAAACTCCTTGGACTCGGTAGATGTATCATCGTGGAATGACATGGACTATGCTCCTTGGATTACATTGTTACCCTTATCCAAGTTGTAGTTATTATGGATTTGGAGACCCTCGAGGTTTAAATATCCCTGTTTATTACATTCTAACTTCATTATTAATAATCATTATTAGTTTCCATGTTTTATATTGGATCCTTCACTAATGTTAACTAGTGATATAATTATAAATTGGTAATGATCAAATAAAGGTTTGGATACATGTTCAAACACAAGCCAAAGGATGATGTGGGTAACTAGGATTTTAGTTATATTATACTACTCTACATTAAATATTTATTCTTTTACATTATTAGATTCCATTACACATGCCAAATGTTATAGACACTATTGGTGGTGGCCCAAAAGGAATTATCACACACCATCTCCGAGCGCCATTTAGTAACCGAGGTACACTACATGATTACATGTGTTGATAAATGGATGAATATGGATTTTTACACTTGATTTCATGATATTTTAGGATGGATCTTGATTGAAGACGACTCAGCATGATCACAGGATGCTTGGGATAGTATGTTGTTTTCATTTATACTTTTGTGGAAACTGTTCTGCCTTCATTATTGTAACCATGTTTTAATGTTTTCTAGTGAAATAACATATCATCCTCTGTTATTCCAATTGATACAGTTATTTTTATCCATTTTTATTTGTTATATTTTTCTTCTTTATATATTTACTTATATTTCAGTCACTATTTACCAATATTTATACTTATTCATTGTGATACACTCTAGTAATGAGGGAATAATCTCCCAAATACATACTTGAGGCCCTTACAGATAGTCAAAAACATATAGCACTCAGGGAGATGTGCTTGAGACCATGTGGACCATCCAGCTAGGGGTTCCTATTAAGTGAAATATAGGTCTAGGAAGCCACACTAAGGAACATAAAAACCTATACCATTAAGAATTCTTTAATATGATTTAAAAATAATGGTATAAAACATTTTAATTTGGAAAACTAATTTATCTCATGAGACATATTCATGCATCATTTTTACAGATATATTTTTTGAATGATAATTTAGATTGTTAATATTCTTCTTAATATGAAAATTAATTTTGTAAATAAGAAGTAATTGAATTATTATTATTATTTTTAAAAATTATTTTAATTGAGGTGATATTTTTTTTTTTAATATTTAATAGAAACTACAATAAGATGTGAAACATGTTTGGTATAGGATATAGGATGAGATATAATTTATATACTTATTTCATAATTCTACCATACTACTAACTAGATAACACCCTCTTATATTGCCATTGAATTTTTATTCATTCAATGAATTTACACATTAATGAGTGCATGAATCTATTTAATTCCATCTAATACTACTTTACTAGATTTTTACCTTATCTCATTACCTAATGAATAATTATTATGAGTTATAATTTTTTTAATTAACGTGTAGGCACATTGCAATATAAGTGTGGATAAAATATGGATCACATTACTTTAGAACACACATCAGTATGCTAAGGGTTTTGGGGAGTTTTTAGATTTTTCAATTTATATTCAATCCATTTATGGGAGAATAAGATGTCTTATTCCTTAAAAAAATATTAAATACGGTACAAGAGATATGAAATTTATAAACACTTGATATTGAATCAATTCCTTGGTCAATATGTATGTTGGATTTATCCCAGAGAATCAAATGATTTAGAAATTTTGATCACTGATATAAATCTATATAATGAGCTCCTAAATTCCTCAATAATATGAAAATAAATGAAAAAACACATAAAAATTGCATTTGACATTGCAAGACAACAGCATCAACATCAAAACATATCATAACAACCATTTGAGGGTGCTACCAATAGAAACATGAAAAGTTATTTTATTAAGACAATATGAAAAATAGATCTATATTATAATGTATCATTGGATCCTATACTTGATTAGGTGGAAAAAAATGTAATAGATAACTTTACTAAGTAGGAAAATGTGTTTTGTGGTTTAGTTGATGATGGAAATCTATAGTTTTATAGTTTTTGTTCGAAATATTCAAAACATTCATTTCAAATGAATTTCTACCATATCAAATTCTTATCTATAATTAAAAATAAGTTCATGTGCATTATATTAGATATTTTTGATTCATTTTCTAAAGAAATGATCCATGATTCCTTCAAGGATATGAATTTTTTATCAATATTGATATGAATTATAAAAAAATAAATTCTTATGCTAATGATTGAATGAATTATTTGGGAGAGGATTCATGTAGTCAGGATTTAAAAAAATATCTTCTAGATAGTAGTCAATGAGTTATTTCTATAAGTATAAATCAGTATAATATATTAAATAATAATAAAAATAATACACCTACAAAGGTTTTGTGTAACAATACTTTAACTAATTGATTGAAATGATTAATCATTTCATTGAAAACTATAGAGCACAAAAGGTGGAATTATACAGATAAAAACAATATTGTGTTAATGTTACATCCAAAAGATTCAAAATAATTAAATACATTTTATTAATTATATTTATATTTATCATCTGATTCTAAATTTTTTTTATTGGGATTGGCTGCAGATATATTCATCCCATTTGGGACACTGAGCACGATTTATATCATTTTCATGGTGGTTTTGATCTCTTAAAATTTTATTCCTTGGATGTGTAATCAACAAAAGTATTTTATCATTTTGATGATTATTCCTAGAAGAAAAAATAAATAATATGATATTAATTTACACTTATATCCTCAAATTTAATAATTACAAGAGTAATGAATAAACACTCTTGGGATATATTATTCATCTTCAAGAACAATGTTCAAAATGTATTATACTCTATGTTTTACCATTTCTGACTTTCCTAGACATGGGAATCTAGTAAGTTGGAGTGCATACCTGGGATTGGATTTTCTTATTTGTAACATTTATTTTGATCCTAAATGAATAAATCATTGTAACAAATGTTTTTTCTTATGCCATGAATTATTCCTCGATGCATCTCATTGATTTTTGTTGAACAAGAAAAAATTAAATGGTTCTATTTATCGTAGACCACCAGTAAAGTTGTTGAAAGGTTCGAAAATTTTGGAATGAATATGATAATTTGAAATAGAATTTTTTGAGGGGCATAATTGACTCATATTGGGAAGAGAAATCCAATTTCAATATCAAGTGAAGTTGTAATTGAACAATGGAAGAAAAAAAAGTATATTCCTCAAACATCCATATTGGGAATTTAATTTGTTGTGGAATAACCTTGATGTTTTGAAAATTGAGAACAATCTTTGTGACAATTTGAACTTCTCATTTCATAAGAAAAATATAAAATAAAAGGACCATCTTAATGACTATAATGACTTATAATAAATGAAGACAAATTATGATATATGTGCAGATAATAATGGAAACTATGATCCAGTTATTGTTTTTGTGAAAAATAGGGATAATGATATAATACCTCGAATTTTAAAACACGTAAAAGAAACCTATGTAAGTTCAAGAAACATATCAAGGTATGTTAACATAAAGCATTATAGGATACATGGATTGAAAAGTAAATATTCTCATATTTTGTTACAAAAATTACAACCTTTGGCATTTCATACATTTTTACCAAAAAAGGATACAAAAGTTTTACTAAAATTCTGAAAATTAATAATACAACTATTGATGAAAACTAAAAATCTCTATGGGATTGAAAAATTTTAGGATATATTTTTATTGACACATTGTGCAATGGAAATGATCTTTTCTCTGTCATTTTTTACAATCATGATGCATTAAACTGCGCATTTAGATGAGGGAGATAAATTAGAAGGCCCTATAGCATATTAATGGATGTACCTTACTGAGAGGAACTTTTTTTATATTTTTTTATATTATGTAAAAAACTCATGGATCTTAATTAAATAAACAATTATGTTTTATCTATTTTACTTCATATATATCTTGTTAATTTTCAATCATACATGAAAAATAAATGTCAACCTCAATTATCTATTGATGAAGGATATTTGGAAAAGGAGTTTCATACGCTTTGTTCAACATACTTACATAATATTGAGGCAATATTCAATATATTTGAACATGTTGACAAAGAATTGTCAGAATCTCAACTACCTAGAAAACAAAAACCATTCATGTTATTGGCCGATCAGTTGGTAGAGCTCAAATGTCACACTGATAGAAATAGTATTATTATAGGCCAATAGATATATAGTGATGAAAAATGAAATTGCAGATCCAATTATTGAGGAGAACATGATTCAAACAAAGGGATGAATAATAGGATGATCATAAATTTAGAAATATTTAACAAAAGATGACATTAATTATATTATATAATGTTTTTATGTCTTCTAATTTCATTAATATTTATATCAATACAGATATTTGGGTGATTCATATATTATGTAAATTTAATATTATATGTTAGTTTTTTTAGATCATGAATATTGATACTCGATGTTAGTTTCTAGAAGATGTGATGTTTTTGGATCAAGGTCCTCTAAAATAGGATAGAAATATTGAAACATAAAAATATTAATGTCTTTATATTTCATACAGTTTATCGGGATGAGGGATTAAAATCATAAAAAAAAATTATATTTATTGTTGCAGAATTTTGATATCATGGAAATTTGACTGATATTATCAAATTAAACTTCTAGATGATTTTTAGTTGTTTTATTCAATTTCATGTGGTTTGATATTATTAGAGGTGTTAAAAGAGATTCATTATAATTTAATTATTTTAACTTCTATTTCTTTATGGATGTTCACTATCATGAATTAAATGATTTGTATATATTATCATTGAACGAAAAATTGTATATTATGTTTAAGATGTCATGGATGAAGGGTGAAGTGTAGTTGTTCATGTAAAATAAAGAGACATTTATGATATGGGTGATTAATTGGAAGATTTTATGTCTATCCTTGAATCGCATCAACTGTCAAGAGAGAACTTTTTTCCATCATGATGTTGAATATAATAATCTTTAATGGGTGGATGATGTAGATGAAGTAGTGATGGATCTTGAATACAACATGTTTGAAGGAAAAATTATTGTATGTGAAGTCATCCATTATTTATAAATCAATTATATTAATTTTATAATCATTCATTATCATATATGTGTATAATGATTTTCAGAACTGTGCATCTGTTATCATATATAGTATTTTTCTACAAGAATTTTTTGAATTATATGTTATGAATTTAATTTTATTTCATTAAATGATATGAATTATAAAGAGGAATTATTTTATAGATATCTGTGGACTCTCAATCAATGTTCCATTGACCATACGAACTTATGAAGATCCATTATTATCCCTCCAGAATATATCCAAAACACCCTATGCATTCCCCTTACACTATCTCTCAAACCCTTTCTTTTTACATGTTTTGGAACATCCTTCATCGGTGTCGCATCAGTAGCTCAGCCAGTGCCTCCCCATTCAGTTGGAATAGTCGAGATAGAGTAGGTTTTCACTCATATTACATCATGGTGATATTGGAGGGTGAATGTTATAGGTAAATTTTTTATTATGAATGGTGTTGTTGAACTTTTTAATTTAACAAACTTTTTTTTCATAAAAGATCGAAACAATGACACTACATAGAAAAATATGAAAAGATTAGATATATGTAATCTAAATTGAATGAAGGTAGTTGTACCAATTTACTGATATGGGGTCCCTATATATGGTGTGGTGGGATTGTTTAGCCAAATTATTTTCCAACTGGCGGCAGAGCCGGTTACCCTTCCAATTAGGTATGTTGATTGGCAGCATAAGAATTAATATTATAAAACATATTCTTTTTATTCATAGAAAAATGTATTTTTAAAACATTATTGTGTAATTGAATGACATTATATTATTAAAAACTAATTTTAAAAAAATTAATCTATTTGTATATATATATTTACACTTCATCATTGCTGATCTTATTGTGAGAAATTAGACATTGATGAACTTGGGTATGAAATAAGAGTATTTTATGTAGAGGTTATTTGAAAAATTAAATGATACTTTGTCGATCTCCCAGAAACCACATGATAATGTTCCCAAAGGGCTGCCTAGAAAGAAATGGATGGTTTTTGTTGATAACTATCATTACGGGATGAAATTGGTATTTAAAATTGTGTTATCATATTAATCTCATTATAAATTTATACAATCTTATGAAAAGGGCATGACAGTACATTCAATACAATTAAATTATATATTATTTATTTCGGGATGTTTCAATGAAGAATTCATAGAGTTGAGCTAATAAAATCATCCCTCATAGTATTGGATCAAAGGATTTTTCTGGAAATATGTTAAATCTGGAAATCTTTTTGTTAGATTAAATATTTATAGGTCAATTATTTTTTTGCTTCATATATTAATTTGTTGATATATCTTTTTTTAAAAGTCACTAATTTTAAGGAACCATGTTGCTTGAATATAATTGTGGTTGGATGTTCATACAAAATATAATGGGAGTTATGTTTATGAGCATACCAATGAGGTTTGGGTATGAATACATTTTTCTCTGAAATAACAAATTTTATGTTTCCACTAGGATAATATCTATTTCATTAAATATTACATTTATTTTTTTATAGATAAAAATTAGAGAACTCTGGGATTGAAACCCTATGGAGTCCTTGTCAATCTCCCAGGATGACCTAGATAGTCACATGCTTGGCAAAGAGAATATTGGTGGTGTGCATGGTATGGGTTTGGGACCACTATAATTTGAGTTATTTTTATATTACATCTAATATTACTATAGCTTATTCACCAAGGTATGGTCACTCCCAACATAAATATTATCATAGAGGGTTTGTTTCTATGTGAAGCATAATTAATGAATAAAGGAATCATATACCCACATTTTTGAAAGTTTCAATTGAATTATATTATAATATGATTAGATCTATCCTCAGTGATATTGCATCAATAGTTGGTTGTGAGCATGTAAATCACAAAACGTCAAAATCATTCAGTTTAACGAATTTATTTGATTTAATTTTTAATTTAAATATAAAAAAATATTTAAATTTCAATATAATTATCATGATGGTGTCGGTAGTATGATGTGAAGAATGTGAAGGATAGGGTGTGAGGAAAATTTCATCGAGTATTGATTAGTGTTCTCATTGGATTTGGAAATGATGCAAAACAAAATATATAAAAAGGTAACACTAATTTGGTGACTTAAAAACCTTATTGTCATTTTAGTTAGGGATATTAGTATTTCCCTTAGAGTTCATAATAATATATTTTAGAGTTCTTATATAATTTATAATAAATTAGAAGAAATTATAATCATTGATTGTTATGATATAGTTATTTAACAATTTTATAATTAATGATGAAATTTTTTTTAATGATTATAAATTTATTTGGTTGATGGTTTATCTATTTGGCTTCCACAATACATTATTTATTAGTTTTCTTCTAATGTTGATTTATGTTTTGGTGATGTAGATTTTTTTGCATTTTTTTAAACGATACATATAATGGCTGTTTAAACTACCTCAAAATTTGGAAATTATTATTTATAGGTAGTTTAAAATAAAACTACATAATATTGATTTTTTTCATTGGTAAAAACTATTTCCATATAAATTCATTATTATTTAGTGGTGGTTTTTAATTTTTTTGGTAGTTTCATATCAAAAAATATATATGATATTAGGGTAGTTTAAACCACCCCAAAATCCCTGACATTTTTTTGTTCGGAAAACCATTTATATAATGAACCAAAAATCCCCTAAATATACATTCATTGATAGTTACCCAATATTTGATTCCTAATGGAAATAGTTTTTCGAGTTTTATGGGGACACCCACTATGGAAGTTATTTTTTAAAGCCATCATAGAAACATTTGGAAATTTTTTATACAACATCCAAATAAATAAAACCACTAGAAACATGAAATTTTCATGAAGTGTCTAATTTTTCGCTATATTTGATAGTAAATAGTTATTTCATATTGTTGATGTTCCCAAAGAAGGTGTATTTACAATTTTATGGAATGAATTTAGTGATCCATCACATGTTTGGATTCCAAATACATCGAGAATGTACATTGATTAATATAAACTCAATCTTGTAACATAGAAATATCAACTAATACTTCCATTTCATGATCAAGTACATGAATGGTTTTTTGGGATGGTCGACTAATATTTTCTAGATAGATTCTCTGATTATTTCCAAATTCATATTTATATATTGAAGAGAAAACCACTTTCATCTTCCCATTTGATCCATTTTGTATAGGAAACCACCCTTAAGTTTATGTAATTCTCTATGAAAATTTCAATGGTATGTGATAATAATTTTAAATAAAGTTCCTAATTTTTTGGAAATTATTATGACTGAAAACACTAGTTTTTTACAATTACTTTTATATTTTTAAAATGATTTTATTAATATCTTAAAACATTCAATAATATTATTATTTTAAAAAATTAGAAAAAATACCATTTCATGTTAGATATGTTCATTATTATTTGTCATGTTGTTTCTCTAGATTAAATTAATGTGGATAAATCCAAATTTGAGGTCATAAATTCATTTCCATACCCAAAAACAGTGAGATATTTGAGATCCATCCATTGTAATATTGGTTTTTTATAGAGATTCAAAAGGAATTTCAGTATTATTTCACTTGAAATATCTACATTGCAACAAAAATACAATCCATATTCATTTTAAAAGAGATTAAAATGAACTGTTTGGGAGATGAAATAAAAAATAAAAACATAACACATTATTCTACTCTACAAATGGGACTTTTCATCTGAAAAAATTAATAATGGATATAATTTTTCTATTGGGGATGTTTTGAGTCAACTTCTGGAAAATAAAGATCATGTGATTGAATATAAATATAGATAATTATATCTTTATTAATAAAACAACACAACAAATAATAATGATCTTCTGGAAATTGTTATTTCATAAGAAAAATATGTGTGTTATAAAATGGGATCCAATGTGATTATCTTTACAAACTATTCTATGATCATATCAATTATGGAGAAAAAATATAAAGAACCCATCAATTTTAGATAAATATTATTCTTATTGGAGATTGATGTTTACATAAAGGTTAATAAAGAATTCAGAACTCTTTTTCATAATATTGGTGCACGACATCATCGATTTTGAAAAGAAAACATCATATTTGTCCAAAAATATAAAAAACAGTTCTAGATGAGGACTGTTACAATTTTAAGAGTAAAAGTACTTAATTTGTTAAAATTGAAAATTATTTTTATAATTTTGATGTTTCCCAATAGTTTGTTATGAAATAAATTGTTAAACAGGTGAGTGATTCAAATAATTAAATTTCTACTGATCCTTATTTGTCTTATGTTGTTATTGATAAAATGATTGTGAGATGCATTCCAAATTATGGATTTAAAGCTATCCTTATTTTTTTCTCAATTTGATATATTGAGGAACTTAGGCCATAATGAACATAAAGAAAAGTTATTTATTCTTATTATTATTGGCCAACCATTTTTAAAGATGATATAGATTATTTAGAGCCTCTAAAAAGTAACAATTTTTATTTAGCATTACAAAAATGAATGAGATACACTAGAAATATATTTTTTTGATGATGTAGTTGATGTTTTGGGTATGGATTTCATAGGACCATTTATCAATTGTATTGGAAATATTTACAAATTAATGGTTTTTGATTATGTTGTGATATGTATAGAGGTTATTCCCATGAGTACTGATGATGTTAAAATTATGTAAATGCGTGTTATAGGATATCAATTTTTTAGATTTGGAAATTCATTTTTTTATCTCGAATCAAGGAACCTATTTTTTTAGTTGGACATTGGAATCTCTTTTAAGTAAAAATGGATTTCTTAAAAGGGTATCTAAACCCTATAAACCTTAATAAAATGGAATGACTGTGTTATCGAATGATGAAATAAAAAACATCCAAATAAATGTAATCCAAAAATAGAACGGATTGGACTATGAGAAAAGATGATGAAATATGGACCTATTGGAAATTATTAAATATCCTAATATAATTTTCAACATATATATTAGCCTATAATTGTCTTCCACATTTTTATTAAGTTGAACCAAAAATCTATATGGGTTTTAAAAACATGTAACATGAATATGATTTTTTTCTAGAAAAGAATATAATATTTTTTCAAGGATATGGAAGAGAAAAAGAATAATGAATATGAGACCTCCAGTGAATATAAGGAAAAAAACAAATAATTTCATGTGGGGATGATTCTCAATATAAAAATCAGGGGGTGAGATAAAGTGTTACAATTTAATTCTTGATTGAATTTTATTGATGGTAAATTTTCTTCCAAATCATCAGACTCATTTAATGTTATAAATGTTTTTTTTATTATATTGAAATAATGAAAATATTACCAAAAATGGGGACCAATTTATAGTTAATGGGAATATTTTGAATCTATTTATAGTGACTTTTAATGATCCATTCAGGGTGGAAATAAATATTTATTAAGCTAAATACAATTGTTTTCTGGTTGTGTCTTTCCATTTCAATTATTTTTTATTTGCCATTTATTTATATAATGGAATTTTCTCACATTAATATGTTGATAATTAAGAAAATGGCCCAATTTTTATAAGGGGAGAGACATGTATGGTAGATTTGGATTTACTATTCACTATTTTTTTTTATTTTTAAATTTTAAATTTTTATTTCATTTTTGTGTTTGTATATATTCAATTTTTTCAATTTGGGATTTTTAGAAACATTTGATCTTAGATAACTATCTCTTTAATTTTTGAATCCATTTTAAATTAGTGAAAAAATCAATCCAATGAAACTGGCCATAACTGAATGATGAAAATGATTTTTTTCAAGATCAAAACATTATAAATTTTATGAAATGTTCAATAAAGTTTTAATCTAATTACACATATCACTATCTCTATAATTGAAATCAAATTCTTGTTATGATTCTAAATGTGTCTTAAAATCTTCTTCACATTAACCACATCTCTCGAGGGATACAATAGAACATTATTTTAACTAGAATATGATTTATTTATGTCAGAACATGAGGGTTAAGGTAACTGTGACTTAATTCATTGAAAATTACCATTGTATTTTAAATCCCCCTTTTAAAGAAATCCCTTTTTATTTGGACATGTATTTATACATTACCTTTGATTTACCTTAGTACCCATTAACATTTTGGCAGGTTTTCTACATTATATGAAACTTTTACCTCTCTGGTTAGGCTTCTAAATGAGTCTTAAAATATTCATCACATTCACCTCATTTCTCAAGGGATATAATATATTATTATTTTAACTAAAACAGGATTAAATTATGATAGAACATAAGGGTTTCAGTAATTGGTACATAATTTATTTAACATTTTCAATGGATTTGTAATCCCCATTTTATTTTTCCATGCATGTACATTTTACCTTTGTTTACCCTTAGTATCTATGAAAATATTGGTAGGTTTTACACATTATAAGGCAATTTTCTCTATAAGTGAAAATTAATGGTCATGTTGAACATATGTTTTAGGGGAAGATGACTTGTGGTGTGATAAGTCAATTGGAGTTTCTTTTTGAAGAAGATAAAAAATATAATGAGATTAGATTTCAACTAAAAAAATATTTTACAAAATGATATTCTATTCTTTTTCATTTCCATGAAAAAGGGATCTCACCTAATTTATAGATCTCAATGGATAAAATATGTTCCCATTTGGATCTATAAAAAGATATATAAGTGAATATTAATGTATACTTTTATTCTAAAATATTAATGTCGTGGGTTGGAAATCATAATATCATGAAAATAGAATATTTTCATCTTTGGTGAGTATGGAGGAGACCATACTTGAGTGAAAATTATAATCATGTATTTTTCATTCGTAAGTGATGAACCCACTATATTCATCCTCCAATATTTTTTTAACATTCAAAACCTACCATCCTTAATACACAAAATAACCACATAAATTCTCTATGATAATCACATGTTCTTATCTCACATCAGATGGAGATGTATAAATTTAACAAATCTATAGTGATTCTTGCATGAGTTTCGATGAGAAAAGGTTTTTTGAAAATCTATATTTGTTTGTTGACAGAAAATTAATGTGTGGTAAGTGTGTTGTGTGGATGGGAGGAGAAAAGTAATAAAAATGGATTGAATAATCTAACTTGATAATTGAAATATATTTTTTATGAGACATAAAATTTTATTCTTTTAGTAAAATTGGTGGCCGCCATTGGTATGTGTTATGAATTTAAATTGATTTGATTTTAATTCTCGAATTTATAGTATTACATTTATTTTGTGTGGCCGATTTATAAGGAAAATATTTAAACTATTTTAAATATTTATTTCAATGATATAAACACCACCATTTGACCAATTTGAGATGAATTGCACGTATTCTTTGATTTTAGGGTTGTTTTTATGTTAAAAATGAAAATTCATCAATTCTATAATTTTAACCGTTTTAAATAATTATTTTTTTTGAGCATATTGTTTTAATTATTGATTCTTAGTGAGTATTTCATATTTTGGAATACTATGTTCATGATATAAATTATTTTAAACAGGGATAAGTGTTGATTTAACATTATTGGGGCCCAAATAAATCATTCATTTTGTGAACATGTATTAGATGGTAGAATATAAGACACCTAATTAAATGAGGCGTAAATATGGGAACATTAATCCAAATTAGATGATTTAATAGGGAGAATAATTATAAATAAATTTTTTGGATTTATGTAAATTTTCCATAAATCATCATCACATAATATGTCAGTCATTACAATATCCAAAGTGAAATCTATAGAAAGATCACGTTAGATAAAAAAATATGTATTTAATAAATTCCCAATATCTTTTCCTACATGTGTCAAAATGACTTGAAATATTGAGGGATGGTAGAGATATAAATTTATAACAACTATATTCAACAACCCTAGTATATAATTAGCAGGTAAAGTGGATAAAATTGACCTAACTATGAACTGATATAAACTAGAAAAAATATTTATCAACCATGCAGATCATGATATTTCAAACTCCATATTATTTAATGGGGTATGACTAGATTGAGAGAGAATGTGGAAGGATGATATACATAAATTGATGGAGATTATGTACATTCATTCTGGAATATAGAAGATTCGTTTCACTTACGTGATGTGAGACTAAGAACAAATTGGTTATAGATACCAGAAATTGACAAACACTATCATCTGAGTTGTGATATCCTTACATAATATACATTGATTTTATATGGAAAATATATATTTTAATTAACTTGGTTTTTATATATCTTTAATTAATTTTTTATATTTTTTTATGGTTCCCTGTCTATGGAGTAAAATTATTTACTTTAATATTTAATTTCATCGACATGTTCTTAGCGTTTTTCCTAGTGATCTTGATTATGTTTGATTTCTTTGATGACATCTTCTAATTTAAATACTTTTATAGGAGCGAAGATTTTATATTTATGTATTGATATGATATCTATCTAGACCAGGGTGTTAAAATAGAGTACATTTGGTGGTCATTGAGCAATGTAATTTGGATATCATTTTAAAAAAGGATAATGGGAGTGTCTCAGATGATTAAGCATGTCCAAGATTACTGGTTTAATTATAATTTCAATCCCCAAATATTCTAATTCAATTTACTATCTTGATAATTAATTTTCCTTCACTTTAGTTTCTGTTTATTTTATTATTAGTATTCTAAAAAATCCCCAAATTTTTTATTCTTTCAAAAACAAACTAAGAATAAGTGACTGTTTTGTATCATAAATTGAATCCATATTTATAGGAAATCTTGGGATTGAATTATTTCATTTTTATTGGGTTAAAATTCTTTATAAGGGTTTTCAGGAAAAAAATCCTTCACATCCTAATCTAAAAAAACCTATAAGGGGTCCAAATATTTGAATTCCTCTAGATCCACCACTCGATTAAGAGACTAGGTAGAGTCATCCACAGGAGATTCTAATTATAAAAAATGAATGGGGTTACTTCAAATACGATACTGAATAATTTTTTTCCATATTTATTGAGGGGAAATTAAGGGGAAATTTATAGATATATGATGAATAATAGGATCATAATCTCATGTATAAAACAGCACCTAAAGACAAATAGTAATATTCCAAATGAAAAAAATCATCCACATATCAGTTTACCAAAGAACCATTGGTTTCAAAGTGAAAAATATTTACCAATATATAAAACATTACCCATTTTATAAATATGTAAAATTTTGATATAATTCCATCATAGTTTCAAAAAATCATTTACCAAATATAATTTTTTTTTCTCATAGTTTCAAAAGCTTTAATCACACTTTTATCTAGAAAAATAAATTTCTATTTTAAATACATCACGTAAAAAATTCCTTCATAAAAATTTCTTTTATTACATCACTCAAGGGACATTGGAAATTATTTTTCTATACTAATATTCTTATAAATTGCAATCATTTAGAATTTGAAATCATTTTTCAAAAAACTCAAAAAATATATATTTTACATTATGATTTTTCTAAAAAATGGTTTAAAATCATAAATATTGGGATTAATCCCAAAAAATAAACAAAGTCCATGAAATCACGTCACCCATAATCCACCAAACTAATCTAAACTAAATGATGTCATTATTTAATATAATGGATAGGGAAACATGTTCAGGATGTATTATAACTATTCTTCGCTTAGTCAAATGTGATGGGAAACCACATACCATCCTAACAATATTTTTTGGAATGACATCCAAACTAATCACACGAATAAGTAATAGTTTACTAGATCTTAAAATAATTTCCTGGAACATGTCATTTATATATTCTAATATATAAATCACCCAAATAAAATCACATCATTCATGTAATAGAACATTGTTTTAAGGGAATTCCTCCTTTGATTCCAATCAATACCAACCAATCTCGAATACCATCCAAACATACAACATATCACTAACTTGAAAAGAATTACAAATCAACACAAGATGATGAAAATCACCTAGGATTCCAAAAAAAACTTTTACAAATGGTTTCTCAGAAAATATATAACATTAATAAATGTACACCAATGAATAATTTTTATATTTTTATATCAAGAAAACCTTATTATTGTATAATGATACATTGTAAAAACTATAAAAAGAAAAAAACTACAAAAAATAAATCTATGAGTGATCCACAATTTCTCTTTATGACCCAAAACACATTCCCTCAGCCAACCAAGTAGAAAGCCACAATGGAGGATAATGAGAACATGGTATCCTACAATATGGTCATAATGACTATAGACACCAAATGTTATAATCATGTGTGATAAAAAATACCATTATAAATTCAATAATATTTCTATTCAATAACATATTATGTAAATTAAAGGTTCAAAAATATATTTAAAAAAGTGGGACTGATGTGTTACATTTAATAATATGAAACCAAGTACAAAAATTATAGATTACAATGATATTGGGTTTTAAAAGCGAAACAATAAACATTTTATAATAATTTATGAAATCCATTCTAGAATTAATTCCATTTCAAAATTTTAAAACAAAATCATTTCCTGAAAATATCGTAAAACCATTTAACAAGATAATATCAGATAATTCATTAAAATGTAATAATATGAACTAAATATCATGAAAATGTATAAGAAAAAAAATATAGTCAATGTGCATATTCAAAATAATTAAATAAATCATTCAGGGTAATCAAGAAGGAAATGAAAATCCAATTCCATGTATTGAAAATGAATTCTATCTGATATTAAGTATCATGTATATGGTGGTGGATCCAAAATTTGGTAAGAGGAAGAACAAACTTAAATCCTTGGGGCTGAATTGTGACTCTTGTTTTCATAGCGCCACAACACTATGGTTGCTGAAAGGCTACCCCCTTTACGAAGAAGCTACAAACCAAAGAGGTCGGAGGCACCACATTCTGAATAGACATCTATGATGCCACCGCAAATCAAGGAGGCAAGAGGCTCCATGATCTGGATTGAATTTTGTGAAGCCGACACAAAAGAAATAGGTCAGAGGCTCCATGGTGCGGATTGACATTTTCCAAGCCACTACGAATCAAGGAGGAGGGAGGCTTTGAAATGCGGATTGAATTTTGTGAAGCCAATGCAGAACAAGGAGGTGGGAGGATCCGGGATCCAATTGGAAATTGTGAAGCCACCATGGAGTAAGGAGGTGGGAGGCTCCGTGATCTAATTTAACATTTTCGAAGACAAAGGGAAGTAAGGAGGTAGGAGGCTCCGCAGTTACGAAAAATTCCACTTAGCTCTGCACCAAGTGAGCTCTGCATCAAGGAGCCACTTGCATATAAATACTGAACCACCTTTGAGCCCAAATGACGGATCCTACAACCTATCACATGCTTAGATACCAAATCATAAATCAATTTATACTCCGTGAACGATGGGATCTTCAAGGAACATTAGCATTATGAAGTTCAATTTCCTTTTCTCAAATTCAACCCTTATTCAAAGGGGGATGCCCTTCATAGAGCCCATGGGCCTCCTCGATGCAAGGGGATCCCTCAGGGGACTCAGGTCTTCATGGAGCAATTATGCTTCAAGAAGTACCCTCCATGCACATCTAACTCACATGCCTTGGAAAGTCACTATTCTTCGTGAAGCACAATGCTCTGCAGTGTTATGCTTCTTAGGTCACCCTTGCTTCACGAAGCCCTACTATGTTAATGCCTTTCCACATCATGAAGTAACTTCCTCATGCACCCTTTACCTATTCCTAGACTGGGCCACATCACTTCATGAAGAATACCCATTCATGAAGACCCTCAACTCCATGGAGCACCAGAGAATCATGAGGCCTCTTCCTGTGAACACCATTGCTCCACCACCCCGTTTCTAGTGCGACCCTATATGTTTTCACAATGTGATTTCAACATCCCATGGGCAGTGCTTCAGGTTTCATTGCATCTTCGTATGATTCTTCACATAGGCATTCTAACAACTATTTATTCATTGCATTTCCATGATAACATGGGCCCCTTAAGGGATCAATCCACTACAAAACCTCATATCAACATTGATGATGACATACCCTCCCCAAGGGTGGGCCTGTATTAGTAATATACGTCCAAGGAGTGCAGTGTGAACCCCCCTCTTCTGAACTGAAAAACGTTAAACTACCATGTTCCATCATCCTTATCACATGACATTTAATTGTGACCTCGATACATGCCTTTTACATGGGGATCCCCATATCAGACATTCTCTATGCCTACGCGTCTCCACGAGAGTGAGATATTCATCATATGAAATAAGAACCTCTTTTCCGAAGTGGCGTATGTCTGCAGGGAACGGCTATCATCTTGGTGTATGGCCCTAGCTTTCTTGTAGGATGTTGTACCCTTTCTCCCCCTTTCTTCTTCCATACCGAGGACTAGAGGGGGGATGAGAACCGTAACCCTCCTCTATTCCATGCCAAACCCCTCTGGGATTCATCACCACCCGTTCATCCCTCATAGAATAAGTCCCAATATCCTTATCATTGGTCCAAGAACCACACATAATCCCATGTTTCCTATTGTGGTCATGAACCACTTGTAATCCCATGTTTCCTCTTTGGGATTTGAACCACGTGTAAACCCATGTTTACTCTCTAGGCCTCGATCCACACGTAAGCCCCTGTTTCCTCTATGGGCATTGAACCACACATAAGACAATGTTTCCTCCCTAGGCTATGAACCACGTGTAATCCCTAGTTTCATTTTTGGGTGGCTAACCAAGTGCAAGCCCCACTCCACTTCCCACAGATTCACCTGTCGTGACATGATCGTCAGGTCTTTACTGCCTCTTGTTTCTCACACCCAGCATGACTCACATGGTATTAGATTAAGTATTGACCATGGAATCCTTCCTAGGCTGCCTTAGCGTGTAATCCCAAAACCAATCAGGAATATGTTGAAATTGATCCTTTTTAAGGAAGGGTACATAGGAATCCTCCTAGAGGTCTAAGCCAAACACCTATTGGTCTCAACCCCCCTTCACGTCGGTTCACCAACACCTCTTCCGATCAACATAGACTTTGATCCATGACAAGGCAATGTACGTAGGAAGCCTCCCTGAGGGTCATGCACAACAACCATTGGTCCCGACCACTTCACGTCAGACCACCAAACCCGTCCCTAACTACATGGACATTGACCTATTCCAAGGTAAGGTATGGAGGAATCCACCTTTATGTTCAATCCCAACACATACTTTTTTCTACCCCCTTCATGTCATCTCACCAACACCATCTTGAACTACGTGGAATTTGATCCTTTCCAAGGAAAGGTACGTAGGAATCCTCTATAAGGTTCAAACCCAACAAACCTAGTCGTCCTAACTCCATTACATCAGCTCACCAAACCTCTAAACTACGTGGTCATTGATCCTTTCTAAGGAATTGTATGTAGGAAGCCTCTCTGAGGTTAAATCCCAGTAGAAACTTATCCCAACCACTTCATGTCAGGTCAGCAAACCCATCTCAAACTATGTGGACATTGATCCTTGGAAGGGAAAGGAACATAAGAAGCATCCCTAAGGTTCAATCCCAAAAACAATTGGTCCTGACCACTTCACGTTGGCTCCCCAAATCCATCATGAACTATATAGACTTTGATCATTTCCAAGGAATGGTACGTAGAAAGCCTCTTTTAGGATCAAGCCCAACACCTACTAGTTCTGACCCCTTTCACAATGGTTCACTAACACCTCCCGAACTGCATGGACATAGATTCATGCCAAGACCTGGAACATAAGAATCCTCCCGAAGGATCGATTCCAACACCAACTAGTCCCAACCCACTTCACATTGGTTCACCAATACCATTCTAAACTACTTGGACTTTGATACTTGCTAAGGCAAGTTATGTATGATGCCTCTCTATGGTTCAAGACCAACAACCATTTCTACCGACCCCCCTTCACCTCTGTACACCAACACCAACCCGAAATTCATGGAATTTGATCCTTACTAAGGCAAGGTACATAGGAATCCATCCTGGGGTTTGTTCCCAACACACCCATTGGTCCCATCCACTTCACGTTTGTCCACCCTCATCCTGCATGATGTTAAACTATATTCCCATTTTCCTCCTATAGGATCTTAAACTATGAATATTCGAACTACGTGGGCTTTGTTCCTTGTCTGCAAGATAAGGTACATAGAAAGCCTACTTGAGGTTTAATCCCATCCACTGAGAAGCCATTTTGATCCTCATCCATCGGTAAGCCTTTGTGATCCCCATCCAGCGGTAAGCTGCTGTGATCCCCAATCAGGGGTAAGTCCTTATAACCCAATCAGCGGTAATCCATTGTTATACCCCAACCAATGGTAAGTTGTCTCATTCCTAAATAAACAGTATGCTGTTTGGATATCCATCCAGTTTTCATCCATTATGGTCCCCATCCATAGATAAGTCATTTTTATCCTTTTAGTTGGGACCCATATCTCTGGTTTGTCATAGTGGCATCAGATATACCTCTGGCTGCTAACCATGTGTAAGCCCCAAAAAATCATCAGGTCGTTGTCCTCTGTGCACAACCTTATCCTATACCCCCATCCCAAACTATGTGGACATTGATTCCCTTCCACATGGATACATAAGAAGTCTCTTCGAGCCTAAATAGCAACACTAACACCACCATCAAGACGATTTCATCTCATTTCACCACCTCTTTATTTATCTCTCCATTTTCATCCTGATTCTAGCCTGGGCCTCCAAATCCCAATGATATCATGAAATTCACTTCTTCACTACCCCTAGAAGGTATCACGAACCTACCCACGCATTATCCCCAGAGTCAGTGTCCCCTCCATGGTTTGTACCCATTTGATCCACTCGAGTCAGTGTTCTGGTCTGTTTGATCCATCTCCATAAGAAGTTAAACTCATATCCTATGTCATGTTAAAGGTGATATGCCTAAGGAAAAACACATAAGACACAAATATGGAATAAATTTCTCTAAAAGACGTTAATCTTAGGTCCTACCTCGTGTTAAATGGGAGATTCTTGGGGAAAACCTCGGAAGACACACCTTTTGTGTAACTATCTCTGCAAGATGTTAAACATTCTGAAATACCCATTGATAATCATGGTAATCTGAAGAAAACCTCATAGACATAACTTCATCATTAGATACCCCAAAACTGAAGTGGGATGCCTCATGTTTTGTTCCCTTTGGATTCCCTCTTATGAAGAAGAATACTAGTTCCCCAATGTTCATGCATCCAGATATACCCTGACATTCGCGATTATGTAATCTACTCTGATAGAATGATGTTTCCATGTCAGGACCCCCTGGAAATTCCTAATATAAGTAGAATAATTAACTTGATTCCAAATATATATTTCACTAGGAACGTGATTAATTAACCATGAGTTAATATTTGAGGTAGAACAGGTCGAGGTAAAGAGTTCAGAGTAGGAATCCCCAGAAAGAGAATCCAACAAGCCTTCTTCATTTTTCGATTAAGGAGAAAACAACCCTGAATATGCAATGGATACCACACACATTTGAAAAATGGGAATGTGGGGAAATATTAAATGCGTCCTCAACTGACATATGCCCATGCCATGATGAAAGTGTCAGAAACAGAAATGGTGATAATGGCGTGAAGTTCTTATCCTCAATTTGGATATTTGTATCATTCATTACATCTATGGACTAGCATGTCACCAGATCCTTGTATCTGGCGCCATGTCCTACTATGAAAAAAGTGGGACTCTTGTGAAACTCACCAGATTATGGGGAAGTTGAATGTTGGACATCCCGGTATTCGATGTTTTCAGCATGGATAAATCTTACCGGGCACGAAAGATGGAATGGCACTGGGGCACTGGACACCAATTTCCTTGTTTCAGCACAAATGGTTTAATCTATCTGGATTTCAAGACCCATGTTGTCATAACAAGAACCCTATCACCAACCATACACAGACATAGGGGTACTGGAAATGTCAATGTGGTGGTTCCCCCTAGCTCCACCTCTTCTACAACAGTCTCAACATCCATAGCTACTGGGAGCCCAATCCCCATCTCCACATTTGAATTCATTCAATGATGGGTGATAAACGAACGCATCTTCTGATATGAGGAAGATGGGATCATCCCAACAAGGAAAATAGTTCCGAAAGACCTAGAGGCATCTCAGTCGCATCACCACCACTGCCCCCTTGGGCTGAGTTGGGAGCCACTACTCACCACTCTGTCACACAACTGTTTTGAGGGCCTCTCCTTGGAATGCTTTGATGACTCCCTCCCATTCTCCGATGAGGTGAGGGATGTCCAGGCTAGCCCGGATGGGGTCACATTTCATGGTTATCAAGGAGGTCCCCCAATATGCTTTTCCAATGCCGCCACCCGGCCTCACGAGTCGAGGAGAAGGTAATCCATGAGTCTGATCTGCTAGACCTAGTCTTGTTAACCCAATACCAGCGTTGAATGCAGGCTGAGTAGGACAACTGCCAAGGGCTATCGGCCTCAACAACTACCGTGGATTATGCCACCAACGACATATAACATCAGTCCCCTATCTATGTTGACCATGGGAACACATATAACCGACTCGGATTTAGGCCCCAACCTCCCCATGGGCAGGTTGGGTCGACTCTCTTAGTTGTCGACAAAGGTAACACCCGACACTGGCCTACCCGTGGAAGTGACACATAGTACGGAGGTCCTCCCCATTCCACCACCATTGATAAAATGAGTCCTCCCAGCTTCGAAACTCAATGTTGAGGTCACCCCAATCCACCTTCAATTCGAATGAGGTTCCACCCGACAGTAGTGACAAGTTTTACGAAAGCCTCTTCCGCACTCATGACATCGAGTATGTGGTAATTCCTCCTTCCATAGGCCTCCATCATGGAGATGTTACACATATGATAAATCTATAGCATGGGGGAAGTTCCCAAATCCTTATAGTGGATGAAGAAGGTCATCCTAGCCCCAAAAATTAGGGGAGGGATGGTAAGGCTCACTTCATCGGCTCTCCGCATGGAGGTCCATCTTGTGTTTGGAATGACCAGTACAAGGAACCTCTTCACGCTGACTCTTCAAGGGGAACTAAGCATGTAGGTCCTAAAAATGCTACTACCAACTCTATCAGAGGTCCTACCCACTCCAGAACTTCTTGCGGAGATTCTATCTGCACATCTGCTAGTGGACACGGAGGTCCTCCCTGTGTACCCTTTAAAATCATCCTAGGTGCTCCTCTCACCCCATATCACTCGGGAAAAAGTTCTATCCACCCCAGAACATGTTCATCTAAAGGTCCTCCTCACGTTATAAATAAACCATGTATCAAAGGACATCTTGAGTTATAGGGGACATATCCTTCACAAAAAGAATGCTGGTTAGATTCAGACCAAGATTAAACCTGTCTGCTTCTCATATTCTGAGGTGGAATAGGACTCACCAATGGAACTCTCACCTTGATCCTCTATATCAAGGGCTGGGGTAGGAACGAGGTGCATCATCCTCATACTTCTGGAATGTCTGGTCTACCATATCTATGCTTCCCTTTATAGATACATATAGGAGGATAATGATTTGGTGTCTCCCAAGGGTCCGAGAATGCAATTTCTACCATAATCACCATGGAAATTCTATCCCTTGACCAGAGATAACATAGAGTTAATCTGGGGACTGATGTAGAATAAGAAATAACATGTTCCACCTCCAGCATTCATGGACCTGGATCTAGAAACTGAGGTCCCCAGCCTGACTTATCAGGACATGGTGGCCATGTCTCTACACTCTTTAGAGGATAACCCGAGATGTGGTGGCCTATCACCCCGCTAACTGTATTCTCCACCAAGTAGCCTACAATCTAATTGGTCTATTCTAGTACAACTACAGGTTACCCAGCATCCTCCCATTGATGACGGGGGAAATGAAGGTCCATACCCCGCATCTGAGTTGAGGAGTTTATGAGACTTTCTTGCGGCATACCATTTCCCATAGATGTTTTGGCCAGTCGGAACACCAAAAATTAGTGCCCCTGAATCACTCACCCACGAGGAAGATGGAAACATTCTCCAGAACCATTTAGAGAAATAGATTTTTCTTCGTTATTGACTAGTGGCTTACCCCAAAAGCCAAGGAAATTTCAAAGAAATTGGCCAAAAATGTCATCTGGTTGATTTTGCAGTACTCCCCGGGGCCCAGCACCTTGGTCACTGGGCCGCTATAAGATCGTCCAACAGAAATCTGTTTAGAGATTCAAATTACTATTCAAGAACATCAAAGAGGTATCCCCCATGTGCATATCTGTGGCTGGGGGTAGTATGATTCCTTCCACTTGATTTACATCCAGTGCCAACCCAACTTGCTTGGAGATATCAAGGATATACATCCAGGCAGGGTCGCAGTAAACATAGCCAATTTATCAGAGGAAGAAATGGAAACAAAACTCCTTGGGGAATGCATACCCCTTGGAGAAGTGCCACCACTTTTGGACCCATCAGGAATGGATACTCGCCAGCAGATAAATATAATGTGTCTTCCCATACCGACTGAGGCATTGGTCCTTAGCCAAAATCACAGCAAGGTTTAGTAGAACCCTAGAGTCGTCAAACCCTCTGACCTATCTGGAGTTGTACAAAAGAAGAAGGACGATCCCAATAAAGAAACATTGTGTAATCAGATTTTTGAGCACATGAATATGTTTGATGACCTCCTTTCTGAGATCGTTGTAGAGCGGTGACCAGATTACGGTGATTCGTGGCTTGGTAATCAGGGGTAGGAACAACATCCCCCCCCCCCAGCGAATTGCCTCCAAGTGACACTATCAATCCTGCCCATCCAGATTGGGCCGAGGTAGGAACTTACGCAATGAGGGCATGATATGTGTCACTAATCCACCCTAGCGAGGTAAAAACCACGAGAACCTGCACAGGTTTCCCCTGATTCCTTATTGGTTGTCCTACCAGCTGCTCTACGAGCTGATGAGCTTGCTTATCTTGTTTAAGAACCCACCAACTCACTGGTGGTTAGGGATCCCCCTCAAGACAAAAACCCCTAACCGGATGATCCCATGGATTCACTCATTTCCCACTTCGAGGCATTTGAAATGAGACTAGTGGCAATCCCTCCTGATGGAAATCCATATGCGACTTGGGTGAATGACATTCCAGCACCCTCGGGATTCAGAAATCCAACCTTCTCTCTTTTTAATGGGACAGGCGATCCACTACAGCATCTGGCCTACTTCATTTCAATGTGGAGACCCATGTAGAAAACTCCAGCATCGCAAGAGGCTACCAAACCCCGATGCTTCATAAAAACATTGGATAAACCTTCATTTTTCTCTTACATCCAGATACCCATTGAGTCGTTGTAAAGACCCAAAGTTTCTTTAATAGAAACTCCCTCTTGATCCAGATAAATGTATCTTTATGAAAAATGTTTTTATAAGATGTCACCTTCTTTGGTTTTATGTTAAGAATTGTGACTGTTGTTAATATAGACATTGAATAGTGATCACTTGATTAGTATAAATATAAGGCTTTAACGAACCCAATTTTACTCAGAGAATGGAAGTGATGACCTCATCCATTAGAATTTCCCCATAAAAGGCCATTTGTCGGAGCTCGGAAAAGAGGTGGAATCCTTGGTCTTCTTCATTGACCAAGCCCAAGCTGAGCTTCACAATGTCAAGTTTGAATGGGACCGTCTACGGGAAAAGTGGAAGTTGATTGAAATTACCACTCGAGCGATGATTTCCGAGCCACCACAAGAGTCTGTCACCATCACACACCTTACCCTTAGGTCGTATGCGGCTATTTTAAGGGGTTATGTAACAAATAAGGAGTACTATGTTCATGTACATTATTTTTTGTATATAATAATGATTATAATTTTTAGTCATTTTTATACATAGTTTTTAAAGTACAAATGGTGTTTTTAGTTATTATTTAATTAAGAAATATATTTTATTAAATTAAGGGATTTTTTAATTAAATAATATTGTAATAAATTAGTAATATTATTATTAAATTAATTTTTATTAAATATAAATGATCTTATAATTTTATGAATGCAATTAAAATTTTTATTAAGGTTTGAAAGCCATTTTTGTCAAAACCCGTGAATTTTCGATAAATGTTGGTTTTTATATTAAAAGTGAAAATTAACATATTTATAAATTCTTTTAGATAAAATAAATGTCATTTCTTGAATCAGAATGTCGAAATTATCCAATGGTGAATTTTTCATAATTTTCTGAGACAGTCAAATTTTTGGGTAAAAATTAAATACCGTTTAAATATATAATGTGTTTTATGACATCATAATGACCCAATGGTGATGTAATAAAAATACCATAATCCTTATGTTCTACCAATATATGTTTTATCATTAAAATAATGTGATTTTGGGTTTTTTTGACTTACTTTTCAAAGCATTAATGGACCCCTCAAGACATATTCAACACTTTTCATTTTTAAATTAATTTCAATGGGAGTGTGACTCACCTCCACATAAGCAACCGTATTATTTTAAGATGTTCAGACTTGGGCATTATAAAATATTTTTTCCTCTTCCCTTTTACAAAAACCATGGGCAAAAACGATGGGATGGTTTGTGGTTTGGATTAATTTCATGTAAGGGGACCCAAACCTAAATAATAATGAACTCCCTCACCTTTCCTATATAAACCCAACCATGCTCCCCTTCCTCATCACTAAAATACCTTGGAGTTTGTCCAACCACTTCCCCACTCTTTCTATAATCCTCCCAAGGTTCCCCAAGCTCCCAAGAAGCCTCTCACAAGCCTCTCTCTAGCCTTTGGAAGCACACATCCAAGTAAGGGTTTTTTCTTTCTTTCCCATTTTTTCCATTTTTCGTTAAGTTGTATTGACCTTTTATTTTCAATTATGAATGGTGGGGTATGGTTTCAAACCTCCCCCATACGTCCCTATTATTGTTTTAACGATGGGAGACCCCTTTCTCTCTCATTAAATGCCTCCCATGTACACCTGTTACTATGCCGAAATTCCGAAAGGAACTTCTCTCTCTTCTTTTACATTCAAGCAATAATTTTGTATCACGGATCTATATTCCATCAAAATTGCTGTGACATGTATCTATATGACCTCCTTACTGTAAATTACATGTAAATATGATGATGAACCCCTTTCTCTCTCATCATCCATTTTTATGAATTCTTACGTCACGTCGTTACGCTGCTGAAATCGCACCGATTTTCTGAGCCAATGTCAATGTGTAGTGAATACCATGCCCATTTCTCCATCAAGGGTATTCACCTTTATGCACATTTACTTATTTATTGTAATGTTTCATGTATTAATTCCACATTCCTTTATCATGGAATAAATGATTATGTTTTATGAATCCATGTTTTATCATCCATGTGGCACACTTATGCATGAAATGAAATGTTTAAGAAGGGTGCGCCCTTATAGCGCTCCAATTCATTGGGTAATGTATAGTATCATGATACGTCAAGTGCAATGAGTTTTGACTCATTCTAATTCAAGTGCAATGAGGGTTTACTCGTGCTTCATGTGCAATGAGGGTTTACTCATGCTTTATGTCCAATGAGCCTTGGCTCATGCTAATTCCATGATAAGTGTTGTTTCCATATTTCCATGTTATGATTATCATGACTTATCATGCCTTTATGTGCATGTTTCTTTTATGGTCTATTGATATGCCTATTTTCTAACATTTATTTTACTCCTCATGTTATTCCATGTGTACCCCCTTACTGGGCTTTATAGCTCACCCTTTTCTTATGCATGTCCTCAGGTTATCCCATGAAATGATAAGTACGAGGGAATGTAGTGGTAATGTAAAGGATTTTTTTAATACAGATGTTGTATTTCATGTTTTATGTTTTATGTAATGATCCTATGCACCAATGACACTAATCCCCTCGATCTTCTTTATTGTATCAAGTGAATTTTTATGTAATAAATCATGTTTAAGTTGTAATAAAAAGTCGGGTTGTCATAGTTGGTATCAGAGGATAGGTTTAGTAATTTTTGTGATTAGGAAACCCTAGTAAATCCTTTGATACAGGACTAAGTATAATAAAAACATCCCTAAGTTTTGGTAAATATTATGTAAGTGTTTTATCAAACATATAAATCCCTGTCTGGATTCGAGCAGGTTGTGGCGGCTCTGGCACAGATGTATCCTAGGGGTAAAACCTGAAAACACCGCTTTGAGCTAGACTCGAACGGGAACTGGTGCATGACAACAGGCCTTGCTGCACTATTGGATACGACACTCCCGGGGGATATGTTTTGATAAATTAAAAATCTTAGTATGAATCCTTATTAAGGGAAAATTCCCCTAAAAATATATGTTAGAAAGTAGATCATGAAAAGCCTAGATTAAAGCCTATAGACTCATGAGTTATGGAAATAAAAGTTTATTTATAATTCATCATCTTTTGTCTTTGGATTACCCTTTATGTGTTATCCATAACATTTATTTTATTCCAGCCAATGGCCGGTAATAGGTGGACTCGGGCTAACAACCGTTGTGAAGATCAGTGTGATGACTGCACTAATGAGATGCCCAATCCAATGGGAGCAGGAATTGAGAACTTTATCACGCTTATCTCTCAGCTAACTCAAGTTTTGAATAGAAAAATGGGTCAAGAGGAACATCCAAACCCCCCTAAGAAGGAAAAAGTCTCTATCAAGTGATTCATGATATAAAGGCCTCCTACTTTTAGTGGATTATCCGATCCCATGATCGATGAACAATGGATCAACTCCATTGAAACGATCTTCTCCATCCTTCAATGTTCTGAACAATAGAAGGTTCTCCTAGATGCTTATCATATGGAAGGTGAATCTGATCAATGGTGGACATTGACCAAAAATACGAAGCCTGAGGAGGAGATCAAGAGTTTGGAATGGATGGAATTCCCGAAGATGTTTTTCGATAAATATTTTCCTCGCACCCTCCAGCTTAAGACGGAAAGGGACTTCCTTTCCTTCAAGAAAAAATATGAAGAATCTGTTGGGGGCGTGCGAGGAAAAATTCACAAGGCTTGCATGATACGCTTCCGGCTTTGTCGTTACCCCTGAATGCAAGGTTTACCACTTCTTTGGTGGGCTGAAGCCTTGCTTGCGGAAAGCATTAGTGGTCCGTGACTTCGACAGCTATGAGGAAATTGTCCGATGTGCCCCCAAGGTCGAAATGGAGATCGGGGAATCAAAGGGGTACCAATTTGACAAGAAGCGTAAGCTGGAATTCAATGTTGGTGGTCCGATGGATAAATCCAACGGCGCTACAATGTTCCATCACCCCACTTGTTAAAAGTGCGGAAAGAAGCACCCTGGAAATTTCCTTAAGGGGACGAGAAAATGCTTCAGGTGTGGAAGAGAAGGGCACCTAGCTGTTAACTGTCGGCAAGAAGGACCCCGCGGCTGTGACAGAGGAGAGGAATGTTCCATTCGAACCTCAACGCGTTGTTCAATGCTATCAATGCAAAGAATCGGGTCATTTTGCAAATCAGTGCCCTAATCCAACGGTTATCAGAGGCAACCAACAACCTCCAAGACAGCAAGGAAGAGCTTTTTCCATCACTTCTGCCCAAGTGAACCCCTTCAATGAAGTGGTGACAGGTACACTAGTTATTCATTCAATAATATCGAACGTACTTTTTGATTTAGGTTCTATGCATTATTTTATATCTCTAATGTTTAGTAGAACAATCCCAGCACCACCAAAAATCATGGAAGTAAAGATGCCTATGAGTACGGAAAATGGGGAAATCTTTGCATCCCATGAATATAGGTCCTCCCCTGTTATAATCTGTGGATTGAATTTCCTGGTAAACCTCTTCATACTCCCTTTGGTGGAATTTGATGCAATTCTTGGCATGGAATGGATTTCCTTATAAAGAGCCAACATAAATTTTTGGGAGAGGGAAATCACACTCCATATGGAGAATCGACCCCCGATTCATTACAAGTGTCAGGAGGAAGATGAATCTCCTTTAGCTCCATCATCTCAAGCATGGATATTAAATGAAAAATGAATCACATAGCTTCTTAAAGGCATCAGTCCACACAAACACATAGTCGAAGTTATAATTTTCCAATGGATTAGAAGTTACAATGGTATATGTGATATTATAATTATATAAGGAAAATTATTCCTTAAATTTCATAAATATATTTAAAATATATCATTATATCCATCCATTATAAGTGGTGATAGAAATTGAATTACAACTGTTTGTGAGGCAGCAGTTCATTGTACACTAGATCGATGATTTTGCTTCAAATCTAATAGAAGAGGTGATTGATATGGGTTATATAATTAGAATAATAATATATTAGTATTTTGGTATCACTATTTATTATTTTATTATAGTTCTAAAAGACTATGTGTATGTAGAATAAGAAATAAAACAAAAATGCAAGGTTGAAAACTATACTTCTTCTTAATTAGACAACCACTTCAGGTTAATACCTAAATCATTCCTAGGATTTTTTATGATCAAAAATATATTGTAGGTTATGTTTATGGATTTAAGGAATGTATATGGGTGGTTATTTTACAAAAAATATATTGAATTTTGAATAGGGTATGCGGGGGTTCTGTTTTATAATTGAGGTGGGTGGCACACATGTAATTTTTCAATGTTTTACAACAATTTCATGTTATGGTTTTTGGTAAAGGGGTAAAATTTCTTATCACGTTAAAAACCTAGATGTGATAATTTAGAAATATGGTCATTCAAAAAATAATTAATCACTTTTTATGATATTTTAATCCACATCATTTTTTAATAACTGTTGATGAATTTTAATTAACCTTAATCGTAGTAGATGATTTTCACTACTTTTACTATTAATTTTGAAAAAAAATTAAGTTGTAAGAATTATAAAATAGAAATCATTCAGATTATAATTATTTAAACCATTTTACTAAATTATATTATTATATGTTTTAGAGTTTAATTGAATATGTTACCCACAAATATGATGAAAAAATGGTTCACAATGAAAAATCTTTCTTAAGTATAAAAGGTCATCATATAAAATTTGAACATAAAATTGACTCAAATTAACTAAATTTAATTATTAATAATGTAATTTTACTTATTTGAAATTCAAAATTATTTTTTAAAAAATTATATTTGAGATTCATGGAATAGAATTAATATTTTATTAAATATCAGTATTTTACATTATTCAAAAAAATATTAATCTTTTCATAAAACATTCTAAAATTAATTACCATATTATTTTGATAATTTTATCTAAAAATTATTTTATTAAAATAATTTAATAACAATTGAAAAATAATATTTTTATTCAACTATGTAAAAGTCTATGGTTCCATTTTCTAGAAAAAATACGTTTTTAAACATAAATGTGGGGTTTTTACGCCATACAAAAAAATATATTAGATGAATGATAAAAAACATTATTGAATATTTATTATTAACATTTTATTAAATTAGTTCACTAATATTGACTAGTTTAATTTTTTATTATAAAAACTCATTATGTTCATAAAAAATATTCTAAAAAAATATTCCTTTTTCTATAAATTTTTTTGTATTTCCATTTCTAATAAATTAACAAAACTGAATATATGTTATATATGTTTAAAAAAGTTTTTTTTTCAAAATTTATTTAGTAATATTAATAACCTCTAATAAAATGGATACTTAATAATGGTCACATTAACTAATAATATGTCAATATTATGTAATTGTTCATTTAATAATGGGTTTTGACAATTAAACTATTAAAGAAATGAAATTTATTTGAAAAAATATATGTTTCATAAAATAAGGCTGAGTAACAATATTACAACATTAAAAATAATATTTCCCTATAAATTCCATTACTATAATTTATTCAAATAATGATTCATTGGCCACATGATATCTATATATTATATAATAGCTTCATCAAATTAGTGGTTCCACCAAAACACTTTGAAAAGTCGAGTTGTATTATTTCACAGAATGTTATCTCTGCAACAAAAAATCTCAACTACTTTTTATGAAAAACGTTATCTTAATATAATTGTATGACCATTAAGTTCATTAAATGTGAATGATCAGTTATATACTTCCTCATGGGAGATACATTGAACAAATATTGGAAATGATATATTTCCTGGGGAAACAAAAACCAATTATGTAACACCCTATGATTTTGTGATTTTTTTTTCAAATTAATTTAATCATTTGATATTTTCCATTTCATGAAAAACTAAAAATAGTGTTTCAATAATTAAAAATTCATTTATAATGGAAATGTCTTATTCTATGTTATACACAACACTAACTTGGTTTACGTTACATGAAACAACAAGGTTAGCATACATTACATATAAGAATGGTCTTGCTAGATGGCTTGTGTAACACACATGATAAAATGTAACCTTACTATAATACATTATAAAAATTTGTATTATAACGGTATATAACATAGATTTTATATAAATGGATATGAATATTTTTAACTATATTATTAAACTATGTGGCTTACACAAATATGAGAAGAATTCCTAGGTTACAAATTAATTATAAATGTATAGAAAACCAATTGAGTATAATGGAAAATATTATTTTTGTCCCAGTGATATATTAACGAAATGAATTAAATTAATTAAAATTGGTAAGTGTTACTAATTTAATAAATATTTTCTATATTCCATAAAATATTATTTATATTCCTCCATTTTATTAGTTATACATAATTAATGAACAAAGAATATTTTATGCATAAAAACCAATTTTCATTATAAATGAAGTTTTACAGTTATTTAAAGGAGAATATATTTAAAATAATCTTTTTGGGAATTTTATTGATTTAATATTTTAAAATAATATTTATATTTTTATGCGAGATATATATATTTGGTTAGGATAAATGTTTGGTATTTATGCATAATGTTTCATTTTTATAATTAATTGTTAAAAATAATGAAATTTAATTCAAAAAGTATTTTTCATCTATGTTATTTATAAGGGTAAATTATATTTTTAATTTCAATAATGGTTTAGCTATAATTTTTTTTATCTATTAATATATTTTATGTTATTGGAAAAAATTTCACAATGAAATTAGATATAATAACTTAACAATCTTTTGATCATTTTTAATTTAAAAACCTTGATTGTTAACCCGACTATGGGATTAATTTTAAATTAACTTATACTACTTCTATGATTAGAATTGGTAAAAATTGAATGAATATTTTTAATTATCATTTATATTTTTTTAATTAGTTTAACATTTTTTAGTCAAAATTATTTGGGAAAGTGATTAAAATTATTTATATCGATCAAAGAAAACTAATGTTAATAAAGTTATATAAAATAAATATAAGACACAAAATGACATATAAACATGTCAAAAAATAATTTTTTTGGAAATTATTTTTCCATGAACCATCCATTATTTATTTTTTTGGTTTGTTATGATATTTTCTAAGTAGAAATATGGACAAACCTATGTTATTTTAAAAAAAATCAAGTTTGTCCTTTCCCTCCCCTATAAAAGGCCACCACCTATTTCCAATTCCTCACACCTCTCAAGAACCATGGATCACCCAAAAAATTATAAAATAACCCCCGAATTTCCCTCATGTACTCATTTAATCCTTCCATTGAGAAGAAGGAAACTCAAGGAATCCTTTTTCCCCAAACTGAAAGGAGTATCCAGATTAAAAAGGTAATGTATTCTCTCAAGATCATTTCATTTACTTTCCTTATCCACCCCGTTAAATCTTTTTACACCATTTATATATAACAAAAACAATACAATAATTTTAATATGATTTTTATGATAATTTTTCAACCTATAGCTACACACATCCCCATGAAATGGGTAACAGAAGTTCTATTGTTTTTGTATGGTGAACTAATACTTCATGAAACAATTATTGTTCATTTTTCCATTACCACCTACCACGATGGTAATTATGTTGGAAAGTATATTTATATATTTAATATATTATATATTTTATTTCTTTTTCCATATTTTCCCCATTTACTATGCATATCATTTTAGATTTCATTTTTTGTAATTATGATAATTTCGTTTTATGGATGTGTGGACTACTGCCCTATCAAAGCGTTGTGATTCGTTCAAAAAATATGTGGAATTTGTTAAGGATGAGATCGGTGAAAATATAGTACATATTTAAAATTATAATAATTATTTAATTATATTATAATCATATACAAATATATGTCATTTTCTATCTTTCTTTCAGTACGTCAATAAAAATGGAGACAACATTCATGCTTACGCACAACATTCCACCTCGGTAAATGATGAATTCCATTTCATACTACTATAATATATTGATTATTATAATACACATATAATGAATATAATATACATTTATTTGATTTTATACATTCTTGAAACATGATATAAGAAGAAGGAACTAGGATATAAAAAATTATGAGACATGCAATGAACAAAGAGAATATTACCCGAAGTGAAACCTTATCATAGGATCATTAAACAGAGGGTAATATAATGTCATAAAAAAAACCATATATGGTATTATGTATAAGAATATTATTATGAAATATATTTATAAAAAAACATATACTTATTATACAATATTCTTGTATGAGTACCAAGAGATTTAGGACCCATGGTATGTGGATTTCATCTAACTTTTTATTCCTTTGAGATTCATAGTATATTTTCTAGTCTTTCCTTTTTTGTTTTGTATGTACAACCCCCGATTGAATTAAATGTATATTATACTGAAATTTATGAAAATTTACAATTCATTTTTATGAACTTTCATTCATTGGGATTAAGTTTGAAAAGTAACCAAATCCGTAAAAATGTTTTGTCTCAATTTACCTTTTGGATACTTAGGTTTTGTTATGCACCAAAAAAGTTTTTTGAGGTGTATATACTTCCACGATACATGTTATATCAAATGTACCTTAATATTAACGAAATTTTAGTATTAATTCAATTTAATTTTATTACATGGAGTGCATGATCCCATGTAACTAGGTTATAAGTTATTATTAGGACAATCTCATCACTTTTTGACATTTTTTTATTTTTTCTTACATTGATAAATTATTTTGTTCCATTTCTCATGAAATTCATGAATTTTCATCTCTTATGTTTATTAAGGCTATATTTATGTAGTGTTTCCATTTTATACTCTTTGGTACATAATATATTTAAGAATACATTTTAATAAATCCTGACTTTACCCTCTCTTATTTCAAATATTTGTGTTTTTCCAAAACCATGTTCTTTAAAAAAAGTTTACAATAATATTATAGAAATATCTTATGATAATTATATGAAATCATTATCGTTTTGATAATTTACTAATGTTTTTAATGTAATGTTTTTTCCCTTCCAAATGAGGAAATTTACTGTTTTTTTAACATGGAAAATAAATTTCTTTTTTACCTCGTACGACATGTCCCCATTTATTTGCAATCAATAAATTGAACAATTAATTTCGTGATTAAAGAATATTTTTATTAATTTTCTGATAATATATTTTAAAATAAAATGGTTTTTAAAATATATATATATATTATAATTGTATATGAAGAATTGTTTTCAAAAAATTTTCAAAATCCTTTTATATGTTTTAAAAGAAAATGGTTTCCAAAATCTTTCGTAAATCATTTATAATTATTCAAGGAATTTGCATACAAATATTATTAGAATTGTTATTTATATTTTTTAATGTATTTTCATGAAAAATGATTTTCAAAACGTTATCAATAACTATTAAAATGTTATCAATGTATTTTCAGTGGAAAATTTTTCAAAAACCTTTAACAATTTTGTATTAATTATACTATGTTTTTTGTAGATTTTTGATAAATGTTTTGGTGAATATTTTATATGTTTTCAGTGGAATTTTTTTTTCAATTCATATCATGTATTATTTATATGTTTTATAAGTATTTTTAATGAAAATTATTAGTAACTATTTTAATGTATTAAAAATTATTTTTCAATGAAGAAATATATTTTTGGAAATAAATTGTTTTGATTCATATTTTAATATTATTTTGCATATAGGATTTAATCAGTTGATGTTACTCATTCCCTTCTACGAAATGATCTAATGGTTCAATTAATATTCTTTATATGAGTTGTTCATGCTTAATTTCATGGTCTTTATGAACCCCATTTCTCTTTCATGGGTTTTAAATTTGTGAAATCCATTTCTCATTTAGGGGTCATATGTTTATGAAATTTGGACCTCTTTCATGAGTTATTCAGTTGATGAAATTATTATTAAACCTCTATCTTTTCTACAATTGATGATATGTTTAAATTTTTATGATACCTATTTTATTTTATGGGTTAAGACAAGTTTGTTTATTATGTTTTGGCACATGGATGTATGATTTCACTATGAGACAGGTGGGATGTATATCTCCCTCCAATGGATTAGGTAGTGATTGATATCTAATGTTATAGAGTATGTTAGTATTGATAGTAAACCTTGAACACTAATATTGTCCATGCGTGTGAACCATGAATACCATGATGGTATGAGGAGTGAACTCATTCTACTAAGATTGCCATTGGAGTTAATTGTGACTACCAATATGGTATGAGTGATAAACTCTTTCCACTATGATTGAAATGGGAGTCAACCATGACTACCAAAATACTATGACAAGTGAACTTAGGATACTAGTAAGTCTATGGTAGTGAACTATGAAAACTAATGTTATGTCCTTATGTGTTTTCCAAAATTCCATGTTTTATTCTTATGTTATTCTATCAGTTAGTATGTTCTTCATTTCCTTGTGGTTCATGTCTAGTAAACTGAAAATATTTATTATGTTATCTAATATACATTGTATGAACTTAAAATGTTATGCTCACATTCCATACATGGAGTTCTTGTTATGCTTATACATTTACTATACACAACCTTACAAAGAAAATTTCTCACCACATTAATAGGTTTTTTTTCCCATGGCTACAAAGAAAGGTTTTGTTTATAAGTAATACTGGTGGAAATCATTGTGGGAGATGTTGAAGATATAATATTGGGAAATAGTATTTTTTTTTCCATGTTTCTAAAGACACTAATCTATTATGGTCCTTGAGTATTTATTTTTCTAATGAAATTTATATTCATATAAAATGATGTAATATCCGTGTATTTGAATCATGGGTCACTATAGATAGTGTCAAAGGAAACTCATAGTGAACAATTGGAAAATATGATGAGAACCCCATAGAGAGGCCCATATGTATATTTCTATATATATGTTCTGGAATGTATCTATGGATAATTATAAGGATGAGTTAAAATTTAGTAATATGTCCATGAATTTTTTTAAGGTATAGAGTGATAGGTTTCTAAAAAATAAATCCTTGTGTGGATACTACAAGTAGAGGTGGATCTGAAACATTTTTTATTTGGGGTAACAACTCTAACATGATGTTTTGGGCCAACTTTGGGTAATATGGTACCAGCTAGTATACCTTCCTGCACACCGAGTTTGAAAATCCTTGGGTATATTCTTTGGTAATTCACAAACACATTATGAACCATTATTAAGTATTTGAATATAATTTTTCTTTTAAACACTAGAATGATATTTGGGTGTCATAGATTATGAAATGTTTCATGATTTAGGAAAACAATATGTAATTATTTTCATGACTATGTTGTTTCCTTGTATGATATGTACTGCTCACACTGTGCTTCTAGTTTTAGCCAATGATTGGAACTGGAAGGAACTGAATTAACCTTTGAATGTCATAGATGATTTTTTGATGCGATGTCAAGTGGGATGACCACCTGAGTTATAGATGTTGTTATCATGTATAACCAGATTTCATAGAACATTATTAAAAATTCAGAACTTAATAAACTCTCGGACTCACCAATTAATAGAAAAAAGTAGTTCACTGATAGTTAGGTTAATCGATACCTTCGAAGAATGAATATTCAATTTCCTTTATTCCTATAATGTGGAAAGAATGACACAAGTGAATATCATAGTGGAATAAGAATATGTTTCGAATGTAGAATGGAAGGAAATAAAATGTGACTCCAATTGAAAAACTGTTGAGTTCAGTTAATGAAATTTATGAGAATATTGGCCTCCTTAAGACAGCCTATAAGGTTATGTGTTTTAACTATGGAATAAGTGGTCAATATGTAACTCAATGTTCCATGAGGAAATCTCATAAAGAGGATTTATAAAGTGGTAAGAGAAATGTTTATAATGTCGATGTTGAAGAGACTATAAATAAAATGTTAAAAGAAATAGGTATTGTGTAATAGAATGAGGTATACATTCTATTAGAATAAGAATAAAGTGTAATAATAAAATATATTATTTATTTCTATTCAAAATGTATGTTTTATTAATGTTTAAATACATAAGGATTGTTCATATTATTTTTTAACTATGAATTTACAGGAATATGTTGAATGGTTCAGATGGATTAGAAAACTGTTATAATAACAAGGTTTTGTCCATGGAAACCCCCTGATTAAGTGAAATATAACCCTGAATATGGTATTTATGTTATGATAATGTTTTTTGGATAAAGATATGTTGGATGAATTAGTAATTTGTAAGATTCTTATTGTAACACCCCAAGCTTCCACATTACGTTAAACGTTGAATAATACCATAGCTTGTGTTGTACGAAACAATGTGTTATAGCACATCAAGGCCAACCAAACTAGCTATTTTGAATTTTAATACCCAATTTTCAATAGATTATAAATTTAATTTTTCAAAATGGGATTCATTTTTGGATTTAGAAAATAAAAATTAGATTACGTTGAATTTTTCGCATTTTTCTGAAAACATTCAATTTTTTATGAATATTAAAAAACACTGCAATGTCGTTTAAAACCTACATTTTATTTAAACAATTATTTATTTTATTTAAATTTATTTTGTGTCAAAATAGATAAATTATACCTATATATGTTAATGTAATTCTCTGTAGTCATTTTATTATAAAATTAGTTGTATAAATTGTTATTTAACATTTTAACGTCTTTTACCCACCCTCTAGGCACATTGAAAAATTTGCATAGAACACAATTTTACCGATTTTTTGAATTTAATATAAAAAATACTTGATAAAACGTTCAAATTACTATGTAAAATGTGGTTTAATAAGTTGAAAATATATTTTGGTGATAGTAACTTTTGATTTGTATTTACCACGGTAAAAAGTAAATAGGGTAAGTAACGGAAAAATGATATTATAATTACCCAAACACATGTAATAATTCTATTGGATAAGTTTATTTCGGCCAAATTAATAATTTAGAATAAAATATGATCCTATTTTAGCCACATGGATTAGATTAATAAATTTAATATTATTTTATTTAAAGAATAGTTAAACATTTTAGAGTCAATTTTTCATAACAAAAACATTTTTAATATTTGGTTATATATAATATAAATTCGACTATAAATATTAATTATAAATTTGAAAATATTTCCTACATAATTAAATTTTATTTATAATTTTTATAAATTATATAATTAAACTTATTTATGACAGAATGATGATGGAGTAATTATCTTATAAATAAAAGAATAAAATAATTGATATTATAAATATCCAAATAAATTTAAATTGATGCTTTTAATGCATTCCACTAATTTTCTAGGTTAATTTGACATGTTAGGGTTGATTAAATAAATTTTTCTCTCAGTGATAAAGTTTTTATGACTTTCACAAATATAAAATCCCAAATAGTGTCAAAATTGACATATATGAGTTTTTAAAACAAATACTATATTATTAAATCATATAATATTATTAATATATATAGGTCAGCCATAGAAAATATATATGTTTATATATGTTAGTAATGATCCACTAGGGGTTATCTTGTATTTTTATAGTATGTTCATTAACAAATTAATTTTATAATACAATAAAACATTGTAAAAGTTATATTATTTAACTAAGAGTTAGATCTAAAAGTTAATGTTAATATGGTGACATAAACCTGTATAAAACATATTTGTTGAGATTTTTTCGACCCACACGCACCTTAGACTATAGATAAATCCCTTTGGAGGAATTAGAAACTGAAAATGATTTTATAATAAAATAATATTTCAATCTCTTCTTAAAGTGACCTTCACCTCATTTAAAAAAGGGTACTTCCCCTTCTCTCAAAATCATAACTCCAAATCCATTTTACTCGACAAAAACCTACTCCAAATTCTTAACATCAACCCTAACATAATTCTATAGGCCCCACATTGATCATAATTCAATATATAGAGCAATTTTGATGAAATCAAATGGAAGCACCCAAAGAAGAGGTCATAATTTCATCACACCCTTCAAAGTGCATTTTTTATTCCACTTCCTCTTTCATTGGTGTTTCCATACCAAAATAAAAAATCCAGTACCTTATACTTATATGGATGTCATTTTAAATATGGAACAACTATATTCATTATTCTATCTATTCTATGAATGAAAAAGTCATTATACATGCGTACATACGACTTACCGTCTCAATGTCGTGGTGTAGTTTGTTATTCAATACTTCATTGCTTGGATGGGTATAATAATGATTATAATTGATGTAAATAAAAATATAACTTGTTTATGATTCTGTATATATTATATTCAATCCAATTACAAACAATTTCACCATTAATTGAATGACATTGTCACTTGTGCGTATGTACAGATTACAGTCTCCATGAATGTGATCAAATTAATTCCCCATCATACTCATTCAAGAATATTTTATATTTTATGACTACAAATAATTTTTATTAACAAAATATCATTCTAGATATGAATAAAATACATATTATCCATATAAAACATGTATTTTGTAACAAAGAAAATAAAGGAAGACAAATCAGTTAAGACCCAAAATAATGATACTACTGAAATATTATTAATAATGCAATTTTAGAAGATAATATATGATATCATATTTATGTATGCGGTTATTTTATAAATTAATAACAATTATTAAACTATAATATAGGAGGATAACATACCCTTGACTAAGGAAAAGTACAAGCTAAGGGTTAGTTTTACAGTTTCATTTTTATCTGAGGTTGTTTATATTTAAGTGTTAATTGGTAACTCTATATCATCCACATCAGTGTTTCTTAAAAATTATATTGTAAAACATTTTTACATTTTTTTATAATGTGGGTTAATTTAATTTATAGCCTCGTTATACTTTTTATAAAATGGTTTAAAAGAAATCATTACATGGCTCTACAAACAAGATACTTTATGACCTTTTAGGAAAATTAAGGAAACAATGTTTTTTAACTGATATGGAGGGCGCATCTATTTTCCACCATTATAACAATTTCAAGATTCTTTTTCAATCTAATAAGAATGTTTTGAAAATAAATTTTCACTTTAATAATTACGTGACTTTTAAATGATTGGAAAATAGAAAGAGATATTTCTATCAAATAGTTTTGATTTCCTCTATGTGAACATACATTATTGGATTTTAACTTTATTGGAAGATGATTTATTGTATTAAATTTTTTGTGATATGTTTGGCTATGGATGTGCTTTTTTAAACCATTCATGTTGTATGGTAAATTATTGGAATTTGACATGCACGTTTTATTACGAATTTTTATTTTAAATTTCATCCTTTTCATATGAGGAATTCATTGCACTTAGTAAGTGACAGGTGGATCCTGCTATTGATCCTCGATGCATCGGTAGGTCTCAAGAGACGAACTAGTGTCTTGGCACAAAGACTTGACAAAATATTTCTTTTAGTATTGGAACAAGGCCTTGACTATGTGATTATGATTTCCTGCGTTATGCATTCTATTGTTATGAAATTAACTATTTATATTACATATGATTATTCGACTAGTATAACATCCATGTGAATATGTAAATGGAATTATTTGATTTATCTTTTCCTAATTATTATAAATGTTTTGATTAAAAGGATTGTATTTGAGTCATATACAATGCCATAAATGTTTACGCTTATGTATGATAGTTTTTCCTATATTATTATCCATACTAAGTATCTGGGCTCACCTCTTTCTATGTTTTATTTTCCAGGATGTGAAGAATTATATTACAATTAACCTACAGGAATCGGCTATGGGATATGAGTGTGTTAAAATGGGACACAATGCTATTATTTGTTTTCCATTTCATGATTTAATGTAAAAATTATGTGTGTATCTAGTACTTACAAGGATACTAAACTAATCAGTCATTCGAGACTTGATCTCTTGTGATCAAGCCAATGTTATGTAATAATGCACAAAATATGGGTACCTCGGGTTAGGGGCATACAATTGGTATCCTATAATGTTTAGTAAAAACATTGGAAACTAGATTTCAAAAAACAATTATTAGATAACATTAGCGTAAGATAAACATTGAATATTATTATAAAAGAAATTCCTTGAATTTTGGTAATGTAGACATTTTCTGAATTTTACAAGCAATGCATCCTTGTCAAGAAACGGGCCAGTAGAGGCGGCTCTGACACTGATGTACCTTAGAGTGAATAATCTGATAAGGAGTTTCGGACATGACTTGTGGTATCGTAGTACATGATAACAGGCCTTGATGCACTCTTTTTTATGACACTCCCAGGGGATATGGTTAAGATAATATCCATTTCCTTTAAAACTTATTATGAAGTATTTTATCATTAAATAACTCCTCAAAGAGAACTTTTTTTCTGATTATGGATTATATTCATAAACTTTTAAATTTATGTTATGTATTTTACTAGTTTGTAATTATGTATTGTGATTCATAATCTAATATAGTGTATGGAATTGGTTAGAAATGGAATGTGGTGGAGGGAATGTAAACCGTATCAATGAATGTTATCTATGTAAGTATTTCCCCCCTACTCAAGATAACTATAATGGTGCTAGTGATTAATCCTATGGTTAACAACTTATAACCATACTATGACAATCCACTCAGCTTTTGAAGAATTAACATACTCATATGGAGCAAACTAATCCACACTATAGGGGATCAATGATAGACTGCATCATGAGGCAATAAAATACCAAAATTCAATGGGGAAACAAATCTATTTTTAGCTAAGAAATGGATAAGTTTCTTAGAGAAAATATTTCACTCTCTGGGGAGTACCTAAAGAGAAAAAAATTTCATGGTAGTTTATTGTCTCATGGGAGATGCAAAACAATGGTGATCATTAATTAAAAATGCATAAGAGGATGAATAAGTATCAAATATAGAATGAAGGGTGTTTAAAGAGATTTTATAATAAAAATACATTCCTTGTGACCATTGAGCGGATATGGAAAGAAAATTTCTGAGTCTAAGGCAATAGGTGGATTAGAATGTTTCCAATTTTGAGGTGAACAATACATGGCTAGCAAGGCATGCATCAGATTAGATATATAACCCATGGATTAACATTGATTGTTTTTTTGATGGGTTAAAACCATTTCTCTGTCGAGCATCAGTCTCACAATTCTTCTCATCGTAGGAAGATATTGTCTCATGTGCTATCATGAATGAAAAGGAATTCACTACATCATACGAATTTCATGCAAAGTAATATAATAATAGATCTAATAAGAACTCTAGAATTAAAAATAAGGGGAAGAAGGGAAAAGTTTAATTTTCATCTAGTAGTATATGTGGGATGAAGCACGCCGATACTTTCTTGAAAAGAATGAGAGTCTATTACAAGTGTGGTGAAAAAGACCACTATGCTTGTGATTTCAAGGGAAGGAAATAAAGTTTCAATGTTAAGTGCTACAATTGTAGATAAATGGGGAATTATGAAAATTAATTTCCTAATCACCATGAAAATATACCGTAGAAAAGGCCAAGGGAGAAATGCCAAGAATATGCGATCACTATTGCTGAGGTTGAAGATCCGAATTATTTGGAGGTATGTAATTTAATAGATTCCAAAAATTTATCAAATTCATTATTTTATTTTAGATCATTGCTTTTTAATATCTTCCCAGTTTTCAAAAAAATTTGGTATTTCTAAATTTATTTAATAAGGGAGTTTTTAGTCAAAACTCTTAAGGGAAGTGTCATTGAAATAAAGTTTTGTGAATTTATTCCCATTAGTTCATACAAACATGCTCTATATACTAATCTACTGTTCATACCAATGATTTAATTTGATATAATCCTTAGTATTTATTGAAATTCATACCATGATGTGAAAATTTATTATTTGAAGAAGGAGTTTCAATTTTTGACAATGAAAAGGATTGAATGTTTTAGAGCAGAAATATCACCATATGACTCTTATCTAGATCCTCCCCCATTATGTATACTAAATTAAATTATTAGGGAGGAAGATAATGAAATAACTATGGGTGAGGAACGAAACATACAAATAAAGGATATACGTATTGTTAAAGAATATGTTGATGAGTTTCTGGAGGATTTACCTAGACATCCTCCATAATGAGAAATTGTGTTTTCCATTGATTTAATTCCTGGTTCAAGGCCCATATCGAAGGCCCCTCATATAGTGCACATTGTGGAATTAATGGAACTAAATAAAAAACTAAAGGAATTTAGTAATAACGGATTAATTATCCCTTGTGTTTCTCTATGGGGATCCCCTTCTATTTTTTGTTTCGAAGAAAGATGGATCTATGAGGTTTTTCATTGAATATAGGGAGATCGATGCTATAAAAATAAAGAACATGTATCCCCTACACTACATTGATGTTTTATTAGATCAACTTCATGCAGCTCAATATTTTTAAATGATAGAACTTCGATCTAGTTATCATCAGTTGTGTGTGATGAAGGAAGAAATTATGAAGACAAAATTTCGTAACAGGTATGAGCATTATGAGTTTACAGTAATGCCTTTTCGATAGAATAATGCACCCTCTATCTACATAGATATAATTAATAGTGCTTTCATAGAATATCTTGATGACTTTTAAGTTGTATGTATTGATTTTATATAGTTTTACTCCAAAAGATATGAAGATCCTGAAAATCACTTCCGTACTATTGTAAAAGATCTTTGAGGAAATGAATTATATTAGAAAGTTAGAAAGTGTGAATTTTGGAATTAGGAGATTTCATTTCGTCTCCATATAGTATCAAAGGATGGACTCTATATTTATAATTCTATGACAAGAGAAATAAAAGAATGGCCAGCACCAAATAGTATAACAGAGGTACGCAGTTTTATTGGTATAAGAGGTTATAATTGGAATTTAATTCAAGATTTTTCATGATTTTCTAACCCATTAACCAAGATCACATACAAATGGGTTAAATTTGTTTTGAAAAAAGAGTATGAAGAATGTTTTGATGAACTGTAGAGAATATTAGTCAATTCTCTTATCATGAATCTACCATCGTAGAATCATGGGTTTGTTATTTTTATTGATTCTTCAAATAAAGGACATTGGTGTATCCTTATGCAGAATGATAGAGTTATTTCCTTTGAATCATGAAAACTAAATATTAATGAACAAAACAATCCTGCTCATGATATTTATTTAGAAGCAATAATATTTGATTTAATGATATGGAGTCACTATATCTATGTTAAAAAATGTGAGATATATTCTGATCACAAGAGTTTGAAGTACATTTTCTCTCAGAAAAACACAACATGAGGAAAATACAATCCCCTGAACTAATCAAGATTTATGATTTCAAGTTACACTACCACCCAGAAAAGGAAAAAATGGCGGCAGATGCATTCAGCATAAATGACCATGGAGTTTTGAACAAGATAAGGGTCGAAAGGGATCTAATGTTCATTAATTAAATAAAGAAAGATATGAGAATATTCATGGAAGGTGAAACAACAATAATTTTTCAAATGGACGACATACTATCATTACAAGAAAGGATAAAAATTTCTCTAACTGATGAAGAGAATTTTGAAAATAAAATTAATGTTTTTAATGATGGGAGAATTATTGAATTCGTGTATGAAAGTGGAATTTTGAAATTTGGGAGGAGGCTTTGTGTTCCCAATATATCCGATCTAAAAATGGAATTGTTGGATGATGCTCATAGCTCCAATTTCTCTATACACACTGGTAGAAATAAAATGTATAGTGATTTTAAGGAAAATATTTAGTGGGACAACATGATGAGGGATATTGTTGATTATGTGACAAGATTTATGGTTTGAAAATAGGTGAAGTCTGGATGAAAACATCCCAGAGTAGTCATGCAACCTCTTCCCATGCCTCAGTGGAAATGGGTTGATATTTCAATGAAATATGTCATGGAACTACCAATGACTCCTAGAAGGAATTATGAAATATGGTTCATTATTGATCTTTTTACCACGTATATCACATTTTATTTCTATAATAGAATATTTATGACTTGAACATTTAGCAAGACTACATATTAATGAATTTTTAAGTCTTCAGGGTGTACACCTATCGATTGTTTATTATCGTGATCCACTTTTTACACTTCATTCTCGAAAAGTCTTCAGAAGGCCTTGGATACTGAACTTTGTTTGAGCACTGCATACCACCCTCAAACTGATAGACAATAAGAACGGACTATTGAAACCTTATAATACAAGTTAACATCAATCTCACATAACTTCAAGGTATGTGGAATCAATATTTACCTCTTGTATAATTTTCCTATAAAAATTGATTCTATTCAAGTATTCAGATGACACCATATGAATCATTATATGGAGAGAGTTTTCACACACAAACGTTTTGGGATGATGTTGGTGAAAAAAAACTTGTAGGTCCAGATCATGTTGAGGAAACAATTGAAATGGTGAATATTATCCAAACCCACATCAAAGAAGATCAAAGTAGGAAAAAAGTGATATGCCGAAAATTGACAAAAGGATTTTGAATTTCAAATTGGACATCATGGTTTATTGAAGGTATCTTCATGGAAGGGTTTTGTACATTTCACTAAGAAGGATAAATTATGTCCCAAGAACATTTTAACTTTTGAAATTCTATAATGAATCAGAGTCATAGCTTAACATTTGGCATTGCCTCCAAGTCACTCAAAAGTTCATAATGTGTTGCACCTATCACTGTTGAGAAAATACATTCCGGACGCAATGAATCTAATCACATATGATGAAATTGAACATGAACCTAATATTCCATATTATGAAGAGCCATTCATGATTCTTGATAGTAGAGAACATGTCTTGAGAACCTGGATAACTCGTCTGATAAAAGTTCTATGGAGAAACCCTATGATGGAATATGAAACATGGGAACATAAGAAAATTATGATGAACTAACCAAATATTTTTATGCTATATTATTCTCTAAATTTAGAGGTTTAACTTATTTAAAGGAGGGGAGAATGTAAAACCCCATGCTTCTTTGGTATACTTCTCTTCGAATAATACAAAAGCTTGCATTGTACGCAGCTTCAAGTTCTAGTACACCACGACCTATCAAACAATATATTATGAAAAGTAATACAATCTAGTTGAAATTTTATAGAATTTATTTTTCAAAATGCACATCATGTATAGATTCAGAATATCAAAATTATCTTAGGGTGAATTTTTGGTATTCTTTCTGAAAACATTTAATTTTTGATGAATAGTGAAAAACACTACATTAATGTTTAAAAACTAATTTTTATTTATATAATTATAAATGTTATTTAATTTTATTTTAGGCCAAAATAGATATATAATACCTATATAGGATCTATGTAATTCATTTGAGTCAATTTGTAATAAAATTAGATATATAATATTTTATTGAACATTTTAAAGTCTTTTACACACATTCTAGGGACATTTGCAAAAAACCTAATTTTACCACTTCTATGAATTAAAATTAAAAATTCCGAGAGACAAGGTGGAAATCAGTATATAAAATGTGTTTCAATATGATGAATATAATTTTTTAGGTGAATAGTAAACTTTGAATTTAATTTAGCATAGTTAAAAGTAAATAGAGAAATTAAAGGTAAAAATGATATTATAATTACCCTAAATATGTCCTAATTCTATTTTATAAGTTTAGTTTGACCAAAATCATCATTAGGAATAAAATATTATCCTATTTGATACACTTTGATTAGATTAAAACATTTATTATTATATTATTTAAAGAAGATTTAAAAGATTTCAATTCAAATTTTCCTAACTAAAAATTTTTTAATAAAGGGTTATATAGAAGATAGATTTGACTATAAATTTAAATTAGAATGATAAAAATATTTCCTAAACAATTTTAGTTTATTTATAATTTTTATACACTAAAATATTAAATTTAGTTATGACACAATAATGATGCAGTAATTATCTTATTAATGAAAGATTTAAATAATTGATATTTTCAATATCTAAATAATTGTAAATTGATACTTTTATACATTCCACTAATTTTATTGGTAAATATGACATTCTAGGGTTGATTAAATAATTTTTTATTCGAAATTATAATTTTTTTATGACTTAAAAAAACAGAACACCAACTAGTGTCATAATTAAAATAAATGAGTTTTTAAAACAAATACAATATTATTTAATGATATAGTATTCCTAAAAGTCTAATGTTCTGCCAGAAGACATAGATAAGGGTAGATATTTCAATAATGAACCACTTTCACTCTCTTGGATTTTTATAGTATCTTTTTAACAATTTATTACAACAACACAAGAGTACATGGTAAAAGTTAAACTATTTATCTAAGAGATAAATCTAGAAGATAATATTAATATAGTGACATAAATCTATATAATAACAATTGATTGGGATTTTATCTACCCATACCCAACTTATCCTAGAAATAAATACTTTATTCCATTAGAAACTGAAATTTATTTATAATCAAATAATATTTCTAGTTATTTTTAAAGTGACCCTCACCTCTCCTATAAAAGTGTACGTCCCCTTATCTCAAAATCACACCTACCAAGCCACTTCGATTATCCAAACCCTTGAAAAATATCCTCACAACTACCATCACTTAAAATTATAGGCCTTACATTGATCAGAAGACAATCTACGAAGACCTTTTGATCAAATAAAAAGGAAGCACCCGAGTAAGGGGTAACAATTTCATCCCATCATTCAATGTTATTTTCTTCTTCCACAAACTCTTTCTTTATAGTTTATATAACAAAATAATTTCTAAAGTACCTTATACTTACTATGATGTTATTATAAATATGGTAAAACCATATTTATTATACTATATATCCTTTGAATGACAAAGTCACCATATTTGCATATGTACAGCTTAATATCGCCACGTCGTAGGGTAGTTTTTTATTCAACATGACATTATATAGATGGGTATAATAATGAGTATAAAGAATTTAATAATAAATTTAACTTTTTAATTATTCATTAAATATGATATGAAATCCAATTACCAAGGATTTCACCATCAATAAAATTATATTGACCATCATGCATATGTACAATTTACCATATCCACGAACGCAATTAGAATAATCCCCCAACATAATAATTCAAGAATATTTTTCATTTTATGATTATGAATAATGTTTAAAACCATAATAACATTATGGATATGAGTCAAATTCATCCTATATAAAACAAACATTACTTATGTAACAAAACATATAAATGAAAACCAATCAGTTATCACCTAAAACAATGACACTGCTGAAATATTATTAACAAGGAAAAATTAGAAGATAATATATGATATAATATTTCTATATTTGGTTTTTGTATAATTTAATAAAAATTATTTAATTATTATATAAGTGGTTAACATACCCTTAACAAAGAAAAATTACAAGGTAAGGGTTAATTTTCCATGACACTAGTTAGTCTCAAGAGACCTACCGATGCATCGAGAAGCTATAGAAGGATCCATTATTGTCCTCTAGGGCACCATGCATACCAGATTACTAGACACTAGTTTTGTTTTCAAAAATTACACCATGCATGTTGGGTGACAACCAATACTATCCTCTATGTACATGTGTCTTGAACCCCTAACCAAAGGATGACATGGGTTTCACGCCTTCCACAATCCAACACAATGTCATATTCAATATGAATTTATTTATGAAGGATAAATATTTTTTATGAAATATTAGTGTTACATTTTATGGCCATAGATTAATGTATTAACCATATTGATTTTACATTATGTTTATTTAATGACAAATAGTTATACTTTAAATTCTTTTATAGGACTTAGGATATTATAAATGTTTATTTTACTTCTTTGGGAATCAAAAATAATTTCTAGAAATCCATTTCATGGCGTAATGGAGGAATTATAAATATATAAAATCTAAAATAAATAATTATTTTTTATTGAAAAATATCATGTAATTATATTTCCTTATATTTTTTGTCATTGGAAGAATTACTCTAAGATAAGGTAATGAACAAAAATGTATTGTCTTAATACTATAATTTTTTTTGAACCATTGGCCTATAAATCTGAAAATATTTATGACAATGAGGCTATAAAATTTTTATTGACTATTCACTGGTTTTTGATTGATAACCTCAAAAAACCATATTATTTTTTTATTTTCCTCAACTTCCAATCTTTACTCCCATCCCATGTTCTCATATGTGGAAACACAGTTATATGTTACTTTGGGTAACTTTTATAGTTCCAACATTACTTTTTTATGGAAAGATTTAGTATACATTTTTACAATGTGGGTTTTTATAACAAAAACATGAATGTATTAAACATTTGATAACCCAATGAATTTCAAGGGCGAATTTCAATTTATGGTGGTAGAATGTAACACCTCATATTTTTGATAAAAAAATTTGATTATGTTTCATCATTTGATAGTTTTCATTTCATGCAATGCTAAAAATATTTTTTACTATGTTAATAATTACCTTAACATGGAACTAGTTTTGAATAATTTATACACAAAACCAATTTTGGGTATGTAACATTTAAAAACACAGTAAGCTTACATTACACACAATTCTGGACTTCCTTTTTTGCGTGACACGCAAGATCAAGTGTTAAGAAGGTATAATATATTATTAAAAATAATATTATATTTAGATAAACCCTAGATTTATTGTTCAGGGATATGTATAATATTAACTAAATTATGAAAATATGTGGTTTACACAAATATAAGATTAATTCATAAGGTACTAATTAATTAGAAATGAATAGGAAAACTAATTGGATATATAATAAAATAATATCATAGTAACAATGCTATTTTAACCTAATAAATTATATTAAATTAAAATGGTGTGTGATATTAATTTAATATAAATATTAAATATTCCATCAAATATTTTTTATATTCATCCAATAGATTCGATAGACATAAAATTATAACAAAAAAAATTTATGCAAAAATACATAGTTTTTTTAAACAGTTATTTAACAGATTTTTAATGGATAAACGATTTAAAATAATTTTTTTGGTATTTTTATATAATTAATATCTCAATATAAATATAATATTTGTAATAGAGAGGTAAAAATTATTATAGGATAAATTATTGTTATTTTTCTAGACGGTTTTATTTGATTAATGAATTTATAGAAATACTAGATTTTAATTCGAAACTACATTTTAATCTAATTTTTTATAATGTTAACTTATATTTTTATATTTTTTAATATTATTATTAGCTAATATTTCTATCATTTAATATAATTTAGGTCAATAGAAAATATTTCACATTGAAATTGGATATAAAAACATAGCAATCTTTTAATTATTTTTACATTAAAACACTACATTGTCAACACCACGACGGTATTATTTTTAAATAATTTTATTTCACTTTTGTGATTATAATTTGTAATGATGGATTTTATAATTCTAATCATAAGAAATTATATTTCTTAATAAGGTCCATTTTTTGATGAAAAATATTAGATAATGTTTTTAAAAAAAATTACATCAATTAATAGAAAAATATGGTCAACAAACTACTATTCCATAAATATAAGACCCAAAAGACCTATAATTTTTTGAAGATAAATTTTATGGACATTATTCTTCCTTTAAACTTTTATTATTTATTTTTTGGTTTTTATGACTTTTTTAGGTAATGTACATGGGTACACGAATCCTGTTTTCCAAAATTTTAATTGTGTCATTTCCTTTCTCTATAATAGGCCACCAACTCTTGCCACATCCTCACACCTCTCAAGCCCCGTTGCTCACCCAACCTAAAACTATACAATATTCCAACTTCCATACCTTCTTCTTAGAAGAATTCCCTTAGTCATAAAGAAACTCAAGGAATCAATTTAGAGAAAACCAGAAGGAGTTACCCGCTTAATAGTTATTGTCTTCTCTCAATATCTGTTCCTTTATTTTCCTTCTCCTCCACCTCCATTTTATTTATTATATTCATGTATGAAAAAAACAGTATTATAGATATAATAGTATTTTTTATGATAATGTTTCAACCTACACTTACACACACGTCATCTAATGGTTAATGAACTTATTATTTCTATGTACAAGAAATTACTGACTCATTAAATGATGATTGTAATTTTTTCCATTACAACCTACGATCATGTCCATTATGTAAGAAAATATGGTTATATATGTTATATATTATATTTATTATTTATTTAATCCTCATTATTCCTTTTAAAATACAAATCATTTGACTTTACATTTGGGGTTATTATGATAATGTCTTTTGAGGAAGTGTGGACTACCACCCCCTCAAAGTGATGTAATTCGGTCACCCACTACATGGAATATATTAGAGATGGTTTTATAACAATTATATGTTATTAATAATTATAATTATAAAATAATAACATTATATATAGATAAATATATTAATTTTCATTCTCTCACACAATGAAAAAATAAAAATGGAAACAACGTTCATGTGTACTTATGAATTTCTGCCTCCATGGGCTGTGTATTCCATTTTGTACACCTATATTTAAAAAATTATAATAATAATATTTTACTTTATATACCTGATCTTTATATAATGATCTACATTTTTAGTTATTATATAAGTATATGGACAAATGATATAACAAATCAAGACACATGCAAAGAACAAAAGAGAATATTATACGAAGTGAAACCTTAACATATGATCCTTAGCAAGCAGGAAATATAATGTTATAATCCACCAATATTTGGTGTTAGGTATAATAATATTATTTTTCAAAATAATATTAATAAAACTATATTTTTTGTATAGGAATCTTATACGAGTTTAAAGAGGGTCATGACACAAGGTAAGATGATTTCATCTCACTTTTTATTCCCGTGATATACATGTAATATTCTCCACTCATTCCTTTTAAATTTTTTAAGTACTACTAATGATTTTATTAAATATATATTATAAAATAATTTATGGGTATTAACATATCATTGTTATGAAAATTCATTCATGTGTCTTATGTTTCAAAATATTCTAAATCAGAAAAAATGTTTTGTCTCAATTTTCCTTCTTTGAGACTCATGTTTTGTTATGCACCTAAAATATTTATCGAGGTGTATATACGACCATTATACAGGTTACATCATGAATATCCTTATATTAATTATATTTTAAGAAACTTTTAATTTATGTTTCTTACATGGAGACTATGATCCCAATTTACAATGATATAAGTGTTTATTGAGACAATTTCATAGCTTTTGGGGATTGTTTTCAATTATTAATCCATTGGAGAATTATTATGTTCTATTTCTCAAGAAATATTTTAATTATAATATCCTTTTGTTATTCGAGATATATTAATATTGTGTTACAATTTAATAATCTTTGTTAAATAAGATAGTTGATATAGTGTTTTTAAGAAATCCCGATATTACCCTCTCATCGATTGGAAATATGAGTTCCTTCTTAACCTTGTTTTATAAAAATGTTTTCCCAGAATATTCTACTAATATAATATGATAATTAAAATAAATAATGACTCTTCTTTATTTTATGAATTTTATCAATAGAATATTTGTCTCTCTTTCCGAATGAGGCAATTTTAATTCCTTTTTACCAGGAAAATTAAATGTTACTTTTTTACCTCGTATGTCATGTATAGATTTATTTTTCATCAATCCATTGAAGATTTATATTTATTAAAAGGTTATTTTTCATGAAAATGTTTTTAAAATATATTCACAATAAATATGGTTTTCAACAACATTTCATAATTAATTTATAAGTTTTCAAGAAAAATGTTTTATTAATTTTTTTCAAACATTTTTTTTATGTTTTTAAAGAAAATGATTTCAAAACCTTTTCATGATTCATTAATTAGTTTTCAAGTAAAATGGATATCAATATTATTAATTCATTATTCGTATGTTTTATATGTATTTTCAAGGAAAATGGATTTCAATACATTTCTATGTTTTATTTATTTGTTGCCAATTTATTTTCCTGGAAAATATTTTTTAAAACGTTTTCAAGAACTATTTATATGTTTTTAAATTATTTTCAATGAAATTAATTTCAAAATGTATTCAATATTTCGTTATAATTTGTAATAGTGATTTTGAAGAAAAATGATTATAAATTTTTTTGAATATTAATTTATAAGACTTTGAGGGAAAGAGATTTCAAATGATTTCTAGTATTCCTTGTATTTTTTAAATGTATTTTCGCGAAAAATGATTACCAAATGGTTTTATGAATTGAAAATAATTTTTCAAAGGGGAAGGGACCTTTTCCCCAAGAATTTACTTTGAGAGATATTTCCAAATTATTTTCTATATAAGATGATTTCTGTTAATGTTACTCATTCCCTTCTAGAAAATGATCTAAAGAATGGAATTATATCCATTATATGAATGAGTTAATCTTAATGTCATGTTATTTATTAGGCTCGTGTCTCTTTCTCATATTTTATGGTTATGAAATAAATTTCACATTCATGGGTTATATTTTTATGATATCCATTTATCTTTCACCAGTTATGCTTTTGATTAAATGATTATAAAACATTTCACTTCTCCATAGGTTATGATATGTTTACATGTTGGTGATACCCATTTTATTACATGTGTAAGGATATGATTGTTTTTTATTTTTTCTCACAAGTATGTATTATTTCACTTGTATAAGTTTATGAACTATATGTCACTTAAATTTATTGGGTAAAGATTTATATCTCATGAGATAGGCAAATATGGTCTTGGGAGTAAACCATGACTACTATGATGGCCATGAGAGTTAGCCATGACTACCAAGATAGTATGGGGAGTGAAATCGTTGTTCTATTATGGCCATGGTAATGACCCATTAATACCATGATGGTATTTGGAGTGAAATCATACTACTAAGATGTCTATTTCAATGAACCATGACTTTCAAGCTAGTATGAGGAGCGAACTAGTGAAATGAAGATTTCTATGTCACATAACCCTTACTACCAAGATGGTATTTAGAGTAAGGCCATGATATAAAGATGGATATGTGAGTGAAACATGGAAAACAATATGGTATGGGGAGTGATCACATACTACCACGATGTTCTTTGTAGAAATTCCTTGGTTACTATGGAAATGATATTATATGATTTTTTGTTTACCAAAATTTCTTATTTTATTCCCATGTTATGCTATCATGGATTATGTAATTTATTTAATTATTATTCTTGTATTACTAAATTTCAATCTTTTTTATAATAAAAGATATTAATAATATGATCTTTAAATATTAAACCCATGTTCCATTCCATCTTTTCATGTTATAATTAGGAAATTCCTTTACATAACCTTATTGACCATTTGAGATCACCACTTTATTATTTTTCTTGTCACCAGGTTATGATGTGTGAATTTAGGTATGTGTACTAAAGGTATAGATCATTATGGGAGTTTTTTATGTTCTTACACTAGGATATATGATTTATTACATGTTTTAAATGACACCAAACTATTATTGGCCTCACAAATGTATTTTTGTAATGAACTAAATTTTCATATAAAATGATATAATATACATGTATATCATGTCTGGGTATCTATAGATAAGATAATATCCATAAAAAATAAATAATAATAAAGGAGACAATATACTTAGGTGATTAATTTTGATTCATTATGATTTCTAAAACATTATTTCAGTGATAAATTAATTGAATTAATTCTCACAGACATCAAATTCATGATCATGTTGACGATTGTCATCATAACATTTTGAAAAAATTGATCTTACCTAAAGTATTTTTAAATATAAAGACATTATATAACATTTCCAAAACTATCATAGGTTCCAATATATTTCTTCATTGAGCCTTATACCAACCTGATGGATTTATATACTTATTTCCTGAGAGTGCTTCATAAGGGGAAATATGAATGATTGAGTGGACTATATATTTTTTGAAAAATCAAATTAAGGAATGTGGTGTTCCCAAAATCCTTTAAGATCCATATAATAAGAGATCAAATTATTATACATTATTTGAATGAGTCAAAAATACAATCCATATATTATTGGATTATATGTTGTTCTGAAACATAACTCTATATCAAGATTTTACAAATGACTTCACTAGAATATCACGCCAAACCTCATATCCCAATCACATAAATTAAAATTTTGTACCCCATGAAACCTTACCAGATACATAAATTATATTCTATAAATATTATCAATGGATAATTATTTCATAATGAAAATTAATTATACTAATTTATGATTTCAATATATATCCAATTAAATCCATAATTATTTAATCATTTTTTTCCTCATTATAGATATTCAATTATTATCCTTTAAAATAAGAGCATATAAGACCTTATTCACATTCCCATGGTTGTAACATTTTGAGTAGTAATAATATTTAATATTTTTCAACATTATTTATTGGAACATATTCATATATTTATGATTGAATATATCATTTAATCTTTTATTAGTAGTAATTATATAACAACATTCCTTGTAAATATAAGGGAACCCTAAATTTAATAATGAAATTAACACAACTAACTCCAATTCTTGAGTGGGTTAATTTTTTTCATGAACCATGAATTTTAATGAGGTAAAATTTATATCCATTTTAACAATCTTGATGATTTATCCAAATTTTTCTTTGATAGATCATTAAAATTTAAAATCCGTTCTCCATATATGTGTAATGTAAGAACAATTTCATCGATGAACCTTCCCTTTCTTTTGATGAAATATTATTAATATTTATTTGACTGGAGAAATATGGTCTTGTTCATGATCTCAAGGTTAGTTGATTATATGTTAATGATAAATTTTCAACAGATCAAATATAATATCCATCCAAACCAATAAAACGATTGATCTATGAAAAGAATTATTTTTATTCAACCTTCAATAACATATTTCTTTTACGGACACATGGATATAACCTCTCTTGTGTTAAAAACATAAAATTATAAATTTTATATCAAAAATTTAGAATTGGTAGATTTTTAAAAAAAACTATCTATCAGGGCCATAATTATAATCCCCATGTGATATTTATACTCTAACATGAAATTTAAAATTAATAAATATGACATCTATAATGACTTCAACAATCTCATCATGGTAATTTATAAAGACACCATTCACTAAATCCACAAATATTGATGAGGAATTAGTGTAATGAAATGGAATAACGATATATTTATACTGACCAATTTATATATGGAAAACTATCTTTGGTATATCCACCATATTGAACATTAATTAATTATATCCAAAACAATGATTAATCTTTTATATTTATTATCCACTGAGTAGTTGATCAATCAAGACATCAATACATGGTATATGGTACTTGTTATCCATTGTGATATTATTTATTTATTGATAATCAATATATGGTTTAATGAATCTATAATTATTAATAAAAATTAGGTTCAACCCAAATTAACTCACTTGGCTAAATAAATCACTTTTCATTATTCTATTTTAGATGATTCATTAACTATTGAAATTTAATTAGGCCCATTTTAAATGGAGTCATTAAAATAGGCATATCACCCTAGAGGTGTTATTTTGAAAAAAAAATACTATATTTTTTTGTATGATAAGAAACTATTATACAAAATCAAACAAATAATCAAAAAATATTTTTATATCTATGATGTTGATATTTTCTCCAACCATATCTGATTAACATAACATTATATTTAGAATATAATCTCATAAAATGGATCCAATTACCACTTAAATTTTATATTTATCATTTCACTAAAATATTATCATAGTTTATTTAGGAATATCAAATGTGAAATCCTTTCATTTGATATTGATGTGGAATTTACAAAGTGTAATCCAATCCATTGTAACGATAATATCAAATTAAACTGCTAAAAAATTATATGATTTTTAGGAACGAAATTACCACAAATAGAAACTTGAGAGGAATCCAAAACATGAGTTGAGATAATATTACGATTAATGGTTTTTAATGATAATTCCATATCTAATAATTGAGGATATCAATTGAAATTATTTTTGATTTTTTTGGATATTCATGAATTCATTTAACTATTCTCAAATAGGGTAATTTAATTTTTGAGAATACCTATAACCATCTAAACATTATCATTATATATTCAATATCTTAATAAAAAAATAATTGTTAGCATGACTATTAGGAATATTTTATTATAGTGATCAATAATGGAAATCATTCAAATGAAATATCAACAATGTTGACTTATTTTCAGTATCTGAAACAATTATATTAACCTTGTTCATCAATGATCATTACCTAATAATTAGGATTATATCCTATACAATGATTTATTAATAGGGTACTCACGAATGTATTCTCATCCCATTTCTCTAAGGTGACTAATACATTCTCTTATAAAAATATAAGTGACCCACAATGAACATATATTGATATTTCTACTTATTAAATTAATATTCTTTAGAAAAACATAAAGATACATTCTAGAATCAAACATGTCTCATTTATTTGGAAACATATATACAAATGAAACTACATTATATGTGTGATACATTATCACACAATATGTATATAATAACACATCACTTATTATACATATCATACTACACACATTTCCTTGTGACATGTTGAAATGAAACATAAGAAAGGGTGAGATCAGATTCCTAGTAACGGTGGACAAGGTAGATTTAAATTATCACTTAGACAAAACATTGGTATAAGGTTTCGATAACATTGAATAAAATTTAAAAACCATATACTTGAATCATATATCCAAATCTCGAATCATGTAATAAATCAAGGTATTTCATAAGACATGAATCATAAACGAATAAAAGAATATGATCTATGAGAGAATAACATGAGCCTAATACTAATATTTTTTTGAACATAAAAATATAAAATAATGTCTTTATTAGTCATTGATGATTTTCATGATTATTAGAGTGTAATTTTTTTACTTCTAAAACCCTTATAGAGGTTGAGGATTACTAACATGACTTTAATAGCTGATCGAGATCCTTATTAGACTAGGTTAACTCGATATTCATGTCTTATTTATCTAATTATATATTAATATTTATACAATTCATTGAAGATCAATGTAATTCCCGACCCACATGTCATGTAATTAAAATAGTATATTTTTATTCCAAAAGATCATAAAACATTCATAATATTGTAACATATAAAAATAAATGAGATTCATAAAAATTTAATCTTGTCATAACCTATTGAAATAAAATGGGTTTCATCGTAATTTCATTACTTTATCATAACATTACCCACATAAAATGATTGGGTTTTATAAACACCATATGATCACAAACATAAATTTTACATAAAATGAATAAGTATGGTTTCATTAGATTATATATGTAATAATGTTTAGGAAACATAAAACTAGGTCTTCGTATATATAAAACTAATTTAAATGATATCTTGTAACATTTAACGAGGAAAATAACTTTTCCAATTTTTAATAAATTATATTAAAAATAAATATTTCCAAAAGATTAAAAAGAAAATATTTAATCAAACATAAAATAAGAAACATTTAATATATTCTTCAATGAATACATTTTTAATGACGGTGTAAATTCCCATTCATGTTGTGTTAGTTAAAATAATGATTCCTTTTAGAATTTCAGTAACAATTCTAAAGATACATATTTTGAAAGTGCAAAAGAGATTTTTTTAAAACATTTTTTAAACATTAAAATTATGGAAAAAATTAATATAAATAAGACGAATGTAATATTAATAAAAATCATTATATTTTTTTAGAAAACACTAATATGGAAGAGGAAATATTTTCTACTGAATAGAGAAATAATGTTTGTTTTGGAATAAAATATTATTTTGTAATATTTTGTACATAAAGAGAGGAAGTTAATTTAAACCATCTAATATTAATAAATAACGCATGGATATATGAATTAAAGAAATTATAACGTGGTTTATTTTAAATTTTAACAACAAAAAGATAATATAAAACACTCATGATAAATAATGAGATTATAACTTAAATATGACACAATTTCAGTAACATTAGAATCTTAATACCCTTGAAAAAAATTATAAATATAGATACTAAAATCCATTTATTTTTCATAAAATTCATAGTATGTTTCATTCATGGGAAATATAAATGCCATATAAAATAAAAATTAAAGAATATTCTATGTGTCTCACAAAAATAAAATTAATACAAAAAACTATTAACACAAGTGATTCTTCCTTTGTTTGAGTTTAAAACTCCCGGATAATAAATATAAATTTATTATAAATATATTATAAAATAAAAATCATTTAAATTATTCCAAATAATATTTACATATAATTATTTACCATCTATTTATTAGCAATTCATTATTAAAATCAGTGTTCCAGGTGACATGTAGTTTGTTTTTAATGTATGTCTGTTTTGGTAGTATTTGTCTATATTCATTAATTACAGATCCATTATCATAGGAATTTTAATAATGATATAAATATCATATATAATTATTATATATATTTATATTTATATTTATATTCATTCATACATTTTTTAGATAGAAAATGAATCACACAGTTCGTGGAGATGGTAGGCCATACGTACGCAAGAACGCTATTTTAAATTTTCCAAGGATAGAATAGAAAAAATATTACACAATAATATAACATTTGTAGTATTAATATCATATCATATATACTGTTAAAAACCATCATTTTGAATATTCTTTTAAATTTTAAGTGAAAAATAAATCGCATCACTTCATGGAGGTGGTAGTTCACACATATAAATGAGAGACATTAACATTTTCTATTTAATGGGTGAAAAAAATGGTAGATGTTATATTATAATTATATAATTATAATTTTTAAATAAATTGTTTATCTATATATATATCTATATTAAATACATTACTATATCTATCCATGAGATTCAGTGATGGAAAATCAATTATATCGGTTTATATGGAAGTAGACCACTATAGACACGATCGATGGTTTGGGTTCCGATTTTATGGAAGAGGATATGGATATATGATATGTAATTAATACACTAATATATAAGAGTATCTAAGAAACAATTTTTTTTTATTTTATTACATTTGTAGAATATTTAAAACAGGTATAAGAAGAATTAAATAAAAACAAATAATTATGAACTATACCTCTTCTTTAGAAAATATCATCTGGTTTAAACCTACACCTTCCTAAGATTATGTTACAATATAATCAGGGACCATAACTATTGTGTAATTAGTTAGATTTTATATTTTGATAGGTATTGGTTGAACTAAAAGGCATCTGAATTGCGATAAAGAGATGATAGAGGTCTCCTTTAAAATTTAGTTGAATGAATGATTTCTAATTTTTCAAACTTTTATAATAATTTCATGTCAATTTCATGGTAAAATTCATCCAAAATAGACCATTACCAATAATATTATGATACAATTTCATAATATGTAATTTAAACTAAAATTATAGTATTTATTATGTCATTTAAACACAAATCAATTTTTGACACCTTGGTAAATCCACTTTGATGTTAATTGTGGTAACTGCCTTCTACTATTTTCAATACTCATTATGAAAAAATATTATCTATTTTTATATAATTTTAATTATTCTTTTTCCAAATATTTTATACATTTTACTAAATTAAATTAACATAATTTTTTCCGATTAATATCTTATTAAACCTAAAAAAGGATAAAAAAGACGGTTTCTAATAAAAATGATTTATTAAATAAAATATGTTTTATATAAAATTTCTACATCAAATGGATTCCAATTAACTTAAATTCATAATTAATATTATTATTGAGATATATTTAATTTATAAACAATTTTATAACAAAAATGAACCTTGTACAAGACTTAATTGAAAACAAAATATTAATAAAATTATCAATTTTTAGAATTTAATGAAAATTAGTCAGTTAAAAAAATTATGAAAACATCACTATAATAATAATTTTAAAAAATTCTTTCTCAAAATAATATCATTTATTTAAAATTATTTTTCAAAATTTTTTAATAATTAATTTAAAAATAAGTGCTTGAATTTCGACAAAACCTATTTTTTTAAAAAAAAATATATGTAGAAAACAAAATTTAATCATATATAATTCTTGTAAAAATTTTCGACAGATGATATAGAATTATACAGAATATATATTATAATATTTCATTATTAAAATTCACCAATTTTGAATAATGCAATTTTTAAATTTGAAGAAAACTATTGTGAATAAAAAAAAATTGCAGAAAAAAAAATTCATTTTACATTCAATGATTTTTAAAATAAATTTTATTTTTTTAATTACCAATGAATTTATTTTATACATGTGTAAAACATATTTCATTAATTATTTAGTTTTTTGAATTTTTACCCACCAATCAAATTTATAGAAATAATTGTCACATTAAATAAAAATATTATAATAATTTATCATTGTTCATTTATAGTCAATGTTACATGAAATTCATAAAATTAAACAAAACTAATTTATTTGAAAAAGAATCATAAAATATCATTCTGTTACATATTTCATAAAACTACCCACGTTCCCTTGACCTAACAAATAAGGCTAGTGAGATATTCTGGTTATGATGACCACATATGGGTTCTTTATCAGTATCCACATGGGATTAACCCCTATAAATTTCAACCATTATCAATTTATATCTCTCACTCAACATCAAAATCCATAAATGTGAATAATCCAATTTTAAAAAGCCATAAATTGGTAACATATTAATCAAATAATTAATACTAACGGATTATAACAAGAGAGGAAATTAATAAATTTCAAACCAAGAAATCAAGTAACATCAATATGAAATCAATCTTTTTTTTAAATCGAAAATAAAAATTGTAATCAAATATTATTACATTAAAATTTTATTATCAAAATTCAATACATTCCATCAAGACAAGTATTTATTTCAAATTTTACCTAAGTAAGTCCAAGTGAGTTTTATAATTAAAATTCATTTTGTTCATTTGAAACAATTGATCAACATGGTTTTCCATATTGAAAATGATAAATAAAAAAAATCCATGGAGGAACTTTTTATAATATAGAGAAATAGAAAATTCATTCATGGTAATTTAAAAAAAATTGTATCAAAACCATGTTGAAATTATTTCCCAAATCAATATATTTCATTTAAATCAAGGATTTCCACTTTAAAAATCAATATCGATCCTTAGATATCAATTTTACCATAAAAATTAAAAATGTCATTGAATGGGAATAAAATAAATCATTGAATTAAATATATAAATATATATATATATATATTAATACTTAATCCAAATCATAAAAATTAATATCATGATCAAAACAATTTTTTCAATTCCATGATTGATTCATAGAGAATATAATAATAATAATATTTAGAAGTTATTTTCATGGTCTACATTACAAAATGTTTTATAAAATATTAAAAAAAACACAAAATCACACACACACACACATACATATATATATAGATATTTTTAGACAAAAATAATTAAAAAATTAATGAATTGCATAGAAACACCTAGCTTTTGATTTTTTTTAAACTAAAAACCCATGAAGGAAAAAATAAATGGAACTGGACTTTCTTATACTAAAGATTTATATATAAAACTATTCATGAGAAGACACAAGAAAATTAGGATAGTTATGTTTTTAGTGCTTTTATGTTGTAAAACTATTATTTCATATTAATAATCCTATGAAATTAGAACAACCATTATATTGCCTCATTCACTAAAATTTCTTATGTGGATGATTTAAATCATTAGAAACATGGGAAATAATAATTAAAAAGTGTTAGGGAATAATTTATCATAGTTTATTAGATTTAAAATCCCTGAAATATAGAAAGAGTTCGATATAATGGATGAATAAAAGAAAAATCGGGTTTAAACATTAATTTTCTAAACAAGGTTGATGCATAAGGGAAACATGGTTTTCCATTTCCTTACTCATATGTGTCATATATTGGCACACAGTTTTCCCTTACATAGTGGCTAAAATCACTAAATTGATTATACTCGAGTGGTAGAGTCTTCTTCATGGCATCAAAGAGACCCATGTTCTTATTAGTGTGGGTGTGAGTTTTTGGGTTACTATAGAAGTAATGTAGCACGTATTGTTCAGTACTATAGAAGCTAACACAATTAACCTAATTTGGGGATTCGGGCCACCATTTTTTTCCTACGCGTCTCAGGGCCGTCAAGCCACAAAATGCATTTGGGCCATTGGGACTTCGGGTTGTAGGTCCTTCAATCCACCAATGGCCTTCGGGCTACATGGATTTTGGGACACATAAAAAAATCAAGAAGCACAAGCTGACAACAAAGAAGTAGGACAATATTTGGATTGAGATAAAAAATGGTATCCACCAGAGTGGAGCTAACTAGATTATAAAAATGAGAGGGTATTGAAACATCCAGTATGACCAGTAACCATCTAGCTCTGCATGGGGCAATACTAGTTGATCAGCTATGTATGGTGGGAAGACATGTGCCTTCATGATAGAAATTCTTGGGAGGGTTTCATTCAACGGTGTTAGGTCATGGGAATCTAAGGTCATGTATTTTGTTCTATATAATCTATTCTCAAGAGAAATACAGGTCTGGTTTGGGTTACCCTTTAACCCTCAAAAGAGGTATTATCCATAAATAACTAAAAATGGAGTTCAGGACATTCGGGCTAGTGGATAAACCCTCATCTACCCATACACAACTATATTTTTTCCCATATGAAGCATTTAGAGACATATAATTGACCTTATATAGATCTAAGATACCCTTATAGAATATATAGAAACATGACATTACCCATTTGAAAAATACATAGTTCACTTATGCTGTATCTTTATTTCTGTTGGTACACAGACAATGTACCCTTATGTAAGTTGATACCCTTACACAATGCCCATATTTTACCCTAATAAAATCTTTTTTACCATTAATCTATGTATTATTACTCTTATAAATTGTATAAAGGTGGTAAATTACCTTTATGTTACACTATATTACCCTTACACAATGTATATTCAATGTTATTTACAATTACACAACATAGGGACACACCCTATTACTTTTACACATCCCTTATTAAAACATACATACCCAATCCAACTTAATGAATAATGTAGTTAGAAATAAATAACTCCAAATGAACACCCTATGTGTTTTTAGAAGGTAATATATCTTATATACACCCTATACCATGTGTCTAGGTAAAAATAAACATAAAATTTATTAATTTTTTTATAATTGTGTTACAAAATAAAACCAACATGAGGTCAAATTATAATAAAAATGTGGATGTTTTAGTGGACTAGTATTGTTCGTGAATGCAATATGGATAGTTTTCATCTTTATTTTATTCATAAGTAAAAATCAACAACATACTCAAAAAATTCATTCAAACCATAGTTGGAGCAAGATTATTATTTCGGATAATTATTTCATAATGATTAATAGAAAATAATACAATTCGTATTATCTTCTAGTCGTGTTGGATCCCCTTTCGGCTTTTTATTGAGAGAATATCTCCCACTAATTTTGACATTTATTATCCCTTCGGTCCCTTAAGGATTTATGGAAAACCTTTATCATACTATAAGAAATTAATACTTATGTTTCTATTATCTGAGGTGAAACTTCATTATATTCTAGAGAAACAATATCATTTACATCAAAAATATTTATGTTCTTGTAAAAAAGTTAAAAATAATATAGAATAATTATGTCGATTAATAAAGAGTCATCTGATCCCTCTAATACAATGTATAAATACCATAGGGTTATGTAGTCTTCCTGAGGGGGATAAATCAGGGAATATAAACTTTTATTTATTATTATCATGTTAAAAAATCCCTTAATATTGATTAACCCAATTTATAGGATAGGATATATCATCCTTATAAAAAAGACACTCACCACCTTTCTTTAATTAAATTTAGATCATGTAAATTACACAACAGACATTGATTTTTAGATGTTTTGGCAGAAATTATACTTTTTTATATGTTGGTTATAATTCCAAAATTGGATTCTCTAATATAATATCAACCATAAATTATGAGTGATAATTGAAGAAACCACCCTAAACCATCAGTGTTTTCCATAAACACATCTTTCAACTGGTTATACATCCCAGCCTTTGAGCCTCTTCAGCATATTTTCATACACCTATTCTGCCGATATGTCATCAATAGTAACTTGTATAATAAAACTGTTGTTCTTAGGGTAATATCCATAGTAATCCTAACAGACGATTCTTAGTCATCCCTTTAATATTCACCTACACTCTACATGAATGGAATCCCAATCATCCTTTGAGTATAATGTTATTCTGGGTCATCTCACTAAATTGTAATTAATAATCCATTACTTCGATAAATATAATCATCATGTTGGAAATGACTTCCTCCTTCTAGTATTATTGAGTTGGAGATCTCCACATTACTTAAACCCATCAACCTATAGACTCTTCAAAACCACCCCTTATGAATTTTACATGATCTATAGAAATATATACCTCTATTTATTTAAAATCAATATTTCCCCATTTTTTATCTTTTTTTAAAAATAGGTGAATTCCACTTTATATATGCATGAAACCTCCTATTTCTTTACTGAATATATGGGATTCAGTTTGAGCTTCCAAAAAACTCAACTGTTCAATTAACCAACATAAATATAATTTTATAAATTTAATGATTTGAATAACTATATAACTCAATTTTGACAGTCATCGACACATCCATAAATCATTTCCACATTCACAATCTATAATTTTTAGAATCTAATTCATTGAATTTCCATATTTGCATCATGAAAATATCTGACATTACAACCTTGTATGGTCCTTCAAAAATTCTCTTGATAAATCTTTTTTTGATAAATGAAATGTACATCTACAATTTTTTTCTTATGTATTTAAAATTTCAATGACCCTTTTTTACTTTGAATATTATCCACCAATATTCACGTTCTCCAGCTCACCTATAAATTTTCAAAAATGGTGTTGTATTACCTTCACCACATCATCATCTAACATATAATTTTAGTAATTCCTTTGGTATGGACATAAATAAAATATTGTGTTCCTTTTTGAATCCCTTTTATTAAACTCGCTACGTGCCTTAAATATTTAACCTTCCAAAAACTCTTAAAAACCATCATAGTTTTTTAATCCAAAACACCCTCAAAGAATGTAATTCTTGAAATGATTTTTAATAATGTTCTTCTAGATATCATATCATTGGAATTTAATTAATTTTGATATATAAATCATCATAAGAATTAAAAAACCTCATTATACATTTTGTTCATATTTTTCTTTATCCTTATATTTCATCATTTTACATTAACTTAATACCCTCATGATTTAATCCATGTATCCCCAAATTTCTATAATATATAATTCTTAAATTAAAAATAATATTTATCACATTTTAGTCAGCTACCACAATTATGTTACATCAATGATCCAATAACATTGAATCATCTAAATTAATATTTAGAACATTCATTGGCATAAGTTTTATAGACCTTACATTATGAAAAAGTCAACATTTCACTGTACAACTACATAAATTTTATCTGATGAAGTTAGTAAGAAATCTATTTTAACTCTCCATCCGGATTCCCATTCTTGAAATATGAACATTTTAATAGTTCATAAATCTCATATTTAATTAACAAATCACTATGTAGATATATTTCATAAAATTATTTTCAGCGTATGATTTTCTGGTATACATCATTCCTTTCAGTATTTAGTTACTCAAATATTAATTCAATGGTCTTTTCTAAAGACATACATTCTACTCATTTTCTAATGGTTTACCTTTGGGGTTAGATTCATTAAAATATTATCAATATTCTTCTAAATCTACTTATAACTTTCTACGTCAATTCTATATGATATTGACCATGATTATTTATCTTTTTGTAGAAATGAAAAGTATTATGGATATTGCATAATAAATTAACTAATATTACTGGATACATAGATATATTATTATATCTGTGTTTTTATAATTCATTGATTAGTTGAAATAACCATAATTAATCATTATTTCAATCAAATAACTTCTAGAAATAGATATTGTAACTTTTTAGCTACTCATTTAATTAGTTATTACATATAGAACATGTTATCCCAATATAATTCCTCAATGAAAATGATTGCAATCTTTTTTAACTTAAACATACTTATCATATTGTCAATAAATTATTAAAAAAATAATATAGACTCATCATCTAATGGGAACATTTTTTATCTGAATGTTTTATCAAATTGATTGAAAAATGAATTGGTACTGGAAGTAGAGGAAAAATAAGTACAATTAAGAACATTTAGAGTATATGTTTTTGGTATATTTCATGAAAAAAATTATATGTTTTTCCCATTGAAAATATAAATCTTGAACAAGAGAAAATTCGTCAATCTAAAGAAAATATACTAAAAATATCATGATATATCTAGTTAACATGACTCAATATACATGTTATTTCCTAATATTATTCATTGATGATCAGATTTAAATAAATAAGATTTATAATGTCTTAAATTTTAGTAAAAAAAATACCATGTCCTAATTTTTTTCTATGGTTATATGAAATTTATCTGCTAAATAAAAATAATTTTATATAATTTTCAAATTTCCTATATTCTCAAGAGGTATTTGAATATAATGTCAACAGGTATCATCATGATTGAATATAATTACGAAAATAATAGGAAATGAACAATTTATAACTTCCCACTTGTTAGAGATTTTGAAAAATCACTTTTTTAATTTCATTCATGGAAGAAGGAAATGTATTCAACAAATGAGAAGTGGAACTACTTAATAATACTAATGGAAAGGAAATAATTAGGGTTACTATTTGATTAATTTTATGATTCATGATAATGATAATATTTTTCCAATTTCATGGTTTTCTGTATTGATTAATTTTCAACGATTAGAGTTATATTAATCCTTAATCAATGAATTTAATGAAATATGGTAATTAGTATATAGTATTTTTCAAATTTCATGTTTTTTATGGATTAATTTCTTATGATTATCATTCTGTAAATAATTACCCCAAGAAGTCGATGAAATATGATAATGAGTATCGTGAAACATTATACTCCTGGTGAATACTTATATATTAGATACCAAGAATGATTTATAAAAAACATAGATATGAATGAGCACATTAATTTAGGCAATGACATTAATTATGTGAAATAACATTCCAAAATAATATATAAATTATTATTTTTCAATAAAAATATCATTTTTCTTTTGAAAATTTCCACTAAGAAATATACATAATTTTAGGTCATGGGTTATAATAAATCAGTAACTAAGAATATATAGGTTTTTCTATTACAATAATTTTTTCTTATTCTTGGAATGGATTGACAATAATATTATAGGCATACAAAAAATATTAAGACAAATTTAACTAAACCAAACCAAACACAACATAATATAAAATTTTATGTAAAAAATATATTCCATTATAAAATCTAGAAATTAATAATGAATATATAAAATAGAATATCATGGATATCATCCTCTTTGGAGAAAAAGATACAATAGAGATGTATGATGTATAAATTATAAGTTATTTTTAGTATATATTAAAATATATTCACTTCTCTCATAAATATAAGACGATTCAAATTACTTTGAATGTTTTTTTGAAATATAATTATATAACCAATAAAACATATAAAATAGAGATTGATAAGGAAACTAATCTAAATAAGAATATGATAGATCTCATACAGATGGATTTTTTATTCTTTTTATAGGTACTGTTATCTTGAATTTCAGCATACGATATAAAAAACACTAATAGATTAGAACAACAAGCTTCTATCAATAATACTGATATATCTACATTTTATCGTGTGATGCACACATCACCTATTATTTTAATATTATTTTTCATTTTTCACAGGACATCATTGGATTCTTAAATAATGGCATCGATGTATAATTTCAATTGATAAAAAAATCAAATAAATTGAATTTTTTAGGATGCAATGATATCTCAAAATATGTTTTTCATTGGGATTAAATGTTTTAGAGTCTTTGGATATAAAATATCTTTGATAGTGACATATTATACAATTTTCATCACTAGTACGATGAAATAAATTGATTGACACTTATTATAACATATAAAATGATATCCAGTAGTACCATACAATGATTATATCATGTACTATAATGTTTATATGTCTCAAAATATTATATGGATTCATTATTCCATTCCATTAATTTTTATAATTCAATGAACCATAAACTATTCATTAATTATGCACGTAATACCAATGATATATTTCAATGATATAAATTATTTTTTAAATTTATGGAAAATATAAAAATTATTAATATGGTATCATAAAAATAAATGGATATATGAATGAAATTATATATATAAAAATAAAATATATATTTTTTCATATATTTATTTCAATCATTTGATGATAACCACTTAGAAATGACTTCATACATATCATCTCCAATAATAATCCACCAACTATTGAATAAAAAAAATTAATCTAATTCTTTGTATTCCAAGGACATAAAAACATTTATTTTTGGTTAATAAATAAAACATTAAATAAATCTGAAAAGGTGGAATGAAAACATTTACATTATAATGTAATCATAGGACTATATTTATAGGCCTTATTCACTAATAGAGGATTCTCCTCATGTTCTATTGATTAGAAAAAAATGAATCGAATAATTTCACATTTATATTATACTACCATAACATAAAATATTTATTTCATGTTATCATTATACTATTCAAAGATCATTTTCCATTAAATAAATTTTTAAACAATCTAATATAAAATTAAAATGAACTGGGAAATGATTTCAAAATGAGAGAATTGGGAATTATGCTTAAAATTTTGGGAAAATTGTTAATTAATGAAAATAAAGGGTCCATTCATTATTCAATTACAAATAAAAGAAATATATTAAAAATAATTAGTTGGTAATAAGATAATTTTTTTATGGAATGGAAATAAAATATTTTTTAACTCATGTATAAGATGTTGTATGAATGTTAATATCCTAAAATAATAATGTTCTCAATGATCTTTCAAGAATATTACATCACAAATGAGATATAATATATTTATTATGGATAGACATATTCATTTATAACTTGATTTTTTTCTTATTTGTTTAATCTATTAATCAAAAATAAAATCATTAGTTACCAAAATAACTTATAATGATACGATAATATATGTACGCATATTCAAAAATATAATCATAATTATATAAACACAATAAAAGTTAGAATAAATCATTTTATATATCTTATTTATTTCCATTAATTCAATTTTATAGAGTCATATTCACTATTAGTATATTAAAAAATTTCCCAATACATAATGAAATAATAAAAAATCAGGATTTTCAGTGACTGGTTATCATAAAATTGACACATTATTTCATTAAAGTGCCTATTAGACATTTAAATTTATCTAAATTTCATATAATCTTTATTTAATTACATATAATCTAAATAATTAATTTTTTAGAATAAATATCCCTTATCTTGAGATATATTGATTATTGGGATTAAAACAAATTTTTACAAAAAAGAACTTTTCCATTTAATTTTTTGTTTTAATAATAAATTATATTCACGCACATGTGGAAATTGATTAATGAAAATATTTTTATATATTTTTAATAAGGGGTTAGTTTTTTATTTAATAGTTCACTTTTATTTTTGATCATTATGAATAATAAATGTAGTAAATAATTATCGCTAATATATGGGTGAATTGGGTTATTATGGAAACAAAAATGTAATCTGTCCTAAAAAATGACAAAAAAATGACTTTATTTTATTGAATAATTTTTTTGACCATAAAAATCAAGTGATAAAAAATGTATGCATTTTATGACACTTTATTTTGATAATAACCTTAATATAATTCTAAATATATATGAATAATTTTACTCTCATATTTTAATAACTATATTTTTTTCATTGGGGTATGATGTGGTTTTGTTCTATTATACACGGTTATTCAAAATATATATATTTTTTTAGTCATGATAATATATTTTTATTTTATAGTGATGAAATTATTTCAAAAAAATTGTAAAAAACACAAACACAACTCTTCTAAAAAGAGTAGATAAATCATGTAAATTGTTTTAAAACACTAAAAGTAATATTTTATAGTTTAGTTATTTTGTCTTACTAATATTATTGTTGATCATAAAAATTTTTATATTTATTTATTGTTTATATTGAAATTAAAATTTTTTCTTCATGAAATTAAATTCTAATTAATTGTATATTTCCAAATAAGACATTAATTATAGTTAATAATAAACAAAAATCTATTAAATGACTTCAAATTCACGAAAATCCTATAAATTATAAGTAAATTAGATATGTTTTAATGTATCATCTTTGGTCCATTTACGTGTAAATTTCCTTTTTATAGTTACATTCATGACCCATATTTTTTAATAATCGTTGAAATCAGGGTAATCATCATAAGGTTTAATATTGGTGAATATAAAGTTATATTGGTGAAAAGATAACATTTAAGAGTCCAAATTTTATAAGATTTGATGATTTATATTCTACTTAATCACAATTTATAATTTATTAATATTGTATCTTTTCCTTGAAAAATAATTTACATTAACTTTATAATTAATAAAATTCTTGGAGTGACTCTCCCCTCACTTATAAATGTTGACCAAATATCTTATCTTCCTTTCACCATTTTAGAACTCATCTTCATAAAATACCTAGAAACAAACCATCATAAAATACCTATTAATTTTTTGAAAGCCTCATATTATAATAATATATTCATAAGAATTAAATTTATATAAAATTAATGTGATTATTTGAAGAAGTTTTATAGTTCCAATCAATCAATTTTCATTTTATTTCAACTTATACCTCATTCAATATTATTCACAATTTATGAAATAATAACAACAGTAGGCATGTAATGATATTTTAAGAATTTATATTCATAACCTATATCAATATATTTATTATATAAAATAGAAAATTAAACCATATTTCATGTGTATAGTAGACTACCACCTTGCGAACCAATGTAGATTATTTTAGAACATCATGATTCATTTCTCCATATTATGTATTTAATATATGTATATATATATGATTTTAATGAAATATTTTCCATTTAGGAAAGTTAATAAATAATATATTTTCTTACCATTCTATATATTGAAAAATGATAACTTAGTTTGGGCATACATGTTGATTACGTCGGTAATGATGTGATATTATTAATTTTTCTTGAAAATATCACATAAATAAAAATAAAAATTTATTTAACGAAATAAAAATATCTTTTTGATAAAATAACCATTCTATGATGATAAAATAATTCTTCTATCCATCTTTTTCATTGAATAATGGAATAGTTACTCATGTGAATGTTTTCCCAATGATCTACATGACCGAAACATAGCATATTTTTCACAACCTTAATTATTGGAAGGTATTAAAATTTAATATATATATATATATATATATAATTTAATTATGTAAATATTATTAAGATATAGGAGATATAATAATTACCATTTTGACAATAGTCATCTTACAGATGTAATTTTCAACAAATGAACCAAATATCATCCATAAAACCATCAGGAACCCAATTAATTTTTCAATTGGATATGAAAATGGAATAAATAAAATAACTAGAATAATAAAAATTTAACATTTCTTAAGAAATTAAATAATTATCATATAATTATGAATCATGAATATATATATATATATATATATATATATTATGTCATAATTTGGACTCGATGTAAGGGACACTTTACATTAAAAACTCATTTTAAAATTATTAATTATTTATATTGTAAGTATTTTTATTACATGTCTATATTATTAAATATAATATATAGATGGATATAAATTACTTATAATGGTAAATTTATGTTTCAGTTTTATATTTTTTAAAAATATTTCTATTTATATATAATATATTGAATAATATTATTTTAATTATAAAAAGGGAAAACAATTTTTTATTTTTAACATATACAACATTAATGGTTTTACCTAAACCACAATTGTCATTTGATTTTTTTATTCTATTATAGTATACATTTATTTAATCAATAAAAAACCTTCTTTCGTTTTTTCGAGGAATATTACGTTTGAATATTTTTTAAAGTAAATTGATATATCAAAATTGGAAAATTGTCTATTATATGATAAAAGTTATATTTTTAGGTGTTTGATTATGGAAATGAAATATCTTAGGTGTTTCATTAATTTTATTATATATATAAATTTTTTTATGAATTTTGGGGGAGCTCTATAATGATCTTATGATATGTGAGCTCAATAGTTATCTCTATATAATTGAGTAAAAATTATGTTTTATAGATAATTTTGAGGGAAGTTGAATTTGTATATTATTAAAATTTTATGGATTCTGTTAAGGGTTGTTATAAGGGTTATATGAATATTATTTCTCAAGTGTCACAGATATATTTTTTATGATTTATGTTGATATTTCATGTATATGAAATGATTTCAAAAGGTAACTTGATGATATTTTGATTTAATCGAAATATGAGGCCCATAAAAAGAAAAAATGCATGGTTTTGAAAAATGTTTTTCATGGGTTTCATATTTCTTTTCAAAACATATGTATTTTATTTTTTTAATTCATGTATTATTATAATGTTGATAATGAAAATCATTGGGTAGTAAATCTAATTTTATGTGAACGTAGTGGATTATTGTATATGAAAGTTTATTATCGCAATTGAAATGTCTCTTTTATTATCTCATGAATTTATAATGGAATATCATGTTATATTTTTAATAACCATAATATAGTTTTTTTCTCATATCAAATTTTAAAATCATTTCCTATGGTTTGAGGATGATTACCGAAAACTGTGAAGTGATAATCTATGACATGGATATTTGATAGAAAATAAAACATGTTTTATAATAAATTTCTTATAGTGTGGAAAAAATTGATAAACAGTGGATGTGTTCACATTTTAATACATGATATTTTTGACATAATACTTCAAAAATCTAAACTTAAAATATTTAAATATAATATATTGTGAAAGATTTAAATTATGGTTGTTTAATACCCTTTCCTTATTGTAATTAATAGTGGATTTTTGGATATTTTTAGAGGATATGATTATCTATTTATATACATTTAATATTTAATGATTATGATATAATGTATATAAAATTTATACAATACCATATTTCTTACTCAAAAAATGTCTGTTAGAATGGTTTTTCATAGAGGAAAAGTGAATCTGATGTTGGAAGGAGAAATGGGGAAATATCATCGCAAATTAGAAACATGGAATATATTTAATTAGAGCAGACTACTTTTTCTTATGATGTTTTAGTTTAAGAAAACAATAAATGTTGGTTGTATCTATATGATATTGAAACCATGTTAAAAATAGAAAAACATCGCAATTGTTTAGCATTTCATAAAACATAAACCTAAGGAACTGAGTTGATTATTTTTCCATGTGATACCTTGACAATGGGATAAAACCTTAGAGAACATATTTAGCTTCATGCACAGATAGAATACCAATATGGTAACTCTTTATATTTACTGTTTTGAAGGTGATGTATACTAGTTGTGATAAATTTCTAAGAATATCAATGAAATAAATGAAATTGATAACATAAAATGGGATGAATTTATTAATATTTTACATCAAAAATATTTTATTATGAGATATTTTAATGAGGATGGAAAAATAATTATTTTAGTTGAGACAAATGGTTTGTCACGACCCATCGTTGGGGCCCGTGTCGTGACTACCCCATGCCCGCCTTCCATAGGCCAGGGGCTGGCGACTAGCACCAAAGGCGTAAATCCCGTTAACTAGGAAGGCATTGCCTTTATAAAAGTAAACAAAACACGACAGAGTACAAGCGGAAGTAATATACTAAGTACAAAAGAAAGTGTTGAAAAGTAAATGGGCTAGAATACAATCCCAACTGAAAAGTACAACTACAACTGAATGAAATTACAATAGAAAAGACATGAAACTGGAAGAATAGAAGCAGCTCCTCGGTCATCCACCTCGGATCCTACCTGAAGGGTATGTACATATAGTGCAGCACCTGGATCATCCACCCTGGATCCTAACTAAGTGTAGGAATAGATAGCCTTCACAATGCTCTCACCCATCTATCTCTTCTGAGTATCGTCCCGTTGTGAAGTCCACCTCTAGATACTAACTCATCATGAGGTCCACCTCTGGGTACCGTCCAATCCTCGAACACTCGTCCTCTATCAGCTCTGCGCATCATCTTCAACCAACCCAATGAGGTGCGGGCATAGCCCGTGTAGGGTTGAGTATACGATCCTCGGTAGGGACCCCGAAACCCTCAAGTTCTCACTAAATACAACAAGGATAACCACAATGAATGATCTCAATAGATAACCTCTACTTAGGTATATGCCCATACATATACGTAAGTTATCCAGTAACCCATCTCAATCATGAGGAAGAAACAAAGGTTATTGACTCAGCTCAAACTAGGATTTTATTCATGATGTCGAAACCACAGCTGCTGGAGAACTCCACCTCTGTCAAGTAAAATGGGCCTGCCGCTACAATGAAGAGCGCCCCACTAATCTTGGACTACTAAAGTACTCCACCTATCGAGTACTCTGGGCCTACCATTGCAACCAAGCGCATCCAACCATGGTTCTGCCGCTACAACCAAGCCCACCCCCTCATAGCCTACAGAAGTACTCCTTATGTCAAGTAACGTGGGTCTGCTACTACAACCAAGTGCACCTCCACTGTGGGTCTGCTACTACAACCAAGAACACCCCACTGGGCTATCTGAATCACTCTGAGATGATCGATCAGCAGTCGTCAAGTATCATCCAGCTACTAGGTCTCTGCACTCTTCTAGCTCATCACCGAGAGGGTCCGCTCCATGAGATACCGGTCGATACTCCAAGTATCACAAGGTTCTACGAAGAAGTATCCCAAGGGTCAGCCTCATCATAGGATACTCAACAAAACAGACGACATGTCAATTGGATGCCTGGTCTATGTTTTATTAGCCTTTTCGTCCCGGGGGCCCAGTTGGTTTCGTGTACGAACCAACCTGATCGTATCTCAACTGTACCCCGAACTCTCATAGGGTATACTCATAGGGACTGTTTTTCAACGTGATCACCAATGACGCTGACGGTTCGTCAAACGGATGTTCGGTCTGAATGTTATCAGCTTTTCCGTTCCAGGGGCCTGGTTGGATTTCAGGTTAAACCCAACCCGACCACTATCAAACAGCGTCCAATCCTCAGGTGAATTAGTCTAGAAGGTCTGTCTAATCAAGAGGAATCCAACAAAGTCGACGACACGTCTACCAGATGTATGGAGCTCATGTTATAAGTGTTTCCACTGTGAGGGCCCGGTTAGTTTCGTGCTCGAACCAACCCGAATGTACCCAAATTTCTCTGAAACCTTGACTGTAATATACCGAAACGAACATCTCGATCCAAGGATAGCATCGCAATAGACGCTGCGTCGATCAGAGGTTTGTAACCCATGTTATTGGATTTTAAGCGAACCTGTCCGGTTTTAGGAGGTCTTGGACCCGGCCCGACCCGGCCCGAGACCCTCAGGGTCGGCCCGAACCAGGGTCGACCCGCCGGGTCTGAGTCCGGACCATTAGGGTGCAGCCCGGCTTTGTGGGTGCGGCCCGTCCCAACTGGTGCGGCCCAGCCTAGCCTGGAAGCCAGTTGGCCTGGCGCTAGCACGACCCACATGGCTTGACAGCTCGGCTCGGCCGAGCTGTCACCGAAGGGGGGGGGGGGGGGGGCGGCCCCCCTGATTGAAAAACTGTGGGTCATGTGGGGCCGCTCCTTTGGTCAATCAGGGGTTACGACCCCTAGTCTCCCTCTTGAAATGGCCGGACCGGTTCGGCCGGACGGTGCTTCCGCCGCGGGACACAGCGGTCCCGCCCCTCTGAGGTGTCGGGGGCCAGCGATTCCGGCCACCCCGCCTTGCTCTGCCGCGGCATTGAGCCACGGCCTTGTCCGACTGGCACGACGCGACCTTTCCATGCCCCTCAGCCGTGGCCTCGCTCCGGCTGCGGCCCTTCGTGGTTCTCCGGCGCCGCGCAACGGTGCCACGCCCCTTCACCACGGCCCGACTCCGTCCACGGCTTCATTTGGCCACAACGGCGCGGTGCAACGGCACCCTGCTTCTTCGCCATGTTGCTTCCTGATTTTGCACGGTTCCATTGCACCACGCGGCCTTCATTCGAGCCATAACAAAAACAACATCGAAGGGGGAGGAGGGTTGGCCTTGTTCGTGAGGTCTGACCTCCTTCCATTATTATGATAACAGGCGGCCCAAAAATAAAGACGAAGAATGGAAAAGAAAAATACATGAACGTCAAGTTAACCCCTACTTGGATATTTGACGTCGCACGTCGGGCGTCATGGAGAATGGCGTCGGATGGGTCGTACGTAGATTACGTGGATGTTGGGGTGTGTTCGAGGAGGAAACTACGTCTCCTCACTTGTTTTAGGGATGAAGAAGGAAGGTACATTGTCGTTGGCGATGATCACCGCTGTCGATGACGTCTCCCTTGTCGTGGAGGAAGAAGAGGATGAAGAACCATGATTTCCGAGTCGGTGTTCTTCGTCGGAGCCTTGACGTTCTTCGCAAATAAGATGAATTTCTTCAAAACCGCAAGATTTCTCTCCTTGATTGCACACAACAAATCCACCACAATAAAATAAGACCTTGTCTTATATTATTCACACACATACGTGTCAACTTCAATTCGAAATTCATAATGAATTCACAAAATTAATTAACACGTACTGCCCAATTAATTAGGTGTTTTATTGGAATGTATTTAATGTTGAAGAAAAACTGCTTAAGTTGACTTGACATTAAAACGGGGGTGCAGATGAGTTACGAAATTAAAAGTGAGAGGGTGATTAAAGGGGAGTTAGAGAATTGAAAGGTGGGGGATCGGCTGGGCACCACCCCAACTCCCTTACATGGATGTAAAACACAAATAACAAAGAAATTAACTTGTGACACAACATAATTTCACTTAAACAGCCTAGTAAATAAATAAAAATAAAATAATTATATTTTTATTCCTCACTTTTTTTTACATCACCACCAAAGCAAATGAACCTTCAGAAAAGGTGTTCCTAAACAATTAATGGCCCTACGATTGCATCGGTGCCCTTAGATTTCAATTCCGAGCACCGGATTAAAAGTTTGAAAAACCTGCTCGTTCGTTCACTGAACGTACCCGAGCCTATATTCAGAAATTGATTCCAGGCACACCGGGCCTTGGAATCTGGTGCCGTCAGAAACTATGTACTCGTAAAATTTCAAAAAAATTAAGAAAAAAATTTCATTGAAATTTCCGGGTCTTTACATTACTCCCACCTCAGGGCTTTACGTCCCCGTAAAGCTTTAACATAAACTAGGTATACAAATGTGGTACATAGCACACATCTAAGCCTTCTTCTCCCATGTGCTCTCATGGAGGTTACCATACTACCAATGAAAGCACATAATAGGAATCGAATTTCCTCATAGGATCCACTCTTGTCGATCCTCAACCTTTACTGGAACCTCGCAAAAGTCACCCCATCACCAAAGTCCAGCTCCCCATGGTCGATGATATACGTCGGGTCAAGCACGTATCTCCTCAGTTGAGATATGTTGAAGTCGTCATGCACTTGGTGCAACTGAGGTGGATGTGTCAAGCGGTAACCCACCTCTCCTACCCTGCTGAGGACCTTGAGGGATCCGATGAAGCATAGAGATAACTTTCCCACTCAGCCAAATCTCCGTAATTCCACATCGAGGTGAGACCGGTAAGAAAAACGTGGTCGCCATCCTCGAACTCTAGTGGTCTCTACCTCCTGTCAGCATAAGACTTTTGTCATCTCTGACCTGTCTTCATCTGCTCATGGATGACCTGAACCTTCTTTGTCGTGGCCTCGACCATCTATGGTCCCACAAGTGCGGCCATGATTTCTTCTTTGTCGATAAGGGAAATCCGGTCTCATCCCCTGGATGAACCACGTTCTTTGCCTAATACAGTCAGTCCTGTCATGAATGATACTAATTCATGCCATGGATGACATCGTAAGGCCTCAACACTACTACCAAGAGATCCAACCATTACTCTCATCTCTAAGGGTTGAGTCACACTGTCTGCATCAGCGTGAGGTAACTGGGTCTCCTCGAGTAGGAATCTCAAAAGTGAGGGTCAAGTCAACAGTTTTAACCGGGACCTCTCAGTACTCAAAAAGGAAGGAAGCAAATGTCTCAAGGAAAAGTTTCTTTTATTACTACATCACAAAGTAAAAATAAATACAACAATGACAATAAGGAAACTATAAGCACCACGATCAAAGGTCCCATGCCTCGAACTAGTCCTGCTCTTGTCTTCCAACTTCTGAAGCTCTGTAGTCGTATGATTCTACTTCCTGAAGCTGAGATCTCCCATGTCCACCTGTTCGTTGCGGTCGGGGTGGACCTCCTGGTGGTGGTGGTGGCAACACCTCGAAGTGTTGTCCACCTCTAGCTAAAAAGAAAACTCCCCTATCTCGGTCTCCTATTCCTTGCGGTCCGCCTCTATAGAACCTCTGCCTCTGCCTGGGAGGTCCTTCATTTATCTTCTGGTCATCTGTATGGCGGGTCGGACAGTCACGTGCCATGTGACCAACCCCACCAGAAGAGTAACACCGCCCACTCCTGGTAAGTCTCACTCCACCCCGGGTGCCGCACACACACCATATTTTGTCATGCAGTCGACCACCTATAGGTATGGTCCTCTTATACCTTTGCGTCATCTGTCTACTTCCCGCTGTAGAAGAATCTACCACATGCCGGCTAGTGGTGGGTCCTGATGTTGGAGACTGCTCAGCAAGGAAACTCTCCACTTAGAGGGCTCACTCCAACACCCCTGTCTGTGTCAGGATGCTGTGATAAATAAAAAAATCTCTAATCTCTTGCCTGAGACCCTGCTCTAAGGTTCGGCCCCTGAAGAACGGGTCCCATACCATATCTGTGGAGTAGCGCGAGAGGTCTATGAACCTCGCTGAGTACTGCGCCACCATCATGCTACCCTGCTGTAGATGTAGTAGCTCCTGTATACACACCGTTCGAAGGATGGCTGGTACAAACTCTTCCCGGAACAGGCTCTCGAAGTCTGCCCACAGAAGTGTCGCCTCGTCATACATCTGGAGCATCAGGCTCCACCATCTTCCAGCTTCTGCCTGAAGGAGGCTGGCAGCAAGGATCCCCATGAAGTATCCTGGCATCAATACTAGCCTAAAGACTCTCACCCCAGCCTCAAGCCAATCCTCAGCAGCCTGCGGGTCTGTCTCTCCCCTAAACCTGGGTGGCCTCTACTGCTAGAACTCGTGTAGTGTGGTCAAGCGACGTGCACTCTCTATTGTTGGGGCTGGTGGCATCGGTGGCCCAACGGGTGATAGTACCGTTGGTGCCTCTACTGGTGCCTCAACTGAAAGAGGGCCCTGTACTGAGGCCTAGTCGCTCGGCAGGCTGTCAGTAGGTACAACTCTCTGGGCTCTAGCTGGTCGTCCGAGGGGAGGCATCCTGAGAGAAACAAACGTGATGCGGTCAAATGATTTATACCTGGGGAGCTAACCTAGTTTGAGATGAAATTTAAAAAAACTTTTGGAAACACACACGCAATCAGTGTTTTAGTTCACAAAGTCGGAAATCAGTTGTCAGGGTCCTGGTGTATGGATACGCCGGCCGCCCGCACCAACACTGGACTCCTTGAACTAAAAACCACACTCGGATCCCATAACACTATTGCTTCACAGAGTGAAAGTATCAGAGTTATATGTTCTGCGGTAGAACCGACTCCTCTGATACCAATTTGTCACGACGTGTCCTCGGGGCCCATGCCGTGACTACCCCAAGCCCACCTTCCATAGCCCAGGGTCTGGCGACTAGCACCAAAGGCATAAATCCCATTAACTGGGAAGGCATTGGCTTTATAAAAGAAAAGAAAACACCATAGAGTACAAGCAGAAGTAATATACTAAGTACAAAAGAAAGTGATGAAAAGAAATTGGGTCAGAATACAAACCCAACTGAAAAGTACAACTAAAACTGAACGAAAGTACAATAGAAAAGACAAGCAGTTGGAAGAATAGAAGCAGCTCCTAGGTCATCCACCTCGGATCCTACCTGAAGGGTAGGTACAGATAGCAGAGCACCTGGATCGTCCACCATGGATCCTACCTGAAGGGTAGGTACATATAGCCTTCACAATGATCTCGCCTGTCTACCTCCTCTGAGTATCGTCTCATCATGATTTCCACCCCTGGCTACTGACTCGTCATGAGGTCCACCACCCGGTACCGTCCAGTTCTCGAACACTCGGCCTCTGTCAGTGCTGCCCGTCATCTGCAACCCACACAACGAGGTGCTGGCATAGCCCGTGCAGGGGTGAGTATACGATACTCAGTAGGGACCCCGAGACCCTCAAGGTCTCACTAAATCCAACAAGTATAATCCCAATGAATGATCTCAACATTTACCCTTTATATAGTTATATTCCCATACATATACCTAAGTTATCAAGTAACCCATCTCAATCAAGAGGAAATCACAAAGGTTATTGACTCAGCTCAAACTAAGATTTTATTCATGATGTCGAAACCACGTCTTCTAGAGATCTCCTCCTCTGTCAAGTACAGTGGTCCTGCCGCTACAAACAATCACTCCCCACTAACCTTGGACTGCTGAAGTACTCCACATGTCGAGTACTGTGGGCCTGCCACTCCAACCAAGAGCATCCCACCATGGGTCTTCCGCTACAACCAAGCGCACCCACTCACATCCTACATAGGTACTCCTTCTGTCGATTACCGCGGGTCTGACGCTACAACCAAGCACACCTCCGCCGTGGTTCTGATTCTACAACCAAGCGCACACCACTGGGCTATCTGAATCACTCAAAGACGATCAATCAGCAGTTGTCAAGTCTCAGCCAGCTACTAGGTCTCTACACTCTGCAAGCTCGTCACCGGGAGGGTCCGATCCAAGAGCTTCTGGTCGATACTCCAAGTATCACAAGGTTCTACGAATAAGTATCCCAAGGTTCAGCCCCATCATAGGAAACTCAACACAACAGACGAAACGTCAATTGGATGCCCGGTATGTGTGTTATCAGCCTTTTCGTCCTGGGGGCCCGGTTGGTTTCGTGTTCGAACCAACCCGACCATATGTCAACTATACCCCGAACTCTCATAGGGTATACTCATAGGGAATGTTTGTCAACTTGATCACCAATTCCACTGACAGTTCGTCAAACGAACGTCTGGTCTCAAAGTTATCATCTTTTCTGTTCTAGGGGCTCGGTTGGATTTCGGGTTCAATCCAACCCGAAAAATATCCAACTGCGTCAGATCCTCAGGAGAAGTATTCCAAAAGTTCCGTCACATCAAGTGGAATCCAACAAAGTCAGCAGCACGCCTATCAGACGTTCGAAGCTCATGTTATAAGCGTTTCCGCTCCAAGGGCCCGGTTAGCTTCGTGCTCGAACCAACCCGACCGTACCAAAAGTTCTCTGAAACGTTGAGTGTAATATACCGAAACGACCGTCTCGATCCAAGGATCGCATCGCAATAGATATTGAATCGATCAGAGTTCCTTAGACCATGTTATGGGATTTTAAGTGAAGCTATCCGGTTTTAGGGGATTTTGGGCCCGGAACGACCCGGCCCGAGACCCACTAGGTTGGCCCGAACCGGGGAGACCCGAATGGTGTCCGGGTCCAGAACTTTAGGCTGCGGCTCGGCCTAGTGGGCATGGACCGGCCTGACCAGCGTGGCCTGGCCCAGCCGGCGTGGCCCGGCTCGGCCTGGATGGCCCGACCCGGCCTTGCGCGGGCGCGGCTCGCGTGGCCAGACAGCTCGGCCCGGCCGAGCTGTCGCGGAAAGGGGGGGGGGGGGATTCCCCCCTGAATGAAAAACCACGGCCCTGTAGGGCCACTCCTTTGGCCAGCTGGAGGTTATGACTCCTGGTCTCCCTCCTGAAACGGTTGTCTGGTGCTTCCGCCGCGAGACCCCGCTGTCCCCCCCCCTCCGAGGTACTGGCGACCGGCGGTTCCAGCCGCCCCGCCTTGCTCCACCGCGGCTTTGAGCCGCGACCTTGTTCGACCGGCGGGTCGTGCCGACACCGCGACCCTCCGCCGTGGCCCCGCTCCAGTCACTACCTGACTCCGGCCGCAGCTTCGTTTGGACTCAACAGCGCGGCGCGATCACGCCGCGCTTCTTCACCGTGTTACTTCCTGATTCCACATGGTGCCATTTCACCGCGCCACCTTCGTTCGAGCCATAACAAAAACAACATCGAAGGGGGGGGGTCGGCTGTGTTCGTGCGGTCCGACCTCCTTCCGTTATTATGATAAAAGGTGGCCCAACAATAATGACGATGAATAGAAAAGAAAAATCCACAACCATCAAGTTATCCCCTACTTGGATATTTGACGTCGCATGTCGGGCGTCATGGAGAATGGCTTCACGGGGGTCGGACATAAATTTTGTGGACATCGGGGTGATTCTGAGGAGGAAAAGACGTCTCCTCACTTTTTTGCGGAGATGAAGAAGGAAGGTACAGTGTAGTTGGTGATGATAACCACAGCCGACGACTTCTCCCATGTCGTGGAGGAAGAAGAGGATGAAGAACCGTGATTGCCGAGTCGGTGTTCTTGGTCAGAGCCTTGGAGTTCTTCGTGAATAACATGATGTTCTTCAAAACTGTGAGAGTTTTCTCCTTGATTCCGCACAACGAATCCACCGCAATAAAATAAGTCCTTGTCTTATTTTGTTCACACACATACGTGTAAACTTTAATTTGAAATTCAAAATGAAATCACCAAATTAATTAATGTGCACTGCCCAATTAATTAGGCGTTTTATTGTCATGTATTTAATGTGGAAGATAAAATACTTGACTTGACATGAAATTAAAATGGGGGAGCAGGTGAGTTACGAAATTTAAAGTGAGAGGGTGATTAGAGGGGAGTTATAGAATTGAAAGGTGGGGGCTCGTCTGGGCCCCACACCAACTCACTTACAAGGATATTAACCACAATGAAGTGAGAAATTAAGTTGTGACACAACTTAATTTCACTTAAACCACCTAGAAATTAAATAAAAATAAAATAATTATATTTTTATTCCTCAAATTATTTTAACATCACCACCCGAGCTAACTCACCTTCGGAAAAGGTGTTCCTAAGAAATTACCGGCCCTATGATTTCATCAGTGCCCTCAGATTTCAATTCCGAGCACCGGATTAAAAGTTAGAAAAACTCTCTAGTTCATTCACTTAACGTACCCAGGCCTAACTTCGGAAATTGATTTCGGTCACTCCGGGCCTCAGAATCAGGCGCCGTTAGAAACTGTGTACTTGTAAAATTCAGAAGAAATTATGAAAAAATATTCCTTGATATTTCTGGGACTTTACAAGGTGGTTGATTCTCTGATTGCGTATGAATCATGCATCAACTGAATTTCATGGTACACACAAAATTTTATCTAAGTTCTTGATAGAATAATTTAACAATTTCATTATATATATATATAAATATAAATTTAAGGTAATTATATTCCAATGAATTCAAATGTTATGAGAATCTTTTTTGATGTGATAAGAAGGTATAAATTGTGTTTATAGATGATTTTTTTCACATGAAAACAAGCTAAAAAAGGACCAAATTGAACAAAATGGGGAATAATCCATCAATAAAATATAATGGTAGGAAAAAATGATCCCATAATCAGATAATTTTAAAAAAAAAATATGCAACATAATATCATAAAAAATTGTTGAAATGTTGAAAATGCGAAAAATATATACACGTGGCTCATAGTTGTAATGAAAATGATCAGAAATTTAATGAACAGTTGACGTTAAGGAAATTTAAATATAATAATAGTGGTTATTATATATTTACTTTACTAAATATAGAAATAATGGATTTAAATCCCCAAGATCACAAATAATAAGGTTTTAGGGAATACATTGAGATTATATCATGAGAAATCAGACCATCCGACATTAATGTGTCATATTCATTACTTTTTTATTCATATTAGTTAAATTTGTTATTCAATTTGGGGAATGATCACTCAATAATTTTTGAGAACATATATTATATATAACAAAATTAACATAAATAAATGATGTAATTTTTTTGTGAATACACATTTGGTAATAGTGAAGGAAAATAGAAATTAAAAAATTATTCTTATTGTTATGTGTAGAAATTAATTACCTAAAAACCTAGTTGTTTTCCCTTGAGGAGTTTTATGTTAGTATGGATATGGATTGTATTTATGTTTACCATACATAAAAATACTTTTTATTGATGATTTTTTTTCAGAATAATTTTCAATTTATATATAAGAATGTATTAAAACCATTGATTACAAAGAACAAACTAAAAAATTGATTAAATATTATGATGAATTGTTTCCATGTCAGGTTGTTGGATTGAAATAAAATTTTCATATTAATTATGTTCCAATTAGAAACAAATATATGAATTTATTTTTCATGATTTTATAATTTTTTTCTTGATGAAAATATTGATTTTGTTGTTCACTTAGAGCCCCAATCTCAGCCTATTTAGAATATCTATTATCAACTTTCTCCAGTAAATATTTTTTAAGTTAAAAATTAGTTTCAAGAGTTTCTAGATAATGGGTTTTTTATTCTATATTTTAACCATGGGGTGATACTAATTTATTTGTTAAAATAATGATGGTTTTATGAGGATTAGTATTCATTATAGAATATTTAAAAATATCAATATGTATAATAAGAATATATTTTGACATATAGATTACTTTTTTGATCAGATCTATGGATATCAGTATTTTTTAAAAGTTAATTTATGATCCCAAAACAATTATCTATTTTAATGGAGGATATCATTTCAATAAAAAAATTTTATACTAGGTATAATAATTATGAGTTTTTATTTGTTCCCTTTTGGTTGAAAAATGTTCTAGGTGTGTTTAGATTCATTGTGAATAAGTTCCTCTCATACATATAATTATTATATTATTATTTTTCTATTTAATTATAATATCTATATATACATTAAAAGTAATGGTGATCATGGGAACCATTTGACTGTTTCATTTTCAATACATTAATCAAAAGTATTTATATGTTTGGTATAGACATTTATATGTTATTTAGATTAATAGTTGTCATAGATTAGTGAGATTTATTAATGATTTTTTTTGGAATGCATTTCACTATAATGTATCCTACTAACCATGTTAAAATGAAAAAATAGTTCTATTCATTTAGAATAAGGAATGTGATGAATGATTACATGAATTGAAAATAATTAATGAATAATTCAGCTTTGTAATTTAAACCACGAAATGGAAACCTTTTTTTCTACGTTGACACTTTTCTAAATGGCTTTGGTTGTTTTTTAATGTAGAATAAATGTGTAATTTCTTCTGCATCCCCCTATTTAAAACCCCATGTGAAAAAATAACTTATACATGACATTGTACTATTAGAAGTATTGTTTCCCATAAAAATTTTGAGACTTCATTTATTTGTATTTATGTCGGAAGAATATACCAGTAGTATTATTTTTAGTTATATATATACTCAAGACGCTATAAACATTTTATAATTGATATGTATAGAATTGAAAAATTATTATAACTACATAACTCATTAATATATTTGTAATGATATTAATATAGTATATTATTTGAGTTTTAATGACATTTTAAAATTAACCATGATACATTTGGAACATTACCCTTTGGTTAAGGACATGTTGAATATTTCCATATAAATTTTTTCTTCAGTAACACTTTCTATCTTTATTCATGTGAAATTAAAATAATATCTATAAAATTTAATTAAGAAAGATTATAATTTGAATCATGTTTTACAAGAAAATGTAAAATATGTAAGGAAGTGTATGATGTGATAGTTTCATGTCACTGAAAATGGTATTAGGAAATTTGGAAATATATTATTTGATACTTTTGATTCCTTGATAAAGTGATAATTATTTAGTGAAACTCATCATTCCCAATATTCAATTCAACCTATATAATCTATCATGTACATAGTGCATTAGTATTATTGCTACTTTGATGGAATAAAAAGTCATATAACTAACATTACTATGAAACTTTTGAAATTTCAATTGGGTAATAATGAATGAAAATCACCCAAGTGGATTCTCCTTTCTTTTTCAGTACTAGGATGGAAATGAAAATAAATATCCATATATTTTATTATGGAGTTTCAAAATTCATCTTTAGGTAATAATGTGATTGGGGTTATTTTTTATTCATTAATTATATCAATGAATTTTATTCCTATATAAGATGATGAATATTTAAATCAACATTCTCAATTGTAACTAAAATAAGTAACTCGGTCCCTTGTAGTTTATCTCTCTATTTTATCTTATTGTGATCTCAGTATTACTTCTATTAGTTTATTAAGTTGTCATGGGAGGTTGGGTACTGAATAAAATTTCATTACATATTTTCACCCTCAATCTGATAGATAGTATAAGCGTGATATTCATAATTTGTAATAAATTCTTTCTTATTGTTTAAGGAATTACTACGAATGTTGGGAAAACTATATTTTATTAGTTTAATTTTCTAATAATAATAGTTTTTATGCAGGATTATAGATGGAACATGTTGAAGCAGTATATATAAAGTGGTTTCATACTCCAACATTTGTGAATGATGTAGAAGAGAGGATATTTCAGTACTATATTTGGTAAACAAATGGCTATGAAGGTTTAGATGATTAAGAAACATATGTGGATAGAACAAATTAGGTTCAAAAGTTATATGGAAAACAAAATGAAATATATTTCATTCACGGAAGGTGATTATATTTTTCATAAATTATATTCTTGGAAAATTGTAACTTGTGTTCATAAATATGTAATGATATATCAAAGGTTCAACAGAATGTATGAAACCCAAGATAAGTTTGGACCATTTTCTTACCTAGAAAAATTTCATCATGTTTTATCTGAAGCACAATACCAATTTCACTTTTCATTATTTTGAAAATATTTTTCAGGTTCTTCTTATGCTTTGATCCTTGAAGTGGAAGAGTTGGAAGAGTACACTTATTATAAGGAAGAAAAAATATTAATTCATCACCATAATGATAATGTGTTGTTGAATTAATTAAATAATAATTTTATGTTTATTCTAAACAAAATTATGGTTGAATAAACATCTTGGGATTAAGTAAATGTTATAAAGGAAAAATATCATCAGTTAATTATGTAATGAAAAAAATCATGAGGAAAAAAAATTAACAGGTGAGAAAGTAAAAGTCCTAGGTAATTTCAAAATAGATCATTCCCATTTTATATTAATTTTAATTTATGTTATTTTATATAGTTATATTCATAATAGGAATATTTTGTAATTTTCTAGTCATGTAGAAAATATATTTATTCATACATTATATTTTTTAATTTATAGTTATTGAATTAAAAAAATAAATATTTATTTTATAAAATGAAATTAATTTTTAAAATCAATATTTCTATATTATATTATGGTGAATATATGGGATTTCTTTAAGAAGATTTATTTTTAGTGAATAGTGATAAAACTGGTTTTTTAAATTTTTTAGTTATTTTCATTAAAGTAGGAAATTATTATTATAACTTTTTCTCGATGTGAAATATTACATAATAACTTATATATTATTTAAAAATTTGAATTTTAATAATAATTATATAACATTTTATAATAATATCAATTTCACCATAAAACAAATTTATATTAAAAAACTATTTATTACTTTTTAATAAAGATTCTTAAATTATTTTATAAGACATATAGAAATATAATCATGGGAAATTGAATCATTATTTAGAATAAATATTTCCTAATTTTGTAAATATGATTTTTATCAATTTTCAATTTGAATATTAACCATAATAAATATTTTTCACCTCAATATGGGTAAATGGAGTAATTAAAGACAAAAATAAAGTGATAAGGCCTAAAAATCCCTCTAAAAATTTAAATTTTAATAATATATATTTCTTTTTTCTAATAATTATCATAAAAGTATAATATCTGTAGGTATTTGTTAATAAATTCCTTTGATAATGAACTTAATATATTTATAATTTTACATAAAAACCAAAATTTCTCAATCTTTATTTTTATATCTCTTTATTTTTTCTATATGGATAAAAGGAGGTTATGTTATGTTTTATATTTTTATATGAAATATAAATTATATTTCATCATGTTATTTTTATTATTTTTACTGATGAACTAATTTCATTAAATTCTTACACAAGGATGACTTATTGTTAGTGCAAAGAGTAGAAATTTCATGATAATTAATTTGAAAACTATTAAAGTAATACCATTTTTGTTATTTTTACTATCCCTTGAATTTTATATATACATATAACGTATTAATATAGTTTTACATGATTGTATTTGATTTAATTATTATTCAGGATGACATTAATGTCAAATTTAATAAATAGTTCCAAAAATATCTTTAATGTTTTTTTATAATAATTAATTTCTTATTAAAAGAATTAATATTATTAAGAATACTAAATTTATGTAATTTATTTTCATTCAGATTAATAAATAAATTTTTTCACATTTGTGGGTCATATATTGTTTTAAATGATCATTCATTACATGTAAAGTATAAAAATATTAGATATCATGGCAATAGTCCAAAAGGGATAGTGAGGGTTAAAATTTATAGATAATGGTGAAAATATCAATTTACATGTCTAGAATTTATTATAGTTTATTATTTTTATAAAAAACAATCCAATTATCAATATATAAAACATTATTTCAAATTTTCCACAAAAATTTTTTATAATAATTTAATACCTTATGTAATTCCATGAGTTCCCCTCCCCTTACTTATAGAAGGGAACCTATTATCTTCTCATCTACCCTACATTGTATCACTATAATTATTCTAATAACTTATAAAATTGACTGGTAACAATACTCAACATGTCTTAGAGTCCTTCGTTTAATCATTTAAAAATACTAGGAATGGTTTATGTATAAAACTAAATAGATTGTTCAAATAGGAGGTATACATCTTAACCTATATATTTAAATTTACATGTCGTTATAACACCATAAAACATTATTCAAACATGATTAAATAGTAAAAATTGTACCTTTAATAAAATTATAAGGTATTAATTTATTTTTTTAACCTATATCTGTATGTTGCATCCATCAAATGGGAAATGAAACCATCTTTCATGTGTAAGGTAGACTACCGCCTAGAGAACATATGAAATATGTTTTCTATCCCGACCTCTCATCGAAGGTTATAATGAGGTATTGAATATATATATATATAATATTAATTAAATATTTATCATTCAAAAAATGATAATATATTATATATTCTCTTACCTTATTATCAATTGAAATACGATAACATCATTCATGAATATGTGTAGGATACAACCTCCACAAAGAGATGTTATAACCTTTTCCTACCACATCACCTAGACTCTATATATTATTGAATTAAAAAAATTAATTATAAAATAATAATATATCTTAAAATATAAAATAATATTGACCTTTTTGTAATTCTAATAGGAAAATGGTATTATTACTCATGAATATGTATGACCTATTTTCTCCATGATTTTAATGTAGTTCATTTTCAATAATTATACATGGTTACTGATATTAAATATTATAATTTATGTATAAAAATGATAATTATTTAAGTATATTTATTTTTGGTTATATTTAAAAATTCATTTATTTAGTATAGAAAACTCAAAAAATTTATTTTATACATATGAGCCTAAAATCATCAAAACACATGTCTTAATCGTAATTTATAAAGTAATTATAACTTAGACAATAAAAAATTAAACAAAATAAATAATACAAATTAAAATTATTCTTAATAAATTAAATATTTAGAATGAATTTATTGTTATTGGATATAAATTGTATACATAATGAGTCAGAATCAAGGTCATGGACAAATATATTTAAATTGTTTATTAAATGATTCAATGATTTAACATTCTTATCCTTTTCATCCAAGTTCGTATTCATACATATTATTTTTATTATTATTTATATGGACATAAAATAAAAAATAATTAAATATTATATCTCATTTTCCATTCATCCAAAAGTTATATATTAAATTTTTTAACATCTTTCATCGGTATCATTTTGACTTTTTTTACATAATCGAAATTTAGTGTGGTATTTTTAACATATTCAACATCAACACATTTTTTCACCTTAATATGCATAATTTATTGTCTGGATTAATTTATAATAATAGGTTTTTTTTTATTTAAAGTGAACTCCTATCACATTAATGAATAACATTGAGTATTTAAATTTTGGTTTTAATGGAAATGAATATATCATTATCTGAAAATGATTTGGTTCTTGGTTAAAAAATATATTTTATAGTGTTTTATGATTGAAGTGAAATAACATATTTGTTTCGTGATTTTTTTTGGTAATTTATAATTTTTTATGAATGATGGTTAAGCACAAAACAGCACTGACGATGTGTGATCTAGATATAGATTTCTATTTCATTATATAGCGACTATATTATCAAGATAATTTTAGAAGATGTTGACCATGTAGGTTATTTCAAAAGTACATTTTCCTATATAGGTTCTATTAATATTAGTTCCAATGGAACCTACATGATGACTCTACTCTTTATAATGATTTTTCATGGAATTATTTTTTTTGAAAAAGGTAGGATAATGATCATTAATTTTGAAAGAATTTTTATTCATTTTTGGTAAAAAAATATTCTAATTTGAAAATGATTTATGTGGGTTATCATGTTTTAAATGAAACCCTCATGGTGATGTTTTTACTTCATATTTTCTTGTAAACTATTTTCTTAAATAATTTATATAGTAAAGATAATTTCACGCGATATTAATTGATTATTTGAGCATAAATATTATTATGTCAAATAAATACTATATTTTTATCCCATGGTTTATAATGGAAAAAATTGATTACTTATTTTTATTATTTCCCATAATGATCATTTTTCATTATTCCATATTTTTAATTTCTTTTAATGGTGTTTTAGAATGAGGAAAAACAAATTAGAAGTCATGTTGGGACTCATTAATATTGGAAAAAAACAAGGTTCATTATAAAATTTTTATATATTTTTTTGAATGGAACCTAGTTAAATGACTCTACAATGTAATATATGGATGTTTTATGATGAAATTATAATATCTTATAAAACAACATGATCTTCTAAATTAAATATAGATAATTCTTCTTAAAATAATCATTTTATAATTTTTTCAAGGTTTCAACCTTATAATAAATGTTTTATTATAAATTATTTACTAATAACAAAATTAAAATGAAAATTATTAACAATTTTAGTTTTTATAGGTATGGATTTACACTCTTGTTATAAGTTCAACATATTTTTTTTGAAGTATTTTCCATTAAAAAATAAAAATATCCATAAAAGTTAATTTTAAAAATTATGTCCCACCTTTAATATCCTCAATTGATATGGAGTGGTTGTTAGAAATTTATGAGTATTGATTAGTTCCCTATATAATAAAAAATATGTGGATTAATGATTTATTAATTTAAAATTTTTCATTAGTTTTTGTATAATTTTTTCTATAATAGTTTATTTCTCTTTACAAAGATTGAAATACATTTTTGATCAAAATTATCATCATATCCCAAACCATATCAAAATAATTATATATAAAGCATCTTATTGAAATACATCCAAAAATTTACATAAAATATCTCATATTCAATAGTTCATTTTCTTAGTATATCAAAATGAGTTCTTCTAATAAACTTTATGTTAAAAATGATGGTTAATTTGATCTTTATATATCACCTAGATCTAAATATTATTATTATTCATAATATATCACATTGTATTGATAATTTTAAATATATTAGATCAATATGTCGGTTCGTGATATTTTTTTTAAGAATGGCCTAATAATTAAACATCACAGACATATTATAATAAATGATATGAACTATATGGAAAATTGTTAGTTAAGATGTAGTCAATATAAATTTTTTGATTCATTTTTGAGAAAAATGTTATTGTGGTGTTTATGTATCAATGAATAATTCCATTTATGATTATCTATATATGTATATATTTATACTTATAGATAACCATCTTTTCTATTCTAAAGGATTATAAGATCATGAATATTATTTATAGATTATCCTTGAAATATTAATCTCAAATAACATATATTCAATGTATAGAATCTATAAATTGAGGTTGTAGTATGTTGAATTTATAAGGTATGATATTTCTATTTATGGAATTTATTTACATTCTTTTACACTAAGTGAATAAAGGATTATGTTAGAAAAGTAATTGTAGAAATGATTTATATTTCTATTAGAATAAGTTTTTATTAATTAAATAATAGAGTTATTTCTCATGATTTTAGAAAACATTCTCTATGTAATCGTAAATGACATTATATTTTTTCGAGTTAGGATTGTGAGAAGTGTTTCTTAGAGATCAAGAAATAGTTATTTCATACACATATGATAACCAAATCCTTTAATAGATAATATGTTGTTTCTATTAGATTAATCATTTAATATTTTTATGGGTTATTTTTATCGTAAAATTATACAGTGATAAAAAATGTATATTAATAATTAATGGTTTATAAAAAAAATTAGAATATCCATGATGTGGATGGATTAGTTGTTATCTTTAAATTTTATATGCAATTTGATTTTTTTAGTCATGATAAGTGTGAGAATATATAGATATAAATATATATATATTTATTTATTTATTTGTAATATATTTTTTTATGTAAAGTCATCAATATGATGCAATTTATATCATTTGATATGCCTAAGGATTATGGATTCATAATAAATTACCACTCAGTATGGTAACATATCATAGCTGACCCCTTAATCATGAATGATTATGGTTGAATTATTTAATAATATTTTCCAATGATCTAATACTAAATAATCTTGATATTTTTCTCATGAAATAATTAAGGAATAAATTCCATCATATCTTTACATTATAGATACCCAACATTCATTATTAGATAAAGATAATCAGAATTATATTGATGGTATTGAATCATTTAAAATAATTGAATCTTTTCAAGATGATAAACTATATGAATGTTTCATTGAGAAAGATAGATTCATTAAGAGTTTTTCAAATAATATATATTCAATTAATTTCTCATTCAATATAATTGTTTTTATAATGTTATTTTTGATTATCAGTCACTATATATCTTAGTAATAATAATAAGAATGTATATCATCAATAAAATTATAGTGGGAAAACATGGAAGAAAACATAAATTTATACACGTTAAAGTGTTTGGTATGTCAATACAAGAAAGTGAAATGAAGGATACAAATGTTAGCGATATAATCCTTTCGAATAAATCTTTTTATGTGATGAAATATTTTATTTGATAGTGTTATAATTATTAGAAATATATAAATACTAAATAATGTATAATGAATTTTTATTACCGTTTTAAAAAGTGAAATCCCTTTATAATATTAGGTAAATATTATTTTTTATACCATAGACACAAAAAAAATGGATGTGATGACTTTTAATGGAATACCCATTTCAATTAACTATGTCCATGATCCAATGAACAAATAAAACATTCTAAAGAGGATCTACCTTTTCTAAGTATAATAATCCATCATAGTAATACCAACCAATATATAAATAAATTATATTAATTAACATCACATTTGATAATGTTTGAAATAATAACCTCATTATCACTAAATTATAAAGGATATTAGGTTCAATAAATTGAGATGATAGAATTATCATAATAAAAAAAATTCATTCTACTATATATAATATGAAATTGATTATATATATATATAATATAATAAAATATACTTTATTATGAGATGAAGTGGATTAAAGGATTCTTATTTTTCTACAGTTAATTCAAGACTCAATAGTGAAGTTAATGGAGAATTAACTATACTTCTCGGTGACTTAGATTATAATAATGATTTTCATAGTTGTCAAATGTTTGGATTTGGATCATAAATTTAGTGATTAAGTATTTCAAAAGTTATCAACATAGAAAAAATTCCAACAATGTAAATTTAATTTATAGTTTACAGCAATTTATATAGAACCCTTTGCAAATATGGAAAAAATTGTATTCATTTAATATTTAATAGCCCATCCAACCTGAATTTTCTATGTTTATGAAAATATGAAAACAATTTACCATGAAAATATATTTCAACCAATTTTCACATTATCAAGTGTGAAATGTCAAATATATAATCATATTATAAACAAGAATAAAACTATAAAAATTCATGATAATAAGGATAAGGTGGTTTAAAATTGGATAATCATAATTTAAAAGGTTTAAAATAGGATCCAAATGAATGAAGAAAGAACATGAGATACTACATACGTAATAATGAAAAATTTCCTCTAGGTATTTTTCTAATTGGGTACAAATTAAAAAATAGATTGGAAATTTAAATTAAATTTTGGAAAGGAGTGGGTGAATTTGAAGACCAATATAGTAAAAGTACAATTGTTTCCTTAAAATAATGTAAACATCAGGGTAAACCGAATATTCCCTATTATAAAAGAAAACCAAATTGTGGAATTTTAATTCTAAAAAAAATAAAATAAAAAATAAAAAATAATTATTTTCCAATTCTAATGATGATAACTATAATTCAATTAATTATATTAATTATAATTCAAAAAAATATAATATAAAATGAATGAAAATAATTAAAATTATTTTGAAATAAAAATATCATGGGTCATAAAAATACCCTAACCCAAATATTGGACTTTATACCCTTACAAAAAATAATCATAAAACCATAAATACATCCTTAATTTCTAGTGATGAATTAGTAACACAAATAGTCAAAAAAATATAGGTCGAAATATTTTTCTAAAATACTAATCACATCCCAATATCAAAAATCAACCCAAATTTCATTAGGGGAGTAAAATATATCTCATAGCACTAGAAACTAAGATATTTTTTAAGGTAATGAATTCTATAAATTTATATTTATTGGAATATGTAGTAATTTTACACAATTACACTAAAAGGTACTTATAGCCCCTAATAAAATGAAAAAACAAAAAAATACTATATGTAATTTCTATAAAAATAAAATTAAACCAACCCATGAAAAACACATTACCAATATAATTCTATGAGTAAAATTAATATAACAGTAAATTGCATACATTTTTAGATGGTCAATACATATAAATAGTGACCATATTTTACAAGAAAAATTGGTGGAATTATACTATCTATAAAAAGGCTATACATATAAATATAAATAACCACACACAACATAGATGAAAAAATATTTAGTGAATCAAATTCTATCCTAATATATCCATAGTAGATAAATAATGACCAATGTAATAGAGAATATAGATACAGCTCATATAATCATACATCTCAACATATCACCCATCAAAAAAATCACATATGAAAAATAAAATCAATGAATAAAATTTAAATGGAAGGTCCACTTAAAAAACATCATCTAATCCTATCACCAATCCCTATCAATCTACTCAAGACCAATCTATTGTGAAACTTATTATTAGTTAGAAATATTAAACAAAAGGCCTTCATGTAAACCTATGTGCCTAAACTAAGTGTGTAAAATACATCCCACTATGTCTTTATAGTATTCCCATATTTTATTTTAATAAATTGAGGGGTAAGATTGGGGAATATAATTAGAATATACCTCTGAAATTTATTAATATATTTCTGGTCCTTGAGTGTTAACTATGTAACCATGACACTTGACCTCATAATTTTTGGATAATATGAGTAATATATCCACCATAATCAGAAGTATTTTAAATATCCTCAATGCAGGGGTATTACATAATATGAAAATGGTGCATAGAGAATCTTTGTATCCTATAATAGTGATACTAGCGATAATATTTCCACCTCATATGGATTTCCTAGACCAATAATTAAATATAAACTATCTCTGAGTGGTTCTCGACAACATCAAATTTAGAGACCCTCTCTTAATGATTTCTAATTTTATATCATTAGTGGACCCAGTCATAGTGGACCCTCATAAAATCGCAGCTAATGCAGTATTAATAAGTGTAGGGTATCATATTCATGTACTACACCTTACCTATATCCATCATGATGAGGTAACCTACCATATCTCAACCGTCATCCGATCACACAAGGTGAGGTTATGTCTCCTATCTTAAACACCACCATATCACTATGGGTGTGGTCCTGAACCAGATCAATATAATAAATCATTCACTCGATGGGAGGTCTTATATCACATCTCATTCAATAAATTCAATTAATGGCTCATTAACCATGTACATAACTATTTTCTATCCTTTAGTGCCATAAATACATCAATATATTGCTAAAAAACTAGTGATAGTCATGTTTAACCAAACCTCATATATTAAATCAACTAACAAAATTATTAATAGGTAAAAATATAACATATACATTTTAGAACACTCCACACATGGAAAAAGATATTAGACTCTTTGGAATACCTACAAAAAATAAGGTAGGAAACTATAACAATATAAAAATTTTATGAAATATTTCTCCTTAAATAATTTGATTTCATTGGTACCTTTTGTTTCTTAAAAAACCATTATTAACATAAACACAATATACTACTAATATATTATTATTTTAAATTGAATATTGTTTCATAGAAATATAATTGGAAGGTTGGAATATGAGTAACCATATTTTGAAATTAAATTATCAATTATATGAAATAAAACACATTATTTTTAGTATTGATATTTTATTCCTACAAAATATGTTTACATAAAAATGATATTATTTCACTATGTGACAAAATAAATATATTTATTTTTAAATAGTATCAAAATTATAATTGAAAATATAAACATTATTATTTAATTCATCATGTAAAAGTTATATTAGGATTAATCTTTTGAACTTTTTTAAAAATATTAAAATTTTAATGATTAGTGGAAAATATTGATTCACCTTGGATGTTGAAGTTTATTTTACAAAACATAATAATTAAAAAATATATTTTGGATTAGTTATAAATTTATTTATTTAATTTTTATTATAGATAATATGATTTTGGACTTTTCAATTATTTTTATATATGAATTTAGTATAAAAATATTTTATACATAAAAGGGTGCTTTTGAGAAAAAAGAGAAATTTTGTTGTGCTTTTATAGTTTGTTATTATGTTATATTCTAACTATAATAGAAATAGAGTTTTTGAAATTTATAATTAATTTAATCATTTTTATATATTCATTTTCACAAAACATTGAATATATCTTCTTTTATAGAATGTCACTAACATTGGGTTGTGTTATAGATAACACCAATTTAATATTGTGCCACATGAAACACTTATATAACACTGCATTACACACAACAATATGACTGCCTTGTGTTACCCATATTATAAAGTCTATTTTATAACATATATTTAATACAATATTGAGTTTTACGAACTACAATATACTTTTATGAAAATTATGGTAATAATATTACAATAATCACCTAGATGTAAGAATGGATGATCTGAATATGATTGAATACTTTATTAAATAATGGTTAAAAACTCTTTATAAAATAAATTATTTGGTTATAAATTGGTCACAAAGAAATGTATGAACCATTTAAGAATAAAGAATTTCTTTTTCTAGGAAAATTATTTCTTCTACGAAAAAACACCATTTTAACTCAATAATTAAAAAAATAGCTTTTAGTGAGTGTTTTTAGGAATTATAAATTAAATATAATTCTTTAGTCCTCTAGTATATTTGATTGGAAAATGATTTTAATAAATCCAATTTTATGAATACTATGATGTATTTTTCAAAAATATATTTTGAAAGCCTTCCAATAGTGCACCCATTTTAAATATATTTTTTATTCTTTTATAATTATCATTTTAAAAAATAAAATTCCTTTATTTTATAATTATAACAAATGTTGTTTTGGGTCAGTTTTATTTATTTTTTGGAGAAGTTTCATTTTTTGATGAATACAGAAAAATAATGAGTTTTAATTTAAAACTTCATTTTCATATAAATTAATTATGTAGTTAAATTATATTTTTAATTTGATTAACATTTAATTCAGAATAATTTTACATAAATTAATCATTTTAAGTAATTTTAATCAATTTCCAATGAAAATTTTATTTAAAAACAATTCATTCTTCTGAACATTTTCACTTGAAAGCACCATTATTTCATCCCATTTAGGGGATTATTATTTCTAAAATAATTTCAATCACTTTTTAGTTTGGGATTTAAAAAATTGATTCTATATTCAGATTAAGAATAATTTAAAATTTTTTATAATTGAAAATAAATAACTTAACAAAAGTATTGGTCAGGGTAATTAAAATTAATTATATAAATTATGGTAAAATGAATTTATTTAGTTGTTATACATTATCATAAATGGAAAAATACCCTAGAATCATGTAAAAATTCATTTTATGGACATATTAATACCATATATTACATTTTATAAAATATAAACAAACACATCACATAAGTGATACCTGTCAATAATGTTTAATTTTTTATAGTTACATGAATGTTAATCCTCCACCATTATAAAAGAGAACTAACCTCCTCACTTATTTACAACTCTAAATCCATTTTACTTATCCAAACTCTAGCCAAATAAGGAAAAAAAATTACAACTTTTAATCCTAGAAGCCTTATGTTGGGAATAAATCCAACCAAGTAAGCCCTTCTGTGCAAACCAAAAATAGTTACTAAAAAAACAGGTTACATTCTTCAATGTTCATTTTTTTTATATTTATTTCTCCACCCGTAAAATTATTCTATTTCAACGATTAGCTAATAAAATAATTTTCCTCAATATTACTTCATGTTTTTATTATAATGGTTTTACCTAAACCTACACAAATTTTTATCAAATGAGTTATGAACATATCATTCAAGTGTATCGTAGACTACCAACTCACAAAATGATGTCTTTCATTTGTTCTTCACCGCCTTTCATGATGGATAATTATGATATAAATACTATTTTTATGTGATATTCCTGATATTTTTGATTTTTTTGTTCTTCTTAAGTTATTATATGACACACACCCCCATTCCATCCAGTTTTTGGGAATATGATGTGTTTTTTTAACGTGTGGACTACCACTTCCTCAAAGCAATGAGACTCATTCACACATTGCATTGACTATATTATCGTCGGGTTTAGAAAATTATAATTTTAATTATGAAATAATAATTCTAATTGATGGTAATATATATATATTTCATTTACACTATTTAATTAAATATGATATGAAAATGGAAACAATGTTCTTGTGTACATGAGACATAATGTCTCCATATATGGTGTATTCCATTTTTTAATTAAAACATTATATATTATTATAAATATTTATATAATGAATATATATAAATTTATATAATGTGTTATTTTCTTTTAATATGTTAATTATGACCTGCATTTTAGGATCAAGAATAAAAATTTAAAAAATATACAAAAGAAGAGGATTTTTTATGAAACATAACATTAACATAAAATCGATTATAAAAAGGTAATATAGTTTCATCATAACATCATATACTATTTTTATATAATAATATTGTTATATTTTAGATACATATTAATGTAAACATGAAGATTGTATGTGTTCAAAGGAAGATAGAGCTTATGGTAAGAGTTTTCTCATCTCACTTTTATTTCTTTGAGATATATAATATATTCACCAATTATTCTTATTTTGTGGTTTATATACTAAACTACGATATTTTCTATAATCTATTTAATTTATTTAATAATTTTAAAATATCAATTTAATAAATATTTTTTCTTGATTTAAAAGATACTCATGTAAAACGGGATTTCTAATCTCACAAGTATTTCTACGAGACATATACAATATTCACCAGTCTATTATTTTATGAGTTGTATAATATTCCCATGAATGTATTATATGATTATTATCCTTATATTTGTAGGTATTTATATATCCAATTTGTGACCTCCCTTTAACAGCGACTATGATTCATATTTACCATGGTGGAAACAATTTATTATTACAATCTCCTCATTTATCTGAATTATTTTGGATTATGCTTCAATTGATGAAATATTATGATCTATATCTCATGATATATTATGAAATTTATAATTATTTTGTTAATCATTATATCTTCCATTATTTATTCAATTTTTCTTATATGTGGTAATTAATATAATTAAGAAATCATTTTGATGAAAATATGACATTATTACACCCTTGGAACTAAAACCTAGTTTTATTGAATAAAATATTCTTCTAAAAAAATTTCAAAAATGTTTTATATTTTAGAAAAATAAATTATGATATAAAAATCATTTATATTTTTTAAAAGGGATTTGTTTCAAAAAACTATGTTTAAAAAAAATATTGACTATGAAAGCATTCTTTATATGATTATCTGTAATTTTTAATGATTTTTTTAAATGTTTTATGATTGAAATTATATTTTATATATAGGAAAAGATATCTCACTCAATAAATTTTATAAATTATTTCATAGAATAATTTATATGTTCTCGATATTTGTTTCAAAGAAAATTATTTTTAACATGTTTTATTGAAAATAAAATTGATTTTAAAATAATGGTCACATTCCCTAAAATATCCCCAAGATATCTTATCAAATCCATTCCCAGATAAGATGAAATAATTTGATATATTTTATAACATACTAGAGATATGATGTAAGCACTCTAGTATCATTATTTCAGTAAATTGTTTATTTTTTTCAGATGTTTTTGAAACCTATTTTGCTTCAATGAGTTATATTAAGATAAATCGCTTATGAATTCTTATTCCTTTCATTGGTGATTCTACAATTAAATGATTATAAAACATATATATTTTCCATATGTTATTATATAATGAAATGATTATTATACCCATTTAATTTCATAGGTTATGGTATGATGAATTTTTGTGATCTTGTGAAAAACGTATATATGATTTAATTATGAAATGGGTATGACCTATAATTCCCTACAATTAATTGCGTAAAGATTCATATCTAATGATATAATGATGGGGGAAAATTCAACATGAATTATTCACAATGTTAAATTTGAGTGTCCTAATCTACAATAAAAAATTGGAGTGTCATAATCCACATTGGGAAATAGGTGTTTCCTGATCCACAATGAGAAATAGGTGTGTCCTAATCCAAAATGGGAGATATGTTTTCCCTGATACATAGTGGGGAAAAATATTTTATAGTTTCAGAATGTAAAATAGGTGTTTGCTACACCCCTTTAATTATATTATTTGGAGTTACACTTGGATAATATGAATTTATTCATGCACACAATTTTTTATTCACAATATTATTTTTAGACCTTGTTTCATGTCCCTATTTTTATGTGAGGTCCTCACTTCTTGTTGATAATACATTGAGTAAACATATTTATAACTATACATGTTCACAAATTTATATAATTATTTATTTCCTAAAAAATGTATGAGGCCTATGATATTCTCATATGGTTCATGTTCTTGATTATCTTATGATTCATACATTATGAACATCCAATCAATAGTCCATGACTATTGATGATCATATTTTATATGTATGGTATGATCTTATAATATATGATCAGGTTCTAATACACTTATTTTCATGATTATTCTAAAATATCTTCACTTTTACTCATACTACTAATGTGATCTCAACCCTTTGTTATATTTCATTTCCCCATGATATGAATAATTTTTTATGCATGAGTTATAAAAGTGGATGTTCTTTAAGGGATATATTAATGATCATTCACCATGATATAGAATTATGTTTCTCGAAAACAATAGAACATTATATTCATCATGTATTTTTGTTATGTGATTAATTTTCATATAAAATGATGTATTATCCATGTATGTTAGGCCTTGGTCTCTATAGATTGTATCAAAGAATGGTTTAGTAAACCATTTGGAAACTAGGATGAGGAAACATTAGTAATATCCCTATGGATATTTATATGGTTACTTCCAGGGATGTATCTTTGGATAAGCCTATAGATTCAATGTTTCAAAAGTATACTTCATAAAGTAGGCATCCTATAAGTAATTTTTCAGGTTTATTTTTTTTCTATGATACATTTTTCTCACACTATTCATTCTATTCTTATTCAATAGTGGGAACTAGAAAGAATTGGGTTGACCTTAAATGTTTTATAGATAGAAATAATTGGAACTATACAAATCAACCACTTAAGTGGAAGTCCCAAGAGGATAACTAAGAAGGTAGTCTGATTATTGGTTATAATGCTGAGGAAAATTAAATAGAAATGAAGTGTGAAAGGTATAAGACGATCTAAAAACATTTTTAACAATAGACATATAAACAATTATTAAATAGAGGTTGAGGTATCTTATTAAATGATTCATATTCCATATTCTATGAATGGGGTATTCAAGAATAAGATGATTAAACCTATGTAATGTTTTATGAATTATGATCAATGGTGGATGTGTTTATATATTAGAATTCAAGAATTAAGTTATATGAATCATGAATTATATGTTTTTTGTTATTAGTTTTAAAAAATATATTGAGCTTTTATGATTATCTATATTATTGATTTGATGGAATGATGATATTTTGAATAGAGGAAGGAAACTCTATATGTGTTCCGGTTGTTGAGAAAAATATTATATTGTATAAAGAGATGACTGATATGGACAATTGAAATTGGATAGTATTGTTTATCATGTAACTAGTTATTGATTATTTATAAAAGTTGTCTACTTTATCATGGATGAATTTTAAATGATATTATATTAATGGAATATATCTAGTAAGCATAGGAATAAAGAAACATGTATCTTTTTATAAGGATTTATGGTAATTCAGGTTATTAATTTGTTTTAAGAGAATAGATGATTATTTCATTTTCATGTTTGTTATACGACCAATAAGAGAATATTTATGATATTAATGGGATCGATGATAAGTCTTTTATGAGATATTTTATGACCTTATTTCTAATATTTTATATTTTAATCATTCGTAATGGTTATAATGTTAAGCACATATAGAATGGTTTTTATTAATCCTAGGATTAGGTTTAAATGATTAATGCCTTATATATTTATATCAATATTTATTCATATTGGATAAACTATGATAACCATTTTGGTGTGTTAAAAACCAAAGTTATATTGAATGAATAATAATTATATTTATGAATCTCATGATCTATTAGTATATTAAGAATGGCAATTTCACATTCATTTCTTGGTATAATAGATGAAGTGTAAATTGATCAAGGTATACCTAAAGAGTGAGAGTATGCATATAAAAAGAAGTCAAATATAGTAATTATATTTCCATATGTTCATAAAGTGTAAAATAATTCCTCAATTTTATTATAATTATTTTGATTATGATTTATCCTAATATATTATTTTTTAGAATCAATGGTCTGATAAATCATCAAATATTATTGGTTTTAAGTCACTTAACATTCCATCGATCAATAAATGTCTTATGTTAAAAAAACTCAATAATTATTTATAATTATTTATGTTTTCCTTCCACATACATTATTCCCTTCCCATGTATTTTATCCTATCTGGAAACCAATTTATGAGTTACTTTTGGTATCTTTTACATCCCAAACATTATATTTTTAAAGGATTCTTTAGTATTAATTTTTATGATGTTGATTTATATTACAAGATTTTCCTACTATTAATCAATTTATGACCCAAAAAAATTTAAATGGATATATTTATTATAATTGGTGTATTATATATCAAACTAATAATTTTAGAAATATTTTTTTAAAATTAATTTAATATTTTCAATATTTTCTGTTTCACAAAATATTAAATATAGATTTTTTATAAGAAATAACTATGTTTGGATTCTGTTATAAAAAATATGTATTTATTATTACACTACATGAAATACTTATATTAGCATGGGGTAAATGAAACCATATGTTTGGCTTGTGTTACACACAATACTGGGTCCCTTCGATAGCTTTTTTTACACGAAAGACCTAGTTTGACCAAACGACATTATACTTTTAATCTTATAATAAAATTATTATAATAATAACCACATGTCCATTATAATGGACGATATGGATATTTTTTTCTAAATTATGTTACTATGAATTAAACATGTTTATAAAATGAGTCCTTTGGTTATTATATGGATAGAATTGATTTTATATACAATTTGATAATTACGAAATTTATTTTCTAAAAAAAATTTATTCTATATACAACCACCATTTAACCTTAATCATGTAATCAAACAACTTTATATGAATTTTATATATATTATATAATAAAAAAAATCTTTTAAATTCATCCAATATATTTATGGGAATAATATAATAATAAATCAAATTTTATTAATACAACGGTGTATTTTTTAGAAGACAATTGTACATTATTTTAACGGTGTACACATTATGAATCAAATTTTCATAAATATTATTATTATAATTTGCAAAAAAATAACTTTTTAATGTGTTATATCATAATTTAATTTTGTTAATTTTTTTATATTTTTCTAAGAAGTTTCATTTTATGATGACTAGTAAGAAATAATGAATTTTAATTGAAAACTACATTTTCATATAATTTAATTTTATAGTTAAATTATATTTTTAATTGATGAAAATATAATTTATATAAAATTTACAACAATTTATACAATTTGGTTCATTTGAATCAATTTTAATTGAAATTTGATACAAAAAACAATTCAATCTTTTAAGAATTTTCTCACTAAAACCCATTATTTCATCCCTTATGTGGGATTATATTTAAATAAATTTATACCACCACTATGTTTTGAATTTGTAAAAATTGATTAAATATTTTAATTAATAATTATTTATACTATCTAATAATTTTTTCTTAATTTTTTAACACAAATATATTTGAAAATAATTATAATTAAATATAGATAGTTGGGTAAAAACATTTTTATTTAGTGGATAAACAATAAATTAAGGGACGAAATACCATATAAAAATGTCCAAATGAATTTTTTTTAAGAGCTTTGAACATATCCTACATTTTATTAAAAATGAAAAATTTTGTGACAATCATGATGTATGTGATATATCTCAATAGTATTTACCCTTTTATATTTCCATGAATTCCACTCCTCCTCTACTATAAAAGGACACTCACCCCTCACATTTTCACACCAATAAATCCCATTGTAACCAAAAAAAACCATCCAACATAATTTAATAAATTCTCTAAAATAGTTATATGGGAAATAAATTGGTAATTAATGTAAAGACACGTAAATTCCAAGAAAATTTTTTTCTAATTTTTCTTTGGAATTTTACAAGACCGCAGTTTCTGAAGGCACCTAATTCCGAAGCCCGGAGTGCCCGGAATCATTTTCCGAAGTTTGGCTCGGGTACGTTCAGTGAACAGACGAGCGGGTTTTTCTAACTTCTGAACCGGTGCTCGGAATCAGATTCTGAGGGCACCGATGGAATCAAAGCGCCAGTAATTGCTGAGAAACGTCTCTTTCGGAGTTGCGTTTGCTCGGGTGTGGTTTTTAATTTTTGGGATTAAAGTTAAAAATAAAATAAATAGTTCGACAAACTTTATTTTATTTCACTTAAGCCGCTTGGAAGCCACTTGAAGCCACTTAAAATAGCTTAAGATGAGTCGATGCGGATAGGGTGCTATCCAGATATATCCTACCCTCTTGGTAGGATATTTGTGAGATGTGGCCCGCACGAGCCCCACCATTTCATTTCCGCTAAGTAACGCACCCGCGATAACCCGTCATTATGAATGTCAACTGACGTGTTTTCTTAATTTCTTAACGCACCAATTAATTGGGCGGTTTTCTTCGTTGAATTAATTGGGCGGTTTATTTCGTTGAATTAATTCTACTAATTAATGGGTCGTTACTTATCTCTTTTTCGTTTCTTAACCGGTTTGAAATCCGTTGGCATAGTAATAAAATAAGACCAACGCCACATCTTGAGGATTACACATTGGGAGGATTTTGACAGAACTCTTGTGCCTTCACCCTTCTTCGCGAATAACGCGAAGAACGCGAAGAACGACGACCTACGACGAAGAACGCTGAACCGCGGAAATCGATGACGTGACACCGTGCACCGCGACGCCGACATTTCCTCTTCCGCGACTTTCTTCTGCGACGTTCTTGAACCACAGAGTTCGTCGACGCGCACCATATTCCACGACGACGCGACGTCCTTCCGCGACGACGCGACACCCTTCCGCGACGAAGCGACGCCTTCCGCGACACGACGATCACCTCCTTCCACGGTAATCAAATCCGCAAAGAACCCGCGTGCGATGACTTGACGAGGTAGGGGTTATTGTGAATAATTCTTTTATATTCCCATGAACATTTCTTTAAAAATTAAAGAACCGGATTCATATGAACAATTTTATTTTATTAAAATTGTTGGTTCATGTGTTGAATAATTTATCCCATTGTTTTTATCAAATGCGGAGGGTGCGGGCCAAACGAACACGGCCCGAAAACCCTCCACCGTTCTTCGTGGTTGTGCGGATTTGGCGGGCGATGGCAAAACGTGACGCAAGGGCGTTTTGATGATCCTGCAGTGAAGAACGGAACCCGGGAGGAACAACGGCGCAGACTGGAAGGAAAACGGACCACTGGAGCCACTCCGGGGGCCCGTGGAAGCTACCGAAGGCGCGGGTCGCCGGCGGCCGGCGGACCGGCGGCCGCGCGGGTCCAGCTCGCCCGCACGGGACGCAGTAGAATCCACGTCCGCTTGACAACACGACCCTTCGAGGGCCGCGGCACCTCCAATCCGCGGGGGCAGCACCCCGCGGCGTCCAGCTGCTCGGCCGCTGGGCCGAGCCGAGCCAGGCCGGGCCGCGCCCTGGCCGGACCGGACCGGGTCCCGCCGGGTCGGACCGGGTCGGGTCGACCCAGTTCGGCCGACCCAGGGTGGGTCGGGCCGGCTCGGCCCGGGCCCGGACCCCCCGTCTTCGGACCATTTTCGGTCTTTTGCCCGTAACATGAGCTACGGGCCTCCAAACGACGCGCCGTCAGCGGTAACACGATCCTTGGATCGAGACGGTCGTTTCCGTATATCTAACTCAAGGTTTCAGATTACTATGGGTTCGGCCGGGTTGGTTCGTACACGAAACCAACCGGGCCCTCGGAGCAGAAACGCTCATATCTTGAGCTACGGACATCCGATTGACGTGCCGTCGACTTTGATGGATTCGTTTAAGGGAGACAGATCTATTGTCTTACTCCTCTCAAGGTTTGGACGTAGTTGGAGTACAGTCGGGTTGGTTTTAACTTAAAAACCAACCGGGCCCCCGGGACGAAAAAGCCAATAACTTCCAGACTGGGCGTCCGATTGACGCGCCGTCTGTTGCGTTGCGTTCCTGTTGACGATACAGAACTTTTGGCATCCTCCGCCTGAGTTTTGGATGCAGTTGGGTTATAGCCGGGTTGGATTGTGCCCGAAATCCAACCGGGCCCCTGGAACGGAGAAAGATGATATCTTTCAGACCAGACGTCCGTTTGACGAACCGTCAGTGGCGTTGGTGATCACGTTGAGAAACGGTCCCTAAAAGTATACCCTATGAGTGTTCCGGGTATAGTTGAGTTACGGCCGGACTGGTTCGCACACGAAACCAACCGGGCCACGGGGATGAAAAGGATAATAACTCACAGACCGAGCGTCCGTTTGATGCGCCGACTGTTGCGTTGAGACCCCTATGACCAGGCGGTCCTTTGAGATACTATTTCATGGGACTTCGAGATACTTGGAGTATCGACCTGTATCTCGTGGAGCGGACCCTCCCAGAGATGAGTGAGTGGAGTACAGAGACCATGTAGATGACTGAGACCTGACGACTGCTTGACTGACTCGACATAGAGTGAGTCGACTAGCCCATATGACGGAGAGCCCGATATTTGGCGGAAGACCCACGGCGGACGGAGCGCCTGGTAGTTGGCAACAGACCCGCGGTACTCGACCGGAGGAGTACCTCTGTAGGCTATTAGGGAGAGAGCCCGGTATTTGGTTATAAACCCACAGCGGACGGAGCGCCCGGTAGTTGGCCGCATAGCCGCGGTACTCGACAGGACGAGTACTTCAGCAGTCTTAGGTTAGTGAGCAGTACCTCAGAGTCGTGACAGGACCACTGTACACTCCAGAGACGGAGCTCTTCAGTAGTTACGGTTTCGTTAATGAAAATCCTGGTTTGAGCTGAATCTTTTGACCTTTGTTTTACCTCAGGATTGAGATGGGTCACTTGATAACTTAGGTATATGTAGGGGCATATACCTGGGTAGTGGTTATCTGTTGATTTCATAATCCTTGTGTTTCCTCATGATTGAGATGGGTTACTTGATAACTTCGGTATATGTATGGGCATATACCTAAGTAGAGGTTATCTGTTGAGATCTTCTTTGTGGTTAACCTTGTTGGTTTAGTGAGACCATGAGGGTCTCGGGGTCCCTACTGAGTATCGTTATACTCACCCCTACACGGCCTATGCCCGCACATCGTTGTGTTGGTTGCAGACGACGGGCAGTGCTGACGGAGGCCAAGTGTTCGAGGACTGGACGGTACCCGAAGGTGGACTACATGACGAGTCAGTACCCAGAGGTAGACTACACGACGAGATGACACATAGAGGAGGTTGACGGGCGAGAGCGTGCATGAGGCTATCTATACCTACCCTTCAGGTAGGATCCGTGGTGGACGACCATGAGCTGCGCCATCTGTACCTACACTTCAGGTAGGATCCGAGGAGGACGACCCAGGAGCCGCTTCCGTCCTTCCAGCTGTTATCTTTTCTGTTGTACTTGTTCAGTTGTAGTTGTAATTTCTTTTGGGTTTGTATTCTGGCCCATTTACTTTTCATCACTTCTCTTGTACTTAGTGTTTACTTTATCTCCGCTTGCTTACTCTGTGGTTCTTGTTTTCTTTTATAAAGGCAATGCCTTCCCAGTTATCGGGATTTACGCCTTTGGTGATAGTCGCCAGCCCCTAGCCTATGGAAGGCGGGCTTGGGGTAGTCACGACACGGGCCCTGAGGATGGGTCGTGACAATTAATCAAACAATTGATGTCCTTTGGTTCTATCAAAATGATGGAACCCGAAAAAAGAGGAATTGTTCTTCAACTGGAATTTTTATTATATTTCATTCTACACATATTAAGTTAATATTATTCCATGATTATATAAAAAATAAGTTTAATAAATATTTTTTTATTCTACGGGTTATTCCAACACTTACCCACACATCCATCAAATGGGTAATGAACATAACATTCAGTTGTGTGATAGACTACCGTCTCTCTAAACGATGTCGTTCATTTTTTCCATGACACCTCTAATGGTTGAGAATTATGATGGAAATACTATTTTATATTTTATATAACTCATATTTATAAATTATTATTCATCTATAATTAATATATTATACATCCATCTGTTCCATCTATCTATTGGGAATACAATAACATAATTTTTAGATGTGCGGAATATGCCTTATCAAAGCGATGTTATTCTTTCACACATTACATGGAATTTACTAATGGTGAGTTTATTAAACATATATTATATATAAGAAAAAATAATTTTACTATAATTATATTATATATATATCATTTAATTTCATTATTTCAGTATGATATGAAATAAACAGCGTTTATTCGTATGTATGGCCTATCATCTCTAGGAACTGTGTATTCAAATTCATATTCATATAATTTATTTTTTAATCAAAATACTTATATAATAAATATTATATATATATATATATATGATATTATACATTATTTAAATATTTAAATAATTATAATGTAATAGGATTAGGAATAACAACTCAAAACACTTACTAATAAAAAAGCGAATATTACTCGAAATGTAAAATTAACATAGAATTGTTAATAAAATAAAAATAAAAGAAATAAAAAATAACATATTCAGTTCAAAATAATAATATGGTTCTATGGAAAATTTATAATAAATAGATATTTATTTAATAGGTTTTTTAAAAATGTATGAATAAATTCAAGACTTATGGTAATTGTTTTCTCATCTCACACATATTTATGTTAGATATATGCCATATTTACCACTAATTGTTTTTTCATTGTATATATTATCCTATGACCTTATATATAAAGAAATTTAATTTATTTCACGATATTAATTATTTTTATTTATGTTTTTATTTTGTAAAGATCATGATTCCAATGTAACTCATGTATTAAGTGGATTTTCGGTATCACTTTTATTTCTACAAAACGTATGCCATATTCAACAATCATTTATATTGTGTGTTTTTTATAATACTAATGAAAGTACTATATTATTATTATCTATAAATTTATGTGTTTTTAAATACCAAAGTTATTATCAATAGTTCATGGGTTTTATGGTTCAAAATATACCTAATCAGTGAGATAATTTTTCCTCCCTTTTCTTTGACGGAGACATGTGACTTGTTATGAACCAATATTATTCTATTAGGTGTATATAATTCCCTTTTACATGTTATAATATTAAGCTATATATTTTTATGATATTTTAATCTTCATTAGTTTTATTATTTTATGGGTATTATAATTCATTGTTACTGTAGTGGTAACATTTTATTACTAAAGTCTCATCGTTTATCAATATTGTTTATAAATATACATTAGTCAGTGAAATATTACGATCCATATCCCATGAAATCTCATTAATTTTTTATAAACTTTTTATTCACGATATCATCATGTATTGGTAACATTATATTCACTTGTCTTTTCTTAATATGATTGATAAGTTGTTTTGAAGAAAATATGGTGTTGTCTCTCCCTATTCGATCTGAAATATTTTTTATTCAAAAAAAATTTCTTCCAAAAAACAATTTATAAGAATAGTTTTTCATAATATTTTATAAATTATTTTCATATATTCTTTTATAATTTTTCAATGAATAAAGATATAATAAATTTTTTCTGTTTAAAATATGATTTTAATGATTTTAAAATCTTCATTTATATGTTTTCAAGGATCATTTCGAAGAAAAATATTTCCAAAATGTTTTATTATTTAAATGTATTTTTTTCATATTTGAAAGGATATATTTTTCAAGAAATGTGATAAATGGTTATTTAAAACATTTTTTATGATCCAAATGTGTTTTTCAACAAAAATTATTTTGAAGATATTTAATTAATCAAAAGGAGATTACCAATGAATGGTTAATTTTTTGAATTAACCTATGTAATATTTCAAAATAATTGCCTAGATAAGTTGAAATGCATTGATATAGATTATGATTTACTAGGGATATGATCTAATGAAACCATTCATAACAATACCATTAATGGCTTATGATAATGATGTCATATTTTTTATGAATCCCATTTCTCATCCATGAGTTATACCATTATAAACACCTAAGGTTTTAATCTCGCTATCTTCTGTTATTCTACGATGAATTGGGTATGAAACCTATCTATACTTCATAAGTAATTATAAAAAAAATTATGATTCCCATTTAATTTAATGGTTTACTCTATGATGAGTTTTTATGATCTTTTGGAATACGTATGTATGATTTCATAATATGACAGATAAGACCAATATACCCCTCTAATGCATTTGGTAATGATATATATCTCATGATATAATGATCGAAAACATTATGATGGGCTTGATCCTCAATGGGAAACAGGTGTGTCCTGATCTACAATGAGAAATATGTGTTTTTTAATTCACAATAAGAAACAACTGTTCTTGATACAGAATGGGGAAAAGGTTTGTCATGATCCAAAATGGTAAGTGTTTTCTCATCCACCATGGGAATTAGGTGTGTCCTAATTCGCAATGGAGAACATGTGTTTCCTGTTCCACAACGGAAAACAGGTGTGTCCGGATCTAGTGTGACTATGCCTTGGGAGTAAACCGTGACCACTATGTTGTAATCTATCAATCTGATAACATGTTCACAATGTTATTTGTTGACCTAGTTGCATGTCTATTATCTTATGATAAGTCCTAAATTCATGTACATAATGTGTGAAGATGTTTCTATATATATATTCTCCTAATGTTATAAGATATTATGTATTCTAGAAATCAATGTCTAATTACTATGATATGTTCAGATAGATAATGTTCTTGATAATATTATGATTCATTTATTAAGACTTTCCGTTCTCAATTTCATGAATCTTGATTATGATATTTGATATGAAAGGAATGATCTTATAATGTTAGGATCAAGTTCCCATAAACATATACTCATTATTATTCTTATATATCTTTATGATTACTCTTACATACCATCTAAGCTCACCCCATTCTTATGTCCCTGTTCCTTAGGACAATAATTAATCCTTTACATAGGAGTAATAAATTTTGATTGTGTTTGAGGGATATTTTTAATATCTTTCACCAACATATTATATAATGTTTCCATGTTTCGAAAGACACCAAACTATTGTAGTCATCAGGCATTATTTTTTTTAATGTGAGAAGTATTCATCTAAAATGAGTAATATCCATGTTTTTTCAACCTTTGTCACTATTATATAACATATTTATTTTGAATTCAAAAAAATGGATACCTTTTTTGAATTAGGAGTTTTGGATTTAGTAAATATAACCCATTTATTTTGGCTGATATGAATAGAAACTACGGTAATACGTATCATCTCAGTAAATTGTAAATCATGTTAATCAAGACTATAAATAACCTATATTTAAATAAGTTTTTATAAAACTTATTATTTGAAGAATTATATTCTACCCTTAAACCAAAAACTTCTCAATTTAGTTAATTAATGGATATTGTTCCCGAGAAATGACTTGTACATTATTAGTATCAATTAATGTGAAATGATGTCACATAATAAGGTTTAACACGTAATTTTTTTAATACATGTATAAATGGATGATGTAAATCTATATTTATTTTATTTTGGAATAAGATGAAATTATATCAATCATGGAAATTTCTTTTAAATTTTGAGGAATTTTATATTTTCCCTAAATTTGTAAAAAAATTAGTACAATAATTATTTAATTCACATAAAAAATAAAATAAAAAGAAAAACATATTTATAGTATTATAATTTCTGATATTAATGGTAATGAAAAAACTATATAGATGAATATGAAATTTTTTTTAAATAATAATATAGTTTTTTAAATTTTTTTGTCTTTCCAAGATGTTCTTAAATCTAAATGTAGTAAATAGTACTAAAACTGATTATAACTATATTTTGTTGAATTAATATTTAATTAATCAATTTAAAAACAATAAAATTCATTATATTTTAAAAAGTTATTTCGATGTGACATATAATTGCTAAATTTTCCATTTATTTTCAAACATCACCATATTAGTTAAAATTTTAACATGTTGATATTGAATAACATGGTAACGTTGTTAAAAATAAAATATATTATCTAATGGTTAATAAAATTGATATGGCTTAAAATAAAACATACAACCGTATATATTCAATTTTTAATGATATTACAACCTTAAATCATATTATATTTGAATTCATGGTTATTTGGTTGTATTTTAAAAGAAAACAAATTTATTATAATTTAATATTTTGAGAAATTTCAAAAATAACACTATCATGCCATCTAAATACGACCCTTCACAACCCATTTTCCAGGAACACTCTAAAACATGATGCATTAGAAATTAATAACAAAAAGTCTTCTCCCCACACCCATTTCCATGTGCATATGGTATCACCAAAATAATATCTTCAATATCCTAAAGAGATCCTTCAAGGTGGTGATATTCAAGAGGTACCTTTCTTTAACAACCTATATTAATTTTATTTCATATTCAACCTTCTTCTTAACTCAGTCATCTATAAAAGCATTAAAAACATATAAAATTTATATAATGTAATTTTATATTTTTAATTTAATAACTTTCATTCATCCCTTTTTCTCATCTCCTATTATTTATATGAAGGAAGCCACTGTCCAAATTATGGTGATCAACCATCTTCAGGGATATTGATTTTTAATTTTCCATTACCTTATCCATTTTTAATTTTTTTAAAAATTATTGTTAAATATCAAATTAATATTTTTATTATAATTATGTTTAACTAATATATATGTATATATATATGAAATAAAATTAATTTAATACAAGATGGTTACAAAACCGAACTAAACATTTATCATTAGTTATTTATCTAATGATTCATCCACGATTCGGGAAATAAAATGAAATATGGGACTATATAAAAATATATAATATTATGGATACCAATTAATATCACTTATAAAAATTTATTATAATTCTAAAAGAAATTATGTAATTATACACAAGTGAAATAACATGGAAATCATTAAACAAACACCCCTAGGATGATGAAATTGAAATATATAACTCATTAAATGGACATAATTGAACTTAATAAAATAATAATAAATTGACTACAAGAGTAAGAAGTTAGGAATTGAGAAATTAATGAATCCGAATTTATTTTCACATACATTAAGTTCATGTTCAGAACACTTTCTGACAAATGATATGAGAACCCTCCGAACCGCCGTATTTGCATCGAGTCTCTCATTCTCTCTCAATTCCATTAATTATATATTATTAATTATAATATAATTTCCCTATTTATTTTTTATTTTTACTAATAATATTTATTTATCTCAATTCAAAGTTCATTCATTGGGAATTAAATGTTTTAAAAGGTTCCTTTCTCAGTTACTCTAGAAAAGATAACAAAATTAAATAAAACTTATCAGTTTCTTACCCATTATAAAGTACACTCCATAAAATTTATTAATCCTCTAATATTTCTATAAATTAAATAATTTTATTTTGAAAAAATATTTTAGTTCATATCTAGTTTTACGATAATAATTATTACTAATATTTTTTCAATGCACCATATTATTTTCCCTACAACTATGCTTAAGTGGAACATTTATAATGTTAAATAACCAGTATTTTTATGTTTTTCAATTCATTTGGACCTAATTACTCATTATATATTCTTATAATTATTTAATTAATGACTAAAATGATTTAAATCCCTTCTTTTTTGGATAAAATTTTAATACACTCTTTTGTTATGCCTAATTAAATAATTACAAAACCTATTTCATTTTATGGGTGAACCTTATGATAGTTGAACAAATTGGGTTCTTTATTTGGAACATATAGACACGAACATGTAATGATGGGTACACCAATATATCACTCCAATTACTTGGCTACTATATTAGTATCATGATACATTATTTAAGGGATTAGGGAGTACACCAAATCCATTATGGGACCCTACCAAACATGTGATACAATCTTGGAAATTGTCCCTCACTCTTTTTCTTATAAGGTTATGTGTTTTTACCACTTTACTATGTTTCCATTATCAAATTATTCTATGTTATATATTTTATTCTACCATATTTTTATTAATGATCCATTCTTTAACTTTATCATGTTATACATTTTATAACATGTTTTATGCTTCATTTACATGTTTATTCTCTTAATATTATTTTTAGATCGAACATTTGGTCTATTTATTCCACATAAAATCCAATACAGTTGAAGGATGGATAATTATTAATAAAAATAAAAAAATTTATTCTTTTTTCATTTTTTCCAAATTATATATCATGTATTCCAAATACATTATACTTTTCTATCTTTGGATTGTAATTTATAGATAAATTTTCTAAAAATCATGTATTTATATGTATAAAAGGCATGGTCAATACAATTGGTGTATGATCATGGATTAGTTATTATTGTATATTAGTAAAAGGACACTTTTTTATGAGCCCTATAAAAAAGTATACACTGAGGATATCCAATAATGAAACATTGGGAATCAAAATTTTGTATATATTATCCAAATAAATGTTAATATTTATATGTTCAAAGTTAACTTTTTATAATATTACTAACTATGTATTACACCACCTAAATTATAAAATTATTATCTAGATAGTGGTTGGAATCTTGAGAAATTGTTCCAATAACCACTGTTACTGGAAATGTGACAAGTTACCCCATGATCTTCCAAACCAGATGGGAACCAAAGAATAGAACATCATAAGAGAACTAGACCAACTAGATTATGTTATGAATAATATGTTTAATCATGTAGAATGATATCCTTATCCTAATAAATATCATGTTGTGATATAATTGATTTTGTTAAAAATGCCTCTTATATATAGTGGATAATTTGATCCCCTCATTATGGAACAACCGATTAACTCCATTGGGAAACATATCTTTGTCCTTAAATAATCAGAAGAAGAGATTGTTGTACTCATAGCCTATGTTTTTGATGAAAAATATGACCAATGTAGGACCATAATCAATATTAAAAATTCTAAAGTGTAAATTGAATCATTATAATGGGAAGGATTCATGAAAATATATTTCAATAAATATTTTCTATACACTCTCTAATTGAATATGGAGAGTGAGTTAATTAGACTAATTAAATTGGAATATGAGTATATCAAAATGTAAGAGGAATACATTAATAGGATTTCATGATATACCTATGGATTTTTTATGAACACTGAAATAACGTTGAATGTATTCTTTAGTTGATTAATAATGAGTGTATGAAAATATTTGTAGATTTGAGACAATGATGATTGTGGGGAGATTTTCCATTGTTCAATTTTGGATGAGATGAAGATTAGTTACTCTTATTGGCCTCATATAATCAAAGATAAAAATGGAAGATGGATTTTAATATTTTTGGATCAACATATAAATCTAGTGAAAGACATAAAACATAAATTTCCACATGTAAAAATTGTGGGAAGAGGTATTCCTTTAAATGTTTAAATGTAACCATGAGATAGTTTAAATGTAGAAAATAGGGGAATGAGGAAAATCATTCATGAATGGATTTGATGAATCCCATTAATGTAGTGGATGAAAGGAAGGTTAACCAAAAAACCCATTATATGGTATAGTGCTTCAACTTAAAATAGAATATTCATTACGTGAGATAATTCCCTAATCCAAGGGATTTTAGACATAATCAACAACATAAGCATCCATGGAAGCAATAAAGGTAACATGTTATCACCTCTATTCTAGAGGAGCCTAACTATGATGTGGTAATATGTACCATGATTATTCATTCATGAATATTGACATAACTATTTTATTTTTTTTATATGAATTCATTTATATCATCAATGTTTTATTGAACTATTAAAACCCCAAAGAAAAATATAATTGTTGAATTATCTGCAAGAATAAATAATGGTTCAATTACATAACCTATGTTATATAATTGATCTAGAATAATTTTTTTACTAAACCTACTATAAAACATCATCATAAATCATTTGGTAAATATCATTATATATTCGTTACAGATTGGAAATCATTATAAAATTACAACATGAACTATTAAGAGAGGCGGATCACCCCCCCCCAACACCACTTGGAATCCATAATTATATAAAATTTTAAAGAGAAGGATTGATATTTTTTAAGATCATTAACTGAAGAGTGAATATTAATTTTATATTTGAAAGATATATAGCTGAAATCATTGAGATAGAGGATATGATCATGTTTCAAGTCATTAAAATTGTGAGGGACTACACTAATTTGTTCCCTGATTAATTTTTTGGTCTTCCTTTTAATTGAGAGGTTATGTTCTCAATTTTTCTCATAACCAGATCCATTACCATATAAAAGAGATCTTACTATATAGCCACTATTGAATTAGAAGAAGTTATGTAGCATTTACAAATGAATTTGTAAATAGGTTTTATACACCCATGTGCTTCACCATGAGGTACTCCAGTCATATCCATCAACATGGAGTGACCAATGACCATATGCATTGATTACAGTGAGATGGAAAAAATCATGCTAAAGAACAACAATCCTCTACCAAGGATATGTGACTTGTTTAATCATCTATGTGGGGAAATGTATTTATCTAATGTGGTTATTTAGTTGGGATAGAACAAATTTCTGGTGATGAATGAAGATATTCCGAAGAATTCATCTAAAATAATATATGGAATTGATGAGTTCATAGTGAATACTTGATAAAGGAGGAGCATGAGGATCATTTGAATACAAATCAAATGACTTTTTGATGGGATAATATACATTAAACGTTTAGTAGAGGTTTGTTTAGGATTAAAGTGTATCATTAATGGTACATTTTATCACTAACAAAGTGATATTTGTTGACCTATCAAGGATAGTGGAAATTTATGTGTCGTATATAACAACATTTTTAATTGGTATACATAGTTTCATTTGTAAAGTTGTGAATTTTCAAGGAATCTTGAAGAGCTTCATATGAATTTAAATCCCACTAACAAAGATGAAACGAAAAGTATTCTATACTAGTAACAATGAATAATTATTTAAATGGTTGAAAAAGAAGGTTATCAATGCACAAGTACTCACATTATAAATAATTATGGAACTGTTTGTATTATATATTGATAAATAAAATAAAGGATTAGCATGTGTACTATTTTAAAAAAAACCAAAATGATCACCTATGACTCAACACTATTTAATTTTTATAAGAAAAAATATCCCACACAGAAATGGGAGTTGGACATATGATATTCACATTCAAAAGATATATTCATTGTCTTTAGGGGGTGGTGAGATATATATACTGATAATAATATATTCATATATATATATATGAACAAAGAATGATATATATATTTACCAATGTTGATGGTTAGATCTCATACGGGATTATGACTTCTCAATAAAATATCAAACTAGTAAAGAAAATATAGTGGTAGATGTTCCATGTATAAAGGATACTGGAACATTATCAATTTTGAGAATTTATAGGGATCAAATTTTATGAGGCATCCAAATTATGGACATGAGAATCATTATGGAAGGAACATCATCATAACCTTTTCAAAAGAATAATCAAACATCCCTTATTGAAAAGATAAAGGGTTCTCTAAGTACTTATTTATTAATTTAGTATAAGGTGGAACCTATTAGGAATAAGAAATCACCATGATTCAATGTTGATGAATAAGGAGTTGTAAGATTTGGGCCATGAAAACTTGTACCATCAAACCTTGGGATAAATAGATGGATTTTGAATGATTCAAATCGCTAGACCTTCCAAATATACCTAGGGAGAACAATGATGTTTCAAGTTCACTGAGAGAACAAAAAGTGAGAAAATATTAAAAAGAACAACACTGAATAAGAATTATTGTTCATGGTATGTCAGAAGGTGAATGTTTAAATTCATAGTTCCAAATTGATGATGAATCCATTACATCTAACTACAAGGAAATTGGAAGACATCACCATGGATGATTTCACTGGACTTCTACATATACCATGATGAAATAATGTTATATTTGTTGTTATGGGTTATCTTACAATGAAAACACACATTATTTAAATTTTAGAGGGTATCCTACTAGATAATATTATATGGATATATATAAATAAAGTGGTGATTATATATGGGGTGACATTATCAATTTTACCTGCTCAGGATATGATATTTATCTCCACGTTTTAGAAAGGAAACCAAGAATATATAAACACAGAAATAATATTCGGTATGACTTATCACACTCAAACTATTGATTTTTTTTTGAAATACATTAAAGACACTATAATACATGTATAGAGCATTCCCAATGAACCTTAAAGGAGGATGGGATCAGTATCTTCCACTGTTCCAATTATATTACAATAATAATATCCACTCAATCATCCAAATAGACCATAAAAATTTATTCATGGGAAGAGATTTAGAACACAAAAAAATTGGGATGATGTTCCCGAACCCATGTTTTTGGGACCAAAAATGGTTGAGAAAGAGGAATAAATGTTGAAGGTAATACAAAAAAATATTTGACATGTACAAAGTCAACATAAGAGAAACACCTAAAATCCTCAGTGTGACATACAATTTGTGGTTGGATACATTGTAATACACTACATATATTTATAGAAGAGAGTTGTGATATTTTCAAAGAACATAATTATAATCCTCAGGTACATTGACCACTTTGATATTATTTATAACATAATATCTATGGAATATCGACTAGAAATTCCACTAACAATGTCTCAAGTACTTAATTTATTGCACATATCCCATTAGAGGTAGTAAATTCCATATACATAATATGTACTTAATTATTTTCTTATACAACATAAATTGATATGTCATATGAGGTGAATTTAGTGAAGATCATGTAATAAAGAGATAGTGTTATATGTAACAATACCACTGACCTAGTCTAAGTACTTCGGAGGAACCAGAAATAAGAAGAGGCGACCTCGGAACCAGAGAAAGTGATGAAGGAGAGGTACACCACCAATTTTCACCTCAGTATGTAAATTTAAATTTATAAAGGGAAATTTAATAGGGCTATAATTGATTTCCAAGAAAATTTAATAAAATATTTTTCTTTAAATAATATTATTTCTCTGGTATCATGTGTTGCATGCAACATCGAGTTTAAAAAAATTTAGTTAAAATATTAAAATATTATTACATTTACGTGATTACTATAAACATGATGTTTAATTGTTATGAATTATTAGTATTAACAATATTATGAAATTTAATTATTAATATTTGGAAATAAACAAGTATTTTTTTTAAAATATATTTTAATTTTCTTAAAAGTTTTTTCATTAAAATGATTTAAATAAATTTTATAAGAAGTTAAATATATTTAATTTTGAGTCTTTAGAAAATATATTTTATGAAATTAAAATAATTTTTTAATTTATCATGTACTGATTGTATTATGACGAATTTTTAGATGGTTTCTAAATAGTCTAAAATTTTAAATAACATTTAATTACTATAATTTATATTGAAAAGTGTATATTAATTAACTAAATATACATAGTAAAAATAAATTATGGATTTGTTTTGAAATATTAATATTTAATAATTATTCTAAATGAACTAATTTTCATCATTGTCATTAATTTTATTCTATAATTTATCATCGAATTATTTTATACGTAAATATATGTTCATTACAAAAAAATCATTGCATTTTGGAAGATTCATTTTAAATGATAACACATCACTTCAGTTATTTGAATTTAACGAAATCCATATTTGGAATTATGAGGATTAAATTTATTGAATAGACTCCTTTTAATTTTTGTTCAATCAGAATAACCATGGTAATATTTATCATCATGATAAAGAGTTATTTAGGATTATCTGGATTAATATTTAGTGATAAGGCCATACGTTTTCATAATATTTATTATGGGATGGTTCAAATTAAACCAATAGAACATATGGTTTCATATTGAGTTTTATAACTTACACGTGTCGATGAAAAGGACGTAGAAATTATTAAGATTAACGATGGTGACAAAATGTCACACTTAATTTTAATTTGTATAATATTTTAAAGATGGGTTAAATAGAAAATATACATTAATATAAATATTCTCTATATAAAATAAAACATTTACCTTCATCATAGAAATCTAATTATTATTTTTTGTTGTTATATATTTACCCTAAAGTTCAACATAGTGCGGATTCAACAATTAATCAATTAATAGAAGAACTAAATAAATGATAATAATTATATTTAAAGTATTAAAAAATTAGAGATTTATGGGGATCCCTGAATTATATTTATGAATATAACAAATTCAATATATAATAATATATCTTTTTCTAATTTCATATCTTTTCCTGATGTTTTTAATGTGAATTGACTAAATATTAGTAAAATTGAGAATAATGATATTTTTTTGGGATTAATATATTATTAAACTAATTAAACACAATAATATATAAAAAAATATATTGTTATATTATTTAAAAATTTAATAAATGTCCAACTTATTATCATATTTACACCATATAAGTATAAAATATAAACTTTTAATATTGAAATTTTTTATCGTAGTAACTATTATAATATGTTAACTATGGGTTAAACAAAATGAAAATATATAAAATAAAACTAAATCTTGTACAAATTATATTATATTATGAAATTAAAACAATATATCATATAATTGTCCAATAAATCTCCATTTGGTTGTATTTATATATAAAATTAATTATTTAAATTTTATATTTTGTGAAATTTCAGAAACACCCCTATCCTCCTCTATAAGTACCACCCTCCAACCAATTTTCCTATAACTATACATGCATTGATGATTTGTAAATATCAACAAAAACATCCTCCCCACTCCCCAAATTAAAATTTATTATGCTATTACCTAAAGAAAAATTTCATGTTCTTATAGGGATCCTTCATGAAAGTGATAATCAAGTGGTAACATTCTTTAGCCCCGTCTCCTAATTTCATTTCTTCTTATACCTTATCCTAACCTTAATCAAACATTAAATAATATTAACTCCAATATCATTTATATACATGAGTTTCATATTTATAATGGAATATTTCTCTCGATCCCCTTTTATCAACTCCTCTTACACAAAAAATGGAAACCATTGTCCAAATTATAAAGGTTAACCGTCATCATGAATTATGAGTTTTCATTCTCCATTAACACTTTCAATGCTAGTCGTAAAACTATTATTTTGATTAAATCTGATTTCAATGTGTATTATAACCTATTTCATGTTCTGGTACTAATATATAGACAAAATATTATATAAAATTACACTAATGCATGATTGTCTAAAAAATTCCAAAACAAACTAAATAGTTATCATTAATGTTTTATCTAATGAATCATTCTATTGTTTGAAAATAAAAAAATATATGGGAGAATTTAATCTTATTTATGGGTATTAATTACATTTAATTTCACCTCTTGTATCATATTTCCATTCGTCAATAAGATCCATAATTGAACATCGGTGAAATAAACATGAAACCATGATACAAACACTCTAGAACGATGAAAATGATCATTATATCAAATTAAAATGGCCATAATTGATATAAATAAAATTATTCTAAAAACACTTGTGTAAAATTAATTTAATTATTCAAATAATGAATCAAATATCATTAATAACGCATTATGTTCATGGTTTTAATGAATGAAGACATAATAACTCAAATCTAACTAAACCTTCTAATTTCCGTTGGGCTACACATTTTCTTCCATTTCCTAAATTTTTTTATTCATTAAACATATAAAAATATCTTATATTTAGTTTATATGTACCCAAAATAATTATGTATCTCAATTTATCATTCTATCATGTGTTATTACATGTTATCAAAGCCGCCGTTTTAATTCTTCATAAAAATAAAACCCAATTAAATGGATATTAAATGTTTCATAAATATTTTCAAGTACACTCCATAAAAAATATTAATCCTAAAATATTTTTCTAAAATCACATAATTTATCATTGAAAATTATTTTATTTTATTTTATCTCTTATGGTATTAATTTCTCATTTTTCTAATGGATATTTTTTATTTTCTATAAATATATTCTAAATTTGAATATTTCAATGTTTTTCATACAACAGTTTTTAGTGTTTTCACATTAGTTGGATTTAAATACTCATGATATATTTTTATATTTCTTTTACTGGTTATCATAATGATTTAAATCCCTTAATTCATCGATACCACTATGATATGCCATTTGGTTATTCCATATGTCATGATTATGAAACCCATTTCATTTCATGGGTGACCATTAGGATTATTAATTATTCTGGATTCATTATTGTGAACAAATAAGTATGATAATGTTATTATGGGTGTGACTAAATAGAGATCCAATTCATTAGGTGATTATTTTCTCTCCTAGAATGTTATGTATGGGATTAGAGAGTAATCTAATTGAATTAAAGATATATTCTAGGTTATCATCATTGAATAATGTTATTTTCATGTTATGTCTTTCATTAATTAACATATGTTTATATTATCACATTTTTCCACGTTTAATATGTTACTCTTCCCGATGAGTATTCATGAAACACGCCTTTTGAATTATCATGTTATAAATTATAACGTATGTTTTATGCTTCATTTACTTGTTTATTAACTTATTGTACTTTTTTAATGGATCTATATTGCCTAATAATTCCTTAGTTTATTATATATATATGTAATAGATCAGATGGATATAGGAGATCATTTTTAATATTAAAAAAAATAATCTTATTTCATGTTTCATTGTTATTAACTAAATATTCTAAAAACCCATAATTTATGATATCTAGAGATTATTTTATGTATAATTATTCTTACAATTAGGTAAAAATATGTATAAAAGTCTTAGGATTATATAGAAACTAACACCTTACTAAACATAACTGAATCTCAAATCATGGATGCTAATATGAATCCAACACCACATGGTGATCCACGACTCACAATCCCTATGAATATATATACAAAATTAGCTTATTTGACAAACTTATAAATTATTATATCACTATATTTTTCTCAATACAATAGTACTAAACCATGAAAAATGTACTCAAGGGTACATAGTGTTACATATCTTTTCCCGATAGACATGAATCTAATGCTCAATGTTGGAATATCATATTAATTTACTAATAATTGATAATTTATGAAAATTATTCAGATAAAACACTCATTTAAACAAAATAAAATCATTTTGGGACTTATCTCGCTCGTTAAATTCACTAGTACCACTAACCAACATTTCTAGGAAACTCGCTTCCATTCATAATATGTACGACTATCTCATTCATTACTATTATGTTTTGTAAACCATGCCCCTATACTAGACCTAGGAAACCAATATGTTCTGTCCAAAACTCATCTCTATCTTGAAAACATATCGCTAACCTATCATATACTCAACCAACTACTTCATTTCTTAGAATATGATTTACTAGTATATACTAAATCACAAATATTCAATGCATCATCATCACCAACTCTACAGGTTACTATTCCACATTAATTACCCCATATGGGAACTCTAATTACCATATTAGTTTTCTCAAACCTAAATACAAACTAATAATGAATAATACTATAATAAAATATCATGTAGTGATGTATGACTAGGACCTCTAATGACATTGAAGAATATATCATCCATAATACATTCTCGATCCATCATTAACAATACGAATCCAAAAAATGAAACACATATTCCTCTATCCCATTAAAAAAACTCACATAACTAACTCTTAAAATTTATAATTGATAAATCAAATTAAATTTAAAAAGAATAAAAATTTAAAAATTCCTTTATCTATTCAAAATTAATTGAACTATGTCCAAAAAAAACATATAAGGTACATGGATCACTCATATCTATTTCATGAGAAGATGACCTATCAACCAATATATAAGTATAAAAATATTTAACATTATTTTAAAATTACCGTCTAGGATCCATGTATTCATAATGAGAATGCGAGGGTGAATTAGTGTTATCATATTCATTCATATTATATTTCTTTTGAAAAAACCATCAACTCCTAATCAAGAAATATCACGTTTTAAATATAATACAATCTGACATCTATAGAAACTTAATTATTTAAAATGATTACTACTCAATAATAGTAAAAAGTCAATGGAAAGGTTTTCAAACAATCCTATACAATGAAATATAGTTGAAAAAAATTATATTGGTACAAAAATTAAAAAATATCATTACACCTGTGCCGATCTATGATAAATATTATATGAAATTGGCATCTTCAAGCATGATAGATGTATGTATTATTTTTTATCACTTTTAGAAGCCTTTACTAATATGTTCGAACATTATCACATTACATCATCGACAACATAAACATTCATAATTATTTAGAAGAATTTCATCACATTCATACCCAATAGAAGCTAAGAAAAATTTCTATACACTTCATACAAAAACTCATTATGATAATTAACATTGATTCATCTATATGATTCGTCATTTTGAAAACAATTATTACTAGTTAGTCTGATTTTCTAGTCTGATCTAGTGAATTTTATCCAAAAATCTTCTGATAAAATATTTTTTGTTAGTACCATGCATTCCAATTATTCATATTATAAATCATTAAATTATTATTTAATATCAAAACAAAACTAAAATCCTCCTACAATTTATCTCATGGAGAGTTTAAATGTCCTTGGTAGTTGAATCCCTTAATATAGATGCACCAAAAATATAAAAGTTGAGAATAAAAAAATATATTTTTCCTAAAAAAGTCACCATTTTGAATTAATTTAAAAACTAAAACAACATTTGACAATTTCACAATACTTATAAAAAGTTCATGATTCTTCTAGAATCATCTTGATCCATCAATAAAATATCAATTATGAAATTCATTTGAATGAAACATCTCAAGTGATCTGTATGGAAAATAATAGTTCAAAACATCTCAATTTGATACATGTTTTTCATTCTCGTGTGATTTCCAAGATTAAAAATATTTAAATCAAAAAAATATATTGAAAATTCTACAAAACAATTGAAAATGTTTTCTTAACATCATTGGAAATGATAAAAACTCAAAAAAAATAAAACAACATTTCCCTCGATATGTCAATATTTTTCACTATTTCATAATTTGTTAAACATCCCCCAGGATATAGAAATTGTGATTGATGAGATATGATTCTTTGAGATAAAATAAAATGGTTTACTATATTGTTTAATTTTTCTTTTATGATTAGCATTTTAATCCATTATGATGGGTAAAACGTTGAAACACATTTTATTCATCAAACTCAATAAACCAACAGATTAATCACTGTAAAATAATTCTATACTCAGTCACACTCAATAACAATGATCCTTCTAAAAAGTTTTGGTATTCCAAAGTATTTTCACCAATAGAACTTATTATTTGATTTTATATCAGTACTAAAAACTTCTCATAAGGATCGATCACAAGTGCGGCGTATTTCTATCAAAACATTAATATTGAATGTTCATTGAATTAGTAGGATCAGTTAATTTATATCCCAATTTTATGGATCAATATATCATCACATTTAAAAACATATAAATTCAATAAATTTAAATACCCATCCAACAAAAAATAAAGTTATGTTCAGTACATTTTAAACTGATGATCTCTATAACACCACTATATTTTGTAAAACAAAATTTGATATAAATTTATGTATAATATTTTTAATTTCACACTGGACTGAAAATATATTATATATATATATATATATTTAATTTCTAATTAAAAAATTCCATTTACATTAAAGTGATATCGCTTGAAAAACATAGAAGACTATCTTGGAATATATTTTAAACAACACTGAAGTTCCTAAGAAACATCATTTTACTATTATAATTATTAAATTGGATTTTTTTAATGTATCCCATAAACCTTTTTCTATAAATATTAATAAATAATGTTCAAATATATTTTATAATTTTTATATAAATAATACATATTGATAATGAAAAACATTATTTTTGGAAAATCCCTTAAATATTAAAAAATACATTTTTCTCAAATGAATTACTCTTAATGCCCTTCAATTAAATATAATAAAAATAATTTTAGTAATAATAAAAACTTTAATATGTTAAATTAATCATTATTTTTTAATTTATAATTACAATATTTTCTTAGGTCAATTTTTTTTAAAGTTTGTGAGAAAGTTTATATTTTCATGAATAATGATAAATACTGGATTTTAATTCAAAATTTCTTTTTCATATAACTTCTTTAAATGGAAAAATTATATATATTTTTTAAAAGATTGTTTATAAAATAAATTAATAAATTAATAAAATTTAGGACATTTAGATTAATTTCATTTTAAACATGTGTATAAAAACATGGCAATCATTTGATTATTTTTACATTAAAAAAATACATTGTCAACCCAAATATCAGATTAGTTTTAAATTAATATCCTCCCATTATATGATTAGAATTTTGAGGAATGGATTCATTATTTAGAATAAGAATAATTTATAACTTATAATAAAGTTACCATAGATTTTTACCAAAAATATTATTATTATTGATTAAAATTAATTACAATAATTAAGTGGGAAATTAGGTTAAAAAAGTAATAACCTTAAATTTAACACCCAAAAAACCATAAAACATTAAAAAACACATTGGAAATAAATTATTAGGCCCACTTCTGATTTATTTTGGTTTATTATTAATATTATTTAGTTTTAAATTTTAGTACACCGACCTTTTTTTCAAAAATTCCAATTCAGTCCTTTCCCTTATAAAAACCACCAACTTTCCATCATATTCACACCTCTCAAACCACATAGTCTCTTCCAATATAATCCAAATAAATGAAAAAAAATCCCTATATTCCTCTTTGAAGCCTCCTTTTGGGTAGATATAGATCCCAGAAATCCCTTTGGTAGATTTAAAAAAGAGTTACCAAATAAAGAGTTAACACGTTCTCTCAAGATACTTTATTTTTATCATTTATACACCACTAAACTATATTTATTCCATGAATTTACAAAAATTAGAGTATCATATAAATAATATGATTTTTTATTATTTTTTTCAACCTAAACATATACACACCCCTATCTTATGGGTAAAAAATATATATTTTACGTATAAGGCGAACTACCACCAATCGAAATAATGATAGTTCATTTTTCTTTTACTGCATTTGATGTTAGAAATTACGATGAACACCCAATTTATATATTATATATTTTATATATTCTATTTTATATTTTATATGTGTTTAATATTAATTAATAATTTTACAGGATACAACATAATACAGTCCACTTGTTGTAAATACGATAATTTCATATGAGGAATTTGTGGACAACTGCCCCCACAAAGCGATTTGTATCGTGATCACACTACATGGAATGTTTTAAGGACGTGTTTAGTGAATGTATATTATATATTGAAATTATAATTATTCTATAATTATAATATATATATAAATATTTTTCAATTTCATTCTTTCTTTCAATACAAAAATTAAAACAGAAAAAAATTCCTCCGTACATGTGGCTTACCGTCTCAATGAATGGTTTATTCCATTTCAAACATATATATTATATTGATTATTTTAATACCCATATTATGAAAATAAAATTTATTTTTATCATGTACTACATTTTATATTTAATAAAATCATTTTCTACATAAGATGATTAAAAATAACAATTCAAGTTATGTACGATTAACATGACGTTTGTCACCAGAATCTTGTATTTAACGATATATGTGTAATATAAACCCCTATGATATTAATATATGGTTATATATATGTGAATATTGTTTTTGGAAGATTTTTAATCAAATTATACTTTTCATACAGTATTTTTAATGTGTATGAAGAAAGTCAAGACATAAAGTGTTCGAATTTCATCTCGATTTTTAATTCATGAGATTCATGCCATGTTCACCCCTCATTTATCTTGCGTGGTGTATATACAGACTAGGAATGTATTATATGATTATTATTCACAAATTAATATGTCTTTACATATCCATCATATGATATTTCTTTCATATTATTAATGTTTCAAAAGTCACCAAATCGGTAACGTATTTTCATCTCAATTTTCCTTCTTTGAGAAACATGCCTTGATAGGAAATGTTTCTTTAATATAATTGTATATAATGTATTTGAAATGTAATATATTGATATTTTTTCCTCTATTGATATTTTAATGTACATTTAAATACAATTTCTTACCTGGGGAGTATGGTTAAATGTTATAATGTTCTAAGAGTTTACGGTAGCAATAACATCAATTTTTGAGATCTTTTATGTTTGTACATCCTTGATGAAATATTATGATCCATATCTCAAGATCATTGATGAATTTTATTAACCTATAGTGTTTCATGATATATTCATGAATTGGTACCATATTTCCATTATTTAGAACATTAGATACTTAATAATGTGTTTTTAATATATACCATCATTACCCTCTATTCAGTCTAAAATTTATGATCATTCAAAATCATATTTTTAAAAAACGGTTCTGTAGAATATTATACTATTATCATATAGTATATAAAAAAATATTTTCCATTTTTTTCTTTTTCAAAATCTTTTCAAGGAAATAATATTTTCATTTTCTCAAAAATGGAATTTTTTAGTAATGTCTTTACGGGGAAAATGAATGAACTTTTTACCTCATACGAAAAGAACTTATTTTCCAACCATTATTTATATAAAGCTTATATTTCATGTTTAAATTGATAATTTTTTAGAATATTTTTTTAAAAATTAATTTTCCAATAAATTTTATTTAAATGGATTTGTATATTCATTTATTAATTTTGAATAAAAATTGTTTTCATATAGTTTAATTAAAAAAACAATTTCTGAAGAAGAAATGATATTTTTTAAGAATTTTTTAAAGATATATTTAAAATTTATTTTCCATCTAATATTAAATCCTTTTATGTTATTCATTCTTTTCTAAGAAATGATCTAAATATTAAATCACATTTTTTATATGAATGGTTTATTATTTGATGTCCTCAGGTTTATGTAGCCTATTTTTTTTGAATTGGTTATATGATTTTGAAACCTGCTTCATGTCATAAGTCATGATTTAATTAAGTGGTAACAAAACCTATATCATTTCAATGTTTATTATTTTATGAAATTTTAAGGATACCCATTCCACTTCATTTGTTAGGATTTGATGTTTATAAAATTTATGTTTTTAATGGTTCATGATATGGTGAATGTTTTATATTGTAACACATGATTGAATAATGATGTTTTGAGATGGTAGAGACCAATATATACACCTAATGCATTAGGTAATGATGGATGACTCATGAATTTAAATTTTATGATTGAACCTTAACACATATTCATAATGTTATTCATGGATTTGGTTTCATGTCCATATGATTATGTGTGATCCTGATTAAATTTTCAGGATTTTATCAGTAAACCTTATTACATGATGAAAATGTTATGCATGGACTCAGTTTAATGTCCATAAGTTGATTTGGGGGAATGATATCATGTTCTAATCTTATAGGGTGAACATGTAACTACTCATACATGTTCAAAATATTATAAAAAAATGTGCATGCCACAAATTCCATCTCTTATTCCTATGTTTTTCTATCATGACTTATCCAATTAATTATCTTATTAACCTTGTATTACTAACAACAAATCTTTATTATTATATATAATATGTAGGTTGTGATATTAAATTGTTTTCCCAAATTCCATACCCTTTTTCATGTTGGGCTTACACATTTTCTATTATATACCTTTAATAAGAATTTGAGATCACCCCTTTATTATGTTTACTTTCCCCATATTACAATGAATGGTTTTAGGTAGAATTAATATAGGTGGAGATATTTATTTGAGATGTTGAATATCTTTCACTGGGATTGAATATTTTTTTCTATTCTTCCAAAGACACTAAATTATTACATTGTCGAGGCATGTATATTTATAATGTGATGAATATTAATGTAATATTATGTAATATTCATGTATTATAATTCTAGTTTTCTATATTTGGTATCAAAGTAAATGATTATTACACCATTAGAGACTATTATGAGAAATGTATGGTGAGATCCCTATGTATATTTCTAATGACATTTCTAGGGATTTCTCTAAGGATAAATATAAGGATGAATTATTTATTAAAAAATTTCACTTAATTTGGGTAAGAGATAGAGTGAGAGGTTTCTTAGAAATAACCCTATATCTAGATAATTAAAGTGGATGTGGCTCTGGCATAGATGTACCCAGGGGGAACAGCACTGAAAATATTTTCCGAGCCTAACTCAGGGTATTTTGGAACACAATAGTAGGCCTTGCTGCACAGATGGTTTGAATCTCTAAGGGGATATGAGTTTTTGAAATCACTAACACTTCATGAACTATCATAATGTATTTAAATATAGTCTGAAGATGAATAGACTATGTTATATCCGAGGATTCATATATCAATTAAGAAGGATCCTTGATTTAGGCACCCTAAAAGAAATTTTTCAAGATTTTATGGTATCCTAATATGATAAATGCTCTTCACACAATGATTTTTAGTTTTAGTCGACAGATATAACTAGAAGGAAAAATAGTAACATTTAATGTTCCAGATGTGGAATGTATACACATTATGTGAATTTATATCCAAAGTGCAAATATCCCATAGAGAATCAAGAACGTGGTAAATGTATTGGTTATACTTCAAAAGATAATGAGACTACAAACAACATGTGAATGGTATGTGATGTTCATCTAGTATTGTTTATAGTGAATATATGAGGAATGATTATATTTATGATGACAAACCATATGACATAATTCATCTTTAATTTTATAGGAAACACATATAACTGAATATTTTTATGAGTTTTGAGTAATGTTTAATGAATACTGTTGGGTGAATGATGGATTTATGTTTTTGTATTCATATATAATGTTATATATAACTGAATATTTTTTTGAGTTTTGAGTAATGGTTAATTAATAATGTTGGTGAATGATTGATTTATGTTTTTGTATTCATATAAAATGTTATATGAATCATTATATATATATATATATATATTTGATATATAAGCTTATATTATGCATTGAAAATGATTTTTTTATATTTGATGAAGACATTGAAATATAATTTATTTGAAAGGATATATTTTGATTAATCGAAGGCAACACTTAATTAATGTTTGAAATTGTGATAATAATGTTTGGATAATAATATGATCAATATTAATATGTAAATTGGATAGCATGTATTTCACTATAACTTATAATAGAATAAGTATTATTTTTCAACAAGGAATGTGTATACAAATTCATGGATTTATAGAATTTTTCTAGTTACCTTTGGAATAAGGAATCATGCATGTTTTAATAAGAATTTATTGTAATTCATGTCATTGACATGTTTTGGTAGAATATGAGATAATGATATGCACGTGTTTGGAATGTGAAAACCATGTAGTACTTTTTGATTTATGGTGAATCAATGTCATGATTAATTCATGAATTTCATTCTAATATTTTTTATTCTAATCTTTCAGAGGGGTTATACAGGTAACCATTCATGAATATTTTAGGTTATTCATCAGAGGAAGTTTTTATGTATTGTTTTTGCATTGAAATACATGGTTATGAATATATTAAGAGATTAACTTTTATAAAGGATTTCTTTTATATATTAAAAATTATATTATTATTGTTCTATAAAATTATATCATTTATGTCGGGCGAAAAAAAATTATGTTTGGATAGTCCATGTGTCATGGCCACGTCATTAAAGTTTGATAAGGGTTTCATTCCTAAAACTGGCTTACAAGATGTCCTAATTATGTATAATTATTTTTTGATGAATGATTATTTATGATGTGGTAATAGTGTTACTTTTTAACATTAGATATTATTTTAATGAACCTATTATTTTTTAATAAGAGTAATAAATAAACATCTATACATGTAATTATCTTATGGTTATAAATATATACTAAAATATTATTTTATTTCTTTTTTAATCAAATATAATTTCTGGATATTTAATTCTAAAATTAATGGATGAATTAGAAATACATAAAATAATAACCAAAGAGTTGATTTTTTTAAATATAAACATATCAGGTATGTATATTTCCCAGTATTCATGGTCAATCAAAAGTAACTCAATGATAGGATATTGATAAAAAAAATTTTCCTGATAAATTAGTTTTTGTTATGTCTTTGGCCTTATAAATAATCAATGATTTACGACATTGATCATTCAAATTTTCATATATCATTCACTTGTTTTTGATTCATGACATCAATAACTCCATATAAATGTTTATGTTTTCCCACCATGTCCAATCATCACTCCCAACCTATATTATCTAATGTTGAAATGTATTTATATATTACTTTGAGTAAAAAATATTTTTCTAACATTCTATTTTTAAGGGATGTTTTAGGATTCAGATTAATGATGTATGTCTCACTGAATTATTCATTCAAGGATTTAAAAATTGATAACCCAGATGAATTTGAATAGAGTAATTCATTTTAGGGGGTGTAGAAGTTAACACCCATAGAATTTGTGAAATATTTTTTAAATTAATTCATTCTTTTGATATTTTATATGTCATGTCGCATTGAAAATATTTATCTTATATATTAAATCACTCAGTAAAACATTCATTTCATATGGAAATAAAATTCCATGCACTACATGTAACCCTAACATGGTGTTTGTTACATGCATCAAAGATATTTCTATAAAACATCATTATACTTTTACAATTATTTAAATGTGATAATTATAAGCTAGCCATTAAACATAGTTATATAAATAGTAACAACAAATTTCAAAATATTCTTTATAATTGTTTTGTATAAATATTAAATTTATATATAGAAAGATATAATATTTGGTAAAGTCTTCATATGTTTAACAATAAAATTTCTCAAATGAACTACTTTTATTGTCTATTTTTGAAAAACAAAAAATTTAATTTTATACATGTAAGATTCCATAATTTGTTGTTGTATGAATTTTACTTATTATTTTCTTAAATATCGTGTATTTTTATTCATGAAATGTTTCCTTTGTGTTTTAGGGGGCTTGGGGGTGTTATGAGTATTTAGGACATGAATGAAAGGAAAACCAGGCCAAAATTATCAAGCTGCACATATGGGGCACGATCAAGTAAATTATAGGGACTTACCATGAAAACTATGAAACATTGGACAATGGTATAATTCATAGTTTGATCATGATTTTTCAAACCATGGGACCTACTGAGTTAATAGTGCTCCAAAAATTCCCTTGGACATTTTTTCACACACGGTTTGCACCCTATTTGGAAACCCGTGTGGGAAACCCATGTGTCCTAGTAATGATGAGGAAAATAAAATGATTGCTACATAGGATTTTTATATTCTAACATCATATTCTTATCTATTTCACATTATGCAACCCTATGGATGAAACCTAGAAACATAATATTCTAATAGAGTATTTTCCTTTGATACAAATCCACTTAGAGCACAATCGGTTATGGGTCAAAGCTCAACATAAGTCTAGTATATATCTTCCTTCTCATTTGGGATTATGTTTTTCATATTTCTCTTATCTCCATATGAGGTTATGAAAACCTCTTTTGCAGTCATATCTAGTTTTAGGAATCTAATGGTCATTTAATAGAGAACTAAAACTAGGATTAAGGGTGAGAAAACATAAAAATGCTATGTAGGTTCTCTACATGTTATATACCATGGTTTCATTATAGATTTGTGCATGTTCAGTTTTGTTCGAGGACAAATATTGTCGTTCTTTTGATTCCCATGAAGAGTCTTGGTAAAAATGATTTTTAAACTATTAATCAAACCCATCATGGTTCCCATGGGATGCATCTTGTAGGATTTTTCCTATTTAGGGTCATCCATGGGATTCACCAATATCCTGAAAGAAATAAATTATTTAAGTAATTTATATGTCATTTTATGATAATGTAGACCCCTTTTGAGTATATAAATGTGATTAATTGGAGTGAAAATTGAAAATTAGTAATTTTCTAGATATAGAAACTGATTAAGGGTTGTTTGGAATGACATGGAAATGGGATACTAGGTTAACTAGGATTGTGCCATGTGGCATATTAATTAATATAGAAATGCCTAAGATTGTGGGTTATATGAATTGGTGAATATGATGATTGGTAATGGTATGTGAAATTAACCTTTTTAAAATGATATTTCATAATGGGATGAAATAATATGTGAAATGGGATGAAAATGTGAGTGTTTGAATGTTCAATGTGAGATAGGCATGAGAATCATAAATAGGATAAATAGGATATGTAATGTAAATGAACATTGTTGTTAATGTGTTATGGAATAATTTTAATTCCCATGTTGATTGATATTGATTATGATTGTTTCATATATTGGTTTTGTTTTTTTTGTTATATTGTTTATGTGTTATGAATGTATGAATAATCATGTGCACATGTCTTGATGTGTGGGGATAAGGATTGAGGCTCCTCCCATGGGTCGAGTTGGGCTGATGCTCTAACATGATATATAATTAATGTGTTAGTGAAGGGGATGGATCATTATTCACCTACCGATTTCATTCCACTAGACTAGGGAATTGAGGTAAGGATATTGTAATGGTGTGATGTGTACTCCATAGTGAGATAGGGACTCAACTTATTCCCTTATAAATAATGAAAAATTATATTAACCTTTTATTAATGTTGTGAATGCCTAAACCATGGATTATATTTCTGATGATAATATAAGAAATGAATAAGATGAACATAAATAATTCAGCCATATGTTTAGTTGTAGTTATGTAAATATTTTTAACTATAAGCCTGTAATTTTAAGATTTTATCAAGCCATTTGATTCTTACAAGCATGAACTATCTGTTATACTAGATATTGTATAGTCATCATTGGTGGTGCCCTAATATGTTGTACTCACACCCATCTCGAGCCATCATTCGAGGATCGAGAATACCATGCATCTTGGATAGGACAAGGGAATAGTCCATATGATATGGATCTGATTTGGTCATGAAACATGCATGGATGAGGTTTTAGACTTGGATCTAGGACCATTTTGTAGATTCTTATATTGTCTTTATTTTTTTGTTCACTTAGTAATATAGAATGTCCTAATATATTTACTATTGGTTGTGTTTTGTACCCTGTTTGGGGAAATGGTTATTCAATCATGTTCATTGGTTATTATATATAGCTTCTGATATTCTATTTATTTTCTTTTGTGTCTTACTTTTGAAAAGAGGGTGTATTCTCCCCATGTGACTTTTAGTCCGTCGCTTCTAGTCAAAACCCCTAGGGGTATGAGGAGGATTGGTTCAGGTCATGTGGAGACCCAGTTAAAGGAACTTGATTAGTGTCTCTCAATTTGAGGATTTTAGAATGTTGTATCATAGTAGTTTCTTCCTATGAATTACTATTTTGGGATGGTATAATGTGTTTTAGGGATGTTTCATTCCTTAGTAATGAGATCATTCTTGGGTGTAGTGATCCCATATGTGAGGGAAACCCCAATTCAACCAGGGTGTGAATTATTGTTATTTTTTTGTTTTGTTACATTTGATGATATTTTACCATATGTAGAATCACTTGAATGGTGATATGATACTTTTGTGATATTTTTCTTGTGACTATAATTTCACGATGTTGTTCATTTAGTAATCATGGAAGGAATCTAATATATATACATGACATGAATCATGGTAGTCCCTCATAGACACACGATATGAATGTGAGGGACATAAGGGTTGGATGTATTTGATCTCACGAACGTGGTAAAAATGGTGTCTTATGAAATAAAGTAAACACGTAATAAGGGATGTAAATTGTTAAATAATGATTTCAAAGTTGTGATTAATGAAGGTTTTTATGTGAAATTTAATTCTTTTTATAGAACGCATGATTTGGGAATGGTTTGAAATGTTATAGAACGGATTTCTTGTTACCATGTGAGTTTTTCAACCTATAATAATGATGGTACTCATTAGGGATGGTTGAGGTTAGTATTCTGGATAGTATATGATCATTTGGATAGTGTATGAGAAATTTGTTTCCTATGGATAGTGGTGAAACATCATTTATATTGTGTGAAAGATTTATTGTTTGGGCTCTAAATCTCATTATATTAATTGTACAGAAATAAATCCACAAAGTTGTGTGCTTTTTGGGATACAAGAGGATTTTTACACGAATAATCAGACGTTAGTGGAGAAAAGTTATCAAGTGGATCAAGATGATAGATAAGATTTTTTTCCCATGAGGAATTATCTTATTTTATGTATATAATTGAATGGTAACCAGGGTGGGATGGAACAAGTATGTTTGAATGGACAAGATATTTTCATCTTCAGCACCCTCTAACTTTTATCGAAGAGGATGGGATAGAGGAACCCGGGTTCTTGATACAATCAATCTAGAAAATACTTGATCACAAAGATATTCTTATAGATATGTGAGTATAATTATCTTCAAATAGGTTTTAGGGATAGGGAAAGCGATGGTAAGAAAGTGTGGTTCATAAAGAGTAGGTTAAAATAATAGTGTGGATGGATTTTCAAGATACCTTTTTGGAACATTACTACCCAGAATCCTTGAGGTGGGAAAAGGATGCAATGTTTATAAATTTTACCAAGGGGGTTGTATCAGTGATGAATTATGATGGATGTTTTATTGAATTACCCCATTTTATTCCAATGACAGATATAGATGAGGCGACAATGATGAATATTTTCTCGGATGGACTTAGGCATGATATTCCTTCATGAGGGAATATCTTCCATTTGAAGAGTTTTATAGAGGTAGTGGACAAGACTCATATCTCAAAAGGGATCCTGAACAGACATTCATGTGGTGGATATGTGGTGCGAGCTGAGAGGATATGTGGTATAACTTTTGAAGGAAGGAATCATGATTTTGGGAATTTCCAACATTTAGAAATTTTAGAGAGTGGTCAAAAAAGAGGGAAAGTTCTCTAGGGTGGTGATCAGGTATCCTATTACCATTTTTGATGTTCGGGGAACATGTAGGGTCAGTGTCCCTAACCACTATTCTAGTGCTGATCATGTGGAATGTTATGAAATATACATAGGGTTTTTTTATAACCCTTGTTAGCTAGGCACATATAGAGGAATGTGGCAGATGATGAGTATGGATAGGGGTCGATCACCATGTATAATATAGGTAGTTTTACCTTTATAGGTCATATTAGTTGGGGTCTCTATGTGGAACTCTAGGTAAAGATCATCTGTATATGTTGGGAAGTGCATTGTAGGGTACTCAGGCTAGAAAACCGGGTAAAGTGGTTGGTCATCATCCCGCAGTTCAGTTTACACATAGAGGTGGAAAGGGTGGATTTTCTACCATTAGAGTTATTATTCTAGTAGGATCCATCATATCTAGTTGTTTAATTGACATAGGTTGTTTGTATTATTTTATTTATGCATGCTTCGTAGTTCTGTTGGGCCTAATCATGGAAGTCGATATGTAGTTATGTTAATTGATATATTGTTTTAGGTACGATATGAGGATATATGATTGTGTTAGGGATGCTCATTAGATAATGTTGTATATCATTTCATGTGAATTTTCTGTCCTTGAGATTCCATGTTTTAACCTAATTTTGTGTACGTACTGGCTAGTGTTGTATTATGCCAATATCAACTGTTACTGACATGGGGTATAGTTCATGTCTCTCGAAGGAGATGATTATTTCCATCTTGGTGAGTGGTTTTATTGAGTAGGCTGCATGGGGCCAAATTATAAATAGTTGGGAGAATTCACTACCCAAGTGGCGTTTTCAGTTATAGATGAAGGATAAAGGGAGAAACTAGTTTTCCCTCTCAATGTATATCAATTCCAAAATCTGTTTCTTGATAACGTGTTGAGGCTACCAAATGAGATAGATGTTGAATTTGTGATATAGTTTATACCAGGGGAAGAACTAATTATCATTCCTCCATATCTAATGGTACATAAAAAACCACATGAACCTAAGGTTCATCTAGAATAGGTGCAGTGACTGGGATTCTTCTATCCCAGTAAGTCTCCTTGGGGATCTACCATGCTATTTAAAAAAAAGTAAGAACGGTTGTTGAGGTAATGTGTTTACTATAAAATGTTTAATTAGATGATAATTTAGAATTGGTACATTCTTCACAGAATCAATGATCTATATAATAAAATGAGGGGTACATTGGTGTTCTACAGGATCAATTTGAGATTGTGATTCCATCAATTGAAGGTGAGTCCTTTTGGCATACAATAGATAACGTTCCAGATAAGGTATGGTTTGTATGATTTTGTGGTGATGTCGTCCAGGTTGACCAATTCACTAGCTGTAGTCATGGATTTAATGAACATGATATTTCACCCATATGTTTGCCAGTTTGTGAGTGTTTTTATGATATCTTTTTGTACTCATGAACTATTGATGATCGTTTCAAAAATATTGTCATCATTCAAGGAACACAAAAAAGAATATGATTGTCACCAAGCTATCAAAATTTCTGTTCTAGATTAGTAAAGATTATTTCACTGGTGACATCATCTCATAGGAAATTGTATCTATAGAATTACATAGATTTTTCTTGTTGTATCTTCAATGTATCCCAATAATTTTTATGATGTTCATAGTTTCTTGGGTTTGGTCGGTTTTACCAAAGGTTCATTATGGATTTATACCATTTAGAAGTGCCACTCTTAGGATAAAATAACAAGGGAGTTATATTTGTTTGGTTGGATTCATGTGAATTTTTTTTATTAGTTGCATAATTAGTTGACTACCACACAATTTATAATCTTACTCATACTAGGTAATATGTACACTTTGTTCTATTTTTTTTAGAAGGGTCCCTCCACCAAAAGGCCAAGGCATTAATTCATAAAAATAAAATGATTACAAAAGGATAAAATGTGATATTTTATTACAATCATCCATATAAAAAGGGAGTAAATTCTTAGGAAGAGAATTAGACTAGGTAATGGGTTTTCCAACACAAATGTTTGCAAGAACATCTGCAACCTTGTTCACCACACGTTAGACATGCGTGATGATGAAGTTGAGAGTTGAAAAGGTCTCCCTTCATTGCATCCACTTTGCTACGAGCCACCATGAGATAAGAATTTCACTATTTTTGATGGCCTGAAAAAAGTAGAAGAGTAACTCTTCAGCCATATATTAGTCCAACCATTCATTTTCACAAAAGAAACAACATGTATGATTCCAAGAATCTCAGCCTCAAGAGAGAATTTCACTCCACAAGAACCATAGAAACACCCTTTGACAGAGTCATAGTGAGTCCTAAAGAATGCACCATAACTAGAAAGACTAGGATTCCATTTAGAGGCACCATTTGGATTTAAATTAATCTAAAGGGATGATGGGGGGATCCAAAACACCTCCATAGTACCAAAAGTATGTCTTAAATTCCCTTTTACACGTAGATTTTTCAGAATCCTGAAATCCTGAATGTTGGTGTCACATTCAACGAAACCAACATCTGACATGTCCCTTATGGCCGCAAAAATATGAATTAATCTAGGCTTTAAGAAGTATCCTTTCCCATTTTAGGAAGTCGCATTTAAAAGTTTTCATATAGTATGCAGAACATCAGCAACAACCATAGAGAGGAGTGATGGATTCATGGGAGAGACATGAATAACTGAACTGCAGCAGAGAAGGGCCTGTAGACCCAAAAATATGAGGCCATCTAGATCAATGGCTTATAAAACTAGCTTCCAAATGGACGGGGCCGTTGCAAAAGAGAGGAATAGGTGTTCTACATCCTCCTGATGTTGATGGAACATTACACACATGGAATATCACAGCAAACCAAACATCTGGAAGATCTCAATAGGCAGTAATCTGTTGTAAACCATCTTCTAGATAAGTGTTAGATGAGGATGAATAATCCATATTTTTTTGAATATAGAAAACAATTTAAATTCATCAATGATACCCTTGATGGCAAGAGATTAATATAAACTTCTTGTCAAAATACCATTTCTAGCTGGCTCACAAGCTAAGAAATCAGTGCAGGAGGCAAAATTGTCATTACCAATTAAATCATCTAGGTAACCTGATATGTTTTTTGGAGGATTATCCATACTTATTATGATGGATACCTACTCCCATGAGCCCAGTGTAGCATGCTGTAAATCATCTGATATAATATTACCTGTCCAATTATTAAGACAGAACTGATGATTGGAATTTCAATTAATAATCCATCTAGTGAAAGTCATAACATTCTGGAATGATGATTTACCTGCTAGCTAGATAGAGGAGACAATGAAATCATTTCTACCCAACTTCAAATTGTTATAAAATCAAGATTTGAGGAAACCCATTGATTCAGAATTACAACGAAAGACATTACAAGCTGGGAAGGATTGAAGGGAGTCATTAAAGAGAGAAATATTTTTTTTCATGCTTATGCCACCAGAGTGGAGAGCTATACAACATGCCGTCCAAAGAACAGTGAATATACACCACTTCAGGACGTTACCAATCAAGGAAAAATTCCTGATGGATGTGCTCAGATGTTTGAAAAGACCCCTGGTCCATTTATAGACCATTAAATAGGAATAAAATTTAGAAATGATGACAAACATCACCAAAATAATTCTCCTATCCATATAAAGACTCTTACCTTTCTAGGTTGAGAGGTGGATATTGATTATATCCACAATTTCAAAGAAATAAGAGGCCCTAGGATTCCCCCATAAGAGCATGACACCCAGATAGTGAAAAGGTAGTGATCCTTCATTGATTCCCAACTCAGAAGAGTCCAGTGCTTCATAGAAATAGAGAACCTCTTCCCAAAGTGAATGGATGATTTATCCCAGCAGATACACAGAGCATATAAACATTCATAATACTGAAATAATTTTTTTAAGACACGTATATTCCACTTTCCCCATTTAGGATTAATATGATGTCATCAGCCTATAAAATGTGAGAGGGAGAAACGAGGGACCTTGATGCTCGAATCATCTTTAGATGTCCCTGAGAGATCATGTGAGTAATAAGTCTGCTGATATAATCATCAGCAATGTAGAAGAGAAGGGCTGAGAGGGGATCCCCCTTTCTAAAACCCCTAGATCAAGAAAAGAATCCTTTAGGTGATCCATTGAGAAGAACCGAGACATGGGCTGATCCAAAGAGGTGGTAAATCCATCTGATTTTGGATGTTGAGTGGTGTTTATAAAAGATGATTGGGTTGTAGAATATATTTTAACACATTTGAGGACTGATAAATTAAATTACCCAATGAATTATCTTGTGATATATATTTTGGTTTATGTCGTAATGTATTGTAGGTATTACTTTTTTGGAGAATAGTACATGTTGTTTACCAGTAGTAAAAGTCTTATGTACATCTACTATCAGTTGGATTTTAATCTTCATCAACAATGGTGGGTTAAGTACCTATAGTCCTTTGAAATCTAGTTTGATTACAAACTTGGAAAAGGGAATATCATTGAATATTATCTATGAAGGAAGGCTCATAATTATATGGTTCTTGAATCCTACTACAAGTGAAGAATAATCACTTTATTTGCTATGATATACCGAGAGGTGAAATTTGACATTAGAAGATGACTATTGTTTCAATATGAATTGATTCTTCTCATTTTGGATGGGTCAGGGATAGTCATATAGAGGATTTAGAGTGTTTATACATGATGGAAACCCTTAAACATGGTTAGTCACCTTTTAGTTGGTCTATTAGTGAAGATGGAATTATCAGTTTTTGTAATGGTTTGGTTGTTCTAGTGTTTATTCGGGATGATTTAATGAGTGAGTTACATGCACAGATGTGGGTATTTCACCCTAAGTATACTATGATATTTCATGATCTTTTTATGATATTTTGGTGGTCGGGATGGAAGAAACGGGTTGTGGGTTTTGTGGTGTGATGCCTCACCTGTCAGCAAGTGAAGGCTGAGAACTAGTGGTAAGGTGGTTTGTTACAGTCATTTAATTTTCCTGAGTGGAAGTATAATGATTTCATGAAGAACATATTTTTGGTTATTTTGAGGACACTTCAAAATAATGATGCAATCTGGGTTTTTGTGGGTTGGATAACTAATGTGGCTCATTTATTGATGATCACAAAAACATACAAGGTAGATCGTTTTGGTGGTTTATATGATCAAGAGATAATGTAGATGCATTGTGTACCAATAACTCAGATTTTGGATCATGATCCTTGTTTCACATGTCACATCTAGAAGGGGTCAGAGAAGGTGCAAGGTACCTCGGTATTTTTTAGTACATCCTATCATCCGTAGACAGATGAGTACATTTAATGTATAATCTAGGTATTAGAGGATGTGATGGGAGCCTATAATCCAGATATTGGTTGTTTTTGGTGAAATCACTTATCACTTATTTTTTTCATACAAAAATAGTTTTGAGGCTGAGATTGAGATGACACCTTTTGAGGATCTCTATGGGAGGATATGTAGACCTTCATTGTGGTCATTTGAATAAGGGAATTCTGAACTGTTATGACTGATTCTTCTGCAGTAGATGTCAAAAAAGGATCATTTGATTTAGAAGCATAATTAAATGACTCATATTAGGTATAAATCATCTATAAGTCATCAACATAGGCATCTTGAGTTTATGGTTGGTGATAGCGTGATTCCACACTTGACTCCAAGGTTGGGTCTCCATCAAATTCTGAAATAGGGCAGTTGGTACAAAAGTATATGGGACTAATTAAAATCATGTAGAGGATCGGATGGATGGCTTACCGATTGGAACTTCCACAATGTTATAGTGGTATTCACTATGTTTTCCATGTCTTGATAATATATTAGTATCACCCACATCCATCTCATGTGATAAATTCTTAATATATGGAGTTTGAGGATTATTCTCCATTTGAGGATCATTTGGTTAGTATTGGGGAATGTAGAGAGAATGTATTGGGGGAATGGTTATGCCCCTACTGTGATTTTTGTGGGATCATTGGAAGGATCTTGAAGGAACATGGGAGTGAGAGTCAAGTTTTTCCAGCCCATTGGCTTAATCTCTTTTTCGAGGAAACTCAAAAATGATTAGAAGAGTGGATTTGGTATGAGTTGTCATTAGTTACTGGGGTTCTATGATCATAGACTTCATGGAGGTATTTATTTATAATAATTTTGTTTTCAATCTCTTGGTTTTAGGTTAATGAAATATGTTTTTAGCGTGTGAGGGGGACTGGGTTTGTTTTGGTGGTTCATGAGGTGAATGTAAGGAAAACTGAGACAAATTGTTCAAGATACACGTTCAGAACAAGTTTAAGTAAACTGTGAAACATTCCTTAACATACAATTGAGCCTTGGAAAATGGGCTAATTAATGGTTGGAGCATAATGTTTAAAACCATGAAACCTACCAACATAACTGTATGATTTTCCCAAGTAACCATGTAGTGCAACATCAATTGAATAGTGGCTCACACATCATTTTCTCACGATATGGAAAAATATATGGGGAAATTGTGCGGCCTTGTAATGTTGTGGAAAAATATAAAACTACCACCTCATGTTTTTATGTTAATGCTTGGGAATCAACTATTTTTAACCTCATTAATCCCTAGGTATGAACCTTATTGACAAAATATTACATGAGGGGATTCTCCTTCATTGCTATGTCATTTGGAGCACATATGGTTGTTAATAAATGGTCAGGTTAAGTCTAATCCCTCCATTTATTCTCTCTTGGGTTTAGGGTTTGGATATTACTCTTATCTCCATATGACGCTCTATAACCCCCTTGTGTTGTGTGATCTATGATGAGGCTTCAAAGGGTGGTTGAAATTGTATATAATACTATGATTAATTGTGCGAATGCCAACATGTTCTAGGTAGGTTTTCTACAAGTTATATCCCCTATTTGTATTATAGATTTGTGAATGTTTGGTTTTGTTCATAGTCTCCTCATGTTGTTATTTTCATTCCCTTGAGTAGTCTTGGTAAAATGGGTGTTTAACTGATAAATAAAAACACTCATGGTTCTCATGGGATGTATCGATGATTATTTGACAAATTTTGGGTTATCTATGGGGTGTGCCGATATCCCCGAACCATGAAATTTACTAATTAAGTGAAATGTATTTCTTTGATAATGTGGCATCCTTGTTGTGTATATAGATGTGGTTAATGGGAATTAAAATGGAATATTAATAATGTGTATAGATATGATCCTGTCTTATGTGTTGTTTGGAATGACACAGAAATGGGTTATTAGGTTAATTATGATTGTTCTATGTGACTTATTAATTACATTAGAATTCCTATTAGATTAGGGATTTTAGACTGATGAATATGTAGATTGGTAATGATCTGTGATGTGAAAATGTGTTAAATTTTATTTCACAAGTGAATGCATTAATGTTTTAAATGGGATGAAAAATGGACTTATTGAATGTGAATAGTGAGATGTGAAATGGAATTTGTATAAAAGGGAAAATTAATGTAAATGGAAATTTTGTTAATGGGTTATGGAATAATATTAATTATCGTGTTGATTGTTTTAGATAATAATGATTTCATGTATTGGTTTATTTTTTTGGATTATTATTATCTATTTTGAATGGATGAATAATGTTGTGCACAAGGCATGATGTTTGGGACAAAGGACTGAGGCTCCTCCCAGAGTACGAGTTGGGATATTTCTCTGACTCCACCAACAACGCCCAGGTAATGGGAGATCACATAGTTGTATTCCCTTAATGGTTGAATTGTAACTCGACTGAAGCTTCTAGATGGCATATTGGGATGTTGTGGGGTGTTATCCCTAGTAATATATAGACTTGAATTATTACCATTTTCAAAATGATAAATTCTAGTAACCATTTGTGAATGATGTGAATTCATATCCCATAGGTTACATGATTATGATAAATTAAGTAATGAATAAGATTACCATAATAAAATTGGATCTATGGTTCGAGGTACTTATTTAAATATTGTTATATAGATTACCAATAATTATATTTTAAATTTTGTCATTTCTTTTTTATATTCATGCTCTAAATTATAGATTGGATATTTTGTAGACATCGTTGGTGGTGGTATGATGAGTTTTACTTACACCATGATTGGGCCGTCATTGTGTTCCGGAGTGGATTCCAGGCTTGCATGATTGAAAATGGACAAGGTCCCTATGTTAAGGAGTTATGTTGGGAATGAGACATGCATGGATGAGGCTCTGGACATGAATCGAAGACCATTTTTGGGACTCCGCTGTTGTCTTTATTTTGGGTATTGGATACTTTTTACTATAGCATGGAATGACATATTTACTATTGGTTGTGGTTTTTACCATGTTTTAGAAAATGGTTATTAAGGAATATTCATTGGTTTGTTTTATTTTTTTTTACACTATTGTTTATATTCTATGATGTTTATTATTCTTGTATATAGTCTATAGTCTCCCAATATTTCTGTTAGACCCTCGCTGCTAGTCGACAACCTTTGGCATATTGGGAGGCGTGGATGAGGTCATGTAGAGACCCAAATCGGGGCATTGTTTTAGTGGCTCCAAGATCAGAGAAAATACAAGAATCATTTATAAATTAATTTGATAATATTAATTTTTTTTTAATTTATAATTTCAAAATTATCTTATGGATTTTTTTAGAGATTTTTTTGAGAAAAATATTTTTTTGATAAATGGTAAAAAAATACCGGATTTAAAATCAAAAATATTTTTTCATATAATTTATTTATAAGGATAAATTATATTTTAAATTGTTTTAAATGTTTTTTTATATAATAATTTTTTTATTAGTACAATGTATGTAATTGATATCATGTTCACCTTAAACGTCAGAATAAAAACATAGCAAACATTTGAATGTTTTTACTTTAAAATCTCTCATTGTCAACTAAAATATGAGTGTAATTTTAAATTAATTTCTTCCCCTTATGTGAGTAGAATATTATAAATGGATTCCATATTTTTAATAAGAATAATTTATATTTTCAAATAAGTTAAACTTAGTTTATTACAGAAAATATTAGTAAAATATATTAAAATTAATTACAATGATATAGAAAACGATTAGTATAATAATGTACTAGTCCTAATATTTAACTCCCTAAAATACCTAGAAACTAGTCCAAGACCCTTTTTATATAAATTTTATGTCCATTAACCTCCCATAATAGAGTTTTCGTGGGTTTTTTATGACTTGTTTTGGGTAAAAACGTGGGTACACCTAACATGTTTTCCAAAATTCCATGTGTGTCCTTCCCCTACCCAACAAAAGGCCACTACCTCCCCCATTTATCCAAACCTCACAAATAACATCAAATTAGAAAATATCATATTAATACACTTCCAAATATACCTAACTTACTCCTTAAATCCTTCCATTAGGTAGAATGTAATCCTAGTATTTCTTTTGGCACAAACAAAATGATGTTACTCATTTAAGATGTAACGACTTCTCTCAAACTACTTTATTTTATTATATTTCATTGACACATCCACTATATTTATTACATTATTATATAAAAAACAAGTACAAAAAATAAAATAGGATAATATTATGCTATGGTTTCTACCTAAAAATATATACACTTCCATCTAATGGGTAAAGAATACACTATTTAAGTGTACGACGAACGACTTCCCCACAAAACAATGATTTTTCATTTTTTCACTAACACCCTCTCATGGTGGAAATTACGGTGGAAAAATATTTATATATGTTATATATTATATTTATTATTTCCTTAATTTTTTGTAATCATTTAACAAAATTTATCTTTATAATCTCCACAAGGTGTAAATATGATAATTTCGTTTGAGAAAATCTAGAATACCCCCCCCCAAGGGATGTGATTTGTTCACAAAATACATGGAATGTATTAAAGATAATATTAGTGAAATTAAATGATATATACGAAATAAGAAATCTAATATAATTATAATATTTTTATATATAAAAATTTATCATTTTATTTATTTATTTTAATACAATTAGAAAAATGGAAACAACGTTCATGCGAACATATGGCATACCGAATCCATGATTGGTGTATTCCATTTCATACATATATATTCAATAGATTATTTAAATATATATATGGTGAATATAGATGTTTTTTATATAATTTATTACATTTTTAATATAATGAAATCATTATATTAGTAAGAATAATAAGAATAATAAGTCCAATCATGTACTATTAACAAGAAATTTATCACTCAAAACATGGAGTAAATGGTAAATGGTTAATATAATGCCTTATGATAATCATATAAGGAATTATATATATGAATATAGTTTTTTATTATATTTATAATCAAATTATTATTATCATGTAGAGGTATTTAATGAGTATGATGAATTTCATATCATAAGGAAGGGGAATTTTTATCACATTCAAAATTAATCGGATACATACCATGTTCACCACGATATACTCTCTCATGGATTTTATACAGCCAATGAATGTATTATATGATTTTTATTCATTAATTTATGATTATTTAAATTTCAATTTTATGAAATTTATTTCAACGAATATTTTTTTTGAAATGTTACCAAATCTGGAATGTAATTCTTTCTCAATTTTCCTTATTTGAGATGAATGCCATGTTATGCACCTATAAATTAATATATATGTATATATTGTATTTGAATTGTTATATTATGAATCTTATTATATAATTATATTTGAATATTTATGTAATTTCATTTTGTTACTTGGGGAGTATGGTTTAGTGTTACCAAGTGGTAATATTTTATTGAAACAATCTCATTGCTTTTAGCTACTGTTTATGTTTATTCTTCCTTGATGAAGTATTATGATCCATATCTCATGAAAATTTATGAATTTTATTCTCCTTTGTTAATTCATGATATATTCATGTATTGGTACCAAATTTTCACTTCATGGTATATAAAATAGTTAATAATGTGTTTTTAAAAATGTTCAACTTTACCATTTTTTTTTCTGAAATCTATATTCCTTCAAAAACAATTTCTAATATGGTTGTCCAAGAATATTATAAATTTTTACTATAATATTTGAAATAATGTTTTCTATTTTTTCTATGATCAATGTTTCGAAGGAATGTTTTTTTTCATTTTCCATATAAGGAATTTTTCAAGCAGTTTTACAGTAAAAAATGAATATTATTTTTACCTTGTATGACATGTATGGATTTACCCACCAAAATTTTTATGAAGATTCATTTGCATGTTTAAATTTTATGTTTTTATGAATTTTTTTAAATGTAATTTTCAGAGAAATTATTTTCAAAATATTTTCAATAATCTTATATATTTTTTATGGAAATGTTTTATTCAAATGGTTTCTCATTTTAAAAACATATTCCAAATAAGAAAGGATATTTTAGTCACGAAATGTTGTCAAAATATATTTCAAAATTATTTTCTATCTAATATGATATTCATTGATGTTTCTAATTCTTTTCATAGAAAGGATATAAATTTTACATTCATATTGTTTCTATGAATGGTTCAGGCATTGATGTCCTTATTTTTTTGAAACCTATTTCTCTTCTATATATAAATTTAATTTGAAACCAGATTCTTGTCATATAATATAAATTCATGAAGTGGTTATGAAACCTATATCATTTCAACTTTTATAATTTTATGAAATGTTAATTATACCCATTCCATTTCATGTGTTATGATTTGTTGTTTATAAAAATTATATCTTCTTAGATGTCATGATATGATGAATGTTTTATTTTGTTCAACATGTATGAATGATGTTATTATGAGATGGGTGGGACCTATATGTTCCTCCAATGCATATAGTTAGGATAGATGAGTCATAACTATAAATGATATGCATAAAGCTAATTAAATGTTAATAATATTATTTGTGGAGATGTTCAAATGTCAATTTGTCTATGTGTGAACCTAATAATATGTTAACAATGTCATGTGTGAACCTTATTATGTGTTCAAAATGTTATTCATGGACTTTTTTAGAAGTCCATAAGTTTATGTGTGATCCTAATTTCATGGTCATAATGTTTTCTGTGAGCCTGATTACATGTTCACAATATTATGAATGAACCTCTTTTCATGTCCATAATATTATGTTTAAACCTAATTACACATTCACTTTGTTATACATGGACCCATTTTCATGAACATCTGGTGATGTCTGGGCCAGATCTCATTTCCTTAACCTAATGAGTAATGTTTTTTCTACTTAAATAAGTTCAAAATGATATAAACCAATGTGCATGCCAAAAATTCCATGTTCTATCCTATGTTTTACTTACATGAATTATTCTCTTAATTTTCAAATGATTCTTGTTTTATGAAAATCCATTCTTTATTATGATCTTTAATATGTAGTGTATGATATTAAAATGTTATTCCCTTGTTACATTACTTTTATTCATGTTGTGCTAACAAATATAATTTTTTTTATAGTTACTGATCATTTGAGATCACCCATTTCTAATTTTTCCTTTATCTTTTTTATTAATAAATGTTTTAGGTATAAGTAATAATAGTGGAAATCATTATGGGAGATGTTGAAGATCATTCACCCGGATAAAAGATTTTGTTTCAAAACATTCAGTGGTATATACTATTATAGTATTCTATGTTGTTTGATAGTAATGTACTGATCATTAATCTAATTTTATGTAATATATGTGTATGGTAAGCCCAGGGAACTATAATCTATGTCCAGAAAATCCAACTTCATTGAAACACCCTAAATTCAAGTTTATATTTTCTCCTGGACATTTATTCTACTATCATAAATTATTCATTTTGTTTAAAAACATAACCTATCTTCAAATCATCATTATGTATTGATTCAAAATTTTTTATGATATTTTGAATATAGTACATCCTGTAATTCAATTTTTTAAAACTTCATTTCATAAATATAAGTATAAAAACAGGATCACCTAGAAAATAAAATTTGGAATTATAAAAAATAAATTGACCGACATTCTCTTGAAAATTTAGTTTTATTATCTGAGTATGATCATTTGAGTACTAAAAAACTTCATTTGACAAACACATTTTTCCATGTGAGGTGATTTTCATAAATAAAAAACAACAAATTTAGGAAAACATCAACCAAACACCTCTTTCATCCATCATGGTCCCAACTATCTACCCATATGGGTTATATTGTCCAAAAAAATCATAAATCATTCAAACATTCTAAACTCATGCTATATATCAGTAATAAAAAATTATAATCCTATTTGTCAATGTCATTATAGAGAAAAAGAATAGTTTAAGGGAATCAAGATGATGTCAATAACTAATGAATAAATAAACATCATGAACATCCATATATTCACATCTTCATAGCGTCATCTATTTTCTAACAAGGAACTTTATCTTATAAACACATCAACTAACTATTTAAATGGTTCTCACATTCACATGATAAGATCAAAACAACCCATTTTAAAAATTCCACCCAAATTTATGATCATTAAATGATTTATCACATTCTAAGGGATTTATTGAACAATCATAATATTTCTCTCCAATAATAATTTTAACCAAACAATAAATGTGAATGATGAAAAAATAAATATCGTAAACATTGAGAATAAAAGTTGGATTCCCATATTCATTTTTAATTTTTGAAAATAATTCCCATATAATGGTTTTGTGAATATGTTATCAACTTGTTCAATTAAAGTGTCATATTCCAACTTGAGTACATTTTTCTCCGCATGATATTTTATGAACTGATATTTGACAATAATAAGATTTTAGATATAATGTTTCATCGTATTTATAATGATATCAAGAGACCTATGGTTATCACAACCTAATAGAATGTGTATCTTCATAAAAAAAATCATCCAACTCAGTGTTTATACACATAAATTGTGGTGCATCCTTAGTGGAAGAAACATATTCATCCTTTCCTATTCTAAGAGTTATCAAATTTTTTAGTATTCCTACTCACAAAACTTCTCCCAAAAAGAATACTCTACTTTATGTAGATCTTATATCATCCACACATTACACCTAATTAGATTATGTATAACAAAAAAAGTCAATTATTCATGTACATTCATATTTGATACTAAAATCTATTGTATATTATATATATATATATATGAGAATACATTTTATAGATCAAAGATGCATTTTTTGGAGTAATTCAGAATCATGTACATAATTTAATTGCTTTAAAAATATCTGACATTGAATAAATTAGTAAGTAAAAACATCTAATCACCTTATGATAGTATTTAGAAACCACATTCTTTCATTATCCATCATTATAAACCTTGGTCCCCCACAAAATGGATGTAGAAATGTGTTTTGAATTTTACATTCTATGATTATTATGATGTTTATTAGATCATTAATCATGATATAGAAATATATATTTACTATTTTGAGATATTTGTATGGTAATAATGTATTTTTTCACAAATCAAGGGAATTTAAAACAAATTTTTCATCTCGTTAGAAATCTATTCATGTGTTCATTCTCCATTCTAAAAAAATATTATATCATCAACATAAAAAAATTTCAATGACATATATATCTAAATTTCATTTTGTATAGATATTTTATTCAAATATTCCTTTATTAAGGTTAAACAACCTTATGTTGGAATCCAATTTTGAATACAGATATCATAGATCTTACATTATCCCATGAAAATAATTATTCAACATGAACCCTTAACATTCTTTTTATCCAATTACAATTCGACATGGTTGTTCAATATATACTTCATCATCATGCAATCACCTTAGAATGGATGACGTCACGTCAATCTGAAAAGTTATATAATCATATTTTTAAATAATATCAAGAATGGTAAGGATTGTTTCTAACCCTTATAAAAGAGAAAAGGTCTCATTAAAATCAATACCCCTACTTTTTGTTTAACTTTTTTAAACCAGCCATTATTTTTTCCATATGACTTCCACATCATCATTAAAATTGTTTTGGAATAAAAACATTATACCAATAAAATATTTATTATTTTTTTGGGTATACGTATCAATTATAATTATTTCCTTTCCAGTTCATCATTAAATTCCAACAAAAAATCCATTTTTGTTACTCAAAATCTTTATTATCATATTTTATCTGAACCGTTCAATAAAAATAAGTATGTTCAACACATATTGATGTTCTTCTAATCATATATTTTTTTTCGATCACCAATGATGTATATTAATTATTCCATTTTTCTTATAATAGGTTGATATGTATGAAGTTCATCCTGATCTATCAATATAGCATATTTTAATTCATTAATATGCATGTCAAAACATCTTACAGAATTATTTTCATGGTAATCCGTAGAAAATATCTTAAATTATACATTGTCCTTATATTTATTAGTATATGAAACATTTTAATCATAATTTTCAAAATATATTACAACATAATAATATAATTACCTTCAATATTTTTTAAAACATCTATAACATGTACCATTATAAGAATGGAAAAGAAAATTACATCCTCACCTCAATGATCAAAAATTCAAAGACTTCAACTTATATATTTAAAGAATCAAAGACTCCCAAAAACACGTTAGTGTTTTATGTAAGGATTTTCATTGTAGAACATATTATAATAAGTCACATTAGAAACTAATCAATAGAAACAGATATTTTAAATGTAATCACTTGTACTCATTGACAAATTCGTGATGTAGTGAGATTGAATATGTTCATCTAGTACTATATGACCCATATCCCCTAAACAACAATTCATACTTTCAGAATTAGCATTCTACTTTATTGTGTATGGTGCATATAACTAATTAAAAATTTCATTTTTTTAATATTACTTTTAAATTCATTATTCATGTATTTAGCCCCAATATTATTATATAATATAATCAATAGATATTGAATACAATTTATAATCTTCTCTTAACACTATTAAATATTTTTAGAGATTCAGATACATGTCTCAAATTTAAAATACAAGTAATTTCTATGAAATCATCAATGAATTAAATTATGTACATCCCTATAAAATTTAATTGTTTTCTCTTTTCACCACAAATATCAAAACAAATTAGTTCAAGTGGAAAATTTGAACGAATTTCCACATTCATGTGAAGAGATTTTGCAGTCTTCCATTTATGAATATTTGAACAACACCACCCTATTATTAATTTTATATCATTTAAATAATGAAAAGACACTATCTTTTTTATATTTATCATCTTTTATGACATATATTTCCCTTAATTCTATGACATAATTATTAATTCCAGTACTGTTAGATAACATGAATTTTGGAAATCACCCACTTGAAAATATTTTCCCTTCCCACGATGGCCTCTCATACAAATTTTCTCCTCTAAGTATTTTACCAAACAAAATATATTGTGAAATCAACTATATTAATTACATCACTATTTTATAAAACACATAATATGTATTTTTTCATATAATCATAAAATAAGTCCTTTTTGAATTTTTCTTCTTCTAAAATAATAGCATATCCATCAGATTAGATTTTTAGAGATTCAACATTTCCCAAAGACATTGATAATTCATTAAAATAATTAAAAATATTAAAAAAAAAGAAATATCATATATCATATGTGATGATAAACCACTATCCAAATTCCATGTTTTTTATTCTTTTTTTCATTGATATATGTTTATACAACAACATATTTTTCTTTCCCACTATATAAATTCACTTACGGATTTTGAGAATTGTTATATAAATATTCTTTTGATGGAACAAAACAATAAAATCATATATAATATTTATTTAATAATCATATAAATCACAACTATTTTCTAATGGTTCGAATATATTTTTAACCTTTTTCCAAATTTCTAATCATTCATTATTTGAGTGGATTTAATCCCTCTCAAAATTGTCTTCATATTTTCCATGGGATAATTTTCATGTTGTTGATTGAACCAAGACATATATTCCAGATGCCCAAATTCTCTATAGTAATAGGAGTATCAATTAAATGATTAATTTTCTATGTTATTTCCTAACTATTTTGTTTTTAAAAAAATCTGCAACATTATTCCATTCCATGTAATGACATTATTGAGTCCCAAAAATTCTTCAATATTTCAAAATAATTTTCTTCAACTTGGATTTATTACCATATTTAAAAGAATTATGAGGAGTAACATCATCTAATTCATTCATTGTGACTTAAAAAACATCTTCATTTTCAACATTTGTTGTTTTGCTGGCCTACATGATTTTCACATCCTTATTTATTTTAGGAAAAACTATAATTTTCATTTAAACCATTGCCAAAAACTTTTGATTATATTTCATAGTTCACAGTTCTCAGAACAGAAATAATTTTTTGAAAAATATTTTTCAAAATTTTAACTCTGTGCTTAGTATTAGAGAACATTTTCGTGAAACATTTATAATTATTCCTCCTGAAAATTTATATTCATTTCATTCTATTAATGCATATTCATTTCTTTAAATGTAGTTTATCAAATGTTTTATCACATCTAATAACATAGAGTTATCATCAAGAAATTATTCAAAACTATTTGTTGTTGGACTTTCCTCATTCATCTTCATATTATCTATTTCTTGTCTTGTAATATTTGGATGATATTCCATTAACTCTATTTTCAAATCATATTAGAATTGAGTTTATTTTTTTATTTTTAACTTCTTTTTTCATCTTCAATGATATTTTCATTTTTAACAATTTCAATAATTTTTTTTATTATGAAACATTATTCAATTTTTCATGATCAAAAAAATTTTCATCATATTCACTATCCTTATTCATTAAAATTATCCTTTTGGACTTGGATATCATTTTATCTTTTCCGTTATAATATGATTTTTAATTTTAACCTTGTTACATGAAGGATCCTCTTGAAAATATATCATATTCATCAGTTTATTCTTCACATTATCCTTGAGAATATTTAGAAGTGGAATATTTATTTATCTATAACCAAATCTTTTTATATATAACTACCCTTTTTTAAATTCCAATGATTTTTTCACATTTTTAGAAAATAAGAACTATAATTATTATTTATTTTTAGAAACCACATATTTATTTCTAGTGCCACAAGATTCTCCATCATCCAAAATCTTCTAATATTTTCTTTGACTGGGATCTTTGAATGAAATTTCTTGATCTAGTTTTTCTTTACATATCATAACATTATTTCTTATCATTTCATATGTAATGAGAGTAATATGTTATTAAGACCACCATAGATATTTAAAATGTATTTTCAAAATATGATACATTAGAAAAATATACTTTTGATGATCTTTTGAGATGATTTCATGAATATTTGAATCATCTATATTCTCACCAAGACATATTATATTTCTAAAAATCATTGAACCTTATATCTAATTTACCACTAGAATCTTACTCACACATTTGTAGAACATTATACTTCATACTCTATATATGTAACTTTTCCATCTCCACATTTCTATTGACATTGTTGAAATATTTCAACTTTTACCAAATATAGTGTCAAGATAAAACCAATTTTATCTAACAAATTCATGTTCCATGAGTTTAGAGCGTAAATAATTTTTCTCCCTTACTTATTTCCCTATAATTAAAATATGAACTATAACACCCCAAGTAAATAAAGAATATGACATTTTCATATTTATCCATATTTTTGAATAAAATTATAATATTAATTTAAAGGGAACGCTATGCTCGATGGCATACCCATTATGAAACAACGAGTTTCTTGGAAATCTAACATTGCACTCTAATAATAAAATAATATTATTATAAATGGTAGTTAATTACTAGACGTTGTAATAGCATGAATGAACAAAACCAACAACAAAATGATTATATATGTTTATAAAATATTTTTACTTTAATCCAATAAATATTAGAGGCTTAAAAAGCGAATGAAGACAATTTTAAGCGTAAATGTTCAAATATTCATTAAAAGGTCGATTAACCGCATTTTGATGGAGAACCCTTTTTAAATCCACTTTTTGAAAATTTCATATGATATGTTGGACCAAATAAAATCTTTCTTCAGAATCGGGACATCAAAATTGACTTTGTATATGTTTCTGTTATTTTTTCGATAAAGTACATTTTTAATTAATAAGTGAAAAATGTTGTATTGTAATTCAAAACATATTTTTAATCTAATTTATTTATATCATTAGATCATCTTTTGAATTGGTTTTAAAGTGAAATTATAATATATTTTTACCATTTAATCCAATGGTGGTCATTGGAATTAATTTCACATTTACATTGGACTTAAACTAGTGTCAATCTTTTAATAGATATTGTTTCTTAAAAACACGCTATTTTGTTTTGACAGTGGTAATTAATTATTAATTTAATTAATACAACTTATATGTTTTGAATTTTGTAACATAGACATCATTTTTGAATGCAGAATATCAAATATATCTTAGGGTGAATATTTAATATTTTTCTAAAAAGCTTCAATTTTTTATGAATAGGGAAACCACTAAGTGGTAGTTAAAAAACTAATTTTTCGTTTAAATGAAACATTACCACTTTTGTGATTTGATTTTAAAAAATATGATATACATGGTTGTAATTATGATGTATAATGTTTTTCAATGGGATTAGAATAATTTTTTGGTGAATAGTAATTTTTAAATCTTATTAATCGCGATTAAAGGTAATTAGTGTAATTTAATGTAAAGATAATGTTATAAAAATATGAAATGACTATGAAACATGTCCTACCCATATTGGATGAGTCATGGCCGACCAATAAAACCAATGGGTCAACTTGGGGACCCCATGGAGCCACATGGGTAAGAAATTGACATTAATAACTTTTGATTTAAAGTCAAAATAAAAATGTCACAAACATGTGTTGTTTTACTAAAACAATTTTTACATGGGGTTATACAAGTCATATTTTTGACTATAAATATTCATTATAAATATAAAATTATTTCCTACATCATATTAGTTTTTTTATAATTTTTAGACATAAAATAAATTAATTTATGTATGACACCATGATGATGCATCGATGACCTCGTTAATGAACGATTTAAATAAATTGAGAAGATAAGGTAAATTATAAGCCTAAAACTTGTCAAAAACCTATTGTATGGGTGTATTTCGTACCCTTATCACCTTATAATAGAAATATATAATTTTGGGATCTTTAATATGAGAAAATAAATTTATAATAAAGTAACTTTTCAAGACATTCGAAGAGTTCCCCTCCCCCTTCATATAAAAGGCCCCCACCTCAACACCCTTACCCACACCTCTAAAGCCTTTAAATCGACCAAACTATACTAATTTTATCTCTCCACATACCTATATTCATCATAAAAGACTTACCTTAGGCCAAAATCTCTTCAAAGAACCCTTTTGGTTCAAACCAAATGGAGTTACCCGATATAACGGTAATGTCCTCTCTTATGTTCTTTTGTTTTATTTTCCTTCTCCAACTCCCTAAACTCTTTTTATTACTTTATTTTGAAAAAAAACCAATATCTTTATTATACTGGGATGTTTTTTTAGAATTATTCCAGCTACACTTACAAACACCTCTGTCTAATGGTTAAAGAACATACTGTTTCCTTGGATGGTGAATTTCTACCTCACAAAACGATGATTGTTCTATCTTCTCCTACCACCTCTAATGGTTTCCATTATGATGGAACTATATTTATTTATGATATATATAATATTATTTTCCTCTATATTCTTCTGTATATTACATTTAAAACATAACTTTATGCTTTTCATGTTGTGCAAATGTGATAATTTCATTTGAAGAATTGTGGACTACCGCACCCTCAAGTGATGTGACTCGTTCATGCAGTACATGGAATGTATAAATAATTAAATTAATTAACTTATGAGACCTATATAACATATATAAAATACTTGAATTATAATATATATATAAATATATATCATTTTCTTTTAATTCCATTAAAAATGAAATAGAAAGGAAAGTAGCGTTCATGCGTACATATAGCTTAACGTCTCCATGAACGATGGATTTCATTTTTTACCTTTAAATGTTATGTAATATTATAAATGAAATTATATAATGGATATATATATGATATTTATGATATCTATATCAAGAATATAATTCTGGATATAATGGATATTTTACCACATGAACAACTTGTAATTATAATAAGTTTATTTGGGACTCAAGTACCAATGATCGAAAAAACAACCATTATTAACTTAAATAATTACATAATGTTCATAACATGGTAATACATGATTTAAAAGTAATAATTAACTTTTAAAATGTTCTTAATCAAGTAGAAATTAACTCTAGTTTATTATTCAGGAATATAAAGAAATGAACAAGACACGTCAGACTTGAGGTAAGGGATCCTACCTCTCTCTTTCTTTTTAAGTACTCTATTTTATGTCATTTCTTTTAATCTAATATTTATTATGTTTGGGGATGTTCATTTATATTACTCAAACTTTAATTTTTATGTTCATATTATGATAAACCCTATTTGATATCATAAATCCATTTTTTGGATGTTTTAAGTGGCGATGTTAGGCTGCCGAGTTTTCGTAAGGGATTTTTTCATCTCACATTTATTCTCGTGATATTTATGCTAAATTTTCCACCATTTCCTTTGATTGGTTTATGTACTACCAATTATTATACTCTTTGTGTAATATAATTTCATTTATGGGTATTTAAATCTTAATTTTATGACCCTTCTTCAATGGGGAGTACGTTTTGAAAGTTACCCAAATCAGTAAGGGGACCTTTCACCCTCCTCTTTTTAAAAGACATATTTTTGTTAGGTCTTTTAATTTACATATTCTTATGTAGTGATATATTCTTATATATCATTATTTCTATAAATGATATGTCCATGTGAGGAGATACCATTTTTATCTCTAATCGTCTCATTTTCTGAATTTTAAAATGACGCCTTTAGGTTATCGATTTTTTTGTAAGGAAACTTCATAACCCAATTTTGGTTCTTTTTGTTAATCTTGTACTCCTTGAATATATCGTTCAATGAATATTTGTGAATGACCTCTGATTGTTTTACACTTAATATCCACTTATATTTGGTGTATTATTTTTTCACACATAATAATGTAATTGATCTATCCTTAATCAAAGGATAAAGTCTTTGTAAGGGAAATCATCTCAATCTACTTTCATTGAGGAATATTTTTTGTATACACAACTATCTTTTATACGGTGTGTGAACCCCTTTTACTTTTACTTTTATTCAAAAGGAATATTTTTTGACAAAGCGTTTTACTAAACGGCACAAATGAATGTTTCTTTTAACGTACGTGTAGACAATGACTTTTTCCACCGCCGTGAGTATTATTTGGTCTTTGTCTTCCTCAACAAGCCGTGATGTTTTTAAAATGAAATATATACCATATAATCATTTATGTATTTTGGTATTGAAAATCGTTTTTATAAGGGATTTGTTATGTCAATATATTTAAGTGATATATTTTGATCAAAATGTGGAAATGTTTTCATTCCATTGTATTTTTTTTATGTCTTATAATTTTATAATGGTATTTGGACATTTGACATGTGGTTATGTCATAAAGCATATGACAGGTGGTGCCGTCAATTCCAGGACTGGTGGTTACGTTATAACCTCCAATGCATTGGGAATGGAAGTCGATCGTATGGCTATTCCATATAGTGATATGGGTGGAAGTCGACCGTATAGTTATTACATTTAAGTATGTTTAGGTCCCAAGTTTCCTTTAAATGTTATGTGGTCTTTATATGGGTTTATGGTAACTTTTTATTACAATGGAAAAGTAGTGATATTTTATTCAGTGAAGAGTATTTACTACTTCATAAAGGGGAAAAGTGTTACATTGATAATGTATTCATGGTTTACTTGTTGTTTTGAAAAACTAACAGTTTTCCTTCTTTGTGTATCCTTTTCTGGGGTTTTTATGCTCATCCCATGTTTTTGAAATGTTTTCGACAGGACTCAAAGATGAATAGGGTCATGGATGGGATCAAATAAATACATGCTATATAAAAAATGGAACTATACATGTTTCTTTTTAAGAGTTTTTACTTTATGGAAACTCAGTAGAGGTGTCTACTATGTAATCTTTTGAGATGTAATAGTTATGTCCTTATTACCTAAAATTATAAAGCTAAACAGATCCTCAAAGTGAATTATTCATTTAATTCAATATTAAGAGAGGTTTAAGGCCGGTCCTTACAGTTGGTATCAGATGTCGGTTTAGATAACATTAGAGGTTAGAGTGTTGTATAATCATATGTGACATGTTGTGTATAACCACAATGGGTAGTATACTATAAGGAGTCATTGTTTTTGTTGAAAGTTATACATAGTTTGAGATAACTTGGATCACTATATCTTAGTGATTATCTTTCTCATTATTATATGATAATTTTAATGATATGCTCACACTGAACTTTTTGGTTTTAGTAAATGGGTGGAACTAGAAGGCACCAATGTAACAGTGAATGTGAAAGAAACTATGACAGTTTTCTGAGCGAGGAACTGAATGATATGGGAGCTGCAATGAGAAATATTGTGTTTATTCTCATCCAACTATCTGGAGTCATGATTGTCCACCTAAACCTTGGTGATTTTTATAAGGCATCATATATGCGAGAAACAAATCCCCACGGAAGTTCATTTAATAATCATAAAGGTAAGTGTGTTAAAAAATATATGCGTCAAAGATGTGGAAAGAAGCACCTTGGAAAATATTTCATAGGGATAGAAATATGGTATAGATGTGGAAATGATGGTAAAAAAGAAAGAACCTACAATAGAAAAAGGAAGCATCCAGTTGACTCGAGGAAAGGAAAAGAAGTTGTTTCTAAGGGATCAATTGAATGTTTTAAATTTGGTGTGCCTGGTCATTATGCAAACACATGTCCTATAAAGATGTTTCGGAAATGGGATCACCATGATCATACAAATATTCGTTTACCAATACCTAGAGCCATTCTGATTGAGGTTGAATAAACTGACAATGACCAATCAAAGGTATGGATTATTTCTTAATATATGTTTTCCTATTTTGGAATCTTAGGATATGATTCATGATTTTGTTTGTAGGAAAGAAGTATTTCAGAATAAGTTTTAAAGGAATGGTTAATGGATCATGAAGAATGTTGAATGAGTAAGAAGTCAACATATATGGGATTCAAGAGTTATGGTAGATTTTTGGATGGTTAAATTCTTAAAATTATTAAGTCTCTTTTGATGGTTGGGTTACATTAGTACACTTTTTATAGTATGTGTAACCCTGATGTTTGATATATGAAAATTTTATTCAAGGAAGAGTTATCTTTTCATTTGAAGACATAGTTATAAATAACCATTTGGGTTTATATGATCCTTACTTTTGAGGTAATTATGGGTTACTATATGTTATGATGGAAAATGAAAGGCATGAGATAAAATTGAGGTTAAATTATGTTACGGTTATTTTTGATGATTTTATCTCTTTTTGGGGAATGTTTTGTGAATTATTTATCTTTGGAAAAAGGACAACATGCAGATCGTGTGACAACCCGTCGCGTCGGACAAAGCTGTGAGAAATCGAACCCACAACCAAAGTGTGACTGGAATTTATCACCTACCACTGGACTACGTGAAGTCCCTGGTTAGTATGAAAAATTCTTTTTAGTTATATAATTTTATGAATCAAGAATAATTTAATTTTGGGTTATCTAAGAAAACATTTACCTATCATGGAGGATATATGATTAGGTTAATTACTTTTCTATATGATACTTTTAGAGGAACTGATGTTATTTGGAGATAAATGTTAAAGTTTACCTTGGAGGACTATGTGATTAAATCATTCAAATATTTTTGTTTCAATCTTAGTTTGGTTCTCTTTTAATAATTTTATGGAAAAATTGTTTATCTAATGGTCTTCGTTGAACTTTGGGTTTTGTTGGACAAATTTTAGAGATTAAGAATAAATTTTCTTTTTATAAAGGAATACCCTTTTGTAGATTATCTGATCAAGTTCTAATAGTTTTGGTTTTGTTTAAGGTCTAACGATATGGGAAATATGTAGATCTCTTTTTTGGATTAGGTTATTCTCTAGAAGTTGATTATAGCGCTCTTAATGTGAACAAGTCATCCTAAATACTCGACTTTTGGTGGAAAAAAATGAGTTTGTATAAGAAAACAAGTAAGAGATGAAAGTCTAAATGAAAAGAAATTATTTTTCATGTGATTTAGTTAAGCTCATAAATAAATTCCTCAATGAAAAGTAACATAAAAAATTTTTTTCTGTTAATTTATCCTACTGGGGAATCAAATACTGTTTAACCCATCACCAGTTTGTGATTTTCTGGAGGTTAACTTTCTCCTAAAAATGTTTTCTATCACTCTACATCAGAACATGACTCTTTTATTCTCCTCCATGTCCATGTTTTCCTACATGGAATCATAGTATGGTTTAACTTAGGTGACATTTTTACTTCTCTTTCTTTCTTTTAAAGTGACAGTTTAATTGACTCCTTTTTCGATGTGGGTCTTTCAATGAAGATTCGAAGCCCAATTTTAAAATTGCGAGGTTGCAATTCCCAAAAGGGGTGAAGGATGTAACACCCCAGGTAAATAAAGAATATGAAATTTTCATATTTATCCATTTTTGTGAATAAAATGTTAATATTAATTTAAATGTAACACTATGCTCGATGGCGTACCCAATACACAATAATGAGTTTCTTTGAAATCATACGTTGCACACTAATAATAAAATATTATTATTATAATGGTTGTTAACACCTAGCCGTTGTAATAGTGGGAATGAAAAGAACTAACTACCAAATGATTATATATGTTTGTCAAATATTTTTAATTTTATCCAATAAATATTAGAGGCTTAAAATGCGAATGAATCCAATTTTAAGTGTAAATGATCTAATATTGTTTAAAAGGTCGATTTACTACCTTTTGATGGTGAACCCTTTTTAAATCCACATTTTGACAATTTCATATGTTATATTATACCAAATAAAATCCTTCTTTAGAATCGGGATATCAAAATTTACTTTGTATATGTTTTTGTTATTTTTTCGATAAAGTTCATTTTTTATGAATAAGTGAAAAATGTTGTATTTTAATTCAAAACCACTTTTTAATATAATTTATTTATATGATTAGATCATCTTTTGAATTGGTTTTAAAGTGAAATTCGTATATAATTTTACCATTTAATCCAATGGTGGTCATTGGAATTAATTTCACATTGAAATTGGACTTAAACTTGTGTCTATCTTTCAATACATATTGTTTGTTAAAAACACGCTATTTGTTTTGACAGCGGGAATTAATTATTAAATTAATTAATGAATATTATATATTTTTAATTTGGTAAAATAGACATCATTTGTTAATGCGGAATATCAAATATAGCTTAGGGTGATATTTTGGTATTTTTCAGAAAAACGTCAATTTTTGATGAATAGTGAAACCACTAAGTGGTAGTTAAAAAACCAATTTTTTGTTTAAATGAAACATTACAAATTTTTTGGATTGATTTTCGAAAATCTGAAATACATGGTTGTCATTAGCTTGTATGATGTGGTTCATTGGGATTAAAATATTTTTTTGGTGAATAGTAACTTTTAAGTTTTATTAATCGCGATTAAAGGAAATTAGTTTAATTTAATGTAAAGATAATGTTATAATAATATAAAATGACCATGAAACATGTCCTACCCTTATTGGATGAGTCATGGCCGACCAATAAAATCCATGGGTCATCTTGGGGACCCCATGGAGCCACATGGGTAAGAAAATGACATTAATAACTTTTTATTTAAAGATAAAATAAAAATGTCACAAACATTTATTGTTTTACTAAAACAACTTTTACATGGGGTTATAAAAGTCATATTTTTCACTATAAATATTAATTTGAAAGTTAAACGAGTTCCTACATCACAATATTTTTTTAATATTTTTATACATTAACTAAAATAATTTATTTATGACACCATGATGATGTAGTGATTACCTCATTAATGAATGATTTAAATAAATTGAGAGGATAAGGTCAAATATAAGACTTACACTTGTCAAAAACCTATTATATGGGTGGATTTTGAACCCTTATCACCTTATCCTAGAAATATATAATTTTGGGACCTTTAATATCTGAAAATAATTTTATAATAAAGTAACTTTTCAAGACATTCCAAGAGTGCCCATCCTACCACTTATAAAAGGCCCCCACCTCTACCCCCATAACAACACCTCTCAAGCCTTTGGCTCGACCAAACACTACTCATTTTATATCTCCCCATCCCTATCTTCATCCTATAAGACTTACCTTAGGCAGAAATCTCTTTAAGAAACCCATTTGGTTAAAACCAAAGGGAGTTACCTGATTTAAAGGTATGGTCCTCTCTTATGTTCTTTTATTTTATTTTTCTTTTACAACTCCCTAAACTCCTTTTATTCCATTATTTTGTAATAAAAATAGTATATTTAATATACCAGGATGATTTTATGATAATTATTCGAGCTACACTTACACACACCTCCGTCTAATGGTTAAAGAACATACTGTTTCCATGGATGGTGAATTACTACCTCACGAAACGATGATTGTTCTATCTTCTCCTACCACCTCTCATGGTGGAAATTATGATAGAAATATATTTATTTATGATATATATTATATTTATTTCCTCTATATGATTTTTTATTTTACATTTAAAACACACCTTTATGCCTTCCATGGTGTGCAGATGCGATAATTTCATTTGAGAAACTGTGGACTACAGCCCCCTCACGTGATGTGACTGGTTCATGCATTACATGGAATGTATAAAGAATGAAATTAATGAAATTATGTGACCTATATAACATATATATTATACTGGAACTATAATATATATATATATATATCTCATTTAGTTATAATTCCATTAAATACGAAATAGAAATTAAGGTAGCCTTCATGCGTACGTACGACTTACCATCTCAATGAACGGTGAATTTCAGTTTTTATCTTTAAATGTTATGTAATATTGTAAATTCAAGTATATAATGGATTTATATGATATGCATGATAGCTACATAATGAATATAATTATAGATATAATGGATATTTTACCACATGAACAACTTGTAATTATAAAAAGTTTATTTTGGACTCAAGTACCAATGATTGACAAAGCGAATGTTATTAACTTAAATAATTACATAATTTTAATAACATGGTAACAAGTTATATAAAATGAATAATTAACTTGAAAAAGTTTCTTAAGAAAGTAGAAATTAAATATAGTTTATTATTCAGGAATATAAAGAAATGAACAAGACAAGTCAGACTTGGGGTAAGGGATCCAACCTCTCCCTTTCTTTTTAAGTACTCTATTTTATGTCATTTCTTTTAAGCTCATCTTTATTATGTTTGGGGATGTTATTTTATATTCCTCATACTGTACTTTTTATGTTAATATTATGATAGATTATATTTTATCTCATAAATCCATTTTAGGATGTTTAAGGTGGCGTCGTTAGGCTGCCGAGTTTTCGTAAGGGATTTTTCATCCCACTTTTATTCCCGTGAGATTTATGCTACATTTGCCACCATTTCCTTTGAGTGGTGTATGTACTGCCTATTATTATACTCTTTTTGTAATATAATTTCATTTATGGGTATTTATATCATCATTGTATGATCCTTCTTCCATGGGATGTATGTTTCAAAAGTTACCAAAATCGGTAAGGGCACCTTTCACCATCCTCTTTTTAAAAGACTTATTTTTGTTAGGTATTTTAATTTACATATTCTTATGTTGTTATTTGTTCTTATAGATCATTACTTCTGTAAATGATATGTCCAAGTGATAAGATACCCTTTTTATCTCCCATCGTCTCATTTTCTGAATTTTAAAATGTCGCCGTTAGGCTGTAGAATTTTTTGTAAGGGAACTTCTTTACCCAATTTTAATTCTTTGGGTTAAACTTTTACTCCATGAATATGTCATTCTATGAATATATTTGAATGTAATCTGATTGTTTTATACTTAATATCCACTTATATTTGGTGTATTCTATTGTCACACATAATTATGTAATTAAATTATCTATAATCAACGAATATCGTCATTGTAAGGGACATTGTATCAATATCCTTTCGTTGAGGCATATTTTGTTTTATACACAAATTTATTTTATATAGTGTATAAACCCCTTTGAATTTTACTTTTATTAAAGAGGTGTCTTTTTATACAAATAATTTTACAAAATGAGAAAAAAGTAATGTTTCTTTTAAAGTACGCGGTGACAACGACCTTTTCTACCGCCGCGAGTATTATTTTGTCTTTGGTTTCCTCAAAAAACCGTAATGTTTTTAAAATGAAATAAATACCATATAATATTTTATGTATTTTGGTATTGAAAATGGTTTTTATAAGGTATTTTTTATTTCAATATATTTAAGTTATATATTGTGATCGAAATGTGGATATGTTTTCTTTCCATTATATTTGTTTTATGTCTCAAGATTTTATAATGGTACATGGAAATTTGACGGGTGGTTACGTGATAAACCATATGATGGATGGTGCCATGAATACCAGGATGAGTTGTTACGTTATAACCTCCAATGCATTGGTTATGGATGTCGGCTATATGGCTATTCAATGTAGTATGTTTATGTGCCAAGTTTCCATTATATGTTATGTGTTCTTTATATGGGTTTATGGTAATGTTTTGGTTACAAAGGATATGTAGTGATCTTTTATTCAGTGATGAGTATTTACTACTTCATAAAGGTGAAAATTATTACATTGATAAAGTATTCATGGTTTACTTGTTGTTTTGAAAAACTTACATTTTTCCTTCATTGTGTATCCTTTACTGGTTTTTTTATGCTCAACCCAAGTTTTTTAAATGTCTTCCATATGACTTAAAGATGAAAAAGGTCAAGGATGTGATCAAGGAAAGATATTCTATCTAAATCATGGAACGAGACATGTTTCTTTTTAAGATTTTTTATTTTATGGAAACTTACTAGAAATGTCTACATTGAAATATTTTGAGATGTAATAGTTATGTCCTAATTCTCTAAAACTCTAAACCTGAAAAGATCCTCAATGTGAATTATTCATTTAATTCAATATTAAGTGAGGTTTAAGGTCGGGTCTTTACATGAACAATCGAAGGAGGAAAATATTCCTCTAGAGGAAGAAATGAAAATATAGCAGCTTCTAGAACATCATAACATTGAGATATAAGATATGGAAAAATTAAATCATTCCAAATATGATAGTTTTTACATAAAAACATAAATCAAATTATTATTCAAAAAATTAATATTCTATATATTAACTTCTTGTTATTCTTCCTAAAATATTAAATAATGGAAACATTATCTATGATAACAATTGAATGAAAAAACCCAACCTTAATGTAATCAGTGAGAGGGGTAGGGTGTGAATTACTGAAATCTTTATATGTTTTTTTATATTTATATTGAACAATCCTTCACCTTCTATTAATGATAAATTACTTAATAAAAACATATTCACACATCCATAAGAACACAAGTATTTATAATGTTATAAACTCAATATGAGTATCTATTCATTATCAGGGATTTGAAAAAATAATATTGTTCAGAATATAGTAAAAATAGTCCTTTTGCATGGATAACAAAATTAGGAAATACACATACACATGTTGAGAAATATAAAAAATACAAATATGAATAAGAATCTTCTATAATGGGAGATGTAAATATGATTTTGTAAAAATTTAAAAACATTCAATAGTTGGTTCTGATCATTTTTGTTTCACTACTTCAACAACATTAAAAATTTTAATTATTTAGAATCAATTATTAATTTTCATACCTAGTAGATTGTACGAATTACTTCTTTGGACAACTGAAAAAATTGAGTCTGATCCCCCTTTAATATTTTGATATCTAATTATATAGTTTTGAAACATGTCTGACTCGTATATTGGATTGTCCAGTCTGATCTGATGAATTATAACCCGAACTACTCTAATCAAAACATTTCTACCCAAAAAATTTCTTATTATTTATTCAGTCCTTAAATATTCTTCAACCAATTCCTTCTCAAAAAAACTCAATCACTATTCCTTTTTCACACATGAGTAGTGTTATTGACCCTACTACATGAACCCCTTGATAAAGGTAGGTATGAAACCGAAAACACGGGAATCCAAAATTATATTCCTTTTCATAAAAGTAAAATTTAATAGTTAATTTATAATCTAATACTTTTTTAAACATTCTAGACAGTATACTACTCATATGAATTCTTCTGTAATATTCATTAATCCTCTTTAAAATCATAATTTTGAACCAGATTTGAATAAGGACTTCTCATGATCTTATTCTGGAGATTATTATTCTAAAAAATATCAATCTCAATCATGTTTAACATTGCAATTCATTTTTACTAATTAAAAACAGTAAAAAACAAAACAAATAACTTTGATTCTACAAAATAAATAAAAATAAATTTTCATAAACATAATTTGAAATTTTGAAAACTATAAAACCCAAAAACAAGTTATTATTAGAAAATTCAATATGTTTCATATTTTCATTATATTTTCAAATAACCATCAGACCAAAGAAATGATCTTCGATGAAATATAATTATTCGATCCAAATTAAAATCGATAAAAAAATTGTTTTATTTAATTTGATTAATGAGACTCTAATTACCATCTGGTATATCCATCACTGAAGCTCATATAATTCATCAGAGTCAAATGATCGACTTATTGATTGACATCAATGTCTTTTCTTATCAGTCACACTAAACATATTTGGTCTACCTAATAAAATTTGTATAATCACAGTTTTCTTATTTTATGAAACTCTAAAACTGATTCCTTATAAGTTCAAAACAATTTTATGATGGATTGGTATCAATAATGAAATATCTCTTTCAAAAACACAACAAAAAATGGTTTATTCAATAAATTGGTTCATCCAGTCGATAATCTCTTTTGGTGGATAGGTTAATTATATGTTATCAAATCATGTGAATTCATCTAATTCAAACTCCCAATTATCAAACAAATTTAGAGTTCATTATTTTATTTCTTGATGACCTGTGTATAAAAAAAGTAAAATTCAATGAAAGAAAAGAAATTTTCATTTATATTTTCATTGAAACAATTTTGAACATGTGATATACTATTTTTTATTCATAGAATAATAAATGATTAGAAAACTCCCTTCGGGTTTTTTTCAAACATTTATTATGATATTCTAAATCTTGAATATATTCCCACCACGTTCTGAATAAATTTGTTTAAGAAGTACGATCACAAAAACAAGATCACCCAAACGAAGAAATTGAGAATAGAAAACATTATTTTAATAAGTGTTTCCTAGAAACTGACTCTGAATATCTATGATCTAAAAAACATCATCTGATCACTATATTTTATACGGTCAGGTGATTTTCCTAAATATATTAAAAAAATAAAAACAAAAATAATATGTATATATAACTCCACTAGAGAACATTTCCCCAAAATAAATTTAACAAAATCTGAAAAATATATATTCTAGATCTAATATGTTATACAAAATCGAAAAAAATTGTGTATGTTCAAAATTTCATAACATTTTATATCAATTAAATGAATAATCCCCACTTTTCAAGATGATTCCACCATTCTAAACTATCTTCATCCTTGAATCCATAATCTAAAACTAAAAATTATTAGATAAAAATCAGAGAAATAAGGATAGAGGGAGGGGAAATGGACCATACCTTCAAATTTATATAACAATACCACACTTACTTACACTTGTGAGGGGTTTTCCAATAGAGGATGATGTTGTGGATTGTTTAGACAAATGACCCTCTATAAAGCCAAATTCGCTTACAAAAAATAACAGGGGATAACCATGGATAGTGAAAATGACCATTATTTTCAAAAATTGATACAATGATACACAATACTTGAAAATAGACGCCACATACTTGATGGACATACCATTAGATAATTATGTCTTGGAACACTATCCATATACCTTGTATATATGTACCTAACCATACAACATTACATAATCATGAATTTAAGTCAATTACTCACATAATTTAATATTTAGGAACTTTTAATGTTTAGTGTTTATGAGAATTGGAATATAACAGATGCATAGAATTCCTCATTCATATAAAGACATACCACAGTATCCATTTCATCCAAAATATAAATCTTTTTCAAATTAAACATAATTTCATTTACAAATATTCATAACATTTTACATGGAAACATTCTGTGTATTACACATTATTATAACCTATGGAAATCATTTAAAAACATAGGATGAGAATGAAATTCTTGGTAAGATGTATAATAAGTAGAAATGAAAACTTTAGTCCATGAATAATTCAAAAAACATGAAATTACTCAAAAAACATATGTGTCACCAATATACAATTACTTAGTGAAACCATAGATTACCAAAAAAATAATGAAAATTAAAAGAATCGTAAAGGTATATTGGGGAATATCATACATATATTGAAACCCTCATGTTTACATTAGGATTTTTAACCCTCCTAACTACCTTACAATGTAACCATCATAGCTACCTTATGGTGAGACCATCACATCTACACATGGTGTAACCATATGACTGAGCTTTAACATACATATACCCAATGAATAATAGGGATATATAAGTCCCACCTTTCGTTATAATCAATTCCCTATAACCATAACATAAAAATACACCATTATAAATTTCCCAAAATATCGCTTTTCAATTTTCTAAAGTATAATTTTAAAAGAGTATTTTAAAATAAAATATAACATATAAATATCATAAAATTGAAGTGAGACTTAATAAAATTAATGGAATATTTATATTATTTATAAATACAAATAATTCAACATAATAAAAATAAAATTCATCACACAAACTATTTTATTACAATATAATTAATGAAGTTGATGTTTAACCAAAGGAATTGAAATTGTGTTAATAATTTCCTTAGCCAATGTTTTTCTTACTTCAAACATGTTTAGTCCTCTTATATAATGGTTAAAGGAGTGTTATTAATATCATACAGAAACTTTTTCTTGTTTATAATACCTTATTTGATCATTCCATTACACCATTTTACCCTTTAATTGATATTCGTTTGTTCCTTCAATTGTTTTGGGTGTGTTCTTTACATGATTTTCATGACTGGTTTGTATTTGATTTTCTTTTTATATGTAAGTGAAATTCAAAAAGTTTAATTAAATTTTATTTCCTTTTTTGCAAAACATATAATGTTACCATAAATCAGTTTATATCATAAATGGTGATGGATGATTAGATTAAACATTACTGATATTTGGTTAGATCAATTTGGGAGTTTCATCAATAATCATGACCTTTTTAATTGTATAATTTAATTATATGCATAATATTTCATTCTAGAATGGAAAATAGGTAACATCATACATATTAAATTCTTTTTTATTCATTAATAAGGTTTTATGAACATATTTTATAGAATTAATTTAAATTTACAACTCAACATCCATGATTTTGAAAAATCAACACATCGCAGACGGTGTTTTTTTAGAATAAGAGGGGGAGGAGAGGAATAAAGATTATGATTTTTTTACATGAACATGATTAAATAAAAAAATATATACCATTATGGAGATTCCACACATCTTGAATAAGTAGAGGGGAATAGAGTATAACTAAATCATGTAATTGAAAAAAACACATAAAAAGGAATAAGAATATTGTATCTTCATCCCTTCTCCTTGAGATCCTATTTAAGGCCTTTGGTTAAGGAATTTTGGTTAGAACAGCTGGTGATGGAGGAGGGGAAGAGCCTTGGGGAGGAAATTTGGGAGATCTTATACAATTCTCAAGGCCTGAGAGGTGTGGGAGGAATATGGGAATGATGGTGGAATTTATAGTGCATGAGAGGAGGGATTTAAAATTATTTTAATCACTATTTTGATATTTGTTCTCATGACTATAAAAAGCCTTGATTAATGTGACCCCAAACAGAAAAAAGTGAATTTGAGTTTAAAACTTGTGATATTACATTACAAATGATTTCAAAAATAGTTTATTTAACTAATAATTTGAACATACGGTATTCTATCATATTTCGCTATTCATCACGAATTCATGAATTTGAAAAAAATTCAAAGAATTCACTATAAACATTTTCAACACATTCAATTCAAAAATGAACTCCATTTTTGATAATAAATTTCTAAATATGATTAATATAATTTCTAAATAAAATCATTATTTGATCAAAAATTAACAATTTTAAAAATATAACTCATTTTATATCACATTGAAAAATTAATCAAAATGAAATTATCATAAAGCCTAACGAAATTGGTATAATAATAAAATTTACTATTCATTAGGGTCATATTACTATTCCTATTTCTATTCAAAAGGGTATGAAAATATTCACCAAAAATCATGTTTGTTCTATTAGACTCCAAATAACATACTGATCACAATTGTTGATGGTAGTTTTTTGAAATTAAAAACATAGAAGATGAATAATTATGTTTAATGGATAGTTGTAAATTTATAATTAAGGAAATTTTTATGAATTTATACTTATTATTAAAAACATGCAGTGTTACATTATCCAATCCATTTGTAAATTCAGTCCTCAAAATTTTATTTACATATTAAACAAGTGAGCGTACCATTTCCACAAATAATTTTCAGACTCCCATTTTTATTCTTCAACAATTTGGTTTCTCCACAAAGCCATAAACTGGTAGATTACCTTTTTCCATAATACATGTTCCCTTTAATCTAGAATTTTAACTTGTCCCACTTCATAAAAAAGGTTCTTTTCTAGCTGAACTGCCACTAGGATCAAAATAATAGATAAATCAGGAACATACCTTTTCAAAATTGAAATATGAAAAACATTATGTACCTGAGATAAAATCGGAGGCAAAGCTACTCAACAATGTTCTATAGGATTTAATAGGGTCCAATTAACCTTGGATATAGAATTCCTTTTATATGAAATTGCATAAAACAATTCCATGTTGAGATTCTATTAAAAACATTATCGCCTACCCCAAAAGTAAAGTATTTCCTCTTATTATCTATATAACTATTATACCTACTCTAATATGTCCTCATGTGTTGCTGGATTATCTTCACTTTCATATCCACTTCCTATACTAATTTTGGTCCCATCTATTTTTGTTCCCTAACAACATCCCAAAAAGCTGGATTTTGACACCACTTCCAATATAATGCCTCAAAAGGTCGCATTTGTATACTAGAATGAAAATGGTTATTATAAGAAAGCTCAAATTGAGTAAAATGATAATCCCAACATCCCTATTAGTACATTGAATAAGATCGAAATATATACCCCAATGTTTGAATCGTTAGTTATGTATTCCAATTAGATTGAGGATAATAAGTTGTACTTCAATTTAATTATGTTCCCAATGACTTCGGAAGGAACTTCCAAATGATAGAAGTGAACCTGGGATCCCTGTTAGATATAATGGAAAGGTGCACAACGTGTAACCTAATAATGCATTTTATATATAGTATATAAATTTGATCAAAATACATTGTATTTTTCTAGGGAGAAAATCTCTATATTTAGTCAATCGGTCAATAATGACCCTTATTACCTTTCTACCTTGAAATGTATTTGGTAGTCCCAAAACGAATTCCATGGATTTATTCTCTCATATCCACTCTGGCATTGGTAATGGATAAAGCATCTTCATTGGTAACTTCCACTTCTCAATCACCTGTGAACATGTCCAACATTTCATGGTAAAATCACTGATTTCTCGTTTCTATCAATCCCACTAGTAATACTCTTGATGGTCTCTGTACATCTTCGCACCGCCAGGATGAACAGAAAATAAAGAAATATGAGCTTCACACAATAATTATTCCTTCATCTGGGTATCACAAGACACACATAAACTATTACCAAATCATAAAACACAATTTATATCATTATTATATTATTGCAACATGCCCATTTTAACCAATTATATAGTTTCTTGTAGCTCACGGTCTACATTTTGTGCTTTCATACTTTTGTCGGATAACAATGAATGACCTGAAACCTGAAACAAAATGGATGCATTTACTATAGAAAAAACTTCTAAACAAAAATTTATCAAATCATTAATCAATGGTCAATGTTCCAAACATATCATGGTTAATGATGCATGATGTTTTCAACTCAAGGAATCCGACTCATTGTTTAATTTTACTAGATGGTAATTGATTGTGCAATCATAATCCTTTATCAGTTCATGCAATCTCTAAAATTAAATTTAAATTCTTTCTAAGTAAATATATACTTTAGACTTTTATTGTTAGTATATATATGACATTTGGCCCTGTATAAATGATGCCTCCAAATTTTGGAAGAAAAAACCATATCCGTCAATTCAAAATCATTTGTGGGATAATTTAACTCCTGATGTTTCAGTTTCCTTAAAGCATAAAGAATTACCTAATCATTCAACATCAAAAAACAACTATATACCATCATGTGAGCATCACTGTAAATGTCAAACTAACCATTTCAAGAAGGTAATTCCATATCTATAGAATTCACCAATTTATTCTATAGTTCCAGAAAATGAACATCACGTTCTTCTAAATAAACACATTTAACCCCTTTTCGTGTTAGTTTGTTTTATAGGTTATGTAACCATGATGTATTTATAACAAACCATTGGTAATAATATGATAATCCAAGAAAACTACAAATCTCAGTATCATTTTTAGGTCTAGTCCATTCATCAACCACATAGATTTTGCTAGATCATCAATTATTCTATCCATATTTACAGTGTGAAAATGAAATGAAATCTTTTTCAACCAAAAATAACACATTCTGAATTTTCTATATTTTTTTCATTTATGGTTTTCAAAAAAATCATATATTTATTTCTTTCTCCTGTTTAATTTTATAAAATATCAGATTGTCATCAATAAACATATCTACAAAATTATACATAAACTCATGAAATATTCTATTCATTTGTTCCATGAATAAAGTATGTGCATTATATAATTCAAATGACATAAAAAATTTATAATTACCATATATAGTAAAAAAATCTATTTTCATTATTCCATCCTCATTCAAATTCAGCAGATTGTATCTAAAACTCATATCTATCCTGGAAAAGAACTATGAATCCTAGAGCTGATCAAAAAAGTCCTTGATATAAGGAAAATGATACTTGTCATTAATAGTGATGTTATCCAATTAAAAATAATCAAGGAAAAGTATAATTGAACCATCATTATTTATAATGAACAGAATTACCGTACCCCATGGTGATGTTTTTGGTTGAATAAATACTTTATGAAGAAAATACTACAACTGATTTTTCAACTTTAAAACATCACTTTTATCAATTCTGTAAGGGGGTTTTGAAATTATCATGACACTATGAACTAAGTCAATTGAGTTTTCAAATTATTTATTAGTTACAAGAATAGGTAACTCATCAGGAAACACATCAAGATAATCATTTACCCATGAAACTTCATTAATCTGAAAAGTTCCCATATTGTCAACAAAATGATTACGAACAATTAATTTCCATCTTTCAACAGTTACTCAGCTTCCTAATATGTTATCAATTTTATGTGTTCATTATTATATACAAAATGAAACTCTTTCTGAAAAAAACTTCTTTATATGAATACTCAATCTTAGTAGGATAAACTTGTTGGAACCATGATTTTTATTTGCTAAAAAAGGAGTTAGGTTTATGTTTATTATCAATCTACATTGGGTTGATAAGGGATTGTGTTTGTTTTTGTCAACCCATTCATGTAAGATCATTGAGAAATGCGTTTTTTAAAAGGAAAGTGTGTGAATTATTTGACGTGTGCACAAACGATTAGTTTTTGCGCATAATATTGAAGGTGTTTTTGGAACATGCACACAAGAAATGTTTTAGGATCAGAACGTTGAAAATAGTCAATGACATGGTGTGCGTAGAAGATGAGGTAGCATGAAAGGGTTTGTGTTCCTAATGAGATGTCAAAAAAAGTTTTTTGTGCTCAGTGTGAAACTTATGTGAAAAAATTAAAACATGTAGTGATCTTGAATGCTGGTTCAAAAAGGGCATATTAATATGTGGATACCCCCAATGAAGTCTTAATAATTATCTAATGAAAATCTGGTTAATCAGCCATGAGAAATATTAGCACACGAAATATTGTAAGAGATTAAATCTTGTGCACAAGGTGTTATTTTAGTCTCTAAATACCATGTGAACCCTTATGTGAAGTTGTGTGAAAGATAGGGGTTGTGTGAAAAGTACGTTTTGCAAAAAATTCTTCTTTCGCGACAATTCCCAAATCTTGTGCACAAGTTGGGGTATTGTGCACCAGTGTGTTGTTATGCTTCTGAAAGGATTTTGAATATCCATTGTGTTTTATTAGTGAATTCAAGTTCATCTATACAAGACTTCGATGCAAGTATTTTCTAATGTAAAAAATAGATAATGACTTCAATAAAAATCTTTTGAAGACACCTTCATGTCAATAAACTGATTTGGAATTCACCCAATGTAGTGAGCTTTGGGGAGTTAATAGAAGTTGCTCAAGGGAAGAAGTCAGACATACCTGAACCATGGTAAAGGTCACGTTCCTAGGATAGAGTGATTGTACTTGATCCATGTAATCCATACCTAGTGATGTTTAGTGGAATTAGGTATGAACAGAAACCTATCTTCATATGCTACATGGACGTAGCCCTTAGTGGTGAACCAAGTAAAAGTGATGTGTCATCTCCCTACTTTCATTTGTTTCACTAATTTATCATCTTTCTACGAATTTTGGAACCGGATCCACATCATTAAAATGAAAATTTTGACACCCTGATTCACTCGTCCTCTCATAGGGTGTTCCAAGGTCCTTCAAAATAGAAATCCAATCCATCCCCATAATTACATCAGACTCTACATAGGGAAATGCAACAAGGTTTTCATGTAATTTTTTCCCATAGAACATAATAAAATGATCATTATAATTCATCTTTACAACAATATTTCCTTCTCGTGATTTAACAATATGTTCCAATATAATTTTTTTGGTGATATTTAAAAGTTATTAAAAAATTACTTTGGAATAAAAGAATGTGGTGACCATGTATCAAACAAAACTATTGAAAAATCTGAGTAAACATTTATCGTACCTAATACAACTTCATTTTATGGCCCAAAATCTTCTGATATAGTCCCAGTGGATATCACTATACATTTCTACTTTTAGTCTGGCTTATTTGCATCATTCAATCTTTTTTTGGGCAGGTATTTGAATAATTACCCATCTCACCACATTTAATTCACATTATAATTTACTTATTAGGATTATACCTAAGATAATTATCATTATAATATCTGGACATATATGAAAATTTACTATATTGAAAAAAATTCCCAAATTTGGGAGGGAATTCCATGAGGTGATTTTTTCCATAATTTTATCAAACACGGGATTAGAATTTGTTGCCATCATATTTCATTAATTGATTCTTACACATAGATTGTCATCTGGACCTCTTCTTCTCTTGTTTTCAATGTGAAACTGATCATTGGAAATCTTCATATCTACCCTCTCAACATTTCAAATAATTTACTCATAATATTTGAATTCATGGGAGGACAATTCTATTCGACACACTAGCTTTAATTATGAGTAAAAGTTTTTGATTTTTCTATCAAGTTATAGATTAATATTTGGAGCATACCTCCCCAATCAGGTTAATGTTTTGTCATACACAACCACATAATCTTCGTCTTTTTTCTACAATTCATGGAATTTATTCTCCATCATATGTTGCACTGATGTAGGAAAATATATCTAGGAAAATACCCTTAAATTCTTCTGACTCTAAGGAATCAATCTCACCTCTATCCCTAATTTTTTAGTCCATTCAATACCACTAATCATCTTAACCTTCAAAATGATAAAGGTAAAGACATAACTTTTTGATTATCCGAACGTCCCACAACATCGATTATCTTTTCAAGGGAATTAATTCATTCTCCAGAAACTACTGGGTCAGAATATCATTTGATAGCAGGAGGGTGTTTTCTCATTAAATCTCTAAATATTTTCATATGCCTTTATAGAAACTATAGTTGATATCCTTAATGGATGAATCCATGATTTAATTCATGTTTTAGATGATCCATTACTATCAAAAACTTCTTGGATTCAATCTCCACCATTCTAGGCTACAGATTCAAAAGGATATAATTCTATAAGTTCCTTTCCACTCCAGCTTCCCTATTTCATCTTCCAAAAACCATTCTGAAAAAACATATCTTCCTCGAAGGAACACCATAATATTTTAATTTTTTATTATTTAAAATTAAATATAGAGTAAAAATCAATTTTGGTATTTTATTAACATCATCCTAACTGATAATTTTATCTAAAACATCCACTGATATAAACTATAAGGTTCCGACCTTATTACATTAAATAATATTGAATTTTAGTGAAGAACTCACATCATTTCTTATTTAGGATCATTTTGTTTTTCTAATATTAGATAATTGTGAAATAAAACATACATAACATTAAAAATTAATATAGGACAAATTCCACAAAAATAGTATCCTTTTCTTCCATAATATAAAACATTTGGAAATAAAACATGACTTCTTGGAAAAATATTTATAAAATTTATCATGGATTTATTATTTGTATTAATCTACCTTATAACCCATTAAGATCATTTAAAAACATGGGATTAGTGAAAAAATTTAATTAAGGGATATAAAAATAAGAAAAGAAAACATTAGTCCATGAATACTTGTTTAATCATGAAATAATTTAAAAAACATTCTTATCACCAATATATACTTACAGTGTGAAACACAAGATTCCCACAAAACATAATTAACATTAAACTGAACCATAAAGGTATATTAAATAATTACATACTAATAATGTAACCCTCACATATACTATATGATTTTTATCCCTCATGGATACCTTACAATGTAACGCTCATGGCTACCTTATAGTGTAATCATAACATCTACAAATGGAGTAACAATATGACTAACCTCCAATGTAAAAATTACCAATGCATTGGAGGGAGATATAGGTCCCACCCTTCATAATAAGCAATTTACTACAACCATAAAATAATCATAAAACATGAAATATTTCACAAAATCATTGGCATTCAATTTGGAAAAATTGAATTTTAAAAGAGTATTTTAAATGAAAATCTCCCTTAAAATATCATAAAATTTATGTGATACACAATAGAGTGGATGGAATATGTATATACACTGTATATACACATAATTAAAAATAATATAAACAATTTTCATCACACAAAAATTTTAATACAACATAAATAATGAATTATAAGGTTAACCCAAAGAATGGAAATTGGGTTATGAATTCCCTTACCACAGGTTGGTATTACATAAAAATTGTTTATCCCTCTGGTATAATTGTTTAATGATTGTTATTATTATCTTATAGAAAAATATTAATATTATTAATACCTTATATATTCATTTCATAAAATCATATCACCCTTTTATCGTTAATATTTTGTTCCTTCCATTATTTTGAGTCCATTCAATACATGATTTCTGTAGACGGTTTGTATTAGATTTTCTTTTCGAATGAAAAAGAAATTATAGATGTTGAATGAAATGGAATTAATATGTTTCCAAAATATATAATGATACCATAAATCATTTTTTATCATATATGGAGATGGATCATTTGATAAAACAGTAATGATATTTATATAGATAATTTTTGGTGGTTCCTCGATAATCATGAACATGTTTCCTAGTATAATTTACTGTCATGTATATAATTCCATAAAAGAATTAAATTGGTTACATAAAACAATTTAAATTATTTTTGAACCATTAAATAGGTTTTATGATCATCTATGAAGTACGTAATCAAAAATTCAAACACTTTTCCAAAATTTTGGTAAATAGGCCCATCGTGGATGGTGTATTTATTTTTAGAAGAAGAGGGAGAGGGAAGGATGAAAGATGATGAATTTTTTACACTAGTATGATAATATACATAACATATAATGTTATATAGATTTCACGCCTCCGTAAAATGGTGGTATAATAGAGTATAAGAAAAGAAATAAATTTAAAAGAAAACACATGAAAAGGAAGGGCATTCTTACCTCTTGATCTCTTCTCATTGAGATCATCCTTATGGCATTTGTTTTTGGGCCATTTAATGGGACCAGTATGTCTTGAACATTGAAAAGATCCTTGGGGAGAGGATTATTCTAAATTTATACAATCATCATATCTTGAGAGGTGTGATAGGATGAGGCGAATTATGGAGATATTTATAGTGGATGAGAGGAGGTATTTAACATTATTTTAATCATTATTTAATATTTCTTCTCAAGACTATGAATAGTCTTGATTAATTTGTCCCAGGATAGTAAAAATTTCATGTGTGTTCTAACCAAGTGGGATTACATTATCCATGATGTAAAAAATCTTGTATTTAACTGATAATTTGAATATACAATATTTTACAAAATTTCACTATTAATAAAAAATTCATGAATTTTAGAAAAATACAAAAATTTCACCCAAACCATTTTTAGACATGTATACTTTAAAAATGATCTCTATTTTTGTAATTTTTTTCTAAATATTATTAATTTTATTTAATAAATAAAATTATACTTTATTAAAAAAAATAAAAATTTGAAAACGATAACTCATTTTATATCACCTTGAATAATTAAAAAAATTTTAATTATCTAAACGACTTATGAAAATAAAATAAAAACACATTTTACTATTAATCAGGGTCATACTAGTAATCATATCACTATTCATGGGGGTATATTAATATTCACCAAAAAACATGCGGGTTCAATTGGATTTCAAATAACATACTAATCACAATTGTACATGACCATTTTTTTAAATTCAAAACACATAAGAAACAAATTTATATATAAATGCTATTTGTAAATATGCACATAAAACCAACATTCGTGGATTTAAATTTATTTTTAAAACCATGGGGTGTTACATTGTAACCATTCACTATGTATTCAAAGGATGTTAAAAGAATATAAAGACAAAAAACTACACACCGGTCACCTTGTACAATATCAATAGGTACATGGTTGTCACTTCACTATATATCTTTAACCTAAATCATTTTTGACCCAAACCAAATCCAGGAACTCCCTATCAAACCATATAATGAATTAAAAAGATACATGGTAGAAATGATCTAACTACCAAAATTCCAATGTTAATTCTAATAAATAATCCCCCTTCATAATAAATATACATTCAAAATTCCAAAAAAAAATTGTATCATTAATAGCCCAGATAATTACAGCCATAAATCCAAAATAGACCCATATTAATTAACACTTTTTTATTATTAAAAATGGTGCATCAAAATGATATATATGCTTAAAAATAAACTCATTGAAAATTATTCTCTCTATTTTAATGAATTAAAATCATTCCTATAAAGTATGAAATAAGAAAAATCTTTACTGATCCTCCTCGATCATAAATTTTCAATTACTTGTCGTAATCATTAATAAACAATGATTACTTACACAATACTATGACATAAATAATGATATATATGTACATATATACGGTATATATACTGGTATTGAGTTAAATATAAATTGTAAAATATCCTTAAATATTACTATATGGTTCCAATCCTTATGTAAACCAAGTAAACTCATTTGTGTGTAGACAATTTCAATATATTAATAGAAAATTATAAAAAATTAAATAATAATTTTCATAATTCAAATAATATACACACATTCACAAATAATGAAATCAATTATAATTTTATATATATAACATATTATAATTACCATATGTATTTGTAGATGTTCCATAACAAAACAATTTATTATAAATACCTCTTAAAAATGACCTCTTCTAGTCCACCGAAAATAAAATTTAATGTTCATTAATATATTTTTCATAAAATATGGTTTTATATATCATGAGGATTTACAATTAAAAAATTATTAAATCAGATTGTCACATGATGAAGACCATTAATTTCGTCCTCATACAATATCATGGTGTACTGTAACATTATAGTGGTAAATATAAATATAATTATAGTCATAAAACATTATATATGGTATTGAAGAATATATAAATCTAATGTCATAATATCATTCTAAATTTTACAACTCAATGCACATTAGTTGTTTTATATTACAAAAAATATTTCAAATATTTTATTTTTTATATTTTATCCAAGATAAAAACAATAATTTTAATGTATAATTTTATGAAACCATTAATATTCCTTAAATAAAATCCCTAACCCATTGGGATGAATTAAAATCCAGTCAAATTGGAATAAAGCATTCAAATATATAAATAATACAATATCAATAATTTAATCATTCCCATTTTCAGACCACTCATATTCTAATTCAAATAATCAAAATCAAATAAAAAGAAAAACATTTCTATGATTTTTAATTATTTAACTATAATTCATTAAAAAAATAAAAAAAAATTTAAAACAGGAATGTATTATTTTGAAAACACTCATAAAATTTATTAAATTTTAAAATTGTATAAAAAGAGTATGTGAAACCAAATTGGGTAGAAAGCATAAAAATATCACAGAAGTTCAATGAAATTTGGTTACCAGTGACATACATTCCATATAGGATTGGACAAATACTAGTGCCAAACTAATAAATTAATTCCAATTTTCCCAAACACATATATTATAAAATATCACATATAGGTAATAAAAGTGGAAATAAGAGAATTATAAACAATCTAATATGTTTCGATTAAACTATAGTTATTTTGATTCAAAAAAATCTCATTATGAAATAAAGGATATATTTAGAGGAACATCAACCTAAGAAATATCTAATTAATACATGATTTATTTCCCATGATGTGGAATTAATATAATTGTGTTTTAGAAGTTATATTTTATCATATATAAAAAATTAACAACTTTTTAATCGATACATAATAACTATTCATAATTTATAAATGTAACGTCCTAATAAGAAACACATTTGACCTTATATAAAAATATTAAAATGTTAATTTTTCATGTTTTAAAAACTATGAAACTAGATATTCAAAATCCACTTCCCTATTTTAAATGACATACTTGTTTTATAATAAAATCTTAAAAAACTATATATGAAATTTTTCAGTATCAGAATTACATAAAATTTTATACTTTTTCGAAAATATTATTAAAAAAATTATTACAGTTTTTACCAAGGGTAATCTAGCTCATATCTCCCATTGGATTCATTATTTTTATGAAAAAATTGATGGAAAGAAAAAAATTTAAATTTTATTATCATTAAAAAAAATATAAAGTGAAAGTTAAACAATGTAGAAATGTTTTTTCGTGAATTGGTAATGCTGTAAATATGAGGTTATAATAATCATTTGGGGAATTTTTTTGAACAATAGTTACTATATATGTAATATAATTAAATGAAAAACTCTTTAGTTGCTACGAATAACCCATTAAAACTGTTAATCAAGTAGGATTTCTTAAATTTCTTTATTAATTAAATTTATCATTATTAGATATTAATACATGTGAATTATATTCCAAATTTGGTAATTGAAATTAGAAATTATGAAATTTTTTATATTAAAAATGATATTAATTTTGAGATGAATATTAAATTACAATTTACATATATACTATAATATATGTATTGAGGATGATATTAAAAATATTTTTTAAATAAAATACTATTATACAAAATAGAAAATATATTTTACTAGATTTGAAATCGATTTAATAATTTAAATTTCAATCTCCAAGTCACCATGTAATATTCTAATCATAAAAAATTTATCATTCTAAACACTATTTTCATATTCATTCCAGGGTATTTTTTTGTAATGAGTGAATTTTTGTTTTGAAATTATTAAAATTAATTATTTATGATTTAAAAATACCATCCCAACTTTTTTATTGAAACAACATTATTTTAAATTTATTTATACTTTTTAATTTAAACTTTTATAACAGGGATTTCAAGGGATACTATAAAATATGATAGAAATTTACTCTAAATTTTTGATAAATAGAAATTTATAAACTCACTGAACTCTAATAATATCCTCTTAATCTCGGTTATATACACTATCTCTCAATGTTATATTTTAGAAATGTCCTCAATTTTTATGCATTAATTAATATAAGTGTTTTCCTCTTCACTTTCGCCAATTTTTTGTAAATTTTCAATATTCATATTTTTTATCATTAATATTTTTAGACCGTCTATGTAATTATTATTAATTTCTCATTTTTATACCAAATTTATATTTATTTAAAATTAACATGTAATTTTTTTATTTCTATTATCTGTATATATAGTTTAACCAATATGAGGACCTATAATAATGACCATTGTATTAAAATGATGGAATGATTTTGTATTATTAATTACTTACAAGAAATATTTATTTTGAAATTTTTTATATAATAATTCTTTAAATTATAATAGTATATACTATTACTATTCAATGGAATATAAAATAATTCTTTCTTAAACCCAAAATAAAAATTATATAAGTTTTTTTATATCCATGAAACATTTTTAATCTATGATATCTTTCATTTTAAATAAATTATTGATTGAAGATTAATACTAACCATAATCATTCATCTTTATTACTCTTATATCAAAAATGATGATTAATAATATATTATGAGATATTTATGTTATAAACATGTGTTGGCTTTTAGTTTAATAATTTTGAATACTTTTTTTTACATATTAATATATGTGTGGTCCCAATAATATTTATCCTTCACAACATTGGTTAATTATTAAACTGTTTCGAAATAATTTTTTATATACTAATTTGTATCCTTAAACATAATTATATGGTTACTTGAATGTGACAATATTTTAAAGATATCTTCCAGTTAAATATATACAGCAACTTTATGGAATATATTTTATTGACAATTATTAATTGTAAACATTAATAATTCATGATAAAATTATTGAAAAAATATTGAATGAATATGTGTAATACTGATGAATATTAATCTATAAAATAAAATTATTATTTTAAGAACCCTTACTAGCCTCTATGATCAATTATTTTATTTGACCTAAAAATATATTAAAAATAAAGAATCTAAAGGAGGGTGAAATACCTATGCAACATTAATGAAAATTGTAACATCTAATATATTTTCAAAAATAAATGGAGATATCTAAATTTAATATTCATTATTTGTTTCTAAAAAACAATTCTTCTGAATTACTGAATATGTTTAATGTAATAATATTTTATCTTATGAATGAGGTAGTATAATAACATTATATTTGGAACTGTGGGTTTGGGGTGTCAAACCACCATGAATAGTTTTCCCATTTTACTAATGATCCAAATTTTATATCTAATACTAAAAATTATGACTATAAAATTAACTAAATTTTATGGTCACATTAAAAAAATATATTAAACTTTTTTATTAAATTTTGATAAATAATTATAATATTATAATATGTAACTATGATAAATTACTAGGTTTGGAAATCTCAATGTAATTATTTTTGCATTAAAAATAAAATATTGATGAATTATATTATTTATATTCAAGAAAAAGTTTTTTCATAATAAATACAATGAATTTATTCATAATTTTCACAAAACTAAAAACATTATAGGTATAGGTTATAATTTTTTCACTTATGTTTTCCTTCAAAATATATTTCCACTCTTGTAATATAACCCATTTATATTGATTTTTTATTATATAATCTTGATAATTGTACATGGGTCCCATCTAATTCATCATTAACATTTAACAATATTATTGTCCAAAATTTCGATGTTTTCTTGGTATAATGTGGGATCATTTTTAATGAATTATAATTTTAAACTAATTTTCTGTGATAAATTCATCTCATTCTGGACATGGTTGACTAAGATAGTCCCAAGAAATTTTATTTTATTTATATTATATTCAACTTATTTAACCTACATTGATATAGGAGAATATTTTATTTTTTAACATTTTAAACATGTATGTTTAAAACACCACCTAATAACAAGATTTCGCCTAATAGTTTCATAAGACATAGAATCTATCCAAAGGAATATACAAGTGTATACAATAATGTGTTGTGGATAATAGAGATGAAATGAATAATATCTTATTTTAAATTGTATATTCAATAAATATTCACTTATCAATTTATAGTTTTTAATATATATACTAATAAACTTCTTATATTATTCAAATTACAAAATTTCTCTAAACCTGTTATTTTGATCATTCTCTATCTATGTTCAACTGAATGAATGTTGTTAATTGTGAATCATATGATTATATATCATACAACCATAATCATGTATGATGGTTTGATTGTATCATCAGAGACAGATTGAGGTACAAAAATGACTGATTCTTTTTTCAGACACTCCACTCTATTACGATGTTCCCTTGGAACTGTGATTTTGAATACAGTAATCTTTAATGATTAATAAAAATTTCACAATAGTATTTTAAACATTTATTTAATCAATCTATCTTAATAATTTTTTTATTTTTGTGTCACACGTTATTTTTAAATACATTAAACATTTTAAATGTTTCAAACCCATTTTCCTTGGGAAACACATAATAAAAAATGTAGAAGTCATCGATAAGGAATAAACTAGATTTTTTTAAAAAAACTACTTATTTTTATACACATAGGACTACATAAATTGAATTTTATTATTCATAATTTTTAACCATATTTTTTCTCTTTAAAATTTGATATTAGGAATATAGTCATAATAACTATATTCATTAAGCATCATAAATTTAATTACAAAGCTATTTCAACAACATGGTTCTCTAGAGTCACTGGATTCATCTATAATTTTTATTTCAATGGTGAATATGGAAATGATAAGTAATGATTAATCATTAATTTTTTTCTTTCATATTAACTATATTATATATATAGTTTTCATGTTCCGGAATATAAAAATTATTAATTGATAACTCACACACAAAAAATATCTAATTTAATATAAACCAACTGTCCTAGGGAGAATTTAAAAATGTGAAAATTGTATAATGTAATAAAGATAATAAAATTATGATTATGTTAATAAAAAATTAATTATAATGGTTCTCATAATATTTTTGTAATTCATTTTATATTTATATTGTTCATGTTCTTATATTCTCCAGAATAACCCTTTCTCCAAATAAAAAAAAAGATATAAATAAAATTTTAATTTCACTAATCTATTTATATGTATGTAGACTTTTAAAATATTCTATTATACCCATAAAATATATAATACACAAGAAACAAAACCAAATAGTTTAATTTATATATTAAAAATATGTGATATGGGCCACATTTTTTATATTTCAGATCTTTTAGGTATTATTTTTTACATTTTCTTCAAATACATTGACATGTAATAGTGAAAACACTGAGCATCATTTGTAACACATAATATTATTTTTCTTGAAAAATTTATTACATTGTATTATCAAAAATATTTTTTAGAACATTTTTTATATAAAATTTCTTGCACATAGTCCAATTTTAATTACTGTAAATTTTTCTTCCTACAATTTAGAACAAAAAGAAAGGATATCTTATATCAATCCAAATGGTAGATAATATACCAATAATATTTTATTTAATGTTTAAACTCATTCATGTTATTGAAGATAATTTTCTATAAATAAAATTATGAACATCATTTTATCGTAAAATTATTTTCAGATATTGTATGTAGTAAAAACCATTTTATAAAAACAATTACCGTGAAAATTTAGATCAACAGTATGTTTTAAAAATGAATTCCCTCAAAAATTTATCACAAATAGCCCGACCACTAATGTTAAAATAACTCAATAAAATCAGGATATCGATTAATTTTATTTAGGAAATATATCATATTAAATTTTCATAATATTTTTTCATTTTATCTAAGCCAACATTTTTATACTTATAAATTTTTTTTAAATTATCACATTATAAAAATTGAATTTTATTAAAAAAATATAATATATATTTTTATTATGATAATGTTATTTCTTAAGAATGTGTTTCTCATGAAATAATAGTATCACATTATTGGGGTTATAAATTATAAAATTGTTATATAAATCAAAAAATATATATTCTTTCTCAGACATTTTGTATTGAGAAATGATATTAATAAATGTTTTTGTCCATATCTTTCTACTGTTGATTATCTATAAAATGACTTTATGTTAGGGGAATATTAAATTGAAAAATATATTTCATATGTATATATTGAAGTATATATCACACAAATAATAAATAAATAAATATAAGTATAAATAAATATATTATAAACTGTTAATTCATTATGATGCTTGACTAAAATTAGGTTTTTCCCCAAGAAAATCCAATTTCTCATAATAATATTTTTGAATATAATTATATTCATTTTCTAAATGGTTATGTTGTTAACATTTATATTTATCTTATGAAGTATTCAAACATCATTACACGAGGCACCTAACCATAATATGGTGACCCAATTATTCATAAACAAACTCTCAATATTATAGAACATTAATATTTTATTTATTTCCACAATTAATGAATCCCACCCAATTTTTTGATTTATTATTTTATTCTAGGGATAATTTTTACAGATATATTATATGGTAATTTTAATAATATAATTAATTGATAATAATATGAATCTATGGATATATTATTATATCTCATACAATATCCCTATAAATATATCATTTTAGTGATTCAATTAACACATATCATACAGATTTGTTCGAATTTACATCATATAAATACTTTACACTAAAAATTTGGTAGAATGAATTATTTTTTGTATGAGTATTTATAAATATTTTTTATTTTATATTAAAAAAATAACTAAATAGATTACATAAAAATGCATCAGAAAACTAATTTTATGAAATTTATAAAACAATATGAAAAAAAATTATAATCTTCATAATATTTTTAATGAAAAAAAAATATATTAAATATGATATGGTCTTCAAAAAAAAACATATTTTATTATAAAATAAAATAAAATAACTTTTAATACCCAAAATGATATAATTTAAATGATTACTATTCAAATTATGTATAGAAAATACAATACTTTATAATTAATACATAAGAACAAGAAAATATTTCAATTAAAATAATAATTTATTCCCATATGAAATATTTTAATCTTCTTATATTTTTTATATAAACTAATAAAGTTCATATATTTAATGTTCCCAATTTGATTCTCATTCCACTGATCATATTTATATTAGAATACAAATTTTAAAAATACTATATATAGAAATTTATTTCCTAAATATGTATTGTTAGAATCATGTAAATTTCATATTAAATGAGAAATTTGTGAATCAAAAAATGTATAGTATAATTATTTATTATTTTTTTAATTAACATAATTAATGATATATTATAAATTAATTAGAATTACAATGACTACATTATATTAATAATGTCTTAGAATGTGATTTATGTATTTAAAGTGTAGTTTCTCACCTCCCCAATTTATCATAGAAGCCGTAAAATGTAAAAATTATACAACATGATTTTTTCATAATATATATCTAAAATAACCCATTTAATAGCCGTATAATGAAATATTTTATTGTAATATCACGATCGGTCAAAACAATTTCTAATAAATTCTATCATCGAATAAAATTTCTTATATCAGGACCAAAAAAATATTAAGGACATACATTAAATTAAATCATACAATATGAATAATTCTTTAAATTTTTTATAAGAAGATTCAAATTTTTGGAAAAATATAAAATTGACACACACCATAATATATGATATGATATATTATATTATACTATGTTAAAACCAACAAAATTATTGTAACCCTCAACATCTCAGAAATTACAATATCTATATGTTATACAATTGTATATTGGGATTTTTCAAAAAAATATGAATTAAAAAAATTAAGATAAAATTAATATATTTTTTATTTTTTTAACTTATTATATAACTATCTTTTAGAAAAATAAAATATGAATTTTTTTATGAAATCATACAAATTTAATTGGACAAATAAAAAGAAAAAATAGTAAGAAAAATTATCATGAATAAAATTTTGGTATTATTTTTACAGGATTGTAGACCACAAAAAATCAATTTTAGTCTAATGAATCATCAATAAATCCATCAGTAATACTTCACATGATATTCAATTAATATAAGTAACTGTTTTTTTTAATATAAACAATAACACGATACACAAATCATATTTTCATAATACGATTAAAAGATAAATCATTTTTTTATAATTTTAATTTATGAGATGAATTTCATTTTTGAATTATTCATAAAAAATTAATTGATGTTTACTTTTTAATATTTCTTAGAAATAGAGTATTATTGGTTGAATATTAAAAAAATTAAGATTTAATAAAAACATCCAATTTTATGACATTATAATGACATAGGAATTCCATGAAGGGTTATAAACCTATTTTTATAGAAAATATATATATATATTATAATTTATGTTAATTATATAAATATATATGATTAAAATTATAAATACATGTATATTATTTTTGAAATAAATGGAATGGTTTCTTTTATAAAAACCTTTTATTTCATCTTTATTAAAAAATAATATACCATGTTCATTTCTATTTAGGTATGTTTTGAAATGAAAAATAGAAAAATTTAATTTTACGTATTCCATTGAATTCTATTTGTATCATCAGTATATATTTTTATTATAAATTAATTTTCATGCATAACACAATAATTTTTTTAAATAATGGTTTCATTGTGTTATATGAACAGATATAAAAAGTAATTTTTTCCACATCTGAAAATTTATTCTCTTTAAATGAATTCCATATTTGGAATAATATTTTTAAATAATAGGTATTTATATAATCCTAATTATTAGTTATAGTGAATAGAATCTATGGAAAATATTTATCACTTTGGGTAAGGGTAAAATATTCAAAATTGGTAAAAATAAAATGATATGGCTTCCAGATAAATCATAAAATTTTCTAAAACATCATATTATATATGAATTTATACCTTATCCTTATATTCTTTTATTATATGCCAATTTTAATTGTTAAAGTCATTAATAATAGAAGAAATTCTTCCCCATTTACATTTTTCCACCCTCTTCAATTATAAAAGGTAATAACCTCTATTCTCTTATTCAAAAAAACATAATATATATAACATGAACAAGCTGTTACCAAATATCGTCCCCTAATATATCCCTATATTTAATTGTCCTATTGTAACCCAATAAATCCTTAAAATAATAAATAGTAAGAAAAAGTAGGTTACTGAAATAAGTGGTATGTGTTCGTACTATGATTTGTCGCATCAGGTTATTCTCTAAACTCCTCCAAATCATAAATAACCATATAAAAATATTAAGCCTGGTACATAACCATACTGATATGTTTTTATACCAATAATAGACCCAATTTTATATATTCTCTATCATATGAAAAAATCCCAACATCACTCATCAGTATGTATGACATACCATCCCCACATAACAGTGAAAGTATTTTTTCTTCAATACATTATTCATATTCTTATAAAGTTGAATATATTTAAAACATATTATATTAACGTAATAAAAATGCTTCAATAAACATATAATATGTAAATATTACTTACCCTTCCATCTATTGGAAAATTAGAACAACTTATATGTGTCACAACAAGAAAATGGACATATGGATATAGTTTTACAGCCATGACATTAAAAACTATGATTATAGGTGAATAAAAAACCATAATTTTTATAACACCAAATCTGTAGTCTTATTTGTGATATCTTATAGCCATATTTTATTCAAATAAAGGCTATATGTACACTTATATCCATTATTATATTAAAACATGGATATTGGGGGTTGAAGGAATGTGGTGGGAACCTCCAATTTAATGCTATAATTGGATGGAAACATGATTTCAATGTTTTTATAAACCTTGTAAATGTGTTTTCTAATAATAATATATTAACAAGGTTAAAATAATATTTCTATATATATAGATATTTCCATGGATTAAAAAATGTGATGTTATGTCCAGTAATTTCCACGGTTCATTATAACTATGGAAATATGTGTTCCTAGGAACATATTTTGAGATGTTTTGAAATCATTGATGACGTGTGTATAGATACATCCATGATTTAAAAGATCCATGGAAATATTTTATCATGGAATCATCTACATCCACGGTTTTCTGAAACCTTGTATGTGGAATCACTAACCTCCACAGTTTCAAAACCATAGAAATAAGCATTACCTTTAAATATATGTTTTTTTGTTATTTAAAAGTTATAAATTATAATATATATATATATATATGTAAATAGTTACTTATATAGAGAGATATATAAATATAGATATTCATATAGCAATGTGTAGGGTACTGTTAATGTGTTTAGTGTTATGAAAGAGGTTGTGCAGTGAAATACTGGAGGGATCATTAATTTTTCCAATGTTTATTTCCATTGATTATTAATAATTAAAAATAAACACATTTTTCATTAATAATGTAAATGGATCACATGGAAATAATGATATATAACATATTTCCATGTTTCAACAAACTGTGATAATAAACACTATTTTCATAGCATATTGATATGGTCCATATATATTATAGAAATAAGTGACTAATGACCACATTATGAAACTATGGCTATATGATAGACCCCAGTATGATGTAAATTGGGTACATATGTTAAATAAAATGAGGAGAGAGGATAAGGATGGAGTTTTTGGGGTTTTACCACAGTTTAAAACAATGGTAATATGATATTTTTTTGTAATTGGGGGATGGGTGTACTAGAACCACTAAAAGATTTTGTGATTCATTTTTATTAACATTATGCCTGGATTATAATTAAAATTTACACAATAAATAAAAATTATATTCTTGATATTTTTGAAATTCATTAGATGATGAAAATTTTTCAAAACTCTATTAACTAGGGAAATATGCCAATTAATTTCATAGAAATTAAGATAACAATATTAAATGGTTGATGTCAGAAATAATTTATCATAAAATGAATTTAAAATTATTATAAAATGACCTTAAAAATAGTGATAGAAATTAAAATTGTTATAAATCAAGTATACAATAAATTTAAATTTATTATATCTGAGGGTGAAAAACATATAACAAAGAGAAATCCTAAGGTAACGAATTTCTAATATTTTAAAATTTATATTATATTGAAATTTTCTTGGAAAATTATATTATCTCGATATTGTACACCCCATCTATATTTTCTCCATTGATTATATATGGTGTTTACATGTATATTTTACTTGTTATTTGTTGTGGGATTAAAAACGAACAAGTATATTAAATGTAAGGATAAAAAACTAGTTAAATTTAAAATTCAATTTCATTATTAGTACTCTTTAATTATATATTATACTATTATATTCATTATAATAACTTTATATAATTTTTTAATAAAAAATGAAATAGTTTTATTCTTTGTAATGTCATTTTCATGTATAGATGTTTTTATTCAATACTATAATTTCTAAATTTTGTAATCATAATTTTACACAATTAAAATCATTTTTTAAATCAATATTACCATTTTATCTTAAGGATAATTTTTTTAGGAAATGATTTTTTTATTGAAGAGAAAAAATAATGATTTTTATAAAACTGGTAAATATTTATAGTAAATGAAGTAATTTAAATATAAAATTTTATCTTATGTAACATAAGAATCCTCTAATAAAAATTAATTTATTTAATTATATATTAATCTTCATTATTTCAAATTTTCTAAAAAAGGTCATTTTTTGGATTAAAATTAAAATTATCTGATTTTTTTGTTTATTTTCTATTAATATTAAAATAATTTCTTGGATATCCAGAAAAATTATCACAAGATATGGATTTAATTTTTAGAATCATTAGATACAGATTTGATTAGTATTTTCTATTTATTTATTTTATTTTCAAGAGTGACCATAGTATATTGCTTCCACCTCAATAAGTGTAAAACATGTAATTCATATGAAAATTAATTTGATAAGGACTAAAGTAAATAAAAAAGTTTTCATAATTATATTGGATGAGTTTGGTTTGACCATACTCATATAATAATATAATTGTTTTAAATTTCAAAACATTTTTCTTTAAAAATGTCCTATGATATTATTTTATGAAAATTTAAGGAAAAATATTTACTTACTTTTCTTTTAATATTAATAATGATTTTTAACAAGGGTAAAATATTGTATGTTCACTTATAAATGGTTTTTTAATTGAAGAGTTATTTTTTATCAAATTCTCTGTTTTAGATATGAAATAATCACATTAAATCCCTATACAACACAGTCATAGTGATTCTATAAGTTCTAGAGAAATCATGTAAATAATTTTTAAAAAAAAATTAAAAGTAATATGTTTGGGTTAGTTTTAGTTCCCCAAAGAATTTAAAGATAAATATAACATATTATTTATATTTTAAAACCTAATTTTATAGATATATATCTTTAATATAGATGATCTTGTTAACTCTTACTTTATTTTTATGGTGTGTAATCATTTTCTGTCATATGATGACCAAGTTTGATAAACTAGTTTCCTTCAAAGACTTTTATTGATCCCAATAATGAAATAGTAAATATTAACTTTTAAATTATAAATTATATTCATGAAATGAATATAAAGTATTATATAGGTACCCTCACACTCAAAAAAATAATATTCTTATATTCCCATTATATTGATGAACTCATAATCATTTCAGTTAATTTCTCAAGTGGGAAATATATGTCAAAGATTGTTTTATTAAAACTATTCATTCAAATTTTTATTTTTATTCAACCTCTCTATTATTCTTGATTAATGTTATTTATTGATCTTCCTCAAATTTGATATAATTTATTTCATGCATAAACATTAAAATTTCCACATATAAAATTGAAATAAATATCATACCCAGAGACATTATTCATTACCCCATTACCAATAGATTAGTAATCCAATAAGAATATGGGGTGTTTTCACTTAAAACGATCAAATATACTTTTACCATGAAATTGAACATATATTTTGTCCATATTTTAAAGGATATTTTCTATTACCTAGTACTTCTGACCTAATATAGCTATGATCTGATCTTCTCTACTAATAACTATATTGGATTTCTCAGTAAGAAATTTTAACATCAACTATGAGTATTAATATCATTCATTCTTCCATGATCCATTTCTGAAAAAATGAATATACTAAATTAGTTCATAATATTTTAAATTTTAGATCATGATATTTTATACTAAATATTTTCTATCACTTAACATAAAATTAAAATTTATTGATTTTTAATCTCAGAATCATAAACGTGGTTTTTATGGGAATATTTTTAAATCAAAAATAAATATTTTCTAATCATGCATAATATTTTGAAAATAAAATTTGAATTAATCAAATAATACCCCCTAGTATAGATAGACTAGGTATACAACACGGTCACACTCACTGTTTACTAAAATGATGAACGAGATATACTCAAACAACTCTTTATAAAGTTATTACATCATGATTCAGTGTAAAAAACAACATGATCATGTAGATTCTATATAGGGATTTATTTATACAATAAACCACATAATCTCCATGATTCTAAGAATTTATGATATTATTATATAATTAGACATATCCTTAATGTCTTTCATAGGCTACTTTTTATTAATTTATGATTTCATAAATAATTTTTAGATGGATTCTACTAAAATTAATCTAATACCAAATCTAACAACCCAAAATCTATTAACGCATAGTCTATAACTACATTATTACATTGAAATAAATATAAGGGATCTATCCTAAAGAACTAATCAGTTTATATGACTTGTAGATCCAGCTGTATAAATGATACTCATTTTAATTTTGTTATAAATTATTAAAGACAAAAGAAGAAAAATATATGCACCATGGAAAAAAAATTTATGAATTCTTATTCGTATCTTATTTAAAGGAAAAAATAAGGCTGATCTAATATTTTTAAAAAAAAATACATATAATGGAAACTAACAAGAGAAAATAATAGATAATCAATATTTTAAGGTAAATAACTTCAAGGATATTACATTAAAAATTAACATGAGCATTGAATAAATATATGGATAATAACAACGAAAAAATATTATTGAAAATAATAAGAAACAAATTTTAAATAATGAAAATGTATAATATTAGATGTTATTATCTCTTGCATCATGATATATATACCTTCATTACCTCGAACCAAGACACATTAATATACGAGTAGGTATACCGAGTACCAAAATAATATAGACAACAAATTTTTCTCTTAAAATTTACTAATTCATCAAGATGGTATATATATATATATTTTCCCACACCATTCATTGTATGTATAATTAATTCTTTTTGTATTGAGTGATCAATTCAGTTCCTAAACAATATAAATTTTTAGTAAATATATGTATTGAATAATGAATACACAATAAAAATACTTTACAATGTAATCAATTAACCCTAAACATTAAACATTATATATAAAAATAATATTTGAGTTTTTAAAATTATAATATCCAAGAGACATAAGAAATGAATATTTAAGTTAAAATTAATGTCTAATATTAACAAAGAATATTTTTATCTAATGAAACGTCTTCTTCCACGTAGTTATGTAAGAGATGTGAGATGACCATTAGTGAATTCAATTCTGTAGTAAAAAAGTTAATTTAAATAATATTATAAAAATGAAATGAAATATTTATAATATGTTTTTATAAATTATATCCTTCTAAAAATGACTGACATTACATATAAGAGGCTAAATACCATAATATAGTTATAGTGATGGGCATGTCTGTTAATACCATATATGTTAATTTTTTTCATTTATAATTTTTGTAATGATTGCTCAAAAATTATCTTTTTAGAAAAATTTAGGGAGATTCATTTGAAACCATTTGTAACACATCTATAAACATTATTTCCTTAATCATTTCTAGGGTGACATGGACTATTATAAAAAATTTCAAAAAAATTTGGGCATGGAGGAAAAATATAACACTTTAAAGGATATATAAAATCATCTTCCCTTTGAACATTTAATTTCTTTATTCATATTCAAAATTGAGGAAATGTTTGATTAAAATATATAAAATATATAAATAATCATATGATGAGAAAATATTTTTATTTTATGAAGAATGTTTTACTTGATTCATTTATAGATAATTAAAGAAATCCCCAAACATGATATTGAATAATAAATCCATACCTCAATAGTTACTTTCAATTTTTTAACCCTTGAAAAATTAAGAATGGAGAGATAATGTAATAATCTTGAATTAAAAGGTATCCATATTAAATATATCAATTTTTGAAAATATAAGAAAAATAAAAGTAAATTTGTTCATATTATCAAATATGTCCCAATGAAATGGAAATTGAGATAAAATCACTAAACATGTGCTTCTGATTAGTTAATAGTTATTTGAACTTCTATTTATTATACTTACACATATTATTAATTAATATAATAACATTATTAATATTTATAATATCATATATTATCATCTTATTAAATATTATCACCAATTCTTTAATAATATTTCATTATTATATTTTTTTCAAGTGGTTACTGCTTTGTTTTATCATGAATGTTTTTCCATGGAAGTTATTATTCTTGTGAATAAGATGTAGTTACATCAGAAAAAAAAAATTTATAGACATCATTATAATTCATTAGATTCATGTTTATAATTAATCATCAATTTTTTATGTAAAAAATAAAAACATCACATTATCAAGATAGTAGGCATTAAATATTCCCATGCAATGTTATTATTTTCTTAATGTCTAAATGGTAATGGAATTATAATATATATTATTTTTTAAAATAAATATCTTGTCACAAGTATCATATATATTCAATGCTTCCATCATTAGGGAAATTCCTAAGATTCATTTAAAGAAAACAAATTACATCGATTCATGATGTGGTCGTCCATTATACACAGGAGTGGTTCTTTTATTTCAACTATGATGGATAAATATTATTCCATCAGAATAATAAGATATCTATATATTAGATATACTTTTTAAATTATATTTTAATATCATTGCAATTACTTAAGGTTGTAAAAGATGTAAAAAACAATGATCTTGGTGAAGATGATTACCTTTACATAGAAAATACTCATTCAGATCCCATATTTATGACACAATGGTTGATATTATAGAAATAATTTTATCTCTATAAATTTTATAATGATTTTTGGGATATATTTTCATAGGATTTGGTCATGGAAATTATCTTAAATGGTGTGAATATGTGAGGTTAGTAGGACCCCTTTTATAACTGAGGTGAGTGACACACATGTAATTTTTCAATGTTTTAAAATATTGTCAAGTACAATTTATGGAAATATGGATAAAAATTTGTTGACCTTATTTTAGGATATGTTCGAGGCCAAACTATAAACAAAGAATGATTTTTCATCAATTTTTTATGTCATTTTAATTTTAATTTTTGTAATCTATCCCCCAGTAAACCAATGTTTACCATATCCTTGGTAATTAATGTTTACAATTTTGGTTATTCATTATTATGAAGTATTAAGTTATCTATACAAACTAATATTAAATGTACTTATTAAAAATATGTAATTAAATTTTTTCAAATTCAAGTCATAGATGTGTATGAATTTAATAAAAAAATAAACTCACCAAGCCTATTGAAAATAGGGTTTCAGGAAATGAATTTTCTAGAACAATATTTTATTAATTGAACTATATTAATACTAAAAATTATTATGTGTATTTAAATTCATATAACTATTTATATAATATATTATTTTAATTGAAATGATTCATCAATAAATATAATTTTAATTAATGAAAATGGAAACCCATTATGCCTTTTAAAAATAGTCTTATAAAAATATAAATTTTTACCTCAAAATGATATAATCATTATTTCAGTCAAATTAATTGAGATTAAATACTTAATTATTCATATTATAAAAATTTATTACCCCAAAAATAAATAATATTGAAAACATTTATTTTCATAATATTCATAAATATTAATTTTTGTGGGAAATTATAAAAATTTCATTCTAGTAATTTTTGACCTATTACTTTCAAAATTTATATTCATATGATATAATTAAAATTTTTGTTGGGTGAAATATAAAAAGTTACATTGTTTTATTATTTTATTATAATATAATTTTCACTTACTATAATTAATTATTTTTTGTTGTATCTTACAACATGATTTTAGAGTATATGTTGTTCCTCTATGAATTATTATTTATGTGTGGGTGTTGGAGAGAACATCTATGATATTTTTTTAAACAAGAAAATGATATTGAGTTTTTATATTCAGAATATATAATTTGAGGCATCATCCATGGGTTTTCTGGGATATGTTTCAGGTTCATGACATAAAGATATTCTTGATAGATGTATCTAGAATGAGGAACATAAACATATGTATCACAATATGAATTTGACCAGCTGGGAGATTTCATTTTTTATAATGGGTGGGTACATTATACATGTGAAATCCTAGTATGTTCTTTATTATATTATTGTATGGAAGTGGAAAAAATTATCTGACATGTCCAGTGAAATGATCACGGTCCTTTTAGAGGTGGTTAAGGAAACCCTCTAATAGGTATCATTGGAAGAGGGGTTGGATTTTTCTTATGAGTATCCGATGGATGGGTTGAAAATTTAACATAAATAATCTACATAGACCACTAGGTGGTCCACATCATGTTCATCTGGTAGGAATTTAGGGGTGTGGGATGATCTATGAATTTGATGTCTAAGACCATAGAGATTTCCACCATGATTTCAGGAATGGTTTTTTTCATTTATACTAAATTATCTATAAACATAGACACATGAATAAGCTATTATTTCATTACTATATATCTTTTTCTAGAATGTGATAATATAGTAGGGCCTCTAGTAAGAACCATTCTTCTAGATACTTCTAGTGAGAATATTCCAGTGAATATGTACATTTTTTGATAGTGTAAAATAACCCTCCATAGATAGAGGTTCACATGGGACAACATTCTTGTTAATATGAATTTTTATGATCTTAATATTGGTACGGTGTGACTATATATAGTTCATGTATATTTTTATTTTTTTTTCATTAGAGGGTTATGTGTCCTTGAATACTCAATTAAATTTTTCTTTCAAGGGTGAGGGTTAATTTCAATTGAGACGAGTGTGAATCTTATATGGGTAGTTGAATATGAGTAGTCACAAATTAAAAACTCTATATATTACCGAGGGTGATTCTTCAGTCACTGATACCCCAGTAGTATTGGATGACTTCCTGAACTTCTTCCCCGAGTATAAACTAGTGAAACCCCTCTTAGGGATGTTAACATTTATATTAACCTTAAACACCAGTCTAAATCAATATATTCTATGGCTTATTGAATATACCCTACCATGTATTGGTATATGAGAATGAATTTGTGGAACATTTGTGAGAATGGTCATATTAGACTCATTGCATCCTCTAAGGAATATCATGATTTATTTTAAATGAATACTGAATAGTGTTTAATGATTTGTGTTGACTATCACCCAATGAATCTGGTGTATATATTGAATTAATATACCCTACTAATCATCAATGGTATTTTCATCAAGTATTAATGAGAAAATAGTTCTCGATGAATGATTATTGGTATAGAAATAAACTAATATTGTTTTGAGCATGATATACTAAAAATAGAATTCTGGTGTAGTTATAGATTTTATGTGTTTTTAATGATGAATATTGGTGTGATAAATTCCTAAGATATGTTATTGGGAATCATGAACATGATCTTTCATCCCATTCTAGATAGTATTTGAAGGTCTTCATCAGTTAAATCTCCATTTATTAAACATCATATGTCAAGAATTTAGGGCATGTATGGAAGGTAATATACTTAATTTTAGAGAATATTTCAAATGAGAATCTCCTAGTATATTAATTATTGTCTAGATAGTTCCACATCATTGGAAATATTCTCTCATAGTTATAGGACATTGTTGATGTGATGAATATTATTGATTTTATTGCTTGGGGGCACCCACGTGTGTGTCTCATAATAGAGTTTTCAAGGGTTTGATATGTATTATCGATCCTTCATGGTGAATAAATTGAGATAAATGAATACAATTATTTATCTGGACCAAAAAGGTCATCTACTCCCTTTAAATTGTAAATTAAATTATTCCTTTGAGTAATTTTTGTATATATTAACAAGTTATCTTATAGTGATACTTCTATAGTAAGAGTTGAGTATATAGTGTTCATGAAACCTGCGAGCCGGGTTGGTAAGTGTGTTTATCGAAAACAAGATACATAATTATTATAGGTAAAGAAGCTAAGCTGCCATGAAAATAATTAAACAACCCATTAATTACAAGGGGTATAAATATTACACTCCCTGAATACATAGAGTCACTAACATCTATATCAGTTATTTCTAGTCAACTCAGATCATCAGATTCAAAAGTATAAATTTTATTAAAGCATATAAAACATTGACATTGAGATAGTATATATTCTATGGAATAGAAATGTGTTAAAAATAATCCATAGAAGAAAATAATTTTCATGGTTATTGGGAGAGGCATCATAGTTTTTTTCCTTATTATAATTTTCCTTGGTTGTAGTGGGAAAAGAAACATTCCTAGAGTAAGTAGCAGTGATATCTATTATTCATCCATGTAAAAGGTATACTAGGTATCAGGATATCGATTAAAATTTTCTTAAATAAAACATATACTCATGTGATTTTCGTAAGGAATTTTCTAAATATAGGGAGAAAAACATCCAATTCTGAATATTGATGGTGGTAATAGTTACATTTTGTGAGGACGTGTTTATTGAGTTCCATAGATATTTATTAGTGGTGTATCATAGTGTGGTGTAGATGTACAAAGGGATTTATTTTCATTTTGGGGGGAATGTAATAAAGATATGGTCATCTTTTTTGTTTCCCAATGACTTGCATCTATTTAAGTTAAAGAAAATATTTAGGTTCCCCCATGTTTATCCAATCCCCTCGCGTTTGAAAAGTTTTTTCATTATAGGGTATTATTATATTTTTTGATAGGGCCTCTACACTCAGTGATATGTTACTATTTTTTACAGTTGATTACTAAGGTATTGACCATGATCATGCACTTCATTTTGAACTAAGAGTATATTTCCATAGAGATATTGAGATTCTTAAATGAATAGTATATCATACGACCTTTAGGGGTTTATCAACAATTATCTCATAAAATGATGTTTTACTAACATACATGTTGTGGAGGGCCTTGTATGATCGTTTTAAGGAATAATTTCATATTTTTATAGATTTCCATCATCAAAATAATTTTTATGTACAGTAAAAAATTTAGGAACTTGAGGAAATGATAAAGGCATAGATATTGGACTTCATCTAGAACAATGGGTTCATTTATAATTAGTGGATATATAATAAAACAATATATATTAGCCATATATTATAAAAGAAACATTTGAGGCCATTTATTAGAGACCTTATAGGTCTCCCTGATGCCATATGGATATCGGGGAGTCAATACTCAAAGGTCCAAATCTGCGATAGGTGATGATAAATAAGGACCATGTTAGTTGTATATGAATTATGAATTAATAAAGCCATCACTAGTACTATATAAATTTTTTATGAATTAATTTGATGTTAATTGAAGGAGAAATCATTTTATTTAAGTTATTTCCCCTACATACATTGCAATGATTTGTTTTGGGTTGTAATCCTTCACATAAGTTAATCCGTATGATTGAAATACTATCAACGGTTTGTGGGGTTTCTTACCTCATAGTTTCTCATCATTCTTAAACATGGTGAACAATATTTTCGACATGTACTAGGTGAGGAGGTACATTAATGATCTATCACAGGTTATTTTTAAGATAATTTGAATATAGAATATGGATTAAATGCTTCTTAATTTATACTAGTTAATAAGGATCAATAGGTGTATAAACCTTTTAAAAGAGATATTCCATTGTTTAATATCCTTTATAATCATGGTACCCTATAATAGATCATGTAGAGGATTTAAAGATAGATATTGTCTCATTACCCTCACCAATATGAGTATGTAGTTCTTCTGCGGTGAAAATAATTAGTGTTTTTTAGGTGTAATAACTCATGATTCTTAAAACATTAAAATATTATTTTTCATTCCATTGAATATAGATTCGTACCTAGAATCAATTTTAGGAGTTATGAGTAGTTGATGATTAATGTTTAAATGATATAGGAATATTTTATGAATTCTTCATAATTATTTTTATAAATAATCATGTATCATTTTAATGGAATCATGGATTGGGAATATAAGGCCATCATCGAATCTCTAATTTTTGGGTTTACCTAAATGTGATTTAGTTTTCATTCATTTGAATTTTATTGGTGATTTATAGTCATGGGTTGATTTTGAGAAATAATATTAAACAATTAGTCATGTTATATAATTATTCTTTGACATATAATTCATTATGGGTGATAATGGAAATTTATGGACCCATTAATGAATGTTTTTCTTATTCCAATGAATTTTCCTATGAGGGAATTATTTTCAATCAACCCTTGAAGAATGTATTTTTATTTATATTTTCTATGTTTACCCTTGACATTTCATTAACGTAGTATTCATTTATCAAAAAATCATATTTTCACCTGCCACTATCAATTTAGGATTAATTATTATGATGGATTAAATTATTAACTAGGGTTTGTTTAATTAGTAATTCAGATTCTTCAAAAAATATATATTTATCAATTAATAATTTCCATAAAAAATTATAACCTTGTTGTTATTTTAGAAATATCGAAAAATTCTTCATGTTACCCATCGTTAATCATGTTCTGGGTGGTGGTTTTGTCAATTTTTTGAACATGTTAAAATGATGATTGCAACCCTGGATTCATATTGGGATATTTACAAGAAAACCATAGTTTTTTTAATGATTAGAGAAATGTGAGTAATTACCTTGAGTCATAAGTGGATATTTCATCGGTATTTTTTAGAAGAATCATGTGTGTAGAATCAATGCCTCAACACATCATTCCTTTCAATATGATTGGTTCTTGGAAATCACTTTCTAAGGATGGTTTCTCCAATAATGACTTATTCAATGAATATTTGGGAATATTTGAGGAATAAATTAATGGTTCCAATATATATATCAGGGATGGAGAAAAAATCATAGATGAAACTGAATTCATAGAGTGTAGTTTCGAAGAACTCCAATATAGTACATGCACTAGTACAAAATCCTTTTTTTAAGTCGCCCATTTTCACGTTTGGTTTTTTGATGGGACGTGAAATTTTTTAAAAATCAATTTTTCTCATCGGTTATTATATACCCAACGTGAAAAATCTATGTACAGAACTTTTCTATGTCGGTTATTAAATAACCGATGTGAAAAATCTATTTCCACAAAAATATATTAAAATTTTCACTTATTTTTCAGGTTGGTTGTTATAAAACCAACGTTAAAAATCAATTTTCATGCCTTTTTGACATTGGTTATATAATAACCGACGTTAAAAGGAATTTTTCACGTCTTTTATTAAATATCATATGTGAAAAAAATTCCCAAACATGTATATAATTTTCCAAACTTTAATTTGACAGGTCACGGAGCTCAAAAGGAGTTACATATTAAAAGTTATGGACATTATAATTTGATCAACTCTAAATGATGTCTTTGGGAAGACGAGATTCTGAAGGCCATAACTTTTAATCCATAACTCTGTTTGAGCTCCACGACCTGTAAAATTAAATCTTGGGAAATGAGCTACATTTTCTAAATTTTTTTCATGTTAGGTATTAAATAACCGACGTGAAAAAGTCATGAAAATCAATTTTTGACGTCAGTTATTTGTTAACAGACATGAAAAGATGATGCAGATTAATTTTTAACATCGTATTTTTCATAACCAACATGAAAAATAAGATAAAATTTTAATATCATTTTAGGTCGGTTATCATAAAATCGACGTGAAAGATAATTTTAATATCTCGTGATGGTGAAATTTCAATTTTTTTACATCACGACATCGAAATTTTGAATTTCCACCTAAAATTTTTAATACTACATTTTCTCATAGCATCTCAATTATATTTTTCCATTAAACACATATCCTAATTTGATGATAAATTATTTCATCCCTTATCGTTCCTCCAAATCGACTCTTTTAATATTCAATGTGAATCAATTATTTCATCTTTCTGCGATCTCGTCAAGGTATATTTAATCATATATCCATGATTTAGGGTTTTTATGATTTTTTTTCTAATTGATATACCATTTTAAAATAATTTCATTCAACCATCATCTTTCCAATGACTCAACATGTTTGATCTTCCACATGAATCAACAATTTCTTATTTCCGCAACCTCTTCAAGGTATTTTTAATTATTTTCCCATCATTTATAGTTTCAATGAGTAATTTTATTAATTGATATACCATTTAATGATTATTAATTTAATATAATGATGGATGAATCATTATATCATGGTAAAACTTAAAATCCCCATACGGATTCAAAAATTCCTTCTAAGATGAATCTATTGTTGGCTCATTCACTCTTTCTTCGAAAAAATATCAAAATTCTGATGGTCATAAATTTTGATCTGTAACTCTGTTTGAGATCTATGACCTATCAAATTAAAGCTTAGAAAATTTTATACAATATGGTAGAAATTTTTTACATCCTTAGTTTGAAAACTGATGTTAAATATAACTTTTAACATCGGTTATTAATGAATCAACGTAAAAAATGACTTCTGACGTCGGTTTTTTTCAAAAACAGACGTAAAAATTGGGTTTGTAACTCCATTTCAAGAATGTATTTCACATCAGTTTTTTAAAAACAAACATTTAAAACCATAAAACCCCATTTTTTATGTCGATTATTTATTACCCGATGTAAAAATCATATTTTTAACGTCGCTCGAAATAACGTTGCCTAAAAACCGACATTAAAAAGAGAAAACAAACCGATGTAATAAATGGTTTATGTATTAGTGTTGGGACTATGATGGCTAGGGGTTTAGTTAGAGTTATAAAATCACAAGATATATTATTGACTCTAATTTCTTAAGAATATATGAAAGACACACAATCTTTATTGAGAACACATTATCAAGAGGCTGATTGGACCTACACACTATGCAGGACATGAACACACATAATTTTCATTAAATTACTATGAAATATGAAACAATGGTCTATATTTATTACGTCCCATGGTTGAACACTCTATCTATGATATCCACCACACCATGTATTTAGATCCCTATATATTTTGTATAGATCCAATATATGGGTATGAAACTCATTCATGTCACACACCATGTACCTGAGAGAACATGTCGTGTACTCCTTCAAGACCAAGGTATTGGTCATATCCCTATTTTCAAGCTCATGTTGGAAAAATTAATAATTAATCTTTAGTTGTTTCTTTTATGGAACACATGAGTGTACTTATATCCATTATTCACGATGTGGTGTGAGTTAGTGTGATAGTTATATTATATCTTAAACATTTGATAGTTAGTTGTACAAATTGAGAGTGAATATTTGAGTATACTATGGATTGATAACCCCTGGTAGTTCTATTATGTTTGGATGCGGATGTCAAACTATCATAATGGGTGGTTTGAAATTCATTCCAATTATAAGGGGTATAGAATACAATACGTTTGGATTGGTCTGGGAAAGTTATCCCTCTTACTAAAAGATGTGTTGGAGCTTCTATCTATTATGTTGTTATTCACCCTTTTCTAAGATCTCATTAGGGTGTATGGTCTTCCACTAGAGTCAGTATTACCCACATATTTTTTGGTCATGGGATCCTATATTATTGTTATTGTGATATAAAATTAAATTAATTTTTATATATTTTTTAGTATAGGTATTCATTCAATCTGTTCAACTATGGTTTATTTTTTTGATAAAAAACACTCATTTGTTTTTGAGTTCTCCTATTTAAGAAAATACGGGTCCTTTTTCCCTTATAAATGATTTATGTTTTTATCTGAATGGTCATTTTATATTTCATTATGGTTCATGAGGTTTCATACTAGGTATTTATAAACGGTCCTCATCATGGTTATCTTAATGAAATATGTCATGTCTATTGATGATGAAAAATTATTTAGTTGTGATATTTTTTATCTATATAGTGATGGAAAATAATAATGCATTGTGGATATTCTATTTGGTGTTGTTCATAAAAATGGAAATTGGGTAGGGAACATCCTTCTATAACATGATTAGTTGGGTTTCCTAGTTGTTGCTCTTGTATTTTAGGCTTTTATATTATAATTAATGTAATTATTTTCACTTGATGATTTTTTATGTTATGACACCAATTTATATAGTTTATCAGATAGATTTTTATGGCTTGTTGAGAGGTATTAATTTATAATATATACCACATCATTATATCAATTATTAAAGTTTTATAGCTACTAACTACCATTCACTAATCTCTATCCAATATGTGGTGGTATTTTAGTGTGACATCCAGTTAACCACCTCCTAGTATGGGTACCATGTAACACCAAATGGATGATATAACATTACCCTTAATTATGTATATTTATATTATATAATACATGGGTAGAGTTTACAAGTTCTGAATTGTTTCAATGTTTTGTAGAAGTGTTTCAATTGGTACAAATTGTGTTCCTGGTTATATGAAATCATTCACAATATCTAAAAAATCATGAATGGTTATACAAGAAATCACTTTTCTTGTGCATGGTTGAAGAATGTATTTTCAAACCCCTTTACACTCTATGATAAATAATGATTTTTTATAAATAAAAATGGCATTATAGGAACATCGTTTTTCAACCTATGTGTGCCAACCATGTGAGGATGTGGACTAGGGACAATAGCACTGCATGGTTGGCACATCGTTTCCAAACCATGTTGCACAAACCATACTAATCTATCGATCCTTCTTAGTACCATACACATGGATAGCACAATGTTTGAAAAACATGCGGCCTAAAAGTTTTTTTTATTGATTTTTTTATATATTAAGACCCTAAACCCCTCATTTTTCTACTATAATCTATGTCTCTAGAACTCATTCTCGTCCCCTAGAGTCCAAGCCACATCAATTTGATTGGAATGAAGATTTTGATGAATCAAATCATATTGGATATCTGTCATCCACAATAATCCCTCATTCATCTCTTAATTATTATATATACTACTCTTCTATATATCAGAGACACTGATCAAGTATGGTGTAGATAGATCTACGTGATATAATATGCCTAATGATGAAACATTTATGGATATATTGAATGTGATGGATTTTGATCTTGAATAACGAATTTTATAGTATCATTCTTGTTTTTTAACATCCATTGATCAGTATATGGATTCTCCCTCATTTGAAATTTTTTTAGAAGTTGGAGGATTTGTTTTTTTAAAATGTTGTGATTGAATTTTATAAGGATACATTGTGTGATTTCATTAATGAATAAAATTTGGTTTTTCTTTTGGAAAAATTAGTATTGGATGTATTTCAGAAAACCTACTTGCATATAATTTTAATATTATAGTTTTAAAAATAATCTAAGGTATTAATGGAAGAAATTGTTTTGAGGAATTATTTCCAAAGGATGAGTTATTTTATATAAAATTAATGGGAATGTAATTTCTTATAATTTGGTTTTTCCATGTTCAATGTGGGATAAGTTATTTTTTTGAAGTACCAACATCAATGTGAGATAGATTACGGAGGTGATGTACCCCCATCAATGTGTGATACCAAGCCTGAGTATGTGTATTTTTGTTTTTGTGTGTGTTTTTAACATGATATTTGTTGGGCTATGAATTAAGGAATGGTATTAATTTTATTCTAATTTTTAGACATGGATTACCATTGTTTATTTTTATAATATGATTAACATTTTTGGAACTATAAACTATTTTATGTTCTAACACATTACATTCCTAGTGGTGCGTGTTTGGATGTATCTGGGGAATACCTATATGTGTTACACACACCACCTTTTTGGAAACATTTTTTTGTTTTTTGGTATTGTATACCACAACCCAGGGAAGGTAAAAATACCTTATTTATCTAGTGATGCGTCTTTATACTCTGGGTATTATATGTTGTGTTGATTGTTGGATATAGTTCATGTGGTTCTTGGTATCATTCCTCTCTGATGTATTTGGTTTATGTTGTCTTTTTTTATGTTGATATACCTTATTCTATTATAAGTGTGATTTTATAATTCTATTGGTTTAACTGTTGAGTATTATTTCTTATAAGCAGCATCATAAAGATGGTTTGTATTTTTATATGTTCGATTTTATCGTTGATATATTTCTAAAGGTGAAATCATCTACCAATGTTACCCTATACCTTGTTGTTTTTTTCAACATTGTGGTCTACGAGATTTTGTCTATGGTTAGTATAACTCCATCTCATCACAATCTAATTACTTAGGGTTGGATGTTATGTCTCATTTTGCTGAGTATGGCTATAACTTACTAGTGAGTTATTCATCAAATAGATATATATGTTAGTTATAATAAAATATTTTAATATCCTAAGCCATTTAATATTATAGGGTATCAATTTTTTCAAATCTTTTAACCATTTTTTAATTGGTAAGGGCATAATTATATTGTATAACACATTGACACCAACCATTGAAATTAAATGTAATTATAAAACCAATCATTTATTAATTTAATATTTATTTACCCAATTCATTATAATTAAATTATTTTAAATATTAATAAATTAAAATATTTTTCATATTAATGTAACTTAGAAAGAATAAAATATAACACCATTTATATACTTGTAGTATGTTTCAATAATGTTATATTATAATTTTATATAAATAAAACCATATTTTTTTCTATAATATAACCCCTTTATTATGATTATTACCAAAGATTAATTTTATTCTATAATTTTACATTATGTTAAAACTATTTATTAAAGTACAATGTACTCATTCCAATACCTACAAATCAAACATATAAATTTCATTTCACTCTATAATGGAATATAAAATTGATACAATTAGTCACAAAATTCCCTTACGTGTCTCCCATGACACCATTAATGACTTCTTAACCACTCATGGAAAATTTACTCTTATGATTTAATAATTAATTGAATATCATCCTTATACAAAACTATATATAATAAGATTAATTTGGATATACTTTAATATATCCAATTAAAATGTCATCATAGAACAATAAAACAAAAATTAGATAATTTTCTTATGATTAGTTATCATGTTTTTTCAAAATAATATAAAATTAAATGGTTAAATTTTTATTTATAGTAATTACAATAATGTTTTGAGTGGATTTGAAATTTCAATTTAATATGCTCATAGAATTTTTTTTTATAAAATGTTTAATTATTCATATTAAAAAAATTCAATATCCCATAGTTGTTTTAACTACAATACATAAAGATGAATATAATAGATTATGAATTATTATCCAATAAAATGGTAAGGATATCCCATTTCTAAGTGAATAAAGATGTACTTTTGTTCATGTAATGTGTGGGTATGAACATATCATTTGGGATAACATAATTTTGTCTTACGACATTCCATGAGGGTTTTGAGAGGGAAATATAGATTCACAACATCATTTTAAAAATATCCTTCATCTCCATGTCATAATTCATCATTATCTATATCAGATGGATTTTTATCCTCTAGAGCTCTATAATATTAATCATGATTAAGACAAAACATGGGTGATTTTTGTTCATTGATTCATGCATTAAAAACAAAAGGGTTTCAAGATTCAACTAATTGTATTATAAATATCACATGGTTCACTTGTAAATATTTTTTTCGTAGGTAATTCTAGTTCCCATAGGGTAAAAAGGTTGGCCCATGTATAAATAAGTTAATAAATAGGCCACCTCAAAATATTTACATGATTAAATGTAAATCCTTAGTGGAGATTTTAGGGGGGTACCTCAAGAATGACAAAGAAAATACCTATAAGAAAATATGATAGAAATTTTATTGATTTACAGGGGAAATATGATTCGAGTCGTACTCATTTCCCTCACCATATTACTAATATAAGATATAGTAGTGTCTCGAATGAATCAATGAAATAGTCTATAAATGATGATATATTTATATTATTATTGGATTTTATTAGGTATCATTAAGAATAGTTCTTGGAATTTATTTTGTTATAAATATATTAACTCTTGGTTTTATCAATAATAATTCCACAAAATTATTTTTCAATACATATAAATGATATAATCTATTATTTATTAAAATGGTCCTATGTCAGTTTATTTAAATAAAAAATATTATCTGGAAAACCCCACTGTTGGATCACGTATGATTAAAGATTTCTTATTTATTTGGAGGATGATTGCTCATTATGATTTAAGAAATATCAGGTTATTCCCTTACATTTTTATAAATAGGACAATCTAGTTTATTATAAAAAAATATGTTGTATATTATTATAAATCTATTATGAATAACATAAATTTTTATGTGACGGTATCTAAATCATGAATGGCTAAGACACCCCTAAACGATGATATTTTCTTAATTAATATTACCACCATAAAATTATATACCATTCAAAATATAATGAATAAAATTAATGGAAATTTATTAAAATTATACTATATAATTTCATATTAATTCTTTTCTCCAATTTATGAACATAAAAATAATTATAATATGTTATAATATAATATCATTTCATAGAAAAATCATAATGGAGTCATTGGGTTAAATTTGATGATAATACAAATATATTTTAGGATGATAAATGTTTTTATATGTTACGTACAGATCTTATATATGATTTCATAAGCTCATAGGCTGATAAAATGTATATTTTTTTGTAATTAAAAATTAAAATTCTTCTAGATTATTTTTATTAAAACCTGTGATGGTTTTTTACCATGTGTTCCCAAAAAAGGACTTCTTATCTCCCTATCATAATTTCACATCTCAATTTCCTCACTATAATATTTTCAATTTCATAATTTTTTAAAATTTTAAACTTATTATGAATCCAATGAACCATATATTGAGAAACACATTTTATTATTTCACCTTTATAAAATTTTCAATAGTTTTATGTTAATGATTTTTGGTTTTTTTAATTTTATCAATGTTATACATGAAATTATCATAATTGATTAGTTTCATCATAAAATCTTCATGATGGAGTTATCAATTGATGTCATTTATTTGTTTTACTTAACACACCTTTAGTGGTTTATACATTATTTCAGTGGGTTTGTCGATTATATATTTTTTAAAATTTAATTTGAACATACAATCTATTAGTGATGGATATAGTTCTCCAGTGAAATTATACATTAATAAAATTATGCTTATGTGATTATAAAATAGTCTTTATGTGGTTTATTATGTTTCATGTGATGTGATAATGTATGTTGTGTTGAACACCATGTTAATTCATTATATGTTTAGATGAAGATAATAACGATTTAATAGTAAATGAATAAGATAACAATAATGGGATACAAAAAAATACGTGAATTATTATTAACTTAATTATTAAATATATAACACAATATATATCATTAATTGGATAATGTCCATTTGAGAAATTTTTATTGTATATTGTTTATCCCATTAGGGTATGAACTATGATTGGTTCCATGTGGAATGATAATAAATTTAAAATTATTTATTTTATTTTATATTAAATTATTTTAAATTATTTTAAATTAAGATAGATGAGATTTTATAATAATGATAATTAATTTTACGTCATCTATATAGATATTCAATTATCACCTATAATTGTTTTAAATAATTTTTCCAATGTGACTTTAGGATATATGTGATTAGATATGTGATTTATTTTCTCTTAGATACATTGAATAAGTTGTTATTTAATTATTTTTTATGATGATTGGTAACCCTTGGTATGTTGTAAATGGGTTCCCAAACATTTCTTTCATGAAATTAATCATTTCCCTCTGGGTGAAGTTGTGATGGTATAGTTTTTTAATGGGTTGGATATGTAACCTATCTATATTTCCAAATGGTAGTTGCAGTTATTTACATAATTATCTTTTGCCTAAAAACATTATTTTTTTATAATCAGTCGGTTATGTTTCATATACACATTCACAATGGGTGGGGTAGGATACCAGATTCCTTTTTATCTATGTAAGTGAGGCCACATATATTACTTTTTATCAAGAGGGAATGGGTAATACTAGAACCCAATATAAAATATTATTACAAATAATATATGTGAATTAAAATGTATATTATGTATAAGAAAGTAATTTATAAGGACATTTATTTATCTTTCATAATGTTTATAGATTATTTGAGAATTAATAGAGAAACATTTTAAAGGATGATAAAAATACTACCATAAGAAAAATTCATGGTTTTTTTATTCATTTATTATGTATAGAATTTAAAACATTTGAAAAAAAATAGTATACATGTGCATAAATATTTTTGTAGAATTAAACCATGTTGTGGGATGATATAAGGAACATAACAGTTATAAAAATCATTTTTTATGGTTTTTTAATGGTGGATCATTAAATTTCTTAAAATGAACAATGAATATTAAATTTTATTAATTAATATGGTATAGTTTCAGAAATAATATTTTGATTATTTATATTAATCATAATTAAACATACAATAATATAATTCATTTTAATTAGCATATTTTGAGGGTGATGGAAATTATAAAACATTTTTGTGTTGAGAAAGATTTTTTGGTTGTGTTTTTAATAATTTTTTTGTATTATATGCCATGAATTTAAAAGAACACTCTATTATAAGTGTTTTTAAGTTGTCAGATTGAAAACAATTTCCCACCATTACATTATCTGAATAAAATGTTATTTTTTTATAGTCATTATCATGGGAGTGAAAATTTGATAACTAAAAAACATTGGTTCATCGTAGTAACCATGTAATTATATTAAATTAATTTTCTGTTCTGCCAAAAAATGTGATGAAACTAAAAAATTTGATAAATCATGTTTTACTAGAGTGGTAAGAACTAGTGATTGACTTTAGAAAACATGTTATAAATTGATAACCATTTTTTTGGGTTAGTATGTATGTCAAAATATCCAAGAGGTAATCATATGAAATCAATTTGTATTTCCATGATGAATACCTAAGATTTTCGGATGTTTTTTGATTGAATAGACAATTTATGTTATAGAAATACCGTGTCTCGGTTTAGGTAAATACAATAAAATATCAATTTTTCCGTCCAATTATATTATTAAAACTAATATAATATTTATATAATATACAATTTAATATATTTCAAACCATCCATTAATTGGTATTAAGAATAGATGGATAATATAAATTATATGTGTTATGAAATGATCATAGGCATCTATTATAGTTTCAATGATTTGAAAAATACTATATTGGTTGGTATATCAAAAATATTATATTAGATTCCTACAAATAATATATAATTTATAATGTAAAAAATAAAATTGAGGTATGAAATAATATATGTGTACACCAAGTTGAGATCAATAAGATAAGATAAATATTTTGATTACTAAGACACATATTTAATGATATTAAATGTTTCTATATCAGTGTTTTATATCCTTGATATATTAATTTTATTTTCTTTGTAAATTTTATTGAGAAATACTATTTTTTATGAAGTGAATGAAGTGTAATGAATAGTGTGAACCATTTCTCTTGAACTTTAATTTAATAGAAATTATTTTAATGATTACATTTTTGTTCAGGATTTTTTTACATTAGTTTCATAAAATTTATGTTTTCATCAGACTTACCCATCCACAATGAATGGTGAACGAAATAAAAATCACAATATCTAAGTTATTATTTCTAAATTTATGAGTAATTATTATTTAATTATTTCTATTAAATAGTATTAATTAAATTTTACATGGGAACAATATCCAAAAGTGTATTTTCAATAAAAAGATATTATATAAACATATCTAATCCTTAACAGGATTATTATGATCTTAGAATAAATATCACCTTTGTACATTTTTTAGGGAGGATGAGGTTACCTACGTAACATTATATTGGGTATCATGACTTTCATATGGACATACATCATCATCTATGTCAAATAAGAATTCTAGTAGATCATATTGAATGTGGATTCGAAAGGTGTAAACTTTATAAAAAGAATAATATTATACACCATACTAATAGAGGGGGAATGAATGCAGTATCTAGTATATATTAATTGTGATGTTTTATTCATTTGATACAATCTTGGTGGATTGGGATAGGTTTATTTATTTATGTTATATTTTCATTATTATTTAATCTTCATAATCATATTTTCTTAGTAGTTGTCTCTGTAAACATGATCACATGTATAAAAATAATGAATATAGATGGGTTCATTTGTTTAGGTGTTTATATCACAATAAGTAATCAATTCACACATCGTACATGTGCATAATTTATTCATGTGAATAAAAAACATTTCATTATCAATATGCTGAATAGTAAGGGATCCATCATCAAGACGATGTGTCATTATTAATAGGGGTATTTAAGATGAAAGATATCGATCTTATAAAAATTAGTTACCTATATATTTCCTCATCATTTAATTTTATTCATTATTAAATTTTAAATTTGAAACAAATAATATTAAAAAAAATTTCATAATGGTTTTATTGGATTATGCTTGTTTAATTTAATTATTTTTTCTAGAGATGACATTGTTGAATGATAATTTTATTTACACCATAAATTTTTCATTTCATTTGGGAGAGTATTAACTATGGGTTTAAAATAATTTCTAATCATTTATCATAAATTTATTAATTTTTTTTGTTATTCATTTTATTAATTGAAAATAATTCATTACTATGTTATTCTATTGGTAAATTAGCACCCCTATTATTGGTCCCCAACCCCTTAAAAATGGGTTTGAAATGCATGTGGGGAGGATTATTCTTTTTGAAAATCCTACATTTGTTCACATCATTACAATTTAATTTTTGAAGAATCATAGATTGGTTATGGGTATGAATCACCTCTACTCTCCCTCATAAATTCCCTTCATTCTCATTAATGAATAATATTTTACTCCGGTTTTGGTTTATTATGGTGATTTCACTAGTGGATGGTGGTATCTCCAGTTTTTTAGTGTTCTTATGGACAACCTATATAGGGGATGTAATAATATTTTTTTCCTCTTTCCTCTAGTCATTTTTTCTTATATGGTACACCATTATGGGGATTTACATATTGTTTTTACATAAGTTGACATTAATTTGGTAATTCTATTATCACAAGGGTTTTTTGAGGAGTGGTGTAATGGGACTATTTCTAACCTCTTGTTGGTTATTTGAATTTGTTCTAGTGTGCAACAATGATATGCTATGATTTAGATGAATATATATTTTTTTGAAAATTAATATATAAAATTAAAATTAATTGTAGTTAATTTATCAGAACTATTATCTTGAGTTATTTATCTGGGTGTATGTCTAATTGTGTGGAATTTTGATGATTCCTTGGGAAATATTGGATGATTTTGGGAAATCATACATTAGTTAGAGGAACTTAATAGAAATACAATGATATGAGGTAGGTGGAATTTGGTTCTTACCCTACAAAATAATAAACATTGTTTATATGTGTTTCAGTATGGAACCCTCGTGTTAGGATACAAAAAGAATATTAAAAAATTTTCTTATATATTTAAATATTTTTTATTAAATTAATCTATTAGATTATATAAGAATCCCAAATTAAAGAGGAAAAGGTAAATTTCCATCGAGGACCTTATGCACTGGAATGAATTATCAATCACTAGTGTTTGATACCTAGACTGTGATGTTTCTCAAATTCTAGGAAACATCCAATAGAGGGTATCATGAAAAATAAAGTGGGAATACCTAGCGGTCATATAAGAACCATTGAGATGTGTTTATCCTTGGTGGGTCATTTATAAGTATAATGGTATTGGGTTAGGAATGTAAACCATTCTAGAGTGAAATGATATATGGTGATGGGCCTCGAAAAATATCACCAAAATATATCTACTATGAAAGGACCCTTAGTCCTATAGTTCCATGAGATGAAAAGATGATATAACATGATATATGTCCTCTAATGATTGGGTGATCACCAGAAAACATTTTGTGACCTTTGATCTCATTCATGGGATGCTTCTATAAAATTATTATCATAGGTACCCCATTCCTTTCTATGATATTATATATCCATGGGAAGGTATATATAACAATTTTTAGATACGGTTGTGGGTGTCACCTAGAACTAACACCAAACATGTGATTCTGTGGGGTTTTGGAATGTTGTGGTGGTATTGGTTATTTGGACAACTATATTTTTTATGAATTTCATATTTCTTTTGATGATGCAATTGAAATATAGACACACATCCTAGAATGGACCCTACTGGTCTGATGTTATGATTTTATGGTGGGGATTCAATGAGGTTTTGGGGAGAATTCTTTTGGTATTTAGGGATGATAATGTGTGATGGATTAGAATTTAATGACATCGTGTAATCCTAAAGCTACATGGGATCATGATACTAATCCACATGATGAAATCCAGGGATTGCAATATTTGAAATTAAGTCTATATATGTTTCATGGATTTCACACATCCTTGGGATGACTATCCTATCTAGGATCCAACTATTTGGGATTGGTTATTGTGATAACTTCTATTATGTTTTCTGATGATTCATATTTTCTGATTCACGGGTCAACTCTACGATCCAACGACTCAATCCTAATTAAATTTACCATAATTCATTTGGATTTTTGGGATTCCTGAGATCCAGTTATTTGTAATGGTGACATTGTGAATATCTAATCCATTAATTTCACGGGATTTCATGAATCAAGATTCACCCATTTATTACACTATTGATTAGAGAGATTTCAAGGATTCAATCATTGTATCCCTGAGTTACTAATGATGAGTTATTTTCTATTTGAGCCTAATGATTAGTGGATTCCTCATCTAGATCATACTATTTTCTATTTATAAGGAAAAACAATCATATTAATGTTCCCAATGATACCTAGGAACAAGATAAATCATGTATAGTTGATCGAGGTCTGATAACTGAGGATCAATAATTGTTTTATTTATTAATTTTCTAAATTTATTCATTGATTACTGATTATCATATATTGTACACATAAAACTATATTGATATTATAGTACAAGACTAAAAGGGTGGTTCCCAACTTTTTTTATGTACTCTAAAAACACTTGGGCTTCCATTTCTCCAAGGTACCTGAGAAGACGCTCACATGGTTGTAGGTACAATTTCAGCTAGGGCATAGTGTGTGATCAAGTGGGTGCATCTTGGGAGGGATTTGTATATTTGAGGTCATCCACATGTGTGTGGAGGGATATTTCACGAAATTTTCAATTCATATTTTTATATTTCTGTATATTAGTTCCTCTTGGAAGGTGATCAGTTAGAATACAATTATGTCATCATTTTATATTTATTGGGATGTTTAGATTATTTATTTCATTTTTTAATATAATATTTATGATTTATGGTTATTAATTTATGATTCTTTACTATATTATTGTATTACTGTATCCACAAGATACAACATTAGGTCCCCATTTCTAGTTTGAATCATCTAGAATATGGGGAGGAGTGCCTACGGTCATGTGGTGTACCAGGACATGGCACTTGTTGAGTGCCCATCAGAACATATTTTATCGTTGTGGTGTTAACATTTCATTTATTATCATACTATTTGGGTTGTGGTTTTCCAAATATATATATTAATGTGTTAGATCCTTTTATGGATTTCAGTCTAGTGTCCAATAATGATCTATTATAATATGATTTCTATGTTTACATAGATGTGATTGATATTTTAGATTCAAAATCTTATGGTTAATATTTTGTTCTCATCATTTTTCACACAAGTAGATTTATATTTATGATCAATTAATAATTTTTTTTCTATTGATGTTGGTTATAGACTTTTTGCGGCTTGTAAGGGAATGTGGAATCTCATGCATGATGTGTTGGAACATATAATTCTATTTACATTTATGAACATATTAATGTTATCATTATCTTTGATTATTGAGTATTATTTATTTAAAGTGTTATAAACTTATGATAAATCATTTTCCTATATAATTGCTAAATCGAATTCTAATCATCTAGGGAAGCTTGTCTATATTCTTCCTGATGGTGGGAGTTCATGTGGATCAATGATGATATGTTCATTTATATGGATGATATAATTTCTATATTTATGGTACACGGTTTGACTATATTTGGTCTTCGTAGGAATTTTATGCCTTTGTGATAAACCCCATGAGGCTTGTTAGTATTTGGGTTCAATTACATAATATGATAGTAACAACATATATGGTGTTTTCTGATATTTCATGGAATGTAATTATAAATAGATAACCATGTGAAAGTGTTTTCCCTAGCGGTAGAATGTCTTGGATAACATCATTGTATATATATATATATCTTTCTTGAGATGAGTTGGGAATTTTATCGGTGTTTTCACATATGAGGACGATTAATCTAAATCAATGCCATAGAATGTAGTTGATTTAACATGAGATATAATTTTATGTTTTGGGATGCATACAATGATTATTATCTAATGAGTTATTACATTATGAGATATGATATTTTGATCATGGTCGGAAAACCATGCGAACTTTGAGACAAAACACAATATTTTTAGTGATTCATTTCATTGTATGGTTTGTGATGGAAACCAATAAAACTGGTTGACTAAGACATTTGATTCATTTAGAGTTGGGAAGAACGAGTCAGCCATTCAGCTTATAATCCATGAATGGTAGGTGCAATGTTGTTTATGGGAAAATTTAATTGTTACGAATTATTTTTTATGATAACGGTACTGAGGGTGATAATTATTTTTAATTATTATCTTGTGGAGTGACATTGTAACTATGTATTTTTAAGGGATTGTTTATTAATGTTCCATTTTTTATTTATTATGGACATTAATAGGAATTATTGTGAATGAATGGGTACAGAATTTTGGTTATATTATGTTGGATGGTGGTGGATTAGTGTATGGTTGTCCTGACAGGTTGAACATATATGCAGCAAGATTAAACTAGTTCAGAAATGTTTATCATGGGACTATGATTCTGGTTTATATAAATGGGTTGTATTAGAGTATATTCTAAATCAATTTCAGATTATATTTAGATATTTCATTTATATGTTATTTGAAATTATTTTTAAATTTTAATTTTAAATGAAATTGTGTGAGATTAGGGATGATCAGATCATATAGAATGTGTTGAGCACGACCTTTTTGGAGTTGCACACTTAGTGACAGAACCCGTTGAGGTGGTACACGAGTAGGGTTACAAGTAAGTCTTATATTGGGGAGTGTAGAAATGTATTTAGAAAGAATATTCATCATTATAATTGTATCATTAGTGGATTCCAATAAAATCATTGTTGTGAGGTGTTAATGGGAGATAATTAGAGATTCAAATTGGAACACATGAATAATAATGGCACATGCATCACTCTATTATGTGTGGTAATAGATATATTATAATCACTGATGGACTAACCAAGAGGTGGAAAGGTCTTGGGAGTGATGGGACATTTTTTTGAATAAGTTATATGTATTAGTGAATATAGTTTTATGTTTTTCTTTAGGTAAATAAAATATTAATATATTGATGCGGTAATACAAGAGTTGGTTCACATGAATCAGTGTTATGGTGATATCATGATTTTTTTGGATATCCAATATGCATGACATGGATTTGGGTTCGATATAATATTATTTCTTATTTTTAGTGTTAATTAGAATTTTTTAATGTTGATCTAGGGTGAATTATGTGAGAAAATGATATTTGGCACGTTTTAGGGGTTGACAATGCGTTGTGATTAAGTGAATGTGCCTTTTGAATAGAAAATACATGGAAATAAAGGGGATATGGTCAAACATCTCTAGATAAAAGCAGGTCCATACGTGTGGGGTAAATTGTAAAATGTTAATAACTGTGAAGTGCATTTATTTTGAGGACAAATTCATTGCTGTGAAAATTAATTTTCACAATAATAAGATTGAAGATGGCTGGTTGATTATTTTGTTTGTGGATGGACATTTTCATAGAGATATTGTATTGAATGTATTCCATGTGAATCAATTGGATGATTTGTGGGATTATAGAAGTATAATTTTTTTAGTCTACTCTTAAGGTTGGGGAAACTATAGATTAGGTTCAACCATTATTAGATAAATTTTATATTATTGATTCCCCTTAGAAGGATAATAAATTAGAAAATACAGTGTGGTATTTCTAGAGACATGGTTGGGGTGATCATATTTCTAGTGTAAGAATTAGTTATAGAGAGTTCGAACCATCTTCTGATGAAATTTTATCTTGTTGTATGTAGTTTACCATTAGAATAAAATTGTGTGTGTGATGATAAAACACAAAACAAATTTCATGAGGAAATGCATCCATATTTCTTAATTCATTCATTCATTATTCTAAGAGAAATATCAAGGATGATAATTATTATGATTGGGAGATTATATAAACCCACATCTGTATATAATGGGAAATTCTAAAGGGAATTTCAATTATTGGTTTATAGGAGATATCATCTGATGGAATGGAGACAGAACAAGATTTAGAGGATTCACATAATGCCAAATAGTATTTTTGATTGAGGATCAAGGAATCATTGATGACCAAGGGGTGTGGTAGGTGTCCAGAGGATGGGAGGACTCAATGAAAAATATTTGGAGGCTTTGGTAGGATTTTTATGCAATGAATAGATCACTTTCATTGTGAATGATCCATATAGTTTGAAACCTCCTACATTTAAAATCAGGGTGTGAGATATATTTTCATGTTGTGGAATCATTTTTTAGGAGTTTTACATGGCCTTCCTTCAAACTGGGTTGGAATTGCATTCATGGAGGCTGATTTGGGCAAGACGTCTCCCAATTCATCCCTACATTTTGTGAGATATTTTGTGTAATCAAACAAGGGTTATGGGAATGTCTATTATATCCACACCCTCTAATATTCCCTTTATTGACTCTAATAGTTTTTACACTATTCCATTATATTTTATTTATTGTGATGTCACTGGTGGGTAATGAAATAAATCATTTTTAATGGGGAATTCTTATATAAATGATAAATTATGTATCCTGGAATCTTCTACCTATGACACTCATTGCTTCATTAAAATTATGATGCACCCTAGATTTAGTTAGTGTTTTTCAACAAATATAATTTATTTTTAAATTTTTTTACCCTCTTGGGTAAGGGATATTTCCAAGAGTGGTTCTATGGGTATACTATGGACCTCCCATATGCTTTGGACTTGGATATGGGGTTCCACAACACTGTAATGTGTTTTTGTGATAATGACAGATTAAAATAAATTATATTTCTAATCATAATTTTTTATAATTACTTTATTTGGTATATTTTATTTAGTAGGGTTCAAAATGATGTGGGGATTCGTCAGTGATGTTAAGATGGTATTGGATAATTTTTGATGTTCTTGGGAAACAAGATATAGGTAAGATCAACATAGTAGAAAATATATGAAATGAGGTAGGTGGTCCTCAATACATTACTTTTGAATTAATGAATTGTTTTTATATAATTCATGGTGTGTAGAATATCTAGTATCATGAGAGAATAATTATTAATAAATTATATAATTAAATATTTAATGATTTATTAAAATTAAAAGTGATAGATTTTAGGAGAAATTGTAATTAATGAGACAATGTTCCAAGGCTTTTGAACATCGTTAGAATAGGATTGAAGTGTCACCCACTAATGGCTAGGTCCTTGAAAAGGAAGTTACACAATGGTAAAGATACCTCCAATAGGGGTAGTGGATTGACTTAAGATAGATGGTCATAATTGTATTGTGATGACCCTTGAGACTTTTTTACCCGATTTTGATCGACCATTATAATAACTGACTTGGGTTTGGATGAGTGGACCATTCCATAAGGATCTGAGACGTAGTGATGTAACATTAACAATATATCTAGAATACATATTTTTAGGCATCCCCCATGTCATGTGAGATCCTATGTTGTCTTGGATGATGTCGTATGATGGATGTCCTCTGAGAATTTGTGGAATACCCAAAATACCCATTTAAACCAAAGATACCCAATGTGAATATTCTATTATATTATTGACCTAGGGGGCCCATTGGTTCCAAATTCATTAGTTGACCCTAAGTAAATACATGTACCTAAGGGTAGACACGATATAGGGAAAAATATATAAAACAAAATGATCGTGTGAGCCTATTGTGATGTATGCTTCAATGATAAAATTGGGCATTCATTTAGCCCCTATCTATTATTTCATCATTTACCTATCCATTCAGATGTACTGATGTGCAACTAGTTATACTTTCAATGACTTGTACTATATTCCTAATGTATTGAATATTGGGATAGAATTCCCAAATGTATGTTTTATCATTTGACATTGTGCATTTTTTATATTTACGCGAGACATCTTAGACCATCATATAATCGTAGTTTATCAGTGTTTCATTTTATATAGTTGTTGAAGCACATGAAGAATTTATAAAAACATAGTATTCAATCGTGGGTATATATGGGATGTCATGGAGATTGGAGTTCCCTTGAGGGAATATATTTTTTATTATCTAGTCATTTATGTATTGGGATTGTGATCACTTTTATTATTTTCATAATGAATATTACTTTTTGATTACTAGGCCCCCCATGGGATCCAAATAATCAATCTGAATGAATTTAATCATACATGATTAGGAAGCCTTGGATTCCTAGGATCTGGTTATTTGTCCAGGGGACATGGGGATTATCTGATTCAGTGATTTCCAAGGAGTTCATAAATCGACCACAATCCATATAATACTCTATAGTTTGTTCAGATTCCTAGGATTCTCAAGAATTATAAATAAGTATTTTCATGTTGATTTTTTTCCATTTATGCCTGATGATAGGTTTATTTATATGTTATATACATTGATCATGTATTTATATAGAGGTATGAGAATCTTTATGTGGATAAAAGCATCTTGACACTAGCTGATATACTTATGGTCGATCAAAGTCCCATACCTGAGGATCGACATTAGTGTTATTTATTAATTATCAACAGTTGTTATTTTATTTTGTCAGGTCATTTACTATAAACATATAATTACATTTTTTGTATATTATTGGATATCATTTGTTGTTTATCACCAATATATTTTAGAAAATTGTTTTCAAATGAATTTTTTCTTCCATATCATACATTAAACTCAACATTGAGTTTAAACAAACCACAAGATACAAATAAATATTATTATTTTATAGTTATTTTTTAGAAATTGTATTGAGTGGTATGAATATGATTAACTAAGTAATGAAAAATTAAGGATTGAATGTTTTTAATGAAATTTGTTGGGTATCAATTGGATAGAAATGAAATTAAAAATCATTTTAAAGTAAAAGATACATTTTTTAAAAACTTTGTTCTTATGTGGATAATGTATTTCATTATTTATAAATTAAATTACTCAATATTAGTTATTTATTTTAATGAAATATATTACATATAGATAATAATAAATTTTAATATTTATTCATGATTTTTTGGCTTAAGGGATTAAAATAAGAACTGTTTTATGCTTAAAATCAATTTCTTTTAACTTTTCATTCCATCGTGTTTTGGGATATGATTTTAAATTTTTTTTATAAAGATATTATATATTAAATTTGAAAAAATACATTCCATATTTTGAATTATGTGGCTGAAATTTGGTAAAATAATCCCATTAATTTTTTTTCATCATGAATGGTGACTGTCTTAAAATGTATCACCTATGTAAGTCTAAATCATGGTTATTTGAGATAAAAATTATTGTTAAGGACTTTATTTTTATTAATAACTCTTATTTAATGATTTTAATTAATCCTTTAAAACCATAATCTAATTTTTTTTAATTTATGATGTTGCATTAAAATGACTTATAAAGCATATAAAGCAATGAAATTTACAAACAGTTAAACTCTTAGTTTTAAATATTTCAATAATGGACATGTAGAGAAAAAAATATTTTTATGAATTAATATAAATTTCTATTTTATATAAAATTAAATTACTTTAATGAGGGATATTTAGTTATAATTTTTTTAATTATAAATATACATTGAATTCATATATAATGCTGACGTAGTATATCTTCAAATAATAAAAACATAATAAATGATTTAAAAAATATTAAATGTAATATAATTTGGATTATTTATATATTTTAAATAATTTTATAGAATAATATGACACATTAGTGTTTCATTAAAGGATTACATTGTAATGTCATCTTTTTATTTATGTATTTTTAGTCAAATTTATTTAAAAGTGTTAGAAATTGACAATAATGATGATTATTAATATATTTTTATATTAAATAAATCAAATATAATAAAATAATTTAAATAGGATAAGGAGAAGATGATATGGTCCATATTTTTGTCGATTCCCAAATTATTATCCAATTTTCACCGTAATATTAATATTATAAACCATAAAATGTTACGAAGTTGTTACTTTGGTTAATGTTAAAATTGGTTAACGAAGGGGTTAATGAAAATTATAAGGATTAAAACACAACACAAACCTATCCAAACTTGTTTGATGTGATTTCAACATCATCCTATTCAACCTATGAATTTATGGCCTTTTGGAGTCATTTGGGATTAGAAATGTCTTCATTATATTTTAATCTATTAATAAATCCAATAATTACCCCGCACATAAATTATAAAAGGAACCTCCTACCCTTAGTTATTCAAAACATTTGAACTGTATAGATCAAATATCCATTACCAAAATCCATTGAAAACATTTTTATCCACATAATTTCTTCTTTTTCTGAAAAGGATAATCCTACGATCCTTAGTATCATATCTAAATGAGTTCTTTCAATGAAGTTGTTATCCCCATAACCATTCATTTCTTATTACTTCTTTTTTACCACGCCTAAATATATTGAATTTATCATAAAATTTTAAAATAATCATATTCTTTATATTGAAATACTATTATGATTGTTAAATCACCATTATACACTCAGATTACCCAAAATGGGATGTCAAATTATCACTCGTGCATTCGACTGACCGATATTCCCCCTGCAGCGATACAAATTATTTCCAATCAACATATTTCATTGATGTTTGTTTTGACATGTTCGTATTTGATCTATTATAATTATGTAATAATTATACATCTTTAATAATTATATCACATCTTAATCTTTACCTTATAATCCAGTGAATAATGATAACATTGCTCATGAATTCATGTGGACTACCATACCTAGGAAGCGATGTGATATGTTTTTCATTAAATTTTCATATGTATGTTAATTGGGAAAGATTTAGTCAACATTTATTATATATATTATAATATTCATTATTTAAATGAAATTTATTATATATCATTTTTTCCATCATTTAAAAAATAAAAACAACATTCATGCCTATGTATAGCATTCAGTCTCCATGAATGATCTAATTTATCTTTCAATATCAACTATTATAGATAAATCTAAACATTTATATTATATATATATGACCTGTATATATATATATCATTAAAATAATTCTGCATATGTTGGATCTATGATCAATTTAAATGAAACAAATCTACTGAACCAAAACAGACATGAAAAATTAAGTAGCCATCACCCAAAAAATGATATTAGTAATAAATTGTTAATAAATGTTTGGAAAAAGGTTATAAATAAATAATATATTTTATGGTATATTCTATTATATATTATTAATATATTTAAAAATCATATTTAATAAATATGAAGTTTCAATGTGTATAAAGGATGTTATACTTGATGTAAAGGGATTTGCATCTCATATTTATTTCTTTGAGAAACAATTTGTATTCACCACATGTTTGTATTATATATTTAATATAATACCAATGAATGTAATATATAATATTTCATAATAATTTTTCTGGGATTTACATATCTATAAATGTTTATTTCATTCATATGTATTATGATTAAAATGTTACCAATATAGTAATGGGTTTTATATTCTAGTCTCATTTATTAAAATATTATTTATGAATAAGCATAAAGAGAATAGTTAATATCATATATCTCCCCTAAAACATGAGTTATATATTATCCCATTGTTATATCATGAAAATACAATTTCTACATTAATTTTCCACTCCTTATGTACTCAGGATACTTCAAATAATTTTTTTTGAATAAAATATAATAATATCATTAGAAAAATTCATTTTCTTATATATTCATGTTTTAAAAAAAATTTATAAATATTGTTTTCACTATTCTCTTATGAATTTTTTAATTTTTTTTATCCGTTTTTGAATTATAAAAAATTAGATTAATATTGACTGTTTTTTATATTCTTAATGTGGTTCTTTTAAACTTTTTAAAAATAATTAAAGATAATGTTTTATATTAACTTATATAGTATAAACTGTATTTACCATTCTAATGATTGTTAAATGATAGAAATATTCAATTTTATGATTCAATGGAAATATTCATGTAAAATTATATTAAAATTAGTTTTTCATTTGTTTTTTAAATTTATTTTTAAAATGAATAGGGTGTTTTTATCAAGAATGATTTGATGATATTTTAATCATCTATATAGTTATAAACGACAAATCTACTTGATTCAACATATTCCTTTTGTGTGATATAATCCAATGATGTCATAATTTCTCTTTCTCAGTATGGTTTATGTATACGATGACCTGATATTTATGATACCCATTCCTTTTCATCAGGTTATACTATAATGAGACCATGTTTATGAAACGTGTTCCTTTTTCATAAGTTATAAAATCATGAAATTTTGAAATTTTTATTTAACCTGTTTCTCATTCATATATTATTCTCAGATGAAATGTTTTTGCAACCCATTTATTTTCACAGGTTCTGATATGATATATTTTTTATAATCATATTGAAGAGATATTTGTAGTTTTCATTATTTTATGGGTGGGACCTATATCTTCCCACAATTCCTTACATATAATATATATTTAATTAGATAAATGTTATTGGAATTTGGAGTCAAACACGTTTAATAAGTGAATATTTCTACCTTGAAAATCATGGGATTGAGCCACGAAAAATCTGATGGATCTTGTAGTTAACCGAGTAGACTATAATAGACTTGTTAGTTAAACATGACTATTATGATATACCAGGGTTTTAATCCAATCCACTATGATTGAATTTGGATTGATCCTTTACTAATACTATAGATTATGGAGTAATCCCAATCAACTATGATCTCCTCATTAGTGATCATTCAGTTTAATGAAATTATTTTATATAATTATGTTCACTAAAAATTCTAATTATTATAGAGGACTAATTCTACCATGAATCATTTTCCTGCTTCCATTTTGATTAATATCTTATTAAAATATACATTTTATAGAACACCTCAATATTTTTATCATTGATATGGATGATTTTTTTCAAAATGTTAGGCTCATGTTCTCGTAACCTTATTCCCATGATATTTCCCTATATCCCATGTTTTACCTATCTGAGCATCTATGATCACATATTCATATGATTGTTTTCCTCTTGTTATGAATAATGGAATTACATATTATATATCTAAGAAGTGATTTATTAATGAAAAAATAATTATGAGTTAATGTTGATATCATATTAAATACTTCTTTATGTATCCACGATATCACAGGAACTAGACTTATATTATTCTAGTGTTGATCATTAAATTATTGAATGAATATATTTATAAATATATCAAATTCCAATAAAGAAAATTTATAGGTCTCTATAGTCAGTACCAAACAAGGAATTACTTAACCATTGAAATATTGTATGATGATCATTTACAGAAAAACCTGATGACAATTCTATTTATATGATAACATACTAATGTGTTAGTAATGGTCATATATAACCAATGATAAACATACTATTTAATATATTTTAAATAATTCTTCTTGATTAAACAGTCTATAAATAATTTTTCATTATTATGTGGCTCTAAATATGAATATTGTGTCTCACAATATGATTTTTGGTTTTAGTGAATACCTGAACCTGATGTTATCACATTTATGATAAATGAGATAGACAATAATATGATTTTCCTCCTACGAAATAAATTTTTATGGGATATAAAATGAAAAACAATGTTGTCATGGTCACACAACATCCAAAAATTCTAAATCATGTAACTCTTATAAATGTGAAAATTATTGTAATGATGTTATATTAATTCCATCCTGAGGATATATACCCCTTTATAAGTTTTTTCAAATCCACTGTGTGACAAGATATGGATCAGTACAACTGAGAATATGTTTCACAATCTTGAATATTAATAACATGAAAAATTCATTTTTCGATCATTTTTAAGGAGAGACTCATCAGCAGTGGTATCATATCATGAACAAGAGGCTACATGAAGATATTGATTCCATGGATTTGGATGAGTATATTAACTTGTTTTCAATAATTACTTTTATTGTATTAGTCACATTAAAATATAGAAGGAGTTACTTGAGTTATATAAGATGTAAGATGAATCTATTGGTACGTGTGAGGTAAATTTTAATATTAACTAATGGTGATATTTTTTTATTATTATCTATTATCAATGTAAGACTAGGCGATTAATTAGTGCTTTAATACAATGTTTATTAATATAATTAGTCATAATATACATCAATTTCCATGGGGAAATCATTTTATGTTGTAAAAATGTTGAAATGGAGATTGGATTCACCCATATATATATTGTTATTGGTAATAAAATAAATATATAATTTAAAGAAAATATGAAAACCAACGGATATATATGAATAATATTTCCCTTATAAAAATTTTGTGGAAGAAAAAATGGTTGAAATTATATTAAGGGTACTAGTAAATTTTTTATCCATGAGAAGGAAGGTTTTCATGAAATCAAATTTTAAATTGATTAGAAGAAGTTATCTTATGATTATAACAGAGAGAAATATCCACTTAATTTATCATTCAAACTCGTGTAATTAAAATTTATGGAGATTGGGAACTATTTAAACAAATTGAAAAACCCAAAATCTAATTATGATGATCAATGATATAAGAATAAAAATCCAATACTAAAATTGAAGTCTCATGCGATTTCTATTGGTGATGTGGTGTCTTATAAAGAAGTGGTGAAAGGAAATCATTCCTTGAACTCTATAAATGATAATTCCTTATTTGATTTTGGATCATCCCACTCTTGTATATAATAATAATTTGATATGATTATCACAAGAAAACATAAAAAATTAGATTTTGAGTTAGAAATACAAACCCTAAATGGTACGATGACCACATCTAAAGTCTATGAATCTTCCCTTGTTGATATTATTGGTGTTTATTTCATTTAAAAAACATTATTCTCCCTTTGGTTAGATTTTAGGTTATCAATGTAAGAACATGGTTCTTATTTTTGAGGTACAAGTTTTGTCTTTTATCTTTTTCATAAGTGTTTTTGAGAAAATAGGAAACTAGGGAAAAGTCCTAAATTTTGGGACTACACGCCATGTACTATTCCACACATCATGTACATTGGCCATGTGGGATGAGTACAATGGGTGTGTAGACATGTCAGCGACGAAGGGTGTAAAGAAACAACTACACGCCGTGTAGTGGTCCTTTACACGCCATGTAGGTAGTCGGTAGGTGAAACAGTAAGGTGGTGGAAGCAGCCACCAGCTGGGCGATAGTATACAGCATGTAGTAGTGAATACACGCCATGTACTCATGTCGATGGGTGAACAGTTTGGCGGTGCTGCCAGAGGAATAGTTAAATGAGGGAACTACATGACATGTAGTCAAATGTACACGCCATGTACTTTGTTTTTTCACTAAAAATGGACAATAGCCAACCCTGTTCATAGGATTGGATTAGAATTGGATGGGTGCTCGGGAGAGGATGAACGAACCTTCGGGGATCAACCGATCGAGCACCGAGAATTCATTTCCGCTTTCATCGATCATGTTGCAACTGCACTGGTAAGACCTCCCATCGACATGAGTAGTTCTTTCCAATTCATTATCTAATGGAAGTTATTTTAGTTTGAGCGTGTTTTCTCCAACGTCAAATCTACATCATTCTTGGGCGTTTCTGGAAGCGACGTTCAAGTATACTGATTAGGGGCGTTTAAGGTAGGTGTCTTGGTGTTTAATTTCCAACTGTTGTGAGTTTTTGTGTATTCTTATGCTACGAACCCATGTTGGGGTATCGTGTGGCTAAGGCCTTGGCTGTTTAAAAACCTAGAATTGTATAGGTAATTAAATGTGATATTAAACTACTATTTGGGATCGCTGCTTGGATCTAGGACCACCCCTGTGGAGCGTTCCTCTATTTAGCTGTTTTTTCAGGATAGCCGAGGGTATGCCTTTTTTAAATTACGAATTACTTTTTTATTGAGAGGAATTGTTTGTGAATTTTTTATTTACATGTTGGGAATGGCCCGGTTACTTGTGCCTGAGGGCAGTGTTCTTTTTAGCCTGAGGGCATTGTTTGTTTATCATTAGGGCAAGGTACTGCTTAGCCCGTGGGAAATGTTCTTTTACTCCTGAGGGAAACCTTCTGTATGCCTAAGGGTAGTGACTTCTATGCCAGAGGGAGACACTAATTATGGCTGAGGGAAATTTCTGTTATTATTAAGGGAAATGCCTGAGGGCAAGATTCTAGTTACCTAAGGGAATGGGTTTGCGTGTCTGAGGACACTGACTGGTTACATAGAAATTCACTATGGTGATTTCTTAATATTAAATGGATAAAATGAAAAATAAAATGTCAATATAACTATTAAATTCAGTTACTTTTGAGTACTTCTAAGTTATTTCATTTACTTTTCCACACTGTTGTTGAACGTTAACTCACAGTTGTGTACGGGCCTTTGGTGGGTGCCTACTGATATTATTTCTCACACCCTATTTGGGTAATGATTTTCGGCCTAAATAGATTAAGTTTCTAAAAGTGTAGATAAGGGAAAGTGTCCCTAAACAGGTACTCGATTCCTACTAAGGAGTAGGGGAGCATGGGACCGGGCATATGCCCGTGATGCTACCAATTGTTTTTTTCTGTTTTCTTGTACTCTGTATTGTACCGTACTGCTTTGTAATATGTTCTGGTTGTTTTCTTAGAACTTGAGACATGTTGAATCATATCTATATATCTAGTTGGTTATCTTTTACTGCAGTTGTTATATTAAATGAGTATGGTTTACTGCTTCCGCTGTTGTTGTCTGCTTTTATTTTATTCCGCTGCGCTACATTTTGACAAATTAGGGCATAGTTTCCCCACTATCAAACCTGGGCCCTCGCTGCTAGTTGGCCCCCTCTGGTGTTTGGAGAAATACGCTTGAGGTCATGTGACCAACCGGGTATGGGGCACCCATTGAGTGGCACCTGGAACCGAGACGTTACAATCTTATACAAGGATTGGACGTCATTACATAAATACCTCAAACATTTACATTTAGGGGAGGCTAGGTTTGATATTACAATCCATCTTATGATCATTTATCAATGAGATAATGATGATAAATTTCCAATTGAAATTATAATCATTTTATAGGTCTTGATTCCTATTAAAAAGAGTGTTTATAATTGATAAATAGGGTGAAACTAAAAATAAGTTATATTCCCTTTGTGAAGTATTATTTCTATGTGTTTATAAAATAACATTATGCTTCTACATCGAATAATAATGTTGAGTTATAGATAGAACATGTTCGTGGTTCTACACCAATTTCAATGACTCTCATTCAATTCACCTAATTGATCTATTCGAAATGGAAAATATACTATAGGGAATCTTGAAAATGGATTCATTGTGGTTAGTGTTTCCCTATGGGGTTCACAACTAAATATTGTTAATAATAAAGATAGATCGATGTTTCATTTCATGAATTATCAATAACATAAAAATATCACTATCTGAAACAATTATCCTATACCTTTTTTGATGTATTTTTTTTTCAACAACACATAGTATTATTGTAACGACCCAAAATTATATCAATGGAATTTACCATCTTATATTTAGATCATATAGAATGAACATCATAAATCACAAATAGAAACAATAAAATCATTATTCTTATAAATGAATAATGGAAAATTATTTAGAAATAAATCCAATAAGAATTCCAAATATTACGGTAGTATAAAAAAATAAATCAATAATAATAAGATAATTCTGATATTCTTAATCCTCTAGAATGACCCCACTCATGATCAATGTTGTAGAAATAAAAACTAATTTTAATAATAAAATATTCATTTGGAATATGAAGTACCTATAAAAATCATATATAATTGAAGATAATTAATAATAAATGGAATTAGAGGTATTTATATGGTGTATGAAACCATAAGGATTTATAAAAATCCAGCTATTGGAATAGTAATTAGATCATTGGAATATTAACAATGTTATTGGAATAGTAATCTAAAATTTAGGTATAGTAATATGAACATTAGAAAAGTAACCTTAAAAATAGAAGTGTAAAATAATATTTACGTATCATATAAAATAAATATATAATATTTTCAACCCATTTTAACTGAAAATAAATATTTTAAAATGATGGATTCAGGGTTTTTTGTTTTTATTGAACATATATGTTTTAATCACACATTTAAAATAAATATAATGATATAAATTAAATTTTAATTAAATAAATTAGTATTGTGAATTATTATAATTATATGAAAATTTTATGAAACTATATATACATTTTTAATGCACTATAAAATCGATTAAAATATTAAAGATTAAATTTTTGAAATAATTGTAGATTTTATATTAAAATAAAATTTATCATGTTATGAATATAAAATTAAATAAAATATATTCCAATTTATAAATCTACACGTCAAAAAAATTTATTGGTGATGTTTTGGTAGTCTTTTAAAATAGTTGAATTTTCAACAAATAGTGAAATACTATAATTTGTGGTATTTTATATTATAAGACTAATTCATGATATTTTTATTCATAGATGTTGTAGGAAACCATTTTTCAGAACTCACATGTACTATTTACATTATATACTAATAATAATACATACTATTGGTATTCTTGATCCAAAATAATAAATAAATAAATAAAATATTCAAAACACTGCTATCCTCCCCTTGTAAACATTACCCAGTCTCCTCGAACCATATAATATGTGATAGTCACAAAAAAGGAATAAAAAAGACTCATCCCTACTATACCACATTCGATGTACTAATTTTCTCCTCAAAAGATCAATTCCATGTTCCTTGTGGGGTCCTTAAAGGAGGTGATGTTCAGGAGGTAAAAATCTCAAAATACTTCTTTTAGTTTACTATTTTTTCTAATCTCTCCTCAAAATTTTTATCCATTATAGTATATTAACATCAGTATATTTTTAAAAATGTAATATTATATTTTAATGAAATTTATTCAATCCAACACTTTTCTTATCTCCATTAATTTGATGTAAAATGAATCTATTGCCCATATTATGTCGTTTAACCTCTTTCATGGATATTAAGTTTTCATTTTCCAAAATTCCCTTCAGGGAATTCCTAAATTAACTTATAATTATTCAGAATTAACTAATTATGTATTCCATATGTGGTTTCAAATTATGGAATGAGTAATATTAAAAAAATTATAACATGTTTTAGATGGTAAGAAAAACTGTAATGATAAACAAAATATTTATAATTAAATATATGGTAAATAAATCATCCATATATCAATGAAAATGATATATGGTAAAATTCAAATTTATGTAAGTTCCTGTTAGGTCGGAACAAAGACGGGAAGGATGGTAAGAGGGGGGTGAATTGCCTTTTTAAAAAATGATTAACAAATTAAAAATCAAAGTTGAAATGCAGCGGAAAGTAAAGAGGCAAGACACACGAAATTGATAACGGAGTTCGGCCAAAACCCGGCCTACGTCTCCGCTCCCAACTCAACCATTGAGAGATTCCTACCGCTTGCTTTTCAATGGTTTTAGCAAGAAACCCACTAGGCTTTGAGGTAGCACTAGGACCTATTACAGCTTGCTTTTTGTGGTTTAGCAAGAACCCACTTGCTTTCAATGGAATAACAAGAACCCACTAGCCTTTTTAACGGGTGAAGGCTAGCTCACCGAAAACTCAAGCCCTTTAAAAGGAAAGGCTTGAAGAAACCTCTTCACACCTTAATGGTGGTGTGAAACCCAAAAGAAAGGGGGATGAGAAAAGTTTGGGGTTTGTAGGCACAAACCCAAATTTAAAGCTCAAAATAAATAAAACAATAAAAACCGTATTGTTGAGAAGCCTTGGGCGCCAATTGGATGATGTTGAAGACGTGCACTCCCAAGCTTCTATGGTGGTGCTCCTTGGATGTGGAATTGGATTGGAGCAGTTGTGGTTCCCTTGGAGCAATCCGCCGGAGGTTTGCCAAATGAGGAGAATTGTGTTCGTTGGCTTCACAATGCTTAATTATGGTCCGGCCATTGTTCCAGGGCTTCAAGGTCCTTTATTTATAGAGGGGGAACCCTCATATGACCGTTGGAGGCCTTTGGAGCCGTTGGAAAGGCTTTCAGAGCCGTTGGGAGGCAAGTGGAGCAGCCTGGTCAAAGCCCCAACGGCTAGTTTGACTGGGCTACCGGCTGGCCGGTACAGGTCCACCGGCTGGCCGGTGCCTTGGAATGTGGAGAGTGCTTCTTCCCAGGAGCCACCGGCTGGCCGGTGAGAAGGCCACCGGCTGGCCGGTGGTGAGACAGTAGGTCTCACTGTTGAACCAGGATGCCACCGGCTAGCCGGTGACAGAGCCACCGGCTGACCGGTGGAACCTGGCAGTTGGCAATGCCTCTGCCAGGTCCACCGGCCGGCCGGTGCTATCACACCGGTTGGCCGGTGGACTGAATTTCAGTCCACTTCGTCCATTCTTGGGCCAATCCTTTGGCAATCTTTTGCCTATCATTCACAACACTTAAAAACAAGGTTAAACACATATGAAAGTGATTGTGATCATGAAAATCAAAGAGTGTGGGGTACAACAATCTCCCCCTATTTTGATGATCACAATCACTTATCTAAGCAATGTAAAAACTTAAATGAAAGGCATGCTTTAAATGATAAATTGAAAAAAAATACTAAGCATGAGAGAAAAGATTCTCCCCCAATCAATCAAGAAATTTCTCCCCCTTTGTGATTATCAAAATAGAATGGGGCATAAAACTTGATTGAGGGAAGAGAGATTTGAAAAACAAGATTTGAGATTTGAAAATCAATTGAGATTTTTGAAATTGAAATGAAAATTTGAATAGCAGTTTGAATTGAATGTTTTGAATCAAAAACCATTTGAAATTTGAAATTTGAATTGAATGTTTTGAATCCAAAGTTTGAACTAAAAGTTTTGAATGAAAAATTCGAATTGAATATTTTGAAATGAAAATTTTGAATACCAATTGTTGAAATTGAAAGTTTGATACCAAATGTTGAAATTGAAAGTTTTGAATGAAAAACCAATTGAAATTTGAAATTTGAGGCCAAATGAAATTTTTGAAATTGAGAGTTTTGAATCACAAGATTTAAATTGAAAAAAGGAATCGAAAGAGATTTTTGAATTTAAGAAAATTTCTCCCCTAAATAAAACAATGAATCACCGGGGAGAGGGATTTTGAAAAGAGACAATTTTAGGCCCGGAGAGACTCGCTAAGTGGGATTTTTCAATCCACACTTGCCTTGTAGCGGGTTTTCTCCTATAGAATTCATCCGAATAAAAAATCGATTTGGGCCTACCATACCGGGCGTTTTTGCAATTACATTCATATATCATGTGCCCGGATTTCTTACAATAATTACAAAATTTAAAACAAGAGCTCCTCCTTACAAAAACAGTGGGTGCATGGGAGGAGGAAGCTATATTGGTATATCCTAGCCCTTGGGTGGTTCTAGATATTCGTTGGGAACCTAGGAGATTGTTCAAATTTTGTTCACCTTGGGTGAACGTAGCTAGGGTCTCCCTTAGGTCTTTGATGGTTGATTCCATGGAATCAACATTTGGAAAATTTTGGATTTTGAGGGAGAGTTCCTCCTTCTCTTTGAGAAGGTGGTCTTTTTCGGAGGAAAGCTTTTTGAAATTCTTTTTCAAAGCGACAAATTTTGATGAAAGATCATGAAAACCATTTTCTAATTGATCTCTAACGTGTTGGAGTTCTTCATATGACAAATGATTGAAAGAATTTGAAGAACTAGAAGACGAGGAAGAAGAGTCGGAAGATGATACCTCATGATTTGCCATTAGGCATTTTTTACCTTGGTCGTTTGAGGAGAAGGAGGAGAATGAAGAGGTGGAGCTATTACTCCATGTTGCCTTTGAAGCCTTCTTCTTCTCCTTTTTCTTGGCCCTTTTCTTGTGAAGTGGGCAAGCGGGTACGGATTTTGCATCGGGTTCTAGCTTTTGAATGGGTTCTTGCTTTTGAGCCATGCTAGTACCTTCATGGGTTAGCTCTAAATATTTCCAAATATCATGTGAAGTAGAGCAAGAAGAAATATGATCAAAAACATTACGATCTAACCCACAATGTAGAGCATTCATGGCTTTGCCATCATGCTCGAAATTTGCAATGTCTACGGGGGTCCATTGAGATTCATCTTTACAAGAGAGAGTATAACCATGCATGACAATTTTAAAAATAGGATATCCAATACTTTTATGAAATGTGGTCATGCGGGTTTTCCAAAAACTATAATTGGTTCCATCAAAGAATGGAGCACGATCCAAAGAGAAGCCTTCAGGGGATTGAGAGGAAGAAGCGGTAGAAGCCATCAAAAAAAAATAGGATCTTTAATTTGAAACCGGTTAGGGAATTATTCAAATACGTCCTCTGATACCAATTGTTGGGTCGGAGAAAACGGGAATGATGGCAAGAGGGGGGGTGAATTTCCTTTTTTAAAAATGATTAACAAATTAAAAATAAAAGTTGAAATGCAGCGGAAAGTAAAGAGGCAAGACACACGAAATTGATAACGGAGTTCGGCCAAAACCCGGCCTACGTCTCCGCTCCCAACTCAACCGTTGAGAGATTCCTACCGCTTGCTTTTCAATGGTTTTAGCAAGAAACCCACTAGGCTTTGAGGTAGCACTAGGACCTATTACAGCTTGCTTTTTGTGGTTTAGCAAGAACCCACTTGCTTTCAATGGAATAGCAAGAACCCACTAGCCTTTTTAACGGGTGAAGGATAGCTCAACGAAAACTCAAGCCCTTTAAAAGGAAAGGCTTGATGAAACCTCTTCACACCTTAATGGTGGTGTGAAACCCAAAAGAAAGGGGGATGAGAAAAGTTTGGGGTTTGTAGGCACAAACCCAAATTTAAAGCTCAAAATAAATAAAACAATAAAAACTGTATTGTTGAGAAGCCTTGGGCGCCAATTGGATGATGTTGAAGACGTGCACTCCCAAGCTTCTATGGTGGTGCTCCTTGGATGTGGAATTGGATTGGAGCAGTTGTGGTTCCCTTGGAGCAATCCGCCGGAGGTTTGCCAAATGAGGAGAATTGTGTTCGTTGGCTTCACAATGCTTAATTATGGTCCGGCCATTGTTCCGGGGCTTCAAGGTCCTTTATTTATAGAGGGGGAACCCTCATATGACCGTTGAAGGCCTTTGGAGCCGTTGGAAAGGCTTTCGGAGCCGTTGGGAGGCAAGTGGGGCAGCCTGGTCAAAGCCCCAACGGCTAGTTTGACTGGGCTACCGGCTGGCCGGTACAGGTCCACCGGCTGGCCGGTGCCTTGGAATGTGGAGAGTGCTTCTGCCCAGGAGCCACCGGCTAGCCGGTGAGAAGGCCACCGGCTGGCCGGTGGTGAGACAGTAGGTCTCACTGTTGAACTAGGATGCCACCGGCTAGCCGGTGACAGAGCCACCGGCTGACCGGTGGAACCTGGCAGTTGGCAATGCCTCTGCCAGGTCCACCGGCTGGCCGGTGCTATCACACCGGTTGGCCGGTGGACTGAATTTCAGTCCACTTCGTCCATTCTTGGGCCAATCCTTTGGCAATCTTTTGCCTATCATTCACAACACTTAAAAACAAGGTTAAACACATATGAAAGTGATTGTGATCATGAAAATCAAAGAGTGTGGGGTACAACAGTTCCTAAATAAAAAATCATTTCACTTCATTAGTAGTATGCCAATTTGAAAATAATTTCAATAATTATACACAGGCGAACCAACCACGAACCATTAAACAAATTCTCATGGAATAAAAATATGACCATTATAACACATTGAAATGGAAAGTAATAAACATAATATGTTTATAATAAATATAATATATGATGAATATATTATGAATTAATTATTCAATGAATATAATTTTATTATCCATGAAATTATGTTCATGTGGAAAATGTATACAAACATACGGTAAGGGATCAATTTTAACCACCTTATTTCCATTAGGTTACGCTGTCCCTATCATTGCCTAAATTTATCTCTTAATTATTCTTATATTATACTCCTATCATATAAATAAATTTTTCATAATTATGTGTCTATCTCAATTAAAATTTATATTATGATTAAATACATGATTTAAAAGGATATTTTCTCAATTCCCCTCGATTAGAAAACCCGATTGAAGGTAACTGATTTGATTCGTTCCTAGTTTCTAGTACACAACACAAAATATTTTAATACAAAAATATATTATAAAATAAAAAAATTTATAAGGGAAAAAATATTTTATTTTATTTCTGTTTTTATGGAAATAATCATTCCCTTACCCTCTTTGGAGTCTCTATATATCTTTCATTAAAAATTCTCTAAAGTGTCACACTTATAATGTAACATTACTAATAATTTTTATGAACCCACCCTATTTGGAAATTTTTATTCATGATATATTATTTTTTACATTATATCTATCCAATAATGGTCAAACTCATTCTATAATGGATAAAATTATGATAAACCCTTTAGTTATTCCTTATGATGTTATTACAAAACTCATTTCATTCTATGGGTAACCCTTATGTTTATTCATTGTGTTTGATAATTTATATGGAAATAGTAGGAATGAAAATTTTATGTGGGTCACCCTGGTAGCTCTCCAATGAATTAGGTGTTGTTTCAGTCTCATCAAACCAAATATATCGGATTAAGGAATAATCATAATCAATTATGGGCCTCTCACCAAATGGGATATCATCTTGGCAGTTATCTGTGACACATGTTGACATCAAGATATATTTTTCATCCACATTCCAATGATACCATGTTATTTTTGTTCAAATTTCTTTCTATTATGTCTCCATATGTTTATTTTTGAGAAATACCTCTTCTGTTATTATGTAATTCATTCTGACCCATGTGTTATTTTTCATTTCCATTTTTACCCCTTACACAACACATTAGCTCGTCAATTTTTCTGTGTATTCCCCAACATATCTTTTGTAGTTTTATGAGATCAAATGGTGTTTGGATCTCATTATATATATTAATAAAATATTCATTATTATATATTTATTTATTATATTTGTGTACATAGTCTTCCGATGAAACATGGATTTATGATTCATGGTCTTATTTAACGTATACTTATTCATAAAAGTATGTAATAATATGTTTAAAAGACTTGGGTCATATTATTTAGTATCAGATAATGGTCCATTTATTTTTAGGGATCATGAAAAGAAATACATAGTGATAACTATAGTAATAAATCTATGTATAGGAAAAAATTACACGGGTAAAGTAGATTAAAACTTTTTGAATCATAAGCTTGGATACAATTTTCATTTATATCTTACACCTACTATGTTAATATTTTTCTATTTTTATTTTCATTTTATATGTATTAAATCCCCTAATTGTTTTATTTTTTGTAAACAATAGATGAATATAGGAAAAAGCATTCCAACAACCAATGTGATGGTAAATGTGATGACTATCATAACGAGATTCCAATCATGATGGGTTTGAGAGCTCAGAACATCCTGACATTATTATCTAAACTCTATCAATTTGTGAATTATATCATAAATTAGGAAAAACTACCTCCATATACTAAGAATTATAATTTTTATATTGAATACATTATGTGGAATGTTTATACTATATTTATTTGATATTATTATTACCTCTTTATAAAAAAATGGTTTAACAATATTGATACGATATTTTATGTCTTACTATGCTCAAAAAAAGACATCTTTATGCGGATTGACTGTAATTTTGATGGGGAAACTGATCAGTGGAGAAAACAAATCTATAGCATTCTTTCCAAAAAATATATTGATTACATATAATTATAATGATTTAAAAATATATATATTTTTAGGAAATAATTTTCATGATCTATATATCAGAGAATCAAAAAGAGTTACTCAGATTAATGAAAAGGGAAAACAAGTCTATTGAGAAATATGAGTAAGGAAATAACAATTACATCAAGACACACCACTATATTTTAAATGTAAACTAAAATCAAGGTGTATTTATTCTTCATTGGACTAAATATGTATATATAAAATTCCTTGGTGATTTGATACTTTAATAGGTATTTAGAGATTTATTATTTTACCATTAAAGATGTGATGGATATTGGTGACTCTCAGTTGACTTATGAGACACATGATATAAATTTTATAATTTATATTAATATGGGAGGACCTATATATAAATATAATAGATCATAGAAATCCCAAAATTCAACATGTCAAATGTGTGGGAAAAAGTAACCCATGAATAGTATAAATGTAACCAATGATTCAAATGTGGAAAAGTGATGTATAAGGGAATCATGGCTGATGCAATATAGATAAACCATCAAATGATAAATAATAATGGAAGGTTCAAGTCAATACCTACATTATAGTGATTCAACTATAAGGAAAAATTATGATTCCTAATTCCCTAAGCCTATGTTTTTTAAATAAAATCAATGAAAAAAACATCTAAGAATGAAATGAAGTTAATATTATATCACTATAGAAAATGTGGATTCGTATAATGTTCTAATAATTGGAAAATTATTTATTTATTTTATAATATAATATTTATTGTTTTATTCTTGTTTTATTTATTCTTTTGATTCCTCAATGTTTATTAGAACTATTTAAACAGCACATAAAAATATAGTGGTTGACTTATCTATGAGAATATAAAATGAGGAAATTATTGAAACTAATATATATAGTTCATCCTGAGTTTATTGTTTTTACTGAACCTCGTATTAAATCCTTTTGTATAGTTTAAATCTATATTGTGTATGAATTTAAAATATTTATATAATGATAACATCAATTGTCACGAGTGGGAGAAGAGTCTTCACATCCCAAGAGACCCTCTAAAACTATAAAAACGTGAAGGGGACGATGAATATTTTTTGTAATATTATTCTTCATCATATATAATATTGTCCTGTATGAAATAATGTCAATATAAAATTATTTAGATAAAGGATATGATCATTCTTTAATACAAACAAATTGTAAGGTATTACACTAATGTGTTTCCTAACTAATATTCGTGTATTCCTCATAACTAAGATATTTTGTTATAAATAGTAGATATATATAGATCTATGTTATTATAAAAGAAACAATATTGGATAGCCACCATTGATTCGGAAGAAACAAATATGTAGTTACATAAACATTTAGACAATGGTTTTATATTCCAGTGTGGTTCATTATGCGGTGCATTGTTCCACTTCATCAAGAACATGGATGTATCCAAAAACCTATGAATTTATTACCATTACATCAATAAAATTGATAAAGAACAAGTATTCCCTTCCATGGTTAGATTAAGGTATTGTAAAAATACATGGGTTTATGTTTTTCTATAAGTTGGTCCTTCAAATGGGATATCACCAATTCAAGTCAAATAAGGTTAATAATCCTAAAACTACATTTTGAATAATGCAAGGAAACTAGGATTTCATTATGATTCCATTTGGATAGTATAGTCTTCTAAAAATTCTTATGGATATAAATTATAGAGTATTTTGATTTTATCTAGAAACTTTTGTAGTATTTTTTATATATGATATTCTGATATAATAAAATTGAAAGAAAGAGGAAGATGAGTATTTTAATACATTCTAACGAACATGAAACTAGAAAAAATTTATGAATGTTATTTTTATTGTGAGTAATGGATAGAATAAGTATCATTCTTGGGGATTTTTATCTCTAGAAAATTAATATTTTCTAACCCTTCTATGAAAATTATAACAGAGGAGTAGCACAGGACAACATGTGTTATGGATATCTATACTTTAAATGGTATATAATGGTTTTATTGACAATTTCTATAAGAACCCGGCCTTAAAACATTACATAATCTTGAATTAAATGAATAATTCACATTGAGGATCTTTTCCAGTTTAGAGTTTTAGAGAATTGGGACCTAACTATTACATCTCAATGATTACAAAGTAGACACATCTACTCAGTTTCCATTTTTTTTCACAAAATAAACACTCTTGTGTAACATCCCAAAATGATAATGGGTTAATTGACTAAATTATATGACTCATGTCAGCAAGGTGTACCTTCCTTTTCGGGAGCCTACCTGATTAGAACTCCATAGTTAAGCGTGCTTGGCCTGGAGTACTGATCAGGATGGTTGACCTCCTGGGAAGTGTCTCAGGGTGTGTGTGAGTGAGGACAAAGCACACTTGAAAGGACAAGTGTTGGTCTGTGGGGACTGTCATTAGTCAGATTACCCATTCAGGCATGTGGGTGGACCCTGGGGTGGGCCCCACGTGTCTGCGGGGCAATTGGGTGGTACTTGGTGGGCCATGACCCAACAGCCATGTTAAGGCGGGGTGGTTGTGCTGTCACCCGGACCTAGTTGTCACATTTGGTATCAGAGGAGGATCCCAGACTTAAGTGTAGTGCACTGCCTGGGATGAGATGTAGGACCCACAACAAGGATGTTGTGCTCTAAAGGGGGGGTGATTGTAACATCCCCAAATGATAAAGGGTTAAATGACTCAATGATATGACTCATGTCAGCAAGGTGCACTTTTTTTTGGAAGCCTACCTGATTAGAACTCCACAGTTAAGCGTTCTTGGTCTGGAGTAGTGATTAGGATGGGTGACCTCCTGGAAAGTATCTCAGGGTGTGTGTGAGTGAGGACAAATCACACTGGAAAGGACAAAGCACACTGGAAAGGACAAGTGTTGGCCTGTGGGGACTGTCATTAGTCAGATGACCCGTTCAGGCATGTGGGTGGACCCTAGGGTGGGCCCCACGTGTCTGCGGGGCAATTGGGTGGTACTTGGTGGGCCATGACCCGACGACCATTTTAGGCGGGGTGGTTGTGCTGTCACTGGGACCCAGTTGTCACATTCGGCGGCCAGAACCGGGCCGCTGGCGTCAGAGCAAGGGGACAAGCCTAGCCGGTCCCGTGGCGGTAGAGGTCGGCCGGCTGGAGCGGGCTGGTCAGACCGTGGAAGAACCGGAGGTTTGAAACCCCCGGCTGCGCATGACCTGAGCGGCCCCATTAAGGTGATGTGGTTGCTACATGCGGGGGGAGCACCCCCCACTTCCGAAACGGCTCGGTTGTTCGGCCGAGCCCCTGGCCAGCGCCCCCGCGCGCCGCGCGCCGGGCGACTGCCCTGGCTGGTCCGTCAGAGCGGACCGCCAGGCCCGGCCGTGCCCCGCCGGGCCGCGCCGAAGCGAACCAGACCCGGACCCGGTTCGGGCCGACCTTGGGGGTATCGGGCCGGGTCGGACTGGGCCTGAACCCCTTAATATCGAACCTCTTCCGATCGGTTGCCCATAACTTGAGCTACGGGCCTCCGATTGACGTGCCGTCAGTTGTGATGTGATCCTTGTATATAATAGGGAGTTTTTATTTTTTTCACTCAAGGTTTCGGAGAACTTTGGGTTCGTCCGGGTTGGTTCGTACATGAAACCAAACGAGCCCTTGGAGCAGAAACGCTTATATCATGAGCTCCGGACGTACGATTGACGTGCCGTTGACTTTGTTGGATTCCTCTTCAGGAGACAGAACTTTTGGCATACTTCACCCGAGGTTTGGACGTTGTTGGCGTATGGGCGGGTTGGATTGTACCTGAAATCCAACCGAGCCCCAGTAACGGAAAAGATGATATCTTTCAGACTGGACGTCTGTTTGACAAACCGTCAGCTGCATTGGAGATCACATTGAGAAATTATCCCTATGAGTATACACTATGAGAGTTTGGGTACTGTTGAGATATGGCCAGGTTGGTTTGCACACGGAACCAACCAGGCCCTTGGGATGAAAAGGCTAATAACTCACAGACTGGGCGTCCGATTGATGCATCGTCTGTTGTGTTGAGACCCCTATGATGAGGCAGTCCATTGATATAAATCTTTGTGGGACTTGTGATACTTGGAGTATTTACATGTAGCTCAAGGAGAGGACCCTCCCGGAGACGAGAATACAAAGTATGGAGACCGTGTAGCTGGCTGTGACCGATGAGTGCTTGTCTGATTCGATTCGGAGTGACTAGAATAGCCCAGTGGGGAGCACTACTTTGTGAGGTGGCAGACCCATGGCGGAGGATAACAACATTGTGAGGTGGAAGACCCGAAGTACTCGACATGAGGAGTACCTCTGTAGGCTATGAGGGGGAGCACTACTGTGTGAGGTGGCAGACCCATAGCGGTGGAGCACTACTGTGTGAGGTGGTAGACCCGCGGTACTCGACATGAGGAGTACCTTAGCAGTATTAGGCTAGTGAGTAGTACCTCAGAGTTGTGACAGGATCACTTTACACTCCAGAGACTGGCTCATCAGTAGTTACGGTTTCGATAATGAAAATCCTGGTTTGAGCTGAGTCTATAACCTTTGTGTTTACCTCATGATTGAGATGGGTCACTTGATAACTTAGGTTTATGTATGGGAATATCCCTCGGTAGTGGTTATCTGTTGTTTTCTTAATTTTTGTGTTTCCTCATGATTGAGATGGGTTACATGATAACTTAGGTATATGTATAGGAATATATTTAAGTAGAGGTTATCTGTTGAGATATTCTTTGAGGTTATCCTTGTTGGATTTAGTGAGACCTTGAGGGTCTCGAGGTCCCTACTGAGTATCATTATACTCACCACTTCACGGGCTATGTCCACACCTCATTGTGTTGGTTGCAGACGACGGGCAATGCTGATGGAGGCCGAGTGTTCGAGGACTGGAAGGTACCCAGAGGTGGACCTCGCGACGAGTTAGTATTAAGAGGTGGACTTCACGGCGAGACAATACTCGAATGAGGTTGACGGGAAAGAGCTCTGTGGAGGATATCTGTACCTACCCTTCAGGTAGGATCCGTGGTGGACGATCCAGGAGCTGCGCTATCTGTACCTACCCTTCAGGTAGGATCCGTGGTAGACGATCCAGGAGTTACACTATCTGTACCTACCCTTCAGGTAGGATTCGAGGAGGTTGAACCAGGATCTACTTCCTTTCTTCCAGCTTTTGTCTTTTCTGTTTTACTTTTGCTCAGTTGTAGTTGTACTTTCAGTTGGGTTTGTATTCTGGCTCATTTACTTTTCAGCACTTTCTTTTGTATTTAGTGTTTTACTTCCTCTTGTAATCTGTGGTGTGTAGTTTACTTTTATAAAGGCAATTACTTCCCAGTTATCGGGATTTATGCCTTTGTTATGAGTCTCTAGCCCCTGGCCTATGGAAGGCGGGCATGGGGTAGTCACGACACGGGCCCCGAGGATGGGTTGTGACAAATTGGTATCAGAGGAGTCAGTCCTACCAAAGAACTAATAACTCAGATATTTTCATTATGTGAACCGACAGTGTTAAGTTTATCGAGTGTGGTTTATAGTTCAGGGAGTCCAGTGCTGATGCAGGTCACCGACGTATCCATACACCAGGACCCTGACAACTGATTTCTGACTTTGTGCACGAAAACACTAATTGCGTGTGTATTTCCAGAAGTTTTTAAAAGTCATCTCAAACAATGTCATCTCACCAAGTACAAATCGTTTGACCGTGTCATGTTTGTTTCTTTCAGGATTCCTCCCCGCGGACGGCCATCTAGTGCCCGGAGAGTTGTTCGTACTGACTTCCCGTCGAGCGACGTGGACTCATTACATGGCCCTATCCTAGTTGAGTAACCAGGGGAGGCACCAATGGTACTAATAACTATTGGGCCACTGATGCCACAAACCCCAGCAGTAGAGGGTGCACGTCGCTTGGGCGCACTGCACAAGTTCCAGTGCCAGAGGACACCCAGGTTCAGGGGAGAGATGGACCCGCATGCGGCTGAGGATTGGCTGGAGGTTGTGGTGATAGTCTTCAGGCTAGTGGGGATGCCAGAAGACTTCATGGTGATCCTTACTGCCAGCCTTCTTTAGGAAGAAGCAGGTAGATGGTGGAGCCTGATGCTCCAGATGCATAACGAGTTGACACTTCTTTGGGCAGACTTCGAGAGCCTGTTCTGGACAGAGTTTGTCCCAGCCACCCTTTGAGTGGTGCATATACAAGTGCTAGTTCAGATGCGGCAGGGAAGCATGATAGTGGCGCAATATTCAGCGAGGATCACAGACCTCTCGTGCTACTCCACAGATATGGTACGAGACCTTTTCTTTAGGACCCAAACCTTCGATCAGGGGCTCAGGTGAGAGATTAGAGCTTCTGTTGTTTCTCACAGCATTCTGACGTAGACAGGGGTGTTGGAGCGAGCCCTCTTAGTGGAGTGTTTCCTTGCTGAGTAGTCTCCATCAGCAGGACCCACCACTAGCCAGCATGCGGCAGAGTCTTCTGTAGCAGGCAGTAGACAGATTACGGAGAGGTCCAAGAGGACCAGACCTATAGGTGGTCGTCCGCAAGAATCATGGTCAGTAGTGTGAGGCACCAAAGGGAATGACAGAGCAAGACCTTCCATGCAGTGTTACTCCTGCGGCGGGATTGGTCACATCGCACGTGACTGTCCGCCCCACCATACAGATGACCAGCAGTTAAATAAAGAACCTCCCAGGTAGAGGCAGAGGTTGGTTCAAGGCAGAATTCTAGGAGTTGGCCGTGCAAGTGGAGGTGGACGACGCTTCAATGTGTTTCCACCACCACCACCAGGAGGTCCACCTCGACCGTAGGGAACATGTGGACATGGGAGAGCTCAGCTTCAGGCAACAGAAGCTTAAGACTACGAAGCTCCAGAAGTGAGTGGACAGGAGTGGAACTAGTGGTTTCCTTTTATTCATTGTATATCTAGTTCCATGTTGTTGTTTTTGTTACTTATGTGTGTTTTTACCATGAGCTGCAATAATATAAAGACACTTACCTTTGTTACATTTTCTTCCTTCCTTTTTGATTACTAAGAGGTTCTAGTTTAAACTGTCGACTTGACCCTCACATTCGAGATTCCTACTGGAAGAGACCTAGTGACCTCACGCTGATGCCGACAGTGTGACTCGACCCTTAGAGGAGAGAGTGACGGTTGGATCTCTTGGTAGTAACGTTGAGGCCTTACGACGTCTTCCATGGCATGAATACATCATTCATGTCCGGATTGACTGTATTAGGAAAAGAATGTGGTTCATCCAGGGGATGAGACCCGATTTCTCTTATCGACAAAGAAGAAATCATAGGAGCTCTTTTGGGACCAGAGAAGGTCCAGGTCATCCAAGAGCGGATGTGGACAGATCAGAGCCGAATAAAGCCTTATGCTGATAGGAGGCAGAGACCACTAGAGTTCGGGGATGGCGAGCACGTTTTCTTATGGGTGTCACCTCGACGTGGAATTACAGAGACATGGCTGATGCGTTAAGTTACCTTCGAGGTTCTACAGACCTTTCTAGGTCCTCGGTAGGGTAGGCGAGGTGGTTTACCGCTTTACCCATCCACCTCAGTTGTACCGGGTGCACGACGACTTCCATGTATATCATCTAAGGAGATACGTGCTCGACCCTTTGCAGATCATCGACCGTGGGAAGCTGGACTTGGGCGATGGGGTGACTTTATTAGATGATCCAGTGGGGACCGAGGATCGACAGGAGCGGATCCTACGAGGATGATCGATTCGTCGGGTGCACTTTCTTTGGTAGTACGGGAGTCTCCAGGTATGCACTTGGGAGTGGGAGGCTCAGATTCATGCTTAGTACTCACTTTTGTTTCCTTTGATTTTGATGTATCTTTATGGGGACGTAAAGCCCTGAGGTGGGAGTGATGTAAGGACCCGTAAAATTCCTGGAAATTTTTTTCTAAATTTTCTTTGGGATTTTACAAGAACACAGTTTCTGACGGCGCCTGATACCGAGGCCCTGTGTACCTGGAATCAATTTCCGAAGATTAGCTCACGTACGTTCAGTGAACGAACGAGCAGGTTTTTCTAACATTTAAACCGGTGCTCGGAATCAAATTCTGAGCGCATCGATGGAATCACATCCCCGGTATTTTCTTAGAAACACCTTTTCCGGAGTGGCGTTTACTCAGGCGTGGTTCTTAATTTTTTGGGGTTAAGTTAAGAAATAAAATAAAAGTGGTGTGACACTTTATTTTATTTCACATAATGTGGCTTAACCTAAGTTAAGCGGATAAGGTCAGACCCACCATATCCTACCCATATGGTAGGATATTTGTGAGGTGGGGCCTGTATGAGCCCCGCCGTTTCTTTCCATCTAAGTAACGCACCCGCAACCCCCTTTTTAATGAAAGTCAATCCTTACGTTTATTTTGGTTAAGAAACGCCTCATTAAATTAGGAATTTAAATCGTTAAAATTAATTCATGGAATTAATTGTTCATTTCTTATCCCTTTAATTTCAAATTCTTATGTTGATAATAAAATAAGGGATGGACTTATTTTATTATGGTTGGGTTTGTGTTGTGTTAAGCTTTTGGGAGAAAAAGAGAAGATTCTTTGTTCTTCGACGAAGAATGCGAAGAATGCACCACCGCCAATGAAGAACGCCAACCTCCGATGGCGGACGACGACGAGATACGCCTTCCTTAGAGATCACCTAATGCTAACGACGTTCCTTCCTTGGTGAACCTTTTCTTACGCGGCAATCCTCTTCTTCCGCGACGATCCTCTCCTTCCGCGACGGTTAATTCCGCAACAAACGCTCGTTCGATGACAACATTGAGGTAGGGATTTATTTTATATCTGTTAGTTCATGAAATATTCCATCGATTTCTCCTTTTCTTTGAACCGCCTGTTATCATGATAACGGGAGGAGGTCGGACCGCACAAACACGGCCGACACTCCTCCCATTTCTGGTTGCTGATATTGATGCGGCGAGCAAGGTAATGTGGTGTCGAAACACTGCGCAGATTTTTGATAAGGAAAGGGGGGGGGAAGCATGGAGACGTCGCGCCGCGCCGGATAACTACTAATGAACCACATCCGGAGCAGGGCCACGGTGAAGGGGCACTGCGTCGTCGCACCGTGTCAGATGAACCAAGGACGCGGTCGTTTCCGAGCAGCGGAGGAGCAGCGGAACCGGCGGCCGGAACCGGGATGCCGGTGTCAGAGCAAGGGGACTAGCCTAGCCGGTCCCGTGGCAGTAGAAGCCGGCCGGCCGGACCATGGAAGAACCGGGGGTTCGAAACCCCCGGCCGTGCCAGACGTGAGGGGCCCCAATATGGGGCCGCAGTTGCTACACGTGGGGGTAGCCCCCCCCCCCCCCCCGCAACCGAAACGGCTCGGCCGTTTGACCGAGCCCCTGGCCAGTGCGCCAACGCGCCGCGCGCCGGGCGGCAGCCCTGTCTGGTCCCCCAGACCGGACCGCCGGGCCAGGCCGGGCCCAAGCGGGCCGGACCCGGACCCGGTTCGGGTCGACCCGGTTCGGGTCGACCCGGTTTGCGCCGACCTTGGGGGTATCAGGTCGGGTCGGACTAGGCCTGAACCCCTTAATACCGAACCACTTCCGATCGATTTCCCATAACTTGAGCTATGGGCCTTCGATCGACGTGCCGTTAGTTGTGATGCGATCCTTGGATTGAGACGGTCGTTTTGGTATTTTGCACTCAAGGTTTTGGAGAACATTGGGTTCGGCCGGGTTGGTTCGTACATGAAACTAAACGGGCCCTCGGAGCAGAAACACTTATATATTGAGCTCCGGACATCCGATGTATGTTCCGTAGACTTTGTTGGATTCCACTTGAGGATACAAAACTTTTCGCATACTTCGCTCGAGGTTTGGACGTAGTTGGAGTATGGCCAGGTTGGATTGTACCCGAAATCCAACCGGGCTCCCTGGAACGGAAAAGCTGATATATTTCAGACTGGAATTCCGTCTGACGAACCTTCAGAGGAATTGGTGATAACATTGAGAAATAGTCCCTATGAGTATAACCAATGAGAGTTTGGGTATAGTTGAGATACGGACAGGTTGGTTCGCACACAGAACCAACCGGGCACCTAGGACGAAAAGGCTAATAACTCACAGACCGGGCGTCCGATTGACGCATTGTCTGTTGCGTTGAGACCCCTATGACGAGGCGGTACGTTGAGATACTTCTTCATGGGACTTGTGATACTTGGAGTATTGACCTGTAGCTCGTGGAGCGGACCATCCTAGAGACGAGCATACAGAGTACGAAGACCGTGTAGCTAGCTGTGCCTGATGACTGCTTGTCCGATTCGATTCAGAGTGACTAGCATATCCCAGTGGGGAGAACTACTTTGTAAGGTGGCATACCCATGGAGGATGAGCACTACTTTGTGAGGTGGTAGTCCGGTGGTACTCGATAGGAGGAGTACCTCTGTAGGCAATGAGGGGGAGCACTACTGTGTGATGTGGCAGACCCATAGCGGTGGTGCACTTGTGCGTGAGGTGGCAGACCCACGGTACTCGATAGGAGGAGTAACTCAGCAGTCTTAGGTTAGTGAGCAATACCTCGGAGTTGTGACATGATCACTGTACACTCCAGAGATGGGCTCATCAGCAGTTACGGTTTCAACAATGAAAATCTTGGTTTGAGCTGAGTCTATGACCTTTGTGGTTACCTCATGATTGAGATTGGTCACTTGATAACTTAGGTATATGTATGGGCTTATACCTAGGTAGTGTTTATCCGTTGTTTTCTTAATATTTGTGATTCTTCATGATTTAGATGAGTTACATGATAACATAGGTATATGTATGGTCATATACCTAAGTAGAGGTTATCTATTGAGATCTTCTTTGAGGTTATCCTTGTTGGATTTTGTGAGACATTTATGGTCTGTGGGTCCCTACTGAGTATCGTTATACTCACCCCTGCACGGGCTATGCCCGCACCTCACTGTGTTGGTTGCAGACGAGAGGCAGTGCTGACAGAGGCCGAGTGTTCGAGGACTGGACAATACCCGAAGGTGGAACTCATGACGAGTCAGTATCAGGAGATGGACTTCACGGCGAGACGATACTCGAAGGAGGTTGACGAGAAAGAGCATTGTAGAGGCTATTTGTACCTACCCTTCTGGTAGGATCCGTGGTGGATGATCCAGGAGCTGTGTTATCTGTACCTACCCATCAGGAAGGATCCGTGGTGGATGATCCAGGAGCTGCGCTATCTGTACCTACCCTTCAGGTAGGATCCGAGGAGGATGACCCATGAGCTGATTCCTTTCCTCCAGCTTTTGTCTTTTCTGTTGTAATTTCTTTCAGCTGTATTTGTGCTTTAAGTTGGGTTTCTATTATGGCCCATTTACTTTTCATAACGTTCTTTTATACTTAGTGTTTTACTTATGCTTGTATTATGTGGTGTTTAGTTGACTTTTATAAAGGCAATTCCTTCCCAATTATCGGGATTTACACCTTTGGTGCTAGTCGCCAGCCCCTGGCCTATAGAAGGCGGGCTTGGGGTAGTCATGGCACGGGCCCCGATGACGGGTTGTGACATCTTGAATAAAAGATTCATGTCTAGTTCCTTTTTTAGACAACATGACATTTCCTTGATCCCATCCTTGACCCTATTCAACTATATGTCAAGTGAAAAACATTTCAAAAACATGGTATGAGCAAAAAAATCTCAATATGGGATAGGAAAATACGGAAAGAAAACATTAGTCCATGTTTCCATAAGAATCAATGAAATAATAATTTACATATAAAAAATAAGCACTTTAAAATACCACCGGAAATCATAAGATTTATAAACAACTCATATAAATCAAATGACATAAAGGTAACTTGAGGCATTCATAACATTCTTACATAGGGAGTAACCCACATGGTTACGTTTGGAATACGCATAATAGTATATTCCCTAAATCTCTTCAGAGAAACCTTAGCGTTTAACTCATTTGAATTACCCAATGCATTGAAGAGATATCTGAGGATCACCCTCCCTTAGTTTATCATGGAACCACCCGACTTCATAAAAAATTCCCAAAAACCATCACATAATCGTTTCACATAAAACATGCTAAAAGGAAACATAACATTTTGAAATTTCAATCAAATGATATTAATACAACACATTGATATAATATAAACATTATCAAAACAATTTTCAATAACAAAATAAAATAAAAGTAAAACATGGTATCTATTATTCATTTAAAAAAGTTATGGCATGTAGAGAAAGAAGAACCTCAAATAATGGTCACAGTGGCGGAGAAGTCGTTGTCTCCGCATACGTAAGGAAAAAAATTTCCTTTTGTCATTTAGTAAAATGATTCGTATAAATATTTTCCTTTTGAATCATATTAAAATTCAAAATGGTTTTATACATCGTATGAAATAATGTTGTGTAGAAATGAAAAGATTCCACAATGAAAAGAGATTAAGATGAAGTCTCGTACAAAGACGATATCCTTAGATTAAGGATAAATCAATTACATAATTATGTATGAAAAATATAAATACTGCAAATATAATTGGATATTAAGTGTAATACAATCAAAGGTCATCCACACATATTCATAGCATTACATATTCAAGAAGTAGAGGGTTAACCCAATGAATTGAAATTGGATTAATATGTTTCCTTACAGAAATTCGATAGCCGAACGACGTCACATTAAAATTAAAAAAATTAGTTGATGAGAGATGAAATTGGTATCTAATCACTTGCACATAAAATTTACAACAATAAGCATATATAATAACATATCCCAACATAATAATATGTAAATTAAAAAACCTAACAAAAAGAGGTCTTTTAAAAAGAGGAGTGTGAAAGGTTCCCTTACCGATTTGGGTAACTTTCGAAACATACACCCCATGAAATTAGGGTCATACAATGAAGATTTAAATAAACATAAATTAAATTATATTAAACAACAAATAAAATAATGTTCAGTACATACATAAAAAAAGTAAATAGTGGCCTATGTTGCATTAATCTCATGAGAATAAAAATGGAGATAAAATCTGCTTACCTCATTGTAATCAATCGAGTCGTATGACCAAAAGATAATAAACATAAAATTAATCACATAATACCATGAATATAAATAAAATATTGATGATATATATGGAATGGAAGTACACAGTACACCACATGCAAAAAATAAGTGGCGAACAATGGAAATCTCATGGAATTAAAAGTGAGATAAGAAATCCCTAACCTAAAGTCCGACTTGTCTTGTATGTTTCTTTATATTCTGGAATAATAAAACTTGGTAAATTTATAATTTCATAATTACTTCCTTTAAAGTTTATTAATCAATTCATATTACATATTATCTTGATATAATAATTAGTTAACTATGTGAGTTCATATCATACATTTTGTTGATATTCGTTACATGAGTCAAAAATGAACTTATTTGAAGAGAATTGTCCATGAAGTTATAATTACATCATCTCCAGAATGGTTTTCATGATTTAAATATAATATATATCCAGTATAAATTTATTTAATAAAATTCCATAATTTTTGGAGATAATAAATGAATTTTATTATTCATGGAGACGGTAGGTCGTGTGTACGCATGAACACTACATTCATTTTTTGTAATATTAATGGACCTTAAAACTAAATGAGACATAGATATATTATAATTACAGTATAATATATATTTTATATAGGTATCATATGTTCATTTATTACAATATTTATTAATTTCATGTTTGGCATGAACGAGTCACATCACTTGAGGGGGCGGTTGACCACAATTTCTCATATGAAATTGTCGCATTTTCACAACATGCAAAGCATAAAGGTATGTTTTAAATAAAAGTAAAGAATCATAGAGATGACATAAATATAATATTTATCATATATTAATATATTTATATCATAACGGCCACCATGAGAGGTGTTAAAGGAAGATTGAACAATCAACGTTTCGTGAGGCAGTGATTCACCACCCACAGAAACAGTATGTTCTTTAACCATTAGATGGAAGTTTGTGTATGTGTAGGTATAATAATTATCATAAAAACATACTAGTATATTTAGGATATACGTGATATTATGGTATCATATAATAAGAAGTTATTGGTGAGTTAAGAAGGAAAATAAAAGAAAGAAACCAGGGAGAAGACATTACCACTGAATCAGGTAACTCTTTGGATTTGAGGAAAATGATTCTTTGGAAAGACTCCTACCCATAGTGTGGCTTCTAGGAGTGATAGGGGGATGTGGAGAGATAATATGACCAGATTATGGGATATAAAAGGGCTTGAGATGTGTGGGTAAGTGGGTAGAGGTGGTGGAATTTTATAAGAGGGAGGAGGGTCAATTTTGGAATGACTTGAAATGTTATATTATTATAAAATGATTTTCGGATTTTAAAGGTCCCAAAATGATATATTTTGAGTATAATGTGATAAGGTTTCAAAATACACCCAAACAATAGGTTTTTTAAAAGTTTAACTCTTAGAATTTACCTTATCATTTCATTTTATATAAATCATTCATTAATGAGGTAATCACTGCATCATCATGGTTTCATAAATAAATTTAATTATTTAATGTGTAAAAATTAGAAAAAATACCATGATGTAGGAAATAAAGTTTTCTTTTCAATGACTATTTATAGTCTAATATATCATTTATGTAAACAAAATTAAATTTTTTTTACTTAGGATATACAAAACTTTGTTATATTTCTCTTCTTTTAAAAAAATAAAGTCATAAATGTCAATATTACACCCATGTGACTCCATGGTCCCTCATTTTCGGTAAAAAGATTCCCATGGTCATCCATGACTCATAAAAGAGTATTTTGACACATTTTGTGGTCCATTTATATTATTATGATATTATATTATTACCCTTAACTACCAGATTACTAATTAATCACGATAATTAATGATAATTACCATTGTTACTATTCATAATGTCCAAAAACAAATGATTCTTAATTACATAATTTAGGCCTTATGATTACCAATATGGAATCAATTTTACCAAATTACAGAAAAAAAATTTCAGTAATTAACTTAAAAGTATTTCCTGTTGTCACATCCAATGATGGGGTTTTAAGAAGTAAAATTTATCAAAATATTGACTTGATTTTACATCCAATGGAAAAGTAAAATTACATCCAATGAACAACATTGTATTATGTGATAAAAAATAATTCAATTAAACATTGAAACCAATTAAAAGTACTATCTAACTATATAATTAAATTATATGAAATAGAATTTTTTAAGTAAAAGGCAGTATTTTTCACTACTCATTAAAAATGAACATTTGTCATAAAAATACAAAACATTTATCCAAAGTAAATTTTATATTTCAAATTCAAAAATGATGTTCATTTTACCAATTTTAAAACATATAAGTTGCACTAATTAATTTTATATCTAATAGCTGTTGTCAAAACAAATAGTGTGTTATTATGAAACAAAATCTATCAAAAGATTGACACTTGTTTAAGTCCTATTTCATTGTGAAAATAATTCCAATGACCACCATTGGATTAAATTGAAAAAATATATTTCAAATAGTCTTTAAACGAAATTAAAAAGATAATCTAACCATATAAATAAATTATATTAAAATGAGGTTTTGAATTAAAATACAACATTTTCACTATTCATTAAAAATGATCTTTATCAGAAAAATACCAAAAATTTACACAAAATAAATTTTTATGTCTTGATTATAAAGAATGATTTTATTTTGTCAAATATAAAATATAAAAGTGAAAAAAGTATATTTTAAAAGTGTTTTCCAACAAAACTCAGTTAATTGACCTTTTAAAGAATATTAGAATATTTATGCTTAAAATTGGATTCATTCTCATTTTAAGCCTCTATAATTTTTTCCGTAATTGATAAAATATTTAACCAAAATATATAATCATTTTTAGTTAGTTCTATTCATTCTCTCCATCACAACAGCTTGGCGTTTACTTCCATTTAAAATAATATTATTATATTATTAGTGTGCAATATAAGATTTCAAAGAAACTCGTTGTTGCGTATTGGGTATGCCATCGAACTTACCATCACCATTAAATTAATATTAATATTTTATGATCAAATATTAATAAATTTTAAAATGTCATTTTTTTATTTACATGGGATGTTACATCCTTCCCCCCTTTTGGGAATTGCATCCTCGTAATTTTAAAATTGGGCTCGAAAACTTTTTTGAAAGTCCTACATCGGAAAAATAGTCACTAAAACTATCACTACAAAAGAACGAACGAGAAGTACAATGGTCACCAGAGTTATCCCATAATAAGATTCTATGTAGAAAAACATATATATGAAGAGAAAACAAAGGGTCATGTTCTGATGGAGAGTGATAGAAAATATGTTTAGGAGAAAGTTAACCCCCCAAAAATCACAAACTTGTGATGGGTTAAATGGTATTTGATTCCCCACTCAGAAAATATAATAGACAATATTTTTGTTTTAAGTTAATTTTCATAGAGAAATTTATTTTTGAGCTTAACTAAAACATATGTAATCATACTTATTATAATTTAGACTTTCATCTCTTACTAGCTTTCCTAAAAAACTCATATTTTCTCCAAAAGATGTGTATTTTGGATGACTTGTTGACATTAAGAGTGATAAAATCTGTATCTTGAGAATAAACTAACCCACAAAAGAAAAGATAATTAATCCTTGAATAATATTTTCATATATCAAACATCAGGGTTAAAAATACTATAAAAAGTCTTCTAATGTAATCTAATCATCAAAAGAGCCTTAATACTTCTAAGAATTTCACCATCATAAAATCTTCCATAACTCTTGAATCCCTTATACATTGACATCTTACTCATTCAACATTATTCATGATACATTAACCATTCCTTTCAAACTTATTCCGAAATACTTCTTTCTTAAAATCAAAATCATGAATCATATCCCACGATTTCAATAATAGGAAAATATATATAAAGAAATAATCCATACCTTTCATTGGTCATTTTCAGTTTCATCATCCTCAATTAGAATGTCATTAAGAATTGGTAAATGAATATTTGAACGATCTTGGTGATCCCATTCCCAAAACATCTTCGTAGGACATGTGTTTGCATAATGACCATGCACACCACATTTAAAACATTAAATTGATACTTTAGAAAGAACCTTTTTCCCTTTCTTAGTGTCAACTAGATGCTTACTTTTTCCATGGAACGTTCTTGTGTTATGTCCTTAATCTCCACATCTATTGCATCTTTATGTACCTTTTAAACATTTTCCTATGTGTTTCTTTCCACATCATTGACACATAGGTTTTTGAACATACATACCTTTATGATTATTACCTGAACATCCGTAGGGATTTGTTTCTCGCATATATGATGCCTTATAAAAATCACTACGGTTCAGGTGGTCAATCATGAATCCATATAATTGGTTGAGAATTATCAAAAGAGTTATCATTACAGCTCCCATATCATTCAGTTGCTCGTTCGAAAAACCGTCATAGTTTTCTTCACATCCAATGTTTCTTTGGTGCATGCTACATCTAGCCATTTACTAAAAAAAGGTCAGTGTGAGTATATCAGTAAAATCATAATATAATACTATGATATAATTATTCATGTTATCTTAAACTTATTCACTTTATCTAAAAAAATATGGCTCTTTATGAAATCTTAACCATTATTGTAATGTCACTTATGCTTAAAGAATACCCTAACCTCTAATGTTATCTAAACTGACCTCTGATACCAAGTATAATTAACCAGCCTTAAAAAAGTACATAATCATGAATTGAATGAATAATTCACATTGTAGATCTTTTCAGTTTTAGAGTTTTAGTAAATTAGGACATAACATTTACTTATCAATGATTACAAATTAGACATGTCTACTCAGTTTCAATTTTTTTAACAAAATAAAAACACTTGAAGAGAAGAGTCATGTCTAGTTCTATGTTTTAGACAGCATGAAATTTCCTTGATCCCATCCTTGGCCCTATTCCACTTTATGTCATGTGAAAAACATTTCAAAAACATGGGATGAGCATAAAAAGCTCAGTAAGGGATATAAAAATACAGAAAGAAAACATTAGTCCATGTATACATAAGAATAAATGAAATCATACATTACTTATAAAACAGAAGAACTTTAACATACCTCATGAATTAATAACATTTATGAATAACTCATAGAAATCATAATAAATAAAGGAAACTTAGGGATTCATAACATTCTTACATAGGGAGTAACCCTCATGGTTACGTTTGGAATACTCATCACAGTGTATTCCCTAAATCTCATCTGAGAAACCTTAGTGTTTAAATCCTTTGCATTACCCAATGCATTGGAGAGATATCTCGGGCTCACCCACCCTTAGTTTATCACGGAACCACCCTGATTCATAAACAATTCCCAAGAACCATAACATAATCGTATCACATAAATCATTCATAAAGGAAACATAACATTTCCAAATTCCAATCACAAGATATCAATACAAAACATTGATATAATGAAAACATTATCAGAACCATTTTCAATAAAATAATAAAATAAAAGTAAAACATGGTATTTATTTTTCATTTTAAAAAGTTATGGCTTGTAGAGGAATATGAAACTCAAATAATGGTCATGACGGTGGAGAAGTCGTTGTCGCCACATACGTAAGACAAAAACATTTCTTTTTTCATCTAGTAAAATGAATCATGTAAAAAGATTCCTTTTGAATTTAATTAAAAATCAAAAGGGTTTTATACACCATATGAAATAATGTCATGTACAAATCAATAGATTCCTCAAAGAAAGGAGATTGGGACGAAGTCCCGTAAAAAGACGGTATCCTTAGATTAAGGATAAATAAATTACATAATTATGTGTGAGAAATATAAATACACTCAATATACCTGGATATTAAGTGTAAAATAATCATATTTCATCCAAACATACTCATAGAATGACATAATCAAGAAGTATAGGTTTATCCCAATGAACTGAAATTGGATAAAGATGTTCCCTTAGAGAAATTCGAGAGCCTACCGACATTACTTTAAATTTCAGAAAATGAGTTGATGAGAGATGAAAAGGGTATATCATAACTTGGACATAAAATTTACAGAAATAAGGATATGGAAGAACATATCCCAACATAAGAAGATTTAAATTAAAAGACCTAACAAAAATAAGTCTTTTAAAAATAGGAGGATGAATGGTTCCCTTACCGATTTGGGTAACTTTAGAAATGTATAACCCATGCAAGAAGGGTCATACAATGAAGATGTAAATATCCATAAATTAAATTATATTACACAAATAATAAATTCATCGGGAGTACATACTCTATAGAAAAGGAAATAGTGGAAAATGTTTCATTAATCTCACAGGAATAATAATAAGATAAAACCCCCTTACCTCATTGTAATCAATCGAGTCATATGACCAAAAAATAATAAACACCAAATTAATCACATAATACCATGAGTACAATTAGAATAATCATAATATATATGAGATTTAAGTACAAAATACACCACATGCAACAAATAGGTGGCGAACAATGGAAATCTCATAGAATTAAAAGTGAGATAAGAAATCCCTTACCTCAAGTCCGACTTGTCTTGTTCGTTTATTTATATTCCTGAATAACAAACCTTGGTCAAATTATAATTTCGTGAGGACATCCTTTTATATTTATTTTTCAATTCATATCACATATTATCATTTTATTATAATTAGTTAATTGTGTGAGTTCATATCATACGTTTTGTCGATGTTCGATATATGAGTCAAAAATGCACTTTTTTGAAGAGAATTGTCCATGTAGTTATAAGTACATCATATCTGGAATGGTGGTTATGATTTAAATATCATATATATCCAGTATATATGTATTTAATAATATTACATAATGTTTGGATATAAGAAAATAAAAGTATCGTTCATGGAGACGGTAGGCCGTATGTACGCATGAACGCTACTTTCATTTTTTGTGATATTAATGGAGTTTAAAAATAAATGAGAAATAGATATATTATAATTAAAGTATAATATATATGTTATATAGGTAACATAAGTTCATTAATTACATTATTTATAAATTCCATGTTTGGTATGAATGAGTAACATCACTTGATCTGGCAGTAGTCCTCTTTTCCTTATATGAAATTATCGAATTGTCACAACATGCAAAGCATAAAGGTATGTTTTAAATAAACATAAATAAGAATATAGAGTTCATAAATATAATATATATCATATATAAATATAGTTCTATCATAATGGCCACCATGATATCTGTTAAATGATGATTGAACAATCATCGTTTTGTGAGGCAGTGATTCACCACCCATAGAAACAGTATGTTCTCTAACCATTAGACGGAGGTGTGTGTAAGTGTATGTAGAATACTTATAATAAAATCATCTAAGTATATTTAGGATACTGGTGTTATTATGGTATCGAATAATTAAAATATTTTTGTGAGTGAATCAAGAAAATAAAAGAAAGAAACTCAAGAGAAGACAATACCTCTAAATCGGGTAACTCTTCTTGATTTGAGCGAAAGGCTTCCTTGTAAAGAATTCTTCACTAAGTGAGGCTTCTAGGAGTGAGAGAAGGATTTGTAGAGATAATATGAGGATATTTTGGATGATCCATGGTCCGAGAGGTGTGGGTTAGTTGGTAGATTTTGGGCCCTTTTATAAGAGGGAGGAGGGTTACTTTTGAAAATTCCTGAAATGTTACTTTATTATAAAATGATTTTCAAATTTTAGAGGTCACAAAATGATATTTTTTTAGGATAATTTGATATGGGTTTGAAATAAACCCATAAAATAAGTTTTCGACATGTTTATGTGTTATATTTTATTTTATCTTTTCATTTTTCTTAAATCGTTCATTAATGAGGTAATCCCTACATCATCATGGTGTCATAAATAAATTTATTTTTTTGATGTTTAAAAATTAAAAAAAAAATTACCATGATTTAGGAACTATTTTTATCATTATAGTGACTATTTATAGTCTATGAGATCATTTCTGTTAACAAAATTAAAATTTTTTTACATAGTATATACACACCTTTGTTATATTTTACTTCATTAAAAAAATTAATGTCATAAATGTCACTATTACACCCATGTGACTCCATTGGCCCTAAAGTTCGGTACAAAGCATACCATGGTCGGCCATGACTCAAAAAAAATGTTTTTTACACATTTTGGGGTCATTTTATATTAGTATGATATTATTTTATTACCCTTAACTACCCAATTACTAATTAATCTCGATAATTAATGATAATTACCGTTGTTACTATTCATAATGTCGAAAAACAAAAGAGTCTTTTTTACATAATTTAGACCATAGGATTTCAAATATAGAATACATTTTTCCAAATTTAAAACACATAAACTGTATTAATTAATTTTAAAATAATTCTCGTTTCACACCCAAAGATGAGTTTTTATGAAGTAAAATTTATCAAATGATTGACTTATTTTTACATCCAATTGAAAAGTGAAATTACTTTCAATGAACAAAATTGTATTAAGATCATAAAAAATAAATAAATTTAACTTTAAAACTAAATTAAATGATAATCTACTTATATAATTAAATTAGATGAAAAAGTAGTTTTGACGTAAAATGCAGTGTTTTCCACTATTCATTAAAAATAAACATTTGTCAGAAAAATACAAAAAATTTATCCATAGTAAATTTGATCTTCCAAATTAAAAAATTATTTAAATTTTACCAAATTCAAAACATAGATGTTTCATTAATTAGTTTTATAATTAATTCCCTCTGTCAAAACAAAGAGCTTATTTTTATGAAACAATATCTATCAAAAGATTGACACTTGTTTATGTCCAATTATATAGTGAAATTAATTATAATGACCACCATTAGATTAAATGTTAAAAATATATTTAATTTAAACTTAAAACCGAATTAAAAATATAATCTAACCATATAAATAAATTATATTAAAAGGAGTTTTTGAATTAAAATACAACATTATTCACTATTCATTAAAAATGAACTTTATCGGAAAAATACCATAAATTTACACAAAGTAAATTTTGATGTCTTGATTATAAAGAAGGATTTTAATTTGTCAAATATAACATATAAAAGTCTCAAAAATTAGATTTAAAAAGGGCTTTCCATCAAAAGGCGGTTAACAGGCCTTTTAAAGCATATTAGAATATTTATGATTAAAATTGGATTCATTTGCATTATAAGCCTCTATCATTTATTGGGTAATTGTAAAAATATTTAACAAAAATATATAATCATTTTGTAGTTAGTTATATTCATTCCCGCCATTACAATGGCTAGGGGTTTACTACCATTTAAAATAATATTTTTATATTATATGTGTGCAACGTAAGATTTCAAAGAAACTCTTGTTGCGTATTGGGTACGCCATCGAACATAGCATCCACATTAAAGTAATATTAATATTTTATTCAAAAATATTAATAAATATGAAAATATCACATTTTTTATTTACCTGGGATGTTGTAATTTCTTAGGAACTTATCATGATTTTAAAAACCAATAACCATGGTTTCTTAGTAGGGATTAATACTTTTCTAGGCTACTGAGTGTATAAACTATTAAAAAGAGGCAAAAAATAGATTATCACTACAAAAGAATGTAAACTACATACAAGTGAAGAAATATTCATCGTAAAAAAATATTAATAAAATAAGGTATTAAGTTGTATACTGGTGATTAATAATAAAGTGATATCCTACACCTTATATATGTATAATTTGAATGAGTTAAATTATAAGACTCGTGATCTGGAGTTGGAGGATGTGATATTCACATCAAAAATATGAGGTAATTGTCTCTATGGGAAAAAGTGTGAGATATATAATGATAAAAAGGGTCTCAGATATAAATTCACATACGAAGATTTTGACATTCTTCATCAAATATGGTCGGAGGTCATCAGGGATTTTGACTTCTTAATATACTTCTATCCTGGTGACGAAAATAATGTGGTAGATTCTCTAAGTATAAAGGATAATATAATTTTATCAATGACATTAATTTAGAAGGACTCAATATTATAATACATGAAAAGGAATAGACATGGGAATCATACTAGTAATATAATCATTCATCTCTTTAATTATTGCTTGAAAACCCATTTTATATAATACAATGGATGCTCAAATATAATATGTGTATTTTATAAAGATGGTTGATGCTATATGAAATTTTAAATCCTCATATATAAAAATTAATGAGGTAGGATTCATAATATTGTTTTGACAACAATGTGTACCATGAAATTCTAATATGAATAAATATATTTTGAATTATCCCAAAAAACAACCATCTATATCCCCCTAGGGATAAAAAATATGTTGCAAGATCATTAAGACCACAATAGGTGGGAAACTATCTAGGACAATATCATTCAATATACACCAATGTGTTTTGAATTTCATTTATTAATGGATGAAAGACAGATCTATAAGGGGATGTTTCAACCACAACCCATACCTACATGGAAATAGGAAAGAATAACCATGGGATTTTGTACTAGAAATCTAATGAAATCAATAGCAAGTAATGTAATATGGCTTCTTATGGATTGTCATAGAAAGACTTCTCACTTAAATTGAATTCAAGAGTAATTTTCACTCAATAAACATGTTTGTATATTCATAATATAAAGGTGACACTATAAGCTGTAAAATTATCCATTTTTTCTGAGAATGATCCTAGATAAACCTACAGTTTATGTAAAACACTCTATCATGACATAAAAATTTAGATGAACTTTAGTATGGTTTCTCACCTCAAAACATCCGGCTAGTATGATAATGTTATTCAGACCCTAGAATATATTTTGACACCAGTATTGATTGTACCTATTAAAAAATGGTACCAAAATACCAATTTGGTCATGTTATCTTATGATTATATTGTCCACTCAGTCATCTAAATAGCATCATATGAATCACTTTATTAGAAGATGTGTAGATTACCTGAATGTAGTGATGATGTTGGTGAACGCATGCTACTTGGACATGATATGGTAGAAAGAGTTAATGGACATTCTGAAACACATCAGGGCTGCCCAAAGTCAACATCATATCTATGAAAAACCCATCAATGGTATAAGGGTTTTTAGGATAGAAAAAATGTATTAATCCTTATATTTTTATATAATAATGTCTTGTGATTTGGGAAGAACGAAATCTTATAAACAAAGTACATCAGTTCCATTGGGATTCAATATCATGTAATAGTTGTGGAATATCAACTAACACTTCCACTAACAATGCATCATGTACATATTATATTTCATGCATCCTTCATGAGGAACTAAATTCAAAATCCCTAACATGTATTAAATGCATATGATGTTCAACTAGAAATTGATATCTCATATAAGGAGTATCTGGTGAAGTCCATGTACCATAGAGAAAATTTGTATACAAAAACACAACTCATATTGTTAATGTATTATAGTGAAACCATAAGTATTTGGAAGAGACATGAGAATAGTAAGAAGTGACTACGGAGAAGTACCCTCAACTATTTTCACCATAGTTTGTAAAACTAAATTTCAATGTAAAAAATGTATTAGGGGTATAATGTGGTGACCTAGAATTTTATTAATATAATTTCCCTTTTAATAATGATGTCTATAGTATAAATATAATAAATGAAATAGATAACCCAATAAATAATTATTCTCAAAAAATAATAGTGAATCATTTGTTATTAAATATTTTAATAATAATTAAAATATTACAATAGGGAAATAAATAGAAAATAATAGATTTGGAATAGAATAATTTGGATACGCTCAATCCACCAAAATTTATTTACTCACCAACAATGAAAATGAAATAAACATAATGTTAATAATAATATAATCAATTTGAATACTAAATTATATATAAATTCCATATAAAATATAATTTAATCAAACAATTAACAGAATAAGAGTAATTTATTGTTATTAAGGAACCCATAGGCCTATTATAAATCTAAATATTGAAATAATAATACGACCATTATAATATTAACCATACTGTTGATAATTAATTATCACCATTAAGAATAGTAATATGAATATTAGAATAGTTACCTCAAATAAGTAAGTGTAAAACAATATTTTTGTCTCATATAAATTTAACATATAATTCATTTAAACCATGGTATGAAAATATAATTTATTTAATGATGGTTAATTATGTTTATAATTTTTTTTACATTTTTGTCACAAATTTACAATAAATATAATTTATTAAAATAAATATTATTTCATTAAATGTGATTAAAAATTTTATATTTTTTTTATTATTTAGTTTAATGAGAACATATGTTGTAACACCCCGACCCTAGTTAACTAGAGTCGGTGCATTATTTTAATACATTGGCATGATTATATGGAATCAAGTCCCAAAGGACCTATTAGTATAGCAGTCTTGGAAAATATATTACATACATGAATGTTACATTACACTTCATAACATACAAAACAACATAAATAATCCTCTATGAATGCCATTATTCCCTTTTCTTAACCATTCATATCAATCACAATATACTTCTTGGAATCCAGGGAAAAATAAAACATAGAAAGGGGTGAGATCAAATGCTCTATAAGGGTAAGCAATACAACAGAAACTTTAAAAAATAAGCATAAACATTTAAGGCAATGTATAACTAAAACAAAAGCCTTTTAAACTTAAACTTCAATGTAGTATAGAAAAAATAAAATGAAATAATTCCATTTAATTATTCACATGGATATTCTACTAATCGAATAATCACATGAAATATCAATAACCACTTTCATAATGATGGAATGGCTAATGCCAGAATATCATGTCCACATAGCCATGGCCTCGTGCTAAGACTACAAATAAGATTTTGTCAATGCCTTGTGCCAAGACACTAGTTTGTCTCATGAGACCTACCGATGCATCGAAGAGCTATAGTGGGCTCCCCCAGTCACTTAATAAGTCCAATTCATTCCCATATGAAAAGGTTTAAACACAACATATACATTCGTATTAAAACTTGCATACGAAATTTCAATGGTTTCTCCATAAACCATTAATGGTATAAAAATAACACATCCACAGTACACCATATCACAAAACCTTCAATACAATAAAAATGTTTTGTATCATAATAAATCAACATCAAATAATCTTAAAATCCATCAAAGGATGTTGAAATATATGAAATCAAAACTATTTGAGAGAAATATCTCTTTTCTCGAAATCATTGAAAAGTCACACATTTATAAAGGAAGTAATTTAAAGAAATATTTTTGAATCAAAGTGTCCCATACCACTATGAATCATTTGAAAGGAATTAACATTTTAAAAACATTCATGTCCTTATAAATAAATCCTTAAAACCCATTTTGAGGACATGGACATTAATTAAACAAAATTTAGAAAGATAAATCATTAAAACATTCAAAATTCTGATTTTGATAAAGTGTACCTTTTAGAAAGACTTAAAATATTCATCTTAAAATCATTTAAAAGTCACATTTTATATAATAAAACATTTACATTGAAAATATCCTTATTATCCTTTAAGGGAAGCTTAGAAAACTTTATAACGGCGGAAAATAACCGCACCCTCTGTATAAGTTTAAAAAGACATCCTTACCTTTAATTTGTCGAAAAGGTTAAAAAGTACCTTCTTAGGAAAATGATCGAAATATTCCTTTCAAAACACATAAGGGTATAAATTAATTTAACCCATTGTCTATTAAATAGTAAAAATGTTTCTAAATACATTTTTAAGGAACATGGATGTGGATGATGAAGAGATCATAGTAGATAATTACGTATAAACAACCTCGGATAATGAAGATATTGAGAAATAAACCCTTAACTTGTACTTTCACTTGGTTGGGGGTAGGATAACCTCATGTATAATGGTGACATAATTTTTATTAAATAATAAAAGAATCATATACAATAATATGATATCATATATGATCTTTTAACATTGCTTTGTTAATAATATCTTAGTATTATCGTCGTTTCGGGTGTTAAATAACTCATTTTATTTTATATGTTTTGTTACGTAAGTTGTGGTTTTCATGGATAGGTTGTATCTAATTAATATCCAGAATTATATCAATTCCTTAAACATTATTTTTAAATCATCAAATGATAATTATACTTGAATGGATACGATGGAGAATGAATCTCATCGCGCTCGTGGAGATGGTAGTGCGTACGTACGCACGAGCGACAATATCATTCTTTTGATATTACAATAATATATAATTGGATGATATATCATATATACAGAATAATTATCATGTTATATTTATTATTTACATGAATTACACATCATTATTATACCCATCCAAATAATAATGTTTTGAATGACAATTACACCACGACGTGGAGACGGTAAGTCATACGTACGCACGTATGGTGACATGTCATTCAAATAATGGATTGAATACTGAAATATGGTTGTAAAATGCTTATAATAACATCAATTTATATATAATATACTTGAGTTATTATTTTAGAATGGTAATAACAAATAAAGAAGAAGTTGAAGAAGAAATGAACTTGAAAAAGGGTGGTGAAATCATTACCTCTTCTTCGGGTTCTTCCTTTTGGTTGGATCAAAATGGCTCCTTAGGTTGGCTTTATGACTAAATTAAGGCCCCTAGGATGATTTTAGGGAAGTTTCTAGAGTATTTTTTAAGGGTTTGGCCGAACCAAAAGGCTTTGAATGTGTGAATAAGTGAGGAGGGGGAGTGCCCTTTTATAAGAGGGGTGTGGGGCATCTTAGGAAAAGCTAGAAATATTATTTTATAATAAATTTATATTCAGATTCTAATGGCTCCAAAGCAGATTATTTAAATTTTAAGGTGGTTATGGGTCTAAAACCACTAAACCAATAGAATTTAGATAGGTTTGGGTCACCATATTAACCATATATTTAATTATTAACTCTTGGTTAATTAGTTTCACTTTTACAATGTCTCTTTGTATTTTTATATTATATGGTTAATAAAAATACTATATACATCCAAGAGACCCCCAAGTGGTCCATTAATGATGCACCTATCATGATCTATGTCTCTTGGCCAATCCTTAGATTTTTATGAATTTACTATCAATTAATAATATAATATTTGTTTTAAAAACTCTTTTATGTCAATTTTGACACTATTCACTAATTGATTTTTGTAAAACTCATAACAAAATTATTAATTTACAAAAAAGTAAATTAAATAAATCCTAAAATTACATATTAACCTATAAAATTATTGGTATTTATAAAAATTCTCAAATTAAATTTATTTTGGTATTCATGATATTAATTATTCTAATTTTTCACTATTCTGGTAATTACTGCATCACCATTGTCTCATAAATAAATTATATTATTTAATGTCTAAAAATTATAAATAAAATACCATTATGTTGGAAATCTTTATATATTTCTAATGAATATTTATAGTTTAAAATCCAACTTACATAACCATATGTAAAAATTGTGTTTTTAAAAGATATATGTTTGTGTCATTTTTGTATTCATTTTAACATAATTAAAATAAAGTGTCCCTATCACTTACAAGTGGCTCCATGGGATCCCAAAATCGACCCAAAGATCCCCATGGTCGGAAATGTATCAACCAATAAGGGTATGACACGTTTTAGGGTATTTTTGTGTTATTATAATATTATTTTTTAACCCTTATTTACCGGATTAACCCTTTAACAATAGTAAATAAAATATTTACCGAAGTAATTATTCACAATGTCTAAAAATAAAAGTTACCTATATACACAATTTGAAAATCCTGAATTCAAATATGGAATAAATTTTTCTAAATTCAAAACATAGAAGTGGCAGAAATTAATTAAAAATTAATTCCCGTTGTTAAAACAAAAAGCGTGTTTTTAAGAGATAATAACTATCAAAAGATTGACACTTGTTTATGTCTGGTTTAATTGTGAAATTTTGTCCAATTACCAATATTGTATTAATTGGTAAAAACATATTCTAAATATACTTTAAAAACACTCAAATTCATAATTTATCACTACAAATTATTTTGATTAAAAAAGTTGTTTTTAAATAACATTTAGTAATTTTCACTATTCATCAAAATATAAAAGTTATCTGAAAGGTACCAAAATTTCACCCTAGGCTAAATTTGATATTCCAAATCCAAAAATGAAGTCCATTTTGAGAGATAAAATTTATAAAATTTCAAAAATTATGTATTACTATTCATAACTGCTACTTTGATTGGTTGTGGTGTGTGTTATAACTCGAAGTTGCGTACAACCCACGCTACTGTATTATTCTAAGAGAAGCGTACCGTGGAAGATTGGGGTTTTACATTGTAAATTTCTAATGTTCCCATTCTAATGAATAAATTTATTTAGTCAAATTGAATATATAAAAGATTAAAATATTGGATTTAAAAATGGTTCACTATTAAAGTTGGTAAAAGTGCATTTTTTAAAAATAATTCATTTATCTGAAAAAAGGAATTTTATTATTACATTATGTCTAAGAAACTCATAATATGGATTCTAAAATTATAAGGATTATATACGGTTCAAAATATAGTTAATACTATTCATAACCTCTTTTGAACGGCTTGTTTGGTAAGCCATAGTGCGCTTGAACTCGGTGTTACGTGTAGTGAAAGTTATTGAATTGTTTTGAAGAAGTACATACTATGAAATCATGGGGTGTTACATTCTTCCCTCCATCAAAAAATTGTGTCCTTGTAATTTGATATTTTTCATCGAAAATAAAGGTTGAAAATAGAATATATTATTGTGGGAAACCCCACATCAGATATTTGGTTAATAAAATTTAGTCTTAATAAGAGGGAAAGAGTAATGAAAGGGTCACCACCAAATGATGATCTCGATTAGGAGATCATTGTTGGAAATTAGAGACATGTAATTGGAGGGAAAACGTAAATATTTATAGGTGGTGATTGAGGTCATCAATCTTAAAAAAGTTTAAAATTGACGTCCTTTAATTCAGTAATCTATGAGGATTTCAAATGCCATCAGTTCAACAAAACCTAAGGTATTATGATAACACATTTTTTGTTTTGAGATCCCTTCAATAAAGTATAAGAATTAATTTCTTCAAAGAATAAGAGAAGAAGAAAAATATATACTTGAAAAGTAGAGTTCCATATTTTAACTAATTTCTAACACAAACTCATATTTCACTCTAAAAGATAATAGAACATAAAAAAATATTATATTTATCCTATTCATTTGGGGTTAAAAAATGAATTTATAATTCATCTACTAGAACTTCTTCAAATAAAATACATTATTTAATCCAGGACATCTCGTGGGCCAGTGGTACGTGATACACCCTTGTCGCCCTTTGGTTGTAGGTTTAAGTCTTGCGGCCTTGCCGGTCATGACAGGTTGCCGCCCGACCTCCGGGTTGTCCTTTTATGGAAATACAAACTTAATTTCATACTAGAATTATCCAAAATACTTCTGTCCAAACTCACAGTCCAACATTTATAAGGAAGGCAAACATAATGTAGATCCTTTTTACCCCGTAATAGCATATGAATACCTTTATCATGTATTCTTTTAAAACACTGAAACATCATGAATTACCAAAATCCTTATTGATTACATTCATCCTCCCTTATTCCAAATAGAATGTTGGATATACTTCATCCATCCAAAAATATTGTAATCTCCAACAATTATGGAATATACAAATCTTTATTCGGTTTCAAGGTAGTCAAAAATATCCAATATAATTTATCCAAATAAATCATGTATTATTCTAAAATCACTACCTCGGTATTAGAACCATATTATGGTTTATCTTTCTCTCAACCATATATTATCCAAAAATTTAACCTGATGTTGAGTCACTTTTCTTTCTTCCACAAAATCTCAAATCCTTAATGAAATAGTACTGCAGTACAATCCATATATACCACATTATTATTATAACAAGTACATTATTGATAAAACACTCAAATGACATAATCAACATAAGAACTCTAATCATTCCTCTTCATCTGTGGCAGTATCATAACTTGATTATTATCCAATAGCATCATTTGCGGTATAGTCTGATGATTGGGACATAGGTTTGCGTAGTGTCAAAACTCCTTGAAATGATGCATTGTACATTTGAAACCATTTTCTTACAGTTGCTGTCACGTACATGGTGTCCTTTTTCTCCACACTTATAAAAAACTCCCATTCTGTTCACGCAAGTTCCAGGGTGTTTCTTCCCACAGTTATCACATATGGAAAAATTATTCTTTTCCCTATTCCCTTTATCCATCTTTCTCTCTCCCATCCTTTTATTCTCTTACTTCCGTTCAAAGCCATAGGACTCAGTAAAATCTTTAGATATCTTATCCACACATGATACTATTTATTCATATGATGATAATATGTGGGAGACTATTTACCTTCTAAATGTTGGCTTAATACCATGAATGATATGATCCTTCTTACTCTTTGGATCATACATATTACTGCAGTTCACATTCCTTATACTGGGTGCCATTTCTATAAAATAGTATAAACTTGGCCAGTTTAAGAATTGCATTGAATAATTCCAAACTTGTAAAATTGCTAACACAAATTGAAGAGTTTATAAATATAACACATAATCATAATGATGTTTTCTTTGAGTAAGTATATACTAATGAGCCCTTCATAATGGTTTGTAATGAAAATGAGAATTATCCTAAGCATATCCCCCAGGACTGTTGTAACCAAGAGTGCACCAAGGCCCATTATCGTGCAGCAGTTCTCGTTCGAGTCTAGCTCAAAGCGGTGTTTTCGGGTTTTACCACTAGGTACATCTGTGCTAGAGCCTCCTCTACTTTCTTGTATCCATAGATGGACGTATTGCTTGGGAAAACTCACAATATCTCTACAATACCAAAATTTTAGGATGTTCTTATATACTAATCTTCAAAGTTTGTCTTAGGGTTATGTTCTCTAATCAGATTTTATCTAAATCTAGTTTCCAGGGTTACTGCTAAACTTCCTCTGATACCAACTGTAACACCCCAACCACAGTTACCCAGAGTCGGTGTATTATTTTAATACATTGGCATGACTAAAAGGAATTAGGTCCCAAAGGACTGATTAGTTTAGAAGTAATGGAAAATATATTACATACATGAATGTTACATTACACTTCATAACATACAAAACAACATAAATAATCCTTTATGAATGCCATTATTACCTTGTCTTAACCCTACATATCAATCACAATATACTTCTTGGAATCCGGGAAAAATTAAAACATAGAAAGGGGTGAGCTCAAATGCTCCGTAAGGGTAAGCAATACAGCAAAAACATTCATAAATAAGCATAAACATTTAAGGCAATGTATAACTAATACAAAAGCCTTTTATACATAATCTTCAACATAATATAGCAAAAATAAAATGAAATAATGCCATTTACATATTCACATGGATATTCTACTAATCAAATAATCACATGAAATATCAATAACCACTTTCATAATGATGGAATGCATAATGCCAGACTATCATAACCACATAGCCAAGGCCTCGTGCCAAGAATACAAATAATATTTTGTCAAGGCCTTCTGCCAAGACACTAGTTTGTCTCAGTAGACCTACTGATGCATCGAGGAGCTATAGCGGGCTCCACCTGTAAGGACCTGTAAAATTCAAGGAATTTTTTTGTAAATTTTCTTTGGGATTTTACAAGAACGCAATTTCTGATGGTGCCTGATTCCGAGGCCCGGTGTTCCCGGAATCAATTTCAGAAGTTTATCTCACGTACATTCAGTGAACGAATGAGCGGGTTTTTCAAACTTTTATACCGGTGCTCGAAATCGAATTCGGAGGGCACCGATGGAATCGTAACACCAGGTTTTTCTTAGAAACACCTTTTCTAGAGTTGCGTTTACTCGGGTGTGGTTTTTAATTTATGGGGTTAAGTTAAGAAATAAAATAAAAGTGGTGCGACACTTTATTTTATTTCACTTAAAGAGTCTTAACATATGTTAAGCGGATATGGTTGGACCCACCACATCCTACCCACTTGGTAGGATATTTCTGAGGTGGGGCCCGCATGAGCCCCGCAGTGTCTTTCCTTCTATGTAACGCAGCCGCAACCCCCATTTTTAATGAAATTCAAACCTTACGTTTATTTTGTTTAAGAAATGCCTCATTATATTGGGCGGTTAAATCGTTACAAATAATTTCTTGAATTAATTGTTCGTTTCTTATCTTTGGAATTTCAAATTCTTATATTGATAATAAAATAAGGGATGGACTTATTTTATTATTATTGGGTTTGTGTTATGTTAAGATTTTGGTAGAAAAATAGAAGATTCTTCATTTTTCGATGAAGAACACAAAGAACGCACCACCGCCAACGAAGAACGCCATCATCCGACGGCGGATGACGGCGAGAGATGCCTTCCTCGGAGATCACCTAACGCCAACGACATTCCTTCCGCGGAGAACCTTTTCTTTTGCGACGATCCTCTTCTTCCGCGGCGATCCTCTCCTTCCGCGATGGTGAATTCCGCGATGAACGCTCGTTCGAAGACAACATTGAGGTAGGGATTTATTTTATTTGTTAGTTCGTGAAATCTTCTGTCGCTTCTTCTTTTCATTGAACCGCCTGTTATCGTGATAACGGGAGGAGGTCGGACCGCACGAACACGGCCAACACTCCTCCCCTTTCTGGTTGTTGATATTGTTGCGGTGAGCAAGGCAACGCGGTGCCGAAGCACCGCACGGAATTTTCATAAGGAAAGGGGGAGAAGCGCAGTGCCGTTGAAGACGATCCGAAGACGCGGCGTTGGCGCGTCGCGCCGTTGAAAACGAACCAAAGATGCGGTGTCGTCGCACTTCTCTAGAGAACTACTAAAGCACCATGTTCGGTGCGGGACAGCAGCGAAGGGGCGCGGACCCGTCGCGCGGCGCCGGGCGAACCATGGTCGCGGCCGGTTCCGGGCCGCGGCGGAGCAGCGGAACCGGCTGCCGGGCCGGGCTACCGGCGTTGGAGCAAGGGGACCGGCCTAGCCGGTCCAGTGGCGGCAGAAGCCGGCAGGCCGGAGCGGGCCGGCCGGACCATGGAAGAATCGAGGGTTCAAAACCCCCGGCCGCGCCGGACTTGAGTGGCCCCATTAAGGGGTCGTGGTTACTACACGCGGGGTCAGTGCCCCCCGCATCCGAAACAGCTCGGCCGTTCGGCCGAGCCCCTAACCAGCGCGCCGCGCGCCGGGAGGCTGCCCTGGCCGGTCCTCCAAACTGGGCCGCCCGGCCGGGCCGCACCCTGCCGGGCCGCGTCCAGGCCGGTCCGGGCCGCACCAGCTGGGTCGGGCCGCGCCCAAGTGGGCCAGACCTGGACCCGGTTCGGGTCGACCCATTTCGGGCTGACCTTGGGGGTTTCAGGCCGGGTCGGACCGGGCCCGAACACCTTAATACAAAACCTCTTTCGGTCAGTTACCCATAACGTGAGTTACGGGCCTCCGATCGACGCACCATTATTTGCGATGCGATCCTTGGATCGAGATAGTCATTTCCGTATATCGCACTCCAGGTTTCGGAGAACTTTGGGTTCGGCCAGGTTGGTTTGTACATGAAACCAGCCGGGACCACGGAGCGGAAACGCTTATATCTTGAGCACCGTACGTATGATTGACGTGCCGTTGACATTTTTGGTTTCCCTTTGAGGAGACGGAACTTTTGGCATACTTCGCCCGAGGTTTGGACGCAGTTGGAGTATGGCCGGGTTAGATTGTACCCGAAATCCAATCGGGCCCACGGAACGGAAAAGCTGATATCTTTCAGGCTAGACGTCTGTTTGACGAACCGTCAGTGACGTTGGGGATCACGTTGAGAGCGGTCCCTATGAGTATACCCTTTGAGTGTTCGGGGTACTGTTGAGATACGGCCGGGTTGGTTCGCACACGAAACCAACCGAGCCCCTGGGACGAAAAAGCTAATAACTCACACACCGGGCATCCAATTGACGCGCCGTCTGTTGCGTTGAGACCCCTATGACGAGGCGGTCCTTTGAGTTACTTCATTGTGGGACTTGTGATCCTTGGAGTATCGACCTGTAGCTAGTGGAGAAGAACCTCCCGCAGACGAGCATACAGAGTACAGATACCGTATAGATGGCTGTGACCGATGTCTGCTTGTCTGATTCGATTCCGAGTGACTAGCATAGCCAAGTGGGGAGAAAAAATTTGTGAGGTGGTAGACCAATGGCGGAGGAGCACTACATTTTGAGGTGTCATACCTGCGGTACTTGACAGGATGAGTACCTCTGTAGGCTTTGATGGGGAGCACTACTATGTGAGGTGGCATACCCATAATGGTGGTGCACTACTATGTGAGGTGGGAGACCCGCGTTACTCGATAGGAGGAGTACCTCAGTAGTCTTAGGTTAGTGAGCAGTACCTCAGTGTTGTGACAAGATCACTGTACACTCCAGAGATAGGCTCATCAGCAGTTATAGATTCGATAATGAAAATCCTAGTTTCAGCTAAGTCTATTACCTTTTTGATTACCTCATGATTGAGATGGGTCACTTGATAACATAGGTATATGTATGGGAATATACCTGGGTAGTGTTTATCCATTGATTTCTTAATCTTTGTGTTTCCTCATGATTGAGATGGGTTACTTGATAACATATGCATATGTATGGGCATATACCTATGTTGAGGTTATCTGTTTAGATCTCCATTGTGGTTATCCATGTTGGATTTAGTGAGACCTTGAGGGTATCGGGGTCCCTAATGAGTATCATTATACTCACCCTGCACGGCCTATGCCCACACCTCATTGTGTTGGTTGCAGATGACGGGCAGTGCTGACAGAGGCCGAGTGTTCGCGGACTGGAGGGTACCCGGAGGTGGACCTCGCGATGAGTCAGTATCAGGAGGTGGACTTCACGGCGAGATGATACTCGGAGGAGGTTGATGGGAAAGAGCGTTGTGGAGGCTATCTGTACCTACCCTTCAGGTAGGATCCGTGGTGGATGATCCAGGAGCTGCGCTCTTTGTACCTACCCTATAGGTAGGATCCGAGGAGGAAGAACAGGAGCTACTTCCTTTCTTCCAGCTTTTTTCTTTTCTGTTGTAATTTCATTTAGTTATAGTTGTACTTTCAGTTGAGTTTGTATTCTGGCCCATTCACTTTTCAGCACTTTTTTTGTACTTATTGTTTTACTTCCGCTTGTACTCTGTGGTGTTTAGTTTACTTTTTTATAGGCAATGCGTTCCTATTTATCGGGATTTACGCCTTTGGTGCTAGTCACCATCCCCTGGCCTATGGAAGGCGGGATTGGGGTTGTCACGACACGGGCCCTGAGGATAGGTCGTGACAAATAGGTATCAGAGGAGTCGGTTCTACCACATAACTAATAACTCTGATATTTTCATTCTGTGAAGCGATAGTGTTATGAGTACCGAGTGTGGTTTATTGTTCAGGGAGTCCTGTGTTGGTGCGGGCGGTCGACGTATCCATACACCAGGACCCTGACAACTGATTTCTGACTTTGTGCACGAAAACACTGATTGCGTGTGTGTTTCCAGAAGTTTTTAAAAGTCATCTCAAACCAGGCCAGCTCAACAGGTATAAATCGTTTGACCATGTCATGTTTGTTTCTTTCAGGATGCCTCCCCGCGGACGACCAGCTAGTGCCCCGAGAGTTTTTTGTATTGACAGCTTCCGAGCGACGTGGCCTTAGTACAGGGCCCGATACCAGTTGAGGCACCAGTGGTACTACTACCCATTGGGCCACCGATACCACTAGCCCCAGCAGTAGAGGGTGCATGTCGCTTGAGCGCACTCCATGAGTTCCAGCGCCAGAGGCCACCCAGGATCAGGGGAGAGACGGACCCGCTGGCGGCTGAGGATTGGATCGAGGTTGTGGTGAGAGTCTTCAGGCTAGTGGGGATGCCAGCACACTTTATGGTGATCTGTGCTGCCATCCTTTTTCAGGAAGCAGCTGGCAGATGGTGGAGCCTGATGCTCCAGATTCATGATGAGGCGACACTTCTTTGGTAAGACTTCGAGAGCCTGTTCCGGACAGAGTTTGTACCAGCCACCCTTCGAGCGGTGTGTATACAGTAGATACTTCAGCTGCGGCGGGGCAGCATGACAGTGGAAAAGTGTTCACCGAGGTTCACATACCTCTCATGCTACTCCACAGATATGGTACGAGACCTGTTCTTCAGGGCCCGAACCTTCGAGCAGGGGCTCAGGCGAGAGATTAGAGCTTCTGTTGTTTCTCACAGCATTCTGATGCAGACAGGGGTGCTGGACCGAGCCATCTTAGTGGAGAGTTTCCATGCTGAGCATTCTCCCGCAGAATGACCCACCACTAGCCGGAATGCGGGAGAGTATTCTGTATTAGTGAGTAGACAGATGATGAAAAAGTCCAAGAGGACCAGACCTACAGGTGGTCGACCGCATGACTCAGGGTCGGTAGTGCGAGGCACCAATGGGATTGACAGAGCCAGAACATCCATGCAGTGTTACACCTGTGGTGGTATTGGTCACATGGCACGTGACTGTTCGACCCTCCATGCAGATGACCAGCAGTTAAATGAAGAACCTCCCAGGCATAAGAAGAGGTTCGATCAAAGCAGACCGCTAGGAGCTGGTCGTGCAGTTGGTGGTGGACGACGCTTCAAGGTGTTTCCACCACCACCACCAGGAGGTCCACCCCGACCGCAGGGAACAGGTGTACATGGGAGAGCTCAGCTTCAGGCAGCAGAATCTTATGACTACGGAGCTCCGAAAGCAAGTGGACAGGAGCGGAACTAGTGGTTTCCTTTTATTCTTTGTATATCTAGTTCCATGTTGTTGTTGTTGTTACATTTGTGTCTTTGTACCATGAGATTCAATAATATAAATACACTTATCTTTGTGAAATTAGCTTCCTTCCTTTTTTAGTACTAAGAGGTTCCGGTTTAAACTGTTGACTTGACCCTCACTTTTGAGATTCCTACTGGAAGAGACCCAGTGACCTCACGCTGATGCTGACAGTGTGACTCAACCCTTAGAGGCGAGAGTGGCGGTTGGATCTCTTGGTAGTAACGTTGAGGCCATACGACGTCGTCCATGGAATGAGTACATCATTCATATCTGGATTGACTTTATTAGGCAAAGAACGTGGTTCATCCAGTGGATGAGACCCGATTTCTCTTATCGGCAAAGAAAAAATCTTAGCAGCTCTTGTGGGACCAGAGAAGGTCCAGGTCATCCAAGAGAGGATGAGGACAGCTCAGAGCCGAAAAAAGCCTTATGTTGACAGGAGGCAGAGACCACTAGAGTTCGAGGATGGAGACCACGTTTTCATACGGGTCTCTACTCGATGTGGAATTACGGAGACGTGGCCGAGGCGTCAAGTTATCTGCAAGGTTCAACAGATCATTCTAGATCCTTAGCAGGGTAGGCGAGGTGGTTTACCGCATGACCCATCCACCTTAGTTGTACCGGGTGTATGACGACTTCCATGTATCTCAAATGAGGAGATACGTGCTCGACCCTTCACATATCATCGAACATGGGAAGCTGGACTTGGGCGATAGGGTGACATTCTCAGAGGTTTTAGTGGGGACCGAGGATCAACAAGAGCAGATCCTACGAGGACGATCAATTCCTTGGGTGAACTTTCATTGGAAGTACGGGAATCTCCAGGTAAGCACTTGGGAGTGGGAGGCTGAGATGCATGCTCAATACCCACTTTTGATTCCCTAGTTTTTGATGTATATTTAGGGGTATGTAAATTTCTGAGGTGGGAGTGATGTAAAGACCCGTAAAATTCAAGGAAATTATTTTCTAAATTTTCTTTGGGATTTAAAAGAACGTATATTCTGACGAAATCTGATTCCGAGGCCCGGTGTGCCCAGAATCAATTTCCGAAGTTTAGCTCAGGTACGTTCAGTGAATGAACGAGCCGGTTTTTCTTACTTTTAAACCAGTGCTCGGAATCGAATTCTGAGGGCACCGATGTAATCTCAGTGCCAGTTTTTGTTTAGAAACACATTTTCCAGAGTTGCGTTTACTCGGGTGTGATTTTTAATTTTTGGGGTTAAGTTAAGGAATAAAATAAAAGTGGTGCGACACTTTATTTTATTTCACTTAAAGAGTCTTATCCTAAGTTAAGAGGATAAGGTGGGACCCACCATATCCTACCCACTTCATATGATATTTGTGAGTTGGGGCCTATAGGATCCCCACTGTTTCATTCCTTCAAAGTAACGCACCTGCAACCCCCCTTTATAATGAAATTCAAACCTTACGTTTATTTTGGTTAAGAAACGCCTCACTAAATTCGGCAGTTAAATATTTACAATTAATTACTTGAATTAATAGTTCGTTTCTTATCTTTTGAATTTCAAATTCTTATGTTGATAATAAAATAAGGGATGGACTTATTTTATTTTGGTTGGGATTGTCTTGTGTTAGGATTTTGGGAGAAAAAGAGAAGATTCTTCGTTCTTCGACAAAGAACACGAAGAACGAACCACTGCCAATGAAGAACGCCAACCTCTGTTGGCGGACGACGGCGATAGACGCCTTCCTCGGAGATCACCGAACACCAACGACGTTCCATCTGCGTCGAACCTTTTCTTCCATGGTGATCATCTTCTTCCACGGTGATCCTCTCCTTTCACGACAGTTAATTCCTCAACGAACACTCGTTCGACGACAACGTTGAGGTTGGGATTTATTTTATTTGTTAGTTCGTGAAATCTTCCATCGCTTCTCCTTTTCTTTGAGCCGCCTGTTATCATGATAATGGGAGGAGGTCGGACCACACGAACACGGCCGACAATCCTCCCATTTCTGTTTGTTGATATTGTTGTGACGAGAAAGGCAACGCGGTGCCGAAGCACCGCGCGGAATTTTGATAAGGAAAGTGGGAGAAGCGCGGCGTCGTCACGCCGCGCCGTTGAAGATGAACCGAAGACGCGACGTCATCGCGTCGCGCCGTTGAAAACGAACCAAAGATTTGGCGACGTTGCGCCGCTCCATAGAACTACTAAAGAATTTTGGCCAGAGCGGGGCCGCAGCGAAGGCGCGCGGTGCCGTCGTGCCGCGCCAGATGAACCAAGGCTATGGTCGGTTCATGGCTGCAGCGGAACCGGCGGCCGGGCCGGGCCACCGGCATCAGAGTAAGGGGACCGGCCTAGCCAGTCCCGTGGTGGCAGAAGCCGGCCAACCAATGCAGGCCGGCTGGACCGTGGAAGAACTGGGGGTTCGATACCCCCGGCCGCGCCAGACCGTGTAAGGGAAGCTTCGACGATTTTATAACGGCAGAAAATAATTGCACTGTCCATATAAGTTTAAAAAGACATTCTTACCTTAAATTTGTGGAAAAGGTTAAAAAGTACCTAGTTTGGAAAATGACGGAAATATTACTTCCAAAACACATAAGGGTATAATTGAATTTAACCCATTTTCTAGTAAATAGTAAAAATGTTTTTAAATAAATTTTTAAGGAACATGAATGTGGATGATAAAGAGATCCTAGTAGATAGTTACGTACAAACAACCTCGGATAATGAAGAGATTGTGAAATAAACCCTTACCATGTACTTTTCCTTATTTGGGATAGGTTAACCTCCTGTATAATGGTGAAATAATTGTAATTAAATTATACAAGAATCATATACATTAATATGATATCATATACGATCTTTTAACATTTTTTTGTTAATAATATCTTAGTATTATCGTCATTTCGGGTGTTAACTTACTCGTTTTCTTTTAAATGTTTTGTTACGTATGTCGTGGTTGTCATGGATAGGATGTATATTATTCATATCCAGAATGATATCAAGTCCATAAGCATTAATATTAAATCATAAAATGATAATTATATATGAATGGATACGATGGAGAATGAATCTCATCGCGCTCGTGGAGACGGTAGTCCGTACGTACGCACAAGCGACAATATATATCTTTTGATATTAATATAATATATAATTGGATGGTATATCATATATACAGAATAATTATCATGTTATATTTATTATTTACATGAATTATACATCATTATTATACCCATCCAAATAATAATGTTTTGAATAACAATTACACCACGACGTGGAGACGGTAAACCGTAAGTACGCACGTATGGTGACATTTCATTAAAAGGATGGATATAATACTGAAATATGGTAGTAACATGTTTATAAGAACATAAAAATATATATAATATACGGGATTTATTATTTTAGAATGGTAATAAAAATGAACGAAGAAGTGGGAGAAGAAAGGAACTTGAAAAATGGTGGTGAAATCATTACCTCTTCTTTGGGTTCTTATTTTTGATTGGATCAAAAGGGCTCCTTAGGTTGGCTTTATGACTAAAGTGATGCATGTAGGATGAAGTTAGGGAAGTTGAGAGTGTATTTGGGCAGGGGTTGGCCGAACCAAATGGCTCTAAATGTGTGAATTAGTGAGAAGGGGGAGTGCCCTTTTATAAGAAGGGTGAGGGGCACCTTTGGAAAAGCTAGAAATATTATTTTATAATAAATTTATATTCAGTTTCTAATGGCTCCAAGGTGTATTATTTAAAGTTTACGGTGGGGATGGTTAGAAAACCACTCAACCAATAGAATTTAGACAGGTTTGGGTCACTATATTAACCTTATCTTTATGTATTAACTCTTAGTTAATTAGTGTCACTTTTACAATGTCTCGTTGTATTTTTATATTATATGGTTAATAAACATACTATATACATCCAAGACACCCCCAAGTGGTCCATTAATGATGAACCTATCATGATATAAGTCTCTTGGACGATCATTAGATATTTACGAATTTAATATCAATTAATAATATAATATTTGTTTTAAAAACTCTTTTATGTCAATTTTGACACTATTCAATAATTGATTTTTGAAAAACTCATAACAGAATGATTACTTCGAAAACAGTAAATTAAATCGATCCTAAAATTCCATATTAACCTAGAAAATTATTTTTATTTATAAAATGACTCAAATTAAATTTAATTGGGAATTTATAATATTAATTATTCTATTTTTTCACTATTATGGTAATTACTGCATCACCATTATGTCATAAATAAATTAAATTATTTAATGTCTAAAAATTATAAATAAAATAAAATTATGTAGTAAATCCTTTTATATTTATAATGAATAATTATAGTCGAAAATCCTACATATATAACCATATGTAAAAATTTTGTTTTTAAACGATATATGCTTATGTCATTTTTGTATTCATTTAAACTAAATTAAAATAAAGTGTCCCTATCACTTACAAGTGGCTCCATGAGGTCCCAAAATCGTCCCAATGATGCCAATGGTCGGACATGTATCGACAAATAAGGTTATGAAACATTTTAGGGTAAATTGTTTTTATTATAATATTATTTTTTAACCCTTATTTACCAGATTTACTCTTTAACCATGGTAAATAAAATATTTACCTAAGTAATTATTCCAAATGTCTAAAAATAAAAGTTACCTATTTACACAATTTGAAAATCCTGATACCAAATATGGAATAAATTTTTCCAAATTCAAAACATTGAAGTGGCAGAAATTAATTTAAAATTAATTCATGTTGTTAAAACAAAAAGCGTGTTTTTAAGAGATAATAACTATCAAAAGTTTGACACTTGTTTATGTCCGGTTTAATTGTGAAATTTTTCCCAATGACCAATATTGTATTAAATGGCAAAAATATATTCTAAATATACTTTAAAAACACTCAAATTCATAATTTATCACTACCAATTATTTTTATTAAAAAATTGTTTTTAATTAAAATTTAGTAATTTTCACTATTCATCAAAATATAAAAGTTATCCGAAAGGTACAAAAATTTCACCCTAGTCAAAATTCGATATTCCGAATCCAAAAATGAAGTCCATTTTGAGAGATAAAATTTTTAAAATTTCAAAAAGTAGGTATTACTATTCATAATGGCTACTTTGATTGGTTGTGGTGTGTGTTAGAACTCGAAGTTGTGTAAAACAAACACTACTATATTATTCAAAGAGAAATGTACCATGGAAGATTGGGGTTTCACATTGTAAATTTTTAATGTCCCCATTCTATAGAATAAATTTATTTATTCAAATTTAATATATAAAAGTTTAAAATATTGGATTTAAAAAGGGTTCACTATTAAAGTTGGTAAAAGTGCATTTTTTAAAAATAATTCGTTTATCAGAAAAAATGAATTTTGTTATTAAATTATGTATAAGAAACTCATAATATGGATTCTAAAATTATAAGGATTATATAAGGTTCAAAATTTAGTTAATACTCTTCATAACCTCTTTTGAACGGCTTGTTTAGTAAGTCATAGTGCTCTTGAACTCGGTGTTACGTGTAGTGCAAGTTATTGAATTGTTTTGAAGAAGTACATACTATGAAATCATGGGGTGTTACATAAGTAGTTGTTCAAAGGGTCCAAAAATTGATTATAATATTAAAATCAGTAATTTTGAAATAAATGAATATTTTCATTAAAAATTAAATTTCATATATATATAATATTAATTTATTAATATAAATTCCATTTATTATATTAACACATCAATAATTATTATGGTGGGTTTTTGATGATTTTTTAATAATTGTTTTATGGAAATCATAACAAATAGTATTTTACAATATTTTCCAATATAAGATGAATAATTTATTTTATAGAGATGTGGATGATGTATGAAAAAATTATTTGAAAAAAAATGAACGATTTTCTATATATATTCTCAATAATCAATACTTTTGATATTCTTGAGCTCATATAATTATCAAATTAATATAAAAAACAAAACACCCATCTCTCCTACTTATATATAACACCCCTCACAATCCCATATCCTCAATCTTTCTAAAACATTGAGAATGAAAAATTTTTATTTAATACTCTCCTACCCATTCTACCCACATAAATGTACATCTAACCCAATGAAAATATTAACTCCATGTTCTATAAGTCATTCTTCATGGATGTGATATAATATCGGTAACATTTTCAAACTACCAAATTTTATTTTATTTCTTTGTATAACTTCTCATAAATTAATTCTTATAAAATATCATAATAACTTCATTGTAATATATATAATGGAATTTTATATTTCTCAATAAATATACTATGCACACCTATTTTCTCAACTCCTCTAATTCATATTAAATGAAATTATTGTCTATATTATGTCGGTAAACCACCTTTGTGTATGATTAGATTTTATTTTAGAATAATTATTACATGGAAGGTTTAAATTAATTTATAAATGTTTCTAATTAACTAATTGTGTATATTATATATTTTTTTACAATATGGACATAGAAATGAAAGATAAATAGAAACTAGTTTATGATAGTCTGAGAATCCTTCATAATAAACTAAATATTTATCATTAATGTTTTATTATATGAATCATACAAATATCAGAAATAATTATACATGGTACTATTTAAACATATATAAGATCATTAATACAATTATATTTCACTTCTTTAGTATCATTCAAAATTCAATGGAGCATACATAATTATACATAATTAAACCTAACATTAAACCATGAAATAAATGCTTCTAAAATAATGAAAATGACCAATATAACTAACCAAAATATCTCTATATGAATTTATAAATATTATAATAAAAATTATATATATTTAAGAGGGTTTTAATTATAAAATTAATTAATGTACTTTTATTATCTTGGATATTAATTTCTTTTTTAAAAACTCATTTAGACATAAGTTAAGGGATATCTTAGAACCTATGTATTTCATTTGTGTTACACATTCACTCTCCTTACCTTAATTAATCTCTTCATTATTATTTTATGAATATCCAATATAATTTATATATAATCCCACCATATATATAAATCTCAATCCCTCTTTATTTTATGGGATAATATATGTTTTTAATGGATCAATTATTAATTCATCTCAATAAGAAAACCTAATAAAATGGAACATCACTATTTCTTAACGATTTTCTATTAAAATCCAAAATATGTTTTATGAAACACATATTTTATTAAATAAAAAATTTTTATTAAAAAAATATTTTATTTCATATTCTTTTTTGTGGAAAATATTATTTTTATTCTGTTTAATGAATCTTTTTTATATTCACTATAACTCCTCTAAATATACAAATTTTCAAAAATGAGATGAAAAATATTATTCATATATCCAATTTATATGGACATCATAATTCATTCTATTTTATTATATTAAAATTATTATTGCCTAAGATTGATTTCATCCTTTATTTCACTGACACCATTATGATACACTCATTGTTTATGTTTTATAACATATTTATGAAAACCATTTCATCCATCTATAATCATTATGTTTATTTCATGTGTTTGATTATTTTGATGGAACACGTATCCATGTACATGTTATGATGGGGGTCCAAGATATCACTCCAATTCATTGGGAATGTTTTATTATCAAGATACATTTCTTATTAGATTATAGAGTAAATATAATCCATTATAGGACTTTTCCACCAAGTGATATTGTTATAGTACTTAGCCATTAATCAGGATTATGCCATTTTGTCTATTTAATCAGCATTGCAATATTTACATGATATTTTGATTCCATATCCTATATTTTATTTCTCCAAATATTTATTCATGATCCATTCCATTTATGTTATCATTATTTGACTTCAAAGCCATGTGTTATATTTCATTTCCAATTTTATCCCCTCGCTATAATTTTTAGCTCCCTCCTTTTTTCCATGAACTCCACATGTTATCTATGAATTTTTATGTAATAAAATGTATTTATGAGTTTATTAAACATATTACAAAAACAATTCTCTTATATTCATGTTTTATAATTATGTACATATTCATTCAAACCCACTAGGAATTTCAATCTTTTTTGTCTTTAATTGATAATTACACATAAAATATTATAGTAATATGTGTAAAAGTATTGGGTCGCAAAATCAAGACATTTAAAAAATTGATCATTATTCTATACATCATCAATTGAAATTAAAAACGGCTAAAATACCAAAGAGAACATTCATTATAATATATTAACACATGGAATTTATAATTATACTATTTTATCTAAATAATTATCCTATTATCATATCATATTTAATGAATGAAGCCTTTATATACTACCTTGACTAGTTTTTTGTGTCCTTTATATATTATATGAATTTAAATTCAAAGTGAAATGAATAAAATAGAGGTCATTTGATGATTGTTCTAAGGACCCTAATTAAGGATAATACTTATGAAATATTTACTATGTGTGTGTTCTGGCTTCAAAAAGAAACACTCTTGTGTCATATAATCTCATGTGAGTGTATATGGGTAGATCCTTCAATAAAAGAAGTTATTGAATGTTGGCGCAGACCAACCACTATGAGTAAGATCTAATGTTTTATTAATTTTGATGGATATTATCAGTGTATTATGGATAATTTATAAATAATGCCGCATCCACTATCCATGTTATCTTTGATTGGATACAATTTTTTTGGACAGTTTTATGTGAATTGAATTTCAAGGAACTGAAGATAACGCTTTTCAATGAACTTTTGATAATGATACCCTAAAGGTGATAACAGTTTTAAATATATATTGACTCATAAATGAGGGGGTTGGGATGTTTTATTTTGTAGAATGATATTTTTATATATTATAACTCACAGAAATTTATGGTCCATGGGAAAAATTACCCAAATTAATATTTGGAGTAATCCTTGATAATTTTTAAAATAAATATATATAGTTAATATATTTATTTAGGACTATTATATATATATATACAATCTAAAAAAATTTTAAGTAAATTTTCATATATAAAGAGATGAATATGTGTCGGAGAAGATGATTGGACTGATCAATGATTGTGATTGTTCAATACCTCACAACCTTGGGAATGAAAAATATTGGTAGATGATACGAGTTGAAAGGATCATGCTATCATATCTATGATGATTATTAAAAAAGATCCATTATTTTTTTATTTTAAATTCATTTATCATGAAATCATAAATGAAGGTGAAAAATGTATTTGTCAAATAATAGTTCAATAATCAATCCATGTGATGATTAAAGAGGCACAGAAGGAATACATAGAGCTATAGAAGAAGTTGGGTATTTTTCCTACATTTAACATTGATTTTCAATGAAATATAAGTTTAATAAACCATGTATGTGTTACATCCATATGAAATTTGTATGAGGATCTATTGGATGAAGTATATAGTTTATCATTTTCAATTCATCATAGTAGTACAATCATTATTTAAATTATTGAAGGCATGAAAAAAGAAGAGTTATATTGATGTTTATGTAACTCGGTGCTAGGTATGTTAGTAAATTAATGTAAATAGATAGATTAATAATGATAGGTTACAACAATTACCCTCACCAAAATTGAAATGGGAAAACATCACCATGCATTTTGACATCAAACTCAAAAAAAGATCAAAAGGGAATAATTCTTCATGGGGATTAGTCAACTAACAAATGATGTCAAAAATATTTATTTCAATTATAGAAGATTTAACGATAGATCAACTTTCTAGAAATAATTTTAAGGAAGAGTAAAGGTTGAATTGAGTAACAAGTTCTATTATGTCTTATTGGGATCTGATTAATACCTCAAATTTAAGGAATTTTATTCAGTAGGTGCTCAATACTAAATTTATATTTAGAAAAATTTATCACCCTATGATAAATGGTTAGTATGAGATAATTGTTCAAACACTAGAGGATATATTGATATATTATTTTAGATATTTCATTGTTTTAATCAACACCTCCACTTGTTGAGATATCTTATAATAATAGATTTCAATTTTGATTTCATATGGATCCATAGAAATCCCAATGTGGAAGGATATGTAGAACTAGAACATGCTGGGATGATGTTGGAGAAAGAAAAATATTGGGAAATGAGCTAGCATAGGATGTTATATAGAATGTAATAACCATTCAACATCAAATCAGGGAATAATATAATCGATATAAAAGTTAAGCTGAAAATCATCGATGTGATCTAAACGGTAAAGTTTATGATAATTTTTTTCTATGAGTATCATCATAAAAAACGTTATGAGCTTTGTAAAGGTAGGAAAATAGATTACATTGTATTCTACCCCATTAAAGGTTCATGATCGATAAGGCATGGTAGCGTATCACTTCAAACTTCTATCAAACCTCCCTGAAGTACATGATGTGTTTTATGTATCTCTCGTAAGTAAGTACATACCCAATCCATTTCATGTTGTACTTCCCTATAAATTGATTAAAAACATTGGTGCTCTATGATAGATGTATATTTGTCCTTAGGCCCCACTCCCTATATTCCAAAGGCTTCCGACTAGTAGTCGGGTACTATCATATGATTTTTGGTAATTAATTACCTTTTGTGATAATAATAATAATATTTGTCATATACTACCATTACTATTTAATAAATGAATAATATCAGTAGAATAAATAATAATATATATAAATAATGATCCAAAATAAACAAATTCATATATATCAGATAGAGTATACAAATTCCATATTAGTCGTCCAATACATCAATGATCTCCCAGTGTCTGATCAAATAATTGTCTTATCAAAATCCAACAAAGAATCTCTAGATCATTGAATGGAACCGCGATGAAAATATTCCATCCATCATATCTGTTAATGGGGAATCCATTAATTTTATGTTCTAGACCATGATTCTAAACTCTTATCTCAATTAATGTCCTTAATGTTTGAACATTCTCTGAGGGCTTGTGTAGTGTGTGATTTTAAAGACAGTATGACACCTGTAATGCCCCAAACCTAGTTACCCAGAGTCAGTTCATTATCACATAACATTGGCATGATCAGAATGAAATCAAGTCTTGAAGGACTGATCAGTTTAGTATCATTGGAAACAAGATCCATAAATAAGTTAAACATTACAACTTGAAAAATAATACTACAAGAATATATTTTTCATTAGAAACATCCAAGACTCCTAAATTATACCTCCAAGTCACTAATAACTATGTTCTTCATATCCTAGAAAAATGAAACATAATAAAGGGGTGAGCTCAAATGCTCAGTAAGGGTAAGAAATATAGGTGAAGATAACATAAATATTAAGCATGTAGAATAATTTAAACCACATGCCTTTACCAATAATAAACATGAATAATTTTATGCAAGGAATATAAGCTGAGTAAATAATGCCATAATAAAACATAATCATGGGTATTATACTAGAAAAATGACCACAGGAACCATCAATATTATTTTCATAATGAGGAAATGTATAATGTCAGACATTCTGAAACATTTTTTCACTGCCTCGGCCAAGACGTCTAAAAATAATTAAGGCCTCGGCCAGAACCATATATTAAAATTGGGAAAGGGCCTTATCCAATTCCACGTCTACTTGTCTCACGAGACCTAACGATGCATCACTATGCTATAGCGGGCTCCACCATTCCCTTACTAAGTCTATTACATTCATCATATGAAAAAGGTTGAAATATAACATTTAAATTCTAATAAAAAATAGCATATGAAATGTCAAAACATTAACCATAAACCATGAATGATATAAAAATAGAACATCCACAGTCAAACATATCACAAACCCTTAAATACAATATGGATGTTTTTTATCATAATAAATCAACTTCAAATAAACATAATATCCATCAAAGGATGTTGAAATAGATGAAATCAAAACACTTTTTAGAGAAACATCTCTTCCTATTTTGAAATCATTTAAGAGTCAAATAATTATAAAGGAAACATTTATTTTCAAAATATTCATATAAGATTGTAATGGAAGCATTGATGTTGTTATAATGGCAGAAAATAGCTGCACCCGCCACATAAGTTAAAAAAACATTCTTACCATAAATTTGTTGAAAATGTCAAATAGTACCCTGTTTGGAAAATGATGTAAAGATTCCATTAAAACACATAAGGGTATAAATGACTTTAAAACATTGTCTAGTAAATATTAAAAATTTCTTCAACGAAATTTTAAAGAAACATGGATGTGGATGATAAAGAGGTCCCAGTTGATACTTACGTAATAAAAATCTCAGATAATAATGATATTGTGAAATTAACCCTTACCAATTAGGTAACATACGAAACATAAAACCTATGAAAGAAGTATCATACAATGAATATGTAATTACAAATAAGTTAAAGTTTATTACACAAATAATACAATTATGTTTAGTATATACACCACACAAAAGGTAATAGTCGCAATATGGCATGAATCTCATGGGAATAAGGAGTGAGATGAAAACCCCTTACCTTGTACTTTTCCTTGGTTGAGGGTAAGTTAACCTCCTGTATAATGGTGAAATAATTGTTATTAAATTATTCATGAATCATAAACATTAATATGATATCATATATGATCTTCAAATATTTCCTTTTAGTATTATCATTGTTTCGGTGGTAACTAATTTTTCTCCTTTATATTCTTGGTTACGTAAGTAATGTTTGATATGAATAGGATATAATTGATTTATATACAGAATGATATTATTTCATTAAACATTATTTTTAACCATCAAATTAAAATTATTCTTTAATGAATATGATGGGGAAATGAATCTCATCGCGTTTGTGGAAATGGTAATCTATAAGTAAGCACGAATGCTGCTTCCATTTCATTTTTCATTTTAAAAGGAATCAAAACCAAATGATACACATGTATATTACTATTCTAGTATAATATTATAACTTATATATGTTACCTACGTTCATTAACAGCATCCCTTATATGTTCCATGTATGGTATGGATGAGTCATATCACTTTGAGGGGGTGGTAGTCCGCACTTCCTCAAATGAAATTATCGTATATATATACAATATGAAATGAATAATGGTATGCTATAAAATGGACTTACAGAAGCTTATATATAAAATATATATCATGAATATCATATTTAATTATAGTTCCATCATAATGGCCACCATGAGAGGCAGTAGGAGATAATTGAATAATCATCATTTTGTGAGGCGTTTGGTTTCCATCCACAGAAACATTATGTTCTTCACCCATTAGATGGAGGTTTGTGTAAGTGTAGTTCGATTACCTCTCATAAAAATATCCTACTATATTTTGTATACTTTTTTTTGTTACAAAAGAAAGTAATAAAAATAGTGTAGGGGTTGGAGATGTAAAATAAAAGAAAAGAACTTAAGATAAATCGTTACCTTTAATTTGGGTAACTCTCTTTGGTTTGAAACAAAAGGACTCTTGAAGTTCCTTATGCCTATGTTAAGGCTTCTATCAGCAGGAGTGAGATGTAGGGAGATTAATTTAGTAGAGTTTAGACAATCCAAAAGGCTTGAGAGGTGTGAGGAATTGGTTAGAAGTGGTGTCCTTTTAAAAGGGGTGGGGAGAGGGTCTCTTTAGGAATGATTGAAAATATTATTTTATTATATAATGATATTTCTTTTATAAGGATCCAAAACTCATAAAATTTTAATATAATATGACTCATGATCGAAATGAAATCATCCAATAAGAATTGGATAGGTTTTGGGTATTACTTTAGTCTTTATATTATTATTTTTTAAATCATTTATTAATGAGGTAAACAATGAGTCATTATTGTGTCATAAATAATTTAGTTTATTAGATGTCTAAAAATTATGAAAAATTACCATGATGTAGGATATATTTTTATCTTTCTAATTAATATTTATAGTCGAAAATATAATATATATAACCCTATGTAAAAACTGCTTTGCTAAAAGATATATGCTTATGTCATTTTTGTATTTACATTAACATAATTAATATAATGTGTCATTATCACTTACAAGTGTCACCATGGGGTCCCAAAATAGACCCAAAGATGGCCATGGTCAGAAATGTATCAGAAAATAGGGTTAGGAAACCTGGTAGGGGAATTTAGTATTATTATAATTTTATTTTTTACCCATCTTTAACGGATTTACCCTTTAACCATGGTAAATAAAATATTTACCGAAATAATTATTCAATATGACTAAAAATAAAAGTTACCTATTTACAAAATTTGGACCTCCTAATTCTAAATATGGAATCAATTTTTCTAATTTCAAAACACACAAGTGGCAGAAACTAATTTAATGTTAATTCCAGTTGTCAAAACAAAAAGCTTATTTTTAACAAATAATAACTATCAAATGATTTACACTTTCTTATGTCCAGTCAAAATGTGGAATTATGTCCAATGAACAAAATTGGATTAAAAAGTAAAAATATAATCAAATAATACATTAAATCCACTCAAATTCATAATTTATCATTATTAATTATTTTGATTAAAAATGTTTTTTTAATTAAAATTTTATAATTTTCACTATTCGTCAAAATAAAAATGTTATCAAAAAAGTACGAAAAATACACCCTAAGCTAATTTCAGTAAAACGAATCAAAAAATAAAGTCTATTTTATCAAATTAAAAACATATAATTTGAATTTATTAATTTAAAATTAATTCCTATTGTCGAAACCAAAAATCATTTTTTTAAGAAATATTAATTATCAAAAGATGGATACTTGTTTATGTCCAATTTTAATGTGAAATTACATACAATTAATAGAATTGTATTAATTGGTAAAATTATAATATATTTATAATTACAAACCATTATAATGTATAATTTACCACTATAAATTATTTGGATTATAAAAGTCGTTTTCTGTTAAAATATAGTATTTTCACTATTCACCCAAATATGAAAGTTATCAGAAAAGCACCAAAAAATTAGTGAATCTAATTTCTTATGACCCAATTATAAATAATTCATTTATTTTTTCAATTTAAATATATAAAAGTTAATAATATTGGATTTAAAAAAAGTTCTCCATTAAAAGGCGGTAAAATTGCATTTTTTTAAAATACTTCTTTTATCTGAAAAAATGAATTTGTTCTTACATTCTGTATAATAAACTCCTAATATGGATTACAAAATTATAAGGATTATATAATGTTCAAAATTCAGTTAATAATATTTATAACTGCTTTTGAACGGCTATTTAGGTAAATCGTGGTGCGCAAAAACTCAGTGCTGCGTGTAGTGAAAGTTATTGGATTACGTTGAAAAAAACTAACCTACCATGAAATATTGGGATGTAACATTATTCCCTCCTTCAATAAATTGCGTCCTCTAAATTTTAAATTGTTCTTCTAAAATTTAAGGGTGATAATATAAAATTCATTTGGGAAAACCAACATCAGAATTCGGGTTAAAAAAATTTATTCTCAATTAGAGGAATAGGAAAATGAAAGGGTCATCACTAAATTATGATCCTGATTAGGAAAACATTGGTCACAATTAGAGACATATAATTTAAGGGAAAATGTAAATATTTATAGGTAATGATTGAGGTCATCGATCACAAACAAATGTAAAATAGAGGGCTATAAATTTATCAATCTATGATGATTTAAAATACAATCAGTTAATCAAAACATAAGGTATTAGGATAACACATTTTTGGTATTAGGATCCATTACCTAATGTTTAAGAATTTATAGAATAAGAGAAGAAAAAAATTTACTTGACAAGTAGACTTCCATCCTTTAACTAATTTCTACCACAAATTCCTCTTTCACTCTAAAAGATAATAGAACTAATAAAATATTCTATTTATCCTATTCTTATAGGGTTCCAAAAAAAATGAATTTATAATTCATCTACCAGTCCCCTAAAAAACTAAATTATTCAATCCAGGACATCACGTGGGTCAGTGGTAGATGTTACACCCTTGTCGCCCTTCGGTTGCGGGTTCAAGTCTCGCGGCCTTTCCAGATGGAATGAGATGCCGCCTGACCTCCAGGTTTTCCTTTTTATGGAAATCCAAAAATAATCTCAAACGAGACATATCCAAAATAATTCTTTCCAAACTCACAGTCCAATATTTATAGGGAAGTTAAACACAATGATGATCCTTTTTTCCACGTAATAACATGTGAAAACCATCATCATGTATTCTTTTAAAATAGTGGAACATCCTGAATTACCATAAAACCTTATTTATTACATCCATGCTCCCTTATTAATTATAGAATAATGGATATACTTATTCTATCCAAAAATGTAGTAAACTCAAATAATAATGGAATATACAAATCATTAATCAGTTTCAAAGTAGTCAAGAATATCCAATATAATTTATCAAAACCAAACATGTATTATTCCAAAATCACTATCTAAGTATAAAAACCATATTATGGTCTATCATTCTCTCAACCACATATTTTCCAAAAATTTAACCTGATATTGAGTCACTTTTCCTGGTTCCACACAATCTCAAGTCCTTAATGAAATAGTCCTGCATTACAATCCTTATATACTACATAATTATTATAACCAGCACAATGTTGATACAAAATTCAAATAACATAATTCTTTGATAACAACAAAATAAATATAATAATTTCTCTTCATTTATGGTAGTATCATAACATGATCATTGTCATAATAGCATCATTTGCGGTATACTCTGATGATTTGAACATTGGTTTGCATAGTGTCCCAACTTCTTACAGATGAAGCATTGTATATTTGAAACCTTTTTCTTACCCTTGTAGTCACGTACATGGAGTCCTTTTTATCCACACATATTACAAACTCCCATTCCCTTTAGGCAAGTTACATGGTGTTTCTTCTAGTTGTTATCACATTTGGGAAAATTCTTCTTTTCCCTTTTCCATTTATCCATATTTCTCTCTTCCATCCTTTTCTTCTGTTTCTTCCCTTCAAAGTCATAGGACTCAGAAAATTATTTAATTATCTTTTTAACACATGATATGATTTCTTCATATGTTGAGAATACATGCGAGACTATTTCCCTTCTAAATGTTTCTTAATACCATGAAAGATATGATCCATCTTACTCTTTGGATCATACGTATTAATGGAGTTCACATTCCTTCTACTGGGTACCATTTCTATACAATGGAGTACACTGGGTCATTTTATGAATTGCATTGAATAATTCCAAACTTGTAAATTACCTAACATAGATTTAAATGATTAGGAATATAATCCATAATCTTATAGATTATTTCATTGCGGAAGTATATACTCATAAACCCATCATAATGATATGTAAGGAAAATGAGAGTTATCCTAAGCATATCCACTGAGAGTGTCGTAACCATGAGTGCAGTAAGGCGTGTTTTCGTGCACTAGTTCCTATTCGATTCTGGCTCAAAGTGGTGTTTTCGGCTTTTACCCCTAGGTACATCTGTGCCAGAGCCGCCTCTACCTACTCGTATCTAGATAGGAATGTATTGAACAGAAAACTCCTAGGTTTCTACATTACCATTATTCTAGGATGTTCTTATATACAAATCCTCAAAGTCTATCTTAGGGCTATGTTCTCTAAGCAGACTTTATCTAAATCGAGTTTCCAAGGTTTGTACAATACTTCTCTGATACCAAATGTAACACCCTAACCCTAGTTACCCAGAGTCGGTTCATTATTACAAAACATTGGCATGATCACAACGAAATAACAAAACAATGTAAAATATTTATAAATAATGAAAAAATATTATAAATGATATTAACCATATTAATAATAAAATAATGTAAAATATTTATAAATAATATATAATGACAAAAAATTAATGATATTTTATTTTAAATTTAAAATAAATTTAGTCCAAAATTATGTATTATGTTGATTTCCATGGAATTTACTAGTATATAATTAAATAAAGGGTAACATGACATTAAAAAAAAATCCATTCCTAAAAGGAATCATGTGAGTAAATAAGTATAGGTGAAGGGCCCAAATTAGTTTTTTATAGAATATAATATTACATAAGATCAAAGAAGTAAAACATAAGATTCTAAAATCAACATAATTTTTATAACTAAATTATTTTTCATAATAAATACATCATTGTTTATGTTGAAGGATCAACAAATTTTTAAATCATTCTTATATCATAATTATGTCATAATAGATATGGTAATTAAAAAAATGCACTATAAAACTTGGTAAAAAATAATACATCTTATAAAATTCCAATATTTAAAAATAACATAATTTATACATTGTCCACCACGAAATTATCTTCATTTTAAGAAAATTGAAATTTAGAATATGATAAAAATTATTAAATACATGAACCCACAATGATAATAAAATATTGGAAATTATAATCATAAAATGATTTATATAAACAAAAATTCAATAATGCACCCTTTATGAATTTTAGATTAATATAGTTCTTTAAAAGTATTATATAATAGATAATCTTATATTTATGAAATAACTATAAATTTGATATCAAATATTTATTAGAATAATAAATTCTTTATTTTTTATCCTATTTTCTACCAACAATCCCCTCAAAAACTAAAAATATGTTCTAATTTTATGAACAAAATTTATGGTAGTCTTGGGAGGTGATTCAGCTTGTATGAATATTGTAGATACATTAATGGTCTTCAACATCTCCCCTTAATTATTTTTCTCAAGCTGTATTTATTTTTTTCATCCTCATATTTATGTATTGAAAATCTAAGTGTTGATACCTAAATTCAATGCTTCAAAAAATGATCCCCAAAAAAACACTTATAATACCTGATTATATATATTATCCTTTCAATATAAGATTCATAATTTGATTACTCCAATTAATAACCACAAAATAAATTAATTTATTATACCAATATCACATTAATGTTATAATTCCAAAAAAATATGTGTAAATGTTTTTTTATTTGATTTTTCATGTGAAACAAATCAGTCATAAAATATTTATTTAAATGGAAAATAAATATTAAAATAATATGACATTAAATTATACACAATAAAATTTAGTTCATTTCCAAAATTATATTAAATGGATGAAGACATATAATGATATTTTTTTCTCAAAGTATTACTAGGTGCCCATATTGAATCCCCAAATTGATGCATTACTAATGAAATATATCTAATAGTGTGATGTATTTATGAATAAAATAATCTCTTCGATCAAATATCTCTTATTGTTGTTTCACATAAGAGGGTTCGAATTCTAATTATGTTTCTTTTGATTTTAATAAATGTGTTTGATATAGTATATACTTTATAAATAGTTATACATGGAATGTATAACATACATTGGAGAGGATTGGTTCATGTGCTATGTGATAAGATACATTCACTACATGATTATGTATATCAAAGGGCACTATATATAGAGGGATCATCTTTACCTTCTTCTCGAAAAACATAAATACGTTATAAGAAGATATCAATAGGAACACATTATCACCAACATCAAACTCCAAATCCAATTTATTATTTACATCATTTCTATTTTATTAACTATTTTACTCTTTTATATGTCATTTAATGGTTTAAACCTTGACAATCATTTTCTTGAAAATATTTGGTCCTAAAAACATCCTCATTTTAAAAGTATTCTTGGATATTATAGTTTTTCATCTCCTTTAGTGTAGAACCTTTTAAGGATTCAATTGTAATCTATAGTTTAAATTACAAAAATATGATAATTAAACAAGATGATGATATTTATAAGAACTTCCTTTGAAATCAAAAAAAGTTGGATCTTAAAATATCATCCAATAACTAACTGGTCCCATAAGAATGATCATAAAATTGAGGATAACATATCATGTTAAAATTCATATACTATCCAAATGGTGGTTAGTAATTCTATATAATTATGGTGAAAAACTAGGGTCTTGATCTGATATAATGGAAATTTTTACTCCATTAATACATACCAATTACTTATTGAATAAAATTTAAAGTTCATTATGTTAGGAACCCCCATGAATATCAATGAATTGTGCTTGATTTGGGAGTTGACTCACCACTAACCAGATTGAATTATGTCCTTCAAAGGTATTATTATTAACTATAATGAAATTATTTTTGGTTTTTTCCTATTTCTGTATATGTATTGGTAATGGTTTCCACATAACTTTAGACCTCATTAATTTTTAATTATCTTGGTAATATACCAACCATCAATATAAATACTCTATAATATATATGTTTATTTAATCTTACCAAAATTTCCTCACAATATTTATATACATATTTTTACACCCTGGGTTAATAAGAGAGGATTATATATGATGATAATATAACAATTCCTTCTTGTATTCTTGTTATAAAGGGAAACACATTCATTTATTAATATTTATAACTCCATTATGGTTAAAACTGATCTCCAGTGTAATTTTTTGTTTTATTTACGAATTATATATCATTGTTCATACCCCACTTTCCGATAAGAAAATGTGTGATTGAGAAATTAATGGGGGAAGGTATAATTTCATAAATTGCGTTATGATTTCTCTATAAATCCTTAAAATATATGAACATATCAGGTCGATTTCAATCAACATTATGATTATGAAGCATTAATCATTCTTCATAGGGAATATGACACTATGTTTTCCTCGAAATTATTATAATAAATTTAAAAATCATTTTGTTTATTTACTCTAACTATATCCTTTGGAACATATTAAACATATTTTTATGAATATATTTATTATTATTTTGTGATTGGTATATATATACCATTATTCCTGATTGAGAGGATCCTATAATATATTTAATAATAAGATTAATACCAGTAGACCAAATTCTTTTATTGGGTATTTTATTACAGAACATTATCTAAAATGATTCATATAAAATTACACTCTCATTTTGTTTAAGGGAACAACCAAATCCTATTATTATTCAACCGCACTAAAGGAAAAATGAATCACTAAATTTTTATAATCTGAGAAAATTTGTTTTGACCAAACTATTAATAATTTATTAATTCTTTAATCACATTTGTCTAATGATAATAATTTCAATCCCTTACATGTTATCATGGTTAGAGGTTTTTGTGATGCAGATTAATGTGCCCAAATTTTTTTTATAATATCGTACATGACTGCGAAAAATAACATTTATCTTTCATAGTTGTAAATTTAGGCCATTGGTGAATCACCTATTTCTTAAATACACCCAAAAAAATCTTCTCCCTTTCGATTACAAGACCTTAAAGGATATATTTTATATCCAAAATTTAAAATATGTGAACTTTCCATATAATTTCGCCTTTAAAATTATCATTAGAATGATCATCAAATTTCACATCCTTACATTCACATAGAATATGTGAGAGCTTAATTAATAAATACTTGAAAATAAATCAATGTAATCCCTAAATATAATTTTCATAATATATTTAAGGATTTAGTGGGATTTTGTATTTCTAAAAAGAATCATTATGATATTGTAATATTAATTTCTTTTGAAGAAATCTATCTAGTTTACATCATCTCTTTTTAAAAATAATTTTTGTTATAAAAAGGAACAATCTACCTTCAGGAATAATTAATACCCCATATTTTTATCAAACAAATCATTAATATATAGTATGTGATACTTGATTTTTATCATTATCTTTTTTTGTTAATAATAATCAATATAATTTCACATTAATCTATCCTCTTTTTCAAAAACGATTATTGGTAAACCCCATAGTTAGTAAGTTGGGTGTATAAAATTTTTCCATTTATTCTTTTGATGTTTATTAATAATTTCATAAAATTCAGTAGTATATATTCAGTAAGTGAACATTGTAATTGTCATGGAGCATACTATGAAATTAGTTAAAAACTCCCCAACAATTTATGTAGGATGTCCTGATAGTTTTTCATTTAATATATCCATATGCATCTATATAATATACATATGTTAAATTATTAGTTCCTACATAACCATTTCAGCCATGTGTCCCTAATTATTTGTTATCAATACCAATATTATATTATTTTATTCTAAAGGGTTTTCGTAATCATTCCTCCATTATTATATAATAGTGGGATTATTTTTGTTATGAAATACTATGTTTTTTATTTTTATTTGAGATCGATATTTAGAGATCCAATACATAAACATTTCACATTTAATTCTACCACGGGAAAAATAACTATAGCTGTAGGACATATCCTTTCAAAATATTAAATCGGAGAAATATTTTATACGATAGTTGAAATCATTACAATGTAAGTGTTTTCAATAATATTTAAAATATCAAAGATTTAGTTAGTGAATCAACATTAGAAGTATAATTTCATGATATAAATAAACATACTAAACCTAAATTGAATAAAGGATTCAAAACTATAGATTACTGAATAGGTGTACCTTTAACCATTTCATTTTCATTATCTAGTTTAGAGGTAGTGATTTAATATTCCCTTTATTTTTCACTTTACCTAAATGGTTTATAATTCAATGTATACTCATTAGATAATACATTAGATTATTTATATGAATAATTCTAATATACCTTTTATTTAATTTATTGATGTGTGGGTAGTTTATTACTGGGGTCCCCCATATCCTATATTATGTTAAATTTTCATAATGAATTTTCTATATTTTTGTGTTCTTTATGACATTATTAGCATTTTTAAATCATTTTATTCATCATATTTTATTTTTCCTACGTCATTTCTCCCTCAATTTTTCTATGTAGATGTCTGGGCTGAACATAAAGTTATTGAGAGACATGGTAAAATTATATGTTCAAAGCGATCACCATTCCATGATTTTTTATTGAACCTATTAGCAATGAAAAAAACTAGAGTAGCATGAAATCGCCTATTACAAACACTACATTATTAACTCTAAATAAACAGTGTTAAATATTTTAATTTTCAAATTTTTGAATATTTCATTTCACAGTGAATTCCTTAATAAAATTCATATCATAAAATTGACTCACTCTAATTTTATATGAGGGTCATGACATAAATTCTATTAGATGCATCGATAGGTATTTGAACCCAAAGACACACACTCTTATTTTTTCATGTTCCTCATGGACTCAATTATTTGTATCAAAGTAGAATTACGATTAAATCATCTATCTATTATTTTATAAAAATTGATATTTTTCATTATCATTTATCAGAGTTAAACATTATTTAGTTAAAATTATATTCAATTTAAAATTTTATAATAATTGATTATTTATAAATTTAACAAATATGGAAATCTATGTGTTTTCTCTTGGTCTATTTGTATTGTAATTTATTTAGATTAGTGTTTCTTTACAACTAGGTGACAATTCATATTCACTAACGAGTCACAAGAACATTGTGTCTGATGAAAATTATTAAATTGAATTATTTTTAATACTTCAAAAGAAAGATTTGATCAATATAATGCGATATAAATAGGTAAACGAGATATAGATCCGGATTTATAGAATATGTAACACCCCAAGCTTCTACGGTATGTTTCCCTTCGAATAATATGATAGCGTGTGTTGTACGCAACACCGAGTTCTAACACACCGTAACCAATTAAAGTAGCCGTTGTGAATACTAATACCTACTTTTTGAAATTATATATATTTTATATTTGAAAATGGACTTCATTTTTGGATTCGGAATATCAAAATTAGCCTAGGGTGAAATTTTGGTACATTTCGGATAACTTTCATATTTTGATGAATAGTGAAAATTACTAAATTTTAATTAAAAACAACTTTTTTTAATCAAAATAATTAATAGTGATAAATTATGAATTGGAGTGGTTTTAAAATATATTTAGAATATATTTTTACATTTTAATATAATTTTGGTCATTGGACATAATTTTACAATTAAACCGAACATAAACAAGTGTCAATCTTTTGATAGTTATTATCTCTTAAAAACACGCTTTTTGTTTTGACAGCGGGAATTAATTTTAAATTAATTTCTGCCACTTCTGTGTTTTGAATTTGAGAAAATGGATTCCATATTTGGAATCAGGATGTTCAAATTGTGTAAATAGGTAACTTTTATTTTTAGACATTTTGAATAGTTACTGTGGTAAATATTTTATTTACCATGGTTAAAGGGTAAATCCGGTAAATAAGGGTTAAAAAATAATATTATAATAATACAAAATTACCCTAAAACGTGTCCTAACCTTATTGGTGGACACATACCCGACCATGGTCATCCTTGGGTCAATTTGGGGACCCCTTGGAGCCACATGTATGTGGTAGGGACACATTATATTAATAAAGTTAAAATAAAAATAAAAATGGCATAATCTTACATCTTTTAGAAGAACAATTTTTACATAGGGTTATACATGTTGGATTTTCGATTATAAATATTCATTAGAAAGCTAAAAATATTTCCTACATGATGATATTTTATTTATAATTTTTAGACATCAAATAAGTTAAATTATTAATGACACAATAATGATGCAATGTTTACCTCATTAATAAATCATTTAAATAAATAAGATTATAATGATTAAAATATTATCTAAAACCTGTACAATTCTTATTGGTTGATGTTATTTAGAATATTAGTCATCTTATCTTCGACCTCAATGATTTTTGGACCATTAGAAACCGAATATAATTATATTATAAAATAATACTTTCACTCTTTCCTAAAAAGTCCCTCCTCTCCCTTATAAAAGGAGACCACTTCTTCTCATTCCTTACACCAATCAAGACACTTGGCTCGTCCAAACTCTGCCCAACTAATCTCCCCACATCCCTCTCCTCCTCCTTGAAGCTTCCCCTTAGGCAGAAAGCATTTCAACAAGTCCTTTGGTTCCAACCAAAGTGAGTTACCTAAATTAAAGGTAACGATTTCTCTTAAATTATTTTCATTTATTTTGCTTCTCCAACCCCCAATCTCTTTTTATTTCCCTTCTTTTGTAACAACACCAGTATCCTCAATATACTAGGATGTTGTTATAAGAAGTATTCAAACTACACATACACACAAATCCATCTAATGGATGATGAACATAATGTTTATGTGGATGGCAAATTAACGCCTCACGAAACGATGATTGTTCAAATACATCTTACCACCTCTCATGGTGGCCATTATGATGGCACTGTAATTAAATATGATATTAATGATATATATTTTATATATAAGCTTCTGTAATTCCATTTTATTTCATACCATTATTCGTTTCATGTTGTATATACATACGATAATTTCATTTGAGGAAGTGCGGACTACCGCCCCCTTAAAATGATATGACTCGTTCATACCACACATGGAACGTATAAAGGATGGTGTTAATGAACATAAGTAACATATATAAAATATTATACTATACTGGATTAGTAATATACCTATGTATCATTTGGATTCGATTCTTTTAAAATAAAAATTAAATGGAAGTAGCGTTCGTGCGTACGTACGGACTACCGTCTCCACGAACGCGATGAGATTCATTCTCCATCGTATCCATTCAAGTATAATTATCATTTGATGATTTACAAATGATGTTAAGGACTTGATATCATTCTGGATATGAATAATATACAACCTATCCTTTACAAAAATGTCTTACGTAACAAAACATACAAAAGCAAACGAGTAAGTTAACACCCGAAACGACGATAATTCTAAGATATTATTAACAAATCAATGTTAAAAGATCATATATGATATCATATTATTATATATGATTCTTGTATAATTTAATAACAACTATTTCACCATTATACAGGAGGTTAACCTACCCCATCCAAGGAAAAGTACAAGGTAAGGTATTTTCTTATCTCACATTCAATTCCGTGAGATTTCCATTATTCGCCACTAAATTATTGAAAGTTGTGTATTGTGTACTGGAATTTGATATATATTATCATATTCATGTTATTCTATAAATAATTTGGTGGTTATTAACTTTTGGCCATACGACTCAGTTGATTAACGTGGTAAGGGGTTTTCATCTCACTCCTTATTCCCGTGAGATTCATGCCATATTGCCACCATTACCTTTTGTGTGGTGTATGTACTACCCATAATTATATTCTTTGTGTAATACACTCTAATTTATGTGTACTTACATATTAATTGTATGATACCTCTTTCATGGGTTGTATGTTTGATAAGTTACCAAACTGGTAAGGGTTTATTTCCCAATCTCTTCATTATTCGAGGTTGTTTATACGTAATAATCTACTGGGATCTCGTTATCATCGACATCCATGTTTCTTCAAAATGTATTTCAAAAAATTTTTAATATTTAAAAGAATATGGGTTAAAGTCATTTATACCCTTGTTTGACTTTTTATAATAGGTTTATAAGGGAATCTTTCTGTCATTTTCCAAACAAGGTTCTTTTTAACCTTTTCGACAGAATTAAGATAAGAATGTTTTTTTAACTTATACGGTGGGTGCGGTTATTTTCCGCCGTTATAAAATCGTCAAAGCTTCCCTTAAAAGCTTATAACATTATTTTCAAAGAAAATGTTTGATTTTATATGGATCTTAAATGATTTCAAAATAAAAGGAGATATTTCTTTAAAAAGAATTTTGATTTCATCTATGTCAACATCCTTTGATGGGTTTTAAGATTATTTGAAGTTGATTTATTATGATACCAAACTTCTATATTGTTTTGAAGGATTTGTGATATGTTTGACTGTGGATGTGCTATTTTTATACCATTCATAGTTTATGGTGAAAGTATTGACATTTCGTATGCTAGTTCCAATAAGAATGTTTATGTTATATTTCAATCTTTACTTCATATGAATGTGTTGGACAAGTATGTTCCAGGTTGGGGACTGGTTATAGTAAGCCCTCCAGGTTGGGGACTGGTAAAAGTAAGCCCTCCAGGTTAGGGACTGGTAAAAGTAAGCCCTCCGGGTTGGTGTCCGGTTATTAGAGGCACTCCGGGTTGGTGTCCGGTTATTAGAGGCACTCCGGGTTGGGTTCCGGTTACAGTTAGCCCCAAGGTCTTGGGACGAGGCCTTGAAAAGTAATTAAAGTTTAGCATTATGCATTCCATAATTATGAAAGTGGTTATTGATATTGCATGTGATTATTCGATTAGTAGAATATCCATGTGAACAAGTAAATGGAATTTTTTCATTTTATTTATGCCATACCATGTTGAAAGTTCATGTTTAAAAGGATTTTGTTTTAGTTATAAATTGCCTTAAATGTTTATTCTTATTTATGAAAGTTTCCGCTATATTGTTATCCTTACTGGGCATTTGAGCTCACCCCTTTTCTATGTTTTATTTTTCCCTGGAAGTGAAGATGTAAGTTATGAATGACCTGCAGGGATATTATGAGGGGATTATAGTGTGGACTGTGGAAACATTATGTTGTTGTAGTAGTTTTTCATTTTATGATGTAATGTAAAACTTATGAATATATCTAGTGTTTCCAAGGCTACTAAACCAATCGGTCTTTCGAGATTTGATCTTCTTGTGATCATGCCAATGTTACGAAGTAATGCACCGACTCTGGGTAACTAGGGTCGGGGCGTTACAGTTGGTATCAGAGGAAGTTTAGTACAAACCTTGGAAGCTAGATTTAGATAAACTCTGATTAGAGCACGTAGACCTAAGATGAACTTTGAGGATTAGTATAGAAGAACTTCCTAGAATTTTGGTATTGTAGAGATTTTGTGAGTTTTCCAAGCAATACATCCCTGTCTGGATACGAGCAGGTAGAGGTGGCTCTGGCACAGATGTACCTAGGGGTAAAACCCGAAAACACCGCTTTGAGCTAGACTCGAACGGGAACTGGTGCACGACAACGGGCCTTGCTTAACTCTTGGTTACGACACTCCCGGGGGATATGCTTAGGATAACTCTCATTTTCTTTAAAAATCATTATGAAGGGTTTATGAGTATATACTTCCTCAAAGAAAACATTTTTATGATTATGGATTATATCCATAAATAGTTTAATTTATGTTAAGTGTTTTATAAGTATGGGATTATGTATTTTGATTCATAAACTGATCTAGTTTATGCCATTGTTTAGAAATGGTGCCTAGTGGAAGAAATGGAAACCGTATCAATGCACGCACTCCATGTAGGGATTGCCCTCCTGCTCAAGATAATTATAGTGGGGCTGGTGATGCAACGGGTGCCGATCAGCTAATCACCATACTGGGACAACTTACTCAGGTTATGAATAATAACCTTACCCGTATGGAGCACCCTGATCCGCAGCGTGGAGGATCAATGTTAGATCGATTCATGAGGCAACAACCACCAACGTTCAATGGGAGTACAAATCCCTTAGTAGCTGAGAAATGGATAAATTCCCTAGAGAAAATATTTCAGGCTTTGGGGAGCAGTGAAAGGGAAAAAGTTATCATGGCAGTTTACCGCCTCACTGGAGATGCTGATCAATGGTGGTCATTGATTCAAAACATGAAGGAAGATGATGAAGTATCAAACATGGAATGGAGGGAGTTTAAAGATCTGTTTTTAGAAAAATACTTTCCTCACGACCATCGAGCGGATATGGAAAGGCAATTTTTGAGTCTGAGACAAAAGGAGGATGAGAATGTCACAAAGTATGAGGCTAACTTTACAAGGTTAGCGAGGTATGCTGGAGATTATATTCGCAACCCAAGAAGTAAGATTGATCGTTTCTTTGATGGGTTAAAACCATTTCTCCGTCGAGCATTAGTCTCACAATCCTTTTCATCGTACGAAGACATTGTCTCATGTGCTATCAAGACCGAGAAGGAATTCTCTAAGTCTTATGACTTTAAAGAAAAGCAAGAGAAGAAGAGACCTGCTGATCAATCTGGGAATGGAAATAAGGGGAAGAAGGGAAAGGTTGAATATCCATCTTGTGGTAAATGTGGGAAGAAACATCCTGGTACTTGCTTGAAGGGAATGGGAGTCTGTTACAAGTGTGGTGAAAAAGGCCACCAAGCTCATGATTGCAAGGGGAAGAAGGAAGCTACCAACGTTCAGTGCTACAATTGCAGGGAAATGGGGCATTATGCAAATGCATGTCCTAAGCGTCAGGAGGACTTACCTCAGAAAAGGCCAAGGGATCAAGGCAAGGCTTATGCTATCACTACTGCTGAGGTAGAAGCTCCGAAAGACGTGGTAGTAGGTAATTTAATGGTTTCCTCAAGTTTAGCAAATGCATTATTTGATTCTGGATCATCGCATTGTTTCATATCTTCCCAGTTTGCTAAGAAAATTAGATATTTCCAATTTGATTTAATAAGGGAGTTGTCAGTTAAAACTCCTAAGGGAAGTATCATTGCAACAATGCTTTGTGAATCAGTCCCCATTAGAGCACATAAATTTTCTTTATCTGCTGATCTCATCGTCATACCTATGATTGAGTTTGATATAATCTTCGGTATGGACTGGCTTTCGGACTATGATGCGAAGATTTATTGTAAGAATAAAGAGGTTACGATTCTTGATTATAATGATAAGGAACACATTATTTTTAGAGCAGAATCGTCACCACCTAATTCTTATTTAGATCCACCCCCAGTAGCTCAACTTAATTCAATTGTTGGGGAGGAAGAGAATGAAATAACTGTCGGTGAGGAAAGGAATGTTCAAATAGAGGATGTACCTGTTGTGAAAGAATTTGTAGATGTATTTCCGGAAGATTTACCTGGACATCCTCCAGAACGAGAAGTTGAGTTTTCTATTGATTTGATTCCTGGATCAAGGCCTATATCGAAGACCCCTTATAGAATGGCCACTGTATAGTTAGTCGAACTAAAGAAACAACTAGAGGAATTGAGTAATAAGGGATTTATTCGCCCTAGTGTTTCTCCATGGGGAGCCCCTGTTCTTTTTGTTAAAAAGAAAGATGGATCTATGATGTTATGTATCGACTACAGGGAGATCAATGCTATAACGATAAAGAACAAGTATCCCCTACCTCGTATTGATGATTTATTTGACCAACTACATGGAGCTCAATACTTTTCAAAGATTGACCTTCGATCTGGATACCATCAGTTGTGTGTGAAGAAGGAAGACATTCCGAAGACAGCATTTCGAACCAGGTACGGGCATTACGAGTTTACTGTAATGCCGTTTGGATTGACTAATGCACCCTCTGTATTCATGGATCTAATGAATAGAGTTTTCAAGGAGTATCTCGATGAATTTGTGGTTGTATTTATTGATGATATCTTGGTATACTCCAAAACCTACGAAGATCATGAAAATCATTTGCGCATTATCTTGAAGACTCTGAGGAGGCATGAATTATATGGGATGTTTAGCAAGTGTGAATTCTGGCTTCAGGAGATTTCTTTTCTTGGCCATATTGTCTCTAAATATGGAATCTCTGTTGATCCTTCTAAGACCAAGGCAATCCAAGAATGGCCAGCACCTACGAGTATAACTGAGGTACGTAGTTTTATTGGTTTGGCAGGTTATTATCGACGTTTCGTCCAGAATTTTGCCCGATTGGCTAACCCATTAACGAAGCTCACACGTAAAGGGGTTAAATTTGTTTGGAAAAAAGAGTGTGAAGAATGTTTCGAAGAACTGAAGAGAAGATTAGTCAATGCTCCTATATTGACTCTACCATCGGGGAATGATGGGTTCGTTATTTATAGTGATGCATCGAAGAAAGGACTCGGCTGTGTCCTTATGCAGAATGATAGAGTTATTGCCTATGCATCACGACAGTTGAAAATTCATGAACAAAACTATCCTACTCATGATCTCGAGTTAGTAGCAGTGATCTTTGCATTGAAGATATGGAGGCACTACCTATATGGTGAAAAATTTGAGATTTATACTGATCACAAGAGTTTGAAGTATATTTTATCACAAAAAGAACTCAACATGAGGCAAAGGAGATGGATTGAATTACTCAAGGATTATGATTGTACGATACACTACCACCCAGGGAAGGCAAACAAGGTGGCAGATGCTTTGAGTAGAAAAGACCATGGAGTTTTGAACAATATGAGAATTGAAAGGGATCCAATTTTCATGGATCTAGTGTAGATGGACATGGGAATAACCAGGGAAGGTGAAACATCAATGCTTTTTCAAATGGTTGCCAAACCATCTTTACTAGAAAAGATTAAGAGTTCTCAGAACGATGATGAAGAATTTCAGAAGAAGATTAAAGCTGTGAATAATGGGAGATTGAGAGACTTTCTGTATGAAGATGGAATTTTGAAATTCGGGAAGAGACTTTGTGTTCCCGATTTACCTAATCTAAAAAGGGAATTGCTAGATGATGCTCATAGTTCCAATTTATCTATACACCCTGGGAGCACCAAAATGTATAGAGATTTGAAGGAACATTTTTGGTGGGACAACATGAAGAGGGAGATTGCTGATTTTGTGTCAAGATGTATGGTTTGTCAACAAGTGAAAGCTGGAAGGCAACAGCCTGGAGGAGTCATGCAACCTCTTCCCATACCGGAGTGGAAATGGGACAATATTACGATGGACTTTGTCATGGGGCTACCAAAGACTCCTAGAAGGAATGATGGAATATGGGTTATTGTTGATCGTCTTACCAAGTCAGCACATTTTCTTGCTATAAGAGAAGATCTACCCCTGGAACGTCTAGCAAGACTATACATTAATGTAGTTGTGAGACTTCATGGAGTACCCCTATCGATTGTTTCTGATCGTGATCCCCATTTTACTTCAAGATTCTGGAAAAGTCTTCAGAAATCCCTGGATACTGAACTTCATTTGAGCACTGCTTACCACCCACAGACAGACGGACAATCAGAACGGACTATTCAAAACTTAGAAGACATGTTGAGATCTTGCTCACTTGACTTTCAGGGTATGTGGGATCAATATTTACCTTTGGTAAAATTTTCCTATAACAATAGCTTCCATTCGAGTATTCAGATGGCACCATATGAAGCGTTATACGGAAAGAGATGTCGTACACCAACCTGTTGGGATGAAATTGGTGAAAGAAAACTTGTAGGCCCAGAACTGGTGGAGGAAACGGTGGAAAAGGTGAAAGTAATCCAAAATCACATCAAAGCAGCTCAAAGTAGGCAGAAGAGATATGCCGATAATCGAAGGAAGGATTTGGAATTTCAAGTCGGTGATCATGTTTTCATAAAGGTATCTCCGTGGAAGGGAGTCATACGTTTTGGTAAGAAAGGTAAATTGAGTCCCAGGTACATCAGACCTTTCGAAATTCTAGAACGAATTGGGGCTGTAGCTTACCGATTGGCAATGCCGCCAAGTCTCTCCAAAGATCACGATGTGTTCCACGTATCTCTGTTGAGAAAATACATGCCTGACCCAACGCATGTACTCCCTTATGAGGAATTAGAACTGTAACCCGATCTGTCTTATTGTGAAGATCCTGTCAGGATTCTTGATACAATAGAACAAGTACTGAGAAACCGGACGATGCGTCTGGTAAAAGTTTTATGGAGAAACCATAAGATGGAAGAGGCAACGTGGGAACCCGAGGAACTTATGATGAAGAACCACCCGAGTCTTTTTATGCAGTAATACCCTAGAAATTGCGAGGATGCAATTATTTGAAGGAGGGGAGAATGTAACTCCCCAAGCTTCTACGGTACGTTTCCCTTCGAATAATGCGATAGCGTGTGTTGTACGCAACACCGAGTTCTAACACACTGTAACCAATTAAACTAGCCGTTGTGAATACTAATACCGACTTTTTGAAATTATATATATTTTATATTTGAAAATGGACTTCATTTTTGGATTCGGAATATCAAAATTAGCCTAGGGTGAAATTTTGGTACATTTCGGATAACTTTCATATTTTGATGAATAGTGAAAATTACTAAATTTTAATTAAAAACAACTTTTTTTAATCAAAATAATTAATAGTGATAAATTATGAATTGGAGTGGTTTTAAAGTATATTTAGAATATATTTTCACATTTTAATATAATTTTGGTCATTGGACATAATTTTACAATTAAACCGAACATAAACATGTGTCAATCTTTTGATAGTTATTATCTCTTAAAAACACGCTTTTTGTTTTGACAGCGGGAATTAATTTTAAATTAATTTCTGCCACTTCTGTGTTTTGAATTTGGGAAAATGGATTCCATATTTGGAATCAGGATGTTCAAATTGTGTAAATAGGTAACTTTTATTTTTAGACATTTTGAATAGTTACTGTGGTAAATATTTTATTTACCATGGTTAAAGGGTAAATCCGGTAAATAAGGGTTAAAAAATAATATTATAATAATACAAAATTACCCTAAAACGTGTCCTAACCTTATTGGTGGACACATAACCGACCATGGGCATCCTTGGGTCAATTTGGGGACCCCTTGGAGCCACTTGTATGTGGTAGGGACACATTATATTAATAAAGTTAAAATAAAAATAAAAATGGCATAAGCTTACATCTTTTAGAAGAACAATTTTTACATAGGGTTATACATGTTGGATTTTAGATTATAAATATTCATTAGAAAGCTAAAAAGATTTCCTACATGATGATATTTTATTTATAATTTTTAGACATCAAATAAGTTAAATTATTAATGACACAATAATGATGCAATGTTTACCTCATTAATAAATCATTTAAATAAATAAGATTATAATGATTAAAATATTATCTAAAACCTTTCCAATTCTTATTGTTTGATGTTATTTAGAATATGAGTCATCTTATCTTCGACCTAAATGATTTTTGGACCATTAGAAACCGAATATAATTATATTATAAAATAATACTTTCACTCATTCCTAAAGAGTCCCTCCTCTCCCTTATAAAAGGAGACCACTTCTACTCATTCCTCACACCACTCAAGCCACTTGGCTCGTCCAAACTCTGCCCAACTAAGCTCCCCACATCCCTCTCCTCCTCCTTGAAGCTTCCCCTTAGGCAGAAAGCATTTCAACAAGTCCTTTGGTTCCAACCAAAGTGAGTTACCTAAATTAAAGGTAACGATTTCTCTTAAATTATTTTCATTTATTTTGCTTCTCCAACCCCCAAAATCTTTTTATTTCTCTTATTTTGTAACAACAACAGTATCCTCAATATACTAGGATGTTGTTATAAGAAGTATTCAAACTACACATACACACAACTCCATCTAATGGATGATGAACATAATGTTTATGTGGATGACAAATTAACGCCTCACGAAACGATGATTGTTCAAATACATCTTACCGCCTCTCATGGTGGACATTATGATGGCACTATAATTAAATATGATGTTAATGATATATATTTTATATATAATCTTCTGTAATTCCATTTTATTTCATACCATTATTCGTTTCATGTTGTATATACATACGATAATTTCATTTGAGGAAGTGCGGACTACCGCCCCCTTAAAATGATATGACTCGTTCATACCACACATGGAGCGTATAAAGGATGGTGTTAATGAACTTAAGTAACATATATAAAATATTATACTATACTGGAATAGTAATATACCTATGTATCATTTGGATTCTATTCTTTTAAAATAAAAATTAAATGGAAGTAGCGTTCGTGCGTACGTACGGACTACCGTCTCCACGAACGCGATGAGATTCATTCTCCATCGTATCCATTCAAGTATAATTATCATTTTTTGATTTAAAAATGATGTTAAGGACTTGATATCATTCTAGATATGAATAATATACAACCTATCCTTTACAAAAATGTCTTACGTAACAAAACATACAAAAGCAAACGAGTAAGTTAACACCCGAAACGACGATAATTCTAAGATATTATTAACAAATCAATGTTAAAAGATCATATATGATATCATATTATTATATATGATTCTTGTATAATTTAATAACAACTATTTCACCATTATACAGGAGGTTAACCTACCCCAACCAAGGAAAAGTACAAGGTAAGGGATTTTCTTATCTCACATTCAATTCCGTGAGATTTCCATTATTCGCCACTAAATTATTGAATGTGGTGTATTGTGTACTGGCATTTGATATATATTATCATATTCATGTTATTCTATAAATAATTTGGTGGTTATTAACTTTTGGCCATACGACTCAGTTGATTAACGTGGTAAGGGGTTTTCATCTCACTCCTTATTCCCGTGAGATTCATGCCATATTGCCACCATTAACTTTTGTGTTGTGTATGTACTGCCCATAATTATATTCTTTGTGTAATACACTCTAATTTATGTGTACTTACATATTCATTGTATGATACCTCTTTCATGGGTTGTATGTTTCATAAGTTACCAAACTGGTAAGGGTTTATTTCCCAATCTCTTCATTATTCGAGGTTGTTTATACGTAATAATCTACTGGGATCTCGTTATCATCGACATCCATGTTTCTTCAAAATGTATTTCAAAACATTTTTAATATTTAAAAGAATATGGGTTAAAGTCATTTATACCCTTGTTTGACTTTTTATAAGAGGTTTATAAGGGAATCTTTCTGTCGTTTTCCAAACAAGGTGCTTTTTAACCTTTTCGACAGAATTAAGATAAGAATGTTTTTTTAACTTATACGGCGGGTGCGGTTATTTTCCGCCATTATAAAATCGTCAAAGCTTCCCTTAAAAGCTTATAAGATTATTTTCAAAGAAAATGTTTGATTTTATATGGATCTTAAATGATTTCAAAATAAAAGGCGATATTTCTTTAAAAAGAATTTTGATTTCATCTATGTCAACATCCTTTGATGGGTTTTAAGATTATTTGAAGTTGATTTATTATGATACAAAACTTCTATATTGTTTTGAAGGTTTTGTGATATGTTTGACTGTGGATGTGCTATTTTTATACCATTCATAGTTTATGGTGAAAGTATTGACATTTCGTATGCTAGTTCCAATAAGAATGTTTATGTTATATTTCAATCTTTACTTCATATGAATGTGTTGGACAAGTATGTTCCAGGTTGGGGACTGGTTAAAGTAAGCCCTCCAGGTTGGGGACTGGTAAAAGTAAGCCCTCCAGGTTAGGGACTAGTAAAAGTAAGCCCTCCGGGTTGGTGTCCGGTTATTAGAGGCACTCCGGGTTGGTGTCCGGTTATTAGAGGCACTCCGGGTTGGGTTCCGGTTACAGTTAGCCCCAAGGTCTTGGGACGAGGCCTTGAAAAGTAATTAAAGTTTAGCATTATGCATTCCATAATTATGAAAGTGGTTATTGATATTGCATGTGATTATTCGATTAGTAGAATATCCATGTGAACAAGTAAATGGCATTTTTTCATTTTATTTATGCCATACCATGTTGAAAGTTCATGTTTAAAAGGCTTTTGTTTTAGTTATACATTGCCTTAAATGTTTATTCTTATTTATGAAAGTTTCCGCTATATTGTTATCCTTACTGGGCATTTGAGCTCACCCCTTTTCTATGTTTTATTTTTCCCAGGAAGTGAAGATGTAAGTTATGAATGACCTGCAGGGATATTATGAGGGGATTATAGTGTGGACTGTGGAAACATTATGTTGTTGTAGTAGTTTTTCATTTTATGATGTAATGTAAAACTTATGAATATATCTAGTGTTTCCAAGGCTACTAAACCAATCGGTCTTTCGAGATTTGATATTCTTGTGATCATGCCAATGTTATGTAATTAATGCACCGACTCTGGGTAACTAGGGTCGGGGCGTTACAGAATATATTAAGACAATAAAATGGTAATGGAGTCTAAGATAAAATTATATTGATTACATTTTCAGAATATTCAAATTGTGGAAGAAAAATATGTTTTTGAATTCTTTATATGGTTCGATAAGATTATATTCACAATTTTGTTATTTAGATAATAACTTGATAACTATAAAATGGATATTAAATTTCTGAGAATAATTCCATAAATGTTTGATGGTACTATTTTTTCATTGGTATATTGAGTTACAAAAAACAAATCACTTTACAAGCATAATAAAATTTTTATTGTCTATCCAATGAGAAAATTTAAGATATGATAATTCAAAAAGGGTTAAAAGGATAATTAATTGAGAAAATGTGATATAAATATAATGAAATGAAATTATAATATCAATATGAAAAAGAAGTAAATGATAATGATGAATATTATATATAATTACAGTACCTTTCCAAAAATAAATTTATTTGGGGGTGGAGGCTTGTATAATGGAAAACATCCTTCAATGAACTATTCTTTTGTTAAAATTATATATATTTCACAAATGATAAAATACATGAATATAGAGTTATAATAAATGGATGAACCTTGTATAATATTCTTTATTTACTAAAATATTTACAGTTTATTTCAAAAAAGATAAAATATTGTGCAAGCCGATAGAGAAAATTACATCGATATTCAAGAGATTGAAAATTATATAAAAGGAATTAGAATTCTCATATATAAATGAAAATAAACATGAGAATGATAGATTAATTTTTATTAGTGACAAAGTACTAATTCTTGTCGTAGAACATAAATAAATTATTTTTGTAATGGGGAATGAGTTTATGAGAATGACAATTATTATGAATGGGTTGATGGTAAGGAGTATATAAAACAAAAATAATGCATATTAACAATGTAACATAAAATTTGTGTAATTAATATCGAAAAATTATAGAAATAAAAAATTTAATTAATGAAAAATAAATGAATAATGAAGATGAACATAAATTCAATAATATTTACGATGTTTTTTTTAAATGAAATGTTTTTCTTCATGATTACTTATGAGATTAAGATAATCTATGAAATTACATTAACATTACTATCCAAATAATTTGATTGTATAAAATCTTTATAAATTTTGTTTTAAAATAAAACATACAAGAATAAATTAATTTTTTAAAATTAAGAAATACATTAAAGTAGTGGATAAATGTTTTATTTTTTTGTATAATAATATTTATCATTTATGAAAATCGATGAGTTTATAAATCAAAAATAAAAAAATAATTAAAAATAATGGTATTTTGTATGGTGAAAATAATTTTGTTCCAAAAAACAAAAGGAAATATCATTTGTCTATATTAAATGATGAAAAAATTATTTTTATTTATTCAAAAACCCATAGAAAAAAACAGATCCTATTATATTTGGGATTATAAATTAAAATTAATAAAAAATCCTTAATAGAAAGAATGAGTATTTATATATATTTTTGACTAAAAAAAGAGTGAAATATTTCACTATCAAGGTGAATGTTCTAGAGTAATTATTTTGGGAAAGAACACACATTATTTTTAGAATTTTTTCAGGGGCATCTCTTGGGGTTTTATATTATTTGAATATATTTTATTTATGTGATTGAATAATTCGTCTTATCTTATAAAAATTTATGATAATATATTTAGGGATAAAAATACCTATTTTTTAGGAATGAGAATAAATTAAATCTGTAATGAAGCATAAAGTAGAATATATTTTCCAATTGGATTAATTAAACATGTGTGAGATAGGAAAGATAAGGTCAAACATATTATCAGTGTCTCAAAATTATACCAGAAAAACAAATGAAAATATTATTTCTAATTGTTTTTAGAAAATGACTTTTTTGGAAATAAATTGTTTGGGTGTTATCTTATAGGGCATCAAATCATGTGATATTTGGGATACGTGATAGTTGTGGATCACCTCACATAATGGTTTATCAAAATATTCCTAACAGTGTTTATAAATATGATATATGATAAATGACTTTGATTAATTTTTTACCTTTAACTATGAATGACTTTGAGAATTTAATAGTTTTAAATAAGGAACTGAAGTGAATGAATTTTATTTTTATTCATAGTCTAATACCCAAGATTCTATATGTTTCAAAATGGATTAAAAAATATTATTGAGAACATATTTTAAATGAACATATGAATTATCATAATTTTGAGAGGTGGTACTAAATTTACAATATAGAAGAGTAAAAATGAATAATTCAATCTTGTTGGAGATGAGAAGAATTAAAGAAACATTATCCTTAATAATGCGTGAATACTATGGGATCAATGGATTAAACACCTTAAAAATAGAACATGAGAAACATTACCTCTGTTATGTTCGTTAAAATTCATATATAATGGTCAATTAATTGTTGGGTCACTCAATCAGTTATTGGAGAATCACATACACTATCAAGAAGACATAAAAATAATAAAATGACATGGATATTTTTCATACTGGGCATGATGAGAATAAGGTTTACAACTAACATTTTACAAATATTGATAAGTCATAGTGTTCAGGACATAATCAATTATTTTTTCACTACAATTTGAAAATATTAAAAATTTAGATGTGGATTATTTTCTTATTCATCACCTTTATCTTCATAATTTTTTTTCATTCCATTTTTTATTTTGAAATAATATTTTTTGATTTCCATTCATGGAAATACCTATTCATGAATATTTTATATAAATGTTGATAATGAAAAAAATAAGCAACTATCATCTTGTGCAACATTTCATAATGAGAAAATTTAATAATGTTATTACAAGAGAGTTTTGATCACAACATGAAAAACTCCTATAATAGAAACCTCTAATGTATACAACACAATTTCAGTGAGATCTTGCAATAAATTTATGTATTCTGTTAATTTTTTCAAGGATCTAATTGAAATAACATTCATGATATTTAATGATATAATCTGAAAATAATTCAAAATGGGAAAGAGCTATCAATAACAAAATATAAAAATGGATTCTATTTTCAAAAATATTCACACCTACAATAGAAATGTGTATAAGAAACAATAAATCACGGGTAATAGTAATATAAAAGAAATTTATTTTTGTGGATATGTTTGTGGAAAATTTGAACTAAATTAATTATTTCCAACTCAATGATTATAATGAAAAGACAGATATAATATATAGGGGAACAAATTCAAACCTATAAATAGAGATGAACTTCATAACAATGATTTATATTCGATTTATTAAATATATAATGATGATATAGATCATAAAATATTAATGTATATGGGAAAATGGAATAAATGTAGGCCTAATTATATTACATGATACATGGATAAAGGAATACAAACAGAAAGAATGATTAGGTCTAGAATAAACAAATACTACTATATACAAATTATCCATATGTTGATGAGTATAAAATTAACATATGGATTATATCATATTCATGGATTTTTATATAATCAAATAAATAAAATCATGTCACTCGTGATGGTTTTGAGGATTAAATGTACGAACCTGATTGAAAACATTTTTTCCTTATATAATGTGTTAAATGAAATGGGAGATTCATTTCATAATTAAGTGAGGATCATTTGAAAAGTTTATTTATTGATAGAATCATTCAATTTTATGAATAAATTTTAAAAAAATTTGTTTAATATAAATTATGAAATTGTTTATTTTTATTTCTACTAAATGGATGTTTATTTTTATAAAATGGGTATTGAAGTCTATTTTTTATGATGGTGGTCATTATAATAATGAATAAATTCAAAAACTAATGTTTTTATTATAAAATGGTATCATACATGTTAATAAAATAATGTTATGAAAATATTGATTAATGTAATCGTATTAGGAATGTAATTTGATGTTAGATATATTCTAAAAGAAAATACCATAAATGAATTCCATAATATAAATCAACTAATAAAAAAATATAATTCTTATAAAATTATCTTATTATGGTTACATATTTTAGTGATATTTACTTTATTAGATAATTGTTTTGGTTTTTCAATGATTTTTCTTCTCTAATAAGTTAATGTATTAAAAAAGTCATTGATCATAGAAATGAAATTATTCCTAGAATTACAAGTGAAACCAGCTTCTAGATATATTTTTCTTTTATAGAAGAATAATAATTATGATATTTAATATCATTTGATCAAAGAGAATTAAATTATTCTTATGACTTATATATTTGTATATACCAAAATTTATATAATATTACAATATTCACTCCATTTATTGAAGTTCACTCATATTTTCAATACAAATTTACTTTATCTCATAGATTCTCAATAAAATATAGTTTTCTTGATGAATTAATTTTCTTTATGTCTATTCAATCTATAGGTGAAATATATTACTGAATATTGGGGTATAATCCAATATTTCTGTGGAATGATTGATCATAGTTTAATATAGATTCTGATTGAACACTTTATCCCAATGGGAATACTGATATTGATTGGGCATGTAATGTTGCAGATAACATGTCCACTATTGGGGAAACTTTTTCACTTAGAATAAGGATTATTTCATAGAATTTAAAGAAGAAAACATTATTGGAATTTAGAATAATCAAGGTTTAATATTTGAAAATATCTCAACATACAACACAAAGTATTCAAATCGTGTACATGTTAGAAGTTATACATGCGATGTTGGAACAACCTTTACCAATCAGTTTTTATATTCAAAATGGTATCAACTTTTCCAAGAATTTAATTGGTGACCTTTAATAAATGCACATTCACATAAATCACCAAATCATAATATATAAATAAGATATTATGTAATTGATAATTTATTATATTTCCAATAAGTATTAATTGAAGGATTTCGTAATGAAATCATAATCTACTTAGTATTTCATTCAATTGAGGTGTATATTTGGTGAGGTGTCCCTCTAAAATGTAATATTTTAACTTCATTTCATTAAAAATTAATTTTAATCCTTTAATTAATTTATAAATAAGAACAAAAATATATGAAACCCTTATTTGAGTATGTGTGAGTAGGGGAGAATCAATTTTAAATATCATGAGTGTGATTTTAAGAAACCATGATAGATTTATTATTAAATCATTAACAACTTCCATAATGTTATAAGGGAATAAAAAGTATTTAATGGAATTCATATATTCTTTTAGGTGGAGTATTTTTTTCATGAACATTTAGATGTTATATTTTTTGTGTTACTCAATATATTTTAATGTTATGGATGTTACCAACTCATATAAAATAGATAAATGATGATTCAATGTCTGAGTTAAATTTTATTAATTTACTTTTGAAATAATTATTATCACTTAGAGATTATAGACTCTCAAAATAGTCACAGGAACTTATTTCTAGGTGTCAATGTTATAACAAGTCTATTATTAATCATTTCGATGTTAGGAGACTAAATTGAATTATAGGTAATTGTTAATTAGCATTGATGTTGAATATATTATTTTTTTCAAAAATAAATTTTAGCTAGTTTAATTTTTATTAAATATTGTATATTAGGAAAATTATCTGAAGGAAGATGAAAAAAATTAAACCATGATGTAGTTCTGGATTTCATATAAGGATAATTTTTATTTATCTCTCTAAGTGTATATCCTTTTAGATGGGTGATTATACATTAGAAGATAAATATTGTTTTTATAGCATTATTAAGTATTTTTAAATCATGTTGAATAACATTAATCAATGGAATAGTGTAAATTATATATTTAATTAATGCTATTAGTCATTATTTTTATTTCATTTAGAAAATATACATATTTTTACTAAAAGATATATTTGATTATAATTTTTTAGAAACTAAATATATTGCATATTTATAAAAATATAATAAATATTTCGAAGTAAAATTTGTTGTCGACCTATGTAATATATTATGGGTTTTACCATTTTATATTAATAAAATGTTGTGATATTGTAGTGATCATTATTAAACATATATTGAGATAAAGTTATAGACACCAAAATAGATTATTTAAGTAAATGTGTAATTTAATGATTTTTAGTTCTTAAATTTATCTTCATTTATAGAATTTAACCCTACCACTGTGATTTATATATCAAATGACATTGGAATAAAAATATTCTATTTCTTCGATGTTTTAAAAAATGTTACAAAATATATTTACTATCATTGATAGATGTTGGTCCATGAAGAAGATTGAATTCTATTTTTATTCAAACTAGATAATTTTTTTAATAATCATGTAATTAAAAATAATTTTTGAATTATATCAATTCTATATGTGCTGAAAATTTTAATGGATGAAATCAAAATGAATTTAAATAATGTAATGTGATATAAAAACATATCCCTATCAAATGGTATGTTTTATTTGTTAATGATTCATTTAAGGTTGTTAAATAATATTAATATTAATATTTTATGTTTTTATACATATATATCATTTTTTGAATGTATAATATTTTGGGAGTGAATGTAAATAAAACGATTGCTTGTAGAAAAAATATTGATCACATATCAACAATCAAATCATGGACATGACTATATAATTGATTAAAAGTGATAATCTATGAGATAAATGTTGGAGTTCATCAAAATTATGAACATTGTGCCATGTATTTTTTTTGAAAAATTTAGTATAAGTTGAGATAAAATGCTAAATACATATGTTATTAAGTTTATTCTATTCTAGATGTAATCAAATCTCTTAAAGTGATGTTTTCATGAAAAATATTTTATGGTGTTATACCACTTCTTTGAGAGCAAATTAAATTCACAAAATCAAATGATATATGTTATATATTAATTTAATAGTATTTCCAATTCATTAATATTTGTCTTTATCATTTAAATCTTCACCATTTTCTTATTATATTTGAAGAACATAGAATAATTTTAAGACAATTGTTAAATGGAAGTTTATGGACTTACCCATACTTCTATTTTCTTCTCATTGGGATAATATTAAAGAAGCTAATATATACTGCGATATTACCCATTACACATATAGAAAAATTCACTCAAACTGAGTTATTATACCTGAAAAATATTGATGTTAATTTGTATTTTGATATACTTCTTTTAGGATTGATAACATTGTAAAAAACATTGTTAGATAAACCCTATGTATAAAATTTAGGGACATACATTCTATAAAATATAATTAAAAGCTATTAAATATATGATTCTCCCCTTATCAGTGTTTTATTATCCCATAGTGATCCTCAATGACACAAGATGATTTTACAATGAAACCCAATTTTTTAATATTCATTGTGTTTAGAAGGTTTTCATTGAATAATTTTATTCAAAAGACATATAAAAATATTTCTTATGGTTGTGGGGTTTTAAAATATCCATAAAAGGTGTAAATATATTATTCAATCATGAAGAAAAAATAATATAGGGAAATCTATGTGGATTCAATGATTTATAGATTACATATAGTAATTATTAAAAGAATAAGAACATACTTATGTTTGGTAGATAATATAATTGTTTCTAGAAGTCGGATTAATATTTTTTGAGTTTGAAATTGTCATTATGTTAACATATTCATGTTATTGGGAAATTTTGGGGTCAGTATTAATGAGGATAAGACTATTGAATGATTGATGATGTCTATTACAAACATGTAGAAAATCATAATGTCTTATAAATAATGTATCTAATAAGATGAGTATTAAATTTATTTGTGGATGATACTATGTTTATAACAAATCATATTTATTTTTTAATATTTTTAAAATATTTATTAGTTCATAAATGATTTAACAAATAGATAAAATCAATTCACATCATCTCATTTCACTATTTCTAGAGTGTTGGGATGTACTATTTTCAATAGTGTGTAGTTTTTATGGAACATCTAAATTTAATATAAATGTTATTCTAATATTAATCCTATGTTAATATATTAGTATAATGTGATTGAGAAAATTATCTTTGGGTACTATGAATGTTGAAGGCAATGGATGATTACTTAATTTGAGAAACTCTAAAGGAAAATAAAAATATTGGTTGTTGGATCGAGGAAATTATAAATAAAAAGTGTCCATATAAAAAATTTATTGAAAAAATAGACTAAATATAATGGGCTAAAAACAATATATATATATTTATATAGTGAATTCAATATCCTTATTTAAAAAATATGTTAATACATTAGTAATGAATATATAAAATGTAATGGTGACATTGATTTCAGACTATATCACTACATAACATTCAAATAAAGTGAAAGAATGTGTATGATATTATGATTAATCAATTTTTTTATAACTACCCACCATTTACTTACATGACTACCACATCATTTTTAACATAAATAACATAACTATGGTACATTCCCAAATAAAATACTTTAGTATCATGGGAACTTTTGGAACATACATAACTTGTACATAATTAAAAATAAATATTATTTAATTATTTAAATATTAAACTCTTAAATATATCATTTCAACCTTAGTACATGTACTAACAATAGGATGTACATCAATGAATGGGGTGAGATAAAATACTAGTTATGGGAGGGATAAGACAAAGGGAAAAAGTTTCATGAATCCACAGTACACATGGGGGAATAATCGTAATCATCATATCTTATGAATGGGACAATCGTAAATATCATTAGGGGATAATTTCATAATGGGATGGATTTTTTCATATTTATAATAATGAAACACACTATCACAGTGCTCAAATATCATAGATACTGGTGAACAAGGCTAGAATTATATTTTCAGATAAAATATATACATGATTCAAAACCTCATAACTATCAAAAAAATACTCTATCATTTATATGAATATTTAAAAAATCTCATGAGATATATCACAGTTCCAATTTGTTGGAGGCCTAACTAGTATTGGGCCCACCAGCCATATCATAAATAAACCTGATCATAACTAAAACATGTGATGAGTACACTTAAGATTCATTGTTATGAAATAAACTAATGATATGAATGGGTTTAATTTGGGTATCATGAATCATAATTCTAGGAATATCCTTTGTGGTTTCCAAATAAATATGGGAAATAATATTTTGGTATAAAACATCGTCATTCCTAATTCGAGAAGAAATATCTCATGTAGAGTAAATGTTATATTTCATTGAAAAACAATTTTTTATGGGAAAATAATTTATATTTCATTATAAATTATTTCTACATTGATTGAAAATTTAAATATGAACAATGAAAATGGATTGAATTTTTAAATTAAATTCTATTGGATTTAAAGGAATATATATATTTAAAATAATTTGAAATATGATAGAACCTAACTAGAATTAGATGAATTTGATAATAACCAACCATAGATCTAGAAGCTTATCATTTCATTTAAATATACTATAAAATAAAAATACCTTTATTAGAATAAGGGACATCAACTGAATTATGTTAATTTTTTTACACATGATCAATTATAATAATTGGTATATATTTCATAATTCACGTTGTTAGTATTGAATAATTTTTATATCATATTTTCCATAAAACTCATGTCTTACTTGATTATAATAATCTTAAATTATTTATAAATGTATATTATTAATATAACTCAGAACTAATTTAAATACATATATTTATACATTTATATATAATTAATTTATTATATTATTCCAAATGGTTGTGATAATTATCGAGTTTGAACCATTCATGCGAGTGGTTGACCAACCATTAACCAGATATTGTCAAAAAGGGATGAAAGAGAGTTAAGAAATTTAAATATGTCATAAATATAATCAGTGTAGTATAGTACAATAGTTTTGGGTATATGGGTAATATAATGAAAATTTCCACTCTATATAAATAAGGAAATACTCATTGAGAAAATAACCCAAGACATCTTAGAGACCCCTAGGGCAGATGCCACTAAGATGAAACCTAGGGGAACATTATTGTATTTTAACATAATTAATATAATTTTAAAATAATAATTATTTAACATAATATTATTTTATTTAAATTTAAATGATAAAACAAGTAATCGAATCAGAAAAATATATTAAAACATTGGGAAAACATTCCCACATCTCATTATTGTTTCTTTTCTATGACTCTAAAATCCATTAATGAATGGTGTTTAGTGACTCCAAAACATAGTAAAGGATTCTAAAGGGTTTAAAATTTGGATTTTGGGTGGGTCATTCTCATTAGAATATTATTGATGAGTTGTTTTACAAGGGGTGGATCAGAGACTTTATAGTTGTAGATAAGCATATTAATAACTTATACTAGTGAATAATTTTACATATCCAAGGAAAACATTTCAATAAAATTGTTTCTTAAATTTTTAAGTATAATTGAATAAAATTAAATTATTTTCATAGTCATAAACACATTATAATTAAAACATATTTGTTTAATAGTATGTAAATGATAAAATGAAAATAATTTTTTATTTAGGTGGCTCTTTCAACTTTTAAAAAAGGAAATTGATTATTTAGGTTTGTAAGATATGTTTATAGTTTTTAAATGAACCATGTGCAATATTAATTTTATTTTGAGCAGATGAATCCATTTTAATATTGATTAAGAAACCATTGTATCATTATTATGTCACAAAATAGTTGTTTTTGATAATATATAATTTCTATATTCAAAAAAATTTTGGTTTCATTGAAAATTAATAAAATTCACACATGGAAAAAAATTATGTAATAAATAATAAAATGAAATTAATTTTATTAAAATAATATTATATCATATTATATATTAATTTTAAATAGAAAAATTATTATTTTTATGAAATACATTTAATTATTATTTATGAAAATAGTTTGTATAATTTAATTGGTATTTTATGTTGGTGATTAATATATGTAATTAAAATAAATATATCATATTAAATAAATCAATAAATATTGTATTTATATAATATTTTATTTTTCACAGTCAAGTTACTTTTCTATTATCCATGTTACTATTCCCAATTGTCAAGACATTATTACTATGTTTCGATTTACTATTAAAATGTAATATTGACACTTCAAAGGTCATATTTCATCCAAGAAGTACCTATTAATTCATTCATATATTATTCCTTAGAAATCCTATAATGGATATTAATTTTCCATTTCTAATTTATTAATTTGTTTACAATTATCTTAATTCATTTCTATAGTGTAGTTTGTGAAAGGTATTTTTCTCGTCAATAAGAATGACCATGATTTTCCAATTATATATATTTTTTAATTTTATACATTTGATCTTTTAATATATGGAATTTTCATTGGTTTAGTTATTTAATAATTTAATGACCACTTTTAATAAAATAATTTCTTTTTTTGGTTTTCCTTTGTGTTGTATATCTATAATACAATAAATAATAACATAAAATTTACTTATTCAGGGAAACAATATCATTTATAAACTGTGGGTAATTAAATTATTACTCCATTTAGAAATTTCATAACTATAATTTAAACTATTAATCTATATTTAGAATATATTTGGAACATTCAATTCTATTATTTTCTCATGTTTCAATGTCCCCTATTTATATTTTTGGTTCCTCCATAACACTTTCACATGGTGGGTTTTCATGTTGCATTGAACATATATTATATAGTAAAATATAGTCATGAAACTCTCCTTATGGTAGACTTAATTATATTGTTATACAATCTTTGGATTCAATAAATATTAGGTACAGTGTACGTGATTCTTCATGAATGATGGGTGGATAAATCAGGAACCAAAAATCGGTTTTGTTGAATTTATAGTTGATAGGTCATCGCTCCAATGTGATCAAATATAACAAAGGCTCCAATATAACTAGGGTTTCAATTTCCTTTATTTATTAACAATACGATTACTTTCATTGATATTGTTTAAGGAAATAATTTGTCTCCAACTTTTAACACAATTTACCTTTGATGGTAGTTTACCTAAAACCTCTACTGCATCTGAGGAAATTTTATTTGTTGTTGGATGGCTTGAACATTTTATGTAATTTCATATACATGATAATTTCATTGCATTTTTTATTTAAGAAAGTCATCCCAACATGTCTGATAAATGAATCACTCCCTATATAGAGCTTCATATGGGGAAATTTTAATACTAGAGTGAAAACTACTATATCAAAAGAATTCATCCAATGGGAAATGATGATCTCATCCTCCATTAAGTCCAATTAATAAAGATCTCAAAATTTCCTTTAATGTATGATTGGTCCTTTAATTTTTTCTATCGATCCCTTCATGATATATCATAATAAAATTTGATAAATTTTTTATATCATGTTTAATACTCTTACCAATTATATAATTAAACAATTGATCATAATTAGAGACGGTAAAAGTTGGTACAACATCTAGCCTAGCTACTTTATCTATATATTTATTTTCAATTTGACTAATAGTTACAATATCCTAATTGAATATGATGTTGTCATTAATGGTAATTCATTCCATAACAACACATATCACATTTCTTACATTTTATTACTCTCAATGTCGGGTGTCAAATTTATTGGTCTTGTTCTCCCATTTTGTTATTAGTCTGGGTAATTGATGCATCATCACAATTTAAATATATCAGTATTCATTAACATACAAACCTTCCATCAACACTGGGTACTAATGAGTGATCTGCATCATTATTATTTCCCACAAAAATTATCTAGATGGTCATGTTATATCTTTTTACAATCATTATGAAGGGAGAAATATGATATACTATTATATTACAATATACTTATCTTTATCTAAGTTGATAAAGGATAAAAAATTATAGTTTAAACATAATGACATGATCATTATAAATATATAAATCATTAATCTTCCCTTTTATTACTTATGTCACATTCTTCTGATGTTACAAATGATCCCCTTGAGCCTTATCAAACACTTCATTGATAGATGATTGGAAATCATTTTGGTGGTGATGTATGTATTCTATTCCAATTATTTATATATATATATATATAAATTACATATATATGAAGATATTTTCTTCCTCAAACCACATCATGGGAAGTGTATAAGGTTATTCTTACTAAGAACATCAACAACCTTTTTCTCTTTTATGATATTGTAGTAATTAATGTAATCATAGTCCATGAATAGTGATTACCATATTTATTGATGAATGTTTTTATCTTCATATTTGGATATATAATAAAATTTCTTTTGGCCTAAATGTAATAAAAACATCTCACCATAGACGTAGTTCCTCCAAATCATTAATTTGAATATCACAAAACCTAAATCCAAATCATAAATTAGGTATTTTTATATAGTTATCGTCAGTGTTTGTGAAATATTAGGAATAATTTTGAAATATTGTGTTCATGAAAAATCTAATAATTTTATAAAATAGTAAATGTATGTCACAAAAACTTCTCTCTGTGAGGGTAGTGTGTGTTTAGGTGATGTGATTTTAATATTATTGATCTCCATAAATCATTTCTCACATAATTCTATACTAACATTCATTACTACATTAACATGTTAGTGTAGTTAGTGCAATATAAAATAAGAATAAATGTATCACAAGTCATCAATTATACTCATATAATCATAGAAATCTATGTATTTCCATGTCGTTTGAATGTCTAAGACATTCCTCAATTCCCATTATTTTTATAGAGACTATTGATTCCATCACTTTTGATAATGTTCATAAGGAATTTAACTGACTACATAAAAAATTCACTATTACTAAACGTGGAATATATTTTCTTCATCATGTCTCCAACATAATCCTTAGATTTTCTTAGAATTATAATTTTTTCTAGGATTAAATAATAATATCATCAATGAAGTTTCCCAAAAAATCACGGTAGTATCTAACGAATATAATCCACAAATCCATTAACATTTTCACATTATTAGTAATATTACAGGGAATAACGATGTTCTTATATTGTCTAAATATCATATGGAAGGCCATATTCTGATTATTTTCCCAACTTACCTTTAGTTTAGGATTTATTGAACCACCATACACCTTTGAGATTTACTGAGATCTTCAACGCTGATATAACAAGTCATAAATCATATGATCAGGGTTTTATTTTTGAAATAATCTTATTTAAATCTTTGTAATTTAGAAATACCATCACTGATCAATGTGTATTCTTAAAAAAGTGAAGGGGTGAACCCCAAGATGATACAATAGAGAATATGACCCCTTTATCAATATTTTCATTCAGCTTCTTTTATAACTCCTAGGGTTGTACCAAGGCCATACTATATGGAATTTTTGATATATTAAAGTCCATTTATAAGATTTATATTATGATTTCTACCACATGATCTTTGGGTAGACCAAGAAACACATTGTGAAATTAATCAATATATACCCTATCAAGATTAATTATATTATGGTAGTTGATTTCCTTGGACATAATAATTTTGTAATGACATGTTTATTCACTTTGTAGTAACACCCTTATCATGTAGGGATTTTCCAAGGATGAGTCATGATCTTCCTCGCATTTACATAAGATCATGGAGTGTTTTAGAATATATAAGTATATTTCCAATTCTTGATAGTTTATGTTAAGTAAATATATTAAGTTCCAATATATGTCCAATATGTTATAAAATTTTTCAAGGTAAGGATTATGAGATTTAATGGATAATTCTTCCCAAATATGGTAATAGGAGAAGTGTCCAACACTTGGGTTGTGATTATCACACAAAAAGTTGTTTTATGGATATATCTACATCAAGGTATCAAAAGTAGGGTTTAAGTATTCTAGAAAACATGCATGATATAATGTTATGGATAAAACTAGAATCAAATAATTTTTTTATTCTTGAGTGAATAGGAAAAGTACCATATAAACGATCATTTTTATATTCCTACCCCACATTACTGATAGGTTTATAATTTCATTTATCATTCAACAATGGTGATTAATGATGCTGATTACAATCAGTGGCCAATGTTAAAAAGATCTTCAATTCAATGTTCCATTTCTCATTATAGTTGATTCATTTTTCCATGAGTGGTGCATTGGGATGTTCCATCCTTTCGTTCATCATAATGGTCGTTATCATCATATATGATTAATATTTCTGATATTTGTGTCTTTACATCCCAAATAAACACAATTTTTATACCACATTGATGAAATTTTAATGATTCTTCTTCCCATATCCATAAATGATTTCTATGGACTTCTTTCCTCCTTTTTCAACCCAGCATCCATCAAGAATGTATATTCTTGTTTTAATATCTCCAAATACATGGGAATATTATCTAGGCTCAATATAGAATTTGGGATAACATAGTAAAACATATTCAAAACACCCAATCACTTGAATAGAAAGATCATTTTGATGATTTGGTTTTATACCACTACATGATCTTTGTATTTTTATATAATTTTATATAAAAATACATGAGGAATATTTTTCATGACTTCTGAATGTTTCCTGACATGTTGTAATAGATTTAACCTAATTTTACTTATGATAAATAATTTCTCTATCCATAATTAACCAAATACTAATATGGAGATACTTATTAAGAAATGCCAACCTATAATCATCACCCTCTATTTCATTGAATTTTTCTTTGAATTATGCGTTATTTCTCAAAAAACACCATTGATATGATTATATATCTAAAAAATAAATTTCTAGGAAAATATTATCCTCTTCAGGAAAAATGAATCACATAAATGATAATTTCAATTTATTTTTCACTATGTTTAACGAATAGTGGATTAGAAGAACCGCTAAATGTTAATAATCACTATCGTGTAATGGAATCAATGTCAACACACTTTTTCATAGTTAAATATGGAAATTGAACATCATTTATGTTATTATTAATAACATAAGATATCCGGTTATGAATTTATATGATGTTTTACAATTCTCTTCTCATTGCATAGGTAATTTCCATCAACCAATCATTTTATTGACACTTACTATCGTTTGTGGTAGTGTTTTTATTTGTTCTCACCATTATTCTAAAATAGGAAAATATTTTAAAAAATATAAGTCAATTAAAATAGAATATATCATTATTTTTAGGAAAAAAATTATATTATCATATATCATGGGATTCCAATGTTTAGCCACTTACCTAGACAATACTTCTAGAATCATGTTCATTACTTCATTTCCAACATCAAAAAGAGTATTTACATTATTTATATATCATTATTAATGGTTTCTATATGTATTTCGATTAATGGAAGAATATAGCCCTCATTTTTAAAACCATTTGTGTATAAATGCCTCTTTTTAATGAACAAGGTATATGTTATGTATGTACCCAAAAATAGTTTTCACAATTACTACCCCTAGTGACATATGATCTATATTCCAATCCACACGATATACCTAGATAATTATTTCATTTCTGTGAAACCATGTGTTCCTACAGTTCAAAAAATCTTAAGTTGTTTACCTATTATTAGACTTATGATTAATATTTTCCACAAATTATTCATATTCCAAATTCCTAATTAAAAAATCATATTTTTATTCAATTTGGAGTGACCCATATTTTTCATAAATTAGTATTACATCAATTTTATGAAATATATATATAATAATGGAAATAAAGACTCAGATAAAAAATTTAATAACATGGGAAAACATGGTTCTTATGTAACTTATATATAATCAGATAAAAATTATTTATTTCCCTCTTCATATAAATCTTATACCTCTAATGTACTCTTTATTACATTTATTATCCAATGATATACAAAAAATAAATGTTTGAGTTAAAATACCAGTAAGTCAAGGTATAACACAGTAGAAATTGAGGGCATGACTAAATTGTACATGGGTATGAAAACTTTTCATCATCATATCATAACAACGATATCATCAATATAAGAATTATTGAATCATTTTTAAAGGAATATAATTTTTCATATGAATAATAACGAAACTTCATAACATAGATGTAAAAAACAATATATTTTTTGAAAACATATGGCATCATATTCTCATATAATATGTGTGAATAATTCCTACTATAAATATTTTGAATAATAATAGAATTATGTCCATATATAATAGACATAATATCAAGAGATATATCACATTACTAAATTTATTTTGGGGATACATAATTTTGGTATAAAAATCAAATCATTAGCCCTCATAATCCTACATTGCAGATGAGAAAAAACATATAATAATCATAGTAATCAATTAAAACTAAGTAATGAAATTGGTTTCTTAATGTTTTCATAAATAATTATTTTATAAATACGTTTTGGGACTACCAAATTATTATTGGAAATAATATTTTGTCCTAAAAAACAATATCCATGACTATAGAAGAAAAAAATCAAGAGGGGTCAATGCTATATTTTTAGAAAATAAAGTTATTTTGAGAATTATATGAAATATCATAGAATTCATTTTTATAGAGTGGGAGAATGTATATCCTCACAATTAAATGGTAAATAGATGTGAAAATATTTATTTTAAAAAAAATCCAGGAATATCTAAATAAAAAACTATTTGAAAGAAGTGTGAACCATAAAATAAAGAATTGGGTTTTAGAATCCCATTACCTTATATTTCAATTTATTTAAAAAATTTCGACCACATGTATAATAATTTTTTTGAAATCATGGAATCAGAATTGACTTGTACTCAATTTTTACAGTCTTTATAATTTATAATATTTCAATTATATTTTAGAAAACTCATTGATAAAGGTGAATTTTTTTTATATCAATTTCTATGTAAAACATCCCTTTTTTATATGATTCATGTATATATATTTATTCATTTATATACATTTTTAATATTAAATAAATATTATTTTAAATATAAATATTTCTAAAATTATAAATAAAAATAATTTATTATAATTTAACAAACTTTTTTGATAAGTAAGGGGTTGGGAGCGTTTTCTAGGGAGATTAAGAGGAAACAAAATAAGTTAAAAATATAATTACATCAAAAATATAATGAATTTGGAAGGATAAAATAATTCATATAAATTTATAATAATTTTTAATAAATTTCATTAGGTGTGGGTTTGAATAAAAGAGAAAAAATGAGGAAGAGAAAATAAAAATAACATAAATCTTTGACAAGAAATAACCATCTTCTCTATGTTTCATTTCTTAAATGACACAAATATCAACAAAAGTAGGATATTAAGGATAGATGAACATCCCTAATGATGTTAACAGAATTTAGTGAAGTGATTTTGGTAAATAATTTCCTTCTGTTAGTTATAAATTGTTCATTTTCCAAGGGGAAGGACATTGAGTATTCTAGTTATGGAGAGTTGTATTATTAAGTAATAATATCAAATAAATTTTTATATCAATGCTAAACATTTAAAAAGAAGTAATTATGATATAATTAGAATTTTTTGAATAAAATAACCTGAGTTTATAACCTTATACAAATTTATAAATGTAAAATAATATTTTAATCAAATGTAAATGAGAAAAATAATGTATAGGTTTATTTTCCAGTACACATTAATCATTTAGACATTGAAAATAAAATTTTATATTTAGAAATTATGTTTATTATTTTTAAATGACCCATTATTCATAATAAATGATTTTGAGCTGTAGTAAAAAAATAAATATTTTTTATCTCATTTTTAGATTATTGTAATGTCTTGATATATGATGTATTTTAAAAAGTGTAAATTTAATATTCATGAAAAAATTTATGTTACTAAAAAAATTATAAAAAATTCACCATTGGACTTAGGTATTGTGGTAGTACTGTAGTAGTGGTGGCACTGTAGCAATGGCAGGCACTATAGAGGTGGCAGGTCACTGTAGTGGTGGGAGAGTATTGTAGCAGTGGTGGTACTGTGCAGTACTGTAGCACTGTGAGTACTGTAGCAGTACTATTCACAGAATGGGCTTTGGGCTTAAAAATTGGGTATATGGGTCATGTAATGGTCGAAACGCCCACTAGGGCCTTCGGGCTATTTAATGGGAATCCCTCTACCCGGTTTAAGAGGTCTTTTCTTTGAATTAATAACAAATGAGGCTTCGACCGCAACCCTTAAAAACAAAAAAAAATGTTTATAATTTCTTAAAATTTTAATATTTTTTTTATTCATTTAAAAAAAATATTTTCTTAAATTAAATGTTATTATTTTTATTCATATTAAATCATATTATTTTGATGTTAAATTATTATTGCAATAGTCAACTGACTGTTTCTAATGGGCATGTTACAATTCTAAGTGATATGATTATTATTTCACATATCATATTAATCATCTAATTTTCATATTAAATCATGTAAATAATGATACATTAAAAACTATATCCCTCAATGAAATTACACAAAAATTCCTAATTTTTTCTTTTCTAAAAGTTATATTGGTTAACTAAAAATTAATTTCTTTTCAAAAGTGTTGTTCATGGGAGTGATACCTCAACCAGATAGGGATTATCTAAATGTTCCCATTATACTATTCTTATTTAATATTTTCCCCCATTGAAATTTTTTTTAGATTCAGTGGTCTATTTTTTATTTATATAATGTTTACTAATAATAAAATAAATTTCTTTTTTGATTGTGTTTTATGTATACCATAATAATAAATATATTTTAGGGAATATTGTTCTAGAAACGAATGTCATTTTTAATATCTAGTTAATCTATTTTGAGAATGTTTATGTTTATAAAATTGAATATATTAATAATTTTATGAAATATAATGTATAGATTTAAATATATAATAGGAATTCAAAAATATTAAACTATGTTAGATATTTATCTAAAAAAATTGAAATTTAGTATTAATTGGAAAACATGGTGGAATGATATAATTTTCATCATTTTTAGTGATCATTGAAAATCACAGGGTGACATGGTTAGGAAATGGGGAGTAATGAAGGTAACACCTTACATAATATATGATTAAAATAATTTTAAGAAATCATTTATATCAAAAATTGATTCGAAATTACACCCTTACAAATTTTGATATAGGATTGAAAAGTGATTATGGGATCCAACTATAATGGAAATGAAATAAGATTAAAAATATGTTTACATTGTATTATGTTGATATTTTCATGTAATAAACCATTATAAAAAATCTATAAAATAGAGGAGGAAAAAGAAAAAAGAATAGTTATATAACATATATTATGATATATGGGATCTGAAAATAGTTATTGTTGGGTTGGAACACATTATTTCATGAAATTTAGTCTCATCTAAATTATCATATGTTGGGGTAATATGTTATATATAGTTTATATTGGGGTTTACAGTCCTTAGTGACCTAACAAAAATCCATCCAAAAATAATATATATAGTTGTTTTTTCTGTTATTTATCAAAATCATGGTTATGATTTGAATATGTTACATATAAAACAAAATTTCAGTGTGAATTTAATTTATTAGAATTGGTTTATCCGTGGTTTTTTAATGTTTTCATTATTTTAAATTATTTATAAAAAATCGAATTCCATAAATTCGATAGGGATTCATTATATAAGAAAAATAAACCACAAAACTATATTTTTTCATACATAATCATGTAAAAAACCAGACACATATACACATAAACAATCATTATCATCAACACTCCAATGTAATGAAAAATATTAAGGATAATAATGTGTGTCTTTAAATTTAAATAAGAATTAGGATGTAATTAAACATTGAATGAAATTAAAATTAAAATATGTGAATAATTATTTATTGATTTAGAAATAAAATCCTGTCCATCCACATAATATTGTGTAGATAAACCCATAATAGCTTTATCCTTTCAATAATTCTATTCTCTTAGTAGATGATAGTTGGAGACCGATAATGACTGATTTGAAAAAGTAAAAAAATGAATTATAGAATACTCCATCATCGTGTGAATAATTTAACAATTTTATATGTGAATAAATTAACATCATGAATTAATTATATCAACATATTAAAAATAATTGAATAAACGAAAATGAGGAAGTTTAATTATGAAATTATTGTGAATTGGAACAACTTATAAGATATTAAATTTTATTATAATGGTAAACTAGAAGAATTACATTTAAAAACAAAAAAAATCATTAATAGTAATTCCATATTCATTCCTTAAATAGAAATTTCATGAGGGTTGGATGAATCATCCAATATCCCAGGTCTTCACACATGAAAGGGATATGCATAGGTGGGTATAAATTTTATGGAATTTATCCTTTACTATACTTTAACTGTAAAGGAATATAAATTAGATACCTAAAAAAGACAAAAAAATAGTATAATAAATAGATAATATTTGTGGCCTATATAAAAATAAATTTATGTTATGTTAATTTTCTAATAACTTCTGATTTATGTTAGGGAGGGGCTTCACTTATTGATTTGATTTGGTTTTATGGATTTTGATCCTTTAGAGAGTAATTTATTATCTTTTTTCTTTGAAGTCATGTTGGGTTCCCCTTCATCCCTTAAAATGAGTTTATGATTTAAATAAAAAATTCATTCAGTAAATTTTCTAATACTATCGAAAATTTCATCACATTTAGACCCATATTGATGTAGTTATAATTATAATTTTTTCGTCTTATTCAAGTACACTAATGCTTCCCCAAATTTTCATCCTCCCATATGGGCTTCCCTAGGTCACAAATTAAACTTTTGAATGATCTATATCCAAAATGGAATAATATATTCTCACTGATTTTTTATATCAATAATTGAATTTTCATCTTCATTGGTCTTGGATCATGGATGATACAATCATTTTAGTTGCTATTATCTAGTTAACCTCAACTTGAATTTCACAAATATGACGGCCAAGATGAGTGTCTTCCATTTGGAATATTAATTTCTTCCATAAATATAGTATCATACAAAAATCATGGGAAATCGATCATACAATATCAAGAAAAATAATGAAAATTGGATTTTTTACAATTTAATGAAAAGTGTTGCTAGTATTATCACATCATAAAAAAAAATTAAAAAAATTATGATAAATAGAGTATGAATTATAAAATTAACTAATAAATGTTTTTATAAAAAATGAAAAAATTAAAATTAAAATATATAGGTTAAATATTATCCTATTTTAGTGTCTAATCAAATCCCCATAATGATTTTTTGTTGATCTGGACAAAATGTATCACAAAAATATAAAACTTTATTTCTTTATTTCTAAAAAAATATTTTATATTGTTCCAACTATTAATTATGTACACCATAAAATCATTAAATCCACGAAAACTTTTTATGAAAATATAAGTTCAAAATAATATACCCATCCATAGACCATTAATTTGATTAAAATCATCAATATATATCAATTATTTATATTCATTTTCTATGTATCATAAAATAAATATGTCATATTTTTTCATTATGGGGAAAAAGGAATCCCAATGTGAGAATCACATTTTATTGCGAGAATGAGTATTCAATTTCTTTTTTCTTTTTTTTCATTCTTATATTTGTAATGTTCCAATGGTAATTGATATTACAATCAATCATTTCAATCATTGTAGTGAGACTTTTTTGATTACTTATAGGCACAAAAACCTTAGGAAATTAAGATAAGATAAAATACATAGCCATCATATTATGTTCAATAATTCAATAATAAAATAATACTCCGACAATAATTCCCAAATATTGAATATTAAAATTTTGAGTCATGATCTATTTGTTTAATAATATATACATTATTTCAATCCATATCTTAATGTAAAAATTATATTTATATATTTACAATTTTTTATTTTATTGAATACTTATTTAATGATTATAATGATAATCAACCCTATGCTATTCATTATGTAACCTATGAACTAAAACTAATACCCTGCATTCCATAATATGGTCATTATTACATTTTAATTAAATGGATGAAAATGTAGAGAATAAAATATAATTTTAGACAACCACATGTTTCTGTTGTTATGCTCATGAACTTAAACATACATTAATATCATAATCATGTAATGAAAAATTATTTGACTCTATATTTTAATAGTTTTAATGTAAATTATCTTGTGACTTATTAGAAAAATTATTTTTTTATTGATGTACAATTAATTAATTATTATTATTATTAAATTTATAAAATTTATATATATTTTTAATATTTTAATTATAATTCACACAAAAAAAATATATTTGGAATTATTTCACCACCATAAATAATTATAACAACCCTAATTGATAAAAAAATAACATTCTGAATGGGATGAATAAGAAGAAAGTATTTTCAAAATAAAAAAATTGAAAATAAGTTGTGGAATGATGTCACCTGCTGGTATACTAATGAAGATAACTCCAAAACCATCCAATTCTTCAATATCCATTCCAATGGTCATGTCCATATAGATGATGGGATAATAAGGTGGAAATTTTAGACTTCAGTGATTTCCATAAAATGAAGACAACCTCAACAACCCCTTCTTCTTACATGAATGACTAATTATATTCCATAGATACTTCGATAGGTTCCCTTAAATAATGATGGAAGAAAATATACAATTTTATTTTAACACACCAGAGATCGATAAATGGAATAATTAAAACAACAAAAACTAAATATTAAACAACTTATATATATATATATATAATAAACTTATATATATCAAAAAATATAATTTGTAACAACTATAGTCTATAGGATAGTGGAATTCACTATCCCCTATCTCCCTTCCATCATTTGTTGATGCCCACTGACTATTCCAAGCATGAGAGTGATTTCCCAAAAAACTAATGGTGTTCCCCTTTGTATTTCATTTTTATACATTTTATATTTTTTTATGTTTTTTCGAAAATATATTTTTTATCATATATAAATATATATGTATATATATGAAACATAAAAAACTAAAAAAATAATATTCAATAAAATAGTATCCATAAAAATATTTTACCTACTAAAAATCACTAGTGTTAATGGAATTTTGTCAACATAGACCCAAAACCATTCCAAAAAATAGATTTAATAAACATAAGGATTCTGACCTCATTCGAGAGAATTAAATTGAAAATTTCTTATCTTGGGATCATGATTTATAATCCAGATCAAGATCCATATTATGGATCATTATGTGTTAGCTAAATCCAAAAATATCAGATATTATCAATCAAATTTAGATCACATTGATGCTCAAAAAAATGAAGCATTCACTTTTTATTATCCAAAATAATAAAAGTGTTGGATAAAGGGAGGGTTTGGTTTTCCCATAAAAATAAATAAATCTGTGAGGATGGTGGAACCTTTAATTCAATCCCAATTTAGTTTTCATTTTTATAAGTTTATTGGGAATTTGTAGTTGGTTATATTTCTATTTCCAAGATTTTAAATAAAGTGGTTACTCCATAACCTTTGATTTCAGACCCAATTTTCCTATGTTAGTGTCTATAATTTGTATAGATTCAAATTTAAATTTTTTATAATAGGGTTCATTGATTTTTTATCCTATAATTTCATCATGGGATCCATATAATGGAGGTTAAAAATAATGGTATAAGTTACCATCATGTGAATGATGAAAATAAATTTATTCCAGATGTAAACAGCATTTTACAATTACTAAATGATCCTTCAATTAACATTCAATATTATATAATCCATTTAGATTGTTAGAAACATTGTTATAATTGATTTGAGTCCTTGGATTATTTATATTCTTATCAAGGATCATGTTTCCAACAATGATTTCCGTGTTCACATTCCTAACTCTAATGACTGAGTTGATTGTTTGGAAGAAGATATGACCAATAGTGATTAAAGATTCTTCACTAGTTCTTATTATTGGATGATTTTTAAGGAAAATAAATTAAAAATAGTAATTGAAAATTTCATCTTTTATGAGAACATATTTTCAAATACCCTTAGGAAGATGGAGACTTTGATAATCTAATTGAATATTAAATGATTTTGGTGGGATATTCTCAAACCCTGACATGACCTCTGAGTATCATACACCTTATGTAATATATTTTATAGAATTAATTATTGGTAATTTTTTAGTATTTTGGTCATGTTTTATAGAAATATTGAAAATAGGCCAAACATCTTGGGTTTCTTTGACCATCCTAAGATTAATATTATAAACCTTCCTAGTGACAGGATAATTTTTTCCCAAAAGAGTTATTGTCCTCTATGAGTTTTTTTAAAAAAAATATTTTGGTGGCTTGTTAAAGAAATGTGATATTTATTATGTTTGTTATTGTTAAGTAATACCATCAAGATAATTGTAACCATAATTTCGGGAGATGTTTTTAATGTATCCATTAAACATCATAAAAATGAAATTTCTTTTACATAGGATAAAATAATAATGAAACATTCTATGTTATTAATGGACTTATAAACCATAGATCAATTCCATTTTTAATGTATGTTTAACAATTTAACATCTTTCCAAGAATTTGGCTCCCTTTGTATGAATAATATTTTCGAGGTGTTTTTCTAGTGATTTTTTGAATGGGGAATATATATCTTATAAAATTATCATTAAATTTTTTCCAGTATTGAATGAATAATGTTATTATAATATTTGAAAAATTTTATACATAAAATTTTATAAAAAATTGTTGGGTATTTTATCCAATTCATATTGATTTTGTGGCCACATGGTTTCAATAATATCATTTAACTTAGTAACATGACGATATGATGTTTTTGGATCAATCTCATGTAATGTTGGATTGGGGTTAAAGATATAGAAATTGAATATGTAATGATAATATAATTGAGGGTAATTCCAAATTCATAGAGTTTCATTACTCTAGTTAGGGTTATGTTAATCATCCTTCATTTTATCTGTAATATTCCCTATAATTAGAATTTAACATTTTGGTTTCTGTTTTTTACCTAATATGATAATTATTTGTTTTAATGTAAAATTACATATTTTGATAAATTAATAATTGGAATTAATATTAATTGGAACGTATGATATAAGTTAATTATTCCCTAAGTATCACATGACTATTCATCCCATAGTTTAGAAAACATAACTATATATTATTGTTGTCACTATTATAGGATTAAATATATGTGAAAAAATAACAAGGGGAAATGAATGAAAAACATGGTGTTAATAGAGAAATGGGGTACAATTGAATGATTTTATAAGGTAGCTGACATGGTTCCCTAAAAATGTTGTCAAAATTTTGTCTCGTCCATATTTATTGAATTTAAGGTGTAGAAAACAATTATTGATTAACTTTCGTTGTTGAATCCTTAGGTACATAAGAATAAATCTATATAAAAAGAAATTCAATGACGTAGTTTTATAAATGATGTTTCAAAATTGGAGTTATTTTTATTGGATTACCTTGAATAAATAATAAACAAGTGAATTTAATTTATGGGAAAGGATTGAGTAAATTTTATTACAAATGGTTGACTGGATTAATTTCCATTTAATAATTTCTATTCCATTAATTTGAGATGCATTCACATATATAATTAAAACCAACACCATCACTTAATGGTTTAATACCTATAAATCATAATAGTAATCTCCTATACATATTTGGAATCTTTTTCATTATTTATCCAATATAATGGATTCTGTTTTCACACAGAATGAATGTCCTGAAAATTTAATAAGGATGATAAAATGATAAAACATGGAATGAAATTATCAATTTAAATGAGTGATTAAACATTTTTAAGGAAAAATAAAATCCCATAGAGACCCTTTATGATACATTAGATAAACCAATATCATGATGGTACTTCCAATTGTGTTATTATTTCAATAGAAAAATGGATTATAGTCAAAAGGATGGAATTAATAAAGTGAAGTCAATGAAATAATGATCAACAAACCAATGTGTGAGTAGTTTTAGAAGTTTTTTAAATAGTACCAATATGATTGATAAATAGAGTATAATATAAATAATATGTTTTTTGGGAAACTAAATTGAATTATAATATCTTTGAATAGATAAAATGTAATTATAAATGAAAAATATAAACAAAATATTAGAATAGAAATTCACAAGTCACCCTTATTAATACTACAATAAAACTAACAGAAGTAATATTTTCATGATCCATGGGTCGATCTCCTAAGATTCCAGGTCTTAAAAATAATGTCTGGCAAGATTATATGGGTGGGTTGCTTTTAAAAATTATAATTTTTTATCACGGACATGAAAGTGTATCTAGTTTTCATCCCTTCAGTAGAATTTCCAATGCAATCTTATAAATAGCTAAATATGGGTGAGTTATTGAAGGATAACATTGGTTTCAATATTTAATATAATATCTATAAAAATATCATCCCATTTGGACTGGTATTCTAGGAGTTATGTTCATAATGGTTTGTATTTATTTATTCCTACTAAATATAGTTATATTAGAAGTCAAATAAGGGTGTGTGGCCCTCTCACAAGCCACAAAAATTAATTACAAAATCCCAAAACATGTCTTCAGGCATTTTTATCTTCAGTTCTAATTGTGTAATCATTTGAGGATATTACGTTTTACTATTCGTCAAATGAGTCATAAAGACTTGTTGTACCTATTTTCATAAATTAGATTAAAAACTCATACCTTAGATACTATCTAAACTACTATGATATGCCTCTTTTTCAATTCATGGATATTTATTTTAGACAAGTCCTCCATAGTAAGAGATTATTGAATAGGTATGTAATGGGATAACATTGTGAGACACTTCAGTATCTCCCATATGAAATTATGTTTCCAAGCCATTATTGGGAGACCTATTATAAAATCAATACCCATCTATACCTATTTCAAAATATGAATTGGTATATATTTCAACATACTTTAAGGTTCTTGAGGTTGTTCCTTAACAAATTGATTGGTTAGGGATCTCAAAAAAACATATCAACCTATATTTTCATGAATACCTGCACAAAAAGTGCTATAAAAACCATATACCACTTATGTATTCTTGGATTAATAGTCCATATCTAATGGGGGTATGCATTATGATATTTTTTCTAATAAGAAATAAGAGTAACCATCTGATCTTGAAACAAAACTGAACTCCCATCCTATTTCAATTCCCCAATGGTATCCCTAGCATTGAGTTTTGAGCACTATTGAACATTTCTAAATTGGATGTATGGGCCTATAAACCATCTTCCTCAGATTTGGAATTAATGAAACTAGAAATAAGAAATATTCAATATTTTGGTTTTCACAATCCTTGTGCATGTCATCTATCACTAACATCCTCATCCACTATTCTATATCCTCTTTTAATAAAGGACTATATGGCTTTCATCCTGATACAAATACCATAAAATTTCCTTCATCATTTGTATTAATCAATCCAATGTTAAACATTTGCAGACACTACATCCCTCTTCATTGTTTTAGATTCAAAATACTCTATGAAAAAATATGTTTTAAGATATTATGATATGTAAACATTGTAAATTTATCACCAAATATGTAATGATGCAATGTATTCATATAATGAACTACGTCAGCGAAATCCAAATCAAGTGTCGGGTATTTACTCTCATGAAACCATAAATGAAATAAAACATAATAAATATCATGAAATCATTTCATTATTGTACATCTCATTATATATCTTGAATCACCTCAATATACTAAATACACTTTTCCAATTTTAGGAAATGACTAGAACTATACAGATATAAGGAGAAACTTCAACTCTTGAATATATTCTGAAATTACTTATTTCATTGGAATGTATCATTTTTTTCTTATTAAAGATATCATAGATAAATCTATTTTTCAAAAAATCATGAACAAAATTCCATTAATAATTTGTTAATCGAAGGAAACATTGTATCTCAATGATATTATTTTTCTCTTACCAAGAAAAAAATTCCTACAAATTCTATAAATCAATAGAAAAAAATCTATCAGAGATAACATGGCCATGGAAACATATTTTTTGTATCATTAATCAAACTTTTATAATTTCGAATATAAATGATTGTCCCTACAAATTTCCAACAGTATTTCGATGTGTTGCTCGTTCCCAATCCTCTACCCATAATAAAATAGTATACCATCCAGAAACACCACCATAAAAGAATAAAATATCCATGAAATATTAGATTAATAAATTCCATATAAATTTATAATACAATCTTAACACCGAAATTCATAATCACATACTAGCAATGACTATATATACTCCTGAATTATGTCATTTTAATATCATCCTACAAACACACAACGGGTGATATCCTGATAATATGTCAATTTTATAGAATCATTGACATTACCTCATTTGACCAAAGAGATCATTAATTATTGGAATTGGATAAAAATTATCTATTTTAACATGGATATTATTATAATAATCCACACACAACCGAATATTAACAACATCTTTCATGAAATTAAGATTGGTGTTGGCCACGAATTTGTGAAATGCTGTATGAACCCTTTACATTAAAAATATTCAAAATGCACTTTATATTCCATTAATTCTATTGGTTCCATATACTAAGCAATAAGGAAAATAATAATGGTCCCCATGAGTAGAAAAGTAATAAAATCATCTTTTCTTGTGTGTGGAAACCCTAAGATATTTTCATTATAAAAATCCTAAAACTGATCAAAAACTACTGGAAAATGACTATTTTTTATCTTGTCCATCTATGGAAATGTCAAAGACACTAACTAGTATGAGATCATTCCAAATTCTAGTTCCAATATTGCCATTTCACCTACCTTTATATTCTAGGCTCTTTTAAAGAAATATTGGACTCCATCAATAGTTATAAAACTAACATTTTTCATTAAACAATTGAGGTGAGCCTGGAAAAGTATCTTGAAATCCATACCCAAAATTATTTCATATAGATACTTCGTATGCATTGAGATATCCCATATCAACTAAGCTCTATCCATTGTTATAGAACATTATCTAGTCATAAATGATCTATATTCACATTGACCTAGAATATTTTAATGTTTCAAAACACAAGGCATTATCTCAATAAGAAAACACCATAAAACAACATCACAATAAGAAATAAATGAATGGGATGAATCTATATCTAAAAAATATTAATTATGGTTATAATCTAAAAGAATAATTCCTTTCAGCATCAATGTTATAAGCTGATCATCCAAAAATAATTTCTTATCTCCATTTAACTTATTACTCACTACACTTTGTTCATTATTTCCCTTTCAATATTTCCCTTGCTGATGAGGCATGATATTGCTAGAATCCCATAGAAAGATCATGTCGGCTGATGAGAATTATTCTGCTACACTCACCCCATTATCGAATACGATGTACGAAAAAAATGATATGTGTCTCTAGAATCCACCCTTGGAACACATCGACAATAGCGATAAAGATTCCCAATATGGATGCAATTATGAATTGATCTAGGTGATTCCATTAAATCTACATTCATTTTTTTAAACAAAATATATTGAAAATATCCATTTTTTACCCTTTTATTTTTATGGAAGATTATCTTATCCATCCTTTTAATTCTGAGTTATCCCACTAACCTAAAAATTGATGTCCCTCTTCCACTTATTCTGAGCATTATAGTTTCTACCATTCCCTATAAGTATAAACACTCCTACTCCACCCATACTATATACGATATCCTTTTCTTCCACCGTCTCTCTTTTGACTATGTCACGACCCATCCCCCAAGGCCCTTGCCATGACTACCCAAAGCCCACCTTCTATAGGCCAGGGGCTAGGGACTAGCACCAAAGGCGTATTCCCTAAAACAGAGAAGGAATTGACTTTATAACCTGTAAACACACACATAAGAAAGAACACAACTGGATACGAAACACCAAGTAAACTATGTAACAAAAGATTCATGAAAGTAAAAGGAGACATAATACAAGCCCAATAAGAAAGTACAAGTACAACTGTGATAAAATACAACTAAATAATGAGAAAATATAGCTACTGGATCATCCTTCAAGTTTCCTACCTGAAGGGTAGGTATTGATTTCCTACTCAGCACTCCTCATCACTCCGTCTCCTCCGTGTACTGAAACATCACAAGATACACCTCCGGGTACCATCTAGTACTAGTACTCTCTGCCTCAATCATCATTGTATGTCATCGGCATCCAACACAACAAGGTTATTTCATAGCCCATGCATGGGGGAGTATCACGATACACAGTAGGGACCCCGAGACCCTCTAAGTCTCAAAAAATCCATCAAACATAAACACAAACTATGAAATCCACATATAACCTTACATAGTTATATGCTCATACATATACCAAAGTTATCAAGTAATCCACCTCAAACATGAGGAAAACACAGAGGAACTGACTCAACTCATACCAAGATTTATTCAAGGGTAGTAGTAATAAGTAACATTCTGAACCCTCAACTGCTAGAGAAAATCTCCTCTATTGAGTAAATTGGGAATGCCTCATCCCACAGAGGAACTTCCTACTATCCTTGGACTGCTGAGGTACTTCTCTTGTAGAGTACCGTGGGTCTACCGCGTCACACTAAGGTGCTCCCCACCATCGGTCTACCGCGTCACACAGAGGAGATCCCCCTCATAGCCTACTGAGGTACTTATCCTATCTAGTATAGTGTGTCTATTGCAACACCAAGGCGCTCCACACTATGGGACTTCTGTGACACCAAGGTGTTCCCCACTGGGTTAGTCGATCCACTCAGAGTCGAAATGGTCATCATTCGTCAAGTCTCAGCCAACTACTATGTCCCTGCACAAATCTCGCACATCTCTGGAAGTATCTACTCCACAAGCTACAATTCGATACTCCATATAACATTAATTCCAACGAAGAAGCATATAAAAGGTATTCCACATCATAGGGGTCTCAACATAACAGAAGACACATCAATCAGACACCCATTCGGTGAGTTATTAGCCTTTTGTCTTGGGTGCCCGGTTGGATTCATGTTCGATCCAACATGACCAGTTTTCATCTCAATCCATAACTATGAAGAATATACTCATATCGATAGTCTTGCTCCATGATTCCCAACATCATTGAGGGTTCATCAAACGGGTGTCTGGTCCCAATGATATGGTAAAAAGAATGAAAAAGGGTTCGTAGTGGGCCCAGGTCTGGTCCGACCTCGTCGGACTGACCCGGACTTACCCGGACTGACCTATAGGGTATGGCACGACCCACATTGTGGTCCGGACCTTTGGGTCAGTCCGACCCACCAGGTCCGGACTGATAGGTCGCGAGGGGCTGCGGAGGGTCATGGGTGGACATGATGGCGTGAGGCCATAGGGTGTCTCGGAGGGCCGGCGAGCGGCGCAAGCCAGGGTGGCGTGGAGGGCTGCTGGAGGCATGATCTAGGGTGGCTTGTAGGGTAGGAGGTGGTGCGATCCAGGTTGGTTCAGAAGACCGGTGTGCGGTGCGGGGCCTGTTTGGCCGGGAGGCCGGAGCACTGTGGGTGGCATGGGGCCGGTCTGGCCAGGAGGATGGACTGCCACAGGGGGAAAGGGGCCGGTTCGGCTAGGAGGCCAAAGCACCATTGGGAGTAAGGTCATTTCAACTGGGAGGCCAGAGCACCACGGGGAGGCTCGGCAGGGGCATAGATAGGGGCAAATGACCGGTTCTGTTGGGGGTCTGGAACGCCGCTGGGGCGGCACGGGTCGTGGAGGCCGCAGGTGGTGTTGTTGTTGCCTTATTCACCTTCGTCAAATTACTCCATTTCAAAGCACACATCAAAGATGAATGGCGGAGGGGTTGGGCCATGTTCGTTTGGCTCAAACCCTTCACAATTAGAGTGATATCAAGACGTTCCCAATTCCTTCACAAATTACAAATAATTATCAAGAATGGTAGAGAGAAGAATTTCAATCAACCACCCTAAAACATCCCACAAATAATCAAAGAAAATTAAACCCCTACCTCGTTCTCTTGATGACGTTAGTGCAAGAAGGTAGTACGGACATCTATATTCCGAAGATAAAGATGTCCCTTTTCGAGAGAAGTCCCGAGGTAGAAGGTCGAAGGTGGTATGAATTCTTCAATGGTAGAGCATTATAAATTGGAGAGGTTTCTACCATGTTCTCTCAAGAGTCCTTCGCTAATACTATTCCATCAAATGAATAGCCAAACAAAAAAAAATATTTTTATCTATTTATTTTTTTTGCAATTAGTTGGCTTAATTAATTGGGAACAATTAATGTGTTGCATTGGAATAATATTCAAAAAGGTGGATACCATGTGTTGGCACAATTAATTAAAGAGGGTTGGCACAGTTAAAATTAGGATGAGTTGAAGAGGATCTCCATCATTTATTGTGGGATGTGAAAGGTTTAGGCCTCAGGTGGTCCCCACCACCATAACCTCTCACGGGAGGTCAAGTTCGGGTGGTCCCCACCACCACAACATCTCATGGGAGGTTAAGACCTTGTAGTCCCCACACCCCAACTTCCACTTAGAGGTCATAACAAACAAAATAAAATAAAACGTGTGTTTATTTTATTTTATTATTTTCACAAAAAACCCAAAAATTATCATCACCCTCGACCAAATGCTATCACGGTCAAAGTATCCTTAAGCGAATATCGGCACTATGAGATCAATGATGCCCTCAGATTTCAATTCGAGCACCGGATCAAAAGATAGATAAGCCCGCTCACTCGTTTATTGAAGGTACCTGAAAAAATATGTTTAGAAATTTATTCCTAGCACTCTAGGCCTCGGAATCACGTTCCTCAATTTTCGCAGACCCGTAAAATTTCTATTTAATAAAAAAAATTACATGTAAATTATGGGTCATTAAATTCTCCCCACCTCAGGCTTTACGACCCTGTAAGAAAAAACACAAACTAAGGGATCAAGTGGGGGTACTGAGCACGTATGTGAGCATCCCGTTCCCATGTTCTACCCTAAAGGTTCCTGCTATGCCAGTGAATGTACACCAGATGTATTGACCATCCATTTGAGACAAACTCATGTAGATCCTCTAACTCTACTAGAACATCTGTAAAATTTTCCCCATCATTGACATCCAGGTCTCCATGTTCGATGTTGTGAGAAGAGTCGTGCATGTATCTCCTCAGTTGGGATACGTGGAAGAAGTCATGCACCTAGTGCAACTGAGGTGGAAGATTAAGTGGTATTCCACCTCGCCGACTCTTCTGGGGACCTGAAAAGTTCTGATGAAACTCTGAGATAACTTGCTACCTTGGACATCTCATCGTAGACCTCATTGTGGCGAGACCCGTAGAAAGATGTGGTTTCCATCCTTGAACACCAGAGGTCTCTTTCTCCTGTCATCATATGAATTATGCCTACTCTATGTAGTCTATATATTCTCCTTGATAATTTTCAACTTCTCAGTGGTAGCCCAAACCATCTCTATTCCCATGAGTGATGACTCTCCTAGGTCAGTCCAGCATAAGGGTTATCTGCAAGGTCGCCCGTATAACCCTTCGAAATGTACCATGCCAATGGTGGAGTGATGGATGTTGTTGCTCGCAAACTCCACCAAGGGAAATTGATCCTCCCAGCTACGACCAATGTCGAGGAAACAAGCACGGAGCTTGTCCTAGAGGGTCTGAATGGTCCGCTCAGTCTGGCCATCCATCTGAGGATGGATAGCGGTGCTCAAATGAAGTTGGGTCCTGAAATCCACATACAACCCCTTCAATAGCTGGGAAGAAAAACATGTATCACAATCAGAGAAAATCGTTGAGGGTACTCTACGTACCCACAAAATATCTTGCACATAGAGGCGTTATATGCTCTCTAATGAACCCTGCTCTCTGATTTTTAGGAAGTGGGCCGACTTGGTGATTAGGTCGCCAATCACCAAGATAGATTCATGACCTCTGGATGTACGTGGAAGCCCTGTCACAATGTCCATGGATATCCCATCACACATCCACTCTGGGACCTCTAAAGGCTGAACCAAGCCAGCTGGTACCTGATGCGCAGCCTTCACTTACTGACAAGTGAGTCAGTGTGAGACAAAATCTGCAACTCCTTTCATCATTCCCAACAACTAGTGATAACGTTAGAGATCCGGGTATTTCATCACCACTTTTGAATGTACTGCTAGAGGGAATGTGTGGAACTCCCTCAAAACTTCCTCCTGAAGTGACACTGTTACCATGGTACATCCATTGAAGAGAATGATTTGCTCCCCAACTTCAGAAAATCAATCAGGTACCTGACCTGTGGATATCTGATCATGTCGATCCTTGTAGTCTACGTCCCCACACTACACCTCCATGACTTGATAAATAAGTGGGGTAGTGACTATAAGAGACTGTAGAAAAGATACCCTATCTCTATCCACAAAGGATATCTATAAAGTAGCCAGATGCTCCATCGCCTCACCTAGAAGCTGTATACCAGACCTCCTGTTGAGTGAATCTACAATAACATTCCCCTTCCAAGGAGTATAGAATCTCATGAAGTCATAGTCCTGGAGGAACTCAAGGAAACATCATTGTCAGAGTTTCATGTCTTTATAAGAGAAGACATACCTGAGACTCTTATGATCAGAGTACATGGTAAAATGCTCACCCATCAGATAGTGTCACCACATCATCATGTAGAATACCACTGCTGCTAACTCTAGGTCCTGGGTAGTGTAGTTCTGCTCATGCTGTCACAACTTTCGAGAACCATAAGAGATCACTGCTCACTCTAGTATCATAACACATCAGATTCCAGTCCCAGATGTGTCATAGTACACTACGTACCATACGACCTCCTTTGGAAACCTCATGGTTGGGGCACTAGTCATCCACTACCTCAGCTCCTGAAAACTCCACTGGCATTTATCCGACCAAATGAATGGTTGCCTCTACATAGTTAAGGATTATAGTGGTTCTGCAACTCTATATAAGTCTAGAACAAACCTCCGGTAATATAAAGCCTAACCCAGGAATCTTCATACATCCGTAAAACTCCTGGGTGGCTCCCAAGTAAGTTTCGGCTCAATCTTCACAGGATCTACTGCAACTCTAGCCTCCGATATGACATTTCCTAGAATGTGAACCTATCAGATCCAATACTGGCACTTCAAAAGTTTACCATAAAGTTGGTGCCCTTGTAGTGTGTCCAGTACTACCTGCAAATGATATGCATGCTCGTGCTCAGTAGCCGAGTAGATCAGAATGTCATCAATGATGACCACTAAAAAGTGATAAAGGTATGGCTGAAAGACCTTGTTCTTGAGTCCCATGAACACTGCTACAGTTTTGGTTATTCCAAATGGAATAACCTATAACTCGTAGTGGTCTTACTAACATATGAAAGTTTTCTTCTGCACATCCTCGTCTCAAAATCTGAGCTGGTGATAGCCTGATCTGAGGTTTAACTTCAAGAACCACCGTCCTCCATTTAGCTGATCAAAGAGGTCATCAATCCTCGGGAGTGGGTACTTGTTCATCACGGTCCCTTGGTTCAAGTGCCAGTAATCGACACAAAGCCTCAATCTCCCATCCACCTTCTTGGCGAACAGAATGGGGGATGCCCATGGTGAAACACTGGCCCAGATTAACCCCTTCCCTTACAAGTCCTCTGGTTGTACCCATAGCTAGGGAAGCTCCATGGGAGCCATCTGATACTCTGGTGTAGTTATTGGTTCTATCCCAGGGTACATGTACATTTAAAATACCACCTCTCTAGAAGGAGGTAGAATTGGGATATCATTAGGGAAAACATCTGTGTACTAGTACACAACTACAGGATAACTCATACTCTCCACATCTATTGCTCTGAGGGTAAGGCTAGCCAACTGATTAGTAATCAGTTGCACCCTCCTCTGGGTATGTCCATACTACACTGCATATACTCCCTTTTCACTGGAGAAGGTAAACCTGGTCCCATCTGTGCGGACACACCGCACTTTTCCACTAATATATGCAATCTGAGCATGGAATGTACATAACTAGTCCACACTAAAGATGACGTCGTAAGTCCTCGACTTCACAACTAGCAGATCCCAGTATATGTTCTCGCATCCTAGAGTAATTCCGAACATCCGGAACAAGTGTGTAATCATCGATTCTACTCCTGTAAAAGTTTCTAGCTATAAGGACCGATCCAGCGACTCTATCTGAATCTCCGAGCTCCGAACAAGGGTAGTGGTAATAAAAGAATGACTGGAACCAATGTCTATAAGTAATGCAGCTAAGGAGGAGTATACACAAATCATACCTCATATCATCTGTGGAGTTCCATGTTAATAAGCCTCATCTTCCAGGAGCTGTGCTCTCCCCAATCCACCATCTCCCTGCGGTCGGTGTGGACCTCCTGGTGATGGTGGCGGTAATATCTTGAATCGTCTCCCCCTGGAAGCTGCACGACCATATCCTCTAACATGTCCACCTACTCCCCATGGACCCCCTCGGTCGAATTTCTATCTCATCCTAGGTGGTCTTTTGGCCATCTATGGATCATCTATACGACGGTTCAGACAGTCACGAGCCACATGACCCTGCCCACTGCATGCATAAAACCACCCGCTTCTGGCAGGAATAGCTCCATTTTGGGTTCCCCGCACAACCGATCCTGAGTTATGCGGTCATCCACCTATAGGTCCACTCCTCTTGGACCTCATTTATGTCTTTCTACTGCAAGCTACAGAAGACGATTCTATGTGATGACTAGGAGTGGGTCTTGCTGCTGGTGACTGCACAACTAGGAACCTCTTCACAAAGAGGGCCCTCTCCAACACCCCTACTTGCATCGGGATGCTACGTGAGATCATCAAATCAATAATATGTCTCATAATCCCATACTTGAAGATCGGTTCCCTGAAGAATGGGTCATGCACCATATCTATAGAGTAGCATGAGAGGTCAGTGAACCTCGTTGAATACTATGCCACTGTCGTGTTGGCCTGTTGTAGATGAAGTAGCTCTTTTTTTGCACTATGTGAAGAGTTGCTGAAGCAAACACTTACCGAAACAGGCTCTTGAAGTTTTCCTAGAGAAGTATCACCTCATCGTTAACCTAGAGTACCATGCTCAACCATATTCCTGATTCTACCTATAAAAGGATGGAGGCTAGGATCACCATGAGATCGGCTGGTGTCCCTACCAGGTGAGAGACTCTCACCACAGCCTCCAGCCAATCCTCGGATGCCTGTGGATCCATATCTTCCTAGAACATGGGTGGCCTCTAGCGCTGGAACTCATGCAATGTGCTCAAGTGACGTTCACCATCTGCTGCTGGGGCTAGTGTCATTGGTGGCCCAACGGGGAGTTGTACCACTGGTGCCTCCAGCGGAAAAGGGCCCTGCACCGAGGCCTCATCGCTCTGTGGGATTTATGTGTGTAAAAATCTCATAACACTAGCTAAATATCTGCATGGAGGCATCTTGAAAAGAAACTGGTGCGCTACGATCAAAATTTATACTTGCTATGTAGACATGGTGAGCTCACTCAATGAGTTCACAAATAATACTCTTGAAAATACACATGCAATCTCTATTTTCATGCACTGAGTCAGATATTCGAAGTCAGGGTCCTCGTGTATGTATATGTCGGCCATCACACCCACACTAGACTCCCTGAACTAAAAAACACACTAATTACCCTTAACACTAATGCTTCACATAAAAGATCTGAGTCCTTTGTTCTGCGGTAGAACCGAATCCTCTAATACCAATTTATCATTTCCCATCCCCCGGGGCCCGTTCCGTGACTACAACAATACCACCTTCTATAGGCCAGGGGCTGGAAAATTAAAAAAAAGGTGTATTGACAAAAAAGGGAATGCATTTCCTTTATAAACTATAAACACACACACAAGAATGCACACATCTGGATATGAAAGACCAAGTAAAATTTATAACAAAAGAATGTTGAAAGTAAAAGTGGCCAGAATACATGCCCAACTGGAAGGTACAAGAACTACAGTTATATAATACAACTAAAGAAAGAGAAAAGACAACTACTGGATTGTCTTCCGATTTTCCTACCTGAAGGGTAAGTACAGATCGCCTCCTCAGCACTCCTCATAGGTCTGGATCCTCTATGTACCACCTTTCGCAAAATCCCACTCTGGGGATCGTCCAGTCCTGGTACTCTCAGCCTCAGTCAGCACTGTTCGTCTTCTGCATCCAACACAACTAGGTGCAGGCATAGCCCGTGCAGAGGAGAGTATAACAATACATATTGGAGACCCCGAGACCATATAGTTCTCACAAAATCCATGAAGCATAAACACAAATTATGAAATCCACAAATAACCTTACATAGGTATATGCTTAAACATATACCTATGTTATCATGTAATCCATTTAAATCATGAGGAAAACACAGAGGAACTGACTCAGCTCATACCCGGATTTATTCTAGGGTAGTAGTGACATGTACCATTATGAACCCTCAGTTGTTGGTGAAATCCTCCTATATCGAGTACAATGGGCACACTGCGTCACACAGAGGCTCTTCCCTCTAACCATGAACTATTGAGTTACTCCTCCTTTCGAGTACCGTGGGTATTCCGCGTCACACAAAGGCACTCCCCACCGTGGGTCTGCTACGTCACACAGAGGCGCTCCCTCTCATAGTCTGCTGAGGTACTCCTCCTATCGAGTACTGTGGGATTTCCATGACACCAAGGAGATCCCCACTATAGGTCTTCGACGACACCAAGATGCCCCCACTGGGCTAGTCGAGTCACTCTGAGTTGAAATGGTCAGCATTCGTCAAGTCTCAGCCAGTTACCTCATCCCCACACAATGCTCACTCATCTCTGGGAGGATCTATTCCAAAAGCGATGAGTCGATAATCCAACTTCCACTAATTCCCATGTAGACATATCTCAATCTTCTTCCACTTCATAGGGGTCTCAAAGTAGTAGACGACTCGCCAATCGGACGCCCAGTCTGTGAGTTATTAACCTTTTTGTCTCCGGGGCCCAGTTGGATTCGTGCTCGATTTAACCTGAAAATTCCCCATCTCAATCCAAAACTCTATGGAATATACTCAAATATAACGCCTTGCTCCACGATTCCTAGCACTGCTGACAGTTCATCAAATGGACGCCATGTGCCAAAGAACTGTCCAAAAGAAAGAAAAAGGGGTCGTAGTGGGCCCGGGTTCGGTCCGACCTGGAATGACTGGCCCCTCCCAACCCGGCCTGACCACAATGGTATGGCCCATCCTGCAGCGCGGCCTAGCTCATTGGGTCAGTCCTACATGCCACGAGGGGCCGCAGGGGGTCGCGGGTGGCCTTGAGGGCGTGAGGCCGTAGGGCGGCTTGGCCGAGGTGGCTTAGAGGGCCAGCGGGTGGTGCGAGATGAGGCAGCTCAGAGGGCCGTGGGCGGTGCAAAATGAGGAGGCTTGGAGAGCCATTGGTGGCGTGAGCCACGACTTCTCGGAAGGATGGTGGGCAGAGAGGGGCCATTTCGGCCAGGAGGCCGAAGCACCGCAGGCGGTGGGGTGCCGGTTCTTCCAGGAGGATGGAGCTTCGCGGGGGGGGGGGGGGGGTGCGATGCCGAGGAAGAAGGTACTATGGTCGTCGATTCACCTTAGATGAGTATGTCTCATGATGGGAGAAGTCTCGAGGAATATGGTCGAAGGAGGTCATCATTCTTCATTGGCGGATCATTCTTTTTCGGAGAGCATTCTCCCAAGTTCTGCCAATCCTCCTTTGCCAATACATTGCCAAAAAAAGAATAGTCAAAAAAATAAAATATGTTTATCTATTTAATTTGTTATGAATTCGTTGCCTTAATTAATTGGCAACAATTAGTGGGTTGTGTTGGCATAAAATTCAAAAAAGTGTAAACCAAGGGTTGGAACAATTAATTTAGCAGGGATGACACAATTAAATATAGGGGAGTTGAAGAGGCTCTCCCTCATTTATTGTGGGAGTTGAGTGGTTTAGGCCTCAGGTGGTCCCCACCACCATAACTTCTCATGGGAGGTTAGGTTCTGGTGGTCCCCACCACAAGAACCTCTCATGGGAGGTTACGGTCTGGTGGTCCCCACACATTAACATCCACATTGAGGTTTTAACAAACAAAATAAAATAAAATGTGTGTTTATTTTATTTTATTTGTTCCACGAAAAACCCACAAATCAATCCATCTCCCTCGATCAACTTCCATTGAGTTGAAAGTATCCTTAAGCGAATATCAGAACTGCGAGTTCAACGGTGCCCCCGAATTTCAATTCCGAGCACCGGTTCAAAAGTTAGAAAATATCACTCACACGTTTACTGAAGGTACCTGAAAATAAAAGTTCCGAAATTCATTTTGGGAACTCTGGGGCATCAGAATCACACGCCATCAATTTTCATAGACTCGTAAAATTTCCATTTAATAAAAAATATACTTTTAAATTCTAGGTCTTTATGGACTATCTCTACAGAATTAGTTATACAATTAATGAAAAATTTCAACTAAATATCTTTACTCATTGCAGATAAAAAACAATTCCAACAAGGATGCACTAGAAGAAACATTTAGTGAAAAGAGGACTAAATTAATATATTTGTTAGTATAATATATCATATATAGGTTCTCCTAATACTAGCCAAAAATTTAAATCATTCTCGAATCCTGAACATATTATTATATAATTTTTTGTAGAGATATTACTACAAAACCACCCATGTAATTCTTTTTTCTAATTTATTTTGAACTACTAACTACCCCCATTGGAATAAATGATTCTAGAGGATATACATCACCAAAATGACAATCAACTCTATTAGTGTTCCATGAACATTATATAGTCGATTCATCATATTCCACCACACATCTTCTTTCTCTAGATCAAAATCTAGTCAAAATATTGGAAGATTCATTCATTGGAACAGAATAAAATGACCCACTTTCCTTACATCATCCATCCACATCCCTACACCCACATCATGAAAGGATTGTACAATAATATGAACATATTAGTGTTTCACCAATGGATTAGGTGAAACCACATTCCTAGCATCTTCTTCTACTTATTTTCTACGATGACTACAAATTTCAATTTTATATAACGCTAAAACATTATAAGTCTCAATCTCATGAAATTGATGGCTTACCAATTTCAAATTTACCAAATCCAAACTATCCTAACAGGGTGTTCCCAAAATTTCACACTTTCCATTTTTAATTCATCATTGAAAATTCTAACATTTTTTCAAAATTAATCCATTTCTAGACTACCAATATCATACCCATATCAGATTATCACATTTGAAATAATTTTTTTAATCCATTTCGAAACTAAAAATTATTTCAGAAAGTCAAAAAAACCATAATGAAGATGAAATATGCCCTCCTAGTGGGAACTCATTTATAACAATTCGTGTGATTTTATTCTCATTGGATAAACCCATGAAATTGATATTACTACTCTAATAAGTGTATCCAAAACCCATATGTACCCACCACCATGCATACTTGATGTTCTGTATATATAGGTTTGCTACACATTTTTCTACTCTACATTCCATGTTCCAAATATCCTACTTCATTCTATCATCCCATCTCAATCACTAAAACAAATTATATTTCCAACTCCAAGACCAAATAAACTGATACCCATGGATTTATCAAATTGATAAAACTTTCTTTAAAATGAAATATGGACCAACCAAGACCTATACCACTTATAAGTTATATAATGAACAATGTGATTCAATTTTTTATATCCCTCACATGATAATTGGATTGAGGTGTGGTCTAATTTTTTACTTTTCCTTAAGGGACATCTCCATGATGCCAAATTATAGTTATAAATTATATGGGATTCATTAACAATTCTGAGATGATATTCTATTTCATAAACAAAAAAACCAACCAAGATAAATAAAAAACAACCACTACATGATTCATCATAACTATTTATGGAATGTAATTACATTAGAAATAAAAAGAAACTATATCATATTACCAAAATTAAACCATGGTCATCATCAACTAAAATGTTGAAATAAAACCAATAAATATCAAACACTCCAATGACACCAACTCAATAACTCTCAACAATCTCCAAGATCCAACTCCACCATCCAAGCCCAACTATCATGAATAACCACTAAAAAATTGATACATTACTATTAGAAATGTTCTATTAAAGAACATCATAAAATGATCCAAAAATCTCAAGAAATGGGTGAGTACTAGAACGAAGTAGGTTTTCCCCAAATGAATTCCCTACAAACAACACCAGGAAAAATCATGGAAGTACGTTTATATAAAAAAATTAAAAAAATTATATTTGAATATAATATATTGTCATTAAAAAATAATATTCCTAAACTATATCTATTTCCATGGAAGAAAATAATTAATTCATTAATAATATTTATATATATCCATTTTGTGAAACCCATTCCATTCCACATAACCACACATCCATCCACGCATGAAACCATCGATCACCCAATAAATATTAGTGGTTAGTAATCATTTCACTTAGTCATCATGTTGTTAACCATTTCGATGAAGGAATGATCATATCCTTATCCGCCTCAAAAATTATGGGGTCAACATAATTCACATATTAGTCCTATTGCACATGAATACAAAAAAAAGAATTGAAAAAAATTCAAATCAACCATTTCCAACCATTTCAACAAAAAATTACTATTATGAAAAACAACACCATAAAAATATTTATAGGAATATAAAAAATCCACATTTTAATATCATTATTTTAAAATGCATAAATAAGAACTTCTCACAATAATGAATTTTCAAAAAATCACAAACCATCACAAAATAGTGTTTATAAAAAGACTTACACAACAATTTAAAAAACAATTTCATGAAATAATAAATCGAAACTATTCCATAGTGTATTAATTATACGAGTAAAGAGAGAATAGAACCACCTTAAAAAATTAGTAAAAAATGAAGAACAACATGAATTCATAAATAAGGACTGAATTAATCATCAAAAAACCACCGTAGATATTATTACATAACATCAACATCATCATATATCATCAAAATTGGCATCAAATATCATAGATCTATCCCTAATTGTATAACACTTTGAATATATTTGTGGGAATATGAATTTATCAAATAAAAAATTATATAATCAGATACTTACCAAATAATATATACATCAATGCAATAATATTTTTAAAAGGATCACTTCTAGATTAACATGATGAGTCTCCACAACATTTGGGAAGATAGAAAACTCTGTTAGAGTCATAATAGAGGAAAAATGAGTGGTTTAAAATCAATTTCAAGAGATATAAACATTCTTATGATACAATTTTTTACTGTGAATGGTTAGATTAGTAGTTAAAAAATTTACTAATCATGAACCATTCATTACATCAAAACACCTTTTTCATGGTTGGAACACTTATTTAGAAATATTGTGCGCCAATCGTGTTTTCCCCTATTCCAAAAAACCACATTTACTCAGGGGTGGTTGCATAGTTTGGCCATATCATGAATCAACCCTTCTTCCTATGTTGATCCAACAACCTCACATAACATTGTTCTTTTTATCTGTTCAAATAACCTTTAAAAAACTGTGCAACTCCTTAAAATCACCAATAACATTTAAAATGTCATCTAAACACTCCCAAACATCAAAATGGGTCTTATACAATATCATAATTCATTTAAACGAGATGTTACATGAATTGAAAGCTATCAAAGAGATTTAATATGTTTAAAATTAAATATATTGTAATGTCTTTGTAATCAAGAGATTGAAATCTGAATATAACTATATTAGAGACCCACATTAGAAAAAGGGTAATAAAAAATCCTCTTTATAAGAGATGAATGAAATAAAATTGTCATCCGAAATTACACATACTATGTTTCATACTAGGAGAAAATTTTATGAAATTCAATTAAGGGAATGGATGAAAAAGATTAAATATTATGGAGAGTGAGAGAGGTCATCAATAAAAACAAATTTAATGATCAATAGAATGTTATTAATCACAAATCCATAAATCTATGATAAAAATTAAGATAATAGGACTCCATATTGTTTTAAGGATATCTTTTATAAATTTATGGTATTACATTACTATGTAGACTAAATACATATGTAAATATACTTACATGATTTCTTTCTTTTTCATAGTCACAATTTCATCATTTGGTTGGGAATTAGTTATTTTTTACTTTATTTAATTTTAGATGACACTAATATCCAAGGTGAATTGTTATACACAAATTGTATTTAAATGATCATTATAATCATATTATATTCCACCTATCTCTAGATACCATACCAAAAAAATGGAAGAAATAGAATATCCAATAACACCAAATTTTCATCTTAATCTATTCATTATATAGTTAAATATAATACTCATAAAAAATATGTATGTCCAAATTCAACGTCTAATAAAGTTGATATAATTTCAATAAATCGACATTATATTCCCCAAAAAATGTATAGTGGATTTTAATTTCAAATTCAAAATATGTGAATACCATGATCTCATTAAAAAAATAATTAAAAAATCCTTTATTTAAAAAATAAAAAATAATATTGTTTAAAATTTACTGTTATTCAATATGTGTATTATACTTCCACAAAGATGAGATAAACCATATATCCTATAATAAATTCCATTATCATTAATATTATCCCCTAAAAATATCATTATAATCACTAAACTAGTCACTTATTATGATTTATCCTCCCTTAATGTACTATGTTCCAATAGCCTCAACTTTTAATAGATTTTCTATTCATGGTCTTAGTACCATTCAACATATGATATTAAATCCAATATAAAATTTATTAGATTTACAATCTATGTACATTTCATGATTCTTATAAAAAATATATTATTGATAAAAACATAATTCTTGAATACAAAAAAAGAACATTAATCATTATTATTCATGTGTTGTAAAATAATAAGAATGACAATGAAACCATAGATTTTTTTAAGGTATATTTTTTTTGAATATTTGAGAATTTATTTTTATATTTCCCCATCACCATATAGTTAAATCAATAGACATTTTAAATTTATTTATTTTTCTTTCAATCACATGAATGGTGGATTTTCACAGAACATATTTTTGGAAACCCTCATTTCCTATATGTATGTAACAAGATGATTCTTTCAACATTCATTACATGTGGTAAAATCATTCTTTTCCATCTACCCTTTATCCATTTCTTCTTTTCCATCATCTTCCAATATTTTTTCTCTATAATGAATCATACTTATTGAATTGATTATAGTTATTAATATCATGTGATATTGTGACCTGGTATGATGAGAATGCTTCCGAGACAAATTCACATCAATATATTATATTAACCCATAAAAAATTCTATATTTTTCATTGGATTTCACGAACAGATATGGTTCTTATTACATGGACTAGGTATCATTTATAAATAATTGAATACACTACATTAGATCATAACATTATGAAAAATAATAAATAACCATATATCTAATGAAACAGTTAACATAAATTGGAAAATCTATACATGGATTGTCTAATAATAATAAACATGGTTTCTTTGAGAAATCATTAAAATTATAAAATTATATTCAAAGTAATCATATTTTTTTATAGAAAATGTGATTTCTTTTATGAATATCCCTTCGGGGTGTCAATCCAAGATTATAGTATGGCCCACTTTCATATACCAGGTAACATAGAAGTAAATCATGATCATCCCTAATAGGACTTATAACCCCTTGACACATTTTTTCCAGAACCATGTCCATTTGAATAATCCAGATAAGGTTGTATTTTTAAGAAAATACGCATAATCTCTATTTTACCATAAAATTATATTGTTAATCAATAAATATTCAAAATATATATCATATGGTTATCTTCCCTAATCTACAATTTCTTTAATATAGTTCATATGGTTTGGACTAAACATCATGTGATGCCGACTATAAAGACATCAACTGGAGTATCCCAAAACCGATGGTTAATTTATTACTTTAGTACTAGATATAAGGCATCACATCCCCAAGGATAGAATTGTTTATAAGTTTTGATAAACTAGATACATAATTAAAATTCACATACATTTTAAAATATAAAATATAAAAAGTTTTTTATTTTATAACACCATTATTCATCATAGTGTATCCCATTTTATTAATCACAAAACACTACACGGTATCCAATGGAATATATAACATAATAATTTTTTGGGAAATGATTCATATTAAGGTAAAGGTAAAGATTATTTATATCATGAATAAATAAGAATAATCAACATGTAGAAGTAAATAAATAAAACACATGAATTTTAATCAATAAAATGAGAATAATATGGTCGAAATAATGGTGATCAAATAAATATCATATTAATAATCACATTATCTTTTATCATATCAATATATAGTATAGCTAATTAAAAAATAACATGGAACAAAATTCAATCTTAATGGAAGAATTCAAAATTCAATACACATGAAACCATCAATATTGTTTAAAATATATATTAATATTTTTTTGTAGAAACCCATCTAATTTTGAAAACTATTTTGGCTCATGAGACGTATAAATTCATTAAAGATCTAACTATACATGAGACCCAAGTTCACATATGAAGTAACATGAATTTATTATATGAATGGGTAGAAAAATATTCAATATAATAATTCATACTGATAAACTAACATATGAAATTTTCATATTTACCTCCATCAAAATATTAAAATCATAAACCATCCTGTGTAATATGGTAAATAGTAATTGAATTTTACATCTTTAGTAAAAAATATTCAAAAATAAACCCAAATAATGAATAAATATAAAATCAATACAACATATCACAATTGTATAATAATTAAAATAAATCATCGATGTCAATGATGAATAAAGATTTAATAAAAAACTCCATAAATACATTTTTGTGATTAATAAACCATTAAATTTGAAAAAAATGTTCACATCAATAGTTTAAAAAAATATTTTCATAACTATTTTCACTAAATTTTTTATTTTATAACATTTAAAAAATCATTATATAATTTATTCTTCATGACTATTGAAAATACTTTTCATATCATACAATTAAAAAAAGTAGTCCTTTAACATTTTTTATAAATATTAACGGTGATTTTTTTTGAAATTGATCAGATGATTTATCTCAAAAATTTTAATAGAGGTAAAATAGGTAAAATGAATTTAATAAATCCGTTCTATCTTTTTATAAATTTTGTTTAATAAATATGTTGATAAAATGGATTTTTATGAAAAATTATTTTTATAGAATATGGAAATAAAGTCATATTAACTTTAAAGAATTTTATATATAATAATCATTAATCTATAGTGTAAATTGGTAATATTATATTAAATAGTTCATAAATAAACATATTATAATATTATATATTTATTATTAGATATGAATTTCAAATTATGCCCTAAAGGGAAACCTAATATCAAAATACTGAATAAAGATCAGATACTGAAATAAACCCTTACAAAATTTGAGGCATCTGAAGGGTAATCCCAGTAACATAAATTATATTCAAAATAATGATAAAATAAAATAAAGATAAATAATTTCATGATATAAAATTTTAAATGGATATTTTGTAAACACCATGAAATATGTATGTGGGGAATATGGCATATGTCTCATTGAAGTAAAAGTGAGATGATCCACCATTATCTCCAGTTCAAGTATTCATATGTGTACAAAACTACATTAAAATAATTATAAGATTATTGTGCATATATTAAAATAAAATAATAATATATATAATACAATTTATTATACTATTGTATCATTTTACCTCCCAATTGTCAAATATATTTCTTTATTTTTAATATTTTTGTGTTGATTTCCTTAGTTTATAATGTGTGTTTTGTGATGAAGAATCTTTTTCTTTCACCTGTGATATATTTCCCTCAGGAAAAAAATTATATTTTTTCATAAATATTATTTTCTTAAATAGATTAATCCTTATATAAATTAATATAAATTGGACATAGAAAATGAATTTAATTTCATTGATTAGACGGTAGGTCATATGTATATATGAATGATGATATCATTCCATTACCTGGTCAAGCATTAATGATTTTTAAGAAATATTAATTTTATAGAGATTATTTCATGTTATATATATCAAATATATTAATTAAATCTATCCTTATTATGTTCAATGTAATGTGTAAGTAAAAAATAAAACACATTGATTTCTGAGGAGGTAGTCCATCATACACACCAGCGATGATATCAAATTTTAAACATAATGGAACGTAATAAGGTATATGATATATTATAACATCATATGTATAAATATATAATAAATATTATATATATAATAAATCCATGATTATATCAAACCATGATATGAGTTGATAGAAAACGAGTTACATTAGTTAATGAGGAGGTAGTCCATCATACACACGATTAATGATTTTATTTCCTATTTGATTAAAGTGGAATAGATCAATAATATTACATCAACATACTAAAATATCATTATATGGTACAGAATAGTGTTATTATATGGGATGTGTTAATACATAATTTATGGTTGTAAAATAAAAATGAAATTGAATGAGCTTTCTGAAGGAAATTACCTTCTCTGGGAAAATGCTCTATTGGATCCCTTCTTCATAATTAAAGGGCTGGGCATTTAGAAGAGAATAATCTATATATTATCTTTATGGTTGTCAGGTATGGTTTTTTATTGTTTGTTCAAGGAAAATGGCTTGATTGGTGAGAATAAGTGAGGGGTGTGGGATCATTTTAACAAATTAGGAGGAGTGGCCTTTTTTCAAATAAACAAATCTATTCAATAAAGGAAAGTCAATATACCCCCAAGAAGATAAAAAATATATTATTAAAGGTTTTGAGATATGATATGTTCTAGAAACACCTCCAACACACACACACAAACAATTTAAATATGTGTTTCATTAAAATATATGTTTCCTAACTTTTTCAATTTTAATTTTCACTTTTACATCGCAACACTAATGGAATTATAATAAATTAAACTAAAAATTGGTTAACAATATATATTTTTCTAGAAAAACTAATTCAATATAGTAATTCATTGAAATATTTGTTCTTTTAATATTTTTTGTATCATTTTTTTATTTTATATAAAATAAATAATTACTATGTTGGAGTTTCTTATGAATTTAATATAATGATATTATTACAGAATATTAACATAAATACCCACACAAATGTAATTTCATTATTCTCTAAATTATTATCCATATTCATTTGGATAATTATTTTTCTCATTGTGGATTCATAACCGAAATTTTAAATCAATATTTTTATAGTACTATCCCTATGAAAATCAGTATGGAAAATCATAGCTATACCATCATGGATATTCATAGTCTAATATGGAAGAAAAATCAAAATAAGGAATTCAGTTCCAAGGAATAATAAAAACTGGAATTTAGGGGGTTCCAAAAGGCCACCATAATGAGTTATTTAACACAATGTATAATAAATAAAGCCATATATATTTATACATCATTGGATGTTATGGAATAAATGCTTCCCAAACATAATAAACATAAAAGTGCTACACAACAACTTATTCCAGCTAGTCACTACTACTTGAAATAAGATAAGGATTTTGAGAATATTTTTATTTATTTTGGGGTTTCTTGAAAATATTGGATTATTAATACAATTTTTTGGGCATGGAGAATATAACCAAGAGGAAAATGGATGATCTCATGGGGCTTATTATTAAATATGGATGCAGTCTTTTAATCCAAAATCTCTTGTTTTCCATAGTGGCCTTTGTCTTCTTATATATTTGGAATGATAAAAATTCAATTTTGTTCGATGATCATCATTCGTATATACATATGGTTTTCATTACTTTCATAGAGACGTGTGTGTGGTATGAATTTTTCAAAAAAATAGATATTTATAGCATTACAAATGATTGAAATATTTGCAGATTAATGGGTGAGACATGTATTCCCTAGAAATACAAGGTTCTCTAATATATTCAATGGATCCCTCCAGTCCACCCTTGGCTCAAAGTAAATTTATATGGTACATACTTATAAAATCCATATCCCTTTAGTTATGGTTATTTATATATAAAAACAACAAGATTTTTCATAGGTTTCATTTTGAACTACATTGGAATTAGGGTAGATTAGTTTGATGAATTATCATCAATGATTTATATAATTAGGTAGACTAACTAATTTAATAAGAAATATATAAGGATTAAATGTAATTCAGTAATGACTCTGAAGGCATTGAAATAAAGAACAAGATATGTTCCCTGTAAAATTTTACTTCCTTGGATTGATTTCATGAATCTGTCAAATCCAATCAATTTGATTATCTCACATGAATATAGAGAGGAAAATCAAGTGGAAGATGTTTTGAATAATAAGTAGGTTATTGAAATGAATAAGATGTGTTCCTTTAATATGATGGATTATTTCATTCAAATGGTGGACTCATATATGTGTGGAGTGATAAACACCCATATTTGTAATAATTCCTTGAATGTATTGATGTTGTTTTCTCATTTATTTATTTTTTTCATAGTGTTAGATTTGACTGAATCCTATGTTTTTTAAAAAATAAGTTGGAATATTTTTATTTATGTGCATATTATGATTCTCATGTTTTTTTTCAATCATATTGGATATTAAAAAATTTATAACATGTCTTTCACCTTATTAAAAAAACCTTCTATTTGTTTTCAATAATTTCTACTGGTTATTCTGATAAAATGGGGTTCTTCTACATGAACAATATTACTTTTCAAAACATGAGATGTTTATTAGTTATGATTTCCTAACAAAGAAACACTAAGTACATTATATTTCAAATATAAACATAGAGTAAAATATACATTCTATAAATATGATTCAACATTTTATATATTTTTCTATATTCCAATAATGTAAGGTATTAGATTCATCATTTTACAAAAAATCTATAACAATTTTCCATAGAGATGCAATATTAAAAACATGATCATATTATTGAAACCAAATATCATTCTTCTGATTAGCCAAATAACCTCTCCTCATATTGTGATCGATCATAATGTTCTCCTAAATCATCATTATCATACCCGACATTTTTTCTACAAATTATGGCCCTAAAAAAATATTTTAACCTACATAATTTCAACATGCTCTGTCCTAAAAATAATTTCAATATAATTTCTCAAAGGGTTCTATTTATACATTAGACGAAATACTTTTATTCTCAAAAAACATTAATAATGAAATGTATCAATCCCAAAATCCATAGAAACCCATTGATAAAGCATGAATTTTTTCTTCAATGGCATGAAACATTCACATAGTCTATATATCATAGAGTGTACGAATAGTTTTATTGTAATTTAATTTCATAACTAATGAATAATTAATGACATAAAAAAAATTTAAAGCGAATATGGGAGAAAAGTTAGATAAAATGGATAGAGGAGATCCATGTAACTAGAAGATCACCATTACGTAATGTGTAGATCTTATCTAAAGGCATGGTATCTTGAATGGTAAATATATGTTCTTAATTGGGTATTACATCAATAGTTACAAAAACCCTGTTATTTCTTCATTATTATTATTTTTAATTGCAACATGATATCCATAAATATATTTTCCCATTTCCACTAAAGAACTAGAAAATGTTGATGCACCCACTTGATTTATTTTCATTATTCATTAACTTGTTCATAAGTCAATCAATTCATATTAATATATAAATAATAAATTTTTCATAACATACCCCCAATATTACTCTCAATGGTCAATGTATATCTTACATCTTCTAGGATAAATGATAAAATGGAACAATGATATTCACCCATCAATTCTCTTTTAAAATATAATTCACAAGACACACATAATCTCTGTCTAAATTTGAGAACTCCTTTTAAATTAATATTAACCACCATTAGCATACAATTATTATGATATTATATATTTTCTTATTAAACATGAACAAATTTAGAATATATATTAATTATTTGTAATGGAGATTATTTTAATAACACCTGAGATAATATTTAAGAGGATCCTACATTCATAATTTCTAGGAAAAATTAAATAAATTAATAACAAAGGGGTTTTGATCCCAATGTAACATTGTTAAGATAGAATTATATTTTCTTCTCAACACATTAGATATTTTATTTATTTTATATGATGATAATGAATCATGAAGTCATAATTATTAATCATTTTTATATATCCCCTCCAACTCATGTACAGCTATTTTGTGGTTAATATATACATTTATCTTCTGTGATCAATATTTATTTCAAACATTATACCTATAAAATTTCTCAAAAAAATATTATATACAAACACATATTATATAATTCCAGATTATGTATAAGATAATTTAACTTATGAGGTTTTATTTTTGCATGAATCATTAGCAATTACCTTATCATTCATCATCATAACATAACCATTTCCCTTCAATGAAGCATAGTGGTAGACAATAAAGTCAACATTTATAGAGGGTATGACCAAAATAAGAAAATTATCTAGTATTATTAACATTTCAATTTAAAATATTCACACTCAATCATCCAAATGAATATATATCACTTTGAATTATAGTTTTCAATGTACAAGATAACTGATAAATCTTTTTAAAAACACAATGATAGTAATATACAAATCCATGAATATAATGAATCTTGATGATTTTTATTATTTTCCAATCCTATATAAAAATATAAGGTTCAGTAATTGTTCATTTATAAATAAATTTTCCAAAGAACGATATTTGTTTTAACCATATATTTCATGTATTAACGTTTCTGCATAAAAAAATTTATATTATGGTTTATAAAAATGATAAGGATGCATCTATGTTCATTTTTTAATTTATAATATTAAAATATAAAATTAATAGTCACAAATAAAAACATAGAAAAAATACATAGAAATATCTATTTATAATATCTATAAAATCATATTCTGTAGTAGATAACCTAATGGGAATAATCGTAAACTCATAATACCCATATATAGTTTGAAATATTAACTAAAGAATATCTTTATCCTTCAACCATAAATGTGGGTACAATTACATGAGATCAATCATCAAAATATATTGCACTCCAAAGAGATAATCAATCATTTCATTAATATAAGGAACCTAAAACATTTTCTAAATAGTGTGGTAGTTCAAGGATTTATGGTCCATGAAATGTGTCATTAAACCATATTTATTTTTAACAAATAATACAATATCACACCACAAGGAATTACTAGTACGAATGATTCCATTATCTATATAATCATGAAACTTCTTTTTCAATTTGAAATGTTTTACCTATCCCATTCGTTATGTGGATTTTGAAATTACCAAAACATGAAGAACAATGTCCATAGTAAACCCAATATCCCAATCTATAATACCACTATGAAAATCCACATGAAACACGTCAATATATTCATTCACTATGGGAAGATAATTAATATGACAAATTTATTTTGTTCAATAACATGCTTTGGGAAACATTATGTGACATCTCAAATCTAAATTTCATCTTCCTAAAATGTTATCAATTGTGTGAAATCATTGAATATAACATTTTTATCTAAATAATCGGTCTTAGCATCATATAATAAATACAAAAACCTAAAAATATTAACATAAAACCTTAATATGGGGTGTAAAATAATATTTTCATAAATAATAATGTCATTTCTATGAAAAGTAATATCCAAATAGATATTTTTTAATTATTAATCCCACCAAGATTATTCAATAAATATTCTATATTATTTTCTTGATGTGATACTACAATTGTACATGTATATTTCTCAAAAATGGTAGAATATAATGAATTATATTCAAAATGGAAAATCAAATAATTCTAAAAAACTAGTTTTATACATGTCAAACCTTCATTAGGATTCTTAACATTAACCATAGTAGTAGAAAATGATTTTATAGAGACTATTATTTTTATCTAGATGACTTCCACATTAATTAACAATAATGTGACACATATTAGCATAATTCCTAAATTAATTACAATTAAATGATTTTACCATTAGTTGGATTACATTGGGGCCGTAATTTGGCTATTTAAGACTCATTTTATTACTCTCATGATCCATATTGAAAAACAAACCACACTAGTAACAATTTCTAGATCCCATAATATATTCCTTGAAAAGAGTTTTACAGTACATTGAGCATGTTGGGGAATTACAATCATGTTTCTTAGTTGAAAACATCACCATTTTATAAAACCTTGACCACTTATAACTCTATTCATCATGAGGAATATATCTTTCAAAAAACTCAATATCAAATTTCCCTATACAATAAAAAGTATTATAAATAAGTTAGAAATCTCATTATTCTAATTCCCTTTCTGAAATAAGTTTTAATCTTGTGTAAAATATACTAGTTTTACATATATGGCCTTGAATAAAATCCAATGTGTACGTAGAAAATCATAAAAACACTTTTTTTATTTGGATACTGAATCATTAATATTTTTCTGAATTCCAGGAGTTACTTATTCATCATAGTTCAAGCATTCTTTGGGAAATATTTTTTCTGAGAATGGATTCTCATATGTGTCTCATTCAATGGAAAAAATCTATTCAATATCATTATGATTCATTACCAATGAATATTATTGATTATATTCACCTTAAAATGGTAAATGGATTGAGTTATCATTATATATTTCTAAAATCCCATGAATACATATGTATTTTCGAAAGCATAAATCCATCATTCAGATAACACTAGATCTACACATCCATTGTAATATAGAGGGTGGTGTTTCGTGTATTTATCAATTGTTGAATTGTTACCAATTGGTAAATCATGAGGATTTATTATATAGATACCACTTCCATTTATATTATTGGTCCATTTTTCAATTTCTACAACAAATTTCCAAATCATAATTCCATCCATTCCTAGAAGATTATTTGTATGTATATTTTTTGTTGATACCTTCCAACTTCAAAAATATTATTTCCTCTCACACAAAATAATTTGAATATAAATATATTATATGATGAAACATTATTATATTAAAATGATATATCATTCAAACTTATTTATGAAGTATCATATTTAATGCTTATTATATTAAAATTTTCTTAACCTCAATATGTTTCTAGAATATATATATGTTACAAACTAGAATAATTTAGGATTAATTAATACATAATATAGACTCTTTAGATTCGAATTCACTTTATTTCATTCCAATATATCTTTTAGAAATAGAATCTAGTGAAATATTTCATAAATCATATATAAAAATCCATATATTACATAGTTTACACATACACATGGTATCCATTTTTAAAAAATTATACAAACTCTAAAATGAAACCTGTTTTATTTCCATGAATTATCTTCCTGACATCTTCTCTATAATTACACATCCTTAAACACTATAAATGAAATTTAAAAATATGTGATAAGAACAAAAAACACAGTAAAGGAAAAAAACTATGGAAATTCATTCATTTAGTAAAAACATGAAAACCTGAATAATATTATCGATTATCAAAATATTCTTTGATTGTATGAAGATAATAATTTCCTCATGAAAAATTGAATTTTCTATAAAGATAAAATCTAATACCCATAGCAAGAAAATTAAAAAAATGGATACATAGTGCATTATCTTCATAACCCATGGTATAATCATATCATATATAACTAGAGCCTAGTAAAATCCAATAGAAAAACATCCTCACTTAAATAACTCATTTCTATTGAAGAGAATGAACATTATTGAATTCATTTTAGAGAAATATCAGGATCGATCGTAGTATATGATGTATTATGATCAAAAAATGTATAAGTTATGTTTTTCTCAACATTCATCATATGTAATTATCAATTACGTTGTCATTAATTCAAATTTAAATTGTTATAACTTTTTTTCATTAAAACCTAGATAAAAACCTTAAAACCCATATGAAATTTGTTTTCGATATAATAGTTCCTTCAAAAAATAAATTTTGAAAATAAATACATAGAATAATGTAATATAAGGGGTTTATTTGATGAAAAAATGAAATCATGTAAATTAAATGAAACATGAAATATTGGTTACCATATTGGGGAAAGGTATTGATGTTTAATATGTTAAAATATAAAATTCCTTTTTTCCTTTTTCTCAAAAAATTCCATAAAAATACCGCCTTCATAAAACATGTTAAATAATTTTAAACATGACATAAAATATCCTCTAAAATTCATTTATGTGCATATAAACTTTTCTATAGTTATTTATTAATATTGGCATGTAAGTATTTTTGAAAAAGTAATTCATTAGAACATTTAAAATTTGGTTTTAAGTAAATGTGTCCCTTACCTCAGGTCCATCACATCACATATATTAATTATATTCTTAAATAATAAAATTTTATTAATTATTTAATTTATTAATTATATTAAATTAATATTCCTTTTATTTAATTTTTTACCATATTTATTACTATTACATAACCAGTTATTTTAACATCATAGGTTTTAATGATATTCAGATCATATCTCAAAAATAATTTTTTTGGGATAAATATGGTTAATTTGGTAATTATTACATCACATAAAAAATAATAATAATTAAATAATTATCAATTCAAAAAATTTGTCAAAATATTAAAACCAACAATGAAATATTATTATGATAATGAACTATGTTACAATCCTTGAAATAGTAGGTCATGTGCACAACGAGTGACATTTTCAATTTTCATTGATCATGATATAAATAATGTATGAATTATTTAATATTTATATAATTAATAATATATTATAAATATAATATTTTATATTTCAATAATATTGTATATGTCATCGATGTTATGTGGTGATGAAAAATGAATCACATCACTTCATGGAAGTGGTAGTATACACATACACACAAATGATGTTAAATATTTCCAATGGATGGAAGGCTATGAAAATGGTGATATACTATATTTACAAAATGATAAGTATATCATATTGGTTGTGCCCTATGGTGGTATTTCAGGAGGTCTCAGTTTTGAGTCTTCCCATCTGAAAATAGTTCAGATTTTCCCTTTGATTCCCCGACCCCATAATGATGGAAAATATATCGATAATAACTTATATATACATTAAATCCATCATTATGACCAACTGTTAGGTGTTCTAATTGAAAAAAAATGCCTTGGTTATCAAGTCGGTAGTCCCCAATCCACTAGGATGATGGTCTCATTTCCTATTACATCTAAGAACAGACATATATATGATACTACATTAACATAAAAACATATATGTATGTGAACTATTTTTCTGTTATTATTTCATCATGTAATAATATGTTTTTAATGTGGTAGAATAAGAAATAAAATAATAACTCAAAATTAATAATGACATCGCTTCATCAGATGACCCATTTTGGTTTATAAGTAATTGATTCCAACTTTGGTTTTATGATAATTAATGGGGATATTGAAAATATAAAAGGTTTCCAATAGTTTAATTTTGTAGTTATTTGATTAAAATAGGAACCTGAAATGTGAAGATGAGAGGATGGGAGGGTTCCATTTATAAGTCGGTGGAGAATACACATTTATGTTTTTTTAAATTAAAATATATAAAATTATTATTCAAAAAATATAACCAAAATATACCATTAACAAATAATATTTATCATATAGTCCATATATGTATATAAAATAATGTTTTTTCATGTTATAATGTCTGTTTAACCATTATAACTTAATATTAATGCCTGGTAATTCATTCTAATTATTAAACATGGTTCCAAATTCTTATGTGTTTACTATTAATTATAAACAAAATTAATGTTGGACTTATTAAATAATGATAATAATAATTATTCTTAATGTTTAGCTCATTTTATCAAATTCAATTGAACAAATTTGAATATTTTAATTTAAAAGTATACATGAAAAAAAGAAAAAAATATTTTATAGATAAAATTATATTAAAATATTAAAATTAATTTTTAATAAATCAAGTATACAATTCAACAAAAAGTTAATTATGACATTGTTAATAATGTAATTGAATAATTTTTAATTTAAACAGTTAAAAATTAAACTTTTAATGTTTTTTTTAATTGAAAAGGTTGATTTCAATAAAAACATTATTTTTCACTGGTCAATGAAAAAAATTAGAATTTTCTTCAAATTAAAAATAATTATAATCATAACCTAATAATATGATGTTAAATTTAAAAATTAATTTCATTATTCCATATTAAAATTCTATTGATTTAATGTTCATAGTTTAATTTAAAATATATAATTAATAAAAAATAAATTTAGTTAGAAGTATTTTTTTTATTTTGAATAAAAATTACCTAGTGTTATTATAATCAATGTATACCTCTAAAACATCATTACTTAGTATTAATGAGATATTAAAACTATTTTTAGAAACATTACTTATGTCTTTACACCCCTGATACTATTATTTATTTGCACTTAAAAATATCGACACACACTCATTAGGGTGGTCTAAAGATGATATTTCAGTAATAATGATGTATATTTCATTTATATTGGTTGGGGTAAATAAAATTTTGAATCCAAATTATATCCTAAATGTATTTTTACATGTTCCTTATTTTAATTTTTATTAATGGTATAATCAATTCATTTTTCTGATCATTAATTCTAATGATATGACTTCACGCCAATTAGACCAAAATAAGAAATGTTTAGGAACGTTATGTATTCTTGATAAAAAAATTAAACCAAACTATATCATTTTGAAGAAAAAATATTGAAATCAGTTTGAACTAGTGAAAAAAAAATTATATTTCACACTGATATTGTTGCATCCTTTATCACATAACTTGAAAATGCTAGTGATATTGCTTTTAATTATAAGAAGATATTGTGAATTCCAAATTACATTATCTCCTTGTATGAATATATCACCTATTAACATGAATTTACCATTAAAATTATCTCAAAAAATAATATATCAACCATTCCCAAAATGATTTTCACTTGATGTTAGTAGTTTTACTAATATTGTGTGGAGATAAATTGATATACATTCATTATTTATTTCAATAGTTGATAACTAAGAATTTAACCTAAAAATAATATAACAATAATTTTGGTTAAAAAATCCTCTTTGGGATTATAAAAATTATCAATGAGATTTTTAATAACTCAAATTATCAAAAAATATTTTCTCTTAAACATCTCAATGTTTTATTGAAATATAATCCACAATTAATTTGAATGATTTATTTTTTTGAAGATGAATATAGTATTCCATTAATATACCATTTGACGTTTAGTATATAAAGGTTCACATTCTATAAAAAAACTAGTTTGACTAACAATAAATTCTTATAATAAGGAAGAACTACATAATGATACTATCTAGGTCTTATATTTCAATATTTTTATCACGATATTTACTTCTAGGAGAATTCTTACATGACTAATAATTAATTATTTTCATTTTCGATTTCTGTTCGACACCACAATTATTTTATTTATTTCTCATAGAAATAGTAATAGTGTATTTAGTTTTGAATTACATATATAAATAACGTACGTTCAATTGGAAAGATATTTTATAATATGATTATTTCTCATAATGAATATCTTATATTATTTCCCAATGACAATAATATATTCTTATGCATCACTGATTTGGGTAGAATATTCATCTTAAACATAAAAATTTAATTATAATTTAAATACTCATTAAATAATGATATAATAATATTTCCCATTTTTCATGATTCACTAGATATATAATATAATTGAATGTAATTTTTTTTGTTTTCATTTTTCCCTAAAATACTTTTTGTAGATGTGTCTTCAGAATCACTCTATGATTCAGTAGCTTCTAGATCATTCTATGAACACTATTATTATCCTTCTATTATATTTCAATATTCCTTTAAATATTGTAAAATTGTGTATAATATGCCTCATTTTCCTGTATTCATATTGTATGACCTCACATTAATCTCTATTATAATACTTATATATAGATTATATATATATATTATTTATGATAATATTGTTCCCAAATAAATTCCTTCAAAACATTATTCCCATATGTTATTCCATATTATAATTTTTTCCAATAAACTTTGAATAAAATTCATATAATTGATTCTCAGATATGGATATAGATTAAAAATTACATTTAGAAGTAGTAGATATAATAGTTTTCAAGTTATATCCAATTGAATTATTCATTTTATAATTTTGGTAATCTCTTTATAGGTTATTCTCAATCTAAATCAATGATTATAAAATTTTATCATGTTTATCACATGGATCATACATTGTCTATTCAAAATAAATTATCTTATATTTCTACTCATTCATAAGAATTTTAATAATCATATATTATATAGGGTTTTTAGTAAAATATTTTTTTTCTTATGTGAGTGTGAAATATTAATGGTATACATAAACCATTGATACTTCTTAATAAATTGTTATCATTAAAGGAAATAAAAATCATGGATGTTAACTTAAAGAATATATTTAGTTTTCTCCAAAAAAAATTATGTATCTATATGTGAAACAATTAGTTTCATCCAAATTCCATTTATGGTTTTGCATGACCATTTTATATGATAATATAGTTATTATTATAGAATTGTAAAGTGTGTTTCAAATATTCTAGTTCAACATATATTCAACATCATCATACTAACAAAAAGGAATAAGAAATTCACTTTAAATATTATATTCATCCAACACCGTATGATAATTATAAACTCAGATGTTAATAAAAAATAATCATTCTATCGATCCAATAATAATAATGAACACCATAAAATATAGTTGGAATTTTATATTATGATTCTCTCATGTTTTTACTAGTAACGTATCATCAATAAAAAAATATTTACTCTAATATTTGATAACAAAAGGTAAATATAATGACTTCAAATATAACTTATTTATTTCCAATTAAGGAACCCTAATGATGGCGTAATTAATGATTTAAATGAACTTATTAAATATTACCCTCATGAATCAACTGTAGTTCTGTTGGGATAAGTATAATTCACTCGAAACTATATAAAAAAATTAAGTCGAATAATGGTTAAACATTTATGGGATAACTCTATTAGGAAATAAATAATAATCATTAAAGGTTTAATTGAAGAATAAAAGAGAATTTAAATTTGAAAAAACAAATAATCTTATGGTAACTAAATAGAAAAATATAATATAAAAAATAATTATAAGGGTGTTAAAAGTGATGTTGTGCTATAAATGTTCCATAAGTGTGTAATGACAAATAACACAAATTACATATTAAATTTAAGGATATTTTATGTCATTTTCTAGGAATATGAGTAATTTGGGAGACAATATTTTAAAATTTTACATGGTATATTGCAATTTGTTTCAAGTATTTATGAATTCTATTATATGGTTTGAGTGTGGTGATATACATTCGATGTGATGTATAATATCATGGAATATAAAAGTATAGTGGATTGGGATGATCCCAATGGCTCTTCTAAATCCATGAATGATGTACATGATACTGATCTCTCTGACTCTATCCAAGATGATGAGGATCAAATTTTTCAAATTGAGGAAGCATACATTATATCATGTTCTAGGAAAGGGAAAAACTGATGGTGGATGATGATTAATATGTTACCCTAGAGCCCAAAAAAACTAGGAAATATAGGGATTACTCTACTCTTGAAATGAATATAGTAATATGGTCATTTGATGCTTCTAGAAAGGTCAATCCTCTAGAAACCCAAAAAACAGAGGGCCATTCGAATGTGGTCATGAAGAGTGAGAAGGATGATGTGAGGGAAATATGTACTATGTTTTTAGAAAGGCTAACATAATTTAAGAGCCTATGTGTGAGAAAGATGATGCTTGGATTAATGGGAAAGGCAAAATTTCACTCCTGAAATTTTGTATGTATGAAATTTCTGAGGATAAATATATTGAATACAGAAAAAAAATGTTCATGAAAATGGTGGAAGAATACAAGAAAAATCCCCACTTCAATTTTATGGACATTCCTTAAGAATGAACATTTATGTTACTCATTTTCTCTATTTGTGGTTATCGTATAATTTTGTTGTTTTTTCTTATGGATTTTTGAATGATGAAAAGTTATACAGGCCTAGATACCGTTTGTTGTATCCCCATGACCAATAAAACATTTTTTAAATTGGATATCTTAAACTAGTGGATAACATCATCGTTTTTTGTAGTTAGGTGTTTTTCTCTAATAGTTAACTTGGTTTGGAAAGACTTTATTTATTGGGTTCTATTTTTTTAGAGGGATATTGATATATCCATTCTGGACTCGCTGACCCAAACCACAAGTTGGTTATACAGTTGGTGTTCCTAACACTTCTCAATTTTGTGGTAAATCCATGCATCTATATGGAATCTAAAATTTATATCATTAAACAAATAGAGGCCTCAGTTCATGAGAAGTGATATGAGAGGGGAGGCTGACTGTATGGGTTTTCATGATAAGCAATTAGTGGTTCTGTCAGGTTAACTCATAGTGGTAGGCCATGATGTTTTAAAATCTTTCATGGGAGTCTCGGTCATCCTACGACTTCTGAAACTACTCCTGAAGGTGCTCACATATAGCATTGTTATTTTTCATGTTTCATTTCTATAAATCTTGTCTTTTACTCCCCTAAATTCGTACTAGTGTAATCACTTTACACATTCTGTCTGTATTGTATCTTTTGACATTAATAAATTTCTTTTTGGAACATGAATTGTGAAACCAATTCAATTTACTCCTTTTAAAAAAACCTAAATTGAAATCATTCATATGTATAAGGAAGTATGAATTTTTTTATTTATGATATGTAATATAGTATGTATCCTACGGGGTTTAATATTTGGTGTACAATTACATGAATATTTTTTTATTTATGATGTGATTATCAATTAATTACAATTGGTGTATAATAATTTTATGTAATGTGAAGAAAAACGCACTATTAATGATTTCGGATTTCTTGAGAGACGTTATAGATAATGTTATGGTTATATATATCTTAAGGCATAAAATATCAAATATTAAAAGATGTAGGGGTTTCATCAATTATCCATGAATTTTATCGATAATTATAATATTATAAAATGAAAAGATAATGACAGTATACTATGTTTTATTAATATGTTTTTGTAATTGAAAATTATGATATATTTATTTTGTATACTTTGACATGGAAGATGAATATATTAACCATATCAAAAATATTACATATCTGTATGATAAACCCCATAATAATTTCATTGAAAACAATAATTTATTTTTACAATTAATACCTTATAATTTATTTCACATATATTAATTGTTTATCATGAAGATGTGTGAAATTAAAAGTCTCTATTTAACTCAATCAATGTATTTTATATAATGTGTGTGTGGATAAAAATTAGATATAATCATACCCACATGTTAACATTTATAACCAATTTAAGTAATGAATACCAGTGGAACTATTACACGAGGAAATAAAAGATGGTTTTCATTAGCACAAAAACCCAAATACATATATTTGAATTGTAAAAGAGGCATCAGTGTTTCTTATCAAAAATAGAGAAATAAATGTGAAAAACTCTTAATGTAGGGAAATATACGTTACCTAGATTATTTTTTGAATATTAGGAATAAAATTTCTATGGTGAAAATAGATCTAGACTCAATAATTATAGATATTGAGTAGTTTAATTTTTCTTAATTTTATTTTTTATAATTTCTCCATTATCTTACAAATTTAGTTATGAAATTTATGAATAACTAACATGAACCAATTGTTGACCTAGAAGGGTAAATCACATTGTCTCATGATTTTCTATTTAAATTCTGGGTTTTTTTCATTTTATTTTACTCATATAATTACATTTGTTTGGATTAATGGGTCATGGATATAATTTACTCTTACTTTTATTTTCACTATATTATTAAACATTAATTTATATATTTTAATTACCTCAAAGAAATTTATTCTATATATAATAGAATATAGGTATATAATCTGAGAAGTTTTAGATAATTGTAGTCATTTTTTTGATAAATTATATTTCTTGTTTAAATTTTTTAGAGTTCACTCCTATTGACACATAAATTACCAATTAGTAGAATATAATGGATAATTGAATATGATGTAAACTATTTGGATTATCCACTATTTTGGGTATAAAATTATTGTTAAAACAATATAATAATTTTATAATATAAGTCAACAATAACTCAATAAAGGGTGAGTAATATGTGATCATAGATTCACTCTCATTATATACATGATGTAACTAGACATGTTTGGATTGTTTTTCCTTAAATTAGAATTTGAAGTATATTAAATAGACAAATAATATTATTGATTACCTATTTTATCCACGAAAAAATGATGAATTTTTATTTTCCATATATAGGGAACATAGAAAAGGGAATCTAACTAACCTTGGACATTTGGCTAGAATGGTTTTAGGGGAGACCATATATAATCAAATAATTTATGAGTTGTTAATAGTGTTTACAAAATGTTAAGAATTGGTTTACTGATTTTAACAAAAGTTAATAATGTTTAAAATAATAAGATAGAGTAGGTTTTTTCAGCTATATTAGATATAATGGATATATAAAAATATCAAGTTCATAATTTTATTATTTTTTGTAAAAAAACGAATCATAGAGTTGGAGAAACCAACCATTAGAAAATATGGATCGAGGATGAAAACCTATTATTAAATACACATTGATAGTGGAAAAAATAATATTTAGGTTTACTAAAATCTGATGTGCAATGATTGACAAAAAATAACTCAATATAGAGATGTTTATTGTAATGAAAAGTTAATATGAATGATTTTGAAGTGTTTGTGAAGGTTGCATATATTTATTATGATATTTTGATGGATTTATCACTTAAATATAATGTATTCACACGGTGCGGACAACCCCAATTATAAAATTCATAATATCCATAAAAATATGACAGTGTCTAGTTTCAATGTACATGAATGGTCATGCACAATAATTATATAAATATATTTGAATATACAATCTAAATCCACATCATATAAAAATATTTTCCTGATGTGAAGATAATTATACATTAGGATATAAATGTGACCAAATTACCTATATATGTTTTTAAATATCCAAAAAATACTTCATATTAGTATATAGGAAGCACGTATGCAAATTAATTTCGATGTTGGTGAATCTGAAGAAAAATATGAATAATTCATAGCAGAACAATCATATTCAAATTTGAAACATGTGAGTGAATTCAATCCATATAATGGAAATAAATCCCATAGAATTTTCTATGTATATAAATATGAGATTCATATAAATGAATTTCCCATATACACTGGATGAAATCTAAAAAATTCCTTAAATATTAATCTTGAGGATGAATTGAACCCATATAATTCATATTTTATCCTTTCAAAATGAAATAATCTTGATTCTTATATAATACATGATATCATTGTTTTTTAGAAAAATATATGGAGATAAAAAAAACATGTATTTAATAATTAATAAATTTATATTTTAGAGTTTCCTTGAATAATATAAATGGTGAACCAAAAAAGATAATGTTCTTATTTCTCATTGCATGCATTTTTTAATCTATGGTTGTTTAAGTGATCGATTGGATCTGAGATTGATGTTTATAAATTTTTCCAATAATAAAATTTGTGATTGAATATAAGATATTTTTGTTTAAATATATATGTTTAAATGGTGTAAATATTTCATGTAATTTCATAGTTGTCAAAAAGAGTTCCACACAACATTTTTTCGAGTTATGATTTATCAATAATAGTGTTAAATTTTATCTTCGAATTTGAGTGATGATAAATTAAAGAACAATATAATAATCCTACAATTTATTTATTCATAATATATATTGGGTATTTCTATTATAAAATATATGAACGATGACGAGGGAAATGTTGTTATTTTTTCTCTAAGAACCACTGAGAAAGAATAAAAGAGGACATGTGAATCAATGGATTTAAACTATTATTTGTTTTATAACATTTTTTAGGACCCATTCATCAACATTACATAATTATAATTTTTAATAAATAAATTAATTTATTTAAATTTGAGAATAATTTGAGGAATAGAGTTTTAAAATTTATTCCATGACTAATAAAACAAAAACCATATAATACAATGTAGACATGTCTAAATAATATATTTTTTCCGCATAATATAAAAACATTAATATAATAAATTATGAATTTTATGAAATCACTAAATTACTCTCAACATGAGCTCTTAAAATACCTTAATCATCATTTAACCCTATGAAAAACATTTAAAAATTTGAGATTATAATAAAAAGATTATTGGAGGATATAAAACAGAAAAACTATTTTTATGTTAATAAATATTGAAACTCATGAAAACCCCTTTCATGAAAACATAACATTTTACCCAAAAAGGTATATAGAAGTCATTTTAAAATGATAAATTATTTTTCCTTTTGGTACAAAATGATTTCAATGAAAAATCAGTAGAAAACAAGGAAAATTAATATATGTATCTAGGGAAACAATAACATAGAACAATTAAATAAACCTTACATATTGGAATAACCACATGACCAACTTCCAATATAATTCCCTATAGAATGTAATAAATACCCCATGCATTTGACCATTATGTTGGTGCACACATAATTTAATAAATTGTGGTCCCACATGGTGATTTTTGGTCACACTTATAACTAACAATGTCCAATAACCAAATCATGAAATAATATATTTCATAATTTTAAAATCTCTTTTAAACTTTTATGAAAACCACTTTCAGATATTAAAATACCATTTAATTACAAAATCCAATTTTCAATAAAAAATACACATTTTCATTGAATAAGTAATTTCAATATAAAATACCAAAAATTTATAAATAGTGGTTTTTTATTTAATATAACATCCAATCGTGCAATAAAATCCTAAAATATCATTATGGAAACAATAGATAAAAAGTAATTATCATCATGTACATTCCAAATAAAACATTTCATTGGTTTCTTTTCAAAATGTGCTGTATAAATGACAAAAAAAAGATTCATTTTTTAAAAAAATTTAATTAAATTAAAAATAGACATGATATGTTCATTGTAATTCATTTATATAAATATATATTTAAAATAATATCATGTTAGAAAATATTTTTAACTTAAATCATAAATCCTTTAAATAATAGGTTTTTAAATGAAGGTGCCTCACACCACTGTGAAATTTTTGAATCACAAGCCTCATGATGTATTAAAAGTTTTAAAAAATTAAATAATATGGGAAAAATTAATTTATGATAAAATATATCATAGGGTATTTATATGCACCTCATTAAATAATAAAGGTGTATAACATCAAAAATTCCCTCAATGAAATGAAATTAAGACGACATCCCTCACCTTGATTCCAACTTGTCTCATTTATCATTATCATATTTAATAATATATATATGTTAATTTATTAATTTTTTTATAAAAAATTATATTTTATAATCACTTTTATATCACTAATTACAGTGTTTTATGGAACTATGTAAACAAATATTTTTTTGTCAGTTGTTTTGACCGAATTCGGTTTTGGTGTGTAAAATGATATTGCATGGCCAATGATTTCATTTTTTAAACATCACCACAATAATATTCATGACATTTTTTTATATTTATACTTTTATTATATATTTTATTCCATTCAGAAAATATGTTTATGAGAAACGAACCAATATTTCAATCACTGAGACAGTAGGTTATACGTACACATGAGTAATGATCCCATTTTTAATGATCATTATGGAAATGAGTTAAGTACCATTTATCATTACATAATTATAATTATATAATAAATATAATATTATTTAATAATATATACTAATATATAATTATTGTTATGTAAAATTAATCACATTGCTTTTAGGAGGTGGTAGTAAAAATATCCATGAACCAACTTAGAAATTTTTTCAGTGTGTAAAAATAAAATACTGAAAATTATATATTACATTTAAATAAAGGTAATAAAGACATGAATATCCAATAAATTTCATTTATTTATCTTATTTATATTAAACCCAATCTTAATACAGTTAATGTAATGTCTGAATGTATCAAATATCTTTGAAGTGGTGGTAGTCCACACATCCACAAACTATATTATCAAATGAACACAAAATGAAAATAATTAAGGTATATGTTATATTAAAATTAAACAAATATGAATAAATAAAAAAAATATATAATTTTATTAAAATTTTATTCACTTCATAATTCCCAACTATAAGTGGTGGTAAAGAAAAATGATTGACATCGTTCTGTGAGGTGGTAGTGCGTCGTATAAACGAATGGTAAGTTGATTAACCATTTTGATAGAAGTTTGTGTAATTGAATATATATATATATATATATGTTAAAAAAATATTATTTTTATGATAATTTTGTTATTATTTAATCATGTAATAATAATAATTTTTTAGGTAAATAAAGAAATAAAATAGAAACACATGCTGGATAATGTCACTTCTTTTCGGGTAAATCCTTTTGGTCTCCAAAATATGGAATCCTTTATTTAATTTGTGCCTAATATGGTTCTTAGATAACTATTTGAGAGATATTGGGAACATATTTCTCTATTTATGGATCATATAAAAGTATTTATAGGTGTAAATAACTGAGGGGTGAGTTCCCTTTTAAAGTGGAGGAGTGACATTCTTGTAAATATAAAAATATAATCATTATTCTAAGGTATCTATTACATAATGTGACTCTATAATGATAAATATTCATTAATAAATAGTATATGGTTTAGTAAGTTCCATAAAATACGTTTTGGAAACGTTTCTATTTCATTTGTGCACCAAAGAGTAAAATTTAACCACTACATAAACACATTTTTTCATTAATCGCGATAATTAATTTTAATTACATTCACTAATATCATTGGTTAAAAAATATGTTTTACCTTATTATATATTATAAATTACTCTAATTCATGATATTTAATCAATTTTTCCAAATTCCAAGATTAAAAGTGGTAGAAATTAATTTAAAATTAATCTAGTAAGGAGGATGGAAATGAGGGGTTTTTAAGCCAATATGTTCAATATATAATTAAGTTTTTATATCCAAACTCAAATTGAAATTATTTAAAATTAAATTAATTTATTTAATAAAAATAAAATTTAATTAATTATTCTTTAAAACAAATTACATTCATAATTCACCTATATAAATTAAATAGATTAAAAAGAAGTCTCAAATTAAAATTTATTATCATTTACTATTCATAAAATTATGAAAGATTGTTTAAAATTACCAAAAAATTAAATCATTTAAATCTTGATATACAAAATTAAAATAATAACTTTTTTACAAATTATAACTATAAATATTTTAAAATTTATTTTTAAAAAAGGATCTCCATTATATGTATGTAACACTAATTTTTATGAAAATTTCAATTTTAAATTTAGAAATTGATTTATTCTTATCTTAAGACTATATAATTTATAAGATGAATGTCTACATATTTTTTAAAAATATAATTTAAAAATACAGTTATTAATATTTACACCTTATAAAATAATTTCTATGAAAGAACTAACACATATAATAATAATATTAAAAGTATATTAATATTTTTTATAACTCAATATTTCGTTAAAGATAATATTTAAAAGAAAATAATTATTTTGTTTCAGGTGAGCAATTGGAAATAACATTAATTTTAATTAAAACATTCAAATATGAATTAAAACCAAACAAATTAATTCTATCATTACCTATTATTCTACAATCATCCCACATTTAAAAATTGAATCCTTAAAATTTTATTCACTTATAAATAAGTGGTAATATATTTCCCTAATAACTTATTAAGATTCTCATGATGCGTCTTAAACCATATGTTATTTACTTAAAACAATAACCTAATAAATAACATTATTACACAACACTTTTTAGCTACATTAAAGAACTTAAACTGGTTGTTACTTATAAAAATATTCTTTTCCATCTGACATACTTCATGGATCAGAAGAAAACATTAATATGGTACATTCATCACTAACATTAAAACAGGAAATACAATTTTTACCTAGGATAAACTCATAGGTAAACCCACATAGTTTGAAACTATGCCAAATTTCTCATGGATTTTATTCAGTCCAATGAAATGTGGAGTGAGCTTACCCTTTTTAACAAAACACATCATAATTTTACATGGGGATACAATTAGAAATGCATGATAACCTATCTACAAATAATTATATTTCCTGTAGTTTTCTATATTAATTTTATTCCTTCCCAGATCTTCCCTCATGTTTCATTAAATTAATTGAACTTTCACAACTATTTCTTATATTGACTCTAGTACCATTAAATTACTTCTCCCACACCATCCAATAATTCAGGGGTCTGAAAAAACATTTTATATACTTCCCCTAATGGTTCCATATGTATACTATAATAAAAAATATTATAATAAGAACACGAAAACAATAAAATATGTCAATACCAATATCCTTGGTATTCAATTGAGAAATAATGAATAATATATTACAAGGGTTCAATCATCCTCTAATAGTTCCCATCATATTGATGATGAAATGTTTTACTAAAATTTAATTTAGTACCCAAACACTTATAAAGTTAGTTACAAAAATTATTTGTGAACCTTGGAACATATTATGATACAAGGGTGATAAGAAATCTATGTTACAAGATATTTGTTTTCGATATAGTCAATAAATATTCTCTGAAGAAAACATATCTATAATGGGAAATAAATTTTCAGATTTAGTAAATAAATTTACAATAAACCATATTTCATTATTACCTTGTGATGTATTTTGAAATCCACCCACACAATACATTGATATAATTTGTTATTTCCACTCTAGTACTCTAAAAGGGTGAAGAATCCCCTTCAGTAATGATCACATTACTTTAACCCACTAACTTGTCAAAGAATTCACGATAAATCGAACAATAACTATTTTCATTACCGCCCACCAGTAATACTCTTGAAATAAATTTTTCATCTTAGTTTTGCCTATATGGATTAAAAAAATAATAACTATGAAATTCCATTGACAAATAATTCCTCAAATTTTAATAAAAAAACCAACATAATATTTTCAAAAAAATTAAAAAATCTTCTTTATCATCATTGAAAAGAGGATACTTATATTTTATAATTTATTCCACGGTATCTTCCAATGATTGATCCACCTTCTAAGCTCTCTTAATTATTTTTTTGAAATACAAATATAATAATCCTAAAAAAATAGAGGATTTCTCTACATCCCCATATTCTAGTCCAAAATCTATCAAATTATTAAAAAAATGTCATGTTCCAAATATAACATGTTTAACATAACATTATTTTTTTCAACTCGAATAATCAGCAACCTTGTATAAATTTACATGATGATAATGAATCATGAAATCAAAATTCTTTATTAGATTCATCCATCTCTGTTTCATTTTCAATTCATTCTACATGTATGTACACAAAAAATTATTATTTCACACTATAAAACATAAAAAACATGCCTCAAAATTTATAATGAAGAAAACATCAATAGGTATTTCCAAATCATTTTAAGGTCACTCAACTCATGAGGTTTCAAAATGATTTGATGCATAAGCAATTACCTATTAAATTTTCATTAGTAAATATATATATACTCTCAATGAAGAATCACATTAGATTATGAATTCATCATTAATGATGAAAGGATGAAAACTCAATCAATTACCAATCTTCATTCTAATTCAAGAAAAATTATCACTTTTTTCACATAAACATAACAGCTTATCAGGTTGACACAGTTAGTGTCCAAGAAAATCAAGTATTTTTTCAAAATACATCAGGTAGGAATCATTTAATTCATCACCACTATAAATATCAGTGATATTTTAGTGACTTTATAATTCATTGAAAAGATTCATTTTACCAAGATAAAAAATTACGATATTTTTAGAAACAATTGACAAATCAATGATATTTATTCAACAGATATTCACAATTTCTAAATTTCCCATAATGTTTATTTTTTTGTGTTGTTTTAAAAACAACCCTTATATTCCTATTGTTTTCTTATTGACTTTTAGATTATACAAAATATTCATCAATATACTCAACCAAAAATATATCAAATAACTCATGAAAAATGACCCACCTCATTGTAGCTAAAACATCTTTCTATTGGAATGATATCAGTTACAACATTCATTGATTACTCATGACACATTTACTTGAATTTTTAAACCTTATGCCCAAAATTTCCAAATTGGTAACACAACCATATATTCATAATACATTCTCAAGGGTTATTTTCAATACACATTCCATAGGTGTGGAACTTCATATTCATACATTCATATTACATTGATGTATGATTCTATATTTCTTACCAACCAAATCACTTTTTAATTTCATCATCATGAGGCACCTAAGAGCTATAAAACTTTTTCTCATGATTTTTAGTAAAATGTATTTATTACAGATTATAAATTCTCATCTTGATGAATATATTTATAGAATTTTTTCAATCATGTGTAAAACTAATTAATATTTCCATCATTGTCCCTAATAAAATCTTGCAAATACCTGGCCAATATTGTGATGCTTCCTTCAGATGAATAAATAAACTCTTTATATATTTTCATCAATTCTATGAATTTTTTCCTATATAGATTCGAGCAACATAAGGGAGATAATTCTCAAGAAAAATATCATTGAATATTTTTAATTACATATCATCAAGTTCATCTTTCTCTCCATTATTCATAGATAATGACCACCATCTGTTAGTGTCACCTTCAAAATGATAAATGAAGGGGTTACTATTTGACATTAAGGACATCTCATCACATCAAATATGTTTTCCTGTGAATTTATCCATCCTTCATCCACAACCTGGTTAGATGATACACTGAATAATGAGTGATTTTGTCTCTTGAAATTATCAAAAAAAAATCATTCATCATAGATTAGGCACTTCTCTAGCTTGTGTACCCCCAATATTTTTCACATCAGTCATATGAAACATCACTACAAAAAAACTATTCTATTCTAATTCCCACCATCCCAGGATGCGGTTGTGGAAGGATATTATTATTTTTATTCTTTCCGACAACATCTTCCTAATATCCTCATTGTAAATTCATTTGAAACATAAAATATTTATTTAAATAAACATTATAATATTCATATTATATAAAATTTTAACATAACCTTAAGTAAAAATAATTCAATGAAATTTTATTAATATTACACAAACCTATAAATCAATCAAAACTAGCCTCGAAAACCAACAATATGAAACTAACCATAAACATTAAATAATATTATATTTTATTCAACATATTACTTTTCTTCACAATGATGGTCATTTAAGAATTAAACCATAAATAACACATAAATGACCATATAATACAAAGTGGAAACATATAAATAGTATTCATTTTTTGGTAATATAAATATTTTAAAATACTTCATGAACTATTTTATTAAATCCCTCATCATTTTCAACCTGGACTCTTGTAATCCCTTACACATCCTTAAATCCCATGGAAATTTTTTTTTAAAAGTAAGATGATCATAAAAATCTAGTTATGTGATGAAAAAAGTATGAAATATTAATTCCACTAATAAAAATTAAAATTCGTCCCCAAACTTTTCTTGAAAACATAAATTTTTTCTCAAAAAGGTAAATATAATTCCTTTAAAATATCATATATTTTACTTTCAGAAAAGAAACTATTTTCAGGAAAGCTCATTATAAATCTTAGAATATTCATGTTAGTATATTGGGAAATAATCACATAGAACACATATAGAACACATATAGAATGGAATTACCATATTACCAGCTTCCAAATATGATTTACCAAGATTATAATCATTACCCAATGCATTATAGTATATTTGGGTGCACCCATCGGTTAAGTTATAATGGGCTCACCTAGATTAATCTTAGTGAACCCATAATTTAAAATATCCATGAAACAAAACATGAACTGATATATTAAATTAATTAGAAAAATAATTTAAACTCATATGAAAATCACGTTCATATGTTATGATTAATTTTCATTCAAAAACATATATTCATCACAAAATACACTATTTATTTAAAAACCCATTTTTAGTACTAAAATAAAAAATGATAAGGATGATTTTTTCTAATTAAATTAAAAAATAAATATTCCAATGGAAAACTAAAATTAAATAATGTCCACTGTGACAAAAACATCATTTCCTATATGTATGTTATGAATAGAACATCCATTTTTTCATTTCTTAAAATATACCATATAAAAAAATAAGATTCCTTTTTAAAAATAATAAATTTATTAAAATTGAAAATAGACATTAAATTTCCTTTATAACTCTATTTTGTAAGTACACATATAGAATAATATAATAGAAAAAATATTTTGAAATTATATCTTTAAACATTTAAAATTTAGATTTTTAAATGAGAGTATCTCATACCACATTGATATTTTTGAATTATAATCCTGTGATGGGATGAAATTTAACAAAACAATTAATGTCTTCGAAATAAACAAGTGCATGATAATACATATAAATTTGGTTGTATGTACACCTCATTAAATAATAAACATGCAGAAAATCAATAATTTCCTCAAAGAAAACAAATTGATATGAAGTCCCTTACCATGAGTCTGACATGCGACATGTGACTTTATATTCCTAAATAATAAAACTTTATTAATTATTTTCTAACATAAGAACCTTTTATAAGTTTATAATTACTTTTATTTCACTTGTTACATTGTTCTAAACATATTCCATTTAAGATTTCAATGGAATACAAAAATCAAATAATTTCCACAGTGATATAAAATTCATTGTCAATATGTATGTTAAGAATAGAACTTTCATTTTTTCATTTTTCAAAATATACCATTTAAATCAAGAATATGATTTTTTTAAACAAAATTTATTGAAATTGAATATTGAAATTAAATTTCCTTTAGAACTCCATTATGTAAATAATTATATAGAATAATATAATAGAAAAATTATTTTGAAATTATATATTTGAACTCTTAAAATTGATATTTTTTAATTAAAGTAAATCATAATAAATTGAAATGTTTGAATTACAATCTTGTGATGGGAAGAAATTTAACAAAATAATTAATGTCTTGGGAATAAATAAGTTCTATATAATAGATATAAATTTTGGTTGTATGTATACCTCATTAAATAATCAACATGCATAAAATCAAGAATTGCCTCAAAGAAAACAATTGATATTTAGTCCCTTACCATGAGTCTGACATGCCACATGTGACTTTATATTCTTAAATAATAAGACACTATTAATTATTTTCTAACCTAATAACCTTTTATAAGTTTACAAATAATTTTATTTCACTTGTTACTTTTTTTCTATATATATATTTAATCAATTAATTTTATGTGTGGTGTTTTGAAAATATTGTGTTTGTTTGTTAAAAACAACATTGGTAGATCTACTATGGTCAAATAGGTCATTATATAAACATATCCATAATAATAACAATGAAAAAAATATCTTATATATTCATAAATTATACTTTTAAAACCCATTAGAAAATATGGTTATGAGATATTAACCATCTTTATAATCAAAGAAACTCTAGGTCGAATGTACGCCTATGTAACAATCCAATTTTTCAATGATAATTTTTGAGAAAAAGTATGTTAAATTTTTCATCCAGAGTTATAATTACATTATAAATACCATATTATTTATTAATATATAGTTATATTTATTTCTTGCAATGTAAAAGGAATCACATCACTTTGTGGATGAGGTTGCCCACATGTTCATGAATGATGTTATCACTTTTTATGTCCGTGCAAAAGAAAATAATTAAAATGATTTATTATATTTATATAAAGGTAGTTATGCCATTAATATATTATTTTTTTCATTTATATAATATATTTTAATAAAACCTCTCACTAATACATTCCATTGAATGGGTAAATCTATCACATCACTTTGTGGAGGCGGTTGTACAAATAATCACAAACGATGTTATCATAATCCCTCAAAAATACTTGATGTTACCTGTTATATAAAACATAAATAAGTATTATAAAATTATAAATATTATATAAATAATGAAAAACTATTATTTAAATTAAAATTTCTAACCCAAATAGGCGGTAAATAAAAAAAAGAAATGACATCATTTTGTGAGGTAGTGGTTTTTTATACAAATTAATTGTATGTGTGTTACCCATTCATCAAAAGAGAGTTTTAGGTATAAAACTTATAATAAAAAATATATATTTATTTAGGAAATTATACTGTTATATTATCATAGAATAATAATATATTAATGGGTGGATAAATAAATGAAACCCAAAGGAATGTTGAAAAGTGTAATCTCTTTTCAGGAAACTCTTTTTGGATTGCAGAAAAAGGATTCACTGGATAAATTTTTTTCTAAAGGATTATAAGATTAGGGGAGGGTTTTTGGGATACTTCTTGTTTTAGATGATGATGATCAATTATTATATAATTTTTTTAATATGTTAGAAGGTTGATTTCCATTTTATAATGGAAACAACGTGTCATTCTTGGTTATATAAAACCATAAATATAATTAAGAGAAATTCATTACTTAATGATTCAAAAAAGTGATCCGTTTTTTCAATAAACATATTATAAGGTAGAATTATGGTCTTAAAATGGTTTTTGGATTTGTGTCTAGGTAATTTTTTCACTTAATATTAATTTATATACACTATGTAAACACATTTCTTCCATATTAATTGTAACCAATTCTAATTACATTCATAATATTTTTTGTCAAACAATTATTTAACCATATTAGAAAAATATAATATATGTGTAGTCAAAATATTGATTCCTTTTTTCAAATTCTAACAACACAATTGGTAGAAAATATTTTAAAATCATTCTCACATATGGGATGAAAAAAATAATTTTTATGGTTAATATGTTCAAAAGATTTCTATGTTTTTGTATCTAAATTCAATTTCACATTGTTACCAATGAACTAAATTTTCTCAAATGATATAAAATTGATCTAATATTACTTTTAAACCAATTAATGACATTATTAAACAAAATAGATTACAAATATCAATGTAGATTCCAATTAAAAGCCGGTATTATTTACATTTCTAGATTTTGGTTTCTTCTCAAATTTTTGTTGGAACAAAATCCATCTAGGTACTTCTTACATTGTTCTAAAACTTTTTTGAAGATTAGTTTCTTGTATGGAATATTATTATGTGTTCATATCTCTCCTGGATCATTCTGTGCAGATTTAAAGATCTATAGGCTAGTTATTCTTCAAATTAAGCCTCTATGAAGGGGCTGATTTTCTTTTAGAATAATGTAAAGGGATCCTCCCAGAACCATATCTACCTCCTAGAATGACCTATGTGATATATTCATAAACAAATACAATTTTATCCCTCCATGTATGGGGGTATATTCATCCATCTTATACACTCCATTATTCCTTCTGTACATTTATGTATACTTCTTCTCTTCCATGCTTCCCCCCCAATGAGTTATCTCTAAAGTACAAACATGTGTACATGGGGTTCCTACAGTTCTGATTTATTTACGAGAGTCATTTAAGGAAACTACGATGTTGAATATTTCCCTGGTCACATTCAATAGCAAGATACATCCTTCCATTGATGTCTTAGATAGATTTATCTGTAAACGGTGGAAGATGAATGAATGGGTGACCATAGGGATTTTAGATTGATTACATTTCGTGGATCATTTCTCATCATTAAAAGACCCATTATAATCTTCGGTAAATTATTTTCACAACTTTGTCTGTGGATATATAATTTTCAAATGATATGAGATCCCCCATGATGGAAATATGGATATTGATTTTGGGTATCCCCTTGTTGATTCATAACTTATTTATTCCTCCTCTGATAGGAAATCTTGTGCATCGTTTCCTTTACTCGGACTAGTAAACCAGCACCATCTGCCACCCAATTTCCCTAATTATTTTATTGAGGTTGATGTTTCAAAGAAACCAAAGGGAACTATCAGTATTGAGATTGAATGTGAACTATAATGGTATCAACATGTTTTCTATAATTTGTGGGTTAATTTTTGTTGTCTTATAGTCATCTTGGACATTAATATCTTAGTTACTGGAAAATAATTCATGGAATATCTTAGTCAGACCATCATTTAGATAACTCAAGCAAGGGACACCCTCTACATATTATGGGGGTGTGTGGAAATGAACTTTTTATCTCTTCCACCAACCTTATGGTGGATGATCCTAGATCCAACGATGTTAGATTTAAACCTCCCATCCACAAAAAGGTTAGGTCCATGATTTTAAGGCCTAATATAGTTTATTTTTTAGAATCTAATACATGATTTGGGGGATTATAATGTGACAAGTAAGTATACTATGGGTCCTCATAGAAACTCATCTCCCTCTTCGTAAAAAGAGGTTGTGAATCCATATGGTGGTCCTACTCACTTCCATAAGTTGTGTGAGGGAATTAAAAATATTTGACACTAGAAGCTGGAACTACAGATAGAATTCGATATTCTTGGGAATGGGTTGGATCTTTTGATAATGTTAGGTTCATTATTTAATTTATACAATATTATATTGGGGAACCAACATGAATAGAATTCATTTGAGGGTAGGACAAATTAACAAGGGGGTCTTAAGAAAGATTAACACCCACATGAAGTGAAATAAGTAAAATAAGAAGAGTACAATAAAGATATTGATAGACACATCATAGAAGATAACACTAACAGGAGATATAATAGGGGAATTCACAATAAAAAATTGAGGAATGATGGAAAGGTATTCGAGACTCGGGAAATTTCATCCTAACTAAAGAGAAGAAGTACAAAATAGAAAAGACTACTCTTATTTTACTTAATCTATGGAGACTATGTTCACTCCGAATTTCCATATCAAGTCATGGTAGGGATATTCCAAGGAAAATGGAACATCATGAGACCTAATCATATACTCGAAGGAATTACTGTTAGTTGAGGCCATTCTGGTAAAGGCCCCCTCACAAGAGATGAGGAAAAAATAGTTGGTTGGCTACTTTTAGTAGAATTTAACGATGACCATATGTGTGGTTCAATAGAAAAAACACTTTCTGATCATAGGTTTTAATGAAATGAAAAAAATTTGATTATTTTTATTTAGATTTGGGATATGTTGGATGAATGGACTGAATACATCATCAAGGAGGACCGAGACAAGAAACATAGGACACATCAGATAAATTATTTATCGAAAAGGCATCTAATAGTCTAATATTAGAATTCAATAATTTCTTGATCTCCTATAGTGTGTAAAGTACTTGATTATGTTATTTTATACTCTAATGTCATTAGTTTTTTTGGATTTTCCCTTCCCCCTTAATATTTGGTTTCATTGAAAAGAAATAATTGATTTGTAGGTGAATTATTTAAAATCATAAAAATTTGATTATTCTTATAAATTATAAAAAATACCTGAAAATTAAAATATTTTTAATATAAAATTTGGTTTTTCAACACAAATTTTAAATTAAAAAAATTTTAGTTTTGAAATAGGTTTTGTTATAAATGGTGGTAAAACTTCATTTTGTATAATTATATTTTTATGCATAAAACATGATTTATTCTTATCATATTGTTAAAAAATTTATTGGATGAATGTAAATAAATTTTATTAATATATTAAAGAATTATTTTTGTTATATATATTAATACCTACCAATATAATTACTATACGGTAGCTACCCTTGGAAATAATAATATTTACATTATATTATTGTTCGGTATAACTAATTCTTGAATACAACCCATGATTTCGAATAAAATTATTGTTTTGGGTTGGGTATGATATTTTAAATAGTGCACCATTAAAGTTAAAAGTACTATCTAATTAATAAATATTAAGAAATATGAAAAATACGATTTCTGTCTTTTCTTGGGATGTTATGTAACACCCCAAATTCAAATATAAGAATATTATATTCAATAATGTATATGAAACGCAACACCAAGTGCATAAGGGAATATAATATCTTCAGACATTAAAATATAAATTATATTTTCAATAAAATCATTCTACATCTTTAATTACATTCAATTTTGATTTTTCATGCATTTCCCATTATAAAATCTATATTTGAAACTTGTGTTCTAAGAAAAACTGAGTTTTACTGAGCAATAATATATTATTAAAAATGTTATTATTTATAATTAGAAATAACATACATGTTAAATTTTTTGTCAAGTATAGTATAAATAAATTATTAAAATCTATGGTTTATAAAAATAAAAAATTAATTCATTGGTTAAAAATTAATTAGAATGGAATATAATAACCAATTGAATATACATAGAGTGTTTTTATAGAAAACTATTCTTATGCCTAGAAACATTTTTAACATAATAAATTAAATTCATTAAAATTATCATGTCCTATTAGTTCAATATATATATATATATATTACATAAACTATTTCCTACATTCATCAAATAGACATTATAGTCCAAATATAATAGAAAACCCAATATTTCTCATAAAAATCGATATTTTTCAAAAATAATTTTTAACGCCATTTAATAGTGAAACTATTTTAAATACGTTTTTTTGAAACATTAAAAAAATTATATATGAAAATAAAAACAATTGATAATAAAATTAATATAATGAGAGGGAGAATTTTTTTTATTTTTCTATGATGTTTTATTTTATTATGAATAGTGAAAATATCGAAATTTAATTAAAATTTACAGTTTCATATAATTTATTTATAATAAAAAACATATTTTTTATTTATGTAATGATTAATTATATAAATTTTATATATATTAATTGATTATAGGAAATTATAATCAGTTTTACAATGAAATTGAATATAAAATCCTCAAAACTCTTGAACATCTTACTTTAAAAACCCAATTTGTCGTGCCTTATAGATGATTAAATATAAATTATTTTATACAAATTATTTTATTGGGATATGGAAAAATTTATTCCATATTTATAATAATAATCATGTATAATTTATATTAATTTAATCATCCTTTTTTACAAAAAAAATTAGTGAAGGTGATTAAAATTAATTACATCGAATAGAAGAAAAATTACATTAAAAGTGGAAAATTAATCTTAAGGGAAAAAATGACCAAGACGCATGTCCAAAAGAGTTTTTCTAACCATATCTAGAACTAAAATCCATTTTTCTATTTTTCTACTATATGAGCTACTTTTCATTGGAAAAACATTGGTTAAATTCCCTTTTAAAAAACTACAAGAATGCCACACCTCCTCTACAATAAATTGACAATCATTCCTCCCACTTCCTCATGCTCCTCAAGAAACATTTCCTAGATAAAGATCTTACATTATAGATCAATAAAATATATCTCAAAATCCTATAAACCACTTTTTTAATAAATATATGTCGAGAGAATTCCATTGGTGTAAAACAAAACGAGTTACCAAAGAAAATGTACCATCCTTCCTCAAACTCATTTATTTTATTTTCACTCAATATACCATAAAATATTATTATTTCATTATGATATAATAATAAAAATATTCCAAATATATTTAGATTTTTTAATTTTTGTTTTTTACCTAAACGGACACAAGCATCCATTTAATGGGTCACTAACATACCATTTCAATGTAAGGTGAATAACTGTATCACGATACGAGGTCGTTTGTTTTTCCATTTCCAAATCTCATATTTGGGAAATATGATGGAAAACAATTTATATATGATATATATTATATTTATAATCTATTTTTGATTCATTAATTTTAATATAATACATACAATTATACTTTCCATTTTGTTTAAATATTATAACATCATTGGTTTAAGTGTGGACTTCCACCTCCTCAGTGGGTTCTGATTCGTTTACGTTATACATTAAATGTATAATGGTTGGTCATAAGAAAAAAAGTATTACATATATGAAATAAATATAATAATATTATATATATATATATATATTGAAAGTTTCATTCTATTTATATGAAAATAAAATGAATATAGCGTTTATGTGTACGTATGACCCGCCATCTCCATGAACGGTTTATTCAATTTCATATATCAAAAATATTATGTATTGTTATAAATAAATAAATAATGAATATAAAAGATATAAAAATAATGAAATAAATTCTCAAGATCATGAAACCTTTTTAGGAACAACTAGTAGCTAGTCCAAATATAATTGAGAAACTCAAAAATTAACACCCAAAATAGTGCAAATAATGAAAGGCTATTATCAAATGTGAAATAATAAATTATAGAAAGATCATATATTTTATAATAAATTTTTATATGGTCTTGAATAACATAGTTTTTCATTTCCATCCATTTTACTACTATTTAATGGATTTTCACCCAAAAAATCACAAGGAAATGTATTTTCATGACACATTTTACATCTGTGATATAAAAAGGTTTATTCACTACTAACATATTTTTTTGTGGTGAATATACCTTCCATTTTGAAATATTAAATCATGATTTGTTTTACATTCCTGTTATTTTTTGATTTCTAATTTAATTATACCTTTTTTGGGAATTTCAATTAAAATTTACCAAGTAGAAAAGAATTTACTAATACAATTTCTTTTCATTGGGTTATATTTCTTACTCATTATCATTGATTTTAATAAATTGTGTGTGTGGTAACATTTTAATATATATGTTTTATTTAATAAATTTTATGTGGATTTTAAATTGACATATATAATATATTTATTTATTGATTCTCATATTAACGTTATGGACTTCTGATGAGTTTACTCCACAAACTCATATTGTTCGGGATTGTTTACCCTAGAATTTCAATTATATGATATTAGTTGATCATTATATAAGAAAACATTTACGTATTATTAGACATTGAATTTCACCTCCATGTCTCATTTGTTAGTCCCCTTGAAATATTTAGTTTTATATGATTATTAGACATTGAATTTCACCTAATTATCTACATCATTTATCATGGAAATGGTTAATGCCTTAACCATATAAAATTTATACTTATTTTATCTACATTGATAATTATTTAAATATATATGGAAATATTTTTTAATATGTATTGTTTATTCTATATGAATATTTAATAATTTATATTATTTATTTAAATTATTCAATATGAGAAATGATTTATATAGGAAATGACGTGTGGGGATTATACGTTATATAGCCCCTCGATGCATTTACCGATTCATATGGGACAAGATGGTTAAAAAATTAAAATGGTTTATACTTGTTTTTTTAATATTATTAAGGTTCTTTATGATATAAATTTACATTTTTAAATGACATGAAGTCCAACAAATAATAATTGACTTTATTTGTATACATTAGTTATTATCAATAAGACATTCACAATGAAAAAAAATCTATTAATGCATTTTATTATTATCTATTTATTATGTGGAATATGTTTTTAGTTTATTACTTTTCCAAAATGATATTTCCTTGTCTAGTTATTCGTATGGCATGTATTTCCAATTACTTACCCTAATGTATTTTTTATGAAATTAATTCTCACATTATTGATTTCATTGCATGTTTATTATATTATTACCTTTCCATATTAATTATTCTCATACATTCATTATAATATACACTTTATTTAACCTTATTAAACATTTGAGTTCACCTTTTTTATGTTTCATTACGACAATATTCTCTCAAGTGTACTGATAAAGTAATTAAATCATACTCTATATATAATATAGTTGTAATTCATGAATGAAAAAAATTATATTGTAATTGGAATATTAATTTATAATACAGGACTCATTTATATTTCAGGTTTAACAATGATACTAAACTATTTGGTTCATCGGGAAATAATTACTTATAATCATGCCAATGTAATGATAGCATGAAATCATCTTTTGAAAATATGTGGTTCGGTCACTACATGTTACATTATTACTGTAAATTTCATATTCTTATAAATTTTATTCATTCACAACCTACATATAATTTCCACTAATTATGAAATGGATATAATCGAAAAATACCATGTATATTCCCTTGAGATTTTAGAAAATGTTAACCTTTAATTTTATGATATTTTCCATATGCATATAAAAAATTCTATGTAGTGGTATAAATATATGATGGGAAAGGTTGAAAGAGAATAGTAACATATTATTTATATCTGAGATTTGTTGCGTAGTAAAAAATATTTTATAATATTATTAAAAAATCATTTACCCCATGCATTCTATATCCATGAATAAAAGGGAGTCAGCCTTTCTTTTGAGATATGATTGAGAGAGTCTAATAAGTGAGAGGAATAATATCCTCTTACATCCAGAAATTCTACTCTTTAGCGAGTACCTAAATGATTTATTGGGATATAGGAGCTCATTAATCCTGTGATACATCTTGGTAGGAGGATTCAATATAAGTTTTATAATGTTTAGTTGTTATCATGAACCAGGTTTCATGCATCTTTTTTTGAATCTATTTATGAATTGAAAGATATTATATTGAGAAGAAGGAGTTATAATTTATGGATGTTATTACATCTTTATTCCATTTTTAGATCTATATTTTATTGTAATATAGAAATAAATACTTGTATATATATGATTTTAAGCTGTTGAACTTATGGGAATCAAGGTGTGCAAGAAGAACACTTAACGAACTGGTTACTACAATAGCATGGTATTAAATAATTCTTGTGTGAAGAAAGAAAGAGACATAAAATGAGATGAAATCAAGTGGCTGATTTTTCTCTGGATGAGTGATGATCAGGGAGTGTATAATTTATTGTTGTTTGGTTATATTCCATCTACTCATATGTATACTCATCTGATAATAGTAGAGATTCCATTATTGGGCTTATGACTAATGAACGAAATGAGTTGAAATTTTTATAAAATGTTGTAAAAAAAATTATGGGTCATAATCCCTTTATTTATTATATTATCCATGTCAAAATATTTTAAAATGATTCGAATTTATCATGACTAAATAATTTTGGGAGGTTGAATTTAAATGTATATGAATTCATAATGTTATTATATTCCCAATGATTTACCCCTCCTATATCAGTGGTTCTTTGATCCTATGTGAACCGTAATATTTTTAGATAAATCAACTATTATGTATAAAATGATCAGAATGACAATTGGATGTTAGATACATAAGGTAGATCCTCATAAAAATCGTTTTATCCCTACACCTAAAAAATAAAATATCGAAGTCTCTTCCAGAAAACTAAATAATTTGATTAATAATTATAAAAGGATGCATAGAAAAATCTAAAATAAGTATTATAAAATACCTTTTTGTAAAATTAAAATATATTGGTAACAATTTATTTATAAAATTTCAGGAATTTTATTCATAAAATAGTTCTTTTTATGCTATATGAAGATGAAGATATAAAAAATATAACATACATTTACCGTTATGTCAAAAAATCTTTAAAGAAAGATCTTAAATAAGATATTACAAATATACATTGTCTAAACCAGGAACTAATTCCTATAAAATAAAATCAAGATAATGAACAAAATTTTATGGATGATTTATTTAGAAAATATATATGAAGATTCAACACCCCCAAAAAACAATGTACTAGCTAAGTAAAAATATACCACCCTTTTTATTGAAAGAGGTTCATTAATTTAGAAATAGAATGAAAGAGTTATTTTTGGGAAATAAGTTCTTTAGATTGATCATGATGGAAGTATGAGATATTCGTAGGATGATTAATACACAATAAACATGAATTACCTTACCCTGGTTATCATTTAGATAAATATAGAATATGTAAAATCTATAACATCCCAATAATCGTAGAAAAAAATGCTTCCAATAAAACGATAGAAGTAATACTTATATAAAAGAATTTCTATAATGGTTTCACATATAAAATGATATCATATAACTATAAATCCACCTATTTCTCATTTAAAAATTTAACCATCAATGTTTATATGATTTTTTTAACTAAATATATATATTTTTGGAAAAATGAATATAAATTAGAATATATACAAATATTATTGTGTACATATATAGATTCTTCAAAAAAAATATCAATGAATTATGTGGGTATATAATTTATAAAATATTACTCAATGCGATCCCAATATATTGTATTCACATCCAATAAGAATCATGTTTTTTATTTTTGATACTTATCATCAAAATTGAAATAAGCATAAAATATTGGAAAATATTGGTTTTATCGATGATTCAGACACAGGTCTGTTGATTTCAAGTACATTATTTCAGAATTTTTAAATTAGAGAATTACTAAATCAATGAGGATCAAAGATATATACATTATAAAACCAATTGTTTCTATGAATAATACATAAAAATGGTATAATATTCAGCATAAGAATGTATTTTAATGAATAATGAATTCTGTTAGATTCTCCACATAAGTATCCACAATTGTGACCAATACTAGTAAAATACTTATAGGTACCATGCGGTTTTTGAATAAAAAGATATCAGCCATTGTGTGTGAAGTTGGTTGTGAAGGAACATTTTTTTCCTGGGATCAATAAAAATTATGTGAAAATCACCCCCAAAAAATATTCAAGGAAAATTATATTGTTCAACCTTTCGGGAAGAAGTGCATCTATTATGGTATAAGATTCCACAATATTTACAATATATATATGTCCATGAATAACATGAAATAAAAAAAATATGGTGACTAGATGATATTATATATACATGGATAATCAAAATGGGCATGGAGGTAATATACCATTGGAAGATGTGAAGAGGATTCCTATTATAAGAGATGTCCTAATTGATGTAAATGTGTGTGGATGCTCTGAATGGATAGGGAGTGATGCTGAAAGATATATTTATATAATACATAGAAAAATTAAGAATAATGGGATAATGACTATTGAATCATGTTCTCAATTGGATTTAAGGGATCTCGAGATCATGAAAACGGTGGAAACAACATTACCCAAATGAAAACATACATTTATACTGAATGATTAATGATTGAAGAAGGCTATAGATGAATATCATGGGGTTGGGAAATCTATCTCAACCCACCCCATCGAACTGAGGATCTATTAAGATATCCACCTTATTCCACATATATCTGAATTGTATTGGTTATTTGGAGTTGAAGTTCATGTTTCATAAGAATCATCTCATAAAGGGGAGATTAAAAGTTAATCAAAACATCAAGTGATATATGTATTTTTTCTAAATTTGTAATTATGATGTAATTTGATCAAAATTACTGGTTGATGAGTAATATACCCTCTCATAAACCCATTTTTTCATTAATAATGGTAGTATTATCAAGTATGATAGATTATTTAACACAATAAAGATGACATAGGACTCGAAATATTATAAATTTTTTTTGTGAGCACAAGTATATGAATTTTCTTGTAAATTATGAAGTGTTTCATTAAAAAAGTAAGAAACAAGAAAATGGTATCACATGTTAAAATGCTTAATTCCTTTTTTAGAATTATATCTCTTATTTTAATCAAATATATTATCCCACTATGAAATAGAGATTCTTTTAATAGAACATTGTTAAGATAAATTTGATTCTACGTGTAATTGATATGATTCTTTTCCAATACTGATTTTTGAAAGTCACATGTAGCTGCAGAATTGTAACTATAAATACCTGAATATAATAAATTTGAAACAAGAATATATATAAAATAATAAATTTTCATTCAATAATAAGACCATTTATAGTATATTTTTTTTATAATAATCTCATCATCACTATATAATAAAAGATTACAAAAAAAATTGACACTTCCACTTAGTATACATTTTTCATATAAATTATATTTTAAGATAAATAAGATTCATTTTTAGGACAAATATTCACAATTTTCAACATTACCTCATATTTGTTCCTAATCATCCTTAATACACTATGAAAAATATTTAAAAACATTATATGAGCATAGAAATATCATTATGTTACATATAAAAATAAATAAATAAAATTATTTTTCCATGAAAAATTATTATATTTTTCTGATTTTCAAATAATAATTGATGTCAACATTGGAAAATCCCATTTATTTAAAAGAATTATTTATTTTCTTATCTCTGTCTATTTATGAATTACATAGTGTTTTAAATACTTAAAATGAGAATAAATCCAATCTTAAGCATAGAATTCTCTAATATTTTTAAATGATTGTTTTACCACCTTTTGTGGGAGAACCATTTTTAAATCTATATTTTGAAAATTTTATAAGCTTTATTTGTCAAAATAATCTTATTATTTAGTATTGGGACATTGAAATTTACTTGGGATAAGTTTTTTCAATTTTTCTAACAATGTTTAATTTTTAATGAATAGTGAAAAATACTGCATTTTACTTCAAAACTGCATTTTCATATAATTTAATTATATGGATTGATTATCTTTTTAATTGGTTTTAATGTGTAAATAGAATATATTTTTACCATTTAATCCAATGGTGTTCATTGGGATTAATTTGACATTGAAATTGGACATAAACAATTGTCAATCTTTCGATAGAATTTGTTTCTAAAAAACCCGCTATTCGTGTTGACAACGAGAATTATTTTTAAATTAATTATTGCAATTTTTGTGTTAGTAATTTTGTAAAATGGATTCCATATATGTAAATAGAAGTTCTTAATTATATAATTATGACTTTTTTGTTTTTGGACATTATGAATAGTAACAACGGTAATTATCTTCAATTATCGTGATTAATTCGTAATCGTGTAGTTGAGGGTAATAAAATAATACCATAATAATAACAAATTACCCCAAAATGTGTCCTAATGGTACTGGTTGTTTCATTTCCGACCATTGGTTTCCTTGTGACAAACATTGGGACCCCATGGAATCACTTTTGTGTGATAGTGACTTTTTATATTTTTATTTGTACAGAAAGTTAAATAAAACAAAGTATGTAACCCCTATGTAAAACAATTTTAATTGTTTTCTATATAAATGATATCTTCGACTATAAATAGTCATTTTAAATATAGAACTATTTCCTATAGCATAGTATTTTTTTTATAATTTTTAGACATTAATTAAATTAATTTATTTCTGACACCATGATGATGCAGCGATTACCTCATTAATGAACGATTTAAATAAAATTAAGAGATAATGTAAACTCATGGACCTAAACATGTAAAAACCCTGTTGGATGAGTATATTTATAACCCTTATCACCTTATCCTAGAAATATTTCAATGTGGGACCTTTAAAATCTGAAACTCATTTTAATATAAAGTAACATTTCTTGACTTTCCAAGAGTGCCCCTCCTCCCTCTTATAAAATTCCCCCACCTCTACCACCTTACCCACACCTCTAAAGACATTGTCTTGGCCAAGATCTTCTCATTTTATCTCTCCACATCCCTCTATTAATAATATAAGCCTTACCTTAGGCAAAAAGCTCTTCATGAAACCCTTTTGCTTCAAACCAAGACGAGTTACCCGATTTAAAGGTAATGTCTTCACATATATTCATTTGTTTTATTTTAATTCTCCAGACCCTAAACACTTTTTATTACTTTATTTAGTAACAAAACCAGTATCTTCAATATACTATGATGTTTTTATGAGAAGGATTCTAGCTACACTTACACACACCTCCGTCTAATGGTTAAAGAACGTACAGTTTCTGTGGATGGAGAATTTCTACATCACGAAACGTTGATTGTTCAATCTTATTTTAACACCTTTCATGGTGCACATTAAGATGTAACTCTATTTATATATTATATATATTATGTTTATGTTTTCCTTATACATCTTTAATTTTCATTTGTGGCATACCTTTATGGTTTCCATTACTGGTAAATGTGATATCTTCATTTTAGGAAGTGCAGACTACCCCCCCCCCCCCTCAATGTGATTTGATTCGTTAATTCCATATGTGGGTGTATAAATTATGGAGTTAATGATATTATATATGATATTATACTGGAATTATAATATACCTTTATATAATTATGAATTCATTCCATTAAATATGAAACCGAAATAAAAGTAGCGTTCATGCGTACGTACGGCTTACTGTCTCCATGAACGGTGCATTTCATTTCTTACCTCTATATGTTATGTAATATTATAAATTCATGTATATACTGGATATATATGATATCTACATCATGAATATAATTCTGGATATAATGGGTATTTTACCACATGAATAAATTTAAATTATAAGGAGATTATTTTTTTACTTCAGTACCAATGATCAACAAAACGAACATTATTAACATAAATAATTTCATAGTGTTAAGAACATGGTAATAATTGATATAAAATGAATAATGAACTTGAAAAATGTTCATAATCAAGTATAAATTAACTCAAGTTTATTATTCAGGAGATTAAATAATGATAGAGTCAAGTCAGACACGGGGTAAGGGACATCGTCTCAATCTCCTTTCATTGAGGAATATTTTGTTTTATACAAAACCTTCTTTTATATGGTGTATAAACCCCATTTAATTTTACGGTTATTCAAAAGGATTCTTTTTTATTAGAAGCGTTTTACAAAATGACAAAAGGGAATGTTTTGTCATACGTATGCGGCGACAACGAGTTCTCTGCCGTCGTTTCCATTATTTGAGTTTCGTCTTCCTCTACAAGCCATATTTTTTTTAAATGAAAAATAAATACAATGTTTTACTTTTATTTTATTTTTGTATTTAAAATGGTTTTGATAATTTTTTTTATTATATCAATGTGTTATTGATATCTTGTGTTTGAAATATGGAATTGGTATGTTTCTTTTATGCATGTTTTATGGGATACGATTATGTTATGGATCTTGGGAATTGTTTATGAAGATGGGTGGTTCCGTGATAAACTAAGGGCGGGTGATCCCGATATAGCTCTCCAATGAATTGGGTAATGCGAAGGAGTTAAATGCTAAGTTTTCTCTGAAGAGAATTAGCGAATATACTGTGATGGGTTTTCCAAACGTAACCATGAGGGTTAATCCCTAGGAAATAATGTTATAAATGCCTCAAGTTACCTTTATGTCTTATGATTTTTATGATTTATTCATGATTTGATGAGGTATTTTATAGTGATTATGTTTTATGAGTAAAGTATGATTTCATTAACTCTTATATATACATGGACTAATGTTTTCATTTCGTACTTTTATATTCTTTACTGAACTTTCTATACTCATCCCATGTTTTTGAAATGTTTTTCACAGTTCAAGAGAAAGGTACATGATGTGATGATAGTGTCAAGGTAGTGTTATGAAATAATCCATGTTTTGTTTTAATTATGTTTCCTTTGCATGGAAAAGTGAATATTGTCTTTAATGTTACCAGCTTGATTAAATGTGGAATGTAATGCATGATTTATGATCTAATTTTCTAAAACCCTAAAGCTAAAAATATCATTAATGTGTAACCTTTTAATAACTCAACATTAAGTAATTTTTAAGGCATGAGGCCTTATAGTTGGTATCAGAGTCAGTTTAGATAACATTAGGAGTTAGAATTCTATTTGATGATTATCCATAAATATTTTTCTATGGTAAAATTGAAATGATATAGCATATGAAGAATACCATGTCGCTTCAACTAAGACATGTTTATTCAGAATGGTTTTCTGAAGTGGAAACAGGGAAGCAGTGCTAGGAAGGCATAGAGAAGGAAATGACCTTCAGAATCAGCATCCAGAGATGGTCGGAATTGGAACTGAACAGTTTTTTGCAGTAATGGAACTGTTGACTCAAGAAATTATTGGTGGTGGTATCCATGTACGAGATCAGCCAGATCAACTATAGAGGAACATGTCAGTGGTGGAACATTTGATTAGGAAACATCAACTATCATTCAGAGGATCATCTGACCCTGTTCTAGATGAAGGGTGGATTAATGCACTGTAGAATATTTTCGATGTCATGGGGTTGTTCAGATAATCAAAAGGTTAGTCTTGCAATTTACCGTTTGAAGGTTGAAGCAGATTAGTGGTGGTTGATGGTTAAAAATATCAGGGACGCTGATAAAATTGATTCTCTCAAATGGGATGAATTCAAAGGTATGTTTCTCGAGAATAATTTTCCTATGGCTGTTCGACTTAGGATGGAAAAAAATTCATGGAATTGAGGCAAGAGGATGACTTAGTGGCTGATTATGATTAAAGGTTCACTCGATTGGCAAGGTATGCTCCAAATTTTATCCGAGACCTTGATAGTAAAATCAATCATTTTTTACTCAGGATTAAACCCAATATATCGAAGGGCTTTATCTTCTCACGAGTTCAAGAGTTTGAAAATATTGTTAGATGTGCTGAGAAGGTGGAAATGTAGTTTATTGATTATCAAGTGTTCTATAACAACCAATATAACCAGAGACAGAGGTGGCAGGATAAATGGAAGAATTATTCAAAAACGTTTGATGGTAAGAAAACTAAGTTTCCAGTTTTTCATTGATGTGGTAAAAGTATTACAAGGGAATGTCTTCTGAATTCTAGAAAGTGCTACTATTGTGGTAATATGGGACATAAGGCTCCTGATTGCAAAAAATAATCATGGTGACGGTAAGACCAAATTTCATTTACAGTTAGTGAAATGTTTCAAGTGCAATGAGATGGGTCATTATGAAAACGAGTGTTTGACAAAGAGATCAAATGATGGTAAGTAGTCAGACTACAAGAAAAAAGGATTGGTGAAATCCTTTGAAACTACTTCAGGAGATGTTGTTCCATCAAATGAAGTTGTATCAGTTAATTTGATTGTTTTCTCATATTATGCTAATATGTTGTTTGATTAGGTGTCTACACATTCTTTCATCTCTGAAAAGTTTTCTAGTAAATTTGGAATACCATATCAATAAATGACTCCTGAACTAATGGTAAAAACACCTGGGGGAAATGATGAGGAAAAAAAATTATACGATTCTTCCTATCATTATATGTGGAAAGAACCTACTTGAAAACCTTATTGTTTTACCTCTAGAAGAGTTTGATGTTATCCTGGGTATGGATTGGCTCTTTGTTTAACATTCTATGATTGATTCTAGAGATAAAGAAGTTTTTTTCAGAAGGACTTTCAATTTGTGTACAAGAATTAACCCTTACTTTTGATAACATATCAAGATGATGAGAAACATGTAAAATATGGAAATTAATGTTACCTTGCACATATTGTTGAAAACAAAGGAACTGTTCAGATTAATGATGTTCAAGTGGAAAAGGAGTATCCTGTTGTTTTTTCTGATGAGTTTCCTAGAATAATACCATATTGTGATGTTAAATTTTCTGTTGACTTAGTTCATGATGCTAATCCAATTTCAAACCACCATTATCGAATGGATCAAATTGAACTTTTAGAGTTGATGGAGGAACTACAATATTTATTAGATAACGGTTTCATTTGACCTATCACATCACCATGGGGTTCTTCTGTCTTATTTGTTAAAATGAAAGAAGGTTCAATGTGACTTTTCATTGATTATAGAGCCTTGAATAACATAACTGTTAAGAAAAATTATCATTTTCATTATATCGATGATTTTTTAGATCAGCTTAATGGAGCTCAGTATTTTTCAAAGATTAACCTGAGATCGGGGAACCATCAGTTGAATGTAAATGAAGAAGATATTCTGAAGACCGCGTTTCATAAAAGATATGGCCACTAGGAAGTTTTAGTAATGTCTTTTGGGATAACCAATGCACCCGCTGTATTAATAGACCTTATGAATATAATTTTCCATGAGTTCTCGGATAAGTTTGTTGTTGTTTTCATTGATAATATTTTGATGTATTCTAAATGTAAAAAGAAGCATGAAATTCATTTAATGGTTATTTTGACAACCTTAATAGAAAAGAAATTGTATGGGAAATTCAACAAGTGTGAGTTTTGGTTGAATCAAATTTCTTTCCTTGGTCCCATTATTTCTAAAGATGGGATAATTGTTGATCCTATAAAAACAATGGTTGTTGAAAAATGTCCAAGACCCACAAATGTAACTGAGATTCGTAGTTTTCTTGGATTTCCAGGATATTACCAAAGGCTTGTTGAAATATTTCATGGTTATCTATTCTAAATACTAATCAAACTCTGAAGGGTGTTATGTTTATCTGGAAAAAAGAATTTGATGATTATTTTCAGGAATTGAAAAGAATATTGGTGAATGCGCCAGTTTTGGCACTACCTTCCAGAAATGGTGAGTTTGTTATCTACAGTGATACTTCATTGAAAGGACTTGGTTGCGTCTTAATGCAGAATGATCAGGTAATTTCTTATGCTTCACATCAGTTGAAAACTCATGAGGTAAATTACCCTACACATGATTTGGAATTAGCTACTGTTGTTTTCTCTTTAAAAATATGAAGGAATCATTTATATTTTCTAAAGGGTGAAATATATACTGATCACAAAAGATTAAAGTATATATTCACTCATAAATAATTCAACATGAGACAGAGGGGATGGCTGAAATTAATCAAGGATTACCATTGTACAATTCATTACCATCTGGGAAAAGGCAATAAAGTTGTTGTTTCTTTGAGTCGAAAAAGTAATACCTCATTAACCATGTTACATTTGGAACGTGATCCTTTGGTTAAGGGTTTGATGATCTTTGTCATAGAAGTTGTTGGTACAGGGTGTTCTTTTGTTTTTTTCAGGTATTAGTGAAATCTTCTCTATCAGATAGAATTATGCCAGCTCAGAAGCAACGCAGTGAGTTGCAGAAAAAGGTAGAGCTGGTTCAGAAGGGTATTTTACCTGAATTCAACAATGAAAATGATAGCATTTTGAGATTTGGGAAGAGATTGTGTGTGCCGTGTGATTCATAGTTGAAGAGAGAGTTGTTATTTGAAGCTCATAGTTCTAAGTTTTCAGTTCATCCAGCCAGTACTAAGATGTATAGAGATCTTCGAGAGTATTACTGGTGGGATGGAATGAAATGAGATATTGCTGATTTTAATGTGAATTTTTTGACATGTCAACAAGTTAAAGTATAGTGATAGTTATCAAAGGTGATGCTTCAGCCTTTACCAGTACGAGAGTGGAAATGTGAGAATATATCCATGGAAATTGTTGTGGGATTGTTAAAGACACCTCGAGGTAATAATCCAATCTGGGTTATTATTGATCGCTTGGCTAAATATTCTCATTTACTTGCAATAAGAGATAATTTTTCCCTAGATCAACTTTCTCGTTTGTATATTAAAGAGATATTCAGGATACATGCAGTTCCCCTCTCTATTTTATCTGATCGTGATCCCATGTTTACTTCTATCTTTTGGAAATGCCTTCTGAAGTCGTTGGGTACTAAATTAAATTTTAGTACAGCTTTTCATCCTCATTCAGATGGGCAGTCAGAATGAACAATTCTGACTTTGGAGGATATACTACGTGCTTGTTGAATGGATTATCAGGGAATTTGGGACCAACATCATTCTTTGTTTGAGTTTTCTTATAATAACAGTATTCATTCTAGTATACAGATGACACCATTTGAGGCATTATATGGGAAGCAGTGCCGAACTCCATATTTTTGGGATGAAGTGGGTGAAAGGAAGTTGATGGAACCAAAATTGGTTGAAGAGTTGGTAGAAAACGTTGAGAAGATACAGAGACACGTGATAATAGCTCTTATCAGACAGAATAGTTGTGCAGACAACAGGAGGAAGGATCCCTCATTTGAGGTTGGTGATCATGTCCTCCTCAAAGATTCGCCAAGGAAAAGTGTGATACGATTTGGTAAGAAAGGAAAGATGAGACTAAGGTTCATTAGACCATATGAAATTCTGGGGAGAGTTGGATTAGTTGCATACTGAGTGGATTTACCTCTGAGCTTTTCTCAGGTACACAATGTTTTTCATGTTTCAATGTTAAGGAAGTACATGCCCGATCCATCTCAGGTTTTGAGTCAAGAGGTAGTTCAGCTGGAATAGAATCTATCATATGAGTAACAACCGGTCCAAATTCATGACCATATGGAGAGAGTGTTACGGAATAAGGTGATTCATCAAGTAAAGGATTTGTGGAAAACCCATATGATTGAAGAGGCAACATGGGAATTTGAAAATGCAATGATGGATAAATACCCCCACTTATTCGATAAATAAATAAATTACGGGGACACAATTTTCTAAATGGGGGAAGTATTTAACATTCCACGTAAGTAAAGAATTATGTATTTTCTTATCTATTTCTATTTATGAATTATATAGTGTTTTAAATACATAAAATGAGAATAAATCCAATCGTAAGCATAGAATTCTCTAATATTTTTAAAAGATTGTTTTACCGCGTTTTGATGGAGAACCATTTTTAAATCTATATTTTCACAATTTTATAAGCTCTATTTGTCAAAATAAACTTATTATTTATTTTTGGGACATTGAAATTTACTTTGGATACATTTTTTGTATTTTTCTGACAATGTTCAATTTTTAAGGAATAGTGAAAAATACTACATTTTACATCAAAACAGCTTTTTCATCAAATATAATTATCTAGATATATTATCTTTTTAATTGATTTTAAAGTGTAAATAGAATATATTTTTACCATTTAATACAATTGTGGTCTTTGGTATTAATTTCACTTTCAAATTGTGCATAAACAACTGTCAATCTTTTGATAGAAATTGTTTCTAAAAAACCCACTATTTGTTTTGACAATGGAAATTATTCTTAAATTAATTATTGCAATTTCTATGTTTGGTATTTGTTAAAATGTATTCCATATTTGGGAACGGAAGGTCCAAATTATGTAATTATTACTTTTATGTTTTCGGACGTTATAAATAGTAACGACGGTAATTATCATTAATTATCGTGATTAATTTGTAATCGGGTAGTTAAGGGTAATAAAATAATATCATAATAATAAACAAATAACCCCAAAATGTTTCCTAATGATACTGGTTGTGTCATGGACAACCATTGGTTTCCTTGTACCAAACTGTGGGATCCCATGGAATCACTTTTGTGTGATAGTTACTTTTTATCTTTTTATTTTTAAAGAAAGATAAATATAACAATGTATGTAACACCTAAGTAAAAAAATTTAATTTTTGTCTAAATAAATGATCTCTTGGACTATAAATAGTCATTGGAAATATAAAATGATTTCCTACATCATATTATATTTTTTATAGTTTTTAGACATTAAATAAATTAATTTATTTGTGACGCCATGATGATGTAGTGATTACCTCTTTAATGAATGATTTAAATAAAATGAAAAGATAATGTAAAATCTAGGACTTACACTTTTCAAAATCCTATTGGATGAGTATATTTCGAACCCTTATCACATTATCCTCAAAATATATCAATGTGGGTCCTTTAAAATCTGAAACTCATTTTAATATAAAGTAACATTTCTTGACCTTCCAAGAGTACCCCTCCTCCATCTTATAAAAGGCCCCCACCTCTACCAGCTTACCCACACCTCTCAAGCCATTGGCTCATCCAAGCTATTCACATTTTATCTCGCCAATATATTCATCATATAATCCTTACCTTGGGAATAATGATTTTCAAGAAACCCATTTGGTTCAAACTAAGAGGAGTTACCCGATTTAATGGTAATGTTTTCACTTGTGTTCTTTTGTTTTATTTTCATATCCAACCTCCTAAACTAATTTTATTCCTCTCTTTTTTAACAATAGCAGTATATTCAATATACTAGGATGTTTTATGAGAAGGATTCGAGCTAAACTTACACACACCTCTGTCTAATGGTTAAAGAACATACTGTTTCTGTGGATGGCGAATTTCTGCCTCACGAAACGATGATTGTTCAATATTCATTTAATACCATTCATGGTTGCCATTAAGATGTCACTATATTTATAAATGATATATATTATGTTTATGTTTTCCTTATGCTTCTGTATTTTTCATTTATGGCATACCTTTATGATTTCTATTATGGGTAAACGCGATATCTTCATTTTAGGATATGCAGACTACCGCCCCCTCAAAGTGATTTGATTCCTTAATGCCATATGTTGGACATATAAAGGATGGAGTTAATGATATTATATATTATATTATACTGTAATTATAATATACCTTTATATCATAATGAATTCGTTCGATTAAATATGAAATAGAAATGAAAGTAGCGTTCATGCATACGTACGGCTTACCGTCTCCATGAACGGTGCATTTCATTTCTAAACTCTAAATGTAAGTAATATTATAAATGAATGTATATACTAGATATATATGATATATATGATATCTAAATCATGAATATAATTCTGGATATAATGGATATTTTACCACATGAACAAATTGTAATTATAAGGAGTTTATTTTTGACTCAAGTAGCAGTGATCGACAAAACGACCGTTATTAACTTAAATAATTAAATAGTGTCCATAACATGGTAATAAGTGATTTAAAAGGAATAATGAACTGGAAAAAGGTTCTTAATCAAGTAGAAATTAACTCATGTTTATTATTCAGGACATTAAAGAACGATCGAGTCAAGTCGGACATGAGGTAAGGGACTGTGTCTCAATCTCCTTCCATTCAGGCATATTTTGTTTTATACACATCCTTCTTTTATATAGTATATAAACCCCATTGAATTTTACATTTATTAAAAATGAATATTTTTTATATGAATCTTTCTACAAAATGACAAAAGGGAATGTTTTGTCGTACGTATGCGGCGACAACGACTTCGCCGCCGCCATGACCATTATTTTAGTTTCAGATTCCTCTACAAGCCACAACTTTTTTTAAATGAAAAATAAATACCTTGTATTACTTAAATTTTATTTTGTTATTGAAAATGGTTTTGATAATGTTTTTTATTATATCAATGTGTCAATGATATCTTCTGTTTGAAATGTGGAAATGTTATGTTTCCTTTATGCATTTTTTATGTGATACGATTATGTTATGGTTCTTGGTCATTGTTTATGAAGACAGGTGGTTCTGTGATAAACTAAGGTCTAGTGAGTCTGATATAGCTCTGCAATGCATTGGGTAACATGAATGAGTTAAACGCTAAGGTTTCTCTGAAGAGATTTAGGGAATATACTGTGATGGGTATTCCAAATGTAACCATGAGGGTTACTCTCTATGTAAGAATGTTATGAATGCCTCAAGTTACCGTTATGTTATATGATTTTTATGATTTATTCATGATTTGCTGAGATATGTTAAAGTGCTAATGGTTTATGCGTATTTTATGATTTAATTAACTCTTATGTATACATGGACAAATGTTTCCATTTCGTACATTTATATACATTACTGAGATTTTTATGCCCATCCCATGTTTTTGAAATGTTTTTCACGGGTCAAGGTAAATGTACATGGTGTGATGATAGTGTGAAGGATGTGTCTTGAAATAATCCATGTTTTGTTTTAATTATGTTTCCTTTGATGGGAAAAGTGAATATTGTCTTTAATGTAACCACCTTGTTTAGATGTGGAATGTAATGCATGATTTATGGTCTAATTCTCTAAAACACTAAACCCGAAAAGATCCTCAATGTGTAATCTTGTAATAACTCAAGATTAAGTAATGTTTAAGGCACTTGGCCTTATAAATATAGGCATTTTATTATCCTAAAATAGAAATTACTACCCAAATATTATCTTAAAAAATATCAAAATAAATCAAAAAGGATAAAATAAATCTCATAGTATGATCATTATAGTTATAATGAACTCGTGAAATTTTTTTCACCATGTTATACAGTTTAAACATAATAAGTTTCGTATATTTTAATTTAAAATTAACCATATTTCATTACCATGTAATTTATTAAAATATCAATAATAATCCATAGAAAGAAAAGTTATATCATATAGCTAACGTAAAAAATAATTTTTATATAACTCTTACAAAGTGATTTACCTTGGAATTAAATTTCTAACACTATTGGAAATAAGAACCTTTGCGACGGGTTATTTGCAACTGGATCCCATCACAAACGGGATTTTGCAACGGGGGTTCGTCACAAATGACTCGTTGTAGTAAATGGCGTCATAACTAACACTATTTGCGACGGGCCCGTCGCTAAACATATTATTCGCGATGAGAATATTCCCCATCGCAAATACTAATCGATATATTTCAAAAAACATTAAATAATGATTTTTGTGATGGGATCGTCGCAAATAACATTTGTGATGGGCTAATAATCTCATCGCTAAAAATTTCAAAAAAAAAATTAACAAGAAATAAGGAATTGTGACGAGCCTGTCGCAATTGCCTATTGCGGCGAGATGATTTTCCCATCGCATATATGTATAAAAAATAAAAACAATTAAAATTTTCATAAATTTTTTTCATTACTATTATAATAGTAATAATACAATTATAATTCATTCAGATATTAAAATAAAAAATCATTCAAATATTTAAAAAATTATAATTAAATTAAAATATTTAAAAATTTAAATATACATAAAAAATTAATATTATAAAATTTGAATAATATTATTAATCATATAAATAATGTTATATATAAAATATAATATTATATAATAATAATAATAATAATATACCGAATTCATATTATTATAAATAATTAAAAAATTATAATTTTAATTAAAATTTTTGAAACTTTTTATGTATTAAAAATACTGAATATAATATTATTAAAATAATTAGAAAATAAAAATATGAAAATTATCAACATTTGAAAAAATAAATATAAACAAATAATAAAATACTAAGAGTAATATTATTATTAATAAAATAAATAAACATTAAAATAAATACCAATATGATATAATAATGTATTAAAAATAAATATAAATTAAATAATACAATATTGACACCAGTATAAGAGAGAAAGAAAATCTGAATAGAAAAAATGTCATATTTTAAATTTACAAAACATTATAACATCTAAACAATAACTAATCTGAAGGAGGAGGGGGAGGGGGTGTCTGATAGTGGAGGAAAATCCATCCCTAAGGCTCGAGTGTGTCAGTGCATGTACCCCATCTGCTGCTACTACCACCGAATCATTTGCTCCTCGTACACCTGCTGCTGTCGTCGGCACACCTCCTCAGGCTACTGCTTCTGACAACACATCTATTCATGCTCTTTTTGGAGACTCTCTGTCAACTCAGTCTGAGATCGCAACTGATCCTCATACTGTGTAGCAGATGAGGATGCACGAGCTCCTCTCGAGCTGGATGCCGACATCGCAGAACTGCCATAATAATCTCTGGGAGTCAGTCGAGAGCCGATACCAACTACCCGACCCTTCTCAAATGCATATTGGGTTGCCTGCATCCATGCCGCCTCATCAAACTGATGGCCACTGGTCTGATCTGATGCCTCGGCCTGACCCTCAGGCCAGGTCTGTAACACTGTGGTCTCATATAACTCTTGTAGTTGCAATTTAAAATTAAAATTGTGAATATATTATATACAGTTAATTTTTAAACTTAAAAACAAATAATACTGACCACGATGTGACGCTGGCGATCACCTCTGAGCTCCCCAGTAGCTGGATCACTGTACATCCTCTGATATAGGTCGTACTCCGTAATATCGGAGTACTCGACATCCTATAAGAATATAAAATAAATTGATAATATTTAAAGTTATATAAAAAATTTATAAAAAATGTACGTACAAAATGATGCCTATGAGTACTGAAAGTACGAATCCCAGCACGAAGAGTCACCTCCCTTCTCCCCTGATTCTGCCTCCCCAGTGATGATCTCCTCAGAAAGCCACCACTCAACCAGTGTGCTAAGAATCCATCCCATACGTGGGATGAAATGTACTCTTGTCGGTGTGCTCTACATGACTCGTCAAAATATGACACTCCTACTTTCATCATGGCATCTCTTCTTAAATTGTTCAAAAACTGACAAAAGCGATCAAGAATGGACACCTCCCAAGGCTCGTGGATGGCGTCATTCATGGTATCATCGATCAGATACCATAAACCCTACAAATAATTCAAAATATCAAGTTATAATTGAAATAAATTTCAAAATAAAATTTATTTATTTACGTACATACCAACCAATGGATGAACATGGCCTACTAGACATCAACGGGAATATTCTCCCATGTCATCCATGGGTGAGAAAAATAGTTGCGCAAAATAGTGCTTCCCTGTCCGACTGCTGTATGTGAAAAACTGTAAAAACAATAATCAAACATTTATTATGTAAATAGATTAATGAAATCTTATTAAAATGCAAAGGTTATCACGCCTTCGGGTGCGTGGATCGAACCAAAGACGTGGATTTTGCTCGGGGATGGGGTCAAGAATCATTAGTCGTGCAAGACCGCACCCCCTCCGCATACCCCCTGAATCGCCTTCAAGTTGAGGGTTAGGTGCCAGCAACTTGTCCGTATCGAAAGATAGGTCAGCATTCGCCAACTCATGAAATGTGTCCTCGTCCATCTAAAACAGAAAATGAATTTTTATAGAAAATAATTGATATTTATTATTATATATACATATATATTAGTTATGATTATATATAACTACCATTGAATTGTATCGATGTTTAGCTTCATCATCATATTCATATCTATCAATGTCATCTTCATATTCCTCCTCAATCTCATCGATATCCATTTGAGTTCTAGTTTCTCCATCTCTTACCATTTCAAATTCATTTGTGAGGTCATTAACATCATCATCATCATAACTGACTCTTATTTGAGGGGTTTCATCATCGATACTCATGTATCTTTGTAACAATGATTGATCTTGAGTACTATCTTGAAAAACATCAATTCCTTGCACTTCAGTGAAAGCACATTCACTTTGACAAAACTAATTGTCTCGAATTTTCATTTTTATTATGCTCCACCAATCAGTCACGTCTCTTGACATAGCACAATAATTTTCATAATAAACTTGATGTGCCTCTTGAGATAGTAAGAATGGTTCATTTACTGCAAGAACACTTTTACATTTAATATCGATGATTCAATGAGTCGGATGAACACGAACGCCTCTCTCAGTTTCCAACCACCGACATTTGCACATCGTTATGTAATGTTGTCCTAGATAACAGAGATCAATGATTTCATCAAGTATGCCATAAAATTCAACTTCATTTTCTCTATGATGAGATCCTCTTAAGAAAACTCCACTGTTCATTGTTTTTTTATTCTTCATATGCATGTGTATGAAATCGAAAACCATTCACCACATATTCATTATAAGATTTAACCATTTTGGATGGTGGGTTACTCAATATACAAAGTTGTTTGTCAATTTTATCAGCATGTTGAGACACCTGAAAATTTGTGAAATAATTATCAATATTGTAAACTATAAATTGAAGGAGATGTTAAAGTATGAAAAATTTATTTTACCAATATTTGAAACCATTGAGAATTTTTTTTTCTGCGTTCTTCGAGAGCACCTGCTGTAATTTGTGGAAGTTGTTTCTTGATATGATTATCATACAATCTATAAAAAACAAAGTTATTTATTGTAACATAAATAATAGAATAAGTGATAGAAGCACTTACAGTACAAATAATGTCATCTCTTCAAATTTGAGCAGAACATACATATGAGCTCTGTGATTTTCATCATCTGAAAGCCATCGTTTATAAACTCCACCAAAACCAAACTCTAACTTGTTAAAAAAAGATAATTGATTGTCGATTTCACCAATATTCCCCTCGTTCCCTCTCATGAGGTTTTGTTTCGAAGGATACTCAGATTCAAAATAGTGGGATCAGAAAAAATATATCTCGTCTTCCAAATAAGCTTCAGCAATAGATCCTTCAATAGATGCTTTGTTACATACTTTTTTTTTCAATTTCTCCATGCATCTTTCGAATGGGTACATCCATCGAAACTATATCGGACCTCCACATTTTGCTTCATATAAAAAATGTAATATAAAATGATCCATTGAGTCGAAGAAAGATGACGGGAATATTTTTTCCAGTTTACATATAATTACAACAACATCTTCTTCAAGTTTGCATAGAGCATCGTAATCTGTTGTCTCCGCACAATTGTCCCAAAAAAATATGATATGTCTATTATGAAATCCCATATCACAGAATTCAACAGACCTCTTAATCTAATGGGTAGAAGTCTTTCCATTATAACATGAAAATCATGACTTTTTAATCCAGTAATATGACCATTATTTTAAAATCTACCCAAATTGGAAGCAAAACCATCTGGAAGTCTCAAATCTGCAATCCATTGACAAAATAATACACAACTTTCTTTGGAAAATGTATAACCTGATTTTGGTTTCATTAACCTTTCGGTTCTGACATTCTCAAACAGTTCGAGTTATGGACGCCTACAAATTTTTGCAAAATCTAATCGTGCATTTACATTATCTTTTCTCTTTCTTGGTGTATCCAAAACTGTATGAAACAAATTATCAAAATAGTTCTTCTCAATATGCAAGACATCCAACATGTGGCGGACCAGAAAATCAGACCAATATGGAAAATCCCAAAATATGCTACGTTTTAGCCAATTGTGTTCATTCCCAAAATAAAAATTTTTTTGTTGGTTTATTGTGGGTCCAAATGTGATGGGATATAATGAATATAATTCTGATTTTAACTCCATACCTGATAGCATTATTGGAGGTCCATCCCTTTCAACTGTGCCTTTTCTAAAATGAGATCTGTTTCTGCAAAAAGGATAATCAGCTGGAAGAAATCTATGATGACATTCAAAATAGAAAGGTTTTTTTCCATTGATGAGTATAAATGCCTTGTTCTCTCCCATACAGTAAGGACATGATTTTGGCCCATGTGTACTTCATCTAGATAACATTCCATAATCCGGGAAGTCAATAATTTTCCACATCAATGCTGCTCTTATTATGAAATTCTTTTTCGCAGCAACATCATCATTACAGACACCAGTACTCCACAATATATTTAATTTATCAATCAATGGTTTCAAATAAACATCAATATTCTTCTTTGGATGTCCTGGGATTAGTAAGGTCCAAAAGATATTGGGCTCCTTCATCAATATCCATGGAGGTAAATTGTACAGAGTTAAAAAGATAGGCCAACATGAATACTAACTACAGTAAGATCCGAATGGATAGAAACCATCAGTGGAAAGACCCAGTCACACATTTCGGGATTCTAAGGCAAAGGATGGATGCACACTATCAAAATGTTTCCATGATTCACCATCGGCCAGATGATTCAAGCTTTTACTGGTTGAAATATTCGTTATGTACCATGACATCATTTTTGCTATATTCTTAGACATTAATAAACACTGAAGTATTAATATAAGAGGAAAATATCTCAACAATTTTATAGGAATCAAACTATAATTCCCATGTTGATCTTATTTATACCTCGATTGCCCAAAATTGGTACAACTATTCAAAAACTCATTTTCCCCAGAATATAAAATGCAATCAGACTCTTACTCTCATAGTAATTTGCAAGCAAAACATTTCTTTCGGGTAACAGTGTTTTAACCAAAGAAAATATTTGATCAAAACATGTGTTTGACATTCCATTATCTGATTTTAGAGCCATAAATTTTGCAACTGCTTCTTATTTTCTTATCTTGCAACAACAGTATAATGCATCCTCAGCATACCTCAACAACTCAAAAAATTCAGAGTGTGCCAACTCACGAGTTGAATCAATATCGTCCTGAGTTTCTGTATGTTGAATTGATGGACCTGCCACATCATGTAGTAAATTTTGAAACCAGGATCGATCCGGAATCATGTTAGTATCACCTTCTGTAGAACTTCGTTCACCATTTTGATACAAAAAAACATAATCCGGTTGAAAACCAAAACGCAAGAGATGTCCCCCAACTTTGTCAAACGTGTCAAATGTTCTCAGTGCACATTTTTTACAAGTTCATTTTATTTTTCCTTCAGAAACAAAATATGGATTTGATGCTGCAAATGCTAAGAAGGTCTCCACACCCTCAATATATATTGGATTTAAACCAGAACCATTTGGATTTCAACGTTTATTTATCCATATGCGGTCATCTAATAATGATTGTTGATGACCTCATTGTTCCATATTTTTCTATAAAATATAAAAGATTTACTAGTATTGAATAATTTGTTAAAAAAACAATCAAAAAGAGAGGATAACTAATTACAACTACTTCTTAATAATTACTGATATTTACCGATAGATATTTGTAATTATTATTATATGATTAATATTTATAAAAAATAATATCAATAGGATCAACCAAATAAGGATAATTATAGAGTCTACATCAGACACGATTAACGCACACTTTTTATTGGGATAGACCAAAAAATTGACCCTTTAAAAATTGAACATGTTAACAATAGAGTAAAACCTGTTACGAATATTGATAATTTTAATATTTTATAATTTTTTTTATTATTTTAATAATACTAATATTATTTTTTCATAAATATTAATTATATAATTATAACATTCTTACATTATTAGTAGTTTTTTATTATTAATATTAAAATAATATAATTTTATATATTATGTTACAAATCTCTTTTCATCTGTGTGTTTCACATTCTGTCTCCACATTTAATATTTTCATTCACTTTCACCTCTCTATTGGTGGGTAGGTTGATAATTTTGAAAATGAATGCAAATATTACATGTGGAGATATACATTTTCTTAAAACCAAAACAAAGATGAAAAGATAATTGAGAATGATACTGATCATGCTAGTTTTTTCTAATTGGCTAATTATTGCTAATTATTGCTAATTATTGCTAATTATTGATAATTATTGCTAATTATTGCTAATTATTGCTAATAATTGCTAATTATTGCTAATTGTTGCTAATAATTGCTAATTATTTCTAATTAGTGCTAATTATTGGTAATTATTGGTAATTATTGGTAATTATATGTAATTATTAGTAATTATTGGTAATTATTCCTAATTATTGGTAATTATTGGTAATTATTCCTAATTATTGGTAATTATTGGTAATTATTCCTAATTATTGGTAATTATATGTAATTATTCCTATTTATTAGTAATTATTGCTAATTATTTGTAATTATTCCTAATTATTGGTAATTATTGGTAATTATTGGTAATTATTGCAAATTATTGGTAATTATTCCAAATTATTGGCAATTATTCCTAATTATTGGTAATTATTCCTAATTATTGGTAATTATTCCTAATTATTGCTAATTATTGGTAATTATTAATAATTATTGGTAATTATTCCTAAATATGGGTAATTATTCCTAATTATTGGTAATAATTGGTAATTATTGGTAATTATTCCTAATTATTGGTAATTATTCCTAATTATTGGTAATTATTCCTAATTATTCCTAATTATTCCTAATTATTCCTAATTATTCTTAATTATTCCTAATTATTGGTAATTATTCCAAATTATTGCTAATTATTCCGAATTATTGGTAATTATTCCTAATTATTGGTAATTATTCATAATTATTAGTATTTATTCTTAATTATTGGTAATTATTCCTAATTATTGGTAAGTATTCCTAATTATTGGTAATTATTGGTAATTATTGGTAATTAATCCTAATTATTGGCAATTATTCCTAATTATTGGTAATTATTGGTAATTATTGGCAATTATTCCCAATTATTGGTAATTATTCATTATTATTGGTAATTATTGGTAATTATTGGTAATTATTCCGAATTATTCCGAATTATTTTTAATTATTGGTAATTATTGGTAATTATTTTTAATTATTCCTAATTATTGGTAATTATTCCTAATTATTGGTAATTATTCCTAATTATTGGTAATTATTCCTAATTATTGGTAATTATTCCTAATTATTGGTAATTATTGGTAAATATTGGTAATTATTGGTAATTATTGGTAATTATTACTAATTATTACTAATTATTGTTACTAATTACTTATTATTGTTACTTATTACTAAATATGGTTACTTATTACTAATAGTTGTTACTTATTACTGATTATTGTTACTTATTACTAATTATTGTTAATTTATTCTAATTATTACTATTTTTTGAATTATTCCTATTTTTTGATCATTATTGCTAATTATTACTAATTATTACTAATTATTACTAATTATTGGAAAAATTTAATAATTATTACTAATTATTACAAATTATATTCATTAATTACTAATTACATTCATTAATTATTAATTACATTCATTAACTACTAATTACATTCATTAACTAGTAATTACATTCATTAACTATTAATTACATTCACTAATTACTAATTACTTTCTTTAATTAAAATTACAGTTATTAATTACTAATTACAGTCACTTAATTATTAAATATTGTTAATTACTAATAATTAAATCTAACAAATAAAATTTAATACAACCTTAATACAATATAATTATATCTAATTAGAAATTATAAAAACTATTGTAAAAATATAAAACAAAAACATTAAATAAATATTAAATTAAAATTTAGATAAAAACCTTAAACTGGTTTTCGAGCATTCGATTTTTTGTACTTGTAGGATGATCCCCACAACCACCTTGAAATCGGCTTGCAAAACAAAATTCACTCAACTTATACAAACTAGTAAGAAGTAGTTCGGATTCATAAAATATGTTAAGGCTGGCTGTATTTATAGGTTAGATTATTTGCGACGAGGTTTATTGCTACAGTATTCCCGTCGTAATTGTAATTATTTTCGACGGGGCCGTCGCAAATATCCCCGACCTTATTTATTATGGGGGCAATAAAATGGGTTATTTGCGACGGGACCCATCGCAAATAACACCTGCTGTCAGGTTATTTGCGATGAGAACCCCTTCCCATCGCAAATAACCTGTTACTGTCGCCGGTTATTTGCGACGGGAAGTGGATCCCGTCGCTAATATCTTTCACGCGGTCTGGCCCGCAAGCTGCGCCAAACCATTTGCGACGGGTGAGAATATCCCGTCGCAAATAACTCCTTATTTGCGACGAGAAATAATCTCGTCGCAAATAACCCGTCGCTAGTACCACTTTTTCCCGTAGTGTAAAATCTCATAGGATAAATGCATACCTAGTTAACTTTATACCATTACCCAATGCATTTGAGAGATATATCAGGCTCACACATCTTCATGAGTTTTATTAGTATCACCCATCATTGGTATATGAATATTGATCACACGTCATCATAAAAATTTCACAAAAAAAATAATGTTACTATAGTAAATGAAATATTCATTTTTTATTATCATACTCGTAAAAATATTTTTCAACCAATATGAGATACATTTCTATATTAAAACATATCAACTCTATTTAAAACCATATAATAAAATATCATGAGAAATATAAATATATAACAACACCAACTCATGTATACTATATTTGGTTCTTAATTTTTGATATCTTCAAATGATAAAAGGAATATATTCCTGAAGGACTAACTTATCTAGTATTCTATAAGAACCAAATACATATAGGATTTCTATTTTATAATAGAATTATAATATAGAAAATGATTAATGAAAATGACTAGAATCATTGAGAATCATCCAATAAATTTTTATTCACAACTTGGGAAAATTATACATTATAATGGTCATCTCAAGTTCTATGAAAAAGTTAAATACAATGGACTGTACTGTGAGTAAAAAATTCATAATCAATATAGAGAGTTAAATAGGGGAAAACACATACTATTTAATTAATAACATGGGAATGAAATGAATCCATCGATAATATTAAATGTAATAATCTCATGAATAATTATAATTGAATTATAAATGTATGAAATTCATTAATTAGATGTCATGATCTCATACATCATGATATCTCTACAGTCAAGTACATCAACTAAATCAGTTTAAACTATGTGTAGGCATAAAAAAACAATTTACTTACTGCAACTAATTTTTATTATGCGACACATCAGATATTTGATGTGATATATAATTCCAATCCCCTCCTTTCACTGAATGTATAATGTATTTCTCATATATATAATGAAAAAATTAAATCATAAACAATATTACTTATCAATAAATGTCATTATTGAGTAAGTGATACCTAATATCATTATTTCTCAAATTATGAAAATAACATTCAATTTAAAATAATGTATGTAGAAATGGTATATGTTTTAAGCAATAATAATAAACAAGATAAAAAAGAATATAGATATTTAATGTATATTTTATGTGCCATTATCGTAGAAATTTCAAAGGCTCAATAAATTGATAATGACCACAAAATTAATAAGTAATTAGAAATTATCATCAATTTCCTAGAAATATGGGTTTTGTAATTAATGAATGTCCTTTAGATAAATAAGTAAAATATAAGTGAAATTTTAAATTAATCATTCTTTAAAGAGTTTATTTGTAAAATAATTGAAAACATATAAAATAAAATAATAAAATTAATAATTTATGCTGGTGGGAAGTATTGATAACAATTTATACATTATTAAAACATTCAATTTCAATGTTTAAAAATAATATAAAAATTAAATTTGAAAAAAATTATTTGGTTTCCTTTGAAATATTTTAATAATCCCAATAAAACATAAAATTACCTTTTAGTAAACAGAAAGGTATTGTGTAAAATAAATTTAATAATATAGATATGAATTAAAAATATTCCAAATAAAAATACAAAAATATGATTTTATTTTCTATTAAATATTATTTTTCATGAATTCCTATCCAAATCCGTGCTAGGGGGATAATCAGACCATGCTAACGTAGAGAAAGGAATTCCTAAAGGTTGGTGCATAGTTTTCAAATCATGTATAATCCCCATGTAATAGTGCAACCTCACCTCTTATAGAATAGATTCTAGATCATGTCTGGTGCATGGTTTAGAAGACTATCTATCCAAACCCTTTTCCCTATTAAAAAGTGATAATTTACTAAAATTTGCAATCAATATTTTTAATATCTCACCCAATTTACTTCCAGATTTTTCCCCCTATAGCTACAGTGATGAAATAAATCTTCAAAATCATCCTACTATATGCCTCATTTGATTCTAGGAAGTTTGGTATGCCTTTGGTTTTGCATCAAAGTTCCGAGTAAGTATAACATGCATCTTGCATGTCTTTTCGATATTAGAGCTTGATAATTAGTTCTTATTATAATTGAAAACTAAAACCATATTTTTTTGGTGTATCATAGGTTCTGTCTTCAATGGGTGCATGAATCAAGAATTATGTCTATGTGTGAGCATGTGTCAGTGTTTGGATTTGAGGTAGGTATTATACAAGTATTATCACTTGGTTTATATGTTTATTTGTGTATGCATGGTAGTGTTAATGGATCTATATTGTTTTTATTTTGGTGTTAGTAAATGGATATGTTAAATTAGTTATGAAAATAGTGAATTGAAACCCTCATGATCCATGTGAGATGCATTGAGGTTGTTTAAATTTAATTAGGGCCACTCATCGGGTGTTACAATACCCCTGATCATGGAACGTGCTATTGTTAAGTATTGAATTTAATTTTGATAATTAATAGTTAATGGTGAACATGTTGTGATGACAGAGTAGTTGAAAATAGAATACTTATACCTTTTATAAACATTTATAATAAAATAAGGGATTGTTTTGTATAATTTATTAATGTGGATAAGTCAAGTGGCTTGTGAACTTTTAATGGAGATACATTGATGTAATAGTAATATGAAATGATTATTATGTTAAATAGGCTAATGTAAGTATATTAATGAATATAAATAATTTATTAATGCATGAAAATTGGATATTGGTTAATTGATTAGGTAATGAAAATTTTAGGTCTTCTGATTGGATATGGATCAATGTTAAATTCACATGTTTAATTATTATGAAATTTGAATGTTATGTTTATTGATTGTGTATGGTTTTAGATATGATATATTAAATAAATTGATAAATAAATTTTTACACATAGACTGGAAGTTTTGTGGTATTGGACTTGAGGATCCATTCCCATGATATGGGTTAGACTAAACCTCTAGACCCCACCCCATAATGTACATAATAGGAAAAGGAACTGAGACTCTATTCCCTAAATGATTTCATTTGAAGAAACTTCATGGACAGAGCATCCAATATAAGGGTGATGTATTTGTTTATTAAATGTTCTCCCAAGTGATATATGGATCTTATTTATTCCATAATGTTTAGCAATTGTCTTCATTAGGTGATTTTGTGACACATAAAAATTCTTAACACAAGGAAGACATGGAAAAAAATATATTTATATAACTAAAATATTTAAAGTTAAATTTTTAAACTACTAGATATTTAATTGTATATTTTGTAACATCTATTTTTTTAGTAATCTCATGCACTATCTGATTAGACATGATATTTTATAGACAGCACTGGTGGTGTCCGAATGGGTTGTACTCAAACAATTCTGGTGGAACCATTGGGTACCTGTGTAGATTTCATAGTTTTATATCGTACAAAGGTAATGACCATGTACTTGGGAATTGAGTTTGGATCACGATGTCAATGAATGAGGATCCAGAATTGGAGTTGGGACCTATTTTGGATATTAACTACTTTTCTTCAATACTGGATTTTTTTTCAGGTTTGAAACTGTTAGCATTGATATTTCATACTTATTATCGATTGTCGTTCTACCATGTTCGGTAAAATCATGGAAATGGATGTTTCTTGTTTCTATATTATTTTTTCCTTCTTTTATTATATTCTCTATAATGGATTACTTTGTTAAAGATGGTATATTGTCCCCTCATGAAGAATAATTCCTTGTCCTCTATTTTTCTACCGTGGGAATATGGGGAGGTGTGTTTGAGTTGATGTTGTGACCCAGCTTCAGGAACCAGTTTCAGGGTGTCTAGGATAGGGAAATTATAGAGATCATGATATCTGATGTCTATGAACACTTAATTTTTTAGTAGTTGACACATTTTCTATAATATTTTCATTAGTTGAAGTATGATATGAAAATCACTAAAAATCATATCCTTCTACTTAAAAATGTAGTTCATGGGAAAATCCCACATTCAGGCTATTGAGATTTGAGGAAATGTTAGCCACCAATTTGAAGAAATTTTCTATATTATAATAAGGAAGAAAAATATGTGTCCTATATATAAAATTAAAATGATTTAGAGGGATGGGTAATATATAATTTTAATCCATGGTATTTTTTGGGATGAAAAAAATGAAGAAAAATCTATAAGAAGAATAGTTGTATTATACATGCTATAGAGATTATGGAAAATAAGGAACTGAACATTATACTGATATCGTATTTAGAGATATGAATATTTTAGAATGGATGATCATTCAAAATCATAGTTTTTAAGGTTTTATAAGGAGACAAAAGATATATAAGATCAATGTCGAAGGGAAATCAAATGTTATATCTAGGAGAGTAGATTCAATAGAAGTTCTATCAACCTGGTCTACGACTAGGAACAATGTTTCATTCATGCTTTCTAAATCAATTCTTCAATTTAATAATTCTATAATGAGAGGAATAATATATAATTTGTAGATATTTTGAAACATTGAATTAAATTTTATCCCTACATCTATGTAGTATATTTAAATAATATCTAGAATATATATGGAAAAAATTCTTCATATCTATGGGACTATATGTATGTAAGGATACCGTTATGTATATTGGTGACAATAATGTGAAGATGTTGAAAAATTATAGTGATAATATGGATATTTAAGTCCATTGATATGTAGGTAAGTGGATTGTGTGATTCATTCTAAGAAAGGATTTGTGTCACTCCGATCTAGTTGTGGTGTGTGTACCACCTTCCACATATAATTGAATAAATTTGGTTATAGTGGAGAATAATTCATTTGGGAACATAACTTATCAAGTAATTTGGGTTGTCTTTGCACCAAATCATTTAAAAATCCTGGTTTTATTGCACCAATATTTATGAAAATATTTTAGGAATACTATTTAAAACATGATATAGTGGATTGGGAATGTATATTTCATTAAGGTTAAATGGAAAATTAAAATAAATCCTTGATATTTCAAGTGACATGTAACTCACACCTCCACTTTAGTGGATCATTAGTCCTCTGGTAACATGAATTTGTTATTTTATAATATGTCCATTTAACAATGAATTTTTGAGTAAATATGGTTGAAATACCAAGGATCACCACAAATCTCTTTCACTAACATTTATTTTATTAATTTTAATTATTCGTTCATTATACCAAATATACTTAACTTTTATACATTATATTATATATATATATATAAATTTTACGAAAAGAATATTGGGTGATTATTAATTACCATGTTCAGTGTTTCTATCCAATGGATTAACTCAAAACTGCCCAAAATATTATGGCAAACACCACATATTCAAGTGGCTAAATACTAGTTCTATCAATTAGAACCCACGTATTAGTGAGACCATACTCTCTATATTATATCCAAATGTAACACAAAATAAAATAATTATCCATGTATAGATAAGAATTGATATAATTATGGAATTACAACTAAATATAAACTATAATAAATTTAAAAAATAAGGATATAATATAGTGAACTCTTCATTCCATAAAATCATATATATGAAAAGGCCTCTCAATTGTATTATTATAATTAATTTATAATAAAATATAAATTAAAAAGTCGAAATTATATTAAAAATATCAATATTAACTTAGTATAGTCTCTTCCTCCATGTCTTTATTTTCAATCTTCATATCTATACTATGTATTTTTATATAAACCACAATAATGACATGGGTTCTTCATATACACTAGGTTTGACTCCTCTATATTAGATTAATTATTATCTATTTAAAATAAATATAATTTATTCAAAAACTAGTGATACATGGAACTCTATGTATAAACGAACTGTAATATAGGGTATCTTATAATTTATCCATTATTTTTTTAAATTGTAATAACCAAATTTTGAAAATATGTAAAATGGTTTTGGATAAAGTAATTATAATTTTTGTAATGTTTTTTATGCTTCAAAGAAATAATCAATCTTAACAATGTTTTCTATTGATTATTTTAGAAAATATTAAAATTGATTTTTTACAATTTTGTAAACATTATTTGAAAAAATATAATTAATTTTTAAAATCAACATATCAAAATTATATTATAATAATTTATTTATTTTCAAATTATATTTATTTATTGATTAATGGGGAGAAATATGGATTCATATTTAAAATATCGATTTTCTATATGTAATTTTATAAGATAAAATATGATTTTTAAATGAATATTTGATAAATTTTTTTAATTAAGAACACCATTATTTTCCCTTGAATTAAATTTTTTGGATTTTTGGTATAGTAAAATTTTGTACATAAGAAATCATTATTTAGAAAAACATTGATATCACCATGTTTTTTAATAATATTTTAAAAGTTATATCATCAAATTTTAGAGATTAAATTTTCTAAAATGTCTTCAATATTTTTAATATAAATATTGAAAATTTGAAATGTTTACACTTCTATTTGTTATCCTAATGAGTAATAATGAAAATAAAAAAAATTCATTGTAGTTAATGTTTAATGGGTTTACCAGGGTTGTTAAACTAATATATATTGGTGTAATTTAAAATTAAACTTTCTTAAATATTATTTTATAGCCATATATAATACTAAAAATTTAGCAATATAAAACATAACTCCCTTTTAAACACTTTTCTTTAGTATGACAATATTATATTTTTTTCTATCAGGAAATTTTAGGGGAGTCATCTCCCTAACACATTAATGGAAACTCATCATACGTCTTTGATACAATACATTGAGACTTGTTAATAAAAAACCCATAAAAATATTTTTCTAAACTACCCAATCTATGAAATAGCTTCTCAGGTAAACTTAAAATACCATTCTATTTATCATTAAGATAAAATCTAAAGAAATCCAACTGAATGAGAAGTAAAAATCATACCCAAAAAAGTTCAATTTATTTCATCTTATAAATATTATATATAAATGTTATTATTAATAAAATAATATCTAATTTATCCTAAATAAACTGAATTTTTTAACAATTATGTAACTACATTTATGCACTCAGTTTTATGTTAAATGGTAGTTTAATGTATTTCTCTTTCATATGTGTGGATTACCACATACACATAGAAATAAAATTCATTTTCTATCACCATATTTAACCGATGGATGTCATAATAAATTTTATATTTATATATTATATTTATGAAATAATTATTCTACAAGAATTATAATATCATATCATCTTTACTACATTGCAATATGATTCCAAATGATAACGACTTTTGTGAGTACATGTGGACTACTGCATCAATGAAGAGATGTAATTCATTTATCATTTTTGAATTATGTGGATTAAAATAAGAATACATTTAATATATATATATATATGATAAAAAAGATATAAAAATTATTCAATAAAGGTGAATGAATTTTTTTTCTTTAATTCCTTCCATCCTTTGAAAAGAGAAAACATGGTTCATGTGCACATACATCGTATCATCTCCATGACAAGTTTAATTAATATTTTTAATATCTATATATTATGGATGAATATAACTATATATATATATTGAATATAGAAAATATTTATATTATTAATAAATTTCTATAGAACATTTGACCTTGATCTATTTTCAATGATTGGAACTATTGAACTGAAATTTCCCCCTAAATTGAAACAATTAACTATAAGAAAAAAATATATTTAACATAATATTAATAATAAATGTGTGTTGAAATATTTTAAATGGATAATATAAGATATTATAAGTATTCAAATGACTCTTTAATACAAATATAATAAATTTTAACATTTATATATGATATTTGGTTAATTTTCTATGGAAGAAAAACACTAAGTTTGGGTTTTATGTTTTAATATCAATTTTTACTGAGTTTTTTAGGGTTATGTTTACAATGATGATATTTCATAATATACCTCTAATTAGACTCATGAATTTTCATATAATCTCGTCATTTCCGTAGAATATATTTTTTCCCTTTTAATTTGTCACTCTGTGTGTTCATAGTATACCAAACAATCTTTAAAAAATGAATATTTCTATAATTTATTGAAAATACATTTTTATCCATGTCTATGTCATCAATAAACATTTTCACGAATTTTTAAAATTTTATCATATTATTGTTTATTTTAATTTTTTCCATTATCTTCTTCATAATTTTTTTAGAAATACAATCTTCTCTTCATTTTTTTAATGTCATTTTCTTTTATTTTTTAACCAAAAATGTGAATGAAATATTTGTTTTAACCTACATAGATTGAAATGACTTTTCTACTTTAAAGAACATTCAACACATAGATTCATATGTTTCATTTTTGAAATGATTAATTCAATGGGAATTTTTTCCAATATAATTTGGTAATTTTTGGAATTGAATAATTTATATCCAAGTGAAAAGTGAATTTTTCTCGAGAAGTGTTCTAATTATAATTTATATGAATTTATAATCTATGCTAATAAATTTAAAATTACTTATTCATTATTTTTTATGTGATCAAACGGTTCTAAAGTTTTCATATATTTGTATGGCATCTGATGGAGATGATTTAAGAATTATTTTTTAGAATCCATTTTTATATGGGTTAATTATTTTATGATGAAGCATTTATGAAACCAGTTTATTTTCAATGGTTTATGATATTATCGTATGATAAAATATTTTCTAATCATTCTTCCTTTATATATGTTACTAAATAATTATTTTTTTATTATTTTATTCCATATATATGTATGATTTATTTTATGTGATGGGTGGGCCCAAAATTATGTTTCCCTACAATGCATTGAGTAATGATTGATAATTATTTATATAGTAAGGAATACAATCTGGAGTTAACTAGTTTTTGTAAGGTAATATATCTGGTATGATTATATTTTGAGGGAACCTAAGCGAAATATTTTTTGGAATGTTGGGTAAACCCAACCAACTATTATTGTCTTAGTAGTGATCCTTGACTACGAAAATTATATTTAATGATTATTTGTTTGTTATAAATGTGTATATTATGCCAATATTATTCAATAATAGACCATTATCAAGTATTATTTTATGATTTGTGTTCCATGATATTCCAAGACTTGTTCCAGGAGAGAATATGATGATATATGATATGCATTGTATGATTTTCAAATGTCATCCATATATTATCATACACTATTGAAAATGTTATATTTAATTTGTCATTTATATAAACCTTGTTTACCCTTAATGATAATTAGATGTCACCCTTTATTATTATTCATTTACTAGCATTTTAAAGAACATTTTTAAGAATTATCTATTTATGAATGGAGATATATATGAATAACCTAGTGGGAGATGGTATAGATATTTTATAAAAAAGATTTTCATGTATCTAATCATCCAAATAAACTAAACCTTTAAAATTATTATTGGATCATAATATTATGTTTTAAATATTCATCAAATGAGATATTATATTTATGTATGAAAATAATGGATCATTACAGTTAGTATTATCCAAAATTTATTGACCATTGTAAACTAGAAAGAGAAATAATTAGTGACAACTTATAGAATAAACCTAGGTATATGAGGATTCCATGTGATATGGAAAAGAATGAAGTTTGATTCTTATTAATACATTCATTTCTGGATACTAAAATTGTATATGGGTTTTGAAAAGATACATCATGGGGAAATAACCATTAAAAACGTTGTTATATTATATCATGGTCATAATTTTGGGTCTTTGGTGAGTCTACCATTAATGTTCACCTGTTTGGAAAATCCAAGAGGATATACTTGAATAAATACCATTTTGTTTATAGACCATTGAGAAAGATTTGAATAGATGATGACCAGGAATATTCTACATTAAACCTAAGGATTCATATATTAAATAAAATGTTTATTTTTTTAGGCGTCATATAAATGGTATTTCATGAATATCTGGATTCATGATATTGATATTGTTTCAGTCACTATTCATTTTGTTTTTAGTTGATGGATGGTACCCAAAATAATCATTTTATGCCACAAATTTGTTATAAAATTCTGTGATTGTCCTCCAATGATAAAAACTGTTATGGGACTTGGAATGAAAAATATCATTCTTATTTATTAAAAAATTTATAAACAAATGAAATATGTTGTGATTTTAAATACTTATCTAAGGGAAAAACATTCCATTATGTCATCCATGAGGAGAAATCCAACACATTTTCTTCGGTCTACCAATCTATTTGTTACTGAGAAATGGATCAGTATCACAACAAGTATTTTTTTATTCAATATTTATTGTATCATGATATATTTATTTAGGTTTTTTATCATTATATAGTTAAAGTATACTAATGATTAAATAATATTAAGAACACACAAAAATTTGATGAAATGTACTCTATATTATGGGATGAATTTAAGGTACAATTTTTTAGTTAGTACGTTCTTTATATTCATCATTCAAAAAATGGATATGGGATTCCTTGAGTTATAAAATAAGGATGAGGAATCTATTATTACATATGTGTATGGATTTATAAGACAATTGTGTTTTCATTATTGTATTTTAATTGATACTGAAATTAAAGATGGATGATTCTTCTATTTCTTAAAACTGATTCTATAAAAATAATATCCCATAATGGTCATTAGTTTTTAATAAAAAATCATTCTATTTTATATAATTGTGAAAATGGATATTAGAGTTAACCATAAATCTCATGGTTTGCTAATTATAGAAATTTTAAATTAAAATCAAATTATAAAAATCTTATAGAGAAGAGGATGGGATTTCTTTCATTCTAAAATTGGAGATATAACCATTATGGATGATGTCTTAAAGAGTTGCAGAAATGATTTTATTATCAAAAAAATGGTCATCGAAAAAATGAATTTCAAAGTGTTTGGAATACATTATTATCTAATAATGGAGAAAAAGAGTCATATAATTCATGACCCACAATATTGTGATTAAAATAAAAGGTGTGTGGTAATTATACTAAGTTGTGCTCAAATCTAAATGTTAATTAAAATGATCGGTGTTATTAACTTATTAATGCGATCAAAAGTTGATGTCTCATGTGGTCACTATTTATAATGAGGGGTACAACAATATCATGTTGAATTGTACATATACCATCCACTATAGAACTGATTATGTGTTATTTGATTTCAGATCATCCCACTATTTTATATCTATTGGAAATTGATAAGGGTGTGACAATACCACATAAATGATTATACGTTGAATTAGAAATGAAAAAAAAACTAATGTTAAGATGATCACATCTCAATTATATGATTATTTTATAAGTTATGGTTGGGGTAATTTACTTATTGAAAGTAACATTATTCTAACTCTAGTTGAATTTGATGATATCTTAGGCACGTATTTTTCTTTTTTACAAAAATACAAAATAAAATGTCATGGAATGGAAATGATGTTTTATATTTTAAAATATATTTTTATTGAATATCAATTTGATGATAAATATGAAGATACTATTTAAATCAAATCTTATATAAGGTACTTGATTTTTATTCATAAGAGTTGTTTTTATGTGATGGTTTGGGGAGAAACTCAACATCAAAGGAATGCCTATTGTGTGGGAGTTTCTTAGTGTATTTTATGGAGAGTTTCATATTATTCCACAAAATCATGAATTTGTGTTTAAAATAGAACTCATACATTGTTATATATATATATATATAATACTCCTTATTGAATCATACCAATTGTGTTATAGGAATTGAAGATGAAAATATAGGTAACTATTCACAAGGAAATCATTCATCCAAATGTATCACCAAGGGGTGCTAAAAATATTTTAGTTATGAAGAAAAATGGATCAATGGGACTCTTAACTAATTATAGAGAAAAAATCAAGATCACTATCAAGAATAAGTAACATGTACCTTATATTGATAACATGATTGACCAACTATGAGGATCTATAAAAAAATTTATATGTTAACATTCAATTTGGTTATCAAAAATTATGGTTTCAGAAGGAGGATATACCCATGTAATATTTCAATTAAATGTATGAACAATATGAATTAATTTTTATTCTATCTAGTCTTACTAATTCACTATAAAATATTAAAGGGTTAATTAATAGAGTCATTTGATATTTCCTTGATTAGTTTTTAGTAATATTTATAGATGATACCCTTATATATTAAATGAAATAGGAACATGCTGATGATCAATGGATTATTATACTCAATAACCTATGGAATGATAAGTCGTATAAATAACATACCATGTGGGATTTTGGTCTATAGAATGTTTTATTTTTTGGGTCATATAATATCATGAAACGGTATATTGGTGGATCCATCAAATAAAAAAGTTATTGATCGACATCCAAGAACAATCATAGTGAATGTGATTTTTAGCTTTGTTGGTTTAGATGGATATTATCAATCCATTTTGAAGAATAACTCATGACTATCTAATCAACTCATCATGTTAACTCTAATGTGATAGTTGTTCCATTGGATAGATTATTTTGATGAAAATATCAACAAACTAAATATAGGGTAGGACAACACATAAATTATTACACTATCTTATAGTAGAAAATAATTTTTGTTTTATGGTGATTCATAAATGAAGGGAGTTTTATGTTTCATCATTTATTATAATATGTTGATATATTATGCGTCATGAAAATTGAATGTTCCTGGGAAAAACTACACAACTCAAGATTTGGAGTTATCTATAGTAATGTTTTCAAAAATTATTTGGAGTAACTATATTTATAGAAGAAGTTGTGATATATATACTTATAATAAAATTTTTATTTATATATACACACATGAATAGGTAAATATCCACTATATATGATGGTTACAATTGAATAAATATTATTACTAGTTAATAAATTAACATGGTGTTTGATGATTTTAGTTGAATTGTTTTTGGTAGCATATCCATGATTAGGATTACATAGGATCCCATAAATATGGATTTTCAATGAATAGATATTGAAATATTTAAGGAAGGGGGAAATATTATATTTCTTCATTGAGTGTCATTTAATTATCCTGTTAAAGATAAACGAGGTAGAAAAGGAATATGTATAACAATTAAATAATGTGATAAATATTCTTGAGTATAATACTGATTATGATGGATATATATGTTTAGAAACCATGTTTGTGTCTTGTCAACACCATACTTGATAAAGAATCTATTTGATGATGTTAATAGTTCATCATTCACTTGACATCCTGCAATTATGAATAAATATAGATATCTGAAAGAGTATTTTTTTTTCAGAAAACATGAAGTGATAAATATTAAAGAATGTTTCATAGTTCATGGTATTCTAGAATGTTAAGGCTGAGAAAAAAATTCTAAGGGGGTGGTTTAGCCATTACCGGACAAGAATAAAAATGGGAAAACATGACCATGGATTTTTGCAATGGACTCCCAAAAATATATAAGGCCCATTGTGCTATTTGGGTTGATACCTGATATACTTATGAAGTTAGTAAACATTATTTATAATATAGAATATTAATCACTTTATCATATTACCAAAATATACATTAAGTATGTTTTATGGTTTCATGGAGTATCATGTTATATTGAATCTGATAAAAATCTACGATTTTCCTCATCCTTCCATAAAATTATTCAACAATATATTAATTCAATGTTTATTTTTAGTAGTTATTATAATCCTCATATAAATATCTCATCTTATATAACCATTCAGACCATGTATGATATATTTTTATTTTTTTCTATGGATTTCCATTATTTTGGGACTAGTAAATTATTCTTGTTCAGTTTTCATACAATAGTATCTTCCATTTGAGTATTCATATGGATCTTTATGAATCCCTCTACAAAAAATGTAGTGGAATCTAACATGAAAATATAATTTTATTGAAATAAAGTTATTGTGACCTAATATATCTATAGAAATGAAAGATAAAATTAGAACAATTGATTATCACATCAAAGAAAACTCCGAGTCGACCGAAATGTTACGCGGAAAATCATTGTTCAAATAATGAATTCAATGATGGAGGGAAGGTATTTCTATATACTTGTAAGTGTTATTTTTTAGATTCATAAAGAAAGGAAATTTTATTTGTAGTTATACTTTTCCGTTTGATATCCTTGATAAAGAATGTATTGTGTCATATCACTTGGAACATCCACTAGACCTCTCTCATGTTAATGATCTATTACATTTATCTCGCATGAGGGAGTACATACTCGATCCTTCACATATACTAAATTTAGAGGTGATACAACTGCACTATTTTCCTTCCTATGGATAATATTTATTATAAATAATTGATCATAGAGATAATGTGATATAGAAAAAGAAAACTCACCTCGTTAATATTATTTATAAGAATCATAAATTTGAAGGATCTCCCTAAGAATCAATGGATGCGATGAAAAATAGATATCCACAATTTCATATATAATAAAAAAATAGTTATATGGATTAATACATATGTATCTGGGTTATAATGTAACATGGGTATATTTTATGATATATATAATTACATACATAAAATAATTTAATTCATTTGATATATTGTGATACACGCAACCCTGAGTCTAAATGAATCGAAATATAGTATAATATTATAACCTATACATTAAAGTGGTATTATAAATAATAAAAACCATATTATTAAAATAATTATAAAGGATTTAATTAAAGTAAATATATTTTTTATAATGTAATTATTATTTTTAAAAAACTTCTTCATCATATTTTTAATTTATTTTTGTGAGAAAATAAGTTGATTAATATTTCAAAAATTTTAAAAATTTATTCTAAAATAATAAATTCATTTTAAAAATAAAATTTTCAAAATTATAATATTGTTTTTTATATATTTTCTAAAAATATTTTTTTTGAATAATGAAAAATACTGATTTTTTTAATTCATTCTTTTTTATGAATTTATAAAGTATCAAATTTTTTAATGTGAATACTCGTAAAATTAGTTCATTATATTATTAAACACCCCATTATGGTCATTATAATTAGTTTTATGTTTTTTTATAAAAAATATATATATACCTAAGAAAGCTATTTTCTACTAAACAGTTACTTACACTATTTTATGTGTTTGTATTATATGTACTTTTTTCCACTAAAACTGATAAATATCTATAAATTGAATTATTTATTTGAATTAATGATTTCCAAAAAAATAAATGATTCCACATTCATTTTTTTATATTGAACTGTAAAATCATGAATAAAATTTCACCATGGTTAAGGTTAATTCATTTTTACTTGAGATTTTATCCAATATATAAGTAGGAAATTTATGATTGAACAAGTATTAATATAATTTAATGATCATTTTAATAAATTATTGTATCACACATTTACTCTTATATCCATTTTGATGAATTTTTATCTAGTATGATTTTTTATATTTTATTCTTTTCTAAAATATCAAGTGCGTCCTCTCCCCCAATTATAAAATGACACCCATCCATTCTATTATTTACAAAAATATTTATCCTTATTACTTAGAAAACTCAAAAAATATATTTTCAACTTCCCTATATATGAAATATAGGTTCTAGACTTCTTTAAATACCATTATATAGATCTTTAAGAAATGATCTATATGTGGCCAACTAAAAGAAAAGTAATCATAATGTCCTAACTCTTTCAATTTATATCTACTTAGACAACATAAAAATATAAGAAAATAATAATAAAATAATAAATTATGTGTCCTAAATATATTAAAATGTAATTTATATTACGTAATTTCCATTATCTTTCCTATTTTCCTTCAAATGGGAAGTGGAAGTATCACTCATGAATATGTGTAGATAACCACCCCCATATAACGATAAAATTATTTTTTCATCACGATATATTCACATATGGATATATTGACGGGTTTAATGTTTACATATGTTATTATTCTTGAATTACATTTTCATATATAACATCTAAAAATCAAATTTTCTGAAAACGATAATGTCGCTCACTCATATTTGTAAACTACCACATACCTAAAGAAATAAGATTGCTTTATTTATATTCTTTAAAAGGATTAAAATATGATATATTTAATATATATATATATATGATAAATAGGATATAATAATGATATCTGGATGGTGAAAAATACTTATACTTATTTTATTCCATCCATTTAAAAGATAAACTGGTATTCATTCGTACATATGGATTATCGTCTCCTTGAAAAAGATAAAATCAATTTTTAGTATCTATCATTTATGATGACTCTCTTAATTTGATTAGTGAATATATATGGAATTTATATCATGAATTAAAATATGGAGATAATGTAACAATGAAAAATAAAAATAATACAAGAACAATCTAATCGAAAATCTCAAGAAAAATGAAACATTTAACACCTAGAATGTCTGATTTTCATAAAGAATAATTAATTAATTATTATGGAAATATTATAAATAGATCGTATATGATATTATATGTACATAAATTAATAGTTTTTAGAATTATTATTAATATAAATTTACACAACATGATTTAAAATAAATTTGAGAAATTTTAGCTTGATGTAATATTTTGATGTTACAATTTTATTGATTACAAATATTTTCTATGATTTTTTTTCGGATGATGAAATTTCAATATACATATCTAATAATCACATGAATGTTATTATCACCCAATTATTTCTATATAGTAATTTTTTCATTTCATTTATCTGTCTTTATGTACTCAATTAAATAAATGAGTATTTTTAAGAATACCAGGCTTTATTTATCTATTTAGTTGGAATCCATTTTTCTTTCATGTCCTTGTAATCTAAAAATTATTTCAATATTTATTTTACTATTCTCTAAAAAATATAAAAATAATTTTTTTCCATCATTTATGTTTTTTTTAAATTTACCTTTTTATTATTTTCCAATTGAAGTAATTTTGATATTTTCCCCAAAATGTGAAAGGAATATCGTTTTACACAAATGGGTAAAAAATAATTTCCCACCATCATGAAAACTAAATGGTATAAAGCTTCAATTAAATGTTTTTAAGGCACATATCAAACAATACTTTTTATTTTAATATTTGTGAAATTTTCATATTTTAAATATGTGATTTAAAGGTGAAAAGGATTATTTTTTATGAAATATTCCCGTGGTATTTAATATTATTTTTTCACATACTTAATGATATATATGATGTAATGGTGAAATTATCTAAGGATTACATCTAGTTTCCTTCATTATATAGCTTGTGAAGATCATTTGATGACGATTATGTGAAACATAATTCATTCCCGTGGGTTAATTATGTTTGATGAAAACTTTTTGAGACTCATTTACATTCCATAGGTAATGAAATAATGGTAATACGAAATGTTAATGAAACCAGTTTCTTTAATATGAGATATGGAACCAGAAATGTTTTATGAACTTTTGAAAAAAAAATTATTTTCATAATATGATGGGTGGCCTTCAAATTATGTATACCTCTAATGAGTTTGGTAATGAATGGTATCTCAAGACCTAATAAGAACTATAATGTAGATTAAACAAAATTTAGTAAGGGATTCTGTCCATTGTGGTAGTCTTGAGAGTGAATGTTGTCTATTTATGTAATTTAAGGGATTTGTAAACAATTTTTTATATGAATGTATCAGATTTTTTCCAAGAATATCTAAATAATTTTCCATTCTTATGTGTATGTAAAAAATTTAGTCCTTATTCAAATATTATTCTATAATAGTTCATTTCATTGATTCCATTCTGATTTGTGTATTATGAGCTATGATGTATATTTCCATGACTCAAGACTTTGAACTATGATAATAATGGTATGATTTAAAAATACTATTTTCATGTTCTCATACCCTAATGACCATTTTATGTTCATCCGATCATTGATATCTCCATTTTTTACCCGTAATAAGAATAAGATCTAACCCTTTATTTTATTTCTTTTCATGACATTATAAAGAATGTTTATAAGTATGATATAATTAGGAAGGGTTATATTTATGATAAACTTAGGGGGTATGACATTGATCTCTTATGAACTTTTTTTTTTATGTATTTATGTTTCTAATGACATTACACCATTAGTTTCATGACAAATGTTTTTAAGTCATGTATCTAGTATTAATCAAATAAGCTAAAATTGTAATTCATGAAACATACGGGTCACTACTACATGATAATGATAATGGTGAGAGAAAAGAACACAGTAGGACACCACCATCAAATTCCCAATAATAAAAAAATATATTTTATTGATCACTTATTATAATTTAATAAAAATAGTTGAATATGACATACATCAATCACATTTTATCATTTCACACATACCATGAAACCACACTACACAACCCAATCAATTAAGTCTAACAATAATAAGAAAATATTTTAATTAATATATATGAATTTTTTATTGAAGCTTCTCAAAATAAAACATAATTGGTATTATGTAGAACATATCTAACCAAATAGAACTATAATGGATTTGGTTTTATGATTCCACGATCTCAAGAAAGATAGGAATCGTTTTTCCCATATCTATCCTAAGAACATTGATAGGGATATGTTGGCCAACATTCATACCATAAAAATATGGATGCATTAGGTTTCTATCATTTATCATGGCTATAAAAATAGGGATTTTATGGACAATTTATATATCGTCCAAATTAATAGTTATTGGGGGTAACACATGTGCCTATGGAATTATAATGAGGATCTTGTGGTAAGCACCAATCATATAAAAACTAATAATAATGGATTATATTTCATTTATCCTAAAAACAATGATTGGGATATAGTGACTAATGTCCAAAACATTCAATATCATTCCCAAACTGATAGTTATGGTCAACATTTATTTCTTATTTTTATGTTAACTCTTGAAATATGCACATGAACTACACATGGAGTTCTTAATGGTTCCTATATTTATAGTACATAATAAAATCACAAATAATAGGGTAGTCCCAAATGAAACTGTCTCATTGATAAATGTAAGGACATCGACCCAATATCACGGATTTAGTGTATTTCATTATTTCTTTGGTATTATAATATTGAGCATAAAATGTAAGGAATAAATTATAATTGAATAATTCCATATAAAATAATGTAATGAGAATGAAATTTAACAATGTGTATTCTACTAGTTGAATAATAATAGGGATTATGAGTAACAAATTTCATAATTTGTGGATGCATAATGAAGGATATAATAAAAATACCATCAATTATTCATCCAAGACAGTATAAAAAATTGGGAAATGTATCGTCCAATACCCAAAATGGTTTGTAACATGAGACCTACTAATATATCGAGGTGCTATAGTGGCCCCCACCTAACACATACTATGTCCAATTCATTACATATATTAATGGGGGGAATCCTAATCAACATATACATTCATATTGAATCTATAATATGAGATATAAATAATGTCCTCATTCATTAAACATAATCATAATCTATTGAGTGTAATTTGGGGAATGTTATTAAGACAGTATAAGAAAAGCAAAAATAATCATAAATCATTAAAAAAATATAGTATATTTTAAAATATGATATAAATAATAATTAATAATAATAAATGGGTATTAAAATAAATAGAAATACACTAAAAATAATTGATAAATTCTAAAGATAAATACACTTTTAAATTGAAAAAAAAGAATTATTTTGGAAAATAATTTGTATTTGTGATAAGAGTCAGATTGTATATATTTATATTGAACAAATGAAAGGGGGATGAAATTATATTTGAATATTATTATTATAATATGAGTAATTAATTTTTTCAACTAAAGATAAACATGTAAAAATAGTATATATGAATCACTAGAAATGATTCAAATTAATTTATTTTAAGAGAAAATATAAATGAATATTTAAAATATAAAAAGGAATAATTTTTTTCAAAAAAACTAGAAATAACATAATATGGGTTATTGTTAAAAAATATATATATATTATCCAAATATTGATGGATTACAAATATTATTGTGTATAATTTAAAATGGGTAAAACACTAGGACATTCACGTTAATCAGCATTTCTTATTATGAGGAATTCTGAAGGGATCCTTATAAAAAATTTATTTTACCAGAATTGAATGAATAATTGATCTAACTAAATTTTTTCTCAAAAATAATAAAAAATTAGGATGTTCACATAATACGAATAAAGAATTAAATTGGGGTAAAGAGAGAGATAGAAAACCCTGAAAGAAAAATTGATGTTTAGGAAGAAACAATTTTCTTATAGCCAATGTTTTTCTGTACATGAACATAATTTCATGGATATTATAATTATATTTATCAATAAATGAACTCAAAACCTATTAAAAATATAATTGATTGATTATTATGTTATCATGTTCAATTATGTCCAATTTATAATATTTAGGATTCAATTTCATTATATGGGAGTGTTCGTTTCCCTGGATTTATTGATGTGTTCACTTGTATACATTTATGAAATGTCATGTAAAATTGGGATAGTAATCTGGAATTTAAATTTTTGGTTATTAATGAACATGCAAATGATTTAATGTTCTTATATATCATTTTTATAGATATTAGGATATTTCATTTGATAAAATGTCAATGATAACCGTTTATATTATTATGTTATTTAACATCACATAGTTGTTTTGTTTTATTAGTTAATAATATATATATATATATATATATATATATTGGTTATAGAAAATAATCATTTTCCATGATGGCGCTGAATCGACACCTCAAAGACGATGTTTCTATTTTCATAAAAAAGGTTGAGGAGATGTGGGTTGATGATATATCATCCTCTAAGATTATAAAACTCTATTATATCTAATATAACATATTTACCATGTAGACTAGATAAGGTATGTTTAGTAATGTCAAGGAAAATAAATGAAATTAAATGAAATTAAAGGAAAATGAAAGAGTATTTTATCTCGTGATTTTCCTCTCCTTGGGAACCTCCTCAGGGAAATTGGGTCTTTTTTTCTATGAACAAAAGATCATGTATGTGAGGTAGATAATTAAAAATATTATTGGGTAAAAATTTAAAAATATTCATTCCGTGTAAGCTTTTAGGAGAATATGTAGTGAGGGGTGGTATTTATAGTGGGCAGAGTGGGGTTTTCTTGATTATTTTATTAATTTCATTATTAGTTTGGCTCAAGACTGTCAATAGTGATGATTATGATTCATATATATAGAAACAAAAGGGAATTATAGTTCTATATAATTGTACTGATATCATAAAGACATCATTACTGACAAAAAATATCATTTAGTTACTTAAAAGATTAATTCTGTAAATTATTGTATTACACTATTCACCAACAATTAAAATATTTTAGAAAAATAATAAAAAATTTTCAAATCCATTTTTAATTGTGAATAATTAAAAAATATGCACAATTTGTTGAATATAATTTTTTATATATGAAAATTTTAAAATTATCATTAAAATCATCATTTATTCAAAAAATTCTGATTTTAAAATTACTACTGATTTTATGACACTTGGAAAAATTATATAATGTCAGAAAAAAATTTCTTATAATCATAATAGACAAAAAATATATAATTTATGAATCTATTTTTTGAAATTAAATGTTATTTTAAAAAATTATATGTATAAAAAAGTGTAAATAAACATTTACACTTTAGAAAAATACCAACACATAATTTTTTTATTATTAACTTATTAAATAATGAAGTAAATTATATTTTCCTTAATAAGATTCCAAAATTTTATTCATAATCTTGTTGGTTAATTAATTATTCTATTGGTTGGCTTATTATTCCTAATGGTGACATTACAATTCCAATAGTCTTTTTATTTTTCCTTTAGTATATATTTCATAATTTAATGATATATATATTATTTTATTTTTTTCATTTATAATGTTTTTATTATGATATCTAAGTGATTTAATATGGTTTATACTATATAACATTATTATATGAATGTAAATTCTTTTGGTTATTTTTTTTGGTTGTGACATTCTCCCAGACTTCAATAAATTTTGTCCTAGGAATTTAAACATGTGATTGGTAATGATAGAGTTATCATTTTAGAATTACTTTGGGGAATGTCAGTATTATAAAAGTGTTAATGAGACATCCTCTTAAAAATTAGGATAGGAAAATGTAATTTCCCTCAAAAAATTTTCCATTAAAAAAAGGTAAAATTAGTGGGAGGTGAAAATAAGAAAGAAAAATATAACGATTCAATTCTGTTATAGAGTGATAGAGAACATGGTAATTAAAAAGTTTATATATTAACCTTATCCTTTTTTATAATTCATTACATGATTTAGATAATAATTAACCAACAATTATAATCAAGGAACATGTATTATAGTGTCATTTTAGTATTAGTTCCATAATTAAAAAGTATGAAACAAAAATAGAAACATATTTTATTTAACATCCATAAATATATCCTAACTTCCATTGAACTCATTCATCTGCATAGGATATTCTAGGGAATACATAATCAATTTTATTATCTATAATAGCCAGTAATGGAAATAAACATATGAATAATTTAAATAACATGGTTTAGAAGGTGTAACATGATTACATAAAATTTAATGAATTATGAATAAACATATGGAAGCATAACATTCAGAACATGGTATAATGTAATCCTAGAATCAAAGAAATGTGGAAAGAACATACAACCTTATGTAAGAGTGAATAAAGGATAACCACCCAGAACATTTCACATATAATATCATGAGTCTAGGCTAACCACCAAGACCTTTGAACACGGAGTAGGATTACTATAGGCTATCCACTAAGACCATTGCACATGATTATCATGAGTCTAGGCTGACCCCCAAGGCCATTGCACCTGAAACCTCTTGGGAGTAAAGATTATCAAAGGCATTAGAGGAATATATAGATGAACTCGTGATATCATGTTCCTGAATGTGTGTACAATATCAAGACTCATACTTATGTAATGAAACAAAAACTTGAGGGTTACCCAAGGAAATAATTTCATATCATAATCATATCAAAAGGCTTAAAATGAATATAATAATAAAAACCATGATAGAATGGATTTAAATAAAACATGAACATTAATAAGTTATAATAGCCATACACTACAAGAAAACCTCTGTTTAGAGGTGGTTTTTTTCGGCGGTTTTTAAAACCGCCACGAAACGTGTTTCGGGCAGCCATTTCGCGGCGGTTTTAAAAACAACCGCGAAAAAACTGCCGCTAAACGGGGAAAAAATTTATTTTTTTTTAAATTTTTTTTCTATTTTTATTCGAGGATTATAGGAGGTTTTTTAAAAAACCGATGCGAAATAGCGGCGGTTTTTGTAAAATCACCGCGAAATGAAATGAAAAAATAAAAAAAACATGAGAAACCCCAAAATCACTAAAATGACCATATCTTTTGATCTGGGCGTCCGTTGAAGTGCCACGACCTGTAAAATCGATGCTCATGAAGAGATCTAGAGGCACATATAATCAGAACTATGAGACGGTCTAATGTGTGGATGATATTAGAGTTATAGGAAAGTTGAAAAAAGTTCTCCAACTTCAAACGACCATAACGTTCGCTCAGGGTGTCCGTTTGGGCTCTACCACATATCAAATCGAAGCCTGCGAAGAGAGCTACGCACTAAATTAAAACAAGAAAGCTTCTTTCATGTTTTTCAACCCCAAAAACCCCTCCAAAGGCCTCCAAAACCTTGTTTCCGTCACCAATGTCTCGTCAAACTTGTCTTCAAACAGACCTAACATTCGATCCACGAGTCAGTTCGGCCTGCTCCACCTTCCAGATCATAGATCGTTCCATGAGCTTTAGTTTGACTGGTCGCGGCGCCCACATGCACTCCTAGATCATATGTTGTGGCCTTTTTAGTGGGTATCGGGTTTGTTATGTTTTTCAATGCCACGTTTCTTGCACCTGTTCCCCGTCAGTTTTTTTAAATGGTCATTACTTCCGATCCGCTTTTCTATTCAGATGCTTTCACCTTTCAGGTCGAAGATCGTTTCAGGATCTTAGATTTGATAGGTCGCGGATCTAAAATTGACTCTCGGATAATAAGTTATCTCCGTTAATGTGAGTCCAATGTTTTTGTCTCTTTGTGACCGTTTTGACGGGTTTTAACGGGAGCTCCATTTACTACTGTTTATTTGGGTTTCTATAACTAGTTATCTTTATCAATGGGTTTTTATGGGTTATTATGATAATTATATTGAATTATTAAGGAGTTTTCCAGATTTGTCATGAGTTTTCATGCATTCTCATTCTTTCTAATGCCTCATTCTTCATATGCTTCTCCATCCTTTTTCTTGTGTTTTCATGATTTTTCATCCCTTGTCACGTCTTTTCATACTTTTTCATGTGTTTCCTTTATTATTTATTATTTATTATTTATAATATACTTTATTTTATTTATAATCTATTATTTGTAAGTGGTTATTTATTATTTATTATTTATTATTTATTATTTATTATTTATATTTAATAATTATTTATGTTTATTTATTATCTATTATTTATTATTTATATTTATTTATTAGTTATTAGTTATTAGTTATTATTTATTAGTTATTATTTATATTTATTTATTATTTATATTTATTTATTATTTAATATTTAATATTTATATTCATTTATTATTAATTATTTATTATTTATTATTTATTATTTATATTTATTTATTATTTATTATTTATTAATATTTATTTTTTTATTTTTTATTTTTTATTTATATTTATTTATTAGTTATTATTTATTATTTATTATTTATATCTATTATGTATTATGTATTTATTATTTATTATTTATTATTTATTATTTATTATTTATTATTTATTATTTATTATTTATTATTTATTATTATTATTTATTATTATTATTTATTATTTATTATTTATTATTTTTTATTTTTATTTATTTAATATTTATATTTATTTATTATTTATTATTTATATTTATAATTATTTATTATTTATTATTTATTATTTATTATTTATTATTTATTGTTTATTGTTTATTATTTGTTATTTATGATTTATGATTTATGATTTATTATGTATTATGTATTATTTATTATTTATCTTTATTTATTATTGATTATTGATTATTGACTATTGATTATTAATATTTTTTATTATTTATATTTATTTATTATTTATTAGTTATTATTTATTATTTATTATTTATTATTGATTATTTATATTTATTTATTATTTATTATTTTTTATTTTTTATTTTTTATTTATTATTTATATTTATTTATTAGTTATTAGTTATTATTTATTATTTCGTATTTATTATTTATTATTTATTATTCCTTATTTCTTATTTACTTATATTTAATTATTATTTGTTATTTATATTTATTTATTATTTATTATTTATTATTTATTATTTATTATTTATTAATTATTATTCCTTATTTATTATTCATTATTGATTATTTATTATTTATTATTTAGTATTTATTATTTATTATTTATTATTTATTATTATTGAGTTTTTATCTATTATTTATGTATTATTTGTTTTTTCAATTAATATATATAAGTATATTAAATTCTATTTATTAACCACATGGCGAGTTTGCTGGAGTGGTAAAGTCTTTGGAAAATATGCAAGAGGTTAGGGCTTCAAATCTCACCAAACGCAGAATTTCATTATATTATATGGGCATGCATGTGCATGTGCATGTGCATGTGTAACGCCCCGACCCCAGTTACCCAGAGTCGGTGCATTATTACATAACATTGGCATGATCACAAGAAAGATCAAATCTCGAAAGGCCGATTGGTTTAGTAGCCTTGGAAACACTAGATATATTCATAAGTTTTACATTACATCATAAAATGAAAAACTACTACAACAACATAATGTCTCTATAATCCACACTACTATCCCCTCATAATATCCCTGCAGGTCATTCATAATTTACTTCTTCACATCCTGGGAAAAAATAAAACATAGAAAAGGGGTGAGCTCAAATGCCCAGTAAGGATAACAATATAGCGGAAACTTTCATCAATAAGAATAAACATTTAAGGCAATGTATAACTAAAACAAAAGCCTTTTAAACATGAACTTTCAACATGGTATGGCATAAATAAAATGAAATAATGCCATTTACTTATTCACATGGATGTTCCACTAATCGAATAATCACATGCAAAAATAAATAACCACTTTCATAATGTTGGAATGCATAATGCCAGACTATCATAACCACATAGCCAAGGCCTCGTGCCAAGACTACAAATAAGATTTTGTCAAGGCCTTGTGCCAAGACACTAGTTTGTCTCATGAGACCTACCGATGCATCGAGGAGCTATAGCGGGCTCCACCCGTCACTTATTAAGTCCAATGCATTCCCATATGAAAAGGTTTAAACATAACATAAACATTCGTATTAAAACTAGCATACGAAATGTCAATACTTTCACAATAAACTATGAATGGTATAAAAATAGCACATCCACAGTCAAACATATCACAAAACCTTCAATACAATATAGAAGTTTTGTATCATAATAAATCAACTTCAAATAATCTTAAAATCAATCAAAGGATGTTGACATAGATGAAATCAAAATTCTTTTTAAAGAAATATCTCCTTTTATTTTGAAATCATTTAAGATCCATATAAAATAAAACATTTTCTTTGAAAATATTCTTATAAGCTTGTAAGGAAAGCTTTGAAGATTTTATAACGGCGTAAAATAACCGCACCCGCCGTATAAGTTAAAAAAAACATTCTTACCTCAATTCTGTCGAAAAGGTTAAAAATGACATTGTTTTGAAAACGACGGAAGGATTCCTTTATAAACCTCTTATAAAAAGTCAAAAAAGGGTATAAATGACTTTAACCCATATTCTTTTAAATAGTAAAAATGTTTTGAAAAACATTTTTAAGAAAACATGGATGTGGATGATAAAGAGATCCCAGTAGATTATTACGTATATACAACCTCGGATAATGAAGAGATTGTGAAATAACCCTTACCTTGTACTTTTCCTTGGTTGGGGTAGGTTAACCTCCTGTATAATGGTGAAATAGTTGTTATTAAATTATACAAGAATCATATATATTAATATGATATCATATATGATCTTTTAACATTGATTTGTTAATAATATCTTAGAATTATCATCGTTTCGGGTGTTAACTTACTCATTTTATTTTATATGTTTTCTTACATAAGCCATGTTTGGTGTATCTTATTTATATCCAGAATGATATCAAGTCCTTAAACATCATTTTTAAATCATAAAATGATAATTATACTTGAATGGATACGATGGAGAATGAATCTCATCGCGTTCGTGGAGACGGTAGTCCGTACGTACGCACGAGCGACAATATCATTCTTTTGATATTAAAATAATATATAAATGAATGGTATATCATATATACAGAATGATTAACATGTTATATTTATTATTTACATGAGTTACACATCATTATTATACCCATCCAAATAATATTATATTGAATAACAATTACACCACGACGTGGAGACGGTAAGCCGTACGTACGCACGTATGGTGACATGTTATTCAAAGGGTGGATAGAATACTGAATATGGTTGTACCATACTTATAATAACATCACAGTATATGTGAGATACTGGAGTTATTATTTTAGAATGGTAAGAACAAAGGAAGAAGAAGTGGAAGAAGAAATGAACATAGAAAAGGGTGGTGAAATCATTACCTCTTCTTCGGGTTCTTCCTTTTGATTTGATCAAAAGGGCTCCTTAGGTTGGCTTTCTGATCAAACTAATGCCTCTAGGTTGTAGTGAGGGATTTTGGGAGATTATTTGGGCAGAGTTTGGCCGAACCAAAAGGCTTTGAAGGTGTGAAGAAATGATAAGGAGGAGTTCCCTTTTATAAGAGGGGTGAGGGGCACCTTTGGAAAAGCTAGAAATATTAATTTATAATAAATTCATATTCGGTTTCTAAAGGCTCCAAAGTTGACTATTCAAAGGATGATGTGGGGATAGGTCTAAAACAACTCATCCAATAGAATTTAGACAGGTTTGGGTACTTATATTAACCTTATCTTTAAGTATTAACTCTAAGTTAATTAGTTTCACTTTTACAATGTCTCTTTGTATTTTTATATATTATGGTTAATAAACTTACAATATACATCCAAGAGACCCCCAAGTGGTCCATTAATGAGGAACCTATCATAATATAAGTCTCTTGGCCGAACCTTAGATTTTTAGGAATTTAATATCAATTAATAATATAATATTTGTTTTAAGAACTCTTTTATGTCAATTTTGACACTATTCAATAGTTGATTTTTGTGAAACTCCTAACAGATTGATTACTTCGAACAAAGTCAATTAAATCAATCCTAATATATCATATTATCATAGAAAATTAGTTTAATTCATTAAAAGTTTCATATTATAATTATTTGGGTGTTTATAAGATCATTTATTTTTATTTTTCACTATTTTAGTAATTACTGCATCATCATTGTGTCATAAATAAAATAAATTATATAATGTCTAAAAATTATAAATAAAATATCATTATATAGGAAATCTTTTTAGCTTTCTAATGAATATTTATAATCGAAAATCCAACATGTATAACCCTATGTAAAAATTGTTCTTCTAAAAGATGTAAGCTTATGCCATTTTTATTTTTATTTTAACTTTATTAATATAAAGTGTCCCTACCACATACAAGTGGCTCCAAGGGGTCCCCAAATTGACCAAAGGATGCCCATGGTCGGGTATGTGTCCACCAATAAGGTTAGGACACGTTTTAGGGTAATTTGTTATTATTATAATATTATTTTTTTAACCCTTATTTACCGGATTTACCCTTTAACCATGGTAAATAAAATATTTACCACAGTAACTATTCAAAATGTCTAAAAATAAAAGTTACCTATTTACACAATTTGAACATCCTGATTCCAAATATGGAATCCATTTTCCTAAATTCAAAACACAGAAGTGGCAGAAATTAATTTAATATTAATTCCCGCTGTCAAAACAAAAAGCGTGTTTTTAAGAGATAATAACTATCAAAAGATTGACACTTGTTTATGTTCGGTTTAATTGTAAAATTATGTCCAATGATAAACATTAAATTGAATGGTAAAAATATATTCTAAATATACTTTAAAACCACTCAAATTCATAATTTATCACTATTAATTATTTTGATTAAAAAAGTTGTTTTTAATTAAAATTTAGTAATTTTCACTATTCATCAAAATATGAAAGTTATCCGAAATGTACCAAAATTTCACCTTAGGCTAAATTCGATATTCCGAATCCAAAAATGAAGTCCATTTTCAAATATAAAATATATATAATTTCAAAAAGTAGGTATTACTATTCATAACGGCTAGTTTGATTAGTTGTGGTGTGTGTTAAAACTCAAGGTTGCGTACAACACACGCTACTGTATTATTCAAAGAAAGCGTACCGTGGAAGCTTGGGATGTTTCATTTTAAATTTTTGATGTCCCCATTTAGTCAAAAAGTTTAATATATTGTATTTAAAAGGGGTTCACTATTAAAAGTTGATAAAAGTGCAATACTGAAAATGAATTTGTTCTTGCATTATATCTAAGAAACTCATAATATGGAATCTAAAATTATAAGGATTATATAAAGTTTAAAATTTAGTCAATAATATTATTAACCTCTTTTGAATGGCTTTTTCCTTTGGTATGTCATGGTGTGATTGAACTCGGTGTTGCGTGTAGTGCAAGTTATTGAATTATTTTGAAGAAATAACACACTATGAAATCTTGGGGTGTTACATTCTCCCCTCCTTCAATAAATTGCGTCCTCGCAATTTGAAATTGTTCTTCGAAAATAAAAGGTTTAAAGTAGAAAATATATTTGTGGGAAAACCCACATCGGAAATTGGGTTACTAAAATTTAGTCTTAATATGAGGAAAAGAGAAATCGAAGGGTCACCACCAAATTATGATCTCGATTAGGAGAACATTGGTGGAAATTGGAGACATATAATCGGAGGAAAAACGTAAATATTTATAGGTAGTGATTGAGGTCATCAATCACAAAGAAGTATAAAATTGAGTTCCTTAAATTCATTAATCTATGATGAATTAAAATACCATCGGTTCAACAAAACATAGGGTATTAGGATAACACATTTTTGACGTTTCAAAATATCCTAGTTGAAATCCCACATCGAAAAATGAATTAATGAGGCCTCTATTTAAACTAAAGAGTGTAAAGTATGAAGATTACCGAAAATAACACATAGTAGGGATCCATGTAGGAAAATATGGATATGGAGGAGAAATCTAACCATCAATTATCTGATGGAGAGTGGTAGAGAACATGGCTATGAAAAGGCCAACAATCCCAAAGCCATAAATTAGTGATGATTTAAGGTACCATCTAGGACAACATTTTTGTTCTAAGTTCCTTTTCTTAATGTTGTGGAATTTATTTATGAGATTGGCTAAGAACATAAGGAGGTAGACATACTTTAGAGTTTTATCCATTAATAAATTTCTACCACAAACTCATCTTTCACTCTAAAAGATAATAGAATGTAAAAAAAAATTCTATTTACACTATTCGTATAGGGTTCCAAAATAAACGAATTTATAATTCATCTACATGATCTTTTAATAAAAACTACATTATTTAATCCAGGACATCTCATGGTCCAGTGGTAGGTGATACACCCTTGTCGCCCTTCGGTTGCGGGTTCAAGTCTCGCGGCCTTGCCGGACGCGACGGGTTGCCGCCCGACCTCCGGGTTGTCCTTTTATGGCAATCCAAAATAATCCAAACTAGAACTATCCAAAATACTTCTGTCCAAACTCACAGTCCAACATTCATAACGAAGGTAAACATAATATAGATCCTTTTTTCCCCGTAATAGCATATGAATACCTTCATCATGTATTACCATATTCCTTATTGATTACATTCGTGCTCCCTTATTCCATATAGAATGCTGGATATACTTCATTAATCCAAAAATGTTTTAAACCCCAACAATGATGGAATATACAAATCATTAATCAGCTCCAAGGTAGTCAAGAATATCCAATATAATTTATCCAAAACAAACACATATTATTCCAAAATCACTACCTCAGTATCAGAACTATATTATGGTTTATCATTCTCTCAACCATATATTTTCCAAAAATCTATCCTGCTAATGAGTCACTTTTCTTTGTTCCACACAATCTCAAGTCCTTAATGAAATAGTACTGCAGTACAATCCTTATATACTCCATAATTATTATAACAAGTACATTGTTGATACAACACTCAATTGACATAATCAACATAAGAACTCTAATCATTCCTCTTCATCTGTGGTAGTATCATAACTTGATTATTATCCAATAGCATCATTTGCGGCATAGTCTGATGACTGGGACATAGGTTCGCATAGTGTCCAAACTCCTTGCAAATGAAGCATTGTACATTTAAAACCATTTTCTTACCCTTGCAGTCACGTACTTTGTGCCCTTTTCCTCCACACTTATAACAAACTCCCATTCCTTTCAGGAAAGTTCCAGGGTGTTTCTTTCCACAGTTACCACATATGGGAAAATTCTTCTTTTCCCTCTTACTTTTATCCATCTTTCTCTCTTCCATCCTTTTCTTCTCTTGCTTCCCTTCAAAGCCATAGGACTCAGTAAACTCTTTAATTATCTTATCGACACATGATATTATTTCTTCATATGATGATAATACATGGGAGACTATTTCTCTTATAAATTCTAGCTTAAGACCATGAAAGATATGATCCTTCCTTCTCTTTGGATCATGTGCATTTCTGGAGTTCTCATTCCTTCTACTGGGCGCCATTTCTAAACAATGGCATACACTAGATCAGTTTATGAATCAAAATACATAATCCCATACTTATAAAACACTTAACATAAATTGAACTATTTATGGATATAATCCATAATCATAAAAATGTTTTCTTTGAGGAAGTATATACTCATAAACCCTTCATAATGATTTGTAAAGAAAGTGAGAGTTATCCTAAGCATATCCCCCGGGAGTGTCGTAACCAAGAGTGCAGCAAGGCCCGTTGTCGTGCACCAGTTCCCGTTCGAGTCTAGCTCAAAGCGGTGTTTTCGGGTTTTACCCCTAGGTACATCTGTGCCAGAGCCGCCTCTACCTGCTCGTATCCAGACAGGGATGTATTGCTCGGAAAACTCACAAAGTCTCTACAATACCAAAATTCTAGGAAGTTCTTCTATACTAATCCTCAAAGTTCATCTTAAGTCTACGTGCTCTAATCAGAGTTTATCTAAATCTAGCTTCCAAGGTTTGTACTAAACTTCCTCTGATACCAACTGTAACGCCCCGACCCCAGTTACCCAGAGTCCGTGCATTATTACATAACATTGGCATGATCACAAGAAAGATCAAATCTCGAAAGACCGATTGGTTTAGTAGCCTTGGAAACACTAGATATATTCATAAGTTTTACATTACATCATAAAATGAAAAACTACTACAACAACATAATGTCTCCATAATCCACACTACTATCCCCTCATAATATCCCTGCAGGTCATTCATAATTTACTTCTTCACATCCTGGGAAAAAATAAAACATAGAAAGGGGGTGAGCTCAAATGCCCAGTAAGGATAACAATATAGCGGAAACTTTCATCAATAAGAATAATCATTTAAGGCAATGTATAACTAAAACAAAAGCCTTTTAAACATGAACTTTCAACATGGTATGGCATAAATAAAATTAAATAATGCCATTTACTTATTCACATGGATGTTCCACTAATCGAATAATCACATGCAAAAATAAATAACCACTTTCATAATGTTGGAATGCATAATGCCAGACTATCATAACCACATAGCCAAGGCCTCGTGCCAAGACTACAAATAAGATTTTGTCAAGGCCTTGTGCCAAGACACTAGTTTGTCTCATGAGACCTACCGATGCATCGAGGAGCTATAGCGGGCTCCACCCGTCACTTATTAAGTCCAATTCATTCCCATATGAAAAGGTTTAAACATAACATAAACATTCGTATTAAAACTAGCATACGAAATGTCAATACTTTCACAATAAACTATGAATGGTATAAAAATAGCACATCCACAGTCAAACATATCACAAAACCTTCAATACAATATAGAAGTTTTGTATCATAATAAATCAACTTCAAATAATCTTAAAATCCATCAAAGGATGTTGACATAGATGAAATCAAAATTCTTTTTAAAGAAATATCTCCTTTTATTTTGAAATCATTTAAGATCCATATAAAATAAAACATTTTCTTTGAAAATATTCTTATAAGCTTGTAAGGAAAGCTTTGAAGATTTTATAACGGCGTAAAATAACCGCACCCGCCGTATAAGTTAAAAAAAACATTCTTACCTCAATTCTGTCGAAAAGGTTAAAAAGGACATTGTTTTGAAAACGACGGAAGGATTCCTTTATAAACCTCTTATAAAAAGTCAAAAAAGGGTATAAATGACTTTAACCCATATTCTTGTAAATAGTAAAAATGTTTTGAAAAACATTTTTAAGAAAACATGGATGTGGATGATAAAAAGATCCCAGTAGATTATTACGTATATACAACCTCGGATAATGAAGAGATTGTGAAATAACCCTTACCTTGTACTTTTCCTTGGTTGGGGTAGGTTAACCTCCTGTATAATGGTGAAATAGTTGTTATTAAATTATACAAGAATCATATATATTAATATGATATCATATATGATCTTTTAACATTGATTTGTTAATAATATCTTAGAATTATCATCGTTTCGGGTGTTAACTTACTCATTTTCTTTTATATGTTTTGTTACATAATCCATGTTTGTTGTATCTTATTCATATACAGAATGATATCAAGTCCTTAAACATCATTTTTAAATCATAAAATGATAATTATACTTGAATGGATACGATGGAGAATGAATCTCATCGCGTTCGTGGAGACGGTAGTCCGTACGTACGCACGAGCGACAATATCATTCTTTTGATATTAAAATAATATATAAATGAATGGTATATCATATATACAGAATGATTAACATGTTATATTTATTATTTACATGAGTTACACATCATTATTATACCCATCCAAATAATATTATATTGAATAACAATTACACCACGACGTGGAGACGGTAAGCCGTACGTACGCACGTATGGTGACATGTTATTCAAAGGGTGGATAGAATACTGAATATGGTTGTACCATACTTATAATAACATCACAGTATATGTGAGATACTGGAGTTATTATTTTAGAATGGTAAGAACAAAGGAAGAAGAAGTGGAAGAAGAAATGAACTTAGAAAAGGGTGGTGAAATCATTACCTCTTCTTCGGGTTCTTCCTTTTGATTTGATCAAAAGGGCTCCTTAGGTTGGCTTTCTGATCAAACTAAGGCCTCTAGGTTGTAGTGAGGGATTTTGGGAGATTATTTGGGCAGAGTGTGGCCGAACCAAAAGGCTTTGAAGGTGTGAAGAAATGAGAAGGAGGAGTTCCCTTTTATAAGAGGGGTGAGGGGCACCTTTGGAAAAGCTAGAAATATTAATTTATAATAAATTCATATTCGGTTTCTAAAGGCTCCAAAGTTGACTATTCAAAGGATGATGTGGGGATAGGTCGAAAACAACTCATCCAATATAATTTAGACAGGTTTGGGTACTTATATTAACCTTATCTTTAAGTATTAACTCTAAGTTAATTAGTTTCACTTTTACAATGTCTCTTTGTATTTTTATATATTATGGTTAATAAACTTACAATATACATCCAAGCGACCCCCAAGTGGTCCATTAATGAGGAACCTATCATAATATAAGTCTCTTGGCCGAACCTTAGATTTTTAGGAATTTAATATCAATTAATAATATAATATTTGTTTTAAGAACTCTTTTATGTCAATTTTGACACTATTCAATAGTTGATTTTTGTGAAACTCCTAACAGATTGATTACTTCGAACAAAGTCAATTAAATCAATCCTAATATATCATATTATCATAGAAAATTAGTTTAATTCATTAAAAGTTTCATATTATAATTATTTGGGTGTTTATAAGATCATTTATTTTTATTTTTCACTATTTTAGTAATTACTGCATCACCATTGTGTCATAAATAAAATAAATTATATAATGTCTAAAAATTATAAATAAAATATCATTATGTAGGAAATCTTTTTAGCTTTCTAATGAATATTTATAATCGAAAATCAAACATGTATAACCCTATGTAAAAATTGTTCTTCTAAAAGATGTAAGCTTATGCCATTTTTATTTTTATTTTAACTTTATTAATATAAAGTGTCCCTACCACATACAAGTGGCTCCAAGGGGTCCCCAAATTGACCAAAGGATGCCCATGGTCGGGTATGTGTCCACCAATAAGGTTAGGACACGTTTTGGGGTAATTTTTTATTATTATAATATTATTTTTTTAACCCTTATTTACCGGATTTACCCTTTAACCATGGTAAATAAAATATTTACCACAGTAACTATTCAAAATGTCTAAAAATAAAAGTTACCTATTTACACAATTTGAACATCCTGATTCCAAATATGGAATCCATTTTCCTAAATTCAAAACACAGAAGTGGCAGAAATTAATTTAAAATTAATTCCCGCTGTCAAAACAAAAAGCGTGTTTTTAAGAGATAATAACTATCAAAAGATTGACACTTGTTTATGTTCGGTTTAATTGTAAAATTATGTCCAATGATAAACATTAAATTGAATGGTAAAAATATATTCTAAATATACTTTAAAACCACTCATATTCATAATTTATCACTATTAATTATTTTGATTAAAAAAGTTGTTTTTAATTAAAATTTAGTAATTTTCACTATTCATCAAAATATGAAAGTTATCCGAAATGTACCAAAATTTCACCTTAGGCTAAATTCGATATTCCGAATCCAAAAATGAAGTCCATTTTCAAATATAAAATATATATAATTTCAAAAAGTAGGTATTACTATTCATAACGGCTAGTTTGATTAGTTGTGGTGTGTGTTAAAACTCAAGGTTGCGTACAACACACGCTACTGTATTATTCAAAGAAAGCGTACCGTGGAAGCTTGGGATGTTTCATTTTAAATTTTTGATGTCCCCATTTAGTCAAAAAGTTTAATATATTGTATTTAAAAGGGGTTCACTATTAAAAGTTGATAAAAGTGCAATACTGAAAATGAATTTGTTCTTGCATTATATCTAAGAAACTCATAATATGGAATCTAAAATTATAAGGATTATATAAAGTTTAAAATTTAGTCAATAATATTATTAACCTCTTTTGAATGGCTTTTTCCTTTGGTATGTCATGATGTGATTGAACTCGGTGTTGCGTGTAGTGCAAGTTATTGAATTATTTTGAAGAAATAACACACTATGAAATCTTGGGGTGTTACAGCATGTGCATGTGCATGTGAAGGTGCATGTGCATGTGCATGTACATGGGATGTGCATGCATGGATAAATAAATTAAATAAAATAAATACAAAATAAAATAAATAAATAAAATAAATAAGAAATAAAATAAATAAAAATAAATACAAAATAAAAAAATAATTAATAAATACGAAAATAAAGAAAATAAATAAATAAAATAAATAAATAAAATAAATTAATTAATTAAATAAATAAATTAAATAAATATGAAATAAAATAAATAAAATAAATAAATACGAAAATGAATAAATAAATAAATAAATACGAAAAATAAACAAAATAAATAAAATAAATAAAATAAATAAATAACTAAATAACTAAATAAATAAATACTAAAAATAAATACATAAAATAAATATGAAAAATAAATAAATAGATAAATAGATAAATAAATAAATAAATAATTATATAAATAAAAATATAAAATTAAAAATTAAAAAAAATTAAAAAAATAACAAAAATAACAAAAATAAAAAATTTAAAAAATTTTAAAAACCCCCACTAAATGATGTAGCGGTGGTTTAAACCACCGCTAAAAACCCACCACGAAACGTTCTGCGGCGGTTCTGAAAACTGCCGCGAATAGTTTCCCGACGCACGATTTCGCGGCGGTTTTTCAAAACCGCTGCCAATCGATTTAGTGGCGGTTTAAACCGCCGCTAAATTCATGTTTTCCATAGTGATAGATCTAGATTTTTTTTGCAAAAAATAAGCTAAAACATGTGAAAACTGTGTTTAAGAAAAAATAGAAATAAAAGAATTTATTGCAGTTTCAGAAAAAAGTTAACGATTCTTTAAAATAAAAAAAAATTATACTTATAAAACCAGAAATGAAAAAAGATATATTATCATGATAAAATGAGTGACTTTAAAATTTTAATTTTAGAAAAAAATATTTTATAGAGGTAATAAGAAATTAGTCTAAAAAATTTGGACGTTCCCTTTGATAAAACTTTCTTATCAAGAAGAATTTGGAAAGGAACCTTTTAAAAACATATATATCCCTAAAAATAAGTGTGAATTAATATATATACCTATTTATGGAACATATAAACATAATTTTTTTGAATTATTTTAAAAAATAATAATTATTGTGATGTAAATAGTAAAAAAGAATGAACTGAAAGAAAATTGAAGGATGAGAAAAAATCCATTTCCTTATGTCCAAAAGTGTTCTGCACATGAACTTAATTTTCTGTATAATAAAATTTAATCCATTATTTAATTAATTTAAGTCATTTTATACATTTATGTGATTTATTATAATTTTATGAAGTTCATTTATCTCTTTTTTTGGGTTATGAGATTCAGTTTTATTAAAAGGGGGAATTCATTTCCTTGGTTTTCAGGATTAGTTTACTTGTATACAAGCTGGGAAAATCATGTAAAATGTAACAGTTTTCCCGAATTAAAATTATATGTTAATCATGAATATATATAATACTAAATGTTATTGTAAATTAGTTTTTTTCTCATTTGAGGATGATTCATTTGATAAAATTTTAATGATAACCATTTAGATTATTTTGTAGTTATTTTGATAATCATTAACTAGTTTTATTTTATTAATTAATATAATTTATATATATTGGTTCTTGAACAATAAATTATCTATAATGAATATATTATAATATTCTATTAACCATTTAAAATGGTTTACCAACTTACATGATGGCATTAATGGAAATAAAAAACACATTTTTCATGAATGCAATAAATCAACCAATCACAAACAATGTTCTAATTTTTAGAACAAAAACAGAGAGAAAGAGAACTAATGATGAGATTTTCCATTAACCCAATAACATTATTGTATATAAATTATACTATATTATTCATCTAACATGGATAATGAGAGGTTAATAAAATAAAATGAAAGATAATAAATGAAATTGAAAACTAATTAAAATAAAAAAGAAAGAGGTTTTTACCTATCGAATTATTCTCCATAAGAACCTCCTTGAAGAACATGAGTTTGTTATTTTATTAAGATAAAAGGATAATGAAAATGTGGGTGATACTTGGGAAGAGGATTGGGAAGAATTTGTATATTCTTAATGGCTCTTAAAGTGTGAGTAGAAGTGGTTGTATTTATAGTGGAGGATAGTGGTGTTTTTTTATTTTCATCATTTGTTTATTATTTTGGCTCAAAACTCTATATAGTTTTAATTATTGTAACTAAATAAAGTAACTAGTGCATTTTTATTTGTATAAATTTTTATTAAATCATCAATTTATCAACAATGACCCAATTAATTATTTTTTTATCTTATATCATAAATTACATTATTTCACCATTCACCAAAAATTCAACTTTATTTGAAAAATATGAAAAATTTCACAATAAAATTTATTATATAACTAATGTGCTAAAATGTACCCCATTTTATTGAAATAATTTTATAAATATATGATATTTATTTTATAATAAAAATCATCATTTATTTAAAAAATACACGTTTTAAAATTATAACTAATTTTATAACAATATAAAAATATAATTAAGGTAGCGCAAAATATTATTATAACCTTAAGAAAAAAATATTAATTTATTAACTTGTGTGTATAATAAATTTTCTTTTTTATGTTACACTATTTATAAATTTATAAATAAAAATTAATGTTTCTCAAAAATACCAATACTAAATTAATCAATTTGATGAAATTTATTCACTTATTCTATTATATAAAAATATCATATTATCATTTCTAAAAGGACTAAATTTTATTTATACATTCAAAGGTGAGTTTACTATTATATTGGCCATTTTAGTATTCCTGATGGTCACATTACTATTATGATGGTCATCACAATGTTTTTAACATTTTATTCCAATGTTCCTCGTATTCCACCTTGCTCTTGTATTATATCATAATATCAATAATAAATACTACCACAATGTTTTTAAGGTAATATCTATAGACACTATTAATTTTTTTCAATGAAAATTTCACGATCATTAATGAGTATTAAGGGTGTCACTATGATGTCATAGTGTCCATACCTTATTCAAAAAGATGCATTAGGATAATCTTCTTTCCTCACCTTTAAATTGTGAAATCCCGACAAAAGGTCTACCGTAGAGAAATAATTGGACCCCCATAGTTTATCAAAAACGTAATTTTTCTATGGCATGGGTTACATGTTCCTTATCATGATTATTTTGAGCTCAAAATAATAAATTAAGTGTCACATTGATATGTCCTTCATCTTGATGAAGAGGATTGGCTTACCCCATAGTGAAGCACTCAGGAGTATAAAATTAATGTCCATATTTGCTTGTAACTCTTTATTTGGTTATCCAATCTCAATGTTGGAAATTCTATAAGTTGTATGTGATATAGGAATAGATCTTGTAATAAGTTTAACTGATAACTCAACTTGTCATTCAGTATAAATGTAATAAAACTATTTATTAAAAGCATTAGTGTAGTCCATCAAAATGGTCATGTCTTCATGAATGACTCTCTCATTTGTCTCAATAAATTGATTTAGATATTATTGATTATAAAGAAACTATATCCTTAATTGATATGAAGATTTTGAAATAGATTCATATTCTTATTTGCAATTATACAAAATTGGAGGATGCATTGGTATGTGAAGATTGATATACCTTTCTCATGATTTAATGTTATATTTTAATAAAGGTTTCCAATGAATTCAAAAAATAGTATCAAACTCCACTAAAGGACGTAAGATATAATTTTCCAGGTGGATGAATCCATAACCATTAACTGAGGATGAGTTATAAATAGTAAATGAAATAATTTCCCCTTTTTTCTCATAGATAACTCTGCATCCATATTATGAGGTGGTGTTTGTTTAGTTATACTAAACAAGTGTGTTATAAAATAATTCATATAAAAATAATAAAATATTATGTACACTATTCCTGAATGAATAACCAAGGTACCAATCACCACATATTTTTCTATCTCCACCTAAGTTTTAGTGATAAAATATTCCTTTCCATGCTACCTTGGAGGTTGTTGTTGTTGATTTCCCCTAACAAACCTTGGCCTAGGTAAATGCTTCACATAATGCCCATGTTCAAGGCAGTTGTGACACTTCACTATAGACTGAGTGTCAATATGATTCTTCCCTTATTCTTCTACATTTGTGAGATTCTTCATATACATTTTTTATTTATTAGCCACATTTACTATTTGATCACTTTTAAAGCATTTCCTAGTTCCCTTCATATAGTTCCCAATATTATTATTCCCATACTTTTTACACATATTCATTTGGGTATGATTTTTTGATGAGATTAATATGAAGATCGTCTTATATTTACATCAATTTTCTGTTTTTTATCTCTAGGGCAATGATACCACTCAGATTATCTAATCAATATTTAAATAGTATAGGTACAATGGAAAATATCTTTATAGATATAAATGTATTGAATCACAAACATTTTTCATGGAATCATCTTTATACTATTAAATATGGGATCCATCATTCTTTTCATTTTTCGAAAAAATCTAGTGTTGTATCGTACTAGAATTGGGATGTTTTATTCACACTCCATGATAGAGTAATCGTCCTTTTAATTTAGTATGTGAAACTCTCATTCCATTATGAGAATAAGGGTTCAAGGAAAATAATAATTGAGAAATATTTTTTGAAAATCCTCCCAATCCAATGAATCAATTTCATCTTCAGACATTGTGTTATTGATCATGGTCCACCACCGATCAACTTCCCGAAAAAAATGATATATTCCCATCACAACATTCTATTATTGTTAGTAATGGTGGAGGAATAATATAATCTTAATTGAGTTAATCAATTTTTCATTGATGAGGGTATTAGATGATCCACAAAACATGGGAGTTTTTTTTAAATATTTTTGATTAGAAGGAATCATTGTCATTTTTAGGAGAAGGAGGGTGTTCCGTGTGATTCAAGATATTATTCGTTACAAGATCCAATTGAGTAAGTACTATCTTGATGTTTGGATCTATCATTCCGAACATATTTTTCATTTCATTATGGAAATCATCACATTGTCAACCACATTGAATGTTGGCATGGTTTCTCATATTTCCCTCCATTATTTGTGAAATGGGACTAAAATTAAGGGGTATGAAAACATATCTAACAATCATAAAGAACAAAAATTGAATATATATGGATAAAAATGTAAATAGAAATTATATCCTAACATTTAATTCCCCATGTCTCAATATAGGTTATCCATGGTGATTGAATTATCACTAGGGTTATTACTATAGTGGTATATTCCTAATCTCAAAAATAACTATTTTTTTTACGATACCAACTGTAGAAGCAAGAAAATTTTACATATTTTATCAGTTGATTATAATTTTATTAACTAAAAATTTTAAGCTAAAGATTGTAAGTTCTATTATCATTGGACGATTAGATTCATAATAAGAATTCATGGAAAAAATGAAATAAATATATTTGATCTTCATAAATATCCCTTAACTTCCACTAAGCCTTTACATCTATATAGGATAACATGGAGATTACATGGACAACACAATGTGCTAAAAATCAGATTAAGGGAAATTAAAATATAAATAATGTAAATAACATGGTATAGAAGGTATAAAATTATGACATAAAAGGTCATGGAATGTGAATGAATATATGTAAGCATAACATATATAGCGTGGGATAATTTAATCATGGAATCATAAAAATGTGGAAACAACATACATCATGAAATAAGCATGATTAAAAGATAACCACTCGGACCATATCATATATAGGATCATTATTCAAGGAAAACCCGAAATATAATTTTTCATGGAGTATCAGGAATCGAGGATAACCACCAAGAACAGTACATATAATTATCATGAGCCAAGGATAACCACTAAAACCATCACACATGACATATCATGACACTAAATTGAAGTGCCCAGATCAGTTTGAATCACTGAGAGGGGGAGAGGGTGAATCAGTGATCCCTTAAAACTTTTACTAATTGATTCTTTATCAATTAAACCTCTATTGTTGGTTAATGCCTTGATCCACTCTTCTTGTATCTTTCAGCCTTTCCTCGAGTAATGCAGTAAATGTAAAGGCACAGGACACAAGGATTTACAAGGTTCGACACCAAAGGCCTACATCCTTGCCATGTTGGTTATACGCCCCAACATGGTTTCTTCCATTATAATCTGTTAGTATTAAAATGGTCGATACAGAGTCCCACTGTATCTCTGCTGAGTCCCAGAGGAGGGTCTTTATACTGCGTCCCACAGTGTTACCAGAGTCCCACTGGCCTGCTCCAGAATCCCACTGAAGACTTCCTCCGCCCTGAGTCTCACAGGGGGCTTCTCCTGGCTCCTCGAGTCACACAAGTAGCTCTTCTTATGTTCAAGCTCTTCAAGTATCCTCAGCAGCCTAGGATAAAGGCTGATGGCCTTGCTCTTCTTCTGATCACTTGTGGTGAACAGGAGTTCTCATCTTGCTCAGGATTTATCTCCTTCTTCTAAGGATGACCTGGCCTCTCTCTTCAAGAGTCTTCAACAGCCTCTGATAAGGTCTGTTGGTCTTGCTCTCAGCTTCTGATCACTTCTGTTGATCAGAGTCTTCTCAATCACTGAAAACTCAGACAACTAATCTCTTTAACTTTAGTCTGGCTCAGTCTCTTCACATCAACTTCATGCACTGAGTGCATGGAAACTCTGATTCCTCATGCACTGATTGCATGTCTTCTCAATCATCTTCACGAACTTCCGATCTTGGTCAACTCAGATGCACACAACCAGATTTGAGCTTGTTCACGTGTGCACGTGCATGCGTGCAAGCATTCACTCCCCTTCTTCTTCTCTTGGTGCAACAAACCCACAAAGGGTGTAATCCTTTTTAGCACACACCTTCTCACTTCCTTCACACACTTAATTCCTTTTGATTACACACATAAATGTGTGTTATACTTTAGTGCGAGAGTCTTCCACTTCTTCTAAGTGTATACACTTCACTTAGTGCACACACTAGGTTCGACCTCTTTTCTCTTTTCACACACTTCTTATGCACACAAGTAAGCTTGGACTCCTCCTCTTCTTGCACACCCCAAAGGCTACGGCCTCTTCTCCAAATTCACACACAAAGTGTGTTCTTCAATTAGGCACAACCAAAACTAAGGTCTCCGCCTTCTCTTGCTCACACCCGAACACCAACCCAAAGAGGCGCGCAAGTGGTGCAGCCTTCTCCTCATTTTAAACACCACGTTGGGTGTGGGTGTCACTGGCCACACAAGTTCACAAGGCCACAAGGGAGCGCAAGTGTGTACTGGCCGCGAGGCTCGCAAGTGCAACACCCGCGTGCACTTCCTCCTGCCATGCAGTTTCACGGGCAGTGAGGGTGCCAACCTCGAGCGCGCAAGGAGATGCGGATGGGGTTCTTCCTGTCACGCAAGGGAGGCGCGCAGGGGACCTCCCTTTCATCTTTCGCGCAAGGAGTGCGCAAAAGGAACCTCACAGAGCCTCTGATGGCTCCGGGATTCACTGCCACGCAGGGGGCGCGCAGGGTGTTCTTCGCGAGGCGGGACGTTAGGTTTTCAACAAAGGATCAGCAAGCGATTAAAGCACCTCAGCTGCTCTTTTTATAGGTAGAGGAGGTCCAAAACTTCCGTGTGAGATATCTCTCAAATCCCCGCAACTTTAGGGTTTTCAAGATTCTGTGAATCTTGATATTTCTCCTCGGTTCACCGCGGGTTCTTTTATTTTTCGCTCCTTCTCATGCATGTGTCGCAGAACGTGTACATGGCCTCTGTTTAGGCCCATGCATGCAAATCATGATCTCCACGTGGCCTCGGCATTTTATTTTGCCTCGAAAAAACTCCAAATATCCCAAACATCATGTGCATGCATATTTTATTGCATGGTTGTGTTCATAAGGCTCAGACGAACTCCATGGATGCTTCGGCTCGATTTATGGTGGTCGGGATCTCAAAATCCGTCTTTGGGAGGCTCCTGGTTTGACGGAGGCACGCGGGGAGGCCTCGGATGAGCTCGAGGTAGTGGATGACTCGCCGGCCGTTGGATCGGGCGATTGAAAGACATCAGACGTCCGGGATAGGATCTCGAGCAGTGAGATGCGATGAGTGGCGGAGATCGAGCGCGCGATGAGACGGACGTCCAGGATTCGCTCCGTGGCAAAATCCCGCGTCCCACATCGAAATGGAGGCCGGTGTTTCCGTGGTTTATCAAACATCTACTTCCATCCATCCCTCAATTGAACTTCTCCCCTCTCGGTGCCGCCCTGCGCCGAGTTCTCCCTGCGGGCGCGCTCTACGCCCACCTCTGCTTCCTGCGGGCACGCTCCTAGCGCCCACTATACACTCTGGGCGTGTGCCCCTGGCGCCCATGCGGTGTCCTGCGGGTGCGCCCATGCCTCAGGGTGTCTCCTTGGCCTGAGGGATCCCCATGGGCGTGGTGACCTTGAGTCCCACATGTGCCTTGGGTGATGACCCTCTGCTGGCCTCCTTGGTGTCTCTGTTTTTTCATATGTATAGAACAAGTACTTTGTTTAAAAACAATGTAACAAGGTTCAAATGCCAAATTACACTTCATCCATTCTTCTACTTTGTTTCCTCTTCTTTATTTCTTCTTCTTCATTAGAATTCCTCCAATTCTCTTCAACATTTATTCATCACTTAGGAATGGAATTCACGAAGGGTCTTCATCAACCTAAGCTCCCGAATCAAACAAATCTTCAATGTTCTTCATTGATCCAATCAGAGATCAAGTTGGATCAACTTCAAATTCACATGCACTAAGTGATAGTGCATGGACTTCATTAGTACCACTTCATCCACTTAGGAGTTGTGGATGGATACATGCACTAAGTGATTGTGCATGGACTTCATTAGTACCACTTCAACCACTTAGGAGTTGTGGATGGTTCTCCTCATCTCCTCATGCATTGTTAAGACAATGCATGGTCTTCTGATATTGTTGTGACATTGTATCTAGTTGATACAAGTTCTTGGAACTTTACAATCAGCTCATCAATCATCAGATATAATGATGATACTCCATCATCATCAATTCTTCAAGTGGTGTAACTTAGTATCATCTTGATACAAGTATTGAAACATTAAGATCATTTCTACAATCGTCTGATATTGATATGGATGAATGTTTCAACCATAAACACTTATGCCACTTAGTGAATCTCCTAATTGACATTCATCTTAACACAATGGCCATCCTCCATTCATCACCAACACCATCATAGACTTTGTCATTCACATATTGACTCTCCTTGACATCCATTCATTATTTGACATCTTCTGATCAACAACATACCTTATTGACAACAAATGAAACACAGTGCACTTCAATCTCCCCCATTGTATTTGTTGTCAATACCACTAGAGCACATATTGTCAATCCAATCAGTAGAACACATATGAATGGGTCAATATGTGTGCTACACATTTCTGGGGCAATATGTCAGCTTTTCTCCCCCTTATTGGCAACCAAATGCTAAGGTGTGGTGTGGTTCCTTTTCAAAATATCACTTCCTCCCCTTGAAATGTATTTTCTTGAAAAACACTGAGAGAGGGATGATGTCACATGTTCTCTTTAGCAAAGAACCTTTAGTAAATCAACTCTAATTCTACTTGGGTTAACCCGGTGTAGAAAAAAAGAGTGATGTAACCAAGGTACTCAATGTTGTCCAACATTCACTATACATGTGAGATCATTATTCAAGGGGCTTGAAATTTTTCAGATATAACAATGAATTTGCTAAATCCTGCACAACTTCACAAAACTCATTAGAAAGTTCAGATGCAAAGATAAAGCTCCCCCTTTCATCCATTTGTCTTCAATCTATACTCCCCATTAATTGACAAGATAAACTCAATTAAGAAAAAAGGGATGAAAGTATGATTGGAATACCTTCACTTTTCTCAAGATGGTATTAATCTAAGAATCCCATCTTCTTCAGATTGGCTCCCCCTCAAGGGGTGCACTCCATTCTGTCCAAACCATCCTCCAGTTGGGAATGATCATCATCTTCAATTCCCTGTAATGTTAGCACATGTAAATACAAGTGATTAGGGAATAATATGGACCCTCTTTGGTTTATCAATGTGAACAACAAGGTTGAGAAGATTCTCTCAACCGAGATGTCCCATTTTCACCATTCTTCACACTTGCACATTTGATCTTCAATGATGTTTGGGCTTGTGTGGATCTCAATACATCTTCATGTGAAATCTTCTTCTTCCCTTTTCCCTTAGCAATTTCCAGAACATCATCTTCAGCTCTTTGTAGATCTTTGGAAAGTTGCAACTGATTTGGACATATGACTAACAAATCGTTTGGATGTGTGGCCTCAGTTCTAGAAGTTCCACATGGTTCTTTTGATGCTGTCAAGCTACCTTTCTTAGGCAACTTGTTTTCAATCAATCCCTTCTGCTTCTTCTGGATTGATTGTCTGTTTGAGTCCAGTCTACCTCTATTGAATTTCATGGCTTGTTTACAAAGATCCATGATATGTCCTTTCTTTCCACAGTAGAAGCATGTTTTCTTCTTGGTGGTCCTTCTGGATGCATCACCCTTCATGGATTTCAAATCCAAGGTCTTCTCTTCCTTTTTCATAATCTTCTTGGGAGAATCTTCCACATTCTTATGCTTGCTTCCCAAGGATTCTTTCTGAGCCAGGTTCTGTGATCTTTTCTTCTTTTTAGCTCTGGATACAGTTGGAGATTGACATGTATCTTTTTGACCACTTTTGAAATCATCCCAGATGTTTTCAAGTAATCCAAATCTATTTGCAGTAAACAGATGTCTCTGGACCTGTGGATGCTGCTTCTTTTCTTCTGGCTTGCTCTCCCTAGGCATGGGCTTCCTCTGTGCTTTGGCATTCAGTGGATTGTACCAACAATCCTTTGCACAATGCCCATACATGTTACAACACCAACATTGACCCACAAATCTTGACTTTTTGATTCATTCTGATTGTAGGGGACTTGTCTTGAATTGTTGTGCTGCTTCAGGAGAGCTTTCTTTCTTCATTGTCTTCATCCATACTTGTTTGGAATTATTCTTCCATCCTGCACTTTTTGTGGAAATACAATTAGAAGCATTAGTACAAGATGGGATGGATGGTACCTTCCTTTTAGAAGATGTTGCCCTTTTATTAGAGGATGTCCTTCTTTTGGAATCATCCTTCTCAATGCACACATGTGTAGAAAAATTTCTACTTTCAGCTGACTGGGAGGATTCAGCTTTGGGTGATTGCAGATTTTTCAATATCACCTCTAGTTCTAAGCATTTCATGTTAAGGGAGTTCTTCTCATCCTCAACAGTTCTTACCCTTCCTTCCTAATTTTCTTTCAGCTGTTCTAACTGGTCTTCATGAACCTTCTTCATTTCTTGTAATGAATTGTCAAGCTCCTTTACCCTGTTAACTTTGTCTTCAAGTTGAGCATCTCTAACATTCATTGAAACTTTGTGCCTCTTTTCCAGTGCATGGAAAACATCTTTGACCACTGTCTTAAAGAATTCTTTCTCAGAAAGGCTTCTTTGCAATTCTTCAGTAGTGTCTTCATATCTTTCATTTCAAAGGGAAACAGTTTCATCTTTAGCCTTCACCAGATTTCTGAGAGTGTTGGTTATGCCAACCCTTTTTGCCAATTGGACTTCAGAGAATTGGCTTCATCTTCTAGCTGTAATTTTTCTTCATGAAGATCAAGGATGCCTGTAGCTATACACATTGACACTTCCTTGGGGACTGTATTCTGAAGATGTTTGATTGCATTTAGAAGATCATTGTTTCTTCCATCTTCATCACAGCTAGAGCAGGCTTCATCATAAGAATGATAAAAGGAATTTTCATCTGATGTCACTTTCACATTTCTTTCCATAGAAGGAGTTCCTCTGATTGCAACAACCTTCTTCCTCATCTTATTTGCCTGTTTCTTCATTCTGTTTTTCAGAGTCTTGGCAGATATCTCCATTTGAGGCTGTTCTTTCATTTCCTCAAATCTGCACTCCATATAGACTCTCTTGGATCTTTTAGAGGTAACCTGCCTCTGATACCAATTGAAGTGCCCAGATCAGTGTGAATCACTGAGAGGGGGAGAGGGTGAATTAGTGATCCCTTAAAACTTTTACTAATTGATTCTTTATAAATTAAACCTCTATGGATGGTTAAAGCCTCGATCCACTCTTCTTGTATCTCTCAGCCTTTCCTCGAGTAATGCAGTAAATGTAAAGGCACAGGACACAAGGATTTACAAGGTTCGGCACCAAAGGCCTACATCCTTGCCATGTTGGTTATATGCCCCAACATGGTTTCTTCCATTATAATCTGTTAGTATTACAATGGTCGATACAGAGTCCCACTGTATCTCTCCTGAGTCCCACAGGAGGGTATTTATACTGCATCCCACAGTGTTACCAGAGTCCCACTGGCCTGCTCCAGAATCCCACTGAAGACTTCCTCCGCCCTGAGTCTCACAGGGGGCTTCTCCTGGCTCCTCGAGTCACACGAGTAGATCTTCTTATGTTCAAGCTCTTCAAGTATCCTCAGCAGCCTGGGATAAAGGCTGTTGGCCTTGCTCTTCTTCTGATCACTTATGGTGAACAGGTCTTCTCGTCTTGCTCAGGATTTATCTCCTTCTTCTAAGGATGACCTGGCCTCTCTCTTCAAGAATCTTCAACAGCCTCTGACAAGGTCTGTTGGTCTTTCTCTCAGCTTCTGATCACTTCTGTTGATTAGGGTCTTCTCAATCACTGAAAACTCAGATAACTAATCTCTTTAACTTCAGTCCGGCTCAGTCTCTTCACATCAACTTCATGCACTGAGTGCTTGGAAACTCTGATTCCTCATGCACTGATTGCATGTCTTCTCAATCATCTTCAAGAACTTCCGGTCTTGGTCAACACAGATGCACACAACCAGATTTGAGCTTGTTCACGTGTGCACGTGCATGCATGCAAGCATGAACTCCCCTTCTTCTTCTCTTGGTGCAATAAACCCACAAAGGGCGTAATCCTTTTTAGAACACACCTTCTCACTTCCTTCACACACTTAATTCCTTTTGATTACACACATAAATGTGTGTTATACTTTAGTGTGAGAGTCTTCCACTTCTTCTAAGTGTATACACTACACTTAGTGCACACACTAGGTTCGGCCTCTTTTCTCTTTGCACACACTTCTTATGCACACAAGTAATCTTGGCATCCTCCTCTTCTTGCACACCCCAAAGTCTACGGCCTCTTCTTCAAATTCACACCCAAAGTGTGTTCTTCAATTAGGCACAACCAAAACTAAGGTCTCGGCATTCTCTTACTCACACCCGAACACCAACCCAAAGAGGCGCGCAAGTGGTGCGGCCTTCTCCTCACTTTAAACACCACGTTGGGTGTGGGTGTCACTGGCCGCGCAAGCGCACAAGGCCACAAGGGCGCGCAAGTGTGTACTGGCCGCGGGGCTCGCAAGTGCAACTCCCGCGTGCACTTCCCCCTACCACGCAGGTTCACGGGCAGTGAGGGTGCCAACCTCGAGCGCGCAAGGAGATGCGGCTGGGGTTATTCCGGTCACGCAAGGGAGGCGCGCATGGGACCTCCCTTTTGTCTTTCATGCAAGGAGTGCGCAAAAGGAACCTCACGGAGCCTCTGATGGCTCCGGGCTTCACTGCCGTGCAGGGGGCGCGCAGGGTGTTCTTCGCGAGGCTTGAAGCACTCACGGGACGTCAGGTTTTCTACAAAGGATCAGAAAGCGATTAAAGCACCTCAGCTGCTCTTTTTATAGGTAGTGGAGGTCCAAAACTTCTGTGTGAGATATCTCTCAAATCCCCGGAACTTTCGGGTTTTCAAGATTCTGTGAATCTTGATATTTCTCCTCGGTTCACCGCGGGTTCTTTTATTTTTCGCTCCTTCTCATGCATGCGTCACGGAACGTGTGCATGACCTCTGTTTAGGCCCATGCATGCAAATCATGATCTCCACGTGGCCTCGACATTTTATTTTTCCTCTTCCAAACTCCAAATATCCCAAACATTAGGTGTATGCATATTTTATTGCATGGTTGTGTTCATACGGCTCAGACAAACTCCATGGATGCTTCGGCTTGATTTATGGTGGTCGGGATCTCAAAATCTGTCGTTGGGAGGCACCTGGTTTGACGGAGGCACACGGGGAGGCCTCGGACGAGCTCGAGGTAGTGGATGACTCGCCGGCCGTTGGATCGGGCGATTGAAAGACATCAGACGGCCGGGATAAGATCTCGAGCAGCGAGATGCGATGAGCGGCGGAGATCGAGCGCACGATGAGACAGACGGCCAGGATTCTCTCCACGGCAAAATCCAGCGTCCCACATCGAAACGGAGGCCGGTGTTTCCGCGGTTTATCAAACATCCACTACCATCCACCCCTCAATTGAACTTCTCCCCTCTCGGTGCCGCCCTGCGCCGAGTTCTCCCTGCGGGCACGCTCTGCGCCCACCTCTGCTTCCTGCGGGCATGCTCCTAGCGCCCACTATGCACTCTGGGCGTGTGCCCCTGGCGCCCATGCGGTGTCCTGCGGGTGCACCCATGCCTCAGGGTGTCGCCTTGTCCTGATGGTTCCCCAGGGGCGTGGTGACCTTGAGTCCCACATGTGCCCTGGGTGATGACCCTCGGCTGGCCTCCTTGGTGGCTCTCTTTTTGCTTAAGTACAGAACAAGTACATTGTTTAAAAACAATGTAACAAGGTTCAAATGCCAAATTCCACTTCAGCCATTATTGTACATTGTTTCCTCTTCTTTATTTCTTCTTCTTCATTAGAATTCCTCCAATTCTCTTCAACATTTATTCATCACTTAGGAATGGAATTTACGAAGGTTCTTCATCAACCGAAGCTCCTGAATCAAAGAAATCTTCAATTTTCTTCATTGATCCAATCAGAGATCAAGTTGGATCAACTTCAAATTCACATGCACTAAGTGATAGTGCATGGACTTCATTAGTACCACTTCATCCACTTTGGAGTTATGGATGGTTACATGCACTAAGTGATAGTGCATGGACTTCATTAGTACCACTTCATCCACTTAGGAGTTGTGGATGGTTCTCCTCATCTCCTCATGCATTGTTAAGACAATGCATGGTCTTCTGATATTGTTGTGACATTGTATCCAGTTGATACAAGTTCGTGGAACTTTAAGATCAGCTCATCAATCATCAGATATAATGATGATACTCCATCATCATCAATTCATCAAGTGGTGTAACTTAGTATCATCTTCATACAAGTATTGAAACATTAAGATCAGTACTACAATTTTCTGATACTGATATGGATGAATGTTTCAACCATAAACACTTATTCCACTTAGTGAATCTCCTAAGTGACATTCATCTTAACACAATGGCCATCCTCCATTCATCACCAACACCATCATAGCCTTTGTCATTCACATATTGACTCTCCTTGACATCCATTCATTCTTTGACATCTTCTGATCAACAACATACCTTATTGACAATAAATGCAACACAGTGCACTTCATGACACTAAAATTATGACATAAAATGTCATGGAATGTGAATGAATATATGTAATCATAACATATATAGCGTGGGATAATTTAATCATGGAATCATAAAAATGTGGAAACAACATACATCATGAAATAAGCATGATTAAAAGATAACCACTCGGACCATTTCATATATAGGATCATTATTCAAGGAAAACCCGAAATATAATTTTTCATGGAGTATCATGAATCGAGGATAACCACCAAGAACAGTACAACTAATTAACATGAGCCAAGGATAACCACTAAGACCATCACACATGACATATCATGACACTAAACATTAACCAATGCATTGGATCACTATCTGGGTGCACCAATCATAACATCTTAAGGAATATGTGTTCCACTTCAATATTCATACATATGGAATAAAATATTAACATTAGGGGTTCCCATGGAAGAAATTATGTATCATAGTCGTGTGAAAAGGCATAATAAAATTTAATATCATTTTAGATTCCATGTTAAAATGGTTTCAAATTATAACTAAACATTTAGAAGGAATAATCTTCATATATCATGACATGTGATGTAAAATATATGTATAACCATGTAAAAAGAGTAGTTATGAGACATTAGAAATGAAACATTTTACTAATGTTTAAGGGAAATATTAAATATTCCTTGAAAAATAAATTGAAAAATTATTCCAATAAAAAAAAAATTCCAATATAGATTTTCAGGATAAAATGTGTGATTCTATAAATTTATGGTATCTTAAAAAATATTATATATTTTACTTGAAAATTGGTATAGGAATCAAGAAGTTCTAAATTATCATTTTTCTTATCATGGAGAATTGAGAAATGAAACTTTTTATAACAAGTATATCCCTAAAAAATAAGGATGACCAAGTATAGATACAAAATTTTGGAACATATAATCATAATGTTGTATATTTATTTAAAAATAAAGATTAATTACATAAGGTTAAAGAGGTAAAAATCGTAACTCAAAGGAAAAAATGAGGCTCACAGATAATCCATTACCTTATGTCTAAAAGTGTTCAGCACGTGAACTTAATTTCATGGGTAATAAAATTAAATATAATAAATTATTAATTCATAAACTTTTATAGAATTATTTTTTTATTAATTTTTTTAATTTCCTCTATGTCCTTTATGGTGGGTTATAAGATTCAATTTCATCATTTGAGAGCATTAATTTCTTTGGTTTTCAAGAAATATTTACTTGTATACTTGTATAAAAAATAATTTAAAATGAGAATTATTTTGGAGAATTGAAATTTTTTGTTATTAAGGAAAATAAATCATATTAAATATCCATATATATTATTTTTCTATATATTAGGATGATTTACAAAATATATCATTAATTCTAATGGTTTAATTTATTTTCTCGTTTTTTCAATCTTTACAAACAATATTTGTATTATTAGTTTATATTCTGTTTATATAATGGTTACATAAAATTAAATAATTTCATATATATATATATTATAATATTTGTATTCATTAAAAATGTTTTTATTAAATTCCTTGCATTACCTACTCGAAATTGAAAACATTTCATCATTTAATACGAGAAATCAACCCATCACAGACGAGGTTTTCATTTTTTTGAAAAGAAGAGATAAATAGAATTGATGATCGTTTGTTCCATTAAAAAAATAACATTATACAAAATAAATTATACAGTATTAATAATGTCTCATGTATGAGGTGAGGCGGAGAGAAGATAAGAATTAATAAGAAGAAAAATCTAAATGAAATTAAAAGAAAAATGAAAGATGTTTTTACTTAAAGAATTCATCTCCATTAGGACCTCCTTAAGGCACTAGAGAATGTTATTTTATTGAAAAAAAGGATACTAGAATTGGGGGGTGACTTGGAAATATTATTTTCAATAATTATCAAAATCATAAATACTTTTGATGTGTGTGGAGAAGAGGTGCTGATTGTTGGTATTTATACATGATGATATGGTAGTGTTTTTATTATTTTTTTCATTTTTTTATTATTTTGGATCATAAATATGAATATATATGATTCATGTGAAAACATATAGAACATATTTCACTCTATTTATAGTAAATGGTTTTTAAATCATTGATACATCAACCATGACTTAATAATTCATTTTCATTCTTATATAATAAATTATTGTAATTTTGTATACATAAAAAATTCACTATTTTTAGAAAAATAAAAAAAATCACTCTAACATTATTAAAATTTTAATAATTTAAAAATTGAATACATATTATGAAAATAATACTCTAAATATGAGAAATTTATTTTTATTTAAAATAATAATATATTCGAAAAATATAAATGTATAAATTATTACTAATTTTATAACACTTTGAGAAATTAATTTAGTTTTCATAAAATTATATTATATTCATAAGAAATAAAAATATTAATTTATGAATATAGATCCTGAAAAAAAATTGATTATAAATTAATTATAAAAATTTAAATTAACATTTATTATTTTCAAAAATACCAATAATTAATTTATCATTTTTAAAACATTTATTCACTTAATCTATGATATAAATCAATCATATTTTCATTTATAATATGTATAGATTTTATATATACTTTCACATATTATGTTACTATTATATTTTCATGTTTACTATTCCTAATGGCCACATGGTTATTCTAATGTTCATGTTACATTCTATTGGTTTGTGTTCCTTTGTTTCAATAATTAAATCTTATTTCTTTCATTATTCATTTATAATTTTTTATAATGTTATACATGTGATGTTTATGTGATTTGTTCTATATAAAATATTTTTAAGATGGGAAGTTTTATTGATAGATTTTTGTTTTATTATAGTCTACCATTAGAAAATTGTAAATGATTTATCAATTAAAAGATCATTTATTTCTCAATATAAAAATTTAATAATTAATGTTTTTTTCAAAAATAATTTTCCTTCTATTAACGAATACTTTTACTATATATATAGAAAACTATGAAAATAAAATTACAATATTTCTTCCTATTTTCATAATAAAAAACGCAGCATTTTTTCATTTTATCTATCTCTACTTCATTCCTAAAATATGAAGATGGATATTAAAAACAAAATTTTATTTCTAAAATAGTTTTATGAATCATAATTTGTTTGAGTCATTCATTCGGCCATTAAATTTTTATTTAAACCAAAATGAATAGAAAATGTTATCCAATGTGATGAATCATTAATTAATCATAATACATAATATCCTTAATATATTCCAAATGTATTTAACCATATGAATCATCAAAATAAGTGTGTATAAATTCAAAGAAAACATATTTGGAAGGAAGTTCACTTAATCTCCAAATTTAACTTAACATAATATTTCCACAAATTATGTAGCATTTATGATAATATACTAAATATAATAATTCATTAATACCTTCTACACATTTAGTAAATATGCTTGCATTCATGATTAAAATCATAGGTTTTAAAATATATTCCTTAAATCCAAACCTTAAATATTTATAGAATGAGATAAACCATCATATCAGTAACCACTTTTATGGCCACCGGTACGATCCCACAAACATCTATTTATAATTATATCAACATCAACATCATATTTAGGTTTGTCTTTAACAATTTATGTGCATTAAATAAGATCAACAGAGACAAAAATTACTTCTCCTGGTTACTATTTCTAATCATCATATGATTACAATTCCTTAACGAAGATGTAATGTAGTAAAATCTTTATAAATTTCATTATTATTATAATGATTTAATTATTGATTAAATACAGATATAATATAGTTATTGAATCCAAATATAGGAATGTTAAGTATTATTCTTCATATGTGTTATTATTATATGATTCACCATGATTCATTATCCTTATTTCAGTATATTCCTTTGACATATATTACATTGATTTGTATAGTGTCCTTTATCGTTGAAGTTGAAAAAATTTACATTGTAAACCACTTTCTTACTCTTTAAATAAAATTCATGGAATCCTTTCTCACTACACTTTTAGAAAACTCCCATTATTTTTTAAGCATGTACTTCAGAGATTCTTTCCACAATTATCACGTGTAGGAAAATAAATATTTCTCTTATTTATTTTATCTTACCTTCTTCTATCTATAATCTTGTTCCCATGATTCCCCCTTAATTTATAATACATTTACAATTTTATCATTGCCTCATTAGTATATTATATTATATCTTCATATTATGGGAATATTTGGGAGACATTTTCCCTTGGAAATTTATGAATAAGACCATAAAATATATTCTCTAACATACTATTTGATCCTTGTGAATAAGTGAGATTCTCATTCCATATGTGAGGTGTAATTTTTAAATGATAACATACATTATATTAGATCATATAATTTTGAAAGATAATATATAATCCTAAAACTAGTTATATAATTAATATGATTTGAAAAAATATGCTTAGATAATCACATAATCATGGTTTTTTGGGATGTTTTTCTATAGTTGTACTCAAAATATATGTTTGGGATATGTCCCTTAATTATATATTTTCCTTAGTTTACTTTACAATGTTTCTAATATTATTCCTCTGATACAATTTTAAGAACCGCGAAACTAGTATCCCAGAGTTCATACCATACTTTATTACATTTCTATAATGAACATGGAAGTTGGATGCCAATAGACCGAGTAGACTAGTAGATTTGGATAACCAAATACAATAAAAATGTTTTAAATTAAAACATGAAAATTAGTACACCATATTGTATCCTTTAGAATCCTCCCAAATCTCCCAAATTATACTTGCATATCCATTATAATATATCTCATAAAATATGAGGGAATAATAAATATTAACAGAGGGATGATATTAACTTCTTAGTAAGGGTGAGAAACTAGAGGAAGAAAAGATAAATAATAATGTAAAGTTAATTATTAAAAATAAATTACATTAAATTATAATATTTATAATAATATGTTCGGAATAACATTTGATCAAATAATTTCATATAAATAATCAAATGAGAATAAAACATAACCATGGATATTATACAAGTCGAATGATCACTAGGATTATAAATAAATAATTTCACAATGATAGAATTCATAATGTGGGAATCAATAAACATATTTTCAAAGATTATTCCAAGACAACCTATATAATTTGTTAATAAATATGCCAATACCCAAATTATTTTTTATCGAGAGACCAATCGATGCATCGAGGGGCTATAACAGGACACACTATACATAAACTAATTCAAATTCATTACTCATAAGAAAGTGATGAAACAAAATCAATATATAAATTCATATTAAATATACAATATTATATTTAAATTATATCCCCAATTAGTAAACATAATCCAATACTATCATGAGTAATATGGAGAATGGTGTCAAGATAGTATATCCCTAGTCAAAATAATCATAAACCATTAGATAAAATATGGTAAATTGTAATATAAGAGGTATTACACATTTAAAAATATGATATAAAATAGAGTTTTGAAATAGATAAAAATTATCTAATAAAATCATTTAGAAATTACTGAGATAAATACAATTTTACTTTGGAAGGAATAATTATTTTGTAAAATAATTTTTATTTTTTACAAAAATAAGAATGTAAACAATTTATATACCATAAAAGAAAAGATAACGAAATTATATTTCAAACATATTATTAAAATATTATTCTTTAATTTTTTAAAATAAATAATAATTATGTATAATGGGTCTCTATGAAGCATTAAAAAAGAACCATTTCAGTGATGTTTAATGGAAAATATAAAAACGTATTTATAGCTCACAATGGGATAATTTACTGGAAAATACTAAAAAATAACTCATTTTTTAATGATAACATTATTGATATTAGAAAAATATTTTTGGATGAAAAAAATATTATTTTGTGTATATGAAAATGGGTATGAAAATAGGATGTTCCCATCAATTAGGATTTCTTATGGAGGGAAATTGAAAAAGAATATTTTTAAAAAATGTATTTACCCTCCAATGAAATAATAATTGAGCTACGAATTTTTTTTATAACATAAACACATAAATTATGAGGATTAATTTATAATGGTAATGAATTACATTAGTGTAATGATTGATATAGGTTGACAAGAATAAAAATATGGAGGTTCGGGATGAAACCCTTACCTGATTTCTAAAATTATTCTTCACTTTCACAGAGTGTTCAAGATAATGATATTAGATTACTTAATAATTTAATTCATAACCTCTTCTTCGTTAATTTGATTTATTATGATTTCATTAATTTATTTTATGACCTTTTTATGATTTATAATATTAAATTTCATCAATATGAAGTGTTTCATTTCTTAGTTATCATGATTGTTTAACTTGTGTACTTCTATAAAATATCATTTAAGATGGGTATAATTTTCTATAATTGAAATTATCTATTTTTAATGAAAATAAAATATATTAAATGGTCTTATATATCATTTTTTGTAGATATGAGTATGATTAATTAAATAAAATTTTAGTGATAAATGTTGAGAATATTTTGGTTATTTTCTGTCATCATAAACTATTTTATTTATTAATTAATATTATATACACATTTATTATATAGAACTAAATAAGTTTTAATATACATTTAAAAATATTTTTAACAATAATAATGGTTTTATGATCGTCCTTATAGCAGATATTAGAAAATGTGAAATCAGCATCCATGAAGGTGATGAATCGACACCACAAAGAAAATGCTTTCATTTTTAGAAAACATGATAGAGGAGAATAGGTTTGATAAAACATAATCCATTAACAATGAAAATTATATTATATCTAAGATATTGTATTAATTGTGTCACTTGTATTAGGGGAGGCGAATATATGTTAATATAAGAAAATACAATAAAAAATTAAATGAAAACGAAAGAGGATTTTACATCCTGAACATTCTCTCCATGAGAACCTCTTTCAAGAAATATAGTTTGTTATTTTGTTAAGAGCAAAGGATCTAATATGTAGGGAAGAGAATTTGGAAGAGTGTTAAGTCAAAATTAGGCAGGATAATATTCTCGGATGTTTTGAAGAGAAGACTTGGTTAGAGGTGATATTTTTACTGGGAGGAGAGTGGTGTTTTTTATTATTTTGTTGATTTTTTTTTATTTTAGATTAATACTGTCAATTGTGAATATTAGATTGAATAAATAATATAAATAGTGATTAATATTTTTAGATGATGGTTTATTTGATTATCCACACATCAAAAATTACTCACAAAAACCATTTATTTACATATAATGTTTAATACCTTAAACTATTATAATTCACTACTCACCAAAATCACAAATGTTATGGAAAAATATAAAAAATTGTCTTCAATTATTTTTCAAACTGTAGAATTAGAAAATTCACTCCATTTTATGAGAATATTTTTCTATGTATGAGAAATTTAATTTTCATTTAATATCATCATTAATTATAAAAATATTTATTTTAAAATTACAACTAGTATTATAAAAGATTGATAAATCAATTTAGGTATCATAAAATTATACTATAATAATAAGACAAAAAAAATTAATTTATCAACCATATTTTAAAATTAAATTTTATTTTACAACATTAAATTAATTAAAAATATATATATACAATTACGCTTTCAAAAAATTCCTACACATAATTATTGATTTTTCAAATTTTAATTTTACAGTTACAATATATTAATAAATTATATATTCGTTAAAAAGATAAATTAATATAATTTATACTTCCATAGGTGAAGTTATTATTTTATTAACCAGTTTACATTTTTTAATGGTCACACTACTATTCAAACTATGAAGTAACTATTCCTTTGGTATATGTTTGATAATTTCTCGAAATACCTCTTATTTCATTCAATGTTTACATATATTAGTGCATTATCTTCCCAATGTTATTTTATGTGATTAATAATATATATAATAATTATAATAATTGAGATTTCTGTCCAAAAATTTTGTGCCTTTATAGTAAATCTATACAATATATCATAAAATAATCTATTAATGTAATAGTCCGGATAAAAAAATCATAATGCTAAATACATCACCCATAGGCAACACTTAACAAACCACAATCCTTTCATACCCATTACTATCAAAAAATATATCTCATGTAACATGAATGAATCATATCTCCCAATGGTCATCTCATATATAATATATTATTCTAGGTTATGAAAAATCGATGATGATAACTATGGACCTCGCCGTGCCTATAAAATTAATCAGTGATCCTTCTAAATTTCTTAATTTCTCTACATGACTTAATATTAAACTTGTCGCCAGAGTGATGGGTCACATGGCCTCAAAAACACCTCCCCATATTATAAAATCTGTCGACTAAAAGTAAGTGCATAATGGTGGTTTTTTGGGGAGACTATACACCTTGATTTATAGTTTCATGGAAGTATTATATAAAAAATAGTATAAATGTTGGAAGTTGTTAATAAATAGATAACATAGTAGTCGAAGTATAAAAATACTAAATAGAATTAAAGTTGTCAATGAAAATTTATAAAAAGCAGGAATGGAAGATGATGACACATAAGCTCAAATGATAGACATAGAACATGATCTCAAATACAACTTAATACATGAATCAAGTAAAGTGAAATGAAAGAAAAATACTAAATGAAATTTACTCAATATATATGAGCACTAGATCAGTTCTACTTTCCTAACTCCTAGGTATAAGCACAAGGAAAAAAGCAGCGTCCAAGGTCCCATGACCAAGAAGGGCTTCTCAAGCTCCCTATTGAAATGGCATCCCAAGTAGGGTGTGAGATAGAAATTCTGGTAGGTCGGCACCCACAGTGTTTATTCCAATCCATACAGTGAAATATAAAAATAAACAGTGTCCTTTTATAGTGAAATAATTTACATAACTAAATAAATACACGGCCAACCATTCAATTTCCATAGGGACACCTGACAGTTTTTCCTACGTAGCCTCATAGTTGGAATAATAGTCTGATGTTGTCACTATATATACATATACATATTATATATATATAAATATATCGATTTTAATGGGACATAAAAATAAGGCATACCACACCAGTGTACGAGCTGATAACCTCTACTCAACGGTTAGTATGTCTGATATATACATATACATATATAAATATCTGGAGTTGACTGGGGCATAACAAGAATTCATCCAACACTAGTATATGAGCTAACAATATTTACTCATGGGTTAGTAATCCCAACTCTTGATATAGTGGGGGTCATCACCTCTATCACCTAAGATGTGGAGTGTGCACACAATGGAAAAACATCAGATAGATCATGGAACTCAAATTCCCATCACCCATATCTATGATGTGGTAAGGTTCTCCATTCCCAACATAGATATATGGACGTGTGATAACCCTTCGGTCTTTTTACCCATTACAATCGTATCAAAACCTTTTTAACGGTTCATTTTTAAATATAAAAGGAAAAAACCTCTCATTCATGTCTTTGTTTATCTATTTTTAAAATAGGTATCATCACATTTATGAAGCAATCCTTGATTCAATACCACTAATTCATTTCATTTATATTCTTCCCATTATAACCATAATCACATTTATAATATAAAGAGTAAGGAAATACCTCTTAATCATTTCAGTTTCCATGCCCATATTCATTATTTATAATATAACGCATAACATCTTCTTTTACATGTAAAAAAATTACAAATTTCATTTACAACATTACAACTCATATAAAATATTTCTAAATCATAATAATGGTAATGATCGTACCATACCTTAGGGTTATTCAATTTAAAACCATTTTCATTCAATTTAATAAAACACGTTAAACAATATATAAATCTCAATGAGTACCTTGGTGGTGTCAATGGATATTTGAAATTAATGACATGGGTAATTCCATCTTATATAACATTTCAAAGTCCCAAAATTCAATTTATCAATCATAGCCTCAAACCATAATGAAACATCAATGAACCAAACCAATAAATCATAAATGTATAAATATTAATTTGTATCTTATAGACCATGCACCTCTATTGTAAGGGTTATATTAAGAAAAATAATTTTTTTATAAAAATAATCATTTGTCACTTTTAGACCTTTCATATACATTATAAATTGAATTAAATTATAAAAAATAAAATATATTACGAAAAAATTAATTAAGGTGAAAAATAAATTAATTAATGCAGTAATAAATTTATGGTGTGAATAAAAAAGATCTTACCTCAAAGAGGAACCAAGGTGACCACTCTAGAACTTGAAAATTTTGAGGGAAGAAACCTTTGCTCACTCCACACTTGTACGCACATATATTCATATATATATTAATACCCAATAATGCAATGCACATATTCACCTCTCCGTGAGGGAATATATACGTGTAATATATATATATATATGTACTTATGAATATGAGTGAAAGCCTTCACGAAGTGGGAAAAAACTATAAAAAAAATATTGGAACCCTATAACCACTTAATGACCCTAAATAAAATTGGAAAAAATAAACATTAAAAGAAAAAATCGACTTAAAATGATGGTAATGAACCAAATAAAACCAATATGTGCCACTATTAAAAGTGGATGTCTGAATATGAAGGTTTCCCAAGAGACCCTTCACACAATATAACATCATAGAAAAACCACAAATATTAGGTTATCCTCTAACCGTAGGTTTAGCCACACCGAACTAGGTGACTGGGTGACCAAAAATCGTTTGAAAAAGGTAGAAGAAGGAACCTAAGACCCTACCTTGATTATTTGTAGAGAAATTGGGATATGATCTAGTAGATTTCGTCAAATGAGAGGGGGCTACACATGCATAGATATAGAGGTGGGTGGTGGCGTCTTTGTGAGAGGGAGGAAGTTGGTGAGTTAGGGTTTTAATTTTAAAGAAAATAAATTTATTATTATTAATTCATTTTTTATAACATGGTATCATGCATGGTTTTTGGTCACATGATTTAGAAAATCTTGTCCCAACCATGCCTCATTTATTGGGAACTAAAGGAACCCCACAAAACCTGGCCACATGGTTTGGAAACAATGCACAAACTGTGTAGTGAATAGTGTTTAGGTGCTTCCAAAACCCACCAATCCGGCAGGATAGAAACACAGTTTAAGAACCCATATGTATCCCAATCACAAATCGCCTGTCCACCCACATAAGGTTGCATAGTTTCTAACTATGGCCTGTTTGGTTGTTGACAAACCGTTTAACAATGTAGGTCGTTTAAAATTTTATTTTCCCAATCCAATGATCATGAAGCTCCTCGGGACACCTGGTAAAATTTTTGGGCCTCCACCCATGTTCAAAAACATCACTTTGAATTGTTTCAACCCTCGAAATTATGTTCAGATTATCATTTTTTAAAATATACCTTTCTACAAACATAATAGTTAAATATCCCTTGGAATTCTTGTCCGATTCAAAACACATATCGTTACAAATTTGACACCATATAAGTTCTCATCATCAATAGTCCTTCGGGAATAAAGTAAACATCAGTCAAATTACAAGGGTTGTGAAGATTCATTCAAACTGTATTGTTGAATTTTAAAACAACCAATGAACCTCCGAGATTTCATTTAATCATATGTAATAGTATCCATCATAACCTAATCCAATGGCCATTTTCTAACTGAAACATAGAAACAGTTCTTAACTGAGCCCGTTCAACTAAAGTCATGATTATTTCATTATCTCATCAAGTAGCTGGCCATATTTTCTTCCCACATAATTCTTTAACATTAAAAATGGTTCAATTCTGATCAATGACACATAAACTATCATAATTTCTTTTCAAAACTATCTTCAAGTGTTTTAATGAAACTACATTAATTAATTTTGAACTTATCTAATGTTCGATCCCATATTTCCTTCATTTATACAAGTTGAGTCAAATTTTCTGAAAAAACAATTGATGAAACATATCTCAAATGTCTCCACATAACGATGTGCTAAAAATGATCTTTTAATTATCACTTCATTAAATAAGGTAGAAAGCTCATCAAGCCACACCATTCAACCATTTTGGAAAATGATTGTCTTAGACAACATGCATTTAACCAAAAAAAATTGATTTCTACTCCAAAAGAACGTCGTATTCCCCTTGAACACTTCTATATATGCCGATAACTATCTTTGAATGAAATTTTTATATCAATCCAACAATAAGAAAATTTAAATCCTTGCGACTCAACACAAATCAGAGGGGTAAGCCGAACCCAGCCCACCCATATCATTACCCTTTAAAATACACCTCTGACCATGACTATAGGTTTAAGATAAAATTAGATTCAATAACATAATTTTTAATGAACTAACCAAGGTATTACATACTCCATATTCACTATTGAAAGGTTGCAACATTTCCAAAACGTCCACTTAAAAACATTGAATAAACTTTGAGTGGCATCCACCTGGAGCTTGAGTTAATGGAAATGATTGGGGTTCAAATGTCCAATTGTGGTATTCTAACATGAGAACCCAAGTATATCTCAATACTGACCATGCCTCAATAAGAACAACATTTCCAGTATATAATATAGAAAAAATCATCCTAACAAGATCAACATCATTTAATTGTTCGGTGTTTCATAAGACCAACACTCTTTTAGTGAATCAAACATGATGTAAATGAAAGGGACATGATTGTAACAAAGAACAATTGCACTTACATGATATGAATTATTTCCAGTCAATCATACCCAAAAATATGGAAATAAGAACAGTGGAACCACAATGAGTTGACTTCAATTAGGAGACTGTGATTCACTTGCCAATGATTCATTACAATGGGTCCCGATCTATTTTTCTATATGAAGAATTACAGGATCTACCACAATTTACCCACTAAAGTCCACCAATACATTCTTCATTTCACATGGGATTCATTCATTTCCAACCACATAAATTTCATGTTTCCAAAAAAGCATCTAAATGATTTATACATACAACCCTCGTGTTTATACAAGAAAACTGACCATTTTCAAATAGACTTCTTTGGTTGGGTTCCTTCTACCAGGATGGAAACACATGCACTATGACTGACATGACTCTCCCCACCTTATGAGTGTACTAGTTGATGGTTGAGAAAAGATTATATAGCCACTCATAAGCACTCTAGATCCATATTCACAATAAATGAGCTTCTTATGCTCCTCCAATCCACGATCACCACATCAAGCATACAGGAAAGTGAAACCAACGAAACTGAATTTCAAAATACTAGAGTTTCTAGAAATTACATATACATAATTGAGAGGAAATTAATTTCATAACTCATAGGGAACTATAAAAATGATATGTCTTGAACACATACCCAACTACACAAGGCTCAATGATTTCTCTGAACATAATCGGTTCATTACCCCACTGAGGAATTCATCGGGGGACCATATATATCAATTCATACTACCCAGATGTTTCAGAAGTAAAATGAAACCTCAAGAATACTATCCATAGGATATTTTCCATATGAATTAAAGTAACTAATGGCTTATACAATAGATTTACCCTAATATCATATTTCCCTATATGACCATTAACCTAGATGAAACTATACCATGTCATACATCATATAAGATGATAGGGTCATACGACGATGAAGCATCTGACCATCATTAAGGAAGTTCTAGCCTACTAAAACCATTAATTAATCAATGCTCATACCCATAACATGGTCCATTAAGAACATCACCACCCATCCGAATGAGGGTGTCATTGAAAAGATAAATTTCTGACATGGGACGACGACACCTGAATGACACAAAACGTGATAAATAACACCACATATTAAATCCCTATGGGTTGTAAATACCATGGGATATCCCATTACATTAGAAACAATGTTGAACCTATCACTTGGTCATGCCCAGGAAAATCTATCATGATCATGAGCCAATTATCTAAGCCATTCTAAATAGAATAAGGCCTACAAAAAATGTTCCTGCTTCCACTATAAGGTGCTCAAAGTAATGTTAAAACTATCCTTAAATTAGGGTTTAAAATAGAGGACAACACTATAGTTCCTCTTCTAATCCCTTATAATTTATTCAAATTTAATATTTTAAACATCAAATAATTTCATTCAAAATATCATGTAACATATAAAAAAAGTACTTGATTAGGATAACACAATATAAGAAAATTTTAAAATATTCATAAAACATGTTTTTATAACATTAATAATTAGTTCACATAAAATAATTATTAGGAATTTCAACAAATAAAAATTGCATTTAATAGAAAATGTGACCTACAAGGGTCCCATAATCCAATTTGGGTTCATCAGAAAAGAATCAAAATGGTAGCTGGTCAATTAAAAAAATTCAAAAACACCCAAACGAGTCACATCATAAGAAATATTCCTCAAACAACCCACTTGGTCCTATTTTTTTATTTTGTTTTTATGAAATTAATTTTAAATTATAAATTACATATCCCTTTAATAATTATAAGAATTTCACAATATAACTTAGTCACATATCGAATTTCAACTACATGGGTCGCCATTTCACAATTCTTGATGCGTTCATACACTATATAGACTGAAAATTGGATCCCATTAATTGAAACTCATCGCATTTTAGATTTTTACAATCTAAAAACCAACAGTAAATTCATATTGATGAACATCCACCAATTCGTAAAGAAGTCATATACATTACAAGTTGTCATGTGGCTCACACTTAATCAAATTCACAATAGTATTTGAACATAGTTGCCTTTACATTTTAACAATTCCCTTAAAATCTACGTATATAATATTCTAAATATGGTTTGAATATATGATTTACCCTTCCTCAATTATAAGGTTTCCATACTCCAGACAATCAAAAACAAGATCTCATTCTTTCAGAACCCATATATTTTAATCCCATGCAACCTATTACATATCAACAAAATATATCATGTTATTATAACAAGTAACAAAATACCATGTTATAATATAGAAGCATGGAATATCATAAAAAATTTATAAATAGTCACGAAACATGGAATATAAACACTAAATCATATTATTGTAACATACATGCTAAATAATGGAATTCATGGCATATAATATAACATACATGCCACAAATGAATGTACATGGCATGGAACATGCATGACATGTTAATCCCTATGTTTCAACAATGAATCAAGCACTAATTCATCCTTATCAATCTAGGACAACGTATATTTTTTAAAAAATTCCTTATATTAATGAGAAGATGAAATTAAACCAATCAATCAAGGTGAAATCATAATCAGTTGTAATAGAAACCAATTTGAACATCATTCTCATCCCTAAAAACATGTTATTTTCCCTATATGTTGGGTGATCAGTACCAAGCAAGATTACATACAAAGCATCAACACATTCTTAGTCTCTTGTCTACATGTCCAAAATGTTAAGGAAAAGAATAAAATTAACCCTTTATACCTCTTTGTATCACCTCATCCAGACATACCATAAAACTAGTATCCAATCCAATGGGTCATAGAAAATTATGTGCACCTACTTGTATAACATTGGTTTCCAACTAACAGTGAGGGTGTAAATTTTGTTTAGTGGGGAGACTATACCCACATATTCAATGTTTTAGATTGGTATTATAGAATTAAAATAATATACATAGTAGAAGTATAGAATAAATAGATAACATAGCAATAAATGAATAATAATATTCAATATAATTAATGTGTCCAATGCTAGTTTGTAAAAATAATACATGAAAGATGATGATACATATGAAAAAATGGTAAAAATACACATTCTTTGCAATATAGAACAATATAAGACTCTGGTAAAGAGAAAGTAACTAAAAATACTAAAGGAAATCTCTACAAGCATCCTGAGCTTCAGATCATTCATTTTTCTATATTCCTATGTACAAGAACGCATCAACAAGAAGGTTTCATGGTCATATGAACAAGATGGTCTAATCGGGTACCCAGTGCAATGGTGGCCCAGGCTAGAAGGTATATATAAATATCAATAGGATCAAACTCAGGGAATATAACCCAATCATGAATGCGCAAGGTAAAATTAAACAGTTTCCAGGCATAGAGATATAATTTATAGAACTAAATAAATACACAACCATCTATAGTAGTTCCTTAAGTACACCTGAGGATTAAAAATACTTCGGCTCGTAAACGGAATATTAATCTGATCTTGTCATTGTATATATTGTGTGTATATATATATATGTATGTATATATGTATATAAATTACTAGAGTGGATCAAGATATAACACGAAGGCATCCAAAAACGTCATATGAGTTGAAAAAATCTACTCCTGAGGTAGTAAGACATATAAATATATTTAAATTATGATGGAGTGGATTGGGATGTAACTTATAGGAATCCAAAACCAGTCTATGATATAAAAATATCTAGTAACAGGTTATTAATCCTTCCATCATGATAGAGTGGGGGCCATCACCCCCATCACCCAGGATGGCGAGTGTGCATGCCATGAAAAATCTCTAGATAGAATGTGGTTCTCAAAATCATATCACCTCATCAAAGTAGTAGTGTGGGTCTCCATGCCCTACACTTATGTAAGGTAGTGTTATCACCCTTCTGGATCATCAACACATACCATTGAATGAATCCTCGTTGAAAAGTTAATTTATAATTATAGTGGGGAACGAAAACCACCCATTTATATATTTATTTATCCATTTAGAAAATGAGTAAGACTAAATTTATGATACAAGCCATGATCTTTTACCTCTCATTATTTTCATTAATATCTATCCTATTATAACAATCATCACATTTATATAATGAATAATAAATAAAAAACCTCTTAATCATTTCCATGTCCATTTCCATGATCATAGTTTAATAAATAAGGAATAACCTATTATGTGCCAAGATTTCCAATGTCCAATTTCATTTATAGACTAAAAAATCATATAAAAAATTTTATAAAACATAAAAAATTGAATGTTCTTACAAACCCATGAATTTATTCCCTTTAAAACAATTATCATTCAATTTAATAAAACATTTAAATAAATATATTAAACATAATGAGAACCTAGGATGTGTCAATGAATAAATAAAATTACCTACATGGGTAATTCCAATTTATCAAGTAGTACAAAGTACTAGCATGAAATTTTTCAACAATATCCTCAAAGGCTAAAGAAACATCAATGCAACAATACAAGAAACAATAAATGTCTAAAAATTACATTTTTTCTTGATCATAGTAAACCTTCATTGAGTGATTTTATTACGAAAACATGAAATTATTATCAAAAAATCATTTATCACATTTAAGAATTTCATTAACATTATAAAAGGTAGAATTTTTTAAAAACAATTATAAGTTTCCAAAACACTAATTACAGTTTGAAGAAAATTAACAGATTCATTAATTAATATATAGGGAAACATAGAGGGACCCTACCTCATAGAGGAACCAAGTAAAAAACATTATCACTTGAAATATTTTATGATAGATTATCAAAATCACTCCACACTTTCATGTAAATACATCCATATGAACATATATATATATATATCCCTAAATACAATGCACATATTCACCTTGACATGAGGGAATATGTTCAACGTTCTTATATATATATATATATGTTTTTACTGAATGCCTTGACGGAGTCTTCATATGCTCTACAAAAAAATCTTAGAACCTTAAAACCACATAAAGAACCTAAAAAAATAGTTGAAACCAAAAAGATGGTGAAGACCCAACTTCATATCAATAATGGGAATGAAAATAATACTAATCCAATTTTTATTCAGCAGCGGATGTCGGAACATGCAAGAAGGGGTCCCAAGATACCCTTCATACAACCTAACATTAAAGGAAAACCACAAAGATCAAGTTAGCCTCTAACCATGGGTTCATCCACAACTCACCAGGTGACATGGAGGCCAAATATCGACTGTAATGTTGAATAATATGGAATTGGAGACCCTAACTCAATGATTTAGAGTTAAAACAGGAGAAGATATAGTGGATTTCATGGAATCTGAGGGAGCTCTGGAGAGGGAGTCATGCACGACTCTATTGAGAGGGGGATGGGATTCACGTGGGTAATTGAGAGGAAAGAAGTGATTTATGGTTTTAATTAAAATTTAATTTAATTAATTATTTTAAAATTGGTTATCAGCCACAATTTAGGTGTTTGGGTTTAGAAAATTGTTCTCTTACTATGAACCATTTACTAGGAACCTGAGGAACCCATCAAGAGATGTCATCACGGTTTGGAAATTATGCACCAAACATGTAGTGAATAATATTTAGATACCTCCCAATTCCATTGACTGTGTGGTATACATAAATAGTATGGGGTACCACACAAATCACATGCACACAACCTTTTCCCAACTACTTAAGGTAGCCTGGTTTCATAATATGTGCCACATGGTTTTAGGATAACCATGTGCCCTCTATGGGTCCATTAAAATTTTATTTTCCTTTTCTGGTGCCCCCAAAACACCTCAAGACACCATGGAAACTTGTATTTCCTTCATCAAATTCAAAAAATATCAGTTTGAAAGGTTATATTAGTCATTATTATGTTCTTATACTTGGTTTAAAAAATAGCTCGTCCAATAAATGTAAAAGTTCAAATTCATATGGAATTTTGATCAGGTTCAAAACACGAATCATTAAGAATTTCTCCTCTCCATTGATCTCAAAACCCTTATTGTACAGTATAAAAGTTTCGCACTCTATACCATAAATCATCACATAATAATTAAATAATCAAAATTATACCCTCCATAGAAACCATCCCCATATACATATATGACTATATGAGGCATTTAAAACATATATCTCCTAAAGCTATAGATTTACCACTCCATGAGAGAAATAATTAAATAACAATTCCCAAATTAATCAAGTATATGTCTTATATATATCATTTCATAATTTAAATAATATAAATCATAAGCATATCAAACCTCAAATAGAAATGTTTCTTCAGAAATAGTGATATAAACACTCATTGAACGTTGTTATAAATTTAATAAATTCTAATAATCATATCATGTTAATAAATTAAATATGAATAGCATTTGGTATGTCTATTATGGTTATGACTATATATTCTCATTTATTCCAGAATAAAATATTTGTATCAATAATAAAACTAGTCTGAAATATTAACTTTCCAGGTCGAAAATCATACAAGAAAAGGCAATCCCAATAGAACTTTGTAAAATAATAAGCACTTATTACATATATATAATAAGTTTTCTATCACTGATGATAATGTATAAAATTATACTCACTCAATGAATCAAAAAAATATGAAAAAATTACCAATATGAGGAATTCAGAATTTGTAAATATTGAATAGGCAATGAAGAAATAATAATTCCTAAGGAAGAATCCAAGGAAATAAATGATTTCTAAATTAGAGCTAAAATTAGATATTTGGAAACATATTATAACATAAATCCATGGATATGGATTTTTTTATGGATTGGATGGAGGGTAATAAAAATGAAATATATAAAAGTATGTGGAATTGAATACCAATAACACACCTCCATATCTATTATGAGTGAATAAAAATCTTGATGGAACCCCACTATAGCCTTGATTGTCATACATGATTATATTGGATTCTAAATAGTTTCTATTGTTTGAACGTCATATTAAAATCCCCTATAAACACCCAATTAATTTCTAGTGGATTCCCTGTGGATTACCAATGTTAATCATTAACATTCCTCCATTTTATAGAATTATATCATTATCATTTTCCCATCCCAGCCTCAAAAATATGACATAAATAATAAAAAAATTACAAAAGTAATATATAATAGTTGAAACTTAAAAAATACATGATTAATAAAGGATATATAGTTGTGAAATAATAATTACTCTATCTATAATGAGGTATATAGATTAATCAGACATTAGGTAAAGGTAAAACAACAACTATATAATAGTGTGAGGTGTATAATTGTATATAGATATATGTATGAAGGTAGTATATAAATTATGAAATATACTTCATATAATTATCATAGCTTCATAAAGGTAACATATCATAACTGAATATTAAATAATGGTAATCCATTAGTTATGTAAAGGTAATCCTAGACAACCATCAGCTAAAAACATATATGTAAGATAGTTTTATCACATTAATATCACTCATATAATGTTTATCTTAGAGTCTCAGAAGTTAAATTTGAGGTTTTTTATATGTCATCTAGAATTTATATAACTATCATGAAAATATATTTAATATTTTTTATCACAATACCATAGGAATAGAGACTATACAAAAAGGGGATATAGAATGTAGTTAACGTTGATGTAGTGGATTATTTAGGGCTATTGTTGTTACTTAATAATATGGGAGATCCAGCAGTGATACATGACATGTAAACTATACCTTGATGTTTTCTATGGTATTTTTTGGGAAGGAATATACGCATGTACCATGTATTAGTCTATTCATGGTTTCCTTATTGAGATGTATTTAGATTTTTATGGTTATATGAAAGAGTGTAAGACATCATGAAAAAGATTATAAATATATAAATTTGATGTGGATAATAAATCATTAGATCCTCTAACTTAATCAAAATCCATTTATTCTGATTTTATGACTTTGAATTTCATCATATTACTTCTTCTAATTACATGTCTTCAAGGATATTTTTATGACATTTTTAATTTATGAACCAAACAGTAAAAAAATTCATTGCTAAATATTTCAAGAAAAAAGATATGATGGGTTCCACTAAAAAAATATGACCCATATTTATTTTCATTTATTCATGTAAATGTGGATGGAATTTTTCATGGGTTAATTAAGGCATATTTTTTATCTATTGAGACTTTGATATTTTAAAATTGAATAGTGAAAACTGTGATGATTCTTCACGTGATTTAAAAAACATAGTGTGAATGATAATTTAAATCAATATTTCTGAATGACAAGTTATCACTCAAGGAACAAAATATATTTTAATAATCGTAGAGTTCATAAAATCAGTTGAAAAATAATTTTTTAATATTATTCATGATATTATGTTAGAATAATTTTTTTATAAAAGAATGAAAAAATAAATATAGAGTATTAAAAACACAAGATTAATTTGTGTCACTAATTTTGAGGAGCCTAGTAAACATCTGTATCATGGAGTGCGAACTAATTTCAAATAATGTGAAATATATTTCTAAAGAATAAGAAATTCAACCCATGATTTCAAAATGTTGAGGATGATACATATTAAATATATTGAGGAGAGGTTTAGATGTAAATATAAATGATCTAAACAAAAGATAACGATCATGAATAATTATGCATTAGTGTAGTAAATTATAAGGACCCATCCTTAAACATTACATATTATTGAATTAATTGAATAATTCTCATTGAGGATATTTTCTGGTTTAGAGCGTTAGAGAATTAGGAAATTACTATTACAAATCAAAGGTTATAAAGTAGAAACATCTACTCAGCTTCCATTTTTTTACAAAAAAAACTCTTGAACAAAAGAGTAATGTCTAGTTCCTTTTTTTAGACAGCCTGACATTTCCTGGATCCCATCCTTTACACAATTCAACTTTATGTCCTGTGAAAAACATTTCAAAAAAACATGGGATGAACATATAAAGCTCAGTAAGGGTTATACCAATACGGAAGGAAATCATTAGTCCATGTATACATAAGAACCAATGAATTCATACTTTACTCATAAAGCATAAACAATTTAACATACCTCAGGAAATCATAAGATTTACGAATAACTCAAAGAAATCATAAGACATAAAGGTGACTTGAGGCATTCATAACATTATTATGTAGGGAGTAACCCTCATGGTTACATTTAGAATACACATCACAGTAAATTCCCTAAATATCGTCGGAGAAACCATAGTGTTTAACCCCATCGTGTGACCCAATGCATTGGAGAGCTATATCGGGCTCACCTGCCCCTAGTTTATCACGGAACTACCCGTATTCATAAAAAATTCCCATGAACCATAAAAGAATCACAGAACATAACTTATGCACAATGGAAAGATAACATTCCCACATTTTAATAACAATATAACATTTTAAGATATTGAAATAATGAATCCATTCTAAAAACCTTTTTCAAAACCATTTAAAACATTTAATAAATAGGTTTTTTAATCAAAGTGTCCCATACCACTTTGAAGCTTTTATCATTTTAAACCCATTTATATCCATATAAATAAATCCTTAAAACCATTTTGAAAACATGGATATTAATGAGAAATATTTTTAAGTATAAATCATTAAAACATTTTAAACAATATTTAATTTAAAGGGTTTTTAACAAAATGAGATACACTTGAATACAATAATTGAGGAATAACATTTAATAATTACTTTATAATATAATGAGAATAAATGGATTCATGATATAATATTACAAAGGACAGTATATAAACCATATAAGAGTGAATTGGTGCATAACAACAATTAAATATCAATAGAAATTTAAAATGAGATGAAATACCTTATAAAGAAGGTATCCTTAAATTAAGGATAAATCAATCTCATAACTATGTGTGACAAATATAAATACACCCAATATAAGTGTATATTAAGTGTAAATAAATCAATGTTCATTCACACATATTAAAATGATGACATATTCAATAACTATAAGTTAAACCCAAATAAATCGAAATTGAGTTAAGAAGATCCCTTGGTAAAAATTCGACAGCCTAACGGCGTCACTTCCCACATCAGAAAATGAGTTGATAAGAGATTAAAATGGTATCTCATCACTTGGACATAAAATTTACATCAATAAAGATATAGAAGAACATATCCCAACATTACAATATTTAAATTAAAATACCCAACAAAAGAAGTCTTTTAAAAAGAGGAGGGTGAAAGGTTCCTTTACCGACTTGGGTATCTTTCAAAACATACACCCCATGAAAGAAGTACAATACAAAATTGATGTGAATACTCATAAAAAAATTATATTTCACAAACAGTAGAATAATGGGAAGTACATATACCACTAAAAGGAAATGGTGGAAAATGTAGCATAAATCTCATGAGGATAAAAGTGAGATGAAAAATCCCTTACAAAAACTTGGCAGCCTAACGACGCCACATAAAACATCCAAAAATGGATTAATGAGATCAAATAGGGTCTCTAATCATATTAACATAAAATTTACCGCAAGAGGAATATAAATGAACATCCCCCAACATAACAAAGAGGAGCTTAAATAAAGTGACATAAAAGAAAGTACTTAAAAACAAAAAGAGCGGTTGGATATCTTACAAAAATACGGCAGCCTAACGTCGTCACTCAAAACATCCAAAATGGATTGATGAGAGAAAATAGGGTGTCTCATAATATGAACATAAAAAGTACAGTTATATTAATATAAAATAACATCCCAATCATTAGAAATATTAGCTTAAAAATAATTACATAAAATATTATACTTAAAATGAAAGAGAGGGGCAGGATCCCTTACCTCGGGTCTGACTTGACTCGATCATTCTTTAACCTCCTGAATAATAAACATGAGTTAATTTATACTTTCTTAAGAACATTTTACATGTTCATTATTCATTTTATATCACTTATTACCATGTTATGAACACTATGTAATTATTTAAGTTAATAATGGTAGTTTTGTCGATCATTGCTACTTGAGTAAAAAATAAACTCTTTATAATTAAAAGTTTGTTCACGGGGTAAAGTATTTATTATATCCAGAAATAAATTAATTATGTTGATATCATATATATCATATATATCAATTATATACATGCATTTATAATATTACATAACATTTATAGGTAAGAAATGAAATGAACCGTTCATGGAGACGGTAACCCGTACGTACGCATGAACGCTACTTCCATTTCTATTTCATATTTAATGGAATTAAAACATAATGATACATAATAGTATTATAATTATAGTATGGTATCATAAATAATATCATCAAATCTATCCTTTATACATACCACATATTGTATTAACAAATCAAATCACTTTGAGGGGCCGGTAGTCTGCACTTCCTATAATGAAGATATTGGGTTTACCCATAATGGAAACCATAAAGGTATTCAATAAATGAAAAATACAGAATCTTAAGGAAAAAATAAACAAATTATATATCATATATAAATATAGTGACATCATAATGGCCAACTTTGATGGTGTTAAAAGAATATTGAACAATCATCGTTTTGTGAGGAAGAAATTCACCATCCACATAAATAGTATATTCTTTAACCATTAGATGTAGGTGTGTGTAAGTATAGCTAGAATCCTTATTATAAAAACATCATATTATATTGAAGATACTATAGTTGTTACAAAATAAATGAATAAAAAGAGTTTATGGGGTTGGAGAAGCAAAATAAAACAAAAGAACACAAGTGAAGACATTACCTTAAAATCGGGTAACTTCTCATGTTATGAACCAAAAGGGTTTCATGAAGATAATTCTGCCAAAGGTGAGGCTTCTAGGATGAGGAGAGGGATGTGGAGAGACAAAATGAACAGAGCTTAGCAGAGCCAAAGGCTTTAGAGTTGTGGGTAAGTAGGTAGAGGTGGGGGCCTTTTATAAGAGGAGATGAGGGGCACTCTTGGAAAGGTATAAAATGTAAGTTTACTTTCAAATGTGTTTCGGATTTTAAAGGTCCCACATTGATGTATTTCGAGGATAATGTGATAATATTTCGAACTCCACCAATCCAATAGGTTTTTGACATGTTTAGGTCTTATATTTTACATTATCTTTTCATTTTATTTAAATCGTTAAATAATGAGGTAATCGTTGCATCATCATGATGTCATAAATAATTTACTTTATTTAATGTCTAAAAATTATAAAAAAAATACTATGATGTAGGAAATATTTTTATATTTCCAATTACTATTTATAGTCAAATATATGACTTGTATAACCCAATGTAAATTTTTTTTAGTAAAACAATACATGTTTGTGTCATTTTTACTTTTACTTTAAATAAAAGGCATTAATGTCATTATCTTACCCAAGTGGCTCCATGGGGTCCCACAAATCGACCCATGGGTTGTCTTGGTTGGAAATGTCTCATCCAATAGGGTTAGGACAAGTTTCAAGGTCATTTAATAATATTAAAATATTATTTTTTACCTTAAATTACACTAATTACCTTTAATCGCTATTAAAAAATTAAAAGATACTATTCACCAAAAAATTATTTTAATCCCATTGAACCACATTATACTTCTAAATTTAAACCATGTATGTCGGATTTTTGAAATTCAAAACACAGAGGTGGTAAAATTTCATTTAAACGAGAAATCAGTTTTTTAAGTACCACTTAGTGGTTTCACTATTCATCAAAAATTCATGTTTTTCAGAAAAATACCAAAAAATCGTCCTAAGTTATATTTCATATTCAGAATTCAAAAATGATGTATATTTTTAAAAATTAAAAATATATAAGTTAAATTAATTAATTTAATAATTAATTCCCGCTGTCAGAACAAATAGTGTGTTTTTATGAAACAATATATATCAAAATATTGACACTACTTTAAGTCCAATTTCAATGTGAAATTAATTACAATGAAAACTATTGGATTAAATGGTAAAAATATATTCTACTTTCACATTAAAACCAATTAAAAACATAATCTAATCCTATAAATAAATTAGATTAAAAAGAGTTTTTGAACTAAAATACAACATTTTTCACTATTCATTAAAAAATGAACATTATCAGAAAAATACCAAAAATTTACACAAAGTAAATTTTGATGTCATAATTCTAAAGAAGAATTTTATTTTGTCAAATATAACACATAAAATTGTCAAAAAGTGGATTTAATAGTGGTTTTCCATCAAAAGGCGGTTAATCGACCCTTTAAAGAATATTAGAATGCTTACGCTTAAAATTGGATTCATTCGCATTTCTAATCCTCTAACATTTATTGTAAAAAGAAAAAAAAATTTACAAACATATATAATCATTTGGTAGTCAGTTCTGCTCATTCCCTCCATTACAACAGGTAGGCATTAACTATTATAATATTATTATATTATTAGTGTGCAACGTAAGATTTCAAAGAAACTCGTTGTTGCGTATTGGGTACGCCCTCGAGCATAACATTACCTTTAAAGTAGTATTAACATTTTATTCAAAAATATTGATAAATATTAGAATTTAATATTATTTATTTACCTGGGATGTTACATCCTTCCCCCCTTTTTGGGAATTGCGTCCTCGAAATTTCAAAAATTGGGTTTGGAAACATCATTAAAAGTCATACATTGGAACAAGAGTCAGTAAAACTATCACTATAAAATAATGGGAGAGAAGTACAAAGGTCACCCGAGTTAACCCATACTAGGATTACAAGTATGAAAATATGTATATGGTGGAAAAAAAGGGTCATGTTCTGATGGAGAGTGATAGTAAACATGTCTAGGATAAAGTTAACCACAAGAAAATCACAAACATGTGATGGGTTAAACGGTATTTGATTCCCCATTAGGAAAAGTTAACAGACAAATTTTTTGTTTTCAGGTACTCTTAATTGAGGAATTTATTTTTGAGATTAACTAAATCATAATGAAACATACTTACTTGTCACGTAGACATTCAACATTTAGTTGATTCCTTAACCAAACTCATATTTTCTCCAAAAGATGAGTATTTAGGAAGACTTGTTCGCATTAAGAGTAATATAATCAACTTATAGAGAATCACCCATTCCCGAAAAGAGAAATATATACTTACCATGTCTTTAGACCTTAACCAAAACTAAAACCAAAAAGGTTAGTGTGAGATAAGATAATACCCAAAAAGGATAATTCTTTATACAAAAATCAATTCTTAATCTCCAAAATTTGTCAAAAAATATCCAAAGTTCAATAAAGACCATTCAATAAACATCAATCCATAAAATTATTCAATGTAAACCAAAATAAGAATGAAACCCAAATCTCTGAAGGATTTAATCACATAGTCTCCTAAGATAAATCATAACATTTTTCTCCAAAATAACATTAGTTAATCTTACAGTCTCATACTGAAAATTAATTAACCTAATCACATATCCTCCATGATAGGATAATCATTTCCATTAATAACCCAAAATCAACTTAATATTTATTCATAAAATCATCTAACTAAAAATAATCATTCAAACTAACCAGGGACTTCACGTAGTCCAATGGTAGGAGATAAATACATGTTGCACTTTGGTTTTGGGTTCGATTCCCGCAGCTTTGTCTGACGCGATGGGTTGTCACACGGTCTGCGTGTTGTCCTTTTTCCAAAACTATATAATTATTAAAACACTCCCCAAAACGAGATAAAACATTCAACAAAAACCATAACATAATTTAACCTCAAGATTATCTCATGTCGTTCATATTCCATCATAACGTATAGTATCCCATTATTACCTCAAAAGTAAGGATCATATAAACCCTAATTGTTACCTTTATAATTATTACCTGAAATTCCATGTCGAGTTGGTTCTCTCATAAATGATGCATTAGAGAACTCACCATGGTTCAAGTGGTTGATCATGACTCCTGATGGTTGGTTTAGAATAACCACGATATTTCTCATTGAATCCCCCATTTCATCCATTCTCTTAATCAGAGAACTACCACAATTTCCATCAAACCCATTGTCACATTGGTGCCAGATAGATCCATCCATTTACTAAAACCATAAATTTCAGTGTGAGTATATCAACAAAATCATTATTTATTAAAGAGGAAGGTAAAAACTAAGATATACTTATCCAAGTTATCTCAAACTCATTTTAACCTTAAAAAATAACAATGACTCTATCTAAATATAATAACCATTGTGGTATACACAACTTGTCACTTAACACTCTAACCTATAAAGTTATCTAAACAGTCCTCTGATACCAACTATAAGGAGCCAACCTTAAACATTACTTATTATTGAATTAAATGAATAATTCACATTGAGGATATTTTCAGGTTTATAGCGTTAGAGAATTAGGACATAACTGTTAAAAATAAAAGGTTACAAAGTAGAAACATCTACCCAGCTTCCATTTTTTCACAAAAATAAAAACTCTTGAACAAAATTGTCATGTCTAGTTCCTTGTTTTAGACAGCCTAACATTTCCTGGATCCCATCCTTGACCCTATACAACTTTATGTTCTATGAAAAACATTTCAAAAAAACATGGGATGAGCATAAAAAGCTCAGTAAGGGTTATACAAATACAGAAAGAAAACAATAGTCCATGTATACATAAGAACCAATTAAATCATACTTTACTCATAATGCATAAGCAATTTAACCTACCCCATGAAATCATAAGATTTAAGAATAACTCATAGAAATCCTAAGACATAAAGGTAACTTGAGGCATTCATAACATTCTTACGTAGGGAGTAACCCTCATGGTTACATTTGGAATACCCATCACATTATATTCCTTAAATCTCTTCAGATAAACCTTAGTGTTTAACCCATTCACGTTACCCAATGCATTGGAGAGCTATATCGGGCTCACACACCCTTAGTTTATCACGGAACAACCCATATTCATAAACAATGCCCAAGAACCATAACATAATCATAGAACATAACATAAGAACAATGGAAAGATAACATTCCCACATTGTAATAAAAATATAACATTTTAAGATATTGAAATAATTAATCCATTCTAAAAACCATTTTCAAAACAATTTAAAACATTTAATAAAGAGATTTTTGAATCAAAGTGTCCCATACCACTTTGAAGATTTTATCATTTTAAACCATTAATATCCTTATAAATAAATCCTTAAAACAATTTTGAAAACATGGATATTAATGAGAAATATTTATAAGTATAAATAATTAAAACATTTTAAACGATATTTTAGTTAAAGAGTTTTTAACAAAATGAGAGACACTTGAATACAATAATTGAGGAATAACATTTAATCATAAATTTATAATATCATGAGAATAAATTGATTCATGATATAATATTCCAATGGAAAGTATATACACAATATATGTGTGAATTGGTGCATAATAACAATACAGTCTCAATAGAAATGTAAAATGAGATGAAATCCCTTATAAAGCAAGTATCCTTAAATTAAGGATAAATCAATCTCATAATAATGTGTGAAAAATATAAATACACCAAATATAAGTGGATATTAATTGTAAAACAATAATGTTCATTCAAACATATTCAAAGGATGACATAATCAATAACTACAAGTTGAACCCAAAGAAATCGAAATTGGGTTAAGAAGTTCCCTTTGTAAAAATTCGACAGCCTAACGGCGTCACTTCCAACTTCAGAAAATGAGTTGATAATAGATTAAAAGGGTATATCATCCCTGGTAATTAAAGTTTACATCAATATGGATATAGAATAACATATCCCATCATTAAAATATGTAAAATAAAAGACCCAACAAAAGAAGTCTTTTAAAAAGAGGAGGGTGAAAGGTTCCCTTACCGACTTGGGTATCTTTCGAAACATACACACCATGAAAGAAGGAAAATACAACATTGATATAAATAATCATAAACAAAATTATATTACCCAAATATTAGAATAATGGGTAGTATATATACCACTAGAAGGAAATGGTGGAAAATGTAGGATAAATCTCATGGGAATAAAAGTGAGATGAAAATTCCCTTACGAAAACTCGACTGCCTAACGACACCACATAAATCTTCCAAAAATGGATTAATGAGATCAAATAGGGTGTATCATCATATTAAAATAAACTTTACAGAATTATTAATATAAAATAACTTCCCCCAACACAACAAATATGATCTTAAAAGAAGTGACATAAAGGAGAGTAGTTAAATAGAAAGAGAGAGGTAGGATCTCTTACGAAAATTCGGCAGCCTAACGGCGCCACTCAAAACTTCCTAAATGGATTGATTAGAGAAAATAGGGTGTCTAATAATATGAACATAAATAGGTCAGTAAGAGTAATATAAAAGAACATCCCAATCATTAGAAAGATTAGCTTTAAAGGAATGACATAAAAGAGTATACTTAAAAAGAAAGAGAAGGGTAAGATCCCTTACCTCGTGTCCGACTTGACTCGATCGTTCTTTGAACTCCTGAATAATAAATTTGATTTAATTTATACTTTATTAATAACCTTTTTCAAGTTCATTATTCCTTTTATATCACTTATTACAAAGTTATGAACACTATGTAATTATTTAAGTTAATAATGGTCGTTCTGTGGATCATTGCTACTTGAGTCAAAAATAAACTCTTTATAATTACAAGTTTGTTTATGGGGTAAAATATCCATTATATCCAGAATTATATTCATTATGTAGATATAATATATATATCATATATATCCATTATATACATGCATTTATAATATTACATAACATTTAGAGGTAAGAAATGAAATGCACCGTTCAAGGAGACGGTAAGTCGTACGTTCGCATGAACGCTACTTCCATTTCTATTTCATATTTAATGGAATTAAAACATAATGATACATATTAGTATTATAATTTCAGTATGTTATCATATATAGTATCATTAAATATATTATTTATATGAACCACATATGGTATTAACGAATTAAATAACTTTGAGGGGGCGGTAGTCCGCACTTCCTAAAATGAAGATATCGTGTTTACCCATAATGGAAACCATAAAGGTATGACATAAATGAAAAATACAGAATATTAAGGAAAACATAAACATATTATATGTCATATATAAATATAGTGACATCTTAATGTCCACCTTTGAAGGTGTTAAAATAATATTGAACAATCATCGTTTCGTGAGGCATAAATTCACCATGCACAGAAATAGTATGTTCTTTAACCATTAGATGTAGGTGTGTGTAAGTGTAGCTATAATACTTATTGTAACAACATCCTAGTATATTGAAGAAATTGGAGTTGTTACAAAAGAAATGAATAAAAAGAGTTTAGGGGGTTGGAGAAGCAAAATAATACAAAAGAACACAAGTCAAGACATTACCATAAAATCAGGTAACTCCTATTGGTTTGAACCAAAAGGGTTTCATGAAGAGAATTATGTCAAAGGTGAGGCTTCTAGGATGCGTAGAGGTAAGTGGTAAGACAATATGATAAAATCTTGTCCAAGCCAAAGGTTTTAGAGGTTTGGGTAAAGAGGTAGTGGTGGGGGCCTTTTATAAGAGGAGAGGAGGGGCACTCTTGGAAAGGTATAAAATGTTAGTTTACTTTCAAATGTGTTTCGGATTTTAAAGGTCCCAAATTGATGTATTTAGAGGATAAGGTGATAAGAGTTCTAAATCCACCCATCCAATAGGTTTTGTACATGTTTAGTTATTAGATTTTACATTATCTTTTCATTTTATTTAAATCGTTAAATAATGAGGTAATACCTGGAGGTTGGATACATTACAATACTAATCGAGTCACCAATCATTCGATGTTGGAAACTAGAATGTAAATGGTGTTGGGGGTCAGGAGATAATGCCTATTAAATTCTACTAACTATATTATACGGACTCAAACACTTGGAATGGGTGGTCTTTCTATGATGCTGAATGGTGGAAGAACAATGATGTCCATCCGGATTCTACAGGGAGTGAAGGTTGTTGATGTACCCATTTTAGCACTTTTATCGAACCCCTAATGAGGTATTAGTTTGGTATGCCAAATAATCTCTTTTGACATAGAGAAATGAAATGACACTATTATTTTCTAATAGTGGGGATATTTTTTCCATCTTCTCATTCTAAGTATTCATTGACACCAACACCATGAACTGGGGACATGGGAAGCCATGGAAATACATGAACCTATTTTATCTAGTGGTAATCCCCTATTATGAATTGGGGGAATCAAAGGGTGGTCAACACATTATCTAAGATAAAGGGGGAAAGCCGGACTAGCAAATCAAATGGAAAAAACTATGTCCTCTTTCTATATAGTATTGAAGTCCACCATTCCAATCATCTCAAGGTATCTTGCTCAATTCATTAGAACGACCTCATGCTAGTCTCATGTACTCTTCTATATAGTGTAAATTACTATATTAATAGAGTAATTATCTCCCACGACCAAATTCTCGATCCTCAAGCTATTCAATTTGAGAAACATTAAGGTCCCTCGCATGAGATGCATTCAAGTCACTCTGTTGATACATTGAACTAGACATCAAATTGATAGCCTTCAATTTTCTACAAGGCTATTAATCCATATTATCTATTAGTTTCTTGGGAAACAATTTAATAATTGAATTCAACCATGGTCATAACAAGGGAATACCATTCTCTGCCAATTCTATAGCCATATTACTTATGTGCTGCTTTGAGCTTCCCCATTCATAGAGGGTTCAATCCCGATCCCAGATGAGCTCCGAAGTCAGTCATTGGTACCTAAAAAGAGTACTGATAATCTATGACCCTCCATTACGCTCTATCATGAAATAGGTAATGAAATTATCCTCCATATACCTAAAGGGGTATATGAGTCACGGGTGGAGCGATGTTTTGTTACATCAGTTCCCCAAAGGAAATGGGCTTGGGGGTCTGTAATTGGCTATAGCTGGAAGAAAAACCTATTCTCTTATCAGATACATTATATCTAAGGGTTATAAAGGTGATACTTATATATCAATGGTTTAGAACCTCACCCTAAGGTCTAATTATTCTATAAGGGTTTAGAACCTTCGGTGAATTCTTTCTCACCAACATGCCTCCCTTTTAGACATAGATCTATCATTACCAGCCATGGAAGGGAAAATGTGGAAGATTTACAATCATTTTGAAAATTTCATACCTTCCTTATCATTTTATCCCATGTACATTCTACTTAATATTCCTCTCGAATGCACTGTTGAATTCGAAAAAGAATATCTTTCATCAAGCTGATTGAATGTTGTACCCTTTTGTACTTAGATTTTCCTGTGAGTTCGATTTCTTCTTACTTAGTAGAATGGAAACCCATGGAGTTTGATCCAGAAAAATGAAGTATGCCAGAAAGAAAATCAAATTCAATCTTGACTTCTTTTTAAATTCTAGTCTTTTACAAAGAGAATAATGAGATGATATTGACCAAATCGGAATGCACCCCTTCTTCATACTATAAATTATCTTGTGTACTTCCCTTCAATGACTCAGTTTTGTCTATGACTGATTGATGAGCCTTCTACCTCCATTGGTTAAGCAAGGATAAATGAATCAAGGGAAAAACAACTTATAGGATTTATAACTTCTATTATATATCATTCTATTCCATATAGGTTATAGGTTTAGGTCTATTCAAAGAGAATTGAGCTAATTTGACTTCCTCTGCTCCCATGCATTGATGTAATGTTTGGGCAAAGGAGATGTGAATTTGTCAAAAGAACCATTCCATAACCTAAATGTAATACTGAATATTTAAGGGTTTAGAACAATTATATTGATGTAAAAACACAACAATGATACATATCAATGATTTTTTATGCACAATAAGATGATCAGACAATTTATTGTTTTATCAAAGTAGCAGACAATCAGATGATTTATCCAGAATTGTATGATCATTTGATCGTCTTCTAATGTTATTCCCTAACACAATTAAAACAATTCGACAAATATTATCTTTTATTGATTAGATAAAATTATATATAGTATATTAGAATAATAATAGCAGGGGATACCCTGAACGAATTCACTGTGCCCTTCCTTCCATTCATCCGAAAAATCCTACTGTGGAACTACTTTCTTTTTTTATCATCAACTGCGAAGCCACTGGTACTGATATATATTGAATGTATCTACTATGATGGAAGAACAACCAATTATTTAATGGCATCTAAGAGAACTTCATTGTATTTACAATTCGAATTAGTCTTAATCTTGCTATCAAGCTAATGAACTATAGGTACGCACTTTCCCCACAGGAATATACTCTCGTCTATTCTTCCTAAGGACATATAATGTGGCCATGCGGAGTAGTCCCCTTGGTTGGGGTCATGATACCTATATATATTAACTAATTTTAAGGTATCAAATAGTCATAAGTCAAAGATGATCATCTTCTCTGAGCTGAGGTGCTCTTCAAAGAGAGACATGTACTCTTCTATATAGTCTCTAGTTCTATAGAGATCGCTCATTCCTGAACCTTTATAAATGTTTGTTTAGATCTGATACTTTATAAATAAAGGTTAAGGAAGGTTCTACTGAATATATAAGGGTTTAGTACCTGGGATACATGAAGTATCTGTCTATCTAGATTATACGGAAAGAGGACCTAACCCTCCCTAAAGGGGATGCTGAATATATAAGGGCTCAGAAACTTCCCATGTTCCTTCTTCTTCTATTAGACTATATAAATGAGTACCTATTTGACCTGCATGGATAAAAAGATTGTCTCATGTTGGTCTCATCATCTTGAGTTTCTTCATTATTGGTAAAGCAATGTGAAGCACACTATTAGAATAGTATTGTCTTAAACCTTCTTCATCTATCCAATGGATAGATTTCTTGATTCACTAGGAGGGAGTAGAGAGTCATGGTTCGTTGGAATGTACATCCTATCTATTAGTTCCACTAGGAAAGGATAAAAATAGATAAGATGCAGGTGGTTAGCCTACCCCAGGCTCGTAATTTATAGTTTCTGATGAATGGAGATGGATCTGCTATCTGTATTAGGGGACAACCTAGGACTAGTTTCCCGTAATTGTACGAAAGGCATATGATTCCTTGGCACATATCTTCCTCTGGTGATGGGAATGATTGATCGAATGCACTATAGTCTTCTAAAGTGAGTACTCTAGAAGAAACAAATAAAACAACTAAAATAGGCATTTATGCCCAAATAAATAAGGGGAATTCAACATCCACTGATTCACACTTGACTGTGTTCGATATGTCAGTTTCTTTTTTAAGTATCTTTTATATGTTCCCCATTTAGTCACATTAATTAAGAAATCTTACTCATGGAATTGGAATTATATAATTCATGTGTTCCATGAGTGGTTTTACAAAGTAGAAAATCAGTCCCAAGGAAACCAATAACTTACCTAGAAACCAAGAAAACAAGATAAAGTTAGAACTAGGTTCTTGATGCAAAGAACCTTTGTTTTCTATTTAATGTAGTCGGAGGATTAGATAAATTTTGTAGTCATGTCAAAGGCCAGGGTTGATGAGGACATAAAAGATGTACCACTCATCTATAATGTGGGAACCTAAATTCAAAAGTGATACACTTGGGTGGCTGAAGAAGAGCTGTTCTCACCGGGCTGGTACTGATATATATTGGACGATTTACCTAGGTAATTACTATGCAAAGATTCCAAAGTCCAATGTGGAAAAAGATAGCACACTATCTTCTTAACAACTTGGATTTTCAGTAAAATGAATATAATCTTGATAATCTCCTCGACTTTATCGACCCGGTTTGAGGTAGTTCCATCCATCCTGACTAAGCCCTTGAATTTCTAATGTCATATGTGGTATAAGGAGTGGAAATTCTATATGGAGTTCTCTTTTCTCTTATGTCTCTCAACCTTCCAGTCCATCGATTGTTAGTTCTCTTGAGGCTTCAGTTACATCCCATATGTCAGTCTTTAGGGTAGATAGCACTATTGGAAAACAATAAGATTCATCGACTAAATATTAAATAGATTGATAAGGATAATGAACTATATTTAGTCAATGCTTTTTTTGGATAGGTAGCCTACTATCAAGATTATACTAACATCAAGTTCAATGGAGTCGTTGGAGTGATTTTTTAATTCCTATTGGAGTGCTATAAAATTTCATTTGAATGATAGGCCAATCCCATGTCGGTTCGTGGGAAAGGAAGTTACCTTTTTTAAACCCGTGTGCTCTAGAGAAACAAAATAAGAAAGCTAGAGATAGAGTAGCAGGATAAACATAATTCTATTGGGAGATTAGGCATGTTTGAAAACTGGAATCATGAAAGCTAGAATTCTATTATCAAAACATATATTATGAGAATATTCACCTCATTTTTTAAGTGTATGGATGAACCCCTTAGTTGTAGTGTTATGCATTAACTATTTAATGTGTGATTGGTTCATTTCTCTCTCTAGTAAAGTTAGGTTTCAAGACAATAAATGAATCTTCTTACTCGACTATATAGAATGAGTACCTGACTCTATTGTAATGTAAATTCCCTTTTCAGTTCACTCGGATCTAACTCTTATACCCCAACCAAACGAGCCGAGATAAAGAGCGTAATGATTCGAGCATAAAAAGACTACTATTCAAAGATCTCGACCCATCATGGTTTTTAAATATTATAATAAAGTATATGTCTCCATCTACAGATAATAATTAATAAGATATATGACCAAAAGGGTTCCGTGCGAGTTCCCAATTAGTCAGTCGGATGACTTTTTGAACACTATACAGAAATATGACACTATTAGAGTAGAGTACTAAGCTAGTGAGGATGGGATAAGCTGGGTGGATTTCATGAGGAAGCGATCTAGATTCTTGTACCGATGTATATTGGTAGTTTCCATTGATGGGGCCCTTAATGTAGCAGATTCATTCACATACGATTCAATTGCAACCCCTTTATTTCTTGCAGTAAGAGGGTATTCGAGAAAATTCTCCTCTAGAGATGAATGTGCAGCTGATTCAATATGATCTTCTATGATCACATTAAGAGAATCTATGCCAACATCGACTACTCTCACAGTATATAGGCAATGGTTTGTGAAACTATTAGCCAATGAATAAGACCGGTATCAAAAGCAACGGATATTCCAACAACAATAGGTATTGTCACAATAGGATTCTAAAACACATTTTCTTTTGAAGGCCACTCACTCGCACAAATGTCCCAGCCGATCAGAAAATATGCTATGATGGAGAGATTCAAGATTAGTTTCAATTTCAACAATGGTTTCTCAGTTGACTATAGAGACAATGGGAGAGGAAGGGGTGGGGTCTCACTATACTGTGGGATGACTCTTTGAATTTATCACTAATATCCATTTCAGAAAACTGGTTAAGGATCAAGGTAGAATGAGATGGAACTGTTCATTCCTATTAAATATTGGAGACTTCTTTTATGTGATAGGGCTCAATTGATATAGAATGGTGATTTCTCCAGATCCAAACGAGATGATGTCTGAATTCATCTCGGCAAATGGAATGACTCACTTCTTTATGTTCTTTGGTGAGCTTGAACAAATCAATCGGAAGTCAGAGTCATCATAGATAATGTTCTTTCTATGTTGACTATATATTTTCCTTAATATGCTGGAAGAGAGGACTATTAAAGTATAGTGTTGATGTTTCACCCAACATGCCCACTGGAAGCATAGTTTCCTAGTGAACCCATGTTCACACCATCACTAGACTGACAGTATAGGGGAAGCCAATGTCGATGCCTATGCTCAACTAGAAAAGGGGATAGCATGGAGTGAAAGTGGGACTATCTATTGTATCTATTTGAATAACAGAAGTGGAAAGCGGGAACCCAATACCTTCTAATATGGAACGTCAGCTCAACCAGGTCAGGAAATCATCTCATACCTAAATCTAGTCATGCCCGACCACTAATCTAGCCATGTGCACTAAGGTACCCTAATGGTGAATGGGGTGCAATAAAGGACAATGGGAAGGCGATTCCTTACTCTACTCCAATAATCCCATCGATATAACCAATAATCCAAGGGGGATCGGGAACAAACCTAACCCTAATGACTTTCAAAAAAGTCGTCATCTATTTGGGGTCATTTCGAAGGGGACTAACCATTGTCAGTGCTCTACTCTAAAAGTGGTAATCATCGGGTTCCTGAAAACCCAATCAAGAATTTTGGAATGGGGTTGGTGTGACGAGTCTGGCATTCATGATACTAGGAGGGGGTGTGGATGATCTAGGGAGATACCCCTATATACTATATAGAAAGGGGTGGGTATCCTACTGTGTACTTCATATTGTAAACTACGAAACTCAGTCAGACTAGATTGCACAATGGTTCTTGAGTGGATGGCGGTTGACCGATACATCTATATACTACTTACATTTAGGATTTCGAAAGGGTCATATTCTCCCTATCATGTGTGACCCCCTCCCCTTAGCGATTGATCACCATACAAATTACTATTTCTTATTCTTGATGACTATATATACATTCTGATATGGTGTAGTTGAATAGCTCGAAAATCACTACTCTTCTAATAATGTGAGTCATGAGTGGTGATGCTTTGGAATGTTGTGGGGGGTTTTATAGGCAGAGGCTACTGAATTGGGTTGGATCGCCTTGTAAATTGATTCATTCCTACACGACAAATATGTATCAAGACGGTTCATGGGAAATGACTAGATATAAATAGATACTCTTCCTATAACTATATAGGAAGAATACCTAGCAACAGGGAGACGAGGCCACAAGAATTTACATGGTTTTCGAATGCATCTATTATTATTATGGGCATGCTGTGTTTCAAGATGTTAATTGGATATCCGATGTGGGTAGGATATAGACCTATTTGGATATCGTCTAGTTAGATTGATTCCACTCCAATGTCCCAAAATAATCTTTCTTCATTATCTTTTTCCCTGGAAACCTCTACGACTCGCTGCAATTTTTTAGTTGAAAGGAAATATCATCTTTCCAATGAGGGTTCTATCAAACACGGTGGCTCTTCAGGAGCCAACACTACTACCTATATTATACCAACCCTTCAGTTGAAATGACATTTGGTCTGGGGGAATAGATGGAGTTCAAATGAGACATGGTGGGGGGTAGTAATGGAACAAATCGATCCGATAGGGAAGATGTTAGAAGTCAATGCTACTACGATTAGGTTAGTTCAAACAAAACAGAATGTATCATTTTCCATTGTCCAGATCTGTCTCCCAGATATCTAGTTGAACAGACCAGGCAGTGATCAGACAACCTCCCCCTAGAGGAACCCATAAGTTCTCGAGTCAATCAGTTCTTCGGTCCTCAATTATATATTTAATATGATCAACCACATGTTTTATGTCACCCCAGCTTCAATGATGGTACCGCACCTTGAACCTGGCATAGTTGTAGTGTGGGAAATATCCATTGCACTGGAACAGAGAGAGGGAATATCCAAGTTCATAACGGATCAAATCAATATTGGAGTGGAACACAGGCTATCGGTTGAATGGTCAGTACTAATCCGGGGGTGAAAAACCCACCAAATCAACTCCAAGCAAGTGGGAACCAAAATCCCATATGCTATCTTCAGAGCTCCAGATGTCACTCGAGCAAAACTCCTTGACGTTGTTCGTGATAATTATACATATCTTGGAGACCTCATCAGTTGATGATTTCGTGTTTCTTTATATTCAAGAGATAATATTCCTTTAGGGGTTCCCTAATAATTCATATCAGAGAATGATTCCATGTTTACATTATGTTTCTAGCATGTTTTATTGAATTCACTTGGTTTACAGGTGCTTTTGAGTACATCATATCACCCTCAGGAAAACTAGAAGTCCGACCAAATGAAAGGGGTGTTAGATAACATGATCCATGAATATTTTCATGATTACATAGGTTCATGGGAAAAAATATATCTCCGATATAGTTGTACTATAATAATTGTTTTCATGAAATGATTCAGATAGATCCTTATGAGTCCCTTTAAGGTGAGCCATATTGTTCACCACAGTGCTAGATAAAGGAGGGTGGGGTAGCATGAGTGGGTCATAATTATATATTGGAGACTTGAAATAAGGTTCACGAGATTCATAAGAAAATGGCTACAACTAAATCTTGGAATAATTCTTATACCGATTGTTACTACTGAATTCTGGAGATCAATGTTGAATGTTAGTTTTTTCGAAAATCTTCACCAATATAAGGTCATAGATTTTTGTGTACATGATGATTCCTTAAATTATGATGTTGATATACATGATCATTGGCCTAAAAATTACACATATTTTTCTTTACCACCCTCAAAAGTGAATCTCATGGACACATTATTTTAAGGAGGGGAGGCTGTAATGTCACAAGTACTCCTTGAGTTAAGAAACCTCTAGTTTTTAGAATAATTTTTAACATGGATTAAATTTTAGTTTCTAATTAAGTCACATATGTTACAAGGGTTTTTTGGGATATTTATTATGCTAGAGCCCTATATTTTAGGGCTAAATGGTCCAAAACAATTACTAGAAACCATGTGGGCTATGCTTTATTGTTTTATAAAAATGTGAGGGGAATTTAATTGTACAGAATAAAACCATATTGTATCCCCCTAACAATGATACTTAGGATACATCCCCATGTGTGTTCTGTAGACATGTAACTAGAGGTAATGCTAATGATATTTTCATAGTTAGCCAAACTATTTTGAAATCCTTTAATAGGGGGTGTCTTTGTGAAGTTGTTGGGGGAATGTATGAAACACATTTTTTCCATCCATGTGTCCAGACAATGCACGGGAATAAAATGTGCCAAAAATCATTTTTTTAACTTTTATAATAAAAAACACAAAATTATTCTTCCTCCTATGTTTTATACACCAACCATCCATGAGGGGAGATCCACTTACCCATCTTCCTCTCCTTAGAAATTGAGGATATATCCTCATCAGAAATCTGTTTGCTTCAATGTTAGGTATGATGAAACTAAAACATTAATCTCTCCACACATAATACATCATTCATTCACTTATCGTTATATATAATATGGTATTTTTGTGCATGATAAAATGACATATTTTTATGTTTTTTTCTATTATTTATATTTCTCCCTATTTAGCTCAAATTGATGGATGACAATTTTCGATGTAATTTGAAGGAACCTATGGTAGGTGGCCAATATGCTTCCATAAATTATCATTGTATTTATGTTATTTAAAATTTTCTTTGTGCACCAAACTCCTATATGGTAGCCTTTATATTTAATTTTAGTTAAATTAAATGATATACCCATTCAAAATATGGTCATTGATAATAGAAAATCAACTTTCTACTCAATCGCCCCAATGTGAGACTACCTTATGGGTGAGACCTTCCAAAAGGACTTAAATTATTAATGATTATAATGGAATTATTCCACCCATTTTTTTATGAGGTTTCCCCAATAAAAATTTCTTTTGAAATGTGAAACAATCCTTGATAACCCGAAACAACTAATGTTTTAATATTGTATTCGATAGCATGTGTGACAGATGATACAAAGCATATAAAGTAATATAATATCCAAATACTTTAAAATCTATTTAATTTGTAAATTAAATTCTATATATAAAAATGAATGTAACATGGTGCTATCATTTGTTAACCCAATAGTATAGTTCCTCGATAGCCTCAGTTAAAAAAAGGTGTGACCTTCATAAGTAGAATTCGTTATACGCAAGACCAAGTTTCACAAACAAAGATATATTTTTAAAAATTGGCTATTTAATATAATCAGATATAAAATATCAATTATTAATTGTATTGAATTATGAAACTATACGGTTTATATATTTATATAATGAATTCATGGATTGAAAATTAATTTTAAATGATAGTAATAACCAATTTGATATAAAAATTAATATTACTATTTTTTCTTTTAAAGGTGTTTTATAAAGTTAATTTTAAAGCCATTTAATGGAGAAATAATTTTAAAAATTAATTTTGACACATTAATTGATTTTATATGTAAAAAAATAATATTTCAATTATAATCATAATTATTAGGTGAGATTTAATTATTGATATTTTTCAGAAACATTTTATTATAAATGAATAGTTAAAAATAACTAATTTAATTTAAAAACTACTTTTTCATATAATTTAATCATAAGGGTAAATTATACATTTAAAAATTTTTAATGATTATTTAAATAATATTTTTATCAATTAATAAAATTTATGTCATTTGAAGAAATTTCACATTGAAATTTATTATAAAATCATAGAAAACATTCATAAATGTTTACATGAAAAAACTGTATTATTTTTCCACATGCATGATGATTTTTTCATTATTTTCTTCCACTTCTAGGATTTCAATTTTTGAAAATTTTTTCCATAACTAGAATCAGAATAATTTATTAAATATATATAACTTTAAATTTGTTTTTTTTGAAAAAATATTAGTGAAACTGATTAAAATTAATTTTGATTATTTGGGTAATGTTATACTTAATAAAAGACTAATATTTTATCTTAAGGGACCAATTTACAAAGAAACATGTAAAAACCCAATTTTATGTAAATTAATATACTATTAACCTTCCATTATTGTGTTTTTTTTTTGTAATTTATGACTCTATTATCTAAGAACATGTTCTCTCCTAACTTTTTCTAAAAAGTCCAAGTAATTTCTTTTCCTCCCTTAAAAATGGCCACCACCTATCCCACATATTGACACCCATAAAACCCCTTAGGATCATAGAATAACATAAAAAAATAGATTATAAATTGTCTTACCCTCAACGTTTATTCCTTAATTATGATAGGATGGAATTCAAGAAGCCCTTTTGGTACAACCTGAAAGTGGATACCTGATTAAGTGGTAATGTCTTCACACAATCTCTTGGGTTTCAAGTCCATTCTCCACCCCGTATACTATTCTTATTATATGATTAAATAAAAATACTTATATAAAAAATGTACTTTTAATTTTTATACCAATCATTAAACTTAAATTTAAACACACCTACATCTATGTGATAATGAGCATAATGTTTTTTTGTACGGTGAACAACTGCCTCATGAAACGACGATAGTTCAATTTACCATTACCACATCTCATGGTTGCCATTATGATGAATAATCTATTTATATATAATAATTTTTTTAATTATAATATATTTATGCTTCCCTAATTATAATTTGGAACATACCTTTATGATTTCCATGTTGTGTAAATAAAATAATTTCATTTGAGGATGTGTGGACTACCACCCCCTCAAAGCGATATGACTCATTCATTCCATACATGGAACACATAATGGAGGGTGTTAATAAGCCTATGTAACATATATAACATATATATTATACTATAATAATAATATAAATATTTATCTGTTAGTTTTAATTCCTTTATTACAATAATGAAATGAATGTAGTGCTCATGCATACATACGACCTGCATTCTCCTTGAATGATGTAATTCATTTATAATATCTTACTAATATAGAATACCAAAAATACATATATAATTGATATCTATGATATAAAAATCTGGTATTAATTTCTGTATATGATGAAACAATGTTATATTTAATAAGAACAAATTATTAGAAGTCAAAATGAACCTGAGAAAACTAGGAAATTATGGCCCGGAATAGTGAAAATAATGAAAGATAGTTGAAAAACACGTAATAATTTATAATAAGAAATTAATATGTGATAATATAAATGTGATTATGGTTCCATTATATGTTAGTTACATATTTTAATCCATTATGAATTAGGATAAGGACCACATAAGAAATAGATGATTAAGGTAAGAGATTCTTGTCTTATTTTCATTCTATGAGGCATACTTCATTGTTGTGCACCTATTTTCTTATATATGATATAGATACATCCATATAGACATTTAATATCATGAATTATATTATATTTATATAATTTAAATTTTTTTTTGGATTATTAACTTTTGGTTTAACAATATAATGTTTACTACATTTTTTAAGGATTGTCATCTCACTTTTTACATCCATTAGAAAAATGTTGGGTCAGCCACATATATATTTTTGTGGTGTGTATAAAACCACATATGTTATATTATATCTGTTATCCTTTTATATTAATGGTATATTTTAAATTAATTTAATAATATTCCTTCATGAGGATTATGATTTATAATGTTTTAATGTGGTATAGGACACTTTGGAATGTTTAGAGATTATATTTCTCATGGATAATCCAAAATGAATTTCAATGGAATTTACATTTGAGGATATTATATAACCATATTTATTTAAACCCTTTCATTATAGTATGTTTAATAATGACATTTTCTTATTACTATTTACATTTTACCACGCTTTAGTATCCTTTAGATTTTATGAAATGTTTTTTAGAAAACCGAACATTATATCACTCTTTAGTCGATGAAATTGTTTTCTTTTAAAATCCAATTTTTATTAAAATGATTTTAAAAATACATAAAAAATATTTGGTAATGAAATCCTTACCCATTATTTGTTATAACAATTTATTCAAAGGAATATTCTTTTTCTACTTTCCGACAAAGGCATATTTTTAACCTTTAACCATGAAAAAGGAATTTCATTTTTACCTTGTATAGTTATTACGGATTTATCTACCATCATTTTTTTGGATCCTCCATTTAATGTTTAAAAGGTTTATTTTAAATTAAATTGATTTCAAAAGGAATTTTCAAACCTAAATAAATTCTATTGTTTTTCTAAGAGAAAATTATATTTGTATAAATAATAATTTTAAATGTTTTTATTTTAAATCTTTAAAGAATAAAACCCATTATTTTTCTTTAATTTTGGTATGTTGTGTTGATACCATCCTTAATATTTTTTTGGGTGGATTGTTATTTATTTGGTCAAGGATAGTATTATCATTCACTACCTTAATTCCTTTTAATTACCTTTAAATATTTAATTTATTCTAATCATTTGACATTGAAATTATCATAAATATGTATATCATTTTTCATGGATATGACAATTTCCTGAACCGATAACATTTTCCATACAATTTTTATGTTGAAATTTATTTGATTATTTGAGGAATTATTGATAAACTAATTGAATTTATTTTATTTAGATATTTTGTAAGTCATGTTTTTTAAAATTCTATCGACATGTAGTATATAGGTTTGGAACTGGTTAATGAAAGACTAGGTGATAGGTGATGATTCTCTTTCTTTTGGAATTTGGAAATTTTATATTTTTAATAAGTTATGTGTTACTGTGCAAATACTGAGGCGGTGATCATAGATATCATTTTAATTTTTTAGGATGTGGTATGTTGTTTCATGGGGTGCTATTGATCTCTTTGGTAATTTTGAAATTTGAATCATGTAATGCAGTATTTTTGGATTTTATGTAAGTTCCCACTTTTTGTGAAAGTGTGTTTTCAAGAAAAAAAAGGATTTGTGGTAAGGGTTGGGGATTGGTGAATGAACGGACCTCGATGCATCCATAGTCTCATTGGATAAATAAATAGGCAAGAAACACATAATATTTGATTCTAAGTATAATAGATTTGAAAGATATGGGTTGGGGACCGATTAATGAAATACCCTTCATGCATTGGTAGTCTCATACAAGAAAATCATTGACTAGCCACTAAAGATGGTTTTTACTTGATAGCCAAACCGTCTGGTTAAATGTCTACATAGTAATAGTTTTTGGTCCCCTCATACATGAATTATAATAATATATCATGGACAACATTTTTTTTAATATTCATCCATAAGATTCTGCATCGACATATTTATAGATACTTTTCATTTCATTTTATTTATTATATGGAATGTGTTCTATGTTATTTAACTTTACATATTAAAATTTTCCAAATATTGTTATTTGAATTGAATTTTTTTATAGTTATTAACTTTTCATATTTATTATTAACATTCACATAGTTAATTGATTACATGGAATGTGTGATCTGCTATTTTCCCTGCAATATTGAATATTCTAATTGATTCATTATTTCTTCTACTATATTTTCCGATTACTAGGAATTTTAGCTCAAAATTATTATGTTTCATTACCCATAAATCTATGAAGTATAATGTGAATGATATATAGGAATATACTATATGTATTTGAGTTATCCTGGAGTCTATTTATTAATATTGAGGGAAAATATGATTTAATTAGTGTATTAATTTATAATTCAATACTCATTTATGTATATCCTATACCAATACTACTAAAATTATCAATCCTTCTGGTCTTGATTCCATATAATCATTCCAATTTTTTGGATAGCCTACACTAGCTCCATACTATCTGGGTTCAGGTCAATATTGTTTGAATTAGAGGACGTTTAGTAGAAACCTATGTTACTAGATTTTTGAAAAACATTTGTCATAGAAAATAAACATAAGGTGGAATTTTATGATAATTATATAATAACACCATATAATATTGGTAAAGAATAGATTATTTGGGTCTTCGTAAGAGTAAATCCATGTCCATTCACTACAAGTGGATGTGGTTAAGGCATGGATATATGTTCGAGTAAAAACTCTAACATGGTTTTCTGGGCCTGACAGGGTAATCTATAACATGATAATGGGACTTACTGTATACCTATTATGACACACTTTGGGGATATGTTTAGGATAATTCACCTTTTATTTATGAACCCTTATAATTGATTTTGACATTGTATAACCTAATTTAAACCTAAGGAGTTTATGATTTCAAATAATGTGTCAGGATTTAGAAATATAACAAATAATATCATCGATAAACCCTACACTAAGGAAGGACCTATTTAGAAATAAATGGATAAAGTATATATGTGTTAGAGTTTCATTGACAACCATTTTCGAAAGTCTATTTAGTGATTATCAATATTTCAAGGATGTCCATCATTTATATTTTGGAAATTATATTAATTTGGTTTTTGAAAAGGATGGCCTATAAGGTGGGTGACAGCAAATCAAATCCAACATGGCCATGGGTCTTGAACCCATGACCTACTGATGATAATGGTTACAAAACTACCACTACCCTACAGAATTTCCCAATTAATTATTAAATAATTTTAGTTAAAAAATCTACGAATAAATATTAAGGAAGAACAAGTTGTGTCACTTTTGAGGTTTAGTGATTAATATATCAACCATATTATTTTTGGATGATAATTAAAGATAAATAGTTAGACATGTCACTATTTTATAGGCCGTACGATCCATTAAATTTTTCTTTTAGTGTTTCTGGAATAAAAAACCATAGTGGAATTTAATTTCTAGGAGTAAATAGATGAATTATAATTTTATTGAAGCATAATAAAAATATTGAATCATTTATATGGAATTAAAATCTATGACTTAATTATATGTCATTATATTCTTAGTCATTAAAATAACTTCAAAACATTAAAAAATTTAATCAAAACTAAATATTGTCTCAATACCTTAATTTCTTTTAAACCAATGGTCTTATAAAACTTATGAGATCTGTGTATTTAATGCCCCCAAAATTTGATTTATAATTTTCTTTTTTTTGATTGATGACCACCTTAACTATCTAAAAATATTTAGTCATTTCCACCGTGAACATATCTCTACATTCCACATATGTTCTCTTTCATTTAGTTGTAGTTACATAGTATTCCATTGGACCTTTTTACATTCCAACCTCTCATTTATAAAGGATTAATTATGAACAATTATCATGATATATGATTTCAGAAATATCAATTAACAAACAATATATCAGCTAGATTAAGTTTTTAATTGCGATGATGCAATTTAATTTAGGTGGGGAGAATGTTACACCCTGAAAAACTAAAATAAGAAACTTGTATTCAATAGCGTGTATGACACGAGACACCAAGCGCTTAAGGTAACATAACATCTGGATATTTTATATTATATTTACTACTTAAAACTTATTTTATATATTTCAATTATTGAGAAATTGAGTTAGCATGAGTTAGATGCAAGATCAACCTTTCTCGATTCCTTGAGTTACAGTCAAGAACGACCTTCCATAGTAGCTTGATTTTTATTAAGGACCGAGTTTCCACATACAATAATATATTAATAAAATTTATTTATTTAATATAATAAGATATAAAATATCAATTATGATTAATATTAAATATTTTATGAAAATATATTGTTTATATATATATAATAAATTCATGGTTTAACAATTAATAGTCATGAATATAATAACGAATTAAATAAAAAAATGTTATTAGTTTTCTTCCGATGGGGTTTTATCTTATTAAACATAAATAATTACTATTAATGAATTATTTTAATGAAAAATATATTTTTTTATTCAATAATTTTTTATATTATTCAATTAGGTTTGATATACATAAGATAAGTACATACCCTTTTTTACAAATTAAAAAGCTGTATTTTTATAAAGGTAATTTTACCACATTTTGTTGAAGAACCCATTTTGAATATGAATTTTAATGAATTAATTGATATAATAAGTTCAAATATATTTCATATTTGATATTGAAACAAAATAATTATTTAAAAATGAATTTTTTATTTTTTTAAAAAATAAATCATTTTTAATGAGTAGTAAAAAATACAATAATTTTGGTTCAAAACATCTATTTAATATAATTTATTTATAATTTTAAATCATAATTTTAATATGGTTTAAATATTAATTAGATATTATATTTATCAATTTATAAAATTTAAATAATTTTAATCAATTTAAATATGATATTGATTATAAAAAATAGCAATCTTTTGTGTGTTTTTAATTATAAAACATGTATTATCATCCCGCCTACCAGATGAATTTTAAATTTATTTCTTCCACATATATGATTTAAATTTTGATAAATGTATCCCATATTTTGAAACATGATAATTTAAAATTCATAATAAGGCCATATATTTTTGACCAAAAATACCAGTGAAAGTGATTTGAATTAATAACAGTTATTAAGGTAATATTATTCCCAATAAAGGTCTAAACCATAAAATTAATGTCCTAAATGACCTAATAACTTGTCTGAGTACCATTTTATAGAAATAATTATGATATTAAACTTCCATTATTGTGTTTTTTATGCATTTTTTTTGAATGAACACATACACAACTAACTTGTTTCCAAAAAATCAAAGTGAGTCGTTTTCCTCTCCTATAAAAGTCATGCACATCTCTAACTACATCACACCTCTAAAACATCTTTGTCTCTAACATCGAATGACAAAATATATTCCTAGATATCATCTCCTCAACCATGAATCCTTTTTTATTAATCAATTCAAATAATCTTTTTGGTATAATCCAATTGTAGTTTCCCAGCTTAGAGGTAACGTCTTAACTCAAGCATTCTAGTTTCATTTCCACTCCCCACTCCATAAAATATTTTAATTATATGATTACATGAAAACCTGATTATAAAAAATACAATAGTATTTTTTGTTTTAATTAATTTAACCACAATTATATACCACTTGATCTTATTTATAATGAACATACTATTTCAATGTATGGCGAACTACTACCACATGAAATGTTTACTGTTCAATTTTCCATTACCACCTCTGAGGGTAGATATAATGACAGAAACTATGTATATATGTGGTATATGTTTTTTTAAAAGGTCCTTATACATTTTTAATTTTTATTTACAACATTCCTTTATGCTTTTTGTGTGTGTGTATACGATAATTTTGTTTGAGGAAGTGTGGACTACCTCCACCTGAATGCATTATGTTTCATTCATGCCATACATTGAATATATAATGGATGGTGTTAGAAAAAGATTTTTAACATATATAACAAAATATGAAACTATAATTATAATATAAATACATATAAATTATTTTTCATTCCATTAGCACAACAATTAAATGAAAGTAGCATTCATGTGTACATACAACCTACCATCTCCATGAACAATGCACTCCATGGCTAATCTCCCAATATTATAAACTATAAAAAATAAATATATACTAGGTATTTATGATATAAAAATAATGGTTTAAATCCTAGGTTTTATGAAACCATTATATATTTATTAAGAACAAAAAATGACACGTCAAATGAGGAATGAGAATACTAGGAAATTAACATAAAAAATATTCTAATTAATAAATCATTAATAACAAATGGGAAACAAAAAGTTATAAGAAATTAATATATTATATCATAATCATGAGTATGGTTATATTATAAGTTATTAAAATAAACTAAAAAACTATAATGGAAGATAAATACCACACAAGAAAATGAAGATTAATGTAAGGGATTCTTGTTTCATTTTCATTCTATGAGGCAATCATAATTTTTGTGCGCCTAATTTCATATATATAGTGTACATACTACCTCATTGAAATTTATTATCTTGAATTATATTATATTAATTTATATTAAATGTTATATTTAAGGATTATTCATTTTCGGTTTTCCAATTATTTTTTTACTGGATAAGAAAGGGATTCTCATATCAATTATTACATTCGTGAGATGAATGTCATGTCCACTACTTATATATTTTGTGTTGTATTAATACTGCAATTTTTTATATTATATCATTAATCCTTTTATATTAGTGTTACACTAAAAATTCATTTACTATTATTACTTCATGTGGTTTGTGATATAAATTGTTTCAACGTTTTATGGGACACTTCGGCATGTTTAAAGATTATTTTCCTCAATTCTTATCCTAATGATATTTAAATGGAATTTCAATTTGCGAAAAAAATATAAAAGTTTCTGGATAAAAAAATTCATTCTCCTCTAGTTACTCATGAAAATATTTTATTATTATATCAATTTTACCACTCATTGTTACTCAAAATGTTTTTGAAATTTTTAAAAGAAATTTCAACCTAATTTGTCTCTTTAGTCAGAGAAACTATTTTCTTCAAAATTCCATGATTTATTAAAATGTTTGCAAAAAAAATTTCAAATTGATATTGTAATTAAAGTTTTACCCTTTTTAATTTTATTGATGTTTTCAATGGAATCATTGTGTTTTTTTCGAACAATGTTTCTTTTTTTCCATTAACCATCTAAAATGAATTTTACTTTTTACCTTGTACAACTAATCCGAATTTATCTACTATCATTTCATTGAAGCCTATTTTTCATGATTAAAACTATTTTCTAAAAAAATCAAAAGGTATTTACATAGAAAAATAATTTAAAATGGGTTTTCAAGTGGATGGGATATTTTCCCCAAAAATATTTGTAAATTTAATTATTTTATGTCATCAATGAAAAAACTTTTTATTTTACTTCACTTGGTGTATGTTTTGTTGATAGAATCCTTAATATTCATCTTAATGATTTATGATTTATTTTACCAATGATTTTATTCCCCTTAAATTCCTTAAATCCTTTAAATACCCCTAAAATATCCAATTTCATATAATCATTTGACATTGAAATTCACCTAAATTTACATATAATTTTTCAAGTATATGATTATTTCATGTACCATATTCCATTTTTCAAATGGTTTTTTCATTGATATTTATTTTATTAACTGGGGAAATATATATAAACCTGTATAAATAATTCATTATAGAAATATTATAAGGAACATTGAATATTTAAATGATTCGGACATGCAATATATGGGTAGGATACAAGTTAATTATATCCTTATGGGTTAGAGACTAATTAATACAAGATATATGGGTTAGGGGCATGTGAATGAAATGTGCTTGATGAATTGATTGTTTAATGGGATGAATAAGTTGGTGAAAAACCCTTCATGTTTGTTTCCAAGTATAATAGAAATGTAATATATCAGTTGGGGAACATTTAATGAATTATTCATTTATGCATCTATAGTCACATGAGGCGAAATACCTAGCTAGACACCTTTGATGGGTTTTCATACCTGATACCTAAATCGTCTTGTGTGATCAGTTATTTACCATTCCAGATTGAAAATTTTCATTTATTCCTTATTGCTTCTGCTATACATTTTCCTTACATAGTACTTGACCTAATCCTTATTAGGATTCATTCCCCATGAATCCAAGAAATGTATATTTAATGATATGTAGGAATTTACTAGATGGATTAGTGTTATATGTGGAGTTGTTTATTTAGATATAAGAGTAATATATTTTTTAATTAGTGTATTCATTTTTAATTTAATAATGATTTCTATATCCAGTTTACCACAACTATCAAATTTATTGGTCCTTTTTGGATTTATTCCATGTAATCATGCCAATGTATTTGATAGGATACAACACCTTCGGTCTATCTAGGGTTATTTCACCCCATAATATATGATAAATAGAAGGATATGTGTTTAATAACCAATGTTTTAGGTCATAGTTTAATTTTTATAATAAAATTAACTAAAAACTTGTTAAAAATGCATGGGGTATAGTATAAATCAGTGAATGTCATAAATATCCCATTATAATATTCCATGCATGATAAAAGTGCATATAAATAAGTATTACATGGATTTTATATTCATCAATTGTTATTAGAAAATACAAATGACAATAAATAAGCCAAGCGAGATACTTGGATCCACTATAATATATTTCTATGGACCATCCCACCAATTGGGTCACTTGCTTTCCATTGAGTGAAACTAGTACCCTAGTGATATAACATGGATGGTAATGGTTGGTGATATGGTTACAGAATCCACATTTGATACACTATCCACTATGTGGACCACCTGGGAAGAGATTAATGATTCATGCTTTACACCATGATAAGAGTCATTCTGGTGTTGCATTTATGCATCTTCTTGGATTGACTCTTACGGGGTTGAGTATTTTTAGTTCTCCTGGGTTAATATTGAGGTTCTTTTATACATTTAACCTTGTATGGGAATGGAAAATGCTTTATTAAATTATATATATTCCTAAATATAATTCCAATATTTCCTATTCATTGAATTAAATAACACATCCTTCAAAGACAAATAACATACTAGGGATCAGTCGTTAAATGATACAGTCCTTCTTGTTGGATTAATTATCTTCCTTAAATATATGCTAGAGATACTTTATGCACAAATGTGATATATTTATAGCTTTACCGTTCTTCATAGACATCCGGCTAAGGACGATGTTTGTAGTCTTTTTTTTATCCCATGAGGAACATGGTAAAATATATTTATTATTTAGTCATCATGCATATATTATTAGACTGCACACATCTCATTTTATATAGATATACAAGATTATTTTGGGAATCATTGGTGGTGTCCTAATGAGTATATATCACACTATTCTTAGGACACCCTTGGTAATATTGAAGAATTTATTGTTACATTCGTAGATATAGGTATGAATTTAGCTTCCAATGATGGTTTTTAGTACCAGTATAGAGTATGGAAGTAGAGGAAAGAGCTAATTCTCTTTATTATAGTGTTAGAAAGATTTTATGTTTTTGTATATTTTTTATCATGTGGTATATGCCTATTTCCCAAGTATCCAGTGTACCACATTTTTTTTACTAACTAACACGATCACCATCATTTTTTAATTTTTTTATTCATCTTCCATTTATTAGTTATTTGGGATGATTTATTATTATTCTATTGATTCTTATTTATTAACATTTATTCTAATTATATTTCTTAACTTCCAATGTGTTTTAATCTAATCCAGGATTCTATAAGCACTCTAAGAACAGACCATATTCCCTCACTAATTGGTTGAATCCTCTAGCATAAGAGGTTGACTGATGTAGGTTATGTGGGAAACTGTCTCATGGAACATCTTAGTGTCTTATAGGGATGGATGCTACAAAAATGATGGATAAAATTGAATAAATTCCCAAATATTAGTGGTTCAACCTAATTTAATGGTTTATTAAATAGAGGCTTCAGTTAATATATATGTTTGGATTCATGCATGAATATCGATTGAGATTGAGATATTTACTTATTGGATATAGAGATTTTCACATGATTCTAGATATTAATATTGATGTGAGGTATCAATTTTTTGCATGAATATATGGGGAGATATGACTGTTCCATTTGGATATCATAAAATGAGGTTATGTAATGAAATGAGAAGCTATATGAATCATGAATTCAAGGTATTAAAATATAGAAGCCTAAATTGTGTGGGAATTTTAACTGAGATCTTTTCCTAGATGATCCATGGTTGGTCAATGTTAAATGAGTCTAGTCAATGAAATGATACATTAATAATTTAAAATAGTTTCTAAAGAATGATGTATGACTCAATATTTTGGGGTATTTCAAAATGAGTTTGAGTGAACAATAGTATTTTAAGAATACCATGATATTATTTGGCATTTAAAAAGGGTAATATAATTTGATTTATCGTACAACATATAAATGAAATTGATCTCTTTAAGTAAACAGGTATCCAAAGTGAATTTTATATTTATTTTTATTGAAAGATAAATACCCAAAACATTATCGTTATTTATATTGACAAAATTTATTTTTTATTTAAAAAATATATAAATCATGGAATAAATTTGATATTATATGAAAAATTTCATTATTTGGATATGTATGGAAATTTAGCTGATGAATATATTTTTGTAGTATAAAATATTGATTAATCCTACATCCATTATGAAATCGAATTTTTATAAGAATAATAAATAATTTTATCTAATAAAGATGGATTAAAAATCGGTAAACTTTATACGTTTATGATAACATGTTATTTTGTTTATAAATATGAAAATAAGGATTATTCAAGATCATCGAAGAGTTGTGTGGCCAACAATGTCGTTCCAAAACCTTGTTGATGTCCTTGTTGATTTATTAACAAGATAAGGATATCCATCTTTCTTTTGAAATAATACCTTATGTAGAATATGATATTTCTCTAATTAGATCAATATTAATGATGAATCATGTAGTTTGGTTGTCTATATAGCTACAACAGGGTGGTGAGTAGGGTTTCTGACAAATCATATTAGAGGAGTTGTTGGGATGTCTAACTAAATTTTATGGGATTATAACCAGTGTTCCTATCTAGTTGTATCCACTTGGTGATATAGTGGATAATCCATATTCGGGGGACTAAACAACATTTGAATGAGAATTATTTTTTGGATAAAATTTTAATAGAGGGTTTTGGTAATCCCATATTATTATTTTACTTTCTAAAAAAGATTCCCAATGTGTTTGACAGGTGGAAATGAGGTGAATGTGTTTAGAGGATTTTTATGGATTCTTTTAATATAATTTTATGTCATTAATGTGAAATTATCCTTAACTATTGTGATTATTATTTTTAACTATTCATAGTGTTTGCCGACATGGAACAATAACACTCAAATAGTAAATATATTTTAAAACATATAAAATGATGAAGAACATAGAAATATTTATTTTTAGATAAAATAATATGAAATAGGGCCTAGAACATCTCTATTATAAGATAAGGATTTAATAATTATATTTAAATAATAATTAATTAGAGTTAATATAATATTGATATAATATGAAGGCCATGAAATATTTTATTATTTCTTAAGCGATTTATGAATAATTGAAGACATATGAATAACATTGATGAATCATTGATAATAATATTTAATGTAAAAGTAATTTAAAATTGAGAAATGTGTATCTAATTTTTATGGTCTTGAAAAATATAATAATACATTTCTATGAAATTTTTTTATTAATGATGTTTGAGAACGTCATGATATTTAATTAAATACATTGAATTAAAATATGTGTTATTTAGCAGGACTACAATAAATCATTTTTACATACCCTTGGAATCCAAGAGGCTAGAAAAACCACACATGTGGAAAATGGCTAGCCATGATGAAGAATACTAGTATAGCTAACCTGAATAGGGTGTTGTGACTATCTACCAAGAGTAGATTTATTGAGAATAAACATGTGGGTATGTATGAGATGTGTTACATGTGGGGTGCTTCATGTCATGGATGTGTGGGTGTTGTGTTCTATAGAAGATCATTTTACCCTCATTCAGATAATTATGGGATTAGTTTTCTTATATAACAAATCCCATTCATTTTTTATATTGAAGTGGGATGGAGAGAACACTACACTATTCACCCATGATAAAAACAGACACATATAACAATATAAGTCCAACCAATCTCATTCACACATTTTAATCTCAATCGCCATCATATTTCATTTCAGGGATGATATACACACTAGTATATATCATTTACAGGCTTCTGTGATCATTACAAACACAAAATTACTGATTCGGGCATCAGAATATATAATGATTTTGTTTATGGATATTCCATGAAATGATCTATATATATTTTTGTATCATTCGTGGAGGATTTTGGAGATTCATCCATACACAAAGCACTCCAAATGAATTATAAAATATATAATTGAGGATTTATCTATGATAAGTAATGTTTTAAACCACCAGTGATAGAAATGATCATTTATGATGCTTTCCATTTCATGTATAAAGAATTAATGTAAAAAAATTAAATTAAGGTCCTATAATAAATGACTCACCCTGAGTTATTTGGGGATTTAACCGAGTCTAGAGTTCATTCATATTTTATAATGAATTCAAGAATTTCGAATTTCATTTATTTCTAGTATTTCATGGATTTTTAGTTATGGTAGATGATTCTTATATTAATGATGAAGTGTTTAATTTCCTTTAATTTATGAACAAATAAGATTTTATACATTTTTATACCTATATAATAAAATTATTCCACATCATTAAATGAATATATACATGAATCCTACATGTGATGTATTATAATGGGAATCCAGAGTTGGGCAGAAATTTTGAATGAGTAACATAGATAGATGAGCTATGTGTGATCATATTTAAATAATGATATATCACGTCTCGATTCAATGTTTAGAGTTTCTGAATTTTCAATTTATCCATTTTAGAAATTAATCCCTAAATATTGGATTCAAAAATTTCAAAAATGTATTGAATACAATTATCACTACCACTATATAATTTATTCACATAATTTTAATACGACATAAATTATATCTGATTAATTTTTTTAATTAACTCAAATAATTGCTACCATATTTCAGTAATAAAAATTGAATAAATAAAAAAAACTTAAATAAATATCATATTTATTAACATTAGATTAAAAAATTAACAAAAACCTTTATGACTAATTAAATTAGCATTCTTCAAATACTGAAAATTTTAATGATCAAATTTACATGTCATTGTTTACACAAAAACATACACACTCCATGAACATGGGGACCACATCATCTTATACTGTTATTCATCTAAATGGGTGGAATATGTGGATGAAAATTCATTGTGAACCACTAATATTCCATCTCAATAAGTTTTTATGAATACTCGTAGATGTAGAGTGGTATCTAGAAACTCATGATGATTACTTTAGAGAAAATGATAATGAATAGATATGACTACCTATAATGAACATTATTTGTCAAATATAACCACATTCATTCAAAATATTTGGTAAAGTATTACACACACAATGTATTATCATAATTCAACATATTATTTTTTTATTACGTTTCTAGACTAACTTAAATTATTCAATCATATAAATGGAATCATTAAATCTGATACCATCCTATTTAAATTGGACCTAAATATCTCTTCCTTTTAAAAAGGGAAAAATTATATTTTAATAATTCAGTCAATTTCATAACACTAGTGATGAATTCCACACATTATACATCTTCACATCATAAAAATATATTATTTATAATAATCCGTCAAGATATGTGGTCATTTATTATACATTGATAATGATATCATATCGAGATACCAATACACGTTCATGTGAATATTAATAACTAATAACAACAAAAAGATGTGTTCTACATATTAGAGGTTCAGTACATATTATCTCCTATACATGAGATCAAAAATTGTGATCATCATTAAAACATGCCTCACAACTCTGATCCCCAACACTTGATAGTGATACATCCTATATGTCACGTTCATATGACTTATCTAGACCATATGATATATGTTTTAAGATTACAGTCATAATATATTAAAGTCAACATTTTTTAAAGGAAAAACTATAAACATTTGATATGTGAACTAATCTATGTACATTACAATGTTTATAGTAGAAATATAAGAATAAAAAAATTATTATTATAATACCTATTGAGAATCTCTCTATATAAATGATATTGTAATCTAACATTAATCATTAAGTGATGTTATTGGAATCCTCTTTCAAAAAAAATACTAATTTTTGTTTTATATTCATATAAATATCACTAACTTTCATCATTCATTATATTATTTAATTATTCCCATGTTTTTATATTCAAACATTTCAAAATATATATTACATTACTCATGATATTTTTACAATGTAATTTATGGGTTCAATAATTGTAGGACATAAAAATTATTGGTAGATCTCAATTCAAGTTGTTTTCTTATTTTATAATAATTTTTAAATTATAATACATATTTTATTTTAATATATTAATTTCTTAAATTCAATGTTTTAAATTCATAAATTAATTGGTTTATTTTTATGATGAAGTGAATATATTTTACACTATACTATATATATAAATATGAATAATAGGTTTATTTGGAACGAAATTTACATATCTAATGGTTTAGATAGTTGACACTGATGGTGATAATGATGATGATGATGATATTGTAATAATACATCGAATCAAACAGAGGTAAAATTATTTGGAATGGCTCAATACTCAATGGTCATCATCTACAATGGAAATCAGGGTATGTAAATAATAGACATATAGTAAAACATTCAACTAATGGAATTTTATATTTTATGTATTTTTTATACTATAAAAACATTATTAATCATGTCATTATAAGTATAAGTACTCCTAGGGGGAGATAAATTTAACATAGTGAGAATAATTATTGAAAACATTGTGCTCTCGAAATAATTGCATGAACTGGATATATGAATTATATGTCATAACTATCCGTTTACTACAAATGGTGTGTATTCATTTATTTATATTCCATTTAAATAATGTTTATTTGACTTGGGGTGTTCTAATTCACACCAAGACACCCCCAGATAAACATGGTTCATTTTTGGAAGAAGTATACATATCTGGTACATGACATGATGTAATAAATGAGAAAAATCATGGATAGATAGAAAATATAAATATTGTGTTAGTTCAAGAGGTATGTATTTTATGAAAATATTACAAGGTTGTACAACATAATTATAGACCTTTAAACATTCAAAGGAGTACACATTATATCCAATAAATTATATGTTTTGTACACACCTATCTTTTCCTATTCTATATCTTCTCACAAAATACTCAAAATCATAATACTAAATAGTATATTCTTGACATTTTTTATGAATATTAAAATGCTGGGATGATTCTCACTATTTGTGTAAAATTGTGATGCATTTTAAGAAAATCACATTTCTCACTTTTATAGACATCGTAATAGGGTTATTATGAGATTTTTATTACTAATAAAGGATTTAGTACCCCGTTTGTGTTCTTATAATGATGGATATTGGGTTACCCCAGAAGAAGTAATGATTTCTATATTATTGTGAGGATCTAAATTTGTTTGTCAATAAGTGTTTATTAAAAAAAATAAATATCATTTTATTAATTGAGAGTGATACATGAGTATATATTTTCAATGATTTGCCTATTGGGATACCTAATAGAGGAATAAAAGATATAGAGGATTGAAATCTATCATATAGATTATTTGAATTTATTTATCTCTATACTCCCATTTTTAGAGTATTTGCTTGTAATCATTGTTATTGAAGCTTGATATTCACTATATAGTGGCATTTGGGATGAAAAAAAGATCTATTAGTTTTACATATATAGGATATGGAATAATAATCATAGAGATTTCTGAATAAAATATAATGATATGAGAAATCAGGTAATAAATGAAAACTATAGAATATGATATTGTTTTAAGATGTGTGATCTTTCATGGTTTCATTTGGAGAAGGCTAGTAGACATTTGATAAAAAAATACATCACCAGTGACTTTTCAACATTCACTATGTTGTTGCAGAGATAAAAAATAGTAATTAATCACATCTTGGACTATTTTGTAGACTATTATCATCAATATATTTTTATAACAATAATGGTATGGAAGATATCCTATATTTGTAAATGTTTTTGGAAGTGTAAAATGAAGAGTTTGTAATTTTAAATTGATGTTGTGTTGTAGTGAATTTGACATAGGTTAATGACAGAATCTTGGAGATGATGTTCTCTAAAATATATCAGATTTCATATTATATGTTTTTAAATGTTGGAGGATGTGAAATTATAGGTTGAAAAAGATGCATTTGGTTTTATAAAGAATATTGCAATAAAGAAGAAATAAAAACGAGTGGTAAATGTAACAACTTGTTGAAAAATATTTTGTGCATTGTAGACAAACCAATTAGAAACATAGAAATTGCATCTTCTATAATGGAGATATTGAATGGATTTAAAAAAATATTCTAAAATGATAATTTTTAAATTAAATATGTTGTGGAATATTCTATTTAAAATATTGGGTTACCAATATTAAATTATAAAATCGAAAAAGGATATTATTGATGAAATTTATTGGGTGTCTTAGTCATTGAGGTATTATCGGTTGATGTGAAAATTATAAATTGAGTTTGGAGATAGCTGTTTTGAATTGTGTTTTTCATGGGTGTGAACATTGACATTTTCCAATGTTTCCCTCTTGAGAAATGGTTTGGAAGAAATCAATATTGTTTTGTATGGAAAATACATGAAATTCACTATTATTAAAGAGGTTATGTTATATAATTATGATTAAATTGTTGGAATGTATTCTAAAATGGTTGTTTTGTGTCTTATATAATCCATAGATCTTTTGGCACTGTAAGAATTAATTACATTAGTTTTAATTTAGATCATGATTAATTATAGGAATATTTTTAGGATTTAAATGACATAAATTAATAAATTTGAACACCATTTCATAACATGGAATAATTTTCATGATATTGGATTCTTATAAGAATGTAATATCATTATATATGTCAAATTATTGGTCTAGATATAGAATAAACATACATTTTATGATTTTGAAGAACTGTAAACGTAATGAGAACAATTTCTAATTCAGGATAAGTGAGTATGTGAATGAAAAACCCATTATTAAGTGGGGAAAAGGAAAATAGATACATATAGAGAGAATATATTAATCATTTTCTTTATATTGATAAGAGGATCATGAGTAAGACGGGTTTCTATTCTTAGATTTGAATGATTATGGAGAAGAATTTAGAACATAGTGAGATTTTCGGAAGTGTGAAACTGTTATCAACATGACATGTTTTCATCAAAAATTATTATTTATATTTAATTTTTGACTCCACGCAATCTTCATGTAGTACATCTCACCCGTATTTATAGAGAAAAGGCAAATGAGTTAGAAGTTAATATAACATAATGTCTAGATTTAAAGATTCAAGGGGAATCACATCCTTACCAAGATATAAAGTTGACATATACCTCTATAGACATATAGAATTGAATCATTTATATAAACTATTAAATCATTTAATGATGTTGTGAATATATTATAAGAATATATAATATGTCTTTATCATAGAGTGACCCGAACTAAATTTGTATCCACCAATTAGTATGTTAGAGTTGATTTTGGTACATCGTTACGTGTTTATGTGAATCAAACTTGGATATAATAAAGGGTTTAATGATCATTTAAAATCAAATTTTTAATGTGATATTAAATTTTCTATAATATTTATTTATATTCAATGTGAGAAAAAAAGATAGTTAAAAATATTGACAACTATTCTCACACACATTGTATAAAATTTACTCCTAATGGATAAATAAAATGTTTAATTTGTGTACCATTAAGATACAACCTCATCTCATGGTTCCAAGGGAAATTAAAAATTACCACCTAGTATTAAAATTTTTTATTAGTGATTAATGTTTTTATTGAGTTCAATATTTGACTGTCATGACCCATCCACAGGGCCCGTGCCGTGACCACCCCAATCCCACCTTCCATAGGCTAGGGGCTGGAGACTAGCACCAAAGGCGTAACTCCCTAAAACTGGGAAGGCATTTCCTTTAAATAACGTATACACACACAACCTGAGAACAAGAAAAACAAAAAACTAAGTAAAAATAGAACAACAAGTGTGCTGAAAGTAAAGGGGCCGGAAATACAAGCCCAATAGTAAAGTACAAGGAAAGGAAAATCAGGTACAACTAAAAACGGAAATAACTAGAAGATGTCTAGTAGCTCCTAGATCGTCCACCATGGATCCTACCTGAATGTTATGAACAAATAGCCTCCTCAGTGCTCCAAGTCCATCAGTCTCCTCTGGGTATTGAATCATCGTGAATTCCTCCTCCAGGTACCGTCCTTTCCTCGTGCACTCCGCCTCAGTCAGCGCTGTCCGACGTCCACATCCAACACAATGAGGTGCAAGAATATTCCGCGCATGGGGGAGTATAACGATACTCAGTAGGGACCCCGAGACCCTCAAGGTCTCAGAAAATTCAACATGGATAAACCAAAAAGTAAGATACAATCCTGAGGTATCAACCAACCTTACTTAGGTATATGCCCATACATATACCTAAGATACCAGTCTGTGTCCGGCTCCAACTCTGAAGCCGAAGCACAACCCATTACTCAATGGAAGTAAAGTCAATCATCTCGATGATATCGACTGAATGTCATGACTTAGCTCACACAGGTATTCATCTTCTGTAGAGTGATAGAGATGATCAGATGTAGTCAATGATTCATCTAAGTTGTCGGACCCACACGGGATACAGGACCAGCTAAGATGTCAGACCCACACCGGATACAAGACCAGCTATTCTAGAGTAATATAGATGATCAGATATAGTCACTGATTCTTCTATGCTATCGGACCCGCACATGATACAGGACTAGGTAAGCTGTCGGACCCACACAGGATACATGAAAATCTATTCTATCAGACCCATACAGGATACAGGAACAGAAGTCAAGATTTTCTGACACATGGAGGATCCCGGTACAGTAGTCATCATTGTTGAACCCACGGAGGATTCCAGTTTAGTAGTCATCGCAGTCACAGCCAGCCCTAGGGTTCCTGCACACATCACGCTCGATTCCGGGAGAGTCCGATCCTCAATCCAAATGTTGATAAATCAGCTATCATAAAGTCCTTAGTAGATGTATCTCGTAGTTACGTCTCGTTATAATGAACCCAACTCGATATACAACACGTCAATCGAACACCCGGTCTGAGATTTTTTGGAATTTCGGTTCTAGGGGCCCGGTTGGATTTATGCTCGACCCAAACCCATCCATTTTCCAAACTCGTCCAAAACTCACTTAGAGTATCCCAAAATAATTTTCTCACTCCATTAATTCCATCGCAGTAGGCATTATGACAATTGGACACCCATAGTCCTAGATGCTGGCTAAAAGGTGTAAACGACCATAGCAGGTCCAGGTCTGGTCCGACCCAGTCGGGCTGACCCAACCCGACCCGGTTTGAGCCGGGTTATGACCCAGACCTCGGGTCTGACCTGGAATGAGAAAGCGTCCCGAGCTAAGGGGATGGACTAGCCTGAAGAAATGGCCCATCCCGACAGGCGGCCCGACCTTGGGCGGCCCGGCAGAGGGCAGCCTGGACAAAGGCTGCTCAACCGTGGGCGGCCCAACCAAGGGCCGCCCAACTATGGAGGCATGGCCAGCCACGCGAGAGAAGGGGAGTCATGCCCCTCGCGGTTCATGAGACAAAACTGGCGCACTGCGTCAGTTCAGGAGCTGTGGGACCCGGCTGGTTCCGCCCGACTAGATCAATGGCTGCCGGCCCGGCTGGACACCACCATGTCGCGAAAACATCACATTCCTTCAACCCTCTGTATGGAACTACAGTGTTGTGCCACCTCCATCATTTCCCGACTTGGCCACGACTTTCGACTCCACCACACTGTGCGATGGCACCTCACTCCTTCGTATGTCGCGGCCCACCTGGGCACTGTTCCTCTTCGGTGTGGCACGACGGCGCCGCACCCCTTTGCAGCGGCCTTCCCTTTTCAAGGTTCTGCATCTTTGGCATGTCGTGATGTGATGGCGTGGGACCTCCTTCGTTCACCGCGATTATTCTCCGGCGTGATGTGATGGCATCGTGCCCATCTGGCTCCGCCTCCGACGTCAACCAAAAAAGGTTCAACGGAGGGACATCAAGTCTTGTTTGTTCGGCCCACACCCTCCACGTTAGGTGATAACAATTTGGCCACCATAAATCCAAAAATAAATGTCGAATAATGAGGGTATAATTCATATATTAAAATAATCAAATCTCCCTACATTGAGTTCAGTGATGTTGTTGGAGTTGCGGAAAAGCGGCGTCATTCCGTTAATGTCGGAGGTGGATGGTGGTGATGTCATTGCTGGTGACTTTCTTCATGGTCGACATCTTCTACTTTGAAATTGAGGAAGAGGAAAGAAGATGGTCATTCTTTGTGGGAATCTCCTCACATTCTTTCCCCAGTTGAAGAAGGATGAAGACGATCTAGTTCCTCGTGTTCTTCGCTGGAGAGGGTGATGTCCTCCCAATTCTTCCAAGTTCCACCAAACTAATATTTTCCAACCCAAAATAATAGTTTTGGCTATTATTTTATTCTTGATATGAATTAAAAATAAATCAAATTAATTAAGTTGATTCGCTTAATTAATTGCAATGGAGTTGGAAAATTTAATTGGGGATGGAAGGTGTTGAGGCTCCCCATTTTAATGGGGGTTTAAGGGGATTTAAGGGGATTCGGAGAGGTCGGGTGGGCCCCAAATAATAATCTCCCCAATGGAGGTTATGTGCGGGTTGACCCCAACCCCATAACATCCTCCCAAGGGAGGTTCGGGTGTGGTGGACCCCACCTCCAACCTCCCCTTGGAGGTTTCACCACCCAAATAAATAAATTTAATAATTTATTTTATTCAATTTAATTTTAAACCCCCCAAAAAATATCATTGAAAACCATCAAAACACAAATGAGTTGAAGGACATACTATGAAATCACTAACTCTGCGAGTTGATCGATGTCCTCATATTTCAATTCTGAGCACCGATTCAAAAGTTATAAAACGTCTCTCACATGTGTATTGATCGTACATGAAAAAAATTCTGAAAATTATTAACAGCCATCCTCAACCCATTGTAGTCGAGGTTAGGCTCTTCCTTGGTGAAACACGCCCCAACAAACCCAACAGTTCCCTTGGATTTCTAATCTGAGTTTCCGTTTAAATTTTATGAATTTTACTAGAAAATAATTGTCACTTAATTATTTTATTTGCAGCCAAAAACTAACTTTCTCTGGTGGCCCTTGCCGACCCAAGTTAGTATCTGCTAAAAGAAAGAATACCTTCATGATTTCAATACTGGTCTTGGATTTTTAATCTGAGTTACCGTTTGTGAGTAATAATAATTTGAAAAATAAAATAACTTTACTTAATTATTTTATTTATGGTTATGCCATTTTTGGGTTTTCTCACAGGAGGCCCGCACTGACTAAACTTATGTCATGCCTAGGGTAAAAATGCCATCATGAGCGCAATGATGGCCTCAGATTTCGGATCCAAGTAACTATTTAGTATTTATTCCACTCGTTTAGGAAAACTGCACATGCACGTTAAATTAAGCTTAATAAAACTTCGTTGGATCATTGCTGGGACTCCGGGCCTGAGAATCGTGCACCGTCAGAAACCGCGGACTCGTAAAATATTCGTGTATTTTTTTTAAAAAAAATTCCATTGAATTTCTGGGTCTTTATATTCTCCCCACCTCAGGGATTTACATCCATGTAAGCTACAACACACATAAAGGGAAACAAAGGTAATATTGAGCACGCATCTGAGCCTCCCACTCCCATGTGCTCTCTTAGAGGTTCTCGTGCTGCCAGAAAATGCGCACGAGAGGATTCGACCGTTCACGCAGGACCCACTCCTATCGATCCTCATTCTCTACTGGAACCTCCGTGAATGTCACCGCGTCATCAATTTCCATCTTTCTATTATCGATGATGTGGGATGGGTCATGCACGTATCTCCTCAGCTAAGATACATGGAAGACATCATGCACTGGGTGAAACTGAGGTGGAAGAGCCAAGCAGTAAGCCACATCGCTTACCCTACTAAGGACCTGAATAGGTTGGATAAATCGTGAAGAAAACTTTCCACCTCGACCAAATCTCTGTTGACCTCATCAAAATGAGACCCGTAGAAAGACGTGGTCGCCATACTCTAACTCCAGAGGTCTCCATCTCCTGGATGTAAATGGAAGACCCATCAAAAAGTCAATGGATATCTCATACCTCTTCCACTTTGGGTCCTCTAACGGATGAAACAATCATGTAGGTACCTGATTCTCCGCATTCACTTGCTGACAATTGAGGTATCGAGAGACAAACTCCGCTACTTCCTTCTTCAGACCTTTCCACCAGTGCTGTTGTCGGAGGTCCTGATACATCTTCACCACACATGGTTGTACTGCTAATGGAGATGTGTGGAACTCCCTCAATAATTCCTCCTAAAGTGAAACCGGTACCATGGTACATCCTCTTAAGAGAATGATGTGCTCCACACCTTCATAAAATCCATTAGATGCATGCCATGTGGATATCTGAGCACGTCACCTCTCATAGTCAACGTCCCCATACTGCACCTTTTTAACTCTCTGAATAAGTGGATGAGTGACTCTGAGAGACTATTGAATGGTTTCTCCATCTTTATCCATAGAGGATATCTGCAACGCGGTCAACTACTCCGTCACATCTCCTAGTTTCTGAATGCCTAATCTCCAGATGAATGAATCTGCTACAAAATTCCCCTTCTTTTCTAAAAATGATAGTGGTGATGTAGCTTTGGAGAAGTCTGGCACAAAGGTAAGTCTTACCGACTCATGAGTGATCGACCACACCCTCTTATGCATGATTCCATCATGTGCTTCCTGGGGATTCCTTTTTTCTGACCAAGCAAAACCCATCCCAACATTGTAAATAAACCACAACCCTTTTTATTAATACAGTCAATCTGTGTATGAACTATGGTTGCCCAGTCCATACCCAAACTAACATCACAAGGCCTAGACGTTTCCACCAAGAGGTTCCAACCGAAAATATCCCCTCAAGGGTTTGATCACGTTGTCAGTGTATGTGTGACTATCGAGTATCCTCCCAATGGTATCTACAAAAGTGAGGGTCAATTCAACGGGTTAACCGGAAACTCTAGGTCTAGGATATGATTCGTGGAAGGATATAATGGTTGGTACCTATGTTTATTGATACAACAACAATTAGTAGACATAGACTATACCAAAAATCATTCTTAGAGCCCTTGGGGCACATTACTTGACCGCATGCAGCTACTCTCTTCCCCAGCCCTCCAGCTCTCTGATCCTAGCGGGGACTACAAAGGCGGGTGGTTGCAACATGTCAGAATGTTCACCACCTCACGATGATCACCTAGATGTGCTTCCACGTCTTTTTCCCTACAGATTCACCTGTCTTTAACACTTCCTCTTCCTGAAACATCTCACACGCCCAAGTCTCTGAGATTGTTGCCAGTTCACAACTTCCCACTGCTAAAATTCCCTGGGTGTATCCGCTCAACTGAATAACATTCAACCACAAAGGTTCTCTCTAGTACCCTATCATACGTAATAGTGCATAGTGGGAAAAGTTCTGGCTCGGATGTCCTTAAACAGAACTCGCTCAGAGGTCCATGCTCTAAAGCACTATTCACATCATATTCATCGAGTATCAGGAATGGTCGATACGATTCGATGAATACTCAACTATCGATATGTCGTCCTGCCGAAAGTGCATAATCTCTATCAAACTCCCAACCACCTCCTCAAGCCAGTCCTCAGCTGCATATGGGTTGGGATCACCTCAAAACATGAGGGATATCTGGTGTTGAAAATCATGTATGGCATCAAGCCTACAAGTGTCCTCTACCAGTACTGCCGGTAGTGTCTTCGGACCAACATGCAGTAATATAGTTGGCACACTGCCCGAAGGTACCATCTCCGAAAACGGTCCATGTACCGAAACCTCATCACTATGTGTACCATCCTCAATGTCACTAGCTAAAAAAGATTAGTAGCTAAGATAAACATCTGCTCTACTAGTTTCTCAACTAGGAGGAAAACTCCAGTAATCACCTCCATCCTGTCCTCTGCTGCATGAGAATCTGTCTCGCCTTGAAACCCCAGAGGACTCTGCCGCTGGAACTCATAAAACATACTCAGTCGTAGTGCACCGTCCTCCAGTGCGGTTGGGGGTATCTTCTTCCCTACAAGTGGTGGTGCTACTGGTACACCACCCAATGGTGCCAAAAAAGAAAGAGGGCCCAAAACTGGAGCCTTGTTGCTCGGTGGGCCGTCATCGTGTACTCTGTCAGAAACCCTAGCTAGTTGTTGATGTAGTGGAATCCAGATAAGGAAGAGGTGTGCCACGGTAAATAATTTATAACTAGTGAGATGACTCAAAGAGTTCACAGAGAATACTCATGAAAACACTCTCGTAATTTGTGTTTTCGTGCACTGAGTAAGAAATCAGAAGTCAGGGTCCTGGTGTATTGATACGTCGGCTACCGCACAAACACTGGACTCCCTAGACTAAAAACCACAATCAATACTCTTAACACTATTGAATCACAAAAAATAAATATCTGTGTCCTATGATCTACAGTAGAAACGAATCTACATTCATACCAATTTGTCACGACCCGTCCTCGAGGCCCGTGCTGTGGCTACACCAAGCCCACCTTCCATAGTCCAGGGGCTGGTGTCTAGCACAAAAGAATAAACTCCATAAAAATGGGAAGTCATTGGCATTAGAAATTGTTTACAGACACAACTAGAGAACAAGAGGAAGAAATCACTATGTAAAAACTATACAACAAGTGTTCTTGATGTAAAGGGGCCAGAAATAAAATCCCAACAATAATGTACAAGGAAAGGACAAACAGGTACAACTAAAAAGAGAACCAGATGGAAGATGTCTAGCAGCTCCTTGATCATTCACCACAGATCTTACCTGAAGGGTAGGTACAGATAGCTTCTTCATTGCTCCATGTCCGTCTGTCTACTCCGGGTAGGGACTCGTCGCGAGGTCCACCTCCAGGTATCGTCTAGTCCTTGTACACTCCACCTCGGTCAGCGATGTCTGACGTCTGCATCCAGCACAACGAGGTGTGGCCATAGCCTATGCAGGGGTGAGTATAAAGATACTCAGTAGGGACCCCGAGACCCTCAAGGTATCACAAAATCCAATAAGGATAAACCAAAATGTAATATACAATCACAAGGTATCAACCAACCATACCAAGGTATAATCCCATACATATACCTAAGTTACCAGTGACAGTCCAGCTCCAATTCTCGTGCCCAAGCACAACCCATCCCACAAATGAAGTAAAGTCCATCATCTCAATGATATTGGCTGAGAGTCAAGACTTAGCTCACACTGGTATTCATCTTTGTAGAGTGATAGAGATGATCAGATGTAGTCAATGATCTATATAAGATGTCAGACCCACACAGGATACAGGACCAGCTAAGCTGTCCGACCCACACAGGATACAGGAACAACTATTCTAGAGTGATATAGATTATCAGATATAGTTACTGATTCATCTAACATGTTGGACCCACACAGGATACAGGACCAGCTAAGCTGTCTGACCCACACAGGATATAGGACCAGCTATTCTGTCGGACCCACACTGAATACAGGAATAGAAGTCAGGACTGTCAGACCCATAGATTACCCCAGTATAGTATTCATCACTGCCGAGCCCAAGAAGGATTCGGTTTCCGTAGTCATCGCAGTTCCAGCCAGCCCTAGGGTTCCCACACACAGCACACTCGATTTTGGGAGAGTCCTCTCCTTGAGCCAGGTTTAGATACATCAATTATCACAAAGTCCTTATTTGTTGTATCTCGTAGTTAATTCTCATCATAAGTAACCCAACGCTATAGACGTCACGTTAATCGGACTCCCGGATTGAGAGTTATTGGAATTTCCATTCCTAGGGCCCGGTTGAATTTACGCTCGATCCAAACAAAGAAATTTTCCAAACTTGTCCAAAACTCACATAGAGTATCCCAAAATAATCGTCTCGCTCCAATAATTCCATCGTTGTAGGCGGTATGACAATCAAACACCCGTAGCACTAGATGCATGCTAAAAGGTGTAAACGACAATAGTGGGTACGGGTTCAGTCCGACCCAGTCGAACTGACCCACCCTGACCCGGTCTGAGCCGGGTTCTGACCCGGACCGCGGGTCCGACCCTGACTGAGGAAGTGTCTAGAGCTAAGGGGACGACCTGACCCGAAAAAATGGCTCGGCCTGAAGGCGGACGACCGTGGGTGTCCCAGCTCATAGCGACTTGGCCGTCCACGTGAGGGAGGGGGGTGCCGCGCCCCTCTCGGTTTTTCAGACAGAACCGGCACATTGCACTGGTTCTGGAGTTGTGGGACACGGTTGGTCCTGCTCGACCAGCTCCACGGCGGCCGGCCCGGCCGCCCGCCCCTATGGCACGACGACACCTTAGTCCTCCAACCCTCTGCGCGGTGCGACGGTGCCACACAACCTCTGTCGAGGACCGACCTGGCCGTAGCCTTCGACTCCACTGCGCTGCGCAATGGCGCCACGCGCCTACGTCCGCCGCGGCCCAAACATCCATGGTTCGTCTTCGGTACAGCGTGACGGCACCGCACCCCTTTGTCGCGGCCCACTCTCGTCGCAGTTCCACATCTCCAGTGTGACACAATGCGGCGGCGTGGTGCCTCCTTCGTTTGTCACAGTTCTTCTCTGTCATGGTGTGATGGCACCGTGCCCTTCCGGCTCCGCCTCCGACGTCAACCAACAAAGATTCGATGGAGGGACGTCTGGTCATGTTTGTTCGGCCCACGCCCTATGGATTAGGTGATAAAAATTTGGCCTCCACAAATCCAAAAATAAACATCGATGAACGGGGGTATAATTCATAAATTACAATAATCAAATCCCCTACCTCAAGTTGGGTGATGATGACGGAGTCGCAGAAAAGAAGCTGTGTTCCGTCAATGTCGGAGGTGGAAGGAGGTGACGTCGTCGTTGCTGACATTCTTCGTGGCGGCGTCTTCTGCTTCGACGTGGAGGAAGAGGAAAGTATATGGGAGATCCTCGTGGGCGTCTCCTCACTTTCTTGCCCAGGTTGAAGAAGGAAGAAGATGATCAATTTCCTCGTGTTCTTCACTGGAGTGGGTGGTTTCCTCCCAATTCTTCCATGTTCCACCAATCTAATATGTTCCAACCCAAAATAATAGCTTTGGATATTATTTTATTCTTGATATTAATTCAAAATAAATCAAATTAATTAAGTTGATTCAGTTAATTAATTTCAATTGAGTTTCCACATTTAATTTGGGATGGAAGGAGTAGAGACTCCCCACTTTAATGGGGGTTTAAGGGGATTTAAGGGGAGTTAGAGAGGTTGGGTGGGCCACACCAAATAATCCTCCCAAGGGAGGTTATGTGAGGGTGGGCCCCACCACCATAAAATCCTCCCAAGGGAGGCTAGGGAGTGGTGGCCCCCACCTTCAACCTCCCCTAGTAGGTTTTAACCACCCAAATAAAATAATGTTAATACATTATTTCATTCAATTTAATTTTAAACCCCCGAAAAACAATCTTTGAAACCTGTCAGAACGCAAACTGTGGTGAAGGCCTTACTAAGCAATCACTGACACTGTGAGTTCATAGGTGACATCAAATTTTAATTCCGAGCACCGGTTCAAAAGTTATAAAACTTCGCTCGCACGTTTACTAATCATACCCGAAAATTATTTAGAAAATTATTACCAGCCATCCTCGACCCACTACAGTCGAGGTTAGGCTCTGCCTAGGTGAAAAACGCTCCAAATAACCCAACGGTACCCTCGTATTTCGAATCTGAGTTACCGTTTAAATGTTATTAATTTTACAATAAAATAATTGTCACTTAATTATTTTATTTGTGGCCAAAAACTAACTTTTTCTGGTGGCCTTCACCGACAAAAGATTGTATATGCTAAAAGAATGCCTACCCTCACGAGTTTAGTGGTGGTCTTAGATTTTTAATTTGAGTTACCGTTTGTGAGTTATAATCATTTAAAAAATAAAATAACTTTATTTAATTATTTTTTTTACAGTTATGCCTTTTTTGGGTCTTCTCACAGGAGGCCCGCACCAACTAATCATAAGTCACGCCAAGGGTAAACCCATCATACTGAGCGTAATAGTGGCCTCAGATTTCTTATCTAAGTAACCATTTATGTGTTACTCAAATTTTTTAGGAAACCTTCATATACCCGTTAAATTAAGCTTAACAAAACTTCAACGGATCATTACGGTAACTCCGTACCTCAAAATCACGCACCTTCATAAACCGAGGGCTCGTGAAATTGCTGTGTGTTTTAAAAAAAATTACATGGAATTTTCAGGTCATTACATTGACATTTTATTTTATATTTGTTTTATATATGGCTTTAAATATAGGTAATCCTATATTAAATAATAATATCCTTTATGGTTGAAAAGCTAATGTGATATATTTCTAATAATATTATGGGGAAATATTCATGCATAATATACATCAATACATTGATAAAATAAATAATAATGAACTAAATAAGGAATAAATGATTGAGATTATATTTTTTTTGTCAATGAAATGTATCCAATACAAATAATTTTATTTTATTAAAGGATAAATATAACAATAATGATGTCAGGGGATATCCAAGAAAATATAATGATATAGATTACACTATAAAATTTTAACAAATTTTTTGTTATATTTAAGGAGTAGTAATAAAATCATGTCTCTAATTTAGAGAATTATAATGTAATGACTAATTTAAGAACCAATGTGTATATGATAATTTGATTATATAATAAATCATCCATGATGTGTATCACAAATTCATTATTGATTTTATTTTAGGAAAATGACATTAAAGAACTCATAGATATCTTTTTCATAATCAAATTTAAAAATAGGTTCAATGAATAATGAAATAATGACATACTTAGAGAACTCATCGATGAAGTAGAACAACATATAGAAATGTAAAAGGATAGAAAAAAGTATTTAATTTGTGTCAATCCTAAACATGAAAATAGGTTTAAATATGGAATAAAATCATGTTTATGGATTCTTAACATGTATTCAAATATTCTTCACAATTATTTTTTCATTCAATAAATATAATTATTATAATATATTGTGAATTTAAAAATGGAATATTGGGGTTTTTAATGATAAGATATTTTCTATTTATGAAACAATGTATTATAATGATGCATAATTAAAGAATTGATGTATTTTTTATTGCAATGTTTGGACATGGTTTTATGCACCATCTATTATAAAAACACAGAACTATTAACTGACCAAAAATATCACTTTTCTTTAAAATACCTTCTATGTTCCTCAATAATTTATTTATAGAGTGTTATAGTGATGTTAATAAATTTTTTAGATATACAAATTATTAATATCGACTTCCAAATTTTCTTTTCGTTTTATAAATGTTATTCATAAATGAGTTATATTATACATATACATATATATATATATTGTTTTTTCAATAAAATAGTAATTTTTATCTTACATGGGATTCCCATGATTTTTCATGGTATTAAAATTATCAATAATTATGGTTTCATTACTATAATTATTACAATAAAATAATTGTTATTATTATAAGGATTGTCCCTTAAATAATACATAAGCTTGAATTATGTTAATAATTAATATTGGGTATCTTTTCGGATTTAGTGTCTTGTATAATTAGGCCGTAAATATTATATTACATCTCAAATATTACAATTTAGTCACTACTACTTCGTATCCATTTTTTTCAGAAAATAAAAACTCTTGAAAAAAAGAGTCATGTCTAGTTCCATATTTTAGACCGCATGACTTTTCCACGATCCCATCCTTAAACCTATTCATCTTTATGTCATTTAAAAAAAAATACAATCAAACTTGGGATGAGCATAAAAAGCATAATAATTATTATAAATTAAATAATGAAAAATTAGTGCATCTATACATTCAATTCAATGAAATCATACTTTTAAGTCATTAACATACCACACAAGATTATAAGATTTCCTAATAACAAATGGAAATCATCAATCATAAAGGTACCTTGTGGAATCCATAACGTACTTATTTTTTTGCTTTCCCAGCTATGTAGGGAGTTACATTTGGAATACCCATCATATTATATTCCCTATATCACATAGGAGAATCATTTACGTTTACCTATGTCACATTAATCAACTAATTAGAGAGCTATCTCAGGCTCACCAGCCCTAGGTTTATCACAAAACCACCCTTATAAATAAACAACGCCCAAGAACTATAACATTTTTTAACACATAAATGAAAGATATCATTTCAACATTTCAATCACAATATATTATTTAAATATGTTAACATAACCAATCCATTATCAAAAACATTTTCAATACCAAAATATGTAAAATAAAATATGTTATTTATTTTCATTTTAAAATAATTATGACTATTAGTGGAATCCAAAAAAAAAATAATGCTTGTGCCGGTGGAATGTTTTTTGTCACCCCATTCGTTAAAAAGAAACATTCCCTTTGTCTTTTATTAAAACGCTATGTAGATAAAAAATTCCCTTTGAATAAAATTAAATTTCAATGGGGTTACTACACCGTATAAAATAAAGTTTTTTATAAATAAAAAAATGAATCAATGAAAAGGGATAGAGATGAATTACCTTACCTTATTTCCCCTAGACTCGTCTGTTCTTTATTCTCCTGAATAATAAACTAAAGTTAATTTCTACTTAAGTAAGAACATTTTTAAATTTTTTTATTGTAACACCCAAGAATGATAAAGGGTTAAATGACTAAATGATATGAATCATGTGAACAGATTGAACCTTCTTTTTTAGTATAATACAAGATTAGAACTCCACAGTTAAGCGTGTCTGGCCTGGAGTAGTGATTATGATGGGTGACCATCTGGGATGTTTCCCAGGGTATGTGTGAGTGAGGACAAAGCACACTAGAAAGGACATGTTTTGGCCTATGGGGATAGTCATTAGTCAAATGACATTTTTAAGCCTGTGGGTGGGACCCACAGTGGGACACCATGTCTCCGAGGCAACTGGTGCCAGGACCTGACGACTATGTTAATTCGGGTGTCTGGGCTGTCACTGGGACCAAGTTGTCAAATTTGGTATCAGAGGAGGAACCCGACCTTATGTGTGGTGCACTGCCTAGGTTGAGATGTAGGGCTCACAACGAGGAAGTAGGGCTCTAGGGGGGGGGGGGATTGTAACACTCCAGAATGATAAGAGATTAAAGGACTAAATGACATGACTCATGTCAGCAAGATGCACCTTCCTTTTCGAGAGACTACCTAGTTAGAACTCCACAGTTAAGTGTTTTTGGCCTTGAGTGGTGATGTAGATTGGGATACCTCCTAGAAAATTTTCCATCGTATGAGTGAGTGAGGACAAAGCACACTGGAAAGTAAATGTGTTGGCCTGTGGGGACTGTCATTAATCAGATGACCCGTTCGGGCATGTGGGTGGGCCCCTTTGCGGGGACGACGTGTCTGCGGGGAAACTAGTGGTACCTGGTGGGCTAGGACTCAACGACCATGTATTTTGGCCACATTACTTGTACTTTATTTTTTTATTTGTACTTTTCAATTGGGCATGTATTCTAGACCCTTTACTTTATGTATACACCATGTTTACTATATAGTTTACTTGTGCTTATATCTTTTTGTGTGCTTGGTTTGTGTGAGTTTAAAGGATATAATGGAAATTCATTCATATTTTAGGGAATTATCTTTTCTTTTCTAGTCTCTAGCCCTTGGCCTATGGAAGGAGGGCATGGGTTAGTCACGGAACGGGCCCTGGGGGACGGGTCGTGACAAAGTGGAATCAAAAGTTTTCGGTTCAACTGATGAACTATGACTCTGATATTTTCAGTGAAGAAATAGTGTTATGTTATATGAGTTTGGTTTTCTGTTCGGGGAGTTTAGTGTTGGTGTCGTAGCGGACGTATCCATACACCAGGACTAAGAATTTTGATTTCCAACTCAGCGCACGAAAACACTGATTGCATGTTTTTCTAAATGTTTTTCTTTTGAATTCATTGGAATCATCTAACCAGGTATAACTTAATGACTGTGGCACACATTTTACTTATAAGGATGATTCCACATAGATATCCACCCAGGTTTCCGGAGAGGGTATGCAATGATAGCCCACCGAGCGATGAGGCCTCTGTGTAGGTCCCTCATACGTCGTTACCACCTTCGGGTGGGGTACCAGCAGCACCACCACCCATTGGGTAGTTGTTACCACCATCTCCACCAATATAGGATGCACGAAAACTGATCACATTGCACGAGTTCCAGTAGCATAGAACTCTGAGGATTCAAGGTGAGATAGATTCATAGGCAGCTGAGGACTGGCTGGAGGTTATGGGTAGAGGTTTTCACCTAGTTGAGACACCGGTAGAGGAGGTGGTGATCTTAGCTTCTAGTATTTTCAAGTAAATGACAATGACGATATTCCAAATGATATTGAGGCTTTGATAAATTGAATTTTTCCCAAGATGGTACCTTTGAGTAGTGTTCCAGCTATATCACTGCCGGTTGGTTAGCAGTTACTACCAGCAGTACCGGTAGAGGACACATATTGGCTTAGAGCCTTACACATGTTTCAGCATCAGATACCCCTTAGATTTCGAGGTGATGCTTACTTGAAGACAGCTAAATACAGGCTTGAGGATGTGGTTGAGAGTTCTATAGAGATTCTACGGCTTCAGTAGGATGACATGTCAATAGTAGAGTATTCGTTGAGGAGTTCCGACCATTCCCAGTACTCGATAAATATGATACGATCAGTGCTTCATGGTTTGGAATTCTGAGCGAGGTGTATTTAGGGACATCCAAGACAACACTATTACTCAGTACATTCTTACCTATGCTAGGGTGATAGATAGAACCATTGTGGTTGAATGTCCTTTGGTTGATCAGATAAAACTAGTGAATGTCAGTAGTGGAAAAACAGGAAACTGGCGCCAGTCTCAGAGACATGGGTGTGTAAAATATTTCTGGATGAGAATGTAATAGGGGTTGAAAAATCTGCAGGGCTACAGATGTGGGAGTGGAGCTAAGAGATCAGTATGAGGTGGTGTACTTTTTGACATGTTACAACTACCACCTCAATGTTTTCCCCACCAGGACCATGGATCTGGAGGACTGGGGAAGGGAGTAGCTGCATGGGGTCAAAGAGAGTACCCCAAGGGATCCAAGAATAGTTAGAGGCATAGTCTATGTCTACTACTTGTTGTTCTATTAATAGACATAGAAAATAATCCTTTCGTCATACCACAGATCTTATTCAAGACCAAGAGTTTCTGGTTAATCCATTGACTTGACCCTCACTTCTGGAGATACCTTTCATACGACACTCAATAATCACATTTACAAAAAATTTATGATATGACCCTTGAGGAGAGTGTTTTGGTTTCAACTTCTTAGTGACAGTGTTAAGGGCTTACGACGCTAGTTTGGTTATGACTGGACATCCACAGTTCATAATCTGATTGAATGTATAAGGAAAATTAGTTGTGGTTTATCTACAACGTCGTGATGGGGTTGTCTTTAGTCAAGGAAAAAGGCATCCCAGGTGTCATAGGATAAACTCCTTTGTTAGAGAGTGTGTCTGATCACTCGTGAGTCATCTATCCATACCCTTGTGGCAGTTGAAGTTTTGAGATTTCAGTTCCCATGAAGAGTGGCTAGTGTTCATCCTGAACTATGACTTTCAGATAGTCTATACACCTAGGAAGGGGAACGCGGTAGAAGACGCACTCCGTAGGAGGTCTGGTATATAGCTACTGAGTGAGGCTTCAGAGTTTCTAGTCATGCTAAAGATATCCTTAGTGGATAGATATGAAGCTTATTACCTCCAGTCTATGACTGTCACTCCCCCACTCCTTCAGCGAGTAAGGGAGGTGCATCTTGGGTACAATGAATGTGAGGCTCAGCGTGCTCAGATATCCATAAGACATGCACCTTATGGATTTTCATAATTTGGGGAGCACTCCATCCACAACAGAGGACGTACTATGGTACCTGTGGCACTACGTTAGGAAGCCATGAGGGAGTTCCATACGACCCCTCTATCAGTATATCCAGGAGTGGAGAAAGATGTACCAAGAACTTCAGTGTCAGCACTGGAGGAAAGGGATGAAGAAAGTTGTGGTAGAGTTTTTTATCATTATGTCTCACTTGTGAGCAAGTGAAGACAACACAGAGTGTTCATAAGTCTCATGACAACAAGATACAATGACCCTTGGAGTTACAGGAGTGGGACCACGTATTCTTGTGATTCTCTCCTCGACGGCGACTATAGATATTTGTCTGAGGTGGAATGTTATCACCTAGGTTTATCTAACCATTTATGATAAATTGGAGGATTGGAGAGATGGACTTAGACGATGGGGTGGAATTTATAGAGGTTCCAGTAGAGATTGAGGATCGCTGGGAACTAGACCTTCATCGGAGGTCGATACATCTGGTGTGAATTCTCTCGCATCACGAGAACCTACAGGTTAGCACATGGGAATGGGATGCTCAGATTCGTGCTCAGTACCCCCCCCCCCCCCCCCATTTGTTTCCTTAGTCTATATTGTGGATTTTAGGGATGTAAATCTATATGGTGGGGTGAATGTAATGTCCCATAATTTCTGTACAATTTTTTTGATCCTGTGTGGATCAGTGGGGTGGTTAGTACCTATAGATCATGTGTGGGTCAAACACGTATGGTCAGAAGTAGTTCCTCTTGACAGAATGAGATGATTTAGCATTGCGACTAATCATTTGTACTTATTTACTTCATTGAAAACCTAGTTTGAGCTGCGACTCAATTTGAACTAAGTATTTCACCTCTTTGGTACTTTTATCTTCATGGTGTTACCTATATGGTACTTTTAATTTTGTGGTCTTACCTTTGTGAAATTATCCCGTCATGTATGAGACGGGTATATCATGAAAACATAGGTATATGTATGAGAATATATATAAGTAGGGTTGATGTCTTGCATTTTGGTTTATCCTTTGTGGATTTTGAGTTACCTTCATGTGTATCGGGGTCCCAACTGAGTATTGTTATACTCACCCCTGTATAGAATTCACCCACACCTTACCGTGTCATGTTCAGACAATGGACAATGCTGATCGAGGACGAGGGTACCAGGACTAGAGACTTATCAAAGATGGACATTAGACGAGGCGTACCACAGAGACGATAGTTCGAGAGCTGTACCTACCCTTCAGGTAGGTTCCTTGGCAGGTGTTCACAAGAGTTGTTTCCAGTTTTACTTCTACATTCCATTTTTACACTTAATTTTCAGTGGGGATTGTATTTTGGCCCCATTACATTCTTTATAAAACATTTTTACAGTATAGTTTACATTGTTCTTGTATCATGATGAGTGGTTGGTTTGTGTGAGTTTACATGTTATGAAGGCAATGCCTTCACATTTTATAGAATACACCCTACGGTGCTAGTCCCCAGCCCCTGGCCTATGGAAGGAGGGAATGTGGGTGTCATGACAAGACCCCTGGGGGACGGGTCCTGACAAAGTGGTATCAGAGGAGTTCGGTTATACCGTTGAACTAGGACTCTGATCTTTCCTCTTAAGTAATAGTGATAAGTTTTATGGTTGTGGTTTTCAGTTCGGGGATTCATGTGTTGTTATGACAACCGGCGTATCCATACACCATGACCCTAGATTCGAATTTCCAACTCAGCACACAAAAACACTCATTGGGTGTGTTTTTGAAAAGTAATTATTTTGAATTCTTTGGTGTCGGCTAACTAGGTATAGGATAATGACTGTGGTGAACCTGTTCCTTATTAGGATTCCACCACATAGACAACCACCTAGGTATCCTAAGAGAGTATGCAATGACATCCCACCGAGATATGAGGCCTCGATGCAGGGCCCTCTTATGATGTTAGCACCTTTGAGTGGTGTACCGGTTGCACCACCACTCGTTTCATATTTTTTTACTACCTGATCCACTAGTTGAGGATGCATGTCGACTGAGCATGTTGCACGAGTTCCAGTGGAAGAGGCCACCGAGGTTTCGAGGAGAGACAGATTCCCAGGTAGCTGAGGACTAGTTGGAGGCTGCGACTAGTGTTTTTTGCCTAGTTAAGACAATGGATGAGAAGATAGTGATCATAGCTTCTAGTATTTTCTAGTATATGACCATGATGATTGTCTACTGGATAATGATGCGTTGTTACATGATTGTTACCCGAGATGGTACCTTCAGGTAGTGTGCCAGCTAAATCATTTCCCACTGATCATCAGTTACAACGGGTGGTACCGGTAGAGGACACATGTAGGCTTAGTGCCTTACACGTGTTTGAGCATCAGATACCCCTCATGTTCTGAGGCCTCCCCAACTCGCACAAGGCTACGGAATGACATGAAGAGGGAGTTGATAGTTCCCTAGAGCTTCTATAGATTTTTAAGAATGATATTTCGATTGCAGAGTATTCATCAAGGCATACTAACCATTCCCGGTACTCGATGAATACGATACGATCAGTGCTTCAGGGCTCGAACATCTGAGTGAAGTGTCTTTAAGGGAATCTAAGATGACTCTATTCCTCTATGAATTACTATCTATGTTGGGGTGCTAGACAAAACCTTTTTTGTTGAATGTTGTTTGGCTGAGCGGATACAACCAGTAAGTGCTAGTAGTTGGAAAATAGGAAACCGGCACCAGTCTCAGAAAAAATTGGTGTGTAAAACATTTTGGGAAGAGGATGTGATTGGTATAGACAAATATACAGGGCTGTAGATGTTGGAGTGAATCTATGAGAGAAGCATGAGGGGGTTTACTTTTCTACATTTTACAAGTACCACCTCAATTTGGTCCACACCAGGCACAGGGAACTAGAGTACAGGGGAAGAGAGTAGCTACATGCGGTCATGGAGTGTGACCCAAGACCTCTAATAATGGTTAGAGGTACGATTAGTGTCTACCAATAGCTTCCGTATTAATAAACATATAATCTATTCATTCATTCTCACCACAAATCTTTTTTGAGACCTAGAGTTTGTAGTTAAGTCGTTGACTTGACACTCATGTCTGAAGACACATTTGGGAGGAGACATTATAATCACACTTATGCCAACTGTGTGATCTATGTGTTGTGGTGATTGTTTCGGTTGGAACCTCTTGGTGAAAGCATCAAGGCCCTACGAAGTTAGTTTGGGTATGAGTGGACATCCACAGTTCATACTCATATTGACTATATTAGTAAACAAGGTTTTGGTTTATCTACAATAATGGGATGTGGTTTTCCTTAGTTGATGAAAAAGGAAACCCAAGAATCACAACATAAACTCCTACATAGGTGTGTGTGGCCAATCACTCATGAGTCAGCCATCCATTCCCTCATAGCTGCACGAGTTTTGGGTTTTCAATTTCCAGCAGGAGTGGCTAGAGTTCCTCCAGGACTATTACATTGAGATAGCCTATACACCTGGGATGGGGAACATGGTAGTAGAGCAATCAGTAGAAGGTCTGGTCTACAGTTTCTATGTGAGGAGTTAGAGTGGCTAGACATGCTACAGATATCCTTCATTGATAAATTTAAAGATTATTACCTCCAATCTATGACTCTCACTCCCCACTCCTTCAGTGAGCCAGGGAGGCGTAGGTTGGGGACCTTGAATGTGAGGGTCAATGTGCTCAGATATCCATAGGACATGCACCTGATAAATTTTATGATGGTGGGGAGCACGTCATGCTCGTTATAGGACATACTTTGGTACCAGTGGCACTACGGTAGGAAGTGTTGATGGAGTTCCATACGTCCCCTCTAGCGGTACATTCAGGAGTGACAGAAGATGTACCAATACCTTCTGCATCAGCACTAGTGGCTAGAGATGAAGAATGTAGTGGCAGGGTTTGTATCATGATGTCTCGCTTATCAACAAGTGAATAATGCACAGAGTTGGAAGAAGTCTTATGCCGATAGGATATGGATACCCTAGGTGTTCTTGAAGGGGGACCATTTATTCTTTTGAGTCTCTCTTTGATGGGTACTATGGATATTTGAATGAGTTTTCATGTTATCATTGATGTTTATCTGACCATTTCTGATACATCGGAGGATTGGTGAGCATGAAATAGACGATGGGGAGACATTTACGAAGGATCCACTAGAGATTGATGATAGATAAGAATTGGTCCTTTAGGGGCTGTCGATACCTCTAGTGCACATTCACTGACAGCATGAGAACCTCCAGGAGATCACATTGGAATGAGAGGCACAAATCCGTGCTCAGTACCCCCATTTGTTTCATTAGTCTATGTTTTGGATTTCGAGGATGTAATTCCTGATGTTGTGGATAATTTAATGTCCCAAAAATTATGTATAATTTTTTTTATTATTTGGAATTATTTCGTGACCCCGAAATCAGTCGGTGCACAATTCTGAGGCCCAAAGGGCCCGGAATGATCTTTTGAATTTTTGTTAAGATTTAATTAGCACACATAAGAAGTTTTCTTGAAAACGTGGAATAAATATAAAATGGTTAATCGGATCAAAAATCTGAGGGCACCGTTGCAATTAGGATGGTGGTTTTACCCTATGTGCGACTTAATTTTACTCGGCGCGGGCCTCCTATGGAAAAACCCAAAAATGAAATAACAGTAAATAAAATAATTTAATAATGTTTTTTTATTTTTCAAATTCTTATAAATAAAAAAAAGGTCACTCTGATTAAAAATATGAGTCCACTGATGAACTCATGAGGGTATGATTTCTTTAGGGAGATACTAACATTGGCTGGCACAAGCCACCAGTGAAAGTTATTTTTTGTCCATAAATAAAATAATTAAATGTAAATTATTTTATTGTAAATTACATAACTTTTAAACGGTAACTTAGATTGGAAATCTGATAGTACCATTGGGTTCTTTGGGACTTGTTTCACTTGGGAAGAGCCTAACCTGGACTGGTGCGGGTCAAGGGTGACTATTAATAATTTTCAGAACTTTTTTCAAGTACGTTATTTAAACGCATGAGCGGTGTTTTGAAAATTTTGAACCGGTTCATAGAATTGAAATCTGAGGACACCATTGAACTCAAAACACCGATTTTCACTTAAAGAGACCATCACATCGACTGCAGTAGGTTGAGGGTAGGAGTTTTTTTTTCAGATTTTCATGGGAGGATTGGAAAAATAATAAAATTAAATAATTTCTGTTTATTTTATTTTTAAAACCTCCAATTTTAATCATAAATGTGGGGACCACAAAAGGGTGGTAGAGAATTTAATGCTAGGAATTAAATACCTAGTTAATAAAAATGTGTAACCACATTTCTCTTTAGTTAATAAGATACATTAATCTTGGATTAATAAGCCTACTTGTTAATGAAGAGTTATTTATTAACCCTTCGTGTGGGTGGTACTCCCATTGGTGAAATGGAGAGGAGGACTAGGATGGGGAATCATCCAATGAAGAACCACCCTCAATGAAGAATGAGGGAGATGCACGAGCCCGGATCGAAAACGTGTTGCGGGAGCGACGGACGTCTGTGTCCCCTTCAATTACCTCATCTTTCTCCACGAGGCATCTCTAACGAACAATTGAGGTAGGGGATTTAATTTGAAATATGATTGAATTTATTTGATAAATCATCATATTATGGATTCACAATGATGGTGGCCAAACTAACATCACCATCATCCCGCACATATACCTTGCCCATTTATCTATTGTTATTCGAACATTCTTCATGCATTCAACAACACCAAATATTTAACACCATTGAAAACACAATGTTTTTTTGAGCACGATGTATGGAGGCAGATCCGTTGACCTGAGGATGGATAATATGTGTTCGTTATGTTTTTTGGGCTTAGTACGGAGATGCAGGGAACCACGGAAGTGGAGGGAGGCCGCCCCGCAAACCGGCCGCGTAGAGGTTGGGTCGTGCGCGTCCGTGCTACCTGATGAGGAGGAGGCCGCCACCCATCGGCCTCGATAGAGTAGGTTCACGGTTGGCATGTCGGCCGACCACGTGGTGGAGCGGCAGCACGCGTCCGCACCGCTACTGCAGCAGGATGGCACGGCCTCTAGGCCGAGGTGGAGGCCAAAGGGTGGCCGACACCCGGTAGGTCGTAGTGGACAACAGCATCATCACGTCGCTGAGAGAATGATGACCATTCAACGTACCGACCAACCGTGGTGCATCAAGTAAGAGTCGCTCCCATGGGTCCCCCTTCCAAAAACTGAATAGCCCTTTGGCCATTTGGGTGACCTTCGAGGCTCCTCCTTCCTAGGCGTCGGCTAGGGCATAACCGGACATGACTTTCCACCTGACCGTGGGCCATGCCCCCAAGCCAGGACAACTAAGGTCTATCCCTATCGGGCACGACCTAGGTTGGTCGGGGTTAACCCATACTGGGTCGGGTTGTCCCAAGGTCATTTGGACCCAGTTTCACCTATGTGACCATATATTGAGAACTGGGTGTCCGTTTGATGAACTGTCTGTGGCACTATAGATCTTTGATTGATAAAGTCCTATTGTTACACCTCAATATTGTTTTGGATAATGTTTGAGAACAACCAGGTTGGATAGACCCAGAATCCAACCAGGCCCTTTGGGCGGAAGCGCTAATAACTAATAGATCGGGCGTCTGATTGACACGACATCTGTTGCGTTGGGTTGCTTATGACATGGGGGTCCATTGGGTTACTCCTTTGTTGAGCTTTATGAAATTCAATGTATGACTGATATCTCGTGGGAAGATTCTATGGAACTCGAGCACACTAGGTGTGAGGTATCCAGTGGCTGCCAGTGAGGTGGAGGTTGGAGACAGATCATGCAGAGTTTAGCACTCAGCAATCCTGTGTGGGTCAGCGCATACCGATCATGTGTGGGTTAGAGATCAATAATCCTATTTGGGTCAGTGAATAATGATCATGTGTGGGTCATATTATGTGTGGGTTAGCACTCAATGATCTTGTGTGGGTCAGTGCATACCGATCCTGTGTGGGTCAGATTCTCTGTGGGTCAGCATGGGTTAGTTACCTATCGACTCTAGGAGGGTAAGAATGTTTGTAGTTAATTATGGGGGTTAGTACCTATCGATCCTATGTGGGTCAAAATCCATATGGTCAGAAGCAGTTCCTCTTGATAGAATGAGATGATTCAGCTTTGCGACTAAGAATCTGTACTTCTATACTTTAATGAAAACCTAGTTTGAGCTGATACTCTATTTGAACAAAGTCTTTTACCTATGTCGTACTTTTTCTTCGTGGTGTTACCTATGTGGAACTTTTACCTTTGTGGTGTTACCTTTGTGATATTATCCCCTAATGTATGAGAAGATTTTATCTTGATAACTTAGGTGTATGTATGGGAAAATAAAAAAGTAGAGATGATTCCTTTCATGGTGTTTTATCCATTTTGGAATTTGAGATATCTTCGGGGGTCTCAGGGTCCCTACTAAGTATTGTTTTACTCACCCATGCTTGGGATTCACCCACACCTTGTTGTGTCTTATACATACAATTGACAATGTTGTCCAAGGCCATGGGTACTAGGACTAGATGCTTCTCGGTGGTGGAAATTAGACGAGGTGTGCCACAGGGACGACCGTTCTAGAGTTGTACCGACCCTTCAGGAAGGATCCATGGCAAGTGTTCACAAGAGTTGTTTCATGTTTTACTTTTACTTTTCAATTTTACTCGTTCTTTTCAGTTGGGATTGTATTGTAGCCCCTTTACTTTCTGTATACACCATGTTTACTATATGTTTTACTTTTTTCTTGTATCATGATGTTTATGGTTTGTGTGAGTTTGTAGGGTATAAAGGCAATGCCTTCCCATTTTAGGGAATACACATTTCGGTGCATGACGCCAACCCCTGGACAACGAAAGACGGGCTTGCAGTAGTCACGGAATGGGAACCGAGGGATGGGTCATGATAATTATTCCTTTTATATTACTTATTAACATGGTAAAAATATTACATAATCATTTAAGATAAGAACAACCTTTTTGTTGATATTTTGTACTGGATTCAAAAATGAACTTCTAATAATTAAAAGTTATCCATGTGGTCAATATTCCATTATATATATAATTATATTCATGATTTATATTTTATATATATCATATATATCGAGTATATATATGTATTTATAATAGTATGTAACATTTGAATATATGAAATGAAATTTACAGTTATTGAAGACAGTAAGTTGTACATACGCATGCACGCCACTTTCTGTTCTATTTCACATTTAATGGAATGAAAACATAATAATACATAGATATATTATAATTCTAGAATAATAAAATATATAATTTCAGTATCGCTAACTTTTATATGTTCCACATATGGTATGAATGAGTCATATCACTTTGAGGTGGTGGTAGTCCACACTTCTCAAATGAATATATCATATTTACCCATTGTGGAAATATTTTTGTTTTGATATAAATGAAAAATATAAAATAATAGAGATAACATAAATATAATATATATCACATATAAATACAGTTCCATCATAATGGCCACCATGAGAGGCAGATGATATAATCGAACAATCATCATTTTGTGAGGCACCAATTCACTGTACAGAGACACAATATGTTTATATCCATTAGATGTTTGTGAGTGTAAGTTTAGTTTGAATCCATCTCATAAAAAAACTTATTATATTGAAGATACTGGTATAGTTATTTAAAATATGAAAATAAGAACATAGGTAGTGAAGATGTAAAATAAAATAAGAGAACTTTACGGAATACATTACCATTAAATCAGGTAACTCCCTTTGGTTTGAACCAAAATTCTTTATTGATGTTCTTTATGCCAAATGTATGGATTATAAGAAGACGATGTTGATCTTGAGATAATTATTGGGTAGAGTTTGGATGATCCCAGGTGGCTTTGATAGGTGTGAGTAAGGGTTAGAGGTGAAGGGTTTTTATAAGGGGGAGGAGGGGGTTTTTAGGGTGGTTTTAAAATATTATTTTATAATATAATTTTATTCTGTTTATATTGGTAAAAATCTTATTTTATTAGAAGATAATGAGTATATATTTCTAAATAAAATCTTCCAATAATAATTACATAGGTTTCTGATATTTTTAATCTTTTTTTATTTAACCCTTTGTTAACTTATTTATCTTTTACCATGTCCTCTAATATGTTCATACTATATGGTAAATATATTTAATATAAAATTACAAGTGACCCAAAATGGATAATTAATGGAATATCTAACATCATATAAGTAATTTGGATGAATATTATATTTTTAGGACTATTTTATCATTTAATAAAATATGTATTGATTTAAAAACTCTTTTGTGTCAATTTAAACAATATTTATATCATTACTTTTTATAAAATCTAATCCAACTTTATTCATTCAAAAAACCATCATTAATTCAATGATAACAAGTAATATTGATATATAAAACTAGTGTATGGCATATAAAGGTTCAAAAGAAATATATTTTACAATAAATAATATCATTTTTTGGATCCTTTATTAATGAAGCAATTACTGCATCACCATTGTGTCCCAATTAATTTTGTTTATATAATGTCTAAAATTTATAAATAAAATTTCATGATGTAGGAAATTGTTTCCGTTTTCTAAATATTATTTATATTCAAAGAGATAACTTATATTATCCCATATAAAAGTTGTTTTAATAAAAAGACTCATGTTTATGTTATTTGTGTCCTTTAATTTAATTAAAATAATGAGTCATTATCAATCCGATGTTCCTCCATGTGGTCCCCAAATCGACCCTAGGATGAACAATGTCGTTAATGTATCATAGAATCGGGGTAGGACATGTGTAACTGTAATTTAATATTATTATAATATTGTTTTTTACACTTATTTTCCAGATTTACCCTTTAACCATGGTAAAAATTATATTTATTGAAATAAACATTCATAATGTCTAAAAACACATGTTACCTATTTAATCAATTTTGAAAACCATATTTAAAATATAAAATTCATTTATCCATATTCCAAAAATATAAAAAGATGAAATTAAATTAAAATTAACTCTCGTTGTCAAAAAAAATCATGTTTTTAAGAAATAATAAATAAAAAAAATATTTACATTTGATTTTGTCCAAATTAAGAGTAAAATTACATTAAGTGACCAAAATTTGATTAAATTGTAAAATTGTAATCCAAATACACATTAAAAAAATTAATTTAATAAAATATATATATAAATAAATTAGATTAAAAGGTTCTTTTGAATTAAAATGTTTTATTTTCACTATTCATTAAAAATGATCATTATCAAAGAAATATAAATATATTATCCAAATTATATTTTTATGTCCCAATTCTAAATAATAATATTAGTTTTTCCAAATAGAACATATAAAAGTGACAAAACATGATTTAAAAAGGGTTAGCCATCCAAAGGTTGAAACTTGTCCTTTTAAGGAATTTTAACATTTGGGGATTAAAATTGGATTCAGACACATTTTAATCTTCTTACATTTATTTGATAAATGAAAAAGAATTTAAAAAACATGAATAATAATATTTTAGTTTGTTCTGTTCATTGTTTTTAAAAAAACATCAATACGTTAACTACCATTTAATATAATAATAATATTATATTATTCTTTGTTATAACTCCATGTTGTGTGGAACATAATAATTCAAAGAAACTCATTGTTGCGTGTTGGTTATGCCATATAAAATATCCTCCCCATTAATGTAAAATTAATATTTAAATTACAAATATTAATAAATATGAAAATTTCATATTCCTTATTTACCATGGATGTGACATCTGTCCCCCATTTTGGAAATTGTGTCCTCGTAATTTTATTCACTTATAAAATAAATGGGGTTATTTATCCCACATAACATTATTAGATTCCCATGATGCCTCTTAATCCATATGGGTTTTTCCCGAAAACCCTTACCTGGGGAATTTCCTTATCCTCCAACACATTCTCTTTTCAGAAAAGAATCTGGACTGGTTGTTCCACATAAGAAATATTGTCTTCCAACTGAACAAACTTTGGACTCATAACATGAGATGAATCTGGCATATACTTTCTCAACAATGAAACATGAAAAACATCATGTACATGGGATAAACATTGAGGTAAAGCTACTCTATACAAAACTGATTCAACATTCTATAATATTTTATAGGTTTCAATGAACCTCAGACATAGTTTTCCCTTATTTCCAAAACAAATCGCATTCTTCCATGGAGAAACTCTGATAAATACTTGATCAACTACCTAAAATGAAAGATCCTTCTTCAGGTTATCCGCATTATTTTTCTGCCAGCCCTGATCTGTTCACATGTTCTTCTAAATCAATTTAACTTTTTTCCCATCTTTTATACCAATTCTAGTTCCATCAGTTTCCTTTCGCCTACTTCATCCCAAAAAGCAAGAGTTTGAGATCTCATTATATACAATGCCACAAATGGTGCCATCTGTACATTGGAATGAAAACTATTATTATACGAAAATTAAACCAATGAATGATATTAGTCCCAAATTCCATTGTATTCCCCTGAGCAAACACGTATCATATCTTCTAATGTCTGAATTATTCGTTTTGACTTCCCATATGATTGAGGATGATAAAATTTTCTAAAATTTAATTTTTTACCCAATGAATTCTGATGTATTTTCCAATAGATAGAAGTATACCTAGGATCATGATCAGACATAATTAAGAGGAGAACTCCCTGAAATTTGACTGTATCTTTAACCTACAACTGATAAAGTTGATCTAGAGACAATGTATCTCAAATATGAAGGAAATGAACAGATTTAGTCAATCGGTAAACAATATCCAAGATTAAAATGTTACCTATAGGTATTTTAAGTAATACCAAAACAAACTCCATGGAAACATTTTCTATTTACACTCAATCATTGGTGGTGGCAGAAGCAGCCCTTTCAGAAACTGCAAATCTACATCAACATGTCGACTAGTAAAAAACTTCACAGTAATGTCAACAATATATCATTTCATTCCATCCCACCAGTAATACTCCCAATGATCTCTATACATCTTAGTACAACTAGGATGAACTGAAAATTGAGACCAATGAGATTCACATAATAATTATTTCTTCAATAGTCATTCATAGGTAACATATAATATCTTCCCAAATTCATGTAATTTATCCTTCTAGAACCAACACTACCTTTTTCTTCAACTCACTGTCTTCCTTCAACACTTTGTTAATTCTGTCCAATAGTGATGATTTCACTATCTTTTTAAACAAAATCGAGCAATTTCCTTAATCAAAAAATTCTATGCCATAGATCATCAAGTAATTAAACAAAGGATCTTGTTCCAAACATTATATGGTTAATGTAGCATTACTCTTTCGACACAAATAATCAGCCACTTTTTATTCTTTATTTGATGAAAATGGATTGTGAAATCATAATCCTTGATTAATTATAGGCATCTCCTCTATCTCATATTCAATTATTTATGAGTAAATATGTACTTAAAACTATTGGGATCAGAATATATTTCACATTTTACTCCATAAATATGATGGATCCAAATTTTTAGAGCAAAAAAAACTATCGCTAATTCCAAATCATGTGCAGGGTAATTGGACCCCTAAGGTTTGAATGGACGTGAAGTATATGCAATTACGTGATCATTCTGCATTAAGACACAACAATGTCCTTTCAATGATACATCGTTGTAGATAAAAATTAACCATTTATAGAATATAGTGAAAAAATTGGAGCATTAACCTATCTTCTTTTTAATTCCTAAAAAATTCATTACATTTTTTGTCTAAATAAACATAACAACTTTTTTAGATAACATAGTCATTGGGCTTGATAACCATGAAAACCTTTCAACAAACCTCTCATAATATCTACAAATCCATGAAAACTGTAGATATTTGTGATATTGGTAGGTCTTGGCCATTCTTCAAAAACATTTTTTTAGCAAGATCAACTGTTATGACATTTTATGATAAAATGTGACCGAGGAAAGACATTTTTTGTAACCAAAACTCACACTTGATGAATTTTCTATACAATTTCTTTTCTTTTATGGTTTGCAATAAAATCCATAAATGAATTTCATGTTCCTATGTACTTTTAGAATATTCCAATATATAATCAATGAAAACAACACAAATCTTATGTAGGAACTCACAGAAAATTCTATTAATAAGCTCCAGGAATACAGTTGGTGCATTTGTTAACCCAAAAGGCAGAAATAAAAATTCATAATGGCCATATCTAGTACAAAATGTTGTATTTGGAATTTCTGTTTCTTTTACATTCCACTAATGGTACCCCAACATCAAGTAAATATATGAAAAATACAAAACTCCCAAAAGATAATCAACCAAATAATCGATATGAGGAAAATGATACATGTTCATTAGAGTGATGTTATTCAATTCTCTATAATCAATGAAAAGTCACATTGAACCTTTATTCTTTTTAACATACAATACATGATCAACCCATGGTGATGGGATAGGTCGAATGAAACAATTATATAATAACACCTACAATCCCTACTTTAACTCTAAAAGTTCAATATTATCCATTCGATAATTGTGTTTTGAAATTGGATTAGAATAATGAACTAAGTGAACAGTAAATTCAACATCTTGATCAGATATTATACTTGGAAAATCTTCTGGAAAACATCAAATTTATCATTTACCACTGCCACATAATTAATCTGAACAGTTTCTTTGTTTTGATCAATATGTCCATGGTGTCATTTATTTCAATCTATTTCCCGTTTCTCATTTTCCTGATATGTTATCAAAAGTAACTATTCCTTCTTATACACAAACTAAAATTCATTCCTAAAAGAAACCATTTTATATTTATAGTAAATTTTATAATTGATAATAGAAATCCAATCCATACCGAAAGTAACATGACACTCTAATAGAGTCAAAACAATAAGGATTTCAGCTGGATTCATTATACACATAAGTACATTGGGGTTCATATAATTACTTTTTGTCTCATCATTTCATCTTGATGTTTTTACCATAAGTTCATGATTTATATCATGAGATGGAATTCCAAATTTACTAGAAATCTTCTCTGAAATTAATGAGTGTGTAGACCCTGAATGAAACAACACATTGATATAATCTGAATAATCAAACAGTGTGCCTGATACAAATTCATTTGATGTCCCAACATCTGCTGAAGTAGTTGCAAAGGATTTCACCACCCATTTCTTCTTGTATTCCGTATGCTTTCCCTTAGTTTCATTATTCGTTGGACACTCATATTCTAACTGACGCATTTAATTTCACTTAAAACATTTTAATGACTATAAATCCGATTTTTTCTTACCATTATAGAAATAATTTTTACTGCAATTACGAGACTGAAGTCCCATTTTACCACATTAGTAGCATATACCAGAATTAAAAATAAATTCCCCAACATTTTTTTCCGAGAATTATACCCAATTGTAATCATAAGTTTCTTAGTATCAATATTTTTTGAAGAGTTTTTCCCTTTCCTCTTCCTCATTGACCTATTATTATGTTGTTTTTCGAAGAACACATGATCATCAGAGAACTCAATTTCCACCTTCTCTGTATATCGAACAATTTTTTCGAAATATTTGAACTCACGTGAAGCTAAATCCATTCAGTACATTGTATTTAATCTTGAGTTAAAGTGATTTATTTTACAATTGAGATCTCGTATGAAATTTGTATCATACCATGCCAGAAGAGTGAATATTTGTTCACAAGTAGCCACTAATTCATCTTCCTAGCTACATTCAGAACTGTTTTTCCTTCTTAAGATGTACCACCTAATGAATTGATTTTTAATTAATCATACCTTAAAATTCATCCCAATCAAGAGTATAAATCACTTAACTATCCCTTATATTTTCACCATTTACCACCACTGGTTGGATTCACCTTCAAAATGGTAAATGGAAAGGCTATTCTTTTGATGTTCTAAACACCCCATGACATCAAAAATATTCTATCGTACTTTAATCGACCCATCAGCTTACACTGGGTCAGATGATCTTTTGAATGATGTGGGATGTTGCCTCATGAAATTATCCACTACTAACATGTTCCTGTATGGTTGATCTAGCTGATCTTGTGCATGGATACCACCACCATTTATAGAATGAGTCAACTATTCCATCACTATAAAAAACTGTATAGTTTTGAATCTGACCATCTCAGTTTGTTGATTAAGATGGTTGTCATCCTTTTGATGTTGTCCCATCATAGTTTCCCTGTTTCCTCTACAGAAAAAAATTCTAAACACAGAAATATATTATGTGAAGAAATATGGTAATCCGTAAATGCAATATCATTTCAATCTAAAAATAAATTAATTTGTGGATATCAGTTTTTAAATACCCTAATTTCTTGTCATGACACATACTTTGGGGCCCGTGTCGTGGCTACCCCAAACCCGCCTTCCATAGGCCAGGGGATGACGACTAGAACCAAAGTCGTAATTCCATAAAACTAGGATTTAATTACCTTTATAACCTGTAAACACACACAACTGAGCCCACATTTGGATATGAAAAACTATTTAATACTGTGTAACAAAAGAGTGCTGAAAGTTAAATGGTCCAGAATACAAGCCCAACAGTAAAGTACAAGAAACTAAAAGTTCAAGTACAATTGATGAAAAGAAAAATAGTCACTAGGTCATCCTACGAAGTTCCTACCTGAGGGTAGGTATAGATATCCTCCTCGACACTCCTCGCACATCCATCTCTTCTGGGTACCAACACGTTGCAGGGTCCACCTATGAGAACCGTCCAGTCTCGGAACACTCAGCCTATGTTAGCATTGTCCATCGTCTATATCCAACACAACGAAGTGTGGGCATACCCCTTGAAGGGGTGAGTATAACGATACACAGTGGGGACCCTGAGACCCTCAAGGACTCACAAAAATAAAACAAGGATAAACTAAAAAGTATGAAATCAGCAGATAACCTTACATAGGTATATTACCTTACATATACCTAAGTTATCAAGTGATCTTTCTCAATCGTGATGAAAAGAAAAAAAACTAACTCAGCTCAACTGGGATTTTATTCTAGGGGTAGTATCATGTAACATCCCCAGTCAAATTATCAAAAACTCAAATACCAGAAAAATCCTCCTTTATCAAGTATAGTGGGCCTACCGTGACACTAAGCATGCTTCCTACTAACCTTGGACTGCTGAGGTACTCCTCTTGTCGAGTACCGTGGATCTGCCTCGTCACTAAGTGCGCTCCCCACCTTGGGTCTACAACGTCACCAAGCACGCCCCCCTCGTAGCCTGCTGAGGTACTCCTCCTGTCGAGTATCGTGGGTCTACCGCAACACCAATCCTCTCCACACTATGGGTCTACCGTGGCACCAAGTCACTCCCCAAATGGCTAGTAGAGTCACTCTGAGTAAAACGGTCTGCGGTCGTCAGGTCTTAGCCAGCAACTAGGTCTTCGCACTACGTTCGCTCATCTCTGGGAGGATTATCTACATGTGCTACTATTCGGTACTCCAATAGTCACTATGTCTAACAAATATGTATCTCAAAGGTCCACCACATCTTTGGGGTCTCAATGCAACAGATGACACATCAATCGGACGCCCGGTCTGTGAGTTATTAGCCTTTTAGTCATGAGTGCCCGATTGGAATCATGAATGATCCATCCTGACCGTATATCATCTATACCCCAAAATCAAGTTGGGTATACTCAAAGGGACTATCACGCTCCATGATTTCCATTTCCACTAATGGTTTGTCAAACGAGAGTTCAGTGACAATGATATGGCCAAAGAAGCGTAAAAGGCGTAGTAGTGGGCCCGAGTCTGGTCCAACCCGGTCGATCCCACTATGTTCGGACCAGACCATAGTGCAACCCATCCCGTTTGGTTTTTTTGGCCCATTGGGCCTAGTCTGATAAGCCGCGAGGGTCTATAGAGGGCTATGGGTGGCCGCGAGGGTGTGAGGCCATAGGGTGACTCGGTTGGGCGAATCAGAGAACTGCAGCGCAGCGCGAGCTGGGGCAGCTCAGAGGGCTGTAGCGAGGTCGGTTCGGCTGGAGCGCGGGGATGGTTCGGCTGCAGCTCCGTAGGGCGGCATGACAAGGAAGAGGAGCCATGCCACGCGGCTAGTCCGGCAGGGAGGGCATTGCCAGTTTGACTGGGAGGCTGGAGCGCCATAGGGGCGCGAGGCCAGTTCCGCCGGAGCGCCGCGAGGGCATGGGGCCGGTTCGGCTGGAGCGCTGGGGGGGGGGGTGGTGGGTGTTTGACTGGCGGCGGCACGGAATGCCACGGGGGCCGCGCGGGTTACAGAGCCAATGGGTGGTGGTGTCGTTTCCGTCGTTTCCTAAATCACCTTCCTCCATTTCGAATAACTCTACAAATCAAAAAAACGGTTACGGAGAGGATGGGACATGTTATTTTGACATGCACTCTCTACATTAGAGAAAGTGGTTCACCAGAATTAAGAACATAAAACCCTCCTGTAATGATTAATCCCAAAACCCGAAAAAGGAAACATATGCAGATAAACCAGATAGAATGTTGATATGTGTTCCATGTTCTAGAAGGGAAGAACATGGGTATATAAAATCATTCAACATAATCCATTACCTTGTTCGTTGTTGGTTGATGTTAGTGCGAGAAGGTGGACATCGATTTGTTTTAGACGAACACGTCCTACATCTGAGGATGTTCTGAGAAAGAATGCCGAAGTCGAGGCCGTTCATCTTAGTCGAAGGTGTTCCTCATCAGTGGATCATTCATCATCGGTGGACCGTTCTTCGTTTGGAGATTTCTCCCATGTTCATCCTCTCTCCAATTCCACCCAATTGAATTTGTAGCCAAAAATAATAGATTTTAATATCTATTAAGTAGTTGGAATAATATTCAAAAATGTTTAATTAGTTAATTGATGTGTTGGATCAATTAATTAATTGGTTGGATTTGGAATACTAAATTATGTGTGTTGGAATAATTAATGTGTAGGAAGTCATGATGCTCCTCCTGATTAATAAGGCAGGTTGAGAGGTTTTGGCCTCGGGTGGTCCCCACCACCATAACCTCTCATGAGATGTAATGGTTCGAGTGGTCCATGCCACTATAACCTCTCATGAGGGGTTATGGTCTGGTGGTCCCCACATCCAACATCTTCATGGAGGTTTAGTTTCAGTGGACCCCACCTCCCACCACCAAAATGGGTGTTGAAAATAAAATTAAAAATGTCACACACTTTTATTTTTTATTATATTATATTAGGAAAACCCGAAAACAAACATTCACCCTCGACCAACTGTCGTCAAGGTGAATGTCTATTTAAGTGAATACCACCTTTGCAAGTTCAACGGTGCCCTCAGATTTCAATTCTAAGAACCAATTCAATTGTTAGAAAACCCTGCTCGTACATTTACTGAACGTACCCAAAAAAGTACATAAATTTATTCTGGTCACTCCGGGCCTCAGAATCACGTGACCTCAATTTTCGCAGACTCATAACATTACAAAATATTTTAAAAAAATAAATGGAAATTCCTGGTCTATACATTCTCCTCACCTCATGGATTTACTTCCCTGTAAGCTACAACTCGAACTAAGGAAACAAGTGGGGGTACAGAGCATGCATCTGAGCCTCCCACTCCCATCTACTCTTCTAGAGGTTCTCGTGATGCCAGTGAACTCGCACTAGAGGTATTGACCATCCACAAAGGACCGGATCCTTTCAATCCTCAATCTGTACTAGAACCTCCGTAAAAGTCTCCCCATCATCACTGTCCTGCTCTCCATGGTCGATTATGTGGGAAGGGTCGTGCATGTATCTCCTCTACAGGGATACGTGGAAGACATCGTCCACCCAATGCAACTGAGGTGGAAGAGCTAAGAGGTAATCCACCTCACCAACTATGCTGAGGAGGTGAAAAGGTCTGATGAACTTTCGAGATAACCTTCCACCTTGGCCAAATCTTTGAAAACCTCATCGTGGTGAGACCCATAGAAAGACTTGGACTCCATCCTCAAACTCTAGAGGTCTTCATCTCCTATCGGCATATGACTTCTATCTACCCCTTTTCATTATTCATTCACTCCTAGTTGATTTTCACCTTCTATGTGGTAGCCCGTAACATCTCTGGTCCCACTAGTGCTGACTCCCTTGGGCCAGTCCAGCATAAAGGTGATCTGCAAGGTCACCCATATAATGAATCCAAAGGTGCCATCCCAATGGTGGAGTGATAGATATTGTAGTAAATAAACAATACCAAATGAAGGTGATCCTCCCTTTTGTAATTGAAGTCGAGGTCACATGTACACATCATTTCCTTGAGGGTCTGAATGGTCCACTCAGTCTAAACATCTGTTTGAGGATTGAAGGTGGTGCTCTAACGAAGTTGCGTCCTGAACGCCTCATGCTACCCCTTCCATGGTAGGGAAGTAAAACCCATATCATGATTAGAGACAATAGTCATGGGTACTCCATATAGATGCACAATCTCTTGCACATAGAGGCATCCTATGCTCTCTACTGAACCCTGCTCTCTGATCGGTAGGAATTGGGCCGACATGGTGAGTCGGTCGATGATCACCCAAATCGAGTCATCTACTTTGGATGTACATGGAAGAACTATCACGATGTCCATGGATATCCCATCCCCCTTCTAATCTGGGACCCCTAAAGGCTGAACCAAGCCTACTGGTACCTACTTCTCCAACTTCACTTGATGACAAGTGAGGCATTGAGAGACAAACTTTACAACTACCTTCATCATTCCCAACCATCAGTGCCATCGTTGGAGATATTGGTATGTCTTTTCCACTCCTGTATGTACCGCTATAGGGGATGTGTGGAACTCCTTCAACACTTTCTCTTGAAGTGACACTGGTACAATGGTACGTCCCCTAAAGAGAACGAATTGCTCCCCACCTTCATAAAATCCATCGGGTTCTTGTCTGATTAATATCTGAGCACATCGTGTCTCGTAGTCAGCATCCCCATGTTGCACATCCCTAACTCACTGAATAAGTGGGAAAATGACTATAAGAGAATGAAGGAAGTCTGCTCTATCACTATCCAAAAAGGATATCTGTAAAGCAGCCAGCTGCTCCTTCACATCTTATAGCAGTTGTAAAATAGATATCCTATTGAGTGCATCTGTAACAATGTTCCCATTCCTAGGATAATAGACTATTCCGAAGTCATAGTCTTGGAGGAAATAAAGCCAAAATCGCTATTTCAGGTTTAGGTCCTTCTAAGAAATGATATACCTTGGACTCTTGTGATCAGAGTACATGGTAAAACTCTTTCCAATCAGATAGTTTTTCCACATCTTCAAGGTGATGACCACTTCTACTAACTCTTGGTCATGGGTAGTGTAGTTATACTCATGTTGTCTCAGCTATCAGGAAACATAAGAGATCACTGTTCACTCCTATATCAGGACACATCCAAGTCCGGTCCATAATGCATTTTAGTAGACTATGTACCCTACGCCTTCCTCTAGAAGCCTCAAGATGGGGGGACTAGCCAGCCTTGGCCTCAGCACATGAATGCTCTACTGGCATCGCTCCGACCACAGAAAGGGTTTCCCCTTCTTTGTTAAGGCGGATAGTGGTGTTGAAACTCTGGAGAATTCAGTCACAAATCCCCAGTAGTATCTAGCCAAACCCAGGAAACTACGTACCTCTGTCACACTCCAGGATTACTTCCAAACAAGTACCGCCTCAATCATTACAATACCCACTGCAACTCCAGCCTCCGAGATGACATGACCTTGGAAGTGATCCCCTCATATCAAAAACTGGCTCTTCTAGAGCATACCATAAAGCTGGTGCTCTTGGAGTGTGTCTAGTACTACCCCCATATGGTAGGCATGCTCCACATCAATATTCTATTAGATCATAACGTCGTCGATGAAGACTACTATGAAGCTTTCAAGGTATGACTAAAAGATCATTTTCATGAATCCCATGAACACTACTAGAGCATTGGTTACGCCAAATAGCATAACCAAGAACTTATAATGGCCATACCGACATCTTAAAGTTGTCTTCTGAACATCCTCATCTCGAACTATGAGATGGTGATATCCTGATCTGAGGTCTATCTTCAAAACAATCATTCTCCATTTATCTGATCAAAGAGGGTGTCAATCATCAAGAGTGGATACTTGTTACTCACGGTTACCTGGTTCAGGCACCGATAGTCAACATAGAGCCTCATGCTCCCATCCGCCTTCATGGAAAACATAATCAGAGCTGCCCAAGGAGAAACACTAGGCTGGATGAATCCCTTCCCCATCAAGTCCTCTCATTGTACCTATGATCACGAAGCACGGCGGGTTACATCCGATTTTCCGGTGTAGATATCGGTTCCATCTCGGGGTAAAAGTCAATATAAATGTCCACCTCTTTGTAGGGAGGTAGACCCGGGACATCATCAGGGAAAACATTCGTGCACTGGTCCACCACTGTAGGATAACTCGGACTCTCCACATCAATAGATTCGAGGGTAAGGTTAGAAAACTGATGTGTGATCAGCTCACTCTCCACCTGGTAAGTCCATCCTGCATTGAAAAGGCTCCATTCTCGCAGGTAAAGGGAGACCTGGTCCCATCCACACAGACACACAGCACATTGTGCCTAATACTGTCTATCTGAGCATGGACTGTAGATAACCAGTCCGAACCAAATATGATGTTGTAAGGAAATGAAGCCACAACTAAGATATCCCAGTCGAATATATCGCCTCCTAGAGTAAGCTCATACTACCGGAACCAGTGTGTAATCATCAAATCATCTCCCATAAGAGTGTCTAGCCATAACGATCGAGCCAACGACTCCATCATAATTTCCTTGCTCTGAATGAGGGAAGTGGAAATAAATTATTGTCAAGGACCTATGTCTATAAGAACTGAAGCTAAGGTAGAGTAGACACAAATTGTACCTCATATCATCTCTGGATAACCATGATCGTAGGCCTTAGCTACCTGGAGCTGAGCTCTCCCCTTTCCACCTACACCCTGTGGTTGGGGTGGACCTCCTGGTGGTGGTGGAAGTAATATCTCGAATCATCATCCACCACCAGCTACACGACCAGCTCCTCTTCCACGTCTTCCTGTTCCCTACAATCCACCTCAATCGAATCTCTGTCTCTTCCTGGGTGGTCCTTCGACTATCTGTTGAGCATATGAATGGCGGGTCAGACCATGATGAGCCATGTGACCCTACCTGATGCATGTGAAACAATGCTCACTCCTAGCATGTCTGTCTCCGCTTCGAGTGCCCCACAGAACAGATCCTGAGTCATGCAGTCATCCACATTTAGGTATTTTCCGCAAGGACCTCGGTGACATCTATCTTCTTCCAGCTATAGAAGACTCCAATATGTTATGACTAGTAGTGAGCCCCACTACTGGTGTCTTCTCATCAAGGAAACTCTCCACCAAGAGGTCTCTTTCTAACACCCACACATGTGTTGGGATGCTAATTGAGATCACAGAAACCCTGATCTCATGCTTGATTCCCTGCTCGATTGTCTAGGCCCTGAAGAATGGGTCCCACACCATATATGTGGAGTAGCATGAGACGTCAGTGAACCTCACAGAGTACTACACTACAGTCAAGCTACCCTACTACAGATAAAGTAGCTCCTGTATTTGCCCTGCGAGAAGAGTTGGTGGGACAAACTCTTAATAAAACATGCACTCGAAGTCTACACAGAGAAGAATCACCTCTTAATGAAACTGGAGCATCATGCTCCACAATCTGCCTACTACTGGTTGTAGAAGGCTGGCAGCAAGGATCCCCATGAGATTGGATGGGGTCCCTACCAGTTGAAAAACTCTCACCACATCCTCTATCCAATCATTAGCCACCTATGGGTTCGTATCTCCCCTAAACATGGGTATCCTCTGGTGCTGGAAGCTGTGAAATGCGCTCAAGCGGTGTGAAACATCTGTTGTTGGGGCTGGTGGTATCTGGGTCCCAATGGGGAAAGGTACCGCTAGTGCCTCCGCTGGAAAATGTCCATGCACCGTTGCCTCGTCCCTCAGTGGGATATTAGTTTGTGGAACACACAGGGATCTATCCAGCTATCTTTGTGGAGTCATCCTGAAAAGAAATAGGTCCAGTACGATTAAGAATTATACCTGGTGAGCTGACATAAATAAATATTTTGAAAACAAACATACAATACGTGTTTTCATGCACTGAGTCAGAAATCAGTAGTCATGGTCTTGGTGTTTGGATATGCCGGCCGCCACACCAACACTGGAATCCCGGAACAGAAAACCACACTAACTACAATTAACACTATTTTTTCATAGAAAAGAAAGGTCATAGTCCTACGTTCTAAAGTAAAACCGACTCCTCTGATACCAATTTGTCACAACCCATCTGCTGGGGCCTGTGCCGTGACTACCCCAATCCCACCTTCTATGGCCAGGAGCTGGTGACTAGAACCAAAGGTGTAATTCCCTAAAAATGGGAGGGTATTGCCATTATAAAGTATAAACACACACAACAGAGCTCGCTTCTAGATCCAAAACACTATGTAAAATAGTATAAAAAAGGGTGATGGAAGTAAAATGGTCTAGAATACATTCCCAATAGTGAAGTACAAGAAACTGAAAGTATAAGTACAATGGAAGAAAATAAAAACAACCAATGGGTTATCCTCCTAAGTTCCTACATGAAGGGTAGGTATAGATCTCCTTCTCAGCACGCCTTGTCTGTCCGTCTCATCTGGGTACCGACACGCCGTATGGTACATCTCTAAGTACCGTCCAGTCCTGGTACTCTCTCCCTCTGTCAGGGCTGTCCGTCGTCTGCATCCAACACAACAAAGTAAGGGCATAGTCCGTGCAGGGGTGTGTATAACAATACTCATTAGGGACCCCGAGACCGTCAAGGTCTCACAAAAATACACCAAGGATAAACCAATAATTATTAAATAAAAACATAACCTTACTTAGGTATATGCTTATACATATACGTATGTTATCATGTGATCCATCTCAATGATGAGGAAAACATAGAAATATTGACCTCGCTCAAGCATGATTTTATTCTAAGGGTATTATCAAGTGACATCCCCAGTCACATTATTGAAAACTTGGCTACTGGAGAACCCCTCATCTATCGAGTACAGTGGGCCTAACGCGACACCATGAGCGCTTCCCACTAACCTTGGACTGCTAAGGTACTCTTCCTGTTGAGTACCGTGGGTCTTCCGCATCACCAAGTGCGTTCCCCCTCATATTCTGCTAAGTTACTCCTCCTGTCAATTACCATGGGTCTGCTGCAACACCGAGGCGCTCCCCACTAGGCTAGTAGAGTCACTCTGAGTCAAAATGGTTAGCAGTTGTCAGGTCTCTTCCAGCTACTAGGTCTCCGCACTACGCTCGCTTATCTCTGGAAAGATCTTCTCCACAAGCTACTGTTCGATAATCCAACTGTCATGAATTCTCACAAAGAAGTATCTCAATAGTTTGAAATGTCATAGGCGTCTCAAAGCAATAGACAACACGTCAATCAGATTTTCAGTCTATGTGTTATTAGCCTTTTAGTCCCGTGGGCCCAGTTGGATTTGTGCACGATCCAACATGACTGTATCTCAACTATACCCCAAACTCCAGTGGGGTATACTAAAAGGGAGCATCATGCTTCATGATTTCCAGCACCACTAACAGTTCATTAAATAGATGTCGGGTGCCAAAGATATGGCTAAAAGAGCATAAAAGGGGTCGTAGTGGGACTGGGCCCAGTCCGACCTCCTGCGTCTTGCCCGTCTGGCCGTGAGCGGCCACGGGTTGCCGTGAGGGAGCAAGGCCATGGGAAGGCTCAATTTGGGCATCTCAGAGGGCCACGGTGGGGGAAGTTCGGCTGGGGTGCAGGGGCGGTTCGGCGAGGTGGCTGGAGCACCGCGGGGCGGCCTTGCCGGGGCGCACGGCCGGTTGGGTCAGGATGGTAGAGCCAGTTCAACCTGGAGGTCGAAGCACTGCGGGGGCATGAGACCAATTCGACTGAGAGGCCAGAGCGCCGCGGGGTGTAGGGTCAGTTTGGTTGGGAGGATGGTGAGACGTGGGGGGGGGGTAGTTTGGCTGGTGGCGATGCAGAACTCCGTGAGGGTGGCATGGGTTGTGGAGGCCACGGGTGGCGGTGTTGTTTCCTTCGTCGCCTTCCACCATTTGGAAGAACTCCACAAATTAACACAAGGGTTACAAATTATGGGCCATATTATTTTGGACCACACTCTCCGTATTAGAGTAGTAGAAAGTGGTTCACAAGAACGATGATCATCAAACCCTCACACAATGATTAATCCCAAAAGCCGCAAAATGAAACATATGCGGATCAACTTGTTAGAAAGTTGATCTGAATTTCTTATTCTAGAAGGGAAGCACATGGGTATATAAAATCATACACAATAATCCCCTACCTTGTTCATTGTTGGTTAACGTTAGCCTGAGAAGCTGGATGTCGATTTGTTGTAGACGAACACGTCCTACGTCGGAGGAAGTTCCAAGAAATAAAGTCGAAGTCGAGGTTGTTCATCATAGTCTAAGGAGTTTCTCGTTAGTGGATCATTCTTTGTTGGTGGAGTGCTCTTCATTGGGAGCTTTCTCCAAAGTTCCTACTTTTCCCAATTCCACTCAAGTGAATTCGGAGCCAAAATAATTGATTGTAATATCTATTATGTAATTGGACAAATATTCAAAAAGGTTTTATTAATTAATTGATGTGTTGGTTCAATTAATTAATGGGGAGGATATGGCATAACAAATTATATGTGTTGGAATAATTAATGAGGATGATGTCAAAAGGCTACTCCACATTAATGAGGTGGGTTGAGAGGTTTTAGCCTCGGATGGTCCCCACCACCCTAACCTCTAATGGGAGGTTATGGTTCGGGTGGTCCTTAACACAATATTCTCTCATGGGAGGTTAAGGTCTGGTGGTCCCCAGATCCAACTATTACATGAAGGTTTAGTTCTGGAGGACCCCGCCTCCTAACACCCATATGGGTGTTTCAAATAATAATAAAAATGACACAAAATTTTATTTTTTTTTTCATTCAAAAAAACCGAAAAACAAAATTTCACCCTCGACCAAATGCTGTCGAGGTGAATGTATATTTAAGCAAATTTGGGTGATGTGAGTTCAACGGTTCCCTTAGATTTCAATTCCATGAACCGGTTGAAAAGTTATAAAAACCTTCTCACACGTTTTCTGAATGTACCTTAATAAAAGTTCATAAATTCATTCCAGGCACTCCGGGCCTTGAAATAATGTTCCGTCAATTATCACAGACTCGTAAAATTCCCATATATTTCAATAACATTTCATGTAAATTTAAGGACTTTACACTCGTAATGTTTTCTAAACCGACCTCTAATACCAACTAAAAATAATCGGCCTTAGTCAATACATAATCATTAATTATGTTAATAATTCACATTGTGGATATTTTTAGGTCTAGAGTTTTAGAGAATTTTGACATAACTATTACATTACATCTCAAATATTAAAAAGTAGACACTTCTACTCAGTATCCACTTATTTCATAAAATAAAAACTCATGAAAAAATAATCATGTCAAGTTCCATATTTTAGATATCACGACTATTCTATGATCCCATCCATGACTCTATTCATCGTTAAGTCATGTGAAAAACATTTAAAAAAAAACCTGGGATGAGCATTAAAAGAACTATAAGGATTATAACATAAAGAAAGAAAACATTATTCCATCAATACTTACATGTACATGAAATCATAATTTCCAATCATTCTCATAACATACTAGATCAAATGATTTATAAAAAAATGGAAAACATAAATCATAAATGTAACTGTTGAAATCTGCCACTTTCTTACATTATCTCATTCACATCTACATGGGGAGTTACATTTGGAATACCCATCATAGTATATTCTATAAATATATTAGGAGAAAAATATATATTTACCTCTGTCATGTTAGCCAATTCATTGGAGAGCTATCTCGGGCTATCCTGCCCTAGTTTTATCATTGAACCACCAGTATACGTAAACAATCCCCAAAAACCATACTATATTCCTAACAAATAAAACAAACATAAAAAAAGATAACATTTACACGTTTCAATAAAAATATATCATTTAAATATATTTATATAACCAATCAATTATAAAAAAAAATTTCAATTCCAAAATATGTAAATGAGCGTATGGTATTTATTTTCCTTTTATAAAACTACAACTTTTAGAGGAAGCCAACAATCAAATAGTAGTTGTGGCGACGAAAAGTTCATTATCACTGTGTACGTTAAATTGAAGCATTCCATTTTTCGTTTAGTAAAATAATACGTAGAAAACAAATTCCCTTTGAATGAAATGAAATTTCAAATGGTTTTATACACTGTATAGATTATTTTTGTGTATAAATAAAAATATGCCTCAATCAAAGGTGATTGAGAAGAATTCCCTTACCTCATTTCGTACATGACTTTTTCATTATTAATATCTTGAATAATAAACTAATGTAAATTTATACTTTCTTAAGAACGTTTTTTATGTTTATTATTCCTTTTATTTTACTTATTACCATTTTATAAACATTACATTATCATTTAAACTAATAACGGTCGTTTTGTCGATATTTGGTGCTTGAGTCCAAAATGAACATCCAATAATTAAATGTTGTCCATGTGGTCAAAAGTACAATATTTACAAAATTGTATTTCCGATGTAGATTACATATATATCATATATGTCCAATATATAAATGTATTTATAATATTACATAACATTGGAGATAAGAAATGAAACACACCGTTCATTGAGACAATAAGATGTACATATGCATAAATGCCACATTAATTTATATTTCGTATTTAATGGAATGAAAACATAATGATACAAATTTATATTATAATTTCATTATAATTTCATATATAATTTTAGCAACTCTATCCTTTACATGTTCCACGTATGGCATGAACAAGTTATATTTCTTTGAGGGGGCGGTAGTCCGAACTTCCCCAAATGAAATTATCATATTTAACCATTATATAAACCATAAAGGTATATTATAAATGAAAAATAATAAAGCATTGAAACAATATAAATATAATATATATCACATGTTAATACAATTCCATCATAGTGACCACCATGAGATGAGGTATGAGATAATCGAACAATCATCGGTTCGTGAGGCAAAAATTTGTCATACACAGAAACAATATATTCGAATCCATTTTATAGAGGTGTGCGTAATTGTATATTGAATACTTTTCATTAAAAAAAAATTTATTTAGGATACTGGTGTTTTAATTTAATCAAAGAATAAGAATATAATATGGGGTGAAGAAGTAAACTAAAATAAGAGAACTTGAGGGAAGAAGTTACCTTTAAATCGTGTAACTCCCTTTGGATTGAACCCAAAGGATTTATTGAGGTTATTTATGCCTAATTTAAGGATTCTATGAGGAAGAGAGAGATATTTAGAGATTATTTGGACCGAGATTGGATGATTCAAGGGGGATTTAGGGGTGTGAGTAATGGTTAGAGGTGATATCTTTTTATAAGGGGGATGAGGGGTTCTTTAGGAATCTTTGAAAATGTTATTTTATTATATAATGATTTTCAGTATATAAAGGCCCAAAACATATTTAATTCGAATATAAGGTGTATATATGTCGAAATAAAATCATCAAATAAGAATTGTACATGTTTTGGATATTTTTTAATCATAATATGTTTTATTAAAGCCTATCTTATTTTATTTTACTTTTACCATGACCTCTTATATATTCATACTATATGGTTAATATATTTACAATAAAGTTACAAGAGACCCAAATAGGATCATTAATGAAAATTTTAACATCTTATATGAAATTTTTTCAAATATTAGATTTTTTGGTTTATTTAATAATTTAATAAAATATTGATTTATTTAAAAATTCTTTTATGTCAATTTTAATACTCTTCAGATAATGACTTTTTGAAAAATTCAATCCAACTATATTCATTTGAAAACCCCTCATTAATGAAGAGATAACAAGTCATCATAATCTATAAAATTAGTGGATGGCATAAAAAAGTTCAAAAATATTTTATATTAATATTTATAATATCATTTTTTTCAATACATTTTTAATGAAGCAATTACTCCATCGCCATTGTGTCATAATTACATTTGTTTATATAATTTCAAAAAACTACACATAAAATACCATTTTGTTGGAAATCATTTTATTTTTCCATATAATATTTATAGATGAAGCAATAATATATATAACCCTATATGAAAACTGTTTTAGTTAAAATATTCATGTTTCTATTATTTTCATCCTTAAATTAATTAATATAAAGTGTCATTATCAATCCCAAGTTACTCCATGGGGTCCCAAAAATGACACATGGATGACCATGGCCGTAAATGTTTCATAAAATAATCTTATGATATATTTAAGGGTAATTTATTAATAATATAATATTATTTTCAACTTTATTTATCAGATTTTACTTTTTACCATGGTAAATAAAATATTTACTGATGTAAATATTCAAAACGTCAAAAAATAAAAGTTACCTATTTACAAAATTTGAACCTATTTATTAAAAATATATAATCAATTTTTCAAAATTCAAAACACATAAGGTGATAAAAGTTATTTAAAATTATTTCCTACAGTCAAAATAAAATGCGTGTTTTTAATAAATAATAACTATCAAAAGATTTAATTTTTTTATGTCCAAATTAAGACTAAAATTACATAGAATGATAAATATTAGATTAAATGGAAAAAATATAATCCAAATACACTTTAAAAAAAATTAAAAGAAAAATTTAACTATATAAATAGATTAAATTAAAAGGAATTTTTGAATAAAAATGCTGTATATTTCACTATTTATTAAAAAATGATCATTACCAAAAAAATGAAAAATTCATCGAAAGTATATTTGGATGTCCTGATTCTAAAGAAGAATATTATTCTTTCAAATAAAACTTATCAATGTGAAAAAACTATATTTAAAAAGTGTTCTCCATTAAAAGTTGGTAAATCGACATGTTAAAGAACATTAGAGTACTTATCTTTAAAATTGGAATCATTCACATTTTAAGCTTCTAAATTTTATTGGATAAATGTAAAAACATTTAATAAACTTGTATAATTATAGTTTAGTTATTTCTGTTCATTCCTACAAATAAAATGTTTATTAGTTAACACAAATTTAATATAGTAATATTATTATATTATTTTCGGTATAATTCAACATTGTGTGCGACGTAAGATTTCAAAGAAGCCTCTTGTTCCGTGTTGGTTACTCCATCGAACATTGAATTCCCTTTAAAGTAAATTTAATATTTAATTTACAAATATAAATAAATATGAAAATTTCATATTCTTCATTACATGTGTTGTTACAATAATAATTATTATTATCATTGAAAAAATTAAAAGGGGAAAATATCTATCTTTATCCCCATTCAAACCCAATCATGAAAGAATTATATAGAGATCATTCATTTTTCTTTTTTTTTCAATAAAAATTGTATTTAAATCATGCACGTTTCTATGAAGGGATTCATTTCTTATTGTATCTATTTTTCTCTCCCATTACTCATAATTATAGACCGATTATAATTATCTCTATTTTAGGATCATGATTTGTATTTTTCATCAATTTCAATGAAACATATCAAATTTCAAGGGGATTTAATTATCAATAGGAAGAAAATAATTCATAAATATTCTATATCACCACAACATGATTTAGTAAATGTTTTGTTAACAGATGGGTGGGTTTCTCTATATTATTCATATCATTATGCACTCTCCTTGATGTGAGTGTTGGAAAATTATTCCATATTAAAATAATATCGTTATATATCATTCATAGTAAAATAAAAAATATTTTCTAATGAATTTATTAAATTTTAGTTTCAAAAGGCGGGTATTACAATAGGATTCATGTGATTCTTATAAAAAGTTGTATTCTTTACATACATTCTGTATGATAAATAAAATTTCTAGATATTTTTTGATTTATTTGAATTTATAATGATTTTGGGGAATGTATCTTTATTGTATAAAAATATCCTTGGATTATAATCATGTAATATTTAAGAAAATAATATTTTAGTGAATAATGGTTGTTAGATGAAATGAATTTCAGTTATTTTTTATTTCAACTTATGTAATTATTAATTTTGAGACATATTTGATTTTAATGGAATGTATTTTCACCAATTTACAGAATGTGGTGATTTATTTGGGGAATTATTAACATGTATGGATTATTATTAGTTATTTGAATCCCTTTAATATTACCCTTGGGTAATAAAATATTTTTTGATTTCATAGACAAAATACCATAAAATGGACATGCCACAGGGGTTTTTTTTCTATGATGGATAGATTGTTTGACATTCATGGGTGGTTTGTGTAGCTATGTGTGAAATCTGGTACATGTGTAGACCTTTATATAATTTCACTACAATTAGGGGTCCCTAGTTATTAATTATTTATATATAATAGTATCTCGTGGTGAGAAAATGGGGATTGGTCATGGAAGGATTCTGTTAGGATTATATTATACTCCACTAAGGGATTAACATGAGAGCTCTAAAAATTATATTTATAGGCTCATATTTGATTCACACGTCTTTTATATTTTGGTTTAAATAATTTTACAACATGACCTATCTTTTTTTATATTTTTATGACAAAAAGTAATTTATATATTATTAATTTTTATATTTACCTCTTTTATTTACTTGGATTAATAAGCATTTTTTCACAGACATTTTTTTTTTAAATATTTTTTTGAAATTAATATAAATGTGATTGGATTTTCCTCATGAGAATTATAATAAAAGTATATTAAAAATTGTATTTTAATTTTTTATAATTAATTTTCTGTAATATATTTATGGCGGTGTTCTAATGTGAAATATCTCATACACTACATGTACAGATTTATTTGGAATTATATTTTTATCCTTTAGAATTTTTTTATTGTTATTAACCTTTCTAAATATCATAGAATTATACCATAGGTTCATATCATAAGTGTTATTAGAAATTACATGTGAGGGTTTATATGGAATATATTGTTAAATGGGATTATATATAAAATTTTATACATATCTTATCATATATTTAGTCTATATCCTTGTATCGTGATAGATATTTTACATAGTGTATTTTTTATTTTTGAATTTTTGTGGAATTATTTACTTCATATTAATTTTTTTCTTTAATATATAAAATAGCTAAATTATTCCCACAATAGATGTGTCATACATCCTTTCACATGTCACATCATACGTGGATTAGGAATTTTACATAGGTTTTGGGCCATCCGTGTCATGTATGATGGAATTGTATAATTGATATTATGTTTAATGCTATAGTATAGGATAAGGATATGAATATAATGATTATTAAATAAATTTTTAATCATTAAATATAATGATACACATACCTTCTAAATAATAATTATATTCTAGATTCAGTGATGTTAATAAAATTTCTTCATGATAAAATATATGGTTCTTCTTGAGACTAGATGTGATAGTTCTAAAATATTGCTAACTCTAAACTAATACTATTGTCTAATAAAATGACACATCATTGATGTGTTTCTAGAATATATGTTTCTCAAAAGATGACCCAAATCTACAACAATATCAAAACAATGTAATAGTTACATTAACAATAACTTTATCAAGATATATCTTGTGCATTGTTATTATGTTATATTGTAGGGAATTACTGACAAATAGGTGTTGAAGATTCAAAGAAGAACAATACAATTTCAATTTCCAGGAGAGGAATAAACAAAATGGGAAATAGTTTTTTCACATGAAAATAGATTCCTAGGGTTTATGAAGAGTGATTAAGGTTTATAATGAAGATTCAATGATTAACCAGAAGAGAAGCATGGCTAGAAAATAATTAAAATAAGTAATTTGTTTGAGGGAGAATTCTCCTATTGAATAATTGGTTTTTTATGTCAAATAATTATTCATAATGGATACAGATGCCCAAATTGATTCTAATATATAATAAATTGGATAATTATGAAATATTTGTATGCAGTTTTAAAATTGATACAATAATACTTGATGAAAAAGTCATCAGAGGGTCCATTATATAGTGATGAAAGCATATAATGTGCAAAAATTAGATTGGACCCACAATTGGGTCAGAGGTCCTATCCAATTAATATATTTTATTCTATATAAAATACATCTAAATAATTTTTAAAAGCAGTTTTGGTGAAAATAAAAACACCTATAATGTTTGGAAGTGTATTTAATTAAAATCGTTGGTTCATCCGGACCACCCACATTCCACTACTTTTGGTTTTCTGGGAAGCACCCCATCGCCATATCCCATCTGTTACAACTTTTTTTCGGAGTGATGGTTGATTATGGGGGAGAAAAAATCCATGGTTTTAATGAAATGATAGAAGATAATATTATTGAGTGAGTGAAATAGAAAATGGTATCTGAGTAACTAGTATAGGTATCATATCCCGGTATATAATTTATGTACATGATAGAGAATATATTGTGGTAGAGATATTGATCAAAAAATCAAGAAGTGAAAAATTCTAATACAATGTATCATGTAATATAAAGTAAAATTTAGTGATCAAATATGTTACAAAGATATATATAGAGGTTAAATGAATAATAATGAGAATAAAAATCATTTATCTAAAGGTTATAAATGCTTAATTAATATTATATATAACTAATGTGTTTCATCTTATTGTTTTTATGATTTAATAGAATTTTTAGAAAGTGGGAAAGAGGTTAATATTTGGGGGTCGAATATTATGAGTGGTACAAGAGAAAAATATTCTAGTGGTGTTTTAGGCTAAAGATTCAATATAAACCATCTATATTTTTAGATTCGGAAACCATGTGGATGATGGAATTTAAAAGACATCATGGTATATAGTAAGTTATTACAAATATCTCTATTAATAGGGATAACTCATACACATTGGGATATACAGTTTATTCATTAATTTATTTGTGTAATTTTGGTTGAGATAACAATGATTAGTGTTTATATAATATACTTTTAAACATTTATGTTCTTATAGAACTATTTGTGTGTGATGGATTTTATTGACATTATTAAATTAAAATCAAATTTCTTATACTGATTTTCATATTATAGTATTAAATGAATTTTTTGTTACTTTTCAATAAGTGGTATCTTCATTCAATTAATGTCACTGAGAATGTATGGATAAATGTGAAAATAGGTTTTGAACATTAAATTTATATATAACACTATTTCAAGGAAAATGGTATCACAAAAATATTGATTTTTTGATATGTAGATCCTGATAAGACAATTTTTAGCATCAATAATTTAATTACTTTTATGTGTAAAATATTAAGTTCTTAATTTTTTAAAAATATAAATATGAGAGAAAAAATGGGAAATAATGAATAAATTTATATTCAATGTGTAGAAAGGTGGATGTTGGTTTTGATGAAAAAGGAGACAAGTGGTTAATAGAGACAGAATATTATTTTAGAGTAATATTGTTTTCAAAATGGAAAAAAATATTTTAGGTCTGCACTGGGAATTTACTAATTCTAAATCATCCATGATGTTTATGAAAGAGTTTCATTAAAAATACATTTTTGTCTCTCATAATCATGATTTCAAAAAAATAAATAGAATAGCAACAGGATGACATAGATATTTTAGGGATCCCATTACTGGATATCCATGCGATATCATAGAGTATTTATATTAATTCAAATAGTTTTTGAAAAATTTGGTGTGGATGTGAAATATTTTTCGATTATTCTCTTATGAGTTTCAATAATATGGATGTGGGGGGTTACGAAAATAATATCTAGTGGGAAGAACCATTAAATTTATTTACTAATGTGTGCAATAGAATACACCATAAAATACATATATATTTTTTGAAATAACATTATCTTGATTGTGAATATAGATTTATCATAGAATTGAAATGAAAAACTATGGGAGTAGAATGTTTCAACCAAATTCTTATTGTTTACTAATTAATGGGGGGATTGGATAGAGTTGAAGGTAAGTAATTAATAATGAGAGAATAAAATAAAAAAAGGGAATCAATATTGTATTTGAATGTGATATAATAATAGTTATATAATGATAGAATACATTAACAAAATGGTGATATTAAAATAGGGATAAATATTATTGAATATTGATAGTAACTATTTGGGGGAGTTTTAGAATAAAACAATACCTTTTTATTTATACATGTGAGGGCTATTAGATTAAGAAAATAAGAAATACTATATCTAGATAGGATGTATTCTTGATGTGGTGAGAAGTTAATATTCTAGAGTGTGATATCATTTAAAAAATTCGGAATTTACTTAGAGTTACATTGAAAAGGATAAGAGATTTTTGGTGAAGCTATATAGTACAATTATAATTTTGGAATTTACTATACCATTTCACAACAACGAATTGGGAATGTTTCATGGTTTTGTGTGTCATATATGATATTATCATCTAGATATTTTCATTGAAAAAATGGAATGAATGTTTTTTGTAATATCCCCAACCCACATCACTAATAAGTAACTAAATCGAGACAACACATGGTCTCAAGTGGGCCTCATCATATTCTATATTATTCCAAATGGTTATGATAGTCTTCATGTATATCATGTAGATGTTATACCCATAGATTATTATAGAAATATAAATTGAAATAAGATAAATATGGTCAACAATATACAATCAAAATTACATTCCTCAGAATGCCCCAAATAATGAAAACTGTATAACCTTGGTAAAATAAAATAAATTCTTATGACAAGAATGGAAAATACATAAAATAATCCCAATAGATGAAGAATTAAAATTTTTTACCATTTCTACACCCATCCATGTAATCCATGATCCAATCCCAAAACACCCCTTCAATGACGAAACACTTCGGCCATCCGTTATTCATTTCTATAACCATGAAATAATATCTCGAGACAAAGGGCACCCGAGGAATGTTTGAGAAAAATTTGTAGCCAACCATCAATAGGGTCAAAAACCTATCTAGTTTTAGAGATGAGTTTTTTGATGCGCATGTAAAGAAATAAAGTGTGGTATAAAAATAGAGAAATAAGACATACACTATTATCCATGGGGACCCTGGTGGTACCGAAGGTTAATAATACCTACTTCATCCCATGTGGAATGTATTTATCCACTATTCCATAGACTAGTTTTTACTTACATGATTACACTAGAACAATGGAATCCAATAAATGCACTCGATTATAATTTCCAATAAAATATGCATAGTAGATGCTTGGAATCACCTCAAGGTCTCATAAATGTATGAATAGTAATATTGGTATACCAAATCCTTCAAATTACATCATGGTCCCCTAATGAAAATAATTAATAAAACATAAATTCTAAATTTTGGAAACACAATAAGGTCTAAAAATGAAAATAATTAATATTATGGTCATACCAGATTATTTGAAACACATAATTCCCCTTAATAATAATTATCAAACATACCATTTAACCATGTTTATAAACTAATGTCATCACATTATTAACTTATTAAAAAAACTTAAATAATAATTTACAATTATTAATCAATCAAGGGTTCCCAATTATTAATTTAGACAAAATAATCAAATTTAGATTACATTTCATGAAACCCTCAAATGGTCCACTTGACATTGGGTAAGACCATGGAACTCTTAGAGAGTAAATTTTAATACTTTTTTTAATATTCAATGGTTGGTGCACTATACACATTGTACTATGGCCCAATATTTAAGCACTAAAAAACAATAGATGTATTTGGGAAGGTATAACTCAATTAATTTATGGTGTAAATTCAATTATCAGTTTCGTAAGACTAATCAAAAAACATGTACGGATGACCAGTTATTGAATATATAAGAGGATAGAAGCAAGATATTAATGGATATCTCGAGACCACCTACCTAAAAGATGGGAAGGCTCAATGTCCATTTATCTCCACACTAATTTGGATTTAGGATTCAAGGACATTATATTTGTTCCAAATTATATATATATGAGTTAATGAACTAGACAATAATATGAAATAGTGGTCTATAGAATAAATAGGGCATGGCATAGTAATAAGAATCAAAAACCACAGATATTTTAATAAAAATTCAATAATTGATAGATATATCTCCAAATACCACTATGGTAATCCCCCTAGATCCATTAATATTTCTTGAGGTTCGAGGGATTTGACAAAAATAGGAAATAGTGTATCATATTGAAATTATAACACTATCATCGTTTAACAAATACCATCCTGGAACCCATCGTCAACCTATTGGACGACACCAGTGAGATGATATTCCATTACCTATATTCTATTTTATCAAAGATCCCTTAAAAATTACATGGACTCTATTTTGGTTATAGGATGGCCTCTTCATGCTCAATGCATAGCCGGTGTTCCATGTCAAAATTTAGGTCCATCTTTTTTCCACTGAATAGATGATGGATTTCCAATAATAATCCAATAGACTAACCTCATATCCAAATACTAACATTTATAAATATATTATCCATATCCCCATGAATAACTCTAAGATCTCTCAAATTTTCCCAAACATAGACATCCATGAATAAAATTGTGGGATGGAAAAAAAATATAGTAATGTATCACAATTGAATGGGTTGAGTTGTTACAATAGCTCCACCATATTACATATATTACTAGATATGTACTCATGATACTTACATATAATAGTTGGTCAATTAATCAGGATATGTGACAAGAAAATCATATTACAATTACCAAATTTCCTTTTGGATGTCCTAATGCGGCAACAACACACAAACCATTGGTTTATTCTTATAACGTTGGGTATTTTTATACTAATCCACTATAAAAACTGGACTCTCATAAAAAAACCATTAATAAGTTCTATATAATCCCTTTTAATCATGTATGATGTATCATGGTAAGATCATTAATTATTGAACTTATAAAAAAAGTTGTTCCAAAATAAAAAATGTTTTAGTGGGTCTAACATGTCTTGAAAAACACTAATTAACTCCACAACCACAAATGGTCTAACATTACTAGGGGCCAACATTCATAGTTTTTAAATATGGAAATGTATCAAACAAATATACAACCAATAAAAAACATAGTATCGAATATCAGACTCTAGTGGCCAGAATAAATTATCATCATTTTCCTTATGTGTATATTGGGTGGTTTCTAAATGTATTTTAATCAACTAAACATAAAAAATGTATCCATCATGAATCTCAAATAGACAGACACCAACTAAGTAAATTCCAAAGGAAACATAATAGTGAATTATAATACTACTATATAATGCCTCAATTATTTATGTTTCGATGAGTCCTAATAATATATTATTTTAGAAAAATCCCATTAAACAATGTTGTCTTATCATGCTCCAAAAAACCCAATATGGATTATCCATGTGTATCCCTAATATTATAAATTGTTTGATCATACAATCTATCTACCAGTGGATTATATTTAGTACTGAAGTGTATCTGAATATAGTGTGAATTCTATAATACTCTTCAGAATCATGAGGTAATGAAATAATCCTAAAATGAATCAACACAATGAGGTTCTCTATGAAGTATCACCATCTCTTAAACATAAGTCACGACCATATCATCAATAGTAATAATATATAGAATGGTAAGATTTAATTTACAATAGTTAATTGATAAACAGACATCCATATATTTTAATTCCATTGAGGTATCCTTTGATGAACATTTATGAAGCCTATATTGTCATAATCCCATTTTTTCCAAATATGGTAAATGGAAGAAGAGGTCCAGTAAGATACTAGTGTTATACATTAACCCACTAAATTATAAGGCCCTACATCACAATGATGGTTATATACTTATTAATTAATGACCAACATAACTACTTGTTAATTTAAAAATATATCTTGGTCTAACTCAGTTGTACAACCCACTTTTATGTATGAATGTTTTTCATAAATTCGTCAATCATACCCAAGGTAATGAAGACATTCCAATGGAAATTAAAAACCCAATAAACAATTGTGATCCAACCTGGATGTTTCTCCCCACTATATATGTTTTCCCTCATTATTAATAACTATAGTTCAAAAAATTTCATCCACTTATAATTTTTAAATGTGAATATGTATATTAAGTGTATTCAAAAGATTCTTTATCCAAATTCTATAACACATATAAATGTTTCTCTATTTAAATATCAATCCACGACCACCTAATGGTGGAATAATGTACAAACATAGTATGATTTATTATTTTCAATTAATAGGAATGATATTTCCTTCCTTTGTGGTATATTATTTATCCAAATCCAAATATTGTAGGTTCTCAACCAATTTTTTTTTTCAATGTTATAAATTACAGTTTTAGGAAACATATTTCAAGAAATAATGGTTCTTTTATTCCATTAATCCCTCATAAAATAAATAATTCCACCTAAATTTTGAATCCAAACGCTAAAATACCATTTATATGTCATGTGTTACAATATTTCAGTCACGTATCCTCAGTTTCCCTGATCTGTAGGAAACCAAATGAAAATATTACATCAACACTCATGCAAACACAATTCTAGATGCTTCACAATCTAATATAATATCCATAGTAATCTCAGGTAATATCAAAATTATTGTAGACATCAACCATAATTTAAACACATTAAATTAGTTCTCATAAAAATAGGGCTGAAATAACCTCACCCTTTTTTATGTTATGATTTTTCCTTTGGGTTCATATGTAAGGGAATTCCTAAATAAACCATGTATATTATCCACCAAAACCAAATGAACTAAAAATATAAAAAATGGTCTTGGGATTCTCCCAATAAACTAATATTCTCATCATGTTGGTGCCCAATAATACTCTATAATGATAATACACATTCCCCTATAAATGTACATGGTAAATCCTAATGATTCACTTTGATATCAAGGAATATAATCAAGGTTCCCTAATATTTTAGAAAATTAAATCTTAATATCTTTCATGATATCCTATATCATGGATAAAATGAGGATATATTGGGAAATACCCAACAATAAATTTATCCATAAATTTCATTAAAAGACTATTAAGATATTAAGTAAATATTTTTTATATGAATTCATCAAAATGATTGGACTGAACAAATAATTAAATAGCCCTTACATGATCCTAAAGACAATGTACGGTATAACATGAGGCCTTATCCCCAAGTAGTGTGAACCTAGTCTCATTTCAATCATAGAAACAAAATGTGTTCCCAATAATTGATCAAATAGATAATCAACATCAAAAGTGGGTATATATTTTCATCAAACCTTGTTTTGACTGTCAATGATCCATAAACAATATTAAGGAAACATCTTCCATTTTTGGAGAATAGGACAGGATAACCCTATTTTCAGTACTAACCCAAATAAATCAATTTTCTTCTAAATATACCATCTTGAATTTTCATTTTTGATGCTCCCTAGGAGTCAACTTAACAAGATGAAATTTTATGGTCCATACCCCTATCATAATTTCTATGGTGATCATTGTCTTTCTATTAGGTGTTAATCTCTATAAATCATTAGTAAAAAATTCTCAAAACAAGTGAATGAATGAAGGGTTTATATACCTCATCACTATGTTATGAAACTATACATTTATGGACATATGGGATAAAATACCAAATGATTTTATGTTTTCAAGTCAGGAATTTCCAACTAATAAATATCAATTTCATTCATGAACATGGTTACTACCACTGAGTAATGTGATGGATATATGATGAGGTAATAAATTAATCTGTTCTCAATAAGATACTAACTAATAAATACATAGAATCAAAAACATATAATTTATTTATATCACATATAAATATAAAATGTATTTATAACCATCAACCTTCAACATGAATTCTATTATGTAATGAATTCCCTCCAAATGCTTCCCCTAAAATGTATCTATGACCATCCCCTAGAAATGTAATCTCAAATGATACCAAATATCTATATAAATCAAACAATAAATAATAAATAAGGTGTTATAGTATCAAATAATTTATATTATAATGTGAATTCCAAAAAAATGATTACATGAAAAATTGAGGATCAAATATCCAGATTAGTTGGAGTATATTTTACATCATTCTGTTGGCATGTTAGATGGTTCCAAGGCCCCACTTTATCTTTTGGAATGCTATTATATTCTATAATTTCTTCGCTTTACATAGTGTACCACATCCTTATATCATATATTACGACCTATAGAACTCATGGGTAATATCTATTTTTGCACAAATGATCATATCCGATATTTTTTTGGCTACCTGAATATATCATTACACCAAAATTGTTAAGGGAACCTTTATAAACTCTCTATACATTCCATATTTCAATAACCACACGCACTATACTGGGGTTTTATCACAAAATGATTGTTTGTCCCATCATTACCACAATAATATAATCACAATGCTCCACTACCCTAGATGCACTACCCAATACCTCCCCAAAGGTAATTCTCAAAGTGGATCCTAATACCCATAATTGTGCATCAAGAATTAGTTTTGTCATATATTAAAAAAGTATGATGTCCATGATATATATGCTAATATTATTTACATTAGGAAATTTGAAATGTCTAGGTCATGGATTAATCTTACAAGATAATATATTTTGGCACTTATGAACCATTAATTAATTAGATAATTATTATATATATTTATAAATGTATATATAAAATTCCATCCAAGGTAACACAATGGAGAGATCAGCAATTGACACACACTAGAGTAACCTCGGTAATGCCCTATGATCCAGCCAGCAAGTCAACCAAATGGTGTGGGTGTGGGTGAGAAATGATCTCATGGTGACCAGACAACGATAATGTACATTTGACTAGTAATGTCTTTAAATGGGTGGGTGTGAACATTGAGGGTGTTGTTTTTTGTATTACTGGAGGGGACCCCACTATCGGCCTGATAAAGGGACTGTACAAGAAAAAAATATTATGAACTCACTGACAGAGCATTATATTAATGTGGGATTGGAGGTATCCAGTGCATTGTTCAAGCATTAAATACATATGAATAGAACATGTGACACATGATACAACTAATATTTTCCATCCGTTCAGCTATAGGAGATGTCTATAACAAATCTATCCCTATATAACATGAAATCCTGACACCAATACTCATATTTCTCTATGAACAACCATATCTAGTGATAAAGCCCAAGACAACGAAATATTCTTTGACATATCAAATAAATAAATGTGACTTTTTTTAATGCATTTTGTTAGCTCCAAGATCATTTTATATCATACATAGACTATGAATCCATCACATGAAGCTAATCAGTCTTACACATTAATCCATCAAAATATTCCCAATGGATCATGTGGTTGAATGAATGATCAATAATGAGTCTATAATCAGTTTTCTCCAAACCAACCGTATGAAGTATATGAATCCAATGTAAATTCCATTATTTCATACATTATATGTTCAAAACTAGAGTGCTAATATGGAATTCAATCATGAAATCTTGTGAATCCATCTGAGGAGTATCTGCAAATTATGTGATTGAAGAGTTAATATCATTCAATTACATTCTATCATCACACAAATTCACCTAAAAAATAACAAGACATTCCATCATGGGAGGATTTTGTATTTTTAATATTATTCTTTATTTTCATGCATGTGGACATCAATCGGCTCTCCAATTGAATTTAATAAGATCATGTGAGTCCATGAAAACATCTTGTGAATCCCTTAGTGGATGTGTTGAAGGTCACTTCATAAACAAAAAATGATCAAGAGATGTTCATGGAACATTAATGGGAAATCTCAATGGATACCAAGCATTCCATCAGACAAATCATTCTAAATATGCTATGATATTTATCAAAGCCCCTAACACCTCGTGTACATTCATGTGGAATCCTCACCAAGGAAAGAAGAATGAACATTGAATTCCTCCACTTATATAAACCCCTAATCTCTTTAAAAACACACAAGTTCTAGAAGAAGGGGCGAGGGAGAAAAAAGTGTGAATGAAGTAGACTACAGGACAATAAAATGTAACTTTCTTCATGTGATTATCATTGTAATCATAATACCCATTACAGGAATGCATCACATGATTCTTCATGGAATATATGAAATCCTAGTGATTTGAACATCATGTGGGATCCTGGTTATGTGATGCACTCATATAGACACCTTTTGGCATGAAAATTATCTTTCACAAATCACATTGGCATACATATGAAGCCATAGACATTCCACCACCCATTTCCATGAATTGCCTTGGAGGTGTGGATTTTACAATAAACCTCATCTATGTTCCCATATTTTACATGTTGTGTGATCTCTAGGACATCCATGTGACTCCAATAAGATTCCCCTATATATTTTATAAGAATGCCTAATAAGAACACCCATGATGTCATACGAATCACATTAGAAATTAAGCATAATATGATGCCCTCATCTGGGAACCCCACTATAAGAATGTGTCCTTCACAAGAATGTGAACCCATGTGCATGTCCACCTATGACCATGAGAAACCTAGTTTATGAATACATGAAATTAAGCCTTCATAATTCACTCCCCCAAACATGAATTCCATTTCACATTATATCATAGAATTCTACCTTTGGAGTTGAAAATTATGCACTTGAAAATTCATGTGATCATGGACATGTTCATGAGACCCTGTAATGTTTCCCAGTAAACATATTGTGATCATTTGATTAAATGGGTTTTGAATGAATTCATTTTTACGTACATGAGTCATTTTGATTACACAAAATGGCTTGAATAAGCGAGGTTGATCATGAAAATCTGTCATATACAAGTCATGTTGATCATGTGATGACACCCCAAACAAGTCAGTTGATCATGGGAATGGCCATGGACATGTATTATTTATTCATAAAAGGATATAACGAACAAGTCACATTGATAATGAGTGTACATCCTGGAAATATTAGTCGATCTTGTAAAGGTCCCTGCTCATTTCCTCTTTTATCATGCAAGACATCCCAAATAAGTGAATTTGATCATGCAAAGTAATCCATGACGTGTTAGTTGATCACATGAATGGCCCTCAACATGTCCTCGTTGATTAAGTAAATTTATCCATATACAGATATTTTGATCTTCATAAGACGTCATGGATATGTGAGTTGATCTTGTGAAAGGCCCTAGACATGCCCTATTTGATTATGCAAAGTGCCTCAGACATGACATAATTTTCATTCGACATCCCATGGACATATCATCTTAAATCATTTTAAGCATCATCGGGCATGTAAACCATTAAAAGAAGAAACAAATTACATTTCAAACATAAAATAATATTACATGTTAGGATTACTATCAAGACATATTTTGTGGGATATCATGATATATCAAGTAGAAAATCAATATATGTCAGGAAGAAACCTTTGACATATCAGACCTAGGTTGTGTCAACCATGTTCCAAAAACACACATGGACATATACAATGTAAACCAATAGCCATAAACCTTTATATGGGTACCACATTAATAAGTGGAGTTTCCATAATGGGAAGGGTTACACTCTCATTTGAACCGATTTGTTTCATACTCTCTGACAATCCCCTTTTGCAGACCTTTCTTAGTAATCATCTCTCTTTATCTATTAGAATATAGAGAATAAATATGAAATATCAAAATCTATCCATGTATAAGCCCGTAACATTAATGAACCATGGGGATAATAATTAATTCTTTGAGTATAATCACCTTTGTCAACCCATCAAGGGGTTATAGTGTAATTTAACTATGAGAACATTGATTCATACTCAAACAAGATACATAGGATTCCTTCTTGATATCCTACATCTAATGAGAATCTATAATAGTTTAAGTCTATCAATATCCAAAATATTCTTAACTCATGGGAAAAAATTCTCCCATAATTCAAACATCATTAATTATCCATAATTGTATTAGAAGTGGGAAATACACAATACTTCCTTTTACGAATACGCCACAACCATGACCTCTAGTAACTTAAACCCATTAATAGGTTATATAGGAATTAGACCATGAGAACTATAATTACTATTATAAAAAAATATAAGTATGATTCCATCCTATGGACTATTCTCCAAACTTTATTCTTCATTATAATGGATTTTATACCTCACTAAAGGAAAAATTAATGTGTAAGCATCTTACAAATCTTCTCTCATGAGATGTATCTAATTATTTGTACCTACATTTTTCTCACATAGAGTATGACTCATATTCTCTTGGAGATCAGTGATGATTGTACAAATAAGATAAAGAGGGACCCCCCCCCACAAGACATTCATTAGTATTTAATTCTGATTGCATCTCATCATTACCCAATGTAATTATAGTTATGATTTTAAAATTAGGGGCATCATTCCATGAATAAATCATGATCTAAGACTCTATATTCTTAACATTTATGATTTAGATCATAATAACCTAAACTAAATACGCACAGATTCCTATCATAACATGATACATAATTTTCCTCATCATGACGTGATCCCTCTATTTACATCAATATCACATGAAATTAAAATTAATTTAACAGTCCTATCATATGAAATTAAACTATATCAAATGAAATATGTGGGTTTTGATTCCTAATCCCATCAGATTCATAGTATTCCTTTTAGATATTCAATTTCATCCCCACGACCTCAAATTACACCCTCTAAGTAAATAAATCCCATAATTCCCAATACAAGGCTATAAACTAAAGCATCATAAATAAATAAGAGAATAATAAAGAACCATTAATACACATAGTTGTTATTGTAAACACATGGTTTTAGTCATTTCATTGGTTCATGGGTAATTAATCACATATCAAGGCATTATAATGATTTTACAAAAATATCATAAATTTATAAGAAATTCCTTGAATATAAAATATATCTCCACAAAAGCGTGTGAGGAGCCTAACCTTCCATCCCCTTGAATAATGATACTTACTAAGAGTTATTGTTTATAAATCCCAACTAATCAGGATTTAGAATTCACGATCATTCATTTTCATGTGTATGAAAACCATTTAATGTTTCCAATAGAGAAAATATAATTAACCTAACAAGAAGGACTATTCAATCACCCCAAATGTCCCACAACTGAGTATCATGTGAAACCAATCTTAATTTATTGGAAAATAGCAGTTAACCCGTCATGAAATATTTTAATTATATCATAAATTTAATAGGTATAAATTGAATGACTACCCCTTTCCTATCAGTCCATTTCACTGAAAATTTCATCAAAAACTATTGGTAAATCTAATAAGTAATAATTTAACAATTCCACCCCATTCACTTGTTAAAATGGATATACTTCCAAGTTCCCATCTTACCATTTTTTAACATTCATTTAAAAAATGGTTAAACCAACATGAAATATTTTAATTCTGATGATCATTTATATAAATATGTGACCACATTTACATCATATATCTATGAAACTAATTTATCATCCATTTACCCTTTTATATACTGATGCACTGAAAGGGTTTCTTGTTTCTCCATCAAGATTTATTCAGATTCCTTATAATAAAAACAATATCTATGAATGTGGTAATAGATATTGATATTGATGTACAATTTGGTTATTACTCTATTACAGTCAACACTATAAGGAATATCTAACTGAAAAATTGATCATGTTCTTAATCAACCATAGAATCTTTGGCAGAGAGGCCCCATCATACCCTTTCACTAATATAACTCATCTAGTGTTGGTTGGAGAACAACATGGTTCTAGAGTACCATATCAGTAGAACCTCCACTACTTTGGAAGCATCTCATTAAATTCTCCAAAAAAAATCTCCACCATTTATCATTCCCTTGGATGGCCACTTAATAAGGGAACCTTTTCCTAATTTAATTATGTTGGTATATTATCCCTAGTGTACAAAAACACATACCATACCTAAATAAGGGAGGTTGGTGTAGATGATCACTATGTAAAATTGACCAATCAAGAGTTCCTAAGAGGGTGAATATCCATTTTGGTGATCACAATCGACATATAATCAGAATTCCATGATTAGATGAAATGTAATTTTTCAATACTCTAACTGTAAAAGTGGGAGAATCTATCAAGATAACCCCTAGTGTATGCACATAATGAATATCCAAAAAATCCTTCATTCCTTATTCCTACCAAACTATGTGAGTCCAATCTATGTATCCTAAGTGCCACAACATAAATCCTAGATCGTCACTACCTTGGAACCTCTGACTTCATCACATCTAGACATAATGATTAAGGTATCTAAGGTATAATACCATACCATATTTCTAGCAGATGTTTTAGCATATTATAACCTAGTATCATCATCAATTTGGACACCGACCCATAAAATGCTTCATTAGGCACCAAAGCATCAAATTGTACAATTAACACTAACCCACCAAATAATATAGTGGGTTCCATCCACCAAATAGTATATCGGGTATAGAACCATTAAATAATTTGGTTCATTAATAAGGGGCACCAGCTCACTTATGTATCTACAAATATGATATCAACTAACTGTAATAACTTATCATCATATCTAAATCATAAAACATCTAAAATGTATAAACATACCCTCTTACAGACATCCATTTATTTGTATTTTGACCCAATAGCCTCCAATAGAACATTAAATGAAGGGGTTGATTATATCTGTCGTGCATCCATGAAATGTATTATTCATCATTTTGGTGTTTCATAGTGTATATTAGATAGAGTATATGTACTTTTGAAAAAATAATAATGAATTCCATAGGTTTGACGTTCAGACTCTCTTTATCATTAACTCACCCTAACATTGATAGATTAAAGGGTGTTTTCATGGATCCATCCATCCATTCCCTTATAGATGAAAATGAAATTTCTGTAAATGAAAAAATCTGTCAACTCCAAAAATATATAACAATTATATCTAGTAAATTATTGAAGGAATGAACCTAGTATCTCTTCAAAATAATTTCAAATCAGTACATTCATACATAGGTCTCCCTTATAGTGATGTTCACTACCCATTATGGTTAGTAGATTTTCATATTTTTTATCCTCTCATCGGGTAAAATGAAGACATTATTCCACCTCACCCCATCCCATGGGGCTAGGTGAATTTCTATATTGTCACATCCCAAACCCACTGGTCTTCTAACAAATTTATATTTTCATGCCCTCATCAAGGGTACAACAAATAACATCTGACCTCATTGGTTCCCCCAAACCCTCTAGGGGGTCACATTCCTATAATTACTGGGAATCATTTGTGTTATACATGTCATGAATACCTCATAACATACCTCCCTAAAAAAATATCAGGCCTCTACACCCCATACACGACACCTATCCATTATCCCATGCCAAAAAAGCTATTGGCAGCACATTGAAGAAGTATTTAGGATTCCCATCCATTTATGAAAGGAAGAAAAAAAATATTCCATAAAAAAGCATGTCCCTATGTAATATACAATTCCATAGAGAATGTTATTATTGAACTTACTATAATGGAAATGATAAGTGAGGTGGTGTTTATAGGCCATGAAAATCACTTACCCTACCAAGAAAATCTCAATAACACAATAGATATGTTCACATTCATTAAATATTGGCTTGATAGGTGTGTAATTGAATGGTTAATATGTTTAAACGATCCCAAAACCATGAAATATGAATAAGTTTTATCCAATATCCATCAAATATTCCAACATCCTAAAAGGTTATGGAACAATTCATCCGGATCGCAAGATATAAAATTAAATGATACATTATTTTTGCATGATGTTAATATATATGATACATGTAGGTCACATGAAATTAAACTGCATCACACGTCACTATATCACGGTGAATAATTTTAAAAGGATTTCTTTACAATGAAATGTAAAACTACCCAAAAAACATCCTGATCACAAGATGGTAAATAATGAATCATCTCAATCACTATGAGATATCTTCAGTATCTGATGGAAATTATAGTGTCCAAAAGAACCACTCATATAGTATAATATCAATCACAATAATATCAAAAAATCAAAAATTCCCCTCATTATCTAACTCCTGTAATTATAAGAAAGGTGACATCTCTATACAATTGAATTTGGTCATCATGGACAGCTTGTTTAATGCATAATGATGAAAAACAGATTGGGTGGGACTATATATCCACCTACACCAATGAATCCCACATGATTATTCTATAATAATCTAGTGATAGTGATTTTATCCCATGTAACTCAATAAAAGTCTTATTAGGAATATTATTCTCAACTCATCATTTGGGGATCTCACACCAAATAATATGTTCTTGTTTAGCCATTAAGTCATGGTGTATAACATTTAGCATAGACTACCTTATCGTAACTATCACAAGATTGTATAATCAACATTTCATAAATGATGATAATATCTCATTTATAGGATGTTATATATACTACTTGGCGATGAATTAACATTTGAGTTGTGTGAATCAATATATAGTGAGGTATGATTCTACTAGAAATTAGTAAAAATGTAGAAAATCTATAATGTTATACATTTTTTATCCACCAATGGATTGGGGAGCTCAATTAAAAATTTCTAGTGTATTATAGAATGATATTAGGTTCTACCCATAAAAATTATTGAGGGAGAAGACATATTATCAGATTTTTAGGATCCCCTTGTCCCTAGTGAATGCATAAAATTAAAAACATCATAAAAATAAATCTATAATTACTATGGTAGTCTAGTATGATAGTGCCTCTTCCCATGGCCTCTTTTACCATGATTGTAAAAAATATTCCCTAAAATTACACAACACGAATGAAAATGTAGTCACATAAATAGATATGTATGAATAAAAAGATGGAATTTAGACAATCCCTCTCGTATTTTGGGATGGAATCACCTATATCAACAAGGAGCTCTAGATGGTGAATATGAGAATTGAATAGGACCTACGACATATGTGGATTAGTGACATCATTCTACTTGAAGAACAATATATGAAAATTTCATTTCTAATTTTGTGTAAATACATTTCTTGTTGAAATTAAATAGGGACTACCAAGATAAACCCAGATTAATTTATATATCTACTAAGATTAAATTATGACCATATATGTTTCAAAAAATTGTGATGTGAATTCATGATTTCATGCTACAAAGACTAGGTTGAAATATTTTAAATTTATAAATTTTGTATGACATGAAATAAATAATTTAAAATAAATAACATCATTCCACCATATCAAACAACTCTAAAATACATAGAGAGTTCCTTGTCAAATGAACCTATATGCCCTGAACCATATCATTTAATTCATAAGACATTAAACTATAAAATATCACCATATTTAAATAATGTTAAAATTTACTCTTACCATATATACCAACCATATAATTCATTGGAAAACATCCATATAAATCTATGTGTCCAAAGAATGGGATGCCAATCATTGTATTATTCTTTAAATGTATATAACACATTTATTCATCTTCATGCATTATTTTTCATATTAGGTAAACTTCACCCCTACCAGAGGACATTAAACTATATGGTTGGAGTCCCTATCAGTCGACATTGAAATTCTCCCCCATCTACATTTATCAAGATTATAAATCAATTTTTTTTTAAAGAGATTCATATATTATATATCATTTTCAATCCATTGAATGAAAAATATTCCTCTATACTTATATTTAATCTTATCTATCTAGTTGAAAAACATTTTCCATTTCATGTTTCTCATACCGAGCATATCTCATTTGGGCTTAAGAATTTTGGTAGGGTCTTCCTTCCATGATCAAGGATTATCAGGTCATGGTAAGGTCAGTATTATCTTAGATGCAAGACCTTCAATGGAACCCCAAATATATTTACCACATTATGTTAAAATATATGGTTCATGTCACATTTATAACAAGAAACTACTCATTAATATGGCCCTTGACCAAGAGGACCATTATCCTCGGTGTTGGTGTACCACCACACCTCCACTAAAGATCATCATGATAACTGGTTCCTATTATTATTGGATACACATCGATTCTTAGACCTGTATTCCTAAATTCATCTGAAACGTCAATGGAAAAGACCCACTTTATCTAGGTCAGACTGACGTGAATAGTTTTTAATCACCCAATATTTCTTTTAAATGTTATTGTATTCCTAAGAATGTATGTGTTATATTTTATCATATAAAAATTTTATCCCATTATTAATGAAGTGTTAGTTATAGTGTAAAAAGGGAAATGAGACCATTAAAAATGAGACCTCTGAGAAATATACCCTTTGTAAATTATTTTATAGTTATACACAGTGATTATAATTATTAATGGAATATTACAGTTGATTCTGAAAGGAGGATTGATGGAATGAACCATTAAATTCATTACCATTGAATCCCTTTTTCAAAACATTAGAGGGTCGTAACAATATTGGGGATATTACATGGAAAATTCCAAGGAAAAAATCATCATGTGAAGCTTGAATAAAATCACATATAAGAGAAGTTCAAGTTGGTTGTGATTACAACTCAGTCGATGATAGCCGAGCCACCCCAAAAAACTACCACTGGCGCACCCCTTACCCTTAGGTTATATGTAGGTGTAATAAGGGGTAACATGTCAAGGAATTAGTTTCTTAAATTTTATTTCCATTAAATAGATAAAATTTTGAAATCACCAATTTTATTTTAAAACTTTTTTACACAATAAAATTTATCATTCACTAATACGGAATTTATGAAATTTATTTTTCTTAAAAAAATATATTTTTCATAAAAGGTATAATTTAATTTTATTAAACTAAGGTATTCTAAATTATATTTAGTTTTATTGAAATATTATATAAATAACACTATAATTAAAATATATATGAAAAATTAATTTTATTATATATTGGGAAATAATGAAGTGTCCAAAATTTGACTCTGCATTACAACCAGCAGTTTTTTAATAAATAATGATTTTTATATGTAAAATATTATATTGTCATTTTTGGAGAATTATTCTAATTAAATAAAAATCATTTATGAAATCATTATATCGAAAATAGATTACGCTAATTTATGGGAATTTTTTAAAACACTTTATTTTCCTTGAATAGTGAAAGTAATGTTTTGGGGTTTCTATTTGATTAATAAATTCAAAATATTTCATGTTGAAATAATAATTAATTATCCATAGTCTAAAACCTAAAATATTTTATTAGATTAATATTGTGTATATTAATGGATTTTAATAAATTTTCAAACAAATAAATGACTATAAAATCCCTAAAATGGATATCATTATTTTAAAAACCTTCAATTTTATATGAAGTGATTTTACCATGAAAAAATAGGCCATATAAAATTATTATTCATTATTTCTCCAAAAATAACATAAAATATTTCCGAAATTTTTAATACCATGGTAAAAAACATGGGTTAGAAATGATTTTTCATTTTCCACATTCTAGTTTTCTATGGAAGATATTTGGAAAATTTTAATCAAATCCTCCACTTTTTATATTAATATGCATCCATTTATCCATTTACATTCACTCTGAATCCGTACATTATGAGGTTATGGTATTTTATCCCCTCCATTGAGTCCCCACAACGTGTCCTCAACCCCCTAAATTTCTATTACTCATGATTTATGGGTAACTCTTCAAGGTTAGGGAATTTTCCATAATTTCTCTTCAATTAGTAATTTTTTTGTAGATTTCATGTAAATATTATGGTTAATACACAATATTAACATGTTTAACCTACCCATACACAAAAATTATTTTTTATCAATGTGAGACCATTTTTCCTTCTCATGTTACCCTTTTTTAAAACCACGTGTTATAATTTTTTTTTGTATATTTATAAAATATCGTACTTATTAAAGAATAAAATATATATTAGTGATTTTTTAAGAAAAAAATCTTTTAAATTATATGATTCTCAAAAGAAAAAAATTTCTTACAATTGGTTTTCTTTTTTTAAAAAATAGCGGTAAATATGGGGAAACACATAAATGAAAATCTTAGTGGATGATGCACTAACAACCATCCAAGGGAAGTTAGTATGAAAAATTTAATGTGAATGATGAATCAATTATCTCATGTTTTAAATAACAACATGAATTATTTTTAGCGACCATATTAAATTCTTAAAACATCGTATTTTGATTAATCCTTTATGTGTCAACACACTCTTTCTCTCAGTGGATCTACTGACACAAGAATTTATAAAGAATATATTTTCTCCATAGAAAAATTATATTTTATATTTATTTATTCATAAAAACAGAAATTATCCAATGATGTATTCATCGTTAAAGGATAATCTAATCAGTGGTCTACATTGATTAAAAACAAGAATCCAATAAAGATGATTACTATGATGTAGTGGGAAGTGTTAATGGAAATATATTTCAATAAATATTTCTCTTGTATGATGAGAATCAAAGATGGAATGAATTACTAAATAAGATGAAAATGGAAATTAAATATATCTGACGCTATGATATTAACATTTCAAGATATTCTTACTACAGAAATATCATTGTTGTGGAAACTATGGGATAGGTTGATTGATTATTTGGCGGAAGGAAACCCTATTTCTGGAGGAATATAGTAAATTTTGACTCGAAAATCTACAAGAATATAATGGAGAGTGCAATGAACTTTGAGATAGAATTTCGAGAAAAATGTTAGTCGCATAATTCTAAAGATAGGAAGACATATATGGATCCAAATATAGGTAGGATATTTGAGCACAGATGAGGTGGATATAAGGTGAGTTTACCCACATGAAACAATGTTGAGAAGAAATATTCAGGGAACTATATGATCAAGATTGGGAAATGATACAAGTGTAAAAGAGATGTCTATATAGGTCAAAACTGTCATTGTGGGGAGAAGCTTGAACTTGTCAACACAAATGTCAAATGGAAGATGGTGCAGACCCAGTATAACGTTAAATATGTCAATATTTTATTGCATGGGACAATTTCCAATAATTTTCCAAATCTAAAGATAAAGGAAGGGATTCAAAATAAACCTTAGAATATGCCATGGGATAAATAATAGGCATTTTCTATCATGATAGGTGAACCTGAGGCTCCAAATGATGTTCTGTAAGGTACTCTCCTTATTCTCTCAATTTTAGAATATTCATTTTTATTTTGTTATAGACATCCATTTAATTGATTCATGATTTCAATGAATATATAATCAATCCTTGAGCTTCTAGATAAAGATTTGTTAATCAATACTACTAAAGAGATTATCCAAACGTCAATAGTGTATAGAAACTCATGTATTTTCTTTTCAGAGCACAATATCATAAAAATTATTGTTGTCATTATCATCTTGGAATTCAACAGTATACAATGGATGGAATGGATCTAAAATTAATATATTAAGATCTGCTGTTAAATCATGAAAATAAAAGTAGTTTTTAATGGGAAACCTCCAGTCATTTTCTTGGGAGATATATCCCAACATAAATATTTGATTAGAATAACCTCCCATAACCTTCATTATGGAGATGATCAGTGAATATGGATAAGTAAATGAAATGATAAAGATAGAGAATTTCCTAATAATTTATGAAGTCATTGAAATATTTCTTGATTATTTTCATGGACCTCCCCTAGGAAGAGATGTATAGTTCTCCATTAAAATCATATCTGGATCCAACTCATTTTCTAAGACCTGTATAGAAAGGAATATGTTTCCCTAGAATAATTAATGATACCACTTCATTATTTTGTTGGATATGGGTTTTATCCGGACAATTGTGTCTACATGGGGTGCACATATTTTCTTTTTAAGAAGAAGGATGGATCAACGGGGCTATGCAAGTATTATAGGGAACATAACATCATAACAGTAATGAATAAGTACCCTCCCCCAAGGATTGATTATTTATTTTACTAGATACACGAGGGTAAATTATTCTCCAATATTAATCTTCGATCTAGTTATAATCAATTTAGGGTGAGGATGTAATATTTTCAAAATAATGGCATCAGATCAAGATATGGATATTATGAGTTTATAATTATACCTTTTAGCTTAACTAGTGCTCCATCGATATTTATAGAATTGATTAATCGAGTATTTAAGGACTATAATGGGAAAATTTTTCTAGGTTTTGTAGATGATATTTGATGTATTCCAAATGACACAATGAGAATGAGGGACATCTAAGGGTTATATTTGAAACTGTGAGGAAGGTTAGGATATTTTAAAATTATATAATATATAAATTTTGGTGACTAAAAGGATCATTTATAGGGAACATATTAACCAATGATGGAATATCAGTTGACCGTACCATGAAAAATGTTGTTAAGGAGTATCCTCATCCAATAATAGTAACTATGTTTCATAGATTCCTTAGATCAGTAGGATACTATAGGATGTTTGTGAAAACATTTTTGGAATTTCTAATCCAATGACCAAGTTACTCAAATAGGGGAAAAGATCACCAGGACAAAGTAGTGTGAAGAATCATTTTAAGTGATGAAGATGATATTTTGTTCTGCTTTATTTATAACTCAATCCTCTCTTAGAGAAGGATTCATTATATTTTGGGATATATATCTGAAAGGGTGTGGTAACATATTCATTAAAAATGATAAGGCGATTTCTTATTAATCTCTATCATTGAATAATAATTAATATAATTATCTAACACATGACCTTGAGCTATCTATAGTTATTTTTCCCAAAAAATATTAAAGAATTATCACTATTGGGAGAAATTTAATATATACATAGACCAAAAATGATTAAAGTATAATTTCATGAAAACAAAACAAAACATGAGACAATGAAGATAGTGGGAAATTATTTATGACTATGACTATTCAATTAATTAACACCCTGAAAGTTAAACAAATTTTTCCAGTTCATTATGTATAAAAATAATTATTCTATTTGTAATGATGAATAATATTTGATATTCATTTATCAGGATGATGTAATTATGTAAATGGAAATCATGAGGGAATATTCATTACTAATCCTATCAAAAATGATTTCCCAATAATAATTACAAGATAATATCATGATAACTCATAGATAAGATAAATTTTCACAAAATAACATGGATAATGTGAACAATGATACGTTTCTTGAGATCAATATTGATCAAGATGGAGTACTGGAATTTCATAAAATGCTATGTCTTCTATCAATTCCAGGGATAAACAATAACATTATAGACAAATATCATATATCTACATAATCTATATATCTTGGGAGCAAATACATATGATGTGATCTTTGTGATAAATATTTTTTGGACAATAAGAAAATTTATATTGTGAAATATTTTGCATGGTGGCTGGCATATCATTAATTGGAGGAGGAGAAATAATATCCAAAAGGGTAACTTAAACCACCAATTGTGAAAATATAGTTATGGGAAAATATCACTATGAACTTTATCCCTCTTCTCCCAACTAAATCCAATGGAATTAATGTGATATGTATTACAGTGGAATGAATCACAAAGAAATCACATTTTATCACTATTTCTAATGATTTATCCCTTGACCAACATTCCATAATATTTAAGAAATTATTTTCATTAAATAATTATAATTTTTGAAATTAGAACATCGAAGTTATTTTAGGAAAATTTATGAGATTTCTCTAAAATATTTAATTTTCCCATGAATAGTAAAAATACATTTTTCAGTTTTCATTATGTTAAATGACTTCATATTATATCATATTCAATTAAACATAATATGTGACATATTTTTTTAATTTTATGTATTTTAATAGAGATTAATCAATTTCAAAACTTATAAATGACTTTTCAAAGTAGAAAGTGGAAGCAATTATTTTAAAAACATTACCTTTTAAAAAAAATAATTTTCCATTCCCTAATATGAGATATAAAATTATTCTTGGTTTATTAAGGTTTAAATAAATTTAAATATTACCCAAATTTCCAAAAACATGGGAAAACCAATTGGTGGGACAATGGTTCTTCATTTTCCAAAATGATGATTTCAATAGATATTATTTAAGCATTATTAACCAAATCCTCTATTTTTACTAAAAATACCCACCTGTATATCCATTTACATTCACTCTTAATCCATACACCATGATGTTTTGGATTCCCCCAAGTGTTTTATCACACCCAAAGGTTCCATTCCTCATGATTTAGTTGTAACTATTAAAGGCAATGGAATAATTAGTTATTTCTCTTCAATTTAATAATATAATTAATGTCTTCTAAATTTTATGGTTACCCTATTTTATTACCATCATGATCCTACCCGTTGTACAATATTATGTTTTAAAATTTGTATACCATTAACCTCTCTCATTTTAAACTTTTTAAGACCACATTTGACAACCATTATTTTAATTAATTTACTCCACAAAAGGTCAATATCTAATTAAGAACTTATTTTTTATTTTAATTTTTGTGAAAAAATTAACATATATCTATTACAATAATATTCTCCTATATGTAAAAATTAATTATCTGATTCGAGAATAAGAATACACGAAACTCATATTCCCAAAATGTGGGTTAAAATGACATAATTATCATGTTCTTAAGGTCTTTTTTAATGCCATTGTTTTGATAAGAAACCGATTATTTTTCTCCATAATTTAAATATGAAATGTTTCGTTATGGTTTATATGGATCACATTAAATAATATATTTGAAGGATTCTCTTTGATAGCACTCCAACGCATTTGGTAATGTTTTTAATCTCTATAAAAAATTGTTTTATGATACCCTAGTTAATAACATTGTTAATTTTTAATTATGGAACCTTGGTGATTAACCATGGTGATATGATTATCAATGAATCATTTAAATGTTTTATCCCCATTTTTATATTATGATTCATATTGTTTTATTATTATATCCTTCATGTTCCTGTAATTGTGCCATAATTATATTCATCAAGTTATTATTGATATTTTAATGATCACATATAAACTATATCCTTTACTTTCCCTTAATGTGCCTCATGCTCACCCCTTTCCTTTTGACATATGTCCCTTGGAAATGAGACGTAGTAAATGTACATAGGTCGAACACATGAAGAATCATTTAAATTAGAATAGAATTTTTTATGTTCCTATTTATTATATACATTTATTCTAAAAAATCAACATTATATCATCCTATGATTGTAAAATATAATGAAAACTTTATGTAATAAAAATATAAGATTACATAGAGTTTCCCATTAATGAATTACATATAGCAGGTTTCATTTTATTATATAATATATAGTGAAACAAGAATCCCCTGTCCTAGGTCCCTCTGTAACATCAATGCAGAGAATTACTTCTTCTATGAATGGGTCACAACCTCATAGATATTTTTTATTCAAAAACTATGCATGTATTTATTCCTTTCATCACATGATATTTAGTGATTCCTATATAATACATTCTAGGATCATCCCCATTTTCCAGCCAACCACAATCAATTTCCTCCATAAAAGTTAGATCTTCTTAGATTTTGTTATTCATAATAAATGTGAATCCCTTCATTTATTCCCCTTCACATTCACTCACACATATTATATGACACCCTAGATATTTGTGGTTTCACACACTGAGGATGGATGATGTATTTATTTGGGTTTCTAGTGATCCACTCTGTCTTGAAAATTTTTTATGTTTCTTCAGCAGGGAGCTATGTCCAAGTTTCATGACGTTAATCTACATGAAAAAATCCTAGTTTCAAGATTCCAAATATCATGATAATTACTAACATTCAGGAAATTAGACTATATGATATTCGATAAATCCTAGAAGACCATAAATTTCATATAGAGGTCCACCTTATCAATGAATCTATGTTGGGGTGAAATTTTCACCTCCATACTAGAAATAAATATTTATATTCCCCATCACTACATATAAGACCAATGAATGTACAAGTCCCCTTATCCAATTACTTCATCGATACCCACCATTGGAATTAAATAAATCATTAATCCCCTAAATACATATGAGATCTATAATGTAGGATCTCTAGAAAGGAGATGATTGTGGTAGGATTCTATCCCTTAAAATACACATTGGGAAACCAATGGAATCCCATCCATAAAATTATCGTACACTATTTTTTATGTAAGTCCTAGCCATATAAATTTATTCTACCAATTCATGAGTAATATCTACATACATCTTTCTTGAAAATTATATAAATATGTTCATGTCGGGATCAAGAATATGGTATAAAATCAATAATCCTATGCATGGATAAATATTGTGTCTAACAACCATGCACATATAACTAGTTAAAACTATACCCAATTATATCTTCCTCAATTTCATTTCATTTCCAATATCATTACGAGATGATTTTTTTTCAAGGAAAACATTTGTTCCACATGGAACTAAAATTTCAAGACTGATACATCCCCACTACATGTCATAAAATTGTACAGGCCATCTCACATAATCATTCCTAACCAAAGGGAAAGGAGAGAATGACCCTAGTCAAAAATATATTGAGGTGGCTCTGTCGTCTTTTAATCACCTCAACCCATAAATCACAATTTATGACCTCATCACCTTAGTAATCTACAAACCATTCATAGACACTGTAATTGAAAATATATTCTCTATATGACCATCATGAACATGGATCTGAAAAATGGATTTAGACCACCAAGCCAGACCCATTTTGGCCATTCATGAAGTGATAATTGATCCTTGTTTTATATAAAATAATGTAAGGGTATTTCATCAAAATAGAGTGATTTATAAAAAAAATTTACTTGATTTTCATACATCACTACTCATGACATGATAACAACTAAAAATGTTTCAAAAAAATTTCATCTGTTAATCAAAATGATCATGGATAACACCTGATCATATCTATCCTAAACAAGATATTGTGTATCATTCCCCTTTTACTAACTTCACACGCATCATTACCATAAACTAAAATCACATTATTCAAAGTTGTATGACATTAAAAATTAAGTGATTTATAGTCTAAATCTCAAGAAACTAAACAAATGGTATAAAATACATCATTCCTGTTAGTCTAAAAACACTCAATATATGTATTGAGAAAAATTCATGTCTATTATTGGAGGACTATTCATCATTAATGTTTAGAAAAATGTTAGAGCCTAAATAAACATGTAATAACTTCCATAAGGACTACGTTCTGAAACTAATGAAATCATATCCATTCATGGTAGACCCACTAGTCTAAGAAAACAATTGATTAAAGGATTGTCACATATCTAAAATATGATTACATGTTCCCTAGATAGTAACACAACATCTGGGGTTCTCAAACACTACATTAATATTGTGTTTCCCTAAACCACATTCAAGTAATTGATGTTGGAGCTGAAAATAAAAATTCCTTGAGTTTGTATCCTTCTCAAGGACTCTAAGGACCTTATAGTCCCATTATCAATGATATCCCCTTTAAAAAACATATAACAGTAACTGGATATTACAAAATAACCTACAGATATTATTGGAATAATTTTAGCATATTAATTATATTGTTCGAATAGGTTTTTTCCAACAGAAGAGGACCCCCTTAAATCGTGCAATTATTATACTAACTGCATAGAATAATGGATTCTTTCATTACCAATGGTTTTACATTAAACTATTTTCCATGTCCATTCCACATAGATATTTATGTACCATGATTTACAATCCACATAACCAAACAATTAAAGTGGATTCAATGACAATGACATTAAGTCACCATGTTTCATACCCTTTATCAAATATGGAATGTGATCTTCCATTATAGAACCTTTTGATATCCCACACTACATGGATCAGATGAAAATGTTTTAGGGTCGAGTCATCACAAAAAAACAACCATACATAGGGTTCTATAAACCATTATAGATATCTCATTTCTCCATATCCCACTTCATGGTGTAGTCATTTTAGTCTTCATAAATCCATCATAGAACATGAATAATATTTTAGACCCTTCTACATTACAATTCCTATATGCCATATGGGTAATGCATAAGGGCCTTTGACCCACCATATTGAGGTGTATCCTTCTTCTCGAAAAAGATCATCAATCCTTATGAAACCATGAAATATTACTGCTAAACATAACACTATAGTGTTTTATAGATCATACATAGTATTTCAACCCTATTCCACATAGGGGACCCAAAAAAACGTGGAGGAACTCAACACCATTGTGTTTTTTGGGTCATAAATGGTATATATTCCCCATTAAATATTCATTGTTTCATAATATGAAACTTGTGATTTTCATACACCATGTTCAAACTATCCATGTGGTCTCATAGTCCCTATAATTCTATATTTTCATGGATGAAAATCATGGAAATTCATGGAACAAAATATCTTGGGTGAAAGACCCTATAATACATGGTATCTCAAGTCTTGAAAGAATGTTATTAAATAAAAAACATTTCTCTTCCATACTTCTTAATGCTATACTACATAAAATACATTTTTATCGAATAAAATTAAATTACATAGAAGATATCCTTACCTTATTACATTAAACTAAATAGAATACATTCTTACATAATGATGTCAAAATGGATAGAATATGCCTTTACCATATGATGTTAAACTACACAAAGAACATTGCTTAATGAAATGTTCTCTACACAAGATCCAGATGGTCTAAGTTATAAGACCCTAAACTAATGTAAAATAATGGTATAGTTTCATGACATAAAAACAACCAATTTAATGATTATAGATTATTGAAAGGTATAATAACCTGAAAAGGGAAACTAATAAAATGTTGATTCTCTCCTATTTGGGAATTCACTTTGTGCGGTCCAAGAAACATGGAGATATTACAAAATGTAAAATGTATGGAACATTTTAGGTCAAAAAATATAAAAACGAGGCCCAAGAAATATCCAAGTACAGACTCACAATGAATTCCACTATATAAAGCATATGAATAAGTCAGGAAAATTAGAAAAAATAACATGAAAATAATGTAGCACGATTATCTATATGTATAAAAAATCATCCTATGCCCACAAGGACAACTGATCAAGGAAAAAATTAGAGTTCATATCTATTTTTATGAAACATTAGAGGGGGAATATACCACTAATTCCATTAAACTAAATGAAACATTTCCTTCCCAATAGTAACAAAATGATCTTATAGTGGGACAATTTCTGTGGATTGAAATATGGAATTAGATCCATATATATTTTACATAACCAAAAAAACATGGTCCCTAACCAAAATTTCACCATAAAGTGTTATCATTGCACTACCAACATACAAGTTTGATCCACATAAGAACATTTATCATATATTAATTTATATTTAAATATATTTACCTTATATAAGATTTTAATCCCCATAGGATATTATCTCTTAACTAAATATGTCTTGATATAAATGGAATCATATATGCCTCTTACCATGAATCCAACAACAAAACCTTTTCATACCCCTCCTTTTCTATCCTAAAAGTTTCCCCTAATCATAAATTTAGATTATCTATGAATAAATCCTATTTTATTGCAATGAAATCCTCCAATTCCTTGAAGATATAACCCATATTTGTTGTATAAAGGATACACATTTTTCAAACTCAAACGCCTTGAGTTGTGAATCGATTCATGGTTTCTCTTAATGGACTATCACTTGTTCATTTACATTCAATGTGATATATATTTACCTTATAATCAATTTATTTTCATTCTGAATGATTCCATTTCTAGAGGGTTTTTTATTCATATTATTATGCATCATAAATATTTATATAATAAATTCTAAAAGCAATAATACTATGGAAGAATATACTGATATGATTTTGATAAGGGAATGTCAAATGTATCTCCCGAGGAATATTCTTATAAGGGAATATATTTTGTATAGATCTATCAACTTTTTTACTTCAATTATTTTTCAATATATTTATGGATTCTTTAACCAAAACATAGGACATCCATGCTTACTATTCGCCATCTCAACCAAGGGCACACATGGGAGGGGCCTCAACCACACTCCAAGAGAAAGTGAGCCACCGATCTAGAAAATTATAGTTTTGGTGAGCATATAACTCTATATGAGTGGATAGGGAATGTGAAGGTGTTCCTATAAAAGCTACACAATGGTAGGGAATGACTAATGATGAAATGGGAGCTTGTGGTGTGTGTACCGACCCTACTACCAGCTCATTGAATCATTGACACATTGAATAATATTTAGTTCTCTCTGACTGAGTGTAAAAGGGCATTCGAATAAGAGGAATCAAAAGAAATATTCATTAACTATAAAATATTCATAGAAAATAGGACAAAAGGTTGTTAATACTATCTATTCAATTATCCCAGTCCATCAAATTCAACCATACCAACCCTAGCCTTCTCGACTTCATCACTCTAGAGCATCAATATCCATGATCATTTTTTCTATTAATATGTATAATGATATAATAGTATTCCATGTTGTCCTGAATCTAAGTATTTGACATATTTTTTAATGTATGCCTTTAGATAAAAGAGGATATGGTATCTAATAAATCCAATCAATATATCATATGGTGTTGATCAGACCATCGCACAAAGGCATCACAAGATTCACAATATATAACATGATTTAATCGATGAAATCAGGATAGTACATCATCATATTTCATTATCCCCGTTATATGACATACTAGTATGATAAATTCGTGCTTTCCATGAATACGTGTAATGTTTAAAAATAGAAATGTTTCTTGGAAGCTTATCACTGAATCACATGAATCCATTGTCAGTGTTTCTAAGGATAAGAAATTATAGGAATATGGTCATGGGAATCAGTTATGATAGAAAAAATCTTAGAATAAAATAGAACATAAATCCCCATCATGAGATGCATACACCATTTTCAGTATATTCATTACTTTCATGAGTGGATCCTTCATGTTTTTTGCCTACTATCATGCCACCAAATGATGAGAAGCCTTATAATACATCATGGGATTACCTCAATAGTTGTCCAAAAATTACTCGCATGAAAAAATAGTTTTCATGTGAAACCCCTAGAATATTAATTCATATCCTTGATGGAAATCAAGAATTATATCACTTGACATCATCTATTGATTTGTTGATGGGGATCATGTGATACCCCCACTATAACAAGAATGTTTTCATAGAATCTTATCCATGAAAAGAGGTAGGAATCCCAGTATCCTATTCTTATATAATCACATACTCCCCCTAATAACACAACTTATGGAAATGGGGGTGGTAAAAAATAGATGAAAAGGATTTTGGTCAGAGAGCAAAATAGTTCTACTTACTTTAGAGTAATTCACCGTGAAATCAAATGTAATTCCTCAGTAATAATCAAGAGACAAAATATTAATATTCCCATCGGATCATGATATTGTGTATTGATTTGAACATCATGGGATATCCATTTTAAGTGAGCCACTAATATGAACATTTTTTGGATAATTTTCAAGAAGACTCCCCTTTGGAATGTACATGAAATCATAGAAATTCCCCTACCCACTTATCTTTAAACCCTAGTAGGTGTAGCCTTGACAATAAACCTAGACCATGTACCCCTGTATTTTATTCAGTTTAAAACCTAAAACATTCTTTAAGAATCAATATTTATTCAGTTTAGCTGTTCACCCCCCCCCCAAAGACCCAATTGAGGTCATGTGAATCCCATGTGCTAGTAAACATCATCTGATACTATCATACATGAACCCTTCAACATTTTTTGTCAATGACCTACATTTTAACCCCTGAAAAACCTCCCCACACCAAGAAAAATCAATTATTTACATGATGTACATTAACTCACAACAATAAACATATCATAGCAATCACACTATTAACCATATGGTAATAGAATGATCCATTTGGACATTAAATGTCAATACATGGACATTCACTTTACCATTCACGTGTCCAAGAGAGTCCATCTTAGGAATCTAAAAATATCCCATGATCACTTAAATCACTGGTCTCACAAAGAAATCATGTATCCATTGATGATTTAGTTTAATCATGCGATAGGAAATTAACATGTTAGTCTCATCATGTGAGTAAATCCTCGATTAGTCGGGTATATAATGAAATGACACCCATGAAAAGTGAATTTATCACGAAAAAGGTCACGAAAACTCTTCTTCAATGAAACAATGAAACCATGGATATGTAATTTCGATCACTAATGAATATCTTCAACATGTTAGTTGATTATGAGAAATTCCCAGGACGTGTCCACTAGGATCATTAACAGTCATCCTTGAGTAGTCACTTTGATCATGAGAAGTCTTCTTAGAGCTATCGTTTGATCATGAGAAAGGCCCCAGATTTGTCCACCTTGATTTTTTGAATATCAATCAAACAAGACAACATAGTCATGGGAAGACACCCTAGACATGTCAATTTATCATATGAATGGTCATGGGTAGGTTGACATTGATCATATTAACAACCTCAATCATATCGACATTTTTATGGGAAAACACTTGGAAACCTCATCTTTAATCGTGAAAATCACCCAATGACCTGCCAACCTATTGAGAAAGACACTTAGAACACGCCAAATAGATATCAAGGTACTCATTAGGCATCCAATTAATACCTATTGGGAAGATAATAAATACATTTCAAGTAGACAATCAAGACATGTCGTGTAGACTCACTGGAATGTTAGGAAACCACCATAAGAAATGTTAACCTTGTTTTGATGATACAGATAGACGTATAAAATGTAATCCCTTAAACATGAACATTTTTTTGAATACCACCTTTATAACAGGACATTACATAGTGGGTTAGGGTTAGGCAATCAAGTGACCATATTTGTGTAATTCTATTAGACATTTCTCTTCAACATACATTTCATTGATAGAATCTATCTTTAACTATCATATGATAGAGAATTAATGATTATGAATCATGGGAATATATCCTTGTAGAAGAACCTAACATGCTTAAACCTCCAGGATAATAACAATTATTTCACATGTAATAAAGACTTCCAACCCATCTATGGGTCTGAGAATAATTGAACTATGATAACTCTAATTCCTATCTCAACAAGATATATAGGACCCCTTCCCATGGCCCATTACCTAGTAGGAATCAACCCTGGTTTAATTCTGTGCATAAAAATATATTAATAACTCATAATACTGAATTCTAATATAATCCTATAATACTTTCTCTTATAACATTGGATGAGATCTGGAATCATACACAAACATCATTTAATATGTAATTCAGATCATTCCCTTAATTACTTCAACCCATTAGTGGGTTATGGAAGAATTAAACTATTGGGACTCTAATTACAATTATTAGTATGATATGTCAGATGTATTTATAATGTACGATTTCAATTCTATATTCTTTGGGGTACTATTATTCATACATCCCTAACAGAATCATTAATGGGTTATCCCTATAAAAATATTCTATCATTTGACATGTCAAATAATTTGTTATTTCTTTATTTAACACAAAGTATTAATCATGTTTCTATATATATGAGTGATTATTGTACAAATATCATGATTAATAGCCCTTCATTGGGATGTAATCCCAATTACAAATAATCATAAATTTAATGTTAATTCTCCCAATGAATCCATCTTGGGAAGACATTCATGCCTACGTACCACTCAAGGGATCTATTTTTGAATGTTTTATGAAATGGAATCCCATATCTCAAACAATATAGACACTAATTCATATATTAATTGGATACATAAGAAAACTCCTCAATTTTCGATACCTGTATCTAAATCCTTATAATATGATATGGGATTTTATTATTGTTCCCATAGGATTCATATAATTCCTTATAGAGTTTCAAAAAAACACACAAGACACCAACATCCTCCTAAAAAAACCCAAGAGTGCGCGAACACTACTACAATCTAATTCGCTATGAATGAACAAGAAAATAAGGGAGAAATTTTGGTATATACAATTGTTACCATTAATATATATCTTTTATCATTTCATTTGAATATGCTAATAGGTCTCATATCAGATATTTGGAAGGATCTCATAACCATATATTAAATATACACAAGAGTCCCAGAACAAAAAATAACTCGACCCCAAAGTGAATGATGATCCCAGCATCCCATCCTATCGATATATGTGAGTTATTTTCTTTCATCTAGATTCAAATCCTGTCTAATTTCCAATCTCTCTAATTCAGTTCTATTCTTTTTCATAGATGTGGGAATCGTATGGAGTTTCTATTAAAATAAAATATTATAAAACATCTGCAAAAAAATGTATATACACCACCAATCATCCACAACCAAGAGTCGCAAAAAACAATCTCAATTTTTCTAGAAATAGTGGTGCTTACTACTTCAAGAATATTCATGACAATATCTCATAGATAGAACAATCAATGCACTAAATGGGGTACTATATAGATTCCATCAGTGGTAATTTCATGGTTCACCACCATAGAAAAGGCCCTCATGTGAAAGCTATTAACATGTGTCCTATTTTCCAACATATGGACCTCTTCATATTTCATCAAACTCATTAACACATCAAAATCAAATATTGTATACAAATGGTGAAAGTCCACTAAAAGGGTTGCATATTCCATTAAATACACATTTTTTTTCCTGAAGTTGCATTTACAGATTATACATTCCTTCCCTCAAAGTATATGAAAATAAATAATCAATGTGCCTCATCTAGAAGCCTATCTATGTCATTTCTATATTCATGTTTTCCATTTCCATAATGTACCACCATCAATTTACTAATGCTCAAATAATATAAGCTAAAATTTTACCTTCTTCAATGGGGGAGTATCATGATGTTCAATACTAGTCAACATCAACTCCACCCATAACTCTAATTCCAAGGGACCACAATTCCAAATAAAAAAATGGTGTGTGTTTTAGAAAACCCTATTTGGTGAGGTCAAAAATAGTGTTCTTAGCTCATGGAATTTCTATCTCCATCAATCGTATAACTCATAATAAATAGGAACAGAGATGGTAAATTTTTATATTCATTTATGAACAATTAGTATATAATCTAGTAGGTAGAGAAGAATACTCACTTCCAAAATCTTATCATATAACCAAATGTTTTCACTGAGTAATCTATCCATATTGAAAAATGAAAACCATTACAAAATGTTATTGAAAAATCATAAAATCCGTATTAAAGGGGTAATAATGGAAATAACAACATGTTATTTATCTTCCATAATTTACTAGTTAGAAATGAATAGATTTTATTTAGATATTTTTCATCAATAATTGCACTTCCATATAAGAACCCTATGTGATTATCATTATTCCTTCATACCCATACATGTTTTATAAAAAATTATGATTGAATTCAAATAAATAATAATAAATCTCAAACAATAATTTCATTTGTCATGGTGAAATCCATCATAAGTTAGATGGAATACATAAACAGTAATCCATCCCCTGGTAACGTAGGATTTTCTCATATGTAGACTTGTTACTCCCAAAAATGTGTTCTGTAAAAATCCCCAAAATATTAAATATCTTATGAACTGAGCCAAAATAGTAATATGAAATAAAATAAATCAATTTTTAAAATTCATTATGATCCCTAATGTAGTTCACTCTTAAATTACTTATTTGAGTCACTACAAGTTAAAAGTTTATCCTCCCTATATAATGAACCCTTGTAATAATGGACAAAGCTAATATAGGGTATATTGGGGATGTAATAGCCTATGATTAGAGTATAAATTTATGTGGAAGTAATATCAATAACATTAATCATGAAACATGACATGTACATACTAAGGAAAGTTTCAAATAATATAAAATGCATTACCATGATAAAATAAAATGGAATCATCATGTAAAATAGATGAATCTAAAAATAGTTCAAACATAAGATAAATTCCAACATTATATAATGCCACAACATGTCCCACATTCCACTCTCAAATCACAAAACACCCGTTCAACCATCAAACATTGGGTCCTTGACCTTATCATGGCCTTTAACAATTAAATCTTCTCTATTACCAAAGTAATCCCAAGAGTAGGGTGAGTAAAACTCTATAAGACACTTCCAATAGATTATAATTTTATAAAATTTTAGTTATATATATATATATACTGATGTGAAATTAGATAAATAAATTGTGAAATAAAAATATTGAAAGATAATATTCAACGTAACCATTGGGTGCATATTGGAATCTAGGGTAAACAATACATGCTTCAGCCAGTGATGGATGTATCTATCCGTAATACCATAGCGCAGATTATAATTATATTCATACACCACATCCTTAGATCAAATCTAGGTCCCCTAATTAGAATAATCAATAATATGGCACGAAATAATCCTTGTAATCATGTCTTGGTCCATTAACATGAATTATAGTTATACAGTCATGCAAAATCCTTGAATCATGTTGTGTTCCACCAATGATAATAATTAATATTATGAGATTATACGATACATAGAAACACATTATAGTAATACTGTGATAATAATTAATGGTATAGGAATACCATATCCTCATAAACCTAAAAAGGTACCCCAAAAACAATAATCTATAATATATTTTATATATGTTCATAACCATATAGTGTAACGTTTTTAACATAATCATCCACAAAACATCATAGAGAAGAATTTAAAATTTTCAATCCATCAAGAGTTATTGACAATTAAATCAAATAAAACACCTTATTTTATATTATGTGTTATGAATCATGGAATTTTACACTAGACAATGGGCAATCCGAAGGCATTCCAAGAGCCTCATGTTTAATTCCCTTTAATGTATTCAATGGTTTTATCACATTACTAAGTGTTCTATGTCTAATTTTCTATACACAAAGAGAATTTTCATTGTCATTGTAAATTTCAAACTCATTTCAATTAGGTTTTATATTAAATTATTAATTAGGGAAGATCATTCACATAAAATGTTGTCAGGAAAACACATCATACATAGAGGAGAAGTGAAATAATTAATCAAGGGATTGCTCAATACCACATAACACAAGCATGAAAAGACCTAATTCCCTTGAATCACCAAAAAAATTTATCTAGGAAAACCACAGACAATAAATAATCCCCTTTTTCAATATTTTATATTTTAAAAAGAAAAATAATATACAATGACATAAGGAAAAAATCTGTTAGACATGCGTATAGGAATTAAATGCAACCAATGATTCTTCAAACACCAAATATGTTTGTGATATTTATAAGACCACCAAAATAATCACCTATATATATATATGTTGATTCAGGTTCTTGGAAACTTTTAAACATAAAAAATAGGTTGTCCTTATGAAATTAAAATGTGGACATCAGAAATAAAACACCATATATAAGACCATTAGTGAGCCACTTAACTCAACAAGTTATCCAGTGCATATAGAAACAATGTAGTACCTCTATTTTTTCCATATAATCGATGATTTTGTCTCAATAAATGTATTATAATACAATTATAACAATATAAATATTGTCTTGGAATCCATCACGATAGTGGCTTTGAACCAACTAGTCGATAGACCTAAAACAAATCCAACTGTTCCTCCACTTTAAAAATCATGGTTTAGACCCCCCCCCCAAAAACATACCCAAGACCTATATTATTCTAAAAACAAGAATATAAATCAAAATAAATGTATAAAAAATTAATATGTATCAATGGAAATGGTCAATGTGTTATAGTTCATCCATTTTATTTGGTGGAGAAAATGAGGATAAATGTATTTGTAAGGAGAACTATATTATATGAAAAATTATGTAACATAAAGCATAAAACAAAAATATTAAACTAAATATTACATATTTAAATTAAGTTTAGTATTTTTTTAATGGGTGGATGAAGTGAAATATAATTATGATAATGATGCCAGGAATTTTAGATGTAATGGTTCTTCAAGGAAGAACTAGAACATGGATTTGGTGACAGAAATTGTAGTAAAAGTGGTAATTATATATTTAATATCTCTTTATGAGAAACAAAAATGATGAACTGGTCATACAGAAGACTAGGAAGGAATTAATGTATGATCAATAAAATAAGGATATCAGTGATTGACTATGACATGACGTATGTTGTTTAGAATATCATATTTCCATGAATGAAGTTAGAGTGGGATTAATGCCATTATGATGTAGCTTGTGAGAGTATTTTTTCTTTACTGAGATAAAAAAAATTTAATATAAATTTGAATTTTATCTTTTAAGAATCTAATATATAATTCAGTGTACCATGTGTTCAATTTTGTTACTATCTAGTCAATGTTATATCAATGATTTTCGTACTGCGGTAAAACATATAGTTTGATATTTCCAAGAAATTAATTATGATGGAAGAGGTTATGTGATATTATTTGGATTATATTTCTGAGAAAGTTCCAGAATCAAAAATGTTTGTATACATAAATTTCCTGATGTATATTGAACTATAATAATAAAATTTTTCCATGTGAATTTTTCAAAATAATTAGTGTTATATTTAGAAGATTGAAATGAATTAAATTGATATATTTATTAATATCTATAGATATGTGACACATGACATGATATTTGTGGTTGATTTGAATTATAGGTGATATTATACATAAAATTATGGGCTTACTAATAAAGGATATAAAATTTTCATTATAATAACATTAGATGTTACAGGTAAAATTTACAAATATAAATAGTGAGGGTATAAATGAAAAAAATTGGTTTAAAAGTAAAAAACATTGAGAAATCCATTGACATAGTATCTATTGAAACATATATTTAAATGTGGAATAAAAATTTATGAATATAGAGTTCTAATAATATATTTGAAAAATAATCAACAATAAGATAATGTAAAAAACCAATTCTAGTGCATAATTGTTATTATGTAGAGATGATATCATAATTAATGTATTTTTATGTTTAATACTATGAATCAACTCCAAACAATGGGGAGTTCATATCATTTTCCTTGGAAAAGTTAATAGTATCGAGGTAGAAGTTAATATATAACCATATATAGACCTGAAGATTTAAAAATAAAATGATACCTATAATAATATTAAGGAGACAATGTGACTATAATCTATGAAAAGACCATATCATAATTAAATTTTAAAAAATCCCATAAATCATTCATAAATATTAATAGGAGAGACTATCCATTGAATTGTAGTAAAAATATCTTAAATATTTTAATGTTATGGATAAATCAAAGGGAGTTACCATGAATAAATTTTCATCCAAGAAGTATTTTTAGATAGTTTATTTTACCACACTAACACATCGTTAAGTGTGATCTCCAAATAATTATCATCATGTGGGTGAACTAAGTAAATTATACATGTTGATTTATAATTCACCTTTCCAAATTCATGTTCAATATTTAGGTAATATAATTTTTTAAGGTTGAATATACTTAATGAGTATATGACCCATTGATTAATGTGATCTGTCATAGGGTGGATGTAAAATTATAAATTATATAAAAAAAATATTCACACACCAGGAGATGTGTTGGTTCATCAAACTATATAATCAATTACCAACTATTTATCACTCCCTAGTTTTTTTATATTATATAATGAGGTTAGTGCACCCCAATATATATATATGAGGGTGTATTTTATTTTAAAATGATATGTGCTTGGGTAATTTGGGACTCACATTTATGGGTTTGGTACCACCTAGTGTAATGTATGTTTATTGGAGAAATTTTTATCCCCCACAATATTATTGAATTTGATGGGATCTTTTTGTGGTGAGGTGTCTTGATAGGATATCTGTTTGTAAACATTATTTCGGTAATAATCATTCATTAGTGTGTTTTCTCACAAAATAATATAGTGATAGGTGTTCATGTGGACGAATTAAACATGCCTACATCAAACATATAATGATAGTTTTTTTGTCTATTGTTAAAAAAATGGTGATATTGAGTTTCAATGTTGCAGATATGGTACCTGGATGACTGATTATATTTACATGGATTATCATTTATTGATGGAGGTGTTATTATTCAAATAATTTATTCTCCATAGTTTGATGTCACTAATTCTAAAAAGGTGATTAATCAATTATTCCATCTCTTCATTGTGAGAGCATTCAATTATAAAAATATATTGCAAATTTAAAAAATACCAACATCACTCTCTCATTTTCTCATCCTTCGAATGTGCCTGGTTTCAGTTGGTTATTATTTTTTAATTTATTTGGATTATTTAAATCCTAAAATATATTTTTACAGTCACCCATACATGGTCTTTTGATCCCACAAATAAGTTTTCTAGGATAATTAGGTATAGTTGAGAAAAAATTGTAGAGGATTTATATTTATATATGAATTTTCTTACTGGATTATGGTTTTCATTCTAACGATAATTGTAACAGTAGTAGTCCAGGTGTTAAGGATATGTTCTTATGATTTTAATTTTTTATATTGAATTCTTTTAATTTATTTCTTCCAAATTATCTTATTTTACTGATTGTCTACGTATCAACCAAATATGAATAGTTATACTTAAATATATTCTTTATTTCTTTCTTATGGGATCATATATCATATTTTACATTTTTATTTAATATAATTTTTGGTGATCTATGTAATTGTATATTTTTAATAATTGTAAGGAATCCAATGTATGTTAATAATCATTGATACTAGTCAATATCACCTAGAATATTTAATTTAGGATTTTTGATTAATTGTTATTATAAATTATAAAACAGGGAAGGTTGGGTGGGGTCTGGTCATCTAATATTTTACATGGGTTTTTTTTGAAATATAATATTTTTTTCATAAATATTTTTCATCATCATACATATTTTTTAATTCTGTATCATATTAAAAATGCGATCCAATCATCTACATAATAAAATATTCAATTAAATTCTTGCAGTCCTCTATAACAAATTTCATTATACGTTTATTCCTAGTAATGTACTTTTGAATTTTATCATCTAAAAATCAATACTTATGTTTTCATAAAGTCTAGATGAAATATTTAAAATCACCCAAAATATGTCGTGAATCCCATAGATAATAGTAGTGTTAATTGTTAAAATTATTTGATATTTTATTATCCACATTTATTTTTTAATTATTTAAAGAATATATGTTCCTTTATGATTCCCTTAAAAATATATTAAAATTACATGAGAAGTTAGACTAGAAAATATATGAATAAAAACATTTCTACTCATTAAAATATATAAAAAATTCAAGAAATTTTAATTCAAAATATATTTAACATTGTCATTATTTTATTTTATATCCAAAATAAATATCCAAATATTTTTATGATTTTATAGAAAAATTATATTATTCAATACTGAAATCAAAAAAATGAGCCTCCATTCTGGATTTTATATAGTTTTATTCATTTTCATTAAACAATAATTGTTACACATAATTTTATATTCTATTAATTTCATGACAAAATGTTATAAAAACTTATTATAAATTGAATTATTTTTACATTCCACAATAATGTTAGTTCTATAATTGGATATATATAATAAATATCCTAGAAATTTAAAAATAAATGGATCTAAATCGGTTAAAATTAATCATTTTTTATCATAATAAGAAGATGAAAAACACATGATGGGGTGAATTTTCGGTTTTAAAAAATGCACAATAAGAAAACATCAATTTATGTATATAACCAGAATATATAGATGATAAGATATAAAAATTAAAGATATTAATATACCATTGTGTGTATAAACAATATAGGAAAAAAATCATTAATATGGTACAAAGTAAATATGATATCCCAGTGAATTTTATTATGGTTTGGAATAAACAATCGTACTAAACTCTTCCCAAACACAAATAACGAGAGTAATGTGAGGTTAAAAATTTACAAATTATTTCATTTTTTATAAAGATGAATAATTCCAATTTTAATGTTTTAATGGTTAGAATAAACTAATATCCACCTAATTTGTGTAAATGTATGAATAAAAAACATAACATCTTTTTATACTATGAGGGAAAAATAGTGTGTACATGATTTTTTTCAAACTAATTATAAACTAGCACTTGATTTCAAGTAATCCTTAAATGAATGTTATAATAAAATTATATTATATTAATAAATGAAAAAAAGACATATAAAAATAAATCATTTAAGGTATGATTTTGATGAAACGATGATCAAAAAATGAATATTAAAAACCTTGATCCAGTAACTATCAAGAAAAGTGTCCAATAAATATGGTTGTTTATTGGATTGAAATATTTCAATGAATAAAATGTTTTATTCTCATTTATATTAACTAGTATCATCTTATCCATAAATAACCAACTATTTAATGATTAACTTGAAAATCAATGACCATAAAATTTAATTGATCACTCTTTTAAATTTTAGAAAATATAAAAAATTGTATAATTTTAGGTTTTTAAATATTCATTAGATAAAGAGTATGTTTTTAAATAAGTGATCAATTGTTAATATTATAATATAAAAAAATATCATTTTATCAATATTACATGATATTGTATTGTTCAATCTCTTGGTTTCATATACATGAGTAGTATCATTACCATGATGCTGACTAAATTCATCCAACATAGTATGTGGATAACATGAATGTTTTAGAATTCACATGTTTGTAAATTATTGTGTTAATTACCCTATGTGTGTTATATTATACACAAAAATCTCAACTAATGAATCGTTCATTTTTTCAAACACCATTATGTGAATTCATATAATTATATTCTTTTATTATTATGTTTGTATTATTATATCCTTTAAATTTTCAGTCATCCAATGTCATAAAGTGTTAGTTTAACAATTATCAATGATCATTATTAACATTCTCATATAAATTATATATGAAAATAAATCTTTTAGAGTTTCCATAATGATTTATATATACAAAAAATTATTCAATTCCTTATATATGAAATATATATCTTATAATGAGTTCAAAAATCAAATAATATCACAAAATTAATTTCTATCTAAAATACTCAAAAAATAAATTTTCATGTCTGATAGGGAACAAATAAATTGATATCCTTTTTCAACACATAATTTTCTAAAAACCGGTAGAAACAATAAATGTATCAAAAATAACATTAAAATATATAAAATATCGAATCGTAAATTTGAATAATAGAATAAAAATATGGAAATTTACTGGTATTTACTCCTCTTACAGTAACAATAAATTATATAATCTATTTTAATTGATATTTATAGAAAAGAGTAAAAAATGTTATATAGGTTTATTGTTGAAAAAACTACAATGATTCTAGAATGATTCGTGAATACGAATATTGTGAATTGTTGCTTTCTTAGGCTTAGGAAAATATTGATATGATCTATAGATTTAAAAAATTAATAATTATCCAATTTTATTGTTTTTAGATAAATGTGTCAATCAAATGTAACTATAATCTATATAAATCACTAAATATTATTGAAAACTCATTATACCATCTTACTATAAATTTAAATATCGTTAAATACAAATAATATTTTAGTATTTACTTTAATAAAGTGGTGTGGTGATATTGGATAATGTAATATAGTCTATAAAATATATAAAAGATAGTTTTATGTATTAATAAAAATAATAATATTAGTAGATCCTCTTTAACTTATAAAAGATAAAATAAGTAACTAATAATATAATTTAAAAGATAAAACAGTCTAAATAATATTTTATATTATCAAATATAATTAAACTATATAATACCTGATGTAACATATCAATCTTCAATAACCATGATTTTGTTTCTAATTTGTTACAATTTTATAAGATGAAATGGATATTAACACAATGGGACAATAAATTTAGATATCTTGATAAAATAGATGCATACATTATTACCATATCTAATTAGAAATATAAAATAAACATATTAAGAAAATATTATTGCATCCTAGATGTTATAGAAAATATAATTATTCATATCATAGTGAAAATAAAAATAGGGCTATCTCAAATTCTCAGTAAGAGTTACATATTTTAGAATATATCATTAATTAAAAAGAATACGCAATTTGGAGAGGTAAGTAACTGAAAGAAAATGCCACTAAATCAAAAAAAAATTGAATGAAATGAATCCATGGATAATATAATTTTATTAAGCTGATGAATAATAAAATATTAAATCCCAATTAAGGAAATTCAATCTATTGGAGTTCATGATATCATAAGTAATTTTAACAATACCATCAATTCAATGTTTCAATATAATTTTAAACTATCGGTAATGACCCATTTAATGTTATCTTACTATTTTATCACATGATACCTATCAATGAATTGATGGTTTATAGGATTCTTACCCCACCCATTACTATATTATTAATTCATTCCCCTTATTTTTTATGATTGATTTAATTCATAAACTATATGACATATCAACAAAAATCTGTATTGATTAAAAATTTTGGTTTAAGAATATCTATTCAATTATTCAAATAACATTGAATGGGAAATTCCATATATAAATATGGAATATGGTTTAGTATATAATGATATATATGGTATAATAAATTTATATTTTTCACGGAATGTAATGTTCAATGACCAAAATAGAGTGAATGATTCAATATAATGTTAAAATAATAACGAAATAATAAAAATGTGAATGTCAACACATTCCCTCATCAAAATGGTCATAAAGAATCTAGAAAAACTATAAGGATGATATAATTAACAAATATACCATGTGCATTATAAATAAACTATATAGTTTTGGTCATCTAAAATAGAAATACCATTATAGTTTTGTTACAAAATCAGTGGAAAATTCTATTTTTAATGTTGAAAATCACTTTTAAAAAACATATAAAATATTAGGAAAAAATATTTCTTTTAAAATATTATTGTAAAATTTTAGTGGAATATTGAATTTAATAAGTTGTTAAGATGGATGAAAAATTATGATCTTGTTAAGGATATTAATACAATTATTTGTTTCACATTTATTGTATGAATTCAAAAATAATCTTTATTGGAAAATAACAATAATATTTAGATTAAAAAATTTAATAACACATTCGAAAATGGGTGAAAATTAAGTTAATAAATCATTTTGTTAACAAATATTATTTTTGAAAACCATTTTGTATTATATGGATTTGGAAAGAATATATAGTCGATCAAAAAGAGAATTAATATTTTATTTTTATCTAGACATTTCAACTAAATGAATAAAATGAATTAAATGAAAAAAACAGTAGTCATCGTTAATAAATTTATATTCATTTTAAATACTTCGATGTTGTAGTATGTACACAACATAAAAATAAATTGGTGCATAATATCAAATATGTCTCGATGGAGTGGAAATTGAGGTGAAATCGATCACCTCACATTTCAGTTTAGTTAAATATTAGTTAATATGATTTATAATAAATTTATATTTACTATAATTACAAAATATAAGCATAAAAATTTATATAATATGATATATGATCAATATATATTATTTTATCACTGTTTTAAAATATTTTAAAATAATTATTATATCGGATGTGAACTACGTCATTTTTCATGTATGATTTCCATTGATAGTTTTAGTAATTCTAAATGTGTTATTGTTCATTAATCTGAAAAATAGTATCCATGGTATAAATATAATATATATTACATTTATGGATATTTAGATTCATCCATAAATGTTGTAGAAAAAAAATTAATTATATCATTCATCAAGAAGGTAGGCCATACCTATGCATAAATGTTGTTTTCAAATTTCGACAGATGGAAAAAAATAAATTTAAATAATAATTAGACATTATAAAATAATCATTATTTCATATATATCATATATATATTCATTAAATATAACACAATTAACATCCATATATTGTGTAAATGAATAACGGTTCACATTTCTTTGTGCTGGTGGTAGTCAACACATATACTCAAGGGACATGGTCATTTTCCAACAGATGAGAATGTAAGAGGGTATAAAAGATATTATAACTAAATATGAATATTTATTTTATAAATATCATATATATTCACTACATATATTTTTATAACTTTTTAAATGAAATGGTGATGAAAAATGAATTACACTACTACATGGTGGTGATAAAGCATACATATAAACAAGCGATGTTTTGACATTTCATATGTTGAGAAGGATATGAAATGTGTTTATCCCCAATTAAAAAATTATATATTATTATATTCATTATATATATTTTTTATGTTAGTATGGTTATAAAATTTAAGAGAAGTAGAATAATAAATAATCATGAGAAAATCGATTAAGAATATTACCTCTCCTTTGATAGACATCTATTATATTTCATCTTAGGGGACCTATGGTTGGTATTTTGGAAATACCATATACACTATAACATGGATAAAAATGTCTTTTATGAAAATTTTTAGGTTTGGTTCCTTCATGATATCTCATCGTGGAGTGAATAATTGATTGAATAGGTGTCCTTTTATATGATATGGGAGGGGAATTCATGGATTCTATTGAGGTATTAAATTAATATAAATTATTTTAAATTTCAAAATATATAAAAATAGATATTAATCATAGTTACTATGATTATTGGTCTATATAATTTCATCTAATGATATTGAGAGATGTTTTTGGTATGTTTTCACTCTTATCTATTATTTTTAAACCAATGTTAACCATTTTGACAATTACGAAAATATTAATGTTTTATAAACACTGAGAAATAAAAATATTACTATAAAATTATAAAGAAATATAAATAGACCATGGATGATGTTTTAAACCCTGTGAAATTATTTTGGTCAAACATATAATTTTTATGTATTTTACATCATTTTGTAATATATATTTTATTATAAAATATCATTAATACCATTTTTTACAATATTTATTTATATTGTATTTAAATAAATTCCGAAATAAATAGATAATTGGAATTTGATCCGATAAAACCACCCTAAAATTATAATATATATCTATATAATTAATCATACATGATAATTCATTCATATTAAATGACCAATATTATTTTTTAAAATCATTTTGTTAATTATTCAATTAAGTGAAAGAATATTGTTTTAGCATTTAATATGAATTTAGGTTAATTATTTAATCAATAAAAAATATAAATATATTACCATAATTAAGATAATTTCTTTATTAAAAAATTATCTATAATATTAATTTAATAATTTTCCTCTACATAAACACATAAGATATTTGTAAAACTAAGAGTGTGAAACTTTGAAAATTTTTTATATTTAATTATTGAATATGTAATTGTATGGAAATGTTTTCATACACAATTAAATATCCTGATTAATGATATTAGTGTCTAATTACACTTCTAAAAAAATATTTATAATGTCAATTATGACTTTATCACATAGTTTTAACCTACACTTACCTGATTTACCCCATTTACCATAGGGATATATTTTCCTATGGTTACTATTCATATTGACGGAATATAAAAGGGGATTATATAAAATAAATTAACCTCTTTATTCCACATATTAGTTATAGTAATAATATTACAAAGCTATATATATATGAAATAAATTTTAAAAATAAGCATGAAAAATGTGATGAAAACAACATTTCCAAAAAATGGATTTTTAATCATAAAACTTGGTTAATTCTTACCCCATGAATAGAAAAATATTAAAAGAAAGTAAAATATATTATTTATGTGTAATATATAATTTTAAATAAAATACATATTAAATAGAAATTAATTTAATTTATTATGAAAAAAATGCATTGCGCACAAAAAAAAATCCCAAAATTTTCTTTTTTATGTATAAACATGATTTGAAACCAATCATATGAATAACATTGATTCTAGTAATCATTAATGGATTATTTAAAATAGAAGTGAACTTACTTTACTTTTAACAAATTTTAAATGAATTAATTTTTATATCTTCGAATTATTATGGTTTTATGGTATAAAACAAATATTTAACTATTCAATGAAAATTCATATTTTCAGAAACATATGAAAAAATCACCATAATAAAAATAATTATGATATAAAAAATTATATAGTGTTAATTAAATAAATTTAATATAAATTACATAAATATACAATAGCATTCTCCCTCAAAATAAATTAATTTTTTTTAAAGAAAACGGATTTCAAAAACAAAAAATAGCCATACTGAAAATTTATTACTTATTTCTTAAGAATTACCCAATATATTGTTATTGGATATTTAAATAATATATATTTTATAATTTTGTTAATATTATACATAATCTCCAATCCAAAATCTGAGTGGTATTTGATACATTAAATAATATTATTTTAATAGTATATAGTGGTTCTTTTAAACTCAGTGTTGTGTAATACATATTGTATAGAACACTATGTTATTTATAAATCCATCTTTGTCACATTATCAACAATTCATTGAATTTCATCATTATAATTTTAATTTACTATCATTGTTAAATTGTTTTACATTTAAAAAATTGTATATGTATAAACCAAATTGATAAAAAGGATAATAAAAAATTTTCCTAAAAAGAGGGAAAGCGATGTAACAAGGTCAACATAAAACATCGTTTCCAAATTAGATAATATAATTATAAAGTGAAAATATGTACATGGAAATAAAATATAACAATTGATTATTAATATATATTGGTAAATAAGGTATTCATGTGAAAGATACCACAACAAAACCAAAAACCATTAATGAGTTAAAAGACCATTGACTAAACAAAAAAGAAAATAAAACAAATATTTTTTTTATTTTAAGGACATTCAATGAAATTCAATAGATTAATTTACTCTATACATAATGAAATCATGAAAAAAATATGTAACTTATTTATTTGTTATAATTAAAATATCATCATTTTCGTGTGCTTCTATTGATTTCTACTTCATTTATTACACCAAAAATTGATATCCGAGATGAATTTTTAATTATTTAATAACTTTTAATTAATCATAAGATCCTTAAGTCATTACTTATACCTATAAACATTTTACAAATACTAAATTTCTATCACAATTGAAAACAATTTTAAATAATACTTGAACCTTAAATAATAATTTCAAAATATCACCTTATTTCATTTCAAATGTACATAAACAAAAGACACTTCTATAATATGTCTAACCTAATATAATGTCTAAAAAATCATAAATATAAGGTTACTGAATTTACCATACCATTTTATCACTATGTTATTAAATAACACAATTTAGCACTTAATTTTACATTCCAAATATGTGAATAACATTATCACAACAAAATAAAAAAAAATATAGGCTTCATAGATTTAATTATCTTCTTATTCCTTCAGTAAAATCACATATTATCAAATAAATTCTAGGAATCTGAAATCTAGTAGAACACATAAATAATTGCATCATTTAAAATAAATAATATTTATCAGGGTCATCCACAATATATAGTTTATTCTTCCCTATAATTCATCTCTTTATTGCAACTAAAAAATGAATCATCAACATCAGACTCATTTTGTGATTCATTATACCATTATTAACCTCTAATTCAAAAATATCCCAAATTTCATTTCTTGTTCATCGGTAACATTCATCATATGCATAAAAATACTCAATGAAAAACATCTATAAAACATTCCATAGATGATTCATGATTATTATTCCCTGAATATAATTGACATAACACTTATACATAATTATTTTCCATTAACACATTTATTCTTTAATGGAAAGTTACATTTATTATTTATGAATTGATTTAAATAATGACTCATCTATTTAAAGTAGATTCATTGATCATTATATTTTTATTTCCAAAATTCTCATTCAGATGAACAATGGCCACTCCCTCTACAATTGAATAAATAACACATTCCCTTCATGTAAGAACTAGTGTTTTTTTATTCCACAATTATCACATGTGTGAATTTTAATCCATCTCTTATTTTCATTCATCTCATTTCCATTTTCATTGGGGATCATTCATCCTTCTATTCCCATGATATAAATTTAAAATATAGGACATGGAAAATTATTTCTAAAACATTCAGACCAGGGTGCCACCAAACCCGTTCCCCGATATGATTCATCACATAACATCATCCTCACCACTTATATTCAAGGCGACTATCTTACACTAGGGGGACTATGAGTAAACATTTAGAGATTATAACAATACATCATAGTGGAAAACCTGATGTAGGTTCCTAAATATCATACACATCAGAGTAAACATAATGAATAAAAACACTACAAAATTCAATAATGAAATATAATGCTATAAGGGCCAGAAAAATTGATCCATATATACAACTAACATCCCACTGGACTAGTTATATAACATTCAAAAATATGAGAAGAAAAATAAGATCCACACCATCATTTGGAAAATCACATCCTATGACATGATACTCATCATGAAATTGTGCTTGACCATGCCATACGTAATGCAGACATCATCCCTAGATTGTTCCAGTTATAAAAATGTCAGATATTCTTAGGTACAAAAACTCAATTGAGGACCTAGAAGGATCTGAGTAAAACCCAATAGTCCCCCACCAATATTGGGAAAAATGAAATACATGTCAGTAAAATAGTGTATTAAGATAAATCATGGAATTAATTAATTTTATATAAAAGTGATACATCCTAAAGAACATGTCAATTCATCTTGTTCCCAGATTCACAATTGAATTGGTGTCACAGTAAGGCCGTACCAACACACAATGGTCCAAACATGTCCTCCAATGAATTATAGGTGAGATACATCATTTCTATATTATAAAGGAGTCATTTTCTATTAAATTAAATTAGGGTGGATTAAATATATATCCATGGAACTTGAATCATGTACATGTTCCCAAAGTTTCCAAAATGAATGTTTGGATTCTAAATTAAAAATCACCATCAGTATAAAAAATGGATGGATACTCATTCCAGAACATATCCATATATCGCACTATCGGTTCTAATCTTATGCATTAGGCATATCAAACCCATAATAAAACAGAACTATAGTTCTTGGAGCCTCGCTCCAACATACATTTTTACATATGATCGGTGGTTCTTAGAGAATCATCCTAGCCCATACCAAGGTGGAAGATTATCAGTACAACATCATTTTCTACATGGTATACCATCATCACAAAGATCCTCAGTCTAGTGCATAATCCAAGAAGTATACTCCCAATGTTTAGATCATTAATCTGAAAATATATATATAGTATAATCCATTTAACGAGAGCATCATTCCAACACTAAACCCATTCCATATTCAATTATTTCCATTTCATTCAACATTATAATGGTTGATTAATTTCATTAATAAACAAAATTCATATTAAAACTATTCCACACCTTTACAAAAATACAAACTCTTTAAATGTAATTCAATGAGTTTTATAATCATATACACCCCTTTCAACCATTTCCATCAACTCACTATGTATAAACTTATATTATTGACCCAAATGACCTTTATATTAACACATGGCCAAAATAAAACCCAAACCATTTTGAATGTCATTTAAAAACTAAAACCAAATATTTAGAAACAACCTATTAATCCTAGGCCTACCTCCTTAAAAATCCAAAAAACATCTAAGACCATCAGGTTGCATGAGATCCATTTTGAGAGTCATGAAAAAAATATTATAGATCAACATTTTACTTCCTTTTTGAACAAATTTTTAGTTACCTTGAGGTAACTCTGTCATTTCAAAACAAGAATTATTTCAAAACATTTCCTTTCCTATTGTAAAAAAAACAAGATCAATACCCAATGAACACATTTAATCACATTTCAAAAGCCTCAGATGTGATTTTATGAATAAATAACACCTAAAATATTCCACTATTAATGGTTGGGACACCCCATGGTTGGTCATAGGTCTGGAAATAGATAACCATGAATCCAATGGAAACCGTGAAATATCCAATTCATCATCCTAAAAACAATACCAATTTCTCAAAAAAACAAATAACAACACTCATGGTATCATCATAATACCTTTCAATAAACATTTAAAATAATCAATAATAATATGGTTAGTGCTTCTATACCACATACCTAATTTATAAATCTATCTAATACATATCCAAAGCATATAGTCCTTATTAAGGCCCATCCAAAATTCATTTAAACCCCTAGGCATCCAAAAAATCTCATTATGATCACCAAAGATATATTATTAAATAAATTAATAAATTAATAAATTATATTAATTATGTTTAATTAGTTACCCAAAACTATAGTTGTCATAATACTTGAAAATCACTGGGACATCCATACATTAAAGAACCAAATCCAACTACAAACTAATGCCCTATGGGGTAACCCTGAATATATTATTGGTAAAATCCCAAATATTAGATACCAACAGGACAACCAATTAAATTAAAATATTTGGGAAAATAAAAAAAATCAACAAGAACCCATATCTTATGGAAACCCAACACAATGAAGTGTGGAATCCATCTCAGGATTTCCCCTACCCAAAACATCCAAATCCCCATAATTCATGAAAATTTATTCTATGATATGGTTGAACTGGAATAAAATCCGTAATCAAAAACATCAAAATTTATATGTAATGAATAAAGGAGAGAATAAGAAGAAGTCAGAAGATAAATAACGCCTTAAAAAATGATAATACACTTTAAAATAACCTCTTTGGCATCAATTGGTGAAGAGAGGAAGGTATCAGAACCATCTTATTTATCATTCCTGTTATGGGAATAATAGGGTAGGGTAAAATAAAATCCCATATGGGAATACAGTAAAAATACCTTTTTAATTGAATTTATGACAGTCCTAAATTTTGGCATCATGGTTTTTCAAACATACACCAACCTTGTGGTAGGAACTTCCCAAGGCCAACCGGCACGCACAGTTTAGTAACACTATTTCCCAAGGCATGCACCAACCATGTACACCCCAACTAAAAAACACACATTCCCTTTATATTTTGGTTATATTTTTGGGAAAACCATTCACTATCAGTGGTTTTACACTACCTCCAACCTAAAAATGGCCAATTTTTTGGAAAAAACAATTCAAGACCAATGCGCCAAGACTTAGAATATCCTCAACCTCACATAGTTTTCCTTTGGACCATTCATCATTTTTCCATAACCTTGTTGTAATTGTGAAACTCACCTATGCTTAGTTAAAAAAGAATTGTAACCCTCCTAAGAACAAAGTTTTCTCACAGTTCCCCATAAGTTGTTCACACTATAACATGGATCACATTAAGAAAAATCCCAAAACATATGAAAATTAACCTAAAGCCTATAAATCATTTATGAGAACTTGACCCACTCCCTAAGTATTGATCCGCATATAAGAACCCCTTTTGGGGTAGTCGATGTAACGAACCAATATTTTTTGAAAAATATTCATTTAATTAATGTCTTGTGTTGTATGATACACAAATATTACCTTGCGCTATACGCAACACCATATTAGCTTGCAGTATACACAACACTATTCTTGGATCGTGTTACACACAATTTTGATAATAGTTATTCTACGGAACATTGAGTATATATATATATATATTCAATGTATAAATGAAATATGGATGGATTCTGTTATACGAAACAACAATAGATTCTTTCACAACACGCAACCCTGACTTGGCTTGCATTACACGCAATCGCGACCTTCCTCGATAGCGTGTGTTGTACGTAATACCGGGTTTTAATAAACAATGATATATTATTATAATATTGTCATGAACTAGCTGTTATGAATAGTATTAACTAAATTTTGAATTTTATAACATTATTATTCATCTTAGACATTTTCTAGAACATGGTATAAGAACAAAATAAATTTTTCGTGTAAAATAAGTATTTTTAAAAAAATGCAGTTTTGCCGCCTTTTGAGGGGGCACCCACATTAAATCTAGTTTTTGACATGTTTATATGTTCAATTTGAAAAAATAAAATTCTTCTTTTGAATCAGGATATAAAAATTTATATTAGATAATGTTTTGATATTTTTCCGATAACTTTCATATTTTAATGAATAGTAAAAACACGCTATATTTTAATTAAAAACAACTTTTTTCATCATAATATCTTATGTGGTTAAATTATAATATTTAATGGTTTTAAAGTATATATATAATATATTTTTACCATTTAATATAATGTATGTCATTAGAATTGATTTTACCTTGAATTCGTAGGTTAAATCAATTCAATCTTTTGCAATGTTTTAAACAATAACCCGTTTTTATTCGACAACGGGATTAATTTTAATTTAATTTCTGCAACTTCTTGTGTATTGAATTTTAAAAAATGGATTCCATATTTGTAATCAGTGGGCCCAAATTATGTTAATAGGCTACTTTTTATTTTTGGGAATTATGAATAGTAACTATGGTAAATTTTATTTACCATAGTTAAAGGTAAATCGGGTAAATAAGGGTAAATATAATCTTATAAAATTACCCTAACACATGCCAACATTCTATTTGATGGCTAAAAGTAAACCCATATCAACTAAGTGTCGGATTAGATTCATTTTATGGACTTTTGACCATGAAAATAATTTAATTATTATTAAAACCAAAGAAAGTGACAACATGTCACTCTCTTAAATCTTATAAGTATAATAATTTTAACTTAGTGATAAAAATCATAAAACTTAGAACATGAATAATCTCCAGAAATGTAAAAAAATTATCTACATCATGAGAATTTATTTATAATTTTTTTGGGATTAAATAATTATCATTAATTGTGACACAAAAGTGATGCAGAAATTATTTATCTAGTGAAAAATCAAGAATATAGTTTTTATTGAACTAATAATGACCATAAAAGGCACAAAACCCTGACCAAAACTTATTGGCAATTTAAATGTAAACTATATTCATCCAATGGTCGAATATTTGACCATTTGGAGTCTTATACAAGCAATTATGACACTTATATTATTTTATTTTAAATGATACCAAAGTTGTCAGCTTCATAATTTAATAAATATAACAATTTAAATATTGTGATTTTAAGATGATAAATTCGAGTAAACGAATTATTGTGAAAGGTAATATATTTATCTTCATCATAGGATTTTATTTTAAATTTTTTGCAACAAATAAGTATATTAAATAATTATAAAAAAATGATGTAGTAATTATTTTATTAAGAGATAAACCAAATAAATTGTTTTAAAAATAATAAAATAAATATTATATGAACTATTTAATGTGATCCACTAATTTTATAGATACATATGACCTTTTATTAATATATTAAAGCTTTTAGTTCTAACATATCATCTGTATATATTTTATTTAAATTCAAATAAATGAATAGTGTCAAAATTGACACTTGTTATTTTATAAAAATAACATATTATAAAATTGTTTAAAAATCACAAAAATATTTAAAAATTATAAATTTAAATTTATATGTTCTATAATGTTATAAAGTAAAACATTATGGAAAATTCACAACAAATAAGTAATTATTTGTTATAATTTAATATTTAGAATTTTATTACCACAAATAAACTTAATAGATTAAATAAGGATAAATCAAAATAATAAGGTTTAAAATAATATCCAAACATGTCTAAATTTGATTTGTTGATGATATTACAACCCAATATCATCTAACATTCAAATATGAGTCATTTTTGGAGGTTTTTATGTTGGGTTAGATTTATTATAAATTAATATTTTTAAGAATTTATAAGGTACCCCTCTCCTCCCTTATAAAAGGGCACCTCCTCCAACTCCTCCTCACACCAATTTGAGCCTTCACGCTCGGCCAACCCCTGCCAAAGTATCTTCTCCACATCCCTAGAAACATCCTAGAGGTTCTGGTATTCTTTGAAGACCAATCTTAGTGCCCTAAGAAGAGGTTTCCAAGAGGCGTATCAAAGAAGAGGTAATTTCTTCTCCCGATTATTTCAAGCTTCTTTCTTCTTAAACTAATTCTTCTTTAGTTGTTTCATTATAAAGTAATAACATAAGTATCACTAATATACTGATTTGTTATTATAAATATAAAACAACCCCATTTCACCTTCTATCCATCCTACAGAAAACAAAATCACCGCACGTGCGTACGTACGGAATACCGTCTCCACGCCGTGCTGTAATCTGCTTTTCCACCAACACCATACATGGATGGGTATTATGGTGTAAAAAAAATTACTATACAGAGTTATTATAACATAATAATGATTCTGATATATTGTATCATCCACTCCAATTCAATTCAATAATTATGGAAATGATATCATCGCTCGTGCGTACGTACGGACTACCGTCTCCACGACGTGATGGGATTCATTCTCCATGTTAACCATTTAAGAATGATTATAATGTATATATAAGCAATAATAATGAAATATATGAAATTTTAAAGCTACTGGATTTATGTGTGTATATATGTATGTCATCTACTTAATTCCATTCAACTCAGTAAGAAAACGAAAACAGCGTTCATGCGTACGAACGATCTACCGTCTCCATGAATGGTGTATTTCCTTCCATTTACTAATCTATTATATATATATATATATATTCTGAATGTATATTATATATATATCATGTTTTATATTTTGGAATTAATTAATCATTATCTAAGTAATCATATGAATAATTTCAAGTTAAAACACGAACGACAAATAAGACGATTTTACCCAAAATGCTACTTTAACATGAATTTACAAAAGAATGGGTAATATAAAGTCATAAGTGAACCATATATGATATAATAACAATGAATATGATTCTTTAATAAGTCAATGACATTATTTAAATCATTATACAGGAGGTTCAGACACTTACGAAGCAAATCAGACCTAAGGTAAGGGAAAATTTCACAATCTCATTTTTATCCGAGATTGTTTATACTTTGGTATTTACTAGGGTGTATTTTATCATCCACATCCATGTTTCCTCAATATGTAATATTATTTCCATCCACGTACAATTTTTTAAATCCAATTTTACCCTTCGGTGAGTTTTTAGTAAAAGATATGAAAGGAATCTTTTGTCGTTTTTCGTACGAGGTACTTTTTGACTTTTCCGACAAAAGTATGAAGAATGTTTTTTTAACTTATACGGCATGAATGGATTTTTTAAAAATTATTTCTAAGAAGCATCCTTTACAAGTTATCAAGTTTATTTTTAATCAACTTTTAGTTTAATGTTGTATGACATGTTAAGAAAGGAAATTGTTTTTGAAGAAGAATGGATATTTTCCTCAAGAATGGAGTTCATGTGTTTTATCAAAATTATTTTCCATCTAAGATAATAAAGGTTTCTATTTTTATCCATATTATTACATTGATTTGATTATTTTGTGATGGAATTATATTTTTATGAATTCCTTTATCTTATATTAATTGTTTTATGATGTCACGTTGTTTAAGATTCCCATTTTTATTACATGGGTTATGAAATGATGTATGGTTTATGATTTTGTGGCACACATAAGAATGGTACCATTAAGAGATGGGTGGGAACTATATCTCCCTCCAATTCATTGGGTAAAGATTTTATATCTCATGAGATAGACATGGTTGGAATGGTAGGTTTTACCTTTTCAGTGAAACAGGACTGAAACGAGGGTGACTCGGTTCAGAAAGGGACTTTGTCCACTAAGATAGTATTGGAAATAAGTCTTGACTAATAAGATATGATTCTCTATGATAATGTGTGTATGCCAAAATGTTTCATGTTTTAAGTTATGATTATTGGGATTACATTTCACTACTATGATTTATACCATGTTATGAAATTATGCTCTCTTTTGCAGGTTAAGATTTCCAAAATGTTATGTTCTTATGAATATGATGTGATTGATATTCCTTTTGTTTACCCTTACTGAGAATTCGAGCTCACCCTTTTATGTTTTCTTTTCCCCAGGATATAAAGAAAGGTTTTAGGTAAAAAAAGGAAGATATTTATGGGAGATGTTGAAGATCTTTCACCACGTTTAGAAGATTATATTCTGAGTTTCCAAAGACAATAAACTATTACGGTCCTTGTGTGTGTGTTTTTGATATGTACTAACTATTCCGCAAAAGTAATGTAATGTCAATGTACGTCAAGCTTCGGGTCTCTACAGTTGGTATCAGAGGAAAGGATTAGTCATCCTTTGGAAACTAGGATGTGAGAACATTAGTGAGATCCCTAGAGATATTTCTAATGTATGTCTAGGGATGTCCCTAAGGATAAGTATACATATAGGATATAGTCCTAGAACTACGGTAACGATCTTAGAATTTAACCTAAGATGTTAGATATTGAATGTACTCCCCCTTTATTATATTGTTTTCCCTAGCATGATTTTTACCTCTCACACTATTCTTTTTAGGTTTTAGACGATGGCTGGAACCCGAAGGAACCGTGTTGATCCATGTAATGGACAATGCAATGATTTTCTTCTTGAACAAACAAATGTTATGGGAGATGGAGTGAAAAATATTATTGCTCTACTTACATAAGCTATGAATCATTCTGGACTTCCAAATGAGAAGAGAAGGGAACAATATTCTATTGAGTCCTTCATGAGGCAACGTTCACCTTCTTTCAGTGGGGCTTCCGATCCACTTGTTGCTGAAAAATGGATCAGTACCACGGAAAAGATATTTTCAGTTCTTCAATGTTCTGAACATGATAAAGTCATCTTAGCAGTATATCGTTTGGAAGGTGAAGCTGATCAATGGTGGAATCTTATCAAGAATACGAGTCCAAGAGATGAAATTGAGTCCATGGAATGGGACGAGTTCAAGAACTTGTTTTTCAGAAAGTACTTCCCTCGTATTCTTCAAACAAAAATGAAAAAGGAGTTTTTTGAGCTAAAGAAGAAGGATGATGAATCTGTTGGTATATACGAAGCGAATTTTACAAGACTTGCAAGGTATGCATCTGGCATTATCATCCAACCTGAAAGTAAAGTTGATCAATTTTTCAGTGGCTTAAAACCAAGTCTTCGAAGGGCATTATTTATAAGAGACTTCAGTAGCTATGAAGAAATTGTGTGTTGTGCTATCAAGGTATAAATGGAAGTTGGTGTTACATATCCATCTCATGGTTTTGACAAGAAAAGGAAGATGGAGTTCAAGGAGAAATCTCAGAATGATGGTGAAAAGAAGATAAATGTTTCCTCATGCACAAAGTGTAGAAAGAAGCATGGTGGAGATTGTCTTAAAGGGACTAGAAAATGTTTTAAGCATGGAAAAGAAGGTCATCGAGAAGCTGAGTGTCTAAGTAATGGAAAAAGGGTTTCTAATGATGTGAATAAAGCAAACACTGTAGAGAACGCACCACCAACAGTTCAATGCTTCAAGTGCAAGGAAATGGGGAATTATGCTAATAAATGCCCTAATCCAAGGGATAGTGATGATCGACATGAGCAACCACTTAAGGCAAAGGACAAAGGGAAGTCACATGCGATCACTATTGGCGATGTTGAATACGATAACGATGTGCTGGAATGATTAAGTGTTTATGTTATGGGATTCCAAAATAATGTTGTATATAGTATCGTGAAATATTGGATTATTTATTTTTTGGTCTATTGTGGTTTTCAATAATTTTATGGCATCGGTAACCATGAAAAGTGAATGAAATATTTTTGGAAAGCAGATGATATGCACATAATGAAGGGAAAACAAGAAAATGAAAATATTTGACAATATTCATGAGCTCATGATTGATATAAGGACTAAGTGATATCATGGTTTGAGTATATAGAATTTTGAGGATTTTGGTATCTGGAAAGTGTTAACTTTTAACTGCATTCATGTTTTCACTAAGGTTCAATGGATACTCATTCTTCAAGAGAATACATGATTAAGGTATTCACATGTTTGTAATTTGACCAACAAGATATATCTTATGATATATGAGGGATAAATGATGGAATTCACTTGATCATTTTATTTATATTATGAGCTTGGATCGAAGTATTTTAGATAAGCCTGAAGATTGTAATGGATTATTTTGGACATAAGTTAGTATTTTTTAAGGATAAAACTTTTTTTGATATTTTTAATGGGATGTTATAGTAATATAGCTTTAGAAAAAGGACAACCTGCAGGATGGGTGACAACCCATCACGTCGGACAAGGCTGTGGGAATCGAACCCACAACCGAAGTGCGAGTGGCCTTTATCGCCTACCACTGGCCTTCATGAAGTCCCTGTTTAGTAGAAACTAGTTTTATTATATTAAGCAGTATGATATATTAAGTATAAGTCCATTTTAGGAACCATATATGATTAATCTCACTATAGAATGACTTATGAATATTTAATAAATTTTACTAACCTTTTGTTGGAGACAGATGGAATGACCCATCATTCTATCACATGATCTGCTAACACTTCACGAATAACAAATTCAACTTCATTTATTTAAGAGATGAAGTAGAAATTGTTCAAGGCACGAACAACAGAGAGAATGTACCAAAATAAAGTAAGTATTTATCAACTTTAGGGAAACGATCTTGAAAACCAAAAATGTTGTCCTAGTGATCTTATATATGATTAATCAGATGGTACCTTAGATCGTCACAAATTTATGGATTTGTGATTGTTGGCTTTTCCATAGCCATGTTCTCTACCACTCTCCATGAGAACATGATGGTTATATTTTTCTTCCATATCCATATTTTCTCCTATGTTCTCATACGTGGAAACCCAGTGATGAGTTAATTTGGGAAACCGTTACATTTCATACATTAGTTTTTAAAGCCATGTTTTGGTATTCCTTTTTACGATGTGGGTTTCTATTAAACAAACTTTCGAGTAGTAACCCATTTATAACCCTGAAGAATTTCAAGGGAGAAATTCGTTTTAAGGGGGGTAGAATGTAACGCCCCAAGATTTTATGAAAAATATTCATTTAATTAATGTATTGTGTTGTATGCTACACCAAGATTACCTTGCGTTATACGCAACACCGTATTAGCTTTCAGTATACGAAACACTATTCTTGGATCGTGTTACACATATTTTTGATAATAGTTATTCTACGAAACATTGAGTATATATATATATATATATATATATTCAATGTATAAATGAAATATGGTTGGATCCTGTTATACGCAACAACGAAGGATTCTTTCACAACACGCAACCCTGACTTGGCTTGCCTTACACGCAGTCGCGACCTTCCTCGATAGCGTGTGTTGTACGCAATACCGGGTTTTAATAAACAATGATATATTATTATAATATTGTCATGAACTAGCCATTATGAATAGTATTAACTAAATTTTTAATTTTATAACATTATTATTCATCTTACACATTTTCTAGAACATTGTATAAGAACAAAATAATTTTTTCGGGAAAAATAATTATTTTTCAAAAAATCCAGTTTTGCCGCCTTTTGATGGCGCACCCACTTTAAATCAAGTTTTTGACATGCATATATGTTAAATATGACAAAATAAAATTCTTCTTTTGAATCAGGATATAAAAATTTACATTAGATAAAGTTTTGATATTTTTCCGATAACTTTCATATTTTAATGAATAGTAAAAACATGCTATATTTTAATTAATAACAACTTTTTTCATCATAATATCTTATGTGGTTAAATTATAATATTGAATGGTTTTAAAGTATAAAAAGAATATATTTTTACCATTTAATATAATTTATGACATTAGCATTGATTTTACCTTGAATTTGTAGGTTAAATCAATTCAATCTTTTGCAATGTTTTAAACAAAAACCCGTTTTTATTCGACAACGAGATTAATTTTAATTTAATTTCTGCAACTTCTGTGTATTGAAATTTAAAAAATGGATTTCATATTTGGAATTAGTGGGTCCAAATTATGTTAATAGGCTACTTTTTATTTTTTCGAATTATGAATAGTAACTACGATAAATTTTATTTACCATAGTTAAAGGTAAATCGGGTAATTAAGGGTAAATATAATATTATAAAATTACCCTAACACATGCCAAAATTCTATTTGCTTGCTAAAGGTAAGAACATATCAACTAAGGGTCGGATTAGATTCATTTTATGGACTTTTGACCTTGAAAAGAATTTAATTATTATTAAAACCAAAGAAAGTGACAACATGTCACTCTCTTAAATCTTATAAGTATAATAATTTTAACTTAGTGATAAAAATCATAAAACTTCGAACATGAATAATATCTAGAAACCTAACAAAATTATCTACATCATGATAATTTATTTATAATTTTTTTGTGATTAAATAATTATCATTAATTGTGACACTATAGTGATGCAGAAATTATTTATCTAGTGAAAAATCAAGAATATAGTTTTTATTGAACTAATAAAGACCATAAAAGGCACAAAACCCTGAAAAAAACTTATTGGTAATGTAAATTTAAACTATATTCATCCAATGGTCGAATATTAAACCATTTGGAGTCTTATACAAGCAATTATGACACTTATATTATTTTATTTTAAATGATGCCAAAGTTGTCACCTTCATAATTAAATAAATATATCAATTTAAATATTGTGATTTTAAGATGATAAATTCGAGTAAAATTATTATTGTGAAAGGTAATATATTTATCTTCATCATAGGATTTTATTTTAAATTTTTATGCAACAAATAAGTATATTAAATAATTATACAAAAATGATGTAGTAATTATTTTATTAAGAGATAAACCAATTAAATGGTTTTAAAAATAATAAAATAAATATTATATGAACTATTTAATGTGATCCACTAATTTTATAGATACCTATGACCTTTTATTAATATATTAAATCTTTTATTTTGAACATATCAGCTGTATATAATTTATTTAAATTCAAATAAATGAATAGTGTCAAAATTGACACTATTGTTATTTTATAAAAATAACATATTATAAAATTGTTTAAAAATCACAAAAATATTTAAAAATTATAAATTTAAATTTATATGGTCTATAATGTTATAAAGTGAACAATTATGGAAAATTCACAACAAATAAGTAATTATTTGTTATAATTAATAATTTAGAATTTTATTACCACAAATAAACATAATAGATTAAATAAGGATAAATCAAAATCATAAGGTTTAAAATAAGATCCAAACATGTCTAAATTTGATTGGTTGATGAGATAGCAACCCTATCGCATCTAAAATTCTAATATGAGTCATTTTTGGAGGTTTTTTAGTGGGGTTAGATTTATTATAAATTAATATTTTTAAGAATTCCAAAGGTGCCCCTCTCTTCCCTTATAAAAGGGCACCTCCTCCCTCTCATCCTCACACCAATTTTAGCCTTCATGCTCCGCCAACCCCTACCAAAGTATCCTCTACACATCCCTAGAAACATCCTAGAGGTTCTGGTCTTCTTTAAAGACCAATCTTAGTGCCCTAAGAGGAGGTTTCAAAGAGGCGTATCAAAGAAGAGGTAATTTCTTCTCCCGATTCTTTCAAGCTTCTTTCTTCTTCAACTTATTCTTCTTTAGTTGTTTCATTATAAAGTAATAACATCAGTATCACTAATATACTGATGTGTTATTATAAATATAACACAACCCTATTTCACCTTCTATCCATCCTATGGAAAACAAAATCACCACGCGTGCGTACGTACGGAATACCGTCTCCACGCCGTGGTGTAATCTGCTTTCCCACCAACACCTTACATGGATGGGTATTATGGTGTAAAAAAATAACTATACAGAGTTATTATAACATAATAATGATTCTGATATATTGTATCATCCACTCCACTCCAATTCAATAATTATGGAAATGATATCATCGCTCGTGTGTACGTACGGACTACCGTCTCCACGACGCGATGAGATTCATTTTCCAGGTTAACCATTTAAGAATGATTAAAATATATATATAAGCAATAATAATGAAATATATGAAATTATAATGATTTAATTTAAGGAAAATGCCCATCTTGATGATAATCCAAAACTAATTCCCAACATTCATTCTCTTTAGAGCATTAGAACAACGATAAAATATTCCCATATAGAATCTCATTTCCACATCCATATCATTAGACTACCTAAAATCGTCTATTATGAGTCTCACACCTCCACAACTAACACATTAATCACCGCCATAAGGCTATTTTCATCCTCAACCGACCCAAAAAACATCAAATGTATTAATCCACACTCCAACCACTACAACCCATGAATCAGAAATGTCTATGTAACACCACAAGAGTAGTCTTGTTTTACAATATACATAAATATTAGTCGGATTATGTTACACATAAGGCCACGTTTTAACTAACAAAAATATATAAATAAAAAAATTATTTAATATATAACATGTCATTTAAATTAGAATTCATGAATAGTATCAACAAAATTTTAAATTATTTATATTACATATTATTTGACATTATATAAGTATATATTCAATTTTTAAGTTAAAAATATATTATTTAAAAATTATAGTTTACCAACATTTGATGGAGAATACATATTGTATATAGTTTTTACATATTTATAATTTCTGTTTTACAAAAAAACTTTTTTATTTGGAAGAGGGTCTTCGAAATTAATATTGGATTAATTTTGGGTCATTTTCTGATAAATTTTATATTTTAATGAATATGCAACAATACACCATTTTAATTCCAAAAATCATTTTTGTCTAATTAATTTAAATTTATATATTCTCATTTCATATAGTTTCAATGTAAAATTACATTACATTATTATCAATTAGTCAAATTCGTTTAATTTAAATCAATTTTACATTGAAATAGAATATAAAAATTATTTGAGCTTTTGAACGTTTTTCTAAAAAATCTCATTTTCTTATTCTGTCAATGTGATTCATTGTTAATTAATTTATCCCAATTATATGTTTTGAATTTGTAAGAAGGTATTCAATATTTCAACTCATAATTTCAAAATTATGAAAATTAGTCCCTTTTATTTTTTGAGATAATTAATAGTAACTTTAGTAATAAATTTTACATCGATGGTTAAGGGTAAATATGTTAATTAAAGGTATGATTTATATTATTAAAATATATAAATTATACAAAAACATATCTTAATTTTATTTTACGAGTTTATTACAACAAATAGATTCATTGGGTCTAATTTTGGACCACATGGAGAAACATGGATGAATTTAATGCATTATAATATTATATTCCATGAAAATTTATTTTTGCTAATCATTTGTTATTGAGAGCTATGGTATATTTATTATAGGGTATAAAGGGTTTATATAAGAAAATAAAAAGTATATATAAATCTAATATGACATCCTACAATAGGGAAATTTATTTATATTTTCTAGGAGCTAGATAATTAAATAAAATGGTGACAGAATGATGATGTAGAAATTGCAACATTTATGGAAGAATGAAAAATATTATATTAGTAATATTAAAATAAATATAATTTTTCTTAATTTATCTCATAAAAGAATATTATTTTATAATTTGATACTTTTTAAATTATTTAATTTTTTTTTATCATATCATGCATTAATTAGATTTTTGAATGTCAGTTAATGAATAGAGTCAAAATGGACAATATTTGTATTTTATAATATAAAATATTTTATTAAAAGATAAAAATTTCAAAAAATCCTATATTTCATCCAAATAAATTATATAATGTAAAATATATTGTAATAATTAATTTTTGAATATTTAATGGATGTTTTTCCATGAAAATGACAAAGATATTATTAAAATTAACGAATGGAACACAATAACACACTCCCATTTCTTATTTGTATAATAATTGTAATGTAGGGATATCCTATAGTTAAATAATATCATTTTTACTGTTTGGAAATATAAAATAATTTTCTAAATTTTTGTAATTTTTTTATAATTTTTAGGGACTATATAAATATCATAAATAACGATAGAATAATGAAGAAGTAATTATTTTATTAATAGAATTATAAAATAATGGATTTTAAAAATATTAAAATAAATATTATTTTACTTTATAAAGGTGAAAAAAATATTTCATAGGTGAACTGAACATATTAAATTTATATTAGTGGATTTATTTTGATGTTAATATTCTGTTTGTATTTTAATTAATGTCAATGAATTTAATTTTGTCAAAATTGAAACTATTGATATTTTATTAAAATGAAAGATTATTTATTTATTTAAAATCATAAAAATGTATTTAAACAAAAAATTATTAATTTTATGTTTTAAAATTTCATAATTTTTCCATATATGGACAAGTGTAACTAGATAGGTAACTATTTTAACCATTTAATATTAAGAATATTATTACTATGATTAAAATTAAATAACTTGATTAAGGATAAATGAAAATGACATTGAATAAAATAAAATAAAAACATCCCTAAAATTAATTAGTTGAGAGTATTTAGACCCATAATCATCTTAGTAGTGAAATAACTATCTTTTTCGCTACGTTGAATTTAAAATAAATTTATATTAAATTAATAGTTTTGGAGAATCCAAATATGCCCCTCCCCAGTCTTATAATTGGGCTTCCCCCATATTCTAATAATCACAAAACAAAATTGCATCAGATCGACCAAAAACAACCCCCTTATCCTCCCAACTTCGTTAAATTCATCCAATATCCCATACATTTAGAATAATTCCAACTTATATAATCCTCTTGTTCTGATAAAATGGAGATACCCAAAGAAGAGATAATTTGTTTATCAACTATTCCAATGTCCTTTTCATATTCTACATAAATGTCCTATGTTGTTTCCACACCAAAGTAATATTTATAGTTTCCAATACATGCTTCAATTTTATAGAATTTATTGGGAAACCGTATTCCTTATTTCATACATCCTATGAATAAAAATATTATTATGCTTACGAATGTAGGACTTTGCGTCTCCACATTGTGGTGTAATTTGTAATTAAAAAATATTGTATTTGGATGGGTATAATAATGAGAATAATGGATATAAGTAATTAATATAACATGATAATGATTCGTTATAATTAATATAACTTCCAATCCCATAACATTTAACTTTCAATAGAATGGTATCATAGCTCATGCGTACGTACGATCATCCCTCTCCATGACCCGATGATATTCATTCTCTATGTTATTAATTTAAGAGTGGATTTAAAATTTAAAATTTGATTAAATGATCTATTTATGAACTCAATATGATTCAGGATATGAATTAAATTTATCCTATTCATAATAAACACGACTTACAAAACCATACATGCAAAGGAAAATGAAACACTTAACACAAGAAACAACGGTATTACAGATATTTTATTAACAAAATTATAAACAATAATCATATATAATATCATAAATAAGGATATGGTCCTATTATAAATTAATAACATGATTTTACCATCATACATGATGTTAACACACCCTCTACTAAAAGGAAGTTAAATTGTAAGAGTTAATTTTACAATATCACTGTTATTTGATATTGTTTACATGTATGTATATATGGGGAAATCTCTATAATCTATGTCAATATCTCATAAAATTCATTTCAAAATGTTAAAGAATTTTTTTATAGAAATTTTTACCCATGTATGCCTTTTTATAATTTTTTTAAAGGAAGATTTCCATCATTTTCCAAATTAGGTACTTTATGATCTTTCCAACAGATTAAGGAATTTTTTTATCTTATACAGTGTGAGCGGCTATTTTCCATTGTTATGAAGCGTTATCATTTTGAAGATTAAATTACACGTTTACTTGTTTATTTTCAAAATAAATGACTTATTTTATAATTTCAAGGCTTTTAAATGATTTCAAATTAAAAAGGGATTTTTATACCAAAATAATTTTAATTATTTTGTTATATTAGTATCATTTTTATCATCATCCTTGGATGAATTTTATACTTAATTGATGTCAATTTATTATGATACAATATATAATATTCTATTGAGGGTTTTATGATAATTTTTACTATTAATGTACTATTTTTATACCGTTCATGGTTTATGGTTGAAATATCTACATTTCAAATGATAGTTCTAAACTGAATGTTTATGTTATGAATCACCTTTTTCATAAGAGGATCGTATTGGAAATACTATGTGATAGGTGGGGATTTTTATATCCCATAGATTAATCAGTAGGCATCATGGGATAAAATAATGTCTTGGAGTGAGGCCTTGCTTGTATGCTTATGTGTGGTATGGGAATAGTCCTGAGACAATGTGATCATGATGTCTGATATTTTTAATTCCCTTGTTATGTTATTAGTTATTGATATTTCCAGTGATTATTTGACTTGTATAATATTAATCCTAGCATTTAAATGCAATTTTATTATTTATTCATTACATATTATGTTGAAGAATATGTTCAAAAGCCTTTTGTTTCGATTTTATACCTTTCATTAAAATATTATACTTATTGGTGATAGCTTCGTCTATAATTTTTATCCTTATTGAGAATCATAGATCAACCCATTAATATGTTTTATTTTCCCAACATTAGAATTATTGTGTTATGATTTGTCTGTAGGTTTATGGTTGGAGAATAATGGCATCATAAAATAATTATCTATATTGAATATTTAGACTTGAATTATAGTGTAATGATCATGTATGTAATATATTTTCCGACGATGATAAACTAATCGGTCTATAAAGATTTGATTCATTGTAATCATTAAAATCTATTAATACAATTCACCAGCTTCAGTCTTCTAGGGTTCAAGAATTACAATTGGTATTAGAGGATATTTAGAAATAACTATGGAAATTATATTTAGAAAATTCATCCCAATTAATTAAATTTAGGATAATCTAAGTATAATACTTAATCTTTTAGATTTGATAATGTATAACCAAGATTAATCCTATGATCAAATGGACTGAGAAGAAGATTCCACAATTTAGATATCATATAAATGATTCGTTATGACTAGATCACTATTATTAGTGTTTCTCACATTGTGCTTTGAGATTTGTTCTATACTTAGAATCAAAAATGTTATACATGAAATGGTTATACTTCAGATAATAATGAGGCTAAAAAACAAAAATGAGATAAAGGGGAAATTAAGGAACAAAAATATTGAAGTGTAGTTAATAGTATAAGAGCGATGTGGATTGATTAATGTTATTTTTTATTTGGAATCAATAATTATAACATCAATGGTTCTATTGTTATAACATTTATGGGATATAAAAATATTATTCTAAAATACGTTTCCATGAAATATTTGGAATCATAAATTATTTTATTAAGGTTTTGAGTTTATAAAGGAAGTCGTAAATTATAGTTACATTACATTGTTTAAGAAATTTGATGTTACGTTTGATTGTGGAAATTTAGAGGCATTTTAGACTGTTAATTTTGATAGATGTATTTTGGGAAAAACTTATATTTGGAATGAGGTAAGTTGAACATTGGGTATTATTTTTTGAGATTAAAGAATGATTCATTCGATATTTTGGGATAACATTTTGAGTTTTAGTATGTATTTAGTGGATGAAAGAAATAATTTTGGGACTTATGATTTATAAAAAGGGAATAAGGAGTAAGAAATTAATTTTGTAATTTAATTTCAAGGTGTAGGGGAGGATGTGATAATATTTCAAAGCACAACCAAGGGATAACATTTATGGAATCAAGTTTGTTTTATCATGTTCATAACTTTATAGTAAAATAATCAATCAACTCTTAGAAAATGTATCTAAAAAATATTGTATCTTAATACCTTATGTTTTTTTGAACTACTGATATTTTAAATCATGATAGATTTGTGGATTTTAGGACCTCAATGTTACATTAATTTTTTAGTTTTTTGTGATTGATAACCACAATCACTCTCTTTAAATATTATTGTTTTTCCTCAATGTATGTATATCTACTTGAAAATAATGTACTCCAATTTTAAATCCAAATTTAGTGGTTACCATAAAGTTTCCCTTTCCCACTTATTATGAGTATATTTTATTAACCCTATTTCTGATGTGGTTTTTCCTCAAATGCAAATTTATGTAACAAAATTTTATTTTCGATGTACAATTTCAAATTGGAAGGACACAATTTATTAAAGGAAGATAGAATGTGACCCATGATACATTACACTATATTTAGTTATGAATAAATATAATTTTTTTCATTTTTTGATTTTTATGCAACACCATGTTAAGCTTATGCTACACACAATAATGAGTTTTCTTTTATTACATGTAGACCGAGTTTTTCCGAACAACACTATATTAATAATATATTATAATTATATAATATATAAAATAGCCATTAAATTAGAAGTTATTAATAGTATCAACCGAAATTTGTTGTTTATATATTATATATAATTTGATCATTCATCTTATATGAAATGATATAAGTATAAATTAATTTTTTTGATAAAATATGTGTTCTTAAAAAAATTTATTTTATCGCCTCTTGATGATGAACTAATTTTAAATAATATTTTTGATACATTAATATGTTCAATATAATAAAATATACATCTTATTTGTAAGTGAGATATCTAATTTAATTTTTATTAATTTTATGTATTTTTTTGATAAATTTTATATTTTAATGATTAGTGAAAAATACTACATTTTTATCCAAAACATGATTTTCATATATTTTATTTATATTGATAGATTTTAATTTACTTTTGTGATGAATATTAACTTTACATTTATCAATTAATAAAATCTATGTCATTTGATAAAATGGTACTTTGAAAATGGATATAAAAACAATGTGAACCTTTGAACAATTTACTAAAAACCGTCGTTTACTTATTCTGTAAATGAGAATAATTATTACATGTTTCTACCAATTATATGTTTCGAATTTATGAATAATAAATTAAATATTTTTAATTATATGGAAAAAATGATAATAAATATAACCATTTATTTTTTTACATTATGAATAGTGACTTTAGTGATAAATTTTAGTACCACGGGTAATGGTAAATTGGAGAATTAAATGTAAGAAATGTAATATTAAAATATCCAAACTACCCTAACAGTTGTCCTAATTTAGTTTTATGAGTTTATTATTACCAAATGAATTCATGGGTCAAAATTTTAACAACTTTGGTAACATTAATTCAATTATAATATTATATTTAATGAAAATTCAATTTTTAAACTTTAGTTTTTAACAAGTAATGTATTTTCAATATGGATTTATACATTTATCTCTTCAAATATAAATATTCATAAAAATATAAAATGATATCATACATCACGGTAATTTATTTTTAATTTTTATGAAATAAATAATTAATATAAATGGTGACAGAACGATGATGTAGTAATTTCTTCATTAATAGAAAAATCAAATAAATTATATTAAAAATATGAAATTAGATAAAATATTACATAATTTTAGTGATCCAAAATTTATATGGCTAAATTATATATTTTGATGATGGTTTAATGTAGTTTGGTTAAACATAATTTTTTGTTAGGATATTTTTAAATTTCTACTAATAAATAGAGTCAAAATTGACACTATTGGTATTTTTAAATATAATACAAGTTATTAAATGTTATAAAATTATGAAAAAATATAATTTAGAAAACTATGAAGGATACATTAAAATACATCATAATGATTGATTTTTAATAATTTAATGGATACATGTATATTAAAATGAGATAAATATTATTAAAATCATTGAATGTGACAAACTGTCACACTCTTATTTTTTATAAGTACAAATTTTTTAATATAGGGATAAATGTTAGATAAATTAGAGAATGAAATATCAATAGAAATATAAACTAATTATCTAAATCAAATTAATTTATTTTTAATTATTATAGAAAAAATACATATAGTATATAATGACACAATAGTGACAAGACAATTATTTTATTAATAGAAATATTAAATAAATGTATTTATAAATATTAAAATAATATTTATCTAACGTAAATGAGGTGATAAAAAAATTTCTAGTATACTATGGCTTGTTATGTTTATTTTAAATGATTTTTTAGATGTTATACTTATTCTTTATTTTTATTTATGGTCAATGAAATAAATTATTTAAAATTTGAAACTATTGATATTTTATAAAAATGGTATTCTGTTATATTATATAAATATTATAAAAATATTTAATTTTTTTTAATTATAAGTTTTAAAATGTAATAAATATTCTAATCATTGAAAATATACACCACATATGTAAATATTTATGTACTTTAAATGTTTAGAATATTATTATTATAATCAAACATAAATAAATAAATTAAAGATAAATGAAATAAATAAGATTTAAAATAAATTCGAAAAATATCTAAAATATATTGTATGAAAGGATTTATTACCATATTTAATTATCTTAGAAATGACTCACTTTGGAACTTTTATTAATTACAAATCAATTTACATTAAATTAATAGTTTTGGAGTTTTCCAAAAAACCTCTCCCCTCTCTTATAAAAGGGCATGCCTCATAAACTTTCAATCAAACCCCTAAATCACATTATCTTGGAAAAAACCTGAAAATTTCCCTTATAAAATTACCATAATTAATTTTATAGTACATACTAGGGGGAAAATCTATCCCGTGGAGTCCTTTTGATTAAATCAAAAGGAGATATCCGAAAAAGATGTAATTGTTTTAACAACTTCTTTTATGTCTTCTTCTTTTTCTATTTCTTCTTCCTATGTTAAATCCATTAAAAAGTGATAAATTATTTGATGTAATTATAATTATTGTACAACTATATTAATCATTTTATCCATCCTATGAATAATAATATCCCCATTTGTGTGTATGTACTATTTGTAGTCTCCACCCAATGGTGTAATTGTTTTATTAAAAACTAATTTATATGGATGAAAATAATGAGGAGAATAATGGATATAAATAATGTATAGAAAAAGATAATTATAATGTATAATTATGATCCCATATAGTTCCATATTGTTCAACCATCAAGGGAATAATATCGTCGCTTGTACGTATGTATGGTCTACCATATCCAAGATGTGGTAAGATTCGTTATCCATATTGATCATTAAAAAATTATTATAAAATGTGAAATATTAGAAAATATAATATTAAATTACTTAATATCAATCTTTATATGAATAAAATATGTCTTTTTTATAAGAAACACGACTTACATAACAATACATGGAATTCAAATAGAAACAACTAACACCAGAAAAAATGGTAATACAAAAATATTATTAAAAACATTATATAAGAGGATCATATATGACATAATAAATATGGATATGGAACATCAATAATTTAATAACATTATTTACCAAATATATGGGAGTTTAACACCCCCTCTAATCAAGTAAATCACAAGGTATGTCTTAATTTTACAATCTCATTATTATCTAAGGTTCATTATATGTTAGTATCTACATGGAAATCATTATCATATATATCTATGTTTCATATAATGTATATACAAATATTATAGACTATTGATTAAATAAGATTTTACCCATGTTTTAATTTCTATAAAATGTTTTTAAATTATCCTTTCCATCATTTTGTAGACAAGGTACGTTATGACATTTCCAAAATATTAAGGAAATAATGTTTTTTTGAAATATATGGCGTGAGTGGCTACATTATGCCATTATGACACCATAACATTTTTAATCACCACTAACAAGATTAGATGTTTATTTTAATATTAAATTTTATATTTTATAATGATTTTTATTTTAAATGGAATCCTATTATAAAGGGATATTTCTCTCAAAAAATATTAATAATTTTATATGATTATTTTCATCTATGTCAACATATTTTGTTAGATTTTATTATTAATTGAGTTTGATCTAGTATGATAAAATCATATGTATTGTATGTATGGTTTTATGATTTTATTCACTATGTATGTCTTATTTTATATACCATTTGTGGTTTATGGTTGAAGTATCAATATTTCATATGCAAGTTCTAATACGAATTTTTATGTTCTGATTCACCCTTTTCATGAGAGGAATTACTGGGACTTAGTAACGGAAGTGTGAGGAATGATTTACCCTCTCGATGAATCAATATCTAAGATGATACAAAATAGTGTCTTGGCATGAGGCCTTGATTGTATCGTTATGTATGGTCTTGGCACGAGGCCCTGACAGTGTGGTTATTATGTCCGACATTTTGAACTCCCTCATAATGAGTTTATTTATTGATATTACATGTTATTATTCAACAAGTAGAATATCCATTTCAGTATATAAATGTAATTATTTAATTTATTACATTCATATTATGGTGAATATTAATCTCAAAAGTCTTGTGATTTAATCTAATACATATCATTAAAGGATTATGATTATTTTGGATAACTTACTCTATATTTTTTAATCATACTGAGCATCTGATCTCACCCCTTTCTTATATTTTATTTTCCCAAGATTCAAGGGAGTGTATATTGATTTATATGCGGGATTAATGTAAGATAACAATGGAGTCCCCAAGGAATTATCCATGTTTCATATTTTTTTAGATGTAATACAATGTTTATGTATGAAATATATTTTCCAAGGATACTAAATTGACCAGTTATTTAATAATTGATTCCTTCTAATCATGACAATGTTTTTAAATAATTCATTGGCTCCAGAATTCTAGGTTCAGGGTGTTACAATCCATCTCACCGACAACTGTTCGACCAAATTAAAATTCAACTATCACTCATTCTTGGAATCTGAGAACGACACCAATGTTATTTTCTAACCTCGAATCCAACACAATGGAATCACCCAAAATAATTCAATGGGGAACATCCCATTATATAACATCATATACACAACTCCGTGTGGGTAACCTCCAAGAGTCTCCATATCCATCCAAAAGGAAACATGGTATCTTACCTTATAGAAAAACCTCTCTTGTCGTGACCATAGAGATGTCACAATATTGGGTATGAACATCACATTCTAAGAGCACACTATGATTTCATCACCAAATATCACTACGAATCATCCATTTACAACGTCACTTATAATTTTAATAACATAATAAATCCATCCAAAAGTCACCGCCTCCCCTCCTAGAGTTATGCCATCATATTTACAATGGTTCTCAATTTACATGAAACAATGTACATAACTCTAACATAACATACATATGATCTTGTAACGTCTGATCCATAAAACAATCAACAAATCAGTTAACCATGTACTTGTGCCACAAAGTTGTTAGTAACCTTTAGTCGTCACATTATATCCTATGTGTCCCCACCACAGAATCTGATTTAAACTCCAATAAGTCAGTCATTATGAAACATCAGCTCAAAATTACATTCCACAATCCATGCATACCAGAATACCCTTCTATCCCGATTTAGACCACCCTTGGTTTTTTCCTTAATAAAATCAGATCATGAAAACAAAACCAATTATATTACCATTCATGGCAAATGATTCATTCTTTAGTTCCACTAAGATAACGTGTTCCTTCACTGCATTCTTAGAGATTCTTCCAATGTAAACCATGATTGGTTCAGAAATGATAATTCCCCAATAAACCACATGAAAAACCAAAACATAAAAAATCATTTTGTTTTAAGGCTAAATAATTCTAGAAAAATCATTGATTCTCATCCCAAAAACAAAATCCCTCACACATTCCCCACCCGAAACAAACAAACACACACCAGTGACCACATTTCCGCAAGAACCATTTTTCTCTATATATGAATCTTCTTCACAATGAAATATCCACTAAAAAATCATTATGTGGTGTTGGAATCCAAAAAAACATACCCTCTTGAAAATAACGAAATGGGTAACAAACAATAACATAAGTTGTCTTCTTAAAAATTAAATGCATCCTATGTTCCAAAACCCCGTACTAGGCATTAAACATTGTGCACTATTTTCGAGTGTAAAAAAATTCAACTATTCCTGAAGCACCCAAAATCAAAAATAAGATAGATGATTAGTCTTACAGGTCACCCAAAAAATCCTCATTACACTAATCCAATGATTGGATTCGCGTAAAAAGGACACAATGTCCAACCACCCATGGTGTACACCAACTAACAGAAGTCCACCACCCATGAGGCATAAATAAGAAGCGATTTCATCACCACATGACTTTTAAAAAACAAAACCCCACCTCGATGATCTCATACCACATATAATTCATAGAAAAACAAATTTCCTACCACAATGGCCCCCTACAAAGTGAGAATCATAACATCAATGTGCTCCCCATATAACTTTTACAATGTACCATTCTCAAAGAAAAAACTCTCAAAAGTGTTCCAATGATTATAAACTGAAATTGTACTAACCCACTAGGGTCACTGCATTAACATTAAACCTAAACCACACCATAATATCATGATTCATGAGATGCATCCCACCTCTATAGCCCAAGAGTCAAAACCATGTGACATGCCTCTTTCCAATGTATGAGAGACTGAATCCATCGTAAAACATAAAATCCAAAAAAAATGTGCATCACTTGAAGGGAAAATAATACACCACCAAAAAATATCAAATCTAGGACATCAATCCCATTACATGATAACTGGGATTTCCTACCAAAATAGGTGTTCATGATGAAAAATCCTAGTATCCTTTTAATGTTGTGACACATTCATATATCTATGTTTTACTAAACCCCAATGAGTAAAATTACATGAAATTAAACTACTCAGATACATTATTGTAGAATCCTGGCCTAGGTTCCACTAAACTGGGGCCCAAGGATTGTTTTCCACATAACCACACTTATATCTACTTTCATTCCAAAGGATTCTGAATATCATTGATAGTCTGAGTGGTACTATGAGGATAATACACCCCTCTATCAATGTTCAAAACTAGAATTAATCCGCTAAATATCATACAAATCAAAGTAAAATTCATTTATAATCAAGCCAAAACAATAAATATTAAAATGAATTGAAATAAGGTCCTAAATGACCATGTCATTAATATATACAACATCACATTTTATAGGATACATAACATAAAAAATTATGAGAATCTACAAAAAGGATCCACAACATCATCGATCCAAGACCATACAATCGCCTGATGCAACTCGATCAATCCTACTTGATCAAGGCATACTCAATTATATCTTTATCCTAAAACTATGTTTGTTTTAAGTATGTGATATATTCTCAGATACCCTATTAAAATGGGGACCCATGAAGGTTATGAGTTAAACACAGTATGCAACAAAAAACAGTGTCTAAAGAATATACAATTTTGTATAATAGTGTATGAAGATAAAATGTATAAAAAACAAAACTAATAGGTAATTTAAACCAAATTACAAGTCATCTCATCTAGTTTCCACTGTCCTAAGGGTTTTATGGGAACATATGGTCCAAAAAACATGAAATGATCCAAAATAGTCCTCTAATGTGTAAGACATGATATATATCATATATCAATCAAAAATGATTTCTTTCCTACTCAATCAACTCAATGGGGAATGAAACATAAATCCACAATACCAGACTCATATACTTATCACCTTCGTGCCCAAAACAACAGCTTGGATAGTAATCAAATATCAATATCAATATCAACTGTGGCTATAACCTTTGTCCATCACATTACCATATACTGGAATATCAGTATCGATCATAAATTTATGGTATATCAATACAATAAAAAAACAAAATAGTAGTTCTTGATTCCTTAGTTCTTAACCCAAAAATACATAACATTGATGGTTTTTAGATAAATAGTCTAGGCCAGTCCAAGGAGGAGGAAAATCAGTCCAATGAATTATTTCTAAATGGTATACCACTTTCTCCTAGAGCATTCATCTAGGAGATAATACAAAATGAATATTAATAGTGTTCATATACCCAATATGAAACATTATCTATAGTATAGTACCTATGACCAAAGAATCTTCCCAGCACCTAAAATATTTCATTATCTATTATTACCAATTCATTAAACATTACCAAAGTCTATTCCAACGAATATAAAACCAAATTACCATTTAAACAATTTCACATACTAACCTAAAAAACAATCCATTAAATCATCTTCAAACTATCTAAAAATCAAGCAAACACATTTTAACGATTTTGATTAACACATTAAATTAAAAAACTTATTATGGATTCAATAAGTATGTTAGATCAACATGAAGCCCAAATAACACCCAACCCCTCAAAAAAGTCATTTAAACACCAAAATACATCATTTCAAAACCACCCCATAAAATAGGTTCATCATAATTGAAAATATAGAAACATTCTAAGACTGTCATTTTCCATGATAACCATTTAATGAGTCACCACACACCCATTATAAATAAAAATTTAAAATCCATTTAAAACCAATTTAATGTCACCATTATGTAAACAACTCTCTTTTAAACAATAATAATTTCAAAATATTTCCATTAAATTTTTATATATATAAATGTGTAAAAAAGATTCATACATTTAAAAAAAATTCAAATTCCACATTGTAACATGCAAAAAAAACTTTAAAGAAAAACAGTCCACCACAAAAGGATATCACACACAATGGATGACCATAGGTCTGATTTCACACCACTATAGATCCAATGGAATCTGTGGAACATACAAGGTATCAACCTAATGAAAAATCTAGTTTCTCTATTCAATGAAACCATCATATCACACATGGGATCAAATTCATACAATGAAATTCACATATAATCCAATGATGAAGAATTTGGGTAAATATCTTAGATCACCAACCTCATTAAAAAAGCCTTCCAAGATATTTCCAAATCATGAATGCCTTTTCAAGGATCATAAAATCACAATAAAAACACCTTGTAACCAAAATAATTTCATCATGATCACCTACTCTCTAGTTCTATGTCAAAAACATTAATTAATTAAATATAATAGTTATAATTTATTATTTTACCAAAACCCCACATGGCATAATGTCATAAAACATACCAGGTCATCATGTTACACCAGAAAAAAAGAAATACTCTCATTGAAGACTCATGACATAAAAAAATTTATAGATATATCCCTAATATCCGACACTAATTCAGTAACAAATTTAATAAAACTATTAGAAAAAACATAGGAAAAATCACTATTAAAACATTCCATAAAATGTCGTGATACAAAGTGTGGAATCAATATCCGGAATTCATCTACCAAGGCTGACCAAAATCCCCACAATTCTAGGATAATTAAAAAATTATCAGTAGAATCATAATCAAATACCAAAACAAATAGATAAAAAAATAGAAAAAACCATGTTATGGGGTAAATGGAAGATGATGAAGATGAATCTCACCATAATCATCAAAGAAACTTCCCCAATCACTTCCTTCGTGAGGATTGGGGATGAGATGAAGCGGAGAGAAACAACTTATGGTTTGTATGAATTAAGGGAATAAATGTGGATGGTAAAGTAAAACCATAGAGGGGGAAATTATAAAAACACTATTTTTAAGGGAATTCTAGGTAGTAGAATAGTTTTCAAAACCATGTTCCAAATATATAGATGTCTCTATCTGAGGCCATCCCACTCATATTGTTTATCATCATAGTTGGAAAAACTATTCTGAAAATATTCACACCCCTATTATCTGACACCCTTGTCTTGAATGGTAGGGACCTATGGTTTGAAAAACCATGCTCCAACTATGCTGTCAATAATACCTCCCACCAAAATCATGGTGCATGGTTTTTATTAAACCAATTGCATCCCATGCACCATGAGTTATATACACCTCAATATTACATTGTTTCCCCTTGGACTGTGTATAGTTTTCCTTAATCATCTATTAACTATGAAAATCAACCATTATTACTTCCAAATGAATTGAAACCCTCATAAAAATCATGGGGTTTCATGGTTTCCACTAAATCCCACACACAAAACATTGCACACCTTCCCAAAAACATCTCAATCATAACCCAAAGACTCTGATGATTATATTAAAAACTAGGCCACTCACTGAGCTTCTATCCTCATCATAGAATTTTCTTTGAGAAATTAAAACTCTTGAATTCTCGTTCTTAGTCAAAATTCAAACATTGTCCCATCAGGTAAAACAAATTCAAAGTACTTCATTTTATTTTGTTCTATTTAGACATAGGATCTCACACTTTACCAATCCTCATGAAACATGACACTAAATCATCATATGATGATAATGAATCAAAAAACAAAATCCTTGTATATTATTATCATATTTCCACCCTTAAAATGATCAATCTTATGTTTTTCATTACATGTGTAGTCCATACCATAAAGTTTTAATAATATAAATTTTACCTCATACTCATAACCATTTTACTATTCCAACTTTTGATGATTAAGGAATTTCATTTCTATATAATTTCATTTCCCATTACGAAATTATTTCTCAATGAATATCACATTAAGTGTTATCTATTCCATACATACAATTTCATAATCCACCTTATGATTTTGGATCAATGACTACAATTGATCAAAATTTCATATTAATCTAGAAACATCCAAAATGAAATTTTAACATTCATTACATCCAATATCATGGAATCTTAATTCAAGATATTTAAACTATCTTTCACATAATAATGGATTTTTAGTCCCACTAAAATATAGCCTGCATTTTTATAAGAATCCATCTAACATAGGAAAATAGTTTTTTGGAATGAAAAGTTATTCCATATGAGAAAGGTAATAATATATAACCTAAGAGAACATACCTCATATAACTATGAGAAAGTCAGTTCAAATTCAATATATTAAGGTTTTGATAATAGATAAATCCATACATCATATACGGTGTTGAATTCATTTATTCTATTAGGAATCATCTCTGAATAATGGAATAGATTAATTTATATCCAAATCATCTTCAATATTAAGACATAAAATAAAATCCCAATTAATATAAATGTTCTCAAATATTTTAGAATATTATAAATTTCCAATGTGAAATTTTTTTAATCAAAATTTTATTCCCAATGATTTTATAGAAAATACTATGAATCTAACTATAACCACCCAAACACCTTTAACCCAAATCATGTGTCTAAATTATTAGATTAGTATAATATAAAAGGGATATAATCTCCAATGACTAACCAATTAGTAGTACTGATGAAAAAAAACATTATTCCATTTGAAAATAAGAGATATATAATATATATAATAAGAAAACATTATTTCATCCTTGATATTATTCATAATTTCCTTCATCCTACCTAGAGGAAATGGAAAAAAATACCGGTTAATAATGTATGTTTATTATGATTGATGCACAATATAAAATATCATATGATAATAAGGAATAATCAATATGAAATTATAAATAACTGAAATATTTTGGCATTTAATAAATTACATGATAAAGAAATTCACCGATGGATAATATCAATGTTGTTATTTCATCGATAATAAGAATTTATTTTTCATTAATATAAATTCATTCTATTGGATAGAAATTTTACACACATCCTGATATCTATACCATCAAGACCTTCTTCAATAGAATCTTCAAACTATGGATAATGGTATATTAAATGCTCTCTAATGGATTTTATCATTAGATATGTCTATGTGTTGTGGGGTTTTATAATTCCGGGCCATAACCATAACATCATGTCCAATTCATTCCTTATATAATGAATGGTGGTCTTAATTGATCGATAATAAGTCTTAATAAAAAATATTTATATAAAGTAATGAATATGGATTATCAATAAATCTCTAGTAAACCAAATAACATTCAAATAAAAATACCATATATAGAAATGGTATATGGATTATGAAATTTTCATATCCATGCTACAAATAATATTAATATATAATCAAAGTTAATGTTGAATTATCACAATAGTGTGAATATTTCATGAGTATTTTGATGAATACAAAATTAATCATGAATGAGATTTTCAATAATTTCATAGGCTGAACTCATATAAAATAATCCATTAAAATAATAAAGATGTTATCATTACATCATATCCCAAATCATGAATAAATAAAGTGTAGTTTTGTTGACATTTATTAATTTAAATGAAAAAATATATCACTGAAATTATTATATAGGAAAAATAAATATAAAATTAAAATATATATTCTAAAAGATATAAATTCTATAATATAATGAAAATAATTTCTTAGAAAAGAATTTCATAAAATTTAAAGGAACCATTAAATAAATGATCGTTCCTGATGGTAAAAAATTCTATTCAAGAAATGTACAATAAAAGATATATTTCATTTAAATTTATCGTAAGAAATTAAAAACTACTTTGAATGGAAAAGAACAAGAACATTCATTTTAAAAAATTCAAAAAAATCATAACATGTATAATAATATCATTAATAAATCTTAAAAGTAATAATAAAACTTCATATTAAAATTTTAGGAAATATGGATTTGGAAGGGAAATATGCCTGATTAAAAGATAAATAAGATCAGTCTTTCTTTATAACATTCCACATGAAAGGGTAACATAAAATGAATCTTGATTCATCTTTAATAAATTAGGATTGATGTTATAAAATCAATTGGGTATTATATAAACCACATTAAAATAAGTTGGTTCATATTACCAAATATGACACAACAAAGCTGAAATTGAGATGATGTCCATTAACTCACAATTCCCATTAGTTTTACATGATTTAACCTCATGTATAATAAATTTTGATATATTATAAGTACACAAAAAAACCATATAAATATATTTATATTATCCATGGACTATTTTTAACATGTATCCACCTCTTTGGTAATTTTCTTTATTATTATCATTATTCTGGTTGTTTAATAAGTAATTTTTCTTAAATGTTTTGGTTCAGTTGTTCTAGTACTTGTTCTTTTATATTGGCCACATCATCTCCAATGTGTTATTAAGGGCATACATTTCCTAAATATTCATTATATATATATTTAGATTCATCCATAAATGATAGATATAGAAAACATAATTACACCATTTTCATATATCTGTTTCTCCACCTGCACTTCAACTTAAAAAATAATGTTGATATTTAATTATGCCATTCTTGGAGACAGTAGACCACATGTATTCATAAAAGCCACATTTACATTTTGATGGATGGAAATAATTAAAGATAAATAATAATTAACCTTTATATAGAAATTACAATATCGTATATATCATATATAAAAATTAAATCTAACAATATTGTAATCTATGTATGTGTAGATGGAAAATTATTCAAATTGCTTCAAGGAGGAGGTTGTCCACAGATACAAATGAGTGATGTTAACATTATAGAATATATTTTAAGGTGATAATTCATATATGATATTTTAATTCCAGAAGAATATTGATGTCATAAGTGTCATGAATATTAATTAATTCAATATTTCTAACCATCCAAATGAAATTGTGATGATAAACAAATTACACAGCTATATAGAGACAGTAAGTCATACATATACACAAGTGATCTATTCATTATTTGTATGATGGAAAATAGATGGAATGTGATTTTACCATAATTATTATATCTAATAATATTAATGATACATGATTTATTAACTTATTATTGTAAAAAAATATGGATGTAGAATAAGAAATAAACATGAAACACTTGATAACTATAATTACATGTTTCTTAGTGAACAATCTCTAGAACTCTGTATTTGGAACTTAGGGTATGTACTATGGAATTATCAGAACCAATGGAACTTGTATAAGGATTTTTAAACATTAAATTAGTAGGATTTATTCTAGATATATATCTAAAAGTTTTTCGAATAATTGAGAGAATGTGTGCCCTTTTATAAGAGTGGGGAGCGGCATTCATTTTATTTTTTTAAAACATAAATTAACATAAATTTTTTTTCATGAAAAAATAAGAAAAATAGATTTAAATAATATATATGTTGATGCTATGTCAAAATAATATAATCAAATAATAATGCTTTTATATGTTTTTCACTTATCATTTAGTTTTATACCCCACATAACCATTTTTACAATTACAGTAATATTAATTTTTTCTATTATATAATTGTAAATAAAGATACAATCAAATGAAAAATGATTCGAAAATGGACCATAGTTTTTGTTTTCAACAATATTATATTAATTTTAATGAATATAATATTCTAACTAATTTTAAAACATTGAATAAATTTTTATTTATTTTATATACAATTAATGCCATCTTTAAATATATTGATAAATTTGACATTAAATTCATCAATAAAAAGGAGAAATTAAATTATAATCTCTTTACACCCCTTATAAGTCATATAAATATATAAAATTAATGGGAATAATTGTTTCATTATAGTTATATAAATTGTATTATTTTTAAATTATCCAATTTATTTTTTCTATTCATTGAATAAATACATTATTAGCATCGCAAAAGGATTGAATGTAATTTTGTAATCAATAAAAATTAGATATAAATTTCCATCAATAAGATAATTTTACTATGTAAAAATCTAAAATTAATTTTCATTAACCATATGATTTTATAACTATGTGATAAAAAAATTGATACATAAAACTCTGAGAGTGATATATTGTAACATTCAAAGATTTAAATATTATACATGTCATTTCAATGGAGAACTATCCATTAAAAATATATATTTAGAATAAGTGGAAAAGGGGAGGATTAATTTACTCAAAAAAACAATTAGAATTAAAAAATATGACCATATCACTCAGTTTTAACATATATTAATAGAAATTTCCATTTAATGAGGAGATAAATTTTATTCAAATTACTATTCCTATGGATGAAAAACTAAAATGATCAGAATTATCAAATCTGAACCTCATGATTTCTAATTTTGAATCCATTTGGTCAAATTTAACAATGTTAAATTGCATAATTTAATTTCAAAAATACATTTGAAATATAAGACAAAAAATGCCATTTAATAAAAATCATTTTAAAAAAATGGGTTATTATTATTACTATCATTGATAATTGGAAAATCCATTTTAAAACATTTAATTGAATTTATAATATATAAATTTCATCAAATACATTTTCCAATATTGATTAATTTAATTTATAGAAAAAAATACCTTGCCCAAATAAAAATAGTTTTTCATAAAAATGACATTCTATGTATAAACATTTTTCATACAAAATTAAAATTTAAAAATTATTCAAATGACTATAATATTATTATTTAAAATATAATGGAAAAAATTTTACTTTGAAATTATTTTAAACTGAAATTTAACTTTGAAAATCATTCTTAAAATATTGTTTTCAATAAAACACCATATTTATTAATATTTACTAAATATGAAATCTTTTAAAAAATATAAAAAACAATTACATAAAATAAATTTGATATAATTTTTTAAAAAATTATTATATTTTAATAAAAATAAATTTACTGTATATCCAAAAAGAAATTATAATATTTTTTCACAAAAATGTAATAAAAATTATATTTAATGAAAAAACATTTTGGAAGATTAATATAATCATACTAAAAATTGGGATCCTATTTCATATGAATTAACCAATCCAGTTGTATCAGATATTCATTTTATATAGGTTTCTTTATTTGGATAATATTTTTTCAGACCCTCCAATTCATCATCTATGTGATACCTATTAAAATTAAAAAAATATATATAAAAAGTATATCATGTTTCCCTTAACCAAAGTATTTTATATCTTGTATTCTCTCAAATATTGTGTTATATTAAACTCTCAATGTGTTATACTAGATATTTGAGAATGTATTGATTTAAATAAATTGATCATATTAAAATTTTAAGATACCATTAATTCTAAAGGAATTTTTTTAATAAATATGTATTTTTTAAATTTAAAAATTTTAAATAACGATATTAATATTATTTTTTGATGATATTAAATAGTTCATAATTAGTTAAAAATATTAATTATTTAAATAAATTTATTTAATATTAATTTAATAATTCATTCTTTAACAAATTTATTTTTTCTAAAAAATTATTTTTTAAATGTTATATATATATATATTATATGTTTGATATCTAAGCCTCAAATTTTTTTGGATTTAAACAAAAAAAATTCTAAATTTACAGTGTCAAAATAAGATTTGAGTTAATATTTTATATTTTTATGAAGTGGTTGATTTTGTTGTGCATTGTGAGAAATTTGTTTTTAAAAATGATATCACTTTTATGAATTCATCATGAAATAATAATCATATAATAGTCTCTGGATCATTTAAGATATGAAAATTATCAGTTTATGGATTTAAAAAAAATTAAAAAAATAATATGTTGATGTTGAAATCCACTTTCTGAAAATTTAAATCATAGGTGATTTTTTCTGCTATTGAAGAACTATTTATTATATTTTTCTTGAATTAGTTATTTATGTGGATAAATTATATTTTGTATTGGTTTTATTCTAATATTACCATATTTTATTCATTAATAATTCAATAAAAGAAAATAATATCGACACGAAACCAGAATTTGGTATTGTGACATTTTTATTATTAGAAATACATTTTTCGGAATACTATTTTTTATTTTTTTTCCATAATCATATAAATATATTTTTTTACCACCAATAGAAATTGACTCATTAAAAAAGGATTAAATATGTGAAATAAACGAATTCATATTAAGTAATTGATCCAATTTTATCTTTTTCCATAAAGACAAGATACTATGGTAATGATATTAACCATTGTAAATAGTATCTGGGCTAAAAGGTGGATAAAAAAATGTATTGGGATAAAAATATGACAAAATAATTTATAAATTCAACTACATGAGATTATCTAGACCCTTTATCAACAAAAAATTCAATATGGGTTTACATGGTTCCACTTTCCCATGAGAATCACATTATTATATTTTAAATTTAAGAGTTTTTAAAATATTACCACTCCTCCCACTTATAAAAGAATCCACTGACCCCATCCCTTATCCACTCACATTGATAACTTTATCTCAACCAATTTCATCAATAATCACTTCCTAGTAACCATATAAATTTATAATATATTAACGTATCCTATAAAGATCAATGCAATATTGATTTTGGATATATAAAAATGTGGATCCTAAAAATAATTGAGTTCATTCATGTTTTATTCTTCATCCACCACCTAAAAATATTCTATAACCAGATTAACATAAAAAAAATTTATATCAATATTTTTTTAAAAAATTATTAATTTCATGGAACATCAATCATCAACCAATTTTCCTTCCATTTTATAAAATAATATACCATTCGGGAGTAAGTGAAAAATTACCACATTCTTATACGACGTATTTAATTTTCCATCATGACCTCAAATGGATTGTAATAAGGATAGATGTAATGAATAAGTATTATATTTAATAAATAATCATGATAATATAAACATAATTTATTTTATAACATAATTTTCATTCATTCACTTGAAAATGAAAACATCGCTTCTATTTACATGTGGACTATATAATCCAGGAATAACATATTTCATTTTTACACACCCCCTAATATAGATTAATATTAAAATTTATTTAATGTATCAATATGATATCTTTGACATTATTATAGTTATAGAATTTATATATACAAATTTTTTCAACACTAAAATTTAATTTTATTTATAGAATCAAAATTTTTAAAACATTTATATATTTTTAAGCGCTCCATGTTAATAATAATATATGTTCAATTAATTCACAATGTAAATCTATAAATACATGGAAACATATTATAAACCATTTTTAATATAATGATTATGAAAATACCCTAACCATATAGAAAAGACAGCAATTGTTGTATCAAGAACACGAATGGGAAACATGAAAAATAACAACAAAACTGTCATTAACAAAAAAAATTTACTAAATGGGTAGATGAAAATTCTAATTTAACATTTTCTAGTATGGTAAATATAAATATTATTCATTTTTTGATATATAATAAATTTTAATATATTATATATGTATTATAGAGAATTTATTATTATTAAATAATGCACTCTAAAGGGTTATCATCTCAAAATACCTTCTTTCTAAAATAGTCAAAAAAAATTCACCTATTTCAGCTATATAGAATGTATGATACCTATAGAAAATAGCATATCACGATTAATCATTTAATAAAGGTAATTAAACTTCAAATTTTTAGTTCAATAATTCAATTATACGTGTTTTATGTTTGATAAAATTCATAAGGATTTATATAACAATCTCAATTTTTGTATGGATTATATAAGCCCCAATTTCCCAGTGTGGATATATATATATATATACTAATGATATAATATATTACTATAATCTGGTTATTTAGATGTTAATCGAGTAGAATTTTCATTTTTCATCTCTGTAGTACTCAAAACCACTGAAATAATATTTAAATAATTATTCCACCATATTTCTCTATTTTGGATTCGAATAATTCTCTTCAATATTCATATTATTATTTTCCATTCAATATAGTTTCATTGATAAACATATAATATTTATAAATGAAAATTTATAATATAATTAATATTTTATTAAAATACTTAAAATGAATCTTTTTATCTATTTTTTTACATTGCATTGTTTACATTCATTACAAATGTTTGTAAAGAATACTTTTTTTCAGTTCCATATGAATAAATTTTATTACCATTATGATCTTTCTTAATTTTTAAGATTCATTTAAAAAATAAATTTTTTTTCAAAACTAATATATCTTTTCATTATTTAATAATAGTTTCAAATTTCAATAATTTTATTTTTAGAATTTTTTCAAATTTGATTATTGTCAACATATATATTTTTATCTTTCACTCTAAAATTAAATACACATGCCATTTTAAATTTCACTATTTCATTATTATAGATTACTAGACAATAAATGAGTAATATTTTTTCATTTTATCAAATGAATAGTTATTTGTAAGTGTTTTATAACAATATTTGTAGAAAAAAATTTACAAAATCATTCATTAATACTCTTTCTTAATGTTTCTCCTCCATTCTTTTATACATATCAAAAAAGACTTGATTTTACTACAATGAATTTTTTTCTAATGAAGGGATGTTATTGTTAATTTCTTTGTTCCATATTATCATCGTTATATTCTATATCATCTTTGGTAATAACCTATTCATATAATCATTAATTCAGAAACATCTGAAACCATATTCTTTATAAATCATATTTGGTTTTCTAAAAATTAAATATAGAACCATTATTTACTATGTAAACATTTAAAATATGCCTAATTTTTGTCTTATATGGATTATTATTAATACAAAGATAGATTTATTTTATAAAAAGTAAAGATTGAAATTTTTGATATTTGATTCAGTGTTTAAATATATTTATTGATAACATATAATCGTGATGTATTATAAACTATGAAATAGTTGTACATTTTAATGTGATTTGTGTACTAAAGAATTATATTTCCCATCTTGGCATATGTAATCTCATGAAAAAAATAGTGGGTATTATTTAGTTTATTCCTACTCATATATTTATTATATCATATCCTTGATAAATTCTTGATGGGTAAGTCCATTAAAAATATATCCCATTAATGCATTCGATATGTCACATGTTACAAAAAAGGCCATTGCTTAGTGTTTTATATCATAACATCCATGCCCAACCCTTTGGATTTTCATTGGTTATAGTTTATAATAACCTTACATAACATCACTGTGACTCCAAATGATGTCTATAAAATAATACATATTCATAAAAATTATTGGATGATTTAAAATAAATAACAAAAATAATCAGATAAGGTAAAATGTATAAAACCTTTTATTCCAAAATATAAATGAGTATAATCATTAAAAATATAATGAAAACCCGAAAAAAATAATATCATAGAATAAATTAAATAAATAAAATAAAGGACTCCTATAAAAAAATACACCTCAATGTTGTAACACAAATGTGGAATCACTCCAATGAATCTAGGAATGAAACACTAATCACTAAAAAATCCAAAGAAGCTATAAACGTGATCCCCCATTATAGAAGCATGAGAATTTTCCAAAAAATATTTCATATATTATATTGTCTACATAAAAAATAAAGTGAGTATAAATGTTGTGGGAAATTATATCCATTAGGCAATACCAAAAATTTTTCTGAACAAAATACATTGTGATATACGACAAGATATCTCATAGTTTATAAAAAAACATATGAATGGAGTATGGAAATAGTTTTTCATTAGAAAATAAGTTTCAAATATTGTTTGAAATAAATAATATTAATTTCAATATTATTTTCCTCATGGAATACCCATCCCATATTTAACCCTATCAGAAACTTGAATTTTGAATGAAAATAATAATACTTGTTAGTGGTGATACCTCTTTCAGCTGGCCAACACAAGGTGATTATACAATATTCCATTTCATATCTATAATCAATATTAATGTTTATTTTTACATGGACATGTATAAATGGATATGATCACATCCCACCATTTATGCCGAGAACATATTCCATAATTCAATTTATCAAAAACAAAATATTTATAATATTCATAAATATCATTTAATATATGTTTAATTATCAAACCATTAAAAATATGGATAACACAAGTTTCAAAAAAAACCTTTTTGATATCTTAATATAATTTTATAGAAATATATTCATTAAAATTACAAATATAATATATGGAGTGAGTAATAACATACATTTAAATGGTGAGATAACAATGAGGAGGGCCACTATAAGACCACTAGATTGGGGTTCAAAACATATTTATGTTAATAGATCAAATCAAGATATCATCAAAAACAATATTTTATTTTAGATATATATATGATAGATTAAAACTAAAATTCTCGATAAGAAGAGACGAGACGATCAAATGATAAAGAGATATAAAAATACTTATTAATGATTATACAAATCCAACACACATAGATACATCGAATCTAGCATTAAAAACTAATATATTTACCATTAATTATTATGGTAGGAGGGGAGTTCTAGATCATGTGAGATGGGATTGATAATTTTTGTTTCATGGTAATGAAACTTAGTGAAATTTTAATTTTTATAGAATTTATTAAATGTCACATTGTTAATATATATAGTTTGGTAAACCCTTCACTAAACTTGATCATGAAAATGTCTCAAAAACACCACTAACCAGGTTGGCATACATTGTTTGAAAAACCATGTGCCAACATTTCTTTTTCCATATATCATCACTTGAATGATTTGTCATAGAACATTCATGGTTTATCTAAACCATGTTCCAACTATTCAATTAACAAAAAACTCCATGATTGTCATTAATAGGTTCCTATATAATTTTAATTAATTCCCCTAACCATTCTCAATTAATGTCCCTTTATGGGAACATATTTAAAGGTGGTATTAGGTGCAATATGAACTTGTTCCCTTCAGGTCACATGTTGAAGATTACTCATGTACATATTCAATAGACATACATGAAATAAATCTTATATAAAAATATATTATGGTTGTAAATCTAATCATTATCCCTTATAAAAAATCCTTTCCAATATTTAAAATGGTATTATTTACCAAGGTATAGTTTCCCTTATTATCCAAATATTGATTCCATATCTTTGGTGAGATTTTCAAAAACACATAATGGAAAAAATAAAATAAATATGAATAAATAATATGATACACAAAATATATATATACCCTGAGTCATCGCCACCATTTTCTTAATCAACCAAATATTCATAGTCTTCTCTTGAAAAATTCTATGTCGAAAAATAATGATTAAACTGTCACTACTCAATAATGAGGAGATCAAATATTGGTCTATATAGTGTTTCAAAATGATCCTTATTTATCATGGAATAATCTTTTTTATTATAATTGAAATACAATAATGGTATATTATCTTCCCATGATCCTCTAAAGCCAACAACACAATATCTGAGCATATCTTCAAACATTGGGGTTATTTTTTTATGATCGTACATTCTTATGAGGATAACTGTTTTTGCTTTTTGTTAATTACGATTCAATATATTTCTATAAAAATCATCAAATAAAAGAGTTAAAACAATGTTATCAGTAATGTATTATTGAAACTCTTATTCTAGTCCACATTATGTCTTACCCATTATATAATTTTACACGGTCTTCCACTATATTGGATTCAGGAATGGGGTTTATGTGTGGAAAAAATGGGACTCAATATATAATCACATATATTGAAATATTTTTACCGTTAATTATTGGTAGACATGTGATAAAATCAAATGATGTGTGATCCCATTCTCATATAGGGATTTGTAGTTACTGCATAACAACATATGGTTCATGGTTCATTACCTTGACCTGCAGAAAAGTGAGTCATATCAATAAATAAAATATTAATCTTTTTTATTTCTAACCCAACTGAAACAGATTCACAAGGACTTATAAATTTTATATATTCTAGGATGGATATCCCTTTTATTATAGAGATAAATATAAAATTATTCATCGTAACATGCCCACAGATCAACTATTCAATTATATAAATGGAATTTGGATTTCTGTTCCGATTTTCATCCATTAATAGTTTCCCCAACAAATTTTTTGACATATTGGTAGGATAAAAATTATATGATATTTGAATATTGTTGGTTTATTCAACCATGTTAGTATTAAGAGTAAAAAAAATGAATATTTCAACATTTTACTTCATGGTGAAATCTATTTTCTTATCCACAATCATTTTCATATTTTTCCATTTATCATAATGATATTTAGATATTTGACTATATTAATTTATACTCAACAAAAATTCAATGGAATTACCTTTGATGATTGTAAAAACATGTAATAGTTATAAATCTGCTGGTACCACATCCATCTTCTTTATATTATGTTTAAATATCATTATGAAAATATTTGTGGAAAAATATTATAACCAGTAAAAAAATTAAATTTTCTAAAAAAACACCATGTTTTTAACAAATGAACTACAAGACCCAGTTCAAAATCCTTGTTTTCATACGTGTTTTTATATACTCAAAAATATTGTCAAAATAATATAACGCATGGTCCCCTTTCATGAGATCACAATCAACAAGTGTTCTACATGAATAATAAAAGACCGCATAACCATACATATGTTATAGAAAAAACCATTAGTGATAAATCTAAAAGTGAATTGATCTTCATAAATGATAACTGAAAATAACTACCCTAATTTAATGAAGTTCCCGCTCTCATGAGTTTAGTCACAACAAGTTTGACATGTGAGAATCCCAAATAATGTTATGATACTAACTTGTGAAGACCAAAAATTAGTGTATATCAATGTTGTTCATTATCATTTTCCATGACAAAATAGCATCTATCATAGCAAGTTCAACAGAAAATAATTTATAAAAAATGAAATTTTTATGGAAGTGAATTTATTTTATCCAAAAATAACATTTATATATTTTAAAATTAAAGATTTACTCTCCCTAAATTATCAACATAATTCCTAAATGATAATAATATTTTCGTCAGTTAGAGAATAATCCAAATTTAAATCCACGACAAAATTGTATTGGTACCATAGAAAGATTTGATTCATCAATTATCTGAAACAAATGATAATTTTTTATGACCAATGGGAATTATATTATTTTAATAATTAACATATCTACTCCTACATGATTTCATCTAAAAATACACTTTCATAACCGTGAGTTGGACAATCCATGGGGGTAAAGAAATTTTATAGAGCCACTAGATCACTGTAATTGTTCAAAACTATTACCAATCCATAGTAATAGATATATATTATTTATTTTAAATGAATTTTTATAATTATAATCAATATAAAGTCATAATAAACAATCTACCTTTCTAAAAATGAACTAGATAAACCCAAGGTGGAATATATAGACTTATGAACCATTTACATTCCAATTTAGCTAGTTGTATATTCCACACATTAATTATACTGGTGAAATTTTATATGATGGGATTAAAATAGGATTTATCCTTAGACAGTTCTCAATAAAAAAATCGTCTTCCCATTTTAGTGGAAAACTAAGGGAATTTACAAGAAATGTTCTTGGATATTGATATATTATGGTAGGAAACTTTCTTTTCATAATTACGTCATTATTTACCATTGGAAATAAAACTTATATTTATAAAATATCATAAATAATTAGTGCCAAAAGTCCAATATTTTCAACCGTCACATCACAAATCCATTTAAATATATTCCCTAACACATCGAGAAATTTTAATATTAGATGTCTCACAGAAAAATCAATAGGGGCCTTGAAATAAATTTACAGATAAATTTGTATGATCAAGTCAATGAAAACAATTTACATAATTTAGAATTATCATTTATCTAAACTCAAAAAATTTATTATAGAAGAATATTTAACTTCAAAACTCATATACTCTCAATGACTAATAAGTGTCTGGATACTCATAATGTGGGACATCATCTCAATATCAAACCATATTTGATCAGAGGAAAATGAATCAATAAAAAATTGGGATACTCTACATAAAAAATAACTTGAATATGAGTTGAGTTTATAATAATGGTACCTCTCATAGTTGAAGGATTTGATATTCCTTCCAAAATATCTCTCTTAGCATTGTACTACTTTTCAGTAGCTCCACCATTTTACTTTATCCTTTGATATGATTTTATTATATAAGGAGGAGTGGATCTCATGGAATCACACACATTCAATCCATTTAGAGGAAAATTATATATCTATTATGGACATCCTATTATAAATAATTAGTATAAGATATGATATATATATTACTATCTTCATACATCAGAGTTATAAGACAATAACACTAGAGACATCCTATTTTATTATATTTGTGACATGATTTAGGTGGTGATGTGAAATATATCATCTTTTATTCAATGAAAAATAATTTGAATCAATATTGATTAATATAGGTTTATGGAGGAATGCTAACTGATTTAGAGGATTGATTCTATGAATCTTTCCAAACATGAATGTTTGTGTTCCAATTTCACAATTTCATAACATTAGACTTCCCAATTAATCCCATGGAGACAAACATACTTCCCCCACATGAATTTAATGAAATATCCCTTTCCTCAACCATATCTCTATTAACCATCTCTATATAAAGTAACACATATAATTTTAATGAAATATTTTTAGTTTCAAGTACATCTATGTTTTTAAATATATTACATTATAAAAAACAGTGAGTTTACACAAACTATGATATACTAATAAAAAATAAATATTTATTGTGATTTTTATAGCCTTGGTATTGGATTATCAGTTATGAATATGAATATAAAAATTATAAAAACTTCATCGTTTACTAATTATTTATATAAATTCATTTGATATTAATTGATAAGAAATGAAAAAAGAAATCATTTGTGTGTAAAAGAAATATTATTATGAAAATCTATTTTTATCTGCACAATGTGTTTTAATATTGATAAAAATTTACCACATTTTGATCATTATTTTAAAGAAATTTTTATATTATATATTCAATAAAATGTGTTATGATTCATATAATTTTATTTATTGCCATAGGAAAAGTAAAAATATAATTTTATGCATAAAAATTAACTTATTTCATTTCATTTTGTTCATGTACCTAAAAAATAAAATTTTAAAAAATTAGAATCATTATATGGAAAAAATAAAATTTTATTTTAAAATAACATGCTAAATTTTCTTAAATTGTATTTTTGATAATTCTCAAATAATATTAATTTGTAGATGAATTTGGAATATATATATTATTATAAAATTGATTTAATTTTTTTAATGAATTAATAAGTCTCATATTATATTTTTACAATCCAAATATTAATATTATTTCAATTATATAATTTTTAATCTAATAAAGGATATTGGAATAAATTTTACACTATTTTATTTGTAAATATATTGTGTACTTCAAAACATTTTATTTGGAAAATAGCTTTTATGACGCGATTGTGGGTTTAGATTTAATTAAAATTAAAAAAAATAAGTGAATTGATTATTTATTAAATGAATTAAATATTTTTAATCATAATAATTAATATTATTTAAATATTCCATAATATTGTTTAAACAATATATATTGAAAACAATTAAAAACTATTATAGTGGTTAAGGAAAAACATAGGCATACCGAGGGATGATTTAATTAGATATGGTATAAAATGAACTAAAAACTAGATTAATTTATATTTTATGGAAATATTACAAACTTATAACATATATTTTTTAATTTTACGTTTTGTTTCAATTTTCCCAGGAAATTTATTTGAAATTACAATAAAACTATGAAAAATTACAACTGTCACCTCACCTTAATTACAAAATAAAAACCCTTATCATATCATCATCACACATAATGATACTTTTGGTTCTGAAAATACCTATCATAATTGTTTCCTTACATCCCTTTCTATTTTCTAGAATCAATTTTTCATCAAAAAAATGTAATTATGGATATTCATATAAACCAAATGTAGTTGTCTGAAGAACTGGTATAGTTCTTAACCATGAAATTTTTAGTTATTCTTCAACATCATTAAAATATTTTTAAAATTTTATTATATATTAACACCAATATATAAAGTATATGTTTATTATATTATGTTAAATTAATAACCTCCATCTATCTTTCCTTTTATCCAATTGGACAGGAAACTGTTGATCGTTCATATGTATGGACTTTCACCTCCACGAAGAGATGCGATTTGTTTATTATATTCATTTTATATGGATTTTAATATGTTTTTAGTTTATGAAAATATGTGGTTTTTAATATATTATAATAATTATTGAAGGGGAAATTATTAGTTAACTTTAATTTTTTCCATCTTTTATAAAATGAAGCAGCATTCATTAGTATGTATGGCCTACCCTCTCCCTAAATAATTTAATTCATATTTTTATCTCAAAATTTAGTGGATAAATATAAATATGTATATAATGAATGTATATGATATTAATATCATGAATAAAATTATATGTCTTATGGAAACAAAATAATGTGACATTGACTAAAACTACTAAACCAAAATGTACAATAAAAATAAAGTAGTTATCACCAAGAACAATGATAATAATAATTATTTGTTAATAAACTAGTGGAAAAACTATATATGTAAATCATATATGGTATGATTCATATTTTCATGTCTCTGTAATATATCAATAAAAAATATATACTTATTTTACATAATTTTAACACATGTAAAAAGGGATTTGTGTAATTGGTAAGGGATTTTCATCTAAATGTTATTTTTATTAGGCACATGTTATATTAAATAGATTTTTATTTTTTGTAATTTATATAATACGGATGATGGTATTTTATGAATATTATTATGATAATTATTTTTATTTAAATAAACATATATAGTTAATTTATTCCTTATGGTAATTATTCATAAATTACACATGTCGTATGGGTTTTAGGTTACAATATCATTGTTTATTGATATTATTTATGATTATTATTCAGATGATGGTATTCCACCTCTACATTCTAATAATATCATGAATTTTTTTATACTATACACATTTCTTCAAATTATATGTTTCTCATTCATTTTTTTCAATTTATGTACTCAATATTCAAAAATAATTTCTTTAATCAAACCTGAATGTATATCTCTTTACAGCAAAAAAACCAGGATCCTCTTATATCGATGACTTAAAAAAAACAAGAATGATTTTAAAAATATTATATGAATTCTTAAATACATTTCAATCCATGTTTTATTTATATATTGTTTTAATGATAATCTACTTTTCATTTTATGAATGAGTTAATTTTGACATTTTACAAAAACTGGGAAAGAAATATTTGTTTCAACACACATGGAATGAATGGAATATTATTTCATCCAAACCACTCAATTCATTTAACATTACATTATAATTGTATAGGTTTATTTTCAAAGAAATATTCATCATTAATATTTTTAAATATTTTATATTTTTAATAATACATATCATAGTGGAAAGGATATGATCCTCAATAAATATAAGCAGTGAATTCTTAAAATAAATTTCCTTCAATTACAGAATCCTAGGGAATTTACTTATTATTAACATGGATATGAACCAATTATACCATCCACATTATTTCAAGGGATATATTATGATTATTTTTATAACATTTTAATGATGCCAATTCATTTTCCATTTGTTATTAAATGATTATTTTTTAATCAATATGAATCCCATTTAATCATTAGTTAATTTTATGATGGAAGTTTTATGAAACTTATATAATTTCATGGGTCATGATATGATAAATGTTTTATCATACTATGTTACAAATCATTAATATTTTGATTATGTGATGGGTTGTCTTGAAATTATATATCCAACAAAAGAATTGGGTAAATACGGATGTATCATGAAATAAACAAAACGTGAATGGGGAATAAACCCGGGACAATAAGGGACTCTGTAAACTATGATTTTAATGTGAGTAAACCTTGACTACTAAGATGGTCTTATATTAAACCCATTCCTCTAAGATATTCATTGTTATAATCCATGAATAGTAAGTGTGTGACCCTTGATTTTGGAAAGGTATGTTTTTTTGTGTTTGGGTTGAAACCTTTGGTTTTGGGACATTAAAAGGTTTCTTGAAAGTGGGAGAGGCCATGGGGGTGCTCTTGGGGCCCGGGGCATGGAAGAAGGGATGTCTGGGCAAAGCAGACCAAGGCGCACAACCTGCGCACGGTCAGCCAAACCGTGCTGCCTGCCCAGACTAAGTCGTGCGACCCTCCCTCCTCTGGACAGAAGAGAGCGCTGGGTTTGGGCAAGGTTTTCCAAACCCTTCAGCTAAACCGTGTGGCTCCTCCTCCTTCGGGAGGTGGTATGTGCACAGTTTGCACATAGTTTTCCAAACCGTGCAACCACTTAATGTTAGAAAAATTACAAAATTTCAACTCCGGGCTTTATAACCCCAACTCGGAATTTTCCTCCATTTAATCCCTCTTCATCCTTGGTGCGGACCAAGCCTCCCAAAGACTCCAAGAGATCAAACTCCTTCGATTCTTGGCCATTTAGAGCACAGTTGTTTGCAGATCAAAGCTCTGGGTAAGGCAAACATCATCCTTGGTTCTTTTCTTGGTTAGGGTTAGTATCCTTTCCCTATCATGTTCTGAAACCCTAAAAACCTATCTTTTGGGTGAGTTAGAGTTTGAAGATCCAAGGGTTGGTTGAATCGAGGTCTAAGGACTCAGTTGAGGGTTCGTTCAACCGCGGATTCGAAGTAGGTGGTCTACAAGTTATATCCCATTGTTAATTAGGGTTTTTTTCATGTTTACATATGTTCTTGTTTTCCCTTGGTTATGTTTTGATGGCCTTGGCATGTTTTGGAAAAATGGTAGTTAAATGGATCAATGGGAACCCTCACAATCCACGTGGGATGTGTTGGGAATGACTTGACTTAATTTAGGGCCATCTATGGGATGTGGCAGTTTGTCCCGGGTTTGGGGATTATTATTGAACAAGTGACGTTGTTGTAATGAATTGTAGAGCCTTGATGAACATGTTGGAATGTTTGGTTGAACTTGGACTATACGTTAGGTGATGCACCTAGACTTGGTAACAACACAAGGGGTTGTTGGAATGGGGTGAATGGTTGATTCATGGGAATGATAAATGGGTTAAATGGGTTAATGTGTATACTGATTCAAAGACCATAATGGGGTGGGTTATGGGTCAGATATTGAATGCTTTGTGAGATAAGAATAAAAAATGGTAATTGGGTGAATGGTTAAATGATATGAAATGGTAATGTGTTAAAGGGTCAAGGCATGATGTGGTTTCCCATGTGGGTTGTTGTGAACAATGTTTGTCGATGAGCAATGGTTGGAAGGTTGATGGTTACATATATATATATATATAATAATGTGCACATGGCTTGGTAGTTTGGGTTATGACATGAGGATCTACGCCCGTGGGATGAGTGAAGACTGAGGCTCTGAACTCCACCCTAAATGCACGGGTTAGGAATGAGGACTAATGCTCAATTCTCCTAACGGTTGCATCCACCCAGACTGATGCTTCAACGTGAGGGTATGGTTATCCACCTAGACTGAGGCTTTGAGGTGAGGTATGGTTTCTATGAGGGAGTTAATCCTAGTGAGATAGGATAATGATGTGTTTACACTCTTGCATATGATTGTTGGCCTTACACCCATGTAACATGAAGAATGTGATTATCCCATTGAAGTGTGACGAAATGGTAAGTGATGTTGATTGGTGTGAAATGGATGGTAATGACTATGGAAATGGATTTTCTTTGAACTAGTTAATGGAACCTAAAATAATTACTTGGTATTTATCATTCATTTTCCTTTTTCAGGCACTTTTTGTTTATACTAGATATTTGGTAGACACTGTTGGTGGTGGCCTACTGAGTTGTACTCACACCCTGCTCGGGCCACCATTGGGTACCCGAGATGACTTCATGATTTCAGGTCAGGACAAGGGCAAGGGTCCTTGCTAGATATCTGAGTGGACATGGGTAGCACTTGGTGGAGGATCCAGACTTGGAGTCGGGACCATTTTGGGGATCTTGGTCGTTGCTTTTAATTTGGGCTTTTGTTCACTTTGCACTTGTATTATGACATGGAATATTTATTGTTATTGGAATTTGTTGTAGTAAATGTTCCTCATTGTTGGTTATTGTTTCTTCTATTTGGATTATCTCTACTGTAGCTTACTCTGATGAAAAGGGGGTATAGTCTCCCCACTTGACTATATCGACCCCCGCTGCTAGTCGGCAGCCTTTGGCATACTGGGAGGCGCGCCTAAGGTCATGTAACCACCTGGATCGAAGCACCAGTTTAGTGGATTCCAGGTCAAGGATGTTACATAGTGGTATCAGAGGAGGTCTTTCTTCTCCTTCTCCGAGGTCTTCTTATTTGGGATTGGTATCCAAGGGTTAAGACGTGACGGGCCTTGGTAATGAGCTCATTCTTGGGAGTAGCTAACCCCAGCACGGGGTAAACCCAAGTCTCCCTAGGTGGGAAATTTATGTTCTTGGATGTGTGTTGTTACAGTTGATGATATTTCACCATTGGGTGATACACATGTGGTTCGATGTGACTGTTTTATAATATTTGGCTCAAGGACTTAATGGCCCGAGGATTTTCAATCATGCATCATTATAGGAATCTAGGGGGATATGTGACATGCATTGTATTAGGAACACACATGGGATGGGTGTGTGAGGCCGGAAGGTAGGGTGCATTATGCATTTAATGAAACTAATAAATAATGAGAAGAACGAAATGAAAACAAGTGGGTAAATTATGTTTAATGAAATTTAAGGGTTTGAAATGAAGTGGAAATGTTTGGTGAAAATGTTTTGTGAGTTGGTGGTAGTGCATGGTTGTTTACCCCAGGTGGACCATGGACCGTGATAAGGATGGTCGGGGTGGTGAATTGAGGTGCTAATGTTGTTAAATTAGAATATGAAAATGGGTTGTTGTATCTACTAAAGTGATTTTTATGGAAGTCATGAATGTTTTGTGGTATGTGTTCTAAATCTCGTGCTTGGCATTGTTGAGAGATGCCACCAAGATGTCAGTTGCCAGTTGGGCAATGAGAGGGTGTTGCTGAGAGAACTCCTCCGGTAGAAGAGAAAGAGAATGTTGTGATCAATGAAGGTAGAGAAGACCATTTCCGGGAGAACATGGCTCGCCTTGTGCTGATGATGGATCAGGACCCAGGGCGGGTTGCACCGAGTATGTTTCAGCTGACCAGGGAGTTCCAGCTGCATCACCCTCTGACTTTCACCAGAGAGGGTGGACCAAAGGTAGTAGAGTTCCAGTTAGAGTCTGTCCAGACGATACAAGATCATCTGGAAACCCCGGTTGAAAAGAGGGTAAACCTGGGGGTTTATATGTTGCAGGGCCAAGCAAGGCGTTGGGTGGACATTCAGGCTCAAACCGAGCAGGCTGAAGGGATTTCATGGAAGGTTTTTCAGGAAATCATTCTGGAACATTTCTACCCAGAGACTTTGAGGTAGGAGCGGGCTGTAGAGTTTATGAGCCTAACTCAGGGATCGCTATCGGTGATGGATTATGCTAGTCGCTTCATTGATTTGAGACGCTTCATCCCAGTGTTAGCTGGGGATGAGGCAGTAATAGCAAGGCGTTTCCAGGATGGGTTGAACATGAGATCTGGTCTCAAGTGAATATCTTCTGCTTGAAGAGGTTTGTAGAGGTGATGGATTAGGCACTCATCTCTAAAGGGAACCTGAAGGGAGCTTTGAGTGGTGGGCTTGTCGTGCCGGCTGGGCGGAAAAGTGGTGCATCTTCCGAATGCCGGAAGGGTCGTTTGGATGGTTTTTAGCATGGTGGTCAGAAGAGAGGGTCAGCCTCTCAGAGTGGGAATCAGGTGTTCTGCTATCAGTGCGGTAGACCAGGCCATGTGCGTGGTAAGTGTCCTCAACCTCTAGTTGAGTGATGTTTGTGTGACAGGATGGGGCATGTGAAGAGGTTCTGCTGGAAACCACGGCAGGTGGGCGAGTATGACGGTGGGAAGTAGGTACCATATATGGGAAGGGGATCAGTTGCCCCGCATCAGGCAGGCTGTTGGAGCTCCACTGGCTGTACTTGCAGGGGCAGTGGACGTGGAACTCCAGGGCAAGATCGCTCACGCCAGCATGGCAGTGCAGCGTAGGGCATTCAGGCTGGAGCCCAGGGTAGAGGGGTGAGTCAGCTCCAGGGAGTTCAATTTGCGCCAGCTGACGGTGAGGCTGGACCGTCGACTGTTCGAGGTACGATCCATGTAGCTTCTACGTTTTATGGTGTGTTGTTTGGAACATGTGCCACAAACGCTTTTATCACTGCTCAACTCATCGTATTGTTGGGTCTACCTATAGAAATGGTGTGTGGAGTTATGTCAATTGACACTCCGTTGGGGGTGCAGGTTGATGATATTAAGCATTTCAAGGGATGTGCCTCAGAAGTTGGCGGGTATTGTTTTTTGTGGGACTTGTTCATTGTCCAGATTTCAGTTTTTGACCTAATCAAGGGAATGGATTGGTTGGGATTGTATCGAGCACACATCAACTGTTATCATCGCAGGGTATCGTTCAGGTCTATTGAGGGTGACACTTATGTCCACCGTGGTGAGTGGGCTGTTCGAGTAGGTCATGCAGGACTGTTGGGTCAACAGATGAGTGAACTCACAGCTCGAGTGGCATGTCTCTTGCTTGGTGATGATGAAAGAGGGAAGCTTCCTATTTTCCCTCCTATGGTGGATCAGTTTTAGTTCTTGTTTCTGGATGATTTCTCGGGGTTACCACCTGAGAGGGATGTCGAGTTCACGATTGAGTTGCTGCCGGGAGTGGAGCCAGTTTCTATTCTGTCATATCGAATGGCACCGACAGAACTCCAAGAACTAAAGGTTCAGCTTGAGGAGTTTAAACGTAAGGGGTCTATCTCCCCTAGTACGTCTCCTTGGGGATCTCTCCTGCTTTTTTCTAAGAAGGTCGATGGGTCGTTAAGGCTGTGTATTGACTATCAGAAGTTGAACCAGATGACAGTGAAAAATTGGTACCCTCATCCTAGAATTTATGACTTGTTTGATCATTTGAGGGGTGCATCGGTGTTTTCTAAGATTGATCTGAGGTCGGGTTATCACAAGTTGAGGGTGAGGTCATCAGACATACCGCAGGCAACTTTCCGATTTCGGAACAGGTCATTTATGTTTATATTAATGCCTTTCGGCTTGACCAATGCACTGGCAGTGTTTATGGCTATGATGAACCGGATCATTCATCGCTATCTAGATCAGTTTTTGGTAGTTTCTATTGATGAAATCTTAGTGTACTCGAAAACTCTTGACGATCATGCCCAACATCTTGACATCATCTTGGGTACGCTAAGAGAGCACCAACTATACTCCAAGCTATCAAAGTGTCAATTCAATATAAGTGAGGGGCATTTTCTGGGTCACATCATCTCAGAGGCTAGTGTAAAAATGGATCCAGATAATGTGAAGGAAATTGTATCTTAAGAGCAGCCCAGGAATGTTTCTGATGTTTGGAGATTTCTGGGTTTGGCCAGGTATTACCGAAGGTTCATCCAGGATTTCTCTCGCTTGGGATCACCACCCTCGGGCTTGACCAAGAAGGGAATCAGTTTTGAGTGGTCTGAGGCTTCTGAGAATTCCTTCCAAGAGTTGATGAAGCGGTTGACGACCGCACCTATCCTGACCTTACCTGAGCCGGGTAAGAAGTACATCATGTTTTGTGATGCGTCTGGAGTCATACTTGGGGCAGTGTCAATGCAGGATGAGCAGGTTGTGGCTTATGGGTCAAGGAAGTTTAGACCCCATGAGCAGAACTATACTACTCATGATCTTGAGTTGACTGCAGTAGTGTACGCCTTGAAGTGCTGGAGGAACTATCTGTTGGGAGAATGGTTTACCGTGTTCACCGACCATAAGAGTTTAAAGAAAATATTCTCACAGTGGGATCTAAATCTTCGGCAGTGAAGATGGATTGAATTTATATAGTCTTTCGACCATTAGTTGATGTACACACCGGGAAAGGTAAATAGTGTTTCTGATTCTATGAGCAGGATGGTTCAGAATTAGGCGGTTCAGGAGTCCAGCACCAAGTGGAAGGTGATGGCCTTGTTTCATATGTGCACCTGGAGGTGCAGGAGGAGAATGGTCAGGTCACTCTTCCTTCCTTAACGATGGGGTTGACACATTTGAGTCAGGTTAAGGAAAGTTATCTTGGTGATTATGAGTGTTTGAGCATAAAGGAAAATCTTAAAGGTGGGGAGCTACCTTCTGGTTGGACCGTCAGTGTGGACGGTGTTGCTCGTGTTCGTGACCATGTGGTTGTGCCAATGTGTGTGCGGGAAGAGTTGATGCGTGAGTTCTATGCGTCAAAGTGGGTAGTGCATCCTGGTTTGACCAAGATGTATCGTGATCTTCGAAGGCAGTTTTGGGGGCCTAGAATAGAGAAGAAAGTTGCGTGATTTGTGGCACGGTGACTTACCTGCCAGCAGGTGAAGGACGATCATCAACACCCAGTGGGTTTCTGCATCCATTTCCCATTCTGGAATGGAAGTGGAATGATGTAACAATAGATTTTGTCGTGGGTCTTCGGAGGATGCCGCAGAAGAATAATGCAATCTGGGTAGTTGTGGATCAGTTAATGAAAGTGGCTCATTTCTTACCAATTCAGGAGACCTATAAAGTCGACCAGTTGGGTGCGCTTTATGTTCGAGAAATAGTGTGGTTGCATGGTCTTCCTCAGACCGTAGTTTTGGACCGGGATCCGCGATTCACATCACATTTCTGGAAAGGGTTGCAGAAGGCGCTTGGTACACATGTGATTTTGAGTATGGCCTTCCACCTGCAGACGGACGGGCAGTCAGAACATACGATCCAAGTGTTGGAAGACATGTGGAGTGTTTGTGTCTTGGACTGTGGTGGTTCTTGGGAGAGGCACCTATCGTTGGTTAAGATTTCCTACAACAACATTTTTCAGGCTACAATTCCGATGGAACCATTTGAGGCACTTTATAGGAGACCGTTTAGATCCCCGTTGTGTTGGTTAGAGGACGGTGAGTCAGAGTGGTTGGGGCCAAGTCTCATGCAGGAGTCTTCAGAGAGAGTCCAGTTGATCATGAAGAAAATGGATATGGCCCAGAGTAGGAAAATGTTTTATGCAGATCGGAGGCATAGACCTATTGAGTTTGGGGTGGGAGATAAAGTGTTCCTTCGGGTGTCGCCAAGGTTGGGTCACCGTCGGATTCGGAAGAAGGACAAGTTGGCACCCAGGTATGTGGGACCTTTTGAGATTTTTAAGAGGATCGGACCAGTGGCTTACCGATTGGCTCTTCCACAGCAGTATGGTGGGATGCACGATGTGTTTCATGTGCCACAGCTTCGACGGTATCACCCTGACCCGTCTCATGTTGTTTATGTTGAGGATGTGGAGCATTAGGTTGATGCATCTTTTTAGGATCAACCAGTTCGTGTGGTGGATCGTAGTGAAAAGTTCTTGTAAGGAAATGTTTTTTCATTTGTGCGAGTACTATGGAAGCATGGGAATGTTCAGGAAGAAACATTGGAGCTGGAATCAGATATGTGGGCTCAGTGGCCCAAACTCTACTCTTCGGTGGGGCAATGAGGCTTGGAAGCTCGGCTCGAGGACGAGCCGTTATAAGGTAGGGAGGTTGTAACATCCCGGATTTTGGAAAGGTATGTTTCATTTGATTGGGTTGAACCATTTTATTTTGGGATTTTAAAATGTTTCTTGAAAGTGGGAGAGGCCATGGGGGTGTTCTGAGGGCTCAGGGAACTAAGAAGCGAAGTTTGGGCAAAGCAGACCAAGGCGCACGACCTGCACATGGTCAGCCAAACCGTGCAGCCTGCCTCGACTAAGTCGTGCGACCCTCCATCATCTGGACAAAAGAAATCGCATGGTTTGCACACGGTTTTCCAAAAATTGCGGCTATACCGTGTGGCTCCTCCTCCTTCGGGCAGTGGTATGCGCATGGTTTGCGCACGGTTTTCCAAACCGTGCGGCTAAATTGTGCGGCCACATAATTATGGAAAATTTTCAAAATTGCCACTCCTGGCATTATAACCCCATCTTTGGATTTTCCTCCATTTCCTCCCTCTTCATCCTATGTGCGGACCAATACTACCAAGGACTGCAAGAGATAAAACTCCTTCGATTCTTGGCTATTTAGAGCTCCGTTGTGTGCGGATCGAAGCTCCGGGTAAGGCTAACCTCATCCTTGGTTCTTTTCTTGGTTAGGCTTTGTATCTTTTCTCACTCTTGTTCCGAAACCCTAAAACCCTATCTTTTGGGTGAGTTCTAGGTTGAAGCTCCAAGGGTTGGTCGAATCGAGGTATAAGGACTTGGTTGGGGGTGCGTTCAACCGCAGATTCGAGGTAGGTGGTCTACAAGTTATATCCCATGGTTAATTAGGTTTTTGTGCATATTTACTGGTGTTCTTGTTTTCCATTGGTTATGTTTTGATGTACTTGGCATGATTGGTAATAATGGTGGTTAAAATGGCATAATTGGAACCCTCATGATCCCCGTGGTCTTTGTTGGGAATGACTTGACTTAATTTAGGTCCATTTATGGGATGTGTCGGTTTGTCCTAGGTTTCAGGATTGTTATGGAAAAAGTGACCTTGTTCTAAGGAATTGTAGAGCCATGATGAACTTGTTGGAATATTTAGAAGTTTTTTTATTCACATAGACTTGGTAAATACCCAAGGGGTTGTTGGAATGGGGTGATTGGTTGATTCATGGGAATGATAAACGGGTTAAATGGGTTAATGTGTAAACTGATTTAAATACCAAAATGGGGTGGATTACGGGTCAGGTATTGAATGCTTAGTGAGATAAGCATAAAAAATGGGAATTGGGTGAATGGTTAAATGATGTGAAATGGTAATGTGTTAATGAGTTAAGGCATGATGTGGTTAACGATGTGGGTTATTGTGAACGCTTTTTGTCGATGGGAAATGGTTAGAAGGTTGATGGTTACACATATATATAAGCATGTGCACATGGCTTGGTAGTGTGGGGTATGACTTGAGGATCTACGCCCACAGGTCGAGTGAAGACTGAGGGTCCGACCTCCACCCTAAATTCACAGGTTAGGAATGATGACTAATGATCTATTCTCCTAACGGTTTCATCCACCCAGACTAATGCTTCGAGGTGAGGGTATGGTTATCCACCCGGACTGAGGCTTCGAGGTGAGGTATGGTTTCTATGAGGGAGTTAATCCTAGTGAGATAGGATAACGATGTATTTACCCACTTTCATGTGATTTTTGTCCTTAGACCCATGTAACATGATGAATTTCATTAACCATGGAAGTGTGATGAAATGGTAAGTGATGTTGATTGGTGTGAAATGGATGGTAATGAGTGTGGAAATGGCTTCACTTTGAACTAGTTAATGGAACCTCAAATAATTACTTGGAATTTATCAATCATTTTCCTTTTTCATGCACTTACTGTTTATACTGGAAATTTTGTAGACACCGTTGGTGGTGGCCAACTGAGTTATACTCACACCCTGCTGGGGCCGCTGTTGGATACCCTAGAAGACTTCATGTTTGCAGGTCAGGATAAGGGCAAGGGTCCGTGCTAGATAGCTGAGTGGACATGGGTAGCACTTTGTGGAGGATCCAGACTTGGATTCAGGACCATTTTGGGGATCTTGGTCGTTGCCTTTAATTTGGGATTTTGTTCACTTTTCACTTTTAATATGAGATGGCATATTTATTGTTATTGAAATTGGTTGTAGTATATGTTCCTCGTTGTTGGTTATTATTTCCGCTATTTGGTTTATCTCTATTGTGGCTTACTCTGGTAAAAATGGGGTATAGTCTCCCCACTTTACTACATCGACCCCCGCTACTAGTCGGAAGCCTTTGGAATATGGGGAGGCACACTGAAGGTCATGTAACCACCTAGCTCAGAGTACCGGTTTAGTGGCTTCGTGGTCGGGGACGTTACAATAAGGGATTTATTTTATATGATTATTTGTATGCCACAAATATAAGAATTATCCCAATGTTATTATCTCATGAATCAGGTTTTTTGATATCATAATTATTAATGTCATATTAATTTATATGTATTTTTCCTTGACATGATATTATAATTTTTTATATACAGTTAATGGGTTAAAAATGTTATACACATGCTCTCATATCATTTTATTTAGGTAATGTTTATGTGATCATAGTTATCTCCCTTGATTTCCCTTATTATGAATATGATGTCTCACTTTCTTATGATTCCATTACCCATATTTATAATAATGGTATTAATTATGACATGTCTAAGCGGGGTTCTATTTTTTATTTACATAGTGGTAGATTTTGTATTTAAATTACGAAATATTTTTTATATATTAGTATTTATATATGTACTAGACCAACACAATTCTAATGTGGATTTTTATTTTAGGTAATAAATATTAATATAATAAGATGTAATATATTTTCATGAAATGTATCAGTAACTATATTTTGTATTAAGGAATGTTTTGGTAAACATTTATATATTTTTATGAGAAAAAACTTGTGATATTCTTTAAGATATTACATGTGTAAGTGAAATTCTATTGTTATGGCATTGAATGTTCTGTTTTTGTAATAAAAAACACATATGTTTGTATACAACATGTAGAAATGGTTTTATCATATATTATTATGTGGGTATAAACCCAAAAAAAGTGTTTAATGAGTATATCTCTTCCATAATTCTAATATATAGTGAGTGTTGTCTTACTATGAACGTGATTTTATATTCATGGGGGATTTTCTTTGGCCGATTCACACTTTATTTTAGAACCATTATAAATGATTTGAATTGATGATGGCCATGATTGACCTCACATAATCCCAAGGTTTCAAATATTATGTTGATGGAGTCTGGATTTAGACATCTTGTGAATGATATTACATTATTATATGATTGATCACTAAAATTAACATTGCATGGTGATCATGCAAAGCATTTTTTTATTATGGGGTTATAGATAGAAATATATTGTTAAGGTGGAAATGGGTATACTATATTATTGAAGTACCCTATTCAATATTAGTCATATAAATTCCTTCAAGTTATGAAATGATCTTATCCTAAAAAATTAAATATTAAATTAAAAGTTAAAACTTCAAATATTCTAATGATTACATATCATATATTTGATTCATCTTTCATTGATGTCTGTGGGAATGAGATTTGAAAAATCTCAATATTCCCCACCTTTTTTAATTAAATGTTGTCTTTAGAATAGATTAGTATTATCTACATAATCCCAACAAAATTTAATGAGTAATAGGAGAAATTTTTAATATTCTAAACCAAGATATGGACATATATTAATGATTTTATATATTTTAAATTTCTTCAAACATTTAATTGACTGTGTGGTTCTTGATACCTATTTAAAAGCATTGATAATCTCGACAAGTTAGGAAGAACATAATGATCGAACATATTATTGTTATATATGAGTTTGTTGATGATTTTGCAGAATTTTATTCAGAATTCAAAAAAAAATATGAAGTATATTTTTAAATATAACTTGTACTTGGGGGAATCTTATTTTAAAGACATTATCTTGAATTACCCGATTTAGTTACAAAAATTAATGAAGAATCTACGAGATAATCCAAAAAAATATATTTATTTTCCACGTATATCACCTTAGAGTTAAGTAAATCATTATTTTATGAAAAATATAGATTTTTGTGACTTTTCATTAAATATTTATATCCATATAAGAATCATAATCAATAAAAAATATCTTCAACCACATTTTGAAGACATGATTTATCAATTGTGTGGAGCTCAATAATTTTCCAAGAATGAGAATTATTCTGAATATCATCAATTGTTCCCTAGTAATGAGGTTATTATAAAGAAAACATTTAGTAATAGGTATTTAAACTATGAATATATTATGATTTCATTTTGTCGTTCTAATCCACTTTATATCTTTATGGATTAAATAATAGTGTCTCTATAGATTACCTTGATCGGTTTTTGGTAGATATTATAAAATATATTCTTATATCTTCAATGATCATTGAAGAACATGAATATAAATTTGTTATTCATTAAATGATTCTTATTATTGAGAAGTTGTATGAAAATATAAGAAATGTTTTATTTGTTATATAAATGGGATCATTTTTTTGTTATAGAATCTGAAGAGAGGGTATATATTATGATCCATCACATATAGATGTTATTGAGAAATATCTCACAATAACCAATATGATTGAAATTCATTTTTTCTTTGTTTTTCAAGATATTATCATCACATAATGGTTAATTTGTCATGAATTTGTAATATAGTCAGAATTTTAACTAATATTAGATCCATTTTTCTTTGGCTAAATGAATGTGAATAAAATTTCAAGGAATTAAAGAATGTATTATTTTGTTAAACTATATTCAAATTTATATGTAGTGGAGATGATTTCATAATCTACAGTGTTTAATTTGAAAAGATAATATGATGCATTATCATGTTGAGTAACATGGTTATAGATTATGCCTCATGAAAATTTAAGGCTAAGGTGACAAATTACCCAACTCGTGATTGGGAGTTAACTAAAATATTTCTATGATTAATGATATAATGTTATATTAATTATGGTGAAATGTGTGATATATATATAATGATTAAAAGGAATAAATTTTATATTCAGATAAAAATAGATGAATATGTTCTAGATAAGATAAAGTGAAATGATTAAATATTATGATTTTTCAATACACTGCCACTATGTAAAAGTGAACATAGTGGATGATGCCTTGATTCAAAAGGATCATGCCCTCCTATAGCTATGATGAGGATCCTTAAAGAACTGAAATTTAGTTATATTAAAAGAAGTAATATTTAAATATTGATTGAATGGTAAGAATATTACTGTTCTAAAATGGGTGTTCAAGAATATGTCCATGTAAAAATTAGTGAGGCACATTTAGAAGATGTGGAACATTAGTAGAGTGTGAGAAACATTCAGGATAAAACCATTATTGTGAGGGAATAAAAAGGTTACATAAAAATTTAGTTGATCTATCCATACTAGATATGAATATTGTGATTCTCGATGAGGATCTTATATCATCATTTCATATTCATCTTCGATGTAACACCCAAATTTTATAAAGTAGTAACCTTGTATTTGATATCATGTATGAAACGAAAGACCAAAAATTCAAGGAAATATTATATCTGAATAAATTATAATAAATTTAATATTTAAAATAGATTCTATATATTAAATAAAAAACCCATGTTAGCTTGCGTTACACTCAACAACGACATTCCTCGATCGCTTCGGTACACAGAAGACCGATTTTCACTAAGTAACACCGTATTATTAAAATATTATTATTTAATATAATTTTATATAAACTATACTATAAATTATTTTTATGAACTATAATTACTAACATATAAAAATTATTGTTTAAGACAATATAAAATGAATTCATTGGTTAAACATTAATGAGAAATGGAAATACCAACCAATTTGATATAAAAAGAAATATTATTAATTTGTTCTTCAAAATGGGTTTGACTATAATTAATAAAAATACATACAATTGGAGAATTTTTTTTTGAAAATTATATTTTATATATTCAATGAAATAATTTTTATTTTTATCCATTAGCATTGATATTATTAATATGAGAACAAGCCATATTTCACACATTAAACCAATATTTTTATAAAGGAAATATTACTTCATTTTAAGGGAGGAACTATATTAAATCATAAGAAGTAAATATATATGATATTTTTAACTTGAGTATCATTATGGTGCAATTTAGAGACATATAATAGACTACTATATGGGATGATAAATACCACACATAAAAATGAGGGTTAATGTGAAGGATTTCATCTCAATATACATTCCTTTGGGACTCATTTTTTTATTCACCAATTGACTTTTATTTGGGGTTATACATCTCATTGATATGATGTATCATGAATATAAATATTATCACAATATTATAAGTGTCATTTAATTTATAGGTAAATATTATTTAAATGTTTCATTGCGGTATGGTACATATTGGACTGTTTAAATATTATTTTTCCTCAATATTATTTTAATTTCAACAACTGTTATTGTTACTTATCCTCCTATGAGGTATTATTGATAAATCCATTTTCCTTATTCAATATGGATATTTTATAAGTAAAAATATTTATTATATATATTAGTAATGATTTGGAAATAAATACATGGGTTGGTGACCGTTTAATTAAATCCCTATCGGTTAAGGACCAGTTAATGCATGCTCTATGGGTTGGGAGACCAAAAAATGAAAGCCCCTCACTGCATCAGAGGTCTCATGAGATGAATTACCTGGAAAAATAGTATAAAATGTCTTTTTATTGTAATTGTACCATTTTCCTAGGCATCATCACATATAATAATTTAGAATATCTTTTATTGAAAATTCAGTTATTATTTATCCACAATATTTTTCATTGACATATCTATGGAGATATTTAATTTTTACTTAATTTATTTGAATGGAATGTTTTATTAGTTATATAACATTCCATGTTAATTTATTCCAATTAATTCATTATTTACTCCACATTACATACCCTTACTGAGCATTTTAGCTCACACATATTATGTTTCCTTTCCCTGTGTTATGAAAAATAAATCTTTGAATAAGAGTTCAAGGATGTTGTTTATTACATTTTATTATGTAACGTGTTTATCTTTAATATTTCCCCATGTATTTTTTGTATCATGTATGTAATCTATCATTCTAGGATTGCTAAACTGAACTTTTATTCAGGATTTTTTTTCATTTTAACAATTACAATATAATAAAATAATTCACCATCTCTAGGTTTCTAGGGTCGTTGTATTACAATCAGTATCAGAGGATGTTTAGCAGCAACTAAATAATCTGGGTTTTTAAAACATAGATTCTAGAGCCCGACACTAAGATATATTTTGGGGATGAGTATATAATTATATCCTAAGATTTATGGTACGATATATATTATGTGGGTATACCTAGAAATATATCCATGTCTGGATACTACAACTCGATGTGGTTCTGGATCCTATGTACCTAGGAGTAATAACTCTAAAAAGGTATACCCGGCCTGCCTTAGAGAAACCTGGTACATGAAAATTGGCTTTAATGCTCACATGGTTTGACAATCCTTATTTATACACATAGTATAATTTACATTTTATTTACCTACCACTATGAAGTATTTAATTGTAAATATAATCCCAAGGAACCAATGTTTATAATTTAGGGGTATAAGATGCATAAATTGAAGTTATGTGTTATACCATGTTTAGAGTTATAAAAATTTCATAATTTTACAAGCTAATCTAGTATATATAATTGAATATAAATGGATCCTAGAAGGAAGAAGTGTGTCAACACTCATAGACAATCTGTATATTTCACTATTAATTAATTCAATGAATCTGGTATTAGAACTAAGCATGTTATGGATATATTGGGGTAGGATAGTTAGGTTATGATGAATAACTATGCCCAAATGGAGAATCATATTATGCATAGAGAATATACTATACTAGTCTCTTTCTGTGTCCAAAGCCCCCATATTTTAGTGGGACTACTAATCCAATTGTAGTTGAGCAAAAGATTAAGTCTCATGAAATGATTTTTATGGTCATGGAATGCAGTGAAAAGGAAAATGATACACTTTTGGTATATTATATCCACGGTGATAATGATAAATGTGTTTCCATGATCAGGAATTATATGAAGGAAGAAGAAATAAATATCATGTAATGGAGGGAATTTTATGGTTACATTATTCAATAAATACAACCCTCTTGATTCTTGAATCGATCCGAAGAAAATGTTTCTTAGATTAATTAAAAATAAATAATAGAGTGGTGTAGATTACGATGATGGATTTACAAGGTCATATAGTTGTCCTCTAGATTATATACAAAACAATGAGGGGATGTTCGACCACTTATTTGATGGTCTTAAAAAAATATTCAATGAGAACTGGTTTCATAGAAGTCTTCATCCTATGACGAGAAAGTTTAATGTTCTATAAAAATAGAAAAGTAATTCTCTGGATACTATGTATTCACGGAAAACCATGAGATGAATAAGTCCTATGAACTCTATGAAAAACTTAATGTGTCAAAGAAGATGAAAGAAAATATGTATTTAAAAACATGTGATAACTATGGATGGAATTAGCCTGGTAAATTCCAGAAATGATTTGTGTTATTTATATACATGGAGGAACATGTCAGAAGGAAAATTATTTTCAGTGGAGGAAGTTGATCAATGGTGTTTGGTTCTATAAATGAATGAATATGGGTCACTATGAAAAGTAATTCCCCAATTTTCAAGTGAATATACCTTCGATTAAGATAATTGATCATGTCCATTCATTTGATATTGACACAACTGAAGAGGAAAGATTAATTTTACATATGAATTTACATATAAGGATTTTGTTCTAAAATTATTTTATTTTTGTAGTTACCATATTTTGATACACGAAAAGTCTAAGGTTTGAACTTGAGTACGTTATAATTATTCAATGATAACATATGTTGATTGGTACCAAGAATATATATTATATAGAATGTTACACATTTCAGAAAACACATTATTAAGGGAACAAAAACCCTTAATATGTTCCTGATGATGAGATATCGATGAAGAAATAATTTATTTTTATAAATGATGACTACCATGGAACTAATTAATGAATTTTTAAACTATTGGTCTATCCATTCATTAATGGAGTTACAAATATATTTTTATCTAATTAATATATCCTATAATATATGTCTTACTTATGATTCATGGAGTAATTTAGGTTTTGAATTAGTTTTTATAGAAATTAGAATTGTTAACTTATTTCAATATGATACATAAGGAATTTATTCACATTATTGGTGGTTGGATCTCCAAAACTCACAACTTCCATGGAACCCTAGGCGCAACAGTATCTCCCTCGATAAGCGGAATTTACTAATCCACCAGATCCCTCATTGAAACCTCCCTTCTCACCTTTCATAGACCCTGCATCCCTCCCGGATATTCCACTTATCCGCCTTTTCCAGAAAGTCCCCAATCTCCACTATGGTTCTCCATCCATTTCACATTCCTTATAAGAGATCACTGATGACACAGTGCTTTATTGGATATACTTGGTGGCTCACAAAGTAATCGTAGGCTGTCTCTCGATGGGTTCGATTGGTTACTCAATGAAATCTGATCCATAAAAGGACGAATCATAGTAGTCCTATTGGATCCCGGTCATTTTCTCCGTCGTTTCTCCTCTGAGGTTTAACTTTCTACATCAGGGTCAAATGGTGGAAGATCATTTGATGCTTTCGACTTCTTCCAAACAAGATTTAGCTATGATATTTACTAGATATGGTATCCACCCCTTACGGAAATTTGGGTCAGCTTCCTGGGTCATTCACTTCCATTCCCAAACCATGTGACTTTTTTAAGGTTATTTAATCTCCTTGAAAGATTCATTTCCATTGACGAATGGTCGAGATCCTTATACCATCCCATTTCTCCTAGAATATGTTTGGAGGTGGAAATATAGAATCTCCAGGTAGAAGTTGTCTAGAATGAGGTAAATAATGAACTAGGATATTATCAATTAGTGGGTTTGGAAAATTGGTACGATTATTTCCTTCCTTGTCCTCATTTTGGACAACTGAAAAATGAATGTTGGGAATCATGCATCTCAGATCAAACAGAGAATGGACTTGGAGGTACACTAGTTCCAAAAAGAATTGTTGAAACACCTCCTATTATGGATGAGTCACATCAGGATAGTATAGGTGGAAAGCAGCACGGGGATGCTCATACAGCCTGCCCTATTCCTTAGGATTAGTATTTGGTTCCTATAGATAACCCAAGAGTCTTCTACATTTATAAGCAGTTGAAATTCGATCTAGGTGTTGGATGAACTTTCGACAGCACTGCTTAACCTCTTAGTTATAAAGGGTTATCAGATTCGGAAATAGATGGCCATGAAGAGAGGGAAGTCCACCTGGATGTTTCATTGACATTGTAAATGACCCCTTCAAACACAAACAATAGAGCTACATTGGTTGAGGCTATCTGCATGGATCAAGAAACTGGTGAGGCATCCCACTATCTAGCACTAGATGAAAACTCATTAGAACTCCAATTTATGGGTTGAGGATTATAATATATAGGATCTTCATAAAAATAAAATAAGGTCACGCAATCTATAATTTTTTATGAGAAGAAGCATAAACCGGGGGATCAATTTTTTCTTCTCAAAAACTACTTTTCAGTTTTAGGGGAATTAGATTTCAATTTTAATGAGTAATTAGGAATGTTGGATAACATATAGGACCCCCTAGTGGATGTGGAAGCATCTCAAGAGAATTGGATGAGGCCTCAGACTCTGCTGTGTGAAGGAACAAGTCACAGATGAGGACTACATTAGATCCCCCTTTTCAAAGGGCATGAAAAAAATAATGGATTCAGAAGTCTTCATGATGAAAATATCAGAGGGTGCAACATATTAAGAAAAACTCAAATCTACTTAGTCCGATAGTTACTATATCCACATTTAAGGTTATGTTACCACCGAAGGCTCCAACAATTGTAGGCATCCCCCCATTAAACAAACACAAAGGTTTTGACAAGAATGAGTTGGCTGACATATCTATAGACCATTTGGATATCGGATAACATGTTGTTGTTCCTGTTACTACAACATGTGATGATGGGATGATTGATAATGTGTAGTAGCACGAGGAAGGCTCCAATTAATACCTTCATCTACTGATGTCTTAAGTGTTGGAACAAATGGATCTTCTTATGCATTTAGATGAAATGGTAGAGGAAGATCTAGATATTAAGTCATCGAAGAAGCTGATACCGCTTTCGGTGAACACTACCAAAGTGAAAATGAGAGTGGATAGCTAAGCAGGTTCATATTTTACATACAAAACTCAACATGAGGAAGATCTACACGGAGGAAGATATACTACCATGGGACAAAATGGTTCCTCTTTATAAAGGCACCTTAATGGACAACCCTGACACCTAGGTACTTTCTATCCCTTGGATATTGTTTAGGGAGAATATATCCAACCATCTCAAACTATTTTTCAAAAAATCTATCGTATAATTTTTGTGCTGAAACTGGTAAGGTATGAGGGTTGTCACATCTCCATTAAATGCTTTTGAAAACAATAAATTCACATTTTATGATTCTATAAACATTATTATAATGTGAAAATTTAGAGTTGAGTCATTTTTACTATAGGCTAATGAAAAGTTCATATTTCATATTTAGTGACATTATTTCATATATATTAAATCAAAAACATTTGAAATAGTTTACCATTTATTATATTGTTTATGTTTAACTTTTGATATGGCTATATTTATTGATTTATTAGTTCACCGTGTGTTGCATAATGTATTAAGAGAAGAAGTAGAAATTTTTCAATTCATAATAAAAGAAATACATTATGTATATATAAATATATATTTACTTATATTTTAATAGACTTAAATAATTCCCTAAAAATTGAAAATGGGGGTTTTGAAAAAATAATCTCAGGTTATCATCATTTTAAATGATATCAATTTCAATTATTCACACATATTAATTATGGTTTTTTGTTCTACAACATTCAATTGAACATGTTCTATATCGCATTCCATCAAAATTTGATTGTTCTATTCTACTTCTATATCCATATTTACATTTCCCACCCATGTTCTCCTCCAAGAGAACCTAGATATGCGACCATTGTACTATCATTTCTCCATTAATAATAATATGTCTTAATAATCCTATTTGCAATGTGTGTTTTCACCAATAGTTTATTTTCAATTTCTATATTACTTAGATCATGTTTAAATTTTGAGGCCTCAATTTAGTTATGATGGGGAGAATGTAACACCTTGCATTCTAAAGTAAGAACCTTTTATATGATAACCAACATGACATACGACACCAATTGCATAAGGGAGTATAATATCTGGATAATTTATAATATATTTGATATTTAATATATATTCTAATTGTTCATGAAACATCGAGTTATCTTGAAGTACACGCACGAGTGACCTTCCTCTTTAGACTATGTTACAAGCAAGATAACGTTTCACAAAATAAAAATGTATCATTAAAATATTATTATTTAATATACTATGATATATAAAATCAATGAAATTATTTTTTATGAATATAAATTAGTAAAATATAAAAATTATGGTTTACACCTTTATAAAATGAATTCACTGATTAATAATTTATGAGAAATGAAAATAAGAACCAATTAGATATAAAAAGAAATATTACTATTTATATGATTCTAATGGATTTTTACCTTAATAAACATAAATAATTTCCATTAGTGAATTATTATAATGAAATATATATGTTATATATTTAATCCAATACTTATGATATTTATTATTTATTTTTTATATGCTTACGATAAGAACAAACAGTATTTCACACATAAAACCTGCATTTTTAAAAATGTCAAACTACAACCTTTTAATGGAGAACTAGATTTATATCTTGATTTTGAAACTATAATAAATTTAATTTTATGAAATAAACCACATCATTTACGTAATAATGTAGAAAAATTTATATGGTGATTTTTTTGTGCTTTTTGAATGAAACATCATTTTTTGATGAATAAAGAAAAATATAATATTTTTGTTAAAAACATTCTTCTCATCTAAATAAATATTAATTTTTAATTATATATGAAATAATTTTTAATGTAAATTTAGATAAATTATAAATATATTAATATAATTTAATTCATTGGGGTCAATTTCAATTTGAAATTGAATATAAAAATTAACAATCTTATGAACATTACTCAACTAAAACTAATTAATTTGTTCATCTATGAGATTAACATTAATCGTAATTTTCCCACATCTATGAATTTAATTTCTAAAAATGGAAATAAAACATGCCAATCAAAATGATATTTAGATTCCAATATGATAATAAATTTTTTTATCATAATTATAACTGAAATTATATAATATTAATATTAGTGATTAAGGAAAAATTTATCATAATATTGTACTAAACCATTAACATACGGGACCAAATTACTTATCCACTTATTTAAAACACATTTTATTACCATATATCATCCATAAAAATTTCCTTATTTAGTTTTAATGGTTTTTGTATTACTTTTTATAATTTAATAACATGCGTATAAGTAACTTGTTTTCAAAAATTACGAGTGAGTCTTTTATCATCCCTATAAAAGGCCACCACCTCTCCCATTTCTTCAAAAGTCGAAAACCTCTTACAATAGGCCTAGATCCTCCCATATAGCTTACCAAAAAAAAACATACCCTAGACCTATAATAATCCCTATGTTCAAAATGAATTATAAATAATTATTTTGATATAAACCAAAAGAAGATGCCCAAATAAGAGGTTACATCTTCTCTTAAACATTTAAGTTTCATTTCCATTATACAAAACATATACAACTATTATTATATAATTAAATGAAAAAATAGTAATAAAAAATATATTATGATGTTCTTATGTCAATATTTTCACCTACACATACACACCCCTCTATCTAATGGTTAACGAATATATTGTTTCTATGTACGGTGAACTACTACCTCATGAAATGACGACAATACGATTTCCCCCAACCCCCTCTCATGGTGGCCATTATGTTGGAAACTCTGTTTATATATGATATATTTTTTATTTATAATGTGTTTAAGCTTCTGAATTTTTTTATAACATAGCTTTATGTTTTCCAAAATTTGTAAATATTTTAATTTTGTTTGAGGAAGTGTGGACTACTTCCCCCTAAAAATGATATGACTCATTCATTCCATACATGGAATGTATAAACGATTGTATTATTATGAATATAGAAAATATATAACATAGATATGATTATGTAATTATAATATACAAATTTATCATTTATTTTTCATTCTTTTAATATAATAATAAAATTAATGTAGTGTTCATGTGTATGTAAGACCAATTGTCTTAATGAATGGTGCACTTCATTTATAATCTCCAATAATATAGGTTACTATAGAAAATTATTAACTTAATATATAGGATACTTTTTTCATGGTTTAGATTTTGGGGATGATGGAATCAATATCGAAAAAATATGGACAACAAATCAAAAGTCAAAACATACTTGAGAAAACTAGGGAATTAACACATCAAATAGATAAAATAATAACAGAGTGTTAACAAGTGGCTAATGAAATATTTTAATAAGTTATCATATGATATTATTACAATGAGTATAGTTATGGTATAAGTTATTAACATAATTTAAACATATATACAGGAGGATGAAGACCACATGAAAAAACAATGGTTATTTTAATGGATTTCATCTCAATATACATTCCATTGGGACTTATTTTTGTTATTCACAAAATCACTTTTATTTGGTGCATTTACATCTATTTGATATGATATACCATGAATAAAATTTTTATTGTGATATTATAAGTATAATTTACTTTATAGGTAACTATGATCTAGAATTTTCAATGTGGTACGGGACACATAGGACTAGATAAAAAAATATATTTGAGAATATTTTAATTTCACGAAACCTTGTTGTTAATTATTCTCCTCTAAGGTATTGTTGAAAAATACATATTCATCATTAAATATAGATGTTTTATATGATAAAATATTTATTTGATATATGAGGGAATTTTTTTACAATATATACATGGGTTGGGGATTGGTTAATGAAAACATTACAGGTTAGAGACCAAAAATGAAAGCTCTATGGGTTGGGGACCAGTTAATGATACCACTTAATTCATCGGTAGTCCCATGATACTAATTAGTTGTCCAAATAGATTAAACTATATTTTGATAGTACTTGTATCATTTTATTGTGAAACATGGAATTCGATAATTAATCGTTTCCATTATTAATAATTTCATTATTATTTATCCAAGACACGTTGTGTCAATATATGATTGGATGCATGTCATTTTCAGTTCAATTATATAAATGGCATGTGTTATATATTATATACCTTTCCATTCCAATTTATTCCTGATTATTAATTATTTCATCAATTTTAATTTTCCATAATGACAATTTATCTCATCCATATTATGTTTCCTTTCCCTAGGATATGAAAAATAAAACATTGAATAATCATTCAGGGATGCAGTTTACTACATTATATTTTGTATTGTGTATTGATTTCATACATCCCAATATATTATGGGATTAATGTATGTAATTTTTATTTCCATGACTTTTAAACAGAATGGTCCTTAATGTTATGTATTTTTATAAAAATTACAATGTAATAAAATAATGCACCAGTTCCAGGATTCTGGGTCGGGGGCGTTACACTGGATGTTTGAAGATGAATAGAGATATTAAAGAGTATTCCTAGTTGAGTGACACATAGAGATACATTTTAGAGTATGTATCTTAGTGATTTATATGTAATCATTTTAATGATGTGAGAATGAAATATATGTTTATGTTATAACCATTACCCAAAAAATTTATACATATGAAAAAATCACAATTGATTTTTATTCAGATTCACCAAAAAGTATATGGTATATAATGATATTTTTGTTGTATTTTTATGCCTTTTGATGTTATAGAACATAAATTATATCATAGATCCTTTCTATATGCGTCATATTACTATGATTAAAATTTAAAAATTTGTTAGATTCATGTAGGAGAACATTCTATTATAGGTGATTGAGATGTATGGGTTTCCATGATGTTTTGGATATTTCATAAAATGGATCTAGATACATGGTTAAGCATGAATACTTATTATAATCCTCAAATATATGGATATTTTGAGTGAAAAATTCATAACATATAAGATTTATTGAGATTGTTTTATTTCTATTTAAATGGGTTTTGAGATAAACCCCTTCCTACTGTAATGTATTACTAAAACAATACCTTTCACTTGATCATTCCGATGGATCCTCAAGAAATAGTTTTTTGAAATAAGTGTTCAACTCTAATGTTCTAGGATGAAAATGTATAAACAAATATATTGGGACCTAATCAAGATGATGAAATTTAAAATAAGTTTATGGACCATTCAACTACAGATTAAGGAAGCTCTCGATCAATAAAAAATTATGATCATAATCATTAGAAATCCCTATTGTATAAATTTAGTGACTACATGTTTCAATGAATTTATCTAGTGAATATGGTCATTAGAGTATAAAATTGGGGAAATTAGAAAATCAGTTATATTTTCCCAGTCATTAGTTTTGATTGAGTAGGGATGGTAGCATATCACTTGGTGCTTTCATTAATCCTCACACATGTACATGTTGTGTTCTATGTATCTATCATGAAAAAGTACATACCATATGATTAACATGTACATAAATTTGAGGTAATTACACAAGAGAAAGATATATTTTATGTGGAACAACTAGTAGATATTCGGTATCATATATAAAAAAGTTCTTTTAAATGTGACTACTCTCATGGTCAATGTTTTGTAATGAAACAACTAATTTAACGATCCAATATGGGAAACCGAGGCATAAGTTCTCTTTATAATTTTAATAAAATGATATATTGACTAAAAATATGTTTTAAGGGGTATTTTAATGTAATCCATTGAATATTTGAGATTTTGTTTTGAAATAAATTTAAATTCTTTGATAGGTTACGTTGCATAATGAAAAAAGATTAAATAAACTATCATATAATATAAAAATATTATATTATGTTGTGATAATTAGTTAATATTCATTAGATTAGTATGTAAGAATAAAAATGACTATATTTTGTAAATAATATTTTTGATTCATGTATAAAATTAATTTATTTGCTAAAAATTTATTATAAATGAAAATAAAATTCATTTTTTAAAAATAATGATTTTATTTTTCAGAAAACTATTTTCCATGCATGCAATGTGTTTGTATCAAAAATAATTAAGTTATTAACTATTTGTACATGATTTTATTCATATATATATATAATTATTTATTTATTATTCATCTAATATTTTTTCAATGCATGGGAAAATATTAAATCTTATTTTATGCTTAAAAATTTATTTTATCTAATAATGGTTTCATCGCATTTGGAACTTGTAATTTAAAATTAAGATTTTTAGAAATTACTAAAATGGATTCAAAATATGAAGATAAATAATTGAAATAAATATATTAGAATTTTTTTGTTAATTGTTGATAAGTTTCTAAAAATATTAATTTTGCAGGAATAGTGAAAATATTTTTTTTTATAAATTGTTGTCTTTTAGAATAAAAACTTTAAAATACCCATTTTCTAATAACGTATTGAAAGTAAAATTAGTTCATTTATAATATTATTAATCCAAATTAGATCATTTTAATCCATTTCTAGATAAATTTAGATATAATCCCTTTTATATGAAAAGAACACATTTGTTTTAAGACCATCTTTTTCAACGTGTTTTCATGTTTAATTTTAAATTATGATCTACTAATTATGTGAATTGACTTTTATAAATTAGAATGTATATTTTAATTCCACAAAGTTATTTTTTGGTATTTATTTTAAAATATCATTAGGTCATAATGATTTTTAATAATAATAATAATTTATTAGCATCGTTAGAGTTATTACATGTTTACCGTGGGATAAACTAAAATTTTAATTGAAAAAATGGAAAAAAACTCTATCTAAATTTTATTATTTGTAAATAATATAAAATTATATCAAATATATTTCTTTAGTGATCTATTTTATATTCATTAACCCATGTAATTAACTTGAAATATTGTAAATCTTTAAAAAATTACAATTTTCAAACTCACCTCAATTATAAAAGCGAACCCAATTTCTCTTCACTTCACAATTCATGAGAATTTTGGATAATTAAATACTTACCAATATCCATTCTTTAAATCTCTTCCTATTTTATAGCTTCTATTTTTTGTCATAAAACTTTCCATGGAGGATTATGGTATAATCGTAAAGAAGTTGTTGGATGAAGGGGTATAGTTCTTAACCATGTGTTTTTTTATTTCTTCTTCTATATCCTCCATTTATTCTTAAATTATTATGAAATAAAAAAGTAGTTTATTATACATAAATATACTTTATTATTTTTATTGAATAACCAATATCTATCTCCTCTTTCATTGAATGGGAAATGAAATTTTTGATTGTGTGTGTGATGAACTACATCCTCACAAACAGATGTTATAAATTTTCATCAAAAATTATCACTGATTGATATATTGATTTATTTAACAAATAAATATTTAACATAATTAAATTAATTATATATCTAAAATTATAATATAACTTCTATATTCTAATATTATTATCTTTTGGAAAATTACAATGTCACTCATGCGTACATGTGGACACCCGCCACCATGAAGTGATCTGATTCATTATTCATTTCTATTTTCTGTATATTTTAATAATGACTTATTTGATAAATATGTATAATTAAATAATAAATTTATCCTATTAATTTATTATTTACCTTTATTTTTAAAAATCTATTTCAATACAAAAATTGTGTTCATGTGTACTTAGGGTCTACCATCCCCATCAACTATGTTATTCATTATTATATCTATAACTATAATAAGTGACTAAAAAAATTTATATAATGAATATATATGATAATTTTATAATTTTTTAAATTATCAATATTTTTTACCATAATCAAAGTACATGCTTTGAATCTACTGAACCAAAATGTAAATGAAAATTGAAACTTCTACCACACAAAATATGGATTTCAATAATAAATTGTTATTAAATTGGTGATAAAAAGGTGCAAGTAAATAATATATGTCATGATAAAAATTATTATTCTTATATTATAAATTTATAAATAATTTATATTACTTATACATAGGTTTTAACACGTATTAAAGAAGTTGTCCCTAATGTACGTGATTCTCATCTCGCAATTATTTCGGTGATACAAATTCCATATTCATTACTTGTTTATTTTACATGATATATATTACACAAAAAATATTATGAATGTTATAGTAAATTCTTTTGGGATTTACATATACATATAATAATATTTCATTCATTTTTATTATGATTCCAAAATTACCAAAAGTACTAATTGTTTTTTGTAACAATCTCATTATTTTTTTATATTGTTAATGATTATGATTTGCATGATGAAATTTTTGTATACACCTCTCAATAAAGTAATGTTTTAATTATATTTTACCTATTTTAGGAAATTATATGTTTTATTATTAATTTCCTCTTTTTATGTACTCAATATCCCAAAAGATGTATTTTTTGAAAATAAACATTATATATCTCTTTGGATGAAAATCACTTTTAATTCCAATAATTGTTTTGTAAACAAATTTGAAAGACTGATTAAAATATTAATATATGTTAGTACAATGATGTTATTTAAAAAAATATTTTTAATGGAATCTTCAATTAATTTTATTTATGAGGTACATTTTACATTTTACCAATGATGTGAAAGGAAAATTTATTTTAAATACAAGACATGAACAAAATATTCATCCATCATGACCAGAATATTAGACGAAAATGACATCCAAATATTCTATATTTATTTTCAATGAAAATTATTTATTTAATATTTGGAATTGTTTTAGATTTTATATAGTTGAATTGATAGTGGAACATATATTTTACTCAACTATGAGTTGTAATGGGATTTTAAGATAAATTTATTCTAAGATGATAACCATTGATATTTCAAAATCCTTAATGGAGATATATTCCAATGATATATTCATATTATTTCTATAGATGGATTATGATAATGATTAAATTATTATTTTTAAATACATAAATTTTATATGGTTTATTCTAGGATGAATTGATGAAATGATTATGAAATTGATTGATTATCCACATGTTATGTCCTGATGAAATGTTTATAAATCCCATTTATATTAAAGCGTTATGATGTGATGTATGTTTTCCAATCATGTGTCATGAATATTTATCATCTTAATTATATTATGGGTGGTAATATAATTATATATCCCTTTAATACATTGGATAAATATAGATATATTAGGAGATAAACATGACAAGAATGAGGAGTGGACCATGATTAGTAAGGGACTATGTCTACTATCATAGTCTTGGGGTCATCTTTGACTACTATAATTAATTAGGGAGAGAACCCATTACATTGAAAAACACTATTCCATGGGTAATGAAAACTAAATAAATGATTTATATTCTTATCTTTATGAAAAAAATAAACATCTTATACCTATATTATGATCTCTTGGATCATGTTCATTGATTACTTTATGATTCACAATCTATAAAATGTCATGATTGAAGTCCTACAAAATTATTATTTTCTATGAAATATAGGGTATTGTTTTAAAATGTTATACTCATATTCTCATTCAATTATGATAATTTTACATTTTAGTCATCAATGATATTTATCTTATTGACCCTTAACACCTAGTTTAGCTCACCCTTTGTTATGAATTCCTCCCCAATTTATGAAGAAAAAAATTAAGTAAGATATTTATATGTGGTCATATAGTTATGAATAACATAGTTCTATATGATTTGGTTATCTTATGAACCATATGTTTATGTTTCCTTGATTCCAAATATACTAGACCTATTTAATTTTAGCATAGATCGTAATGTTATTTAAAAAAATCCTCGAATAAGAATTATTATCTATGTGTAAAATATATGGTTCATGATATATATTTACTAATATATTAAAAAATAATATTACAAAGAACTCAATTTTGAAACCTATTCTTACATATGAATTCATTTACAAGAACAACATGAGCCACTTCACAAGAAAAATGAAATATATATAAATAAACACAACTAAAACACTATTAGAAAAAGATTTTATTACTTTTAGATAAATAAATTAATTCCAATCTCGATGTTGAATTTGTATGGATACTATATATTGTTGAAATGTTCTTCAATTTCCTCTCATATTTATCCTTAGTCAAATTTAGCTTGGAACATGAAATCCAGAAATTGGAATTTTAAACATTCCAAATCGTGGATTGCTAAATTTACTTTAGATCAATTAGTTTTCCCCATGAATTTTCTATTTGGTTAATTAAATTTACCTAAACATATAATTTTTTAAATTATATATCCCCATAAATTATTTATGGATTATCATTCTAATTTTTTCATAATTATCTACTTATCATGGTTCATTAGTTTTATTTAACATTTCAACATCATTATATGCTTGAACAGCACACTGAAGAGTAAGATGGTTCACCTGTAGATCTTGTGAAACCATGTTTTCTAATGTATCTTCATTCTAATTTTGAAAAAATATGAATGGTAAAATTTCTCTATTTATTGATATATTACACCACTTATTCATCAATCTATAGTAAACAAGTGTTTTAAAATATTCCAAATCATCAAATGTAAAAATCATGATAACTAATTTCTGAAAATCGTGAATCAAATAATGAAAAATTTATTCTTAAAAATAATTCAAATTATTAATTTATTATTTCATATACATATAATAAATCCCTTATATGATGAAAAACAATATACACTGAAGTGGTATAAAAAAAGTTTAACACAAGGAACACCATTGTATTGTAAGATTCAATATAAGGATGTTAATTAAGTATTTTAATTGAAAAAAACTATTTTCTAATATTTGTTTCTTTATGAACATACACCCTGATGATTTAGTAGAAAAGAATGATACCAATTATAATATCCTCACTCGAACCATTATATTGGGTCGTTTTAAGGGTGTTACTGGCCTTTTCAGATGTCCACATGAAACCAAAGCTATGAATAAATTCCAAGATATTATATACTATTGAGGAATTATTTCCTACTAAAAATATTTTCGAAGAAAATAAAATAAAAACAAGAAAACCAACTAAATGTTAAATGAGTATAAACATTACATGTCTGATGTAAATAGATTAATTATAATATAATTTTTTTAATGAAATTGTAATGAAAATAAACTCATAAAAACCAAAAGTTATCACTATGTAATAACACCAATGTGGTATCACACTAAATGATCCAAGAAAGAAAATATACACTTCAAAAACCCATTCTAAGGAAGCTTGAATCATTTTGTTCCACTCAAGAATTACGTGATATTTCTGTTGGATGTTTCATTCATAATGACATGTTTTAATTATCAAAATGGATTACATAGGGGTGAAAAATTATTCCCAAATGGCTTCCCCCCAGATGCATCCCAATAAAATATAGTCAGACTAGAAACATGTTATCCCATGGTTTACATATAAAAGAGAGTGAGAATACCCAAATAGATTACCTTAGAATAATAGATTAAAAAACAATTAAAGAGAATAAATTTTTTTCATTCTTCCCCTAAACATTTCATAACCATACCATATTTCACAATCAGAAACATTACAATTAAAAATGAGAATACTCATAGTAACAAGAGGTGATCCATCATTTACTAGGTTTTTACATGGTGATAAACATATGTTCCATTACCAGAACAACACCAATAACCATGTTTGTTTCATAATGTCCTCATACAATAGGATATGAACATATTCACCCATGTATGTCAAGAACATTTTCAATAATTAAATTTTAGATAACTATATTATTTTTAAATATTTAAAAAATAATTTAAATAGAATATTCATCCTAAAAAAATAAAAAGAATGATTCTAAAATGTTTAAATGGAATTATTTTAAAAATTATAGTATACTTTTTTGGATAACTAAGCTAGTAAATTCTAGAAATAATGGAGTGTGATAGAATCCTATGACCTATCAATGAAAGATAAAAATGAGGAACTACACTATGATTCCTCTATATCTAGTAACAAATCCGCATCCATTAAACAGATCAAATGAATATCTCAGAAAAATAGATAATATATCATAAATATATCAATAATTTATTAGATCTAACATTATAGGTGAGAGTAGATAATAATGATTAAATATAAAGAGGGAAAAGATACTGCCTATTCATTCTGAAGATCCAATGAACTTATATTGAATATTACTAGTATTCGATTCAATAGGAACCATTATTAAAGCATAAGGACAATGGCGTGATTGACAGTATGACATAGGGGAAGAAAATGGAATGATTTTCTTATTAAACCAAGTAAAACACTACATTTTAGATCATTAAATAAACCTAGAATGGTATAGACACATGTTATGTGAAAACATGTGATAACCATGAACATTATACTATCCCTAGACAACCCCTATATTGTTTTCTTGCGCAGTTTGACAAGTAATTCCACAACCATGATTTTACCTCTGTTTCAGAGTGCGCGATTTCTCCTGGAACATGAACAGTTTTGATAACTAATGTGCCTACCATGTACCTACCATATGGATCCCAAAATATATTAACCTATTTCATAACGAAATTATATGGTTTCCCCAAACCATTCTCAAACCATGAATCCTTAATTACCCATCCAAAATACTCAAAAATGATATAAAAACTCTCATTACACAATTGAATTTTAAATTTACATAAAAATACTTCGTATAATTGAAATTGTTATTAAACTATAGGTTTCATAGCCATACAATAAAATATTAATTTCCTAATATTTTGTATTTATAATATATAATATGTATTTGAATAATGTCTTTATTGTATGATTAATATGTCTAACAATATGAATTCCAACATTGAAAATTTAGTTATTATTATCTTTTTAATTAATATAATTCTATTATCCATTTATATATTTAATAAATATTTTTTTGATATTATGTTATGATTTTTTATTATTCACTCTATCATTTTATGTGATTATTTTTAATTATGATAACTTATATTATATAAAAACCTTTACTAGGAATCTGATATCACCATTTAATTGTTTGTTTTCACTGGAGTTCTTTGAAGGGATCTTTAAATGATTTCAAATAGGAAAAGAATTTATTTCAATAATTTGTAATTAGTGTTTTATGATTCCAATATAATATAGAAGTAATGTGACCATATAGTTTAAAAATACTATTAAACAATGTGATCAGGTGTAATGTAATACATTTTTTATAGATTCTAGAAATCAAACACTAGCTTTGAGTTTCTTGAGTCGAGGTTTTTATGTCCCTTATACAAAATGTTAATCAAAAAATTAATTAAAAATTAATTAAACATTTTTCTTGAATTAATTATAAAAAATATAAATGTATTAATGTTTTTTATAATTATTAAAATATTAAATAAAAGGTGGACATGATCCACATTTTTATACAACATTAAAAAATCTATGATTCTCATTTTTCCATATTATTTGAGGAAATCATCCTTCATATTACTTGAATTATTTAGTGTGTAATTTATATAATTATATCGATATTAATTAGGTTTATTTTATATTCAAAATAAATTGTAATAATACTTATCATGGTAAGGTGAATTATATATTTGGACATGACATAGGTATTATTTTTTGAAAACGTTTAAGATACATTTGAGAGGTGTTTGTAGTGATATGATATGATAATTAAATATGTGACAAGGGAATGTGTCTATTTAAATTTTGGAAATCTCAAATTTTGAATTTCATTATTACTCTTTCCTATAATTAAATAACTAATGATTATTAAAACTGATGTGTGAGGTCGATCGATTTGAAATATGTCCATTAACTAAACTTTGATGTATTATTATAACCAATATTATGGATTTTGTTATTATAAACTATGATATAGTAAAGGTTTCTATTTTATTTTTTTTATTGGGGATATATTTTTTATATTATTATATATGATTTTTATCCTTATTTGACATATGATATCATGATCATCTTATAATATAATTAGATTGTATTTTTTTGTATATTTTAAAGAAAAATATTAAAATGAAAACAGTAAAATGTTTCATCATGGATAAGTGGTAATTTAAAATAGGTTATAACATATACAATAGATAAATGGTTTTCAGATATTGTAAATAATAAGTAATGAAAATTTATAAAAATATTATATAATGGGGATGATATAATGATTTTAGTGTACACAATAATCTTCATAGACAATAATCTCCCCTTATATTCTCCCCCACCCCTCAATGTCTCTATTTAACTATGTTTATAAAAATATATAAGAAATAGGGGATTCTTTTAAGGAATTGAGATATTAATAACAAATAATACAATATAAAAATGTATTATATTAGATAGCACTCAATAATTTATATAGACCTCATGTAAAATATCTCAGATTGGCATATTAAATAAATAAATTGGGAAATATTTATTTATATTAATAAAAAATAAATTAAAGGGTATGTTTTGTAGAAAAATGGGGTTTGTTTGATTTGATTCAATGTATTAATTAAACTGTTTTTCCCTAAAAAAAATAAGTGATATTTCACAAACATCCATTATGATTTTATTGATGTTTTATATAGTTAAGGAAATATGAAAATGTATTTCATAAAAAAATCGGCCATTGATAATGTTATTTATAACAATTCTTAATTTTAATGAAAATGCGTTTTTTTTAAATGCTATATGTCATGACCCGTCATCGGGGCCTGTGCCGTGACTACCCCAAGCCCTCCTTCCATAGGCCAGGGGCTGGCGACTAGCACTAAGGCGTAAATTCATGATAAAAATGAAAGGCATTGCCTTTGTAAAGTAAACAAACACCACAGAGCAAGAAAGCAGTAAAAATATACACTAATTAAAAATAGAGTACAACAGTAAGTGCGGAGAGTAAGTTGGCCAGTATACAAACCCAAACTAAAAGTAAAGTACAACTAGAAAGGGAAAAACAACAACTGAAAAGTAAAGACGCAACGTCGAGCTGTCTACTGGAAATACCACCTGAAAGGTTTGTGTACAGATAGCCTCCACTACTCCTCGAGTCCAGCCGACCGCTCCAAGTACGTCCCACCCAGTGGTCCTCCTCCAGGTACTTTCATGCTCCACAAGCCTCAACCATGATCAGCGTTGTCCATCGTCTGCAACCAACACAACGTAGTGCGGGCATAGCCCGTGCAGGGGTGAGTATAAGCTACTCAGTAGGGACCCCAAGAGCCCCGATGGTCTCCCAAAATCCACAAAGGATCATCCACAAAGGAAAGATACAATCACGAAGTAACATCCGGCACTGCTTAGGTATATGCCCATACATATACCTAAGTCACCAATTCTCATTTGGCTCCAGCATCCGAGCCCAAGAACAACCCAGTCCACACAGGAAAGCAAAATGTAAATCCACACAGGATAGCATATCACAATCCACAAAGGAAAGAAAAATAGGATTCATCTCACACAGGTATACTTTTTCGTATGACGATAGATATGATCAGATATATCCACTGATTCATCTACGTCGTCGGACCCACAAAGGATCGATAGGTACTAACCCCCGCAATGACCCACAAAGGATCGATTGGTAACTAACCCCCGCAATGACCCACACAGGATCGATCCCACACAGGATCTGTAGTCACTGGCTCACACAGAACCGCTGAGCGCTGACCCATACAGGATCAGACCCACACAGGACCGGTAGCACTGATCCACATAAGATCACTGAGTTCTATAGTCGTCGCCGTCGAATCCACTGATGATTACCGGATAGTCGTCGTCGTCACAGTAGCAAACGCAGCCAGCTCTAAGGTTCCCGCACACAACAAGCTCGCTTGGGAGGGTCTGCTCCACGAGCCGAGAGGCTGATACATCAACTGACACATAGTCCAGAGTTGATGTATCCAAAAGTTCCGTTTCGTCAACATGAACTCAACGTCGCAGACAGCGCGTCGATCGGACGCCCGGTCTGAGAGTTATTGGCCTTTTCGTCCCAGCGGCCCGGTTAGTTTTTAAGGAAAAACCAACCCGACCGTACTCCACCGGCGTCCAAACCTCTGGCGGAGTAAGCCAAAAGATTCGTCTCACATAGAGGAATCCAACAATGTCGACGGCACGACAATCGGACGTCCGGAGCTTAAGATATGAGTGTTTCTGCTCCGAGGGCCCGGTTGGTTTCTTGTACGAACCAACCCGGACGAACCCAAAGTATTCAAAAACCTCGAGTGCGATATACCGAAACGACAGTATCGATCCAAGGATCGCATCGCCACTGACGGCGCATCGTTCGGAGGCCCATAGATCAATTTATGAGAAAAAGAACGAAGACGGTACGAAAACTGGGGTTTCGGGCACGGACCGACCCGGCCTGAGACCCCACGGTCAGCCCGAACTGGGTCGACCCGACCAGGGTCTAGGTCCGCCCGGCTCGGCCGGCGACCCGACACTCTAGCACGCGGCGCCAACTGGCTCGGCCAAATGGCCGTACCATTCAAGCTCGAGGGGGGGAGGGGGGGCGCTGCCCCCCCCCCCCCCCGGTTTCCCTGTAACTGCGACCCCATTAATGGGGCCGCTCGCTTGGCCGGGCGGGGGATTTGAATCCCCCAGTTTCCCTTTGTCCGGCTGGCCCGCACCGGATAGCCGATTCTTCCAACAAGGATCAGCGATGGTCGGTCCTTCTTCCTTCGCCGACACCGGCGGCCCGGAACCGGCCGCCGGTCACCCTGCTCCGCCGCGACCCGGAACCGGCCGCGACCTGGTTTGTCCGGTGCGGTGCTATGGCACCGCGCCCCTCCACCAGGGCCCCGCTTTGGCCGCGGTATCTTCGGTTCTCTTCGACACGGCGTGACAGCATCGCGTCCTTGTTCAACTTCACGGCGTGGCGTGACGGCGCCGCGCATTACTTGTCATACGATTCCCGTATGGTGTGACGACACCACGCCATTCCATTCCATCCATATTAGAATCAATATCAATAATGGAGGAGGGTCGGTCGTGTTTGTGCGGTTCGGTCCCCTCTCGTTAATCGATAGTAACTGGTCGTAAATTCACGAAGGAAGACAACATATAATTCACAGACGAAAATAAATAAATACCCCCTACCTCGTGTGAGCTTGAATGAATGTTCGTCGAACGAGGATTCGTCGTGGAAAACGACGTCATGAGGTGAAGATACAAAAGATGATGGAGAACGCCTGGGGAGGAATTGGTGTCACCTTTTCTTTGACACGAGAAGAAGATTTAAAGTGAATGCATCGTCGATCTTCAGAAAAAGGGGTCACACACCGGCTTCGGAGAGGTGAAGAGACGGCACGTCGATCTCTTCTGACGATGAGGACGTTCTTCGTCGAAGTCTTGGTGTTCTTCGTCGTGTCTTGGTGTTCTTCATGATGAAGATGAAACACCTAAGAGCTCTCTCCTTAATTGTCCACACACAACATCCAACCAAAATAAAATAAGGCTCACCCTTATTTTATTAAGTCATGCCACAATTCAAAAATTATAAACATAAATTAATTAATTGAATTGTTATATTGGCATACTTAATGAGAGGATAGGAAAAGTCAAAAGAGTTACACAACTTAGGTGGGGGGTTAAGTGGAGTTAGGTAGTTAAGGAAATTGAAAAGGTGGGGGCTCGTGTCGGCCCCACCTCATCTTTAATCCACACAAGAGAAACTAACAAACATTGGGTCCCACCCTAACTCCTACACTTAGGTTCTAACTCATGGAGAAGAGAAATAAAATTCTTAACGAAACTTTTATTTCACTAACACTTAATCCACTAATTTAAACAACTCATAACAAGTAAACAAAACTCCAGAAAAGGCGTTCCTAAGCAATTACCGGAATTGCGGTTCCATTGGTGCCCTCAGAATTCAATTCCGAACTCCGGTTCAAAAGATAGGAATTCCCGCTCGTTCGTTCACAGAACGTACCCGAGCTAAACATCGGATAGAAATTCTGGGCCCACCGGGCCTCAGAATCAAGTGCCGTCAGAATCTGCATTCATGTAAAATCCCAAAAAAAAATTAAGAAAAAAATTTCCTTAAATTTTACGGGTCTTTAAATTCCTCCCACATCAGGGCTTTACGTCCTCGTAAAGATAAATCATAAGCTAGGGAATCAAATGTGGGTACTGAGCACGCATCTGAGCCCCCCACTCCCAAGTTCTCTCCTGGAGGTTCCTGTGCTGCCATCTGATGCGCACTAGAGGAATCGGCTTTCCACACATGACCCGCTCATGTTGATCCTCGATCTCCACTAGAACCTCCAAAAAATTTGCCCCATCATCAATGTCAAGATCCCCATTTTCATTGATCTGTGTCGGGTCATGCACGTATCTCCTCAGATGAGATACGTGGAAGAAGTCATGCACCCGGTGCAAATGAGGTGGTAGAGCCAGGCGATAAGCCACCTCGCCAATCCTGCTGAGGATCTGGAATGGTCCGATGAAGCGTGGAGACAACATGCCGCCTCATCCAAATCTTCGTAATCCACGTCGAGGTGAGACACGCAAGAAGACGTGGTCGCCATCCTCAAACTCTAGTGGCCTCCGCCTCCTGTCAGCATAAGACTTCTGTCAGCTATGAGTTGTCCTCATCCGCTCGTGGATGACCTGGACCTTCTATGTCATGGCCTAGACCATCTCCGGTCCCACAAGTGCTGACTCCCCAGGATCTGTCCAACACAAAGGAGATCTGCAAGGTCGGTCGTACAATGCCTCGTATGGTGCCATACCGATGGTGGAGTGGTAACATTTGTTGTATGCAAACTCCACCCAGGGAAGGTGGTCTTCCCAGCTGCGACCAAAGTCGAGGATACATGCGCGGAGCATGTCATCCAGAGTCTGAATGTCCTCTCCGTCTGACCATCTATCTGAGGGTGAAAGGCTGTGCTCAGACATAGTTGCGTCCCGAACACCTCCTGTAACCCCTTCCAAAGCCAGGAAGTAAAGAGAGCATCGTGATCGGAGATGATAGATGATGGCACACCGTGAAGCCATACGACCTCCTGAACGTAAAGTCATCCAAAGATCTCCACTGAGCCCTGCTCTCTGATGGGTATGATGTTAGACGACTTGGTGAGTCGGTCGACAATCACCCAGATGGAGTCGTGACCTCTGGAAGTGCGTGGAAGTCCAGTCACGAAGTCCATAGATATCCCGTCCCACATCCACTCCGGGACCACCAAGGGCAATACCAAGCCTACTGGAACCTGGTGCTCATCCTTCACCTGCTGGTAGGTGAGGCATCGAGAAACAAACTCTGCCGCAACCTTCTTCATGCCCGGCCACCAGTGTTGTCGTCTGAGATCCTGGAACATCTTCGCCACTCCAAGATGTACTGACAAAGGAGAAGTGTAAAACTCTCTTATAACCTCCTCCCGTAAAGAAACTGTTACCAAGCTACGTCCTCTGAAAAGGACGTCGTGATCTACTCCAAAGGAGAAACCATCAGGTGCCTATCCTGATGATATCTGTGCATGTCGCGTCTCATAGTCAGTGTCCCCACGCTGTGCCTCTCTAACCCGCTGCAGTAGTGGAGGAGTGACTGTGAGAGACTGGAGGAAGGCTACACCATCTCTATCCACGAAGGATATCTTCGGAGAGGTTAGCTGCTCTGTCACCTCCTCATGTAGCTGAATGCTCGTCCTCCTGCTTAGGGCATCAGCTACCACGTTCCCCTTCCCAGGAGTATAGACTATCTCAATGTCATAGTCCTGGAGGAACTCGAGCCATTGCCGCTTTCTCAGATTCAGATCCTTCTGAGAGAAGATGTATCTAAGACTCTGATGGTCAGAAAAGACTTTAAAGCGCTCGCCCATCAGGTAGTGTCGCCATGTCTTCAGAGCGAAGACCACTACTGCTAACTCTAGGTCATGGGTAGCGTAGTTCTGCTCCTGCGGCCTCAAATGACGTGATCCACAGGAGATCATGGCCCACTCTTGCATTAGGACACATCCATGTCCGGTCCCTGATGCATCACAGAAGACTACGTACCCAACTCCTTCCTCGGGAAACCTCAAGATAGGTGCACTGGCCAATCTCTGTGTCAACTCCTGGAAGCTCTGCTGACATCTGTCTGACCATACAAAGGGTTTTCTTCTTTTTCAAAGCTGAGAGTGGTGCCGTAACTCTGGAGAAGTCTGAAACAAATCTCCGGTAGTATCTAGTTAGTCCCAAGAAACTCCGCACCTCCGTCACGTTCCTGGGTGGATCCCAAGCTAGCACTGCCTCAATCTGCGCAGGATCCACTGCAACTCCCGCCTCAGAGATGACGTGTCCCAAGAAGTGGACCTCGCGTATCCAGAACAGACACTTCGAGAGCTTACCATAATGCTTATACTCTCGGAGTGTGTCTAGTACAACCCGCAAGTGGTAGGCGTGCTCTTCCTCAGTCATCGAGTAAATCAAAATGTCGTTGATGAAGGCCATGACAACTCAATCGAGGTATTGCTGATGATCCTGTTCATGAGGGCCATGAACACCGCTGTAGCATTGGTCACACTGAAGGGAATAATCAAGAACTCATAGTGGCCATACCGACACCTGAAGGTCGTCTTCTGCACACTCTCATCTCTAACCCTGAGCTTATGATAGCCTGACCTGAGGTCTATATTTGAGAACCATCGTGCTCCCTTGAGCTCATAGAAGAGGTCATCAATCCTCGGTAGCGGATACTTGTTCCTCACTGTCACCTGGTTCAGGTGACGATAGTCCACACAATGTGGCAAGCTCTCGTCCACCTTCTTGGTGAACAAAATTGGGGAAGCCCATGGTGAAACATTGGGCCAGATGAACCTCTTTCCCTGCAAGTCCTCCAACTGTACCCACAGCTCTCGAAGCTCGTCGGGGGCCATCTGATATGCTGGAGTCTATATCGGGGCTATCTCGGGGTACATGTCAATATAAAAGTCTACCTCTCTGCGTGGAGGTAGCCCTAGAATGTCGTCGGAAAAAACGTCCGCATACTGATCCACCACTGCAAGAAAACCAAGACTCTGCATGTCAACAGCTCCTAGGACAAGGCTAGCCAACTAATGAGTGATGGGTTGTCCTCTCCTCTGCGAGAGTCCATCCTGAGCTGCAATGGCTCCCTTCTCGCCGGTGAAGATGAACCTGCTCCCGTCCGTGCGTACACATCACACCTTGCGCCTAATACAGTCAATATGTGCATGGAATGTAGACAACCAATCCATGCCCAAGATGACGTCGTAAGACCTCGACACCGCTACAAGAAGATCCCAGCCGAAGATCTCGCCTCCTAGAGTAAGCTCACACTACCAACACCAGTGCGTAATCGTCGAGTCTGCTCCCGTAGGAGTCTCTAGCCCTAAGGATCGAGCCAACAGCTCTATCGGAATCTCTGAGCTCCGAACAAGGGCAGCAGCTATGAATGAATGACCCACTCATGTGTCTATAAGTACTGTAGAAAGGGTGGAATAGACACAGATAGTACCTCGAATCATCTCGGGTGCAACGTGGTCGTAGGCCTCCACTGCCTAGAGCTGTGCCTGTATCTGCCCGCCAGCTCCCTATGGTCGGGGTGGACCTCCTAGTGGTGGTGGTGGTAGAGCCTCAAAGCGTTGCCCACCACCTGCTGCATGGCTAGCTCCTCTGCCTCGTCCTCCTGCTCCATGCGGACTGCCACAGTCGACCCTCTGCCTCTGCCTTGGTGGTCCCTCAACAGTCTGCTACTCCTCGACACTGTGGGTCGGCCAATCACGAGACATGTGGCCCTGCCCGCCGCATGAGTAGCACTTCCTATCTCTCGAAAGACTGGCTCCGCGCTGTGTGCCCTGCACTGCTGAGCCAGTGTCCTGTGGTCGTATGCCTGAGGATCTGGTCTGCCTGGACCCATGTGTCATCTGTCGACTGCCTGCTGCAGAAGACTCTGCTATGTGCCACCCTATGGTGGGTCTCAGCGCTGGTGTAGACTCAGCAAGAAATCTCTCGATCAAAAGGGCTCGCTCCAGTACTCATGTCTGAGTCGAAATGCTGAGGGAGATCAGCGATTCTCTGATCTCGTGTCTCAATCTCTTCTCAAAGGTCCGAGCCCAGAAGAATGGGTCTCGTACCATGTCTGTAGAGTAGTGTGAGAGATCGGTAAATCTCGCTGAGTACTGGGCGACTATCATGCTGCCCTACTGCAGCTGAAGAAGCTCCCGGATGCATACCGCACAGAGGGTGGCTGGGACGAACTCTGTGTGGAAGAGGCTCTCAAAGTCCGTCCAGAGAAGAGATGCCTCATCGTGCACCTGGAGCATCAAACTCCACCATCGTCCCGCTGTTGCGTGTAGTAGGCTCGCTGCGATGATTACCATGAGGTCTACTGGTGTCCTCACTAACCGAAAAACTCGTACCACTGCCTCCAGCCAGTCCTCGGCTGCCTGGGGGTCCATCTCCCTGCGGAACCTGGGCGGTCGCTGGCACTGGAACTCATGCAGTGCACTAGGGTGACGTGCATCGTCACCGGCTAGGGCTGGAAGCATTGGTGGCTCGGCAGGTAGAGCTACCGCCGGTGCCATTGCTGACAAAGGGCCCTGCACCGAGGCTTCGTCACTCGGTGGGCTGTCGTCACACTCAAATCTCGGAACCCTAGCTGGCTGCCGTCATGGGGCCATCCTGAAAAGGAAACAGGTGCACCACGGTCCGAACAGTATACCTGGTGAGCTGATACAAAGTAATCAGAATGAAAAATTGAAACACAAATGCAATCAATGTTTTCGTGCATTAAGTCGGAAATCAGAAGCCAGGGTCCTAGTGTACTGATACGTCGGTCGTCGTACCAACACTGGACTCCCTGGACTGATAACCACACCCAATACGCTAAACACTATTGCTTCTCATAGAAAAAGATCAGAGTCCCAAGTTCTGCGGTAGAACCGAACTCCTTTGATACCAATTTGTCACAACCCGTCCTCGGGGCCCGTTCCGTGACTACCCCATGCCCGCCATCCATAGGCCAGGGGCTGGCGACTAGCTCCAAGGCGCAAATTCCCGATAGAAAAAAGGAAGGCATTGCCTTTGTAAGTAAAAACACACCACAGAGTAAGAAAGCAGTAGAAATATACACTATGTAAAAACAGAGTACAACAGTATGTGCGGAATGTAAGTGGGCCAGTATACAAACCCAAACTGAAAGTAAAGTACAACTGGAAAGGGAAAAACAACAACTGAAAAGTAAACCCGCAACGTCCAGCTATCTACTGGAAATCCCACCTAAAGGGTGGGTACAGATAGCCTCCACTGCTCCTCGGATCCAGCCGACCTCTCCGAGTACGACCCATCCAGTGGTCCACCTCCAGGTACCGTCCTGCTCCGCAAGCCTCAACCACGATCAGAGTTGTCCGTCGTCTGCAACCAACACAATGTAGTACGGGCATAGCTCGTGCAGGGGTGAGTATAAGCTACTCAGTAGGGACCACGAGACCCCCGATGGTCTCCCAAAATCCACAAAGGATAATCCAAAAAGGAAATATACAATCACAAAATAACATCTGGCACTTCTTAGGTATATGCCCATATATATATCTAAGTCACAAATTCTTGTTCGGCTCCAACATCCGAGCCCATGTACAACCCAGTCGACACAGGAATGAAAAACGTAAATCCACATAGGATAGCCCATCAAAATCCACAAAAGAGAGAAAAAAAGTATTATGATCACACAGGTATACTTTTTCATATGATGATAGAGATGATCATATATATCCACATATTCATCTAAGCCGTCGGACCCATAAAGGATCGATAGGTACTAACCCCCGCAATGACCCACAAAGGATCTGGCCGACAAAGGATTGATAGTTAACTAACCCCCGCAATGACCCACATATGATCAGACCCACACAGGATCTGTAGGCGCTGGCTCACACAGAACCGCTAAGTGCTGACCCACACAGGATCGGACCCACACAGGATCGGTAGCACTGATCCACATAGGATCGCTGAGTGCTGTAGTCGTCGCCATCAGATCCACTAAGGATTTAGTATAGTTGTCGTCGTCACAGTAGCAAACAATGCCAGCTCTAGGGTTCCCGCACACAGCAAGCTCGCTTGGGAGGGTCCGCTCCACGAGCCGAGAGGCTGATACATCAACTGACACATAGCCCAGAGTTTATGTTTCCAAAAGTTCCGTATCGTCAACAAGAAATCAACGTCGCAGACGTCGCGTCGATCGGACGCCCGGTCTGAGAGTTATTGGCTTTTTCGTCTCAGGGGCACGGTTGGTTTTTAAGGCAAAACCAACCCGACCATACTCCACCTGCGTCCAAACCTCGTGCGAAGTATGCCAAAAGATCCGTCTCACTTATACGAATCCAACAAAGTCTATGGCACGTCAATCAGACTTCCGAAGATTAAGATATGAGCGTTTCCGCTCCGAGGGGCCGGTTGGTTTTGTGTACGAACTAACCCGGGCAAACACAATGTATTCTGAAACCTTGAGTGCGATAAACCGAAATGACCGTATCGATCCAAGGATCGAATCGCCGGTGACGGCACATAGTTCGGAGGCCCGTAGATCATGTTATGAACAAAAGAACAAAGAAGGTCCGAAAACGGGGGTTTAGGGCCCGGACCGACCCGGCCCGAGACCCCCCTGTAGGCCCGGCCCGGCCGGCGACCCGGCGCGCTGGCGCGCGAGGCCAGCTTGCTCGGCCAAACGGCCGAGCCATTCCAGCTCACGGGGGGGGGGGGGGGGGGGGGCGCTCCCCCCCCCCCCCCGGTTTCCCTGTAACCGCGGCCCCATCAATGGGGTCGCTCGCTTGGCCGACCGAGGGATTTGAATCCCCCGGTTTTTCTTTGTCCGGCCAGCCCACAGCGGCTGGCCGGTTCTTCCAACAAGGACCGGCGACGGCCGATCCCTCTTCCTTCGCCGACACCGGTGGCCCAGAACCGGCCGCCGGTCACCCTGCTCCGCCGAGGCCGGGAATCGGCCGCGGCCTGGTTCGTCCGGCACGGTGTGATGGCACCGCGCCCCTCCGTCGCGGCCCCGCTCCAGCCGTGGTATCTTCGGTTCTCTTCGACGTGGCGCGACAGCGTCACGTCCTTGTTCAACATCACGGTGCAGCGCGACGGCTCCGCGCATTACTTGCCATACGATTCCCACATGGTGCTACAACCCCACGCCATTCCATTCTAACCATATTAGAAACAATATCAATAATGGAGGAGGGTCGGCCGTGTTTATGCGGTCTGGCCCCCTCTCATTAATCGATAGCAACTGGTCGTAAATTCCCGAAGGACGACAAAGTAGAATTCACGAATGAAAATAAATAAATAAACCCCTACCTCGTGTGAGCTTGAATGAAGGTTCGTTGAACGAGGATTTGTCATGGAAAACGACGTCGTGAGGTGATGCTCCGAAAGATGATGGAGAACACCAGGGGAGGAAGTGGCGTCTCCTTTTCTTTGAAATGGGAAGAAGATTTAAAGTGAGTGCCTCGTCGATCTTCGGAAAAAGCGGTCACACATCGGCTGCAGAGAGGGGAAGAGACGACACGTCTATCTCTTCTTACGGTGACAACGTTCTTCGTCGAAGTCTTGGTGTTATTCGTCATGTCTTGGTGTTCTTCATGATGAAGATGAAACACCTAAGAGCTCTCTCCTCAATTGTCCACACAAAACATCCAACAAAAATAAAATAAGGCTCACCCTTATTTTATTAACTCATGCCACAATTCAAAAATTCAAAATTTAAATTAATTAATTGAATTGTTATGTTGGCATACTTAATGAGAGGAGAGGAAAAGTCAAAAGAGTTACACAACTTAGGTGGGGGGTTAAGTGGAGTTAGGGAGTTAAGGAAATTGAAAAGGTGGGGGCTCGTGTGGGCACCACCTCACCTTTAATCCACCCAAGAGAAACTAACAAATAATGGGTCCCACCCTAACTCCAACACTTAGGTTCTAACTCATGGAGAAGAGAAATAAAATTCTTAACGAAAATTTTATTTCACTAACACTTAATCCACAAATTTAAACAACTCATAACGAGCAAACGCAACTCCAGAAAAGGCGTTCCTAAGCAATTACCGGTGCTACGGTTCCATCAATGCCCTCAGAATTCGATTCATAGCAACGGTTCAAAAGATAGGAATTCACGCTCGTTCGTTCACTGAACTTACCTGAGCTAAACTTTGGATAGAAATTCCGAGCACACCGGGCCTCCGAATCAAGTGCCGTTAGAAACTGCGTTCTTGTAAAATCCCAAAGAAAATTATAAAAAAAATTCCTTGATTTTTATGGGTCTTTACATTATATGATCAAGAACTGGTTTATATAAAATGATCATAAATGAGGCTTCTAAAAAATAGAATGTCATAAAACAATAAAATAATGACATAGTTTTTAATAAATAAGATCATTATTTTCATTAAAATATTATTCTCCTAAAATTTATATCATAATAATTGAAGATCACATTATGATTTAAAAAATTTGGTTTCTTAAGGATATCCATAAAATGGAATTTAAATAATGAAAAATAATGTTTTTTCCTTAATAAGAATTTTAACTCATCCCAAATATGGTAAATATTTATTATAAAACACAAAATTTTTAATTTATTTAATGAAAAATATATTTATTTAATTTTTCACAATAAATTACTTTTAAAAAATAGATTATATTGAAATTGTTAAAAAATATAAAATATGGGATAATATAAAATAATTTTATTTATTTTTGAGAAATTCATAAAAACTAATATAAAATATTTTAAAAAATGTATCTATTTTTATTTTTGTTAAAACATTCTAAAAAGAGTTCTTGAGGATTTATTATTGTTTAAATAAAATGAAATGTTTGATAATTTTTTTGTTAATTTACTTATAAAAAAATTTAAATTATGATATTATTATATGAGTTTTCTTAAATATTAAATATTTTAATTTTGAAATTTTTCTTTTAAAATACCAAGTAAATTTTTAATATGTAATTATTTATATTAAGATAAGTATGATGTTTTCATTATTTTTTATTAATGGAATTTTCTTAATTTAATTTATTAATTAGAATGATTTTATATTATTTCATCTATGAAATTTCCATAAATTTTTGTCTCCTGTCAAAATTTATGAAATGTTTGCTTATATTATTTACTAGACAAGATTATTTTAATTGATTATACAATAATATTATCAATGTATGTCTTATTTTATTTAATTATTTCAATTTCATATTAAAATTTATGTACCATTCATATAAGGATTTATAATATTAGAACAATGTAAGATATAATGGGGGATTTGATATATATTATGATCTTTTATATATTGATAGTGATAACAAAGGTCGAATTTCTCAATACCATGGCCACATATGCTTTGTTTAGAAATCTATGGGTTGACTACCTATTTCGTAGTTCTTGATCTTTGTGGAATTTTTAATTCCATTATATTTTAAATGTTTTCCCCATTGTTTTCTGTATTCCCAGTATGTGAAATTCATTGAATTTATTGTTAATATAGTTAAATTAAATGTCCTTATAAGTAAACAAAAAAATGAGTTTTAAAAATTGATTTACATTAGTATGTTGTTTATACATTATTTTTATTAAATTCTTAGGATATAAAAAATAGTCATAATTAGAAGGAATGAAAAAGGTATTATATGATATAATATTTGGAGGTTACTATATCAACTTAAAATATTAATTGTTGGATTAAAAAAAAAATTAATGATATAAATCATCCAAATGGGTAGGTTCTCTGAAATAATTGTTACCAAGAATTATCTAGTGTATGGAAACTATATTTTGAGTGATAAAAATAAAATTATGTTCTTGTATAAACATTATGATATAGTAATCATTCATCTACAAAACCCTACAATTTAGAATTTCAACAAAATATATTTTTTAAGTAAATACGAGGTATCTAGCGAAGTAATAATCCAGTAAACAATCCAAGAATCATATATGATATGATTGACAGTATGTTCTATGTAAATATTAGTGTGATGAGGTAAATTCAAATTTTACCAAAATTATATTTAGAAATGATTCATTTATCAGTAATGTTTATTATATAAAAACGACTATTCATTCTATTTGTATTTTGTATAATAAAACTCCTTATTAATTTATTGTAAACTATGTTACACATTAGATAAAACATATCATATTGATAAAATGTTTCCATTATCATTATGAAATTAGTTGATATCAATTATTGAAAAGGTTTATCGTAATCAATGAAATAATTTACATTGATACAAAGGATTAATAATAATTTAAGATAAAGGAAAATATTATTTCATAGAGAATCGTGTTTACTAAAAAAATTATTAGTAATTTTAAAAAAAAGGACATATAAGATTATAGGAATAATAATATATATTAAACTAATGTAACAAATTTTTTAGATGTATGATTACTAATGAAATATAAATCCACAGTCATTTACTCGATATGATTTTGTTTGTAGTTTATATAGAGGGGTTGGTATACCCATTGAATATAATTGTTTATATATATATATATGTCACTAAAAAATCATTACCATATGATTATTTATAATTAATTTGGAAATATAATATGACATGATTATTTGTATTTACTGAATATCCATAAAGTGTTTTAGGTAGATAATTTAAAGAGTATAGATCTTATTCTGATCCTCTGGTTTCCAGATTTGGGGTGTTAGAGTTTCATTGTATGTACATCAGTGGAGAATTTTATGAAATTATAGTAAAATACTAGTGTTTCAACATCATTATTGTAGTTGTGGAATCAGATTATTTGATTTTGGTGTGTAGCCTAAGATGTTAGATTTATGTGGTCATGTGTGTAAGAAGTTGTTTTTCAATGGTTATAATAACACCCCTATAGTGGTTGTTTGTAGATTAATTTATTTGGTGTGATGGGGGGGGGAGATTTATAAAATAATTTCTATGAGATTAGGAATTATTTAATTATAATACTCATTAATCTATTAAATTCCTTTATATTACATATTGAAATGGTTTTGACCACCCGAGTTTTGTGGAAATTGCTTCATAATGTTTAGATCATGATTGAATTTTAATGTGACCATGATTTTCAAATAATATTATTTTGTTTTCTATATTTTTTATGTTTTATTTAGAAATAAAATTTACACTAATTCATATAATATTTCATTTACACTATCTTATTGTTTGTAGTCATATTAGGGGTCTTAGGGATCTATGACCAACGCATAAGACATTTCATTGTTCCAAAATTATTGTTTCTATCAAAAGTGATCTTTCTTATCATTAAATATCGTTTATCTATTATTTAATATTATTTAAGGATATTTAAGTGGATTTATTAATGGTATTCATGGGTATTGATCAAGGTTCAATGGTGGTATTTTGTTTTGAGTCACTAGAGATTTGAGTGTTGTTTTTTAATATCCGATGATTCCCGAAACATCAATTGAGGTATAAAATTCAACAAATAAGTTTTTATAAATTATAATAATAATTTATTTTTTATTATTGGGAAAAGAGGTTTAATTTTTCTATATATGGTATGGATACAGATAAAAAATTGTAATTGAAATTTTCTTTCACAAGTTCCTTATAGTATTTTTATATAATATTTCATATATACATTGATAAATTTGTAATATAATTCTATAATTCATAATGATTTCATTAACACCATAAAAATTAAATACTATCTTAAAAATGATAAAGTAGAAAAACAATATTTTTATATTTGAAATGAAATACTAATGTTCCATATTTCTATAACTATAAAAAATGATTGTATAATGATAGTTTGTATTTTATGATGTTTTTCATAATTGTATTTGTATTTCATTGATGATTATAACTATATGGATTATATTTCTGGTTATTAACTTATTGTTATTATAATGGATATTTTGTGATTTATGAGTTATTGATTTATTGTGGTTGTGTTAGTGGGTTAATGTGGAAATTAATGAGTATGATTGGATTTTATTGGTTAGTGATTGGATTTATATTGATGTGGTTGTGGTTTTTGTAATGGTGGTTATAATGTTTTGGTGGATTGATTAGTTTATTATAATTTTTTTTATAAGTATATTTTTTTCAGGGATCCCACTTTATATAATAATAATTGTTAAATTTTTAAAATGTATTTGAGGGATTTATAATTTCATTTGGGTGAAAAAATTATAATTATGTGTATGAATAATATAGGTAACATAAATTCATTGTGGTGTAATGATGATGTTTCTAGTGGAGGATGTGTTATAAATTAAATAAAAATATATAATATTTATTGCTTATAAATAATTATAAGGGATAAAATTATATCTGACTTAATTAATGTCATTTTATTAGTATTGTTTAATGAAATTAATAAAGAATGTGGAATTGAAAGTGTTAGTATTTGACCGATAAAATATAATGTGTTATAAAATTGATTATTGTAAAGATGAATATGATATACGTAACATAATGAAGTTGTTTTTTGTATCTGTATTTATTGGTATAATTGGTTGTGTGGTGGTTATCCATGGAAGGGATATTGATGTGTGGTCATTTTAGTAGAAGGTTATAGTTAAATTATTATTTACATGAATATTTAGTTGGGTTTTTTTGATTTCATATATTAATTATGTTTGTTTCTTTATTTAATTCATAAAACTACCCATGTTATGAAATATGATTAATGAACATATGAGGCTTCATGTTTTTTGTGTTTTCGACAAATACATTGGATTTGGTGGATATGAATGGATTATAAAACCCTGTTCACTATTCTATGATTTTGACATAGAAAGGTACCTGAAAATATATGATTTATATTATATTAATGTCTTAGTATATATATAAATTCTATAATGGATAATGTTTATGACCTGTATACTTATATAATGGTTGTATGGAATAATATATAAATTTAAATATATAAATGTATATTCTCTATAAAGGATCATGGTACTGAAATGTGGGTGCATAGGGGGGCCGTACATGGAAGGAGAATGGAAAAAGTTTGATGCCTATTGTGGACATAAATATTACAATTTTATAGATATGGTATCATGTAGAAACACATTTATGTATATGTATATATTTATGTATGATTATATTTCTATGAGGTTGTGTGGACATGAAAGGGATGGTTTCATCATTTCAATTTTTATTAGTGTTTAATGTGAATAGTTTAACAGTGATGGTAAAGTGGGATCACTTCTTATATATTTCTTTTGAAATTATATCACCTTTAATAAATGTTATATTCACCAAGATATCATTTATTTATAGATAATGTTACAGTTTTTTCATTTTCAGCAAAATAATTTAGTATTTTTCATCCATAAATACAAAAGGAGTTTTTTGGAGGATCCCATATAGAATTAATTTAGGATCAAATAAATATTTATATATATATTTATATCATGTTTTCATGTTTATATGACATAATAGATGAATGAGATGGGAATTAATTTCCTATACAGGTTCTTAGGGTTATTTTGTATTCATTGAGTTTGTTATAGTGGGTTTATTTAATTGTAACACCATACGATGATTTTATATTTTATATAACATGATATTTTTTCTGATGTATCTTCTTTATGTTAGTATTATTTAGTTTAACTATGGTATTTTATTATTCTATGTATTCATGAGGTTAATTTCAAGAATATATATGTTTTCATTCCATCAGTTCATGTAATCAAACTAAAAATTGTAATATGAGGGATTCAGGAGATAAAAATGTATTCACTTCTAGCATGGGAATTAATCTTGTGGAAGTTGTTAATGAAATTTTTAAATCAAATTCAGTATTTAAAAGATAATATATTGTAACAATTTAGAAACCTGTAAGGATTTCATGGGTATCATTGGTAAATAATATTCATTTACTTTATTATAGGTTTTTTACACTATAGACTGACAAATTCTATAACTATTATGTGCACTTTGTGTTCAAATTATTTTTTATCAAGAAAACTAAATATTTTACGAGATAAGATGACTCTTTTCGGTTAGAGATCAAGATATGGTTTAAGAATCATTAATAAATTTCCATGTATTAAATTTTTTGGAGATAAAGATAACTAGAAATGTAGGAAATTGAAATATAATTATCTATTCTATATTCATGAACATTTGAGTTCTTTTTTTCTACTAAAATATGACTCAAATTTGGAATCTGTATGATATTAAACCTAATGATGTACAATAATGACTGGGCGAGATCCAATGGAAACCATAATATGTTAAAAATAATCAAAGTGTTCTACGCTAGTACCACCACACATATATTAGCATATATGTACTATAACTAATAAAACATAAGAATTCATAATAGGACATAGAATGTGAAACTTTATAATAGAAATGTAATAGAATAAAAAAATATAACTAAAAAAATTATAAATTTAAATAAACAAAAACAATTATAAAAATGCAAGGAAAACATTTTTGAACACAATTCCAAATGGTTAATCTTGATTGATAATCAAAACACAATTCACTACTACATGGTTATAGAATCATATAAATTGAAAAATTATCCCCTCAATTCAAATATTACATAAATGATCACCATATAAGTAACTCCCATGACCAGGTATCCCAATGTGGCACCAAGTATCAACTATATATAAATAGATCCATCTTCATAAAATCCATGAAAATATCATAGTTTTTCATAATTTATTAAAAAAATATGTGTGAATAATTTTAGTGAAGGGTTGAGTAATAAAAATCATATAAGTAATCACCAAAAATTTAAATTATAGATGAAAAATCATATTCTCTAAAAATATAGAATAATTATGGGATAAACAGAAACTACGAAAACCGAGTGATATTTACCAAAAAGAGAGAGACCAAGACATAGGTATGTGTCGTCACATTATAGCCTAGGTTTATGAATAAAAATAACTTATAATTATAGATGGGTCTTATAATAGTATAAGGCCCTAAGAGATAGATATCAGTGACCCAGTTGAATGATGAACCGGGATTATACACATATGAAATAAGCAATGTTCTCCAATCATTGTTTTCTATCTCCAAAATGTTCACATTTCAATAGAACCCTAGAATATCATAGAAAACATGGCATTCAAATGATCTAGTGCATCGTCACTCTTAAGCCACCACTGTAGAATCTCATTGTGGATCAAATTATTGTAAAACATTATTTTGAGTTGGGGAATATAATCTCATATGAATGATCCATTTAAATGAATTAGAATGAATAATCATTACCACTAACCACATAATTTAACCCAACAATAAAGTGGAACTCATGTATCACATGATAATATTTTTCAATAGAGAAGTTTTTGACCTATATGAACCACAAAGACATCATCATTTGGTTTGTTCAATATCCAATTGGTATCCTAATGTATAACTAGAAGAATTTTGGTCCCTCACAATATGGTTTTACTATGTCAAAAATGTATATGGAGGGCTCATCCATGGAGATAATTGCATTACCAATGGGTTTACCAAATCTATGTCTTCTAAAACATTATAGCATGACCCAACATTCCTCTATATAATGATTAGAATCTACAACTTTCCAAATTTATTTTAAAAAAATCCAGGCTAATGATAATTTTATAACCATCATGTACTGTGTAGAAAATCTGCTAGAATATAATAATTATGTATCTATTTCTAAAAATTCATTTAGTATTTATAGAATGTTTCAATTTTGTATATGTTAATAGAATATACATTGATGTACAATTTTTTTACCATTTTTTGGTGTGTACTTCTATCGGCTTATCCATGTGGGCTTAACATATATGATGTGTGTAAATCGGTTCATAGTGTGCATAGCCTATGGACTACTTAAGTTTATGGGAGAACATGCCATGGTCAGACTATACATAATATACACATTAAGTAATCGTGTCACTAATACACAATTATTCTAGTTCACCCCACAATGGGTAAGGTCTATGCATTAAACTATAGTATATTTAGGTACATACTGAGTAACACTGTAAATAACCCAACCACATAAGCCATGTGTTAGTGGTAACTTTATTACATTCTAATGTGATATGATGAATGACATCCTGATATAATGAATAGTTTAGTTGTCTTGTTAACTATATAAATTCATTAAATTAAAATTATATTTCAAACACAAAACACACAATGTATTTTCTTAGAGGAAAAAATTATCCCCTTAAAATAACACTACATAATCAACAACAAAACAATTTATGTTATCCTAAGTAAAAATAAATCATAAGAAACAGCTGATCCCAAATGATTAGTAATGATAAGCGTACAATGGAAAATATGAGTAAATAAGTTATAAGAAATATGGGATTGTAAATAACTAAAACAATTCACATATAATGAATATCATGATCATAATATGATAGTAATGGATGTGAGAAAAAAAATTCATATCAATAATCGCATGAATATGAATTTTAATCATAAATATTCTAAATAATCTAATAATCACATTGAATATCAATAACTAAATTCATTATGTTAGAATTCAAAATGACGAACATTTGAAACATATTATCAAGGATTTTTACCATGAACGAAACATTGATAAAGCATCATTCGAGGAATCTAACTTTGTCATGGCATCATACCACTAATCATAAAAATGGGTGAGCCCTTGTCCAAAACCTAGTTTAGATAGACTCCGGAGACCTATTAATGCATTGAGGGGATATAGATAGTCCCACTAATCACATACATAGTCTAATTTATTTCTCATTTTGAAGGATTGAAACATAAACAATATCAATATACGTATTAAAAACTATAAATTGAATTGTGAACACTCTAAAACTAAACCAATAATTATACCAAAATAACATATCCACATTTAAAATAATCATAATACAATAAAATAAAATATGGTATATGAAATAATTAGAGAAAAAAATCAATTATTCATTATATTTGAATAAATGTTATTTAAATTGATGAAAACACTATAATAAAATCATTGATTTTTTTTAGTGAAATGCCTCCTTTTATATTCAAATCATTCATTTAAATGATTATGTAATTTTAAATTAAATAATTTATTTTGAAAATAATTTTGTAAACATGTATTGTAATCTTTAGGAAATCAATTCATCATAATAGTGGAAAAATAAACTCTTTCTGCATAAGATAAAAAACATTCATTCCATGTTTTTTTAAATGTCATACGGTACATTATTTGGAAATCGATACAAAGATTTCATTCAATACATTTTATAAAAATTAGATCATGGGTAAAAGAAACTATATCCATTTATATAGTAATATGTAAAACCATTATAATAATTTTTTTACATTTTTTTATTGAAATAAAATTCTTCCTAGTAGAGACATAAACTTCAAAAATCCTTAATAATAATGAAAATGTGAAATAACCTATACCATTGGCTAGATTTTTTTATATGTTCCATTACATCAGGTATAATGGTGTTAATCTATTTATTAATTTATATCACAACCATATTCATATTTATGATTTCATATATTATCCTCTTGTAATTTTTTATCACCGATTTTTTAATAATATTTCACTATTACCATTTTTTCATGTGTTAACTACTTCACTTTCCTATGCTTATTTTGTCAGTAAGAATCAATTTTTATTAATAAGATATTCTTCCATGTTCTCCGGAATGATTTCATGGTAATTTTTATGATATTTATTCCTTATACACATTTTTATTGTCATTATTTAATGGTGAACATATAAAATGATTTGAATCGCGTTGTGGAGATTGTAGGTCGTACGTACAAAAGATCTATAGTATCATTTATTTATTGTGAATCAGAATGGAATTGGACGGTAGAATAATTTTTTTAGAATAAATTTCATATAATATATATATATATACACATACATGTATATGTATATATATATTTCATCATTATAACTATCTATGTAAAGTGGTGATAGAAATATATTACACCACGACTTGGAACAATAAGTCATACATACGAACTCATGATGCAATCATTATTCGTTGGATGGATAAAAAGTGAAATATGGTTGTACCATAGTAAGAATAAAATCTATTCATATATATATATATATTTATTTGTTACTTTACCATTGAAACAACACATAAAGAGTAATTAGAATAAGAAATGAACGTGGCCGAGTTTGTAAAAACGACCAAATATTCTTCAAAATAGTTTCTTTAGATATATTATTAAGGGATATAGGGTTAGAAACGTTGGAAGACCATGATTTCCATATCATGGATACATTTTTTTAGTAAGGTAAATTGGTAGGTTTGGGATGATATAATAGGCTCAAAGTTTTTTGAATAACTGAATGAGGAGGTTCCATTTTATAATTTAGGTGAGAGGCACTTTTAGAAACTCCGAATACATTAAATTAATATAAATTAAATTCTAGTTAAATATTTAATCAATGTGAATAATTTGTAAGATAATATGACTCACAATTTGAATCATCTCAGTCAATAATTTTTAGATAGGTTTATTCTACATTCATACCATTATAATTTATCCTTATCCCTTATTTATTCCATTTAACTCTAATCGTGACAACACATGATTTTACTCAACAAGGGTTAATATATTTTCTATAAAATTGAAAAAGAACCATAAATGATTCCATGATTAAATGTTAAACCTTATCAAATTATTTTTGATGAATATTATATTCTTATTAATTTTATATCATTTTATAAAATGTTACCTATATTAATATATCATCAATGGAAAATTTGATATTATTCATTGCATGAATTTTAAAAAATATAACAAAAAATCAATATATTTGAAAAGAATTTAAAAATAATAATAATATAACAATGTTATCAATAAAATAATTTTTACCATTATTTATCTCAAACTAAATTTATTTTAATATTTTCAATAACATTTATTTGATAATTATATTAATAAAATAGTTATTGGATACTAGTTTTTTAATATATGAAGGTAATTATTTAAGTTTATGAATTAAAAATAAATAACCATGACAAATATAAAAAAATTATATTTCAAATGAAAATATATAGTCAGTGATATATTCTGAATAACTATATATTAAAAATGTGATACCAATTAAAAAAAATATGAAAATTTAGATTTTTCTAAAATTAAATACTATAAAATAATTAATGGCTTCCAATTGGCTTATATATTTTATAAAAAATACTCATTGATAAACTTTTTTAACACTCATCCATGTTATAAAATTATGATATTTGATGGGACAATTTTTATAATACATATAATATTATTTTCAATATTATTTTTCTAATTTACTTATAACAGTGGTAATAGACACTAATAAATTAACTATTCCTATTGTCCATACATAATATATGACGATTTATTAAATTTGTACATTCTTATTCCAGATATGGAATATATATATCAAAATTAAATTAACTGAATAGGTTTAAATTAATTTAATATTAATACCATAGATGCGGTGAGAAAATATGTTTTTAAAAATAAAATGTTCAAATGATTGAATTTTTTTTCAACCCAAATTCAATTTGAAAATGATTTCAAGGACCTTAATTAGATTAGATGATAAAAAATTGATCTAATTATATTTTAGAACCAATAAATAATATAATTTAAATATATATATATTTTTTATATATGTAAAATCATTTTTCAATTAACATATATTATGTTTCAATATTCATAAATTCATTAAAATTATCATAAATGTACAAAAATGTGAACCAAAATTTAATTTTAATATTATAATCTCACACCCATTTTTCCATGTCTTGGTTTTGATCTCAGTTGTTTGAGATTAATAGACTTTTCTTGGGTTTTGGGTGAGATTAATGTTGAGTTTTGATCTTACAAACAATTTCAATCTCTCTTGCATGGGTTCCCCACATCTTGTTTGGATGTTTTGGGGAAATGGGTGGTTATTTCAAGATTTGGGACAACCGTGAGAATATATCATGATTTAAAAACCAATATTTTATCATTTATGAATACTACATGTTTACAAACATTTCACTCATTACACATCCATAATATACTCAATTGACATATTCAAACCACCATTTCCATTTGGACATCTTAGGAGCTCAAAATCATTGCATATTTTGTTCATTTATTCTGTCATTGGGCCAACATGTGAGCCCATTTCCAGATTTAAGGAAATTAGTTATTTCGTTCATATCTCATTCATTTCTACCCTGTTTTAGTCATTCTACTTCTCATTTGAGACCAAAAACCCTAAGAGAAATCCCATGTTACATTTTACCTCTATGGAAGTCATCTTTATTGTGGATTGGGGCGAGTTTCATTAAGATTTCTCAAAACATCCATATTTGTCATGGTAATTTTTTTCACTCATAAATCATCCATTTTATAGTATTTTCCCCTAAATTTTTTCCCCTAGTTATTATAGACTTATGTATCCCTTCCATCGAGTTTTTATCCACTACCTATCCACTATATGTGTGTATATAAGGGAAGACGAAGAGTTATCTTGTATCTGATGTATGATTCAATCTCCTATCTCATCCATATTCATCCTCCTTTCTTTCATTCATGGTTATTTTTTCTCTCCATGTTTTAGATGACCTGGGGTTCTATTTTGGAAATTGTTTATGGAGTTTATGTTTTTTTAGGTCAGTTTTTAATAGGTTTAGGGTTATTAAACCCGCAGTAGGTGATTTCTGTTGTGCATTTCCATTCTGACAAGTTTTCACAACTGGAAAAAAGACATATTCCCATGGATTATAACAATGGGAAGAAGACCAAAAACTGTGGCCATAGGCTATGGCCACTATTTTGGAAAACCATGGCTGTTATTGTCGTGGCAGTAGGTCCCAGCCTAATGCCACAGTTTTAACCGTGGCGGTAGCTGCATATGGCCTCGGTTTTGAAGACCCTGGTAATAGGTCTGAAAAACTACCACTATGGAAGTTGACCTATGGCCACGGTTTAAACCTTGGCTATAGTAATCTATTTCCATGGTTTGAACGATGTCTATAGCCTTGCTAAACCATTGAAATAGCCTAAATACAAAATGTCAGCTGCAGGTTTTGATCCCCGCAACTTTGCTCTACGAACCAGAGTACATACCACTGCACCGAGTGACATTACGGGTATATATTTATATATAATGTTATATATATTAATTTAAACAATATGAATATCCTCAAAACCATGGATGTAGGTCTTCCCAACAAAGCGCAAGAACCCTATTTCCACGTTTTTAAAAAACTGTGACAATAGGCCATTGAAAAAAGTGTCATATAGCCACGGTTCTAAACCCATGAGTATAGGCCATAGAACTGTGGATATAACCACAACATATATCCATGGTTCTGAAAAATTTGGAAATAGTCCATGATAACTATCCCATTGTCGTGGTTTTAAATTGATGGCAATACGCCATAAAAATCGTGGCTATAGCCACCTATAGCCACATGTTTTAAAATAGTAGCTATAGGTCTGTGGCAGTAGCCTCATTTTCTAGTTGTGTTTTGAGGTAAGTTTCCCACTGAAAATATCCATTTTATTTATGATTCATCTTTTTCATGGTATTTTTACCCTCTAAATACTCTTAGTATTGTTTTATAACCATCATAAAAATTATTTTTTAGTGAAAATTGGGGTTTATGCCATGTTTTGTGAAAAAGTAGTGTTGTTTTGTTATAGAAGTGAACACCATGTGTTTGTTTAAATGTTCGGTTATCTTTCACACCTAAATTGTGATTTTTAGAACCTGATTTAGTGTATTTCGAAAGCAGTTCAGTATATTGAATAATATTTTTTCATGAAATCTTTATTTTTATTCCTTTTCTATTGCTTAAAATTAATTGTGTTGTTACAGAGTGCATACCATTTGTTCGGTAAATTGACCGGTTGGATTTGTTGAGTTATGTGTGATTTAAAATTATTTTTTTCGATTTATAAATGCATGAGAATCATGATAAATTGTATTTTTGGTTCCATCTATGGCTGTAAAATGTGGCATAAATATTAAATTCAACAGGCTTTTTTGGTTTATAATATGGTTTGGCCCGAGAATCCGTAAAATGTTCCACTTGGCATCCTTATAAAAGTGTTTTTTATTGGTTGGGTAACTTTAATGATATAATGGATTTTTGAATTTGGTTATCTTATATTAATGGTGTGTATAAACCTCTTTATTAATAGTGGAATTTTGACCTTTGGAAAATGTTAGTTTTGAGAAATGCTTAAAAGTCGGCATGGAAACATTGTGAAAAATATTGAAATTGTTTATTATGAAAAACTCCCTTGGATGTTTCTCATGTAATGAATGTATGTATATAATGGATTTTATGTATTTTATATGGAATCCCTATGTTCCATTATGATATTTCCCCGGGTAGGAATCTTTTTGTTCTTTTTGATTAATAGCATGTGATCAGTCCTTAGAGTGACTCATGGTGATATATATTGTGAATTATAGTTATACATATGTTGCATTTAGATGCTTAGATGTCATCAGTCAGCTCATCCCCATTAGATACGTCAAATATGGGAACATGGAATATTGAGATAATATTATAAGAATAATTGTTGCACTGGTAGGATATGTTACTGACCATTGGCCTATAGCATGTGGATATATTGGATTTTTTGATAGGGGATCTTCCCTAAGCCTACCTAGGAATGGATGACTGAGCATATTTATCATTTTTACTTCATCTTGTCTGTTATATCAAAATGGATGACTTATCATGGATTTTTTTCTACTAGATTACTCTTGATATCATAGGTTCACCCAAATCTATTTGGCCTTCCCATGCTTGCAGTGATGAATATGATTCTTGTATGTACATTTATATTTCCCCCATTTTATGATATCTATCCTGCCTTCTTGTGTATTTTTTTCCCTGGAATGTTATAGGATAGTCTTGATAAGGATTATGAAAATGGTTTCAAAATGAACATGTTTTATCCTCTTTGTAAAAATATGAAAATGTACACATCACATTCACCTTGAAAATTATATTAGAAAACTATTTGAACGAATCTAGTATTAGAAATGAATATTTTAATGTGTTGTACTTTGTTTTTATTAATCAAATAGAAAAAACATAGATATATTCTAGTTCAAAAATTAAATTTTTGTTAATATTATTTTATAATATGTTCATTGGTAATAGGTTATCGGGCTAGCCTACAAAGTTTAAATTCTCATGCCTATAGTTATTTTATGTTTTTAGACCTTGTGTATGATTCAGTTTGAGTTCGACCCCCTTGAGTGATGTGTTATCATTGTGTGAGAGAGTTACCTGTGGAGTCACATGGAGATAGTTGGTCATCTGGTCTAGGTGGTCTAGTTTTGTCATTCATTTGTACTTTATGTTTTTTATACATTATGATCAGTTAAATTTTTATAAAATAATATTAGGCTTTCCATTTCCTTCTGTTGTTTGTTTTATTAGTCATATATGATAAAAAATCATTCTATTTTCTACTCTTCTGATGCCCGACACTAGTTTCTAGCCCGTGGGTATTTGGAACACCCATCATTCAATGCCACAAAACTGTTTGGGTGTCAGTTTCAATGTTGAACTAACCTGATTCATGAAAAAAGTGTATCCCAGGAGGTTGGCTATTAGAGGACATTTCTTTTTTAGATCTCCATTTATTTGCAGGATGTCATGGTACATGGGGTACGATTTTTGGAACATTAGGGGTATTTTTAGGTTGAGCATTGTGAACTCTTTCTCAGTCCTATCATCGAGTGTCCATGGGATGTCTAGTTTTATATGTTTATTTGGTTCTTATAAATTATTTTTTGATTAGGATATCAAAAGGGTAGTAGGAATAATGGCCTCTTTGAGCTCACAGGGGCTGGAAAACCCTGTGGATCTGGGGCATGGTCCTAATAAGGCTCTTTGTTTTGATGGTGTGTTTGACATATGTCTGCCAACCATTTTGTCATGTCACCCACCGACATTAGTTCCCTTTTACATATATCTTAAGATATTATTCAATTCAATTTTTTTTTGAAAATCCAGGTGTGATAATTGTGTAGGTGGGTTTTAAAAATTTAATAAGATAATTGTTTAGGGTTTTTGGGTTTTGTGGAAAAAAATATTCGGGATATTGTGGATATTATTTAATGTGATTGATCTCCCATAATCTAAACTTTTGGTTTCTTGAAATGAAATATTTTAAAGGCATCCATTAATTTATGGTGATTCCGAATCATTCTATTACAGAAGTTTTTTTGGGATGTTTAAAAGTGTTTGAATCTAATTAATTGGTTATGTAAATTGTTTTTGAGAGGTTGGTGTTTTTCTAAAAATGGTATTGGTTTCAATGTCCATCAGATCATGAAATGATTCTTTGCTGCATTTTGAAAAATGGGATTGGTTAATTTAGAGTAGCTTTGTTGTTTTGAATGGTGGTAAAAATTATAAGGGATAGTATTTTAAGTAAATGGTACTTTATAAGGTGTGGTTTTTTTTTGAAATCAGAAAATGGATTTTGACTTCGTCTTTAGTGTTCTTTTGGAAGGTACATGGTTTTTGGAAAGATATTGTTTTGTTTAAGCATTTGGGATTTTCATGGGTGCTGACATGCATGGTTTTATTGATATCTGGAAGGATGGCCTATATTTAATGGTGTTTAAGTGCTTGGAGTGGCATGGAAATGGGCATTTGAGTGATTCTGGATGAAACACCACTGGTGAATGTGGAAATCCAGTAATTTAGTGTGTTTTTCAAAAGTGTTATGAGCAAACATATTGTGATATTTGATTATAAAATGATGGTTATATGGTTAGTTTTTTTAGGAATTAATATATTTTTTAATTCAGAATGATTATCTATGATCTGTTATTCATTATCTTTTTTTCTTGAGATATGATATTTTTGGTGGCTCGGTTTTGGAGTATTGTTTAGTGGGTTTTTGAAGATGTGTTGGATTTTGTGATGTGGCAATGGATAGTTCTCCTTTGGAAATCATTCATATTGATCAACCTAATAATTCATTTCAAATGTTAAATCCACCACTTAGAATGATTCCTCGACCAAATTTTTTGAAATGAGAGCTGTTTGGAATTGATTTACTATTCTTCAAGGTCATGATAATTAATTTGGACATAGTAGTTGTGTTTGGTGATGTTGATGTGTTTAACCGTATTCCTTATCAAATATTCTCCTTGTTGTGAGTGAGAGAGAATTGTGTTACGTATCTATGAGTTCTTATTTAGATGAAGGTTTGTGTTCATATAGTGTGTTTTTGTTGTGTTTTGATCCTTACCACCTTACTACGGTGCATAAAATGCTTCAATCATTATGGCTCCATCCATAGGCTTCAAAGTGAATCTTTTCACGTAGTCAGAAAATTGCCAGAGGTGTGTAGATCTCTACTAGGATTTTCCACCACCATTGTGGTAAGGTAGTTTCTATGACTCTATTATGGTTTTTCATCAATGTGAGTTTCCTCTTTTCACAATGAGCTTGGTGAGCATACCTCTCACATAGTGACTATTGGTATGTCTTCATATATATGGGTGTTTGATCAATTTCCCTATGTGGATCACATATATAAATCGGGGAAGATATTGGTTTTGCATATTTGTGGGTAGTGAGTGTTGGGTATTTCCTTTGATTATTGTGATGTTTTACTTGACGAAAAATTAGGTCTCCTTTTCTCCCCTACTGAGTGGTGGGGGTATGGATCCGTAAAGAAATTATTGGCCCAATTCTTGTCTTCTCCATTCAGAAGAGGCGTGTGTAAAATTTCATGTTGTTTTCCTTTTAACATGCATTGGTAGGTTGTTGTGGAGGAGCTAGGGTGGTCATGTGTTGGAGCGACCTGTTCCTTGTTCATATTGAATTCTCATTTTTTTCATTGATCATTGGTTCTTAATGGTGGAGAGAACCACCCCAGGTCTCATAGGGTTTCCTCCTAATAATTTTTCATGTTCTAGTTAATTTTTAATGGTGGGAAGTCCATGGAGGAATCCCTTGGAAAAATTGGATTTTGGGAATTCTATTTTTATTGGGTGATCATTGGGTTCATAGTGATAACGCCAAACAATTTGTTTCTTAAATTGGTTGTGAAGGTAGTTACTCATTACTTCATTTGATTCTTGGTAAGTGGTTGGGAGTTGGAGTTTTGGGTGAGGTAAGAGGCTTATGTACCCTTAGTATTGGATGATATATCATTATATTCGGAGGCTGGAACATATTGATAAGAATTCATAGGTCTTGATCAATCACCTGAAATGTGTTGTGGCTTTCTGGGTGAATAAATCTTTAATTGTGGGAATAATTGTCACACATGTTTTTTTTGAGGTATTAATTTTGATCTGGTTCATTTGAAATACTGATCCTTTAATTGGATTTTGGTTGAGATAACTGTTTATTTTGGAAATGAAATATTGTTCTTATCATCCGACCATATGTGTCCAATAAATGTTTTGGATGTTTTTGAGAAAAGGGTTGCTACTTCAATATTTGGGAAAACCATGAACCCATTTCAAGATTTAAAAAACAAATTTGTTTCTTTTTAACTCCTTATATTTTATAAAATTATCACTCATTATTCTTAAAAATTGGATTAAAATGTCCTATTAAAACCACCAAATCTATTTGGACACCTTAGGATCTCATAATCATGGTGGATTTGGTTGATTTTTTTAGGAATTGGTCCAACTAGTGAGCCCATTTATAGATATAAGGAAATTATTAAATTTCATTCATATATCATGAATTATAAACCATTATTATTCATTCAACCTATAAATCAATCCACAAATCCTAGGTGTACCCCAATTATCCATTTTCCCACATTGAAGGTCATATTCCTTATAGATTAGGGTGAATTTCTTCAAAAGCTCCCAAATCATCTAGATTTGTAATGGTAATTTGATTCATTCATTTTTTTAAATTTTTCCTCAAATATCCCCCCTAGTTCATCCTAACCTATTGATCCATTACAATTAGTTTCAATTAATTTCCTTTTATTCTATGTGTGTGTGTGTGTATAAGGGAATGCAATGATTGTCCAGTTTCCCAGGTTAGATTCCTTCTCATTTCCCCTCCCTCTTCCTCCTCCTTCAATTATTTCATTTATATTTCTTATACAATGGTTATGAATGTCCTAGGTTCAGTTTTGGAATAATATTTCATGAGTATAGTGATGTTTTAGATCAGTTCATCATAGGATTAGGGTTTATAGACCCACAATGGGTGATTTCGGTTGTGCATTTACATTTCGACATGTTATTGAGGTAGGTTTCCCATTGTACATATCCTTTTTATTTAAAATTATAAAACTTTATAGTATTTTCACCCACTTAATATTATTAGTATTGTTTTATAAGCCTTAAATAAAATTATTTTTTGTGTAATATGGTTTTTATACCTTGTTTTGTGAAAAGTGTTGATGTTTAGTTATAAAAGATCACACCAAAAGTTTGTTTAATTGTAATGTTATCTTTCACACCTGGTTTTTGATTTTTAGAACCTGTTTTGGGGTATCTTGAACATTTTTCACTATCTTGAATAAAATTATGGCATGAAATTTGTATTTTTATTCATTTCTAGGTGCTTAAAATTAATTTTGTTGTTAAAGAGTTCAAGGCATGTGCTCCGTAAATATTCATGTTTGGGTTTTATGTGTTATGTGTGATTTAAAATGATTTTTTATTTATAAATTCATGAGATGAAATAATAATGGTATTTTTTGGGCCCTACTATGGATGTAAAATGTGTCTTTATTTTTATTAACAAAAGGGATTTGGGTTTATAAATTGCTTTGTCATGAGTTAATGGAAAATGGCCCATTTGACATCCTTTTAAAAATGGTTGGTTTTTGGATGTGTGACCTGAATGTTATAATGGATTTATTAATGTCTTTTTACTCCTTAAATGATGTTTATAAAAAACTTTATTAAATGATAAATTTTTACCTTTGGCTATTGTAGGTTTTTAGAAGCACATAAATTCCCGTTTGGAAATATTGTGAAAAATAATGAATTTTTTGTTATCAAAACCCCATGTGAATGTCTCTCATGCCATGGATGTATGTATATAATAGATGGGATATCCTTACCGAGTAATCCTTATGATTCATTATGATAGGTCCTCGGTTTTGAACCATTATTTTTCTTTTTATTTATGGCATGGGATCGGTCCTCGAGTGACATGGGGTGATATCTATTCAAAATTATTTATATATATATATATATTGTGATTGGATGCTTGGATGGAATCAGATGTCTCAACCCCATTAGATATTATATACATGGGAACCTATAATATTGAGAAACTTTTGTACAAATTATTTTTTCACTAGTATGTTATGGTAATAATGAGTGTTCAATAGTAGGTGGATATATAGTGTCTATTGTTATGGGAATTTCTATCGGCATGCCAGAGAAAGGATGATCGAGCATAATACAAGTTTTTACATTTTTTGACATGTAAAGGGGGATGAGGTCTCATTTATTGGTGTATTATGAATTATTCTTCATCTCCTAGGTTCACCCATGTCTATTTTGCATTCTGTTGCTTGCAGTGATGAATATTATGATCTTATGTACATTTGCATTTCAATTTTTGTTTGATTACTATCGTACCTTCTTGTGTATTTCTATCTTGGAATGTGGTCACCTTATTTTGATAAGTTTTATGAGAACGTGTTTCAAATGAGAGTGTATTATATTATTTTAATAAATGTAAAAATGTAAACATCACTTTTCCCTTGAAAATGCTAATGACACATTAGTTTAATGAATATATTTTTAGAATTGAATAAGGGAAATGGGTTATACCTTTTTTTGAGTAATCAAGTTAAAAAAATTACATTTATATATTTTATTTAAATCCTGAAATTGATGTTTCTTTTATTTTAATGGATGTGCATTGGTAATAGAATATTGGTCTAACATACTGAGTTTTAATATTCATGCATGTAGTTATTTTCTATTTTTCGCCCTTGTGAAGGTTTCAACATGAGTTTGATCACCTTGACTGAGGTGTTTTCATTGTGTTGGATAGTACCAGTGGGGTCACATGGAGTTAGTTGGTCATCTGGTCTGGTTGGTAAAGATATATCATTCAGTTGTACTTCATGTTTTGATGTATACAAAATGATCAATTATATTTTTATAAATGTGTAATGGGCATTCCTTTTCCTTCCACTGTTTGGTTTATTATTTATATTTGTGTGAAATAATTCCATATCCTACTCTAATGATTCCTAACAGAAGTTTTCAACCCCTAGTGATCTGGAACACCCATTGGTTCATGCCACATATCAATTCAGGTGCTCAGTTCAGGGTCGACCGGCGCAGGTTCGTGAAATATTGATTTGAAAATAATTTTTTTCAAATATAATTTATAAAAATGTCAAAAAATATGTTATAAAATAACAGCACCATTAAATAGTAAAAAAAATTCCATTAGAAAAATATATATTTTTTAGTATAATTTTTTTATTATTATGTTATTCCAATCAAATATATTATAAGAATGATATTAGTTTTAATATATATAAATTTCTGTTTAATATTAAAAGTATTCATTCCATAAAATTAAACATATTGTTTATAAAAATATTTAACATTGTTGTTTTTTTGGGTTGTTATGTGAAATGTAATCAATCAAAGATATTATTTTTTAAAAGATATATCTCATAAATTAATGGATTGTTACAATATCCCAACCTTAAATTACTTTTTCCTCACAATTAAAAATTTCACTAAGAGACTAAAAGATTAATAATTTAGAATTATATTATGTGAAAGTATATTGTAAATAGGAATTATTGAACATATTTCTAATATTAGGTTTTGGGAAATTCCATGGACATCAAAAAATTTTCTTTGAATTTGGATAACATTGGTTGGAAATAAAAATTAGAAAATGAGAGAGAGATATGACCATCTGGTTCTGATTGAGATTGTTAGAAAACAATGACATCAAAATGTTATCAAACACAAAACTATAAATCAATGATCGATTAAAATACTATTGATTTCTCAGAAACAATAATAAATCTATAATATTTTTATTCCAAAATCATTTTTCTATAGTTTAGCGTTGCACAATTACATTATTTTTACGATAACATAAATAAAATATCTTACATTATTTGTGATTTGACTTATTTTCACTTCTTTTCTTATTACATGAAATAAATATTAATGATTCTATTTTTATTCCTGAAGCACATAAATTAATCATAGATTAAAAACTAATTAATTCATCATCTAAAATTGGTTAACTTAAGTTATCCATTTTGATAAATCATAATATAATCTCAAACAATAATATCAAAAGTTCAATTTAATCCATTCCATAAGTAGTTAGTTTAAGACTCATCCCATATACTGTAGACCAGTTCAAAAAACATTAATATATAAGGATGTTCACAAAATTTCCATAATTAATATAACATTAGATTCCAAAATACACATAATGTAGATCTAATTTTTACATAACGCATATGTGAATACAATGATCTCCTTAAATACATAATCTAAACACATATTATTCCAAATACATAGAGAAGAAATAATGTTATATATTCTACATATATGATGAAATTAATATAAATTTAAATTTAAATACATTATGTATTCCACATTTTCTATAGTAACATAAAAAAATGACATTTATCGATTTTCCTCTTATGAGATATATTTCTCTGATGCTTTGGGAATAAAATTTCATAGTTCCCCTTATCCTTAGCGAAGAATCATTAGACATAAAAAAAATATTTTCCTTACAGTCATGAGAATGGGGGCTTTTTTTTCAAAACACGATACACACACTTTTTTCCATTTAAGCATATACCATGTTGTATCCTTCCACATGTATCAAATGTTGGAAACACCATCCTTACCTTATTATCATTATCCAACTCTTACTATGTTCTTCTATTCATACCTATCTTACATTTGAAGTCATAAGACTTTGATAATTATTGTTTTATCTTGATAGCACATGAGACTATGTCCTTTTATGATGAGAATATTTCAAAGACCAATTGATATTGTAGAAATGGATATAAATCATCAATGAAATGATGAATCTACCTTATTAGGTTGTTCATGTAATATCAAGTATTCTTTTATAGTCTTATAAATTTTCCTTTATACATTATAGCATTCTTATCCTCTTTTTGTCTCAGACTCAATAATTGTCACTAAATATCTTCTTCCTATTCACGAGGTAAATATTATTCCAATAAAATTACCTTATGATCATTTCATTCCATGTATTACATTTTCTTATCCTATGTAATGTTTTAATTTAATGAACAACATTAATCTGAATATCCAGAGAGATGATAAACTGCCACGAAAATCCTATCCCATTCATTACATCCCAAAGTGAGAACTATTTTCTCTATAGAACACATTAAAATTTTACTTAAAAATTGATTTGTATCCCCATTGAATGATGAAGGATATTTTTTTATACATTTTTCAAACACTTTTACAAAATGTTATGGACTGGGATGCATTAAATGGGTATGGTTGTTTCTAAAACCCAGAGTCAGTTATCCTAGTTTAGTAATAATTTTTTATCTCAAACACCTTCTTAATTACCTTTAATAGTAATAAAATCACTACATGAATTGAGACGGTTTCTAATATTTATGCTAGGTGACTCTAATAATTAATTTGATATAGTAAATGACATCATAAAATTATGAAACATAATGTTTAATCTCAAAATAAGTGAATCAAATAACATAAATTGAAAATTTAGTTAAAAAAATATCTAAATCTTAATATTGTTTAATTGGATATATTTATAAATTCCACTATAGCGTTTTGTTCTCAAATATATGTTTTCATAAATCTATTCCCAAACGATTGAACTAAACAACCTCTACTAAATTCTCTAAAAATAAGAATCTAAGTATCTCAGAGTCAATGATGACTTTATTAATTTCGTATAAGATACTTGGAATCTCATAAGAAAGGAATGAATTGTTTATTAGTATAGGTAAAGTAGAAACATACATGAAATTAAAATTACATTTCAAAACATAAAGTACGCTATATATTTTATTTGATAATAATATTATCCCTTACAAAAACCAAGAATTATTAATCACAAAACACTTCATGGTATCCTGGGGAAAAAATATAAGAAAGAGGTGATATCAATGGCTTTGTAAGTGTATGGGTAAAAATATCTATAAGGAAATATTAAGTTAACAATATGTTAATGGAAAAAATTGAACACTGGACATTTGATAAATAACTAGAGTATATTAAGATAGGAATAATAGATAATAATACAATATATCTAAATAAACACATAAAAATGAAGCATAACCACTGATATTATAAATAATCTAATAATCACATTGAATATAAAAAACTGAATTCATAATGATGGAAAAATATGTAGAATATCAAAAACATTAATTATAGTTTATGTCCCATGAATCTAATACTCTCAAGGCATCGTGCTACGAACCTAATAGTATCATGGCATCGTACCAAGAAACTAATAAATAGGTATGTCCTTATCTAAAACCTAGTCTAGTTTGTCTCAAGAGACCTACCGATGCATCAAGGGTCTATATAGGGAACCTCTCATCACTTTATTTTTCTAAATAATTCCACAAAAGAATGGATTGAAGCTTAAAGAACATAAATTTTTATATTAAAATACCACATACAAAATGTTAAAACATTATCAGTAAACCAAAATTTTATCATAATTGCACATCCACAGTCAAACTGATCATACAAAATAAAAAAATATATTCTAGATGATATCATTGGATATCAACCTCAGTTTAACATAATGTTTCAACAAGGTATTTTTAATTAGATTAGAATACTCTAATAAAATATTAGAAAATTCATTGAGAGAAGTCCAAATTTTATATAAAAAAATCATTTGTCTTAACAGCTACACAAGTATAAATGAAGGAATTTAAATTTGAAATTACATCAAAACGTGTAATATAATATTTTAGTAATAAATGACTAATAATGATGAAAAAATTCATGCATTCCCCATATGTTTATAAAATAATTTTTTATGTATTTTGTAATTAAACTCATAATGTACCTTGTTTGTTATATAAAAAAATCATCTCTTTCAAAACATTTTATAAAAATAAAATAATAGCAAATAATAAAAAATTATTCTTTGATCATAGTAATTTTTTCTTATATATTATTATAAAACATAGAGGTTGAAGAAAAATGTTCCCTATTGGAGACTAAAATATAAAAAATACTAAATAAAATGAGAATATAAAATAATTGTTTCCGTATGTATGATTTAATTTATACATATCTAAAAACGTATATAATGGTTTAAATAATGTTATTTATGTATACTAGAATAATATTAATATTCTTATATCATATATGATCGTTTTATATTATGTGGTAACCTATTTGTTAATAATATTTCGTTATCACCTTTGTTTTAGGTGTTAACTGCTTCATTTTAATATATACATTTCAACGTGTAAGTCTTGGTTAATGTGATCAGGATATAGTTTCTTTATATTCATAATGATATTATGGTCATAGATATCATTATATTCATTATATAAATTTTTATAATCACTATTAAATGTGTAACATGTAAAAAGAATCGAATTGTGTTGTGGAGATGGTATGTCAAATGTACGCACCATCAATGGTATAATTTTCATATTGTTGAAAGGGTAAGGAAGTTGTTGGTATATTAATTTTTCTAGATTCAGTATAATGAAATTATTTTCACAAATATATCTATTTTTTCACTAATTTTTCCAATCCATGTAATGTGTTGATGAAAAAATAATGCACCATATTATTCAGAATGTAAGACGTATGTTTGCACGCATGATGCTTTATTTTTTTCTATTTGGATGGATTAAAGGTGGAATATGGTTTTATGATAATCATAATAAAGTATCAGAATAAAAATGATATAATTTTAATTACTTTATAATGGAAAAAACTCATTAAGAGGATGTATAAGAGTAAATGAATATGGAAGAGTTGGTAAAAACGATTACCTCTTAGTCGGATGACTTCCATTAGTTATCTTTTTAAGGGATCAAGGGATGGTGTTTTTGGAAGAAAAGATTCTCAAGAAATTGAATAAGGATTTTTATAAGATAAATGGTCAGGGTTTTGTCTATATATAAATCTCAATGTGTTGTGAATAAGTGAGGAATAAGGTGCCCTTTTATAATTGAGGTGAGAGATACTTTTGGAAACAAAAGAAATATAACATTATTATAAATTAATTCCCACTTCTAAATGACACAAAATTAATATATATATATATATAATATTCTTTTATAAAATCATCCAAATAATGACATATTTAACTTTTCATTAATTAAAATACCATAAAAGTATTTATGATATTAAAGTGGCACCAAGTGGCCCTAAAATCAAACAAATAATGATTTTAGTAGATCTCACCCATCCAATAATATTTGTACATATGTTAGGGTAATGTTTCTAATATTTATTATATTATATTTTACTCTTAGTTACCATATTTACCCATAAACATGGAAATATAAATTAGTAAAGATATTATTAATATTTTCCAATAAAATGGGGTATATATACTAAATTTGGACCATATGATTCCAAATATGTAATATATTTTTCAAAATTTTAAAAAATTAATTGGATAAAATTAATTTAAAATTAATCTCATTGACATGGTGCGAAAACGGGTTATTAATGTAAAAACATTGAAAACACTAAAATGATTGTCTATATATATTCACATCAAAATTAATTACAATGAGATAAATTTAATTATATGATATAAAATTGATCAAATTTTATATTAAAACCAATCAAAAAACCAATATAATAATGTAATTTATTTTGATGAAAAAAATGTTTTTAATTAAATCCCAATATTTTCACTATTCATCAATACATAGACCTTGTTATAAAAATACAAAAAATACAACCATACTAAATTTTTATATTACTATTTTATAAAATGATTAATATTCAAAAATAATTTATAAAAAATGTAAAATTTTAATTTTTATATTAGTTCAGCACTAAAAGTTGATAAAATTTTATTTAGAAAACTGTTGTTTTGAATATTTAAATTTTTTTTATCATATTCCAATCAAATAAATTATATGATTGTAGAAAATTTTTAATACATATAAATTTCATATTGTTTTGAATACTATTTATTCCCACTAATTTAATTTCTCGGATATAATAATATTTAATTGTACAGTTTTGGTGGATTTAGTATACAACCTCATCTATATAAGAGATTAAATTTAAAAAATAGAGAAAACATAAAATCATGGCGTGTTACACATGCTATCATGAGTGAGATGTTCTCTGACATTTTTTCATATAATAGGGGATATTTATAAGTATTTTTAAATACATGAATTATTTTTTTGAGAGATTAATGTCATGTGACCTAGAGGACTACACATTAAGTTGAATGGGTATTCAAATCAAGAAAGAACATTCAACTATATCTTATCTCAAGGCCAATTAAATTTATCTTTTGATGGTGTTTCCTCATATATAGGTCATGTATAACATCCCCCAATCAAATCATATCCGCATTTAGAGCTTCAAAACCGATTCAAAATCACTTTGATCATCTCCAATATCAAATAAAATACCAATTACCTAAATGAAGCCCATATAACACACACATCCTTATGAAAATAAGAGTCTCCATCCACCCTAAGGAATCACACAATTTATTCATAAAAAATCGTTCTATGTATAATATAAATAACACAATAATGTAAAAATATTTATGGAAATCATGACCACCCAAAATCATGTGAATATTCACATTTATTATTGAAGATGGGATTAATGTACCAAAATACGAATTTAATAAATTAAAAAAAATAATTCATTATTATTTATCATATATAATTGATAAACATCCACAAAAAATGATTCAAATAATATAAAAAAATATTACATTATCATTAAATTTTTATTCCAATTATTATCTAATATTTATCATAAAAAAATCATTAGTGATAGAACTTGGAAAAAAGTTCATTGAAATATTTTTTAATAAAAATAATACAATGTATAGATTATTCATTCCTCAAAATATTAAAATTTTAAATTTTTATAATTTATATTTGGAATCACATAATTTTACTCATGAATAATTTTTGATAAAATTTCCTCATAAATTATACAAAAAAAATTACAAAAAATATTTAATTTTAACATCATAAAAAATAAACTTATTCAATTCCTAGAGAAATATACCATGTTTTTGACATGAACTATTTATTAGAGTCATTATCATGGGATATATCAAGGTGTTATCCCTCCCTACAATCCTTGTGAATAATTCATTTATTAAATAAAAATTATGTATCCATTAATAATAATCAACATGATAATAATATCATAAGAAGGGAAAACAACATGTTTTCTGACCATTGAGAAGATCATAAATTTTTTTGAGGTCATATTCTATGATAAAAATATTATTTAACAAATTTTAGTTACTTTTAATGTCAAAAAAAGAAAAATGTTATGTCCGGCATGACAAAAAAATATTGGCCACTATATCCTCTACTTCCGTATCCTTTTTATCCATGATATTAAAATAATTTTATATACTAATACAGAAAGATAAAAAAATAAACTAGTGTTGATGTAAGAAACCATAATCACATATACTTGATCCACCTACTATGGTCCTACCAAAAAGGACACCTCAAACTAACTATCTAGTAATGAAATATTCCCTTTCTATATACCAATATAAATTATTTCTCTACAGATTCCTCAAAAACAAAGAATATATCATTTGATGAATGATAAAATGAAATTCCATATAAAATAATAAGTTCTCATTATGAAAAATTTAAGTTTTGTGGTGGTTTTATTTGATAAATCAACCAAATACTACCATTTCATAAACCAATGTTATATATTCTTCTAACATTAATCATTTTCCACCCATTGTAATCCCAAATATTAACTTTGGGAATCTATTTAAAACATACAATATAATTATTTCAGTTAGGTTTTCCCTTTTGGATCCCCCAAAAATTTAAATTTTAACACACATGGAACATATTACATGATAACTAAGCACTAATATTCTACACTTACTCATGTAGTACTCATGGCTAAAATATTATAAATTCCACATGAAATGGATGAATATAATAATTAATTTTGATTCTAGTCATGTGAACATTAGTTCTGTGGGAACACACACTATATATAGAAAAAAAGGTTTGACCATGGGGATGTCTTAGGTAACACATAAAGTATTCTTGTTGGAATCTTATAAACAAATATATTCATGAATAATTTTCTCCCAACTAACAAAAATAAATAAAAAATGTCAGAACTATTGTTTCTAAATATATAAAATGGAATGACTGTCTAGTAATATTGGATTTGTATCTCACAATGGGATGAATATCAGAATAAGATTACTATATATAGTGTTCTTGTATTATTATTGAAAGAGATGGAATGAACCTATTTTCTATTACATAAATACATTACATCAATTTATTTATTAAATCATAACCAAAGCCATCACACACAATGTTTTTCAAATACTATCACCCTTAGGTATCATCATTCGAAATTAATACACTCTAAGACCATTATGTATGTATGTAATTACCTGATATTGTACTTATTATTCTCTATAAATATATAATATATCAAAAAAGCATGTCTTTAAAACTATATATATATATATAAACTATTATATATTTATGAATATTAAATATAAACATTTAAAAACATATTAGATAAATATTGAGCATCGATATTTGTAATCACATTATGAAATATGAGTATAATGTAAATATATTAAACATAAAATTTTGTTGAAATTCAATTAGTATTTCCAAAAATATTATTGAAATCAGTTTATTATTAAAAATTAATTTTCCTAAAATTGTTTTTCATTTTTTATTTTATTTAAATATTGAATTATAAAATTTTAGAAATAAAATTTGAAAAAATGTTGAGTATTTTTTGAATTAAAGATAATAATATAAGTTTAATATTGTTATTTTTCATTTTTTCCTAAAATTAATGTTGTTTAGAAGAAAGTGAAATAATATTTTTTTTAATTACATGTTTCGTAATAAATTATTATTCTGTAATTATAAATTTGTAATTAATTAATTTTTTTAAAAGGAAATATTTATTTTAAAATTTACTTTATATATTTAAGAAAACTTTTTCATATTAAACATGGATGTATTATATATTATAACATTACTAATATTTTCTAAAAAACATTATTATATAATAGACTTTGATTTTAAATTTAATTTTTTTCACTTTTAAAAATACAATCAATTGTAATGGATTTTAGATTTATAATTAATCTTTCCAAATTTCTTAATAAGGACCACATTGTATTTTACCATAAAATATTTAGTCACTTTAGGTAAAAATTGTCTAATTGACAAAATCTGAAATAGTAAAATTAATAATTCATGTGGCGAAGAGGTTGAATCATGATACAAAAAAGTTTATAAATTATTGGATGGAGTTTTTATAAACCTTATCTCCAAAAAACATGTAACCCCATTATTTAATGTTGAAATATATTGAAAAAGAACAATTTAACCCCCACTTTAATGAACACCTAAAAATTAGGTTTCCTCTAAAAAACCAAGACCATTTTTTCGTTTTTTATAATAATCTTCACTAACCTATAATTATTTCCAAATGAGATTGTCATATTCTATCAATTTCTATTGGATATTCTAATGAAATCTCCAGGTGATCACATGGTAAATTATTTTTAATCAACATTTGATTTTCTATTATTGATTTTATAATTTAATTTTTAAATTTTTATGTAATTACATCAATATTTTATCTACAAAAAATTATATTAAGATATCAAAATAATAAAAAATAAATGTTTCCCTATATAATATAGGAAAGAAAAATTATAATTCCGGCATTATGCTCACTCTGTCCTCCTCGGCGTACCATGTTATTTTCATAATCCACATTTCAAAGATCATCTAAAAGGGTTATTTAAAACATATTTTTTATATTTCTATCAGTTATGTTATTAATAAATATTAAACAACTTTACTCATTTCGCCCATTCTATAGAAAATTAAATCATCAAACATGTGTATGTGTGTACTACTACCTCTAGGGAATGACTCATTTCCATTTTAAAATTTATAAATTCCATAATTGGATGGTTTTGTGGATAATATTAGAGGATAAATATTATGTTCCTGATGTCATTATGGTTTTGAAAAAGAATATTTTAGAACCTATTAATGATATGATCAATAAATTATTTTTTAATTTCATTCCTTTAAATTGATTGAACTAAGATGAAACCCGTATATTATTTTTATATAATGTATATATATATATATATTTTATTATATCTATTCATAATTTAAAATCTAATATATCTCATTATAATTATCAAATATGATCATTTTTCTCCTAGTATAATTATATTTCCACTAAACCACCTTATAATGATTTATTAATCCTGATATATTAATGTCTTGGTCAATATAAACACCTAACTGAACAATATTTTTCATTTATATCTTTGATGACTATGGAAACATAATTTATAGTATAATATGATTTAAATTATTAAATATTTCAATCCATGGTTATGGTAATTTCATATCAATATTTTAATCATTAATTAAAAAATAAATTTTTGTTCATTTTGAATCACATAATGTTATCATCATCAATTTGATCTTCATGGTTTATAACCAAAACTAACATGCAATGAAATTAGTTATCTATAAACTATTATAGAACAAATATTCGTGTTCCATAGATGATCAAATATTTAGGGAATTAAGAAAAATAATATATACCAATATTTTTGTTATGAAACTAGTTCAATCAAGTAATGATTGCGTGCTCTCAATGTTAAAAATATTAATAAAAAAACTTATATATTATATACATAATGTTTGTAAATTAAGTATAAAAAGTATTATATTTATTAATATGTTTCTTATGGTGTATTCAAATAACTTATTTCCTATTCATGAAGTGTGTTTCATGTTCATAATGAATTCGTAGCGATGTAAGCATCTTCATGTAAAATTCCACCAATTGAGACATTATTGGTATAATTCTCAAAATATCATTTATTATGTATATATTATCCCCATTTGAGATACCATATATTTTATATAATTTAATAATGGGTTTTTATGTTCAATTACAAATATACCTTTTTAATGGGTTTTGAATGATGTCTCACTCAATCCATAATGATTTTCGTATTCTTATTTTTTATTCTATGAGAAATGGTAAATATTATGCACAATGTTTCATTTCGTTGGTTTTTTATTGATATTTTATTAAATGAATTTTCTATATATTATTTAATTATAATTGTTGGGATATAGTAATAAAAATAATTTTTCATTTCATAAAACTACTTTTGACTCTAATGTTTCAACATTGAAGTGATCTTTGTACAATAAAATTAGGCATTAAGTTATGATCATTCACAATAAAGAATTTCAAAAATTTTGGAAATATACTATCATTTTATTATATAATGTGGTATTCTATAAATTTTAACATTTTGACCAGATAAAAACCATTTCTAATATTTCATGATTTATATAATATATTCTCAATATATGATATTTAAAACTGAAATCTATTTTAATTTAGTTATAATGTTTTATATTGAAATTTACTCTTCCATTATTAGTTTCCCACATACTTATATTCCATTATATGGTATTTTAGAGTACGCATTAATAAAATTTGTTATAAATTAATAAAATGTTTTTATTATAATTTTTACAATGTGGATTTTAAAAAAGTGTATTCTCAAAGTATTAAAAAGGTTTTTTTCTTTCATTATGAAATATTTTATCATTGGCTGAAAATTTCTAATAAAAATCATTACGTTTTTAAGGATCCATCATTGGATATTAATTTATAAAACTAAATATTTCCAATATATTTCACCTCCTCATTTCAAAATTTTATTATGAATGTGGAATATAGGTTTTTATTTTCTCTCAATGTTTTTGTTCTTCTAAAAGATATTTTTTATTTTCACATCAATCGTCATTTTCATATTAAACAATTATTCACACTCATATGATTAATGATACATGATTTAAGTTCCAATATATATATATATATATAATTCAAGGATTGAAATTATTTTATCAGAGAATTTGATTCATAAACCTTTCATGGGTGATATCTATCAGAATTTTATTTGTCATGGATAGTTTACATATTTTTCAACATCTATTGAGAATCAATTTTTACAATGGGAATATGTTCTTTAAATTATATATAGCTTCTTTATTATGAAGTATTATATTATTTCCTTATATTTGGGATAAATTATCCATAAATTACACTGTATTTACTAATCATTTTTACTCTTTACTAATATTTTTTTATACTATGACATTCCTCTATAAAAACAATATTATTGATTCTATTGATTGAAGGGTGATAAACAAGATTTCGTACCATTATTTATTGGGGATAATTATTTCCTTTACATTGTATCATTTTTCTATAATATGTAATTAACATCTTCGTTATTGTCTTTATTTAATGTTACTTACATTGAATTCCACTCGATGTCATTGAAATAAATTTTATTTACATGGGTTCATTATGGTTTTTTAATAAAAGCCATTATATTTACCAATTTCAAGATTCTACAAACATGAAATATTATAATTTCAAATGATTTTTAAAAGAAATATTCCTTATATGGGTTCTTCATGATGTTATAAGGGAATATAATTCTAATGGAACTCATAAGTATATATGATAAATTTGGGGGGTCCTATATAATCCTCTAACACAATGGTTAAAACATTGAATATCATGACTTAATTTTTTTCTTGAGTACAATTTGTTTTGATTATATTAAGCATGGGCACTGATTCTGTGGATCATGAAATTAATGTCCCATGTACTAATGTTTTTTTCATATTTGAAAGGTTTTTCATAGTTTTATATTTACTCTAATGAATATTTTAAGCTCTTATATTTCTTATTTATTATGACATTATTTAGATTAATGTATTAATTAATGTAAATAATTATTCCATGTTTATCTTGATTATTCTCATATTCACTTTTTATATCAATTAAAATATTTTATTGTTATCACTTATTTTTACACATACTAGCAATCTAATCTCACCCCATTATAATGTTTTTATTTCCCTATGTTGTGAATAAAGGATATTGTTAAGATGAAGGTAATATGCTATCTAGTAATGATATATTATTTTAGATGTTTAATACTTATTATGTTTTAAGTGGAAGGTTTCATAATTTAAAGGAAATTATTCATTAGATAAAAAAACATCATTGTTATTTTTAATAGTTTTGTCTCAATTATCGAAACCCTAAACCTATATTATTTTTTAAATATAGTGTAATAAAATATTTTCATTAAGTCATTTAGTTAATGAATGAATTGGAATGGGTCGTCATATTTAGTATCAGAGTATGATTTATGTATCTTCAATGATTCATATAATTGTTGAGGATATTATAAATGTTGATAAGTTAAGCTTGATTATAAAATGTAATACTTTATTTTATTATATATTTTAATTCAATAAAATTAATGCCCAATTAGTTTTTGGATTATAATGAGATAATTTTACTAAAAACATGAGGTATATATCAGAACATGAATTTTATGTTCTGGTAAATTAATAAATTGTTTACTTATTATAGAAATTAAAACATTGTATATATACTAGAAGTGAATTTTGTATTTGGAATAGTTTAACATAGGGTGTTATTAATAAAAAAAATGGTGGATTGGGTATTATCTCAACTATCTCCTAGTGCACGAAGACAAGGAATAATTATAAAAATTGATTAAAATTCATAATGGATATGATTTGGTCAATACCATGTATTTTCAAACCATTTTGATGGATTTAGTTCATAATTATATTCAGTGATTATGTTATTAAACATGATATAATATAAAAAATTGTCATCTTAGTAGAACTAATAGTTATCTTGGATTATAAATATATGAAATACTCGAATTGAAAGTATAATATGATGTAATGAAGGACTTATTAAAGAGTATAGATGATGATTTATCATTAATAATCATATATTATGATTAGTATGATATTTCTAAAAAATGTTTTATTATATGTTTTAAAAACGATCATAATGATAAAAATAAAAAGGGAATATATTAAACAAACCACTATGAAATATAATTGTATAAAGGGAGAATACATAAATGGGTGGGAATCATTGTATATTCTTATTGTGATAAAATGAGAAGTTTCATTATCCTACCAAAAATAGAAATGTTGATACTATAACAGAAATTAATTTTTTATAATCATAGTTATTTTAAATAATGACGGATATTTATCCATGGAATTTTAGATATTATGATGAATTTTTGATTCATCTATGGATTTTTATTTTGCAGTTTTTCTTTAATGGTTTCGAAACACATATAAAATAGAATTAGAAAAATTAAAAACAGATTTTATAAAAAGGATATAATTTTTTGCAGATATCTATTAAGGTACAGATCTTTGAGGTCTAAATAACTCGTAATATTAATATAATAATGATGTTGATGAAATAACGAGTTGATTGATTTTTCAAAAAGATATTTATATATGATATTAATTGATTATTAATTTAAGGAAAAAATAATAAAAGATATTTTTAATTGATTATTTTTTAAAATATTTAGAATTTTATATACATCATAACCAGTTTTTTACCATATAAACAAGTTATAGAATCATTTGACATTTAAAATAGAGTTTAAATTTAGAGGAAAATATTATCTCATTTTAATTTAATTTCTTAGGGAATTAAATGGTTTTGGGAGTGGTATGTTTTGGAAAATATATGATTCAATTTATTAAATATTTGGGAACATGATTGTATGAGTTATTAATTTTGTTTAATTAATGATATGTAACCTCATATATCCAAATAGATCAATGTAGATATCATATTAGAAGGAATATATTTAATGAATGATATGTCAATATTACTCTCACCTATGTTATTCAATTATTAACAATTAAAATAATGAAGATAAAATTTATTAAAATTTTGGTAGAATGTAATGATGTAACATTTCACCACATCTTCTCCTCAATTAAAATATGAATCAAACATTTTATTTCATACACAATAACTAGTTAAAAAATAACGACATGTTTTGGAGTATTTAATATTATTTTTAAAATAAAAATTAATGTACTCGTGTGTATGAAAATTTGTAACAAAATTATGAAATATGGTTATAATTAAAATAAGTTATTATTTTAGTACAAATAAAAATATATTAGAATAATTTAAATAATTAAGTAAATAATTTTATAATTAACACAATATTTTTTAAAAAAGTAATCAATTTATATAAAAGATAAGTTTATTATGATTAAATACTAATAATTCTAATAATTTGAATATTAGAAAATTATTTAGTAAATTATTTAAAAGAATAATAAATAATAGTTAACATTTATAAAAGTTATATTCCAATATGAACAATTTTCACTATATTTTTGGTATTTTATTTAAATATTAAATTATATTATTATATATATTTTATTTTGAGAAATATAATTCATTTTGAGATGTATCATCATAATAAAATATTAAATTTTTAAGGGACTTTCGCAAAAATATATATTAATTTTAATATTGAAAATACCTTTTTTGAAATAACAATTTTTTGGAAGTTATTAGCATATAAATATGAATTAAAAATTCATTAAATAGTATTATAAAAAATATATTTTCTAATGTGATCATATAATATAATAAATGATGATTTTAATTTCAAACTCCATTTTAGATATTTTTTAACATAATTAATATATTATAAAATGATTTTTAGTAAATAAAATACAATTTTAAATTTTTTTAACAGATTATAAAGTGAATAAAAATAAATTGATATAAAATTTTGAATCATTCGTTTCAAATTTTCTAATAATAATGAAATTATATTTAGGGAAAAAATTTATTTAACTTTAGCTAAAAACACATTAAAACAATAAAATGTTAAATAGTAAAAGTAATATGTTAAATATGATGTTATAAAAACATAAATACATGAATTAAATTAAAATAGGGGTCTCTCACTACCCATTCAATTCAACCCTAATCATATTGTTTCCCTTCAAACCCAAGAATTTTTCTTTAACTGAAAATAATTTTCACTATCATGAACTTATTAGCATAAGATATTAGTGTATTCAATCCATTATGAATGGAACTTCCTTGGAAATATAAATTTGAGGAAAGAAAGTAATTATTTTTCACATAAACTCTTTCTCTTTAAATTTTCCTTCAAAATTATAATTGTCAAATCCATATGTAATTAAATAAGAAAAATTTATATAATTATTGTTATGTTTATATTTAAATAAACATTATTCAGAATTTTCCTTATCTAAAAATATAAAAACATAATTCATGTGTTGCGTGGACTACCATGACAATGATTTAATGTGTTAATATTCCCCAAACCAATACAAAAGGATTTTCTAAAATGAAATTTTATAAATAATTATGATACCTATTTTATTGTTATGATTTATAATAATTATCCCACGTTTCTCTTTTCTCCCTTTCTATATAAAATGAAATTCTCTACTATGTGTATGTATGGACTACCCACATAATGGAATGATTTATTTCCATTTTCTCATTAATCACAACCTTACATACTGGGTCATGAGGATGGAATTAAACAATAAATATTATTTTTATCATCTCATTATTGAACTAAGACTAAAAATTTTATAATCTATTGTGGATATGATAAAAAAATGAATATTATTAATTCAATAATATAAAACAAGAAAATTAAGAGGAAATTGATAGATTATTTCTATGTAGAAGATTAATTTAAATTATATTCTCTATATATGTTTTTATTATTTTAATATATACACTAACAATATAAAAAGAATATCATTATTATTTTGAAATCTTAATATTTATAATAAATGACCTCATAATCATTATTAATCATGGTAGGTTCTTGTTTGGAAGGGTTTAATCACCTAAATAAACTATAATATTTATGGATATTATAGACGACTCTGATAAATTATTTTATAATTTAATATTACATAAAAATTAAAAGAAATTACTTTTTTTTAATTTTAATATGAATTTAACTTGTTAGTTAAAAAAACATTTAACTCGTTGGGAATAACTAAACAATGATCATCATAGATTGCATCTTCATGTTTTGTAGCAAAAAATAAAATGTAATGAAATTACATATTTATAAAAGATAAAGTAAAATATATTATATTACATTAGTTAATTTTGTGTAGGTGTTGAATAATTCATGACTTGGAAAAGGGGTTCTATATCAAATTTATGTCATTGTAATATGTTTATTAACTTATTCATTGTATTTTATAACATATTACAATTTAAATTTTTTGGTGGGTATTATTAAAATGTTACTCAAGCCATAATTATAATCCTAGGATCAATTATTATTATTTGAGGAATGTTACATGTTATACACCATGATTCAATTTTTTTATATTTATATTCATTTAATATCCAATGAATTCTATATAAATAATTTCATTATAATTATTCGGGTCTACTAATCCAAATAATTTTCTTTTCATCATAATTATTTTCTCTCAATTGTTACCCCATTTATATGAGTTTTTAGTAGCATTATATTTAGCCATTAGGTTTTGATCATTATACTTAAATAATATCTAATATTTAGGAACATAATTTCCAATGATTTTTTCATATGGTATTCTATAATTTTTTAACTTTTTACAAAATAATACCTTTTTGAAATAGCTATTATTTCATAGGGTAAGATTTATATGACAGATATTGATAACAAAAATCTTCTTGGATTTACAAGGTATAATCCGGACATTTAATCATCCAAGAATGGATTTTGGACCATAAATATTATTTTCTATCATATTTTATATTAAAATTTAATATTTTTTTAATAAAAAGAATGATTTATCACCATTTTTACAATAAAGGTTTCGAGAAAATTTATTTTAAATATATTAAAAAGGATAAATTATTCTCATTATCAAATGATTTTTATTTGGCCCCACATTTTCTATAAAATCATATTATACTTTTCAAAACTCTGTTATAGGATGTTCTTTTTCAAAATTTATAACTTTTAAATACATTAATTTTATCATTTCAAATTACACTTTTTAAATTTCCATGTACGTTTTCTTTTACAACAATGGGTATTATGTTTTCACAAATTTATTTTAGGTTGCCACATATATTTTCATTTTCATTTTAATATGGATTTAAACTGATGAGATATATATGACTTCAGATATTATATAATATATATTTTTATATTTTCAATTTGGGGGATTTAACTCATTGATTAAAACAATTAAATCCATTAATCATTCTTATGTGATTACATTCAATACATTATTTTACAAATATGTTTTACATATCTGTAATCATTATTTTATGATTCATTGGTTATAATGGGTTAATGTTCATTTGAAACAATCCACCATCCCTCTATATATGGATTAATTAATATCCTTAACATATATACATATACATCATCACTGTATTTTTTCCTAATAATTTTGGATGTTTAACTCTAATTTATCACCAAATTTCATTCCTATATGAAGACCATATTACTACTTATGATGATTAAATTGTGTTCACCATGATTCCATATATAAATTTATTGGAGAAAATTATTGTCATAAAAAAATCCTTTGTCTATATATTCTAAATATCATATACATTAATATATTGATTGTGTTTTTGTCACCATGAATGTTACTAAATGTCAATAAAAAAGTTTATTTATATGGGTTATAATAAATTATTGAATGAAATAATGAGGAGTTCTTAATGATTCTATTATAATAAATTTTTTATCTTGGAATTTTTTCTCAAACACAATTTTTTGTGTGCACTTTAAGATGTTATAAGTGAACAATTTTCAAGTGTATCTCAAGAGTAATTATGGTGATGATTGATATCTTATATCACCCTCTAATTCATTGGATAATCATATATATCTGAATATATAATTTATTCCTAAGTATACATTGGTTTATCCTATGTGTGGTCACTGATGATGCAGCCTATGGAGTAAATTCTTCATATGATAATATTTTTTTCTATGTTGAAATATGTTTTATAGTATTATTATTATTTCCATGAGTATTTTATCATATTAGGAATCATGTTTCTTAACTCACTCTCTATATTCGTGTATTATTTTTGGTTCAGTATTATCCATGGATTCTGAACTCATATTTCATGGATATTAATTTATTTTTTATATTTATTATACCTATCTTTTTATCTTATGCTCACTTTTGATCTGGGATGGTTATAACAACTTTTTAATCCTAATAGAAATATGATGTAACCCATTTCTTGTGTTTCTCTTTAGCAATGTTATTAGAAAAGTAAAATGCATGTTGATTTAAGAAGGGTGTATTATTACAAATATTATTGGGATATATTGAGTTTTAGTTGTCAATGAAGGGGATTCCCTAATAGTGGAATATAAAAATATGTGTTGTTTGAAAAATAATTTAGGTTTCTTAGTTAATATTTTTTCATAAATATATTGAAATATATACTATAAAGAACATAAAAATGTGTTGAAATGAAATATTTTCCTCATGTTTTGTATTTACAAGAGTATTAGGTCTTGATTGTCAAAATGTATAGCATTTCATATAGGGACCTATAAGTATATGACTTTTAAAATATTAAAAATATACGGATACATACATATGAGGACCCTTATGGTTATCCATTTGGTAGAAATTAATTACCACCCTAAGATTTTGTGAATTATATATTTTTTAATTAATTTAACCTTTTTGATGTTTTTTATTTCACACAACACATAAAATGGTATATTTTATATTCAATCACTATGTTTTTATTGACTTATACGCAATACCATGTTAATTTTTAACTACACTAAATATAAATTTTTTCTTTCTCTCATGGAACACTGAGGTTAGCTTGCATTACACACAATAATGACTTTCCTCTAGTGCTTGCATAACATGCATGACTGAGGTTTTCAGAACAATAATATATTATTAAAATATTATTATTTTATATAATATTATATTATTAAAATATTATTATTTTATATAATAATATATAAACAAGATGTTAAACTAGCAGTTATGAATTTTACAAAATAGTTTACAATAATATATTGTTTACAAAAATATAATATTAGTTTATAGGTTACAATTAATTAGAAATGATTATGTAAACCAATTGAATATAAAAGAAAATATTACTATTTTTATCATCACAAAGATTCATTACCCTAATAAATAAAATAAAAAATAATAATTGTGTGACATTAATGTAATATACATGTAATATATTCAATAAAATATTTTTGATACTCACCCAATTGATTTGATATACATAAGAGAAAAACAAACCCAATTTTATACTATAAAACCTATATTTTGTCTAAATTTATTTTTACCGCCTTTTAATGGAATACCAAATTTTAATAAAAAATTTGGAATATTAATAGTTTTAATATTTAAAAATATACGTCATTAGTGACTGAAAAAAATATGAGGATAATTTTTTATTTTTTTCACCGAATATTTATTATTCAATAAATAGTTAAAAATACTGAATTTTATTTCAAATATTTTTATGTATAATTTATTTATAACTTAATTGTAAATTTAAAATTGAATTCAAATATAAATTAGATAATATTTTTAATTAATTAATCTATTTTAGCTCATTGGATCCAATTTCAAATTGATATTGTATATAAAAAATTATTAAGCTTCTCATCAGTTTTTCTTTAAAACCTGGCAGTGTCATCCTATCCGCAGGATAATTTTGTAATTTAAATATACTAATTCATTGATTATATCTGGGAAAAAATTATTTTATATTTTAAATTATAATTATTTATAATTTCGAATAGGGTAAAAAAATTACAAAAATTATTAGTGAATGTGATTATAATTAATTAAAAATATTATGATGGAAAATAGGTTAATAATGTAGTAAACCTAAACATTAAGACATAGAATGACCTAAAAACATTTTCAACACCCATTTTATGGCCATTACAAAAGATTTAACTTTGAATTATTATTTTTGTTATGTTTTTTATGAATTTGTTTGCGCACATACGTTGGTACAAATAAGTTTTTTAAAAAAAGTAATGGGTGTCCTTTCCCATCCCTATAATAGGCCACCACCTCTCTCTCTCTTTCAAAACTGAAAAAATATGGTAGGTAATTATCTTCCCAATAAACATTAAAAATACGCTAAATTACTTCTATTATCCTCCCCATGGGCAGAAATCCATACAAGGATACCTTTCTGCACAAACCAAAAGGGCATACCTGATTAAGAGGCAACGTCTTCTCTCAAGCTCATTTATTTTATTTTCATTATCTACCCCATCCATTATAACTATTCTGTGATTGTATAAAAACAGCATAATATTAAATATTTTATGATCCTTTTAATGTTTTTTTTAACCTAAACATACTCACAATTACTTCTAATGGATAACAAACACACTATTCATATGTGCGGTGAACTACAGCCTTGCTAAATGATGATTTTTCATTATTACATTACCTCCTATCATAGTAGAAATTATGAGAGAAATTATATTTACATATGTTATATATTATATTTTTTATTTCCCTACGATTCTGTATTCCATTTACAACACGTATCCTTTTACCCTCCAGTTCGTGTAAATATGATAATTTTTTTTGATGAAGTGTGAAAACTGCCCCCTCAAAGTGATATAATTCATTCATACACTACATGTAATTTATTAAGGATGGAATTAGTTAAATAATATGATATATATTTTAAAATAACAATAATAGAATATTGATAATTTTAAATATATATATATATATACTTATATATCATATTATTTTTTTTCATTCAATACATCAGTAAAACCAGAAACAATGTGCATACGTACGTACGTCATACCATCTCCATGAATGGTGTTTTCAATTTCATAATCATATATTCTATATATTATTATAATAAACATATACTTATTATAAATTATATTTATATATTTTTTTAACATTTTGGAAATTGTGATATAATTATAAGGACCGATGATATGGAAAATTAAGACACATGCGAAGAATAATGCAGATAATACCTGAACTGAAACCCCATCATATGAATAATAACAAACACATTATATAAAGTCATAATAAAACCATATATAGTATTATATCTAATATTTTCGTTCTGTAAATTATGGATAAGTTATTTTTTTATACAGGTGGTTTGTATGATTACTAAGAGAGTCAAGACAGAAGGTCAAGGGATTTCATCTCCTTTTTATTTCTGTGAGATACGTGCATTATTCACCTCCCATTAATTTTTTGGTATGTATACTGACTATTTATGTAATAAATTATTATTATATTTAAATTTATTATTATTTATACAAATATTATATGACCTTTATTTTATGGGTTATATGCTCCAATAATTACCTAATCGGTAGAATATTTGTGTCTCAATTTTCCTTCATTGAGACTGATATTTTTTAATTCATCTAAATTTGTTTTTTGGAATATATAATTCCTTTTTACTTAATATAAAATGAATATAAATCTTTTCATGTTATTATAAGCTTCTTGTAGCTTCCTTTTCTTATATGGTGTCTTTTATCCCATGTTTGAACGTGATAATATTTTATTAAAACAATCCCATTGATAGTCATTATTGATTTTGTTTATTCTTCATTTATGACATATTATAACTTATATCCTGATGAATTTCATGTATTTTTTTATCCTTTAGTAATTCATTATATATTCATGTATTTTGTACTTATTTTATACTCATTGCTACATAATATAATTTAGAATGTGTATTTATGAAAGCTTGACATTACCTTATCTTAAGTTGGAAAGATATGTTCCTCCAAAACCATTTATTCTAAAAGGGTTTTCTAGAATATTGTAATATTATCCTATTACATTTAAATGGAGTTTTTATCCATCCTATATTTCATAAATTTCTTCAAATGAGTCTCCTTTTCTCTTTCCTAACATAAAATGTTTCTAAAAATTTTACTATGCAATAGGAAAGTTAATTTTACCTCGTAGGCCATTTATAGATTTACACATGGTAATATCATTGAATTTTTCTTTTCAATTTTAAATAGATATTTTTTTAAATATATTTTTTTTTAAAAAGTAAATATTCAGGTAATATATTTTTTAAAATTTTTTAAAGCTTTTTTTAAAAATTTTCAATGTATTTTTTAAAGAAAACATTCAAGCCTCATCCCTATGGTTTCTAGTAAAAAAATATATATATACAATTACATGATTTTTTTATAACATTTCAATGAGGTTTTCAATAAGAAATTGTTTTTATAATTTTTAGGCTTATTTTATATATTTTCAATGAATAAGGTCTTCAAATTATTTTAAGGATTATTTATAGGATTTTAAGGAATTTTCTATGAAAAAGGATTCTCAATGTGTTTCTGTATTAAAAATCATTTTTCAAGGAATAAATATTATTTTTCTCATGAAATCTTATTAAATTATATATAAAAATGATATTTTGATTAAGATGGAATCAATTGGTTTTAATCAGGCCCTCGTAGGAAATTATCTAATGGGTACATTGATATTTGTTCTATTAATGGGTTATGATTAATGTCATTGTCTTAATGAAACTCGTTTCTCATTCAAAGGTTATACATTTATGAATGTATTTCTTTTTTGGGTGTTAAATATTGTGAATTTAATTTCTCCATCATGAGTTATTGTTTTGATGGAATGATTGCGATTCCTAAATCTTCTTCCCTAGGTTAAGATATTATTACATGTTAAGGACACACATTTAATTTCATGGGCTATGATATTATTGTTAATTATTTTTTACCACATTTATGTATGATTCAATTATGATATAGGTGAGACCTATATCTACCTCCAATGCGTTGGGTAATGATTTATATCTAATGAGATAGAAATGGATGTAACATGAATTGTACTCAGTTCTATAATACTTTGTTGGAATGGGGAGTGAAATCAGTTCAGTAATACAGGATTGGAACTAGGTGTGAACCCAATTTAGTAAATCACATTGTCCACTAAAATAGTCATAGATGCAATGCCTTGACAATTTTACAAATAATTATATATTCATATGTGTCTAACACAATTCAATGTTTCATTAATCTATTATCCTTTCATAGATAATGTTTTTTATTTATGATTCATTTCTTATGAACATCCATGATTTATTCAATGAATCATGAATATGATAATTGATATACATGGTGTGATCCTCTATTTTCAATCTCATGTTCTCATACAGCTATTCTAATGATTATTCTTTCATATCTCACTTTTTTAATCTTACTAAGAATTTTAGATCACCCGTTTTTATGTTACCTTCCCCATGTTATGAAGATATGTATTATTATTTATGTGTATAAAATGGTTGATAGTCATGAAGAGCCTAGTGGGAGATACTGTATATTATTTTATCACATGTTTTTTTGCATCCAGGTTTCCAATGGAAGTATACTACTATAGTATTTGGTTGTCTTATTGAATAATGTTTTATATATACCAAAAAAGTTTTATAATGTCCTTCATTGAAAAGAGAGGGTCGTTAATGTTTTTTATTAGAGAAAAGTTTTAGATATCCTTTGTAATATAGGATGATAGAACCATAGTTAGAACACTAAGGACATGCATAGGTATATGTCTATTGATAATGAAAAGTATAGAAAATGTCCGGGAATTTTGGTAAATTATATTGTGATTGGTTTCCTATAAATTTATCCCATTCTATATACAACATGTGGATATAGCTTTGCAACCTATTTACCATGGGGGAAAACCTATGGCAAGAAGTTTTGGGATTGAATCGAGGTGAGAGGTACATGAAAATGAGCCTTGTAGCACTCCTGGTTTGACACTCCCAGGGATTTGCTTTGTGAATTAAAAAACTCATTATGAACCATCATGATGGATTTAAATAAAATTTGGGATATGAATAACCTATGAATAAACTATGGTTTCGTAGATTATAGAAGGAATCATTATTTAGAAATCTCAAAAGTAATTACATCAATGAATCTATGGTTTCCTACTATAATAAGTAATTCTCACACTATGATTCTGGATTTATTCAATAGTGGGAACTAGAAGGAACTGTATTAACATTGAATGTGATCAATGATTTTTTGGTGAGTAGGCATGTGGGATGATCAACTAAGGGAATTATTTTTTGATTGTGCCTAACCATGTTTCATAGAACATGATTAAGAATGACTACCTTAGAAAATTCCCAAAGTCACAGAGGAAGATAAAGAGGTAGTGTGCTAGTTGTTCAGGTAATGAAGATCATGGGGGAAAGAAGTTTTGGTTTCCTTTATTTCTAGAATTATTGAACAATAACATTAGTGAATGTCTTTGTGAATAAAGAATATGTTTTGACTCTGGAAAATAAAAACATAATGAATGTGACTGCAAGGGGAAAATGAAAATTTTAGTTGATGAAATGGATGAGAATATTTTCTTCCTTAATACATCATCAACGTTTAAGTGTTTTAAGTGTTGAGTAAACATTAATTTTACATCTGAATGACCCAAAATGAAATGTTGGATGGGAACTAGAATGATAGGGCCAATATTGGTTACGTTAGTGATGATGAAGAGAATACATATAAAATGTGAAAGGAAAGATGTATGGAGTAGTAGGATGAGGTAGCCACATCAATAGAATAAGGACTAAGTATAATTATCAATGATTTCATGAATTTGTAAAATAATTTATGAATCATAAAATATTAAAGATTTTTGTACTAATGTTTTGTGATCAGTATTTTTGAGTTTATGTTGAATGTTCGTGCTGTAATGGTTGAGTGATTTAATGATATGGAGATGTTTTGACTAAGGTATGTAAAACATTAATGTTTTCTTCATACTATGTTAATTCATTTACAAATAATGAAAATTGAACTGTATTGATTACCTTGGAACTATGTAATGAATCTCATATTGGTAGGTTATTTTATCATTGATAACGGTTATATAATTTTTTAAATTTATGTAAAATACCCAATATTCATTGTAAAAATGAATAATGCATGTTTTCAAAATGGATTTATGTTAATTAATGTTATTTCCATATTTCAATGGACTAATTGATATGGGTAGTCACATTTTTGGAATATGGAAAACAAGTGGTACATTGTAATGTATAGAGGTGTAATGTTAAGCTAATTTCATGAATTTTGTTCTAATGATTTGGATTTCAATATTCTAAATTTGTTATAAGGTTTACCATTCATGAATTTTTTTTTAAACTTTGTAAGAAGTGTTTATTTATTGAGAATGTTTTTAAAACCTTGTTTAAAAGTATATTTAGTTGTAAATATTATTTCAATGAGGTATATAAATTTTATTATGAATGTTATATTAGTGTCGTTTTAGAAAAGTAATTAATGTATTTTAGGTGTCAACAAATCATGTATACCATGGATTTTGTTTTGGAACCCATGACTGAATGATGTTAAGGGTTTCATTCCAACAATTGGCCTATGTGATCCCTAGTTAATTTGAAATAATTATGTTCTTTAATAAATATTAATGATGAACTAGTGGAGTTACTTTTAAGATTTACAGATTAATTTTTTTACCTTATAGTTTAAAAATAATAGATAGAGATTTACTGTTATACATTTTATTCTTTTATGGACCATTAGATCTTCTAAAAGAGTCTCTTAGTACATTAGGAATCAGAGATAATTTATGTACATCAATTTCATTATGTAAAAAATGAATTAGAAATAGATAATGTCCAACAAAAGAATGATTTTTTATAGAAATATATAAATTTAGTATATTTCCTTTATTTATATCTAATAAAAGAATTAAAAATTGCTAGAATAAAGATAAAAAAATTCTCATAATACCTTATTTTTAAACTAATGTCTTGTTAAATCATCAATATTTTATTACATTATATCCCTGGAAATTTCATTGATCATTCTCATGTTTTTCATTGATGACCTCAATCACTCCAAATAAATATCTTCTATTTTCCTCCATGTCTAATAAACACTCCCAAACTATATTCTTCTTTTTCTAAACCCCATTATATCTTAATTTGGGTAACCATTTGGGTCCCAACATTCCATCCATGAGGGAATTTTTAGTATTGATTTTTACGATATGTGTTTTTATAAATGAAAAATTCATGTATTGAACCTTCAATAACATAGATGAATTTTGAGGGAGAATTTCATTTTATGGGGTTAAAATTTAAAACACTGAAATTTTTTTATTTATTTTTTTTCAATTAATTTATCCTTTTTCATTTTATCATTTTATGCAGTAGTGAAAATTGTTTCTTTTATGTTAAAGAACTATGTTGGGTTTGAGATATATGTAAAACCACATTAATTGTGAAATACACGTATCATAAATTTTATCTTTCTATTCACAGCACAGTGACGTTAGATTTTGTTATACGCAACAATGAATTTCCTCAATGTCTTGCATAACACAAATTGTAGGGGTTTACAGAAAAATTATAAATTATTAAAATATTATAATTATATATAATAAGATATAACCAAGAAGATATATAATAAATTATTAATCATATAAATTAATTTATGAAAATATAAGGTTTACACAAATATGGTATTAATTCTTCAGTTACCAATTAAATAGAAATTAATATGAACACAAATTGAATATAAATGGAAATATTATTATTTTTATAGTCACAAAGTTGTTTTACACTATAAATTATCTTAATTATAAATAATGGGAGATTTTAATGTAATATATATGTTTTATATTCAATAAAATATTTTTAACATTCATCCATCATATTTGATAGATAAATTGTAGAACATACTCGAATTTTTTCTTACAAACATATATTTTTTATAAAGGTAGTTTTACAACCTTATAATGGTGATCCAATTATAAATAAGAATTTTTTATCTTTTATAGATTTAATATGTCAAAATAAGAATCTTATTTTAATTCAAATAAAATTATGATCAGTGAATATTTTCGTCTTGTCTGTGAATATTCATTTTTTAATGCATAGTTAAACCAACTGAATTTTAGTTCAAAACAGTTTTTTCATCTAATTTATATATAAGGATAAATTATATTTGAAATTTGATTAAATTTTTAGTTCAAAAATATTTTAAATTATAAATCCTATGTATCTCATTAAATAAAATTTCAAAATTAAATGGGATATTAATACATAGAAAACCATTGATCATTTTTTCATTAAAAACATGCAGTGTCTTCCCATTAGGGGGATTAATTATAAATTATTTAATGCCACTTTTATGATTATAATTTGAAAAAATAGATTCCATATATAGAATAATTATAATTAATTTTTTCTAATAAGGTAATATTTGTTTTGGATTAAATTTTTTTTTGAATTTGAATAAAAAAGCTACAACGGGGAAGAGAATAATTATGTTAATAAAGTACAAAACCTCAAATTGAAAACTGAAAAGGACCAAACAAACATGTCCAATACCCATCGTATGGAAATTATCCATCCATTATCCTTATAATATTTATTTTGGTAGGTTTGGTATAATATGTTTTATGTAAAAACATAGGAACACCTAACTTGTTCTAAAAAATTCCAACTGTGCCATATCCATTCCATATAAAAGTCCACAAAATATCCCTTCTCTCACACCTAAAAACAAACTTTTTGAAGGACATGATATTAAAAATAAACTTCTGAACATCCCTACCTTACTCCCATAAGCCTCCCCTTGTGAATAAATCTGTCTAGGGAGTTTTTCTAGAACAAACCAAATGTAGTTACCTGATAAATAGGTAACATCTTCTCTCAGGCTCCTTTCATTTATTTTCATTCTCCACCACATCCACACTCTTTCATCCAATATTGGATTAAAAAATATAATAAATATTCTATAATGTTTTAATTCTATGTTCTCAAACTAATCTTATAAATACATACATCAAATGGATAATAAACATACTGTTTATGTGTGCAGCGAACTACCGCCTCATAAAATGATGATTTCTTATTTTTCCATTTACAGCTTCTAAAGATAGAAATTAAGTTGTAAAATATTTTTACATATATTATATATTATATTTATAATTTATTTAAGTATATTTATTCATTTTATATTTTTTATCTTCTGACCATCCATTTGGTGTAAATGAAATAACTTCTTTTCAGGAAGTGTGGACTACTGCCCCCTCAAAGCTATATGATTCCTTAACACAGTATTTGGAATGTATTTAGTATGGGAATATTTTCTATTCATAAATTCATTCAATACGACAATAAAAATGAAAACATTTTCCATTTGTATGTACAGATTACCATAACCATAAATTGTGTCTCATAGCTCATACATATATATTATTATATTATTATAATAAAAATATAACCACTATAAAATATATTTATATCATTTTTTACATTCTCTAAATCATGATATAAGAATAAGTACTAAATATATTACAAATAAAGAAATAGCAGAATGTAAAGTGAATATTACCCTAAGTAAAACCTTAACATAGGATTTTTAATTATAGGGTAACTTAAGGTCAAAATTAAACTATTTAAGGTATTAAATATAAAAATATAGTAATGAATAATATGTATATTAAATTTTTATTTATTACATAGGTGTTTTGTATGAGTATGATGAGAGTCAAGATAAAAGGTAAAGGGATTTCATCTCACCTTTTATTTCTATGAAATACATTGTTAATTCACTACCAATTCCTTTTATATGGTGTGAATACATCCCATATATGTGATAAATCATTATTATAAAAAAAATTCAAGATAATTAAAATCCATTTAATGACATCTATTTCAATTTTTACAGTTTCTAATGTGATTAGATCGGTAAAATAGTTTTGTCCCAATTTTCCTTCATTAAGACTCATATTTTTTTATGCACCTAACATAATTTTTTAGGAATATATAAATCGATTTTACTTGATATATAAAGAATATAAATCTTTTCATGACACTATATGATTTAGGTAATTTACTTTTCTTGCATGGATAGCTTGATCCATTGTTATATTGTGATAAGAGTTTATTGAAACATTCTCATCTCTTTTCATGATTTTTTATGTTTATACATCCTTTGACGATATATAATAACCAATATCTCAAGATAATTAATTAAATTTAGTTACCTCTAGTTATTAATTACATATTCATGTATATTTAACCATTCTTCTACTTCATTATACAAAATATAGTTAAAAATGTATTTTTTGGAAATCATGTCTTTACCCACTCTTTTCTCATAAATCTTTGTTCATTAAAACTATTTTTCTAATAAGTGATTCTAAGAATATTATACCATTATTGTATAATAATTAAAAGATATTATTCCTTTTTTCATTTAATAATTTCTTTAAATAAATAACCTTATTTCATTCCAAAAAGGCAATTTTTATCCTATCATTTTATCTTGAAAAAGGATTTTTCTTTGTACCTTGTATGACATGTATGGATTTGCGTACCATATTTTTCATGAAGATTAATTTTCATTTTCAAATGTATGATTTTTATGATTTTTTAAAATTAATAATGAAATAATTTTTTTTCAAAGTGTTTTCAAGCATTATTTATAAGTTTTCGATGTACCTTCAATGAAATAGTATTCAAAACATTCTCAATCATTCATTATAATTTTTCATTGTGTTATCAATGAAAATGTTTTTTAAAATTTTTTGAAGCTTATATTATATTTTTTCAATAAATATGTTTTTCAAATGATTTCAGGTCAACTTTATACGTTTTAACCATTTTTTTTCTGAAAAATATTTTCCAATGGTTCTATGTATTAAAATGACGTCTTCAATGAAGAGTGTATATTTTCCTCAATAAAATTTTTAAAAGATATTGTGAAATTATTTTTCATCTATGGTAACATCAGTTGATGTTACTCATTCTCTTTAAGGAAATGATATAATGGTTCCATTCATATAATTTCTCTGTATTGGTAATTCTTAATGTTATGGTATTAATGAAACCCATTTCTCTTTCACTGACTATATGTTTATGAATACTTTTTCCCTCTCATGGGCTATATTTTTATAAATTATTTTTATCTTTTATGGGTTATTATTTTGACTAAATAATTATGAAACATGTATATTTTTTCATAGGATAAAAAATTATTACATGCTAATAACACCCATTTCATTTCATGGATTATGAAATGATTTTTTTTATAATTTTGTGGCACATGTATGTATGATTTCATTATGGGATGGGTGAGACATATATCTCCCTATAATGAAATGAGGAAATATTTATATCTGCTGACATAAGTTTGTATTGAATGAGAAATGAAATAGGATCATTATTATAGGGATGAAACATGGAATAAACATGGTTTAGTAATACAAGAATTGGATTAAGAGTTAACATAGTTAAAAAAATATAGGGCTAGAAAGAGGAGAGAACAAGGTTCAGTAATACAGGGATGGAATAGGGTGTAAATCGATTTTAGTAAAGGTCTTTTTCCCATAATATGGCCTTTGTAGTGATGCCTTTTCATATATATTAATAATTATATATTTTTATGTGACTTATGCACTTCCACGTTGCATTCCTATTGTATTCATTCTTGTATAATGTTCTTTATTTCCTTATCTTTCCTTTATTATGAACTCCTGAGCTTTATTCCATGATTCATGTATATGAAATTTTATTTGAATGGTGTGATATTCGATTTGCATCCTATTCTTACAATACCCTTATACTCATGATTATGTTAACATATCTCCCTAGTTTTATACTACTCAGAATTTGATCTCACACCTTTTTATTATGAAGGTATGTATTATTGATTTTTTGTCAATGAATGGTTCTCGTCAATAAGAACCTAGTGGGAGATATTGTAGCTTTTTTATGTACTAGTATTTCTGTTTCTATGTTTCCAAAGGTACTATATGAGTATGATATTTGAGATTCTATTTTTATAATGTATTATATATTAATAAAAACATATGTAATTCCTATCTATGAAATATGAGGGTCTCTATAAAATTAATATTTAATAAAATCTTTAAGAAATAATATATATATTCCATATGTTAGGTTTTTACCTTTAAGAAAAAAAATTAAATTTTTTAATAATAAGTATTATATGTTTTCAAACAGAAAATATTTTTCCCACATAAAAATCAATAGGTATGATATATTATGTATTAAATATTTTTACCATAGTATGAAAAATTAAATATAATATATTTCATCATATTTGATATTTTATTTAAAGTTATTTTTTGGTCCTATCTAAAAAACTATTTGTAATATATTTATAACTATACAAAACATATATAATCATACAGACCATTTTCCCCTTACAGAAATGACATATATATTTCATACATATGGTTTTATCATTTTCTAGAAATTATAAAATTAATATATATATATATATGGATATTTAGATTAATTTTTTATCAAAACCCCCCAAACTCCCAAATCATGTCATTATTTATCCCAAAAAATATACAACTATTTTCAAAACCCTTAGACCTCCTGTAACTATGAAAATGCTTAAAAACACTAGAAAGATCTTCATCAATGTAGGGACTCTACCAAGACATATTTATCATATTACAATTACACCATTGCCACCTCTTCATGTTAAAAATACACATTAATTGTCTATGATATACTAAGTACCATCATGTTTGAATACCCAACAATCATATAATATCTCATAAGCTTAAAAATAATTTTTCTTATTTAAACAACAAAATGATTTTACATTTAAACCAGGTTTAGTTTATTAAAACCTCTACACTACATATATTCTCATCTATGAGATGAATTCCTAAATGTTACAGTTTCCTACATGTAAACAACTCTGACCGCACTACCCACATGTGAGAATCCATATCACATGTCTCATCATTGATATGAAAAAGTATCCCATAAACAGATAACTTATGGGGATTCTTGTAATATAACATATTCTATCTCTAATTTCCAATATGACATAGAAATTATTAAAAAGATGAATCAGCCATGAAATCGATCATATCAGACATATCACATTGGAAGGGTTGGGATGATATCCTTGAGGTTGGTTCACATGAAGCTTGTCATGCATGGAACCAACATTTTAACTAAGATAAATTGTAAATTTTACTCAATATATTTCACAAAAAATAGAAATGGATCCATGAACATGTGAATTATATTACATTTCTATAAAATTCCACAATGTCATGATCTAGGTGACACTAATCGAAAGACACTTACACCATTAAAAACACCAAAGGGTTACATGTCTATTTTGAATAGAACTACATTACTATTTAAGTGGTCTCAAATTACATCATAATCATTTGGATATTCACTATGTTATACAATATGAGACTATCCTAATAACTATTAACTCTCTAGACTCCATAAAATACAAATTCAATAGAAATATCCAACCATATTAGGCTTTAAAGATTCAATCTATATAAAAATAGGGAGATATATTTTATCCAAATTATATATAAGTACTAGGTGGTTCTCCATGAAACCCCAAAAATCATGGCTAGTTTCTTCAATAATATATTATTAAATTTAGATAATACACTATGATTGTTCATCTATCTTACGGTGATAAGAATTGATTTTATCTAACATCCAGTAAATCACCTTATACAACCCCCTCAAAAGATTTATTTTGGAAAATATTCCATGTTAGAGACAATGTTTCAGGATAGACCATGAAGATGTACTATCACTCATTCATATTTCTAACCTAGATTTTTAATAATAAAATTTTCATGAATCAAAAAATGTAAACATCCATACACTATGGCCCCACAATAACCAAATTTATATCAACACCTCAGGGAATGTTTTTCTGCGCCAACCTACATTCCAGAAAGTATCATCACAATTCCTCTCAAGAATGGGTATTTACTAGATAAGAATAGTGAGATACTAGTTTCCAACCCTCACTCACTAGATGGGATTGATCCTTGTAATGGAACTCATTATATACTTATTCATATGTGACCACCAATACTATCAATTAATTTCATTGTATGTAATATTATTTTCTCTGTGAACATACAATATTAAGCTATTTCATTACTAAATAAACATTTTTTGTATATTCATAAGGATTGTGCTAAAACATACTAGATATCAAATGTATCTAGAAAAAAAAATTATATCTCCTTACAAACATATACATTGTAACTCTACACTTAATAGTCATAATTCTTTAACAAACAATACTTAACTCTATTGAAGAGTAATGAAATGATAGAGAATAGCATAAAGATCACTTATCCCTGACAATACGTAACACATAGACCCACCGTTGTAAAGTGGTAAATTATTTGACACTCAATGAATGACTCTTACATTATCTATGATATATTGTTCCTATTCAGAGGATTATTAATGAAGTTTCCCTTTTTGAGGATACTCACAATTTCAAGATAAAAAAATTTAAATTACCTATCCAATATTCACTGCCAAAGTATTACTCCACTCTCATTAAGAATATATATAATTCTATTAATATCATTTTACTCCTAAATTAAATTCATAAAAGATAGTGAGACTGAATTTACAGGTCCTTAAACTACACTATATACTCACAATTAAGCATTGTGTAGTTCTTAACATGAATCCTTAACTGTCTGGTCCCATAAGTGAAGACAATACATTCTTTTATTAAAAATAATTCAATATAGACTAATGATGCATTATAATTTAATGTATACTCTTTATTATTCTCATGTAAGGATTGGATCATTATTGTATTTGACAACCATATGAGATCTGGAAAGGATCTATCACATTCATCTTATTAGATGAAATTTTCAACCTTCTAAAGACTAGTTATTTTTATCATTTCCAAATATTGGAAATCTGGTATAAACCTATGGTAGTGACAATCCAATTTCTAAAAAACATTATCTCAATAATGTTATGAGGTTTCTCCTTGGAAAATAATTTATCTTAATTGATAGGTTCTTTTTATATATCATCATATAATATAACTTTACCAATGAAACAAATAGAATCATTCCAAAACAAAGGCATTTGGAGATTTTCATACCATTAATATTTTCTACATATACTAAAATCCATCACAAAAATTTAGTGTTGTCCTTCCATGACATAGAGAACATAATAATATCAATGACCATGACGAAAATAGAATAAAAAATGTATGGATGGACAAATTTATTGAAGCGAAAATTTCTTGTGATTTTACCAATTCAATCGGTTTCCCAAGATACTGATAGAGGCCATGGAATCTTTGTGACTTTTAATGAGCTATGTCAGAACAAAACACATCAAAATTAAGATAGTGTTACCTCAATTGATCCTTTTATAACAATTTAGTTCCCCCACGACCTTTTAATTGAATATATATAAATTCAATAAAAAATCGATACATAATTTTCACCTAGTTTGACTTAGGATTATCAAAAAAATAATATCAGTCAATTATACATATTTATGTAAAACATTATAATTGCATCCAATAGAGACGTACTCTACCTTATAAGAACTTTCACCTCTAAATCTACAAATTAATCCTTAAACACCAGATTTTATACAAGATCCATCATATGTGGTAGAATAAAGACATGTTCTATTATAGGTTAAAGTAAAATCAAGAAATCAAAGTAATTATTTGGTTGAAACCTTAAACAATCCCTAGAAAATACGTCCAATATATAGTAAACTAATGGATAAAAAACTATGTAGAGAATCTACCCATCCTCAAGAAGGAAACTATATAACTGGGTCATAAAACCACCTATATAAAAAATATAATTTCTTGAGTATTCTTCATTCATATCCTACTCTAATATTTAAATATATCTATAATCCTTAGAAGATATAAATGATAGAGTGTTATGATTGCATGTGATATTTACTCGATATTGATCAAACTAACCAATCTTGAAGATAATTTTTAAACATCTAATATAAAACACAATAAATCCTAAATAAATATATTGATTATAATCACTCTAAAAATATATTCACACATCTGAATACCGATTTGTAACATTTTTAATGGTTTTTCAATGAAAATTAACCCACACATGCACTCTATGGATACCCCAATTCCATCAAATTACTAAGTTGATATAAAAAATATGATGAAAAAGTATGAAATTAAAATATATTAAATTACACTAATCTAACATTATACCTCAAAATAAAGATAACCCAATAATATTATAAGTTGGGATAGGTTTTCTAGTACACAATTGACCTTAAACATAGCCCCAAATCCTTCTTGACTCTTATAATAATCATCTCCCTTGTAATTTTTTTCATAAAACCCATGGGAAATACATACACTACCATTTGATAATGAACTAATGGATCTAAAGATATGAATATTCTATGGAATACCAACAACATCTCATAAAACCTTATTTTAGAAATACCATTTTTCATAAGCTAATTGCAATGTAGTATGAAATTCCCAGAGAAGTACCCTATCCTACTAAACAATTGACCCATGAAATTTAACTATCTATAATAATATAATTAATTTCTTGCCTTTTTTTAATGTTGTAAATGTATTAACAACATTACCTAGGTAGATGATATAAACCACCACTTTATATATCCTATAAACACTACTTTGTTGTGGACCATCAAACTGGTGCCTCCAACGAATTGAGGATTTTTTATCTATTCCATTTGTAGAATATAAATTTATCGAAACTAAACCATCAGTCATATTCCTTACAGATATTAGGGATTGATGTACCACCTCTAAAAATGTAGCACCTCAATAGATTACCATATTTAGCTTTAGATATCATTGCAATACACACAACACCGGATAAAAACAAAATGTTATTAATCACATTTTTCATAGTAAATTCAATTATATTAATTTTAGATTGTTTATTAAAATATTTTATCCCCCAAAAAATAATTTTACACTCTTATAGAAGGTATATGATAAGAGAAAACCTCATATTACTAATACAATAATATATTATAGTATATATATAGTTTTGTAGACTTTTAATAGACAACCCTCATTAAATACACATTTTTAACCATTTATAAAATTTATATTTTAAAATAAACTTCATATTTATAGTTGAAACATAAAAAATATGTTTGGGTGACTTTGTGGAATTTTTGGTGAAGATTCATTTTTTAATTAACAGTTAAAATAATGAATTTTTTTCCAAAATTGCTTTTACATATAATTAATTTATAAGGATAAATTTTAATTTTAACTGGATTTATTATTAATTAATATCATATTTTTATCATTAATTCTATTTATATCATTATAATCAATTTCACTTTGAAATTAGCTATTAAAACATACCAATATTTTATATATTTTTACCATAAAAACCAACATTGCTTTCCTGAATTCAAAACTGAATTTAAATTTATTACTGTGACTTATGTAATTTGATTTCAAGAAAATTGATTCCATATTTGGAATCAGCATAACATAAAATATCTAATAATAGAAAATATGTTTTTTTCATGAAAAATATTACTGAATATAATGAAAATTAAATTAAATTATTAAGGTGAAGTTATGTTTAAAAAAGTTCTAAACATTTAACTAAATGGCCCAAATTTCCTAGAATCATGTCAAAAATCCGTTGGCTGGAAATAATTAGGCCATGAACCTTCAATTGTAGTGTTTTTATTGGGTTTTCTGACTTTTTTTAGACATGATCACATGCACACCTAACTTTTTTTAAAAAATTCCAAGTGAGTCTTTTCCATCACTATAAAACGCCACCACATCTCATTATTCATCACACCTCTATAACCACATATTTTCCCCCATTCCTTTTCCAAATAGTCTCACAACATATCTACCCTATATCTTGATGCTTTTCATTGGACCAAAAGAATTCCATGGAAGCCTTTTAGTTTAAACCAAAATAAGTAACCTGATTATGGGGTCACACATTCTCTCATGATTTCAAGTGTCATTTACATTATCTACACCATATACACTTCTCATTGAACAATTAAAAAAATTACTTGATATACTAGTATTTTTTTATATAAAGTATTTTACCAAAATATACAGAAACATTCATCTACTGGGTAACGAACATATAGTTTTTGTGTATAGAAAACTACTACCTCACTAAATGATGATTGTTATCTATTACACTACCACCTCTCATGGTGGAATTTATGATGGAAACTATATATATAATATATATTTCCTTTATAATGTGTCTATTCTTTGGTAAATTATTTATAACAAACCTTTATACTTTCCATGTTGTGTAAATATGACTATTTTGTTTGAGGATGTGTCGACTACCACCCCCTCAAAGCGATATGTATCGTTAATACCAAAAATAGAACCTATAAATTGTGTTTATAATAAACCTATGTAACATTTATAACATAAATATGTATTCAATTTTATATAACAAATAAGTATATTTTAGTATTAAATTATTTTAATTTGAAAATGAAATTAATGTAGCGTTCAGGGGTATGTATGACCTACTGTCTCCATGAATGGTACACTTAATTTCCAATATCCAAATGTTATGGACAATTATAAATACATATTTAATTAAAATATAAGTTATTTTTTTCATGATTCACAATTTTGAGATGATGAAACCACAATATATTTAGTTATAAAAATAAATAACAAGTCCAAACATACTTAAGAAAAATATGCATTTAACAATCAAATTAGTAAATATAATGAAAGTGGGTTAACAAACATCTAATAAAATATTGAAATGATTTAATATAGTGTATTATAACCCATATTTTGGTTATTTTAGTAGTTAGTCACATATTTTAAACCCCTATATATGCGGCTAAATACCACCCAATAGAAAGTAATGATATAGTTAGGGATTTGTCTCAATTTACCATCCATTGAAACATATTATTATTATGCAACAAATCCAATTTATTCGTTGTGTATACCTCCAATCCTAGTATATATTTTCCCATATAATTGTTTTCATGGAATTATATGTTTAATTTAATTCACTATGAATTATGATTTAAATTTTTCTATGTGGTATGGGACATATTGAAGTGTTTAAATATTTTATTTTCTGGGGTGTGTTTTATGGTCAACAACCCATTTTTATAATAGTGCCCATTTTATTTATTATTGATAAATCCATATTCTTTTATCAATATGTATATTTAATAAGAAACAATATTTATTTGAGACATGAGGAATTTTTTGGACGGTATGACTTGGATCGGGGATCGTTTTATGAAATCCCCCTGATGCCTCAATAATCTCATGAGATGAAATAGACATCCAAAATAGATAGGGTATTACCCTATAGCAAAATCATCATTTGAATGGTATTGATGGTACTATATCCTGGTACCATGGAAAAATGGAATCCAATAATTTAGCATTTCCCTTATTTATTCAAAGATTCAATTATCCATGAGATTTTTCATTGACATATCTATGTATTTATTATATTTTCTGTTTATTGATTTAGGGAATTTGTTTTAGTTTCTTAAAATTCCATATAAATTGGGTCATGTCTATATGTATTTATAGAAAATGTAATCAGTCATTTAACTATTCATATGGATTTAAACATTATTTTTTCTGTTTTAATTTCCCTTAATGATCATTTTATCTCACACATATTGTGTTTCTTCCCCACTTTATAAAGAAGATAACATTGAATAATATTTCAAGGAGGGATTATATTTCAGTTTAATGTGTAGCATATTTATTTTTCTATTTTTCCAATATATTATTAAAAATATGTATGTAATCAGTAACTCTAATACTACTAAACTGAACAGTCATTCAAGATTACATTCCTAGTAATAATGCCAATGTAATGTAACAATGCACTGACTCCAGGCATCTAGGAAAAAGGTGTTACAGTTGGTGTCAAATATAGTTCAGAAACAACCATGAAACCTATATTTATGAAACATAGATGAGAGATCACAACACTAAGATATAAATTGAGTATAAATATAAAATATAATCTTATAATTATGGTAAGGTAGATATTATGTCTATATTTCTGTAAATACGTACCTATCTAGATAGTACAAGTGGATATGGTTCTGGAACATTTTTACCTATGAGTAAATATTATACCAATGCATCAAATGTTTATCATATAGGGATTTATGATTCATATATTTATGTTTTGTTCTATACCATGTTTAGAGTTATAGAAATTGTGTAATTTTATGAGCTAATCTAGTATATGTCATTATCTATAAATTGATCATGGAATGAAGAATTGTGTCAACACTTGTGGAAAATGGGTATAATTTACTCCATTTGAAATTAATAAAATACGTATTGGAAGAGAAGAAATCACAGATATATAGGGGAAAATTAATCAGGTATGAAAAATAAACATACCTGAATGGAGAAACCTATTACAGAAATTATTTCTCCATTACTGGACCTATTTATAGATGAGTTGTGTATTAAGTCTCTCCAGAAGATATTTATGGGATTGGAATGTAGTGAAAATGAAATGGTAAAACTTTTTCTTTATTATCTCCCAGGTGATGCAGATTAGTGGTGGTATCTGATCCTAATTACATAGGATGAAAAATAAAGTGAACTCATGTAATGTATGACATTAAAGGGGACATTCATGGATAAATACATCCATCATGATTTTAACACCCCAATATTTTATGAGATATATTCTTTTTAATGTATTTGATTTCTTCTACTGTACACTAAACAAAAATTAGCTTGTACTATACGCAACATCGTATTAGCTTGCAGTATATGCAACCCTATTCTCGGCTCGTGTTACACCCAATATCATGTTCGTTTTGTAGAAATTAATCTACACAACATTATGTATATTTTTTTAATGTACATATGAAATATTTTTTGACTATGTTACTTGAAAAACCAAACGGAGATTCCACTACACGCAACCCTAACTTGGCTTGCATTACACGCAATCCCAACCTTCCTCGATAGCGTGTGTAGTGCGCAATACTGGGTTTCGCTAAACAACGTTATATTGTTATAATATTATTATGAACATTTTGTTATGAATAGTATTATCTAAATTTTGAATTTTAAAACATTATTATTCATCTTACACATATTCAAGAACATGGTATGAAAACAAAATAAAATTTTCAGGTGAAATAAGAATTTTTAAAAAAATTGCAGTTTCACTGCCTTTTGATGGCGTACCCACATTAAATCTAGTTTTTGACATGTTTATATGTTCAATTTGAAAAAATAAAATTCTTATTTGGAATTAGGCTATAAAAATTTACTTTGGATAATTTCTTCATATTATTCTGATAACTTTCATATTTTAATGAATTGTAAAAACACGGTATATTTTAATTAAAAACAACTTTTTTCATTGTAAAAATTTATATGGATAAATTATACTATTTAATGGGTTTAAAGTATAAATAGAATATATTTTTACCCATTAATATAATTCATGTAATTAGCAAGGATTTTACATTTAATTCATAGGTAATATCATTTCAAACTTTTGTAATGTTTTGTCTTTTAAAACTCGTTTTCTTAATAAAAGGATTAATTTAAATTAATTTCTACAGATTATGTGATTTGAATTTGAAAAAAGTTATTCTATATTTGTAATCCATAGTTCCAAATTATGTTAATAGGATACTTGTTATTTTTGGGCACTATGAATAGTAACTACGGTAAATTTTATTTACCATAGATAAAGGTTAATTGAGTAATTAAGGGTAAATACAATATTCTAAAATTAAGCTAACACTTTTACTAATATAACTTGATGATTATATTTCTTCCTAAGGAATATTTGTGACGAAATGGAGTCTATTGGAACCCACTTTGATGTGATTAAGACCTTTAATTTTTTATTTTAAAGAAAGTGAAATATGTCTTACTGAAACAATAATAATTAAAGTGTTTTTAAGATAAGGTTATACAGACTAAAAATTCGATTATAAATTCTAATTTGGAATATAAAATGATTTTATTTGTTATAGTAATTTATTTGTAATTTTTTATTGATATTTAATTACCTTATTAGCGTATACATTAATGAGGAAAAAATTATTTACTTAGTGAAACATCAATAATATATTTTTTATTAAAGAAATAATAACCGTCAAATGGCCCAAAAACATGACCAAAACCTATTTTTAGAGTATATAAATTCCATTAGAATCCAAGGGTATCCTTTAGGACCTTTTTGAGTCATATAAAAGAGATTACTACATTTATATTATTTTATTTTTAATAATTTCAAACATGTAACCTTCATAACCTAATAAATATAACAATTTAAATGTTGTGCTTTTAAGATGATAAATTCTAGTAAAAGTATTATTATGAAACTTTATAGATTTATCTTCATAATAGGATTTTATTTTTAATTTTTATGCAACAAATAAGTATATTAAAAAATTATACAAAAATGTTATAGTAATTATTTTATTAAGAGAAATATCAAATAAATGGTTTTAAAAATATTTAAATAAAAATTATATGAACTATTTAATGTTCTCCACTAATTATATAGAAGAATATGACATTTTAGGATTCTTTTAAATATTTTGGATCGAATATATTTTCACTTTGGATTTTATTTGAATTCAAATAATTGAATAGTGTCAAAATTGACACTATTTCTATTTTATATTATTAAATTGATTAAAAATCACAAATATATTTATAATTTACAAATATAAAATTTAAGGTTCTAAAATTTATTAAATTATCTAATTATGAAAATTTCACAACACATATTTATGTATTTATAACAATTTAAAAATTAGTAGTTTATTACCACAAATAAATTTAAATAGATTAAATAAGGATAAATCAAATTTATAAGCATTAAAATAATTTCCAAACATGTCTAAATTTTATTGGTTTATGATATTACAACCCTATCTCATCTAATAATCTTATTTGAGTCATTTCAGATGTTTTTATGTGGTGTTAAAATTTATTATAAATTATGTTTCCAAAGGTGCCCCTCTCCTCCCTTATAAAAGGGAACCTCCTCCCTATCCTCCTCACACGACTTTTATCCATAATGCTTGCCCACACCTGGTCCATTTATCTTCTCCACTCCCTTATAAACATAATAGATGTTCTGGTCTTCCTCAAAGACCAACTTTAGTGCTCGAAGAGATGTTTTAGAAGAGTCGCGTCGAAGAAGAGGTAATATCCTTTACCGATTATTTCAGGTTCACTTATTCTTATACATACACTTATTTTTTGTTTAATAATAATTTAATAACATAAGTATCACTCATATACTTATATGTTATTATAAATATGAATCAACCCAATTTCACCTTCTATCCATCCAACGGAGAATGAAATCACCGCGCGTGCGTATGTACAGAATATCGTCTCTACGCCGTGGTGTAATCTTTTTTTCCACCACCACCATACATGGATGGGTATAATGGTGTAAAAAATAACTATATATGTTTAACATGATACTAATTGTGAGATATTATATCATCCACTTTAATTATATTCAATAATTTTGCGAACGATATCATCAGTCGTGTGTACATATGAATTACCGTCTTCACGACGCGATGAGATACATTTTCCAAGTTAACCATTCAAGAATGATTATAAAGTATATATATTAAATAATCATGAAATATATGAATTTTTTATGATACTGGATTTATTTATATTTTATTTACTTACTTCCATTCAATTTAAGAAGGAAACGAAAACAACATTCATGCGTACGTACGACCTACCGTCTCCATGAACGTTGTATTTAATTCCATTTATCAATATATTATATTTTTATATAATGAATATATATTATATATAAATCATATTTTTCATTCTGGAAATATTTAATCATGATATAAGTAATCATATGAATAATTACAAGTCAAAACATGTACGATAAATGAAACAATTTTACCCAAAATGCTGCATTAACTTGGAATTGACAAAAGAACTGGTAATATAATGTCGTAAGAGAATCAAGTATGTTATCATAAATATTTTTATGGCTCTGTTACAAGTTAATAATATGTCTAAACCCACTATAAAGGAGTCTCGGTCATATATGGAAGAAATTGTACACAAGTTAAGGGATAATTTTTCATATCTCATTTTTATTCGATATTGCTTATATGTATGTATTTACCGGGGTTATATTTATAAACCATGACCATGATTTCTAAAAATGTTTTCATAAATTTTTTACTATTCATCCATTGTTGTTTAAAGTCATTTTTACCCTTTTTTTGATTTTTTACCACATTATATGGAAGCAATCTTTAGATTGGTTACAATATAAGGTAATTTTTGACTTTTCCAGCAAAAGTATGAGAAGAATGTTTTTTTACTTATACGGCATGAATGGATTTTTACGGTTTCATAAAAAATTATTTCAATGAAGCTTACTCTACAAAATTTCATGGTTATTTTAAAAAAAAATCATTTTCCTTTAATATTTCATGGCATTTTGAGAAAATAAAATGATTTTGAATATGAAAGGATATTTTCCTCAAGAATTCATTTCTAGTGTTTTATTAAAACCATTTTCCATCTAACATGACATTATTTAGTATGTTTATGTTTCAAGTATAATATATCTATTATTGACATGTTTTGAGTTTTTTTATGATGAAATCATAACCATTTTTTTATATGGATTATATTATGATGGGATGATGTTTATGAAACCCATTTTATTCGTTAGGTTATTATAAATGATGTAGGTTTATTTTGTGGAACATGAAAGAATGATTTCAATATGAGATTGTTGGGACCTATATCTCCCTCCAATTCATTGGGTAGAAATTTATATATCGTGAGATAGACATTGATGGAATGTCAAGATAATCTGGTTCAGTGATATAGGACTGGAATGAGGAGTGAACTCGATTCAGTAAGAGACTTTGTCCACAATGATGGTCTTGGCAGCAATGCCCTAGATACTATGGAAATCATATCATGTGCTTAATGGTTTTCCACAATTACATGTTTTATTACCAATGATATTTTAGCACGATTGATGTTCCATTACGATCTATTCCTTATGTACTACCATTTTTTATGTCATTGCTCAAGATTTTTATGTTTATGCATTATATTATTGTTTTTAAATTCAAATGTATACGGTTTGTTTTATTTTATCCATGATTACCCTTATTGGGCATTTGAGCTCACCGTTTATATGTTTTATTTTCCACAAGATATAAAGAAAAGTTTTAGGTATGAAAACAAAAGTGGGAGATCTATATGGTTGATGTTTATGATCTTTCACTATGATTAGTAGATTATGTTTTGAGTTTCCAAAGACACTAAAATAATACGGTCTTTGGCCTTTTGTTTTTGTCATGTATTAATTATTCCACAAATTTAATGTAATGTATTTGTACGTCAAGCTTTGGGTCTCTACAGTTGGTATCAAAGTGAAGGATTAGTTAACCTTTGGAAACTAGGATGAAAAAACTTTATTGAGATCCGTAGAGATATTTATGAGCCATCTCTAGGGATGTTCCTAAGATTTAGTGTGACTATAGGTTACAATCCTGGAATTATTTTGATGATCACGAATACCCTAGGGTGAACCTAATGTGTCATGGATTAAAGAATGTGTTATAAGTTTTAGTTTTTATGAAAATGTGGTTCCTCGTTATTTAACTATTTCTTACACCATGGTTTTTGGTTTTATTCAGTGGAGGGAAGTAGAAGGAATTTGGTCAACATTGAATCCAATGGAAAAATTGGTGCCTATGAGAAAAGAAATTTTTTAATGCCTAGAATGAAAGATATTGTGATTATGCAGAATCAGTCATCACGATATATCATTAACAAGGTAAACTTTAGTTGTATTCCTATGTCATCAAATAAGATAAAGATGGAATTTTATTCATGTTCGCATGTTGAGGAGAATAGAGAAAGGAAGATTGAGATTTCTAAATAATGGAAGAAGAACCTTGATGAATACATCAAATGGAGGGGAAGATGTTATCTGTGTGGGGAGAAGGATCATAGTGTGATAGACTGTTATGGTGTTTAATGTTTTATATAGAAGAACTTGGGCCTCACCCAAATCAATGCCATGACCTAAGAGGATACTTCTAAATCAAGGATGGACATATTCCATGACAATAATTAAAGCGGATGGATTGAAGTGTTTATGTATTGGTATTCAAGATTAATGATGTTGAGGTACTTTTATAGTATATTAGAATATCTATGTATGGGTCCATTGTCATTTTCCCTAAGAATATGGTATTGGTAACCATGAAAAGTTATTGAAATATTTTTTCAAAGCATATGATATGCGCAAAATGAATGGATAATGAGAAAATATTATGTTTGATATTATTAATGATCTCATGACTGATATAAGGACAAAGTGACATCATGGTTTGAGTATATAGAAATTTTGGGATTTTTTTATGTGGAAAGAGTTAACTTTTGACAGCATTCATGTTTTCACTATGGTTCTATGGTAATTAATGTTTCAAGAGAATACATGATTAAGGTATTCACATGTTTTGAAAGTGACCAACAACAATTTATATCTTTTCATATATGGGGGATAAAGGACGGTTTTCACATGCTTGTTATGTGACCTTTCCATTAATCATTTTCATTATACTATGAGATTGGACAGATGTATTTTGGATAAGTCTAAAGATTGGAATATATTATATTGGAAATCAGACAGTATTATTTAAGGATAAAACATTTTTCAATATTATTTCTGTAATGTTATAATAGTGTAGTATTAGAAAAATCACAACATGTCGGATTGGCGACAACCCATCACATCAGACAGGGATTTGGAAATCGAACCCACAACCGAAGTGAAAAAAGCCTTTGTCGCTTACCAATGGCCTACAATAAGTCCCTAGTTAGTAGAAATTAGTTTTATTTTATTAATAAGTATGATAGATGAAATATAAGTCCATTTTTTGGAGTCATATATTGTTAATCACACCATAAGATGGACTTATGTATCTAAATTTTACTAACCTTATGATTGAGACAGATGGAATGAACAATCATTCTATCGCATGATCTGCTAACACTTCATAGAAGACAGATTCAATTTTATTTCTGTAAGAGATGAAGTTGAAATTGTTCATGGCACGATCAACAGTGAGATTGTACCAAAATCAAGTAAGTATTTCTTTTAATTCTTCAACATTATGGAAATGATCTTGAAAACAAAAAATGATGTCATATTTCTCTCATATTCAACGAATCAGATGGTACCATAGATAATCACAAATTTATGGCTTTGTTATTGTTGGCTTTTTCATAGCCATGTTCTCTACCACTCTTCATCAGAAGATGATGGTTAGATTTCTCTTCCATATCCATATTTCCGACTATGTTCTCAAATTATGGAACACAGTGATTAGTTATTTTGGGTAACTGTTAAGATTCATACATCACTTTTTAAAATTATGTTTTAGTATTCCTTTTTACGATGTGGGATTCTATGAATGATTCTTTTAAGTAGTAAACGATTTATAACCCCGACGAATTTCGAGGTCGAAATTCATTTTAAGAGGGGTAGAATCAAGCACCCTGATATTTTAAGAGATATATTCTTTTTAATTTCTTTGATGTCTTCTATTGGACACTACACCATGATTAACTTGTACTATATGCAACACCGTATTATCTTGCAGTATACACAACACTATTCATTGCTTGTGTTACACATAATTTCATGCTCGTTTTTGTAGAAATTATTCTACGAAACATTAAGTATAGATTTTTTTAATGTATAAATGAAATAAGTTTTGATTATGTTATACTCAACACCAAAGGGGGATTCCACTACACGCAGCCCTAACTTGGCTTGCATTACATGAAATCACGACCTTCCACGATAGCGTGTGTAGTACGCAATACCCGGTTTCGCTAAAAATGATATATTGTTATATTATTTTCATGAACTAGCTGTTATGGATAGTATTAACTACATTTTTAATTTTATAACATTATTATTCATCATACACATTTACTAGAACATGGTATGAGAACAAAATAAAATTTTTAGGAAAAATAAGTATTTTAGAAAAAATTACATTTTCGCCGCCTTTTGATGGCGCACCCACTTTAAATCTAGATTTTTACATGTTTATAAGTTCAATATGAAAAAATTAAATTCTTCTTTATAATAATGAAATAAAAATTTACTTTGGATTATTTTTTCATTTTATTCTGAAAACAATAATATTTTAATGAATAGTAAAAACACGCTATATTTTAATTAAAAAACAACTTTTTTCATCGTAATAATTTATATGGATAAATTATAATATTTAATGGTTTTAAAGTATAAATAGAATATATTTTTACCATTTAATATAATTTATGTCATTAGAAATTATTTTACATTGAATTCATTGGTAAAATCATTTCAATCATTTGCAATGTTTTATCTTCTAAAACTCGTTTTCTTTACAACGAGATTTATTTTAAATTAATTTCTGAAACTTCTGTGATTTGAATTTGAAAAAATGGATTCCATATTTGGAATCATTAGGTCCAAATTATGTTAATAGGATACTTTTTATTTTTGGGCACTATGAATCCTAACTACTGTAAATTTTATTTACCATAATTAAAAGTAAATTGAGTAATTAGAGGTAAATATAGTATTATAAAATTACTCTAACAATTGTATTAATATAATTTGATGATTATATTTCGTCCAATGGAATATTTGGGTCGAAATGGAATCCATTGGAACCCACTTGGATGTGATTAAGGCCTTTAATTTAATTTATTTTAAAGAATGTGAAATATGTCTCACTCAAAATTTAATAATTAAAGTATTTTTAATATAAGGTTATATAGAATATAAATTAGATTATAAATATTAATTTGAAATAAAAAATCTTTTTCTATGTTATTGTAATTTATTTGTAATTTTTATGTGATATTTATTTACATTAATAGCTTATAAATTAATGATACAGAAATTATTTACATAGTGAAACATCAATAATATATTTTTTATTAAAGTAATATTACCCATCAAAAGGCCAAAAAAGTTGACCAAAACCTATTGGTAGAGTATATATATACCATAAGTATCCAATTGTAGCCTTTGGGACCATTTTGATCCGTATAAAGGATATTATGACATTAATATTATTTTATTTTTAATTATGTCAAAGTTGTCACCTTCATAACATAATAAATACAAAAATTTAAATGATGTGATTTTAATATGATAAATTCGATTAAAAGTATTATTATGAAATTTAATGGATTTATCTTCATCAATGGATTTTAATTTTAATTCTTATGAAACAAATAATTATATTAAATAATTATACAAAAATGTTATATTGATTATTTTATTAAGAGAAATATCAAATAAATGGTTTTAAAAATATTAAAATAAATATTATATGAACTATTTAATGGGATAAGATAATTATCTAGATGTGTATGACATGTTATGAACCAATTTAATATTTTGGATCAAATATACATTCTATGTCAATTTTATTTAAATTCATATAATTGAATTGTATCAAAATTGACACTATTGATATTTTATATTATTAAATTGTTTAAAAATCACAAAAATATTTAAAAAATTAAAATTTAAAATTTTATAGTCCAAAATGTAATAATTTATCTAATTATGATAAATTCACAACATATAAGTAAGTATTTATTACAATTTAAAAATTAGAATTTTTTTACCACAAATAAATTTAAATAGATTAAATAAGGATAAATCAAATTAATATGGTTTAAAATAAATTCCAAACATGTAAAAATATTATTGGTTTATGATATTACAACCCGATATCATCTAATATTATAATTGGAGTCATTTTGGATGTTTTTATGTGGGTTTTCAATTTATTATAAATTTTGTTTCCAAAGGTTCCCCTCTGCTCTGTTATAAAAGGGCATCTCCTCCATCTACTCCTCACACCAATTTGAGCCTTTAGGATCGGCCAAAACCTATCCATTTATCTACTACAATCCCCTAGAAACATAATATATGCCCTTTTATTCTTCAAAGACCAACATCAGTTCCCAAAGAGGAGTTTTAGAAGAGGCACGTCGAAGAGGAGGTAATATCCTTTACCGATTATTTCATGTCCATTTCTTCTTATACTTCCTTTAATTTTTTTGTTTCATAAAAAAGTAAAAAAATCATTATCAGTTATATACTTATATGTTATTATAAATATGAACCAACCCTATTTATCCTTCTATCCATCCTACAGAAATTGAAATCACCACGCGTTCGTACGTACGAAATACCGTCTCCACGCTGTGGTGTAATCGATTTTTCCACCACCACCATACTTGGATGGATATAATGGTGTAAATAATACCTATATATGTTTAATATGATACTAATTATGAGATATTATATCATCCACTATAATTCCATTAAATAATTATTAGAACGATATCATCGCTCGTGCGTACATACAGATTACCGTCTCCATGACGCGATGAGATTCATTCTCCATGTTAACCATTCAAGAATTATTATAAAGTATATATATTAAATAATAATGAAATATATGAAATATTAATTATAATGTATTTATGTATATGTTATTTACTTACTTCCATTAAATTTAATAAGGAAACAAAAACAACGTTAATGAATACGTACAACCTATCGTCTCTATTAATCATGTATTTCATTCCATTTATTGATCTATTATATATTTATATGATGAATATATATTATATATAAATCAAATTTTACATTCTAGAAATGTTTAATCCTGATCTATGTTATCATATAAATAATTACAAGTCAAAAAATGTAGGATTAATGAAACAATTTTACCCAAAACGCTGCTTCAACAAGGAATTGACAGAAGAACGGGTAATATAAAGTCATAAGTGAATCCTTTTTGATATCATAAATATTTATATGGTTATGTTTCAAGTTAATAATACATTTAAACCAACTATAAAAGAGTCTCGGACACATAAGGATGAAATTGGACATAAGTTAAGGGATAATTTTGCAAATCTCACTTTTATCCGAGATTTCTTATACGTAAGTATTTACTGGGGTAATATTTATCTTCCATGTCCATGTTTTCTAAAAATGTTTTCATATAATTTTTAATATTCTTACATGTATGATTAAATTAATTTTTACCCTTTTTTACTTTTTACCACATTATATGGAAGGAATCTTTTATTTGGTTACAATATATGGTACATTTTGACTTTTCCGGAAAAATTATGAGAAGAATGTTTTTTTAACTTATATGGCATGAATGGATTTTTTTGGTTTCATAATGACTTATTTAAATGAAGCTTCATCTACAAAATATCATGATTATTTTCAAAAAAATCCTTTTCCTTTAAAATTTCATGGCATTTTGATAAAAGAAAATGATTTTGAAGATGAAAGGATATATTCCTCAAGAATTCATTTCAAGTGTTTTATTAAAACTATTTTTTTTCCAAGGTGATATTATTTAGTATGTTTATATTTCAAGTAAAATGTCTCTATTATTTACATGGTTTTATTTTTCTTATGATGAAATGATATCCATTTATTTTATATGGATTATCTTATGAAGGGATGATATTTATGAAACCCATTTTATTAGGTGGGTTATTATGAATGATGAATGTTTATTTTGTGGAACAAGAATGAATGATTTCATTATGAGATTGGTGGCACCTATATCTCCCTCCAATTCATTTGGTAAAGATTTATATCTCATGATATAGACATGGCTGGAATGATAAGTTAATTTGGTTCAGTGATAGAGGACTGGAATGAGGAGTGAACATAATTTAGTAAGGGACTTTGTCCACTATGATGGCCTTAGCAGCAATGCCTTGGATTCTATGAATATCATATCTTGTTCAGAATGGTTTTCCACAATTCCATGTTTTATTTCCCATGCTATTTTAGCATGATTAATGTTCCATTAGGATCTATTCCTTATGTACTGCCATGTTTTATATCATTGCTCAATATTTTGATGTTTAAACATTATGTTCATGTTTATAATTTCAAATTTATATGGTTTGTTTTATTTTATCCATTATTACCCTTACTGAGAATTTGAGGTCACCCTTTATGTGTTTTATTTTCCCCATGATATAAAGAAAATTATTATGTAAGAAAACAAAAGGGGGAGATCTTTATGGGAGATGTTTAAGATCTTTCACCATGATTAGAAGATTATTTTTTGTGTTTCCAAAGACACTAAACTAATACGGTCTTTCGGCTTCGGTTTTTATCTTGTATTATGTATTCCGCAAAAGTAATGTAATATCTATGTACGTCTGGATTTGGGTCTCTACAAAGATCAACAAATAGAGATGAATACTAAGATTCATAGATTAAAGAATAAGCATTAAGAGGGTGTTGCGAGTAATAAATATACCTTTACAAGGTTATATAAGTATTCTACGTATTATATACTTAGAAAGAGGGAATGATTGACAACTTCTTTGATGATCTTAAGTGACATCTCCGATGTGAGGTGGTTTCTCCTGATTTTTCATCATATTATGAGATAGTTTTATGTACCAATAAGATAGAGAACGAATTTTCTATATTAAATATATTCCAACAAAACAACGAAAAGAAGTGGCCATTTGAGAATTATGAGAAAAGGAATGCATAAAAAAAGAAGAAGTTTGAGAAATTTATGTCTGCTAAAAACTGTTGAATGAGTCGACCTTGGAATGAGTAAAGGGGAATAAATTTTTCTGTAAAATTAGATATATAGATAACCTTGCCAAAGAATGCAAGGGGAGGAAGCATATAAATGATTTCTAGTGCTATAATAGTAATGAGATGGGGCACCATGCAAGTGATTAAACCAAGTATCAAGGGAATATACCATAGAAGATTTCTAGTGGAAATTCCCAAGCATATGATATCACTATGGTGGAGTTAGATGTACCAAATAACATGGTAAGAGGTACGTTAATTTTATCTTAAAATATAGACAATGCATTATTTTATTCTGAATCATCACACTCTTTTTTATCTACTTAGTTTGATAAGAAAATTAGACACTTCCCTTTTGATTTAATAAGTTTCTTATTCCTCAATACTCTTAAGAGAATTATCGTGGCTACAATGATGTATCAGACAGTCTTAATTACAATTCATACACATACTTTGTGTGTCGACCATGTTATCATTCCAATGGTTTATTTTAATATTTTCATATTTATCAAATGGATTTAAAAATATGATGCAAATATTCATTATAAAATAATGGAATATATGATTTCTAAGGAAAATAATTGATCTATCATCATTAGAGAAGAATATTCCTCATCTAATTTTTATTTATATCTAACCTCAATGGATATACTAAATGAAATTCTTGGAGAGGAATAGAAAACATTGTATAGTGATGAAGGAGGTAATCTTCAAAATTAAGATGTACCTATTGTGATAATTTATTTCTTGAGAATTTACCTGGATATCCCCCAGAATGTGAGGTTAAATTCTCTATATATTTAATCCCTGATGAAAGGAGAATACCAATGAAAACCAATAGAATACCCATTGTGTAATTCATATACTTGGAGAAACAACTAGAGGATTTGGGTAATAATGGATTTATTCTCCATTGTGTTTCACCTTGGGGTGACCCTATCCTCTTCATTGAAAATAATGATGGATCCATGAGGGTGTGCGTTGATTATAGGGAAATCAATTTCATTACAGTAATGGAAAATTTTGAACTACATTACACTGATGACTAGTTTGATCAATTTCACAGAGCCCAATATATTTCAATTATTGATCTTTTTTTAGATATCACCTATTTCTAGTGATGAATGAATACATTCCAAATAGAACATTTTGGAAAAATGGGTGGACATTACGAGATTATTGTAATTCCATTTTTGCTAACTAATGCACCATTTATATTAATAGACATAGTATTTAATGAATATATTGAAGACATTGTTTTATAATTCATTGATGATATTCTATTGTATTCTAAATCATATGAGAACCCTTAGAAACACTGTTATATCATCCTGAACACTTTTATAATGTATGAGTTCTATGTGATATTCAGTAAATGTGATTTTTAGATTCTAGAAGCCTCTTTTCCTGGTTGTATTCTCTCCAAAGTGGGATTATTGAATGATCCCATAAAAAATGCAGGCATTGAATGACCTACACCAGAAAAAAATAGAGGTATGAGTTTTATTGGTTCGGTGATTTATTACCATATATTCATTCAAAATTTTCCCCGGTTAGCTAACCCTGTTACCATGCTTACACATAATGCTGTAAACTTTGTTTAGACTTTGGAATGTCATTAGTTTTTTTATGAGATAAATAAAAAAATTGTTAACGATCCGTTTTTATCGTATATTATTATATTGATGGGTTTAATATATATATTAATGAATCAATGAAGGGATTTTTTTGTTTTGTACTAAAAAATCTAAATGTAATTGCATATGAATCAGGGAAATTAGAGACTAATTCGAAGAACTACAAAACCCATGATCTAGAGTTAGCATTTGTAACCTTTTCTTTAGAAATATAGACACAATATCTATGTGGAGAATGATTTGAGATATACATGGATCATAAGATCCTCGTATACATATTCTCATAGAAATACCTCCATATGAGTAATTTGAGATGGCTCTAATGAGTCAAGGATTGGGATTCTCAATAAACTATCACCCCAGGAAAAAAATAAGGTGATATATTAATTTATTAGGAATTATTATGTACTTATAACCTAAATGAGGATAGATAAGGATCATATTCTCACAGATATATTGAAGATGTCTACGGGAATTTATATGGAAGGGGAGACATCAATAATTTTTCAAATGATTGTAAAACATTCATTTTTATAGAAGATAAAGAATTATAAATATGGTGATGATGACATTCATAAGATTATAAAACGCATGAAAAATTTTAAATTACTAGACCTATTTTGTGAAGATGGTGTTCTAAAATTCAAAAAGAGGTTATGTGATCCAAATACACATAAAATAAAAAGGGAATTTTTGGATGACACTAAAGATCAAATTTCTATATACAACCCAGGAGCCTAAATATTTATATGCACTTTAGGGAAATGTTTTTTTAGAGTAACATGAAGCATAAAATTGAAGATTATGTGACCCAATTTCTTCTTTATCAAAATTTTAAATCTGTAAGACAACATCCTAAAGGGGTTCAACCAACACTTCCAATCCCTTTGTGGAAATCAGATGAAATTACTATGGAATCTTTCATAGGACATCCAAAGACTCCAATAAATAATGATCCAGTGAGGGTTAATAATGATCACCTAGCCAAAAATATATATTTACCTACAATAAGAGATGATTTTCCTCCTGAGCACCTCACAGTGATCTATGATAACGATGTTGTAAAAATTTATTATGAACCTCTATCAATTGTCTCAGATCAGGACCCATGCTTCACATCAGTGTTTTGTAAGAGTCTTAAAATGTCTCTTGATATAAAGACTCATTTGAGAACTACCCACCATCCAAAAAGTGAAGGAAAATATGAAAGAAAAATTAAACAATGGAATACATGTAGAGATCTTGTTCACTATATTTTCAAGAATTGTTGGAACAATACTTACCTTTGTTGGTGTATTCCTATAATAATAGTTTCCATTCAAGTATTCAAATGGCATTGTATAAAGCATTATATGGATAGAGGTGTCATAAATTAACTTCTTGGGGTGAAGTTGGTGAATGTAAATTCATAGGCCCATAAAAACATGATGATATGTCAAAAAAAGGATGAGGCAATTCAGGAACATATCATAATGTCTCGATGTAGGAAATCCAATATGCCGATATCTAGAGAAATAATTTGGAATTTCAAATGATAGATCATGTTTTCATGGAGGTATATCTTTGGAAGGGTGTCAATAGGTTCAGTATGAAAGGGAATATGAGTCCCAAGTATATAGAACACTTCATGATTCTTGAAATAGTTGGAGATATTTCATATCAATTAGCATTGCCACCATATTCTCTCAAAGGATCATGATGTGTTACATATATCCCTACTATGGAAGTAAATACTTTATCCAACACATTTTCTTACAAGTTATGAAATAGATTTTGAACCTGACCATTATTATTGTGAATAATCTTTTATATGTCTGGAAACTAGAAATCATGTATCGAGGAGTGAGATGAATCGTTTGGTAAAATTTCACTGGAGAAATCCCGAATTAGAAGACGAAACATGGGAACCATCGGATTAATTGAAGGATAACTACCTACATCTTTTTTAATTTAATGATCCTATAATATTTAGGATGAAATTTTTACAGTAGGGAGGAATATAGAACCCCATGACATTGCCATATTTACCTTTAGATATATTTTCAACACATGAAACACCCAAATTAATGGAAACATTATTTAGTAACTTCTTCTATATTAAATTAAATTATATCAATTTTATCGGGTTAAATTATATATTATATATCTAAAATAATAATTTTACACATACTCAATATTACATTTAAAATAATATATAATTTTATATATGAACATTTTCCACCTTTTGATAGTGAACCATATTTGAAACTGAATTTTTACCTTTTTTAAATTTAAAACATCAAAATAAACCAATAATTTTAATGAAAAAATAAATATTAGTGTAGGAATAATATTTGGTATTTTTTGTTGAAGATTCATTTTCAATGAATAGTAAAAAATAATGAATTATAATTCGAAATTGACATTTCATTTAAATAATTTATAATGATAAATTTTAATTTTAATTTCATTGGAGTATAATTAAATAATAATTGTATCAATTAATAAAATTTGTGTCATTATAATCAATTTCTTTAGAAATTAGCTATTAAAACATAACAAACTTTTAGACATTTTAACCATTAATCCTCCATTGTTTTCCAAATTACAGATTTAAATATAAATTTTTTACTGCAAACTATGTGATTATAATTTGAATAAATGTATTAAATATAAGAAATTTGAAAAATTTATAATTTCTAAAAATACCAACTTTATTTTTGACTAAAAATATTAGTGAATGTAATTAAATTTAATTATAATTTTTAAGGTGAAATTAAACACGATAAATGAATAAAATTTCAACTTAAGGACACAAAAGACCTAAAAACACGTCCACAAAAAATTAAAATATATAAATTGTCTATAATCCTTCATTTATTGAGTTTGGGTGGGGTTTTAAAGAATTTGTTTATGTAATAACATTTTCACACCTAGCTGGTTTCCAAAAATTCCGAGTGAGCCATTTTCCTTTCTTATAAAGTCCACCACCTCTCCCCATTCATTGAAACTATAAAAAAATATGTTTCGAAACTAGATGTCCTAATAGTCTCCCAATATCTCTAAAATCAACATATTATCCACCTTTTTGTATGATATCATTCCAAGGAAGTATTTTAGTTAAACCAAAAGAAGTTACGAGATTAAGAGGTAACACCTTCTGTCATGATTTCTAGTTTCATTTCTTTTCTCCACTCCCTATACTCTTATATATTGATGATTATATATTAAAGTTTCCTAAATATTTTAGGATTATTTTTTTCCATGTAATCTACCAACTCTTACACACACATACATCTAATTGGTAACAAACATTATGTTTCTATGTATGAAAAACTACTGCCACATGAAACGACGATTGTTCAATTTTACCCTACCACATTGCATGGTGGCCATTGTGATGGAATATATATATATATTATTTCATTTATAATTTCTTCATTATTATATATATATTATTTATAAAATGCCTTTATGCATTCTATGTTGTAGAGATACAATAATTTAATTTGAGGAAGTGTGGAAAAACGCCCCATCATAGTTATATGACTCATTCTTCTATACACTGATCATATAAAGGATGGTTATAATATACCTATCTGTCATTTATAAAATTTACGTAATAATATATATTATAATTTACAAAAAGTATCATTTATTTGTAAATTATTTTAATACAATAATTAAAACAATGTAGTGTTTATGTGTATATACAACTTATTATCTCAATGAATGATGCACTTCTTTTCCAATATCAAAATATTATGGACAATACTAAATACATATTCATTGAATATATAAGATTATTTAGTCTTTTTTTAAATTATTTAGGTAATAAAACCATGGTATTTTTAATAATAAAAATGAATATCATGTCAAAATATATTTGAGAAAAATAGGTAATTAACGCGTAAAATAGTCAAAATAATGAAAGAGTATTAAAAAATAGGTAATAAAATATTATAAGAAGTTACTGTAAGTTATTTTCAACATATTTTTTGTTATTTTATTAGTATGTAACATTTTTTAAAATAATATACAAGAAGCTATATACCCCACACCAAAAAGGAAGGGTAAGATAAGGGGTTTCATCACAATTTACCTTTAATTGATACATATTGTTATAATAAAATAACTCACATTTAATTGTTGTGTATACCTCATTTGACAGGTTATATTTGGAATATAAATTTCTTCATGAAAAATTAATTTTCATTTAATTCACCAAGAAAAATATGTTTTAAAAATTTCAATGTGGTGTGGGACACAATGGAGTGATTACATATTATATTTACTCATGAATGTTTTAATGTCAACATCACCTATTAATACATATCCTCTTATAATATAATATTGGTAAATCGATATTTTTAAATAAATATGAATATTTTATAAAGAATATTATTTATTTAACACGTGAGGTATTTTTTGGACATGTATGACATGGGTTGGGGACTAATTAATTAGATCTCGTCGATGCATTAGTAGTCTCATGAGACGAAATAGATGGAAAAAATAGATTGGTTTTTACCATATAGATAAACTATTTTCCCGAATTTCATGATAATATTAGTATCATATACATAATAAAAATTTCATCCGATAATTAATAATTTATTTCATTTATTCTTATTTATATTTATCAATGATAATTTTCCTCGATATATCTAAGGATTTATTTTATTGTTGTTTATTTATTAATATGATGTGTTTTCAATTTCATAGATGTCCATATAAATTGTGCCTTTTATATTTCTATTTATAGAATGTGTGATAAGTTATTTAATGTTTCATATATATTGATTCATTTATTTCCATTTTACATACCCTTGTTGAGCATTTTAGCTCACGCTTATCGTGTTTATTTCCACTGCTTATGAAGAAGAGAATATTGAATAAGCTATCACGAAGGGATTTTTTCTCTGTTTTTTATGTAGCATGTATTTTTCTATTTTCCCAATGTATTATGAGGATTATGTATGTAATATGGCTCTCCAAGAATGCTAAACTAAATGATACATTAGGATTATATTCCCTGTAATAATGGAAATGTAATGTGATATTGCATCAAATCCAGGCTTTTAGGGTCTGCCTATTAGAAAAAATATAATATATTAACTATATTCACATGTACCCAAAAAGTGTATGTAAAACATTCACTAATACATTAATACTAGGCTATGTCATTCCCAGTCAATATCAAAGAGTAATGTTGAAGCATTAAAAAGAACACTAAATAATCCAAAAATAGACATCCCTCTGAGGTTAATAAGTATGAACTCTTATTCCTTATCTATATTCATGTCGTATGACAATATATGATAAAAAAGGTGGAATAATATTCCCTTTATGTTAACTGAATATATTGTACTATATGGAAATAAATATACAACTACCACATAGCATGGCCTCATAAAATATTATTCTCTTACTTCAACTTCCTCTTAGGAGTGCTTATAAATGATAATAAAATAGTTATTGTGGACTTTATATATAGATAAGAAATCAAGAATCCGCCCTAACACATAAATAATATGTGTTAAAAATATAAATATCTCATTTAAACATAGAAATATGTGATTCAGAACATATATGATATCTATCCACGAACAGTATAACATTTGTTATGATCTCACGTAGCCTATCACATGTCATTAATGTCAATGGATAATGGGGTTTTAGATTAACTCCTATTGGGGAATTAAAACCTTAACAATTATGGAAATCTAATAAATATTATAATAGTTCCATGTCTCTATAAATACAAATATAGACCATCAAAAAATATTTTATCCCATCATTCATTATCATATTTATGATATCTATTAACAAGATTTGTTCCCCTCTAATCTATATATACATCTCATATCTTGAAAATCTCACAACCTGGTCACTCTCTATATCTCTTCCAACCAATTACTATGATCACCAAAAAAATAAACATGGGATTCATATATATTCAACTCCATTGTCTTTTTATAATATTTACATGATTTTGTTACATTTAATTGAAATTCGAATGAAAAATCGTAGAGGAATGAATTTTATAAATTTATATTTACATTATATTTATCCAAAACCATTTGAAAATAGGGTATGTAAGTATTGATTTTAATAACTAATTGATGTAAGTAATTAGTCTAATAATATTATATTTTCAAGTCATATATTATTTCATTATATAAGAAATCACTAAAAATTTAAATAACCAACCCTAATATCATGGCCAGAGTAACTATTAACAGATAAAAACACTGATTTCTTATGAATCCACTGAATGTAATATAATGAATGATAACATTCCCTATTCATACACAAAAATAGTAGTGAAATAAATTATATCTTAATTGAAATAAAAAATGATTCATATTCATTATCTTAAACAAACGATTAATTATAAGAAAGTTTAATTATTTTATCCCTAGTAATCTGGAATTGAATAACATTTGTTCTAGTTATTCCTTGACACAATAAGAATATTATGATTTACAAAAATTACATATCTTAGCAACCATTCCTAAATTTAAAATTGAAGAAAAATAAATAAGATTTAAATAGCATTTTTTCTTTAATTCCAACTTTTTCACATATATTTTGATGATATCGTGTCACTATATACCTCAATTTCACCCTTTATATGTCACAAGTTTCAGACAAGTAATTTGGGTTTAAAAATATCATTGAATAAATATAACAATATATTAGATAACCAAAGGTAATTATTTATGTAATAATAATTAGAACTATCAAAAGAAACTACCAAAAAATATAATAGTAGAACATATATAGATAAACATATCTACCCATGTTATATCAATATGGTAAAAATTACATTTCATAAAAACACATAATAATCATATGGATCATCATTGGTTGACTAATAAAAAACGTCACAAAATAATAAAAAATTTAAAAAATTGGATAACATCATAAAAACTATTCTACAATCCTATCATAATCACATATCCTATACAATAAGCAAAAAAACTAGACTACCCATCAAGTAGAGGTCTATTATTCTTTTCATGAATATAAACCATGATGTTTTCTCAGATACTCATACGGAAGAAACTAGGGTGTGAGTTCAACTAAGTGGGATAGAACCAATGATGTCTCCCTAATAATCACTAATAATGGCCACATGTTGATGTGTTATAATAAATAATTGAATGTGGAAATAATTAAATAATGGTTCATCCATGGGTTCCATGAAGACACATGGGAATAACCATGATTATGTGACCAAGTGTTGGATGCCTATGAAAAATACATATAAACAATATGTGGTTTATATAATACCTCACCCATAATAGGGTAACACATCACAAATAACTATATAATATCTCGTCATATAAGGGTACGAGATTACCACCCATGAATCATTTCCAAAATAACATTACACCCAAGGGTGAAATAATTCCCAACATTAAAACCACTATCAACATTTTATCACAAATGGGCCAACGGAACCCCACCATGGGTCCAACTATAAAATATCATCACCCATGTTGTAATGGATACCTACCCTGGAGAATCTCTAATAAATAATCTCCCATAGTTAAATAGAACCATGGGATGCAATTATTTCAATTATATTACCACCCATGGTGGAGAACATCCAACTCCAAGACCATTTCCATCATCAGTATGTATAGAACCTCTAAAACTATAATCTCAATGTAAATATTTACCATGTTTATATAATTTAATAGAATATATATCATATTCCAAAATTTAATAAAACCAATTTATAAATGGTTCTCTGTTTACACTTTTACCACTTATTCTTATCCTTGGGATGTTTTTTTTCACATTTACAATATCATAATTTCACATTAGGTACTGATGGGGTTGTATATTGTAATTTATTTTTTATCAAAAAGGGGTAAAATCACATTACAAAAAAATATTGGACTTTCCACTTAGACATGGAAAACTCTTAGTCAGAATAATCTCAATAACTGATAAAATAGATTCATATATGATTAAATTATTTTTTTGGTCATGTTCAAAATACGTAGGATACAAGAATGCATCATACACACCATAAATGTGGTTTGAACAAAGTTATATATTTTCTACCTACTACATTTTAACTATATAAATATTGCCATTGAGTAAAATTAGTTAATTCGTTCATAAATATTCATAATCAAGGAAATCATAAAGAGAATCATTGTTTCCCTATAACAGAGAACATGATGGCCAAGAAATAATTCATAAAGATGTCTCAAAGGGATAAAATAAAATTATTGATCTTTATAGAGTATGATCATATAATTCATGCTAGAAATGGATTAAACCCAACATTTATATTTCATTTAAATATTTTTTTATTTTTTTCAAAAATATGTAAAAAAAATAACAACAATCAATTTGTAACAAGAAATGGGGCTCTTTAATTCCCAAAAAATGCACAATTTTTTGGACCTAAATGTATCCACACATTCACATAAGGAACCTTATATAAGATACATTTCAAATTTATTGAACATGTGTATCATTTAGTAAGAACACTTATATATAAGCACTCGTACATAATCCACAATAAAAATTTTTTAAATAGGAGGACCATTAAATATCAAAATGATAATACCATAAATATAACCGTTCATAATTTTATTATATTGGTAATAAAATATTTCAATCATATTTAAGATAATCCCATTCGATAAAAATAAACATTTAATATATCTGTCAATATATATGGTTTTGGCCGTATTAAAAAAACCAAAATTTAATATATTTATCATTCAAAACATATTTATGTTTCATATATACGGGTTCTTCCATTCCTAAAAAAATATTTAATTTGTTTACACAAATATAATATTTTTTTCATATATAAGATATTTTTTCCCGAAATAATTTTTAAAATATGAAATATTCTATAATATGATTTTTTCCGTCAACTAGAAATACATATTCCAACTGCATTTTCCTCATAAATTATTTTTTCAATAATAGTTGTTTCCATTAGAACGAAGAACGTATATGAAATATATTTACTCTTATAAAAAAAATATTTATATTCCCATGTTGTGTTATTTAAAAATATAGAAAACATAAATGTAAAATTTGTAAACATATGTAATATATATTTCCCCAATAAGGTTGTCCAATTAAACGAAAACCATATATATATATATTTATATTTAATGCTTTTTAATAATCCAAATTTTTATATATTCACTATATCTCAAAATACATTTTCATATTCATTCCAAAATAAATGAAAATTATTTTCAACACCCACAAACAACCTCTATTAGAACTTATAATAATGAAATAGTAGAAAGAATACCATTATGCTCCAACCAACCGTGAGGCATAATTAATATCCTAAAATTCAACCTTGAACTCACTTATTGATACCAAAACAAATAGTAAATCCAAAATCCAATCAATACCACGACCTTTTAGTTTTGTGTAATCATATAACAAATCAACATTTATAAATTAAATTAGAACAAAATAAATTCATACCTAGAAATAGTATATGGAGATACTTAAATAATCCTTCTCTAGTAGTGGTGAAAATATACCTCTGATATAAATAATTATATCATAAATAATATTATCAATTAATAAAGTATCAAGTAGATGATCAAGAATCCCAACAACATTCTCCAAATTATGATATGGGTATATGTTTGTAGCATAATTTATTCATTATGATGATCACATAATGATTGAAATATATCATGGTGAATTTATTTTATAAGGAAATAAATTATCATTATGGAAGAAAACATGATATGTATACCATATTTAATATAACCAAAACCAAATCCTTGATATTAAAAGTCATACAATATATTATTAATGTATATATGAATGGATATGTTAACTATCATGCCATTACTAGTATGATATTTTTTATAACTATACTATAATCCCCATATTATAGTTTAACTATATAACAAAACAAATCCACACATTACCACTAAATCAAAACTCTATCCTTTTTTATTGACTGTATAATACCATTCTAACATGATAATAGATGTTATTACACCTCCAAGGCTAGTAATATTATTAGTGTCCCACCCTAATCCCACTTCCCAAAAGTATGGAGAAAGATACTTGAAATATTAAGACATTACAATATATTATTATTCTTATTCTAAAATAACATATAATAATAAAACAAATAAAAATGAAGTATATAATTAAAAACACATATTATATAGATAAACAACTAAACTACACAGTAATTGTTAGCTATAGACTACTAGAGAAAAATTAGACCACCATGGAAACCTTATAATGTAATCAATACAAATGATAAAAATACACTATAAAATATACATTTTAAATGTAACATCATTTAATCACTATAAGGTCATTTGGACAGAGCATAGAAATTGAAACTATCACTAAAAAATACCAAAATATTCAACATAGAAACATATTTATATTAAAATTAGTAACTCCATTATCACAAAGATATGATCCATGCACGAAATCATCTAAATAGGCAAAAATTTGTGATCAAAAGTCCAATGAATGGGTTATTATAAATTTACTCACTATGATTACCTTAAAACATAATGAAATGGTAAAACTTCACGCTAGAAATACTCTAAAACTTATAGGGACCATAGAGGAGGTATAAGATCAATATATAATTTATATAAATAGGAAACATGAGAATTGTGACATATAATGAAATATTATATCTTATATTGGATGAACTGTGTATTTTATGTTATTTTGGTTATCGAAAGAAGAAAATAAATGATAAACATGATGTACACTACATAGTATAATTTTACACATTGGTTGTGTACATTGGAATATTAGGAATACTCGAATCACTACAATCAGTATGAAAAATGATGACATGAAAATGGGTCCCAATAATATTGTAAATCAAACATAACTAATAAAATCTCATACAAAACAACTCCTATGAAAAAACTTTGAATTAATAGTGTGGATTTTCACCAGGTTGGACGTTGGTATACTACATGGGAGCATATAATCCCATGTAAAAAAAACCACTTTTAATAATGGAAATGAAAATTTCTACCTCCAATGACATCATTAGAATCCGTTATATTGGGGGTCCTATATTTAATGATTAGTGAAATATAGTTGATTGGGAACATAGCCCTATGGATGACAATTAACAATTCATCTTGGGTTTTCGTTGACCAAGGGAGTTACATGTTCTATAAGCATAATATTCACACTTTTTTACAATACGGGGTTACCTACTAAATTAAATATATAGATAAACCAGTCCATCAAAGAAATTTATGATTAAGTAGGAATCAATCCTTATATGTTATCTACATATCTCTCTTTACTGAATCAATATATCCATAAAAATTAATATTCCCTAAATATCTAAAGGGACATTGAAAACCTTATACTAATTATAAGACTATAACCATCACATTATAGATAAAAAATATCATACAATATACAATTCACATGTTTATCTATATCACTCAGAAAAGATGTTATAGGAGACACCATGGGATATTAAAAACTTGGAATTTTCAATGAATTAAATAGAATTTGGGCCTATGCTAGTAGTTGGGAGTATGGGGACACCATTCGATCCATTTGGGGTTGATGTGCATGACATGTATTTATAGTTATATTTGATGTTGAACCATATAACTATTCCAGAGTATACTATCATGGAAGAAGATAATATATACCTTTGTACCTAGAATGTCAAAAAACATACATGTTGTTTCAAACTAGGTTGGGAAAACAACCAATACACTGGTTCTACAACATGTTATCCTACTAGTGGTCAGTGGTATGTCTATTTTACCGCATAATGTCTTTGACCAAAGAGATATATTGTATTTTACTCATGTATGTTACAATGATCATGATCCATAAATAAATACTGTTTGACCATGAGGTCACATGACGTGTGATATTTATTACAAAATTTAAACGTTAACATCACATGATTTTACAGTACATGACATGTCACTCAGAGGACTAGAAATTATTTAGTCAAGTTTCTTGATATAAAATGTTTCTTAAAATGTTTCATTCACCATTACTTTATCCATCACCTCAATCTCCAACTAAATCTAAAATTGTTAGTGGATCTAGAATACCCTAATACCAGAACCATAATATTACCTATCTTTGGTGGTTCTAATTCTTTACACTAGTATTCTATCCCATATCAATAGTTAATGGAATGAAAAATCACAATAGAGAACCCAGCTCACAACTATTCCATTTGGGAACCAGTGACACCATCCCACAGTCTTGGTGGCGTAATTTATTCAAGATAGATTCCATAACATGATGAAAAGGTGGGAGAAAAGTGTTGAATGTTGGTCAATAGGACATCAATCACCTAAGAGTTGTATTTTCAAAATCATGATTAATAAAGATAAGATATTATAAAAAACATTGTTAATTTAATAATAATTTTCTTTATTATGCATCACTCGTTATCATCCAATATTTCTACCAACACTAAAATTTGATTACAAATACATTGTTAATATTAAAAATAATTTCTTTTAATTTGATACACAATTAAATGTCAGAAATTATCTCAAAACGTTTATAATATATGGTACCTAGTTAAATTTCCAATGATAATAAATTTTATAATATATATCCATGATTTTTTTCTACATTTTATAAGTGATTAAATTTGTTTTATTGAATCATAAATAGAATTTGATTAGACTTAATAGAAATATGAATAATCCTTTCGTGCATGAAATATGAATGTAATTAATGTTCAAATTTAATATTATATTTTTATCCAATATTATAATTATTATAATCATCCTATATGAATAATCATTTTTTATCAATTAAAAAATTAATTCTCTGGGAAAAGAAATCTTCCATTTAATGATCATTTTGAACAACATTATTAAGCATAAATACAAACTTTTTATACTATTCTTATCCTTATATTCTCCATTTTCCTATAAAAAACACACTCAGGGAACCATTCTGCATCTATCTTCATCTTCATTATTATAAACCCACCTATAGTGACACCAATTTTTCTTACATGACTATTATAAAATTTAAAATATAAAAAAATGAATAGTTATATATTCAAGGATAAAAAGGTTTAGTATCTTGGTTGAATTATTATCACACATCACTTATACATCATATAAAATAAAAAATATTTAAACCTATATTCTTTATCCACTTAAAAGATCACATATTCTCTTTAGTACATGTATAAGCTAGAGGATATACATAAATATAATGTGTGAGCTAAAATCCTATCAAGAGGATAGATAACATTGAAGAAATAAAATACATGAATAAATATTATATGGGTCAGAATAATCAGCATAATTTTGTAATAATAATCATGTAACAATAATAATAATGTGGATGAAAATTGGAAAAATCCATGGAATGTGGAATATACATAGTTATTAGAAATTATGTTAATTTTTTTTTACCATACATAATGGTGAAAAAAAGATAGCATCATGTTCATTAATAACGTATTTTATAAATTATAAAATTATAACTGAAAACAATTATTACATCATGATAATGAATAATACACATAACAAGATGTGATACTTAAAATTACCCATTACATTACAGGGATATTTAATTATGAGGCGAACCATCACATCATAATATTTTTTAAATAATATATTTAACATACAATGAAAAACAATCGTATTTAATAAAAAACATGTTGAAATTAATGGGTTTCAAAAGGATTTAATGAAGAATCATTTAATAAAAAAACATTGGGCTCCCAAATGAATAATTGAAAATATATATAGCATAAATATCAACACTGACGAGTGAAGAAAAAAATATCATGTGGAGAAAATTATTTTTTTGGGGAAGAAACATATTTTTTAAAAATCCTTGTATTTTGATAAAAAAAATGGATGAAAAATGAATATCACTAGATAAAAAAGGAGTAACATTGAAAGTATATATAATAAAAATTAATTGAATATACATACCAAAAAATAAAGGAATATGGGATAACCCAAAATATGATGTTAGGTGCGATAATCCACTTAACATAATTCATTGTTTATTTTATCACTTTTTCACCTCATTAATAAAATGTATACTTTTTCTAACAAACAGATCCAAAATTGAATTATATTATTATTTACCAAATAATTTTTTTGTATTTAATTTTTTCAATTTTCAATGGGAAACAATTTTGATTTCAGTTATTCCTAGAAAAATTGTTATTTTCATCGATTTTGAATTTTTTTTCATAGTGATTTATAAAAAAGTTGAATTAATTTTAGATGCATGAAATACATCTATTTATAGAGTTATATATCATAAAAAATTATTTTAAATATCCATAGGGTTGATGATAAGAAATTAATTTGAAATGTCAATGTTTTCAGTCAACCAAATGTTAAGGGGGAATTATCATAAGGGATGGAATTAGAAGTATACAAATTTAATATATTTTAAATATAATATGTGAAAAGAATGAAAGAATAAATATAATGATAAAATATAATTTAATTATCCTTATAATTTTCTCAGATCAAAAGGGGTGGAGAATAAGATAAATATGAGAGGATAATGAGAGGGAGAACTCATGATAACATAATATCTTCTTGGTGACGTTTTTTCTCAACAACACTATAATAATGTAGTGATTATATGTGGGTTGATCCAGAACATCCCGTTTTATTATAATATATTTAATATAAATTATTTTTTGTAGATAATTAGATTTGTAATGTGAGGGAGGAGTGGTTTTCAAATTGGAGGGAGAGGCGTTATATATACATGTGGAGTTAGTATTGTCTTATAAAAAATTAAATAGCATAATATATCTAAGCTATAACATGTAATATATTTTTTACATTATAGGCCATATATGAATTAAATAACATGAATTTTATAAATTGTATCACACAATAATAATAATTCATTTCATTAATCACATGGAATTGTTAAAAAATTATAAAATATATTTTAATGTAATACATTATATTATAGATGATGGAAAATATTTATTTTTGGATTTAAAATAATAATTTTTTGAATGGATAAATTTTCAAATTAAATATATTTTTGTGGAGCCCCATTCTATAGAGATTATTTTTTTAATTATTACATAATGAATTATTAAATTTAAGATTCACCATTTGTGAGTGAGAAACTGTATGTTTACACTTCACTTGTAAATTGAAGTATTTTAGAGAATTGAGATCAAATAATATTTCAAAAATTTCAACATGCTACTTTAAAAAATTATATTTTTTTTATCCAAATATTTAACTAATTAAGGTAATTAAAATTTTAATATAAAAATAATGAACATTCAAAAATCCATTATAAAAAAATATATAAAAAAACTAATATTCTTATTGAGATTATAATCATGATATTTATTTATATCAAAATAATAAAAAAAATTATGTAACAAAATTTATCATTATAGTATTGATTTATATTACAACATATTTGTGGTTCAATTATAGTTTAAATGAGTATGTTTCTATTCCCAATAGTTTGGTTACTAATCCTAATTATCTATTAACTATTCACAATGATTCGGATACTATTCTAAATATCAAATTACTATTCTAATAGTCACATTACCTCCTATAAATACCACTTAATTCCTTAATTCCTTATTCTAATAACTCCTCTCAATGTTTTGAATTTCCATATTCTATAATGTGGATTGAATTACTAGTATTTTTTTCATTTCAATATTTTTGTTCATTGTAGGGATGGCTCTTACTGATCAGGGTTATCCAAATTTTTCTATTTTTGGTTTTAGATTTTTATTTTTCCCCTTGTAATTTATAAAATCATAATGGTTTTGAACCTTTCCTGATGAAATTAAATTCATTAATTAATAAAAATATTTTTTGTTTCTTTATGTTCTATATATGTGTGATACTAAAATAATATAATATTATATCCATTTACCTAGGAAAAAATTATCAATTAAAAATTCATGGAAATTACATTCTACCCCATTTAGAAATTTAATCATATAAATTTCATCTCATATTCTGGATTGAGATTTGGTTAGGATACTATGCTTAAATTTTTCCTATGGTTCCCTTTTTCTGATTCATACTTATGGTTCGTTCACAACACTCTAACAAGATGATTTAACTTGTTCCCTAGTACACATTCTCTATAGTAAAAGATACTCACTAGAGGGTCCACTTATAATAGGTCATTTACAAACTATACCCCATACAGAATCATTACATGTGATGGGTTGGATATGTACTCTAATAAAAGATACACATAGAAAACATCATGATCACGTGATATGTTTTTTAGGAGTTGAAGTTAATATGACATTACTTCTTTGTGAAAATTATCTCAAAGGGGACATTGTAACAAGAGATAAACATTCATTTCATTACAAACTGCATGAATATCATCAATGATGATATTCAAAGGAAAACTTTTTTCCCAAATTTGAATCTATATATTTCTTCGGTGGTTTCCAACATAGATATTTTTCTATCTTTGAGACTGTTTTACATATTTTTTGATGGCTTGAACCTTCTCTATTATGTCATTGAAATGTTGGGACCATGTTGCTTCCATTATCAAAGCATCAATCTAGGAATAATTAGTTATACATTACTTCCCAAACATGGAATCATGTAGAGGCACTTTAATACTATATTGGAATCTATTTTTGTACGATAAATAATCTAATGAGATATTTTGATCCCATACTTATTTATATTTCATTGATTAGACTATCATCATACCAAAAATTATTTGAATAGTCCTTTTAGATTAGATAATGGGATGGGGTGATATGTCCTACTAAAATTTATTTCATTAATCATATTAGGATGCAAGATTATCCATAGTTTAGATTTATACCATAGACCACAATCTGAAATGATCACATATTTTACACCTTGTATCCTCCATATATCCTTATCATATATATTTTCATGTTTTTTAAGGTATAAGTAATCCTTAATAGTGGTGAAATGGGCATTGTTCGGGACTCAAACTACAACAACCATATCACAATGTTTCCTTTAGTTGAGTTTGGTAAACTAGTCAAAAATATTGTGGTCATGTTCACCCATTTCCATATGGTTATTGGAAATGGTTGCATCATCCCCATTGTCTTACATCACTCAGTTTAACTTACTGAAATTTAAATCATATTTAGATATAGTTAATGATATGCATCTTCATGTAGTCTCATCAGATCTATTATCAATGATCATGGTACATCATGGTACTTCCGGGTTGGATGGAGAATGATAAGATATTCAAATTATACTATTTACCCTTTTTATCTCTTGTGATAAAATAATGGAATGTATAGTTCCAAATTTAATGAATCATTCTTAATTTATGTGGGGTTCATATAGATCTACTTCATTGTTTTCATTCACCTTCTTTGGATGGTTTTTATAATTCCTTAATTTCTCCATGACCTACTCTTGTATATATGGTTGTATAATCGTCTAGGTTTGATTGAATGTATTCCTTTCTATAATTATTTCTGAATCCTTGAATTTCATTTCCCTTATGGTATGGTATTTTGATATATGCATCATGGATAAATATTCATTATGTTTTATACTAATATAGTCAAAAAATTTGTTCACTACTACTCAATGGTAATGGATATAACAATCATACTTCTTGATTACATCTTACTATCTTCATCAACTAATGTTGAATGAAATATATGTTAATATATATATTGTACTCTTATGATTGATATATTTTTCACCCCTCTCACCATAGTGGATGTGATTTCAAATTGTCGAGGTGAATATCACAGCTTCTAGGTACATATTAGGTGTTGGGTTGTTCTACAAATCAATAATCAACTATCATTATACATAGGCAATCACTTTATCATTTTTTTATTATTATATAACCCAAACCGTTCATTGAAAAATAATTATATATCAAAATTACTTTTCCACTTGTTAGTAGTCTGAGTATAAAAAATAGTGATTATCCTATTATTGATCCCCTTAAATATTTCCCCACATTATTCCATTAATTTTGTTTTTACACCGTTCCATGTTAAGTTAATTATCATGATATAAATCATTAAAAAAAATTCACAAAACCATGGAATTATCCTTCTAATATAATAAAACTATGGATTTCCATGACCCTGTTGGGTTAGAAACATTCCTTAATTTCCATTTCCTTTGGAGGGTCTATATAATTTCCCTAACATATGATTATGTGGCCTAAGAATAAGACTTTTTATATCAAAAAGTAAAACATGATGTTCATATCATACATTTTCACCTGTTGTAGTAGTGTTAGTCTGTTTCATATATACTCTTCACGTTGCTCATCGATCATGGATTACCGTATAATATCATAAATAATGACTAACAAAAATTTATGTAATCAATAAATATTGTATTCACTAAATTCATGAGTATTTATGTGTCATTAATATGTTCAATGTGAATCACTATTAACTCATATAGTCCATACCTTTGATAAAAGGTGATATTATAAATATATTCAATTTTCACCTTCGTTTGATCATATCATGAATGAAGATGACCAATTGAGAAGTAATAATCTCGTTGTAGTTGATTGAAAATGTAATAAATATATGGATGATGATACCTTATATTTAAAGTGATCTTTTTGAGCACTTGGTAATCGATTCCCATATGCATTGATCTGTCCTTTTTCTTTATAAATTGCATGGGTGTACCCCAAAGTGGTACACTAGTGTGAACGAAGGAAACCTCTAAATGTTCTATAATATTCTAATTTTACTCCTCTAGTTAGATAAGGGATATCCTATGGGAGAATATTTATATATAAGTGTCTTCAGGTATAAGATATATTGATAAGTCTACCTCCTTATCCAGGGGATGTTCTAACAAATCCTCAAGAAATGAATTAGTCTTTTCTCTTGCAATGAAATTTCCTCTAGGTTAATACATTCCCTTTACTAAACATTTTTTGCATGGTATGCTTAATTATAAGGTATCAACACCTACACCATTAATGGATTTTCTAAATGAAATTCATAATCATTCATACATTTTTAGAGGATAATTCTATGGTTAAGAGAATAACATCAAATTCCACCAAGGAAGGATTATAAGATTCACTAAAGAATATTTCAACTTATTAAAATTTGAGTTGTGTATAACACATGGATTTCAGTGATCATAACACGATATATTTTTATAGATATATCTAAATCATTGTATCAAGGATTCGATTCAATAGTTCTAGAAAATTAATAGGATATAATGTAATGCAAAAAATTGGTATTCATTGAGGGAATAATAACTGTAGCCTTTGTGGCTTTATTTTGATGCCCTCCTATTTAATTAGTGAGGGAATAAACATTAAATTTTTCTTTTAGATTTAGCGGCTAGTAATTTTAAATCCCTTCAAGGACACTTGGTTTATTGGAAGAGCATTAACAGATCCCTTTCTCCCTATAGTTGAATCATTCAAACATTGGTTTTGAATTTGGTGTTTCATTCTATTCCTCCATCGCATTGGCCAATTTCATTATGTATCATTCAAATTCATGTGATTTTTGGCCTTATCTCCCAAACATTGATCATTTTCATTTCCCATTGAATAATATAACATGATGCTTTTCCCACATTTTTTATAAGTGTGTTATTATCTCATATTTCCTCAATTATCATTTGACCCAAAATCCTAAGACTCAATTAGTCTCTTCGTATCCCCGAGTCCAAAAGAGACATCATATAAATTATTATCATCATTAATAGAATATAAAAAACCATTCACCATAACTCAAAATGTCTCAATTGGATAAAGCATTTTATACATGTGATTTTAATCTACTAAAGAATATATCCATTTACATGAATGTAAAGAAAAGAAATTCATGCAGAAAATATTGTAATACTTATGATATTTTCCTTTTAATTAATGAGAGCATTAACATTCATTTTCTTCATCTCTATGAATTCACGGTCTATATTTTTTCCAGGGGTTCAAGAGAAATACTTTTTAAAAAAATCATTTTTTCTTCCCACTCCATTTCCACTATTTCCACATTTGGGTTGGTGTTATTTTTCAATTCCCACCATTCATTTCATTCTACATTGAAATAATATACATCTAGAGTAACCTTCTAATTATCTTAATATTGGATCTCATAAAATATTATCTCCATTGAGTTAGACATTTTTTCCATGAAAAGTGGATCATCTGATTGACTAATTATTAATATTAATTTCCATATTAATAATTGAGTGTTTAGTTTATCCTTCATGTGTGAAGGTGGAGAGGCCTTGTGGTTCAGGTCTAGGTTTATATCTCAAGATAGTAGGTTATGAATCAATATACATGTTTGATTTTCACATCCCACGACATTGGGGTCATCGTTGGTATAATCATTTCATTATCCATAATATGGAATGGTGTCTAAGATTATCTTATTTCATAACATTATATAAAAATGAGATTTTTTGAACAAAACATAAATAAAAAAATCCATGAATAAATTCTTTATTTATATATGAAGATTAAATATAAAATCCTATCTTATTTGATCCTTTCATTTATAATTACTTTTTAAATACTTCTTGTATGTTTAATTATACATAATCTCATCAAAAGGGTTGTCAATAATTTTAAGTATTCTTAATTCTAAAACTAACTAAATTGTACCTTTAATACCAAATATAGAGACCCTAATTTTTTACATGACTATTATATCATTTTAATTATAAACGTCTAAATAGTTATTCATTCATGGATAGAATGGTTTAGTCTCTAGGAAAAGTTTAGATGATAAATCAACTAAATAGAAAAAATACAATACATCATATTTTTCCTCTTAAAATATATAAATCTCCCCTCATCACATCTATTCATCAGATAATGTACATCAAAAAAAGGGGTGAGATAAAAGTTTATTAACTGAATTATAACATAGATAAAATAAGATACATTAATAAATAGTACATGGGTGAGAATAATCATCATAATCTTTTCATAATTATTGGATCATCATCACATGCATGAGGGAGACGTATGAAAAAATGACATAGAATGTGGCATATTCACAAAAATGAAACATTATTTCATAGTGTTCAAAAATCACACATTGTTTTGAAGAATTCTAAAAAAATTTTCACACATAATATATGTTCATAAATCCTTGCACCAAAATATTGAACAATTATAGAGTAATGTTGATGTATAATACCTATAATATAATGAGAAACATCATTTTTACCAAGTACATGTTGGTTTATATAATTTTTTCCCACCTACCACATCATAATTTGTATATAATCAAGTAAGTCACATAAAATGTGTAATAATAGTTTTTATGAAATAACCCAAGGAAATGAATGTATTTCATAAGGATTTCATGAAGAATGACTTGTTGAATAAAAATGATGTTTCCAATGTAATTAGGGATATTTTTTTGGGATAATCACCCTCATTCTTGATATAAAGGAAAAAACTCAATATGATTTAAAGATGTGATTTGGAGTGAAATATCCTCATCGAAACTATTTTTGCATAGATTATAAATCTAGGTGGTAACATGTTTATCCCTAAATGAAAGGGGAAGAATATTGAATGATATTTGAAAAATAGTAGATAAATAACCATACTGAAAATGTTGTTAATGAGGGATAACACATACATCAGGAGTTGGGTTCAAGATTTCGCTTACCATAAATTAGTATTTATTTCCATTATTTTCTGCATCCTATATAATAAAACATAGATTATTTAAAAAAATTCACATGAATTGAATTTTTATCATTTTTAAAACTATTTATCTTTTATAATAATTTTATTATATTTATTAATTTCCTTATTTAAGGGAAATTTATTTTGATATGATGTTTTTCATTAAATTCTATATTTTTATTTTATTTTTCTATTTTTTGAAGGATATTTATACATATGGAGAAATAAATTCATAATATTTAAATATATATATATATATATTTATACTATTAAATATCATAAATAATTTATTATAACTATAACATTTTTGTAACCACATTCTATAATTTCAATTATCTTTATTGATTTAGTGTCCTTTTTTGTGCATATTTAGACAAAGGAAGACGGAGATACATTTTTTTTGGAAAATGACCTTATAATCTGGTATGTAAGTTTGTTTCAATTAATGGATTTTTGGTATAAATTTGTTAATTTATTTTTAGGTTTCTCCCAATTTATATGGAGTGATTATAGTAGATTCCACTTTTCTACTGAAATCTATAATATTCATAGTATTTTATATGGATAAATGATGTGTTATATGATTATAGACCATGAAATTTCGTACTACAAGAATTCATTATTATGATATAGAAAATGAAGGGATTACATTCACTCAGTTTGGATAACATCTATAATTAGATAAACTTGTGTTTTTGTAAATAAGTGATGCATATTTTGTGGTTTTCAAATGTCACAAATTACACAATGTGTAATGGAATTATGTGACCTATAATATTTAAGAATAGTGATTTTAGGTAACTATATGAGGTATTTTTGGATTTATTCATCAACCATCTCTTTCTATCTCAACATAAGATCCCTCCCATGTTATTTTAGGGGCATCTCCTCCATATTAATGAATTCATTAAATCATTGATCTCAATTTGTGTTCGATTTCACCTCATTGAGCGAGTAATCATTTCTTATTCACCAATTCCTTAGATAATTATTTAATTTTGTTATTGGATCAATTGATCTGTGATTATTATTATTCATTCTCCTTTTATATCTACTATGCAATCTTTTATTAGAGGATAACCCTTATGCTTTGTTTACTTCAACATCATGTATCATAATTTAAGATTTTTTCATCACTGTTGAATATATTGAAAAATTTATTCAAATTTGATATATGTGTATTGATTCTATCCATTAGTTTTCGTCATGTTTTCTGTATTTTTGGTTTATACTATTCTTGGTGTGTATAACCTGAGTATGAAGAATTTTGTTACATTAATACACTATTATGAAAGAATTATATTACTCTGGTTTTGATAATGATCATTTTGAATTTAATAGAATGATTTTTTGTATGATATGTATATTTGTAGAAATATGTTTTTCATAAAATATGGGTTTTCCCTTTTTTGGTAATTGAAAACTAGTTTTCAATGAATTGTGAAATAGATTTTAGATTTTTTTCCATGAATGGATTTGATGAAATGATTTGGAAAATATAGAACCTGATAATCCTTTAGTGTATATTTGGAAGGTGTGGTAATATGACTCATCCATCATCAGGGGGTGTCACTCATGGGGTGTTCCACTTCCCCCTCAACCCATTGTTCTAGGGACGTGATAGACCTATTGGGTGGTTTACTTTCTAGGGAGTTTGTTTTCTCAATATATGTGATGAATATACATGGAAACTTAAAACATGCAATTTTATATGTTTATATTAAAGAGTGGTAGATATCCTCACCCACTATGATCCATGTTTTTATGTTACTTGATCTTTAGAGTTTGATATTTAATTTTTTAATACCATATATTTGATATGATGTGAAATTTCTGATTCCATTTGATTTTATTTGTCTAATTTTATATATTTATATAAAATTACTTGAATTTTTTTACATAACATATTTTTGAAATGTGGTGAAGGGGAAAATTAATTGTTTTTTCAGGAATATGATATCAATATTTTAAGCTTATTATCATGCCTTGTTTTCATATATTATTAGTATTTTCATATTGTTGTACTGATATTTTTCATGGAACACATGAGTGGGATCCTTCACATTCTATTATAGAAATCCCAATGAAACCATTCATCATCTATAGAAATTGGTTTGTTTTTTGATATAGGGAATGGAATAATTTCATTGAAAAGTAGTGAGGTTTCATGTCAATTGTTTTCGGATGGCTGGTGGGGAGATTTTTTATTTTTTCCATGAAATCAGATAGAGAATTTATTTTATATTTAAGTTGTTCTATAATGCTTGACTTTTACATTGAGTTTTTTATGACTTCTGTCCCAGTTGTTTCATTTCTTTTATCTTCTTTTAGTTATTTAATAAATTAATTTATTTCTCTATTTATATATGTTATATATAGATATTCCATGGTGATACATTAGGATGGGATAAAATGTTCCACGATGTTTTTTATTGATTCCCACAAGCAAGTCAGCAACAAATAGGGATCTGAACATCCAATGGGTATGTGGAAATTTGTGTTGTATACAAGTTTTAAAGAGTAAGTAGTTTGTGTTCATCACAGTTTGGAATTAGAGGGGGTCATTTTTCAAGGGTCCCTGTCATGGGATATTTTGAAGATTAGAGATAGTATTGTTAGATCTTGAGAGGTAGATTAGGATAATTATTGGTCTTGCATTTTCCATGATCAGACTGAAAAGACTAGGGGATGTTTGTATGTGTATCTCATGTTTTGAGTTCTTGATCATAACATTAGTTTTTCATATGGATTTATTGTTTTAAAAGTGATTTCTCTATTTTCTGATCTTTCAATTATTTTGGTGTGTAGTGGTATACCTCTGATTTGTATTCAATGGGTTATTTTGTAGGGTTTATAGTATTATCCCCTTTTAATTAATTTTTAAGATGTGAACCCTATCAAGCCAATCTTACATTCAGTTCATGTTGTTGATTAAAATGTTCCACAAGTCTGGAATATTGTTGTTAATTCACATCCATGAGAAAGAGGAGGATGGGATTGTTCATGAGAGTTCTATCATGATAAGCCACCATCCATTAATGGTCTGAATGATACTCTAGATGAATAAGAATTTCACGAAAAGATTAGTCAGATATTTGAATTCTTTGATACACCTTAGAGAATCAATTTAAAATTTCTAAACAGTAAACCTGGGGGTCTTAAAAAGAAATAGTGGGATTATATGGGGTATAAGGATAGTCATATAGGTTGGAAAGGAAGTGTTTCAAAACTCTCTTAATCTGGTAGTCTTTTCTATAGTCATTGATGATGGATAAGTCTTTGCATTTCCTCTCTCTGATGAAGGAAAGTTTTTCATTATCAGCATACTCTAATTGGGATGTAAATATAGTTTTATCCTCTCAATAAGTAGTAAATAATGATCATTTTAAAGATAATAATTACCTATAGTGTTTTGAATAGATATCATATCCCAGATATTTATGCTAAAGATCTTGACCAACGAATAAATGGTAAATAAAGAGATGATGTAAGAGATCAATAAGCTAAAAATGGATTTTCTATCCAATATTTTCCACCTAGTAATAGACTTAATGGAACATAATGGAAAATGAAAAATATTTAAATATAATCTAACGAGTGGTGGGGGTGGTTCTCAGTGTCATGCCTCTTATGCACCCTCAATTATTTGTAGCATTTGGCCTCTAACTTATTATTAGTTTGGAAAGACTAAAAACACATATTTTGATATACTACACATGAAAATATTTGTAATAGTTTTGGATTTCATATTCATATATAGTATTTATTTTAGGAAGTGTCTAAAACGTGATATGTTCATATATGTGGGTCCTGAGACAAAAATAAAATCTCCCATATTTATTGCAACCTCATAAGAAATTTCTTTACTTGATATCGATGCTTCTGACTCATTTTTTTATGACAATCTTAATGATATTCTTAATATTTAAATGGTTCTCATATGCATTGATATAAATACAATGGTACCTATTATAAATTGAAAATAGAAGAGATTTAACAATCCTTATTAATCTCTATCAATAACTGATATTGAGTTTGAATGGTATTTCCACATTCATTATCAGGATTTGATAGATATCACAATCAGGATGGATTGGATTGTAACTCCACATAATGAGGATGATTATTATAAATTACTTTTCCTTTTTCTTTTTTCCGATTTTATCTAATAGGTGTTCTATGTAGAGTTGGTTGAGAGTTTTTTTAATGTATGACATTCTTCCAAGAGCTCATGAGTTTTTTGTATACTATAATATTTCATACCATTGATGTTACATCTGTAGTAAGTATTCCCAAAGTTTTTCATAATTTTTCAAATGTTTTTATAGAAAATTAATATTGTATTCCTTTATAAGGGTATGTATTGTTTATAGTTTACCTACTTTTATTTACATAGCCTATTTTTATACATTAATATCGAATTTCATGATTGGATATAAATGAGATCATTATTGAATCAGAAAACATGATAGGGATAGATTTTGTTCTCCAAAGTGTTTCACCTGGGGAAGCCTTTCTACTCTTTTTCAAGAAGGAATAATGTTTACTCAAATTTTTTATGGACTATTAAATGTTAAAATGGCTAATGGTTAAGAATTATTATCCATTATCTCATGTTGATGATTTTATTGATCTCTTAATATTGGAAAAGTTATTTCTGAAAATTGATATTTGTTCGGGAAATCATCATCTCAGAGTTTTGGACTATAATATACTGAATATGGAATTCAAGAGATTCCATGTCCATATGGAATATATAGTTGCTACATTTTATTAGACTAACAATCCTTTATTTTTTATTGATTTAATGAACCAGATATTCAATGAGTATCACGTCACTTTTTTTGTAGTGTTCAAGGATTGTATTTTGGATTATTCAAGATCTGAGCATGAGAAAATAAACCATTTGAGTTTTTTTTCAAATCATATGGAGTTACTATTTTTATAGAAGGATTTTGAAATATTATTTTGAGATTTAATAATTGATTTTACTAAGGAATATTATTTCCAAACATGGATTTTTATTTGATCCTAATATGGTGATGACTATGTATTCCTCAAAAAAACTTATTAACTTTGATATTCATAGATTTCATAGTCTTACTAAATATTAGTTTTTGATTTTCAACTATTTCTCAAGTATTTCCTCACCATTTACATCTCATACATGAAAAGTGGTAAAATTCATGTGACATAAAAATTGTATGTCCTATTTTCACAAGAAGAAAATATTTATGAAATAAGATCCTTTTCTGATCTTAAAAATGTCTGATAAAGGCTATTTGTTTTCCTGTGATTAATCTAGTGGTAGTATGGGATTCATGATTATATAGTTTGATCATTTAGTGACATAGGAATATTTCCATCTAAAAATCATGGTTAGAATTAACTCAAACTTTATTTATGCATATCTATAGTTATGTATGCACTTAATTGTTTGGGGAACTATCTTTTTGGTGAGTGGGTCATAGTATTTTAAGAATCTAAGAGTTTAAGGTATATATTTTTTTAGAATGATGTGAATCGTAGAAAGAGGATAAGGGTTGAATTCCTTTAGATGTCTGTGTTTGATATCGACCACACCACAGGGAAGGGGAATATCAATGTAGAAACTTGTAGTGTGAAGGTACCATCATAATTTGTTCTATAATCGTAGAATTATTGGAACCTCGTGCCTCTCTTATCTGAATTTAACCTAGAATTTCAGGAATATGTTTTTGGAATATCTAAGACTACTTATTAGTTCTCATCATCTCTCCTTGAACTTTTTCTGTAGATTTAGAACAATGATTCATTTCCAAGAGGAATTTGATAAACCATTTATAGTGGAGAAACAATTTCTGATTGGGGTCTTTCTTTAGACGATATTATCAATTTTTTGGGATTGGTTTTTCATAATAGCATCTATGTTGTGATATTTTATGTTAATTTTTGAAACGTACTTATATTACATTTATATTGTGAAAATGAATATTTATTATGACCGGTGATGATGATTCTAGTTTTCATTTATATTGCACGACATTATTGAATTTGGGTCCCACTATTACACATTCCAATAAATATATAAAGATAATCTGAAACCTCCTGGTTTAATATAGACTATTTTGATTCTTGTTTAGAAATTCTGATGGGTTTTCTTAGATTTTTTTTGGGATTTACATTGAATCCTTAAAGGTTGAATTATATCTAGGTGGTGAATAATAGGTTATCAAAGTCATCTCATTTCATTTTGATTAGGGACACCAATAAATTTTTATATCTAGGTCCATTGTATATGAAATAGATCATAATGATACAAGAGGTTCCTTATGACGTGATTCTAGAAAGGAATAATATTTTAAATTTGATGTTCTATAGAAGACTCTAACTTATGACGGGGACTCATAAAAGCATGTTCATAAATTACCATCCATTGTAAGATGTTCATTTGGTGCATGATATTTAGATCATGAATGATATGATCTATGTATGTGATGTAGATTTTGGTGAATTTTTGGATAGACATCTAGGACTATTTTTTTACGTATAATTTTATTTATCATTCACTTATCAAAATAAATCCATTTAATGATATATATGGTTTCTAATGAAAGTCGCCAAATTATTAGGAAGATATGGGAATAGTATCTTTATTGAGATGAAGTTGTTTTCAAGAGATGTTGATGATGATTTAAAATATAAATGGAAATACAGATACATAATACAATCAATATAAATATTGTGTGGATCAGAAAGATCATACTTTGGAGTTTTAAATAGCTGGATGGGTTTTATTGAAATATTCACTTTTGATCAGTCACTATCAGATTGGAAATAATGGATTTTTGGCTCCATGATATGCTGGACCATTTGACTCCACTAAAAGGCATGGAATGATATCTTATTGCTTGAAATTGATAGTTCATTTGATGGGTATTCATGAGTTTTTTTATATATAACAGCTTAGAAAATTCCATCCATATCCTTCTCAAAATTTTTGTTACTTAAAGGTTGAGTTAATTTAGGAATTTTCTACTATAGAGATATCAGTGGTGACTGTTGACACTCAAGTGAATGTCATGTGGGAGGAATTGATATAATTAGTCATATTTTTATAGATGCATTTATCAGGATATCATAAGAATAGGGAGAATCAGTAATTTATAATTGATCATTGAAATCACATATTTTATGGAAAAAAATAATCAACATTAATTCTCAAGGATGATAATTCTTATGATTAAATGTTTGTAACACCCCATTACCAACTTTTGTGTATTCCCCTTCTATTTTTTACTCCATTTCTAGAAATGTTCTCAGACTTACATGAATATAAAAAAACTTATATGTAAAATTACCTAAAGGTTGGAGAAGACATAATTGTGTTAATGGATTTGTGGATTTTTTTTCTGAGTTTTGAGTACGTCCTTGCTTATTTGAATTTATAACCTAAAAATTAGTAAATTTTCATCAAAAGAAGAAATGGATACTGTGTAATGGTATTAGACACTGTGTAATGTATTTTAGGAATAATTCATGTTTGTAATACATAGAGTGAAGGGATTACATGCCATGAATTTTGTTCACATCAGATATTTTTAAAAATGGGTTTTTGTAAAACGGTGATGTGATTCTTGGTGATCTTGAATATCATTGATTACATGAAATGTAAAAGCATAAAAAACTATTTAATTCTCTTAGAATGTTATTTTATGGATTTATATGAGTTTTTTGGCATTCATTTGTCTGAAGACACATTTTCTATCGACTTAGGAGCTCTTACAAGAAATTATGATGACAAATGCTATATCTAATAACCTTTTTAAGTTATTTATCACTATTTTGGATTATTTTCAACTCTCTGGGTGTGTAATCATTATCATTGATTGTGGTAGATCTATTGGATTTCATTATTAGATATGTTTATCTATGTTGATTACTATTCTTGTTCCTTCTACAACTATTGTGTGATATTCTTCTAGAGTATAATATTTGTGTTTGTTTTGGTGCAACGTATAATATTTTTGAGTTATGGGTTCTTTCATATTTTTTACTAACACATTTTCCAAATTGAGTTGATACAATAGTGTTTGGATTTGTAAAATGTCTTCTGATGTATTCATTGTTTTCTCCAAAGTTGTTGGATCATTTTTTTGATGTGTATGACCCGAGTATGAGGTAGGTTGTTCCATCTATTTTCAATGTTGAATGAACAATAATACTCTAGTTTTAAAAAATATTTTATTAATTAAATAGAATAATATTTTTTGTCTTCTATATGTGTAGAAATATGTTTTTTATAAAAGATAGTTTCCCTAGTTCTGGTAAAATTCAATTTTAATTTCATTAAATTGTAAAATGGATTTCTAAAATGATTTTAGAATCATGGTTTTATTGAAATAGTTTAGAAATTACAGCACATGGAAAACTATGTAAAATTAAATGGAATGCATAGTAATATCACGTGTCCATTTGGGGGGGGACATTATTAGGGTGTCTGTTTTTTCCAATGTTCATTACAATATTGAATTGATAGATTTTATGGGGGTTCACTTTATGTATAATTTCATGATTATATTGATTCATTGTATATATCTATAGACATTAGGTAGGTGATTGTCTATGTTTATGTATGAGTGTCCTTACCCTTTAAGACTAGATTGATCTTTTGTGTGGTGTTACCAGTTCTTTGTATTGTACTATTTTTGTTTGTACATCCACATATTTTATATGATGTGTAATGCATGTTTCAGTGTGATTTGGTGTGCCTACATAAATATAAGGATATTTAATACATTGAAGTTGTTTAAAAGGATAATTTTGGAAATGTGAAAAGGGAAATTTAGGTGTTTTTATGTGACTTTATAATATATAGTATTTATTATTTCCTATTTTGTTTAAATTTGAGGATGGTGAGATAATTTTATAGTGACTCATTATGGAACCCCTAGGTGGGATCCTATTAGACCAATAATCTCATACCCTATACACCCATTCATTAGTCCCTAGAAAATTGAATTCCATTCAATGTGGGGAATATAATGGTGACATAGAAAGGTGTGAGGTTTCATGATAAATATGTCTGGGTAGCTGGTGGGGATATGGTGGTAGATCCACAAAACATCACATATAGTAGTTTATTTCTATTTTAGTAGTCCCTTTATGATATACATGTACATTTGGAGTTTGTAAATACATTTTGAGTTATATCATTTCCACTATCATCATTCAGTTATAGAATATTTATATTTTTTACATTATTTATTCTTGTTAAATAAATTCAATGTTTTTTCATCTAATTGGGTGAAATAATTCCCTCTAATTGTTGTTTGACACCACAGTACTAGACTCCTATCTCTGGGGATTCAAATTCACTTCAGGTATTTGGATATTCGGGCTTGGTACTAGTTTGAGAGGGTATTTGAGTTGGGGTTTTGAATATAAATATATACAGATTTGGTAAAAACGAATATAATTTCCAATACCCTTATTTTTATTTATTTAACAGTCAGTCGGGTATTGTCAAAAGGGAGGGAACAATGCGCATGAAAACAAAATATGTTGTAAATATATTACAAATCATATCTTAACATCATTAAATAATTATAAAATACAACATAATTTTCGATATATTATTTTGGTTTATAAAAGTGCTGGAGAAAATGGAAATATGAGAAGAGAATGAGAGGGATAATTTAAAATAACATATCCTCTTCTTGGCATTGGATATTCTCTACAACACTAAAATCCTTTAATGATTACAATTGGATGGAACCATTATTTCTGTGTGAGTTCTAATTGGATTAAGAGAGATTATTGTGAATGATAATTGGATTAGGAAAGGTAGATAGTAGTGGTATTCCAAGGGGAGGGATAAAGGTTATTTATACATTAAGAGAGGGGTATTTTTAGTTATAATATTGATCCACAAACGATAATTAAATAAAATCAATTTAATATTCGAATTTTAGAAATTATAAACCATATATAAATTATATATCCTAATTTTATGACATTGAATAAATTTATAATTATAATTCATTAGTTTGATAAAATGAAAAGGTTAAAAAAAGAGTAAATATTATTATAATGTAATACATTAGATTTTTTTTATTTTGGAATGTACTCTTAAGGATTAGAGAAAATTTTTATTATATTTCATTGACTCATTTATCAAATTAAATATTTTTGTCCTAGTACCAAGTTCTATAAAGTAATACTTCATTATTACATTATGAATGATGTAATTTATGACATACCGATTATTAGAAAAACTATATTTTTACTACTCATGTGAGAAGTAAATTATTTCAGATAATTAATATAAAAATATCCCTTGAACACTTTCATCATGATGACATATAAAATTATAGTAGTTTTATCAAAATAATTTTATAACAATATTAATTATAATATTTTGTATAAAATTAATGAATTCTATGAGATCCATTGAAATACAGTTTATAAAAATATTCATTTATTTTTCATTGAATAATAATATTTTACAAAAAAAACCCATATATTATAGTATTAATATTTTTTATATAATATTTAATCATGATATTTTTCATATATTTTAAAATTATATTATTAATATTGACAAAAATAACTCATAATTAAAATTATTAAAATTATTATTTATTATTTGAGTTTAAATTACCATTTCAATGATAAGATTATTAATCACAATAATCATGTTATTTTTCATAATGGTTAGGTTACTATTCCCATGGGAGTGTTTACTATTCCAATAATCACATTTATATTCTAATGGTCTTGTTACCTCTTATACATACTTTTTAATTCTATATCTCATTATTCATCTAAATTACTCACATGGTTCAATAATTCCTTTTACTATAATTTTGATTGGTTTACTAATATTTTATAACATTTTTATAGAGTTATTTGTGGGAGGGATGATTATAGCCAATCAGAGTGATACAAGTTTTCATACTGTAGTTTTTATATTTTAAATTTTTTCCACTTGTAATATATTTCATTTTAAATTGCTTATTCATTAACTAATGTAACGATATACATAAGTTAATTATTGTGTTATTGGGTTTTCTATATTATATATACATATAATACTTATATAATATAATATGAAACACATTTTTGTAATAAATAATTATCATTTAAAAATGATGGGTCATTATAATTTCCCTAATGGTTAACTATTTTTTATGAAATTAGGGGGAATCAATAGTTATGTATCTATATGAATATGAAAACATTCTAATGAATTACAAAAATACATAAAACTTTTACATAAAAGAAATTCATAAACAAAAATTAAAACTATAGTCTATCATTATAATAAAACCAATCATTTATAAATTTTATATAAACATCAAACATAACCTTCCAGCAAAAAAAATATTCAACATCACTTTCTCTAGAATATCAATATCACCACCACATATCAATTATATTTTCACATCACTAATGTAAAAAATACATTACACTCATAAGGTAATAATGATAATATTTATTATTATAAATGTTTGGCCCATTTCATGACATCAATGTAGCTAATTGTTAATTTTGTTTGGTAAAAAACCTTGTTCCAGACAATACCAAAAAAATTAAATCATTATTGAAGGAATATACGTGGATTTATCACATCTCAAACACATGGGGAAGTAATTTAGTTTTCTAATAAATAACAACTAATATTTAAAAACCAAAAATTTCAGTAATATAAAATAAATTGGCCCATGAGGGAACATAATTTCTTGAGACTAATGAAAAAATTAAAATATTATACGGTCGTCTACTATAAAAAAATCAAAAAAAATATTAAAGAGTATTTTATTCATTGTGAATATTTAATGTATTTACAACATAAATATAATAGAGGAATGTGATCAACTAGGGGTCATCATTTCTAAACATTTTAATCCATTTATCCAATATAAATAGCATGGAAAGACTAATATATTCTTATTATAATGATTTAAATTATCCCCATGAGAATAAAATTTATTCTAGTTACGTTCATGGTAATTTGAGGTCACCATAATGGTCTCACTCACTTATAGAATGTGATGAAACTATTATCAAATTAATGAGATAAATGTATCCCATTACTAGTTTGAATCTACCTCTTCATGGATAGATTTCTTTCACTACCAACACTAACTGATCTTGTTAACCACTATTAGGGAATTTCCCTCATATCACTATTTTGTTACTCATATCACAATATCAATAATCGCCACATATTTTATGGGGGTGAATCATTAGAACATGAATAAAAAATTATATATATATATATATATATATATATATATATATTGGAACCTAATTAGAGATAACCACTGGACACTCATCAATATGTATTCACACAGGCATTCCCCATTGAATGAAGAAAAAACTCATCTACACCCATAACATCCACATCCATGATTAAAATATATTGGGTACCCAGAAAAAAAACCAATGATGGGGAGCCCGACGTTCCCCAAATAGGATTTTTACTCACCAATTACAAGGAATCTTACCTCACATACATAGTTTTTATAATGAGTTATAATGATATAAAATTGTAATTCATCAAAACTATTTAATTTAAAAATAGAACTCATGTATTTTGTTATTGAATCCCTTATATGTCCTCATTTTAAAATATATCCAAGATAAATTCATTGGGAAGTATCAGGGAAATAAAATCTTAATCTATTAACATTCCCTAGTAGATAAATATATACATTGGTAATCCAATGGAATATATGACTACAAGAATTAGTGTTCGATGAAAATACTTTTTCCCCTAGTGATGAGACATACAATCACCAATAAGGATGGCACAAAATTAATAAAAAACACACTATTTTTCACATGATATTGGACATATAATACACATCAAAATCTATAATCATGTTTGTCCAAAAATTCATTTAACAAGAACTATTTTATGGTATTCTTGGTGTATGTGGATTGAAGCACCACACAATAGCTCTTTCACCAATAAATCCTCAAACAAACCTACCTTTTTGTATGATATTGTTCTGATAGAAATATTGTTCAATTATCTCAATTTTGGATTTAATATAGTGTATGTTCTATAGAACTAGTGTATTTATTTTCTCATATAACTTTAGAATATTCCCCAAAACAAGGTTTATATCATCTATAAAACTCTAAACCATAATATATCAGTCAATGATTCCAAGGATGGTATAGTTTTATAAGAAAAAACCCCAAGATATAATACCCAATATAGGGAAGTAGGCAGACAACTATAATTGGAAAAATATATATACGAATCATATCCTGAGAAAACCAATTATGGCCTATTATCCTCTACACTAGATCGAATAAAATATTATTTATCTACAGATATTTCTACATATATAGAACTCAAACCATCATTAAAATATCTAAACGAACCCCAAGACATATTTATGTCCCAAACTCCAACCATGGTAGAACTATCTGGTTTTGTGTTTGAGAAAAGATAATTCCAGTAGAACTTGTTTCACTATATAAGGAACACAAAAAAAGAGACTCTAAATAGTAAAAAAATTATTAATAGTTAATAATATGTCGTTCACTATCTCCAATAAACCCTCTTCCATATTATAATTATGGTTATCCCTAAATCATAAAATCCCCTTTTTCTAGAACACATGTAGTACTTTAGTATTATAACTAGTCTACTCTAACATGGAGGGAAAAAAAGTCTACTATATGATATTTTTTACAGCTATATAATAAGATAAATTATTTTTCTTCAATCTTATAGAATATGTAAACCTCCACTAAGTTTCTAAATAATTGTATCATCTATCAAAAAATCCAAGGCTAGAGGCTTATGCAGTATATTATATGTGTTCCTACCATGATTTTAAATGAAATATAGTGATCTACAAGTTGAATTTTCAGTATACAATGATAAACCCAAAATACTATAAGTATATATGGGTGAGATCACATAGGAAGTTCCCAAAGGATTAATACTAACCACTACATGTTTCCTGAAAAATGTTAACTATACTATACAATAGGTATCCTTAATTTTTGAGCCTATCAATGCATTATTAATGTCTTAGAGATTATGTAAATTTCTACCAAAGTTCTAACACCATGATCCTTAGTCTAACAACCAAACTAAAATCCCATTAATACAATTTCCCTAGATATGTAAACCTATCCACACATGAATGGTATAAATAAACTCGATCCCCAGGACACCATGCTCTAATTAAATTAGAACGTGGAATTACCCACTAGGACCCCTATTTGGATTCAAAAAACTGTTCTGTCTCACCAAAATCCGAAAACTCATATGTTGTGTTTTATAGATTATCATCAATATGAAAATAATTCATGTAAGGCCTTAACTTATCAAAACCTATAAAATATATAAAATAGAATAGAAAAATAACCAAAAAACACCATCAATATATATAAAAAAATAAACTATTTAACAATGGTGTCATGTATAACATCAATACAATAAAACTCTTTATAGGTATCGCAAATTGATAATTATAAATAAAGACCACACACCATTATAAAAAATACACATAAAATAAAACATATCCTCATTTATATATGGACACCTATAATGATCCCACTAATAGAAATAGGATATTCTATATACAACCGTACCATAGAAGGAATCAACGTTTTTAAAAAAAACTCTATATTCACATCCAAAAATGCAACACCCATTGATTATATTATATATTAATAAATATTATTTCTTAGATATCATGTGATACACAAAACGTCATGATAAAATGATTGTAATATAATATTACATTTTAACATAGCCTATAAATAATGTAAATTATTTTGAATAGAAAGTATTGAAAATAATATATATAGGGTTTTTATAAAGAAATTATATTTTTTAAATGTTATTTTAATCATTAAAAATACATTTTTTTCTTAATTTAATTATTTTTTAAACAAATATTAAAATTAATTATTCTAATTTTTAAAAAATTTATTTATGAAATGAAATATAATTTTCTAATATATAATCTCAACGTTAATGTGAAATTAATTTTTGATAATTATCTAAATGATTTATTTTCGGATGAGTAATGGAAAACAATTGTTTTAATTAAAAAAAACCTATTCATTTAAGCAATTGAAAAATTAACATTTTATATATGGTTTCTAGGTTAAATTAGTAATATTATATAATGAATAATCCAATTCTCCTCATTTGACACAAATTTAGGATAACATTTAGTATAAAAACATTTTATAATTTAGAAAATGTTTTTCTGAAGAACTGCATTTCATTGTGTTTTTCAAGTTTAATTTTAATTTTAATAATATCACATTTCAGGATTGAAAATTTAAAATTGGATTTAAATATTTAATCACGATGTACTATGGTATGAAAAATGTATCTTTTATTTTTGTCAAATATGGATAGTAACTATATTAAATTTTGTTACCATGGTAATGGTAAAATGACTTTTTTACGGTGAAAACTAATGTAATGTGGCCTAAAATTAAATAAAAACATTCCATATTCATATTAGATGATAATATTTTTTTATATAATTCCATTTCACAAATATATTCATACTTAGTTCCATATTTATTGGATAATGAAATCAATTTTAATTTAATAATTGAATGAATAATAAATGTCACTCTCTTTGATTTAATCTATCTAAATATATATTATAAGAATACATCGTGCCAAATTTTAGTTATAAATGTTTATTTTAAAGATAAATTTATTTTTTAATAATTTGAATTTATTTATAATTTTTAGTGGTGAAATAATTACCTTAAATTATTAGACAACACTGACACAATATTTATACAATTAGTAAACAAATAGAATGAATGATTTTAAAATTATTAAAGATTGCATGTTTTGGGTGAATTACAATGTTACAAGCAATTTTATGATAAATAAAATATATTATAGATTATATATATTTTTGTATTCTAATTCAATAATAATATCAATTCCTTTAAAGTCAGATAAATAGTATCAAAAATGGAATTAATGATATAATATGTTACATAATATTTCGTTTAGTTATATAAAAAAAAATTAAAAAACATGAATTATGATTATTAGAATAATAAATGGAATATGGTTTCACACCTGGTACAAATTTGAGATCAATTTAAACATATTAGTAAAACTATAACCCTTTAATATTGAAAAACATGTAATCCCAATCAAGGTTATAACTGCATAATGAATTTTTTAAAAATGATAATATTTAAAAAGAAACCTAGACCTATATAAATTTCATATTGTGATTATATTTAACAATTATTTTATTTTTCATCAAATATATTTCCATTTTAATAATTTTTCAAAAAATTTAGTTAATTATATGTTAATAATTTTGTACTTTCATGTGGGTAATTTACCTCCCTTATAAAAGGAAATCACTTCCCTATTTTCATTACACCACATTGATTCAAATAAGATAAATATACTATGGAATAATTCTCTTACATACTGCCCTAAGGACTAATGAGATGTTATTTTATTCTTTAAATACCATTCCTATGGTCAATAATAATGGATATATTTTAGGCCTATATAAGAAAGGGTTAGCATCTTACCCAACCACATTCAATTTATTCATTATTATATATACTCCAAATCATTTATATTCATCATGATGAAATATAATCTGTATACTAAATATACAAAACTAGTATTTTTATTATGTATCCACCAATATACTTCCTCTATTCAATAAAACATGGAGTGAAATTATCATTGCAACACACATGTGAACTAAAACATCCACATTGCGATACACTTCATTTTCCTCCCCTTTATTTCATGAATTTTAGTTATAATTTGTTTAATATGAATACAGTATATTTATTATATAATTATTCATAAGTAATTAGGATATCATATCAATATTATAATCATACCATCCATTAGAAAATAATAACAACCCTTATGGTTATGTGTAGACTACCACATCCACAGAGTGATGTGTTTTTTTTCATTTTACTTGAAATATATAATAATTTGAAAATATTGATGAATATATATTATGTATATTATATAATAATGATTCTATAATGTTAAATTACTATTTAAAATTATTTTATTACAAACATCGATAGATAAATGAAACATCCATGTGTACTTAAGACCAGCCATTTTCAATAATGGTGTAATTCATTTATCAATATCTATGTTTTATGGATGAATATATATATTGATATATATAATTAATATATAGTATACTGATATTTAGAGTAAACCTATTATGATTATGGAACCATGATCATTTTAAAATAACCATGACCGTAGTAACAAAACATAGATGTGAAATGAAGCAGTTTTCACCTAGAATGATGATTTTAATAGAAAATAATTAAAAAATAGGTGATAATATGTTATAAGTAAAGTATATATGGAATTATATATAACGACCCACACTTTACATACATTGTTAATACTTCAAAATTGAAGCACACTTATTACAACATATGACAAAACCACAAAGGACCGTATAGGTATAGTGTCTTTAGAAACTGGGAAACATAAACAACTGGTTCATAAATCTTCTACAGTGTCTCCCATTTATTTCATCATATCTAGGGTCCCTTTTAGCATATTCTACTTAATATCCATCTTCCTGACCTGGGGAAAAGAAAACATAAAAGGGTGAGCTCAAATGCTCAGCAAGGGCAAATAAAGGAAATAAAAATCATATCATATCTTTATGAAAATCAAAACCTGCAAAAGAGATCATAATATCTTAACATGGAATAAATCATAGAAGTGAAAATGAGATCCCCAAAATCATAACATAAAACTTGAAACTTTGTGGCATGCACACATAATCATGGAGATCATTTCTTGTTAGTCATGACTCATTGCCAAGACTATCTTAGTGGACAAAGTCCCTTTCTGAACCGAGTTCACTCCTCGTTTCAGTCCTGTATCACTGAACCGAAATAACCTTCCGTTCCAGCCATGTCTATCTCATGAGATATAAAATCTTTACCCAATGCATTGGAGGGAGATATAGGTCCCACCCATCTTATAATGAATCCTTTCTTATGTGTGCCACATAATCATACATCATCGCATAACACATGTAACAAAAATGGGATTCTTGAAACATCATGACATCATAAATCAATTCATATATGATAAAGGAATTCATAAACATAATTCCATCACAACATAGTCAAACCAATGTAAAAATATGGATAGAAACAGAACCCTTTATTATCTTAGATGGAAAATAATTTTGATAAAACACTTGAATTGAATTCTTGAGGAAAATATCCTTTCTTCTTCAAAAACATTTTTCCTTTCATAACATGTCATACAACTTTAAAATAAAAGAAGTTGATTAAAAATAAACTTGAAAACTTGTAAAGGAAGCTTCTTTGAAGTAATGTTTTAAAAATCCATTCATTCCGTATAAGTTAAAAAAAACATTCTTTGTACTTTTGTCGGAAAAGTCAAAAAGTACCTCGTACGGAAAAACGACAAAAGATTCCTTTCATATTCTTTACTAAAAACTCACCTAAGGGTAAAATTCGATTTAAACTATTTCAAGTGGATGGAAACAATATTACATATTGAGGGAACATGGATGTGGATGATAAAATACACCCCAGTAAATACTTACGAATAAACAATCTCGGATAAAAATGAGATTGTGATATTTCCCCTACCTTAGGTCCGATTAGCTTTGTACGTGTCCGAAGCTCCTGTATAATGGTTTAAATAATGTTATTGACTTATTCCAGAATCATACATATTGATATGATATCATATATGGTCATATTATTAGCTTCTTGTTAGTAATATTTCATTGTTACTTGTTACTCGTGTCTTTATAACTTTTTGTTCTTATGCGTGTTTTGTCGAATAAATTCTTATTCTTATATTTAGGTTATAGATAATTCATTTCCAGAATGGTATTAGTGTAGTATATACCATATACATTCATTCAATTCATTTATACAATCATTATGAAATGAAGATCATGTAGAACGAGTCGCATCACATCGTGGAGACGGTATTCCGTACGTACGCACGAGTGATGATATCGTTCCTATGATCGTGGAATTGTATTGGAGTTTATATATATATTATTTCAGTATCAATATTACTTAATAATAATCATATATAGTTACTCATTACACCATTATACCCATCCTTGTAAGGTGATGGTGGAAAATATATTACACCACGGCGTGGAGACGGTATTCCGTACGTACGCACGCGCGGTGATTTCATTTTTTCCGTAGGATGGATAGAAGGTGAATTAGGGTTGTTTCATATTTATAATAACATATCAGTATGTAAGTAATACTGATTTTATTACTTTATCATGAAACAACTAAAGAAGAAGAAGTTGAAGAAGAAAGAAATTGAAAAGATCGGTAATGGATATTACCTCTTCTTTGGAACGCCTTTTTGAATCTTCCACTTAAGGAACTAAGATTGGTCTTTGGAGAAGACCAGGACCTCTAGGATTATTCTAGGGAAGTGGAGAATGGAAAATGGCAGGGGTTGGCCGAGCTTGAGTGCTCAAATTGGTGTGAGGAGGAGGGGGAGGAGGTGCCCTTTTATAAGGGAGGAGAGGGGCACCTTAGGAATATCTCAAAATATTATTTTATATTGAAGTCAAAATCGGTTTATAATGGTTCCAAAGGGTCTTATTTCGAAGCTAAAGTGGGGATGGGTCGAAATCCTATCAACCAATAGAATTTAGACAAGTTTAGGATATTATTTTAACCTTATCAATTAAATTTAACTCTAAGTTAAATAATTTAACTTTTACCATGTCTTTTTGTTTTCTTTCACTATATGGTTAATACACTTACTATAACATGCCAAACGAACCCCAAATTGTTTATTATTAATATATATATCCTTATCTAAGTCATTTGGCCGAACCTTAGATTTTTAGGAATAAAATAACAATTAATAATATAATATTTGATTTAAAAACTATTTTGTGTCAATTTTGACACTATTTGATATATGATTTGTTTGAAAGTCATAACAGAATTATATGTTCGAACCAAGTTGATTAAATCAATACTAATATATCATAGTAACCTATAAAATTAGTGGAATTCATAAAAAGTCTCAAATTATATTTATTTTGGTGTTTATAACATCAATTATGTCAATATTTCATTAATAAGATAATTACTGCATCATCATTATGTCACAAATAAATTAAATTATTTAATGTCTAAAAATTACAAATAAAATATCATCATGTAGGAAATCTTTTTAGCTTTCTAATGAATATTTAAAATTGAATTTATCTTATGTATAACCCCATATTAAAAATTATTTACTTATTAAACTTTGATTTTAACTATTTTAACCCTTCTTTAAATAAATTAATAATAAATGTCCTAATCTAATCCAAGTGGGCCTAAATGGTCATATTTTATTCCTAAGTTTGTTTTTGGTCGAATTACACTTGTCCAATAGAATTAGGACATGTGTTAGGGTAATATTAATATCATATTTACCCTTAGTTACCCTATTTACTATTAACCACGGTAAAATAGTAAAAAGTTACTATTCACCAAAAAATTATTTTCATCTCAATGAACCACATTTTAGTCCTTGATATTAACCGTGTCTCTCGGATTTTTGAAATTCCATTCACAAAAGCGGTAAAATTACGTTTTATGCAAAATTCAGTTTTTAACCTACCACTTAGTGGTTTCACTATTCATCAAAAATTGAAAGTTTTCAGAAAAATACCAAAATTTCACCCTAGGCTAATTTCGATATTCTGAGTCCGAAAATGAAGTCCATTTTGAAAAATAAAATTTATAAAATTTCAAAAAGTGGTTATTACTATTCATAACGACTAGTTTTAATAGCATATTGTTGTTTAGTGAAACTCGGTATTGCGTACGACGCAAGCTATCGAGGAAGGTTGCGATTGCGTGTAAAGCAAGCCAAGCAAGTGTTGTGTAGAAAAAGATTCCTTTGATGATTTATATAACATAAAAGTCTCGGGTGTTACATTCTACCCCCCTTAAAAAGAATTTCGCCCTCGAAATTCGTCACTTTGCAACAAACAAATGAAGATACTTCTCCCTCATCATATCCTCAAGCTCCCATGTAGCTTCTTCAAGTTGGTGGTTTCTCCATAAAACTTTCACCAAGCGAGTGGTCTTGTTTCGTAGGACTTTTTCGCTACGATCCAGAATCTCTATCGGCTGTTCTTCATAAGAAAGATCTTGCTCCAGCGGTACAACTTCTGAGCTGAGTACATGTGAAGGATCTGGTATGTACTTTCTCAGGAGAGATACATGGAACACATCGTGAACTTGAGAGAGATTCGGTGGAAGCGCCAATCGGTAAGCTACCTTCCCAACACGATCCAGTATTTCAAAAGGACCGATATATCTAGGGCTCAACTTCCCCTTCTTTCCAAATCTCATAACCCTCTTCCAGGGAGATATTCGTAAGAACACTTTATCACCCACTTCAAACTCTAGGTCTCTTCTTCGATTGTCGGCATAACTTTTCTGTCGACTCTGAGCTGCTCTTATATGTTGTTGAATAGATCTGACCTTTTCTGCCATTTCATCAACGAGATCAGGTCCTAATAGCTTTCTTTCCCCAACTTCATCCCAGCAAGTTGGAGTCCTGCATTTCTTTCCATAGAGAGCTTCATAAGGAGCCATTTGAATACTGGAGTGAAAGCTATTATTATAAGAAAATTCCACCAAAGGTAGGTGTTGATCCCAACCTCCTTTGAAATCCATAGAGCAAGCTCTCAACATATCTTCTAGGGTTTGAATTGTTCTCTCAGACTGACCGTCTGTCTGGGGATGATAAGCAGTGCTGAAACTCAACTCTGTATCCAGAGTATGCTGAAGACTTCGCCAGAACTTCGAGGTAAATCTCGGATCCCGATCAGATATAATAGAAAGTGGTACTCCATGCAATCTTACCACTTCCTTTACATATATCCTGGCAAGCTGATCTAGAGAGAAATCCTCTCTAATAGCAATGAAGTGTGCAGACTTTGTAAGACGATCAACTATGACCCAGATATCATTATTGCCTTTGGATGTTTTAGGAAGTCCTGTGACAAAGTCCATAGTGATGTTTTCCCATTTCCATTCGGGTATGGGTAATGGTTGTAACATCCCCTTAGACTTCTGTCTCTCAGCTTTAACTTGTTGACAAACCAAGCATCGAGAGACATATTCAACAACATCTCTTTTCATGCCATCCCACTAGAAGTACTCTTTCAGGTCCCTATACATCTTTGTGCTTCCAGGATGAATAGAGAATGAAGAACTATGAGCCTCATCCAGCAGCTCTTTCTTTAATTCGGGGATGGGAGGAACACAAACCCGATTCCTGAACTTTATTATCCCATCACAATCAGGGTTGAATTCAGGAACATTTCTCACCTTCTTTTGTAACTCGACATCTTCTTTCTGTGCCTCTTTAATCTTCACATGTATAGATGGTTGAACATTCATTTGAGAAAGATAAGATTTTTCCCCTTCCATTATAATTCCAAGATCAATCCTTTGTAAATCCATAAATATTGGATCTTTTTTGATCCTCATCATGGATAAACTAGCATGGTCTTGTCGACTTAATGCATCTGCCACCTTGTTTGCTTTCCCAGGGTGGTAATGGATTGAGCAGTCATAATCCTTAATCAGCTCCAACCATCTTCTTTGACGCATATTCAACTCCTTTTGTGTGAAAATATACTTTAAACTTTTATGATCAGTATAAATATCACACCTTTCACCATAAAGGTAATGCCTCCAAATCTTTAATGCAAAGATTACCGCAGCCAACTCCAAATCATGTGTTGGGTAATTTTGCTCATGGATTTTCAACTGTCGTGAGGCATAAGCTATCACCATATCATTTTGCATAAGAACACACCCCAATCCCTTCTTGGATGCATCACTGTAGATCACAAACCTTTCTCCACTACAAGGCAGTGTGAGCACAGGTGCACTGGATAACCTTCTTTTCAACTCCTTGAAATTCTCTTCACATTCCTCTGTCCAGACAAACTTAACTCCTTTCCGAGTCAACTTGGTGAGTGGATTATATAATCGTGAAAAATCTTTTACAAAACGTCGATAATATCCAGCCAAACCAAGAAAACTTCGGATCTCAGTTACTGTGGTTGTTCTCGACCATCTTTCGATAACCTCTGTTTTTGCTGGATCCACAGATATCCCCTCTTTTGAGATTATATGACCCAAAAATGCAACTTTTTGAAGCCAAAATTCACACTTGGTAAATTTGGCATAAAGCTTCTCTTTTCTCAGGGTCTTCAATATAATTCTCAAGTGATTTTCATGCTCTTCCTTGCTCTTTGAATAGACAAGAATATCGTCTATAAAGACTACCACAAATTGATCAAGATAGTCTCTAAAGACTCTATTCATTAGATCCATGAAGATAGCAGGGGCATTAGTAAGACCAAATGGCATCACTATAAATTCATAGTGTCCATACCTTGTACGGAAAGCCGTCTTTGGTATATCCTCCCTTTTGACCCTTAATTGATGATACCCTGAACGAAGATCAATCTTGGAAAAGTATTGAGCTCCGCGTAGTTGGTCAAATAAGTCATCAATGCGTGGGAGAGGATATTTGTTCTTGATAGTGATCTTGTTAAGTTCTCGATAATCAATGCAGAGTCTCATTGATCCATCTTTCTTCTTAACAAATAGAACAGGTGCTCCCCAAGGTGACGCACTAGGGCGTATGAATCCCTTATCAAGATTCTCTTGGAGTTGCTTCTTCAATTCCTGCAACTCAATTGGGGCCATTCTATTAGGTGTCTTTGAAATAGGCAAAGCACCTGGTACGAGTTCTATTGAAAACTCAACTTCACGATTTGGTGGAAGACCCGGCAATTCCTCCGGAAAGACATCATCAAACTCCCGTACAATGGGAATATTCTTAATCGTGAGTTTCTCACCAACCATTTGAGATAAATAACCTTCATTTAGTGGAATCAATACCCATAAGATGGAAGAAATTTCCACTGGAAGGTTATGTTCATCCTTGCATTGATAGACGATCGTAGATTGATCTGGAATATGAAATGTGACTTCCCTTCTTTGGCAATTGATATGAGCTCCATGTAGAGAAAGCCAATCCATGCCAAGAATCACATCAAATTCCACTAAAGGAAGGATCACAAGATTTGCAGGAAGCACATTCCCACAAACTTAGATCGGAGAAGAATTATAAACTTTTGATGCGATTGATGTGCCATTAGGTCTTGTCACGGCTAACTCAACATCTAATTGTTGAGGTAATACGGTGATACCCTTAGAAAAGTCTTCAGAAATAAAAGAGTGGGTGGATCCAGAATCAAATAAAACATTTGCTACTTTAGAATGGATGGTAAGTGTACCTTTCACCACATCGTTATCGTACTCCACATCACTGATAGAAATTGCATGTGACTTTCCTTTGTCTTTAGCCTTAAGATTTTGTTGACGTCGACCATCATCATCAACCCTTGGATTTGGGCATTGATTGGCATAATGCCCCATCTCCTTGCACTTGAAACATTGAAGTGTAGTAGGTTCATTCTGTGTATCCCTTCCTTTGTTTGCATCATTAGACATCTTCTTCCCATTATCACGGCATTCAAATGCCCGATGACCATCCTTTCCACATTTAAAACATTTACTTGTCCCTTTAAGACAACTCCCTCCATGTTTCTTTCCACACTTTGAGCATAAGGGAAAGTTCATCTTCTTTTCCGTGTGCTCTTTAGATTTTTCTTTGAATTCCATCTTCCTCTTCTTATCAAACCCATGTGACTGATGGGTTACTCCAATCTCCATCTCGACTTTGAGAGCACATCGAACGATTTCCTCGTAGCTATTGAAGTCCCTTATGGCTAACGCCCTTCGAAGACTTGGTTTTAAGCCACTAAAGAATCGATCGATCTTACTCTCAGGTTGGATAATAATACCAGAAGCGTACCTTGCAAGTCTTGTAAAATTTGCTTCATAGGTACTAACAGATTCATCATCCCTTTGCTTCAGTTCAAGGAACTCTTTCTCCATCTTTGTTCGGAGAATACGAGGGAAGTACTTATTGAAAAATAAGTTCTTGAACTCGTCCCATTCCATAGACTCAATTTCATCCCTTTGCCTCGTATTCTTAACAAGATTCCACCATTGATCCGCATCTCCTTCCAAACGATACACTGCTAGGATGACTTTATCATGCTCAGAACATTGAAGAACTGAAAATATCTTTTCAGTAGTACTAATCCATTGTTCAGCAACTAATGGATCAGTAGACCCGCTGAAAGATGGTGGACGCTGCCTCATGAAGGATTCAACAGAATGTTGCTCCCTCCTTTGTTCGTTTGGAAATCCTGCATGATTCATAGCTTGAGAAAGTTGCGTGAGCATGGCTACAAGATTTTGCATTCCAGCTCCCATATCGTTTGGTTGCTCAGGGGGACAATCATTGCATTCCCCATCGCATTCCGCATTAACACGGTTCCTTCGGGTTCCAGCCATTGACTAAAACCAAGAAGAATAGTGTGAGCAACACTAATTATAATAGGAAACCACATAATTCAAGAATAAAATTTTCATGCTTATGGTCTTATCCTAGGTTATTCATGGCCATTTCTAAAATTGTGTTCTATGCTTAGACTTATTCTTAGGGTTTTTACTAAGGCTTTCACATCCTAGTTTCCAAAGGTTGACTATACCTTACCTCTGATACCAACTATAACGACCCACACTTTACATACATTGTTAATACTTCAAAATTGAAGCACACTTATTACAACATATGACAAAACCACAAAGGACCGTATAGGTATAGTGTCTTTAGAAACTGGGAAACATAAACAACTGGTTCATAAATCTTCTACAGTGTCTCCCATTTATTTCATCATATCTAGGGTCCCTTTTAGCATATTCTACTTAATATCCATCTTCCTGACCTGGGGAAAAGAAAACATAAAAGGGTGAGCTCAAATGCTCAGCAAGGGCAAATAAAGGAAATAAAAATCATATCATATCTTTATGAAAATCAAAACCTGCAAAAGAGATCATAATATCTTAACATGGAATAAATCATAGAAGTGAAAATGAGATCCCCAAAATCATAACATAAAACTTGAAACTTTGTGGCATGCACACATAATCATGGAGATCATTTCTTGTTAGTCATGACTCATTGCCAAGACTATCTTAGTGGACAAAGTCCCTTTCTGAACCGAGTTCACTCCTCGTTTCAGTCCTGTATCACTGAACCGAAATAACCTTCCGTTCCAGCCATGTCTATCTCATGAGATATAAAATCTTTACCCAATGCATTGGAGGGAGATATAGGTCCCACCCATCTTATAATGAATCCTTTCTTATGTGTGCCACATAATCATACATCATCGCATAACACATGTAACAAAAATGGGATTCTTGAAACATCATGACATCATAAATCAATTCATATATGATAAAGGAATTCATAAACATAATTCCATCACAACATAGTCAAACCAATGTAAAAATATGGATAGAAACAGAACCCTTTATTATCTTAGATGGAAAATAATTTTGATAAAACACTTGAATTGAATTCTTGAGGAAAATATCCTTTCTTCTTCAAAAACATTTTTCCTTTAATAACATGTCATACAACTTTAAAATAAAAGAAGTTGATTAAAAATAAACTTGAAAACTTGTAAAGGAAGCTTCTTTGAAGTAATGTTTTAAAAATCCATTCATGCCGTATAAGTTAAAAAAACATTCTTTGTACTTTTGTCGGAAAAGTCAAAAAGTACCTCGTACGGAAAAACGACAAAAGATTCCTTTCATATTCTTTACTAAAAACTCACCTAAGGGTAAAATTCGATTTAAACTATTTCAAGTGGATGGAAACAATATTACATATTGAGGGAACATGGATGTGGATGATAAAATACACCCCAGTAAATACTTACGAATAAACAATCTCGGATAAAAATGAGATTGTGATATTTCCCCTACCTTAGGTCCGATTAGCTTTGTACGTGTCTGAAGCTCCTGTATAATGGTTTAAATAATGTTATTGACTTATTCCAGAATCAGACATATTTATATGAGATCATATATGGTCATATTATTAGCTTCTTGTTAGTAATATTTCATTGTTACTTGTTACTCGGGTCTTTATAACTTTTTGTTCTTATGCGTGTTTTGTCGAATAAATTCTTATTCTTATATTTAGGTTATAGATAATTCATTTCCAGAATGGTATTAGTGTAGTATATACCATATTCATTCATTCAATTCATTTATACAATCATTATGAAATGAAGATCATGTAGAACGAGTCGCATCACATCGTGGAGACGGTATTCCGTACGTACGCACGAGTGATGATATCGTTCCTATGATCGTGGAATTGTATTGGAGTTTATATATATATTATTTCAGTATCAATATTACTTAATAATAATCATATATAGTTACTCATTACACCAGTATACCCATCCTTGTAAGGTGATGGTGGAAAATAGATTACACCACGGCGTGGAGACGGTATTCCGTACGTACGCACGCGCGGTGATTTCATTTTTTCCGTAGGATGGATAGAAAGTGAATTAGGGTTGTTTCATATTTATAATAACATATCAGTATGTAAGTCATACTGATGTTATTACTTTATCATGAAACAACAAAAGAAGAAGAAGTTGAAGAAGAAAGAAATTGAAAAGATCGGTAATGGATATTACCTCTTCTTTGGAACGCCTTTTTGAATCCTCCACTTAAGGAACTAGGATTGGTCTTTGGAGAAGACCAGGACCTCTAGGATTATTCTAGGGAAGTGGAGAATGGAAAATGGCAGGGGTTGGCCGAGCTTGAGTGCTCAAATTGGTGTGAGGAGGAGGGGGAGGAGGTGCCCTTTTATAAGGGAGGAGAGGGGCACCTTAGGAATATCTCAAAATATTATTTTATATTAAAGTCAAAATCGGTTTATAATGGTTCCAAAGGGTCTTATTTCGAAGCTAAAGTGGGGATGGGTAGAAATCCTATCAACCAATAGAATTTAGACAAGTTTAGGATATTATTTTAACCTTATCAATTAAATTTAACTCTAAGTTAAATAATTTAACTTTTACCATGTCTTTTTGTTTTCTTTCACTATATGGTTAATACACTTACTATAACATGCCAAACGAACCCCAAATTGTTTATTATTAATATATATATCCTTATCTAAGTCATTTGGCCGAACCTTAGATTTTTAGGAATAAAATAACAATTAATAATATAATATTTGATTTAAAAACTATTTTGTGTCAATTTTGACACTATTTGATATATGATTTGTTTGAAAGTCATAACAGAATTATATGTTCGAACCAAGTTGATTAAATCAATACTAATATATCATACTAACCTATAAAATTAGTGGAATTCATAAAAAGTCTCAAATTATATTTATTTTGGTGTTTATAACATCAATTATGTCAATATTTCATTAATAAGATAATTACTGCATCATCATTATGTCAAAAATAAATTAAATTATTTAATGTCTAAAAATTACAAATAAAATATCATCATGTAGGAAATCTTTTTAGCTTTCTAATGAATATTTACAATTGAATTTATCTTATGTATAACCCCATATTAAAAATGATTTACTTATTAAACGTTGATTTTAACTATTTTAACCCTTCTTTAAATAAATTAATAATAAATGTCCTAATCTAATCCAAGTGGGCCTAAATGGTCATATTTTATTCCTAAGTTTGTTTTTGGTCGAATTACACTTGTCCAATAGAATTAGGACATGTGTTAGGGTAATATTAATATCATATTTACCCTTAGTTACCCTATTTACTATTAACCGCGGTAAAATAGTAAAAAGTTACTATTCACCAAAAAATTATTTTCATCTCATTGAACCACATTTTAGTCCTTGATATTAACCGTGTCTCTCGGATTTTTGAAATTCCATTCACAAAAGCGGTAAAATTAAGTTTTATGCAAAATTCAGTTTTTAACCTACCACTTAGTGGTTTCACTATTCATCAAAAATTGAAAGTTTTCAGAAAAATACCAAAATTTCACCCTAGGCTAATTTCGATATTCTGAGTCCGAAAATGAAGTCCATTTTGAAAAATAAAATTTATAAAATTTCAAAAAGTGGTTATTACTATTCATAACGACTAGTTTTAATAGCATATTGTTGTTTAGTGAAACTCGGTATTGCGTACGACGCAAGCTATCGAGGAAGGTTGCGATTGCGTGTAAAGCAAGCCAAGCAAGTGTTGTGTAGAAAAAGATTCCTTTGATGATTTATATAACATAAAAGTCTCGGGTGTTACATTCTACCCCCCTTAAAAAGAATTTTGCCCTCGAAATTCGTCACTTTGCAACAAACAAATGAGGATACTTCTCCCTCATCATATCCTCAAGCTCCCATGTAGCTTCTTCAAGTTGGTGGTTTCTCCATAAAACTTTCACCAAGCGAGTGGTCTTGTTTCGTAGGACTTTTTCGCTACGATCCAGAATCTCTATCGGCTGTTCTTCATAAGAAAGATCTTGCTCCAGCGGTACAACTTCTGAGCTGAGTACATGTGAAGGATCTGGTATGTACTTTCTCAGGAGAGATACATGGAACACATCGTGAACTTGAGAGAGATTCGGTGGAAGCGCCAATCGGTAAGCTACCTTCCCAACACGATCCAGTATTTCAAAAGGACCGATATATCTAGGGCTCAACTTCCCCTTCTTTCCAAATCTCATAACCCTCTTCCAGGGAGATATTCGTAAGAACACTTTATCACCCACTTCAAACTCTAGGTCTCTTCTTCGATTGTCGGCATAACTTTTCTGTCGACTCTGAGCTGCTCTTATGTGTTGTTGAATAGATCTGACCTTTTCTGCCATTTCATCAACGAGATCAGGTCCTAATAGCTTTCTTTCCCCAACTTCATCCCAGCAAGTTGGAGTCCTGCATTTCTTTCCATAGAGAGCTTCATAAGGAGCCATTTGAATACTGGAGTGAAAGCTATTATTATAAGAAAATTCCACCAAAGGTAGGTGTTGATCCCAACCTCCTTTGAAATCCATAGAGCAAGCTCTCAACATATCTTCTAGGGTTTGAATTGTTCTCTCAGACTGACCGTCTGTCTGGGGATGATAAGCAGTGCTGAAACTCAACTCTGTATCCAGAGTATGCTGAAGACTTCGCCAGAACTTCGAGGTAAATCTCGGATCCCGATCAGATATAATAGAAAGTGGTACTCCATGCAATCTTACCACTTCCTTTACATATATCCTGGCAAGCTGATCTAGAGAGAAATCCTCTCTAATAGCAATGAAGTGTGCAGACTTTGTAAGACGATCAACTATGACCCAGATAGCATTATTGCCTTTGGATGTTTTAGGAAGTCCTGTGACAAAGTCCATAGTGATGTTTTCCCATTTCCATTCGGGTATGGGTAATGGTTGTAACATCCCCTTAGACTTCTGTCTCTCAGCTTTAACTTGTTGACAAACCAAGCATCGAGAGACATATTCAACAACATCTCTTTTCATGCCATCCCACCAGAAGTACTCTTTCAGGTCCCTATACATCTTCGTGCTTCCAGGATGAATAGAGAATGAAGAACTATGAGCCTCATCCAGTAGCTCTTTCTTTAATTCGGGGATGGGAGGAACACAAACCCGATTCCTGAACTTTATTATCCCATCACAATCAGGGTTGAATTCAGGAACATTTCTCACCTTCTTTTGTAACTCGACATCTTCTTTCTGTGCCTCTTTAATCTTCACATGTATAGATGGTTGAACATTCATTTGAGAAAGATAAGATTTTTCCCCTTCCATTATAATTCCAAGATCCATCCTTTGTAAATCCATAAATATTGGATCTTTTTTGATCCTCATCATGGATAAACTAGCATGGTCTTGTCGACTTAATGCATCTTCCACCTTGTTTGCTTTCCCAGGGTGGTAATGGATTGAGCAGTCATAATCCTTAATCAGCTCCAACCATCTTCTTTGACGCATATTCAACTCCTTTTGTGTGAAAATATACTTTAAACTTTTATGATCAGTATAAATATCACACCTTTCACCATAAAGGTAATGCCTCCAAATCTTTAATGCAAAGATTACCGCAGCCAACTCCAAATCATGTGTTGGGTAATTTTGCTCATGGATTTTCAACTGTCGTGAGGCATAAGCTATCACCATGTCATTTTGCATAAGAACACACCCCAATCCCTTCTTGGATGCATCACTGTAGATCACAAACCTTTCTCCACTACAAGGCAGTGTGAGCACAGGTGCACTGGATAACCTTCTTTTCAACTCCTTGAAATTCTCTTCACATTCCTCTGTCCAGACAAACTTAACTCCTTTCCGAGTCAACTTGGTGAGTGGATTAGATAATCGTGAAAAATCTTTTACAAAACGTCGATAATATCCAGCCAAACCAAGAAAACTTCGGATCTCAGTTACTGTGGTTGGTCTCGACCATCTTTCGATAACCTCTGTTTTTGCTGGATCCACAGATATCCCCTCTTTTGAGATTATATGACCCAAAAATGCAACTTTTTGAAGATAAAATTCACACTTGGTAAATTTGGCATAAAGCTTCTCTTTTCTCAGGGTCTTCAATATAATTCTCAAGTGATCTTCATGCTCTTCCTTTCTCTTTGAATAGACAAGAATATCGTCTATAAAGACTACCACAAATTGATCAAGATAGTCTCTAAAGACTCTATTCATTAGATCCATGAAGATAGCAGGGGCATTAGTAAGACCAAATGGCATCACTATAAATTCATAGTGTCCATACCTTGTACGGAAAGCCGTCTTTGGTATATCCTCCCTTTTGACCCTTAATTGATGATACCCTGAACGAAGATCAATCTTGGAAAAGTATTGAGCTCCGCGTAGTTGGTCAAATAAGTCATCAATGCGTGGGAGAGGATATTTGTTCTTGATAGTGATCTTGTTAAGTTCTCGATAATCAATGCAGAGTCTCATTGATCCATCTTTCTTCTTAACAAATAGAACAGGTGCTCCCCAAGGTGACGCACTAGGGCGTATGAATCCCTTATCAAGATTCTCTTGGAGTTGCTTCTTCAATTCCTGCAACTCAATTGGGGCCATTCTATAAGGTGTCTTTGAAATAGGCAAAGCACCTGGTACGAGTTCTATTGAAAACTCAACTTCACGATTTGGTGGAAGACCCGGCAATTCCTCCGGAAAGACATCATCAAACTCCCGTACAATGGGAATATTCTTAATCGTGAGTTTCTCACCAACCATTTGAGATAAATAACCTTTATTTAGTGGAATCAATACCCATAAGATGGAAGAAATTTCCACTGGAAGGTTATGTTCATCCTTGCATTGATAGACGATCGTAGATTGATCTGGAATATGAAATGTGACTTCCCTTCTTTGGCAATTGATATGAGATCCATGTAGAGAAAGCCAATCCATGCCAAGAATCACATCAAATTCCACTAAAGGAAGGATCACAATATTTGCAGGAAGCACATTCCCACAAACTTAGATCGGAGAAGAATTATAAACTTTTGATGCGATTGATGTGCCATTAGGTGTTGTCACGGCTAACTCAACATCTAATTGTTGAGGTAATACGGTGATACCCTTAGAAAAGTCTTCAGAAATAAAAGAGTGGGTGGATCCAGAATCAAATAAAACATTTGCTACTTTAGAATGGATGGTAAGTGTACCTTTCACCACATCGTTATCGTACTCCACATCGCTGATAGAAATTGCATGTGACTTTCCTTTGTCTTTAGCCTTAAGATTTTGTTGACGTCGACCATCATCATCAACCCTTGGATTTGGGCATTTATTGGCATAATGCCCCATCTCCTTGCACTTGAAACATTGAAGTGTAGTAGGTTCATTCTGTGTATCCCTTCCTTTGTTTGCATCATTAGACATCTTCTTCCCATTATCACGGCATTCAAATGCCCGATGACCATCCTTTCCACATTTAAAACATTTACTTGTCCCTTTAAGACAACTCCCTCCATGTTTCTTTCCACACTTTGAGCATAAGGGAAAGTTCATCTTCTTTTCCGTGTGCTCTTTAGATTTTTCTTTGAATTCCATCTTCCTCTTCTTATCAAACCCATGTGACTGATGGGTTACTCCAATCTCCATCTCGACTTTGAGAGCACATCGAACGATTTCCTCGTAGCTATTGAAGTCCCTTATGGCTAACGCCCTTCGAAGACTTGGTTTTAAGCCACTAAAGAATCGATCGATCTTACTCTCAGGTTGGATAATAATACCAGAAGCGTACCTTGCAAGTCTTGTAAAATTTGCTTCATATGTACTAACAGATTCATCATCCCTTTGCTTCAGTTCAAGGAACTCTTTCTCCATCTTTGTTCGGAGAATACGAGGGAAGTACTTATTGAAAAATAAGTTCTTGAACTCGTCCCATTCCATAGACTCAATTTCATCCCTTTGCCTCGTATTCTTAACAAGATTCCACCATTGATCCGCATCTCCTTCCAAACGATACACTGCTAGGATGACTTTATCATGCTCAGAACATTGAAGAACTGAAAATATCTTTTCAGTAGTACTAATCCATTGTTCAGCAACTAATGGATCAGTAGACCCGCTGAAAGATGGTGGACGCTGCCTCATGAAAGATTCAACAGAATGTTGCTCCCTCCTTTGTTCGTTTGGAAATCCTGCATGATTCATAGCTTGAGAAAGTTGCGTGAGCATGGCTACAAGATTTTGCATTCCAGCTCCCATATCGTTTGGTTGCTCAGGGGGACAATCATTGCATTTCCCATCGCATTCCGCATTAACACGGTTCCTTCGGGTTCCAGCCATTGACTAAAACCAAGAAGAATAGTGTGAGCAACACTAATTATAATAGGAAACCACATAATTCAAGAATAAAATTTTCATGCTTATGGACTTATCCTAGGTTATTCATGGCCATTTCTAAGATTGTGTTCTATGCTTAGACTTATTCTTAGGGTTCTTACTAAGGCTTTCACATCCTAGTTTCCAAAGGTTGACTTTACCTTTCCTCTGATACCAACTATAACGACCCACACTTTATATACATTGTTAATACTTCAAAATTGAAGCACACTTATTACAACATATGACAAAACCACAAAGGACCGTATAGGTATAGTGTCTTTAGAAACTGGGAAACATAAACAACTGGTTCATAAATCTTCTACAGTGTCTCCCATTTATTTCATCATATCTAGGGTCCCTTTTAGCATATTCTATTTAATATCCATCTTCCTGACCTGGGGAAAAGAAAACATAAAAGGGTGAGCTCAAATGCTCAGCAAGGGCAAATAAAGGAAATAAAAATCATATCATATCTTTATGAAAATCAAAACCTGCAAAAGAGATCATAATATCTTAACATGGAATAAATCATAGAAGTGAAAATGAGATCCCCAAAATCATAACATAAAACTTGAAACTTTGTGGCATGCACACATAATCATGGAGATCATTTCTTGTTAGTCATGACTCATTGCCAAGACTATCTTAGTGGACAAAGTCCCTTTCTGAACCGAGTTCACTCCTCGTTTCAGTCCTGTATCACTGAACCGAAATAACCTTCCGTTCCAGCCATGTCTATCTCATGAGATATAAAATCTTTACCCAATGCATTGGAGGGAGATATAGGTCCCACCCATCTTATAATGAATCCTTTCTTATGTGTGCCACATAATCATACATCATCACATAACACATGTAACAAAAATGGGATTCTTGAAACATCATGACATCATAAATCAATTCATATATGATAAAGGAATTCATAAACATAATTCCATCACAACATAGTCAAACCAATGTAAAAATATGGATAGAAACAGAACCCTTTATTATCTTAGATGGAAAATAATTTTGATAAAACACTTGAATTGAATTCTTGAGGAAAATATCCTTTCTTCTTCAAAAACATTTTTCCTTTCATAACATGTCATACAACTTTAAAATAAAAGAAGTTGATTAAAAATAAACTTGAAAACTTGTAAAGGAAGCTTCTTTGAAGTAATGTTTTAAAAATCCATTCATGCCGTATAAGTTAAAAAAACATTCTTTGTACTTTTGTCGGAAAAGTCAAAAAGTACCTCGTACGGAAAAACGACAAAAGATTCCTTTCATATTCTTTACTAAAAACTCACCTAAGGGTAAAATTCGATTTAAACTATTTCAAGTGGATGGAAACAATATTACATATTGAGGGAACATGGATGTGGATGATAAAATACACCCCAGTAAATACTTACGAATAAACAATCTCGGATAAAAATGAGATTGTGATATTTCCCCTACCTTAGGTCCGATTAGCTTTGTACGTGTCTGAAGCTCCTGTATAATGGTTTAAATAATGTTATTGACTTATTCCAGAATCATACATATTGATATGAGATCATATATGGTCATATTATTAGCTTCTTGTTAGTAATATTTCATTGTTACTTGTTACTCGGGTCTTTATAACTTTTTGTTCTTATGCGTGTTTTGTCGAATAAATTCTTATTCTTATATTTAGGTTATAGATAATTCATTTCCAGAATGGTATTAGTGTAGTATATACCATATTCATTCATTCAATTCATTTATACAATCATTATGAAATGAAGATCATGTAGAACGAGTCGCATCACATCGTGGAGACGGTATTCCGTACGTACGCACGAGTGATGATATCGTTCCTATGATCGTGGAATTGTATTGGAGTTTATATATATATTATTTCAGTATCAATATTACTTAATAATAATCATATATAGTTACTCATTACACCATTATACCCATCCTTGTAAGGTGATGGTGGAAAATAGATTACACCACGGCGTGGAGACGGTATTCCGTACGTACGCACGCGCGGTGATTTCATTTTTTCCGTAGGATGGATAGAAAGTGAATTAGGGTTGTTTCATATTTATAATAACATATCAGTATGTAAGTCATACTGATGTTATTACTTTATCATGAAACAACAAAAGAAGAAGAAGTTGAAGAAGAAAGAAATTGAAAAGATCGGTAATGGATATTACCTCTTCTTTGGAACGCCTTTTTGAATCCTCCACTTAAGGAACTAAGATTGGTCTTTGGAGAAGACCAGGACCTCTAGGATTATTCTAGGGAAGTGGAGAATGGAAAATGGCAGGGGTTGGCCGAGCTTGAGTGCTCAAATTGGTGTGAGGAGGAGGGGGAGGAGGTGCCCTTTTATAAGGGAGGAGAGGGGCACCTTAGGAATATCTCAAAATATTATTTTATATTAAAGTCAAAATCGGTTTATAATGGTTCCAAAGGGTCTTATTTCGAAGCTAAAGTGGGTATGGGTCGAAATCCTATCAACCAATAGAATTTAGACAAGTTTAGGATATTATTTTAACCTTATCAATTAAATTTAACTCTAAGTTAAATAATTTAACTTTTACCATGTCTTTTTGTTTTCTTTCACTATATGGTTAATAAACATACTATAACATGCCAAACGAACCCCAAATTGTTTATTATTAATATATATATCCTTATCTAAGTCATTTGGCCGAACCTTAGATTTTTAGGAATAAAATAACAATTAATAATATAATATTTGATTTAAAAACTATTTTGTGTCAATTTTGACACTATTTGATATATGATTTGTTTGAAAGTCATAACAGAATTATATGTTCGAACCAAGTTGATTAAATCAATACTAATATATCATACTAACCTATAAAATTAGTGGAATTCATAAAAAGTCTCAAATTATATTTATTTTGGTGTTTATAACATCAATTATGTCAATATTTCATTAATAAGATAATTACTGCATCATCATTATGTCATAAATAAATTAAATTATTTAATGTCTAAAAATTACAAATAAAATATCATCATGTAGGAAATCTTTTTAGCTTTCTAATGAATATTTACAATTGAATTTATCTTATGTATAACCCCATATTAAAAATGATTTACTTATTAAACGTTGATTTTAACTATTTTAACCCTTCTTTAAATAAATTAATAATAAATGTCCTAATCTAATCCAAGTGGGCCTAAATGGTCATATTTTATTCCTAAGTTTGTTTTTGGTCGAATTACACTTGTCCAATAGAATTAGGACATGTGTTAGGGTAATATTAATATCATATTTACCCTTAGTTACCCTATTTACTATTAACCGCGGTAAAATAGTAAAAAGTTACTATTCACCAAAAAATTATTTTCATCTCATTGAACCACATTTTAGTCCTTGATATTAACCGTGTCTCTCGGATTTTTGAAATTCCATTCACAAAAGCGGTAAAATTTTGTTTTATGCAAAATTCAGTTTTTAACCTACCACTTAGTGGTTTCACTATTCATCAAAAATTGAAAGTTTTCAGAAAAATACCAAAATTTCACCCTAGGCTAATTTCGATATTCTGAGTCCGAAAATGAAGTCCATTTTGAAAAATAAAATTTATAAAATTTCAAAAAGTGGTTATTACTATTCATAACGACTAGTTTTAATAGCATATTGTTGTTTAGTGAAACTCGGTATTGCGTACGACGCAAGCTATCGAGGAAGGTTGCGATTGCGTGTAAAGCAAGCCAAGCAAGTGTTGTGTAGAAAAAGATTCCTTTGATGATTTATATAACATAAAAGTCTCGGGTGTTACATTATATATATGATTATGTTTTAGGAATAAATTAATAATATATATAGTACATGATTTGAAATCATAAAATAGGAAGACAACACTTTAGGTAAATAAATATCATCTCAAAGTTATATCTATGAGACACATGTCATATTCACCATGTGATTCTTTTATGTCAATTTTATAATGATAGTAAATTAATTATATATGTATTTTGATTATATTTAGTGGTATTATAATATATATTTGATATTTTCTCTTTTATGATATTTTTATTTCAATGTTATTAATTTTATCAAGGGTTTTATTTAATGATCACATTGTTTATCATGATTATTTATGAGTATGTTCCCGATGATTAAATTTGTTGATCTACCTTTCAATAAAATAATTAATTTTATTTTTCTATAGTTATTTCTAGATATTCCATTTTTAAATTTTAATTTTCTCTCTTTGTGGTCTCAATATACAACAATAATATTTTAAAAACTATTATTTTATTTATCTATTCATAAAAAAATAGTTTTCATCCATTATCATGTTTTGGTAATAATTTATTATTTGGTTCCTTAAATTATTCACAATTATTCTTTAATTTCATTTTTACCCAATTTTTTTCAAAATTTTTTAATGAAATATTCTTTTCATTTTCTGAACATGAATCTTTTTACAGAAAATTTGAATAAAAAATTTATTTTAATATATATTAAAATAACTAAATTTTCTACTGACCTGAATATAAAATTATTTAAAAATTCATTTACCATTTTTCATGTATTTGTTTATTGATATTTTTATATAAATTCAGGGATATTTATAAATTTTTAAATAGTGATTTCAAAAAGTAAATGGAAATATACAAATGAAATTTTATTTTGATCTATTATATAAATTTATCATCTATGATATCATAGTTTTATTTTCCTTAGGATATAATATGGTTATGATCCCATGATACAATAAACATTCACTCTTTTTATGGATTACAATAATTGTTATTTGTTGATGATCCTATATAACCTGTTTCATTCCCATTGGTAAATTTTTTTTGTGTTGAAACCAATTTGAATCGTGTTTCATGTTTTTTTATTTATGTTATGATGAAATAAAGATATTTATATAAAACTTGTGTCCTATCCATATGGTGTTATATGATTTATGTTTTATTATCTTATAGATCAAATATGAAAAATTATCCTTATGTGAAGGGTTCTCATAGAATTATAAATCCCTCAATTTTATTTGGTAATATTATATATATCACGGGGTATTTTTGGGACACATGTGGATATGTTTAATACACTATTGGAAATAGGTTATGATTCATTATCTGTTATGTTATGGGAAAAAATTATTGATAATTAATACACTATGATTTTACAGTATTTTTAGCTAACATTGAAATATGAATCTAATTATATGCCTAAGATATTGATAAACTCTTGATACATGATTTTATGCATAAATACTGAATATATGGTTCATGATTGATTTATGATGATTCCCTAGCCTTTTAATTTGTGTCATTAAAAATGATAATATTTTATTACATGACTAATTTTTATGATATATATTAGATTGTATATGAAAATTTTATGTTATGCTCATTATGACATAAACCTATACCGAGTATATTATTTCATATTACAATACATTGATATATACAATATTTACCATATATGACAATCTATGCTCACCATTTATTATGTTTTCTATCACTATGTTGTAGAAGAAATATTTTACGTATGGAATGTCAAGAAGGGAATATGGTGAGAAGTTCATAGTGACATATGATGAAGAATTAACCTATATAATTGGTTAATATATATAGTATCCAAATAAATTAAAACATTAGGTATATCATTAGAATATTCACATTCTATATTTCATATTTATCTAAAACTATTAATATATATGTACCATATTTTTGGGTCACTATTGTTGGTATCAGAGTGGATTTTAGTAATTCATTAGAAATTATGATTAGGGAACACTAGGGAAAATCTTGGTGACTAGACAAATTATAAGATAACCTCTACTAATCAGAAGTTTTCAATTATTTAAAAGGTGTAATTATTGACAAATCCATTGAATTGTATTTTTTTTATTATATGTAAGCTCTCAAAAACTATTATCTCTTGATTATAGAACTTTTCTATAATTTTTGTCAATAGATTGAATCAAAAGATATCAAAAAAATAATATATTTGATGTACAATGCAATAATTTCCCACCATAGAAACAAAATGATACTGGAAATGTAATAACGAATCATGTTTCTATTCTAACCACACATTTTCATGCCATTAATAATATTGAGAATCCAAATAATCATTTGTGGGAACAACTTCATATGGTGATTTTTATGAGGAACCATCGACCATCTAATAGTGGGTCTTCTTATTTAATTGTGGCTGAACAATGGATAAGAATCAAGGATAAATTATTTTTTATTCATTGGATTTTATAACAAGAAAATGTTGTCATGTAGAATTTTCATTTTGAACGTGGTGATGATCAATTATGGAAAATTTTTATCAACGTTATTCAATAAGAAGATATTGATTGCATGGATTGGAATGAGTTTAATATAATGTTTTGTATTAATTAATTCCATCATATTATAAAAACAAAATGGAGAAGTATTCACATTGGATTAAAAATAAGGATGATTAATCCATTTGTATATATATTGAATATTTTCATTGAAATATCAGGTATGTTAATAGTTTCATCATCAATATTTATTGAAAAATTGATTTATTTATTGTTGTCTTTAAAATAATTATCCAAAAATAATTATATATAAGATACATTACTATATATAAAGTAATTGTTCTACATTCACTCCTAGTAGAAATTAAAATTTAATATTTTCCCCATTCCCAACATTTTGATAGTAAAAGGAATACTGATTCTATTTCAAATAATAATAATTCACCTAGTAGATTTAAACCACATCTATCTATAGGCTAGAAATGTTGGAAGAAACATCGTGGTAATTACAAGAATGGAACTATGTTGTTAATTGAAAGTAGAAATATTGGTTTTTTGCCCCGTGAATTTCAAATAGTGATGAAGATTGTAGTTGATAAAAATATGGGAAAGGAATATGAAAACGATTTCCCTACTCATGCTTGATTGATTAAATTGTCAGGATTATGGGAATTTCACAATCCAATCTATTAATATGATTGTTTTTTATGATGATCTACATCAACAACATTTTACAAAAAAATGAAAATCATCCATGATCACCACTACAGAAGTGTGTTATAATAATTTTTTGATAAATGGAATACATATCATCCACAATAAAATTTCTATTTTATTATTTTATTTTAGCTCCACACACTATATTATATCAAAGGATTTATAAGGGTGTTGATTTTCCACCTCAAAGATTATATGTAGAGATAGAAGTGAAAACAAATCATGGTAAAATGGTCGAATCTTAACTCTATAATTCCAATATTATTGAGGTTTATTGAATTTTAATCTAGAATTATTTTTAATTATATATTTAGTTAAATTAATAATAATCTTATTCATTGATCATATTTCTGTATATAGACCCAATACGAATTTTTCAAGAAGAATAATATCCTTTTATATTAAAAATTAACTGATGATAATTTATTATTTTGTTGATTCATAAATATTTCAAGTGTAATTTTATTTTACATTGAATGTATTAATTCTTACCAATAAATAGTATTTATCTAAAATGGAATGGGAGAAACTCAACATTAAGCATATGCATTTTGTATGGTTTTTTTTGTTGTTTTTGAAGAATAATTTCATGGATATCCACAAAATAAATATTTTTAGTTTTTAAAAGAGATAAAACTATATGATTCCCCAATTGAAAACCTCATTTTAAAATTTTTTCAATTGAGTTTAACTAATTAATAATAAATAAAAGGGAATCCTAATATGTGAATTATTTATCGAAGTGTGATACATTGGCATGCATTTATTCAGCTAATTATGAAAAATGATGCATCAATGCATCTTTTGACAAATTATCAAGAATCCAACAATATTAAAATCATTGAAATTTTTCATCTACCACATATAGATAAATTGTTTTGATCTATTTTGAGGATCTTAATATATTTCCAAGAACAAAATTCATTCTGGATATGACAAATTTTGGGTCAATAAGGGGGATATACTCATTTAAAAGTCATATAAAAGGAAAAAACACTATAAATATATAGTTATTACATTTTATCTTACTAGAACACCTATTGTATTCATGGTTTTCATGAATAGTGTCTTCATATATTACACTGATACGTTTTTGTTGATTTTACAGATGATATTTTTATATTTTTAATTTTTTAGGAAGAGCATGAATATCATTTTTGAATTTATATGATGACACTAAGGAAGAATAATTTTTAATAAAATTAAAATGTGTGAAATTTAAACTCATAAGTTTTCCTAATTTTTCATATAATTTAAGTGAGGTTATATTGGTGGATCCTTCAAAGGAAAAGGTTATTGAATAATTGACCATACCAATAATGGTTACTAAAACTCATAGTTTTCTATATATTATTGGATAATACATTTGATATTAGAAATATTTATCATTACCATCTAATCTACTCTCTAGGATGACATAGAATGGGGTTATGTTCCTGTAATCTAATAAATGTGAAAATAATTTCAATGGAATAAAGGGAATGTTTTTAGTGAAACTATAATTAAACAACCCTATATTGGATACATATTTATGATCTATAGTGATATATCAATGAAGGGAATACAATATTCCCTCTTGGATAATGATATTGTGATATCATATACATCTCAACAATGGAATATACAATAGAAAAATAACTCATATCATGAATTAAAGATGGAATTGTTAATTTTCTCCTCGAAGATAGAGAAAATATATTTCTATTGAATGGTGTAACCAATATATGGATAATTAGTTTTGGGATAATATCACCATACAAAATATTTTATATATGAAGTAGAGACGGTGTTTAGAACTTATTAAAAATTATGCATGATCAACACATTACCACCTAAGGAAGGTGAATATAATGGATGATACATTGAGTCATATGGTGTATTCTAGTTTGGACATGATGAGGATTTAAAGAGATCTCGTACAAATAGATTTTTTAAAATATATAATATGAAATACTAATGAAAGGGGACAAATACTATCTTTATTAGATGAATTTTCAATCATAAATGAGTGTGATTATTATCAAAGTGTAAAAAAGATCTATAAGTGTAAAAGAAGTTCAAAATTAATCCTAAATTTAATCTATGTTGTGATAAAATTATAGGGTTTAGGAACCACGAATTCATCCCATCAAATAAAAGAAAAGAGTAAAGAACAATTTTCCTTATATCTATGTTAATATTTCTATATTAATCCTAGATATGTAGTGATATAAAATAGTATATCTAATGGGAGAAAATGACAATGGATATTGCAGAGTTTTTATATCAAATAATAGTTTTATAGAATGTTAAAGGTGGTAGAAAAAGAATATAGTGAGGTTACAATCATTATACATACCAAATTTGAAATGAGAGAAAATAACCACATATTTCACAGTTAGATATTCAAAAAACAACTAAAATGAAAAATTATATATTGTTCATAGTTTCATTTCGTATAAATCCAAAGAAATTAATTTCCATCAGGGGTGATTTCTATCATAACAACGATTCCATGATAAATGTTATGGAAGTGACAATATTTTTTGTATTACAATATTCTTTTGTATCTGATTAGGAACTGATGTTTAAATCAATGTGCCAGATATGTATTCAATCAAATTCAGATTCAACATTGAATTTCCTCACTAAATCTATACTCATAAAGATGGACATTTTCATAAAATCATTCAATCCGTGGAGGATATATTGATATATCATAATCAATATTTCAAAGAAATTCAGGACAAACAGCTTCCTCTAATGACATTTTTTAACTATAATAACAATAAATAAATAATTTATAGGGAACTATATAAATCCTTATATAGTAAGAAGTGTGTAACTATAATTTTTTTGGAAGATGTTAGATATATAGAGCTATTGGGAAATGATCTAGCTTAGGATATGGCGTAAAATGTTATTTTCATCCAACAATATATTAGGGGAACTTACTATTGATATAAATTTTATTCTAACCATCATAGTTGGGATATAGATTTTTAATTGGGTAAAAAAGTATTCCTTCTAATACCTCCTAGGAATATGATTAAGATGTTTTCTAAGAAGGGATAAGTGGTCCCCAGATATATCAGTCTATCATAAATACTTTATTGTATTATTATAATATCATATTGTTTTGAACATCTAATTAATCTCTATAAATATTATTTTGTGTTCCATTTTTCCATCATATTGAAGTAAATAACCTTATTATTGATATGTACTAAACACATTGGTCATAATAGTGGGTGGAGGTCTCTATTATAAGAAAAAACTGATAGAGATTTTGAATCATATAGAGAATGTACTATGAAAAAAGAGTAATCACTAGGTAAAGGATGTTAAATTAAACCATAAATTATAGGAAAACTTGTGTGAACTTGAGAATGTGATTATGTATATGTATCCCAAATTTTTTCTATAAGAGGTTAGGACTTATGAGGGTGGAATTCTCATAAGGTCTTTAGGATATAAAATCCTAAAATTTCATGATATATTAATAAATTTTATATCTTCAACTTCTTATGACACATAAAATCCACAATTTAAATGAAAAATAATAATTTATACCATTATAACCTATAAATTAAATTGGTCGAATGAATTTGTATATTATTTTAATCAATTTAAAATAGTTTTATACAATGAAATGATATATTTGTAATGTCATTATATTCATTAATGTAATAGTATTCCTCAAAATGAGATTCTATAGATTTTAATGAGAAATTAATAAAATTGTTTTCATCCACCTTTATAAAATATAATTAACAAAACAAACTGAATTTTCAAAATCTTTATGTAAAAGTTATTGTTGATTTAATTTCTGTTACATTTATGAAAATAATTATTTCTAATGAAACAGGATTTTTTATTAACACATTCAACATTTTTTCAAACTGTTTCCAAGAATGTTTTATTCAATAATATTATATATATTATAATTAACTTCATCAAAATCTTGATTAGGGTTTAATATGTTCAAAAAAAATTGTATTTCAAAAAAATGTTTCATGAAAAATAGGATTTAAATGTGTTTTACAAGATTAATTTTATATTAAATTATACTGCTTAAATTAATAGAATCATTAGAAATGGATTCATTTTATGAACTAAATTGTTCATATTTTTAAATAGGTTCATTTTAATTTTGGTCAATATGAATAATTTCTATAGTCAATTTTTTACCACGGTAAAGGAAAAATATGTCAATTACGGTTAAAACAACATTGATTAGGCATTAAATTAACTAAATTCCTAACATTTTCCTATTGGATGAAAATATTTCTAAACTTTCCACACATTTCTCGATTATTTGGCAGCATTATACCATTTTATATTTCATTATACCATTATATTAATTTAATAAAACATAAAAAATTTAACTCTCTTGACATGAATATCCCTAAATTTTTTACAAATGGATAAAAAGAGGATATTCCTATTTGAATGGTTTATTAATATAGTTCATTTTTTAAATAATTTTATTTTTAAAAAATACTATTTAGTTAATAATTACCTTAAATGCTTACTCAACAGTGGTATATTATTCATTTGAATTATAAGAAAAAAAATATATTATTTAAAAAATATTTAAAGTATTATAATATGGATAAATTTTTATTTTCTAATAATTTTATAGACACATATAAAAGTTAATGAATAGTATAAATGTTAATATTGAAATAAAATAAATATATTCATATAATTTTTTTCAACTTACATGAATTATGTCAATAAATAAATAAATCATTTCTCATGATAAATAATATTAGGTTAAATTATATAAAATTTAAAAACATGAAAGGGGACATGTATGATTAGATATTGTTAGATTAGTCACCACATGGCTAGTTATCATATAATTTAAAACATTTATGTAAAATTATAACCTTTTATAGATGTAGAACTCATTACCAAATATAAGGATAATTTTTTCTAACATTGGGGTTAAACAAAGAGATAAGGTTTATAATGACAACAAAACCACTTTAAGATTAATTTCATGATGATTTTTATAATGTATCACTTTTTAATCATATATAAATCCATTTTAATTCATTATTCTTGATAAAGGCAATATCATATTTTAATACTTCTAGTAATTCCATGTTTTTCTTTTCCCACAATCATAAACATACCATCATATCACTTTTATTTACTCTTATTTGAACAATTTATGTAAACCAAAACCATCCCAATTACATTAGGAACATACATATACACTAATTATAGGTTTTATTATTCTTAAAATAAAATTCCAAATGACTTTTAGAAGGGATCTAAACGAGTGATACCTGAAAATATGTAATATTCTTACATGAAAACATTAAATTTACTCTTTCTTATTCCTCCTAAAAAACAATGGTATTAATTCTGAAATAATATATTAAAGATCCTAAACAAAAATAAATATTATTATGATTATGAATCCAAAAATTTACACCATATAATATAATAGATGGGAACTGAAAGTGTCACCCATGCATAGGTGTGGACTACAACCTCTACATAGAAATTCAATAATGTATCTATCACAATATTTGATGGATTATTGATAAGATGGGTTTAATTTTTTTATATGATATTTATGGTAGAATTTTTATTTTTAAATTAATATATCATGTATACCTTCTTACCTTCACATATTTTAGAAAATTATAATGTTTCTCGTGCATACGTGTGGACACCTGCATCTAAGAAAGGATGTGTTTTTTTCATTTCAACCTTACATGGATAGTAATAAGGATATATTTAATTAATAGATTTTATATATTTGATATAATAAACATTAAGAAATAATTAATTATTATTTACTAATTTTCATTTCATCATCCAAAAAATCAAAGGATTATTCATGCATACGTATGACCAACCATGTCCTATAATGGTATACTTTATTTTCTATATCTATATATAACAGATCATAATAACTATTAAATTATAAAATTAATATTTATTATATTGATATAATAAATAAAATTACTATTATGATATAATATTTGTCACTGTTTTTGAATAGGGACTATAGAACTGAAACTAGCATGAGAAATAATGTAGTTATCACCAAGAATAATGAATTTAAATGGAAAGTTTTGATAAATAGGTGATAAAATATTATAAGTAAATTATTTATGGTTATATATATATTTTTAATGATATATAATACCCTTATAATTGGTCTATATTTATTATAGAGTGTTTTTGATCACATATAAATAAATAATTATATGATGGTATGAGATTTTTCTCTAACATTTATTTCCTTAAGACACATGAAATATTTACAACTTGTTCCATTTTGGTGGTGTACATAATTACCATGGTGGTACTCCATAATGATTCTAGTGAAAATGATCTGGATATTTGTATCCATCTTGTTTCCCTATTTCGTTATATTTCTATTCAATATTTACCAATTTGTATGATATTTATGTTTCATTCTATTTTTTTCTTCTGGATTGTTCATGGATAAGTTTTTTATGAGGAAATGTAATGTTCTAACTCTCATGAAACTCATTAATATTTTTATACTCTAGATATTAATGATTTTTAAATAATTTACTATCAAATTCCCAACAATAAGTACTTAAGATAAATGAATAATATATTTATGAAAACCTATCATTTTTTATATCCTAGGAAAAAAATCCATGTTCATCATCGTTCATGTTTAACAATAAAAAATACAGGAATTTATTAGATATTATATATTGATTTTTTATACATTTTTTACAATTTTTTTGACTTTTTATGCTTGATCTACAATATAAAACATGTGATGTTGTGTGATCCATTGTTATATAAGAATCATGTGTTGATGTCCTACCCACTATTATATGATAGTCATAGTAGTTAACATTTACATATGAAAGGGTTTTTATACCAAATATAGTGACACACTCTAATAAAATGTTACTATACTAATTATTATAACATATGGTTTTTGATTTATTTATGATGATTTCTCACCCAAATGATTCATATTTTTTTGAAATAATTATGTTTTATTCCATGACTCAGGTTTATGATATTAGGTAGAGTGGGAATGAACACTGAATGTCATGGGTAGCATGTTATACCCATATGCCTATCTTTTCATTCATACGATCGTCATTTTATATATCCAATGATTATACATACAGATCATAATATGTGAACATTTCATATGATTCATTTACCTAGGTTATGATGAATGATTTTATGTAGGGTATGTCATGAAGTGAATAATGTGACAAAGATATTATGAATAATGAGGGATATAATACAAAAATTATATTTATATGTTTCTATTCTCCAATGACACTAAATCATTATGATGATATTACGGATTATAGTGTTTTGTATTGAATATTCTTCTAATAATATGTAATATTTATGAATAAGAAACATTCTTCACTATAACTGACACCATCGTTGGGTTCTACATCATCTAATAAATCACTATATTCATTAGAAAAAAGATTGATTTGGAGTGATAATAGATATAACCAATATATTTCCTAAAAAATGAAATTTTAATCATAAATTTAACTCGTACTCTAAAAAGGAATTCAATCCAGTTGAGGTAAGAAAAAAATATATTATTTATAGTAATGAATCAAGTGAACATAGAGATGTTTCATTTCATTATAGATTAAATCCATGGATAAACATATCATAAAAGTAATAAGGTTACTAAATATTGTGTAAGCCCTAAGGATCCTAATATCTATAACCCAAAAGAAAAATACACCTTGGTGGTGTAGATGGGTAATATTAGAATATTATAATTAGTATTATAGGGACCCATACAGTTTTCATGATAACATTACTTAAGAATGCTATACCAACAACATTTGAATATTCTATTAACATATAATTCCCACACCAACACATTGTAATCCTAGAGTAGATATATACCATATTAGAGTAATTATCATAATTAGAGGAATACCATTCCCTAAGGATTAATTTCCCTTATAAATGATAATGAACTAACCCGACTACCACCTATACACACCCTCTATCACCCACAATATCAACTATAAATGGGGGGACTATGCCTTATTGATGTGTGAATTCCTAACAAGGGGTCCCCAAACCCTATAAAGGAATTATAAAATAATATTAATTATTCGAATATTGTAATGTGGATACATAATATATAAATATGGAACACAAAAATTATTAAAATTATTTAGCTACTAACTCCACTAAATAAACACGGGAACCATTACAAAATTGGAAAGTATCATTATGCATGTTATTTTCAATGTTTCTGGGGAAAATATAGTACACATTCTCATCCGCATCACTAGAAATCTTTGAATATCAAAAATAAAAATATCCTTGTAAAAATTAGTTATTAAAATGGATGTAGGATCATCATGTTCTATAAAAATAAATAACTATGATTAAACGCTTAATTCTTCATAATAATGTAAATATTTGTGGAAAACTCCATAGGGGGTAATTAAATAGTAAATTTTAGGATTTTTATAGTGTTTGTGACTTGTATAGCAGTTGGGAATGTACCGCTAAATCCTAGTCCACGACAGGTAAACATGAAATACATGTTCCAATGAATAAATAGCTTTTGGAGAATATTTATTAGTAAGACTTCTGTAATCATGGGAATATATTCCATGTACCTAAGTATATGGAATATTTTCAATATACAATATATATTAGACCATGAGGGAATGTAAGAATCCATACATGGAATATTTTTTGGATACTACTAACTATACTCAGTGTGTCTATTACACCACATATTTGTTGGGACATGGCTATGAAGTTGTGTTTACTCGGGTACATATTAAAGCTTTCAGTTCCGACATAAATGTTTTTTGACCACTTATAACATAGTTGGACATATTAATACTGATTCATACACCCTAAAATAATTGTTTAGTTGGATAAAAGGATAAATACCAATAGTACTACATGTTATATATGGTTCTTTTCTTATTAATTTACACATGTTTGAATGAATCTTTCAACAAAACCATCACCTCAACCTCTGGATGAACTGTTGATTTATATCAATATTCATAACCTTAGAGTAAAAAATCAATATTTTTTTTTGTGATTTCTCATTAATCCATCGTTATTCTATTAATTATCACATTCTGATTCATTAAAAGACTGTAAAACCCCCATAGAGAACCCAGTTCGAACACACAACCTTGTATAAACCCAACCCTCCTCCCAACCATTATATAACTCCATTTATTAATGATTAAATACTTAGTATGAAGAATAAGAATTTTAAAAATTAGGATAGATCCCAATTGGTATGTTGACCACTAATTTGTAGGTTCTTATTCACATTCATCATAGAATGTGGGATATAAGGATTAAGAGAATAATTTCTAAAAAAACTATTTCTGCAATATTACTAATTTTTCATTATAGATCGATCGCATGAAAAAAAAATATTGAAAATAATAGTGTTTAAATTAATATTGTTATTTTTAAAATTTTAATTTAGGGATACTAATACCATTATAATTAAAAAATTTGGAGTTATAAATCTAATAAATTCTAAACGATGAAAATTTATTGAAATAATTTCAATGAATATATTAATATTGAGATAAATGATTCATAATAAAAATTATTATAATTTTGGATAATAATTAATAAATTGTATTATAAGAATAATCATTTCTATAATTTCCCAATAATAATAAATTTAAAATTACAATTTAATATAAACTCAACAACAAAAAGAGTTATTATCAGAAAATAAAAAACATCTCATTATGGTTAATTTAATAATATGAATTAAATTATTTCCAATAAAATGGAGTTAATACATATCTAAAATTAACCTAATAATTAAATAATATTTATAATTATTCTCTTTTTAGAGTTGTTATCATGTTTTTCTATTTTTAAAATTAATTCTTGGAAAAGAATAATTATAATGATTTTCCACTACCTCCTCATCCGTGGTTGCATTCATTTTACATAACATTCTAATTATTCATCATTACATCAACACCAAGGGTTCTCTATTTTTATTGAGAAATTGTTAATAGGGATCATTTCAGGTGTTTGGAAATAAAAACCATATAATCAATAACTCTAACAAAAATAATTTCCACATCAATTCCATGTATAATTTGACATTAAAAAGATCTGATTACCTTTATTAAAAAAACAATAATTAAATACCCATTCTTAACACATTTATGTTATTATACAACCGATATAAAATTATTTAGATGCACTTACAGTAGAATTTAAACAGAAACACAACTATTCCATATATTGTTCACATCCAAAACCTAAATTATAAATTGTTATTTACTGATGAGATTGTAGATAAATCGTTTTATATTTAAATAAAATCCATAAAAGTTTATTCTAGGGATTAACACCAAAGAACATATTTTTTTCCTCACGTGGTAAATTATTTCTATTTTAATGACAAATTAAGAGTATGAATCATCATCTTAGGCCCTTTATAAGAGTTACACTTCTTATAATGCATATGAAAATTTTATTTAAAAAAAATACTATGTTTCCATTAAAAACCATATAGATTTTTAATTTACAATACATTATTTTTGGACTCAATGTCATGAATTTTATCAAGTGAAATAATGTGAAATATTTTATAAGGATGCCTACATTGATTAAATTACCATTTTACACTTTTTAATTTCACGATCCTTCCGAAAACAAAATTAGACCTATACTAGGAAACATCTGGGCTGAAAAGGCTAGATACCCTACTAGATAATTGGATGGTAGATGTAAAAAAGGGTGAAAGTTGGAGGAACTATCTCTATAAATTTATGTGATCAATTATTTAATATTTTAGAGAAATGTTTCTTATTAAGAATTCAAGAGGTTTTTAGTTGATTAATAGATCAAATTTAGTATAATATTTTCTATAATGATGCATAATATTTCCATAAAAAAAAATTTGTCATGTCGAGGATCCCATAAATGGTAGACATATTACATCATAATCACAATGAGTCAAAAGTTCCATAGATAAATGTTTTGATCGGTTCTAGGGGATGATCTTAACATTGATAGTGAAAGAAAACATGGCTGCTGATATTAATTTCTCTCCAGTTAGGGTGCTCATACATGGATGTGTCTAGTATTTTCAATCGATCCTATAATTTATGATTTTAATATTATTCTTAATGAGGATTTTTGGTGATGTTATTAGAAGGAATTGTTTTATTCAACGATCCAATTCATTGTCACCAAATTTAAATTACTAGTTTATTTAAATGATTAAGAATGGGTATACATCATAGAGTTGATATTTCTACTGACTAGATGATATCATGATGGAATTCATAAAAATAATATAAATATTACAATTTTGGATTAATTTCCTCAGTTGTATGGGAGGTAGACATTTTTGTTAATGTACATTCAGCCTCAACCTAAATTTCCCTTATCCAAATATAAATGTTCTCATGAAACTAATTGAAACATAATATTTTTTATTTTCATATAAAGGTCACAAACTATAAAATATATTGATTCAGGCCTTTCATAGTATTCCACATATGGATGAAAATCTACTTCAGATATTGTCTTTTTTTGGATTTACATAGAGAAACATATTAGTAATAGTATTTTTGAAAATATGTTTTTAGATAATAAGGATTTGGTTTATATAGATGTGAAAAAAATCTTATTCCCCCTCATCCTCAAGTGTATAGGTATTATGAAGGTTGAGATGGTGTAAATAACTCAGCATTGAGAGGCAATAGATTAGTTCTACAATAACCATTACATTAGAAACATAGTGCTGATGGTTACTTATTTACACTGGCATAGGAACAAGGATCCTAATAATAGAGTAATGATTACTCAAGTCATCTTAGAGTTCAAGATAAATATATGATACCCATTTTATATTTGGAAAAAATATATAACACTAAAATACAATGTTATAAAACCCTATAAATAATACAAAATTTTCTTCCTCCTGACCTGATGAAATGAAAAAAATGTAAGGGTGAGATAAAATGATAAGAAAGGATACCACAATGTGGAAGATATCATATTTAAATAAATAATTATTTAATATTTAAATGTAAATACTGTAAAAAACAACTCATTTATTCAATAAATTTACCAAAAAAATGCCTCTATGTTTATTTTAAAAAAATCATTGAAAATAAAAATTGATTTCCCAATAAATTAAATTAATAATATTGTACAACATGATATATATACTTTCAAGTAATTTTAAGAAGGATGATCAAATTTATGGGTAGGTATACACTAAAAACCCATTTATTTTTTCCAAATGAATTGTCTTATAAGACACTTTGATGTATTAAGTGGATATATATAATATTCCCCCAACAATGACTACATTTCTAATAAATTAATGATATTTTTTATGAATAATCAAATTCATAAATAATTTTAATTTTTAAAAACTACAAAAAATTATATTAGAATAAAGATTTATTAAGATTTTCTATAGTAATTCATATAACTATCAGAGTAAAACAAATTTGAAAAAAAAATTATTTCGATTATGAAATAATAACATCCATTATGCACATGATATCAGTATTTATGATAAATATAATGTCCCATGACTGTTATAAATTAAATTCTTGAAGAGAAAGTAATAGACCATATAATTGATAAAAGATCATAATTAGTTTATTAGAAATGTACGGTTTGTAATAAAATCTTGTCTTTGAAAAAATAAATAAAATTGAATTTTAAACAAAAATAATAATTGATTGAAGATTTTTCATTTTTAAATAATTAAATTAATGAATTAGAATGAAAATATTACAAAATTGTGATAGTGTTTGGGATATTCTTTAGCACTATACACATAAGTGATAATTTTTAAGATTTTTTTTCAAAAAAATATAGAAAACCCAACATTTATAAAAATAAAGGTTTATTCCTTTAAATAATTTTAATAAATTCATGGATAACATAAAATTACATTAATAAATTTTTTTCTTTAAATAAATTGACATTTAAAAAAATGGAAACCATAGACAAAGATGAGAAATATATCTAATTAGAATAAAATTAAAATCTGATTTTATTTTAAAATTTTATTTCAATAATTAATGTACAAATGATTGTAAAATTTCGTGGAGAACATGGAAAATACATACATATATATTTTTTTTAAAAAAAATATATTTTTTTTAATGATTATAGGTTGTAAGATTTTACAATGAAAATAATGGTATTCCAAAAAACATTAGACCAAAAATTAAATTGTTACATGTTATGTTTGATTTATATTGAGCCGCATAAATCAATATAACTGAATTAAGAAAATTAATCATAATAAATGAACATGTATTAATATTGAATATATTAACATGGATGTATATAATAAACATAAATTTTAATAGGTTTATAATAACAAATATGTCTCAATATAGTTTAATTTGAGAAGAAATCTATTTCCTCATAGTTCCCCTAGTTATAAATAATCTAACGTCATGAAAAATTGTTCTAAATATGTTATTATTTTATATAGGGACTATATAAATATTTATAGTATAATATATTTTCATATTAAAAATCATATATCTGTTTGTTAATAATATATCATTATTACCATAATTTTTGTGGTTAACGAATTTATTTTCTCATGTGTGTTGTTTCATCTATGTTTATATTGTCATGAAAAAGTTATAATAATTTTTTTTCAATAATTATATTATTGTTTCAAATATAATATTTATTCATTATATACCACTTAATAATCATTCATTTTAGTTAAACATGGAAAATGAATCAGATCGCTTTGTGGACAAGGTAGGTTGTGTATATTAATGGTTACACTATAATTTACCATATTTGTGAAAGGGTAATAATGTATTTGATATAGTAAATTTCAAATATAAATATTATGTCCTAATTATCATATATATATACATTATTGTTATCATTATTACCATTCATATGAGTCTCTAATGGAAACAAAAATTGCATATATTCGTCAGTTGGTAGTCTATCGTACACATGATTTGGAGATTTTATTCTCGTTTGATAGAGAATGAGATGAATAATTATTATTAGATCAACATAAAAAAATCATTGAAGTGATATAATTTTTTTATTGTATGTTATTTTTTCAAAAACCAATTATGGTTATAAAAGAAGAAGAAATAAATAGATTGGTGAATATAATTACCTTCCCTTTGATGAACTTCTTTTAGATATCATATTAAGGACCCTAGGAATATGATTGGGGAAAACCAGCTACACTATAGTGTGTATATGAATTTTTGGTTGAAATTATATAATTTATTGGTTATGATAAATGGATTTATAAGTGTGATGATGTTATTAGAGGATGATTCTTATTACTAATGAGTTAGGTTTTATAATTGTAATTTTTAAATTTTTTCCAATAATAGTATGTCTGTTTCATGAAAATATGGCTCGAAAATGGATATTTTTACATGTATATAATTGAATAGTAATAAACACAAAAACCAATGTGTGTTAAAAATTATTTTGTGCGATTTTTAAATTTATCTATTTTGGATTACCCTCGGGAAAACCTGTTACAACCTTAACCAAAATTATTATTATTTTAATATTTTTAGCATTTATTATGACCCAAAATGAAGTAGTAATTTTTAAATAATATTTAGTATCATTATTAAAAATATTTTATTCTATTTTATCAAAATAAATTAAAAAAATTTCATGAAATATATTTAAATATAAACATACAACTCATATTGAAAAATATTTTTTCAATAAATTCATTATTCGAGAATAATATCATGTTGCATTAATGGTAGTACTAGTAATCATAATTTCATGGATTAAAATTAATATAGTTAAATAAATTATCTATAAATTTTTGTTAAAAAAATTCATTAAATATGATTTTAATTAATTAAATTAAAATGAAATTATGCATTATAAAAATAATTTTCCCAGAATTTCATTATTTACTTCTAAATGATCTTATAATTATTAATTGAAAATTGACTGTAAATAAAAAATTTATTTATGAATATAATGACATATAATTTTAATTCTAAGTAAAAAATAATTAAAATCTACATTTTCTGTTATTTATGAATTTTTTTTGTATGTGAAATTTTAGAAAATTTATTTTTGACTAAGTTTGATCAATTATTTTAAATATTGATATTAATTTTATAAAATTAAAATCATTTCTATGAATAATTTACATATGAATTTAATTATAATTTTATTAACAGATAATGTTCACTTACAATAACTATGGAATGAGTGTTACTTACTTCATGTCATATAAATTAAAAGAGTTACTAGGACCATATAGAGAATATGTTCTTCAAGGTTTCATCCTTTTAAATAGTACTAGGTTTTATTACATATTTTATTTATGGTTAAAAAAATTTGTCATTACACCTACCATGGTCTAACCTCTTAGATACAATTCTATGAGGCTTCCAATACTCATAGTATGAAGGATTCTTATAGTTGGTTTGACTAAATTGTAATATATGTGTCAAAAATAGGGGTTTTATTGGAGAATCATAAATGGATTATAATTTTCCTAGGTTTATTATAACATCCATTCAATTTCACCCTCAACATGTATGGGTTATATATGTTGAAATTTATGACTTACAAATCTAGTGGAATTTTTTCTTCATTGATGTATAAGGTTATAGTTATATGTTATTTGGTGAGTTTGATCATCAGATATCCTACTAGTATATAGATACCATATATTATTAGTTTTATGAGTTTATGATTACTTCTATAGATAATAATATGGTGGGGTTTTTTGTATGGTGGAACTTATTTAGGATGTATTTCATAAATATTTTTCACAATAACCCATCAACATAATAAAAACTTTGGGATATAGATAAAATTTGATGTCTTTTTAATATTAATGTATCTATATATGATAATTACTTGAGTTTTGGATGTTATGGAATCTTATTAATGACTTATTGTATATAGGTTTTATCTAACCATGTTTTCCACCGTGGGTTGACCAGTGTTTTTCAAAATAAAGAGATATAGAAGTTTATGATTTTTCATTTATGACCATTAGTCAAATCATGTGTTATTAAACAATAAGTATAGTCTTCCCAAGGTTGACTATTTATTCAATCAATTTAAGGGATATAAATATCTCATAAAAACAAACAAATAGTTAGTGAATAATAAGATGTTGGTGAAGGATGAATAAATCTAAAAGACTATATTTTTATGTAATTAAAAACACGTTGAGTTTATAGTTATACCCTTTGTGCTCATAATTGTTAAATTTTTTTGTATTAAACTAATGAACATTGTGTTTTTTGAGATCCAATATGAGTTTTTTATTTTTTTTATTGAGGAAATCAATATGTATTTTACATATTGGGACAATATTTCATTAAAATTTAGGGGTTTTTAAAGTTCTATGAAGATATTATCACATTATAAAGATGTTGTAGTTCATATTATATACATAAGTATATTATTTTTTTCATGTTTGTTAAATATTTTTAGGGATTAGTTTTTGATCATTTAGATATATTTGAAATTTTTTAATGGGATACCCCTTAAATTGTTGTACATGTTCACAATTTCATTAATAAAACATGTCATTATTAAAGGTATATATAAAGTTTTTTATGGATTTAATATCCATTAATATAATAATCATTAATGGACATGAACATATTAGGTATAAACCAATGTCAAAAAAATCAGTGAGTAAGGGATATGTTTCCTAGAGCACCAATTTGTTATCAACTGTTAGTCAATGTCATATTTTCCATATTCAATTATATAAATCATTTTAACATAATTTTTAATTTAATTAAATACTTTTAATATCATATTACAAGAATATCATCAATAATGTAATCATATATTTAATTATGCTATCTATGACCAGGAAATCATGGCGGTGTTATATTCCATGATATTTCCGAAACACAATATTATCTATGAAAACATTATACATATTAAAAATCAAATAATATAATAATATAATTTTTAAGAGAATGAATTTATTTTTCATTATTTAAGGTGGTTGTATTTTTATAGTATTAGTATAATATGATATTTTACATTCCATTGAAGGGGATGTGGTAGTTGTTGGACATTGTAAAATGTATTAGAGTGATGATATTCATGAGCCCTAATATAAATCGAGAGTGATAGAGGAGCATAAATATTTGAATACTACATTAAATATGGTCATTAGAAGAGATTTCTTCAAAAAGATTTCATTGGAATTCTTTCTATTGTAGTAGGCATGATTGATTATTTAGGAGAAAATTTTTTGTTGGATGTGAATGATCATATCATTTTAAGTAATCTAGTTAAGTTATTTTTGGAATATGATCAAAAATGGTTTTTTTATATTGGGGATTTTTTATTCATCATTAATAATTTTGGTAGATCTCTTTTTGGTTCTATAATAACCTTTATTATTGTATACTACTTTATAGATGATGTACCATGACTAGAGGAAACAATATCAATTATCTGGGATAATTATGACAATTGAAATTTTTTTTATTTCAATTTTTAGGCTATGAGAAAGTCATTTTTACAACACATGTTCTTATGGTGGGTTGGTTCTATTGGATTTTCATTAATAGAAGGTGAATTAAATCATAATTATATTTAATTATTTGTTTTTACCATCCTCTAAGATGATGTGATTTTCTAAATGTGATTTTTTATTTGTTGATGAAATTTATCATTTTTTATTGATAATGGTGATTATTTCATTAGATTCATTTTTAATTTTTTGTTTGGATGTTATTTTATATATTCCTAGGGTAAGAAAGAAGATCATATCTAATAGCGATCCTATCATTTCTTATTGGGTTCAGATGTGTATTCAAAATTCTATTTGATCTCAATTATGATATAAAATTATAATTCCTCCTAAAAAAGATGGGAAAACATAGTTAGAAAACGACACTGATGAGAACATAATTTATAGAGGGGTTCTAGAATTTTGTATATTTTTTTGGATGATTCTCCATTTAGTTTATTCTACCTAAAATAATATAAATCAATTTTTTATTTGTATGGAATTATTCAAAGAATCATATGGAAATACTTATACATTTCAATTTTACTAGACTTAGGAGTGAGATTCATTGGTTCATGGAATATATTTGGGGCAGCGTATGTTATGGTATGTATATGATATTTTTTGTATATTTGGTTTTTTTATGGTCATAATAAGTTACATTAAACTAGAATAAATATTATCTTCTTGTGATTATCAATAATAATGTGCTTTTAACGGTATACACTCAATATTTTAGAGTAATTATTTCTTATATGGAATCACAGTATTATGAGTTTCTAATTCTTGATTCTTGATGATATATTTAAGATACTTTCTATGGTTATTATTGAGACCTAGAAATTTATTATTATTATATTAATATTGTTTTTTTCAAATTATTTTTGATACACATTTATTAATGTTGAGATTTCTATTTTAGATGTATCTCATGGGATATTGGATTCAATTTATTTTCTTCCTCTTTTAAGGATTGTGATTTATTCTCAAGGATAATAATTATGTTGGAAATTTTCTAAATTAGAGGCAACAATTTTTATTTCTCCTCTACATTCAGAATTTTGGTTTTTGGATGTGTTGGAGATAAATTATTAGTATAATGGTGGGCTCCATATTACCTTACAACTAGATTAATGTTTGGAATTATGATCATTTTAGTTGAAGTGTGATAGTATGAAATTAATTTTTTTAATGCTATGATATTTTTGTGTCACTCTATTTGGTTTTGAGAGTTTTTTTCCCAGTGATAGGTTATCTTCCAGGGTTTTTACCTTCGGTTGATTGGGATTAATATTGTATATTGATATTTATTCCAAGAATATTTTATGTTAAAATATTGTAGAGAAGTGGATCATATTTAATCATGATTTTCATTGATTAAATAAAATATAATTTTTTTATTCCATGATAGTTGGTGATATAGTTCCATACTTTTTATTTCTGGCCGCCATTATTAAATTTCCATGATTATCACATCATAATAATATTTATTCAATTTTTTTATATAAATTTTTTAACCCAAAAATATTTCCATTAATTCTGCTAACCTTTCTTAATACCTGTGTAATTATGGTTTCTCTTATTGATAGATTACAACAATTTTTATTTATCCTTACTCTCCTAATTTATGTGGGTATCTTCCATTTTTTCTATGGTGATATTTCTTTTCCTACTCCCACATTCCTCTTTCAATTCAGCTTCTTTTATTTACATTAGTGGATATTGGTATTTTCATTTACTTTTCCAGTTAACGATTGATTTTGGGGTGCTGAATATAAGTTATTGAGGGATCATCTTGATAATCCATGGTGGTTTGATCATTTCTCTTAAATATTTATTTTCAAATATTCATTTAATGTAGGTGATTTATAAGAACACTTTTTCTATTATTTTTGAATATTAAAATATCATATATTTTTTATTATTAAGTAAATTTATGGAATTAACATAATGAATAAAATAATATTTTTAAAATAATTTGGGATGAAGAAATTATTTTCACATTTTATTTTTTATATAATTTATATTACATTTATTAATTTCCTTAATACATTACTGTAATGATTTTATGAGTTGTATTTATTTTTTAAAAATTATTAAAATCGATTAATATCACTAAATTTTATAAGAAAAAAAGAATGATTTTGAAATTTGAAATCGATTATTAATGGTATTTATGAAATTATTTTTTATATTATGATTGTATCTTTGTGATATATATCAAATTTTGGGTTGTTTCTATTAGATGTATATTTTATTAGTTATTATTATCTATGTTATTTTTAATATAAATATAATGATGATGTGATTAGAATAGTTTTTTTTGTGGTTCTTGTTATTATATTTTTGGATTGGAAGAATATTATTTGTTATGGTGGAAGTTTATCGATGTAGGTGATTATGAGAAATAAGATTTGTTTTGGTGGAATGTGAGGAAATTAATGTTATGTTTATTGTCCTGAGAGAAGCTGATAATTATTATTATGAAGTGGGTGTTGATGTTGTGGTGGCTGTATCAGTTATTCATGTAGTGTTTTTGAAATGAAAAATTAATTTTACATTGTTTCATGAATTATGAAATAGAAATGAATTAACTAAATATTTAATGGGAAGATGATGTTATAATTTCATTATCATTGAATAAATGGTAATTAAATAAGATAATTGTTTATGTAAAATGATTTAGTTACGGTGATATAACACTATCTTGGGTGGTAAATTAATTTACAATATTTAAAATATATTGATTATATATAATTATTGTGTTTAAAATTATATATTTCTTAATGAATGTAATTATGGTATTAATTGTTTATGCAATAAAAAATGAACTAGGAATTGAATTACACTTTTTTGGGTGGAAATAAATTGGAAGGTAATTTATTAAATGTCAAATGATTAAATTATATGTAATAATATGAAAATTATAACTATATTTGTAGTGTTGGGTTTTGGGGTTGTGTTTGTTGTGTATGTGATAGATGTAGAAGCGATGTTGATATGTGATAGAGTGGTTGTACATTATTTTCATTCTATTTGGTGGCATGCCATTAGATTCAGTATGTACAATTATATATTTATCTAATCCTTGTTATTTGGTATCGAACATCACATGCTTCCAATAATTCATCCAAGAATCATTTAAGTCTTGATTTATATGTTTTTTATCTCGCATCTATGTTTGAAGAGATATAGATTATTAAATACTCATCTTTCCCAAACCCCACTACTTGACATATAATAGTATATATGAATATACGGTTCGTGAAAGCATAAGGATTAAATATATTGGTATATCATCAATGTGATGTCTCTAGGATCTTTTATATATATACATACATGTTCTATAATTTCATATTGATTATACTTATATATGGTAGTGTGGATATAGGAAATAATATGTTTATATATAATGGGGGTACACAATAAAAGTGGAGGGAAATTGTTCGATGTCCCCCATGATTTCCTATTGAACCATCATGTATAAATGGTGTTGTGTGTCTATATAGTTTTTAATTTTTATGTTTGGATACCAAATTATTTGATAATAAAGTTATATAATCATTAAAGAAGTTGGAAAACCATTTTGTATGTCATTGGGGCATGAGAGAAACCAGATTTCTATGTAATTTGATATTGATTATTTGGTAGATATTTATTTTTTATTATTTTAAATTACTAGAGTGAGATATTGTGTAAGAGTGTTTTGGTGAATTTTGAAATTTTCTAAACATATTTAAGCAACGAGTTGGTTTCCATATTTTTTAACTAAAAAATTATTATACTTCCTTAACATTTACATGAGGGTGTTTCATGGAGAATATTTTAATGTATTTTTGTATTCTCACCACTATGTTTTTGTGTTTGTCTTAGGTCCAAAATTATAATAATGGTGAATAAGTTGAGAATTATTATCTCATGATGAGGTTTTGTGATTGTTTATATTAGTGAATTTTCTACCATTGGATCTTTTTAAAGGTATCTTTATTCAGATAATTTATATTTTATTATTAAATTAATTATGGGATATTGGTTTATTAATTATTATTTTTGTGTTTATCATAAGTTATTTTATTTATAACGATATTCAAGAGGGTTATACATTTTTATGTGTGTTCTCGCACACTCATTTCCATCACAAAACCATGAACAATTAAATGTGGGATTCATGGGCCATACATATCTTCATCATCAACCAATTAGAGGTTATGTTGGGGTAGACCTGTAAATAAGAAGTACATGGATGGTCTGGGTTGGGGGTTATCATTATAGTATAAAAAGAAAAAATCTGAACCTAATAGAATAAAAATATTGTCCATTTTATTTTACCACAAACATTAAAACATAATGGAAAATTTAGAAGACCTATACAACGTTTCCATTATATGGAACATAAAATGGAAATCCATTTTCCCAATATATCTATAAATTTATAATAAACTCTATCAAGACCCCACAACATTTTTTAATATTTAATAAATAAATTAGTATATTAAATTTTTTATATGTATACAATTATATATTATAAAAATTCCATTATATAAAAAATATTACAATTGATTAAGTGTTAATGGATGAAGAAAAAATGATGTTGTTAAATGAAGAATCAATGTTTTTTACATCTAGGATTTATATGTAATAGACTACAAAAAATATCCATTCAATATGAGTAATTAAATTATTTTTTCATTTTTTGTCTTTTTTGATAAGTGAATTTTTTTTAATGAAAGATATTTTTTTCATAAAATTACTTGATTAATTTGATAAATATGATTATAATTGAACTAATTTCAATTCACACATTAATAGAAGATATAGATAGATAATTTATTTGAGAGATAATTGTTTATCTGAATTATTTCTTAAAATGAGATAGAGAATGATCTCGTAACCTTATTATGAATAATTTTAAATTCCAAAAAAATGAAATTATTTCTCGAAAAAAATAAAATAAAATATAATATATGATTTTTTTTATTTATTTGATAAATAATCTCAAAAATTGGAAAAAATTTCATTTTCAAACACAAATGAATTTTTTCATAAGAATTTTCTTTTAATGGAAATATATTTTCTATGAGTCTGGATGGAACAAGTATGATTAAATATGAATTTCCCATTATATAATAATATATTTTAAGATAAAATTGAATGGAAAATTATTAATATAAATATTGAATATTATTTTAGTTTTTAATATATATTAAAAACATTAATAGAAAAATTATGAAATAATAATAATGATAACTACAAATAATTTATTAAATTATTGTAATAGATTTTAATTGAAAATTACATTAATTAATGTGAGGTAATATGTTAGAATATGTTGTTCAATGATATTACTATGAGGAATTTGTAAACCATGATTCACTATTATTTAAACATTACATCATTATATATATGACACTTAAACATAGATTAGTGGGAGTACTTTTTATATGGTCGTAGTGAGATATGATAGAAATTACATAATGATGGACGGATCTTAAGAAAGCCTTAAATTTTTGAATAATCAAATAACATCATTAGTGGTCAATGTAATTAGATATGATTAAGATAGTTCTTTTGTACATATTTGATAATATTAAATATATTGTTTATGAATTTATAATATGTATCATGTTATATAATGTATTATCACATATTTTCCATTATTTTAGGTAGACTATGTATATTTAATAATGTGAGTTGACAATTTACCTCTCGTTGTATCTATTTCATTTACATGTTATAAATGATTACTAAGTTGTATTGATATTTTTGATCACATACAGAGATAAATATTACTAGGTTATCATATTGAAATATGTAATTCATCCATCATACAAATAATATATTATTAATTTTTGGATGAACCACTATGAATACCACATAGAGTGTTATACACCATAAGTTTGATATACCATTGAGTATTTATCATATTTAATCACCATTAAATAAATATGAAATAATTACTAGAATTATATAATTCATAATTCGATACAATTATTACAAAATAATGATGTTTTTTTAATCAGGGAATGGTTGGGTAAGTTGTTCATTATGTAATTTTTTGAGCATTAAATAAGATAATATTTTTATATTATGTTATGAGTATAAATTTCTTCCATGAAATATGTTAAATATATGAAATTTATGGGTTTATAATGATATGTTATATAAAATGTGTCTTTTTATTTTTGAGTGTGGAAGGTGATGTCCTCATCCATCAAAGTGAAAAAAAAATTATGTGTCTATTTTTTGTCAAATAAATACACATATAATTGTGAAAATATTAGTTAGATATACAAGATTGATATACATCATTTGTCATGGATACTCAATGTATTATACAACAAAACAATATGATTTTTTCTATAAGTATGTGATATAGGAATTGGATACATGTATGGATGTGTTTAAAATTTATCATGCAAGAAACTTTTATAGCTTTGATAAATGTTTGTTTTTATAGAAGTATATATTTTCAAATAACTAAAAAATAGTAAAATAATATTTTTTCTCACACCCGTTTTTTTATTGTTATTTTATTATAATTTTTTATGTTTCTGTTATTATTTTTTTAAATATTATTATTATTATTATTATCATTATTTTTATGATTATTATTATTATAAAAATATATATAACATAAGTTATCCCCCCTATCCTTACCCTAGGCGTGCTGCCTGTGGCCCTTGGCCTCCACCCTCGTCGCTCGCTACTCCCCTTCCCCATTCCCATCTGCCGCCGCCCCCGTCACCCCATTCGACCTTCCCGCGCACCACCCAGACGACACCTCACAGGCCCTCACCGGCCCTCCCTAGCCACTACCACACCGCCCTGCCTCCCACCTCCCTCTCTCCCTCTACCCTCATCTCTTCCACCTCGCCTAACCGATGCCCCCTGTGCGGCCCCCCTCACAGGCCCTCGCTGTCCCTCCATTCTTTGAGGCATCATTGTATATTACAAATCCATCAATTCCAGATGGAAGAGTCCAAATTGGAATAGTGACCAATCTTCTTTTGAATTCCCCAAAACATTTTGTACATTATTTTTTCCACACAAAAATAACTCCTTAACGTGTGAGCTTTCTTAGAGGGCTAGCATGTTGCGAAATATTTTGAACAAAACGCCAATAATAACCTTCTAAGCCAAAAAAACCGTATACCTTTGTTATGTTTGTTGGCGTTGTCCATTCATGGACTGACTTTGTCTCCACATGATCAACTATGATTTCAACCATAGAGACAATATTGCCCAAAAAATAAACTGATTGAAGACAAAATTTTCACTTTCTAAACTTCCCATATAATTTATTTCTTCTTAGAGTTCTCAGAATAACCCGCACGTGATTCTCATGGTCTTCATAGATTTTTGAGTATATGAGGATATCACCGATGAATTCAACAAAAAAATTATAAAGATATTCCGTGAAAAATCTATTCATTAAATCCATAAAAATAGAGGTTACATTTTTCAGTTCAGAAGGCATCACTGTAAACCCATAATGCCTATACCTTGTCTGAAATGATTTCTTTTGAATATCTTCCTTCCTCACATTCAACTGATGATATCTGGATCGAAGATCAATCTTTGAAAATATTGAGCTCTATTAATTTGGTCAAATAAATCATTATTATAGGGCAGAGGATACTTTTTCTTTATTTTAATAGCATTGATTTCCCTGAAATCAATGCAATGCCTCATGGATCCATATTTCTTCTAGACAAAGAGGACATGGTCTCTCCATGAAGAAACACTAGGTCGAATAATTCTATTTTCACTCAAATCCTATACTTTTTTCTTTAGCTCTACTAATTCCATAGTGTCCATTCTATAGGGAGTCATTGATATTGGTCTTGTATCAGAAATTAACTCAATAGAGAACTCAACTTCCCGCCTCTGGAGGATGTCTAGGTAAATCCTATGGAAATAACTCAATGTATTATTTCACAATGTTCACATCTTCAATTTGATGATTTCAATACTCACCCATATATATTGGTTTATCTTCCTCTCCAAGTATTGTATTCATTAGAGCTACTAGGGGTGGTTCTATATAAGAATTAGTTGGTGAAGTTTTCCCCCTAAAGACAAGGGATTCTACACCATTTTCAAAAACTATAACTTCTTTCTTATAATAAATCATCGCATCTTAATTTGGAAGCCAATATATACCGAGAATTATATCAAATTTAGTCATTGGTATGATGATATGTTTAGCAACTAGAGATCCTTTTGGTGTCTGGAGGGGGACAAATCAACATGCCTTTGTAGCAATGATACATCTACTAGGAGTTTTGACCGATAACTACTTTATTAAATTAAACCGGACATATCGAATTTTCATGGAAAACTGGGAATATATAAATGAATGCGACGATCCAGAATCAAATAAATTATTGGATAAATTTGAAGAAATGATTAAAGTTCCTTCCACCACATCATTATGAACTTCAACCTCTGCAGTTGTGATTGCAAAAGCTTGTACCTATTCCCTTATCCTTTTTTGAATATTCCTTGATGCATTGGACAATAATTAGCATATTGTCCCATATGATGACAATTATAGCATTGAAGACCATTGACTTCCTTATTTCCAATTGCAATAACTAGCAAGATGGCATTTCTGACCACATTTTTATCATACTCATTTTCCTTTTAAGCATGCACCAGGGTGTTTCCTTCCACAATTTTCACATGGTGGAAATTCAACTCTTCCCTTATTTCACATTTCCTTATTTCTTTTCCCAGGGTTTTCAGCAGCCCTCTTCTTTTCTTGCTTTCCCTTAAATTCATAAGGCTTAGATAATTCTTTTTCTGTCTTGACAGCACATGAAACCATATCCTCATATGATGAAAAAATTTGGGAGACAAGTGCCCAACAGTGGAATGGTTTTAATCCATCAAATAATCGGTCAATTTTTCCCCCAGAATTTCATATATAGTCCACAACATGTCTTTCTATCCTTGTGAAGTTGGATTTATACATGGAAACATTTTTACCCTCTTTCTGCCTCAGATTAATGAATTGTCTATCCATACCTACTTGTTTCTCATGATGGAAATATTTTTCTTAGGGGATTTCTTCAAAATCCTTTCATTCCATCTCTTCTGTCTCTTCCTCCTCAATTGTGTTTTTGATTAATGAACACCACTTATACACATCTCCCAATAGATTATATACTTCGATGACAACCTTCTATCGTTAATTACATCCCAAAGAAAGAAATATCTTCTCGAGTTAACTTATCCACTGCTCAGCCAGAAATTGGTTTGTAGTCCTATTGAATGATGGAGGTTTTTGTCACATAAAGCGATCCAACATAGCTCCTCCACGTTATGGATTCAGATGCTCTATACGGGTAAAGTTATTATTTATTACCTCAGTAAGTTATCCCAGTATAGTTATGAGTTGTTCAGCACCAGTCACAACACCAGAGCCAACATCATTAACTTGCATCGGAGGGAAATCCCAACAGGGGACACATGTGTTCTTACGGTTTCCATTACTTAAACTTGGAGCCATTTCTAGATAATGTCTTACACTATATTAGGTTATGAATCATAATTTCTAATCTTAACTGAAGGAAATAAATAGAAAAAAAATGAGATCCTACGAATGGCTAATCCCATATTCACAAAATATGGTTTCTTTGTGAAATATTTTACATTTAAATCCTTTATAATGGCTTGTAATGAAAATGTGAATTTTCCTAAGAATATCCCCCTAGAGTGTCATAACCCAGATTACAGCAAGATCCATTATCGTGCACCAATTCTCATTCAACTCTAGCTCAAAGTGGTGTCTTTGGTTTTTATCCCTAGATACATCTATGCCAGAGCCACCTCTACCTGCTCGTATCAAGACAGGGATTTACTGCTTGAAAGATCCACATAATCTATTCCATACCAAAATAACATGAAATTATTTTATGTATATCCACAAATAATAACATTTGTACTCCTCCTTAATTCTACATTGTCAAAATCTAGTTTCCAAGTATTCTACTAAACTTTATCTCATAACAAATTTAAGGACCAGACCCCAGTTGCCTGGAGCCAGTGCCTTATTTGATTTTATTGTAATACAGACAAGGAATACGAATCCAGAAGGACAGAGTAGTTTAGTATTTTTGGAAACAAGTCACATCATAAGTTTAACATTAAAACATGAAGGGAAAGCAACACTTGTTTATTCTATTAGAAATGTCCATGCCTCCTAGATTCTGCTTACAAGTCATTCATAATTTACTACTTCATATCCTAGGAAAAATGAAACATAAGAAAGGGATGAGCTCAAACACTCAGTAAGAGTAAGAAATACACCGGAAGATAACATGAACATATTTCATGGTGCATAATTTAAAACACATGCCTTTAACAATAAACATGGACACATTATGGCATGAATATTAGTTGAGTAAATGATGTCATAATAAAACATAATCATGTGTAATTAACTAACTGAATAACCACATGAACATTAAATAACTATATTCATAATAAGGTATGTGCATATTCCAAACATTTTGAAACATTTTTTCATGGCCTCGGCCAAGACATCTACTGATTTAGGCCTCATCCAAAATCCATATCACATTGGGAAAGGCCTCAGCCAATTCCACGTCTAGTTGTCTAATGAGCCCTACCGATGCATAGAGGGGATATAGCGGGCCCCACCCTTCAAATAATATGTCCAAATCATTTATCATATGAGCGTGGATAAACATAAAAATCATATACATTCATATTGAAACTATCATATGAAATGTAACTAACATTCCCCAATTATTGAACACAAACACTGACCATTCTGAATAATTTGGTGAATGGTTTTAGGATAGATCATCCACAATAATGTTAGTCATAAACCACTCTATAAATATTGGTTTATGACATAATAAATTACTAACCCCAAAAATACATAAGAATCAACAAGAGTGTTGAAACAAATGTGGATAATCTTCTAATACCATTAAGCAATTCTTATGTTAAATACTCTTTTATTTTGAAAAGAAGAGTTCTTTTGGAAATTTTTTTTATAAAACCAGAAGTGAAGAAAATTAATATTTTCATTATAAAATTTGTGATTTTATAAAGATAATTGTTTCCAAAAGCATATTATAGAGTTCTTTTGAAAATAGTTATGAATTTGAGAAATTCCCTTGAATCAGGCTTGTATTTTTTAAACAATTTTGAAAGTTCATTTTAAAATGTGTAACTACCCATAAAATAAGGAAGGATTATTATTGCTAAACATACATATGATACTATCATCGAAAATATTATGAGTACATAACAATACATAATAATTACATTGAGGTAATTAGACAATGAAATTATCCCGAACGAAAATAGAAGTTTGGGTGGAAAACCCCTTACCTTAACTCCAAATGTGTTCCGCTCTTGTTCTGATGCTCCTGGAATATGAAATTATAGTTTTTAATAACTTATTTCAGAACCTGTTACACATGTATTTAGTTTACCAAAATTCTGGTTAGTTAATTTATGTCTTTATTGATAAGTTATTGTATTGAATTTCGACATTCTAGAGTGGTCGTTTCCTTTATTTTCATATTCAGTTCACTTGTTTTTAAGTAATGAAGTTCATGTGGAATGGTTATAAATCACTAGTATTTAAATTATATATTTTTAATGAACATAAAGAATTGATAATGTTCATTTATATCATTTGATTTCATGTAATGAAGATGAATCATTAGATGAAAACCACTTCAATTATTCAGCGGTATTTTAAATATTATGAACTATTTCTGTCATATAACTTAATTATATGTACATATTCTTGTTCTTTAATATTAATTAGGTTATGACACATATAGTATAGTCAGGTTAAACCATGAATATGGTTTCAGGACCAGTAATGAAGAAGAAATTGAATAACGAACCTTCGTCATCCATGAAGGTTATAAATCGGAACCTCATGGACGTCGATTTCGTTTATATAAATAAAATGGAAGGAGTAAGAATATTTATGATGGTTCTTCCATTAACAAGATATAAATCTAGTATATATATGTTACTAGAGTTATCATTCTCATTTGGGTAGAAGAGGTGAGGAGAGGATAGAAAAAGAAGATAAATTGAAATGAACCAAATGAAAAAGAAGGGTGTTTTACCTCTTAAAATAACCACCTGGAAAAACTCTTTAATGGAAGGGTTTTTGTTCATTTGGAAAGACCAGAAGCTTCATGAAAGTGGGGTGAGAATATGGAAGGGTAATTGGGTATAACATTGATGAGAATCAAGGCTTATAGTAGTGATGAGAAGAGGAAGTGGTGCGGGGTTTTTATAGTGGAGGAGAGGAGTAAATTTTGAATATTTAATTCATCATTTTTTTATTTCCCTCAAGACAACCAATATTGTGGTTTCATGTGACATATAATATAAATAAGATTATACGAGTTCAAACCAAGTGGCCTTATGTCGCTTGGGATGTCATATATAGGGTATTTAACAGATAATTTGTATATACGGTATTTTCTCATATTTTACTATTCATAAAAAATTCATGAATTCAAGAAAATCCCAAAAAATCACCCCTACCATTTTTCAACATGTAGAATTAAAAAGTGAAATCCATTTTTCGAAAAATAATTTTATATATATTATTAAAATTATTTTTAAATTAAGTCATAGTAATTTCAAAAAATAGAAATCTTAGAGATATAATTAGTTTTATGTGACATTGAAAAATTAATTAAGATCCCATTATCTAATTACCTTATGAAAATAAAATAATATCATTATTTACTATTCATAAGGATCATATTACTATTCATATTACTATTAATAATACTATTCATAAGGGTATGTTAATATTCACCAAAAATAATGCTTATTCTATTAGTCTCCAAATGACTTACTGAACACAACTCTACATGACTATTTTTTCGAAATTCAATGCATAGAAGATGGAAACTTGTGTTTAATGGATAGATTATAAAATTTCATTCAATATTTGTTTTTAAAAAATGGGTGGTGTTACAATCATTTCCTAACCATCTATGTCCAGACATTAATGATAACTCTATTATCATATATATACTATAATATTTTTATTTAAATATAAAATCAACCAGCTAGTCTCTTATACACTTCCTTTGATTCTAAAAATGATCACATCGTCATTGAGGTTCAGATTTACCACCTTCATGGATGATGGGTGTTCATTTTTAAATTCCTACTTAAAGGATGTTCATAAAAACATTTTATTCATTATGATATTGTATAATATACAAATAACAACTTATTTAATGTTCATGAACAAGTATAGATACATAATTTTAAATAATTAAACAAAACAAGTTCGCGATGATCAAAATAACTCCAAAATTATTTAAACGATTATCACTGAAATTTTATCTAATGATTTTTCCTCAAACTATAAAACTAGAATAAATATATACCTATTTATTTATTTATTTATAACATATAACTTCAATTTTTTCATCCATCATCCATTAATATGATTATTCATATATGAATACAATTAAACTGATCATGAGAACCAACGAAACTAACGCTCACAAAAAATAAAATTGGATCTTATAACTCATAAAAATGGAAATAAATGAACTTAATAAAATTATATTAAATAAAATACCTATATAATTTTTTTTATATAAGTAGTTGATTTAATTTCCTTATCTATGGACTTATTTTCAAGTGTAGAACACATCCATGTATAATGTAAGGGATTTCTTATTTCACTTTTATTTCATTGAGAAATATATTATTCACCAATATTTATTTTATATGGTGTTCGATTACGAAAAAATTATGTATATAATCATGAATATTTTTATCTCCCCAAACTTGAGTGTATTATATCCTGAGAATTAATTTTTTGGGGCATGTGGTTTGATTGCCTACAATGTGGTAAGATTTTTCTCCTCTCACTTTAATTTAATGAGATTTTTCATATTCACCACATATTTCTTGAATGTAGTGCATATACATTTAAATTTAATACAATATATCATGAATATATTGATATTCATATTATTCAATTTTTAATTTTTTTATTAATAATTTTTTGCTTAGAATATTTAATTGGTTACAAGGTGGTATGTGATTCTCTCTGAACCTCTATTTTTTCTTTCGAGTTACAATTTATCTCTCCTTCCCAAAATATAATTGTTAATTATTGTTATTTAATATTACATTATTCTATTTTTATATTCCAAATATTATTACCTAGCTCATTTATTGTTTATTTTATTAGAAATAATGGTTTTACAAGGTTTCATTTTCAATTCCTATGGAGAAGATAGCCTAATTTAAGTGAACCTCCAATTTATATAACCATTTTTAAGTACAAAAAATAATCTATTATAAAAATAATATATTTTTTATAATTTCACTCTTCTAACATGATGCAATATATTCATCATTTTTTTTAAACATCGTAGCCTTTATATTCTTTTAAGACACCAATATTTTTTCCTAAACTGCACTGATGTTCCCCATTTATAATGTTTCATAAAAACTCATTTTACATGTTTTCACTTCAGTTGGTCACAGTTTGGGTCCAAAAAATAATTTAATTGTCCATATATTTTCTTTTTTTGGGATATACCAATTTGCAATATGAATTTATGATAAATAAAAAGTATTTTTATAAAAGAACTCATCAATACAAAGTAAAAAACTGTATTTCTCTTAAGAAAAGCGCAATAAATTTATTAGAATTTTTTAATATACATATAAAAACTTGGTTTATCTTATGATTGAACCATTAATTAATAATATAAAAAAATTATTTAATTATTAATGAATATTTTTATTGGGGATGTTCTATCTTGATGAAATTCAATATAATATACATGATAGATAATTTATTTTCTAATAAATATTGATAAATTATTTTCTTGTATTTCTTAAGAGAATTTTGTGATAATACAAAATATTCAATATATGAGGAATTATTTGGACTTTTATTACATAGGTTGGGGACCAATTTATACAAGCCTTATAGGCGGGGCTTGATTATAGATGTCCCCTTGATATATCGTTTGTCTCGTGAGATGAAAATAGTTGGTGAAAAATCATTCATGTTTGTTTCCAATGATAATTATATTAGTTTATTTCCATATAAATAAATAAACTTGATGGTATTATGTTTCATTTTTTATAGGCTGTATTCCTAAAAAATAATATTTTCATTTATTTAGTAATCTATTATTTTTAAAGAGGATTTTCATTATGAAAAAATATATAGATGTATTTTCATTCTTAGAGTATTGAGGGCATAAATTTTTTGATTATATAAATTTCCATAATTTAAATTCTACATGGAATCTAATTCACATATTAATCATTCATATAACCAATAATCTGAATGTTATATCACCGTTTTATTTGTTTTGCATCACTACGTTGTAAATATGAAATGACTAAATATGTTCCAAGGACGCTGTTTATTTTCCATTGATATTTTCTATGTAAATTTTCTAATATAATAAGGGTACCTTTTATCTATCTAGTTTTGTCAAGAATAATAACATGATAAATCCTTAGTGCCATGATATCATATATCTATGCCATTATAGTAAAAGTACAAATGAAATTGGGCTACTGGGGTTAGGGTTGTTATAGTTGTTATTATAGAATGGTTAGTAGATACCATGTAAACTATATTAGGAAACACAACCATAAAAAATTAATTAAGGACATGTGTATAATAATATCAAATAATTTTTGATACATAAAAATTAAATGGGTACTCTAAGAAATATAACTATTTTATGAAAGTACTAGTGGACATGATGGTGGCCCATATGTACATTGGGGTAATAACTAAGACATAGTGTTTCGGTCCTAACTTGGTGTAACCTGGTACACAAAAATGGGTCTTACTTTAGACCTTTTATGACACTCATAGGGGATATTCGTAGAATAATTAATATTATTTTCACTAACCATTATGATAGATTTAAAAAGTAAATATTTCCCCAAAAAACCCATGTTTAGTATTATGATATTTTCTGTGTAAAAAGTTTTCAATTTATGTTATGTATTTTATTACTTTTTGAATTATACAATTTTTTTCAGTATGTTATAATCTTTTTCAGTGTATTCTATTTTTTATATGGCACTTATCAAAATGAATTGCAACTGAATCAATGAACATAATCCAAAGAGTAAAAATTCTAATTTAATCTATGGGTTTAATCCACTTTTGTGAAGGTATATAGTCACTCAAAACGTCGCATCATACAAAGAGATAGTAGAATTTTCTAAACATAAGTATAAAGAGATTAATAATTATTACATATTCAAATAGAATTAGGAAATGAAAAGGGAATCTAGGAAAATTAATGATTAAGGGAAAACGTGAAAATATGTATTTTCCCACATGTGATAATTATGGAAGGAAACACCTAGTTATATGCATAATAGGAAAATGTGTTTTCTTTAATTGTGTAATAAAAGGCCATAATAATGTTGATTTAAAGGGTAATGAAAAGGATTCCAATATGCAATGTATCAACTATAAGGATATGGGACATTATGCAAGTAAATGTCTTGAGCATTAATGGAATGTACCCCAAAAGTGGCCATTGGATTAAGTAATAGATAATTCTACTACCACAGAAAAATAATAATGATTAATAATCTAATATTTTATATATATGAATTATGATATGATATTTTTCTCATAATAATTGCAAGATGTATAATTATTTTACTAAAATAAATCTTTTTTATTGATTTGGAAGCATTCATATTTTCATTAAGGTTTTATAGTTTCCAGGTAATCTAATATTTGGTTTGTTTTATTAAGGGATATAGTATTGGTATAATCTTATGTTATGTTGATTTTAGAAATATAGTTACCTTACATCTATATTTTTGGTCCGTTAATGTAGATCAACATTTTTTAGGATGAGTCTTATAATTTTCTACTTTTTGAATGGATGAAGATAAACATTAGAAATTATTTTTCATTGATAATAGATACTAAACATCATGGTTACAATAAACATTAAAAGGTTTCTCAAAATGAATCAAGGAATGTATGGTTTGTTAAAAGGGGATTCATGAATGAGAAATTCATGTATAATATTTATTTATAGATGTAACGGATGAATTAAAAAAATCAAATCCTAACAAAAGAACAAAATTATGATTATAACATTAAAAGTAATAAACTAGGGTTATTATTACATGTAATTATTTTAATACTAATTTAATCTCTCAACACTAGGAAAAATATTTTAGATCAAAATTGTTATTTGTTTAAATTTATTTTTCTGAAATCAATGATCCATTAACAGATCACAGATTTTTGACATTATGATGGATAACTTTTAATGACCATATTCTTAGTCAATATCAATCAAAACCAGATAGAAAAATTATTATTTCTTATACATACATGAAGATTTGATTAATTATATCCTATTTTAATGTGTATATTTGTGTTAACATCTCTATTTCACATTCCATCATGTTAAGTGGATATTTTATTAAACATGTTTCTGATGTGGGTTTCCCAAAATGTAATTTTAAAATAAAAACCATTAATTTTTTAAAAACATTTTCAAATTACAAGGATAAAATTAATTAAAGTATAGAATAATGTAACACCCCGAGACTTTATGGAATGCCTCTCTTGAAATTTAATTACATTGAAATCATAAATATCAAAAGACACCAAGTATAAAAAATATCTACAATTAAATATCAGTATTTTAAAATGTATATTATAACCATGAAATTAAATTAGTTGGGATGAATAATATTAACCAAATAGTATAATTTATATATTATAATTTTTATCAAATATTTTTACATTCATTGTAACAACCTAAGATTGATGTTAATAGAGATTAAATTTCTTTTCTATAATACTTAATAAATTATGAAAATAGATGCCCAATGACCACAATAGTTTAGTGTCATTGGAAACTCAGAACATGTTCTTCTAACATGGTGAAATAACTTCATCATCCCCAATAATGATCTTCCCTTTTAGTTTTACAACCCAAAAAATTTTATTATATACATGGAAAATGAAAACATATAAAATGGGTGAGATAAAATGATCAACAAGGTTATGAATATAAAATATAACTATAACAATGTATGAAAATGAACATAACCTTTTAAATCAATACCACGTTTACTATATATCAAAATAATGATTCATGAAACAAACTATGGTAGTTAATAACGAATAAATAATAAAGGAATAATAAACCCTGAGGAAATTTTGTTAGTATAAAACATTGAATTGTTGCCAACACATAATCATATGAAATATTTTCTATATTAGATGAGGCTCTTTTCTAAGAACATTATTGGTGCCAAAGTCCATTACTAAACTGAGTTCACTCTTCATTTCATCCTAGTATTTGGGAACATGATTTATAAACTATTTTATCCATGTTTATCAAAGAAGATTCACTTTTCATTCCAGTCATGTATATCTCATGAGATATAAATTGTTGCAAAAATTATTTAGAGGCTCATATAGGTCCCAACCATCACATTAAGAAAACAAAAAAAATCGGTGATAAAAAACATAAATCATATCATAACCTAAGGAATAAATTTATTTTTAAACATCATACCATAATAATCCATATAAAACAAATGGATATTATAAAATGAATTTCATATTAAACATAATAAAATCCACATAATAATGGAGATAGAAACATAACCCCATTTAGATAATGTAATATTTGATGAAGATAAGTTTTATAAAACATGTGAAATTAATTCTTCAGGAAAATATCATTTCATATTTAAAAACATTATGTTTTCACAATATTCCACAAAATTATTTAAAAAAATCAATTGAAAATGGATATTAAATATTGTAAATTATGTTTCAGGGAGAAATGGTGTTATCAAAATTTTAAAAATCTGTTCATGTCAAATGAGTAAAAACTATTTTTCTCGTACATTTATCAGAAATGTCAAAATATTCCTCGTATTGACAACGACAAAATATTCCTTTCTTACCGTTTAATAAGAATTCACCAATGGGTAATATAGATGTTAAATAATCATTGAAGGATATAAAAAAATAATTTTGAATAAATTTTAATGAAACATGTACAAGGGTGATAAATATACAGAAATAAATAAAATGAATAAATAATCTCAGAGAATAATGAGATCAAAACATTAGCCCTTACCTCAGCTCTGATATCCTTTGTATGAATTTGAACCTCCTATATAATTACTTATATAATGTAATTAAATTATTTCAGAATTATTTTCATTTTAATTATAAATTATATAATCATATTATCAATCAATTGTTAATAACATTTCATTATTACTTATTATTCTGGTATTAACATCTTTATGTTCTTATGCATGTTTTGTCGAATAAATTCTAGTTCTCATTATTTGGTCATAGTTATATCATTATAAAATTTATAAAATATTTATTCATTCTGAATATTTATATAATTCGGATTTAATTATGATCATGTATATTGAATCACATCGCATTGTGGAGACGGTAGGTCGTACGTACACACGAGCAATAATGTCATTCATTTATTTGTTGAATCTTATTAAATATGATAGGGTAAAATATTTATGAATTAATATCAGGTATTAATATTCATATGTTGTCATTTTTTCCATCATTATACCCATCCAAGTATGGTTTTGGTCAAAATTATATTACAACACGGTGTCGATACGGTAAGCCATATGTATGCACACATAGTCATTTTTTCATAGGATGTATAAATGGTGTAATATGGTTGGATCATTTTTATAATAACATCCCAATATATATGTGATATTGGAGTTATTACTTTATAATGAAACAACTCTTGAAAATGAATTATATTAAAAAATAAGTTTGAATGAATTGGTAGAGTAGATTACATCTTACTCGACGTGATTCCTCTAAATCAAAACATAGAACACAAGATTTAGTCATTGAAGAAGTCCAAAACCACTATAATGAAACTAGGAAAGATAATAAGGGAAAGGGTCATGATAGGTATGATAATGAAGGAACAATATGAAGTGAAGAGGTGACATAGAAGGAGAACTTTTATAATTTAAGTGAGGGGAACTTTTGAAAACCTCAAAAATATTAGTTGATAATGAATAATAACCCAACAAAAAACCTAAAAAATGTCATAATTCCTAATATGAGACTATATAAGGTTGTAATATCATAAAATATTATTTTTGGACGAGTTTATAGGTCATCTTAATCCTTATAATTTTAATTTAACACTTACTTATTTTATTTTATTTTAACTAGGGTAACAATTATCTCAATATTAAAAGGCTTAAAAATTTACATCATTGATGTAAATTAAATAATGAATAAATAATTTAAATTATTTTATACCGTATAATAATTATTATATAATTTTGAAAATGTTTCACTATTTTTAAATAATATATTAAAACAGTTTTTTGATAAAAAAACAATAGTGTCAATTTTTAAACTATTTAATTCATTAATATTTTTAAAATATTAGTATAACCAGATAACTTAAAACTGACTATTTTATTATATTCATAATTGTTAAAATAAATTTATAAAATTCATTATACATATTAACTAGCCCATGTTGTATTTATTATAACATTTTTAATAAAATTTATTTGTTATCACTTCTAATAAAATAAATAACACATCAATTTTTTTCTAATTAGTAAACATACTTATTTCATTAATAAATGTTTAAAAGAAAAAGACACGATAAATATAATTTTTCTATATTTATTATAAAATTATGTAATAAAATTTATCTTCTATAAAATCTATCATTTAAAATGTTATGCATATTAAATTATGAATGTGATATCTTTAACATCACTTTAAATAACATAATATAAGGGTTAAAATATGTTTTATATGGCTAAAATAGTCACTAATTCGACCATTGGATAAATATGGTGAAGATATACTCGAAAAATAATATTTTTGCAACTATTTTGGAATTTTAATGTTTATTATATTTTTAATGAATTGTTTTTATCTTTCATCAATTGACTAATTTCTGCATAATAAATTTATAACCCCTATTGGAAAATATATTTTTCATTAAAATAAAAAAAACCATGACATAAAAAAACATTTTATCTTTAAAATGAGTATTTATAGTTGAATATATCTTATTTTTATCCTTATTTTTAAAATGATATATTATATAAAACATTAATGTGATATATTTAAATTTTCCTTAAATAAAAGATTATAAATACCATAATATCTCCCAAATGGCCCCAAAATGAAAAAAATAAATTTATATTAAGGAAAAGTTTATGAAATAAAAAATAACCACTTATATTTATTGATACCACCCATTTTTTCATATGCGGACACATAATAGATATTAAAGTCAAATAAAATGACACTTGTGTCTTTCTTGGATATAAATATCATTTAAGACATTTTATTTTATAAGTTTCCATTTGATGAAATAATTTATATCCCTATGTTTTATGTGTATAATTAAATTAAAAAAATATATACTTTGTTTTGGTTATTTTATAGAAATTTATATTTATAATTTTAATCAAAATTACCTAATTTACCCATTATTATGGTAACAAAATTTATGATTGTTACTATTCATATTGGTCAAAAATAAAAGGTACTTACTTATTGAATTTAGACCCCCAAAATATATATGTGACATCCATTTTTATAAATTCATGAAATAGAAGTTTCATAATTAGCATTAAAATAAAACATGAAAAATGTCATGGTAAAACGTTTTTTGGGAAAATACCCCTTTTTAATGGAAATTCTTTTTATAATAAATTCACATATAAGATTATTTTCAATAACCATAATTGAACACAAATTAAATAATTAAAAAATAAACCCAATCCCGGATATAATTAAATTATTTAATGACTTTAATAGAAAATAACGTTTTCAATAAAAATAAGTATATTCACTATTTGTTAAAAAAGGAAACTTATCAAAAAAATACAAAAAAGTCAAAAAATGTAATTTTTTATATACCACCATTAAAAATATTTTTATTTTGAAAAATTTAATATTAAAAAAATAAATAAAATAGATTTATTGTGGGTTCTCCTTCAAAGGGTGCTGAAATTGTATTTTTTTTAAAAATACTTCTTTTTTAAAATGAATTTATTATTATACCATCTATGGAAAACATATAAGATGAATTTTAAATGATATGTTGAATATATTATATATTTAAAATTAATCAATAATTATTTTAATTTTTTTAACGATTCTTTTATTTTCATTTAATTAGTTTTCACGAATAATGTTCGTATTATTCATGCATCCCATTATAATGAAAAGGTCATAATAGTTGGTTATTCACTAATAAATCAGTCTTACATGAAATGAATTCTACCATTTTAACTTTATATTGTGTGTAACACAGGATAATCATAGAGTTTCGTATACCACAAGATAAGTCATTGTTGGGTATAAAACAAGCTCATCCTGGTGTTGTGTACAACATAAGACATCAAAAAAAGAAAATATATCAATAAAAATGCCAGGGTATTACATCAAACCCCACTATAAATGATTTTTTCCTTCAAAATTATTATAGATTATAAAAGGATTACTACTCAAAGTTTCTATAATATAAACCCAAATCGTAAAAAGGAATACTTAAACAGTGTTTTAAAAAAGAATGTTAGAAACAGAATGGTTTCCCAAAGTAACTCATCACTTGGTTTCCACAAAGAAGAATATAGGTGTAAGGTGATAACATGGATATGGAAGAGAAACACAACCATAAATTTATAACGGAGATATATAAATAACATTGTTTTGAGAAAGTTAACAATAAGAAATCTATAAATCTATGAATATTTGAGGGGTCATTTGATTTATTGAAAATGAGGTTTCTAGGGTAACAATTTTTTAAAGATTATTTCCCTATAGTTGAATAATGAGAAGAAATAATTTATTGATTTAGTATAATCTCATCATTTCTTTGTGCCTTGATAATTTTCCACTTTATAACTTATATGAAGAAATGATGTTGAGTTTTTCATTCCTAAAGAGTTAGTAGAGAACGATATCTATAAATAGAATGATAGTTCATTCCTTATATAGTTGTCACAAAAAATGGTTATCATAAGTTTTCAAATATGTAATAGCCCACTTATTGTTAGATAATACTTTAATCAAAAAAAATATTTATTCTAGGTTTAACATATACATTCCATAAATGGATAACCATATATTCTATATGAATGAGGAAAATCCAAATTATTAAAAATAGATATACTAAATTTGATTAAATTTTTTCTCCTATATCTCATAAGTAACTTCTTGGATTTCACATTAAAAACATGTGAATACCTTAATCATTTATTCTCTTGAAAATTAATAATAAATTGAATTACCCATGAACATTAGTGAAAACCTACAAATTGTCAAAAATTAACTCTTTCCATAGAACTAATATCCAAAAAAATCTATATACTGAAAAAATAGTATCAATTTTTTCATATATCAGTCATAATGTAATTAGTAATATCATACATCTCATTATCACTATATATTATCATTTTGAACATATCATGTGTTTTCCAAAAATGGATGGATACATTTTCATGGTTAGTAGAAGCTTTCACCATATACATTCAAATAAATAACAAAATATAATAGTTTGACAATATTTTATTGTTTTATTATTCTATAATACCATTTAATTACTTAAAAAACCAGTATTCCTGATAAAAATGAAATCATTTTGTTTTATTATTAAACTATCTCCCTACCATCATCATTTTATTCCTTAAAACATATTTCATCTCATATATCACTTATTGTCTCTTCATCATTACCATCAAAAATTCTAACCATTTGAGCATGCTGATTCTCTACGAGAGATTTTCTCACATGGAATTTATTTTCATAACTCTCATACATTCCACATTGAAATATTTTAATCTTCATTGATTCCGTAGTAATACAATTATACTTTTCATTTTTTTTAACTGAACCTTTTTCTATAACAATTACTGGATTTGACCACTTCTTTTCGACACCCAAAAAATCATCCAGTTACTTTGAAAATTTCTCCTGGATTCCACTCCCACATTAACATGAATCCTCCTCTTTTCATCCATTTTCTAAAACACAAAAAAAAGGCGAGAGTGAAAATTCATATTAGAAAAACAACATAATCAAGTTGAATTACATTCAATCTCAAACATGTAATGTTTAATCATAGGTTAGTCATTAATATCACAAAAACTCTAAGACCGCATCGTACAAGTAGAGTTATCCTTATGAAATAGCAAGACATATCCTTATAAATATCTATTGGGATCACCCAAAAGTCCTTGCATCCTACTCTTTAATGGTTTACTAAACCTCTTCTCTAATTCCAACTGTAAAGAACCAATCTTGACGTACATGGACATTAAATTTCCTTTGCATAATACATAATACATTACAAAAATAGACACCCATAGAATATATTAGTTTTGTGTCATTGGAAAATAAGAACACATTCTTTAAACATGGTGAATGATCTTCAACATATCCGATAATGAGCTTCCCCTTTAGTTTTACGACCTGAAACCATTCTTTACATCTGCAAGAAAATAAAACATCTGAAAAAGATAAGCTAAAATTCATAGTAAGGGTAATCATATAAAATATAATCAAAATAATGTAAAAACAAGAACATAAAATTTGGAAACTATACCACATTTAACTTATATAAGGATCGTGATTCATGAAGTAATCCTTAGTAGATCATATTGTATAAATCATTAATGATTCATAGACCAATAGGAAATAGCATTGGCATAAAACATAGAATTTTGGAAAACCCATAATCATAGATAATCATTTTCATATTACCTAAGTTTAATTTCCAATACTGTCATTGTGGAAAAATTCTATTACTAAACCATGGTCACTCCTCATTCGAGCCCTATATTACTAAACCAAATTAACTTGTAGTTTCATCCCTGTATTACTGAACATGGATTACCTTCTAATGAATTCAAGTCTATCTAATGAGATATAACTCCTTACCCAATTAATTCTAGGTATATATAGGACCCACCAGTTAGATAATGAAAACCATACACATATATTCCAAAAAAACATAAAACATAGCATAACCCATGGCATAAAATGGGATTCTTAAACATCATTCTACCATTATATATATATATATATTAAATCAATTTCACAAATAGAATTTATTTATAAACACAATTAAATAATAGTAATAATGGGTATATAAACATAAATAAATTTATACAATGTCATCTTATATGGAAAATAACACTGACAAAACACATGAAATTAATTCTTGAGGAAAATATCCTTTCTCATTCAAGAAAAAATTATTTTCTCAACATGACAGAAATTTTTAAAATAAAAAAAATTATTTGGTAAGAAAAGTGAATTATTATAAAGGGTTATACACTGAAATAAATTGTTATAAAAGCATAAAAATGTTATTTTATATAATCAATATTTAAGGATGAAAATGTATACTGAATTACGTCACATCATGGGGACGATTGGTCATACGTTTGCATGAGAAATGATATCATTTCTATATTTGTTGAATGATATTGAATTTGATGGTGTGTAATATTCCATAATGAATATTATGTTGTAAGAATCATATATATTTATTATTCCCACCATTATACCCATCCATGTATGGTGGTCATGAAAAATAGGTTACACCACGACTTGGAGATGGTAAGCCTTATGAAAGCACGCATGGTGATTTCATTTTTCATAGGATGGATAGAAGCTGTAATATTGTTGTTTAATAATTACAATAAACTCTCAGTATATAATTAGTATAAATGTTAACTCATTGTAATGAAACAACTCATGAAGATGGATTCAAAGAAGAAAAAATATGAATGAAAAGGTAAAAGAGATTATGTCTTCATTGATCTGCATCAACTAAAAATTCCCTTAGAACACTAAAAATGGCATTTGTAGAAAAAATAGACCTATATGATATAAATCGAAAATATTAAAGGGGAATGGGGTAGTATATTTTAGAATATGAAGTCTTCATGTGATGTGAAGAGGTTTGCGAGGAGGTAACCATCTATAAATGAGTTGAAGGGAACTTTTTGAAACCTCAAAAATATTAATTTATAATAAAATAAAACCCCAATAAAAACACTAAAGAAATACTATTATCTAATATTATTTGAATTAGGGATTAAATATCATAAAAATAATTTAAGACACATTTTTATGTCAACTTAAATATTATCATTTATTTTAACATTTAGTTATTCTATTTCATTATATCAAGGGTAATAATTATATCAATATTAAAAGGGTGGAATATTTATTTATTTGACTTAAATAAAATAATAAATAAATAATTTATATAATTTTGAATCTTATAATAATTATTATATATTTTTACTCATGTTTTAAAATTTTTATATAATTTAATAAAACGTTGTTTTGATAAACAAACAATAGTGTCAATTTTCCACTATTTAATTTACTGATTTTTAAAAAAATTAAGATGATAGGTTAACATCGAACCAACTATTTAATTATATTACTAATAGGTCATGTTATTCTATATAATTAATAATACTTATTAATTATAAAAAATTATAGTAATTTTAATAATTTTAATATCCATTTTTTGTTATATCTTATAAAAAATACCTAAATCGATTTTTTGTATATAATTAATATACTTATATATTGAATAAAAAATAAAATATAATTTTGAATATAATTATACTATATTTTATATTAATATATGAATTTAATTTATCTTCTAAAAAATAAAACATTTAAAATGTTATACTTATTAAATTATGGTTGTAAAAACTTTTAAATCACTTTAAATAAAATAATATAAGTGTGATAATATCTTCTATATGGATCCAAATCATCACTAGCATGAACCTATGATTATTATGATTTAGATATATGTAAAAAATAATATTTTGGCATGTATTTTGGTATTTTTTTTATCAATTTAACAAAATTATTTTATTGATGTTTCATAAATAAAATATTTTCTTCATCCATAATTAATAAATATTTAATGGAAATATTAATTTCATAAAATTTTAAATAAATTACCTTGATAAATAAAAAAATATCTTTTAGTAGTGTATATAATTTCTATTAGAGATTTTATTTATTCTTATTTAAAATGATATATTATATAAAACATTAATGTGACATTTTAATATTTTCATTAAAAAATATATATAAATACCATAATATCTTCCACATGGTGCAAACACCTCAAAATTAAATATATATTTGGGGAAAATGATTGTGAAGTTAATAATTACCACTTAGAATCATTGATACCACCCATTTGACCAAATGTTGACACATAATAGTTATTAATGAAAAAAATGACACTAATGTGTTTCTTTGATTTAAATATTATTTAAGTAATTTTCATTCACATGTAGAAATTTAATAAAATATTTTCGATCCTTAAGTGTTAATAGTAGAATTAAATTCATCATGTAAATTCATTTCATTTTTTTGTCATTTTATATTCATTATAATATTATATTTAACATAAATTTCCCAATTTACCCTTTTCTGTGGTAACAAAATTCTCCGTTGTTATTATTCATATTGGTCAAAAATAAAGGGGACCTATATAAAAAATTTATATGTCATGAATAAAAATTTTACATCAATTTTATAAAATACAAAATAGGAATGTTTCAGAAATAATTTTGTAACACAACTGATAAAATGTCACGATGAATATTGTTTTGGAAAAATACCCGAATTTAAATTGAAGTTGTTTTTATAAAAAATTTCGGTATAACAGAATAATAAAAAAAGTAATTGAAAAACAATTAAGTAATTAAAATTTTAATCCAAACCATAACAAAATTTTTACATTGTAATGACTTTAAATAAAAATAAAATTTTCAATAAAATCATTATTTTCACTATTAATCAAAAAATGAAACTTATCCGAAAAATGAAAAAAAATTCAACAAATGTAAATTTTAATATTATTATTTGAAAGATTTTGTTTATATTTAAAAATTCAATATAATTTTTTTAAAACTAGATTTCATGTGGGTGCGCCATTAAATAGTGGTAAAATTTTATTTTATAAAAAATACTTCTTTTATCCAAAAATGGATTTTTTCTTATATCATGTCTAGATGACATATAAGTTGAATTTTATATATTATATTGAATATATTATATACATTCTTTTAATAAATTCCATCAATACTGATTTTATTAATTTTTAGATTCACTTATTTTTTTTAATTTGTTTCTCAGAATAATGTTTATACTCTCCATACCTACCATTATAATGAATAGGTTATAATATTTAGTTATTCACTTATACCATGTATTACATGAAATGAATTTTATCAAAATAATGTAAAATTATGTGTAACATAATCCAGGCATAGATTTTCCAACACCGTAAGCTAATCTGGTGTCAAAATAATGTAAAATTATGTGTAACATTGTATAGCGTACAAAATAATATATTTTAATGAAAATGAAATATATGTCCTAAAAATAAAGGGCTATTACAATTATCCATGTGATTTTATAGTCATAAGTTTAGATTCAATGTAATTCTATGCATTAAAATGAATTTTTTCTAAATGTAGTTTTATAGAATTTTATAGATAAAATCATTTAAAAAAATTAATCATTTATAAACTCTATTGAAGAAAATAAAATTACTTCATAAAATTGGATTGTGAAAATTAGATTATGGTGAATTTTTGGTATATTTTTTAAAATATATATTTCCCCATGAATTAGTGAAAAATAATGATTTTTATATAAATCTCATTTTATATATATCATCAATCAATTTATAGTTTGAATAGTAACCTCACCTATTAAATTATAATTAAATTTTTGGTTTCTTATAAATGATAATATGATATTGTTATATCATAGCATAAGTAAATAAATATTTTGAAAATTATAAATTAAGTGTTGGTTTTCTTAAAAAACATAAATGTTTATTTAAAATTATATAATTAATATAATTATTTAAAATAAATATTAATTTAAAAAATAAAATCACATTTTAATATATTATTTTTTTATTATTATGAGATATTTTTATGTTACCATAATTAAATTTTCAATGTGTTATAAAATAAGATCTAATTTTAAAATTGAGTTTTCTAGTAAATTATGATTATAATTAAAAATTAAATTTTCTATATTTAGAAAATTATTTTTGAAAAATGGAGTTCATTTTAGAAAATATTATATCCAAAAATAGTTATGTTTATTTTTTTAGATATTCATTAAATAGATAAATGTTTTGTGAATAATGACCAACAATAATTTGCAATATAAGTTAAATAAATAAATTATTGTTTCATATACGATGTATGAGTGATTTATGCAAAAAAAATTAGAACTCACATTCATTGAGTATATTATATAGACATATAAATCATCACAATTTCTTTTCTTGGTCCAAAATATTAAAACAGAGATAAGAATATTCCAAAAACACCCATATCCTCTACTATAAATACATGTCATCACCACCAACTCTCCCAACTCAACCAGTGTTTTTCAGGTTAACAAATTTCTAATCAATCCACATATCAAGTCTCTACCCCACATTCAAGAGGTATTGGTCTCAATAAATAAAAAACATTATTTTTCTTATATATTTTCTCAAGGAAAATAATTCAAGAGGTAAAACCCTTAATCTTTCAATTTAATTTTCTATTATTTTATTTTTTTTATTTTATATCCCCCACCATATAAACAATAACATGCATGATAACACTAGTATATTTTATATATTTTAATTTTATTATTTAAAAGTAAAATCAATAATCAAACCTCTTATCCACTTCTTTTTTTTGTTAAAAAGAAGAAATTGCCTATGTGGCATCGATTTTCTGCCTTCATGGATTACATGTTTTTGTTTGTCAATTCCACATTCAATGAAAGTTATAAAAAATGTATTTTCTTAAATGTATTTTTATATATGTATTACATACAATTTGTCATTCTGTAACCTGTATATAAACATAATATTAATTATTAAGACTAATCCAGTTTGTGATGAATGAAAGAAACACCAAAATAATCTAAATGATTATCGCTAATTATTTTTCTAATTATTATCGTTATACTATATTGATGAATGAAATATATAAACATATAATATTATATATTTTCCTCAATAATGTTCAATTTAAAATCTAAAAAACTATTCTCATTTTACATGATATTTTATATATGTATACAAGTAAAATGATCATGAAAATTAAGAATGAACACTCCAAAATGATAAAATTGTATCTTATAACTATTATAAATTTCAAAAAAATTACATAAACATATTATAGAAAAACATACGTCTATAAAATGTTACTAATTAATTAATTAATGTTTTTAATATGGATATCTAAGGCATTATGATCAACTCCAGAACACATTCAATTATAAGTTAAGGGTTTTCTCATCTCACGTTTATTTATGTAAGATATTCCTTATTCACGACTATTAATTTTGTATTGGGTTATGTATTTTACCCATTTATTTATACTTTCATCAATATATTTATCTTGTTGTAATTTAATATATTCGTTTATTATCAATAATTTTTTGGGACATGTGGTTCAGTTGTTTTTAATGTGGAACATGTCTTCTTATCTCACTTTTATTTCTATGAAACTTCCCATATTGACTAGTTATTTATTTTTTCATGTATGTATACATAAATTTACTATATAATATCAATATTATATTTTTATTCCTGAAATTAGATTTTTTATTTTGTGATTATTAGTTTTTGTTTATACAATTTGATTGATTACTATGTGGTAATGGATTCTCACCAAAACTCCATTTTTTCTATTGAGTTACACTTTCTCTCTATTTACTACATTATAATACTTAATTATTTTTTGTACAATTTTATAATTATGTTTTTATGTTCCAAATATTTTTACCTAGATTAATTATTCTTTCATTTATGATAAATAGTTGTTTTATTATGTTTCCCTTTCAATTATTCCAGGTAAGAACACATGGTTTAAGGAAAATTCTCAATTTCTAACCAATTTTTATGTAAAATACATTAATCTATTTTAATCAAAAAAATTATAAAATTTCCCATTTATCAACAAAAAATATCTTCATTCATTTTTGGTTTAATGTGAACAATTGATCCCTTGTCTTCTCATAAACTTCATTGAAGTGTCCCTTTTCTAAAGTTTCTTAAAAAGTCTTTTAAAACATTTTTCACTTCTGGTGGACATCATTTTAGCATAAAACATAATATAGTTCTCTATAAATTTTTATTTTATGGATATACATCTTTATATTACTATTTTATGAATAAAAAATTTTTAAATGGAACTCTTCATTCTAAAGGAAAAAAATTATTTCTCTCTAGAATTTCACAATGATTTTATTACAGTATTTTCATCTACTTCTAAAACCTATATTGAATAATTTTTTTGATCCCTTATTTTATAATATTCCATATTTTATTAAATATTTTATTTTTATTTTTACCGAGGATGTTTTATCATGATAACATTCACTATATTACTCATGATAAGTATATGATTATTTTGGAAATATTACTAAATCTATATATTTTATTTAATATAGGTATTTTATGATTAGTAAAATCATTAAATATATAACGAATTATATATATTGGTATGACATGGGTTGGGGACTGGTAAATTTATTCCATGTGGGTGGGTCATGGTTATAGATATCCCCTCGATGCATCAGTAGTCTCATGTGACAACAACAGTTAGTGAATAACCCTTCATGTTTTTTTCCATGAAAAATTAGACAATTATCTACCCTCAAACATAAAACTACTTATGGGTATTATGGTTCATGTTACAAATACATTAAATCCAATAATTTATCATTTCCATAAATTACTAATTTGTTGTTATATTCAATGGTATTTCACTATGAAAAAATATATATAGGTATTTTGATTTTCAATGTATTGATGGAATGATTTTTCATATTATTTACCATTCTAAAATAATTATTATTTATTTAACATAATTTATTGGTTATTTTTTTATATATAATTTACTAATACATTGATCTCACCCTTTTATTTTTTTCCCCTTCCCGATGTTTTGATAATGTAATTAATTAATGATTGTCAAGGAAGAAGTTTATTTCCCATTTTTATGTTATATATTTATATTCCAATGTAATAAAGGTTCCATGTATGTATTTAGTATTCTTGGTGATGTGATCTCTTATAACAATTACATATTTATAAAATTATGAGCAAACCGAGATTATTTTTTTGGCATTGTTAAAATATTTTTAGGATATAAAATTAAAAATTTATGGAAGAAATTGAAAACATTGAGAAATTTATTTTGTGTACAAAAATCATAATTTATAATGATTTTTATTATTTTTAAAAGGATAACGGTAGTCATAAATAAATAAATTCTCTAATTTAAAATATGATTTATATATTTTTTTAAGGAAAACATACATATGATATGATTATGTCCATGTTGAAATAAAATAAATATGAAATATATTTTATTTACAATACAATGATTCGTGAAATTTTTACAGCCTATTTTGTTAAAACTACAAAATTAATTATATCAAATGATAAATGAAATAAATTTTCAATACAACATAATTATTCATCTAATTTTTCATTATAATATCCTTAATATATATCTAATAACAATAATTTTCTTTCATAGAGTATATCATAAAATCCACCTATGAATTATTTTTTAAAATATATATGAGTATTGAAGAATTCATATTCTAATCAGATTGGGGAAAATATATCAAGGTTAAAAAAATTATTTTATACTAATTTAATAAATTTATGAATCATGCCTTATATTTTTCAAATATTTCAGGTACATGTACCAAAGATGCTCTATAAAATTCACCAGATATCCATCAATTGGTTTTAACTTATAATCAACGTGATGGAAAATTTATGAAATTTTGTTATAACTAAAATTTCATGGTTCAAATATTTATTTATGTAGGTATTTTTAATGTTCTATTAATTTATAAATAAATTTATTTTGAAGGATTGAATCATAACATGATTAGTTTCATTTATTTATATGATAACATAATGAGTGTTAAATTAGTGGATAATAAATAATTTTAAAAACTAAAAATCATTCATTTTGAACATAAATTAAATTATATATTTATTCTGTTTATTATTATATATTTAATAACCAAAAGTTTAATTGTATTAATTCTATTTAAATATATTATATCATATGGAATTTGAGGCTCAGTCATGTGGACATTTCTCTATTACAAAACATTTCAAAGAATGGAAATTTTTAGGGGAAAATTGATTTGAAAATTAGTATAATGTTTTCTTGTTATTTTAGATTAAAACTAAAAGACAACAAAATTGGTTTTATATCTCTTAATAAAGTAATAAATAATATTCCATTGGAACTTATTCTTTTAAATTTTTTTATGAATAGTTTTAATCTACGGTCTAATAAATAGATTTTCTAAACATGTTGATAAATTTAGAAGGTTTACCAGAATTATAGTTACATTTTATAAAATTAAAATATTCATAATATTTATTTCATATTTTATTATAGTGAAAATAAACATGTCTATTTAATTATTTATATTAGATATGATCATGGATGCAAATTTTTTATTTAAAATTTTTAGTATTTGGAGAAAATAATTATTTTCATAATTATACTACTTGATGAACAAATAAAAATATTGGTTTTCTAGAATGTATAAATTGAAATATTACATAAATTTCTATTAATATATTAATTTAATATAGTTTAACTATTTTTTATATTCTTATTTTTTCACACATCATATTATATTTTAAATATTATTATTATCATATAAATTTTAAAGAAAATACCATATGAATTATTTAACAGTCAGAAACCATGTGTTGTTCATTTTTTGAATAAATACAATGTAAAAACTTGAAAAATGTGATTACAGAAGTGGTGATTGTATTTTTCTTGGAAGTTTTAATTTAAAAAGTATGTTTGTGAGTTTGTTTATTTTTTAAAAGATTCAAATTTATTCTGATAATTTATATACTATTTATATATGTATATATGTAACATTTATACATTATTGAACTATTTATATTAACATGATATTCCATTTTATCCAATATTATGTTATGAAATGAGTAATTATTATAGAATGTGTTCGAACATAAAATCAACAATTTAAATTTTTTTTCTAAATTACATTTTAATAAATTTTAGAAAATAAAATTTATAAATCGAATTATAGAAAATTACATTTAAAAAATATTTTATTAATTTTTATTTTATTTTTCAGTTATATTTATTATTGAATTTATTAATTTCCAATATTTATTATTGATAAATCGAAAATGGGGAGTTTTTTTACAATTTGTGCTGAGTTTTTTTATTTCTTATAATGGTGGATTCTTATATATATGGAGTGTGTTTTCTTATATTTTATATTTTTAAAATTTGAAATACCTTTAAATATTATTATTTATTTATATTTATTTATATTTATTTAATTTAAATTTAAAAATTTTTTTTTAATAATTTATTCTTAATATATTTTGGTTTTTTATTAAATAGATTTTTGGATTTTAAATTACATCTAAATATTTTACAGAATCATATAGAATGATTTTATTTTTAATAACATTTTTTTCTGTTTTGTAAATATTTATATCCCTTATGAATCCTTTTTAAATTATATTTCACCTTTAAGTGGTTTTATAAGTACCATTTCTGATATTTTATTTATCATTTAATGCATTTTTTATACATTTCATTACCTTTACATAAGAATTATTTATCCCCATAGTTGGGAATTAAAAGTTGTTAGATAACCTTACATTTGTTAGACTAAAATTATGGCTGATTTTTAAAGTTATGGTTACCTTTATGCATTAATAAATTTACATTTACACATCCTATTTAAAATATGATTTATCTTTATGCAATATATTGAAAACTCTTCATACGATTAAAAAACTTAATGAAATTTATTTAATCCCTTTTGCATAGTATGTGGATTTATTTTACCCATACACCATAAATTAAAATTTCATTTTTCCCATACAAATTATTTAAATCTAACCCATATGTAGGTATAGTAATATAATTCATCGCATATATCACTATCTCTTGATTTTATTTTTATTTTCATTTTCATCAGTCTTGTTTCATGTTTTCAAATTGTTTTATTCCTTTTATAAATAATAATTATTAATATATAATTTTTTTAAAATAATTTAACAATATTTTAGACACATTTATATTAATGTCAAATCATTTCATCATTTCATGCAATAACATTATTTGTGAATCTCAAAAAACCCAATTTTAGTTTTTTGAGTTTTTTTGTTTCTAATGATTATAAAGTCATAATATATAATAATAATATTATTCAATACATTTTTTATAGTTTTTAATAATGGGTTTTTAATTTTTTTGTTCCATCATAACTATACAAACATATTTTTAATGATTCTAAATTTACAATTATAAGTAAGAAACTGGTATATTTATGTTATTTTATTTGTCCATTAAATGAAGTTGTTATAGTTCTCCTATGATGATTTTAAATCCGTTTGAATTGATCTTTTTCATTGTAATTTTTAGTGATAATAATATAATGATTGTATATATATATATATCCAATAATTAAATATCTACTATTTTGAATTCAAATTATCATAACATTTTATTTTATGTATTTAGTATTTTAATTATTTAAGTAATTTTAAGCTATACTAATAGAACAGAAATTGAAATTATGATACCAATCTATTTATTCTACTCATTATGTCATTAAAATGAACTCTAATTTTGAGTGTTGTGTTGTGATACTCTGAAGTGATGTGAAAATCTACCTTGAAAAACATGTATCTCAACTAATAGATGATTAATCAAGGGATATAGAAGAACCTCCTTGAATATATCTTACATAATGAGGTTATCTGACACAATATTGAAGAACTAGTTATAATAAAACATAAATATTCACCATGATAATAATATTTCTATTTTTATGATTATGTAAAGGAACGTGTCGAAATGGAAAAATAAATATAATTTATATTTAATAAATAATTCCATATTTAAAAACTGATATTTTTAATTATATCATTTTTGTTTCCCGAACAAAATTTTTCCACTCCACTATAAAACACAATTATTATATGATATATTTCTTTTCAAATAAAATTTATTTCATTTATATTATGTTTTAAAAACAACTCCACATTTAAATGAACTATAGTAAACTTTTGTAAAATTATTAATTAAAATTATAGTTTTCACCTAGTCGTAGAATTGGATGGTGTGAATAAATCATTTTAAATTATGAAACATTTATGGTTTACTAAGGAATAAAATTTATTAATTTCTCATATATTCATTATAAATTAAAATAAATAATCATTTTAATGTAAAAGAGAAGTTTTACTTGAATATTAGTTGTATACAAACATCATGTTTTTATCTGAATAAATTTAATTCATAAATATAATTGAAATATTTAATTAAAATAAATATATATTATGTATTCCAAACTTTTTTTAAACATTAATCTAAATTTTTTCCCTCCATGGTTTAAAAATAAATACTCTTTTGTTCATTAAATTTATTTTTATAAAAAAATATTTTCATCTCACATTGTGAACTGATTGTAAAATGAATTTCATCCACTTATAATAATTTAATGTTGAAAAAATAATGAAAAATAGTAATTATTAGTTGAAACTTTTTTAAAAAGGATACTATTATTTTTTGACGTTATGAATAGTATCCTTTGAAAAAAAATAACCTACGTAATGATAAAATGGGTAAAACATAGTACAAAATTCTTACATAGGCTTGAATAGTGTTCTATAACAATTCGTAACAGTATTACATTCTTGGAGTTCGGTAAGTAAATATTTTTTTTAATGAAGACAATTTATATCTATTTTTTATTTGATTCAAAATTTCCTCAAATTCTTACAAAACTCTGATGTAGTATTTTTTTCAATTAATATAGAATAATAATTTTTATTAAAAATATGAAAAGTAATACATCATCACAAAATTATTATGTACCTTATATTTCAAATTTAAATATAAAATATTAATAATTTTATACTGGTTTATATTATATATTTTTTTTAATGTTATATAATAAATAAAATTAAGAAAACAAGTGTAAAATGTAATAATGTTGAATTAGGGTAAATTATATTTTATTAAACAATTTAAAAATAATTAACATAATTAAATATGAAAATTATGATTTGAAAGGGATAAGAATATCATTCCATGAAAATTTATGGTCTAGTTTTTATCATATATGTAAAACTATATACCATTAGATTTGAGAAATTCATTCCCAAAATTAAGACTAACATTGTTAAACCATTGGGATATACCAAAAGATAAGGCTTCAAATGATATCATGATCATTATAAATTTTATTGGACGATGATATTATATCATCATAATATTTTTTAATTAATATATATTCCTTTTTAATTATTCTTATTTATAATGAATTAAGTAGAATTTTCATATCGTAGTAATTCCATATGTGGTATTTCCCTCACTTATAAAATGATAACTCATATCTCTTTTTTTTAAACATAGCCAAATAGGTGAAAAAACCCCTATAAAATTATAATATCATCTTTCATAGAAAACATTTATTAGTGAAGTTATTATGAAAATATCATTCCAAGGGTTCATATGAGAGGATATAATACAGGTCTTTAATGAAGTTTTAATTTTATTACCCGAGTTGTTTCTATTTATCTCTTCTTCTTCCTAAAGTATATATGTTGTATTTGTAATTAAATAATTACTTAATTATATAAAATATAATTAAAATTTATAATCATATTGAAAAAACCATTATTTTTCCTATTTACCATTAAATGATAAGTAAAATAAAGGCTAATGTGTATATGTGGAATACCACCTCAACATAGAGATACAATTAATTTTTCATCACCACTTTCAATAAATTGGTATTTGGATGTGTATGATGCTTATAAATTTTCTTTTATGATATTTTTTTAATTACAATATCAGATATATGTTATTACCTACCAATTATTTGGAAAATGAATATGCACCCCATGTGTATGTGTGGACTACAACCTCCACGATGTGATGTGATTCATTATTCATTTCATCTTCACATGGATGGTAATATAGATACATTTAGTTAATAAATATGATATATATGATTAAAAATGATTTTATAAAGTTAACTTATCATTTATAATTCTTACATTCCATCCATCAAAAAATGGATTCAATTGTCATGTGTAAGTACAACTTATTGTCTCCATCGACGATGTAATTCATTTATTTCATCCCAACCTTTTATGGATGATCATAAATTTTAAAAAAAATGAGAAATATATATCAAAAAAATATTATGTATATTTTTAAACCATTATCAGTGTAAAATTATGCGAACTACCTGTCAATAATTCTTAAAAATAATTAATGATTTGACACCTGAAATATTGTTTTTAATAAGGAATTATTAACAAATTGGTGTCTAAGTGTTATAAGTACATTATATATAATATTTTCAGTATGGATATTAATTTGTTATAGAAGTATACTAAATTTATATTTATTATATTGGAGGTTATTTCTCCTTAAAATTATATTGAACATGAGGTTATGTATTTGTATTAAAATCTCATTGTTTATCAGGGTTTTTTATGATTATGTTTCCATTGATTTAATTTCACGATCTATATCTCAATAATTTTATAAATTATATTCCCTTATGGTTATATCTATAAAATAAATGTTTTATTTAATTTTACATATTTTATGTATTCATGAGTCCAAAATAACATTATTATAAAAAAGAAACCATATTTCTCTCTTCAGGAAAATATCCATTTTCATAAATGTATATTTTTTCTAAAAATAATTTCAAGAAATTATTTACTCTTAAAAATAATTTTTAAAACATAATTTTACACAATTTTCAATTTTTCAAATTGTTTTGAAATAAAATTTCTTATCATTTTCTGAATAATATACCTTTAACATTTTAACAAAAAATAAAAATTGAATCTTAGTTTAATATAAATGACATGAAAATAATTATATGCTATTTGGGTTTCTAATTCATTGAATATGACATAAAATTTGTAATATATATTTTTTAAATAATATTTTTCAAATAATATTTTTTTAATTTCTATATTTTAAATATTTGATTTCAATATGAAATGGTTATTTTACTCAAAAAATACCTAAATCAATTTTTTGTATATAATTAATATACTTATATATTGAATAAAAATATAAAATATAATTTTGAATATAATTATACTATATTTTATATTAATATATGAATTTAATTTATCTTCTAAAAAATAAAACATTTAAAATGTTATACTTATTAAATTATGGATGTAACAACTTTTAAATCACTTTAAATAAAATAATATAAGTGTGATAATATCTTCTATATGGATCCAAATCATCACTAGCGTGAACATATGATTACTATGGTCTAAATATATGTAACAAATAATATTTTGGCATGTTTTTTGGTATATTAATTTTTTTTATCAATTTAACAAAATTATTTTATTGATGTTTCATAAATAAAATATTTTCTTCATCAATAATTAATAAATATTTAATGTAGATATTAATTTCATAATAATTTTATATAAATTACCTCGATAAATAAAAAAATATCTTTTAGTAGTGTATTTAATGTCTAATAGAGATTTTTTTTATTCTTATTTAAAATGATATATTATATAAAACATGAATGTGACATTTTAATATTTTCATTAAAAATATATTATAAATACCATAATATCTTCCACATGGTGCAAAAACCTCAAAATTAAATGTATATTTGGGGAAAATGATTGTGAAGTTAATAATTACCACTTAGAATCATTGATACCACCCATTTGACCAAATGTAGACACATAATAGTTATTAATGAAAAAAATGACACTACTGTGTTTCTTTGATTTAAATATTATTTAAGTAATTTTCATTCACATGTAGAAATTAAATAAAATATTTTCGATCCTTATGTGTTAAGAGTCGAATTAAATTCATCATGTAAATTCTTTTCATTTTTTTGTCATTTTATATTCATTATAATATTATATTTAACATAGATTTCCCAATTTACCCTTTTCTGTGGTAACAAATTTCTCCGTTGTTATTATTCATATTGGTCAAAAATAAAGGGGACCTATATAAAAAATTTATATGTCATGAATAAAAATTTTACATCAATTTTATAAAATACATAATAGGAATGTTTCAGAAATAATTTTGTAACACAACTGATAAAATGTCACGATGAATATTGTTTTGGAAAAATACCCGAATTTAAATTGAAGTTTTTTTTATAAAATTTTTGGGTATAACATAATAATAAAAAAATTAATTTAAAAAAATTAAGTAATTAAAATTTTAATCCAAACCATAAAGAAAATTTTACATTGTAATGACTTTAAATGAAAACAAAATTTTCAATAAAATCATTATTTTCACTATTAATCAAAAAATGAAACACATCAGAAAAATGAAAAAAAATCAACCAATGTAAATTTTAATATTATTATTTGAAAGATTATGTTTATATTAAAAAATTCAGTATAATTTTTTTAAAAATAGATTTCAAGTGGGTGCGCCATTAAATAGTGGTAAAATTTTATTTTATAAAAAATACTTATTTTATCCAAAAAATGGATTTTTTCTTATATCATGTCTAGATGACATATAAGTTGAATTTTATATATTATATTGAATATATTATATACATTCTTTTAATAAATTCCATCAATACTGATTTTATTAATTTTTAGATTCACTTATTTTTTTTAATTTGTTTCTCAGAATAATGTTTATACTCTTCATACCTACCATTATAATGACTAGGTTATAATATTTTGTTACTAACTTATACCATGTATTACATGAAATGAATTTTATAAAAATAATGTAAAATTATGTGTAACATAATCTAGGCATAGATTTTCCAACACCGTAAGCTAATCTGGTGTCAAAATAATGTAAAATTATGTGTAACATTGTATAGCGTACAAAATAATATATTTTAATGAAAATGAAATATATTTCCTAAAAATAAAGGGCTATTGCAATTATCCAAGTGATTTTATAATCATAAGTTTAAATTCAATGTAATTCTATGCATTAAATGGAATTTTTTCTAAATGTAGTTTTATAGAATTTTATAGATAAAATCATTTAAAAAAAATTATTCATTTATAAACTCTATTGAAGAAAATAAAATTACTTCATAAAATTGGATTGTGAAATTTATATTATGCTGAATTTTTGGTATATTTTTTAAAATATATATTTCCCCATGAATTAGTGAAAAATAATGATTTTTATATAAATCTCATTTTCATTATATTATCAATCAATTTATACTTTGAATAGTAACCTCACCTATGAAATTATAATTAAATTTTTTGTTTCTTATAAATGATAATATGATATTGTTATATCATAGCATAAGTAAATAAATATTTTTAAAATGATAAATTAAGTGTTGTTTTTCTTAAAAAAACATAAATGTTTATTTAAAATTATATAATTAATATAATTATTTAAAATAAATATTAATTTAAAAAATAAAATCACATTTTAATATATTATTTTTTTATGATTATGAGATATTTTTATGTTACCATAATTAAATTTTCAATGTGTTATAAAATAAGATCTAATTTTAAAATCGATTTTTCTAGTAAATTATGATTATAATTAAAAATTAAATTTTCTATATTTTGAAAATTATTTTTGAAAAATGGAGTTCATTTTAGAATATATTATATCCAAAAATAGTTATGGTGATTTTTTTAGATTTTCTTTATATAGATAAATGTTTTGTGAATAATGACCAACAATAATTTGCAATATAAGTTAAATAAATAAATTATTGTTTCATATACGATGTATGAGTGATTTATGAAAAAAAATATAGAACTCACATGCATTGAGTATATTATATAGACATATAAATCATTACAATTTCTTTTCTTGGTCCAAAATATTAAAACAGAGATAAGAATATTCCAAAAACACCCATATCCTCTACTATAAATACATGCCATCACCACCAATTCTCCCAACTCAACCAGTGTTTTTCAGTTTAACCAATTTCTAATCAATCCACATATAATGTCTCTACCCCACATTCAATAGGTATTGGTCTCAATAAATAAAAAACTTTATTTTTCTTATATATTTTCTCCAGGAAAATAATTCAAGAGGTAAAACCCTTAATCTTTCAATTTCATTTTCTATTTTTTTATTTTTTTTATTTTATATCCCCCACCATATAAACAATAACATGCATGATAACACTAGTATATTGTATATATTTTAATTTTATTATTTAAAAGTAAAATCAATGATCAAACCTCTTATCCACTTCTTTTGTTTGTTAAAAAGAAGAAATTGCCTATGTGGCATCGATTTTCTGCATTCATGGATTACATGTTTTTGTTTGTCAATTCCACATTCAATGAAAGTTATAAAAAATGTATTTTCTTAAATTTATTTATATATATGTATTACATACAATTTGTCATTCTGTAACCTGTATATATACATAATATTAATTATTAAGACTAATCCAGTTTGTGATGAATGAAAGAAACACCAAAATAATCTAAATGATTATCGCTAATTATTTTTCTAATTATTATCCTTATACTATATTGATGAATGAAATATATAAACATATAATATTATATATTTTCCTCAATAATGTTCAATTTAAAATCTAAAAAACTATTCTCATTTTACATGATATTTTATATATGTATACAAGTAAAATGATCATGAAAACTAAGAATGAACACTCCAAAATGATAAAATTGTATCTTATAACTATTATAAATTTCAAAAAAATTACATAAACATATTATAGAAAAACATACGTCTATAAAATGTTACTAATTAATTAATTAATTTTTTTTAATATGGATATCTAAGGAATTATGATCAACTCAAGAACACATTCAATTATAAGTTACGGGTTTTCTCATCTCACTTTTATTTATGTAAGATATTCCTTATTCACGACTATTAATTTTTTCTTGGGTTATGTATTTTCCACATTTATTTATACTTTCATCAATATATTTATATTTTTGTAATTTAATATATTCGTTTATTATCAATAATTTTTTGGGACATGTGGTTCAGTTGTTTTTAATGTGGAACATGTCTTCTTATCTCACTTTTATTTCTATGAAACTCCCCATATTGACTAGTTATTTATTTTTTCATGTATGTATACATAAATTTATTATATAATATCAATATTATATTTTTATTCATGAAATTAGATTTTTTATTTTGTGATTATTAGTTTTTGTTTATACAATTTGATTGATTACTATGTGGTAATGGATTCTCACCAAAACTCCATTTTTTCTATTGAGTTACACTTTCTCTCTATTTACTACATTATAATACTTAATTATTTTTTGTAAAATTTTATAATTATGTTTTTATATTCCAAATATTTTTACCTAGATTAATTATTCTTTCATTTATGAATAATAGTTGTTTTATTATGTTTCCCTTTCAATTATTCCAGGTAAGAACACATGGTTTAAGGAAAATTCTCAATTTCTAACCAATTTTTATGTAAAAGCCATTAATCTATTTTAAGCAAAAAAATTATAAAATTTCCCATTTATCAACAAAAAATATTTTCATTCATTTTTGGTTTAATGTGAACAACTGATCCCTTGTCTTCTCATAAACTTCATTGAAGTGTCCCTTTTCTAATGTTTCTTAAAAAGTCTTTTTAAACATTTTTCACTTATGGTGGACATCCTTTTAGCATAAAATATAATATAGTTCTTTGTAAATTTTTATTTTATGGATATACATCTTTATATTACTATTTTATGAATAAAAATTTTTGAAACGGAACTCTTCATTCTAAAGGAAAAAAATTATTTCTCTCTAGAATTTCACAATGATTTTATTACAGTAATTTCCTCTACTTCTAAAACCTATATTGAATAATTTTTTTGATCCCTTATTTTATAATATTCCATATATTATTAAATATTTTATTTTTATTTTGACTGAGGATGTTTTATCATGATAACATTCACTATATTACTCATGATAAGTATATGATTATTTTGGAAATATTACTAAATCTATATATTTTATTTAATATAGGTATTTTATGATTAGTAAAATCATTAAATATATAAAGAATTATATATATTGGTATGACATGGGTTGGGGACTGGTAAATTTATTCCATGTGGGTGGGTCATGGTTATAGATATCCCCTTGATGCATTAGTAGTCTCATGTGACAAAAACAATTAGTGAATAACCCTTCATGTTTTTTTCCATGAAAAATTAGACAATTATCTACCCTCAAACATAAAACTACTTATGGGTATTATGGTTCATGTTACAAATACATTAAATCCAATAATTTATCATTTCCATAAATTACTAATTTTTTGTTATATTCAAGGGTATTTCACTATGAAAAAATATATATAGGTATTTTGATTTTCAATGTATTGACGGAATGAGTTTCCATATTATTTACCATTCTAAAATAATTATTATTTATTTAACATACTTTATTGGTTATTGTTTTATATATAATTTACTAATACATTGATCTCACCATTTTATTTTTTTCCCCTTCCCGATGTTTTGATAATGTAATTAATGAATGATTGTCAAGGAAGAAGTTTATTTCCCATTGTTATGTTCTATATTTATTTTCCAATGTAATAAAGGTTCCATGTATGTATTTAGTATTCTTGGTGATGTGATCTCTTATAACAATTACATATTTATAAAATTATGATCAACTTGAGATTATTCTTTTGGCATTGTTAAAATATTTTTAGGATATAAAATTAAAAATTTATGGAAGAAATTGAAAACATTGAGAAATTTATTTTGTGTACAAAAATCATAATTTATAATGATTTTTATTATTTTTAAAAGGATAACGGTAGTCATAAATAGATAATTTCTCTAATTTAAAATATGATTTATATATTTTTTTAAGGAAAACATACATATGATATGATGATGTCCATGTTGAAATAAAATAAATATGAAATAGATTTTATTTACAATACAATGATTCGTGAAATGTTTACAGCCTATTTTGTTAAAACTACAAAATTAATTATATCAAATGATAAATGAAATAAATTTTCAACACAATATAATTATTCATCTAATTTTTCATTATAATATCCTTAATATATATCTAATAACAATAATTTTATTTCATAGAGTATATCATAAAATCCACCTATGAATTATTTTTTAAAATATATATGAGTATTGAAGAATTCATATTCCAATCAGATTGGGGAAAATATATCAAGGGTAAAAAAATTATTTTATACTTATTTAATAAATTTATGAATCATGCCTTATATTTTTCAAATATTTCGGGTAAATGTACCAAAGCTGATCTATACAATTCACCAGATATCCATCAATTTTTTTTAACTTATAATCAACGTGATGGAAAATTTATGAAATTTTGTTATAACTAAAATTTCATGGTTCAAATATTTATTTATGTAGGTATTTTTAATGTTCTATTAATTTCTAAATAAATTTATTTTTAAGGATTGAATCATAACATGATTAGTTTCATTTATTTATATGATAACATAATGAGTGTTAAATTAGTGGATAATAAATAATTTTAAAAAATAAAAATCATTCATTTTGAACATAAATTAAATTATATATTTATTCTGTTTATTATTATATATTTAAGAACCAAAAGTTTAATTGTATTAATTCTATTTAAATATATTATATAATATGGAATTTGAGTCTCAGACATGTGGACATTTCTCTATTACAAAACATTTAAAAGAAAGGAAATTTTTAGGGGAAAATTGATTTGAAAATTAGTATAAAGTTTTCTTGTTATTTTAGATTAAAACTAAAAGACAACAAAATTTGTTTTATATCTCTTAATAAATTAATAAATAATATTCCATTGGAACTTATTCTTTTAAATTTTTTTATGAATGGTTTTAATCTACGGTCTAATAAATAGATTTTCTAAACATGTTGATAAATTTAGAAGGTTTACCAGAATTATAGTTACATTTTATAAAATGAAAATATTCATAATATTTATTTCATATTTTATTCTAGTGAAAATAAAAATGTCTATTTAATTATTTATATTAGATATGATCATGGATGCAAATTTTTTATTTAAAATTTTCACTATTTGGAGAAAATAATTATTTTCATAATTATACTACTTGATGAACAAATAAAAATATTGGTTTTCTAGAATTTATAAATTGAAATATTACATAAATTTCTATTAATATATTAATTTAATATAGTTTAACTATTTTTTATATTCTTATTTTTTACACATCGTATTATATTTTAAATATTATTATTATCATATAAATTTTAAAGAAAATACCATATGAATTATTTAACAGTCAGAAACCATGTGTTGTTCATTTTTTGAATAAATACCATGCCAAAACTTGAAAAATGTGATTACAGAAGTGATAATTGTATTTTTCTTGGAATTTTTATTTTAAAAAGTATGTTTGTGAGTTTGTTTATTTTTTAAAAGATTCAAATTTATTCTGATAATTTATATATTATTTATATATGTATATATGTAACATTTATACATTATTGAACTATTTATATTAACATGATATTCCATTTTATCCAATATTATGTTATGAAATGAGTAATTATTATAGAATATGTTCGAACATAAAATCAACAATTTAAATTTTTTTCTAAATAACATTTTAATAAATTTTAGAAAATAAAATTTAAAAATCGAAATATAGAAAATTACTTTTAAAAAATATTTTATTAATTTTTATTTTATTTTTGAGTTATATTTATTCTTGAATTTATTAAATTCCAATATTTGTTATGGATAAATCGAAAATGGGGAGTTTTTTTTACAATTTGTGCAATGTTTTTTCATTTCTTATAATTGTGGATTCTTAGATATATGGAGTCTGTTTTTTTATATTTGATATTTTTAAAATTTTAAATACCTTTAAATATTATTATTTAATTATATTTATTTATATTTATTTAATTTAAATATAACATTTTTTATTTAATAATTTATTCTTAATATATTTTGGTTTTTTATAAAATAGATTTTTGGATTTTAAATTACATCTAAATATTCTACAGAATCATATAGAATGATTTTATTTTTAATAACATTTTTTCTGTTTTGTAAACATTAATATCCCTTATGAATCCTTTTTAAATTACATTTCACCTTTAAATGGTTTTATAAGTACCATTTCTGATATTTTATTTATCATTTAGTGCATTTTTTAAACATTTCATTACCTTTACATAAGAATTATTTATCCCCATAGTTGGGAATTAAAAGTTGTTAGATAACCTTACATTTGTTAGACTAAAATTATGACTGATTTTTAAAGTTATGGTTACCTTTATGCATTAATAAATGTACATTTACACATCCTATTTAAAATATGATTTATCTTTATGCAATATATTGAAAACTCTTCATATGATTAAAAAACTTAATGAAATTTATTTAATCCCTTTTGCATAGTATGTGGATTTATTTTACCCTTACACCATAAATTAAAATTTCATTTTTCCCATACACATTATTTAAATCTAACCCATATATAGGTATAGTAATATAATTCATCGCATATATCACTATCTCTTGATTTTATTTTTATTTTCATTTTCATCAGTCTTGTTTCATGTTTTCAAATTGTTTTATTCCTTTTATAAATAATAATTATTAATATATATATTTTTTAAAATAATTTAACAATATTTTAGACACATTTATATTAATGTCAAATCATTTCATCATTTCATGCAATAACATTATTTGTGAATCTCAAAAAACCCAATTTTAGTTTTTTGAGTTTTTTTGGTTCTAATGATTATAAATTCATAATATATAAAAAGAATATTATTCAATACATTTTTTTATAGTTTTTAATAATGGGTTTTTAATTTTTTAGTTCCATCATAACTATACAAACATATTTTGAATGATTATAAATTTACAATTATAAGTAAGAAACTGGTAAATTTATGTTATTTTATTTTTCCATTAAATGAAGTTGTTATAGTTCTCCTATGATGATTTTAAATCAGTTTGAATTGTTCTTTTCCATTGTAATTTTTAGTGATAATTATATAATTATAGCATATATATATATATCCAATAATTAAATATCTATTATTTTGAATTCAAATTATCATAACATTTTATTGGATGTATTTAGTATTTTAATTATTTAAGTAATTTTAAGCTATACTAATAGAACAGACATTGAAATTATGATACCAATCTTTTTATTCTACTCATTATGTCATTAAAATGAACTCTAATTTTGAGTGTTGTGGCGTGATACTCTGAAGTCATGCGAAAATCTACCTTGAAAAACATGTATCTCAACTACTAGATGATCAATCAAGTGCTATAGAAAAACCGCCTTGAATATATCTTACATAATGAGGTTATCTGACACAATACTGAAGAACTAGTTATAATAAAACATAAATATTCACCTTGATAATAATATTTCTATTTTTATGATTATGTAAAGGAACGTGTCGAAATGGAAAAATAAATATAATTTATATTTAATAAATAATTCCATATTTAAAAACTGATATTTTTAATTATATCATTTTTGTTTCCCGAACAAAATTTTTCCAGTCCACTATAAAACACAATTATTATATGATATATTTCTTTTCAAATAAAATTTATTTCATTTATATTATGTTTTAAAAATAACTCCACATTTAAATGAACTATAGTAAACTTTTGTAATATTATTATTTAAAATTATAGTTTTCACCTAGTCGTAGAATTGGATGGTGTGAATAAAACATTTTAAATTACGAAAAATTTATGGTTTACTAAGGAATAAAATTTATTAATTTCTCATATATTCATTATAAATTAAAATAAATAGTCATTTTAATGTAAAAGAGAAGTTTTGCATGAATATTAGTTGTATACAAACATCATGTTTTTATCTGAATAAATTTAATTCATAAAGATAATTGAAATATTTAATTAAAATAAATATATATTATGTATTCAAACCTTTTTTTAAACATTAATCTAAATTGTTTCCCTCCATGGTTTAAAAATAAATACTATTTTGTTCATTAAATTTAATTTTCTAAAAAAATATTTTCATCTCACATTTTGAACTGATTGTAAAATGAATTTCATCCACTTATATTAATTTAATGTTGAAAAAATAATGAAAAATAGTAATTATTAGTTTAAACTTTGTTAAAAAGGATACTATTATTTTTTGACGTTATGAATAGTATCCTTTGAAAAAAAATCACCTATGTAGTGATAAAACGGGTAAAACATAGTACAAAATTCATACATAGGCTTGAATAGTGTTCTATAACATTTCGTAACAGTATTATATTGTTGGAGTTCGGTAAGTAAATATTTTTTTTAATGAATACAATTTATATATATTTTTTATTTGATTCAAAATATCCTCAAATTCTTACAAAACACTGATGTGGTATTTTTTTCAATTAATATAAAATAATAATTTTTATTAAAAATATGAAAAGTAATACATCATTACAAAATTATTATGTACCTTATATTTCAAATTTAAATTTAAAATATTAATAATTTTATACTAGTTTATATTATATATTTTTTTTAAATGTTATATCATATATAAAATTAAGAAAACTAGTGTAAAATGTAATAAAGTTGAATTAGGGTAAATTATATTTTATTAAACAATTTAAAAATAATTAACATAATTAAATATGAAAATTATGATTTGAAATGGATAAGAATATCATTCCATGAAAATTTATGGTCTAGTTTTTACCATATATGTAAAACTATATACCATTAGTTTTGAGAAATTCATTCCCAAAATTAAGACTAACATTGTTAAACCATTGGGATAAACCAAAATATAAGGCTTCAAATGATATCATGATCATTATAAATTTTATTGGCTGATGATATTTTATCATCATAATCTTTTTTAGTTAATATATATTCCTTTTTAATTATTCTTATTTATAATGAATTAAGTATAATTTCCATATCGTAGTAATTCCATATGTGGTATTTCCCTCACTTATAAAATGATAACCCAGATCTCTTTTTTTTTAAACATAGCCAAATAGGTGAAAAACCCCTATAAAATTATAATATCATCTTTCATAGAAAACATTTATTAGTGATGTTATTATAAAAATATCATTCCAAGGGTTCATATGAGAGGATATAATGAGGTCTTTTATGAAGTTTTAATTTTATTACCCGAGCTGCTTCTATTTATCTCTTATTCTTCCTAAAGTATATATGTTGTATTTGTAATTAAATAATTACTTAATTATATAAAATATAATTAAAATTTATAATGATATTGAAAAAACCATTATTTTTCTTATTTACCATTAAATGATAAGTAAAATAAAGGCTAATGTGTATATGGGGAATACCACCTCAACATAGAGATACAATTAATTTTTCATCACTACTTTCAATAAATTGGTATTTGGATGTGTATGATGCTTATAAATTATCTTTTTTGATATTTTTTTTAATTACAATATCATATATATGTTATTACCTACCAATTATTTGGAAAATGAAAACGCACCCCATGTGTATGTGTGGACTACAACCTCCCCGATGTGATGTGATTCATTATTCATTTCATCTTCACATGGATGGTAATATAGATACATTTAGTTAATAAATATGATATATATGATTAAAAATGATTTTATAAAGTTAACTTATCATTTATATTTCTTACATTCCATCCATCAAAAAATGGATTCAATTTTCATGTGTATGTACAACTTATTGTCTCCATCGACGATGTAATTCATTTATTTCATCCCAACCTTTTATGGATGATCATAAAATTTAAAAAAAATAAGAAATATATATCAAAAAAACATTATGTATATTTTTAAACCATTATCAGTGTAAAATTATGCAAATTACCTGTCAATAATTCTTAAAAATAATTAATGATTTGACACCTGAAATATTGTTTTTAATAAGGAATTATTGACAAATTGGTGTCTAAATGTTATAAGTACATTATATATAATATTTTCAGTATGGATATTAATTTGTTATAGAAGTATACTAAATTTATATTTATTATATAGGAGGTTATTTATCCTTAAAATTATATTGAACATGAGGTTATATATTTGTATTAAAATCTCATTGTTTATCAGGATTGTTTATGATTATGTTTCCATTGATTTAATTTCACGATCTATATCTCAATAATTTTATAAATTTTATTCCCTTATGGTTATATCTATAAAATAAATGTTTTATTTAATTTTACAAATTTTACATATTCATGAGTCCAAAATAACATTATTATAAAAAAGAAACCATATTTCTCTCTTCATGTAAATATCCATTTTCATAAATGTATATTTTTTCTAAAAATAATTTCAAGAAATTATTTACTCTTAAAAATAAATTTTAAAACATAATTTTACACAATTTTCAATTTTTCAAAATTGTTTTGAAATTAAATTTCTTATCATTTTCTGAATAATATACCTTTAACATTTTAACAAAAAATGAAAATTGAATCTTAGTTTAATATAAATGACATGAAAATAATTATATGCTATTTTGGTTTCTAATTCATTGAATATGACATCAAATTTGTAATATATATTTTTAAAATAATATTTTTTCAAATAATATTTTTTTAATTTCTATATTTTAAATATTTGATTTCAATATGAAATGGTTATTTTACTCAAAAAATATACCATGTGATATTTTTTTTCAATGTAAATATATGTTGAAATCATTTTATTAGATTTTTTATGATTATGAAAATGAAATAAAAATGAATCCAATTTTATTTTCCATAGGTTATGTCCTGACGAATGTTTTTATGATCGTGAATAATACATATGATATGATTATGGATTATGTGATGTGTTGGAATTTTTATATCCCTCCACTATATTGGTTATAGAATAATGTTCTTTGGGAATAAGGGTACCCAATAGGTTATCCCATCCCCTTTCCCCACTCCTTCAAGTAGACATAGTATAATATTTATGAATATATAATATGTGACAACTTAAGGATATATTAATTTTATATTGATGGTCTATAGTTGTTAATGGTTATGATATGCATATATAATCATGATATATAGTTATATATGGGTTATAAAAACATTTAGGATATAATTTCACTAGTTTTTGTTTTGTGGATGCATGATGTGTTTATATATTTGAGGATAATGGAATTAGGTTGATGTCATTCATGATTTCATTTTGTACCATCACGTGGATATACAGTTGTCTGGTTGTGTAGCTATAGTTATGGATGTGTAGAGGTGAGTTTAGGTGATAAAAATGTTATATATTCATATAACTGATTGTAGAACAATTAGGTAGGTTGTTGAGGAATTATGGAGAAAATATTAAAATTGATTTTGATACAGTTTACTCCATATATATTTCTATTATTATCATTATATTTTCATACATCAATGGAATATTGGGATAGAGAATTTTGGTGATGTTTGGTAATTATATGACTATGTTTATGTAATGAGTTAGTTTCAAAATTTATTCATTGAATAATAGTATATTTCTATAACATTAACATGAATGATTTTTGGGATTCTGATACTAAGTATACTTGAATAATAACTAATATATGTGTGTATTTTTTTGTAAAAAGGATGATACTTTTCAATATGATAACCATTATAAGTCCATGAATGTTATTGTTGTTTTTTTGTTACATGAGTCTCTAAAATCGGTATTGTTTATTGGTATATTCATTTGGAAATTTTATTTTTTATGACAATATGTTCATTATGTGATACAGGTATTTTTATAATATATATAGTTTATTTTTATTCATTTCTTTATTATATTGATTAATGAGGCAATGAATCTAGTGTCTGTGTTCTATAGCCTTGAGTCCTCTACTCTAACAATGTCCTATTGGTGTTAATATTAAAGGGATATATTTATCTTCTCCATCACCATAGATGTGGTTCAATTTGGGATAATTCATGAATTAATAAGTACATTGGGGTGTTGGATTATGGGTTTTTTTTATATTACAAAATGATAAATGTTTAAGTTGAAATAATAATATTACAACACCCAACACTCAATGTTATTCATCAAATCCTCAAGGGGTCGTTTTGAAAACAGATCAGTATTTCCATGATAATAAACATAAGAAATAGAAATTCAATTTTCCATAATGTTTATATGATATTAAGAAACCCCATTAAGATTTCACATAATTTTTTAATATTAATATACTAAATTATTCTATTTTAATTTTTATATGAAACCAAATATATATTATATAAATGTTTCTAATATAAAAAATAGATTTGTATTGAAAAAGTATTAATGGATTTAGCAAAAAAAATTTGTAGTTAATCAATGAATAAGTGGGTTTCTAGTTGAAGTAATTTGAATACATTGATAATATTAAAGATATAGTGCATCTGAATAAAGAATTTGTTTTTTTTAATTATTATGTGATAAGTGTTTTTATTTTTGAATAAGTGGATTATATGGATAACATGTCATGATTTAATTCATATATATGTTTATAATTTATCCAGTTATAAAAAATCATTAAGGGAAGACACTAATAGATTACATTATCCGATAAAAAATAGTTTATCTGATTAATTATATAAAAATTGATAGTATGATTCACCAACACTTAACTATGGGTCATTTTTTATGAATAAAATATTATTTTATAATGTTTCTATAAATAGAGATAACATGTTATACAATATTGTTTTAATTTATTCATTTATTTAGTATTCCCAAAAATGAAAAAAAATAATTTAAAAAAAAAGTTTATGTCTTATGAATATTCTTTATCAGGAATATATTTTCTAAATGGATAGTGGTATTATGTTTGATACAAAGTTAATGTCTAATTATATCTTAAATTATTTTATGATAAATTTTTAAGGGTGATTATTGATATAATGATTTAATTGTTTCATAGTTTTTAGAATATGTTAAAAAAATTAATGGAAAATTTTCAAGATAATGATGATGAACAAAAAATGTGTTGTAAGTAATTATTGTAATTTAAATAATTACCAACATAAAATAATATGTTTCAAATTAATTTTTTTACAATGATTTTCTATGATTTTTAAATGAGTATTATGTACCAAAAAATCACAATTATTCAAAAAAAATTCATCATAGATATGACCCCCCCCCCCAAATGGGATTAGTGGGTGGATTTATTAGATGATAACATTGAGATTTGATAGAAATTATATAGTAATTAAATTATCATAACAAAAAAAATGTAAAAACATACTTCCACTGTAGGGATTTATTATATCGATAATAATTAAACTAATACTTGTGTACAATGTTATTAATATTTCAAAAAATGTTTAACAAACTATAATTCATCATGTTATATAAATTTATATCACAATTGTAGTAAAATTTAATGTAGTGTGCAAATATATCATAAATATAAGTGATTATTGACCAATCATTGTATGGATTTGATTTATACACAATCAATCGTAATCAAGGAGTACTATTTACTGGTATCATATGTGGAGATTATTTTCTCATTGGTTTCATATAGAAATAATGAATTCACCTGTGATACACAAAATTATTTGTATATATTGGAAAACATGCTATGAATATGACATGAATTATATAAACAATTTCTTAGATATAATAAGGATCTTGTATCATATTAAAAACTCAATAATTAAGGATTTATAGATTCTTATATGATATAATTAATTCTATGATGAATTTATTATTCAACTACAGTGTTTTTTAAATAAGGAATTTTCTGTATTTTGTAAATCGTGTCATTTTTAGTGGTTTAACTAACATGATATTTTTCGTCTTGTATGATGATTATAAATTTGATCCACCAATTAAGATAAATAGAGTAATTTTGTGTGAATAACGTGATATTTTACATATAATGGGTCCTTTTGTGAGGCATGTATTTTATGTGTTCATATGACTAATTGAATTTAATTTTAAGTTTCCATTCATTGATCCCACATATTCTCAATGAATGAAGAAAATAAGAACCAAAATACAAGATTGATATACTTCATGTATCGTGTCTACTCAATCACTTAGATAAATATATAGCTTATGGAAATAGGTGTGGATCTAGTTAAAATAGATCATTCTATAATCTTTTATAGCACGAGTAGAATTCATATTTTTTCTATATGTAAATATTTTCATATAATTATGAATGAGTGAAATGATATATTTTTCTCTGATAAAACGGCCTTAGTGGTCATAATTAATAGTTATATGGATTCCGATTATGTTTTTTTACCAAATTATTTTATAAATATTTTAGGTGTAGTTGACTAATTATATATAAGATAAATTATATATATATATATTATAACATGTGTTGGAATTTAATGAATGATATTCCAAAAGAAGTATCACAATTTAACCAAAAATATTCATGTTTGTGGTTATATATGTTTATATATATAATTCAACATAATATGATTGTTCAATAATGTCACGATATCCAAGGGAAATTGAAAAATTATTATAAACATACACTATTTATAATAAATAGACTGTTAGTTTAAAACATTTCAAGGATTTATTTGGATAATGAACCACTAATAATGTGGGATACAGACTATTTGATTCCTCATGAAATTTGGAATGGAGAACTAAATCTTCCTTACCCAAAAGATATCACATTGATGCTCAATATAATAGAATATAGTATGAAAAACTCCCCCTTATCAACAGAATAAGTCAAAATTAATATTGACTCTCATTAAAAAACATTCACAAACAGTCATGTAAAAAACATAAAAGGAAAGGATACAACAAGTCCTCGTTGTTTAGTTGATATATCCTACATCTATGGTGATAGAGATGTGGTATTTATTTTTTAACTTATATTTTATTTTTTTCATATCAAAAAAGGGATTCAAATGTTTTTATTTATTTATTATATATTATATGATATAAATTTTATTAATTTTATTAATATTTTTTATTTAATTTATTATTTAGTCATAATTTTTTTTATAAAATATATTTCATTTTAAAAAACAATCAACGTATTTTACTTACTCATAAGGATGTTTTTCTTATTTTTCTTCTATATATTAATGAATTTTTAAACCTTTTTTAACCATAGGTATCATTTCTAAATTATATTTTAGCCCTATTTGGTGTTATTGATACACTAATGTAGAATCCAATTACCCATAATTCTGTTTCATAAACCCAATATTACATTTATATACGTCTTGTTTCTTTTATTATGTGAGATTTATAAAATGTAAGATATTCTTATATACTATATTTCATACCCATATGAATGAAGTTGATATCACAAAAAATCCACAGCGCACATGCCATGACTACCCCATGCCCGCCTCCCAAAGGCCAGGGAATCGAGACTAGTTCCCAAGGTACTATTCCAGAAGTGGGATGAATTCGCCAGAGTACCTGTACATATGCACACACCTCCTACCAATATGTACTAGAATGTAAATAGATGGAAATAATACATTAAATACAATGAGTAAAACACAACTATAGTTCAATAGAAATTAATATAAAGGGTGGAAACATAGGGCAGTACACTAGCCCACCAAAAGAAAAATAGTTCAAAAGAAAAACTCCAAGTCCCTGAAGCTTGTCCACTAGGAAGCCTACCTGTAGGGTAGGTGAAAGGTAGCTACCTGAAGCTGTAGAAGTACATCTCATCTATCTAATCTCACTAAACACTACCCAATCATGTTCCTCCCTGGACTATGTTGAAGCGTGTGACATCTTCACAAGACAAAACATGTGCCAGAAAAACCTGTGAAGGTGTGAGTAAAATAATAATTACTAGGGGACCTCGAAAAAATAATGTTAAAGCACAATGGAAAACCACAATAGAATGCCCAGTCAGCTCTACTTGGGTATATGGCCAAACATATACCATGAGCATCCAGATATACTATTCTCAACCACAAAGAGGCATAAGGTCCATCCTAATATCCACTACTAGGTTTATCATAGAAGGATCATGGGGTAACACATAAACCAGGAGTAAATGCTCCAAGAGCTCACCATACATAAAGGAATCCATCTGATGGATACATTCCATCGAATATAATCCTAACATTCATAATTGTTCATCCAAGATAATGTTCTCCAATGGGAAAAATCTACTAAGTCCAACTCTAGTGCCCGACATTTGAGGTTTAGTTCTCAAAGCCATGCACCCGATGCAAGACTAAGGAATCTTATGTGAAGAGGCCCTCCCTCATTACTATACACATAAGAGGGATCCATGCTCCTAACCATCTTGCGAAACCTTTTTTGTTCATATAAGGATTTTTTTCACCTCATTACAACAAGGGAGAACTAGCTCCTATCTTGGCAGTACATTCATCAAGTGGATGGGGCCACTCCTCGCTACTATGTCTGAATGTCGATGGAGCTTCAACCCTAATCGGGGACCCTCACCCTTCCTGGTAAGGGATTAAAATTCTATGATTATAGGACTTTCACACTAGTATAAAAAAGGATTACCGACTATTTCAGTTCATGTGTGGAGGACCCGCAACTAGGAATGACGGGTAAGTAATTACTCCTATAATAAATGACACACACTCTACTCAGTAGGCGAGTACAACCCTATTCGATCATGTGTGGAGGACCCACACCCCAATATAGGAGGGGAGTACTGACTCTGTTAGTTTATTCACAACGGGGGATCCACAACCTTGTACGTTAGTGGAGTACCAACTCTAGTCTAGAGGACCCATTCCCTGGCACGGAAGGGGATTACGGACTCCACTGTTGCACTATGTAAGGAGGAAATGGACCCTAGAACAGTAGGGGAGTATTGAATCCAACAATATAGGACTTTCTCCCCACACATTAGGAATGTACCGACTCAATATGAGTTTGGTATAGAGGATTTGTTTCTGTAGTCCAATATGGTAGTACCTACGACATGGATAGAGGACCAGCTCCCTAGTATGGTTGGGGAGTACCGAATCTTCCATTACAAACTTCAATGAGAACATTCACCTTAAAACATTTGGAGTCCCATATCTAAAAAATAATATGGATAAAAAGTACAGGTTCCATGAGTCATCAATGGAGTAACCGTCCTAATATATCATCCTAAGAATTCCCCTGATTCAACCCGATGTCTGCCCGTACTGGGGTGGCGTAGTCTCAAATCAAAGAGGCCTTCCGCCAACATTCTCAAAAACTCACTTATAGTTTCTCAAATGGATTTTCTCTTAAAAAGGGTCCCAAAACTAGAGATGGATCATCAACTGGGTTCTCTTATTGAACTCTATGGGAAATTTAGTGTAATTGGGCCTGGTGGGGTCTGGGTACGGTTCGACCTCGATAGACCGACTTGACCTGGGTCCACCGACCCTATCCGGGTCCCCCCCACCCAACCCCAGGTCCACTGACCCCACACAATGGGTTTGGCCAGCCTAAATGGGGAAGACTAGCCAAAACCATCATAGCCCGATACAATAGGCCAGTTTCTCCAGCTCACACGTGACAAAGGCCACATTCGTTATACCCTAGTGGCTCCAACTGGCACCGCCACATACATTGATAGGTCCTCTCACTTGGACTGGGTTGTCTAGCACGATATGTGTCATTCCACTGGTCAATGATACATTGTGGCCCGAGTAGTAGTTTATCCCCGTGGATAGCAACTCTACGCAAATGTCGTCGTTGCCGCCAATATAGTGTGCCACTACCACTACCAGTGCGGCTGCAAGATATTACACGGACAACCAGACGAACTACAGTGGTTTGTTATTCGAACAGGAAGAAGTCATGTGATCCCCATGTTTTGTTCATCACCTCCAGGGTTTGAAATATTTTCTACATCCCCATACACTTGAAAACCTTTGATTGATGATATCTCCCACACAAACATGATCTATTCATCTTCAACGTCATCGACCTCTATCGTCGTTGTTCCATGAAGGTTGCATAATGACTGACCATTTTTCAACCCGTGAATAATGTGAAGAATGCGCATCAGGTGGAGGGGAAACCATATATTAAATTCAAGTAACATTCCTCCTCCATTGTTATCTGAACATTAATACACTCCCGTTAGAGGGTTTAATCATAAAAAACATCTTGAAATCAAATCCCCCAAAACATCTCGGTGTCAAACCTCCTGCATGAATGATCAATCCATGGGTCAAACTATTCATGGGTTGATTCGTGATTGTCATTTAAATCAATAAATGCTGAAAATAATGGAATTTAAATAACAACCCCTAACTAAAAGGTTTCTTTAGATGAAAAATAATGCTTCTTCATTGTATTTATTTTTGATCGTTGATCTCCGTTCCCAGCACTGTTCACAAAATTCATCATCGCTGCTTCTCAGATTGGCGGTCTTCATCATTGGATGGAATTCCTTGAACATTCATTAGTGTAATTCTATTCTAATTCTCCAACCAACATCTCATTAAAAGAAAATGAATTGTAGTGTATCTGTTACTCTCTTATTATGAAATAATTTTGCTATTTCATTTAAAAAACAATTTAATGAGTTTCACATGGTTGTAACACCATTGGGTTTCAACATTTTGAAAATTAAAAAAAATAAAATAAAATGTGTTTATTTTATTTTTCATTAAAATCGTTAAAATTAATCTTTCTGGTCGAAATGAGATAGCCAATATTAAGCATATTCCTAGGTAATGTCACCATTCCAGATGGGGCGATGCCCTCAGATTTTCAATATGGGCTCCCATTTAGATGTTTCCAAAACTGGACAGACGTGACATTTTATTTAGCATTAGAAAATCTTGAAAATCCATTTCCAAAATTCTTGGTAATTGAATTACCATCCATCTCTGAGCCAGGACTCATAAAATTCACATTTCAATTTGAAACAAATATCCATTGAAATATTGTACATTACATTCTTCCTGAGTTAATGTTTTAATCCAAGAAAAGTAAAATCCTATACTAAAGGGTAGAAAACTGTGTCCATCATGGGTCTAAGCACTTTGTACAAGCATAAACCTTACGTAACCACAGAGATCGACTACTTTCATGTCCATATTGTGCTAGGTCAACATCGTGCTATAAATGGTACATGTCTCTTTAGCTGTGAAAATTCGGAATAAACTAAGTACTCTGATCCATTTGTAGTCACTGGTTATAGCAGCTCACCCACATGATAACCAGACGTAGAGATAAACACAAACCTACAATTCACATCCACCTCTAAACGCATAGGGTTATTTATGAAATAAATTGGAATTACCACTAGCAATTGATGGGACATAATAGTCCCTCGATCTACAACCTTCAGTGGCAACACAACTTGACAAAACTATAACACTTCCACACTAACTAGTGCTATTGTAGTTGAGTATGGATTGTAAACAACCATTTCACAATGTGGAGACATCATGGGGTCTAACTCTACCCTCAGGCAATGTTTCATAGCATGACCCTTCTCGAGTGTCCACCTTGTGCCGCATGATTTTCCCTTTCACCAGATGGAAAACATGTTTTCACTATCGCAGACGCACCTCATCCTTTCCCTAATACAGTCAATCCAGGTATGAATGGTAGTACTCCATACCAAGAATGACATTATAAGGACTTAACACCAGAACTAATAGATACCAACTGCAACACCCACATCCCAGAGTCGGGTCACACTATCATCATCAATGTGTGATCAACGGGTCTCCTCCAAAAAGAGTCTCTATGCTTGTGGGTCAAGTCCATGGTCTAATAAGTATCTCGAAGTCTCAAAAGGAACTAGTGGAAAAAGTGTATGGACTAGAACCTATGTTTATTTTAATGGGGAATCCAAAATAAAATACTCAAATCATACCTCGAATCTATTCTATAGATTCATGGTAACAATTCATGATTGAATAAAGCTAACCTCTCCCTCAACCTTCAGATCCCTAAGCCAAGCTTTACCACCAAATGTTGTTCGTCCGACTCCCATACCTCATCCGCCAACTTGTAGAACTTCATTCTTTATGAAATGTCTCTACCATGGAGGAACATATTCTAGCTACCTCTCAGCAGCACAACAGGTCATAAAATCTCGATAATGATTCCCCCAGCCATCAAAATCATAACCCCGCCTCTCCTTTGGATTTTATTCTCCTTGAAGATGCTCCTACGGCACAGACCCCTGTGATTGTGTTCAAGAATGGTTATGCCTCCTCAATTGATATCCTATTCCTAGTCATCTACTATCTCTATAATATGCCTCTACCTATTGACCACTTCTTTAGTTAAAATCATTATTATTGTCCTCTAGGATGCTCTCAACCACTAGGTCTTTCTCCATCACCCCAGCATTCCTTAAAATGTTAAGGGGTATCACTGAAACCCTAATCTCCCTGCGTAGTCCCTCCTTGAAGGTCTGGGCCCTGAATTAAGGGTCCCACACCATATCAATTGTGTAATAAGAATGATCAGTGAATATCAATGAGTACACGACTACCATCATTTTGCCATGCTGTAGTTGCAGTAGTTCATGTATACTCACAGAGTATAAAGTCATCAGGAAAAACTCCTCTTTGAAGAGTTTCTAAATGTGAATCTAGGTTAGGGTCTTATCGTTGTGCATTTGGATCACTAAACTCCACCATCATCCCGCTGATCCCTGTAGAAGGATTATAGATAGTATTGTCATCTAGTTGAGAGCCGTCCTATCTAGGAAAAAGACTCACATAACTACCTCAAGTCAATACTCAAGAACATGTGGATCCATGTCAGTATAGAACCTATGAGGTCTCAACCTATGGAACCCATGTAGTGTACTCAACCTCCACACATCCTATACCAGTATCACTTGTAGAAACTACTGATTGATGGATGGTTTCTTCATTGGTTCACCACCCGATGATAACAACATTGTTTTTTTCCCTACACTGAAGCCCCAACTCTTGGTGGATCATTATCAGGATCACGTTAAATAATCCTATATAGTTGTCATTGTGGTGGAATCCTGAAAAATATCTAGATGAAGCATAGTTAATGAGTATATCTGGAGAGCTGAATCAAGAAGGATATGGAAAGCATGACCATTCTTACAAGATGCATGTACCCTTTATTTCCCCGCAATAATTGTTTCCAACTAACAAGTTAGAAAGTAGGTGTTCAGATTCTTGGTGTATGTATACGTCAGCCACAACAACAACACAGGAGTCCCGGTTCTAAATTCCAAACATGAAATACATAACAGTATTTCCCAAATCCAAATATAATATACACCTGATCTTGGGGGTAGAAATAGCCCTATGATACCAATTTTTCACGACCCGTCCCTGAGGCCCATACTGTGACTTCCCCAAGCCTACTTCCCATGGTAACGGGGATGTAAACTAGATAATATGGCATTATTACACAAGTTAGAGGTATTTTCCTTAGTACCTATATATATGGACAACTCCCAACCAAAGGTACCAGAATGTTAATCCAAGGAAACCATGAATGTAATACAATAACTAAAACACATCCATAGTACTACGGAAGGTAATGTACATGGTGGAAACCTGAGCCAGTATAAAATCCCACCAAAATTAAAACATTACAGAAGTCAAAATCCAAGTCCCTAAATCTCATGCGATGGGAAGACTACATGTAGTGTAGGTGAATGGTAGATGCCTGAAGCTATAGAATTACACCTTGTTTTTCTGATTTAACATAACACCAGTAGGTCTTGGTGCTCCCCGGACTATGTCAATGGGTATGTTGTCTAAAAAAGACAGAACATGTTTGGAAAAGGCCCATCCAATGGTGACGAAAACAACATTCAGTAGGGGACCCAAAAAACAAAATGGTAAATCACAAGAGAAAAACCACAACTATACATGTAAGAAGGAGTAATGCTCCTAAACAAAATTATACATATAAGAAGGATCCATGATCCTAATGGTATGTTTGATAGAACATTATCCATCAGGAACATTCTACTAGGTCAAACTCTATTGTCTGATACAAGAGGTTTAGTCATCCCAGCCTTATGTCTGATGCAAGTCAAAGGAATCCCAATGAGAAGAGGCCATCCCTCACCAATGTACAAGATATAGGTATACATGATCCTAACCAAATTGAAAATCCATCATCACTCCCGTATGGGGTAAACCACACCTTAGACCGCTGAGGGAGAACTAGATTATATCTAGGCATCACCTTCATCTAATGGATGGGTCGGCTCCTCGGTACTGTGTTCGAATGTTGAGGGATTTCCATATCCATTCGAGGACCTACACCTTAACCGGTAGGGAATAACTACTTAGTGAATATAGGACTCGTGCCCTTATATTCTAGGGGAGGAACGAATCTGTCACTTCATGTTTGGGGGACTCGTTCCCTTGTACAACATGAGAATACTGGATCCTATAATATTGGACACGTACCCTACCAGGAAGGGTTGTACCGAATATATGTGATCAAATGTGGAGGACATGCACCCTGAAATAGCAGGGGAGTACCTAATCCATTAGTTTTATCTTTACGAGGGATGCACACCCTAGTACATTACGGGAGTAGTGACCCTAGGGTATATGACCTGCTCCCTGGCACCATAGGGGAGTACTAAATCAATTGTAGCACTACAAAATGAGGACCCGCACCCTGGAATGGTAGGGGAGTCATGACAAATACAATGGAGGATATGTTCCCTACCCTGTAGGGGTTTACCAACTCTATATTCATTATGTTTGGAGGAACTGTGCCTTAGTCTAGTAGGGGAGTACCCACTCCCTTGATAGAGGACCTTCTCCCTGGCATGGAAGGAGAGTACCAACTATTCCTTTACAAAATCTCAGATAACCCATGACCTAAAACATGGGGAGTCCAATTTTTATCGGAGAAGATGGATAAGGAGTACCCGGGCCACGTGTCATGAAGGGAGTATTCATCCATACATCTCATAATAAGAATTTCACAGATTCTACCCAATGCCCACCCATACCAGGAGGACATACTCTTAAAATCAAATAGTTATTCATCCAAAATTCTTAAAAAAATTATATTATATCAAAATGTATCTTCACATTGCAAGTATCCTAAAACTGTAGACGAATCATCAATTGGATTCTCTGGTTGTAATTTATGGACATTTAAGAAAAAATGGGTTCTGCTGGGTCTGGGTCTGATCCAACATGGTGGGACCGAACTGACTCGGGTCCCACCCTACCCATCCCACCTAGATGGGCGCAACCAATCAAAACCAATATGGCCAACTAAGGGGGGACAATGTCTCCTACTTGGATAAGGAAAATATGGCATCTCTTATTCCCTGGTGGGGCTAGCTGGCACCACCACATCCATTGACCAGTCCTCTCATACAGACCATGCTATCTTGCATGACATGTGTCATGACACGATTTTAGGTTACACTATGGCTGGAGCCTGGGTTTCTCCATGCTAGAAGCCATGTTGCGTGGCTGCCGTTGTTGGCCCCACCGTGGCGTGAGGACAAGATGCTTTGTAAGTAACTGGAGGCACTTTTGTGGTCTGTTCTTCAAATGAGAAGAAGTCATTTGATCCTTATGTCATGTTCTTTGCCTCTAGGGGTTCAAATCTTCACTAAAACAACTTCCACCATGATATATTCGAATGACGTTATCTCTCGCACCGCTTCAATCCATTAGTCGTCAATTTCTTCTACCTCTATCATTGTTGAGCAAGGAAGGATGTGCAAAGACCTATCGTTCGTCGACCCATGAAGAACATATAGAACATGCAACAAGGGGAGAGGAAAACTATAAAATCAAATTCATGTTACAAACCTCCTCCTTCATTTGTCACAACGTTAATCCACTCCCATTAGAAGGGTTATGTAGAAAAAAAATCTAGAACTCAAATCCCCCAAAAAAAATTATGCAGTCAAACCTCCCACAAGAATGATCTAACTGTGGGTTAACCTGTTCGTTGGTTGATCTATGTTCATCATTTAAAACCAAGAATGAGGAAATTAATGGGATTTAAATAAAAAAACCAACTTCAAAAGGTTCATTCGCTAACGAAGTATGTCTCTGCATTTTCATTATTTTTTATCATCGATATCTGGTCTCAGTTCAGATATCCAAAAGAATTTCATCATTTCTTGGTTTTCTAGAGTTAATAGTTAGAGATAATCCCTTAAACGTTCTACAAAGGAATTCTAGTCTGATTCTCCAAAATGACATCTGATTGAAAGAAAATGTGTCGTACTATTTCTTTTACACTACTGTAATGATGATGTTACGCTCTTTAATTAAATGAAACAGAGTATTCAGTTTCTCTTAGTAGGCAGAGCATTAGGATACAATGATTTGAATGTTAAAAAAATTAAATAAAACAATATTAATTTATTTTTAACTTTTTCATTAAAATCTAAAAAATAACGTTTCTGGACGACCCGTGATAGTCATTATTAAGTCCTATCATTGGTAATGTTTCCATTCAGAATGCAACATTTCACTGAGATATTCAATCCGAGCACCAGTTTTGATGTCACCAAAACCTCACATGTGTTTCATTTTAATCTTCATAGAAAAATATCAAAAACTATTTTTCACCCTCAACCCGTGCCAGTCGAGGTTAAGCACCACCTAAGGGAAACACACCCTCACGAGCTCAAAGGTATACTCGGATATCTAATCTGAGTTTACATTTAGGATTTATAGGGATATGAAAATAAAATAAGTGTTACAAAATAATTTTATTTATGGCCAAAAAGGAACCTCCATTTTTGGCCCTCGCCAGCCAACATTAGACCCTTTCTTGGGGAAAACTTCTATTCTATGTTCAACGGTACGAACAGATTTTCGATTCAACCACCAGTTCAAATTTCATAATAACCCACTCGAATGTTTAATTATTTATCTTTAAAAAAAAGTCAGAAGTCTATTTTGGCCCCTCTCCGTCTCGAAATTATGTGCTATCTCAGAGCCTAGTCTCATAAAAATACCATTTAAATTTGAAACAAATTCCATAGTATTTAAATTAGACCCTTTTTTATGCATGATTAGAAGATGAACCTTACATTGGAATGAAATTTTAGGATCTCTATATTAATTTATTTCCCAATTTTCACGGTATTCTCTTTTGTTTGATGTTTTTTCAACTATTTAAATTGTTTTAATGATAATATAAATAAAAATTAATTATAGATATCCTATTAAATGTGTTATTATGATGTTTTGAAAACATTAATACGAAGATAAAATATTTTATTCATTTCATTCATAAACAATCATCATGAAATAGAAAAAATGATGTCATTTTAAAATGATTTTGATTGATTTTAATGATTTAGAATTCATATTAGATGACCATGATGTTATTCAAACATATTTTAGTAATTTTAGTATAATTTTATTCATTTTTAATATTTTTTATATCTATATATATGTATACTACTAGTTTTTAATTTTTGAATTTTTACAAGGTACATGATATATTTATAGGACTCTCTTTGTCCTGTAAAATGGGTTTATATTTGTTCTCTAGCAGTTATTAAAAATTATTTTGAAATATTTTTTTCCAGAATTCATCAAAAATATTAGTAAATGATAAAATATATATCTCTATAATAATTATGTATATGTTATTTGGAATTTGAATAATATAAACATTGTATCTAATGTGTTGAGTGCCTATCTTATTTAATGATGTTGATGCACTGAATATACTAGATAAACAGATGTAATGATATTATTCTACATTTATCATTCTCCATTACATCACTTAAACTATCCAAATTCTTACTTGTGATGCTATCATAATATGAATTATTATCAAATTCTTCTTGTACAAACAAGTATCTCATCTAATGGAATATATCTCTTGTTCTTTTACTTAATATGATTTGAATAATTCTTCCTTGAGCATATGAGATGGTATAAAAATTTAAAAAAATTACTTGAGATTATTTTTTTCTATCTATTTTATCCTTGTTTATTGTTTTTATAAAATGAAATATGATATATTAAATGTTATATAAAATTTTCTTTATAAATTTTTTTGAAAAAATGATACATATCTCTATTAATTTTTGTCTATTTGATTCTAAATTGAGACGATTTGGTTTTTGACTCATGTATTCTAAATGATATTTCGTATCTAGGTTGTGCACCTGATACCAAAGTCAAGTTTATTGTAAATACATAATCAAGGAAAAGTAAGTTCTAATTGGTTAATGATTTACCTTTAAAAATATGATTATTGAAAAATATATATATCATAAAGAATATAGGTATAAGAGTATATTGGATCTATTTTAGACTGTTCTACAATAAAATATCTATGTGTCTATTTTTTTAGTTCCAATTAACTATGAAAAATAATTTTAATAATTAATCATACTCAATATAATTTATATGTATCATATTCACACCACTCTAGACCGTCTCTAAATACCCTATTCCACCAAAAAATTTGTACCTGAGGAAGGACCTTGTGTTTATAGATTGTCTATACAATTCATTTTAGTGATATCAAACATCTTTATCAAGAACCGATTAATCTTTTATATAATGTCTGATGTGAATATTTTATTATTAAAGTATTTTCATAGACCTTGTTGCCTATGGAAAATATAAATAAGATTTTAGGGATAACCATTATTGATGTAGGGATTCCTCATAATCCAACTCACATTGATGGAGATGATTATTGTTATCGAAATATATAATTTAGGAATACCCCAAAAGTTTAAGTTTAAATCACTATTAAAACATGTAAAAAATAAAAACAACATAATTTTAACTTGGAAAATATTTCACAAAATTATTTAATTAATTTTTTATGAAATAAAAAGTAATAAATATTTTATATTGTGAAATTAATATATTTGTGTTTAATCATGTGTCTGTATGTAAGACATCATAAGATATTTTTAAAATTCTGAAATAACCACACCTTGTATCAAAAAATGTTATTAGAAGTATACCTATAATTTTTTAAGAGGAGAACCATAATTTCAATATAGTTTACGGTTAAGGAAATAATCAAATGTTCAATTGATTTCTAAGAAATATTTCTATAATAATATCAAGTATAGAAACATTAGATAACCCATAACATGTCTAAAAACAACTAAATAAATGTGTATATTAATGTTTTTTATTAATGAATTTAATATTTTAATATATTCCACATTGGATGAACTCATTAGACCACTTGTAAATTATAAAAATTACTAAAATAATACTGTGTAAGAGTATACGTTAAAGAAGAAATTTATTTCATTCAAATAAAAAATCAATGTTACTTACAAATTTTCTAAATCGGAGTCACTATAATGTTAAATAAAATAAATTTTGAATATATTTGATGTCATTTATAATATATTGAAGAAAAAAAGTTCAAGATGCGAGCAAAATTGTTTTATAATGATGAAAAAAATGATTGAATGGAACTTCATAAAATGAATAATAGTGTTTCAAAAATATTGTTATATATGAAGGAAATATGGACACATAAAATTTTATTATCTTATATTAAAACACGATGGAAATGATAAGAAATATTTGAAGGATATACATATATATAATAGATGAAGGTATACAGATGAGTCAAATTTCATTGATGATTCAAAAATTTAAAATTATTCCCCCAACCTATGATTGATGAAGAAAAATATAAATAAGGATAATAAGTATTTACATTGAATTAATGGTTATGATTTTTTTTCTATTAGATATTACATTGATAATCTATTAGATGAGAATTTTACACTCCTAATGTATGTTTTAAGGGTTACTATATTATATAAAAAATTAAATGATGAGATTATGGTGCTGATAATGGAATGTGTGTATGTCACTAATGAGAATGAGATTTCAAGAAAGTATGTTGAGTATTAAAATGAATTACAATCTAATAAAGTTGATATTTATCAAATAAAAAATTACTAAATTATGTAATAAATTTAGATATTGAGATATTATACTTCAGGTTCAAAATGAAATATTTATGATGACTTGAATTCTATTAAAAAGTATAATAATTTTCTCAAATGGGTTTTTTTAGTTTAATTTTAGAATTATCAATTTTTATCATGTTAAATTAAAATATTTTATGTAGTTATCCATGAAGAACACAAATATAGAAATAAATGGTCTGGTTTACAATCCTATGATTGCTAAAATTTTCAATAAATATTTTATTAAATTTCATCAATTAATTATATAAAATATTAAATTAATTAAATTTTGTATTCAAGGGAGTTATTCTCATAAGTTTTCAGTAAATATTCCATAATATCCTGGCAATTCCAAGAGTTTATTTCTATGAATATATCTTCAAGATTACCTAGGAAAAATTGGTTAAAATCTATATGGTTATAAAATAATTCTTATTCAAACTGGATTGGACCCATAATATCATGGGTAAGAAAGATTTTTCCATTTCATTATTTATTTCCTGATGAATTCCATTATTATTCCAATGATTAATGGTACATGGATAGATGATGATCAAAAAAATTGAAAGTATATCCATTGATTTTTTATTATATAATCATTGATATATGAACTCTCTGAAACTTGTGGATAACTCAACTGTCATGATTATGGTATTTTTTTATGCCAGTATTTCTAACAACCTTCTAATATCAACTTTCCTATAAATTTAATATTTGAAACATAATGTGATATTTATTTCAAATTTTTCTAATAATAGAGTGACTTTTAAAATTTTATGTTAATAAATTTTCATATTTTAAAAAATAAAATGTTTCATTTTACAATTACAGGAAAGAGAATATATATTACATTTATTTTTCTCAATTAATTAACCAAAATGTCGTGTGTTTTAATTTTTTTTAAAAAGAAGATAATTTATTACATTATATCCTTTGACATTTCCAAAATATTTGTAAAAGTTTCTTTCATTGATTTTAGATTTTCATGTGCTATCAATTTTAATGCTAGTATTACTTTTTCATATTAATATTATTTAAAATATAAAATATATACACTTATTTTTATATATATGAATGAAGGTATAACTACATGTCCATTATAAAATGAAAATATATTTATTAGGTTTAATTAATTTGTTCATTTTATGACTTAGGAAATTAATATTTTTAATTATTTAGGATTTTAATATATTTAACTTGAATTACTTCCTGTCTCATATAAGTGATCCATTTTCATTATTTATTTATATTATAATGATCAAAAAAATAAAAGGTTATATATTTGTATTTATTTGATGTGATAATATATGTGAGTTTTTCAGTGTGGTTTTTTGAAATTTTAATTACAAAAATGGTTATTTTTATAATTTTTCAGCTCCTAGTCAAAAAATGGTGGTCTATTATATAAAAATAAAACTATTACATATAATTTAAAAAATAGGTTCAATTAATATTGTTTAACTACATATTTTTGAGATAAATCTTATAATATACCATCCAATATATTAAATAGATTTTAAATTTGGTAGTTATTGAAGAGAATAACATCTGAATTTCTTAATGAAAAATTCTATGTATTTGTTATTTTAATGTTTTCATTGCAATACCACAGATAAAAAAAGAAAAAATTTACTCAAAAAGTGATGAGGTTTTTTTTCATAGACTTTTTATTTATAAACTATGTTTCAGCGTTTGTTTTATTTTAGATAAGATTTATATATATTTTCAAAATTCATCTGCAATTTATATTTTTAATGACTCATTCAATCATTCTTGAACTATATATATTAACATGATATTTAATTTTAATCAATATTTGTTAAAAATGGATTTTTTAATATATAATATATTCTAATAGAAAAACAACTTCCTAATTAATTTACTAAATTGATTTATTTGTCTATAATTGAAAAATAAAATTTAATCATTGAATAATAGGTAAGTAGTTTTCAAAAATATTAAAATAAATTAACTTTAATTGAGTGGGTGGTTTAATTTTTTTGTATTTATTTTTTAATAATTTTTTAAAATGAGGGTATAGTTATAAAAATATTTCTTGGTGTTGTAATTTACAAAAATATGGATATTATTAGAGTTATGGTGTTTATTTTATTCATTTATATCTTTTATTTTTCATAATTAAATTAACTCTTGTTATTTTTATTTAATAATATATTATTATATTCTTTTAGTTTAAATAATTTTGTTATTTTTTTTCTTATTCATAAAATATTATTTTTTTATGTATAAAAAAGATTCTATGATTTTAATTTATTTAATAAAATTTCCCATACCCTTATTATTGTCTTTGTTTTTTTAATCATACATGATTTTTACCGATGTTGTTTTACATATAACCATATTTTTTAAATTTCAGTTTATCATTACATGGTGATATGATTAGGCATACATATATTCTATTTAGCCAAACATATGCTTATTAAACATTGAATTACCTTTACATGTGTTTTATTCAGGCCCTTATATGAGCATTAAAAAATTAGAGTTATCATTACATACTATTTTTATTTTTTTATAAAGTTCAATGTTGATTCTAGATTTATGAATTAATGAATGTACCTTCACATATCCTATATAAAATATTATTTGCCTTTTTACAATATATTAATTATCATTCTAACATCATGTAGCCTATATAAAACTATATTTACCCTTTCAAATTTAATGATAATTTTTTCCATTATTATTACATATGTTAAATTTTTATTTTTCATTTATGAAGGAATATATGTTGATAAATTCATATGCATGAAAATATGACTCATTTTAGATGGAACTATATCATCATTTTCATGGTATTTTCATTTGATTTATGTTTTTTTCATTTGTTTAAATTGTGGAAATTATTCTATAAATTTATACTAATTATGTAGAATTGATGTGGAGGGTTTTAAAAATGTTTTATGCACATTTATCTATTGATCAAAAATATTAATCATTTCATGGAAGATCGTACAATAAGAATAAAAAATATTTATTTATTTTGAGTTTTATAATGTTTGTGAATTTAAATTGGTTTATAAAAAACATATTGAATCATGTTTTATAGTTTTTATTAATTTTATGTTCTTTTTTTATTTTCTTCATATATTTATCAATGTGTTATTTATGTTTTAAAATTTTAATGATTAAAAAATTCGAGATTATTGTGATTATATTTGACCATTAATATGTTGTTATTTGAGTATTCCAGGAATGATTTTAAATATATTTTTATGTTTATTTTCTTTTATTTATTATTGATAATTATATAATCATAATTTATTTATTTATCATCCATAAATAATTAAATATTAAATAGAATTTTAATTATCTTTCTATTTGATCAAATCTTTTGAGTATAATAATTACAAAATGATGCTCAATCACATCCTAGATTAGAGACATAAACATAATTCTTCAATTATATTTATTATAATCTACATTTCTTCAACATTAATTATTTATATTTTCCAGTGTTTTGGTTTTGTTATGGAATGTCTTTTGAAATTCTATGTATGAAAAAACTATCAAATCATCTAGATTATATCTCAAGGGATATATATGATGTTATCTGAATACTTGTTCCATTATGAGATGAGCTGATATAATTCTCAAAAACTGATAATAATATAACTATAAAATTCTCCAATCTAATAATAATAATATTATTATTATTAATATTATAATGTCCATGCTGACAGGAAAAATTAAATTTCAATTTAATTAACTAAATAAGTCATTATTTATTAAATTATATTTATAATTATTTCATTTTTGTTACCAGGACTAAATAGGGAATGTACGCTATTACATCCTTAGATTTTATAATATATTTATATTCAAATAAATTTAATTTCCTTTTTTTCATGGTTTATGTATTACATCATGTTTATACAAATAATGATATGATATAGAAATATTATTATTTAATGTGACAATTTCCACCTAGATGATTCATTTCTGTGGATGAATAGGAAAAACTACATTATAATGAAATTAATTATTTATAAATGTATAAAAAATTTACATTGATCATAAATTGATTATAAATGAAAACAAAAAATATATAAGAAGGTAAATGAGTTGTTTTAATGAAAAAATACTATAATTAATATAATTTGACTCTATATTAAATGATTAAACTAATAACTATTGGTTATATATTTTAATAAAATTTATATATATAATATATTTAATTTAATTTTTGAAAAATCATCTAATAGATTTTCTAGATAATAGATAAAAAATAAATCCAGTTCTTTTCTTAAGATGTATTTTTCAAAAAAGAAACATTATTCATCCTGTTTTGCGTAGTAATTGTAATATAAATTTACTAATCTTATAATAATTTAATGTTGAAAATTTCATTCCATATTTCAAATTATATGGTTCAAATTTGGTAAATAATACCCTTTTATTCATTTTAATGTGAATAATAACATTGGATAATTTTTTAATCTCATTAACTGTAAAACACATAAGTCATGAATAAAACATTACATCGAGGATATAAAACTCCCCAAATACATTCAATAATCGTATTTTATGGGTGTGATTATACCAATAAAAATAATTAATTTTTCCTCTATTATCTACATGATCTACTTCTTTTGATTCATTATGGTTCAGGATTCTCCTTATTGTGGTCTGTCTGGTTTATAGATCTTTGGTCGTTGACTCTTCTATGAATGGTTATCCATATCTCAACTCATCGAGTGTTAGATATTCCACCCATTATAATGGATTTACAAAATTTTATATCTGATCCTGGCCTTTCTTATACGATTGCGTCTGCATGTTGATGTTTTCAGTGACTCTTACCCTTCACTTAGAATCTACATCTGGGTTTTGATCTTGTTGGTATGGAGTGATGGAATGTCATAATTGATTGGGGGGTAATTGAGAGGTTTCATTGGAGTCCCAGGTGGTGTGTCTCACTATTAGTCTTGTCGGCTTTGGCTTTCACTTGGTATTCTATTGAGGGTGTCTATTTCATAAGTTGGTGGTGGTTTTTGTTTCTTTGATGCAATTTCGGGTTTTTGGTTTGTCTAGTGTTCTTCTTCCTCCAATATTATGATATATGATTTGATGCGGGTAGGTTGATGTATTCGAATCGGAAGTGGTTCAGATGTTTTTTCATAGGTTTTGGTTTGATGTTGAGGCTCAAATCTGCTACAACACTACATTGGCATCATGTTCCATCACTCCATTCCAATTCAGTCTGGAGTAGTGTATTCAATGTTGTTTTGGGATGTGAAGTTTGATATGTATATAAATTTTAATGAGGCACATACTATATATTATTGTTATGAAATCATACGATGATGGTGATGGTGATCGGTAGTCATGCGACAATGGTAGTGGTGATTGGTGGTGCTGCTCATTGGTTGTAACACCCTGACCCCTCTGAACCAGATTCAGTGCATTACTAAGTAAATTGGTATGATTATAAGGAATGAAAATTGTTATGGAATTATCAGTTTAGTAGACATTAAAAAAATAGTTACATTGATCTAACTCATTATTATATTGGAAAATGATACAAAATACAACACATAACAAAAACTAAATATTGCATCCACAAGATCTCAATAAATGATCTCCTATTCATCATAAATTTAAATTAAACAATGAAAGGGGGGGAGATCAAATTATCAGCAAGGGTTAAAAATAGAGGAATCTTGAATCAATAATAAATTAATTGTAAACAATTTGACATAATCAAAATGGCATTGTGAATAAATGAAAAACACACGCAATTAATAAACTAAGAATGAAACTGCATCAATAGATTTTTTCATAGTGAAAAACTCTTTGATTGTAATAAGAGATAATGAATAAAGAGAATTATTATTAATTTAATGTCATTTATCTGGAACATGAAACCATAATACCATAAAAACGGTTTAGTTCTGTGGGTAGAAACCCGTCTGACTGTTGGAATCATTCTCAAAGGGTTTGTCGCCAAACTGATTTATCTAATCAGTCCTACAGATGCATCGAGGGGCTATAGTGGGCCCACCCACCTTTGCATCCAATTAATTCTTCATAAATAGAATCAAAAAAAGAGTAATATTACTTTACATTACTTTTATATAATTGACGATACATCTTCATAAATAATTCCAAAGTCAAAACAACATTCAAAATATATACCGTAAATATGATGTTATATGACATAGACAGTAATAATATCCATGATATGAGAATGTTGAAATTTTAATCGAATTCAATTTCAATTGAAAATTTATCACAAATGGACAGTTAGTACACTACATAAGAACGTGTATGTGCACAATACTAAGCAAGTCACAACAGAAGTGAAAATTGAGATAGAGGTCATTACCATGTTGTAATCAATTGATTCGTATGACCAAAAGTTAATAAACACTGGATGAATAACATAATATGATGAATTTAAAGATAATAAAGAAAATATATATCAAATGGAGGTACAAATATTCCATATATAATAAATAAGAGGAAAACAATGGAAATCCCATAGAATTGAATGTGAGATGAGAAAACCCATTACTAACATTTTGACATGGTAACGAGTGTTTTTGTGAAGGATTAATGAGAGGTAAAGGGGTATCCCATTATTTATGTGTCACAAGGTCAGTATGTGGGAGGTTAGAAAATATACCCCATCATTATGAACTAAATATAAAAGATCACAACATAGTGGTGATTCTTGTACAAAAGTGAGAGAGAGGATCCCTTACCTTAGGCTTGAAGGTGTTCTTGATTATTCCTAACGACCCGAATAATCAAATTTAGCTTCATTAATTAATAATTCCAGAACCTCATCAACCTTTAATTGATATTTTATGAACTTATTAGGTACATTAATCGCCTTTTTGATGGTTTAGGAGATTCAATTGTATTGTTTTGGAAGCATTTTCTTCATTGGTTTTCAAGATCCGTTTATTTGTATTCATGAATGGATGTTTGTTTTAAATATGGTCAAATATCCTAAATTGTTAATATACATTATTAGTGAAATTAATGAGATATAGATTATGTTATAATGATTCTGGTTATATTCCATTAGGATGACACATTCGATGAGTTAAAAATAAACAGTTGGATTTTGCATGGCAGTTTTGTGCATAATGGAATTGTTTTGTATTATTATTCCACGTTATGAAGTTGTAAGTATTGAAGAACAATAATCAAGATAAAAATAAATATATAATGACATAGTACAACCATTGAAAAGGTTTCATGAATAGTATTGAAGATAGTAATTAAAATTCAAAACTTGTCTTCCTTGAGTGTGATAAATTAACACATCTCAGACGGTGTTTTCATTTATAGTATAAAAATAGGGCAGAAAGGGATATTATAATGAAATATTCCATAAAAACAACGAAAATACAGTACATTTATGTTCTGGAAATTATCATGCCATTTGGATGAGGGGAGGTTAGAAGGGAGATCAGAAGAATGGAACTTTGTAAATAAAATTGAAATAAAAGTGAAGAAACATTCACCTCTTGAGTACTCCTCCTTGAAAATATTCTTAATGCCTTTGTTTTTGGCCTTTTTGTGTGAAAAATAGGTCTTGGAAGTGGGGAGAGGGAATTGGAAGACTATTTTGTAGAATTTCGGCAAGTATTTATGCTTGGGTGGTGTGGGAGGATGAGGCGGTGAGGGGGGGTTTATATAGTGGAGGGGAGAGGAGTTTCTTAACATTATAATAATTAATTTCTTATTTCCTCTCATGTCATGAAATATTGATTATTCCATGACCATGAATGTTATAATATTCATGTGACATAAAACCAACCCAGGTTATAGTAGCAGATCCTCGTCAATTACTAAATAAATCCCTTAATTTTCATTTATCGTAAATTATCACATTTTACTATTTATCAAAATTTCATGTATTTCAGAAAAAATCTGAAAAATTCACACAAACCATTTTTAAAATTTTAGAATCCAAAAATGAAGTGATTTTTGAAAAATAATTTTCAAAATATGATTAATTAAATATTTAATTAAAAAATTATTTAATTGAAATATATAAAAACGTAAAATATTCATCTTCATTTTTAAGGTGCCTATATTCATTTATACATTCAAGGGTATGGATACCATTCATAATAGTTATATTACTATTCATAAGGGTTTGTTACTATTCATATGGGCAAGATATTATTAATAAGGGTAGGGAACTATTCAACGAAAATTAAGTTAATTCTATCAAACTCTAAATATCATCCTGAACACGTCCATGTATGTCAGATTTTTTAAATTTGAATCACAGAGCTAGAAAATTAATTTTTAATGGATAGGTTTTGTTATTATCCTATAAATAACCATGATTGGTTCCATAGAGTCTCAGTGAGTCATGAAATATAATATATTTAATGAATAAAGTTTTTTTAAGAGAAACAGACCATAAAATATTTGGGGTGCTACATTATTCCCTCTTTCGAAAATATTTTCCTCAATATTTTGAAAATAAATTCCACCAAATAGATGTGGGAGGTGCTTAATCATCACATCCTCAGGTTCCCATGTTGTTTCCACTATATTCTGGTTCCTACAAAGAACCTTTACTAGACGATTTTTCTGATGTTTCAATACCTACTCCCTTGTGTCAAGAATACTGATAGGCTTTTCACAGTATGACAACTCGGGTTTCAGTTTTATTTCTTCATAGTTGAGTACATGTGATGGTTCTGGAATGTATTTCTTCAACAATGACACATGGAACACATTAGGAACATTGGAGAGACTTGGAGGCATTTCTAAACGATAATCTATACCTATGATTATTTCAAAAATCTCAAATGGTGTGTTTTACATGGGGCTCGATTTCCCTTTCTTAACGAACTATAAGACACCCTTCCACGGAGATACTTTTACAAATACATGGTCTCCAACTTGGAATTCCAAATCCTTTCTCTTGTTGTCAGCATAACTATTCTACCTAGTTTGGGATACTTTAATGTGGGATGGGATTTTCTTCACCTTTTTTGTGGTCACTTCAATAAGTTCTGGGCCTATAAGATTTCTCTCACCAACATCAACCCAACATGTTTGAGTTTGACATCTCTTACCATATAATGATTCTTATGGAGCCATTTCAATAATATAATGGAAACTATTGTTGTAGGAAAATTCCACCAGTGGCCAGTATTGATCCCACATTCCTTGGAAGTCAAGAGAGCATGACCTTAGCATGTCTTCTAGAGTTTGAATAGTCCTTTCAGACTGTCTGTCGGTTTGGGGGTGATAAGCCTTACTCCTATAGAGCTCAAAATTCAAAGCCTTCTAGAGACTTTTCCATAATTTTTAGGTAAATCGGTGATCCCGATCTAACACAGTTGATTGTTGTTCACCATGAAGTATTACAACATCATTAATATAAAGTCATGACATGTGATCAAGTGGTATATTCTATCTTATGGAAAGGAAATGTGCTAATTTTGTAAGATGATCTAAAATTACACCTATTTCATCATTTCTTCTAAGTTTCCTCAGTAGTCTGGTGACAAAATACATCGTAATGTTATCCCACATCCATATAGGAATATGTAGAGGTTTCATCACTCTTATGGGACGTTGTATCTCTTCCTTCACATGATAAAAAATGAGACACCTTGACACGTAGTCAGCAACATACCACATCATATTATCCCACCAAAAATATTCTTTCTGATCTCTATACATCTTGTTGATACTCAGGTTCAAAAAGAAATATGAGCTTTGATAATAGTCTAATAGTTCCCTTTTTATCTCTGGTACTGATAGAATACATAACTTCTTTCCAAATTTCGAAACACCTTCCTCATTGATGAAGTCTACCAATATCCCATACATGATAGCATTAATTTTCTTGTGCATATTATCATCATCAGATTGAGATCTTTTTATCTTCTCTAATGATGTTGGATTAACAATCATTTGAAAGAGAAATGATGTTTTCCCTTCCAAAACAATCCACATATTCATATTTAGTAGATCCAAAAATATAGGATCTCTCTCAACCGTCATTTGAATCAGAAATCCATGATCTTTCCCACTTAATGAGTTTTCCACCATATTCGCCTTTCCTGGGTGGTAGTGTATTGAACAATCATAATCTTTGTATAACTCGAGTCATATTCTTTTCCCTAGGTTGAGTTCTTTTTTGTGTGAAAAAGTATTTCAAACTCTAGTGGTCTATATAAATCGCACATCTTTCTTCGTCGAGATAATGCCTCCCTATTTTATGAGCCATTATTATGACTGCTAACTCTTGTTCATGAGTTGGATAAAATTTATCATGATTCCTAAACTACCTTGATGCATAAGAAATAACATTACCACTTTGTATAAGGAAGCAACAAAGGCCATTCATTGATGTATCACTGTATATTACAAATCCATCACTTCCAGATGGAAGAGTCAAAATTGGTGCATTTACCAATCTTATTTTCAATTAATCAATGAAATATGTTCATTCACATATCCACAAAAACCTAACTCCTTTACTTGTGAGATTGGTCAGCGTGTTATCCAGTCAGGTAAAATTCTGAATGAAATGTGGATAGTAACCTGCGATGCTAATAAAATTGCTTACCTCAGTTATATTTGTTATCTTGGTCCATTATGGGATTTCTGTTGTCTCTACAGATCAACTAGGATTCCATACTTAGAGAAAATATGGCCCGTAAAATAATATTATTGAAGCCCGAATTCGCACTTTCTAAACATCCCATATAATTAATTTATTCTAAGAATTTTCAGAATAATCCACAAGTGATCCTCATGGTCTTCATGCCTTTTTGAGTAAACCAATATATCAATGATGAATACCACAATAATGCTATCAAGATATTCCGTAAAAAATATATTCATTAAATCCATGAAAACTGATGGTACATTTGTCAATCCAAAAGGCGTCACAGCAAACACGTAATTCCCATACCTGGTTAGAAATGTTATCATAGTATTATCTGTACTCTTCACACATAGTTGATGATAACTAGATCAATGTTTAATCATCAAAAATTATTTAGATCCACGAATTTGATCAAATAAATCATCAATCTAACAAATAGGATACATATTCTTTATTTTAATAGCATTGATTTCCTTATAATCAATGCATATCCTCAGGGATCCATCTTTATTCTTGATAATAGGACCCGGGATCTCCATGTATAAACATTAGGTCGAATAAACCCTTTGTTAATCAACTCCTCTAGTTGTTTATTTAGCTCCACTAACCCCACAATGGCCATTCTATAGGGGGTTTGTGATATATGTCTCGCACCAGGAATTATGTCAATGGAAAACTCAATTTCCCACTCTAGAGGATGTCTAGGTAAATACTCTATAAATAAATAAATCTATTCTTTAACTCTATACAAATATTCTATTTGAATATTTCTTTACTCATCCATAGATATTGGGTTCTCTTCCTCTCCATGAACTTCATTCAATAGAGCTACTATGGGAGGATCTAGGAGAGAATCAGTTGGCAAGGTCTCTTCTCTAAAAATAAGAGATTCTATACCATTTTTAAAAATTCTTACATCCTTTTTTCTTATAATAAATCTTCACATAATAGTTTGAAAACCGATTAATACTATGAATTATGTCAAATTCAGTCATTGGTATGATGATAAGATTAGAAACTAAAGCATGATTATGTGTCAAGAGAGGGGACTAGTTGACATTCCTTTGTTGCAATGATACATCCCCTAGGATTTTTTACTGATAACTCCTTTATTAAATCAAATTGGACATGTATACTTTTCATGGAAAAATGGGAAGATATAAATGAATGTGATGATCTAGAATAAAATAATGTGTTGGTTATGTTTTAAGAAACAATTAAAGTACCTTCCACCACATCATTAGGATCTTCAACTTCCACAGTTGTAATCTCATATGCTCTACCTTTCTCTCTTGGCTTTTTCTGAGGCATGTTTCCTTGGCGCATTGGACATTTAATTGCATAATTTCCCCTCTCTCTACAATTATAGAATTTAACATCATCAAGTTGTTTATTCCGCATGAATTCATGAGATATATGACCCATTTCTCCACACACATAGTAGAGTCCCATGCATTTTAATCATTTCTCGAGATGATTCTTTCCAAATTTATCACATAATGGGGATTTATTGATTCCCTTGTACTTCATTGGTGCATAACCATTCCCTTGGTTAACAGATTATCGCTTTTTATCTTTGTTCCCCTTGAACAAATTTGATCTAGAAAATTTCATCTCAATTTTGATGGCACTTGTTACAATTTCATCATATGATGAAAATGTTTGAGAAGCTAGTGCCCTTAGAAGACTTGGCATAACACATTCATTGAAATGATCAATTTTTTCTGTAGATTCATGTGCATAATATACAACATACCTAGGTAGCCTCTATGAAGGTACCATCATACTTCGCAACACTGCCTTCTTCCCTTTTCTTTTTAACAATAAATTTCCTCTTCATTTTGGTCCATTGCTCAATAAGGAAATATTTTTCGAAGAATATTTCATTAAAAGTCATCCATTCCATATCGTTTATATCTTCATCCTCCATGGTATTCTAAATCAAGGACCACCATTTACCAATGTCTCCCTTAAGATAATATACATCATGTACGACCTTTTCATTTTCATTGAATCTTAATTCCATGAATATATTTTCAAGGGACATGATCCATTTCTTCGCAGAAACTGGATGAGTAGTCCCGCTGAATGATGGGGATTCTTCCGCATGAAATGATCCAACACAAGTGTGGAATGGTTATTTGTTATAACCTGATTAATTTGTCACAACATGGTTATGATCTGATTTTCTCCAACATTGACTGTATTAACTTTCTTAGTGTGGAGATCCCTACCAATACCAAAAGTATTGATTCCTTTTATTCTATTAGACATAATTTCTAAAAAATATATCACACAAGATAAGGTTATGACTCAAAATGTATACAATTAATTTAACAAATATACATAGCATAAATTTGGATCCTACACATGGCTTACCCATAATCAGAAAAATGATTTCTTTGAGGAATAATTTACCTTTCAATCATTCATAATGACTTTTAAGAAATAATGAACTATCCTAAGTATATACCATGGGTGTGTCATAACCATGACTGCAGCAAGGCCCATTTTCATATACCAGAATACCCCGGGTCAAGCCTGAAACTCCTTATCGAATCATTCACTCCAGGCACATTTTGGCCAGAGACATCGCTACCTGCTCGTATCAAGACAGGGATGTATTTTCATGGATAATTCACATAATCTATTACGTAAAAAAATACTTGGATATTATTGTATATTTATCCTCAAATACTACCTTAGAGATTAGTTCCCCACTATACATTTCCTACTCTAGTTTCCATGTTTTCTACTAAATTTCCTTTTATACCAACTATAACACCCCAAACCCTCTCGACCAAAGCCTGTGTATTACTTAGTACATTGGAAAGGCTAAAAGGAATGAAAATACTAATGCATCGATCATTCTAGTAGTCTATATGTAACTAGATACTTATATTTAACTCAAAATTACATTTTTAAATGTTACAAAATACAATACATAACAAAAACTAAAGACTGAATCCACAAGAAATCAACAAATGATCTCCTATTCGTCACTTATTGAAAGTAAACAATGAAATTTGTTACCTCAATTTCTTTGTAAGGGTGTCAAATAGCTGAATTATTAATAAAAAACAACGTAATTGTAAACAATTTGACATAATAAAAATGGGAAGGTGAATAAATGAAAAACTCTCGCCATTAATAAAATGAGAATGAAACTACATTCATAGAATTTGTCATAGTGAAAATATCATGGATATTAATAAATGATAATGAATAAAGAGAATTCATATTAATAGGATGTCATGTATTTGGAACATGATACCATAATACTATAAAAATGGTTTAGTTATGTGGATAAAAATACATCTAATTTTTGAAAACAATCTCAATGTGTTTGTCGACAAACTAATTTGTCTCATGTGACCTACCGATGCATCAAGGGGATTTAGTGGGCCCCACCCACCTTCGCATCCAAATAATTCTTTGTAAATATATTCATAATAAGATAAATATGAATTTACGTTATCTGTATAGAATATAGGATACAGATTCATAAATAATTCCACTGTCAAAACAACATTCAAAATAAATACCCTATCTAAGATGTTATACGAATTAGACAATAATAATCTCTATGATATGGGAATACAGAAATTTAAATTGAATAAAATTTCAATTTCAATGTTATCTCTATTGGGTATTAAGTTCACTGCATAAGAATGAGTAAGTTCACAATACTAAACAAGTCATAATGATGAGAAAATTGAGACAAAGCTCTTTACCACATCGTGATCAATTGAGTCGTATGACCAAAAGATAATAACCCACAAATGAATCACAAAATACCATGAATATAAATAGAATCAAGATAATATATATCAAATGGCAGTACAACTATTCCACATATAGGAAATAAGAGGCAAACAATGGAAATCCCACCCAATTGAACGTGAGATGAGAAAACCACTTACAAACATTTCGGAATGGTAACAAGTGTTATTGAGAGGGATTAATGAGAGGTAAAGGGGTATATAATTATTTATATGTCACAAGTGTAGTATGGAGGAGGTGAAAAAACATACCCCATCTATTGGAATTAAAAATAAAATAGCCCAACATGGGGAAGTTTCTTGAAGAAAATTGTGAGAGAGGATCCCTTAACTTATGCTCGAAGGTGTTCTAGATGGTTCTTAACAACCTAAATAGTCAAATTTAGTTTCATTAATTAAATATTCTCGAACCTCACAAACATTTATGGGATATTTTATGACCTTTTTAGGTTCATTAATGTCCTTTTTGAGGGTTTAAGAGATTCAATTTTATTGCTTTGGTAGCATTTTCTTCATTTGTTTTAATGATCCGTTTATTTGTATTCATGAATGGATATTTGTTTGAAATATGGATGAACATAAAAAATTGTTAATATATTTTATTACTGACATTAAAGATATATAAATAATCTTATAATTATTCTGGTTATATACAATGAGTATGACTCATTCGATTAGTTAAAAATAAACAATTGGTTTGGCTTGGTCGTGTTGTGCATAATAAAATTGTTTTGTATTATTATTCCATATTATGAATTTTTAAGGATTCAAAATCATTATTCAAGATAAAATACATATATTAAGAACTAGTTCAAGCATTGAAAATTTTTCATGACCAGTATTTAATATAATAATGAAAATTGAAAACCTGTCTTCTTTGAGTGTGATAAATTAACACATCTCAGACAGTGTTTTCATTTTGGTGTAAAATGAGAAGAAAAATAGAGATTGTGATGAAATATTCCATTAGCACATTGAAAATCTTCTACATTTATGTTACTCGAATTATCATGGAATTTGGATGAGTTGTGGTGAGAAGGGAGAATAAAACAATATAACTTTGTAAAATAAATTGAATGAAAAGAGTAGAAAGGTTCGCCTCTTAAGTACTCCTCATTGAGAGTATCATTAAAGCCGTTGTTTTTGGCCTTTTGGTGAGACCTGAAGGACTATGACGTGGGGAAAGGTATTGGGAAGTGTATTTTTAAGAATTTAGGAAAGGCATGATTATTGGGTGGAGTAAGAGGAGGAGGGGGTGAGGGGTGGTTTATATAGTGGACCGGAGAGGAGTTTTCATAATATTGTTATCATTAATTTATTATTTCATCTCATGACAAGAAATACTGATAATTCCATGACTAAGAATAGTAATATATACATGTGAATTCAATCTAATTTGTCTTACATAAGCTTATCTCCATCAACGACTAAATAAATCCCATATTTAGCATCTATCGTAAATTATCACATTTTACTATTCATCAAATATTCATGTATTTCAGAAAAATCCAAAAAATTAACCCCGACCATTTTTCAACATGTAGAACCCAAAAATGATATCCATTTCTCAAAAATAATTTTTTATATATGATTAATTAAATATTTAATAACATTATTATTTAATCGAAATATATAAACACTTAAAATATTCATCTTCATTATTATGGTGTCAAAATTCATTTATACACTCAAGGGTATGGATACCATTCATAATATTCAAATTACTATTAATAAGGATATTTTACAATTCATAATGGTAGGTAACTCTTCATTAGGGTAGGTTACTATCCACCAAAAATTATGTTTATTATATCAAACTCTAACTATCATCCTGAACATTTATGTGTATGTTAGATTTTTAGAATTTGAATCAGAAAGCTAGAAAATATAAGTTTAATGGCTGGGTATTGGATATATCCTATATGTAACCATGTTTTCTTCAATAGAGGATCAGTGATTCATGAAACATAGGCTATCTAATAAATATAGTGTTCTTAAGAGAAACATACCAAAAAATTTGGGGTTATACATTGGTCGTGGATGTATAGTTATCAAGTCTTCTGAAATTAGAAATTATACTATTTTGATATTTTTTTAATCATGAAATTCAGATGAGTTCTACTTTTGATCATTTTGATGTTGTTTTTGGGAAATTTAGTTGTTCGATGATGGTATCTAAATCATATGTTAATTTTGTGAGGGTTCTCAATTATGGAATAAATTTTCTTTCATGACAAAAAAATGACTCATAGAATAAATTTCATGACTAATATTCCACCTCTGGCTAGTTCTCCTTGATTGTGACCTTTATGTTAATTCAATAAAAGAAAAAAGAAAAAATAATATTCTATTGAATTTAACAACTCAATTTTTTTATAGTAATGATTTAAAGAGGATATGATGAGTTATAAATATTTAATTTAAATGTAAATAAATTAATTTTATTTTGGTAATTTATATATAATTTTTATTTATAGTATAATTACATTAAAATACTTCATAATTATGACACAATTTTTATTCAATTAATAAAAAATAAAATAAATGATGTTAAAAATATTAAAAGTAATATAATTTGAGTTTTTTATTATGCCCCAGGAATTTATTAAATATTTATAAAATATTTTAACGTGTTGATGATTTATATTCTAATTACATTTTCATTAAGTTATCATTAATGTCAAATAAAATGAATAGTTTCAAAATGAAATTAATTATATTTTAGGTAAACGAATATTTTGTAAAATATTTAAAAAACTATAAATATTTTCTTAAAGAAAATTATGATGGAAATGGCCTTGAATTACATTCCATTTAATAGTTTGATCCAATAATTACCTTATAATTATATTTTTTATCATTTATTTTTAAATATTTCATAATCATGGTTATGGTTAAAATTAGAAAAATATTATGTTAAGGGAACAAAGATTTAAAATTATACGAAAACCAGTCAATTTTTTTTGATGATGATATATAGACCTTATACTCTTTATCATAATATATCTATCCATATAGAATCTTTTTTATTTATAATTACTTAATTGTATTTCAATATCTTTCGTAATTACTAGTGTGTCCTTTCCCTCCAATATAAAAGGCCACCCCATCTCTGTTTTCATAACACCAGTTTGAGAAATATAGATCAACCAACCCCTTGAAAATTATCTCCTAAACATCCATATTCAACTATTATAGATACTCACCTTATTAAAAGACAATTCCAAGGGTCCTTATGAAATTACCTAATATATGTCTCTTAAGGAATAGGTAAGCATCTTACTGAAAATATTTCAATTTATTTCTTCTTATTACATCTCTAAATATTAAGTATTCATCATAAAAATATAATTTAATTATAGTAAATATATTTAAATATTATACGGATAATTAAAAAAACATTATACACCATCTTTTTTATCAAATTGAGATGTGAAATTATCTCTTGTGTACATGTGTGGACCACCAAAACCATGTAGCAATAAAATTAATTGTCAAAACCATAATCCATAGATTTTTAGTATAAATGTTTTACTATTTATAAATTATATTTATGAAATTATTATGATTCTTGAAATATAATATCATAACTAAAATCTTATCTCAAAACCATTCAAAAATTATAATTCTGCTCATGTGTATGTGTGGACAGAGACCTACACAAATGGATGTGATTTATTTTTCAGTTATACATAACATATTTGGTAATTGGGATGTTTTTAATCAATATATATGATAAATATGATATGATAATTAATCTAGTAAAGTGAATTATTATTTTATTTCATTTATTCCTTCTATTACAAAATGGAAACAATGTTAATTCTTACATATGACATATCTTCTTCATGAATGGTGTAAATAATTTTTATAAATCTACCCATTATGGTACATAATAAATATATTTAGTATTAATATACATTATATTAATAGAATAAATAACATTATGTATATTATTTATCCATGATCAAAGAACAAGTAATTGAACTTAGTAACATATATTCTACTAAAAATGAAAAAATTAACACACTAAAACGCTGATTTTAATAATGAATTTTTAAAAGTTGGAAATTTAAATGTTATTTTTTTAATATATAAAATGTTTCTGATGCTTTCACTGGTGTGTGCATCCGTCTTTGGGGGATGGGTCATTATTTTTCCACACATTCCCACTTTCTAATGGTGGGTGACATTCGTCACTTATTTAGGGATGTTTTCTCCTTGATCAATATGGGATGATGGGATGTTGATTTCTTCTTCCTTGGTTTTCCCCTCAGAACACTTAACTAGTTTGGGTCTCCCACATAGACTTAAGAAAATGTTCGTGAAATTCATTCTCTTGCGATGTATTTGGGGACTCCGGTTAATTACACTGCTTCTGTCAGGACATTCCAAGGGGTCAAGTCAGGGAAGAAACCTTCGATCAGGGGAGTTGTCACGTTAGAGATTGTTGGTGTGTCTAGAATTTGGAGCACTAACGCCTCTGGGTTTCTTTCCCTTATGATAGGGATTCACTAGGGCGTAGAATCGTAAGCCATTCCACATCAAATGTGGAGAATCATATTCCATAATCATGTCTATGATGTTTTCCTCAACTACCCATGTTTAACACAAGGTATGCTGCAAGTTTAATGTATAACAGAGACATAACAGACAGATCATAACACAAACTAGAGTGAATTATATGGGTGTAACCCCTAGGGGATCACTAATTCGGGTGCTAATGCGTGGATGGTTACATGATAATGTCTTGGTGCAATGAGAAATTGGGTGACATGATCTCACTAGGATGTGGAAGCCCGAGTAAGAATTAGGATTGATATCGATGGTTGAGTGAAGTGGATGGAGAAATATATGGAACCTTTTTGAATGTGATGGAGGCCTTGGGATTGAACCACAAAGAGTATTCCTATGTATTCCCATGGAAGTTAATCAATGTATGTGATGTTTGGTGGGGGTTATGGGACACTGTAGGTGGTGGCCCTTGACAATGGATTCATGGATAAGATCTGGAAGAAGTAGAACCACCAGGTTGGGGCATGACCTTCCCAAAAAAATATGCTCGAGGGAGAGATCAGGATGAGATGTTGGTGATGGTCTTGATCCACTTGGTGGAATCGTACTTATCCCTATAGAAGGGAATCTTGGTCCACATAGTTCAGAATGTGATTATAGAAATGGGGTGTGCGCAGAGGACATCGACCCGATGATATAATAGGGAATACATGTGGATAGCAGCTCAGGTTGGCTTGACACATGGGGCGGACCCGGGATGTGGGTCCCAGATAAGGGGTTCACAATGGCATACCTTCACATAGTGTACAAAACAGCTTACCATCAATTGAGGTTCCAATGGATTACTGTTTGTTGGGTTTGACAATGGCTTACCACTGATTAGGTAACAATGACTTACCGTCGACTGGGAATCCCAATGGCTTACAGTTGATTGGGGTACAACGGCTCAACTCTAGTTAGTATACAAAGTATTTCCACTGTTTGGTACTACAACAGCGTACGGTTGTTTGGATATCACAATGGATTACCTTTGATTGGTAAAACACATCAGCTTACTGTCAATTAGGGTTGGATCTCATGGAGGCATCCTATGTACCATGTCCGGTAGGAAAGGATCAAAACCCACATAGTTCAAATGGGTATAGTTTAACGTCTTGTAGGAATAAATGGGGCATACTATTAAACTTTACATGGAAAGAGGAAGAACAAATGAAAAGATGGTAGAGACAGATGGATGTTGAGCTAGAATTCTAGGGAGGCATACTACGTACCTTGCCTGGGCATGGATCAAAGTCAACATAGTTCGGGGTGGTGGATATTGTTTAACGACATGTGGGATGATGGTGAACCAACTTTAAAGGGTCGAGACAAGTAGGTGATGGTATTGAACCTCATAGAGGCATCCTACGTACCTTTCCATGGTAAGGATCAATGTCCACGTAGTTCAAAAGGCTATTTGGGTTTACACACTAAGACGTCCAATAGAGGATATCATGGATGATGCTTACACTAAGCACACGTGAGTCATAATCAGTTTGAGAAATAAGAGACAACAATGACTTGACTATCATGTCACAAAAGGTTCGTCTATGGGAATTAGAAAGGGGCTTACATGTGTTTAGTGGACCAAAGAGGAAACACGGGCATACGCGTGGTCAGTAGCCTAGGGAGATGGATATTGGGAATTACTGCATGATGGAGGCCTGATGGAGACAAAGGCCCTAAGTAGGGAGATAGGTGAATTAAGGATCATGTGCACATCTCCCCTTTGGTCTTTGGCTTACAAGAATAGAGGAGTAGTAGGGGTGTTGCATCCTGCAAAAAAGGATAAGGGATTACGTCAATATGGTTTCCCTTCCCTGTGGACAGGTGCTACTCTAGTAGAAATAATTTTATTCCATGTGAGTAAGGTCTCACTCCTGTGGAGAAGAGCGGGCGTGGAGAAAGTCTAAGATGGGGAATCCCATATAGAATTCATAGGGTTAGAGCATAGTTTAATTTTTTGTGATGAGGACGATGGTGGTTGGTAGTTTGACGTCAAGCTGCTCTGATAGGGAAAGTTCACTCTACACCCCTAGCATTTACATAATACGTATTCTTTAAAACTTGGTGAGGGGAAGGCCCCGAAAATTTCATGGTAAGGGTGTGTTGTGGAGTGATACAGCAAGGGTCCCACATTAGTGTGGCTATGCGAAGAAGGAATATCCATTAACATGCTAATACGAAGAAGCATAAGGCTATTCAATGCAACGAAAAACACGGCCAAGGGACCTTCAAATAACATCGTAAAAACCTAGATGGTTGTATGGGAGAAAGGTTTATGAAGCAAGTGACTTCACACGAAGGGACCTTGAGAAGATCTGGTGTTCCAAATAATTGAGGGGCTTCACAAAGGTGTATACATCACGATGTGTGGTGGCCTAGCCAAGGTATAGGGAATAGGTGCCCATGGAGGGTCCTTTATGAAGTGTAAATGCCTTCGTAGAATTGGACATCGTGAAGCAAGGGTACCTTGAAAAGCATAATACTGTCAAGAAAATGACTCATGATGAATATAGATGCATCCTTATCATTGGGTTCACTTTTGTATAGATGGTTCATTGTGATTCATGAGTGCTTGTAGAAGACCTGAGTCCCCTTGTGGATCTCCTTCCTTTACAATGGCTCGTGGGCTCTGCGAAGGAATTCCCTCTTTGAATAGAGGTTTTATTTGAGCTATGGGAAGGACGCTTTTAAATTCTCAAGTGCCTTAATGAGATCATTATTCATAGAGAATTTTGTGCTTCATTAATTTAGAGATATTACGATGAAAGGTCAGAGTATCCATCCTTTGGGATGAAGGGGAGGCAAGTATTTATAGGTGAGGGGTGGAAAGAATCCAGGTTGGCTTGCTGTGAAGCCACGTGGTGCTCTACAGTTGTCCCTGGGTTGCGTCAAGTTTTTCATAACCACAGATTTGATCGTCATCCCTTCCTCGGCATGGAGCTCTATTGGGTTTTCTATGTGGTGCCCATAGAGGCATCAATCTAGTTTGATGGGTTTGTGGAGGTCTATTTCTCTCTCTCTTTAGTGTGAGGCTCCTGGTCCATTGTGTTGTAACTGCGGAGCCTCCCGCCTCTTTGTTCCACAGCAACCATGGTGTGCGGCTCTGGCTTCGCACTGGATGTGGTGTAGGGATCCATGGATGGTCTTGCGGAGGAAGCCCCTCCAGAGTAGGTATTATATTTATAATGTGTTTCCTCTGCACATATTTTGGATCCAAAAATGCCCCCCACCCACAGACATGGATCTGAGAAGAAAATGGGGGTCTATGTCTAAGGGTATATCGCAAAAAAAAATATACTTATCGCAAACAAAGTTCGTGAAGTAGGACCTCACTGTGGAGAGGCGGCTTGTGAGTTGGTAGCACCATGATGCTCGCCGTGGCCAAATGTACCACAATGAAAAATGGGGTCGTTGCTTATATATCGGGGAGGATAACCTCTATTTTGAACCCTCTCATCTCCACAATTTTTATGATTATGATCTCTATTCTTGAAGCTCTATGCGCTTTGTGATTGCGCTATGCAAATCGGGCCTTTCTACTTCGCAGCGCACAATGAGTCCTCCGAATCTGCTAGTGTGTTATATGTAGCATATGTCTGTGAGGCTTGGGGCAGGGCTCTATGACCTATCTTTGTGATCATGTTTCATAGTTGAGCTTCGTAGATTCCCTCCGCGAACCAAAATAAAAAGTTGATAACATTTAAGATTGAATGGATAAACAGGATGCCGCCAGGCGGTCCATGAGGATGATTCCTCGAGGGATGAAATATAAAATAACATTGGTATCAGGGAACAAGTATGGATCCATTCAGACTATGAGTCGCTAGTGGAGCTACTTTCAGATATTCATATGAGCAAACCCCTTCTGAATAAGGTAGCCTCTATATAGATTTGGCCCGAGGGATGTCATTTTGATTCTTGATGTTGGTAGATATGAGCCATAATACAAGTTCAAAAGTACATTATTCAATTTCCAGTGGTTTATGGTGGATTGCAACCATAATTGGGAGGATTTATCACTCGTAAATGATGATTGTCTCTACATTCATGTGAACAATGTCGACTAGAAGACATTTCAACTAGAGACATCTCCCCAAATGTAATACACAATTCTGAAGGTGGACCTTGTAATCCCATGAAAGGGGTGGATTGATGAGTGAGATTTATGCCAAGGTGGAAACATTACTGACAATTGGGCATGGGCTTACTTGGTAGGTGCCCCATGAAAGATATTTGTGGTGGAGCTGAGACAAGTTGTCCTGAATGTGGCAGTTTTTGCCTCCCAATTTCACATCTACCAACTGAAGCTAATAATTCCATAGTTACTGATATGGTGGTCTTTTAGGACCCATACCTTCCGTATTTACCATTGGGAGGTTGTTATCGACCATTGGGACTTGTACAAGATCTTTGGGGTCCCAATACTGGGAGAATTGTACGAAGAGATCCTTCCTTCTATGACCTCATGGAAAGACCTGGAGCAGATACCACCGCTGGAAAAGGAATTGATGGATCTGGAGCCGAGATAGGATACGAATTCGGTCAGGGATGTCCATTTTAAGAAATGGATAATGTTGGTATAAAATTTCAATAAAGATGGATAGTTTCCCGCGAGGCCTCTGACCTTCCAAAATGGGGTTCAGCGATGCAAGGATAAATTTTATTAGAGACTCTTGTAAGAGATCAAGTGGATGGCATGGGTATTCAGAGTTAGTACTGACCAACAACCAGTGGTTAGGTTGGCTTCATTCATCTTGGTGCATATCATTGGTTGGATCCATCTGGTGAAGGATACGAACATGGGCATCCGACCAAGCACATTCATCATGGTTCCCATTTTGGCAATAGGGGTACGGGTAAACCTGGGGATCCCGATGCTCGCCAAAATATATAAGGTGTTTTGGATCATATGTGAAGGGAAGAAAAAATTAAGGATATGTGGGCCATTCCACTATTTGTATGGTCTGATAATAAGTATATTAGGATCATCTATGAATATCTGATCCCCATCTCCCCTCCAAGATCAGATTTGTACCTGACCATTCTGGACATGTTGGCGAGCTTCCCCACTAAGCTGGTCCTGCAACTGGTGCTGAACCGGATCTGGAAGAAGGATGAGTTCAACTTCCACCCATTTTCACTACAACCATGAATGTTCACCAATGAATTCTAGGTAACAGAGGAGAATCAATCCTACCTTTTGGATTTTTGGGGATGAGTACTGGTGGTGTCGGTTGAAAAAATGTCTCTATATGAGCTGTACACCCCTCACTGTTTCACAAGAAAATTTCAGTGCATGCATCGTTTGACCCCATAGTTATACTTTGGGGTTCACCATGAGGATCACCTATGTGGGATGCGTAATATGTGTCTCATGTTCACACGGGTGTATAGGAAGAAGCAGAATGAGTTGGCATACCCGGGTAGATGCTGAAGCATAGACGGTCTACGCTTGTGATTGAGTGCCTCCCCAACCTTGAGGTTGGGGCTCGAAAATGGCAGCAACATCTCATGGTGGTAGGGTAGTGGTGTTTGTGAGACCCACACCGGTCGAGAGGCAAGTGGTGGTAGCAGGCCCGGCGGTTCCAGTGATTTAGAGTCATTCATAGGGGAAGATTTCATGGGGATTATGTATGATATCAACCCGGACTCTAGGGAAACGACTACACCACATTGATATGTCTGAGAATGCCATCATCCCAGAGGCTTTGGAAATCTAGGTTGTTAGCAGAAAATTAGTTAACCCATCTAAGATGTGGCATCACCTGAACCTTCTTGGGATGGATTATCCAGGTATCGGTCTTGTAAGGGCCGACTTTGTGGTATCCCAGGTCGAGGGGGATAAGTACCATAATGATATGGAGGATTTCATGCATTCCTTGGGAATTCCTCATCCAATGATGGATCGAGTAATGGTGCTATTTGATCAAATGGAGCCTATATAGTTGTCAGCTACCAAACTGAGAGAGTGTGTCCCTCCACCAGGGGAGTCAGATGAGTCCACATGGGGGGGGGGGGGGGAAGTGGCCGGGGTAGGGATCCCTCTAGAAGAAGGTGAGGTCAGAAAATTTGACTCGGTGTCTATAGTGTTTTCTAAGGCCACTATCGTAAACCAGAAACTACCTCCCCATAGTCTTCACCTGGGTTGTTTAGGACTTTTCAACTGACATCTTTCTTGTGTTGGATGGCCTCATACACAAAATATGATGTCTCTTGATGGTGGATGTTTTTGCAGGAACATCAGTATCTGTTCCCATGGCTTCGATGGTCATCATGTTAGGTGGTTCCACGACACCCATTTTGGTCCTCCCAGAGCCTTCATATTTCCCAACAATATATGCAGGGCCCCTCCTGGAGGTTTTGATATCATTAACACACGAAAGAGACAAATTGGTTGATCTTTGTAATTATTCTTCCAAGAATACATTACTATCATCCACTGATCAGATTAATAGAGGTTTCAATGCCTCTTGTATGTACAGTTAGTCAAATGGCATGGGCTGGCATGGTGAGGTTGGTTGGAGATCCTAGCGCTACATTTAACAGGAGAACTCTAGTGGTCCTGGAAGCAAACGTTCGATTTGATCAAGTTGTATTGCTTTCGATCACTAGTGGGACTGTTAGGAGGGTAGAGCTTGAGATCATAGAGGTGGGATTCGATGATGAGGTTCAATCGGGAAACAAAGATCCTAACATACCTGATCAGAGCCCAAATGCAGACCTTGCTAATGAGTTCTTGGAGGTGTTTCGCGCATACAAACCTGCCGACCCTAAAGTCCCAGACCAGACGAAATCTAATGATGTGGAGAGAATGATCGTTTATTGTCGTTATTGGAAATAGATCAAGTGTTTCATTGGGAAGAATCCTCATACACAATGGATAAAACATATTGTGAGGCTTCGTTCCCAGCTGTGTGAGTTATACACATGTGGAGTGGATGCCCAACGTCCTCATATAGTCATTCGAGATCTCACAGCAGAGATGATTTGGGAGCATGATCTTGGCCCCAGTGTAATCTTCAAATAGTGGAAATTAGTAAACATCAAGAGGATATATTAGGCCGAATGTGATATTCAGTAGTGACGGGAATGAGCGGACGAGCAATCCTCTTTCATTAATGCACAATTAGATCTTGTGTCACGCCTAAGGCCCCACTGGAGGAAGATGAAGAATGGATGGAGCGAGCCTTTGAGGAGATAACCTTCATCAAAACTGATGAGTATTGGTCCGAAATTATAGATTTTGACTATACCCAATCGCTACCAAAAAGGAGTGTGAGCTAAACTGGAGATAGCAGATCCCAGATTCCACAAGACAGAGAGTCAATAATCTAGAACACTCTTTGAAAGAGGTTATTCCATTCATGGGAGGTGTCGATCTTTGGGTGTTGTAGTGCATGTACACTTTTAAACATACTTTCATTATTTTATTGTATATGGTGGATGTGTGCATGGGTTCTTTTATTTTTTATATTCTAGTACATGTCCATCACATTTGTGGAACATCTAGCTACCTATCCCTATACTCATGTGCGTTGGGCCAGATTTGAGAAACAAGGGATGACTATTTCGTTATTCCATCCGAACAAGAGCGTTCATACCAAGTTATGGGAATCCATGGGTTGAACAACCAACCGGGATTTCTGGGATTGAAGGGGGAGGCCTGACTAGAGGATGATGTTCTCATAACAGTCGAAGTTCCATTTTCCCAATTTTCTCTAGTGCACGATTGGGTTAATTCCATGGGTGTTAGGACTAATCCGAACATAGGGGAGTGGAATGTAAATCACTAAACCAAAAATTTGGACCACTATAGAGGTGGAATGAAAATGAAGGATATATGTGACTATTTTTGAAGCACAATATTCTACCATGTTAGCCAGATATGGGTGAAAATGAGATCTGACTGCTGAACATGTTTAAAAAATGGGGAATGACTCAAAAATGTTATCCATTAGCCATTCAAATTGTTGGCCCAAAAAATTAGGTGAGCTGTAGGATGATCATATATACATTAAGGGTGTTCTTTTATGCATGAAATAAAACGATGGTCCGAATAAAGGGTATGAAAAGCTTGAGGGGTGTACTAATGGATTTTTTGAAAGGTGTCCAAAAATCATGAAATTATGCCACTATGGTGAATACACATTATGTGAGAGCATCCGTATGATCATGGATCAAACCGACTTCTGAACACGACCTCTCTAGTATGGATATGGAAGTCCTTTTATTTTTAACATCATAACAATATATATGATTAAAAGGTAATTTTAATGTCACATGGTGGAGATGGTGCACTTTGTTTTAAGGTAATACTACCTGGACCAAGATCGGGGTCGAGGGGCCAGATGGTTAACGACCCTGGAGCAGGGGCTATGGTGAAAGGCTCAAACATCTATATGTATCCTACACAAATAATAATCAATACAAACATATTTCATAAATAATGGTATAGTCAGAGACCAAAGCCGGATGGGATAATCCTCTCTGGAGAGGAAGCTGACCCATCCCATGACTAACATGGGGAATCCTAAACATGTTCAGGGTAGAACCGCAGTATAGTATAATCCGTTGAGGATATATGGACTCATGCAGATTAACGTCATATGATAGGACAATGAGGGGAGTGATATCCCTAGAAGGGATCACATGGTTTGGTAGCTATAAACCCGACATGAATGAGGACATAAGCCCCTATCACAACACGTATCCCCGAAGGAAGTTATTTAGGTCATGGGACCAAAAGTAAAATTTAAGCTCGGCCTGGGGAAAAGTGCTCAAGCATTTCTACATACCCCATTATGATGGGAATCAAGCCGTACGTAGTTCGGCAATCACAATTTAACATCATGTGGTATAAAAGGCCTATGTGGCATAGCCACACAAGTACATGCCCCACCAACACTACTAAGATCATGCGAGTGGTGATTGGTGAGGAAAATAAGGAGTAGCTGTGAGATTTTCTTGGAATAGGAATGAACAAATCAGGGTCAATGGCCCACTATGTGGGTGTTGTTCTGTTACTACTGACCTAACTTATTAATGCACCTACATGTGCATGGGGAATAGAATCAATTGTTTTGGGATTCTACATGAACATAAGTGAGTGGAAAAATATGAATTATGATGCTTGAGATCTGGATCGCAATGAGGGTGGCATGATGGTAGAGTATAACTGTTGACCATGTTGGAAACCTAGTATCTACGTCACATTAGCCTAGAATGGGCATAAGTAGTATAGGGTATACCACAGACAATGTTTGAAACTTGGGACCTTTCGTAAATGTTGTCTGAGGACTTCAAGGGTTTTGTCCAAAGATGGTAGGGGAGCCGATGTGCCATGAGACCAGGATGTAAGGGGAGTCCCTTCATACATGGAAGAGGATGGGGATCCAAATAAAGGGGTAATGAATCTTGAAAATTAATCGGGGGAATTTACAAGGGAAAATCCACACTTAGGGCTGTTTGTCATGAATCATTTGAGTGCGACAATAAGACACATTAGATTGAGGTAGTCAATCCCTTTACAAGGACAAGGATCATGGGGTTGCACACTAATAACATAAGGTCATATAGTGGATGGCTAAGAGAGTACCTAATTTAATTAAATGCTCACAATGTGGTTAAGTAGCAGAACCCAATATGTAGATCCTATAGGGAGAACCTCGTTTAGTGTCATAGAATACTGACGAATCCTGGGAGGGACAAGAATGAAACCTGGTGAGGTTGTCACAAAACCAGACACAAATGAGAACCCAGGATGTGCTCAGCACACCATATACATCCAAAGACGTTCTGCCCAAAGGGCCAATGAAGGGTCATGATTTAATATTCATAAGGCTGGACCTATAGAAGGAATGTCCGGGCGATCCTACGTATCCCATAAGGATGGAAATCAATCCACACATAGTTCTGGAAAATGTCAAGCAGTATAGCGTCCTATAAGAAGCCCAATTGGATCTTAGTTTAATGATCATAGAGTTAGGACCATAGAAATAATGGAGGGAGGGAGACATGTGGTATGGTGATTCAAAAACCTAACGTGAATGAAGACAGAAGATCGTACCACACCTTGTGCTCCCCCTGGAGGTCTTTGGTCGAGGGACCGAAAGTGAAATTTGGGTTGGGACCAAGGAAATGTTCTCAGGCATTCATATGTAACCCATTATTATGGGGATCAAGCCATACATTGTTATTGAGTGGCACAATATGGTACCAATGCTAGGGAAAATGCTGTTGTGTGGGTCTAGCCTACGCACTAAAACAAGTGGCATTTGATAGATCATGTTTGTTCTTTAGAATGGATGTGGGCTTTTTTGAAGCGATAAACCTAGGATGGAGAATCCAAGAATTTATAAAGGAATCCTACCATTTTTAGGAATTAAAAATGATATGGGTGATGACCAACACCCAACATGATTTCCCCTCCAGTGAGGAGCTAACAATGCGGTGTAGTTTTTCCTTATTCAGTCAGAGAGATATTGTCAAAGATTAGGGTCATATGATAGGATCAACTAATTATTTTTAACATCATTAAATAAATATTAAATAGTTTAATGTCATTTGAGACCATGAATCATATTGTAAGGTGATATTTTTTGGACACATACAGAAGAAATGAGGATTTAAAAAGAATGTGCATGGCATGACGAAACATAACCCACATGAATGAGGATAGAAGCTTGTACCAAGCCACGCACGATTCTAAGAAGAAAACTCGGACTGTGTTTCTAGAGATGATCCTGGAATATGGGTTTGGACCCGAATATGAAACGTCTCAGTGTTTCTATGTATCCAGTGAGGATGGGAATCATGCCACACATATTTTGGGATGTGTGGTTTATGGGCATGTGGGATGAGAGGAAGAAGAGACTAGCTAATTGAAGAGGTGTACATGGAACATCGATTTCAAAACCCGAAGTAAGTGAGGATATAATCCCAGTCCTGCCACACCACGAAATCCTGTGAAATTTAGGTCCAAAAGGCCAAACATTAGAGGTAACTAGTAGAACATGAGCTTGACCTGAAGACAAGATGCTCGGGCGTTCCAATGTATCCCATAAGAATGGGAAACAAGATGGACATAGTTCTAGTAATGTCATGTAGTTTATCTTCTTGTGGTAATGATGTAGAGATATCTTAGATTGATCTCTTAGATCTTGGACCATAGATAAATGAGAATCTTCCAAACAGGCTCAAACATTGAAAAAATCTCTAAGCCCACATGAGATATGCTCTTCATGGGAAACAAGTGAGGATAAGGACTTTGCAACATGTGGAATCCATGAAAAGGTTGAAATCAGTGTGTAGCCCCAAACGATGCCTCACGATCGCTTCATCCTCCTAATGTGAAAGCACACACTGAGGGATAGAACCAAGAGTATCAAAATTCAACATGGACATGGTGGATTGTAAACTAATGTGAATCATGTGACCAATATTTATGGTTTGATGGCGGTTGTGTGACGATGGATGATAATTGTTGACCATGCAAGAAACAGAACATCCATATAGTGTGACCTTAAATGGGAACTACAAATGAGTGTCGACAGCTGACCGTATTTGCAACACAAGACATGTACCAATTTTTTTTTCGAGATCATTGAGGGTTTTGGCCTTAAACGATAGAAGATCCATTGGGATAAGTTTCTATATCGTTTGGGGGCCCTTTTAAATGTGAATGATGATGGATTCCCAATGAAGGGGAGCATTAATTTTGAGGATGGGAGATACCATGTACATATAGGATTCACCACTATAGGTGTTAAACAAGTGTGATCCTTGGCACATTGGTGAACTACCATGGAGGGTAGAGGGTCCCAACATAAGAGTAGTTTACTTGAAAACATAATTGTGGAACAAGGTGACGAAGTGATCTCGGGACCGAGAGGTATGTGGCATGGTTGTTACAAACCCGACGTGAATGAGTACATAAGCCTATACAACATGACATGCCCCTATCATGGGAGAACACTGGCCAGGGGGCTAGGTAGGTAAAGAGGTTCTTAATAAGTGGGTTTGGACCTAAAGGCTAAATGTTTAGGTGATCCTATGTATTCCATGAGGATAGGAATCAATCCACACATAGATCTGGAGGACGTTGTGCTATTTTACATCATGCGGCAAGGATACAGATTGGTTTAATGTATCTGAATGAGGGATATGTTTGGAAAAAATGAGTAACCTGGTGTGTATGGTGTCATTTTTTCATACAAAACCATACAATCCTAAGTGAGATATTGGTCTAGGGGGAATAAAATATTAAGGGACCTATAGCAGGGCCACAAAAGGAAAGATTCATCATGTTTGTAGTCTAGAATATTTCATTGAGGACATATGGGATGTCATTTTATGGTCAAAGATCCTGGACCGTAAACGACCAATTTCATGTCATGTGCATAGAAAAAATGGTTAGAAAGGATGAATCACATTTCATATTATGTGGAAGGCCACAGAAAGCAACAATGATCTAGTATAACTTCTGACCATGTTCGCAAAATAGTTATTGTCTTATGTGTCAGGGGATGGGGGAAAACATTTGAGCGCTGACTTTTGACCATATTAACAGCACATTTCATTTATCAATTTTTCGCTCAAAATTATTGATGATGTTGGGCCAAAATGGTTGGAGATACCCCGGGCCAATAATCTATGATGTTCGAGGGTCCTTTTGGAAGTGATTTATGATTAGAACCCAAATTATGGGGCACACTAAGAATGGTAGGACCTATGTAGATTAACATCATATGAGAAGGACATAGATGGATGGGTGTCTCAAAAGGATGTATGTCATGTGAAGAAAATAGCTTGACCTGAACGAGGAAAAATATTCTACACCACACCTTACAATACTAGGTGAGAAACTCTACCTAGGGACAAAAAAGGTTGAGGGACCTAAAATAATAAGTCATGCCCAATTTGTAGTTTAACTTATTTTATTGAGGATGATGGTGCTCTTAGTTTTAGGTCATAGGGATCAGACCGTAAATACATGACCCCATACATGGGTATTGCCTTACCATGTCTCCAAAGTCCACACGAGAAATGCTAAGTGAGGGAAAAATGTAGTAGGACTAGGCTCTCCCCAACATATTAGGGTACATCATCCAGACTATATCTTCTACCCAAGGCTGACTCGTGTTTGAAGGGATAAGAAGACAAAATGAATCATTGCACCAAATACTTAGGACATACAGGGGTGGTGGTAATGGTGAAGGATGATTTTTCACTACGTTTGAAAAACAACATCCACATCTTGTGAAATAGAATGGGAGAAACAACTGAGTGTCCACCGCTGAACATGTTTGCAACGCTGGACAAGTATAAATTTTTCATTCGATATCCTTGATGACACTAACCATAAATGGTAGGAGAGCCCTAGATCCTAGAATCCATGCCGTTAGGGAGTAAATTTGGATGTTAAGGATGATAAAGACCTAAATAATGTGATTGTGTGAATCATGAATGTGCATGTGTAGTTTAACATCATGCAGGATGAGGAAAGAGATTGAGACCTCTAGGAGAGGAAAACAAGGTGTGGCCAGGATGAACTCAACATGACTGTGGGGGAAAATTCGTCACAACACACTTGATATCGATCCAAGGGGAGATCCTGATGATTGGGGTTGGGCCTTTGGATGAAATGTCTAGGTGTTCCTACATATCACATGAGGATGGGAATCAATTTATACACAGAACATGAAGGTTCCATGCAGTTTAATGTCGTTTGGTGAGGATATGGGAGGATATAAGAATGAGGAGGTGCACATGGTGCAGTCATTGAAATCATGATATGAATGGGAGGCTAAATAATCCAACACTACACCACGCGGGATCGAGCAAGGAAACTACACCCAGGGGGATAGTTAAAGAGAAGATTCTGGGGGTTGGAATCAAGATGAGGCATCTGAGCATTCCTAGGTATCCCATGAGTATGGGAATCGAGCCATATGTAGTTCGTGAAGGTAATATGTAGTTTAGCATTGTGTGGTGAGGACGAATTCTGAGAAGTTTTAAGTCCTTCAGTCCAGATGAACCATACAATTTAGCATCATGTGGCAAAGAGTGAACATTCTATGTTCAGGTGGGACCATAAAGATATTATTTTATATTTATAGAGATTGGTCCATTTTACAGTTTATCGTCATGTGGGATGGAAAACTAGTTTAATGTTATACATCAAATAATAGTTTATGGTTGTGTAGGACCGAATAGATTTTAACATCCTACAGGGAAACATAATGCTTGATGTCATGTGGGACATAACAGTTTAAGGTAATGTGGGACCCTATGAAATGGTCAGGATAAGTATTTCATGGAGAATTTGGCATTGGTGGGGGGGAGTTATATGCTCTCCATCCATGGAGACCATGGAGTATGTGCCATTGGGGTAAACCTTGTCAATGATGTATGTTCCTTCCCATTTGGTCTTCAGTATGGGTGGTTTCTAACCAGGTCTCATTCACCTTCTCTAGGCCAACATTATGTGACCTTGAAATAAAGAGTGGAGGTAAACATTCGTGATGAATGATCTATCTATCATGTTCTCATGCCTTTCCAGATTGTGCAGGGCTCGAAGAATGTTCTCGTTGAGGGCTTCCAATTCAGCCATATGGATTTCAGCTACCTTATCTTGTGCTTTTTTATTTTAGATAGTTGTGTGTAATGATGGAAATAGTATCTCGATGGGAAGGACAACCTCAGTTTCATACACCATGGAATATAGAGTCAACTGTGTGGAATTGTGAGTCGTTGTTCGATAGGCCCAATGGGAATTGGGGTGTTTTTCTGGTCAACACTTCTTGTTTTGAGTAACCATTTTCTACAAGATGTTATAGAGTGTTTTTCCGAACTCCTCGATCTACCCATTTCCTTGCGTGTGATATCAAGTGATATGGTTAGAACAGATATTGTTTCGGGCGTACAATTTCTTCAACACAGTTTTCTGGATGTTGGTTTCATTACTGGTGAGAATGGCATGATGGAATCGAAATTGGTAGATGATGTTGGAGATAAAAAATTCAACGATAAAGCATTCCTTGACCTACTTGAGTGGAATTGAATCTGCTAACATGTAAAATAAATCAGTAGTGGTTAGGGTGAATCTACATTTTCGAGCTAGCACCAGAGGTTATGACCCCATGACATTGAGTCCCCAGAACGCAAAGGTCTAAGTGTACTTGTTAGTGTAGAAAGGATCTGGAGGACAAAACACAAGGTTGGAATAAATTTGTCATGCACGGAACCTACTGGAAAACTCGATGCAGACACAGATATGGGAGGGACAAAAATACCCCATTCTTTGGATCTAGTGAGATAGTTTTGGACCAGTCCAATTAGCCCCATAGGAACCATCATGAACCTCTTGCATGACTTGAAAAATCTCAACTCCTTGAATACAATGGAGGAGAACCTCGTCAAAACTGCACTTGTAGAGGATCTTCATGAGATATGGACAACTCTAGAGGGTAAAATAAAATGTGAGGCATTAGATTCGCTCACGCTCGGCTCGATCGGCTGGGAGGCTGTCGTGCTGGAGGTACTTGAAAAAGTTGGTCCTCCAGTCGGGGTTCACTTCTAGAACCACATCAGGAGGATCTTGGTGTCCTGTCATTGAGGCACCAGACGTTTGATTAATTAACTGTGGGATATCATCATCATCTATAGTTATGGGGGTGATGAATCTCTAGTGTGCCACATGGATGTTCAAACTATCCTGATCAGGTCTGTAGGAGATGAGGCTAGGCTGGACAAGGAGTCAGCTCAACTATTATTGGCTCGAGGGACACGGGTAACCTCTAGCTGATATGGGAACTAAGCTATCAACTAGAGGTTGCATTCCAACATCGGTATCAGCTCTGGATTTCTGAAAATGTAATCATTGTTGATCTGTATTACGACTAGTTTGAAGTCCCCTTTCATATGCATGTGTAGAACATCAATGTTGAGGGCCAGCTCGAGGCTAGTGATGAGATCTGGGTACCCCGCATCATTGTTGGTATATCCTACTCACAGCAGGAATGAATATGGAAGAATAACCTGTGATTTCATAATGAAGATGATAACTAGGCCTACTCTGTTGAGTCTGAGGTCATTGACCCTTCTATCGGCAGGGCTCCACGAAGCGCCATCAATTTGAATTTTCTAGCATGGAATGGTTTGGTATACTGAGAGGATTGCAACACCGGGAACACCATGGTCCACGGACTGTTCTGTGAAAGCTGGATTGAAAGAAAGTAAGTCTACCAATGCTTTCCCCTTGATTACTTTCTGAGAGACAAACATGATTTCAAACAACTGGGGGATCATTTCCCACCGAGCTATATGACCTGTCAACATGGTGTAGTTCCAAATGTACTTCAGTGGATCCACATGGTACATCATCTATACCTCATGGTGTTTCAAGTAATGTCGTTATTTCTGTACTTCGAATACCATCACAAGGAATATTTCCAGATATAGGAGTATCTAGTCTCCATATCAAGGAGTATGTAGATGAGAGTGTATAGTTTATTCTCTGTTCCCTCATTTTTTTTCTGAGAGATAAGGGCATCGAGAGATCATTCTAGGGAGATCACCTAAAGGACCGGCAGCTTTCCAGAATTGGGTGGCATCAAGACATGAGGATGGAGCAGATACATCTTGATTTCCTCGAATTTAGTCTAACATTCATCATCCCGTTCATAGATAGTTCCTTTATTCATGAGACAAGAAACAGGCTTACACATGCTTCCTAAATTCAAAATGAATTGTTGTATGATGACCATGTATCCTTAAAAGCCCGGATTTTACCAAATGTTACACAGGGGAGACATCTGGATGATGTCCATGATCTTCTTCTGGTTAAAAACGATTCCCCAATATCTAACAACAAAGTTGAGAAACATTATGGAGGTATCCCAAAAGGCACATTTCAATGGGTTCACCATCAGATGATGAGAACAAAGGAAGATGAAAACTATACCAAGATCATTGATATGGTCTTAACATTGTCGATATTTGACCACCAGATCATCCACATAACATTCCACCAATGTTGTAATGATCATCTTAAATATGCGATTTCTAACATGTTCATACAAGGCCCCTACATTATTTTGGCCGAAGGGAATTACCTAGTAGTAGAAAGTACCTTGTGTTGCCCTGAAGGCTATAGAATCCTCATCGATGGGATCTATTCAGATCTAGTTATACACTGAGTACCCATTCATGAAGGAGAGTTCCTGGAACCCAGTAGTGGAATCAATCAACAACTTTGTCACGAGAAGGGGTAAATCATCTTTCACACAATGACAGTTGAGATCCTAGAATTCGATGAAAACTATGATTTGATTGTTCTTCTTCCTAAGAGGCACAATGTTGGTTAAAAATCTAGGTAATTGACCTGTTTAACAAAGTTGGATATGATGAGCTTATCAACTTCAGCCGCGACCATGACATCGTGAGAAGAGTGCATCTTCCTGGGAGGCTGCTTAAACCCGTGGTGATCTGCTGGGAGACTGAGTCAGTGGATGACTACCTAGAGATCTATTCCCAGAATTTCATTATAACTCCAGGTAAATAAATCATGATGTTCTTTAAGGTTGTCCACATACTATTTTTGTTCTTCAACATGAATAATGGCTCTGATCAATGTGGGTTTCAAATCCATCTCACTATCGAGGATCACATGTACACGTTCATTGACTATGGTGGAGACACCCTCTTCAAAGGTGGGGGTTTAATTTCCAAGTACCCTTATTCATTTATGGAAGAAGGATCCTCAGAGGGAGTAAATTCCTCTATGTCAAAAAAATCATGATGGGAAGCTAGATCCAGCCTGAGCGACAGTAGATATTACATCTAGGAACTCCTGGACTGGCAAAACTATTGCAATGAAAGCTGTCGATTAGATCCCTTATGGTATGCATCCCAATGGGCCGTGCTTGATGATATCGAAGTAGTAGTGGTGCATCATCTTGAGATGATTTATCCTAGGTAGTGTTATGAGAATTTATAGTGTGCTTTCATTGTCATAGGGATGAAATATCCATACCTTATGTGATAGGGGGCTCGGGGATCACCTGAGCCATATTTGTGTAAGAATAGGAGGTGATCGCCCAATGTCACCTAGTCTTGAGAATGTGTTTCCCCATCAATCCACAAACAAAAAAATCATTACCCCATATCCAGGTTTGTAGCTTCCTATATATGTATTGGGAAAATTCAGGCATCATCTGGGTCTGTCCATGGGTCGGTTGCAGCAGTAGTGTGTTCGACATCATTAGCCAGAATCTTTTTGTCCTTTATCTTGTAATAGTAGGAATCAAGATAGCGGGCTTCTCAAGAAGCAATGAGAGATGTTTCACCTTGAATTATACCCACATGAACATTAAGGGAGTACTTAATGCAATGGTGACACAATGAAGGGACTTCAACATGTAGGTTAATCAATGGCCTAGGCATCAATGCATTGATGGCGATGTCTGGGGATACAACTACAAACTCGGTGCTTGAAACTAGGACATTGAACGGGGTCTTCAAGAGGATCTTGATAACCGGTGTCTCTGATTTCCTTTCATAACCATGGATGTTTAGGTCATAGGCACTCATATCATCTTCAAAGAACCCAAATTTTTGAAGAGTCTTGGTTGGGATTAGGTTGATCCCAGAGCCTGTGTTAACAAGAAAACGATGAATCTACATGCCATTTAAGTGTCATGTGATATACATGGGGTGAATGTTCCCCTATATGGGAGAGACTTAATCTCCTCTTGAGAAAGACATAATGGACTGGCATTCAGCATGCTCTATTGCCTCAACATGGAAGGCTTCTCCAGCAGTTACCTCAGTCTAAAATAAGAGGAGGATTATTAAAGATTGAGAAAGGGTTTCACGCCAATCTACTAATAGGTGAAGGGCCTTACAGATAGATAGCCTCACATGAATGCTGGTAATATGTCTAAGGACATCGTACTTCTATGCCAAGGGTTAAATTCTAGTTATAGGAGGTTGTTCTATAGTAGGGGGAATGAATGACCCTTCTGGCTAATCTGGCAAAAGAATAGTCCTAAGAATGTCCCACAACTAGCTAGTTGAAACTCATAGAGTAACTACTAGATGTGAATCAGATGACTGAGGTCGGTCCGTAATAGAGTTGTCCTGATCAAGGTGTGGTTGAGCCACCACCACCTAATCAAGTAACACAAACAATGATGAAGGCGGACCTGGTGACAATAGATGAGAAGGCTACATGTGAAAAGATCAGCGCTAGGCCTAATATATGGTTTCAATTTCAGGCACATCTAGACAGGATGTGTTGATCGAGGAACTCCAAAATCACATATAGCCATGTCATCGTGGGTTTTGGAAATGACTTGGATCATTGGGTGGATCCGTATGGAATACCTCACCGTCAGAAATCATGTAGGGGTTTACCATCTATTCGATGTAAATAGAGGCATACCCTTGAACGTGACCTAAAGAATCCTCCACTACTGAATGAATTATGGGGGGGTAATTTCCATATCCGGGGGATTGATGTCGCTGATAGTACGAGATGACAATAAAGTCGGTGGGGTACTATGTTTTCCCTAACGTCGACGATGCTCGCTCTTCTGGGAAGAGGATGGATCAGCAGTGGAAGCACCAATACTGCATGTGGGTGACACAGAGTCTTCTGAATTCTCAGGTCCATTCAGACATGCAAAAATTATACCATGGGCATAGTCGACTATCCTAAGATCCATCTGGTCATCATAATTCTGGGTTTTGCGGTTAGATACCTTATGCCACTGTCCTTAACTGTGAATAATACTATCTTGCATTACGAAGACACATTCCTCATATGATGAAGCTGGGACTAACTTGACTATGGTTTTATCAACCAGTTTTTGTAGCCATTCTTTAATCCCATAGCACTGTCTGAGGGGGTTACCCATGATTCGGTGGTAGGGTTAGTAATTGGCGTGATCAGGGATATCTTCCACTTCTGGCCTCCAGAAACTACGTAATCATACAATTCCCTATTTGCAACCACATTAGAAATAATCTGTGACCTGATCCTCATTAAATTATTAGGTGTAGTTTCTCATATCTAGGAAGGGGGATCTAGGATTTTGCCCCTAAAAGGGGCTGGAGGAGCCTTTTGGGGAGGTGATATGTTGTTATCTCGCCTCGGTGGTGGCGACATGTTACGTTGGGGAACCTTCTGATTCTACGCTGGGAAATGTTGGGCTGAAGGGTGCTTCTAAGGAGGAGGCCCCCTATGGTTCTATGGATGTGGCTCCTCTGGTAATAACTCCAATTTATTGGGGGGCTCTATTTGGGCCACCACGGTAGGCTCAGCCTTAAGGGTTCTTCTTGAATGAATTGCATGAGGAAACAGACGTGACTTCTTGGCGTACTGCATGAATTCCTCTAGGTGGTGGGCCTTATCAGATAAGTCTCGAAATCCCCTAGGTTATTTCTGGGTAATTAGAGGGGGCAGTTTGTTCTTGATATTCCCCAAACACATTGTTTGCAGATGTTTCTATGTCAGCAACATATCGAGGGAATAGGTAAGGCCTTTACATAAGGAGAAAAAGTCCACAATGCACTCATCAGGCCTCTTATTAAATTTTAAGAGGTCCTAAAAATCATATTTATAGTGGTAGAGCCGAACTAGGAGAGAAAGGGACCGCCGATATCTCCCATTCAGTGACCGATCTGATGGGTAGCTCGCTAAACCGGACGAACATAGGCCTTTCCAATGTCCGTATGTCAAATCAGAGTTTTGTGGCATTTGAAGGTGCTGGTTTTCTTAGAATGGGTCCAAACCTCAAGAAGAAGTGGGCCAGACGCTGCAATGTATCACCCTTCCCCTTAAATGGGTAGAAGGTGGGATTTCTGAAAATCGGGGGTGTTGGGATATTGTCAACCCATGCCAGATATGGCATTCCATCTGGCGGGATTTCCACATGTTGAGTTTCCAATGCCTCGAGTCGAGAATTTAGTTCCAGCATTAGATCATATGGGTGGTGGTTCTTATCTTGATGATTATCCCTAACCACTAGTGCATTGGCAGGTTTGTCAAAAATGATAATCATGCCTAGAAGATCATGGAGAGGCTAGTGGGATTACCTGTGGAGTGGTCGGAGAACTTGAGCTGGGTCCTAAGGATTATCATGCCACTAATGATGATTTGGTTACACATATCGCACCTTTATTCCATAATCTACATCCTCAATCATGTCTATATGGGAAGGATGGTCAGGACCACCCGGTGGCAACTCACATGGGGGAAGTTGTGCATGACCCTGCTGCCTCGGTCGGGGATCACCGTAGTATAGCCACCACTCCACGACACATTCATCAAAGCTGGTCATAAGCCATATTCTTATGTTGCTCGAGCTATTGATCCAACATAGCCTTTTCAGGATCATACTATAGTTTTTGCACTAAGTTAGATAGGTTGGAGGGTTTGATTACTCCGAGGGGTTCTTTACCCTTATTGAGATTCTGAAAGAGGATTAAGTCCATGGTGGGAACTAGAAGTCCCATAAGATTTATATACTATTGAGTAACCCTTCCAAACAGATCTAATTGTTGTGGAGCTTCCCCAGAGGTTATGTTTTATCTAATGATCTTTGTCTATGTATCTTCCTTAGGTAGATTGTCCATGTTAACCACGACTCTACCAGTAGGAATATCCTCAACATCACAGGGAATGTAAGGAAGGCTATAGATAAGACTGAAATGGAGAGTAACATACTACCCCCAAACACGGACTTAAATGTTTGGGGACACCACCTTTATCATTATGTGGAGCACATTAAATCTCTAAAAGGTTCATTGTTGGTGGGTCTGATGGAAACTGAGCGACTAAGGGTGTTAGGCCATAGGGAGTGCTTCCAAGTCGACCATATGGCATTGCTAGCCAATGTTCAAAATTTGTGGCTAAATCTTGGGATAATCCACTCACTGGTAACTGATATGGATTTGTGTCAGTTAGTGGGTTTGGAGAAATCATGCAACATCCTCTTAAGTAAAATATTTGTGCACACTGATATTTTCGGTCACAATTGGTTAGAACATTTTTGAGAAATGATCCACTACAAGGATGTCCAAAAATATCCTCATTTCAGACTCGAGATATGGCCCTCAGATTCCCCTCTCATCAACCGGGGGCAGCTGCGGATCCAGTAGTAGTACTGAAGTAGACCTATGAAATGGTAGGCCGGCTGGTGGAGAGTACGGAGAATGAGAAAACAATCAACTACATCTCGGGCTGCCATACGACGAATGGGACAAATGAGCTACCACATATTGGTAGGACGGGTTGGTGACAACATTTTCTTATGAGGGGGATGTAGTTACTAATGGGCGGTCTTGCTAATGTTCATCCTATATCGGCCCCCAGAATAGATCTCTGTGGTCTCTAGTTGAAGCAGATAATGTCACTGTTGATGATACGGTGGATTGTGTGGCCAGGGCCTGGGAAGGGGCCAAATATTTCTTCTCTTGAATGTATCTGAAAAAGGAGTTGAGAATCCGATGGACCACACATTCTATAATGATGATCCTGACATGGCTCGTTCCTGCCCCCATTCTCAATAGAGAGGATCAAGGCGAGGGCTCCATTGCCAAATCAAATTCTGCCTCAGATTCTGAGAATCAGATAGGATTAATTTTTGTCTAAATATTCTCCGCACTCATTTTATGGCATCGAAGACCCACCCTCCTTCCCCAGGATGGCTCTTCAGGATACGGTAGATTTTTGACCTGATTTGGACCTCCACTAAATTGATGGTGGAGTTGAGGGGACATCCGCCTAGTTGAGCCGGGGTGCGAGGAGCACATGGAAAAATTTCCAAGGGAAAAAGAGTAGAATATCCTTGTCCACTGCCTAACATGAAGAGGGAATCAAAGTCAGAATTTCTGGAGTGGAAAGGACTTCCACTGAAGTTGGTAGGATTATGGTTATGGCCTACATGGTTATTTCCTTTGGTAGTGTCAGTGTAAGGAGGGTACTCAAACTGGTCGAGCTGAACATTGGGAGGACCTCCGTGTTGGGTTATCATGAAGTGAGGAAACCCTATGATACAATAATTGATGGGTTGATGAGGACCTTAGTCTACTTTTGTAAGGACATGGGGAAGACCGCCACTCTAACGGTTAATCAGATGTGTTTCATTTTCACACTAGTGACCCATTACAGGAGGAAGAGCTCCATACCAGTGGTCATGGGTGTGAAAGAAGCTTCCATAATGGGTTTTAATCAAGTGGGGAGGGCCTTCGTTCGGATTGAATATGGCATAGGGAGGACCTCCATGCCAATATCCGGAGTAGTATGGACCTGCGATCTCATTGGTGATGTTATTGGTTGGACCTCCGTAACGAGTATGATTGTTGTGGGTCAGCCCGCGGAGGGTGCTACTTGTGTCGGCGACCAATAGATTCAACCCAGCCTACCCATGGGGTGGTTGGGGCCTCAATCTGGGATAATAATATCTATGACCCTGCATTGTATAAATAGGGGACCGATGGTATGTGTCAATAGTGGCACTGGCCATGATAGTCATTGAGGTTGATGCCCCTCAGTAGGCATACTCCTCATCTCACGCCCGACGCTGGTGTTTGGGTAACCGGACTAGAACCAGTGGTGAAGGTGTATAACTTACTTTCTCCTCAGCTCATTAGGCCGGGTGGAAGAGTTGACACAGCCTAGAGGGAGCCATCCCCCGGAGCCCCCAAGGATGGGATTCCAGTTGGTTTGACCCAGAAATCCATCACATCATTGGAATAGGGGAAAAAGGAATGAAATAGTTCTTGGGAGAAGCACCATAAATAATTATATGTTGAGTGTGGAGCATTGGATCCCTGCGTGACCCTTGGGTGGGGTGTGGGGGTGGCAATGAGGCGTAGAAGTATCTATGTCTTGTTAGGCCACATCCCTGGTTGGGATAATCCCATCGTCCTCGTATTGTTGTACTTCGTCATTTATCACCCTTATCTGAATGATTTTGGATGGGTAGATGGGGGGTGGACACCCAGAATATATGGACATTTAGATAGTTATGGGGGGGGGGATGAGGCTATGCAGCATTGCGGCGTTGACGTTTCCCTTTCCCCTGCGTCAGTGGGTGGGTAGTGATTGGTTACTTGTAAAAGTATATTGGGCCCTCAATGGGTGGGAGATTTAATTATAAGTTATGAAAGAAGGAAAGAGACATTCTATTTCCCAACAACTTTCAATTTTCTATGGTTGGTAAGAAGGATCCACACTGACAACATTGTAGACCGGGATTTCCAACATTCAACAACCCCTATTTGTGGTGATTTTTATGCCAAGCCCACTATTTTCATGGAGGGATGGGGGACCGAATACATATATGTCGGGATATATCAATAAACTGATGTCTCAAATGATACTAATCTCTATATTGTGGAGACTAATTTCACATCGGAGTCACCATTTCTGTATATGACACTTTCGTTGGGGGTGCATTCGTCTGTGGAGGATGCGCTGTTCTATTTCCCTGTATTCATGTTTTCCAATGGTAGGCGTCATTCATCCCTTATTTTGGGATGTTTGATCTATGATAGAAACATTATTAGAGGATTTTTATTTATCCTTTAGTGGATTCGACCTTGGAAATCATTGCCTTGTCTGTGTCTCCCTCATAGATGGAAGACGTTGTTAGTGAAAATCTTCCCGGTGTCGTGCCTTTTTGGACACTGGATAGTTACACTGCTTCGGTCTGGACATTGAAAGTGGTCAAGTCAGGATATCATCTTTTAGTCAGGGGAGTAGTCACATTGGTCATCACTGGCATGTTTGGATGCTAGAACTCTGAAGTTTCTAGGTTTCTTCCCCTCATGATAGGGCTTCCTGAGGGCGCATAAGTGCGGGGAATATAATGTTGAATCACGGGAATAATATTCCATAGGCCAGTATTTGAAATTTTCCTCAGATTACCATGTTTTAAAAAAGGATTCCCATGAGTTTAACATCTAGAAAATATAAATCAAAATGATCATAACCATGATGATAGTGGATCAGATCGGTGAAACCCCTTTGGGGATCACTAATATTGGAGCTAACGTGGGGTCACATACCCAATTACTGCAAGGGGAATCATGAATGTGGGTGAAATGATCTCACCGATATGTGGTGTCCCATGTAAGAATAAATATTGATATAGATTGTTGAGTGATGTGGATAGAGAATGATATGGAACCATCGTGAATGTCATGGCATCCTTAGGAAAGTATCTCATAGAGGCTTCCAACGTATCCCAATAGAATTGAATCAATGTCTACATAGTTTGGTGGGAGATGGGACACCTGAGGATGTGGCCTGTGAGAATGGATGCATAGATGGGATCCAGAGGATGTACAACCTCCAGGATGGGGCATAACCTTCCTAAAACACATAGGCTCGAGGGAGAAATCAGGATGAGACATGGGTGATAGGTTTGAGGCTTAGGGAGGCATCCTATGTATCCCCGTGGAAGGGACTCATAGTCCATTTAGTTCCAGATGGGTGTATATAATTGGGATGTGAGCAGAGGACATCAAATCGATGATATACTATTTCTTATCCCTGGTAAGTAGCCTGGGATGGTCTGACGCCCGGGGGGGGGGGTCTAGAGATGTGGGTCCCATCCAACGGGTTCACAATGGATTACCGTCGCATCACATACACAACTTCTTACAATCATTTCAGGATCCAATGACTTACCTCTTGTAGGGGTGGACACCGACTTAGCACTGATTATAGAATAATGACTTACCATTGATTGGGAATCCTAACGGCTTACCGTTGATTGGGGTACAATGGATTACCACTAGTTGGGATACAACATATTTCGATTGTTTGGGACTATGACAACTTACCTTAGTTTTGGGAACACAAAGGCATAACGTCCATTTGGAAAACACAACTGCTTAACATCGATTAGGGTTCGACCTCGGGGAGGCTTCTTACTTACATTGTAAGGGAGACAAGGATCAAAGCAGACATAGTTAAAATGGGAACATTTCAATATCTTCTAAGGAAAAAAGGGGCGTACAGTTTAATGTAATGTGGGATGAGGATGAACCAATATTAAGATGATCAAGAGTTATGGGTGATGGGCTTGAACCTCATGGAGGTTTCCTTTATACCTAGATTTTCCAACGATCAATGTCCACATAATTGGGGATGATGGATACAGTTTAACATCATATGGGATGAAGGATAACTGACTTTAAGGGGTCAAGACAAGTAGGGGTTGGTCTTGATACACAAGTATGATTCTTATGAACCTTCCTTGGAAAGGATCAATGTCTTTATAGTTCGGTACACGATTTGGGGCTTACACACTATGGAAGCACATAGAAAATTTCATGGTCGATGCATACTATAAGCCAACATGAGTCATACTCGGTGTGAGAAACAAGAGGCACCAATGACCTGACGATAACGTCATGAATGGTGCATTTGTGTGTATTGGAACAAGGCATTCACATGGTTAGTGGGACAAAAAGGAAATAGGGGCTTACGCATGGTTTGCAGCCTAGGGAGGTAGAGATTGGGATTTACTCTAGGATGGAGGCCTGATGGCAACAAATCTTAGGTGAAGAGGGGTCAGAGAATGAAGGTCCATGTTCCCATCTATCCTTTGGACTTTGGTATAGAAAAATATTGAAGGGGCTGGGTTGATCCACCCTTCAAGAAAGGCTAGGCGATTACAACAATATGGTTTCTTTTCCCCGCAGACAGGCACTGTTCCGGTAGACAGGATCTCATTCCATGTGAGGAAGGTCTCACTGTTATAAAGAATATCGGGCCGGGAGAATGTCTAAGATGGGTGACAACACATAGAATGAATGGGGAGAGGGTACATTTTAACATCATGTGTTTAGGACGATGACAGTTGGTAGATTAACATCCTACAGGTTGGGTGAGAAAGGTTCACTCCACACACCTACGACATACAAAACCATCACACATTAACCCTTGGTGATGGGAAGGAACTATTAATTCTGTGATAAGCGGGTGTTGTGGAGTGATCCCCTAAGGATCCCACGTTAGTATGGCTATGAGAAGAAGAAACATCCATTAGCATTACTATGAGAAGATGAATATGGGTGAGAAATGCAATGAAAATCACCAACCAGGGGACATTGAAATCACATCGTACAAACATGGATGGTCTTATGGGAGATGTGATTGCAAAGAAAACAGTTTCAAGGTAAGGGGATTTGCAAAGATCTAGAGATCCATATAATGGAGGGTCTTCATAGAGGTGTACACATCGTGATGTGTGGTGGCCTACCATAAGAATAGGGTGTAGGTGCATGTGGTGGGTGCTTCGCGAAGAGGAAATTCCATCACAGAGCTGGACATAACGAATCATGGGTACCTTGAAAAGTATATCATTGTGACGAATTGTGCTTCGCAAAGCATAGGGATAAAGCCTTAGCATGGGGTCCACATGTTTATAGAGGGTACCTCGTGATGCACATGTTCTTGAAGAAGACCTAAGTCCCCTTCATGATCTCTTTTTTTTCGATGGACTGTGGGCTCCGCAAGGGCTATCCCTCTTTGAGGAGGGATTGTATTTGAGCTAAGTGAAGGGAACATCACAATTCTCATGTACCTGAATGTGAATATTTTTTCGCAGAGTATGACGTGCATCATAATTTGAGAGCTAAGAAAGAGAATGGTCTGAGTATCCATCCTTCGGGCTCGAGGGGAGAATGATATTGATATGTAAAGGGTGGAACGAAGTAGGGGTGGATTGGTGGGATGCTATGTGGCGCTCCGTGATCAGCTGCAGGTTGTGTAATGTTCATCGTAACTACAGAGTCAACTGTTATCCCCTCTTTGGCATGGAGCTATGCTAGGTTCCCTATGTGGCACCGACGAAGTCTTCTGTCATTTTTGATGGGTTCGCGGAGGTTGATTTGGCTCTCTCCATGGTGCCAGGCTATTGTTCCAGTGTGCCATAACCACGAAGCCTCCTGCCTCTTTGATCCAAGGTGACCATGGTGCGGGGCTCTAGCGATGCACCAGATGAGGTGCAGGGCTCCATGAATGGTCTTCACAAAAAAGGACCTCCAATGTTTGTTTTCTATTTTTGATCTGTTTCCTCATCACATATTTTGGTGTCAACATATATATATATATATATGATATTATGAGAAAATAAATGAATCGGTTATAGAATCACAATAAAATTAAAATTTACTATTCATGAGGTTATAATGCCTTCAATTATAGTTGAAAATGAGATAAGGGATTTATGTTAAAATCTCATTATTTTCTTGGGATTATTTATGATTAAGTTCCAAATGATGGAATTTCATGATAAATATCTCAATAATTTAATGAATTTTCTTATCATATGATTATTTTCTAAAAATAAATGATTCCTTTCACTTTTCCAATGTAGTCAAGAGACAAGATATGAATTTGAGGAAAACCCAACTTGATTTCTTTTTTTGATTATAAATATTTCTTATTTTCTGTTAATTTCTTCTAATTTTTTATAATAATGTTTTTAATAGCCCCAATAATTTATTAATTTAATTTTTACCCATGTTTTACATTTTAAAAAACATAAAAGGAATATTCTGTTCATTTTCCAAATGAGTTATTTTATTTTATTTCTAAATATAGTGAATGAATAATTATTTTAATATACAAGGAATAAACAGAATTTTAAATTGGCATGATTTCCAGATCCATTGATGATTACCTTAATCTATTCCATGGTTCTTTTTAATGAAAATAATTTCATCTATAATTTAAAATATCTATGATTTCAATGATGTGATTTGTATGTGAAAAGGGTATTTTACTCATGAAATATTTTTTGTGGTGTTTTAAAGGACACTTCAGATAACATATCATCATTTGATGTTAAAAATTCCTAAGTATTCTAACTATACAAAGATATAATGTGTATTATTTATCTATATGGTTAATAGTTATACCAAAGAAATATATATTATTATTTTTTTTTGCATGAGTTACATTTTGACGAATCATTTTCTGTTCTTATGGAATAATTGTGAATTGATTTATTAGTTTTAAATGATCATTAGTAAATTATGTACTCCTCCAATATATTGGGAAAATACTAATGTTCTATGGGATCAAAGGTTACATATGAGGTTATTTGATTCCCAAAAAAGGGTGCTTGAGAGGTTATCTGAATTGTGATAGAGGGATCACAGGAGGTTATCTCAAAAGGAATGTAGGTAAACATTATGTTATGCCAAGGATAACAAGTTATGAATGTATTTGTGGTAAGTTCTGGAATTTTTCTGTTATTATGATTATTCCACACTCATACCACCCTTTTGTGACATCATCTTATGAAAATGATATAGACTCATGGGTTAGGTTGTTTTATTACATTATGATTAATATCTTGTGAACATACCAGATTTATCCTTTGGATCATTATTATGGTTTTTGATATTGAATTTTATTGTTTTTAAAAGTTATGGTCATGTTCTCATACCATTATTATCAGTTTAGTCATACATGATCTATGATATCTCCTCTGATTACCCTTACTGAGCATATGATCACACCAATATTATGCTTCCTTTTGCAATGTTATAAAAAAATATTTTTGGTATGAAAAGTATATGAAGATTGAATGTTGAAAATAATAATTACATATTAAATGTAGATATTTTATGAACCACCTATTTCAGTTTCCAATATTTCAAATACATTAATCCTATATGATTCTAGTATTTATATTTACATTATTTAATGAATATTCATAAATTATGATATGATATTTATCTCTAAAAATGATGGGATGTTATAGTTGGAATTATAGAATGGTTTAATTATCTTTTGAAACTAAAATGAGAAATCATTATTTATATCCCTTAGGATAATCCAATTTACAGGAAATCAATCTATTTTATTGTAATTAATGGGTTTTTTCATAGAAAAACAACCCTTTTAGATACTACATGTATATTTTATTTTGGAACAAATGGTTAGTATCATAAAATCCCTAAAATGAGTTGGACCAATATATCTCGATCATCATTATGGGGAATGGTGGATTGTATTTACTACACACATGGTTGTACACTCTTGGGGGATATACTTGGGCTAATTTATATTTTCCTTAAGAACCATCATGATGGATTGGAATAGATAATGATAATAGATGGCTTGTGATAAATATATGGTGTCATATATATAAACTATGGTGTCATGATTTAGACAGGATAATTTTTTTATTTTTATGTGGTTTCCCACTATGATTATTGTTTCTCACAATATTTATTTTGTGTGTAGTCTATAGACATAGTGTGAATAAACTGCTTTAATGATTAATGTTACACATAATACACTAATTATACCCCAAATAAAATAAATTTTGTGGAGTTAGACTAAAAACATCATTATTATTCTAAAGAAACATTCCCATGTAAGGAATCATATCAAGTTTACAAATGATAAAATGTGGAAATAACTTTATATTGAGTCTTTTATCTATAAAAATCCTCCTTCTTGTAGTGTATTTATTGATCCAATAGTTTATATGAAATGGAATAATTCCATTGAGAAGTTATTTTCTATTTTCTAGTGTTTTTAAAATGAAAAACTGAATTTACATGTTCATTATTTTTATGGTAAATATGATTAATAGTTACCTTTATCAAGAAAATAAGTAAATATTCATAATTAAAACAATTCAGTGAAAATAATTTATGTGGTTATCTTTAAAAAAAATTTATCAATATTATTTTTAAAATTTGGTTAAGGAATTATTTAATCTAATATAGAAGGATGATAAATTCATCACAAAATTTGAGGATAATTTTATAAGACATGCATATTATAATTATACAATTATCATTATACAATGATGTATGATTGATTGATTATTATATGACGTAATAAATTCATTTTGTATTTTTTATCTATATAAGAGTGTTGTAGTTATGATAAAATCATTCAATGTATGACCATGGTAGAAATGGAGATTATAGTTTTACATAAATATAATTGTTTTTGTAAGAAACTAAACATGTGATTGAAAAGAAAATCCTATTCATAAAATCATTATAGTGAATAAGATAATACTTCTATTATGATCAATGTGTGGAATGAGATATGGATTGAAATATTTTTTTTTTCATAAATACCATATCAACTATAGAGTAGGTGAATTTATGTTTTGATAATATGCACCAACCAATGATAATTTGTCAATTTGATGTTAAATATGACCTCCTATGGATATAACATCGATTATATTTATATTAAATTCTATACAAAATGTATTTTTATCACAAATTTTGTCGATAAACATAACATTGAAGATATGTATTTTGAGTTATTGTTTTTTATATATATCTTTTATAGTTTCCTAGTATTCCAATAAATCATGATGTTGATAATTCAATTGAACTCCTAAATGGTGCTACACATTTTTCGACGACTCCATATATAATGTTCAAGATTGAGTTATATGAATCAGGGACAAAAATATGGCATAATCATTAAAATGTATTCATATTAAAATGATATTCTCTATGGGGTAAACCTATTATTTTTATTAATAAAAAAATGAGGATCTATAGGAATTTATATTAAATATGAAGAATATATTTAGGTTATGATCAAGTAAATGCTTAATATACACGGTATTATAGAATTTTTTGGTCTACTCGATAGAGGTCAATAATTTTCCAATATTGGAATTCCTTCTAAATATAATTAATTATGGATCAGGAAAGGGAATATACCCAAGGAAACATATTATACAAGGTATGGTCACTATGAATTTGTAGTGATTCCATTTTATGTTTCTAATGACCCTATAATCATCATTTATTTAACTAATAGAGTCTTTAAATATTACATTGATATATTTTTTGAGGTATCAATAAATCATATTCTTATATATTCAACGAGAAGTTAAGAGTATTAATATAACCATAGGATTATACTAATGATCTTAATGAATATGAAGATCTTGGAAAAATTTCTAAAGTGTGAATTCTGATTAAAAATATTTCATTTTATAGTAATATAGTTGAATGTGAGGGTATATTAGAGTATTAATTTGTTAATGAATTTGTTGATCATTTTACAAGACAAATAACTATTATTGAGATGCATAATTATCAGGGTTTGTTAGTATATCATACAATAATCATGAATAATTTCATATAGCTATATAATCCACTCACCATTTCAACTACAAAGGGAACCAATTTCATTTGGGATGATCATCATGAATAAAACTTCACTAAATTGATGAGAAAGTTAGCCAGTATTCCTGTGATTAAACTAAACAATAGTAGATAATTTTATTTGATTTAGAGTGATTTGAAAATGTAGGGACTCAGATGCGTCCTCACACATAATGATATAGTGGAAGATTCTACCTTATGATAATAGAAGGTTCATGTGAAAAATTACCCAACTCATGAATTCTAGTTAGCTACGTTAATTGTTTCCACAATGATATGGAGGAATTATCTTTATCTATAAAGATTGGATATTAATATTTATTAGAAATTCTTAAATTATATATTCAATAAAAAACTATTGAATATGTGCCTAAAATGTTTCTTTTAGTTGATTTAATATTTTGCATTCTCAATATATAATCACCCAGAAGAAGAAAACAATATATCCCACTCATGGAGTTGAAAGTATAATTCGAGATCTCCTATATTCATGATAACAAAATATCTAATATTTATGGGTTTACATAGAATATCCATATAAATCATGATGGAAGGGATGAAATCTTATATTGATCAAGTGATTGTCAAATGTCTATTACTGTGAGGATTAAAGAGGAGAAGAAGCAATATTTTGAATTTTAAAAGGAGATCATAAATCATTCTATATTAATCATTGATAGCGAAAGAGTGATAACATTCAAGAATGATGTCTTTATTTTGTTAAAATTGGATATTAATAAGGGGATGTTGGATTATTATCATTGTTTATTATTTTATATTTATCTAGGATTTATGAAGATGTTTAGAGATCAAAAATAATGTCTATGGTGGGAAAACATGAAGGGATATATTACAAAGCATTTATAAAAGAGCATGGTATGTAAAAAAGGGAAATATAAGAGATATAATCAAATTATAATGTTACAGCCATTATCCAAAAGAAACACGATATTGGAAAACAACAGTAATGATTAATTCTTCTAACACACAAATTGTTTTAAGGCCGTAATGTTTTTTTAGTTACTGTAAAACACCTTATAAACTCCTAACATATTGTTTCTATCATGTAAAATTTATATATTTATCAGATTAACAAAATATATATTAATTAAGTTGTTTGGTTTTCTGGATAACACATTCCATTTTATCTGATCAGGATATGAGGATTAGTTTAATGTTTTAGTGAAGTCTTCTACTAGATCTAGATAAAATGTTGTGTTTTAGTAATAGTTATTATTTTCAAACATATAAACAATATAAGAAAACTATCTTAACCATATAGTATAAACTAAGATTATTTTCTAGGGATTTGTATGGTGGTTGGGATCAACAACTTCCAATAGTTTAGTTTTCATACAATAGTTACTTCCACTTAAGTATTTAGATTAATACTTATATATCTATCTATTGAATGAAGTTTATAAATCCAATGTGATGGTCTATATTTAGAGAAAGAAAAATATTGGGACCTACAATATCTATGTAAATGGATGATAAAGTAAGATACATTCAATAGTATAACAAATTAAATAAGAGTTGATAGAAAGATTAAGCTGAAAATTGTTAGTGAAATAAAGTATTTGAATTTAGTAAGGTGTCATTTCTATGAATTTATAAGTGTAATATGGTTATGAGATTCGAAAATATTGGAATGTTGAATCCAGTATATATAGGACACATTGATATTAATTATAGAGTAGGGATATCGGCATATTGCTTATTTTTTTCACCCAACCTCTCTCATGGTCATGATTTCTTCCACATATATCTCTTGAGAGTGTACATAATGATTCATCACAACTAATCTCATAGGTTGTGTCACTATAATTTGATCATTACTATGAAAAACGACCTATTATATTTTTAGGATCATAGAGATAACGTGCAATAGAATAGGACTCCTCACATAGTTAATGTTCTCTCGAGGGATCAAAAAAGCGGAGAAGATAATTAAAAACAAGAAGATGTTATGAAACAAAAATTTCCTTATTTTTTGAATCATAGTAACATAATGTTTTGGGGGTGAAATTAATTTTAAGGGTTATAATTTAAAAACCTTAGATTATATTATATGTCTGTCTTCAAATAAATTTAATTTTATTGGTAGATTTACATCTACCCATTATCGAGTTTCAATGAACCATGTCATAATATTGAGAAGAAATTATTTTATGTGATACTTATCAAATAGACATTGGATTAGTATGTATGAATTGGAAAAAATTATTAAAATAAAGGTTTTAAACATATATAAAATTAATCAATTAGTCATATATAGAATAGAAATGAAAATAAAAAATCATTCAAAATAAAAAGATTTTTCTTTCTGGAAATTTTTTTTACCATGCAATGTTTTTTTAAATGAATAAATTAATATTTATCAGTATTATATAATTTTTTAAACTAAATGTATATATTATGTATTCAAAAAAATATTTCAGCATTATTATACTGTTTTCTCAATGTATGGGATATAAATAAATTTATTTTCATTCATAAAAATGTATTTTTAATAAAAACTATTTTTATAACATTATCCTTAGTTATTATAAAATGAATTTTTTCCTCATAAAGTAATTTATCATTGAATAAATGACCACATATATTGATTCTAGTGGTTTAATTTTTTAAAATAAGTATCATTTAATTTTGGTCTTTATAAATAGTATTATTTGTAAAATTTTGTCACCCCAAAAATGGTAAATAGGTATAACATTTAAAGAACACAAGATTAACATGTTAAAATTCATATAACACATGAATGTATCCTCTTTGATGAGTAGATGTTATGAGTTATCATCCAATTTTCTAAAATATATCCACCTGGTTCCATATTTCAGTGTCTAGGACTATTATATTATTCTATGATGAGGATAAATAAAAAAAGTCACCATCTTGACTTCAACAAGTGTTAAACATTGTAATTGGATAGAACAATTATAATTTTGGTTCCCAATATTAATTTAAATTATGAATTATAATTTTTATCATGGTAATTTGTTTCTATTTTTTATGTATTTATCATATACCTTAAACACCAACGAAACATCAGCACAATATTCATTAAATAAATATTAAAATATAATAAATGGTTATAAAAATGTTAAAATTCACAAAATTTTGTGGAATTTTCAAATATTTTTATTGATAAATATCACATATTATGAATGTGTGTATGTATTATGTTAGTGTTTCATTTCTTTCAGGTTTTTCTACTATCAAATTAATTGAATACTGTAAAAAATGTCATCATTGATATTTTAGGATATTTAATAATTTATAAATTATTTAAAAGGCATTTAAATATTGAAATAGGAATATCAGGATGATAAATTGTCTATAATTTCACACCATGTCCACTTATAATATATTTAGTACTTTATATGTCATGTTATAACCCATTAATATTCCAGAAAACATGTTACAATTTTTAAGATTAAAATAGGTTAAAAATGGGTTAAAAAACAGTGTTTAAATTGCAAAAAATCCATCAAGACATCATTATATATTGATATAAAAACATTATCTGATTTTTCATAGAATATTGGGCCGATTTTAGTAATTTTTTGTTGATAATTTTTTAATTTTTTTTTTTGAAATTTTGATTATTTCATTCCCCTCCCTTAAATGAACACCCTTATCCCTTTTCATTACAATGATTTAATCCATATTTCTCAAACACACCATAAGTAAATATCTTTTAAACATCAATATCTGTGATATAGAGTTACTTATATTTTTTAATTCACTTAAAAGGGTCCTTAATAATGGATCTAGCTAATGTGTCCTAAAGAAGTGGATATCATCTTACCCGACAAATTTTAATATTTATAATATTAATCCTCTTCTAAATACATGATATTAATAATAAGATAATAACTCACGTATCCGCAATAAATGTATACGTATGGACTACCACATCCATGTAGTGATAAAATTATATTTCCCCCACCATATATCATGGATTGGAATTATAATGGGTCTAATTTTTATAAAATATATTTATAAATTATTATGTATCTTGTATATAACATCATATCCACCTACTAACCATATAATTAATTTGATTATGGTATCATAATGCATTTATAATTATGGACTAAAACCTCCACCAAGTGATTTGATTATTATTTTTTCATTTAATTTTAACATATAATTTAATAATGATGGATTTTATGATTATTTAAGATATATATAATATTATAATTACATTACAATTTGTAATTATTAATTACCATTATTTTTTACATTGGTTGAAAAATAGATACAATGGTTTTGTATACATAAATTTTATTATCTCTTTGAACTGTGTAATTCATTTTCTAATATATAACTTCAATGGATTATTATAAAAAAATATATTGTTTCTATATGTTAACTTTTTCATTAAATATAATATGGTATCTTATTAAATGAAGATCAATTTAAAAGTATTAAAACTACCAAACAAAAATTATAATGAATAACTAATATTTTAGCATTAGAAAACAATGATTTTAATAAGGAATTATAAATATAAGGGTCTTAAAATGTTATCGGTAAATCATATATTATATTTTTAGTATGGAAGTAAATTTCATATAGAATGATAATAATTTTATATTTAGTATACAGGTGGTCAGATCTCCAACAAGTCTCGTTAAACATGAAGTAAACGATAATTGTAACAATATTATTATTTATCAAGATTATTTATGATTAAGTTACAAATGATTTAATATCATGATATATCTATCAATAATCTCAATATGTTTTTAATACTCAGTTAATTTCTTAGTAAAAAAATTTTTTCCTTTCATTGTTCTCATATTACATTATGAAGATACTGAGAAAACATTTTCTGAGAAAATTGACATTATTTTCCTCTTCATTAAAAAATATTTTTTTCTTCCATGTCATTGTTTTGTAAAAATATCAAGAATGATTTTTATTTTAAAAAATTATATTTTAATGTAATTTATAACCATGTTTTACTTCATAAAATTTTTCTTGAAAGTAATATTCGTTTTATTTCAAAATGAAGTGATTTTATCCTTCTGTAATAAATTTGAAACTAATTTTTATTCAACAGGAAAATCATGAATGAAAATTCAAGAAACGATTATAGAACAATTCTTTAAATATTAATATACATTATGAGAATGATATTTTCAAACAAAATTTATTCCATTATAATTTTTTTTGTTGATTTTAATGAAGAGATATCACATTGAAAAGATAAACTTCCTTCTGAAATCATCTAAGTGATATTTTATTGAATTGTTTATCTATGGTGGCATCCATTAATGTTACATAGGATTTAATATGGATATAATTCAATGAGAAAATATTCATTATTTATATCCATGTTTTAAGGTTGTGATGATGAAATATCGATGAATCTTGACTAAATTTATAGGGTTTATGTTATAATGAATGTTTTATATGATATTTAGGAATAAAAATGATGGAATTTACAATTATGTTAACTAGGTGACTTAATTAATTTGTCATGACCCGTCCCCCAGGGGCCGTACCATGAATACCCCAAGCCCGCCATCCAAAGGCCAGGGGCTGGAAACAAGCACTGAAAAGTGTATTCCCTAAAACGGGAAGGCATTTCCATTATAAACTATAAACACACACAAACCAGGCACACAACCAGTTACAAGAACATAGTAAACTATATAGTAAAAATGGTGTGTATAGAATGTAGAGGGGAAAAATACAAGACCAACTAGAAAGTACAAGAAAAAATGGAAAGTACAAGTAAAATTGAGTACACCTCCTGTGAACACCCACCAAGGATCCCACCTGAAGGGTTGGTACATATCTCAAACGATCATCTCTGTGGATCACCTTATCAAAGGTCCACCTCTATGCAGTCTCCAGTCCAGGTACCCTCGTCCTTCGAATATGGAATTTTTTATTCATTGGAGGTCCTCCTTGGTTGGACAATGATCTTCCCAACTCTCCAAATAATTCCCCTTCTTTTCGAATCCTTTTCCCATGAGAGGTGAGGTTCCAAATTAATAAGCTTAAGGTTATTAATTAAACAAAAGGATATGGAACATTAATTAGAGGGAGACTGACAGTTTCATCGCATTAAAATAGGGTTTCAGGTGGTACCAACCACCATGAATTCAATTGGGAGGTTTCAAAGGGTCTCCCACATTAAAGAAGAGAGTTTGGGTGGTACCCACCTCCATGAATTCAATTGGGAGCATTAAATAAAATAAAATAAAACATGTTTTTTTAATTTTATTTTTTTATTACTCTCCCATGAAAAACATGAAAACTAACTTTCACCTTTTACCTACTGTAGTTGAGGTGAAGGTCTCCTTAATCAAATATCGGTGATGTGAGTTCAACAATGTCCTCAGATTTCAATTTCAAGCACCGATGTAGAAGATAAAAAAACCCACTTGCACATTTACTGTATGTACCCGAAAAATGTTTAGAAAATCATTTTGGGATCTTTGGTCCTCAGAATCACGCGTCGTAAATATTCACAGACTCGTAATATTTCCATTTAATTAAAAAAAAATTACATGGTAAAATCAATGTAATTACATTATCACCACCTTAGGGATTTGCATCCCTGAATGCCAGAACAAAAACAAGGGGAAAAAGCAGGGGTATTGAGCATGAATCTGATCCTCCCACTCTTATGTGCTCTCTTGGAGGTTCTCGTGCTGCCAACAAACACGCACTACATGTTTTGACCACCTGTGAATGGCCCACTCATGTCAATACTTAATCTCTACCGGAACCTCCAAAAATGTCTGCACATCATTGATATCCAACTCTCCCCAGTCAATGATGTGTGAAGGATCATGTACGTATCTAATCACCTGTGATATGTGGAAAACATCATGCACCCAGTGTAACTGAGGTGGAATAACTAACTGGTAAGACACCTCACCAACTCTGATATGAATCTTAAAGGGTCTGGTGATCCTCATAGATAACTTGTCACCTCATCCAAATCTATGCAAAACTCATCGAGGTGAGACCCGTAGAAAGACACATTCTCCATCCTCAAACTCCAGAGGTATCTGTCTATAGCCAAAATATGACTTATGCCTGCTCTGTGGAGTCATAATCCGCTCCAAGATGATATGAACCTTCTCCGTGGTAGCACATTCCATCTCTGGTCCCATGAGTACTGACTCCCCAGGGTCAGTCCAGCATAGTGGTGATCTTCAAGGTCGCCCGTGCAGCGCCTTGTATGGTGCCATGCCGATAGTGGTGTGTTAGTTATTGTTGTACGCGAACTCCACCAAATGCAAGTGATCCTACCAGTAGGGGACAAAATCATGGATGGGAGCACGTACCATGTCCTCAAGGGTCTGAATGGTCTGATCTGTCTATCCATCCATCTGAGGGTGGAATGCAGTGCTCAACCAAAGTTGTGTCCCGAATTCCTCCTTCAACCACTTCCATATCCACGAATTGGAACATTCATCATGATCGGATGAAATCATAAATGTAAATCCATGAAGCTCTACAAAATATTGCACATAGAGGTGTCCCATGATCTCTACTGATCCCACCTCTCTGATAGGTAGGATGTGGGATGACATGGTGAGTTGGTCAATGATCACCCAGATAGAATCATGCCCCCCAGATGTGTGTGGATGTATTGTCATGAAGTCCATGGAAATTCCATCCATATTGCACTCTGGCGCCTCTAGAGGCTGAACTAAGCCCACTGGAACCTGATGCTCTACCTTCACTTGCTGGCAAGTGGGGCACCGTGAAACAAACTCTACTAAAGCTTTCTTTATTCCTGACACCAGTGCTGACTCTGAAGGTCCTGGTACATCTTTTGAACTCCAGGATGTACCTCTAGAGGGTATGTCGGAACTCCCTCAACACTTCCTCTTTTACCTCCATATGTACCATAGTACGCCCTCTAAATAGGATGACGTGCTCCACACCTTTAGAGAATCCATCAAGTGTTGTCCTGTGGATGTCTGAGCACGTTGAGCCTCATAGTTACTGTCCATAAGGTGCACCTCCCTATCTCACTGAAGGAGAGGAGGAGTTACTGTTAGACACAAATGACAAGATCCTCCATCTTGATCCACATAGTATATCCGCAATGCGGAAATCTGATCTATCACTTTACCCTGCAACTGTATATCAGATCTCCTTTTGAATGCATCTACTACTACATTCCCCTTCCAAGTAGTATAGACTATTTAGAAGTCATAGTCATTGAGAAACTCAAACCAATGTCGCTATATCATGTTCAGGTCCTTCTAAGAGAAGATATACCCGAGTCTCTTGTAATAAGTGTGGACTATAAAATGTTCTCCCATCAAGTAATGTCACCACATCATTAAGAAGAATACAACTACTGCTAACTCTGAGTCATGGGTAGTGTAGTTCTGCTCATATAGTCATAGCTGTAGAGAACCATACACAATCACTGCATGCTTCTACATCAGGACAGATCAAATACCGGTCACTAATGCATCACAATAGACTATGTACCCAATGACCTCCTCTGGTAGCCTCAATATGGGGGCACTCTCCAGTCTCTGCCTCAGCTCCTGAAAACTCCGATGGAATCTCTCCGACCACATGAAGTATTTATCATTCTTTGTTAACACTGAAAAAGGTTCAACAACTTTGGATAAGTCCGGGACAAACCATCGGTAATAACCACCCAATACCAGAAAACTCTGCACCTCCATCAGACTCCTGGGTGGATCCCAAACAAGTACAGCCTGAATCTTTACTAGATCCACCACAAATCTAGCCGCTGATATAACGTGTCCTAGAATGTGGAACTCAGGTATCTAAAACTAGCACTTTGAGAGCTTACCATTACGATGGTGCTCTCAGAGTGTGTCTTGAACTGTCTGCAAATGATAGACATGCTCCTCCATAGTAGTAGAGTATATCAGTATGTCTTCAATGAATACTTACACAAAGAGATTGTTGTATGGCTGGAAGATCCTATTCATGAGTCCCATGAACACTAATGGGGAGTTTGTAATGCTGAATGTCATAACTAAGAAATCATAGTTTCCATATCGACGTCTGATGCTCATCTTCTACACATCCTCATCTCATACCCCGATCTTGTGATAGCCTGATCTGAGGTCTATCTTCGAAAACCATCATACTCTCTTTAGCTGATCAAAGTGATTTTCAATCCTATATAGTAGGTACTTATTCTTCATGGTCACCGATTTCAGGCATCGATAATCCACAAAGAGTCTCAAAATCCCATTCTCATTCTAGGGGAAAAAAATTGGGGCTACCCAAGTGGAAACACTAGGCCTATTGAACTTATTTCTCTAGAAGTCCTCTAGTTGTACTCGATATTCTCAAACATCCATGGTATCCATCCGATATGCTGGTGTAGATGTCGGTGTAGTCATGGGGTACAAGTTGATGTAAATTTCTACATCTCTGCAAGGAGGTAGACTCAGAACATCATAAAAAATAACACCAGCATTTTGGTCCACCATTACAGGATATATCAGATTCTCAACATCAACTAATCTGAGGGTAAGGCCATCCAACTGATGTGTGATTGGCTATACCCCCATCCATGTAATTCAATCCTATGATGCAATGGTTCCCTTCTCAATGGTGAAGGAAAACATGGTCCCATCCATGCAAACACACCGCAATTTGTGCCTAATAACGTCAATCTGAGCATGGACTGTGGATAACCATTCATACCCAAGATGAAATCACAAGGCCTCAATGTCGCTACTAGGAGATCGCAGCCGAAGCTCTCGCCTCCTAGAGTAAGCTCACACTATTGGAACCAGTGCATAATCATCAAATCTACTCATGTAGGAGCCTCTAGCCATAAGGATCGAGCCAACGACTCCACTATTATCTCTTATCACTGAACGATGATCGTGGAAATGAAAGAGTGACTAAAGCCTATGTCTATATATACTGCAGCTAGGTTGAAGTAGACACATATCGTACCACATATTATCTCCACAGTGCCATGGTCATAGGACTTTTCTTCATGGAGTTGAGCTTGACCCTTTCCAATTTCTCTGTCTGTTCGGGGTGGACCTCCCGGTGGTGGTGGCGGTAGAACCTAAAATTGTCACCCACCACCTGATGCACAGCGTGCTCCTCTTCCACCACCTCCTTCTACAAGAAGATCTCGTCGATCAAATCTTCGCCTCTGCCCAAGAAGTATTTTGATCGGCTGCTGGTTGTCTGTATGGAGGGTCGGGTTGTCGCTAGCCCTGTGACCCTCCCCACCGTACGATTAACAATTCATGATCCTCACCGATCCTGATTGTCCTTAAGAGCCATTCAACACTTACCCTTTATCCTGTGGTCATCCACCTGTAGGTCTAGTCCTCTTCAACCTCTCTATCATCTAACTCATTCCAGCTACTTGTTATTGCACTACGTGTCGTCCGGTGGTGGTTCTCGCTGCCGGTGACTGTTCAGTAAGGAAAATCTCCACTAAGAGGGCTCTCACTAACACCCCACCTGCATCATGATGTTGAGAGAAACCATCAAATCTATAATATCTTTTTAATCCCCTAAACGATGGTCTAGGACCTGAAGAAAGGGCCCCACACCATATCAATGGAGTAGTGTGAGGCATCGGTGAATATCGTTGAATATTGAGCTACACTCATGCTACCCTTCTTCAAGTGGAGAAACTCATGTATACGTACTGAGATAAGGGTCGCTGGGATGATCTCTGCCCTAGAAAGGCTCTCAAAGTTTGCCCAGATGAGTGTAACCTCATCGTGGGCCTGGAGAAACAAGCTCCACCATCTACCTAATACTGCTTGAAAAAGACTGGCGGCAAGGATCACCCTGAGATCGGATGGGGGTACCTACTAGTCAGAAAACTCTAACCATGACCTACATCCAGTCCTCAGCTTCCTGTGGATCTATCTCACCCTGAAACATTGGTGGCATCTGGCATTGCAACTTGTGCAATGCGCTCAAGCGGCGTGCACACTCAACTACTAGGGCTTGTGGTATCATCTTTCCAATGGGTAGTGGTGCTTTTGGTACACCACATGATGGTACAACTTCTATAAGGGGGACCTACATCGAAGCCTCGTCGCTCAGTGGGATGTCATCACGTACTCTAATTGGAGACATGTCTGGATGTCTACATGGAGGCATCCTAAACATAAATAGGTTCACCACAATAATTAATTATTAACCTGGTGATATGACTCAAAGATATCACAAACAAAAACTTTCAAAGACACACATGTAATCAGTGTTTTCATACACTATGTAGGAAATCAGAAGTCAGGGTCTTGGTGTATGAATAAGTCGTCCGCCGCAAAAACACTTGAATCCTCATTCTGAAAACCATAGTCATAACAATTAACACTATTGCTTCACAGAAAAGATCAGAGTCCTAGTTCTTCGATAGATCCAAACTCTTATGATACCAATTTCTCACAACCTATCCCCCAACGCCCAAGCCATGACTACCCCAAGTCAGCCTTCTATATGCCAGGGGTTGGTGACAAGCACAAAAAGTCGTATTCCCTAAAATGGGAAGGAGTTGGATTTATAAACTATAAACTCACACAAACCAAGAACACATCCAGTTACAAGTACAAAATAAACTATATAGTAAATTTTTTTTGTAGAGAATGAAAATGGTCCTGAATACAATCCCAACTAGAAGGTACAATAAAAATGGAAAACACAAGTAAAAAATAGTTCAACTCCAATGAACACCCTCCAAGGATCCGACCTGATGGGTATGTACAACTCTCAAACGATCGTCTCTATGGATCACCTCGTCAAAGGTCCACCTCTAAGTAGTCTCTAGTCCAGGTACCCTCTTCCTTCGATTCCGGAAGTCATTATTCATTGGAGGACTTCTTTGGTTAGATAATGATATTCCCAACTCTCCAAAATCTCCCCACCTTTTCCAGTCCTTTTACTGTGAGAGGTGAGGTGAAAAATTAACAAGCTTATGTTTATTAATTTAAATAAATGTGTTGGTGCATTAATTATGTGGAAACCAAGAGTTCCCTACCATTAAAATAGTTGTTCAGTTGGTCCCCACCACCATGAATTCAATTTGGAGGTTTCGAAGGGTCTCCCAAATTAAATAAGTGAGTTCGGTTGGTCCCCACCACCTTGAATTTAATTGGGAAGTTTCATTAAAATAAAATAAACCTTGTTTGTTTTATTTTATTATTATTTTTACTCTCCCACTAAAAACATGAAAACTTAATTTCATGCTTGACCTACTGAGGTCAAGGTGATGCTCTCCTTAAGCACATATCGAAACTGCAAGTTCAACGGTGTCCGCAGATTTTAATTCGGAAAACCGGTTAAAAAGTAACAAAAACCCACTCACACGTTTACTGAACATAACCATAAAAAGTTCATAAATTCGTTATGGCGCACCGGGCATCGGAATCACGCCCCACCAATTTTTGTGGACTCATAATATTTCCATTTAATTAAGAAAAATTACAGGGAAAAATATGGGTCTTTAAATAATATATCCCTCTAATTAATTAGTTAATGATTAATGTTCTATGAGTTAAATGGGTAAATAGGAGCTCATCCCAATTTCAAAAAAAGAGGTTACATGGAAGGTTATCCCAATCCCAAAATAGTTTTTCTTGGAAGTTACCTCTAACACAAAGCCGGTACATGGGATGTAATCTCATGCCAAACATGTTATTAATGTTAGGGTGGGTATCCTTGATATATCATTTTTATTATTACGATTATCCATGATATATGAGTTTCATTTATTCTCGGATATTAATCTAATGATTTTATTTGATGGATCATGTTTACATTATGATTCGTGTCTTACAAACTACCAATATTTGTGCCATTAGCCATGATTATAATCTACAATTTAAAAGGTACTGTTTTAATATGTTAATATCATTTTATCATACCCCTATAATCTTGAAATTATTATGTGATCATTTATATCTACCTTGTTTATCTTTACTAAAAATACAAGCTCATGCTTTTATATGATTCATTTACCCATGTTATAAAGAGTAATTTTAGGTATAAAAGTTCTATGAATGGTTCTAGTTTTGATAAAATGGATACCATGTGGATATTTTAGGAAATATTTTTTTATCTACCTATACGCCCAATGATACTAGACCCATATCATTTAATCATGGATCTTAATATTATGTAATGAATATTCATACATGAGTATGTAATATTTATGTATGAAATGTATGGGTCATTATATCCACATTGCATTAAATTTAAAAAATCATAAATTATAAATATTATTCATTTGAGAGAGAAATTAATATTATATATTTGTCTATAAAAAATTTTATTTTATATTGACATAACTAAATAATTTCATTTAATCAATAATATTATTTATTTCCTAAAAAACATCGATAAATAAATATTCCGTTCAATTTCATTGTGAATACATATTTATGAAAATTTTAAATCACATATAAATATGGTGAATTGATATTATAGGTTAATATGTTATGAATAAATATTATTCCTCTATTAATTGAATAACATTTATTCTAATTATTAAATTCTAATAAAATTTAACAGAGATCGATGAATACCATAATTGTTAGGCCCTTTATGACTCTTCCTCTATGGCATTGAGTGCGAATGCCTAATGTAAAAGATCAAAATCTATCGGGACATCACAAAAAAATATAAGATGAAGAAAATTTCATATTGAAAATAACCACATATTAATGGTCACTATGATATATAATGCCTTTGTTGCAATATATCGTAATCAACAAGGTTACATGCTTGAGTTATAAAACTATATTTATGATTTCTATTTCTAAGAGAATATAAAATGAACCTTTATATAATTTATATTAATGAAATTTAGTTCCGTTGTCTAATTATAATAAATGTCAATAAGATATCATATTCAGTTAACATAAAGAAAAATACTATGTTTACTTATTCAGTAGTGTAATATCATTCATGATGCCCCTAATGTTCCCAACCACACCATGAAAATATGTCATCATTATCATAATAAATATATCAATTTACATACCTATGATATATATTTTGAAAAGTCACAAGTCACATGATCATTATTAATGTTCACATATACAATTATACAATGACATTTAAACATGTAAAATTACTACTTGTTTGTAATTTTTCATATCTTCCTCCCTTGAATATTTCCATGTGAGAACATCACTAGATAAAGTATCATCCTCTTATGGGAATCAAGAACAATGATATCAAATAAACATATTTTCATATCACTGAATTTCATTTTACCATTAAACATGTATTTAAGAATATCATCTTATCACTAGAAGGTTCTCATCATACCTATGAAATGTTATGACCATTCAATGTGAAAGGTACATTATAACAATATAAAATTGAATATATTCACAATAATATGCAATATTATAAAAGGAATTAATTAATATTATTCACTTTCAAAATATAATTTTTAATAAGTATATATCATTTGGTTGTAGGGAAAAAACGCCCAAAATTTATTGATTCAGGTAAGGGGTTATGGTTGTTATGAAATGATCTATCTCATCCATCTTCAATGGAAAGGTAGTTTTATTCAAATTCAGCCTTCACGGTGAGAACACAACAGGAATTATTAATATCATTATAATGTAGATTAAAAAAATTGTTTGTCGGTAGAACTGCAAAATTAAAATTCAATATCATTATATAGTATTTAATGATAGAAATAAATCCATGTGTAGTTAATAAAATATGAGGTATTTTTGTCCAATTATAGTGGTTATTAAATGAAAAATGACATAAATGTGGTGATAATATAAACTAGTATACAATTGAGAATTATAAATGAAGTTGATTTTCTAGCACGACCATAGATAGGAGATTTAGATATCTATCCATATACTAATATTACATGAATCATGTTATATGTAGTTATAGAAATTATCATCTATATATAACTATCTCATGATAATGAAAGAAATGGTTCTATCATGTATATGATTATAAGAGAATACCTAATGTGAAATTATAATCCCATAAAATAGGAACTCTTATACAGATATAGATTAAACATAGGGGAATTAGGTCATATAGAGAGGATAATAGTATGATGTTATTCGTTTTAGTATGGATCATATATCATGTAGTTTAACATAATGTAATAAAGACATAGGGTACATCATTTCCAGGATTGATGACATGGACTAATTCAATGAAATTTCATGTCATGGGAAATTGATTTTAATGAACACAATGAGAAGCGTTGAAAAAATATTTATTGGGGATCCTTGTTTTAGAATAAAAATATACTTGATAAAAAATATGAACAACTGTAAAAAAGAAAAAATAAGTAAAGCATCCTTGAGAACAACTACCAATGTACCACACTCCAGTGAGTATGAGTTTTTTATTGTGGTAATGTAGGTTATTATTTAACAATACCATAGAGAATATATGAATTTATATAGCATAAATGTCTTCTTCTTCTCCAACATACTGTGAAGGGTATATGATATAATGTCATTATGTTCTTCTATATTTTCATCAATCCCTACACTATATCGTTATATGTTGTTATAATATGTGTTAAAATCATGATATGATTTCAATAATTCAAAATTTCATAAACTGGTTCCACGTTCTATCTGTATTTTGTGAGGGACTCCAAATGTTATCATGATATTATATTAGGTCATATATACGATAAAATTCATTCTGAATTTATTTATGGAAACTATTTCCAACAATTTTGAGATAATGATTTTGAAAATAAGAATTAACACAAACAATCTAGCAATAAATTGATGGTACTGATGAATTAAATCTCACCATTATACATGAAATGTTTAGTATCATTTAGTATATTGACATAAATCTAATATTTGTTGTATGATATGATTATATATCTAAAATCTATGTAATTTAGTCATGAATTTCTTTTAGTACGGTATCAATAAGATAAATAAGTATCCAAATTCTCTAATTTTATTGAATATATTGGTACCTAAATGGTGGTAACATCATTTTTTAGTGTATAGTTCCTGTAAAATACTTCCATTCTCTCCTAATTCAATGCAGTTAAGGATGACTCTATCAAAGGCTCATTTATAATGGGTCAAATAGCAATCTACGTTGTCATAAATGAATAAAATTTGATAATTCCAATGGATTTATTCCATATTCACTATGTCCTATAAAATAATCCCATTTTAAAGGTAGTATACAATGGGAGATGTTTATCTAATTTTTTATTTAAATGTTTTCTTGAATATTTCCATGAAGGATTTTTTGGACTGTGCTTATTGATAATATTGTATAATTGTAATTCCAATTGAGCTTATTATGTGGTGGAATTTTCATAGGGAATTTTGAAAATACATTTTATATTTTATGTTTATATTGAAACAAATCATGTTGAGACACTATAGGTATGGACATGGGAATGGTTTCCGAAAAAAAATTATGAATTTGTATGAATAATTTCATTTTCATAAAATTATGTAAAATACCATAAATAGATCTACTTTTATGGATGATGTATTGTCATTATTACCACAACATCTATGGTTTTATCAAGACATAACTGAGATATAAGAAATTTGATTCTTGTGTAAGGACTAATAGGGAGGTTTTCACATTGATTGGATCTAGATAGAGATTGTGGAAGTGGGAAGGCTCAGCGGTCAGGCTATGGAAGATTATGTTTCATTAAGAATGGAGATTTAGTTGGAATAATGGTGATTTTATTTCATGAAAAATAATTAAGGATAATTTCACAATAGTTTTCAACAAAAATATATGATTTTTTTCATTTAAATTTCAATGTGAATATGTGTTCAAATAGTAAATTAATTGGTTACACAGTAATGGGAAAAATATTAATTTATTGTTTCTTCCAATTTATAGGTCCTCGTTACATGGTGGAATAGCTATAATTAAAATAATAAATATGTTAGTGTTTATATTTTAGTCGTACATGTGACCACTTTGAGAAGAAAAAGGTAACCTTGTTGTGTACAAGTCAAAGTGGTGACATATTTTTAGAATGTGATCTATGGATTTTAGAATTAAAAGACAAACTGTTGAGAAGTGGAGTATACCATCACAGAGAAACAAATGTCAATTGATGTAATTTGGAATCAAATAATGGTTTTAAAATTTTGGTAATGAGTTAAACTTGAATGTTTTTAGACTTCATATCATTATATTGTTATTTTATATCTATATAGAGTGAAATTGGGGGATTTAGTGTGGAAAATTGACTCATTTAATTTGAAAATATTTGGTTCAACTATGCTTTTGTACAAAATATGGAAAATAATATTTCAAATGGGAAACAATGTTATTATTTAAATATAATGTAGATATTTCTTCTTTTAACATAAGGAATAAAAATCTCGAGAAAAATTTGATTCATATATAGAAGATGAAAAATTACATGAAATCTAAAATGAAAAAATATAATGAAATTTTTTAATATGTAATGGTATTTTTGAAGGAATATACAAGAGTTGTTATCAATAATTGATTTCATACCTCTTCAATGGATTATTATTGAGAAGGATGGATACACAATGTATTGTAAACTCACACTTCATTCATGAAAATCATGACTATAACCCTCCATGTGGTATTGTGCTATTACAATGTGTATAATAAGTGAGTTATTTATTTCATTATGGGATATCCACATTGTGGATTAGTTTAGACACTCCAAATAATAACTAGTAATTTTTTTCACTATGTTTTATAAGTTAATGGAACATCACCATCACATTATCCTTATATTTTTCAGATTTGGGTGAACCATTTAAGATACTATTGGGTTATTATTCTATTTCATTATCCTTTTATATCGTGTATGAGGGAGAATGATCTTCCTCAAAAATGGAACCAGATGTTTGTAAAGAGTTTTTCTATAAAATATTCACAAACACCTATTAACCCCCCCCCCTTTAATAGTGGTTGCCTATCGAATGACCAAAATGTGGTATCAAAGAAAACATTTTTAATTGGGGTTTTCAATCATTGAGGTGATGTTGGTGGTGGACAGCCATAATGTAATTCAAATCTTTAATATTACATAGAAATATTAATTATCATTGGGAAAATATGTATACATAAAATGATATGCATAGGATGTTATCCTTTTTAGAGTGTGTATCACTATGAAAGGAATATCAAAGAAAAATTGACAATGATGCTAAAAAATTCAATACATATGGGGGAGTATTATTGATTTCCATGTAAATGATGGGCCTGCCCTAAAAATAGTAATGGAAATTGCGGGAAATACTACACAAAATATCTAATATCAACACAATGTTATTATAGGATAAATATAAGATACAATTTAATAATTGTGAGGGTTAAAAGAAGCACCCAAATGAGCCTTTTGATAGATTATTTGAGATGGTGAAAATTTCTGTAGAGTAGATAAGAAAAATCTATGAAATAATTTATTATATAAATATTTTGAATAGTATATTAGGATTATTAAAACTGTGTTTCATCATGAAGGACTCGATTCTTGATTACAATGATATGATGGAAATGATGTTGGATAGTATTTACAACACCACTTCTCCATGTGAGATGAGAAATAATGAGAATGAGTCTATGTAAAGGGTGAATTATCAGGAAGTATAAATAAAGGTGATGAAGAAAAATAGTTCGGTGATGATTCTAATAATAATGATATTGATGAGGTTATTTCATTAATATAAATTAATAAGAAAAAAATAAAGATAAAATTTAGACAAAAGATATATATTTATTAATTTTCATGTGTTAATGTTGTTTACCAAATATAAATATTCCTAGAGGAACTCTAAGATAACGATGAAGAGAAAAACCTCATGAATAAGTTATTTAAGGGTGTGAAAATAATTACATGACCACAAAAGAAATTAATTAAAACAGAAAACTTATTTTCCAAATAATATATCGGGTTAGTTAAAGTGAAATTAGATGAATTCTTAAATGTCAAAAGAATTATTCAATAGAATTTAACAAATTAAATAGGAAAAATATATAGTGATATTGGATCCCAAATATTTAAGGACATTTTTATTTAGAAATAAATGATTTTTAATATTTTTATCCATACCCAACATTATGATTAAATAAATTGCGTTAAACTATTGAAATATAATTTTTTTAATGTGATATTTATGACATATCCATTGTATTTGTGGGTATAATTTTGGATAAATAAATTATGAGAAAATATATTATATATGTATTAAATAATTTTTTCTCTTATAAAATATTTATAAATGGAAATAAATGCGTTTAAACATAAATAATTCTTTTATGAGAAATTTATTCTATCTGAACAATGTTCTTTTATTCAATAAATTTGATTAAAATAAAATTAATAATGTTTTTAATCAAATAAAAAAATTATATATTCAATAAAATTTCATCATATTCATATATAATTTCTTCTAAGAAAGCTGTTAGAATAAATCCATTTTATGGTAAAAACAAATTTTTTCTTTCAAAAATAATTTTTATTTAATTTTAAAAGAATATATTAAAATGGGTTTTTAATCTTCTATGAATATAACCATGAATAATAAATCCCATATTTTTAATTTTTTGGTCAATAATAGGAAAATATGCCCCTTTTATGTTTTATCATTTTGTCGTGTAACCTTGGTGGTATTTTCCACGTTAGTAAATGTAAAACAGAAAAAATAGTGTTAATAAAATTTAAATAATTCATTAATATTTCCTTGACACCATAAATTACTATATTTTATGATTAGATTTATGATATCAAAATTCATTTTTCAAAAAAAAAGTAATCTTCATTGAAATTCTATTTGTGTATGTAATTGATATTATTTTTTATGAAAATAATAAATACAAAACGTTATTCTCTTGACTATAACTCCACTATTTTTTCTGTATCAATAAAAAGTGATGAGGTAAGTTAATATATTATTATTTAATTTTTTTTAAAATTTTTAATTTTAATTTATTTATAATTTCTTGTTATTTAATAATTACCTCAAATTCTTACACAATGCCACGTAGTATTCATTCAATTAATTGACGGATAAAATAAATTATTTTAAAAAAGATTAATTGTTATCCAATTTGGATGAATAATTGACTTCCATAAATTCCATATATAAATATAAAATATTAGGTGTGTTTTAAATGTTTATATTCAACTCCCATAAAAATCTTAATGACATTAAACTAAAATTAACAAAATAAATTCAAGAATTGACTTAATGATATTTTATTCAAAAAATTTGTTTAAACGAATATTTAAGATAAATTAAAATCTTATAATATACCATGGAAATGTGATATTGTTTTCCATATCAACCATTGTCCATTTATATATCACAATTTTATGTTACCATTCTTGACCAAATAATAGTAAAAAACATTGATATTGTTGTAATTATCAAAATAGGATAACAATGGTTAAAACTAAGTAATTAGGGTGATAATGTTCCCCATCCTTGTAAAAATTTTATTTTATGATATTTTTCAATTATAATGATAATATATTCCTAACATATAATCTTGGAACCACTTTAATAAAAAATTAATTCATATTAATTCATTAAATTATATAATTCCATGGGTGCCCCTCCCCTCAAATTTAAAAGGGAGACTCCTCTATTTCATTATTCACAATGATTAATCCTAATATATTTTCCTTGAACAACCCTTAGACCATACCAAATTTCTATAACAGATCCAAGAGATTCTTAAAATACCATTCCTTTTATTCTTATAGTGTAATCGAAAAAGTGGTTTCCCAACAAAGAGGTATAACTATTAAGTGAGTGTTTTCAATTTTATTTCTTCACATACCACCATTATATTTTTTGTTTAAATTATAAATTGATTTTTTATTATCATATATATAAAGACTTATTAATATGATTATGTAACCATTATTATCTATCAATTTATATTCCCTTTTATATTTGTAACATCGCTCATGCATATTTGTGGACTACCACCACGACGAAGTGATGTGGTGTTTTTTCTATTTCCACAATGAATTTATAGTAAAAATTGATTTTAATTAATATAAATGATATTAATTACATATTATTGAAACTATAAAGGTGAATTATAATTTAAATATCCTTTTCAATCGATCGAAATATGAATGCAATGTTCATCTATACGTAAATCCTATCATCTCTAGTAACGGTGTATTTATTTTTTTCTAACTCTATTTTTTGTGGATAACTATAAATATGTATATATTTTTATATGTTTATATATCTCTATTTCTATATAAATAATATATATATATATATAATATATAGGTTAAAAGTGTTGAGATTATGAAGCATTGATCAATGGTTAAGTACGTGAACCACAGAATAAAAATTTCAGAAATAATGAAACCTTTAACACCTAGAAAATTTATTTTATTAAAAATATTAATAATTTAGTGTTGAAATTTTATAATTGGATCATATATTATATTATTATTAGTTATATTATAATTTTATATAATTATAATATATTTAAATTACTTATATAAGATGTCCTTTTTCTTTAAAAGAACGTGGAACTTGATATAACTAACATTATAACACTTTTTTGTCTTACAAAAGCCATTTTAACCACATGATTCATATATGAAGTGTATATACTACCCATAAAATTCTTTGATGACTATTTACATGAAAATTTTGGGATATTTATGTCAATATATGATTCATTCCTTCATGATATTTTTTATTCAAATGTTACCAATGTGTTAACCCTTTTATGTTACAATCTCATTATTTATAGAGGATATTTTTTATGATGTTTCTAATGAAAGCATTAATGGTGATACCGCACAATAATTTCATTAAATTTATTTTCATATGTTTTATCCTTAATATTATATATTTTATTTACATTTTACTCTCATTAATTCTTAAAGAGAACAAAAAATTATTTTATTTATATTCAAACTTATTAATCTCTTCGGTTGAGGATTCTTTTTTATTCCTTGTACAAGTATTTTAAAAATGTTCTCAATTTTTTTTATAATTTTAATTTTTAAAATTTGATTCACTAATAGATAAATTTTAAAATAAATAAATGTTGAATTTTTTTATTTTATTTTTTAAAAAATCACACTATTTTACTTTTAATGAAAATGTGATTGGAATATTTGTTTTTTTATACAAACTATGAAAATAATTTCATGATGTGATGAATTATAAGTAATTTGAAGTCTCTTTTAAAAGTTTAAAATATCCATTTAAACTATAACATTTTATGTATTATTTGATATTTTTATTAAATATGTGATTTAGATGTGAAAAACATGTTTTCCTAAAAAATGATATAGTTATCCTTTAAATGAAAATTTTTCATCAATAATTAAATTATTTGATGTTAGTTTTATTTTTTGGGGGGTTGTGATCAAATTACAACATAAAAATGTATTTTTTTAAGGTATTATGATGATTATAATTTATGGTTGATTCTATGATACCATTTCCATTCCAAATAGTTAATTATGTTATGATGAAACCATTATGAATTCCATTTCTTATATATGGATTTTACAATGATAAATTTTTTATGAAAACCATTACCTTTTCAAGGATAGGTTATAATTAATTTTTTATGATCCTGTTTCACATATGTGTATAATTTTAATTATTTTATAGGTGGTCCTGAAAATATCTATCTTATAAATAAATTAGGTAAAGACTGATATCTCATTTGATTTTATCTACAAAATGGCTTGTGAACCTAGTTTAGCAAGTTGCTCGATAAAATTATACAGTCTTTGTAGTAATCCTTGACTCTAGATATGATGGAATGGGGAGTTAAACCAATCCATCATGATGGTCTTTGAAGTGATCGTGAATTTTTTAAATTATTTTATATGCACATTCCTATTCAAAAAATGTATATCATATTCCATATTGATTCTTTGATAGAACCTGTTTTTTGATTCGATAAATATTCATTTATTATGAACAACCATGATTTTTGATTATCATAATTTATATATAGGTTATGGGTTTGAATCAGTAATATCATGTTATCATTACCGTACGAACAAGTTATGTTTATGTAATCATTTTTATCTCCCATGTATAGCCTTATTTAGCATCTTGTCTCACCCTTTCTTATGCTTCCCTTCTTTTGGTTATGAAGAATGGTCTTACGTATGATATTAACAAGAAGGGTTATAATTAGGATGAACTTATTAAGATTGGATATATATATATATCTATTTAAAATTTTGTTTATTTATAGGAGTTTTTGAATATACTAATCCTATATAACTCATGAATGGATTGTAATTTGTTTACTGTATACTCATCAAGTAATACATAATATTTATGAATGATAAGTGTGGTATACAATATGTGGTATCTGATAATTTTTAGTTAAATTTGGAATCATGGATGATAAAACATTATTGAAAACCGTGGTCATAAGTATATGTAATGCATAACTTCCTAATGTTTCAGTTTGATCATGGTTGACAAAGGATAAACCTAACTTGTCATAGATTGAAGATAAGGTATCGTGATTCAGACATCTTAAAGATAATTTTTTTATTGATTACTCTGATCAAATATGTATGGTGGAAATTATGAATATTTTAGATTTAGTAATTCGATAAATATTTGATAAAAAATTCGATTTGGTTATAGGTATGGTCAGATATTGAAGTACCATATTCGAAAAAATTAATATGAGTTCATATAAATTAGGAAAATTGAAAATAATTTTCAATTCATAACCTCATCGAATATATATTTAATTACAAGTGAAACCCCAAAATGGTATAATGATAAAATCTCAAGTATAAGATTTTTAACAATATATATATTGTGGTAATTTAATTCTTATTGACAATATTATTCTTTATATAGTTCAATTTGGTGTTATTTTGGGAATTAACTGGAATTATTTTCATAAAGACCACATTTTTTTATAAGAAGGGAACTTCCATTACATATTATAAACCAAACTTTGATCATATATTAGTTTGATGATAAGTATAAAAATCCATTTAAATTAAATCTATTATATAGGTTTTAATTATTATTCAACAATGGTTTATATTTTTTATGGTTTAATATAAACTCCACCTCAATGTTATGATAATTTTACAGTAGTTTGTTGATAATTTTCAAAAGAGTTTCATAGTATTCTTCAAAATCATGAAGTTGTGTTTTAATAAAAATCATTCCTAGTAAAATAACTATTTTAATTTATCCATATATAATGTACCATATTGAGTTGTATTATTTTTAAAATAAAATTCAGGACAATAAAGATAATGTATTATTTCTGATAAGTGTGTTTCAATGGGGTTCACCTCTTCATTTTCCTAAGAAGAAAGATGGATCAATGAGACAATGAATTAATTATAGATAACAAAAGATGATCACAATCAAGAATAAATATACACTACTTTATATTGAAGAATAAATACCGAAAAATTCCTTAAATAGTTGTTGATACTTTTTTCAGTACTGGTCTTCAATTAAGATACAATCTGTTGAGGATCAAAATTGAAGGCATACTAATCAATTCCTTTCATATGAGGTATGAAAACTATGAATTTATAGTTATTCACGGGGAATTACTAATTAAAACTCCATAATATTGTATTTAATTAATAGGGTCTCCAGAGAGTACATTAGAATGGATTTAGTAGACTTTATAGATTGTATACTTTTATATTACAAGAGTAAATTAAATAATTAAAATAAGTTGAGGATTAAGTTGAAGTCCCAATGAAAGAGACATTATATGAATCATTTATCAGGTGTGAATTTTGGATACAAAAAATTTTATTTTATTGAAATATTCTCCCAAGAGAGGGTATATTAGTGGATGCATTAAAGAAAGAAGATATTTAATATTGGCCCAGACCAACCACTACGAACATTATCTATAGCTATTAATGATATCCATAGGTTTCATGGTTTTCTGGATATTGTCAATGATATCTAAAGAATCCATCTTTACATTCTAATCCAGACACTATGTAATCAAGGTAAGTATAAATTTATTTAATATATATGGAAGTAAGAAAATTTTAACGTAATATAAGAGAATGGTAGTCAACATACAATAGATTACACAAAACTATAGTTAATATGGATTTCTGATCTATAGGGATGCATCAATGAAGCTATGGGGATAAATCCTCATAGAGAATGAAATAGTTATAACTTATTACACTATATAATTTATAAATCTTGAGTAAAATTATTCAAGTCATGATTTGGATTTAGATTTGGTAAATTTTAAATTTAATGTTTGGGGGAATAATATTTATGGTGAAAGGTGTTATATATATAAATAACATAACCTATAAAAGTATATATTCACTTAGAAAGAGTTTAATATGAACAAGAGAATATGGTTGGAGTTGATTAATGATTATTTATACTAAATAGATTTCCATCCAATGAAGTTAAAAAAATTGGAATATATAAATACACACTCATCTCTTACATATATATTACATAATAATAGAGGAGTGTTCATTTCAAAAAAATGATTGATTCTAAAATCATGTAGATCTATTGCCATTTCAAACTCTAAAACATAATCTTCTGGTTCATATGAGTGTTAAACCATATCCCACATAGATCACCATAACATTCACCATTATTATAGATAACATTTAAAAACAATTCGTTAGAACTTAAGGAAATGAAACCAATGATAGGGTGATCATAGATTATTTAAGGGTAAATAAGAGAGATATAAATGATGACATAAGAATAACATAAGAATAATGGTATAAGGACATGGGGATAAAATTTGAAAATGATACACTCCCTATCAAATATTATTACCTTGAGTAATTAAAAAGATATTATATGTTCAAAAGACATTAATAATAAATTATTCAAAGAACATGGGCCATGAGAGCATAACTTAGGGATATGATATGGGTTTTTGGCTTACACATAATAAAATAAATTTATTTCTTTATCATTCAAGGATTAATTCCAAGGAAATCATTATGGAATGGATTCATATACCAAACTATCCATTATGTTAATGAAAATTCCTATGACTATCATAGTGGATAATGTCTCATATAGAACCTGGTACACTATGAATTATAGTCCAATTTATCTCAGGAGATATCAATATTTACCCAAATCATCGAAATTAAATATTGGTATCACCGATCATATAATGAAAATAATAAAACCACGTTCTAGATGATAAAAAATCATTCACTATATCTAGGAACATGAAAATAATTATGACTCATAAAAATTTATTCATTTCATAAGATCATTACTTGTGGAAACATAATAGGTTTCATAAAAATTTCATTATATAATAACCCATGGAAATAGAATGGGTTTCATAGATATATTTTCATTATAAAAATAAAACTTTTTGATTGAGTGTGAGGATATTATGATTTGATAATATCCTCTGTAATGATTAAGTATCATCAATAGATTCACTCCTAGATAGAATATAATTTTTAAAGAACCCCTCAAACATATAATGAAGAAAATATAATTTCAATTTATAAATCACTATATTAAAATATCAAAAATTCCAATTTTTAATGAAAACATTATTTTTTAATATAAGATTATAAATTAGTTAAATATTATTTAAATAATTGAGTGTTCATTATGGAGGGATATATAGTTCATGTCAAATAAATTAGACAATATTCTTTTCAAATTATTACTAAAATGTTAAAAGTACATCATTTTGAAAACAAAAATGTAATGGCCTAACCCATGTAAACTAGACAAGCCACCCAAGTTGTCCCTCCATGGTGTTGAGGTGAAATATGATATCATAAAATTGTCTTGGATATTAATAAATAAGATAAAAACCAGGAATATAAATCAGAATTAAGAGAAAAGCAAAGATCCATATAATACTATTAAAACCAACTAGAATAGATTGTACGTCAAGACAAGAAGAAAAAGTCTCCACGTGACCAAACAGTCACCTCCAAACGATTCCACACTAATGGAAAGGACGAAAAGAAAAGATGACCTGCTACATGATGTCAATACATTTACCTGGGATAAAAAATAATTTTTTCTAGATCCCAAAGAAAAATCTAGGCTGTCAGCACAAGGCCCAATAAAAGTAACCAAAATATATATATAGAAACTCTAAAATATGGAATTTCATTATTATATAATTAAAAAAATTATGTTTTATGAATAGTTTTAATAAATAAAATCAATTTTTGAATCAACCCATAGTTTTTTATTAAATCATTTCATATTCCAAATACATGTAATATGATATATATTTGTGATAATAATGAAATCATAATTAATATTATCCCTTGGTGCACCATAAAAATATAACTTTAGTGATATTACCATGACTAATCTATCTTCTGATGAAATTTTAGAAAAAAACCACATCCAATCCATCTTATAATTGAATGTATGAAAATAAGCATGAAAAGTACATCACGTGAAAACAATTATGAAAATATCCACTAACAATACATCCTGGGATAACATATGATAAAAATATCATGACTCAATCCACCATGTGATGAAAAAGTTTAAATTAAAAGCACACCAAATTTTTCCATATCCTGTGGGAATATTTAGTAGATATAAAATAATCCAAAAAAATATTTAGGATCTAATTGATATTGAGTACAATAAGAGAATGTCAATATTACAAAACCACGTGTGGATTACACACACTACGATTGACATGCATTTTATCGACATAGGGACAGTTCATAATTTTAATTTTTTTTTAAAATCCACATCAAAATAATTGTCAGTATTTATAAAAAAATTTAAAACTATGCCAATATTCATCAGTGTATAAATCCCTATTTGAATACAAAACCATCATTCAATAATTTCATCATACAAATGATTCACACTAATAATTTTTTAGGAAAATAACATTTAAAATAATTATTCTTTTCATAGAAATACAATACACTTTAAAATAAATATAGTTCAATTAATAAACCAATGGAATTTAAAAAAACAACAATCAACTAATAGAATTATCCATTTGTGTAGAAACAAATACCATAATAATTGTGTTAAAACTAAATTTATTTGATAATAGAGTCCATGGAAGAGATTTTGGGGTCCCCATGATCATAGAGAAATAAGAAAATATCAGTAATATATCAAAACCCTTATATCTGGTATTTAAGGCCCCTATGGGTTCGAAACAATAAGGGGATAAGATAAATAATGAGGATCTATAAAGAAAATAATAAACTAGATCAAAATGAAATATACCATGTGATTATAATTCAATAATTTAAGATATCCACCTATAATCCAAAGAAATGAAGCTATTGAGAACAATGGAATTATTTTTTCATTCCAATATGATGGTAGGGGACATTAGAGAAAAAACTAGGGTCTTAGAAATTTTCAATTATAAAATCATAGCATTAAAACTCTATCTGCATAGTTTTATGCATATGTCACATGGTTATGAGTAACTATGTTCCCCAATCATTCCCCCTATACACAAATTTTTTTGGGTTCATGGTTTGGATTCATGGTTCCATTAACCATCGACTTACATTTATTACCCCCTTTGACTAGTGATTCATGGTTTGGATGGGTGGAAGTATGGGTTAGACAAATTGTGTTCCCCATTCTAGTAGACCATTCATGGATACACAATTTACTCATCCAAACCCCATGGTTTTCTTTAATTATATACCAACCATGAACATCTCTATAGGATCCCAAAATTTCATAAGAACTCCATAAATGAAAATACAATAAAGAAACACCCAGGTATTATTAAAAGAATGGGTCATGAAGTACCTAAAATAATGTAACATAGAATTATAATCACCCCTCATTTAAATAATTATTTCCCCAACCCAATGGATTCAGTTTTTCGCACAATATCTAATCTTGGAGATCAATTTACAATTGGATTCTCAAAAATGGTTGTATCGGGGAGATGATCAACATGCTCTCATTCAATCACATGGGAAGGACCTTGTTGATACCTCATCTGTTTGGAAAGAGGAGACACATCATGAATCAATGTAAATTTAGATGGTAAGTATGACCTATATTACACAATTCAATGTTTCTACATAATATCCAAGGGGAAACAAACCTCAGTGCCGATAATTTATTCGTACCAAACCAATGATGTCCGAAGTGAGGGGAAACAATTAGAAATACATGATAACCAACATCAAACTCTATATGTTGGTGAGAAAAGGATTCATTTGTTTTTTAATTGATATATGTATTGAAAAACCTCTTTTAAATATTTTTTACCTTTTCATTATTAAGTTGAATAATAATTATCCCATGAATGGACTCATCTCCCAACACTCCCCAGCATAAGGGAGTTCTGTAAGGCGACAAAGACAATGAGTCAAAGGAAACTATATTTCTCATATCCTGAAAAAGATTATTACAGGGTAATTAAACCAGGTGGAAAATTACCAATATCCACCAAAAACAAGAATTCATTCCAAAAACATATCCTTATGCACATGGGTAGCTAATTCATTCTATCCATCCATTATCAGATGATAAACCATTATCAATATCAATATATAACACATCAACTCTCTAAAAACTTAGTATAACTAGGAATAGTTCTTCATTTCTCTATAAAAACAATCTCAGATGGAACCCCATCTTGTTTCTAGATCACATTCATTTACAATTATCCACATTGTTCAACTTTCATAATCAACTTGAAGGGTATGGAAATATTTTATTTCTGACATTAATCAATGACCATCCAGATTGAATCCATCCCATTATGATTTCATGGGGAACCAATGAAAATTTCCATATAAATATCAATCCAATTCAATACAAGAATGGTTAAAGGCTACAAAAAATTAGTAGGTCTCTCATGTTACAATTTTATTTTCTTAAAATCGTGACATCATTAAACTATATATGTAATTGATTTACTAATCCTTAACCCCCATTATAGATGTATCATACCATGATACATATTAATATCCCTATGGTTTTTGGATCATCTTGATAGATTACTAATATAAACCAAATCCAACCACAATGAAATCATAATAACCAACATGTTATGGAAGTATATAAATACACTAAGAGATTGAGACTACTCACCCTTGGTCTCCAAACCCTTAAAAGAATTTACATATAAATGGGAATTTATTTTATATCACATTCGAAATCTAAACTCACTCATAAAAATATTAGTCAAATTTCATCTATACTAAGAAGAACAGACCACCAACCTCTTAAAATAACAATATCATCTCAAAAAATAAAGTCATCCATGACCACCACATATCTCAATCCTTGTTGGCTTGGGTAAGTAATTTTCTGATCAATGCATCAGTAACCACCATCCATTTTCCATGATATTTTCCATATATTACTCAAATTTATGATGATAATCCATATTGGGTCTCTATCCAATGATCATGTCCCTTTGGGTAAAAATATAAAATATGCTCTTTTGAACAGAATACAATGTATATAGCTCCCCAAAGAGATAATGAAACAATTTTTTAGTTCATGAAAACCCACTGAGAACTCAAGATTTTAGATACGTTACTTATTCATATATGGGTGTAACAAGAATGATAAATAGTTCGCCAAATATTTCCTCTAAATAATGTCAAATTCTAAACCAATACCTGATGTATTGTAGAAAACATCATTACCTGAACCCATTTTTAGAAGAATTAGAATATTTTTAGTGGCCAAAAAGACCATTAACTCCTCAAAATATATATCTAAAAATTTCCATTCCTTTATAAATAATTACACCCTTATGTGTTTAATATTTCATCTAAGATTTGTTCTTATAGAAATATTGAGCACACCATCTATAGTAATCACCTAAACCAAACAAGCTTTAGATCTCAAATTTATTTCTACGATACTCCAAATACATATTTTCTTGTATTTTCTCATGATACACTCATACCCCCAATCTTATAGGAATCACCTTATATATTTCACCTCTGAATCCTAAATTCCCTTTTAGATGGATTACAATATTAATTATGATCATTTATTATTTGAAGAATGATATAAAAATGGTATATTTTTACCTCTTATAAATTGAAGTGAACCAAAATAAAATCCACGAAAAAAAAAATAATCCAAGAATGAATTGTTGATTCGGTTAATAAAATTCATAAATAGATTAATAGATTTTTAGGGAAAATAGAATAACCAGAAACACAAAGTTAAAATATAGTTTCATAAATGATATCTTCTTTATATTCTATTATTTGGATATCCACTGGTGATACCCTCACTGATATGCAATGTTTGAATACAAATTTACACAGATAAAGATTTCCATGATATCATGAATACGAGGAAATTGATATAGGTACTTAATAGTCAATTAATTAAACTCTTGATAATACACACAAATTATATGAATCCTACCTTATTTTGTTGAAACATGATAGGTGAATCCCACAGACACACACTAGGATGGATAAATCACTTAGAATCTAGGTCTTAAATATGGACTATATGTTCTTCGAACTCAGTCGGTTATACTCAATATTATTATATAAAAATTATCATCATGCAAACTTGAAGGTAAATAATAAACTTGACCACTCTCTTTTTTGGTAAATGAGAAAAATAGTCTCAGAAGATATAGAGGTGTGTAGACACCACTATTTTACGAAGACTTCCTTTCCTAGAGTAAAAATAATCAAGAAATATCTCTTATATTAGGAAAAAAGATTACACCATTATAAGAACCACAAGACCCGCCCCTCTAAATTTAGAGTCCCACTAACCATAAAAAACACCAGTGACCCCATGAAAAGATAAAAACAAAACATTACTATAATAAAAATATTTCTAGGTGTTAATGATGGTCATATAATGTATTCCCATGTGCCATGTCGAATTTATCAATATCCAGATCCAAAAAGAACCACACGAGCTCAATGTAATCTATCAACACTAAAGACACTAGACTCTTGAAACCATTATCATACATATTTTCCAATGGAATGAAATATCCAAAAATAATTGCATTAGTTATGAACATAATCGAATCACATCCACTAACTTTTAGGATATTAAAAAATTAATTTCCACATTATCATTAGATGTATACCCACAACCCATTGATGAATTGGTATAAACATGTGAACCCCTGGTGGTAGTGGATCTGGATGTATGGTCTGATGATATAATTCCATTAAAGCACCTTAGTAGGATCAATAATCCTCAAATATAAAAAATATTTGTATTCCATATATTATTCAGATTGGTATGACCATGCCTTCAATATAAGTAGCATAAAAATTAGTTTTTTTGAATAATACATTTAAATGGGTCCTAAAAACATACCACAATTTAGTTTTCTTTTTAGTCTATATGAAACACCCAGGACAATAAATGCTCCTTCTAAAGCTCCCACTAAAAACAAGTCATTCTAGATATGTCAACCTCTACCATAGATTGTATTAGAAATATCTCTACAATGTAAAATGGAACATGAGAATCAATAACACCTGAATATGAGGCATCATTCCTAACTCAAACCTCCAAGACATTATGTACTCACTATAGAGACACATGTTTTATGTACATGTACATTAAATTTATTTTTCACTATACATAATAGATTACACAAATATACTCCCAATGATCGTATTAGATTTGTCTCTTTGGAAACTCATAACATAATCATCTAATCTTGGAGAAAGAACATAAACATATCTCATAAAGACCATTACCATTTGTTTCCCTACCTGAAACCATTATTTATTTTCTAACGAAAAGAAAGTACAAAAATGGTGAGCTCAAATGCTCAGTATGGGAAAGCATGAAGACCATAAAACAAACTATAAACGTTTGAACATAAAAACATGAACATAACAATTAAACATCAAAATCGTGAGTCAGGAAATAAATCATGGCACTATGTTTGGCATGGATCAAAAGAGAACATTAAGAATGATAGAATAAAATTTTCATAAAACATGTAATTGTGGAAAACTAATAAGAACCCACTCTTTTTTTATTGTACCGGTGGCATTTCTACCAAGACCATCATAGTGAAATAATTCCATTACTAAACCGGGTTTACATGTCGTTTTAGCCATGTATTACTGAATGAGATTTACAATACATTATAGTTATGTCTATCTCATGAGATATAAATATTTACCCAATGCATTAGTGTAGATATAGGTCCCACCCATCTCATAATGAAATTATTCTTTAGTGTTTTACAAAACTTAAATCATTAATCACATCATAACCCAAGAATTAAAATGGGTATCTTAAATATCATATTAGCATAATATAAACCATATAAAATATAAGTACATCATTAATGAAATCAATTAATAGTAATACTATGGATAGAAGCATAACCCAATTTAAGGGAATAATTTTTGATAGAAAATAATTTTGAGAAAACACGTGAACATAGTTGTTGAGGAAAATATACATTCTCCTTCAAAAACGTTTTATTTTCTTAAAATCCTGTGAAATTTGAAAAGAAAAGAATTTAGTTGAAAATAAACTTTGAATAGTGTAGAGTAACCTTCAGGGAAATAAGGCTTCATGAAACCGTAAAATTCTATTCATGTCGTATAAGAAAAACAAAACCATTCTCCTTGTACATTTTCCAAAAACGTTAATAAAGTACCTCTTATTGTAAATTAACGAATCATTTCTTCCATACCATTTTGTGAATCTAAAAAATGTGTAAAAATGAATTTAAATATTCACTGAATAATAGTTAACATTTTATGAAAACAATTTTATAAAACATAGACAAGGAAAATAAATATAACAATAGTAAATACTTACATATAAACAATCTCAGGCGGATATTGCTCTAGCATAGGAAAAACTGAGGGACTTGAATCACAAGACTCATGGTTCCAACATGGCCATCATACTAGATATGAAAAAAGCGTATGACCACATGGAATGGGGTTACATCCACAGGGTTCTCAAAAGTATGGGCCTCTCTATTAAAGAATTAGATATCCTCTTCATATATTTTATCTCATCGTGGTTGGGTATCTCTTTTAGGGGGTTTTCTCATTGATTTTTCATGTCCAGCCACATCTTGCGTCATGGTGACTCGATCTCCACATCTATTTTCATCTTAATGCACGACAAGTTAAGTCACCTATTGAAAAGAGGGATCTTAAATGGTAGTATCATCACCTATAGGAGGAAATAGAACCTCCACTCCATTTCTCACTTGATGTTTGCAGATGACAAGATTATTTTATTGAATTTTGGGAATATATCCATGAATTTAATATAAAGAGATTTACAAGAGTATTGTTTCTGTAGTGGTCAGGTGATCAACCACTCCAAATGTTACAGTTTATATTCTAACAAATGCGTGGAAAGACATGCCAATATCATTTGTAGCGGAATGAATATATAGCCTAGTCATCTTCTGATGGACTATCATGGAACCAAAATCCTTTCAGGATGAATATGTATTAGGGACATTGATCAATCAGTGATTAGTATTACTAGTTTTGTCCTCAACTTGAAGAATCACTTTTATCTTTTGGTGGACACATAACTTTTATTGGCAACATCTTATCTGCTATACCGGTGCATGCACTAGAATCTACTAACATTCCATATGGGGTCATCAAAGTGATCGACATGCTTATAGCATGTTTTTTATGGGACTTTCTCCCAAAAGGTAAGAGACACTGGGTGTCATGGGATTGGATGGCTCGTCCTATTAACGATGGGGGAATAAATGTGAGGAGATTAGGGTGCATGTTGTAGTGCATGCATGCCAAACGTTATTGGGAATCTCTGGAGAACCAGACCATTTGGGGGAGAACTTTTTCCCACAATTATGTTTCCAACGTGGATGCAGAGAATGTGCAGGGATCACTGTTGTGGAAATCGGTTTTCTCTCTCCTCTCAGGACTCCTTCAGCACTCCCATTGGATTGTAGAAGAAAATATTATTTTCTTGAAGCACTACTTGTTGGGTTCTGTGCACGGTTTCTTGGGGCATACGGCCCCAGTAATCACCTTCAAGGAGGATAGCGGGGACCCGAATTTCTCAAGTTAGTGATGGACACAAACCAATAGTCAATTCTTGTCTCGATCCTTATCAACCTCAAATGTGATAAATGCATCTTCACACCCTCCCACTCTAAGAAGTTCACTACCAGAGACTTTTGTAAGATATCATCTCCCCAATATCATCAGGTAGGCTAGATCGACTTTATGTGGTGAACACACATCCCTGCAAAATACAACATCCTAGTCAGGAGATTTCGGGATTCTATGATTCCTTCTAATGAATGGATCAATAGAATGGGTGTTACTTTGGCCTCCTGGTTCATGTGCTGCAAAAACAAGAAGGGAGAAAATTTTGATCATATTTTCATTGAAGCGGAGGAGACCCACAATGTTTGGAAGTTCCATAGAGAGTTCATGGATATCTACACCTTCATCCACAGGGATTCGACTTCTCTGGAGTGGTGGCTCCAAGGGTCACCCAAGAAGGGTCTTGAACAATTGGAAATGTCTATCATTCTCAGTACAATATGTTGGCCACTTTGGTAGGCTTGTAAAAAGGTGTTTTATGAGGCAATCTCTTCCAAATGATGGTTCATCATCATGCGAACAAAATTCTTACTAATTGAATGGGTGTCACTTTTTGATAATTGGCGTGAGGCAACCTCCCTTTGTTTCCTTCATGTTTTTCCCCCGTGGATGTTGTTCAACTTGATTGAAGGTGGGGCTCATGGGTGCGGTGGATTCCCCCAACCTCCATCTTCAAGTTAAATACATATGGGTCTTGTTTGGTGGGTGAAATTGTTGGTGGTGTTGTTGTCCGCAACATGTATAGGATTGTGTTCCTAGATTTCACAGCTCACATTGGGAGTGGTACTGCTCTTCAAGCATAGGCCAATGTAGTACTCACAGGCCTCAACCTCTTCAATCCAAAGAACATCATTCCCTCCCATGTGGAAACTAACTCAAAGATCATTTGTGACTCTCAAACAGATAGAGTCCCCATTCCATGGTCAGTTACCTATATCATCGGAAAATGTAAACATCTTCTCAATAGAAATATTCAATAAATCCACACATGGAATGAGGGGAACAAAATCACTAATCATCTTGCCTCCCGAGCATCCTATGGATCCAATGTCACCTCCTTTAAGCCAGAAGGGGTAAACATAATTTGTGGGGTTTCCCTTAGTCTCCACTATTTTATTCCCCCATTAACCTTGTTTCTTTTTACTTATCTTTATTTTTTGAATAAATATAATCGCATGATGATGATACAAATGAGATTGAATAATTATCTCGTACATTAGGTTTGATTTAGTCCGTATGTGTTTGAAACTATTGTATAGTGGTTTTAATAATATTATTAACATATAATAGAAAATTTATAAAATTTATGATATCATATATGATTCACTTATGAAATTATATTACCCGTTCACTTGTCAATACACTATTAAATCAACATTTTGGGTAATAATCATTTTATTTATCTTACGTGTTTTGAATTGTAATTCTTGATATTATTACATATATCATGATTTAAAATCATAAAGAATGTAAAACAGGATTTATATATTGTATATATATACAGTATATAAATATATATAATAGATAGATAAATGAAATGGAATACACAGTTCAGGGAGACGGTAGGTCGTACGTACACATGAATGTTGTTTTCGTATCTTTATTAAATCGAATGGAAGTAAGTAATATATATATAAAAAAATCTAGTAGAATTTTTATTTCATATATTTTATGATTATTTATTATATACACTTAATAATAAATCTTCAATGGTTAACGCTGATAATGAATCTTATCACATCGTGGAGATGGTTAGTCGTACGTAAGAACGAGCGATGATATCGTTCCCATAATTGTTAATGGGTATTGAAATGGATGGTTTATAATATATTAGAATTATTATCATGTTATTATAATCATATATAATTATTTTTCCACCCATTATATCCACCAAAATAAGGTGGTGGGGGAAATAGATTACACAACGGTGTGAAGTTGTTATGTCGTATGTACGCACGTGCAGTGATTTTGCTTTTCGTTGGATTGATAGAATATTAAATAGTGTTTCTTCATATTGATAAAAACATATCATTATATGAGTGATATGGATGTTATTAATTTATAATTATACAACTAATTAAATTGATGGACAAGAAGAATGAAATTTCAATGAATCGGTAAAAGATATTGCCTCTTCCCCGACGTGCCTCCATTAAATTTCTTCTTAAGGAACAAGATTTTGTATTTTGAAAACAGAATAATAGCTAGAATATTACTAGGGATGTTGGGAATATAATTGGGTAGGGATTGGCCAAGCCTGATGGCTCAAAATAGAGTGATTATGAGAGGGAGGCGGTTCTCTTTTATAAGAGAGGAGAGGGTCACATTAGGAAACTCTCGAAATATTAATTTAGTTCATAATGATTTTCGGTTTCAAAAGGTAAAAAACTCATTTATTTTTTAATGTAGGATGAGTAGTTGTTTCGTAGGTTATTGAAACATGATATTCTAGATTTAAGAATCCTTGTTTCTAGGCGGTTTACATTGGATTTATTCTTGGAACCAGAAACATCAGACAGTTATTTATCCAATGAGGACATCCTTTCCAAAGGCTGGCATTCATTATGTTTTGAAATTTATGATACATAATAACATGCATTGGTCGAGAGGATGGGAGGTAGGAATCATCACACCCTTTTGGTGGGAATTATTTTCTACTCTGGGACTCTCTTTTAAATTAAAATATTATTATGATTCCTTATTAATTCACCAAGTATATTATAAGTATCCCTTGGAATTTAAAATCACTTATTTAATATGTGTAAAATTTTAGAATTATTAGTATGTATTAAAGGTTTTCCATCAATGTTATCCTCTAATATATGGATTATAGATTCTTTTAGTCATCTTTTATGATGATACTGGGTTTTAAGCTGCCCAGTGGGGCACTCTAGAGTTTATTGTCATCCAGGGAGACGAAGGTTTATTTTGATCTTGGGATCGTGCTCATAAAATGAGCTACCTATGTATACTTGTGAAAGGAATCAGAACCCTCATAGTTCGGTGCCTCTTAATTGGACACATCCTACCATTTATGGTCATGTGATGAGGATCTCTAAGAGGAAGGTTCTTAGTTAAAACATCGTGTGGGACTTATGCTGAGGCACCCTAAGGAACTTGTAAAGGATATGGGTTCTCAAAGAAGATCAAACCGTATTGGGAATATGACCCAAAGATAATAGGGTTGATTTGATGTGTTTGGTTTGAACCTCAAGGAGGCTTCCTACGTTTCCCATATGGATGGGAATCAAAGCCCGCGTAGTTCGATGAATCTCATAGGAGAGTATAGTCCTATGAGAGAGATGAGTTTGGGTTTACTACTAGAAAAAGGATTCCTAGATTAATTGAGGATTTAATTTGGGATTTGTTTCCTAAGGAGGATTCCCAAATTGGTGGTATTAGGGTTGGATTCCTGAGGAAGATGTTCAATGAGCTCGGGCCCAGAAAGGGATTCCTATGTATCGTATTTTTTATAGGAATTAGAGTTCTCAAAGTTCTTTCCGGTGAGTGATTGTGCACATGTTGCAACCATCACATATCTCTAAGCCCACGTGGGTCATACTCTTTGTGAGAAACAAGAGGATGTGAAATATTCAATAATGACATTCACACTCCCAAATGTTTCCTCCATGTTCATGGAAGAGGGTGCGTCAACTGTGGTAGAGGGCGGGGCTACGAGCGTTTCCCTTATTTTTTTACATTGGACAAGGGTCCAAAGTAAGGAAGAAAGGGTGAAGGTGAGGGGATTATACCAAGATGGTTGCCCTATTGAAATTGGTTGGGGCTTACTCCTAAGGAGGATTGCCAATTGAAGTTTGGTTGGGGTTTAATCCTATGGAGGATGCCCATTTGGAATTGGTTGGGGATTACTCATAAGGAGGTTTCCCATTTGAGGTTGGATGGGGCTTACTCCTATAGAGGATGCCCATTTGAGGATTAAGCTGGAAAAAAATTAGGTGATAAGGTTTTAATAGTTTTCTGAGGATTGTATCGAATCATGTGACTCGACGAATACATAAAGAGAGTCCATATTCATAACATGTGAATGGTACCAAGAGGAGTAAGTCGACACAAGGAACTTCATTGAGTGTGATGTTGTGTCTCAGATCAAGGTATTCCATGTATGAAAGTATGGCTGTATAAAGGGCACAATGGAAAATGTTTTAGACTAGATCCGAAAGGTTCGCAGTGCGACACTCCTTTTTTCATGGGGGGCATTGACCGATGCTAAGGGACCGGTATACAGGTGTGGTGTGAAAGTGCTCCACTCAGGTGCGTCATGCACGTGCTCCACACAGCTTCTCCACACAGATGCTTCGCACAGATGCTCCGTGAAGGTGCTCCATGTGTTCTAGACCATGATGGGACTTTGAACAACATTTCTCCATTTAATTCTCTCTCATCTCATGTTTTAGAGAGCCAACTGAGAACAATTTTGGGATCTTGGCGAATGAAATACACAATGGGAACTTTGGGACATCTTCCAAATTTTTCCGTCTGTCATTGGCAAGACTAAGGGCTCTATTTATAGGCAAGGAGGGGACCTGGTTGAAGGAATGTTGTTCGTGAAGGTCCATTGTGCAGGTCCTCTACATAGGTCATTCATGTAGGGGTGTAGAAATTGTTTTTCTACACAAGTCCTCCACGTAGGTCCCTCGCGTATGTCCCTCGTGTAGGTCCCTTTGTGAAAATTTTATCTGTCTTCCACATGCCATAACTTTTGATTGAAAAGTCTGTTTAGGCTCCATAACCTGTCAAATTGAAGATATCAAAGAGATATACACAACTAGAGATGTTTAGTGCACTAATTCTTATCCGATGAAACTCGGAAATTTAATTTAATTTGTCAACACCTATTCATCATCGCTCTTGGAAATCCACTGCCTACTCCTGTATGGGGAATCATTCCACTTATTCATCGGGTATGGAGTAGTAGTTTGGAACAAAGAACTACCCCTTCAATCTTCTTCCTTTTCATAGAAAAATGAACAAAAAACATTTCACGGTGTCAACAGTAGTGTTCGAAGTACTCTCAAGAAATATGTTTCAGACAAGTTTAGGTATCAAATCTAACTTTATCTTTTTAACATTAACCCTTAGTTAACTAATTTTACACTTACAATTTCTTCTTGTATATTCATATTTTATGATTAATATAGTTACTATAAAATGCCAATATATCTTATTGTGATTTTTAATGAAATTCTCAATATTATATAATTAATTTTTCCGAATTTAGATTTTTAGGACTATTATATCATTTAATAAAAAAGAATATGTTTTAAAAACATATTTATTTCAAATTTTATACAATTTATATAATGGATTTTCAAAAATCCATAAAAACATAATTCATCCTAATAAAAATATTTCATTAAAATATTTAAATTCATAATAATAAATAAAAATTGATTTTGGCATAAAGAGGTTCAAAATTTCTTTATTTTAATAATTATATTCTCATTTATTTAAATCATTGATTGATAAGGTAATCACTACATCCTCATTGTGTCATAAATAAATTTATTTATACTGTTTCTAAAAATTAAAAACAAAATACAATAATATAGGAAATATTTTTATATTTATAATTAATATTTTTATACATAGTTATTAGTTATATAAACCTGTATTAAAATCTATTTAGTAAAAGATAAATGTTAATGTTATAATTATCTCCACATTAAATTAATTCTTATAAGATGTCATTTTCACATCCAATTGGATCCATGGGGTACCAAATTCGAACCAAGGATTACCATGGTTGGAAATATCTCATAAAATAGGATTAGGACATTTTTTAGGGTAGTTTAATATTGTTATAATATAATTTAATTTCCCTTATTTACTTGATTTACCCTATAACCATGGTAAATAAAATATTACTGAAGATACTATTTATAATGTCTAAAAATACAAGTTACCTATTTACACAATTTGATCTTTATGACTCCTAACATCGAATCCATTTTTTCAAATTAAAATTACAGAAGATGCAGTAATTAATTTAAAATTAATTATTGTTTTCAAATAAAAAAAGAGGGGTTATAAGAAATAATAACTATCAAAAGATTGACATGTGTTTATGTCCAATTTCAAAGGGAAATTATATCTAATGATGAAAATTGTATTAAATGATAAAAATATAATCTAATTAAAATTTAAAACTTATTAAAAATAATATAAAACTATATAAATAAATTAGATAAAAAAGATGTTTTGAATTAAAATGCAGAATTTTTCACTATTTAATTAATTTTTTTATTAGAAAAATACAAAAAATACATATAAAGTTATTTATTATGCCCTAATTCCAAATAAAATGATTCTTTTGACAAATTTAACTTATAAAGTGTAAAAAATTATATTTAAAATTGGTCTTCCCTCAAGAGGAGGTAAAACTGCCTTAAAAATACTTCTTTATCCAAAAAATGATTTTGTTCAAAAGGTATGATCTTGAAAATGAGTCATATGAATGATAATGTCATATAAAATTCACAATGTTGTTAGTAATATCCATAATAACTAGTTTTTATACCATTAAATTATAATATTTTAATATTATAACATTTTTAGTGAAACTCGGTATCGCATGCAATGCAAGATATTGAGGATGGTCACACTTGCGTATGACACAATCATAGACAGTGTTGTGTGTAGTTAAAACATCATTTGGTGTTGATTATAAAAGAATTAAAACTTCGTTCATTTATACATTGATCAAAATCTATACTTATTGTTCTGTAAAATAAATTCATTCAAAAAAACGTGAAATTGTGTGTAACACAAGCCAAGGATAGTTTTGTCTATACTGCAAGCTAATATAGTGATCAATATAGTGCAAGATAATCTTGGTGTATCATAAAACACAATAAATAATATAAATTGAAATGAATATACATCATAAAAGTTTAGGGTGTTACATTATACTCCCCTTAAAATGAATTCTTCCCTCAAAATTCAACGGGGTTATAAATGGTTTTCTACTTAAATGATCCTTCATGGAAACCCACATTGTAAAAAGTGATACTAAAACATCATTTTAAAAAGTAATGTTAGAAATGTAATTTTTACCCAATGTATCTCTTCACTGGGTTTGCACATAAGAGAACATAGGTGGTAAGTGAAAACAAGGATATGAAAGAGAAATCTAACCATCATGTTCTAATGGATAGTGATAGAGAATAAGGTATGGAGAAAGTGAACTACAAGAAATACATTAATTTGTGATTATTTAATGGATTATCACATTCATCAGATTAGAATGTACTAGGATCATATTTTTTTTGGTTTTCATTATCCTTTTCTTAATATTGATGGGTTTAGAATGACAATAAATACATACTTGATTTTGGTACAGTCTCACAGTTGTTCATGCCTTGAACAATTTCCACTTCATCTCTGATTTAATGAAATGATTTTGAATTTGAAATTCTAGAAGTGTTAGAATATCATGAAATAGAATGATATTTCATTCCCTTTATCCCAAATAATGATAACAGATATAATCAAATATGCATAAATCCACATATAGTGAGGTAGTACATTAATCTTACAAACTAACAATGTAAGATAACATATACTATCCATAAACAGATAACATTACAATCATTCCAAAAACTAAAAATAAACATCATTAGAAATAGTTGTACTAAACGACATAACAATTGTCTCCCATATCTAATTTGGAATCTCTTGGTTGTCACCTTCCAAACACCTAAATAACTTAATCATGTATTAACTTGAAACGTGATAATAACATGAATAAGCATAAAACTATAATGAAAATAAGAATTATATCAAAATTAACTCTTTACACACACCAAAAATACCAAAATTTCTATATACTCAAACCACGATATCATGTTGTCCTTCTATCAATAGTGAGCTCATTAATACTATCAAACATCTCATTATCTCTTTATCCCTTTATTATGTGCATATCATGTGCTTAACAAAAATATTCCAATCACATTTATTGGTTACCATTACCATATAATTATTGAGAACCACAATAAACCAATACATAGATATTGAAATATTCCATAATACTATAAATGAGATTCTACAACACTATTTTTGAATCCCATTACATAAACACTTAATCATTTTATCACTTCATTTTCATTCTCAATATCACCAATAGTTATTGCATGTGACTTGCCTTATTTTTTTTCATATTATGTTGATGACATCTATTATCATTAACCATTGGATAAGAGAATTGGTTGGGATAATTACACATTTACTTTCACTTGTAGAATTGACATGTCGGTGGTTCATTCTCTATGGCCTTTTCCTTATTAACATCATTATCATAATTTTCCCATTAATTTATCACTCATCTTCTCAATTTCATTATTTTCTACACTTGAATAATTTTCAAGTCCCTTTATGAAAATATCCTCCATGCTTCCTTCCACACATTGTGCATAAGGAAACATTCATCTTCTATTCACAATTGTTTTGATATTTTCCATTAACTCCATCTTTCATTTCCTATAAAGACTAGGAGATGGATATGTGACACCAACATCGAGTTCTTCCTTGATAGAACAATACATAATCTATTCATATTTAATAATGTCTCTTATAGTTAATGCATTTTGTAGACTTGGTTTTAAACCACCCAATAATCAATCAACATTATTTTCTGGTTGGAGGATAAATCTAGAACCATACCTTGAAAGCCTTGTAAAATTCTCCTATAATGTGCCAACAAATTCATAATATTTTTTAAGCTCAATGAACTCCTTTTCCATATTAGTTTGATAAATAACTGGGATGTACTTATTGAAAAATATTTTCGTGAAATCTTCCCAATACATGTATTCAATTCCATCTCACTGCTTTGTATTCTTAATTAGAGTCCACCACTAGTCTACATCGCCTTCTAAATGATCGAAAGACAAAATGAAATTTTCATGTTCCAAGGAGATAAGGAGGGATTATATATTTTCAATAGTACTGATCCATTATTCATCAACAAATGGATCATATGACCCACTGAAATAAGTTGGATGTAGCCTCTCGAAGGACTCAATAGAATGTTGTTACCTTCTCTATTCATTTGGATGTCCAAAATGATTCAAAACATGTGAAATTATATTAATAATATTTTTTATTCCATCTATCATAAAATAAAGTTGTTCAGGAGGAAAATTATTGCATTTCCCAGTGCATGGATATTTATCATTGTTCCTTTGGGTTCTATCCATTGTATAAAGCCCAAAAAATAATAGCGTGTAATGAAAAAATCATACATAGAAAACAAAATTATCACGGAGGATTTATTTCAATATCTATCATATTATGTTTAATAATAGGTTGTTCATGATTGTTATCATAATTATAGGACTATAATCTATACTTATACATACCCTTATGTATATACCTTGACATACCATAGAAATATCTCTAGGGATCTCACTGTGCTTTTCACATCATAGTTTCTAATGGTTGACTAAACCTTCACTCTAATTACATCTATAGAGTCCCAGTCGTGAAATACATGGACATTACATTTATTTTTCGGAATACTTAATACATGACACTAATAGACTCCCAATGATTGTACTAGTTTACTATCTTTGGAAACTCAGAACCAAATCATCTAATAAAGGTGAATGATCTTCAAAATCTCCCATAAAAATATTTTCCTTTTGATTTCGTACTGAAAATCGTTCATTATATCATGGGGAAAATCGAAAATAAAATGGGTGAGATCAAATGATCAGTATGGGTAAACATGTAGAATATGATAAAAACTACAAACATTTGAATGTAAAAACATGAACATAAATTTTAATCATAAACATCCTGTGTCACGAAATAAATCATGGTTGTTTATAATTCATAGATCATATAGTAACACTATCCATGATAGAACAGCATTTGAGAAACATTTAATTATGGAAAACTAATAAGAACATATTATGATTTTCATAGTATCAAAGGCATTACTGCCAAGAACATCATAGTGGAAAATGTACAATACTGAACCCAGTTTACATGTCGTTCGAGAAATGTATTAGTGAACCATATTTACATACCATTCCAGTAATGTATCTTTAATGATATATATATATATATATATCATTAAACAATGAATTTGAGGTAGATATAGGTCCAACCCATATCATTATGATATCATCATTAAATTTTACCAAAAACATAAATTATTTAACACACCATAACCCAAAAAAATAGGTTTCATAAATATCATTTCACTGTAACATAATCCAAATAAAAGATCAATTCGTTATTAATTATATCAAATCATTGTAATAATATGTAAATAAATTTAACCCTATTTAAGAGTGACATATTAGATGGAAAATAAATTTGATAAAACACTTGAACATAGTTTTTGAGTAAAATATCCATTCTTCTTCAAAAATGTTTTCATTTATCAAAAGCATGAATAATTGTAATAGAAAAGAATTCAGTTGAAAAAAACATGAAATAATGTATAGGAAAATTTTTGGAAATAAGACTTCTGGAAACCGTAAAAATCCATTCATTCCAAATAATTTTAAAAAAACATTCACCTCATACTTTTTCTAGAAAATCTATAAAATTACCTCTTATGGTAAAACGAATAAATATTCATTCCATAAAATTTATTAAAATTAAAAAATGGGTAAAAATGAAATTTCAAATACATGGAATAATGTTGATTATTTTGTGAAAATATTATTAGAAATCATGGACGTGTATGATAAATATAACCCCAGAAAATACTTATGTATATGAAATCTCAGATAAAAATTACATAGAAAATTTATCACTTACCATAGGTCTGATTTCTCCAATATATGTTAAAAAACATTTATAGTGGGTTTAAACATATTATTAACTTGCTATAAAACCATAATAATATTTATGATATCATATATGAATAACGTACGACTTCATATTACCCATTCACTTGTCATTTCCATGTTAACGAAAAATTTTGGTTAATAATCGTATATTTGTCATTCGTGTATTGAATTGTTATTCTTGATGTTATAAAAAATATCATGATTTACATAATTCTAGAATATAAAACAAGATTTTTATATTATATATATTTATTATATAAATGTATATATTATAGATTGATAATTGAAATGGAATACACCATTCATGGAGACGGTAGGTTGTACGTACGAATGAAAACTATTTTCATTTCCATATTAAATGGAATAGAAGTAATTAAATAACACATATATATATACATAAATCCAGTAGTATTGTTATGTTATATTTTTCATGATTATTTGTTATATAATTATTAGTCATTCTTGAATGGTTAACGTGAATAATGAATCTCATCACGTCGTGGAGAAGGAAAGTCGTACGTATGCACGAGTGACGATATCGTTCCCATATTTATTGAATGGTATTAAAATGGATGGTGTATAATATCTCCAAATTAGTATTTTGTTATAATAATCATATATAGTTATTATTTCCACCATTATACCCATCCATGTAAGGTGGTGGGGAAAAACATATTACACCACATCATGGAGACAATAAGCTGTACATATGCAGGTGTAGTGATTTTTTTTAATAAGATGAATAGAAGGTGAAATTGTGTTGTTTAATATTTTTAATAACATCTATTTATATGAGTCATAATTATTTTATTAATTTATAATGATAAATCTAATGAAGCGGATGGAGAAGAAGATTTTTTTGAAAGAATCAGTAGAAGAGATTACATTTTCCTCGACGTGCCTCCTTTAAATTTCATCCTAGGAACTAGAGTTATTCTTTTTAGAAATGTATAACCTAAAAAATGTTACTAGGTAATTTTATAATAAAACTTTTTAGGGTTCAGAAAAGCATGAAGAATCAAAATGGAGTGAAGAATAGAGGGATGAGGTTCTTTTTTATATGATATGAGAGGGGCACATTAGGAAACTCTCAAAATATTAATTTATTACAATATGATTTTCAGTTTCAAAAAATCCAAATCACATTTAATTTTAATTTAAGATGACTATAGTTATAAATAATCTCAAAAAAAAGGTTTTATAGATTTTTAGGTCTCAAATATAACATTATCATTTAGTGTGAACCCTTGGTTAACTAATTTACCTCTTACAATGTATTCTAGTATATTCATACTATATGGTTAATATGGTTACTATAAAATGACAATATAACATAAAATGGTTCATTAATGGAATGTTAGAAATTATCTAAGTCATTTGGAAGAATCATTTATTCTTAGGACTATAATATCATTTAATAAAATATTTGTTTTTAAAAACTCGTTTATGTCAATTTTTATGATATTCATATCATGCATTTTTAAAAATTAATAACAATATTATTATTAACAAAAAACATACTTAATTTAGTTATAAAAATTCACACTCATCCATAGAATTCTTTGATGGAATAAAAAGGTCCAAAATAAATTTATTTTAATATAAACCATCTCATTTGTTTAAATAATTCACTAATAAGGTAACCACTATATCATCATTGTGTCCAAAATAAATTTATAAACATGGTGACTAAATATTATAAAAAAACACAAATAGAGTAAATATTTTTATCTTTATAATTAATATTTATAGACATAGTGATGTGGTATATAAACCACCATTAAAATTTATTTAGTTAAAGTTATATTTTTAGGTTATAATTATATTTGCTTTAAATTTATTTTTATAAAATGTCATTTTCACATCCCTGTGAATCCACAGGGTCCCCAAATCGACCCAAGGATGCCCATTGTCAGAAATATATCATCCAATTGGATTAGGATAGGTTTTTAGGGTATTTTATTATTGTTATAATATTATTTTTTTAACCTTATTTACCAGATTTATCCATTAACAATAAGAAATAAAACAATTACTAATGTCAGAATTCATAATGTCTAAAAATAAAAGTAAACATTATTCAAAATTTGATCATTCTGATTCCTAATATGGAATCCATTTTTTCAAATTCAAAAAATAGAATTTGTAGTAATTAATTTAAAATTTATTTCTGTTGTCAAAACCAAAAAGTAGTTTCTTAAGATGTAATAACTATCAACAGATTAAAATGTGTTTTTGTCGATTTTAAAAGTGAAATTTATTCCCATGACCAAAATTGGATTCAGTGACAAAAATATAATTAAATTACACTTTAAACCCAATTTAATATACAATATATATATATATAAATAAATTATATTAAAAGAATGTTATGAATTAAAATGTAGTATTTTTCATTAATCATTTAAATATTAATTTTAGTGGAAATTACCAAAAATTCAAATAAACTGAAATTTTCTCCATATTCCAAAGAAGAAAATTATTTTTTCAAATTTAACATAAAAAGGGTCAAAACTATATTTAAAATGGGTGCTCCATAAAAATTTGGTTGAAATGTATTTTTTTTAAAAGTTACTTTTAGCCAAAAAATTGATTTTGTTCTCATATCATGTTCTAAAATTGGTGTATGGTTAATGAAAATGTTATATAAAATAAAAAATATGTTCATTATTATTCCTAATATATATTTTTTACACCAATAAATAAAAGTATTTTAATAATATTTTATTTTTTAGTGATACTCGGTATCACATACAACACAAGCTATCGAGGATGGTAACTCTTGCATGTAACGAAATCCATGTCAGTGATGTGTGTAATGAAAGAATCCTTTGGTGTTGAATATAACATAATCAAAACATTGTTTATTTATAAATTAAAAAAAATCTATACTCAATGTTTCATGATATAAATTCTATCTAAAGAACATGAAATTGTGTGAAACACAAGTCAAGAATAGTGTTGCTTGTATTGTAAGCTCATACGGTGTTGCCTATAGCACAAGATAAACATGGCATGGAATACAAAAAAAGACAACTATGAAATTAAAAATAATTAGTCTCATTAAATATTGGGATGTTACACTCACATGTGACTTGCTCTAGTTTCAAAAGCACCAACTTAGGTAGAATATTCACGAATAGTACAATCTCCTTTCACGAATGTTATAAACTTGTAGGTCTTTATTGAACATAATTTCAAATTGTAAACTCATTATTTAATATATTTTTAATCAATTATAGGTAACTTCCTTGTGAAACATAGATTGCATAATATTGTCCCAATGTCTACTTCTCAGTCTCTCAAGAATGTATGTGTAGAACCCCACCATATATTATTTAGGAGTCTTCAAGAAATTGATACTCCACTCAATATGATCAAGATAGTCCCCATATTCATACAATACTTTTTCATCATAGATGAAAGGTGAATGATATATAGTGAAAACTAATTAGTAATTTAATACAGATCTTGGGAATCTGACACCCTCTTGACTAATATTGGAAGTAGAAAAATAAAAATTCTACCATAGAAGGTTACACAAAAGGATTTTACTACGAAACATGTCTCATATCTTCCTCACTTGAATTATTAGGAGATCGTGTAGGAGGAATCATCTATAAAACTTAAGATAATAAACAATAATCCTATATATAAAATTAAAAAATGGTCAAAAACACATCAACAGTTCATGTCAATGCCTTAATAGATAGTGAAGCTAATGAATTATGAATTCTACTGATGAAAATTTCACATTAAAATAGAAAATGACCATTTAAATAAATACTTCCTATTTTTTATTCAAAATTATTAATACTTTATGTCTCAAACATGGTAAATATTTTCCAACCACACATGGAAAATTGTGTTCATCTACGACTGTGAAATTCAAATTCACTCTGCGACCCATACTACCAAAATCTTGATAAACCTAACTCATATCAACTAGATTTATCAAAACCAAACAGAGGAAGTGTTAAAACACTTCAAGAAAATAATTTCATTGAGAATATTTGTTAATGAACCAACCAAAGTCTACTAGGCAATTTAAAAAAGCCATTCCAACATGGTGATGTGGTGAAACAAGATAAAATAAATAAATATAATTGATAATTGATAATGTTGAATGAATGTGAATAAACCACAAATAATTATCCATGGGACCAACCATTACATCCAAACAATACCTCTATGGATGAAATGATGAAAAGAGGATCCATCATGACATAATATTTCATTACCTTTACCTTGGTACAGAAAAAAATTCTATTAATACCAAAGTAAAATAATTATGTTTTCATCAAAAATCCCTATAATTTTAAACCATAGAATCTATAAAATGTATAATATAAATAATTAAATTGTTTTTTTATATGGATACTTTTTTATAAAGAATTATCATAAATTAAAACCACTTATAAATAAATCCTTTTATATTCATTCTGTTGTTTCATACTCGGAAGAAACTAAATATGATAAGTACATGTGATAATAAAGAACGTATAATCAGTACAATCCATGGGTACACCATAAGACAATAATGTTAGCAATTTTACCATGAACAATCGACTATATGAAAACATGCTAGTAAATAACCATGATAAATCAATCAGGTGATAATATGTGAGAAACAAAACCATTCCAATCTATCATGCGATATCAAGTGATAAAATAACTATGAATAATATATCATGTGATATCATGTGAGAAAAAAACATGGCCCAATTCATCATGTGATAAAAAACTATAAAGGATGAGGAACAACATATTGGGACCTAGACATAAATATTATATAATATAAACAGATGAATGTTAAAAAAATATTTTTGTGCTGATAAATGTTGAGTCCAACCATATTATTTCGTTCCCAATTCTCCCAATATTCCCAAATTTCTAGGTTTATAAAAAATCCATTTTGAAAACATTATCCATATTTATAAAAACATTTTAATTTCTATGATAATATTATTCAATTAATGAAAATCCATTTTTTAGAACCCACCATTGAATTATTTTATCAAAAAATTACTATGCATAAATTATTTTTAATGGAAATCCCATTTAATAACAAGAATTAATTCCAAAAAAATAATTTTAATCTAAAATATAGTCTCATTAATTAATAACCACTAGTAATTTTCATAAACAATAAAAATTTCATGGAAATATCCATTTCTACAGAATCACATACCTCATAAATGGAGTTAGAATTAATCATCATCAAAAACAGAGATCGGGGAAGAGTTTATAATGTCCACTAAATTATATATCCATAGGAACCACATAAATACTTTATCAAATACCTTAAATTAATCATAAAACCCCTTCCAGGTTCCACAATAATATAAGAGAATATACCCACTAAGGATCTAAAAATTAATTGAAAACAAGATCCGTATGCAACATACATTTAGCTAATCCATCAAGAAGGAATTAAATCCACATTGAGTCAAATAGTGGAGGTATATTGTGCATTAAGATTAGATTACTTCAATAAAATATGAGATTAATTGGTCATTAATTTTTATACATGAGTAAGAGGAATTCTGAATTAAAAATTCGGACTATTATATGACTACATAAACAATTTTCTAGAGAGAGAACACTATAGAGAGTAACCATGATCCTTAAGAATACAATCTACACCAAGATTTTGTTTGAGGTATACGGATTGTAAAAAATTTTACTGTGACTATGTTTCAACCATTCATAACCCCTATTTATATTGGTTCATAGTTAGGAGGGTTTGATCCATAGTTCAGACAAACAATGTTCTTCCTTCTTATATGTTATTATTGGATGAACGGTTTCTTTAGCTAAACTACATGATTTTCCCAAACCATGGCCTAAATTTTCACATCACCATGGGCTCACATGATATTCCAAAAAGACAAAGTAAAAAATCCCAAACTACAAAATATCCATAGAATGGCCAATACATGGGTTAAGAAGAGGTTATAAGAAAGTAACAGAATGTTAAAGACAAGAACAATACATTTCAATTTTTTTTAAGAAAAATATATATTTCTAAAAATTATTTTAAAAAATAAATTTATAATATTTAAATCATTATAGAAAATATATTTGGAAAAAATTGAAATATAAGAAAAATGTGTTTTCAAAAAAATAGTGATATAAAATAAGATTTGACTGAAAACATTATATTGGACCATTCAGTACATAAATAAGGGAAATGAGGAAAACACATATTTTTACCAAGGTACTATATCAGAGAAAATTAATGTAGTTCATGTGGGCTAAATCAAAATATTTCATCATTGAATATACAATCATAAACAATCATGAAGAACAATGATATTGAAAAATTTAAAAAATTACAACATTGCTAACATCAGAATCATAATCCCCATGAAATAGATAAAATAAATTGGATATATAAATATGATATATTGTATGATAATATTAATAAAATTTAATCATGGTAATTATATACACCAAACATCAGAAACATGTGATGCATTAGAAATGTCTACCTTGAAAATAAATGTGAGATGAAAATATCAAACGTTAAGTATGGAATTCATTCATACAAGTTATAACATACTATATAATAAATAGTGTTATTTTAAATATATTTCAGCAACATAATATTATATATCAATTCCTATATGATTTAGTTATGTCATTTTAATACAATTTATTAACAATTTCATATTAAAATCATGATTTAAATAAAAAGTACTTTGTTTTTCATGTATGTTTTGATTTTGTATTTTTGGTCCTCTTATTTTTATTATGGTTTTAATATCTATAGAATGATAAACATGATAAAAATATTATATATATTCATAAAAAATTTATTTCATTTCATCCATAAAATATAGAAATAAAAAAGGAATTACACTAATAATGGAAACGAAAGGCCATACTTATGCCTGAATGTTGCTTACATTTTCATGACGGATGAAACAAAATGTTGGTAAATAATATATCATTATTATAGAGAAACATATATTTCATGTATATCATGTATTTTCATTATATTTATTCCTATGACCTTCCCTATAAAGAAAATTTGAAAAGAGAATCACATTGATCCATGAGGTGATTTTACAAATTACACATGAGTGAAGTTATCATATTCCCAATGAATTGAATATTTGAAGTTATATGTGATATTTTAATTCCATAATTATAATTATGATATGAAGATAATATATATAATTTTAATTGATCATTATATCCACCCATGAGAGGAATCTATAGAAAACATTATATTTATTCACGCGGTAGTTGTCCGCCATACACACGATAAAAAGTTTCATTTCCCATTTTATAGAAAAGAAGATAGATGTTTGTTACACCATTAATGTAATAAAATAATATCTAATGGGATATATTAATTATATTAAATCTCCATATTCTAAAACTATTTTAAGGGTTCGAAGATGAAAAAAAATAAGAATAATATGTTAGGAATGATACCTATTCTCCATATAACATCCATAGGTTTGCACCAAAAGAATCATGATAATTATTTATAATGAATATAATTGTGTGATCTATGTCGTTTTGTAACTATTTATATAGGAGGATATGGGGATCTCTTTTAATGTGAGGTAGTTGACACAATTCGAATTTTTTAAAACAAGAAGGTGTGTCCCAAAGTTATACATTCCAAAATTATCTATAATGGTTAATTTTCTATTATTATATGATATATGTTCAAAATATTTCCATTAAATAGAATATGGAAAATGAATAAGTAAATTTCAATCCTTATCTTTTTTTCCTCCCTTGAAAATGACATTTTATAATTAACTTTGATAATTAATTTTTAATCTATATACTAGTCATTTTATCAAAAAATAATGTGATATTATTATAAGATATTAATTATGATGATTCCAAATATTAAATTGATTTATAAAAATTCCATTCACTAATGTGGAAAAATTTTAATTTAAAATTAAACCCACTGATTAGATTAAAAATAATTTCCGAAATAGACACATTTCATAAATTGAAAAAATTTGAATATTAAAATAAAAAATAGATTTGATTGAAAAGAACTAAATTGGGCTAATAATAAATCAAATTAACTATTTTTTTAAAATATAAAATAATATGTAAATTTGAAAATATTTTAAATGAATATGAAATTTTTAAAAAAATTATTATTCTCACAACTCATCGAAAAATTAATCTTTTCAGAAACATTTCAAATAATTATACCAAATGACAACTGGAGTCGTTGATTCAAAAAAAAATTAATATTAAAAAATTCATCATAAAAAATCTCAAATTTTTATTTTATTATATCACTGTAATCAAAATGGTTTTTTATAAATAATAATTTTTTATTAATATAAATGATTTAGAAAGAAGATCAACCATTTTTATAAATATAACATCATAATATAAATTAATAATATACAATATTATAAATTTGGTTATTATTATTTATAATATGAAGAAGAATGTGTTGGTTATAATGTACATTATTAAATTATATTATAAGTAATATATTGTGGTTAGAAAGAACATGATATTTCAATTAACAGAAGCTATCAAATAAAATAATATTATTTAAAAATGTAGTAAAACTCTTGGAGTGTTAAATTCAACCACCCTCCAACAAATAATTCATTTCACAATCTAAATTCAGTACTTTGATATAAATAAAATATTATACATCTACCCAATCATATCCTTTGGATCTAACACATCCTCTTTAATTTTGTGGTTTTTCCACAACATTTTGAGATGGTGAGTCTTCTTATTCAATATAAAAGTCCCTCTTTCTTCAGGAATATCCTGTAATTGTTCCTCATATAATAGATATTTTACTAGTTTTATGACCAATGAGTTCATAATATATAAAGGATCTGGTATGTACTTCCTCTAAAGAGATACATGGAACACATCATGGACTTGATAATCGTTTGGTGTAAGTGCAAAGCTATATGACACAGTTACATTACGATTAAGAATTTAAATGTGGAAATGATAATAGGGATAATTTTTCCCTTATATACAAATTTCAAAAACATATTCTTAGGAGAAATTCATATAATAACGTTCTTCTCAACATCAAATCATATATTATATCGATGATATATTGATAACATGTATGTTGAATTTATTTCCACAATTATGTGTTGTTGAACGAGTCTAACCTTCTCTAATATTTATTCAATTGGATATAACACCAATATATTTTTACCAACACATTATACTAGAATGATGGAATTATATACATTATATTGTATATATATTCATAAGGACCCATCTGAATGCTTGGGTGAAAGCTTTTGCTGTAGTAAAACTCAACTAGATTATGGTATTGATCCCAACCATTATTAAAATTAATATAAATATATCACATCATATTGTCTAAGTTATTTAATATTTATTTCAAATTTTCCATTTTTTTGAGTATAATATGAACCTCTAAAAATAAACTCTATATCAAGAAATTTTTCAAGAAATCTCCATAACATTGAGGTAAATCTCAGATCATGATCAGATATAATTGATTGTTGTGCTCCATTAAACCTTTCTACATAGTTAATGTATTTTATTTGAAGTTATTCTAGAGGGTAATCATTTTACATAGGGGTTATGTGTGTTGCAAATGCAATTAAATTTATTACAAGCCATATAGTATTATTCCCTTTTAATTTTTGCGGGGTCTATAGAATTATTCAATGTGGATTTTTCATATTACTATTCATTTATCAGAAATATCTATAATTCTTTCTAATAATATTTTCTCATAAAATTAAATTACATTCCTATCAAGAAAAATGATAAAAAATATTCAATATATCTATTCATTCCATCCCATCATAAATACTCTATCATATCTCTATAAAACAGTATACTTCCAAGATGAATAGAGAATAATGATCTATGATCTTCAACTAACGTCTCTTTCTTTAATTTTGGTATAGATTGAAAATACATATGGGTTCTAAACCTTATCATTCCAACATGATCACTATTAAACATAGGAAGATTTATTGTATTCTTTTGTGCTTCTATTTCATCATTATGCACATATTATATTCTCTAATGGATATCTGATTGAACATTTATATGAAAATGATTATATTTCTACCATATCGTCAATACTAAAAGACCCATCATTTGAAAATCCTAAATGTTGGATATTTTGTATTCCACCTAATAAAAAATATATTATGAACATTCAAACTCATGTCATTTACCAACTTGTTCTATTTCCTAGTGTGGTAATTTATTGAGCAATTTTAATATTTAATGATATCCAACCATCTTCTCTAATTAAAATTTAACTCCTCTTATGTGAATATATACATTAATCTTTTGTTATTGGTATATATAGAACAATATCTACAATAATTCCAATGCATCAACATTTTTTAATGATAAAATTACCATAAATAACTCAAAATCATGATTTTGTTATTCTATCTAATCAGTCATCAATTTTAGAAAGGAATAATCTATATTCATGCTAATTAGTATGATAAACCATCTTAATCTAGTCTTGAATATATCAGCATATATACCAAACCATTTTCCATTACTATGTAAGGTGAGAACACATGCAATGACTAGTCTTCTCATTACCACCTTGAAATTTTCTTCACATCCATCAGTCCAAAAGATATTGGAACCCTTCCATGTGAAATTGATGAGTTGATTAGATTTTTTTAATGATTTATCACAAAAATGTCATAAAAATCCAACTAAAAAAGAAGGATTTAAATAATAATTACCATCATTTCTCTAGGACAATGCTAAATATCCTCTATAATGGCTGGATAAAATGATATAACCTTGCATGGGATTATATGACCCATTATTGAATAATTTTGAAGATAAAATTCAAATTTTTGAAATTATCAAATATTTACTCATTCTTATGGTCTTCAATGCAATTTTTATCCTATCATCATTCTCTTCCATTATCATTAACTATATAATAACATCATCTATAAATACTACTAAATAATGAACAAAAAATTCACTAACAACACTTCTCATTAAAACAACATTGATGGTGGGGAAGACTTTTAGACCAAATGGAATAATAATAAACACATAGTGTCCATAAATTGTATGAAATGATATCTTAGGTATATTTAAATTCTTGACCTCAATTTATGATATATAAAATGTAGTTCAATCATTGACATGTATTCATAACCATGTATTTTATCAAATAAATCTTAAATATAGGGTAGAGGATACTAGTTCATTGTTTTGATCTTATTCTGTTCTCAATAATCAATGTGGAGTCGCAAATGTAAATATTTTTCATGAAAAATAGAGAATGTTCATATAGAGGAGACACACTTTGTTGAATAAATCATTATTATTTTTTCTCCTATAGTTACTTCATTAATTCAAGTAACTCAATCGATGATACTCTATATGGATCCATTATAGTAGTTATGGAAAGATGTATGACTTATATAGGTAACTTAACATCATGTTTCTGTTGAAGAAAAGAAAAATATTCCATGAAGTCATCTGAAAACTCCAACACATTAAGAATATCATCGATATTTAGTTTATACCCATCCATATGATATAAAATCCCCTATAGACTAGAAATAAAGACTGATACAATTGAGTTCATATCATTTCAATGTTTATACATATCGTCACACTTTTATATGATCATTGGATGGTATGGATTATCATATGGAATTCCGTTTCTTAGAAACTGATCTGTTATTTATGTAGATAAATTCAATCCATGTATAAGAGAACATCAAAAATTTATAGAGAGATAATAACCAGGAATTAAGTAAGCACATCCTTGAAAACATAAACAAGTGAATAATCATAGAATTGATATGTGATCATCATAATATTTTGGGATTTAACTACAAATTTTACTATTAATTATTAGGTTGTGATATTAAAACCCTTAAGAAATTTATCAGATATAAATGAGTTGGAAGAAATAGATCCAAAAAAGACATTACCACTTATATAGTGGATTTTATGTGTAACTTTCACAACATCATTGTCATACCTCGATCATATCTCATATTTCATGAGATTACCCTTTTTCTTTATAATTCAGAGCTTGCTGACATTGATCATCATCATTAACCATGGTATGTAAGTTTGGTTTGAAAAGTTCCCATACTCATTTCATTTGAAATATTTGAGTTTTGTTAGTGTGTCCTATTGATCATTCGATAAATTAAAGTCATTAGATAACATATTCCCATCACATAAGAAATCAATTTCCCAATTTCATTCCTTTCAACAAAAAATAAATTTACCATCCACCTTAAAAGATTACTTCATTTTTTTCTTCCGTACTTTTATTATGAAATAATCATCATGTTCATTTCTCTACGGTTTTTTGAGTTTACATGGAATTCTATATTTTATTTCATATAAAAACAATGTAATTGACGTGTAAATATAATATTAATTTCTAACATGATATAACAATAAATGATTTATTCTTAGATTTTGAAGTCCCAAATGACCAATTACATTCAAATAATTGTTTTCAATAGACTATAATATATTTCAACCTTCATTTCAGGTTTGATGAAAATATATGAAGTGAAAATGATAAACCTTATAAAATTCACCATATATATACCAACATGTTTAGGATCATTATAATTTTACAATATGAATTCCTTCATAATTTTTAAGCTATGAATATGAGAAATATACTTATCGAAAAAAACCTATTAAACTATTCCCATTCCATGGATTGAATTTTAATTTTTTAATAGTATTATATATAATATTTTAAAATTTATATACTTTAATTTCCAAATTATAGACAACCCGAATAAATGTTTCATGATTTGAAGAACATATAATGAAATACATATATTTAGTTGTATTGATCCAATGATCAGAATATAGTGGACCACTATAACCAAAAAATTAGCTGGTTGTTCCCTCATGAAAGACATGGCATAACATTGTTCCCAAATTTTCTCATTTGGGAGTTCATTATTATTTAAACCTTGAAATTTGTTTCTGATCATAACAATACAACTTTTCATTATATCTCCTATAAATTGTGGTTTCTCAGGAGGAAAATCATTGCATTTTCCTTCACATTCATAAATATAACTATTCAAACAGGTTTAATCAATTGAATAAAACTAAAGTTAATAGTGTATGCAATAATAAACATATTGGGGAACAACATAATAATGAAAAAAATTATAGTATGTCTTAATCATGAAACAAAATTTTCAATCAGTGACACCTTTGTATTAAAATAATTCATTCATGGTCATTATTCAAATCTTACATGATGGTTTTCAATGAGATTATAAACTTAAAAAACTTATCCCCGATGAGTGTCAAACAATGCGGGAAACAAGGGCCATTCTCATACATTGGGTAACGATGTAGTTCTTTTCAACATTCCCTTTTTGGAGTTATTAACACTTAGTACACCAAATATATATCCAAAAATTCTTGTATTATTTATACTTGGATTCAATTTCTCTAAAACCAATCACCATATCCTTCACCAAAATTCATAGATATGATTCAATACATAGATGTATATTTATGGTTCTCAGAAATTTTTATCCTTAATGTTATGAATTTTTAAGTAATCCTTGATCTGATACACTCTATAAATACCCACAATTCTCAAATATAGATATCTCATCTTACTATATAAATATTCATTATAGAAATAAATAATCTATGCTAGGATTTTATTGTTATATTTTTATTAGAAAGATGGGAATATAAAAAATGGTTTATAAGAGTTACACTAGGTATCCCACTTACCTCTCAATAACTGAGACTATTTATATAAATAACATTCATAAAACCTTTATCAAATACCTAGGGAAATGATATATATTAAAGGGTGAGCTCATATTATCATTAAACGTAAAAATGTATATATTGTTTATTAAATCACAATAATATAATAATAAGGGTTTAATAACATGAGAATAAGATTTGAAAACTACACTCTATATATTAATAACCACAACCATAATTCATGGAATAGTGTTTGGTAGTTCATAATACATGAATCATAATGTAATAAAAGAGAATGATTTATGAGATAATTACAATGACATAAGACATGTTTTTTGGAATATACATAATCATAGAATATCATACCACTAGTAGTTAAGGCATACAACCAAGTATATCATAGTGTAATGGGTTTAGTCTCGAGACTGTCGTAGTAGGTAGATTTCCTTAGTTAATTAGATTCACTCCCCATTCTATACATTTATATCTAAAGAAATTTCATTCATTACCCAATGCACTAAGTAAACACATAGGACACACCATTCACATAATAAATATCATACATTTATGTTCCCCAAGATTTTTAATAATTAATCATATAATAACACTTGAAAAGAAATGGGTTTAAAAAAAATCCTTCATTTCAACGTAGTTTAACCATTGGGAAAGGAACTGGTTTGATAAACATGTTATCATAGAATAACGTGTGGAAAAGGAACTAGTTTCAGAAAAATAATTTTATCATAACCATAAAACGTAAATATAAGAAATTAGGATCAAATCCTTGAATAAAAACCGTAGTAATTCGTATGAAATATCAATGTATTTACACTTTGATGGAGAATTATTTAGAAATATCACATTGAACATTTCTTGAGAAAAATATCCATTCTATTTTCAAATAACATCATTAAATTATAAAAATATTCCAAATAGTAATTTTTATAAAAAAATAACCTTGGACACTTGTAATGGAAAAAATAAAACGTTGAGTGGTCATTAGTATATAAAATACTATTCATTCTATAAATGTTAAAAAATATATCATTCACATTTCATGTAAAATAAAAAAGGAACCACATTTAGAAAATTACAAGAATATTCTTTTTAATTGTGTTTATAAAATTCAATCAATGGAATCAATAAATTTAAATAATCATTGTGGTATTTTTCATAAATTCATGACTCTTTTTTTTGAAAATCATAGAAAGGGATGAAAAGTTGGCTCTAGACTACATATAAATAATTTAAATTTTACATAAAAACATTATTTTGGAATGCTAATTCCAAAAAGAGTGTAAATTGAATGTACAACAAGTATTTTCATGAAATAATTATAGGATATGAAAATTCATGATTATATTAAGGTATATATCATATTATTTCATTATTAAATGAATAATATTAAACAATCTCAATAAAATATGAGATTTTAACATCAAGCCATTATAATTTTTTATAAGGCTTGATTCATAATCCCCATGAAATATAAAACCTGATATGGATATTCATATAGATAAATTTTCCAAAGAGTAATCAAAAAATAAATTCATGATTTTTATATACATAACATAAAATAAACAAGGTGTGTATAAGTCATTTGTCCTACAGAAATAAAAGTCAGATGAAAACCCATTTTTAAAGTCCCAAATTCATTAGTACACATTAAAAACTCATATATAATAAATATATGTTTATTATAAATATTTTAATTAAACATAATTATACATATAATTCAATTTATTATTTAATTATTATTTTTATTACCAATTTATAATCAATTTCTTGCTAAAATCACATTTTGTGTAATAACAACTATTTTTTCATGTCTTTTCTGATTTTCTATTTTTTATAATATTAAATTTATCAAATTTATATCATATAAATAATCAATACCATGATATAAATATCATATATAATCATTATATATATATTTTTAGGGATCCATAAATGTTATATAAGGAAAATCAATTACACCATTCATGGGGACGGTAGGTCATATGTACGCATGGGTGTTGTTTTAATTTTATCGAGGCAAGGGAAATCAGGAATATAAAAAATATTCAACCATTAAAGAGTAAATTTTAATTTCATATATAAAAAAAATATATTTGGATTTACTACATTCTATGTAAAACATATGTGAAAACAAAACACATCACTTCATGAGGCGGTAGTCCCCTATTCATCCGTGCGACGTAATTAGATTCACATGGAATGGAATAAATAAGATATATATTATATTATAGTTCCATAAGTATAATAATTTTATTATTACATTGTATATAATTTAAATACATAATTATATCAACCTATGGAATGTGGTTATGGAAATGAAATTATATCAGTCACGTGGTAGTAATCCATTGTACACACGATCAACATTTTTATTTCCCAATATATAAAAGTTTTAAAGGATGTAAGTTAATACATTATCTTGAAAAAATATAATAATATTTCATTAAATTTTAGTATTATACAAGAATATTTTAATTTTATTAGAATGATGTTGAAGAATAAACAAAATTGTAGCACCAAGTTATGAACATGAACTCTTCTTCAGATAACCTCATTAATTTCACACAAAAAGCCTTCAAATGTGGGTTTAATCGTAAATAAAATTTTTATAGGATTATTAGTTGGAATAAAGTAAGATAAATGGGTCCATATTGGATGATTATTTGGGGTTTGGATGTGTTTAGTGTCTAGGATAGTTGGTGACCTTTTTACAGTGTCAGAGAGGATACACAAGGAATATTTTGCTAGTAAAAGTTGCTCCGACATTCTAAACAAGAAAAAGGATAAAAAATGGTTAATTATATATAAATATATTATATAAGGTAAAAATATTCCTATAAAATAATAATTTTATATTATTTATTCTATTACAATCCTTATAATTTTAGTTTTACTACTGATAAAACTATTTTAACATTTTCTTCACTAATAAAATTTTAATTGTTTTAAATTATTTGAACAAAAAATTAAGTTGAAATTTTTTTATAATATTGATTATGATGATTATTTTTCACTTTTAACCAAATAAATATTTTTTTCTTAAAAAATCACTAAATTTAACCATAATTTAAATTTGGAATATTTTTTCCCAAAATGAGTTTTAATTTTTCAAATGTGTCTTCAAAAAGTTACAAAAATTAGTTTTATTATTATTTTACATAAATTAATAGGAACATTAATTTTGAAAATTGAATTTTCGAAGCATATAAATGAATTACTTAAACATAAGTACTTATTTTGTTAATACGATTTATTTATATTAATCAATTTTTTTAATTTTAAAAATTAGATCATATTTATTCATACCTCCATGATTAAGGGATTATTTATGATTGTTATATAAACAAACAATAGAAATTTTTAACTGAGGGTCATTATAATGTTGCGTTGCGTGCAACAAAACCTATCATTGAAATTAAATTTATTTGAAAAATAATTTCACAACATTAATTTTTTTTATTATATAATCTATTCTGACATTTTTATTCTAAATTATCTATCATGAAGGCTAAAAAAGATCTAATATTTATGGATTTTTGAAATATGTAACTTAAAATCTTGATGTAATGGGAGAAATATTATCTTTTTCAAATAAATGTTCAAGAATCTCTACATTTGAGGAATAAAAATGTAAAAAATAAGAAGATATAATACTAAAAATATAGTATAGAAATGTTCCTAAGTCTTACCGTGTATTTTAAGGAATGATATGTTTTAAAACAATTTTATTTGATTAATCCCATCCATATTTGAAGAAGGACATGTTTGATGATGCTCATAGTTTAGCATTCTCTATTTATCGTTGATGAATGGAGATTTATAGAGATATGAAAGTGTTTTTTGGTTTCATGTATTGGAAATTATGCTATACGAATGGAACTATTTCAAGGTTTTACAAAAAGAATTTGGTATTGGTCATCCATATCCATGGCCCTGAAAAACCTGTCGGGATAGGTGGCTTAATGAAACCATATACGCACTAGTCTACCTAAAGCATGGGTGTGTGAACAATATTCAAACTCTATAACCATGGTTTTCTAAATCTGTTGGTATACCTTCACAATAAATACAATTTACCTACCATTTTAGGAATAATGTGGGCATATGTGACTCAAAAACTTTATACCATTGGTTTTAGAAAAACCCTTGTTATATGGGCCTCAAAAAAACCAAATGCCTATAGTTTTTCTAAAACATTGGGCATAAGTGGCTCATAAAACAATATACCCACAATTTCTGAAAATCCATGGGTATATGTACCCTCTATATTAATTATTTTTCAATAATCATTGTTATATTCTCCTTATACCCAACACATACAAAATGATCTATAAAACCATTGGTATAGGTACCCAAAATAATTGGACCTATACCAACGGTTCTGAAAACCATTATTATAGCTCTATACCAATAGGTTTGGGAACTGTTTTTTGGTCCCAATATTTTTATCAATTTTTATTTAGATATAATTGAATATATTAACATATTTGTTTTGGGAAATATATATATAAATTATTATCATGTCATATTCACAAAAATATTTATAGCTCTGTGGTTAGAAAATTCATATATAAGTGGGAAGTGTTTGGGTGAAAAATTGATTACATAATTATTTATATATTACCTACAATAACTTTTTTCAAAACTATTTGGTATATTTCAATACCAATGGGTTGAAAACCACTGGAATATGCCAATTCCCATGGATCTCAAACCGTTTGTATAGACATATTTCATCAATTTTCCCAAAACTGATGGTATAAACCGATACCAATGAAATTTTATGAAAAGACCCTAAAAAACATTTTTATAGTCTATAACTATTTTTTTAGTCCTATACCAATGGTTCCAATATAATGGTATATGTAGTTTTGTAAGTAGTTTAGACATAATGAAAATAGATATAACGTAGTTTGTATATTGGTTCTTAGTATGTCAGCTATATAAGGTATAAATAAAAATTTAAAAGTGTATGTTAGGTTGTTACCAATACCAAAATGAAATGGGAAAGCATACCCATAAATTTCAGAATCGCATTCTATAAAATATTTTATGGACAATGTGCTATTTTCATTGTAGTTGGTGTCCTTTTGATCTTTTCACTTCCTGGACCATGCTTCTCTGGCTGACTAGATTTTTGTTTCATTTTGGAAAGAAGAGAAGGCCGATAGTATATTGATGCTGGGTAGTTTTGGATGAGAGCTCCTTTTCAGATTTTCAGTGTGGAGAAATCTCAGTTTGAATTTATTTTTACCTCTATATTATTGAATCTCAGTTTGCATTCATCTCAGTTTTGTTTCAAGGAATTTTTTGGACATCTTCTAAATTTCAAGATGGATTGCAGTGGATATTCAAACTGCTCTTGTTCAGACCTTGTGCACTATTTTTTTGGAATGTTTTCTTCCCTTTCGCCATTTTTTTTGATCTTTTTCTGATTTTAATTAGGAAGGTTTGATCATTTTCTCTCTATGAATCGAAGAAAACCTGCTTTGGGATGTTCTTGGTATTTTGTAATACACACATTTAAAATGTTGATCCCGGTGTCTTCACTGTCTTTCTTGGATTGTATGTGTCTTCACTTGAGGATATTTGTAGGTCTGGTGTGATATATTGATATCTTCTGTATATTATTGTTTATCTACCTATATAAATATTATTGTTAGGGTGTAAGAACTTTGCACCTCGAGAATACTTTGTACCCTTTTGATTTAATAAGTTTCTTTGGCATGCACTGGAGATCAGTTCATGTCAACATTCATAAAAAATCCACATGTTATAAAATATATTGATGATTTGGTCAGGATTCATAGAGTACTACACAATATTATATATTCTCAAGATATTTGGTTGACATTGATATTCATTAATGTCTTCTGCTAGATTTGAATACACATTTGAGCTTGTGTACAACATATCATCCTCAAATAGATTCCCAATCCGAGATTGCCCTTAAAACCTTAGATTATATACTATGATATTTATCTAGGGATTTTAAATCAAGTTGGGATAAAAATATTCCATTATTCTTTTTTCATACATTAATACGTTTCACTTTAGAATTAATTTGTACCCTTATAGAACCATTTTTGGAATGAATATTATAACTCCAACATACATAGATGGTGTTATTGAATGAAAACAATTGGGAACAATGATAGATTATGAAAAATTAAATTTATTTAGAACTAATCTTCAAAACATCAAGGAAGATCATAGACTATTGAAATGTTATACCATTTAATGTTAGTGAAATATTTAATTACATGTTATTGGGTATGAATTTTTTAAAATTTATATGTGGAATATGTTTATGGGATTTATAAATAAGGTAATGTAGAGTAAAATGAAAATTAGAACTATATGGATTAATGAACTTGAAGGTATGGGATCATATCACTTGGTACATCCACCAAACCTCTCTAAAGATCCCAATGTGTTTTATATATCTATTGTGAGGAAGTACATTCCTAAACATTCAATTGTATTAAATAAAGAGATATTACGACAAGAGCCTGATCGTTCATATTAAAAAAAACTAATATAAATCATCTATCATAGAGATAAAGATCAATGTAATTATACTACTATCCTAGTGATCAGAGGAATCATAAATTAATTAATGCTTCAAGGGTTCCAAAAGATGTGATAAAGAATATATTTCTTCATTTTTTGTATCATAGTATTTGAATTCTGAGGGGGAAATTATTTTTAAGGGGTACTAATAATACACCAATGATTTTATGAAATTTTTCTTCTAATAAGTGTGATTTATATGATATTTTTCTCTATACACAAATTTGAGTTGAAATGAACTATTTTATATACCAAAAATACTATTATTTAATGTTAAAATTATCAACTAACCATTTTATTGATTGATATGAATATAGAAAACAAAAATTTGTAAAAAATTTGTTTAAATATGTATAAAATAAATTCATTCATTATGAAAATTTTATTAATGACAATAAAATAGTTTAAATCTATATTGAAACGTTCTTATGAAACATTTTTTAAAGTAAAAAACTTATTTTTATATAAATTATTAATATTAAAATATAACATTAAATAATTTTAATGTAATTAAATTATAACATGTCATATCAAATGTTTTAATATTGATATAATTTTTCCTATGTATGGGGTTAGAATTAATATAGTATTATACATAAAAAATAGTTTTCTTTCAAAAACGGTTTCCACTCTATTTTATTATCATAATTTAATATATATTTATTCCACTTATAGGATCAGAATCTAGAATAATTTAAAACAATACATCGAACTAAAATTTACATATTTAGAAAATATTCCCCAATTTTTTTCATTTTAAATAGTAACCTAGGTAATCATTTGACACATGGTGAAGGAAAACGTGTAAATTAGGGTTAAACATTGTGATAATGTACTTGTATTTATAAAATTAAAAAATTTATCTAATTGGGGGAGTTAATTTTCTAGAGATTCATTTATTTTATGAAATTATGGAATTTTGGTGAAATTTTTATTTTTTTGTGAACTTCAAATTAATTTTTACAAAACAATTAATAAAAAATTTCACTCACTTGACTTTTATATCTCTAATGTTTTTACAAAAGGATAAATCTATGATAATTCTAGTTATAAATTATTTATCTAAAGCTAAAATAACATTTTTATCAAATTAATTTAATTACAAATTTTAGTGATTTAATGTTTACATTAAATTATTATTTACACAAACTAATTATATAGTTAATTATGAGTAAAATAAAATAATATCTTTCCAAAATTATAACCTGCAATAAAATTCGGATGACTAATTTTTTTCTATAGTTTTTTATATAATTATAAAATATTATGGATATTATGAAGGTTTATATTTTAATGTTTTACTATATTAATTAATTTAAACTCAAACAATATGAATAGAATCAAAAATGGTTTTAATGATAAATTATAAAATGAAATATCTTATGAACTGAACTAAATTACTTATAGTATAATAATTTGGAAAACAAATTTGGGATATGGTTGAAAATATCAATAATATTCCATATATATTTCACCTTTCATTTTATTGTTATCTCATTGACCTATAAAGATTATAAAATTTTCATATAGTTGTAATTTTGAAAAGGGGTTCATGTTGGTTTAAAAAAGTGATATGGTTGAAAATATAAGAAAATTTGTTCAAAATATTATTGTATGTGATTTTATATACATATCCTTATCCTATAATATAAATATGTCAAATTTGGGTTACATTATTATAAATTATTTTTTATATTAATTGAATAATTTAATTAATTTCAAGGTTTCCCTCTCATCACTTATAAAAGGTAAAACCCTTTACATTATTACTCATATTGTTTGAGTCTTATATCTTGAATAATAAAAAACACAATATAATCGTATCTTTTTGAAAACATGCTAGATCATGTGGTCTTTCTAAAATCCATAATATTATGGCGTAAGTCAAAAAAGATTTCTCAATAAAGAGGTTTAATTCTTAACCATACAATTTCTTTTCATATTATACCTCCTATAAATTTATGTTAATAATTATAAAATAATTTAGTAATTATATTAAATATAATTAGTTTTTATTATTATGATATAATAACCAGAATCTGTATAATTAAAATATATTGGAATATGATGGAAACGCTCGTATATACGTGTGTACTACCATCTCAATGATGTCATGTCATTCATTCATTTTCACCTTACATGAAAGTTAATAGTGTTAAATTTGATGAATATATGTAATATAAATGATATAATAATTATATTGAAATTTTGAATTATTATTTCATATTCTTTACTTCTAACCTTTGAAAAATAAAAAACGTATTCAAGTGTACTAATGACCTTTTGTCTTTATAAATGGTGTATTTCATTTTTATAAATGTAAATTTTATGGATAACTGAAAATATGTAGATATAATCCATATATATTAAATTTATTTCCTATTTAACATTATGGATACTATGAACCCATGACCAGTGTACATGGACCAGAGGGGCATAATTGAAAACTCCTTGAAACCCAAATAGTTAACTACCAAATACGATGTTTTTAATAAGGGATTGTTAATAAATGAGTGTTAAAATGTTATTAGAGTGTCATGTAAAGTATGAGTATTATGACAATGATTTTATTATATTATTATAATAAAACAAAATTAATTATACTTGATGTTATTGTGATTTTAATGCAAGTGGAACATGAGATACATGATTATTGTTTCAATTTTATTTCAATGAGACACGTTCCATACTCACAACACATCTATTGTATGTGTTGTATATTCATAATATGAATGTATTTTTTTATTATTATCGTGAATATAATGGGGACAATAAAATCCATATATTCTACTCTCTTTCATTATATTTTGATTCTAAAATTTCTAACATTGTAAGGCTTTTTAGTAATAATATTTATGTTTCATGGGATTTTATATTAATATGTTTCCAATGAACAAAATTGACAATTTAACTCTCAATAATCACACAATATTTCTTATAATAAAGTTATTTATAGATATTTTACATTTTCATTTCAATTTTTTTATTATGTAAACAATAGACCAACAATGTATTTTCATAGAAATATAACATTATATCACTCTTCGGCCGAAAGTATTTTTTCCACTAATTCCATGTTTAATAAAAATTATTTCAATAATGTATTTACTAAAAAATTGTTTTTTTGTTATTTTAATCCATGTTTAATTTTTACAAAAATTTTTAAAATGAATATTCTATAAATGTCTCTAAAAAGGTAATTTGGTTTTTTATAAAAAATGTTAAATAAATAATTCTTTTAACGTACATGACCTGAAATAAATATTCTGCAATCATGAAAACATAATTATTTTAATCCTCTTTTATAGGTTCCCAATGTTATTTTATAATAAAGTATTTCCTTAATATAAAGATATTTTTTAGATTTTAATTAAGTTATTTCAATGTGAATATGGTATTTCCCACATGTAAGGTTACAGTGATCATTTATAGGAATTGTAAATATTTAATAACATCCTTTTATATTACACATACTTTCTTATGTAATTTCCCAAGATTCCATAAAATTTCATTATTTTTGTTGATAATGATGATGATGAATTAAATATGACATTATGAATACTATTTTCTTACTAGTTATTTTTGGTATTGTGAATCTTTTATGAAACTAATTTCTTTTCAACGTGTTATGATACTATGAAATGATGAATGCTTTATGAAATTTATATCCTTTCCATATGTTATGATATGGTGAATGTTTTCTAATCATTTGGTTAACATATGTCTGATTTTAAATATCTAATTAGAGGATATAGAATTATATATCCCTCAAATGTAATGGGTAAAGGTGAATATCTCATGAGATAAAATGGGATTAAAATGGGAGTGAACCTAGTTCAGTAAGGGAACATGTCCACAATGATAGTCTGGGGAGTTATCCATGATTATGGGTATCGTGGAATGTGTAGTGATCGAAATCCATTATTATATAATTGAAATTGAGAAATGTTTATTTAAATGATTTTCTTTTCTTGTGATTATTCCACATACTTATACATTATTCCAAAGTTATTCCCTCATGGAACATGTTTATTTATTTAATATTAATGTCTTATAAACAAGTATGATGTATTACATGACTCAATATAATGATATATGATATGTAAATTGTGGTTTTCAAAAACTAAGCACAAGTTCTAATAAATATATGATTAAGTTATGTTTATGTTGTCATTATTATCTCCCTTGTTTACACAATTGAGCATATGATATGAACCTTTCTTTTGTGTCCCATCATCAGGTATTGAATAATGGTTTTAGTATGATATATCAAAAAAGGATTTTATTTTGGAATTAATCAATGGGTGATGATGTAAAACTCTTATGGATTGTTTTTTATGTATTTTATTTTCCAAATATATTAAATATAAATGACATATGCATGGATTTTAATACTTTAAAATGTATATAAATAGAATAAAATAAAATAAATTATATATGGAAAGAATAGGTGGCTATATGGAAGGCAATAATAAAACATATATAGAAAAAATTGGAATAAGAGACCTCAAGATTTAATTTGAATCTACACTTGAAGTGATCATTTTTTAGAGGAGTAAAATGAAGAAAACCAATGGAGTTATGAATTATTCAAAATCATTTATATAGTATAAAAATGAATAAAACATAGAGTTTAAGACTTCTATTAAATGCCTTAATTTAGATAATACAAATAGTCCAAAAATAAGGTTGAGATCAAGATTTTTACTAAATACAAATCCTATATAATTTAAGGGATAGATAATTCTGTAAAATATCATGAAAAATGAAGAAATATAATTCAATTTTAGGATGATTTTTAGAAATATTGTTGTTTAAGAAGTACTTTTAATCCCCATGTATTACATTAGAAACATTAAGTGTTCTTACCTGTAAGGAGGAATTAGAGATTCATGGGAAATGAATAGATAAGGTCAAATATTTTTAGTATGTATATACAGAAAAATATAAGGGTAAATATTTTGATGATATTGATGAAGAATAAAAAGTGGTAATGATTAATTGGAAACCATAAGCAGTTACTCCACAGATGAATTGTTATATGGGTAATTATCAAATGCCTAAAAAATCAATGCATTAATCAATGAAGATATTTAATTACACACCATAAAAATTATGATTTATTTTATTAATTATGGGGATATAGAATAACAGTGTTCAAAAAGTTAGAGGAATTTCAAGGATTAAGATAAAAAATAAATATTCTAAAAATATCTCACATTCAATATATCGTTAATTGCTGTAGTTTTTCGAGTGAATTTTATGAAGATATTGTTGTGAATTTCTCATTAAGGGTATAAAGGTTTATATGTATAGATAACCATAATAAGAGATATATTTTGTTTGAATACCCATTATGTGGGGATAAACCTGTAATTTTTTTCATATATTTAAGATAAGGTCAATCCATTACACATGGAGGTGGAAAATTCCCATTTTATAAAATACGAAGGGTGGAAAAAAATATATCAAGCAGGGAATATCTAAGTAGTGAAATGTTAATAAAATTGGGTGAAATAAATGGAATTGCAGTACTTAATGATTTTGGATAGTTTATATACCTCTCACATGATTAGAAACATGAATATTTTCAAGATATTAAAATATGATGAGGATATTATCAGTCAATTTTGATGAAATTATTTCATCAAGATCATTTTCTTGGGAAACAATGGTTGTAAATTATTTAATATGAATGGATATATTTATAATTTAAGTAATCTATAAAATTTTAATTAATTTATGTTAATTATGTTACATATTTAAAGTAATAAACATAAATATGACATTTGGAATTATCATGGCTGGGAATTGATGGACTATGATATAAGGGATGAAAAACAGTAATATCTACTTAATTTGTGTAGAAGAAGATAAGGCACTCCTTACCAAAAAAAATTAGAGAATGTGTTGTGTTATAAAATATTTTTCCACTTTGAGAGACATGATCAAACAAGATAAATAGTTTCATAATTAAATCATTACCCAATAATACATAACTTGAATAAATAAACACGCAATAAAATTAATGGATCTGTCTATGATAGAATCAATAATATAGGAATATATTGAGAGGATAATTACATTATATAATTAAAAAATAAAACCAATATAACTGTAATCACCTCCATGGTACCCTGATTTCCCCATCAATCATCAAAAACAGTAACCCTATGATTCATAGGAAGGAAAACCTAACCCTAAAATTGTGAGTCCACCCACCAAAACTATGTTGTGTAAATTGGATGTGGGAAATAAATTACCATCACGATATCATAGGACAGTATATTTATTTTCAATACCCAAAAAACCAATAATTCTTAATTTGAAACAATAGTTTTAAATAGGGTTTTACACTTTCAAGACGAGAAACATGAACTTTCCAAGAAACTAGTTTTTAAATGACAAAACATGCAATAATGAAACATTAAAAACATTCACTTGAATGATCCTTTTTAAAATGAATCATATGAAATAATCATTTAAAAAACAAAACACAAATTATACTAAGTATAGTACTCAAAAGAGAATAAATAAATTACAAAAAAATAAATGAAAATAAATCATAATATATAAATTTATTATCATAAGTAAAAAAATTTACAATAACATTATATGTTAGAGAGAAGAATTAATAAATGAAAAAGATTCAAGAAATTCATTAGAAAATTACAATAAAATAAATATATCTGCTATATTTCATATTTTATAATTATTATAAAAAAATAATACTAATCTAAAATTATAAAATAATGAATAAGAAAATAAAATGATATACACAATCCTATGAAACTCATAAACTTCCCATGATATAATACTAAAAATAAAAAACATAAACTAATTACTAGTCTATCGATGCATTCTCAGTAAATAAATGCCTTTATTACCCTCAAATAGCCTAATGGGGTGACCATATTATTTTTATTAAAGTAATGAAGTTAGAGAATACATGTTTGTCATAATAGAACAATTATAGCAATCATTTTTTAATCTGTCACAAAAATTCCGCATTTTCCAATGAAGTTAGTGATTTTGTTGAGGTAAAGTTTTTTATTTATCATTCATATTATAATAGTAATTACCATATAAGGAAGTTTATATCATTTCATATCAATACATCACACCCTTTAAAACCAATCCCAAATAATGAAAATCACATAGAATCAAAATAAGTCACAACAAGACAAAAAATATCATATAATTTAGTAACACTTGTCTTAGTATAATGGTATCCTATGTATATAGAGAATATATATATATATATGTATTCTACCATGTTATATAAATTTATTCATGTAAAATATACAAAAAACCACAAATACATTACTATTACCAAATCAATGTGGACAGAAATATCCATTATCTAATTACATACATTAAACCATTATTTACATTTTAAATCCCCAATGAAAATTATTATCTTAATAATAAAATTAAAATTAAAATATATTTCAAATAAAAACCTAATATAAAAGAGACTAATCATTTTTTTGATGTTTTATTCATATAACATGTAACTAACAAATCATAAATCTATTTAACATCTGAAAACCCTAATATTGTATAAAATATACCAATAAAATACCTAAATAATGTGAATTAAAATCACTATACACCTTGAGCCACCAATTAAATTCACATGGATGAATTTAAGGGTCCCACAACATCAATAAAAATTATAACATATTCAAAAAAATAAACACTGTCATATTATCAAAATCCCATCATACATAACATTGCTAAAAATAAAATCAAATTTTTATATTCTATATTCATAATTTTTTTAACAATAAAATTATTTCAAAAAAACATTCATCATCAGATATTTAATTTAAAAAATCCGTTCTTAATGTGTCAAAAAAGATAAATATCTAATGAACCTAACTTTTATAAATAAAATTATCTTTTTAAATGAATAAATTAATTATTACGTAATGTATATATAGAGAACCAATGATCATTACTTTGGTTATTTTGGACCATTATATATTAGGTCATACTGGGATTAAAATACCAGTATATATAATAACTATTGTTATTATAGCCACCATGTAATGACCCTTATAGTTAATATATATACAGTGTAATGAAAAATCCTTTTGACATAGAAAATGGAAGTTATGACCTCAAAAAGTAAGATCATACAGTATAAATCTCATCTATCAGAGTATTCAAGGGATATAGAATCACTAGAATTTTCCAATAACCAATACATATATGAGATTTAGAATGTACATAATGCGTGAATCTTTTTAAAAGAGACTTTCATTCTCTTTAAAATCTTTTCCAAAAACATTTTTTCCAAACCCCCCATTAAATTCTAAGAATATCACATCATACCCATACATGTTTCACTAATGTAAAAACAGTAATCTATATTGGAAATAAAATTATGAACTATTAATATCTATATTTTCATAAAATATTCATTCTTTTATTCATTTATTATTATTACATTTTAAATGATTATATAATTATTTGGATAAAAATTAAATTTTGAGATGATAAAATATAAATTTTATATTAAAAAATATATTTTTTCAATCTAGGAGGAACGTTTTATGAAATCATGAACTTTTGAAAAAATGTAATTTTAATATGATAATTTTTTTAAACAATATATGTTAAATATAAGTTATAATAAAACTTTATTAATTAATATGTAATTTTTATAAGGGTCATAAAATAGTTATTATAACAAACAAATATTTTTAAATAATTTTGGATCTTAACATTGTAGAATAAAATATTATATTTTAAAAATTAATTTGATAAAATTAATATTCATATGATGTCAATTCAAAATTATCCAATAGTTATTTTTTTATAATTTTCTGAGGAATTTTTTTTCATAAAAAATTAAATATGGATGAAATATATTGTGTGTATAGTTACATCCTAAAATAAAAACAAAAAAATTAATATATAAAAAAATGAGTAACCACGGACCAAATTATGATTCCCCAATAAAATAATGTGATATTTATGTTATTTGATTAATTTTATAGACACAAAATGAAATATCCAAAACCTATAATATATATTTTGGTTTTAAAATTGATTATTTATGTACATGTCTCAGTACCACATCAACAAAGTTATTAATTTATTGTTTTCAATTATTGAAAATATAAAATAATTAAACCGTACACACTTTCAGAGAACCAATGTGAAATACCATGTGAATGTTTTTCGTTTGGGTTAATTTTTTATATAGAGCCCAAAACAATGGATAAAATTTAATAAATAACTCCATACACTTTCTCTATATATAAAAACAAAACCTCTCACTCATATTCAATTCAACTATAGGAATCCTTATTTTACTATACCCTTACCTCCATAAATCACTCCAAATTTTCTCTGATTCTCTTACAAAGCTCCTCAACAACGTAAAGAAGCATCTTATCAAGGTACCTTATCCTATACTTTTCCTATTTACTAATGAACCTTCTTTATGTCAGGATTTTGATTTCAAAATTTTCAATTTTGTGTACTTTTTACACATTCTAATTAATTTTATTGTAATTCTCATGAAATTAGTAACCCAATTATATATCCTTCACCTCTTATATATTCTTTTATGGTCATATGTTATAATTCTGAAATCATCCTTCAATTTTCCATGAAAAAAATTTGTGTTGTGGATACCTAACTCTTTTTCCACTCAAGGGTATTCACCTAGTTTTACCTGTAATTCATTTATGGGTATTTTACATGTGTTTAAGATTTACAACATAATATTGGTGTTATATTTGATGAAGTACAACCTTATGTATTTTATCTACGTGGAACACTTATTGGTAAACATGATATGAATCATACAGGTCGTCCCAAAATTATATATCCCTCCAATTAATTTGGAAATTTTTTTATTTCAAGATATTCTATCTATTTTTCGTTGGATATTATCATAGTAAGAATATATAAGGATTTATTTACTATTAGTATTGTCTTCTGTCTATGATGTGATGTTTTTTTGTTTCCACATTCAAAAATTGTCATCATATTTTCATCACATATCATTATTTTATATTAATTTTTATGAATATCACCACATTTATATATCATTGATATGCTTATTTACTCGCACGTATTATTTTCATCAACATAATATTTATTTATTCCCCTACTTGGTATTAATTCTTACCCCTTACCAATGTACATCACATGGTTATCCGGCATGTTTTTATATGATCCCCAAAATAAAATTTCATGTTTCTAAATTTTTAATTAATGATTTTGTGAAAATGTTTTATAGTATTATGTTATATAACTAAATTCCCAAAAATCTTATTACTTATGTTCTTCCAGGGTTGAATGAAGATTACTTTTACGTAATATGTCATGAAATGATGTGTATTAATGTTATGGGTCATAATAGTTGGAATCATAGAAAATTATTGTTCCATTTATGGAATAGGATTACAAAAACATTGTGAAATCTTTAGGAAATAGACTAACCATTGAAAAGTATCACTAATATTCCAAAAATTATATAGCCTTTGGTTACCAAGAAAAAATTCACAATAAATATACTATAATTGAAATTTGTTCTATCATTTTTGTACATGGGGTAATAAATTAAAAAACAATGCATTAAGTTGGACTCAATCATAATCCAGGTCATGAAAATGGCCCTTAAAACACACCTTTTTTGATACACCTACGTGAAATTCTTGTTTAAATTTACATGCTATTTATAAATCATTTTAAATTGAATAAATTTCAATTAATATTTTATATTGGGAGATATATAATTGATAACCTAAATTGAAACTTAGAATATCGTATGATCAATAATATATGAAATTTATAAGTTATTAATTTTATTTTTAATGTTTCACTTTTAGGTTTAAAAATATTTATACCGATGAATTTTTTGGGTGATGAAAACTTTTATAACTACAATCAGATAGAAAAAGTCTTGCTAAAATTTTATTCAAAGATATCAAAATTTTTTTGTGACCATGGTTCTTCGAATTCATTCATTTTATACAGTTTTAGTAGAACTATTCAAACAGAACCACAAATCTAAGAAGTGGAGTTATTGTTAAAGATGAAAAATTGTTATATTGTTGTTTTTTAATAATATAATTCATCCATTATCCCACATTGAACATTAAATTTCAAATATAACCTTGTGATACTTCATTATGTAGAATATTATTGAATTTTGTACATAGATTTCATTTCCTTGTCTATATCCAACATAAATTGTTGAGTTTAGGATATCATCCTCTATTACCCATATCTTCCATTGATTCTAAATATGTTTAATGATGAGGAAAAATCTTCTATGATATAAACATATTGAGTATGGGTATTACTACCTTGCAACTAATTCTATCATGGTTAAATTATTGTGAGTTAATAAAGGATCATCCATGATTTAATGTAAATTTAATGTGAACTCAAAAATTTGTTCCCCAAACAATTCTCAGATCTTACCCATAGTCTTGTATTTTAGTTCTCAATCATGATCATACCCAGAACCATTCCAACATCAATGATCCAATATATATTGTTCATTGTTGAACTTAAGTGTTTGATGATAAAATTATACAAAAATGTGGATTTTGGGTTTATAATATCATGTGTTTCAATATGGGGTACACAGGTCCTCTTCATGAATAAAAAAAATCGGTAAATTCTCCAATTTGTTGATTATCACAATCTCCAAAAGATAGCATAAAATAACAACTATCCTCTATCCCAAATTTATGATTTCATGGAAAATATGCACATATCACAATACATATCTAAGGTGTAACATAAGATAAGATGTTATCAAGTGAATATGAAGTTTCAAGATACCAACAATAATTATTTTTACACAACATACTCACACAATGAGTACCTAGTGATACAATTTGGAATCAATATTTCTAAAAAAAATTTAGGGAAATTATTAGTAGAGTCTTTTGGGATCACCTCAATAAAATTAAGGTGATATTTATATATTATATTATCATCTTCTCCAAATTCAAGGAGTAAGAGGAGTATAAATTAAATACTGTATTGAAGACAATCTAAACAGAACAATTATATGGAATGTACAAAAAAATGTGAATTTTAGTTGGAGTAAGTATCTTTATTGGGGTATTTTATAAACAATAATGGGTTATTTGTGGATCCATAAAAAATAGATCCAATTTACACATGGCTGAGAACAACATATGTAATGGAAATCAATTGTTTCCTTAGATCAGTTGTGCATTGTCATCAATTTTTTAGAAATTTATCAATATTTAAAATCCCACTAAACTATGTTAATTGGAATTGATTATTTTTTTGAACTGCTAAATGTAATTAAATTATTAAATATTTGAATAAGAGGCTAATCAGTACACCTATTCCTATATTACCAACTTGTGTTAATGTATTTGTGATCTATATTTAAAAATACAAAATATTATTTAATTATGTTCTCATTAAAGATAAAATAGTGATTTCCTACTCCCCATATAGATTAAATATCCATTAGCTGAACTACCCTTGAATGATCTATAATTTCTAGTAATGTTGTTTCCATTTAATATTTGGTATGATTTCTCTATGGGAAAAATTATTTCATTTATAAATTTAATAAAAGCCTCATGTATATATTAACATAAATTGGTTATAATATCCACTAATGAATGTTAATATAACTAGTCAACAATTATATTTTTTTCATCCCAATATCATCCCATGAAGATAAATGAATTGGATGATTCTTTCTCTAGAATGGATATTACAAACTAATCCATGACGATGAATGAAAGGTATGTAATCATCTATGAAATGTAAATGATAGGTGTTAGATTTTTAAAAGGACTTCAACATACCATTCCTTAATAAACTACTCAACCATTCATTCTTTATATGATTATAGAGTCCATGAAATATTATGGGGTGCTATAGAAAAAGAGTATAGAATTTTATGATGTCAAATAGTTTTAAAGATGTAGGTATAATGTTTTGAACAACGATATGTCTTGTGTTAAAAATAAAAGATAAGAGGAATATTTTGGATGTTCTGAATAGCCTATCTATATATATATATCCAGAAATCACTTAGGGGTATATATATTGTAATCAAAAAATCATGTGGGATAACATGAAGTGGAAGATTGTGTTATTCTTTCCTAGATGCTTGGTATGAACAAAATTAAAGGAATAACAATAGAATTATAAGGTAATGATGAAATCATTACTCATACTAATAGGAAAATAGGAAAATATCACAATGGTTTTAATCATAAGACTCCCAATAACCCAAAAGAAAAAATAACAATTTTAGAGGTATTATATTTCCTTACAATGTTAGTGCATTTCATAACTATTCAAGAAAATTTATCTCTTGACCAACATTACATGATATATATATGAGAATTGGATTAAATGCATTGGGTTTCACTCTACATTATAGATTCTAATTATTCATGTTTCACCTAAAGTATTTAGTTAATAATTCAGTAGGAATTCGACTCAAAATATAGATTCATTACTTCTTATCACCATTATATAGATAGTTTGTCTTAAAGGACCATTAAAAATCATGAGGATCTAATAAGATCACGTTGAAAGGGATTCCAGGTATTAAATGACCATCACCATCCCCATTTGGAGTTATCTTATAATAAATTTACCATGCTAGAATCCATGTAGAACCTAATGAGGATCTTCATAGGAATATGTGATAGAATTTGAAATTTTTGAATGAATATGGGTAGTGGAAGCTAGTGGAACATGATCATATCCAAGATATGATTGGGGAGGTTCAAACCATTGATCATCATATGAAATCAAAAAAATATGATATAAAATCAACATAGAAAATTGTAGATGATACATGGTGGTATATATTGGAAAACATGTGTTTCGACATATATTATCTTCGAAGAAAGTCACATGGTTTGCGAAGAAGATAAATCATACTCCAAGATACATCGTTCTCTTTGAGATCCTTGATCACATCTGAGTGTTGGCCTATATACTATCATTTTCGTTGAACCAGTCTCATCCACATGATGTGTTCCATGTATATATTTTGATCATTTAAATACTATACCCCTCATATGTATTGAATTCAGTGGTTCTACCATTAGATAATGATCTTTCATATGTTGAGAATCCTGTGAAGATCTTAGATTGTAGGGATAATGTTATATGATATTAGAAAACTCACGTAGTCAATGTATTGTGTTAAACCTACATGTTAGGGTATGTGACATGTGTACGGATAGATGAAATGAAATATAACTACCCAAATATATTTTACTGTATGAAATTTATTTTGAGGGTGAAAACTCAGACACATGTAGAATGTAATGACCGACACTATTAAAATTGAAAAACCATTTACAATTAATAAATGGATGATTAATTAATATTGTTATTTAAATCATTTAAACATTAAAATGGTTATTTATGAACATTATATATTTTATATTATCATATTTAAAATAACATAAATATTAATAAAATTGAATTTATAGTTTTTATAATGTACCCATCAATATTGGTATACATATTGGTTTATGAAAAATCAATTTGATATTGACCATGGAATAAATGGTCTGGACTCGTAAGATATTATCCTATCAGAGAATCTATAGGACCATTTTAGGAGAGATATAATCACAGGGATTTTCCCACGAAAAATTCATATCCATGATTCCAAAATCAAAAGATGATCAAAATTATATATGTGATGATTTCAAGCTCACCTAGATCACAACCTAAACCATTTTCATTGAACTACAACATGAATATCCCGCCATCACAAACATTATGTTTAGTTCATACTATACTATAACAATGGGATATGTATCTCTAATATAAATGTATAAATTTTCATATATCTATTTTTTATGTGATAATGATTATATTTATCTGTTGATATTATTAATTATTAATTAATTTTATAATGAGTTTGAAAAAAATTATATTTTGACATGATGAAAGGAAAATCATAATTTTTTAAAAAATATCCCTTCAATACAAATGATTTTTTCTATGCACAGAATAATTTTAGAAAAATATTATATTTAAATTCTATATTATTATTAAATAATAGTTATTAAATATAAACAATAATATATATTCATTTCGGATGTTATCTTCTTTGTTTTCCTTTATACGTTTTGTTACATAAGTTTTTTGTTATGTATAGTATGTACTTGATTCATATAAAGAATGATATTATGTTCTTAAAAATTATTTTAAATCATAAAATTAAAATTCTTCTTGAATAGTTATGATGGGGAAATGAATCACATTGTGTTTGTGGAGACAGTAATCCATACATACACACGAGTGATAATATCATTCTTTTGATATCAAAATTGTATATAAATAGATGTTATATAAAATATAAAGAATAATTAACATGTTATATTTATTATTTAATTAAATTATATATCATTATTATACCATCCAAAAAATAATTTATTGAATAACAACTACACCCCGACATGGAGACGGTAAGCCGTACATACACACGTATGGTGACTTTGGCATTCAAATGATGGATAGAATGATGAATATTTTTGTACCATTTTCATAATAACATCATTGTATATATAAGATACTAGAGTTATTATTTTAGAATGGAAAATAGAAAGAAATTGGAAGTGGAAGAAGAAAAAGCAACTGAAAGCGACGATGAAATATTTTCCTCTTCTTTAGCTTCTTCATTTTGATTTTATCAAAAGGGGTCTATATGATGGATTTCTGATCAAACTATGGCCTCTAAGTTGAATTTTGGGAAATTGGGAGGATATTTGGGCTAGGGGTGGATGAGAAAAATGGCTTTGGAAGTGTGATATTGAGAGAAGGGGAAGTTCCATTTATAAGAGAGGTGAGGGGCACATTAGGAAATGATTGAGATATTATTTTATAATAAATTCATATTCAGTTTCTAATGGCTCAAAAATGATTTATTTCTAGGCAAAGGTGGGGATAGGTCTGAAACCCTTCAACCAATAGGATTTAGATAGGTTTTGTTCACCATATTAACCTTATCTTTTAGATTTAACATGTACTTTAATTGTTTTACTTTTACCATGTATTCTTTTATTATTATAATAATGGGTTAATATACATAGTATAAAATTCCAAAAGAACCTCAAGTGGTTCCTTAGTTATATAACTATCATTATATAAGTTCTTTGGCAGAACCTTCATTTTTTAGGACTATTATATAATTTAATAATATAATATTTGTTAAAAAAACTTATTTATGTCAATTTTGACACTATAGACTATTTGGTTATTGAGAAAGTAAAAAATACTTGATTACGTAGAAAAAGATACCTTGAATAAATAATGATATGTCATATTCACCTATAGAATTTTTTATGTCAAAAAATGAAATTATATTTTTTTATATTTATAATACCATTTATTTGATTCTTTCATTAATAAGGTAATTACAGCATCATCATTGTGTCATAAATAAATTTAATTATTTAATGTATAAAAATAATAAATAAAATACTATTATGTAGGAAATTGTTTTTTATTTCTAATGAATATTTATTGTTTAAATGATAACTTATATAACACCTTTTAAAAATGGTTTTACTAAAAGATATATGTTTATGTCATTTCCGTCATTACATTTAATTAATTAATATAAAGTATCATTATCACTCTAATGTTGTTCCATGTGGTATCAAAATCGATGCAAGGATTCCCATGGTCGGACATGTATAAACCAATAGTAATATGAAAAATGTTATGGTAATTTATTATTATTATTATTATATTTTTTTACCCTTATTTACCAATTTACACTTTAACCAAGGTAAATAAAATATTTACTAAAGTATATATTCATAATGTCTAAATATAAAATTTACCTATTGAAAAAATTTCGACCTCTTGATTCCAAATATGGAATAAAATTCCAAATTAAAAACACATAAGTGGCATAAATTAATTTATATTTAATTCCCGTTGTCAAAACAAAAAGCGTCTTTTTATGAAATAATATTTAGAAAAATATTAAAAAAAAATTGGTCCAGCTTAAATGTGAAATAACATACAATGACCTAAATTAGATTAAATGATAACATTTTAATCTAATTATACTTTAAAATCCCTCAAATTTATAATTTAACTCTATAAATTATTTGTACTAAAAAGTAATTTTGAATTAAAATTTAGTATTTTCACCATTCAATAAAAATGTGATTATTATCCGAAAAACACCAAAATTATATCCAAACTAAATTTTTATGTCCTGAATCTAAATAAGAATTTTATTTTGACAAATTGAATATAAAAAAAAGTGTCAAATATTGAATTTAAGAAGGGTTTTCCATTAAAATGTGGTAAAATTTCAATTTTATAAAAGATACTTCTTTTATCTGAAAAATTGAATTTGTTATTATATTATGTCTAAAAAACATAATATGGATGTCAAAAATATATGAAGTATATAAATTTCGATATTTATTTAATACTATTCATAACTGCTTTTTAAACGACTACTTTGGTAAGTCAGGTTGCGCTCGAACTCGGTGTTGCATGTTGCGCAAGTTATTGAATTTAATTGAAGAGATAATGTAATGTTTAATCATGGGGTGAAACAATACAGGTTGTTAAATTTGGGATTATCTTACCCTTTTTTCCGAAGATCATGACATTTTCCTAAGTAAATATTCATAGGAATATTATTTGACCAACTTCAAACCATTGATCCTAGTGATGATTATTAGCATAAATCATTTTTTGACATTGATCTTCTATTATGTGTTATTGAATATTTCAATAATAACCTTCCATCTTCTTAACGAGATTTGGTAAAATAGTTTTCATTCTCCATCTTCTCCCCAAATCATTGAATTTATAATAATATTTCCATAGATGTATTTATAATCATTGAACTAAATAATCAAATGAATAATATTTTTTTAATTAGACACAACATGTGGAAGGTGTTAATACTGGCAACATTTCATGTAAAAAATCCTATATATGTAAGTATATTTAAATGGACCATTCAGATTAACCGTCTGTATAAGGATAACCTTTTGTACTAAACATGATCTCTATATCCAAAGAATAATGAATACTTCTCTAGAACATTGATGTAAACTAAAGACATTGACTAGATACAATTGATACTGGTACATTATAAAATATATCTACATCCTTAATGTATATCACAGAATACTGATCAAGAGTGAAATATCATCAAATATGAATGATGAATTTTGACTTATTATAGTGGACTACTATAAATAAAATTAAATTGTTCAATTTAGATTTTTTGGGTAGTATGACGATGAAATCCAATGTAATGTTTCCTATTTCAATTATGGTATTAGTAATTATTATGGAATTAACATATACTAATTTCTATTAGTTGTAACTTACTAAAAAACTTGGAATAAAGATACAGACTCTACAATATCCCTTTTTTATTTTAATATAGCATAAATACTATTTAATATTTAAATACATATTTTATTCTTCTCCGGTGAATAAATAATTATGATCTATGATCTTCATCTAGAAACTATTTCCTAAAATCTATTATTGATTTTCCACAAACACTGTTCCTAAATCATATCATTCAATCAAAACCATTCCATGAATAATAAATATTTTCAAAATGATTATGTAGTTCCATATCATTCTTTTGTTCCATGTAAATGCTCATATGGATAGATGGTTGAACATTAATCTAAGAAAGATATGATCTCTAAATAATCCTCGTGATTTGAGGTTTCTTCTTCTAATAATAGAAAACTATGTGATCCCATTACATCCTCATCATAGGAAAACTAGCAGGGTACTTCTGACTTAGAGCATCATCCACATTGTCGTCCTTCCCTGGGTGCTAAATCATTGACTAGAAATTATATTTAATAATTTCCAAACTTCATTGGTCGTAAATTTCAACTCATAGTTTTGAGATATACACTTCATGTTTTTTATGATATATATATGTATATGTGTCAAACCATTCACCATAATAATAATTCCACCCTAACATTGACACAAATATTATTGATGGAATCTCGAAATCATGTGTCTGGTATTTTTTTCATGATCTGTCAATTAGACTAAAAAATATGTTATCATCATATCCTTCTACAATAGTAGACATTCTAGTCCCTCCAAGGATGCATAACAATAAATCAAAAATGCTTCTCTTCTATAGGTTAATGTGATCATAAGTTCACTAGAGAATGTCCACATTATGTGTTTTATATTCTATTATAATTCATTCATCTATAATAATGTACCCCCTTATGAGTCAACTTAGTTAGTGGACTTGATAGTCATGATAAATATATCAAAATGCATTAGTAATATCTATCCATCCCTGAGAATATATGGATATCTTCAACCGTGGTTTTCATGTATATTTTTAAAAAAACCTTTTCTTTAATGGATCCACTGATATACCCCCACTTATGATTGTATAAACCATGAATAAAACAATCAAAATTTATAATTTAAATTTTGTAACATTTTCATATAACATCGCTTTCCTCAAAGTATTTAACACACTACTCAAATGATATTTATATTATATATTAATTTTAAATATATAAAAATATCATACATAAATACTACAAAAAAATGATCATGGTAATACCTAAAGACTTAATTAATTTAATCATAAAATATAGCAGTGACATTAGTATGTCAGAATGGAATAATTATAAATTCCTAATTCTTATAACTCATATGAACATATTTCTTGGTTATGTCCACATTCATAAACATGTATTGATGATTTTGAAAATGAATATAAATCATATAAATTTATTGAGCCTCTAATAGTAGGTCCAGAAAAAGATTTATACTGGGTGGAGAATACAAGTTCATGATTGTGATCTTATTATGTTCTTGACAATAAATGCAAGGAGGCATTTTCCCATTTTTCTGTTTAATGAATAGAACAACTGTACCGATTGTGATAAACTATGTTTAATCAATACCTTATCATTATTCTCTAAGATATTATTTTTTTCCTATAAATAAATACGTACTATATATTAGAAATATTTTATTTAGTTGAAACTCCATAAACGATATGTATTGAAAACTACATATCATGATCCAGATGTAGACTAGGGAAATATTTAAATAAGTCATCAATAAAATTCCATAGTATAAGAATATCCTCATTTTGTAGTTTCACCCTTACCATCAATGATATATACATATCAACGATATAAAGTAAGAACCAGATGATAAAAATTGATTCTATTGGATGTTTTTATTCATCTTCTAAATGATAAATGATCATATGTTTATTTGATATAAGAAATGTTACTTTAATTCATAACCAATTATTATATCCCCCATAAAAATAATGAAAATATATGCCAAATATGGCATCAAATTCAAATAAATGGGGAATTATAATATTTACAGGAAGCACATCCCCATCATCATTAATTGGATTGGACATATAAACATCGGATGATTCCATCATACTATTAATAGATTTCAATACATACTCAAAATATAATCATTTTGGTGGTAATTAAAAACCCTTAGAAAATTTCATAGTCAAAGAGGAATTGGTAGATTTATAATAATATAATATATTAAATAATATATTTTTGTTATTAAAAATATAATTCAACAAAAAATTCTTGAAATATTTTTCAGCAGTTGTGATCACATGATATTTCCATTTGTCATTGGGCTTTAGAGGTTATTAAAACTTATCATATCTATTAACCATCAGATTCATGAACCTATTATCAAAATTCCAATAATAATTACATTTTAATAAGTATAATATGGTTGGTTCATTACATGTAATCTTCTTTTCTCTATTACATTGTTTTAAATATTCATTGTCTTGTGACATTCATGAGCTTTATAGTATATAATTTTACATTTAATGAAGATATCAGAACAATTGATGTGGTTTCGTTAATTTTTTTATGTTGGTGACATGGTTAAAAAACCAAGGAACATTTTTGGAATAAATGATAATATATTTTATAAAATTCTAAAATAAGGGATTATTTTACAATATTTTCTATGAAGGGGAGAAATATTCATTGGGAGCTCATCCAATCTAGTGATGTCATAACTGAACCCTTATTGTCAAGCCCATCCAAAACTATGATCAATTCACAAAATTAATTCATAAAGATAATATTTATATCCATGAGTGAGTGAAGGAATCCATTAGTCAAGCTATGATAGGCCACAAAAGATGCACCACACCAATCTGTAAATCTGTCACAATGGTTATTAAATCACATTCAATCTATTGATTGTTCCGGCCTTTTTTCATACCGGGGATATATCATGAATAAGACCTAAAATTTCTTCCTACAAATATGTTCAAAATCCACATGTACAATATAAGAAAACAAGAATCTTCCAAGAGTGGTCCTTTTAAAACCGTCCACATCCCAAGGGCCTAGTGTTACCTTTAGAAACCTAATAAATTTTAACATTAATCCATCCTCATAGAGAAATTTCAAAAAGCGATAATATGTGCATTGAGGTTAAATGTAATTTCCATCAACATCGAGGTTCTACATGATGTTAAAATCCAAAACCGAATAGTTTCAATGTATAGACACCCAATCCATTTATATAAAACATTACAAGATTTTAATCATATTTATACATTTGAGTACAAGCCAATGATCGTTATGTATTTTTTCTTTCAATAATAGGTATATATAACATAAAATATTGGGCTAAAAACACTTCTTTATTTAATCTCCATAAAAAAATATCATAACATACATTGAGCACATAAATCTACATAGGGTACCATGGGGAACACATGATCAATGGAATGAGCCTAAAATCACTATAAGGGAATTAAAATAAGGATAAATCTTAAGCACATGAGTTAGGAGGCATGGCATAATGATTTAAAAATAATGAAACTTATAACATCCTTTTATATAAGAATGAAATCATTTAAACACAGAATTATATAAATGATGAATAATCATTAAACATGTCAATAGTATGGGTAATGACTAACCGTTGACCTTGTTTCCCCCTTTAGTACGGGTCAAAGCTAACCGCCAATCCCATTTCCCATTTTAGTATGGGTCATGGCTAACTACCAATCCTGTTTCACAACACATCTCATGATACATAACTATACCCAATGCATTGGAGCACTATCTGGGTTCACCCATATCAACATTTTCATGAATATTATTTCCACATAAAAAATCATATATAATAAACTATATATAATCATAATTATACTCATTGAATGAATTGGGTTCCCCAATAATGACATAAAGAATAACCAATGAGGTTATGATGAATGTGTCCATAAAATAAAGGGATTAGAAAATAAATGGACGTTCATATGGTAATATAGTAATATTACATAGTTGATGGTGTGATATAGAAGTTACAACATATAAGAATTGTATTTGAGAAACATTATCATTAAATCAATTTTTTTGCGGTTTTAAGGAAAATACTATAGAGCATTTAAAATAGAAAATTTGAAAATATTATATACAAAATGAGAATTGAACAAAGAAGGATTTCATATTAATAATACTGAATTTATAAATAAAATGGTATCTTAAAATATAGGAAACATTTTACATGAAATTAGCTAAAAAATTGGGAAGTTCCCCTAAAATAGGTTTGCTTATCGGAAATATCTTAAGAGGGAAACTTTTAAAAACATATATATTCCCGAAAGATAGTGATGAAGGGGTATTAATAAATAAATTTTGTAATACTAAACATAATTGATAATATGTATATAATCATAAAAGATAAAACAATTTTTATATAAAGATAGATAAGGAAACCTGAATGAATAAATAAGGTTCAGTTAGAATTCGTAACGGTTTACCAGCTTGGTGTCGGGTGTACCTAAGAGGGCCTCATGATAGATAAAAGGTGTTTATCATAACGTAAAAAATATGAGTTTAGTATGGGGGATGTTCTTAATCATACCCCATCATTATGGATTACACATAAAAAGCCATACTATAGAGGAGAATCTTGATAAAGAGAGAAAAGGAGAGGATCCCTTGCCTTAAATATGTTGGTTTTCTCCACATGTTATTAAAAACCTGAATAATCAAATTAAGATTATTAATAAATAATTTCAAAACCTATTATATATGTAATATGTTTAGTATAATCATTTTAATATCATTTATAACTGTTTTGATTGGTTAAAGGTTCAATTTTATTGTTCGGGCTCATTTATTTACATGGTTTTAAAGACCAGTTTTTTTATATACATGTTTTTTTAACCATGTAAGATGAAATTAGTTGTCCAAAATAGAATTTATATTCAATTAGTGAACATCTATTCGATTACATGGTTTTAATTTGAAATTGGGTACATAAAGTGAAGTCAAATTATTATATATATAACCTTGGTGACAACCGTTTTGGTTAATCGCTAGGTTTGTTTACAATGAACATGTTTCACTATATAAATCAATATCATTGTTTCAAAAGGATTAGAAAACAAAAAAAATTATATATTAACAATATATTAATCTGAATCCAACATAATCCAAATCGTTTCATGGACAGAATTAATGATAATAAAGGAAATTGATAAACTCTTGTCCTTGAATTTGATAAATTAGCGCATCTCAAACTGTATTATCATTTCTTTCAAAAAAATGTGGGGAAAGGAGAGAAGATAATGAAATATCCCATTAGCATAAAAACATTCCCGTAAATGTATTATAATTGTTTTATCAAACTATTTTCATGAAAGGAGATGATGAAAGAATCAAAAAAGAAAAGAACTTAAAAGAAATGAAGGAATTGGAAAGCGGAATTTACCTCATGAGACTTCCTCATTTGATATCCTTTAAAGAGTTGTGGTTTTGGTATTTTGAATAGGATATGAGATTTTTGACGTGGGGGAGGATCTTGGGGAGATATTTTGGTAGAATATTGGCATGAAATAGGGCTTGAGAGGAGTGAAGAGAATTGGTAGTGAGGGGGAAATTTAATTGTGGAGGATGAGAGTGTTTTCATATTTTTTTAGTCATTAGTTTTTTATTTGTTCACAAGACAATGAATGGTAAGTATTCTCAGATCTACAATTGTAATAAATGCATGTTACTTTAACCAATTGGGAATACATCAGAATATAATCAACTATGACTCAATAAATATCTTATTTGGCATTTATTATAAATTATCACATTTTACTATTCATAAAAATAATGTATTTCAGAAAAATAAAAAAAATTCACCCTTTCCTTTTTTTCGACGTGTAGAATCAAAAAATGAAGTCCTTTTTTCAAAAATAATTTTATAAATATGATATTTTGAATATTTAATTAAAATCATAATTTATTCTGATAAACCTGTTTTAAAACATTCATGAACTTATTCTAAAATATTATTATATCGTACTTTCAACATGAATATTATCTATATATTACCAAGGAAAGGTTAATATTCATTAGGGTATATAACTATTCACAAGGGAATGGTACTATTCAAAAGGGTAGGTTACTATTCACCAAAAAATAATTCTTTCTTATCGGACTCCAAATAACATACAGCTCATAACCGTGTACGTCTGACTTTTGAAATTCCAAACAAAAAAGTGACAAATATATGTTTAATGTTAACTTAGCCTTTATTAGTTCATTATTTTGTGTTTTCATGTGGTTTTATGACATATTTATATGAATGGAATTTTCATTGACCAATATTGGGTCATTAAATCTTTCCCCCATTATGAAATTTTCCCTTGGAATTTCATTTTTCATTATAAGACAAGACAGGTGTGGGTACTCATTCTTCATTGCTTCCTCTAGTTCCCATGTTGCCTCTCCGTACTTATAGTTTCTCCATATTACCTTGACCAGATGAGTCACCTTGTTGCATAGAATTTTGTCTCTACTATCCAAAATATTTAGTGGTTGCTCCTCATAGGAATGATCATCCTCCAACTGTATGACCTCTAAAGAGAGTACAAGTGAAGGGTATGGTATATACTTCATTAAGAGGGATACATGAAAGGCATCATGTACTTTCAACATGGTGGGTGGACGTTCAAGTCGATAGGGCATAGCTCTGACTCCATCAAGGATCTCTTAGGTGTCTATGAACATGGGACTTAACTTCTATTTCATTCCAAAACTGATCACCTTATTCCATGGAGACATGCGTAGAAATATGATGTCTCCAACTTCAAACTCAAGGAATTTTCTATGATTTTCTTCATAACTCCTATATCAAATTTTGGATGCCTTGATATCCCACTGAATGGATTTCACCTTTTCGACCATTTTTTCGACGATTTCTGGTCCTAGCAGCTTATGCTCACTGAAATCCTCCCAACATGCTGGTGTTATTCCCCTTTTCCCCTAAAGGGATTAATATGGTTCCATTTAGATTCTCGATTGGAAACTATTGTCTGGACGAATTTGACCAGTAGAAGATATTGGACCCATATTACTTTGAATTACAAAGGACACACTCTCAACTTGTATTCCAGTGCCTGAATAGTTAAATCAGATTAGCCATTAGTTTGAGGATGATAGGCCATACTGAAGTTTAGTTCAATGCTTAGAGAATGTTGGAGTATTTTCCAGAACATCAAGGTGAATCTCTGATCATGATTAGATATAATAGATAGTGGAACTCCATGAATCATTAGCACTTATTTAATGAAAATCTGCATAAGTTTATCCAATGAGAAGTCCACTCGAATCAGAATAAAGTGATATGTCTTTGTAAGAAGATCCACAAAAACCCATATAGGATTGTTTCCTCCGGATTTCCTTAGATGTCCACCGATAAATTCCATGGTAATTTTTTACCACTTCCAAGTTGGTATGGGTAGTGGTTGTATAATACCCTTAGACTATTGACTCTCATCCTTCACTTTCTATCATACTAGGCCGATTGATGTATATTCAAAAATCACCATTTTTATATTGTATATCCAAAAGTTTTATCAGAGATCTTAATACATCATTGTGATCCCTGGGTGGATAGAGAAGGGCGATCTATGTGAATCATTCAATGTCTCCTTATTTATCTCTGGATCGGATAGTACTCATAATCATGTCCCAAATCATTCAACTCCTTTGTCATCAATTTTGAAATCGAAGGATTTTGGATTTCTGATAGCTTCCACCCTTTTCTAAATATCCACATCTTCTCTTTGAGAATCCTTTATTTTATCTAAGAGGGATGGTCCAGACATAATTTGAGGAAGGATTGATGATGTTATTCCCTTAATGATTCCCATGTCCATAATTTATAAATTTATGAAGATCATATCCTTTTTAATTCACATCATTGATAAAGACGCATGATATTTTCTACATTAAGCATCTACCACCATATTTTCCTTACAGGGATGGAAGTGGATTGAGCAGTGATAATCCTTTATGAGATCTATCCATCTTCAATAGTTCATATTGAGCTTTTTCTCTATAAATATATATTTGACACTCTTGTGGTTAGTATATATCTCAAAATTCTCCCTATAGAGAACATACAACCAGATTTTCAACTTAATGATCACTGCCACCAACTCAAGATCATATGTGAGATAGTTATACTCAAGGATTTTCAGCTACCCTGATGCATAGGCTATCAATTTATCATTTTGAAATAGAAAATATTTTAATCCCTACTTAGAAGCATCATTATACACCACATATAGTTCTCCACTAGTAGGAAGTGTGAGTACTTGCGTAGTGATAAGCCTCTTTTTCAACTCCTTGAAATAGTATTCACATTCTAATGTCTAGAAAAACATTACCCCCTTCCTTGTCATCATGGTCATTGAGTTTGAAAATCACGAAATGTTCTTCATAAATTTTTTATAAAACCACTCTAGACCCAAAATGCTGTGATTCTCCATTCTAGAATTTGGCCTAGACCACTCTTCAATTACCTTTGTCCCGAAGGGTCCATAGATATCCATTTGTTGGTGATAAAATACCCAATGAATGATACTTCATGTGTCCATACCTCACATTTAATTTACGTAGCATTCAAATACTACCTTCACAATGGATTTAACATAGTATTCAAATGCTCCAAATGTTCTCCCATTATCCTCGAGTATATCAGAATATCATAAATAAAGACTACAAAAAATTTGATGATGTAATCTTTAAAGATTCTATTCATTAAATCGATGAAAATTTTTGTAGAATTAGTGAGTCCTTTGTGTATCACTATGAAATCAAAGTGTCAGTACCATGTTTGAACAGTAGTCTTGGAAATATCTTCCTTCCTCACCTTTAATTGGTGATATCCTTACCGAAGGTCCACCCAAGATAAATAACTGGCCCCATGAAGTTGATTGCACAAGTCATCTATCCATGGTATGGGATACTTGTTATTTGTCATGATTTTATTGAGATCACGATAATCAATTCTGAGGCGCATTGAACTATCCTTCTTTTCTGTGAAGAAGACTGGTGCACCCCCCCAATGAAGCACTCGGGAATATAAAACCATTCTACATATTCTATTATAATGGCTTCTTCAGCTCTTCCAACTCTAAGCTGACTAGTCTGTAAGGTGTCTTTGAGATATGTAGAGAACCATGGATAACTTCAATTGAGAAGTCAGCCTCTTGTTTAGGAGGAAAACCATGAAACACATTAAAGAATACATCTGTGTAATCCCTCACAATTGACATGTCTTCAAGCATTATTCTCCCATTTGATCTAGATATGAATTCTCAAAAGGCAAAAATATCCACAGATTAGAGGAAGATAATCAAAGAGAATCATCTTCTTCATTACACTGGTATAGAAATGGAGGATGATTCTATATTTGAATATTGATCCCCCTTTCTCAACAGTTGATGTTGTATTTCTATAACGATAACCAATCCACGCCCTAGATAGCGTCGAACTTCGACAGGGAATTATGAAAAGATTTGTAGGGTGGTTCAGCCAAAAAATATTAACTGTTGAGTAGTTATAAACCATAGACACAATAATTTCCCCATTTTCTGTTCTCATAGATAACGTTTCCTCCATATTATGAGGTGGTGTTTCAATAGTTCTACTAAACATGAATGATATAAAAGAATTAGTAGAACCTAAATGAAATAATTCATTATCTATTCTTAAACTAATATAATGTTTACCTATCACCACCTCTTAATCCAGCTCTACCACAACAGTAGTGATAGCATAATCCCTTCTTTGTTTCCTTGTAGATTGCTGTTTATTGCCTCTGAAAACCCTCATCTTAGGGAAATAGTTCGCATAATTCCCATTCTCCTTATAGATTTAACCCTTCACATAATGCCAAGTGTTTATACAAAACTTCTGTTCATATTCAACATTAGTGGGATTTTTCAAATCCCTTCATCATTTTTTTTCTAGATGTCCAAACATTCCACATTTCAAGCAATTCTTGGTTCCCATCAGATAATTACCTGGATTCTTCTTCCCATAACTTTTATAAGAGGAAATGTCAGGATAATTTCCATCATGAGATTTGTTTGATGAATCACCGATGTTGTTCTCCATTCTTCGATTCATATCACTGGGCCCACGAGACCAATGAGAGTCTCTAATGTCCATTTCAACCTTGACTGCAAAACATAAAATATCTTCGTAACTGTCAATGTATTGAATCAAAAACACTTTTCATAGCTTCGACATCAGTCCACTAAATATGTGATCTACCTTTCTTTTAGGGTTCATGAAAATGTTAGAGGCGTACCATGCATGCCTTGTAAAGTATTCTTCATATGCTCTGATGGACTCATCTTCCTTCTTCTTGAGTCCTAGGAATTATCTTCTCATCATGAGATAAAGTGTTTGAGGAAAATATTTGTTGAAAACACCCTACTCATTTCATCCCAATACATGGAATCAAATCCCTCTTGGGACATTTTATTCTTGATCAGTGTACACTATTGATCAGCTTCCCCATCAAAACGATTGGCTGCTATTACATTCTTTTCTACATCTGAGCACTAGAGGACCGAGAATATCCTTTCATGGGAGTTAATCCATTGTTCCGCATAAAGGGAATCTGAAGATTCACTAAAAATGGGAGGCATTTTTCATATGAATAATTCTATGAAAACATGTTCTTTCTTTGGTGGAGAATTGCATTCTACTTGGTTATTTTTAATATTTATAGCTCGATCCGGCTAAGCAAGTACTGTCATGATGTTTTGAGAACTTGATGCAGTCATATTAGGAATATCATTAGGGAAATAATCTTATTGGCTATCACATTTTTTGTTGGAAAGTGTTGTTCTATTTCTCGCCATTAACTAAAAAAAATGTATAATTATAGGTCGTTAATACTTAGCTATTAAGAATAAAAAGGAAACATTAAACACGAAAGGATAAGCTAATAAAGAAAAATTATATCCTAAATTGTGATTCCTTTAGTTTATATCTAGTTTATGATCAATATATTAATTAACTCACGCTCTTATGATATTTGTTGTCCTTTAACAATGGTTTATACTATGCTCATGAATATTCCAAATCATATCCCCTGGGAGTGTCGTAACCAAGAGTGTCATAAGGCCCGCTGTCATGTACCAGTATACCCCCAGTCAAGCCCAAAACTCCTTATCAGAGTTTTCACCCCTAGGTACATCTATCACCGAGCCAGCTCTACCTGCTCAAATTTAGTCAGGGATGTATTTTCTTGATAAATCACTTACTCAATTCTATCCAAAATTTAGAAATTTTTTCTTATACATAGTATCATATTTATGTTTTTCACCATAGTCCTCCATTCATAATCTTAAAAAATAACTAAACATTCAATTGAAACCAATTATACTGACCCAAGCCATTTATATAAAACATAACATGATTTTAATCATAATTATACATCATAGTACAAGCCAAGGATCTTTATGTCTATTTTCATGGAAGAATAAGTACATATAACATAAAACAAGGGGATAAAAACACTTATATTTTTAATATCCATAAAAAGTACTCCTAAAATATATTGAGACCTTATATCCACATAGGTTACCCTACGGAACACATGATCAATGGAATGAGCCTAAAAGTATAGTAAGGTAATTAACATAAGGATACACCTAAGCACATGGGTTAGGAGGCATGGTATAATGATTAAAAAATCATTAACCTTATAAAATCATTTCATATAAGAATGGGATCAAATCAATATGGAATCATATAAATGTTATATAATCATAAAAAATGAATTTAGTATAGGTTACGAATAACCACCAATCTTGTTTCCCCTTTTAGTATGGGTCAGGGCTAACCACAAATCCCATTTACCATTTTAGTATAGGTAAATGGAAAATTCCAATCCAGTTTCACATCGCATATCATGAGACATAACATTACCCAATGCATTGGAGAACTATCTGGTTCACCCATCTCAACGTTTTCATGAATATTATTTCCATATAAAGAATCATACATAATCAACTATACATAAACATAAGGAAACTCATGGAAATAATTGTGTACCACAATCATGATATATTGCATGACCAATGATCATATCATGATAGTGTCCATGAAATAAATGGATTATAATATACATGGGCATTCATAAGGTAAAATAGGAATATAACATGGTAGGTGGTTTCCAATATAAGTGACAACATATAAGAAATGTAGTTGATAAACATTACCATTAATACATTTTTTGTGCGGTTTTAAGGAAAATACTATATATTTTTTTAAAATTGAAAAGAGGTAAATCTATTATATATAACCAGAATTGAACCAAAAAGACTTTCATAATAAAAAGTGTTATTTTATAAAGACAATTTTGTCTTAAAATAAAGGATATATTTCACCTGAAATTGGGTAAAAATTTGTGAAGCTCCCCTAAAATATGTTATCTTATCAGAAAGTTCTTTGGAGTGATTCATTTAAAAACATGTATATCCCCAAAAGAGAGTGATGAAGAATTTTTAATAAATGAATTTTTAAAACAAAAAATAATTTATAATATTTATATAAACAGATATGAAAACACCATTTTGATATAAATATAGATAAGGCAACCCGAAAGAGAAATGAAGGTTCTGGTATAATTCGTTACTATTTATCAGCTTGGTGTTTGGTGTACCTAAGAGTTCTTGATGAGAGATAAATGAGGTTTCCCATAACATGAAAAAATGAGCGAAGTATTGTGGAGATGTGTAATCATACCCCATCATAAGGTATTACACATAAAATGTCATAGCAAAGAAGACATTCTTGATTAAGAGGGAATAGGAGAGTGTTCATTACATTAAATCCAGGGGGGTTCTCCACCTGTTATTAAGGGCTGGAATAAAAAATTATGTTTATTAATTAGTAATTACAGAACCTATTATATAAGTAATTGGTTTAGTATGATCATCTTATGTTCATTTATAACAGTTTTGATTGGTTATGAGGTTCAATTTCATTGTTTGGGCGTGTTTTTTTCTTGGTTTTAATTTCCAGTTTGCTTATATTCGTGTTTGGATAAAATGTAAGATGAATGGTGTTGTCTAAAATTGAAGTTATATTATATTAGTTAACATCAAAGACATTAATTTTTTTTATACTAAATTTGGGTACTTAGAGTGAGGTCGACTTATTTTATATGTAACCTTTGTGACAACCGTTTTGGTTAATCGGTGGGTTTGATTACAGTAAACATGTTTTTATTTATAAATTAACACCATTAGTAAAAAAGGATTACAAAACCAAAACAAGGAGAATTTACCTATATAATAATTTGATTCAACCATAACTCAAATCATTTCTTGCCCACAATTAATGATAATAAAGTAAAATGATAAATTTTTTTCCTTGAATGTGTTAAATTAGAGCATCTCAACTGGTGCTTTCATTTCGTTCAAATAAGAAGGATTGGAAAATAGAGAAGATAATTAAATATACCATTATAATAAAAAAATTCTAGTACATGAATGTTACTCATGTTATCATACTGTTTTGGTGTTGGGAGGTTTGTAAAGAAACAAAGAGAAAAGAACTTAAAAGAAATGATGAAATTATAAATAATATTTTACCTCTTGATACTTCCTCCTTTGAGAACCTCATAAAGGTAGAGGTTTTGGTGTTTTTAAGATGATAGGATATTTTAGTTGTGGGGGAGGATCATGTGGACATATTTGGGTAGAATATTGGAAAGGCACTATTCTTGAGAGAAGTGAATAGAAGTGGGAGTGAGGGGGTTATAGTGGAGGAGAGGAGGGTTTTCATAATTTTGTAATGATTGGATTATTATTTCTTCATGAGAATGGGAATGTTAAGTATTATATGACCATTAATAGTAATAAATGCATATGAAATCGAACCAATTTGTATTACATAAGCAGATCATCATCAATAACTCAATAAATATCTTATGTAGCATTTATCGTAAATTATCTCAATTCACTATTCATAAACAATCATGTATTTCAGAAAAATCACAAAAATACACCCTAACAATTTTTTGATGTGTATAATTGAAAAATGAAGTCCATTTTTTAAAAATAATTTTCTAAATATTATTATTTTAATTTTTAATTAAATTTATAATTTATTATCAAAACCCAGTTTTAAAACATTCATAAACTTATTATAAAATATAGTTATATCATACATTCAACATTAATATTATTAAAATATTAACATAGTTAAGTTTACCATTCATTAAGGTATATCACTATTTATAAAGGTATGTTACTATTAATATGGTTAGGTTATTATTAACCAATAATATATTTTCTTATCAAACACAAAATAACTTACTGATCACAACCGTTTGTGTCTAATTTTCGAAATTCCAAACACAGAAGTGAAAAATTTATGATTAAAGGTCACTTAGAACTTTTTATTTCATTATGTTGTGTTTTAATGTGGTTTTATGAAATATTTATTAGAAGGGAATTTATATTGAAATATGTTGGGTCGTTTCATAGTGCCCTATTAATTATGGTAGCTTCATGTATGGAAAAATTATCCTCACAAATCCTTCACATTGAATGAACGGGATATTATGTTATAAAAAATAATTTCTATCATACCATATCACATGAGGATGCTCATGAACCTAGCTATAAAACGGTTTCTGTTATAAGGAGAGGTTTTAAAAGGACCACTTTGCTGATGTTTAGAGCTGATAGAATCCAAGAGTAACTATCTATAATAAAAATGATCCAGAATATTTTTTCACATAAAAGAAGCATCAGCACATGAATGAAAAATATGGTTAGTTACCTCTCTATAAAGATTGTATAGACTGTATTTTTAAGAAATATGGTCCCCAAAATATTGGAGGAAAGTATCCGTGGGGACCCAGTCGTGAGAAATTCTCAAGAAAAGAGCAACTCTTGATGGTTTTATCCAAGTATTAAATTAGTTCATTTTCATTCACTATCATCATATATTACTAATTTAATTAAATATGGTTATATTTAGTATATTATCCCACACTTATATAATTTTTTAATCCCCTGTTAACCCTTTTGAAAATTACCACAATTTGAATGTTTTTTACAATTTCTGGGTAAAGAATATTACCATAAAATAAAAAGTTAAATATAAATTGTAAATGGTTAATATTATCAACCATATACCATGAACATGGAATAAGAGAAAATCAATTTTTCTTTAATCTCTATTATATTCATTTATTTCATTTTGGTATCTAGTGAATTTATTTTATAAATATGAAAAAAAATAATTTTTAATAATTTAGTTTTCCTAATTTATACTCTCCAATGATCAAAAAGATGATAAATTAAACAGTAATTAAAATTATTTCAATAGTATAACACGATTTTTTTAAACTCTATGTGGCATTTAAATAAAAATATCAAGGAAATAACATTTATTTATAGAGAACTATATCACAATTTCATTTGGTGATACATTTTATCCATAAAAAATGTATTCATCTCTATAATTTCATTCTCTCATGTACAAAAATGATCATATTGATATTTTATAACATCTTATAGTTCCCAAGTTGATTTATCAAATTCAAAATTCCCCCAAAATACATTAATTGGGTCAATAGTAAGGTTTTTTATCAAATTATATTTTTGATACAATATATTTAAGGATTTTTCTTCATATGAAGGATCTAGTTTTATTGGAATAATCTCTATGATTAGTAATTATGAATGATTTGGTTTTTCCTCCGTATGAATGAAAATTGGAACACCTCGTCACCTTGAAATATATTTAGTGGATGTTCAAATAAAATTATTTCATACTAATGTGACCAAAAATATCAAAGGGGCTGATATATCAGGGGATTATAATTCCCTTCTTCCAAAATAACATTACATTGTCCTGTGGAAATATTCACACGAATAATTTTTCACTAATTTCAATCCATTGATCAAAGGGATGATTATCAACATAAATCAATTTTTAAATTTGAACATCCACTGTGTATTTCTAAATAGTTCTAACATTACCTTCCATCTCCTTAATGTGATCGGCTCCAATTATTTTTATTCTAAATATTCTCCCCAAATCATTGAATTTATAATATTCTTTCCATTTTTGGATATATAAGGATCCATCTGAATAATAATGTGAATAATATGTATTTAATACGTCACAACCCATGGAAGGTTTTGATACCTACAACATTTGAAATCAATATAACATATAATAAATATATTTAATTAGGTTTCAATGGAAATTTTAGGATAACCATCTTTATCACATGATCCTCAACCTAGATTGTGAGGACTATTTAAGTGCATCCAAGAGACAGGAGATCAAATCCAGGTAGAGGCTAATTTCTGAGTACTGTATCTGTACTGTAGCAGGTATTGTAGAAGTACTCTAGCACACACTGTAGCAGGAATTGTTTGGCTCTGTAGCAGCTGGGAATATTCCCCCGTTTGGGCCTTCGGGCCACCGATTTAGTCCCCGAGTCCTTTAAGGCCTTCATGCCACCTTGTCCTTCGGGTCAGTAAGGTCCTCGGGCCACCTCAAGGCCTTCTGGCCACCTTATGTACAGATGAAAACCAGGAAACCTATAATTAACAAGATTCCGAAAAAAGATGATCAAGGATCATTCACCAAAGAAGAAGCTAGACTAATTGCAATGATGAAAGAGTATGACACCTGCCATCGGGAAAAGCTCATGCATTCCTGAGAAATGCAAGCCAATTAGCCTTGCGAAGGTGGAGAGCTGATTTCCTGATGAAGATGTTGTGGAGGAGCAGTTACAAGTAGTTAGTCTGGGTTGTATGTAATTTTTGAAGCATACGAGCAGTGAATTCTTCTTTGTCTTACGTTCCATGTAATACTTATGCATATAGGCCTTATAAGGGTTCAACCTCACGCCTTGAAAGGTGAATTATCAAAAATCAATAAAAAAATGAAGGCCTTCGTGACATTGGATGGATGGATGGCTAACCATCTATATAAAGGAAATATGATGTACTAAAACACATCTCTATATTCAGCACATTGTGAATACTTCTACATAACCTTGATTATTTTTGAAGAAAACGACCAAATATGACTGAAATCGGTCCTCCAAATAATCTCTATTCTTTCTTAATGTATATCCTAGAATATTGATAAAGATAAAAATAATATCAAATATAAATGAATAATTTTGACTAATTAAGGTGGACTAAGACAAAACAAATTAAATTGATCCTTTTAGATTTTTTGGGTAGTTTAATGATCAAATCTAAGGTAATGTTTTTCCTTTTCAATTCGAGTATCAAAAATTGTTCTAGAATGAACATATAATTATTTCTCTTACTTGTAACTTATTAAAATAAAAGGAATCAAGATAAATACTTTTCAATATCCATTTTACTTTATACCCCACCATAAACATTATTTCAAATTTAAATTAATATTTTATACATCGATGTTGATTAAATAATTATAATCTTTGATCATCATCCAACAACACATTCTTCAAATCAATTACTGATATTCCCCATACATGGTTCCCAAACCATATTCGTCAATCATATTCATTGTATAAAAAAGAAATATTTTTGAAATTATTATGTAGTTCTATTTCATTATTTCGTTCCAATTAATTTCTCACAGGGATAGATGGTTGTACATTCATCTGAGAAAGATACAATCTCTAACTAATCCTCAAGATTTCATGTCATATATTCATATAATACATTAATATTGGGTCACTTTTGATTATCATCATGGTAAAACTAGCATAGTCCTTCTAACTCAGATCATCATCCACATTGTTTTCCTTCCCACGATTCCAATGGATTGACTATAATGAATATTTAAGAAGTTCTAACCATCTTTTCTATTAACTTTCAACACATAATTTAGAAATATACACTTTATGCTTTTTAGGATATATATATTTGCCAATCCATTCACCATATTGATAATTCCACCATAACATCGACCCCAATATAATGTATGGTATCTATAAATCATGTAGAAGGTAATTTTTATCATGATATGTCAATTAGAATGTGACATATGTTATCACCATATCCTTCTACAAGAGTACATATCCTAGTACCTCAATATCTGCATAGCTATTAACAAAAAACCATTGTCTACTATACATTAGTATGAGAACAAGTTCACTTTACAACCTCCTCTTTATCCATTTTATATTTTATTCACATTCATTCATCCATAAGAATGTAACCCCTTATGATTTAACATGGTTAGTAGAATTTATAGTCATGGGAGATATGTCAAAATATATTATTAATATACATCAACCACTGAAAAAATAGACATTAGTAACTGTGGTTGTTCAGTTCCTTTCTCAATATTATTTTTATTTGATGTTTCCACTGATATACCCCCTATTATGACTGTATAAACCATGAATAAGATAATCTAAATCTAAAATTTACAGTTAGTAAATTTTTCATATAACATCTCTCTTCTCAGGGTCTTTAATAAGATTTTCAATTGATATATATTTTATAGATTACTTTTTAATATATAAAAATATCATTGATAAATACTAAACAAATGGATCATGGTAATCCTTAAAGACTCAATTAATTAAATAAAAAAAATATAGCGGTTGAATTAGTATATCTGAATGGAATTAATTTAAATTCATAGTTTTCATAACACCTAAAGAAATATTTCTTGGTTATGTCCACATTCATAAAAATCTATTCATGATATCCAAAATGATGATAAATCATTGAAATTTATTGAAGACCTCATAGTTGATCAAAAAAATCATCGATATTGAGTAGACGATACAGGTTCATGGTAGTGATCTTATTAAGAACATGATATTCAATGCAAGGATGAATTGAACAATCGTTCTGTTTAATTAATAGAGTATGTGTACCTACTTTTAAACAAAGGTTTTTTAATAAATTATCATTATTCTTTGAGATTTGCTACATTTTTTCCTATAAATATATTGGGTCCAATATATTTGAAATAGTATAAATAGGTGTAACACCATATTTGAATTTTATTTAGAACTACAGTTAATGATTCACATGTAGAATAGGAAAATGTTTATAAAATCCATCAATAAAATCCCATACAATAAGAATATACTCATTTTTGAGTTTTACCCCAACCATTAAAGGTATATTCAATTAATGGATATGAAGTACTATCCAGAAGATAATTTTTCTCCATTGGAAATTTGTATTCATCTTCTCAAAGATAAATGATCATATGTTAATTTGAAATAAGAAATGTGACATCAATTCATAATAAATTGTTAATTACATCATATACTGAATAAAATTATATTCCAATGATTGCATAAAAATCAACTAAATAAAGATAACATTATTTATAGGAAGCAAAACCCCATGAACCTCAATTGGAATAGAAAAATAGACCTAATATGCTTTCATCATACTATTAATAGTTTTCACTACTTAGTAAAAATATAATTGTAGAGGTGGTAATTAAAAACCCACATAAAACACTGTATATAAAAAGGATTTGGTAGATCTATAATAAAATAATATATTAAATATTATCAAGTTGTTATTAAATGTATAATTCAACGCAACATTCATGTAATTTCCTTTGATAGTTGTGATTTCATGTGAATTAAATTTTTCATTTTTCTTATGAAGTTATTGAAACATAAATTCTACATTAAAAATAATATTCATAAATATATCATAATAATTCCCATTCAAATTTTATTTTACGAACAAGAGTGAGGGTGGTTCATTATTTTTCAAGTTGATTTTCTCCATTACATTAATTGGAATATTTATCACCTATTGAAATTAATTCACTTTATATTCAATCATTTCACATTAAAAAAAGATCCCAGTTATATTGAATTGGTTTCCTCTATTTTTTCTGTTGGTGACCTGGATAAAAAAACTAAGTAATTTTTTTTTGAATTAATAAAAATAATTGTTTCAAAAGTATAAAATAAGTGATTTTTTATGATATTTTTTTGAATAGGGTCTCATATCAATTGGGAGATCATCCAACTAGGTGTTTTCATAACTGACCCCCTTATTGGAAATACCATCTAAATCAATGATCACCTCACAAAATTCATCTTATAAAGATAAGATTAATATCTATGAGTGAGTGAACGCAAACCATCCATCGATCGCTGAGAGGCCACACAATATGCACACCACTGTTATGTAAATCATTCTCGATGGTGGTTAAATCATTTTCAATCCAAATATTATTCCAAAATATTTCTCTTACCAAAGTAATATTACTAATAAAATATATGTTTTCTTCTTCCAATGAGGAGGAAAATCCACAAGATCCATAAAATCAATGAAGAAGCTACCCAGGCTGGTTTTTGTATTTCGATCCACATCACAAGGGATTAGGGTTACATTTAGATCCCCCATCTACATTAAAATTAATCCACCCTTAGACCATAAATTTCTAAAAGATGACAAACATGCATTGAGGATTAATATAATTACTTTCAACAGTAAGGTGTCTCATGATGATGAATTAAAAAAATAGAATAGTGGTAGTGCCCTAAAAAATTGTGATTGTTCATGTATGGAAAAAATTATCTGTAAACATCCATTATAAAGAATTAATGACCTATTATGAAATAAATAAAAAAATTTGTCATACCATATCACATGAAGAAGCTCAACATCCATTACTAAAAAATGGTTCTAATTATGATGAGTGGTGTCAGAAGGATCACAATGCTAATTTTTATAGATGATTGAATCCAAAATTAACCATCTATAATAAAAAAGATCAAGAATTTATTTAACAAATTAATTAGAATAGGAAAATTAATGAAAAAAATGGATAGTTTCTTCTCAATATTAACATTATGGACAACATTTAGAAGAAATATGGACTCCAAAATATTAATTCAATGTATCAGTGGGGACCCCGTTGTGAGAAATTATCTAGAAAAGAGTGAAACATGGTAGTTTTATCCAAGGATTATCAAAAAAAATTACTAAGAGAATAATTATTTGAATTTATAAAATTATTGTAATAACAAACTATCGAGCCTAGAATGCCATTTTGAGAAGGATTAAAAATTGACAAATCATCAGTGTTTACAAAGGGATATTTATCAATTACATAATAAACATTATCATTCATATTAATTGTGGGAGAACTAATTAAATCATTATTAGTGACATTAGTGTGATTTAGTAAATAATTTGGATCATCCATATAATTAAGAGGATCATATGAATAGTTATCTAACCAAATGTTTGTAGAAAATTATGTGGAAACTATCAATCGAGAATTATACCTAATATTGGAGAAGTCTAGTTTAGTGGATGGACAAATTGTAGTGTCCTTGTGATTCCGGATACCGTTCTTCAGCTTGTCAATGAATCTATTTTTATGGAAGAAAAGGGGAATGGAGACATTATGAGGGGAATCCTATGTGATTCTAGCATATAAGGAATCATTGAAAATTTTAATGTTACTAATTCTCATAGTACCCTTATTTAGAGTATTATAATAATTATACCAAGGGGAAGTCATTAATTTTCATTAGAGATTGCTCTCACTCCAAAAAATAATTTTATTCATATATTAATATTTCTGAGATGGGATATGGGATATTTATATACCATCCAAGAGTTATCCATATTTAAGAAAATTTTATATTTGGGATTGAAAAATATTACTTGTATAGATAGAGATTCTAACTTATAAGAAGAATGTTGATTCTGAATTTGGTCAACATTCATAAATAAGTAACTAAATTTTGGTTTTCCCCAAAACATTGGAATATTTTGGTATGTGGAAGGGGGGATCCTTTTTTAGACCTAGATTGTTAATAATGATGACTTTTATGTTGGTTGGAATCGTGTTTTTATATAATATAAAGGATTTATCCCAAATTATGACCTAACCAGAGATATATTCATAATTTGAATGAGAATACTTTCAAATTTTGAATATTTATTTTACCTCAATGTTAGAAATGAATGATATCATTTTTATAGAGGAGATTCATTGGCGGAGTCATATTTCTAGAGGCATGGATATGTATATGTTTCACTTTCTCAACTAGATGAGTGGGTAGTCTACCAATGTAGACTTATGAATAGTAAAAATAATAACAGAGAGCGGATTACCTTGTCATATAACTTTAGTGGAGTTAATTTATAAAATTAGATATTTATTAATCAGAATGAATATGTGAGCTGAGTTAAAAAGTGTTATAATTTTTCTAATGAGGAAAATATTAAATCCAAATTCTTGGAGGAAATTTTAAATTACTATCCATTTAATGGTATTTAAATCCTTTTTTATGTTAATTTTTTTGGAAATACTACCTCCCCTAATCTTTTTAAGAGATTAGTTCATTCATTACAAAGGCAAATACATTCTAGAATGGTTATACCCTTGAAAAAGCCACATTTATTCCAAGAGAAGAATGTTTTCAGTAGTTTAATGTATCTTAGAAATAAGATTAATAAGGATTTGATAGAGGATGTTGATAAGTAGAGTAGGTCTGATGAAGTGAATCATATAGGCAGTATCATCTTTCGGGATCAAAGTAAGGATTTGCGAATTAATACCAAGAGGAAGAATACGATTGGCGAAAAAAGTTTTAACCAACCTACAATCAGTAGGTAGTATGACATGCCAGTAGTGTTGAAAAATAACTATTATTGAAACCATCAGGCCTGGGGGTACAATCTTGATTTAAACTAAATATTGTACCATTGGTCACATGATCAAATGGACTTATCATGAGGAATGTGTTATCCACATTGTTAATAATGATAGGAATTACTTTAGGAAGACAATGTTTATTTATATGAGGTCCATAAAAAATATAGGTAAATTAAGAAACAAGAATATTAGCAATAACATCCACGTTATCAATGATTTATTAAGGATTTTAAGATACCTCCTCAAAATTTTCTTATCAAAACAATGTGAATTGTTGGAATCTATAACTTCCAATTTCACCTTCAGTATACATATAATTATTAATATTTTGTTTTAAATAGTATATTGTAGTAACTACATTTCAGAAAAAAAAATTATTCCACATAATAATCACTTAATTTTTAGTTTAGTTATAATAACTAATCCAGAATAATTCCTTATACATAATGTGATAATTTTTTGATAGGTATCAATACATTCATTATTATTTTTCATAATCTCAATGAATTTATTCTCCATTAATTATACATAGAATATGATGAATTTAATTATAAAAAAATCATTATAATATATTCTCAGTCATTGTATTCAATTTGATTCTCTTACCTCATATTCATAATAATATCCCACTATTGATCTTATTCACGTTCCAAATAAAAAATAACTAAGAATAAATTTTAGTATTGTATGCCCCCATGAAAAGGAAATATTTTCCTAGTGGTACTAATCCATCTCTCTTCCAATACTGGACTATATAAACAATTAATACAAGTTGGATATTTTTTTCATAAAAGAAGCAATAGTACATTGTTACATCCTTTTTCATTTGGATGATCAACATGATTCATTGCCCGAGAGTGTTTTTAAGCCTATAAATGATATTTTTCATTATAGATCCCAAATAATTAGGTTTTTTAGGATGGATATAATTGAATTTTTAACACATTTGGAATTAAAATAAATGCTTCATCATTCATTCATTGACTAAAACCAAAAATAATATTGCAAGAAACAATACACAGAGTGAGAAAACATGGTAATCATAAAAAATCATTTATATTATGTCTTATTTATTACAATGTATTTTTAATCTTTATATCATTTTTTATCCTATGGTATCCTTGGTCACTATATATTCCAATCCTTCTATATATTTAATATGTAATAAAATTTGTTAACCAAATAATTGCTTATATGATTGTCAAACGATGTGCACAGCAAACACACATTCATTTTGAATCAGAATGATTGATGAGATATAATCAAAAACCAATTTTTAAGATTATTACACCAAGATTAATCAGTAATAAATCCATACACACTTTTAGTATCTAAATAGAGAATTGTTTTCAGAAAATCACATATTCTCCACATGAAGAATCAATTATTATAGTATCATAAATATAGATGTATCCCCAACGTTTTCAATAATGTTCACTAATCATAATCCCTATAGTATGACTAAACCCTATTATGATAAAAACTGAGGTGACCCAATATTTTCATACCTAAATATTAAATAATTTTAGATTAATATTAAATATATTTTATAATGATATATCCTATAACTGAAATAGTTTACTATTGTGGGAGACAGGATATGTAATCATATAATTTTTGTATATTTTCCTTCATTTATTATAAATTTCTTCTAACATTTATAACTTATTTACATACCCTATATAAAAAAAATCACCAAAACATATGGAAATGAAACAAAGAGAAGAAGGTGATTTTAGATGCTCAGTAAGTATAAGAATTTGAGATATCAATCTAAAAGTATATACAATTATATGATAAGAAGAATAGAATAATATTATGATGATGTCATAAAAATACCTTTCACACGTTATGATAGACTACAATAATTAATTATGAAATATTTCATTGTTATTTTTAGTACCCAAATAATATGTGGGATAAATCATCACAAATAAATCATAATCGTCATGTTCATGTCATAAGCATAACAATGTCATAAAATTATAGAACCATTATATGAATTAAAACAATTTCATATGTTATGGTTATATACCAAGACCATAAAATCATATTGGATTCAACATCTACCTTCATTTCAAATTTCAAAAGGGATCAGTAATCACAACCTATTTCCGATAGTAGATCATGAATCCCTTCTCGTTTCATGATATAAATCAACATAATCAACCCATTTTCAATATTTATAACATGAGATATAATGTTTCACCCAAATATTTAGAGATATATATTATTCTTGTCCAACCCATCACATAATGAAAAAAATTTATATGTCTGGCACGTGATCATAAAACATTCGTTACATCATCATAACATATCCCATGAAAACGAAATGTGTTTCAAAAATATTTCATCATATCATTGATTAACCCTTTGAAAATAAATGGGCGTCATAAAAAATTACAATATCATAGCAATAAACCACCATAAATAATAATAAGGAATGTATCATTTTATTACATCTCCAATGAAAAATAATTAAAATAAATAGATTGTATCACATATTAAAATTAATTTAAAGGAACCAAAGAACATTCCCTGAAGAGATTAACCATTTCTTTTGAAAATTGATTCACTAAAATTTAAAAAATTACAAAATATTATTAAATGTAGATTATTTTAAAATAAATATGGTAACACGTAAAGGATGAATCAATTATTTTTACTGGTCTTGATGGTGGGAAATTTCAGTGATTCCATTCTTAATAAAAAAATTCCAATCACTTATTTTGTTGAATAGTAAACAGTAACATGTTCAAAAAATGTTAAGAATATTATTTTTAAAAAATTTAGAAAAATATATACATGGGTAAAAATGAAAATAAAAATTTATATTAGAATACGAAGACATTCATGAAAATATTTCAAATAAAAAATAGATATTTATAAAAATGATTCATGACTAAAGATAAAATAATATATATTTTTCTCAAAAACACATCATAGTCATTTTATATACCACAGAGAGGGAAATTTTAATATTATATTAAAATTTTGTAATTATCAATTTTACTGGAAATTTAATTTTATTTATTATATTTTTTCCATATATTTTCATTAAATAAATTTCAATCATGAAAAATATTGATTAAAATGTAATTGAAATATAAATCCCTTCCCCTAAGCCTCATATTTCTTCACACACACTCGAACTTCCTGTTTAAAAAATATATACTATTTATAATTATTTTACATAATGATACACATTTATATCATACCATATATGATTTACTTATAATATAGTATATATCATTTGTTAAAAATTCTAAATTAGAATAACATTTCTTAGGAAACCATGATTCTTTTTTTCATGGATGGTTAATTTTGGAAGACCTAATATTTATACATTGACCATGGATCCATCATCTATATAATTTTACTCATTTTTTGTTAATAATAATTAATAATTTAAAAAACATTTATAACTATTCATATAAAGAGGCGAAGAAAAATAAATTACATCACATCATTGAAATAGTAGTATGTTCCAACTCAAAAGTGACATTTCAAATTTTCATTGGATGAAAATAAGAATTTAAATTAACAACTAACAATTTAATAACAATTTTAATATAATTTATAAAATATATATCAATTAATACCATCATTATACCCATCAATGTGATGTTGTCAAGAAAAATGGTATGTGTCACTTCATGGGGGTGGTAGTCCACCCGTATGTGCAAAAAATGTTTAATTCTACAATTTTATGGAGAAGAGGATTATAATAGTCATTCCAAACACAAAATATAAATTTATTCTATTGAAAATAATAAATTAATTATTTTATAATTGATTCCATGGATTTGTAAGCTTTAAAAGAAAAAATAACTTTGAACTACATGGTTTAGAGTTATACGACATCATTGAGAATCCTTTTTTTATTTACACCTAATTCCATGAAAGGGATGTGTTTTGGAAATACTAGAAGCTTTAGGAAATGTGTTGGTTATGATTTTAACCTTATCTAATTTTGCACCCTCTAAACAGTTTTGATAATTTCCAAAGTATAATAGTTTTGTACTCTTTAAGGGTATGGAATGTCACCATAAAAGGACAAGTCACCCATAAGTGATCCATTGATTTTTTTTAATATATTCATTTAAAAAAGATGAATAAGTTATCCTTATGAATTTCAAAAAAATTATTAAAAATATGCTTATTATAAAATATAATTAATTTCGTTTTCAGAAATATTGATTTAATTTGACATTAATTTCTCTGAGATAACATTTTAATTCATATATAAAATGTTAAAACATTAGAATTACATTATATATATCCCAAAAATCATAAAACAAAAAAGTTCAACAAAATTTTGCTAAATAAAATATTTTTTAAATAATTTCTTTTTATTCCACTATTTATTGAATAAATAAATTTTTGACATTGTGTATGAATTTATGGTAATTATTAACTTGATAAAAATTTGAAAAATTACAATCAAAAAAATTTAAAATCTTATTTCTTATAAACATTTATAAAAAAATATATACTTTTTATTCAATTTGAATCAATATTAGAGATATTAAATTTAGAAGGATTACATTTTGTATTTGTCATTTTATTCATATAATATAATGGTCATAATAAGGGAAAATGGCCAAATGTGGCCATTGTTTAAAAAAATTGATGAAAATGGTTGAAATTTACATATCCAATATGATAAATTCATGTAATATTGAAATTTTAAATACATTTTCTAATTTTTAACCATTTATTAATTATTTTACCCTTTCCATGGTAACAAATATTTATCAATGTTACTATTCATATTGTCAAAAAATTAAAGGAGGATATATAAAAATTGTAACCCCATGATATAAAAATAAGGGTTCCATTATTCAACACAAAATCCCTCAAAGTAGTGTAAATAATTTTTACTATATCTGTGAAAAACCTAATGAAACTATTCCTTGAAAAATTAACGGATGAACATAAAACTGGATTTATTCTTATTAAATAGATAGTATAAACCATTTGAAAAAAATTAAAAACATTAAATTAAAATATTATAATTCAATTTATTTAAACAATTCATTAAAAGGGAATAATTTAAATTATTTAAAAAAACACATTATATGCATTTAAACTATTTTAATAAAAATATCAACATTTACCTTATAATTCTTTAACTTTCATTTCTATCAATATTATAGGAAATTTATACATTTTATAGATATTTATGACATTTTTTTATTAATTTGTTCCATATCCATTCTAACATGATAAGTGGATTCATGATAACTATCATATAAAATAATAATTTATCAATTGTATCATGTGGTATGTTTAGAAAATATGATTATATTAATGAAAAATATAAAATCAAAAAAAATATAAAGATCTATATTAAAAAATCTCATGGTTTTTTTGAACTAGCCATGTGACTCACACTAAAACTTGAATAATTAGAAATTCCATTGAAATATGGCCCCAAAATAAATGGTATGTTTTAAAATCCCAAAATATTAAATAACATGAAAAATAAATATTTGAGTGACCCAAAAAATATAATAATTATGATTGAAGTGTTAATTGAGATACTATAAGTTTTTATTTTGTATGAATATTAGAAAAATGTGTGTAGTTTATAAAGGCTCTGTGTGGGATTAAGAATGAACTTTGTGTTTTCTATTTAAGGTCAGATCATTAGTTAATAATCCTTGTTTCCAACTAGGATTATTATATCACAAACTATATTTAATGAAAAAAATTATATAATGATGATGGGGATGAATATTATGACAATATAATTTTAATATAAGTGTTAAATTTAAATTGAGGGATATTTTTAGAATACATGTTGTACGAATTTGAATTGTTCATGATTACAAGGTTATGATATTTAATAAAATTATAGGTAAAATAAATATGGGATGAAAATTTTTTGTCAATCAAATTATATGAATGTGATCCTAAAGTTATCTTTTGGAATGGTGGACTCTAGGCCCATAACCACCTCAGTCGAAGCACTAATGAAGTTAATATGATATTATGGTGGAAAAGAGGTTGATTTATGTATAATTGAAATATTGTTAGAATCATATTGTACTCGATAATAATAAGGCCTGAATTTTTTACATCTTAACAAATAACATGATATCAAAGTCATCCCATGGAGAGGCATGTGAAAATACTGAATATAATTATTTTATCGATAAAAAACCATCGTTTTTTAGATACTTCATTAAAAAAATCACAAAAATAATTATTGAGAGATATATATATATATATATGTATTTTTTTAGTTTTTAAAATTATGAAATGTTAACATTATGGGGATATTTTTATATGGATATTTGTGCACTTTTTGGCTAATAAACTAGTAATATTTCATCTCACTAATCATAATAAAAAAAGAATTTATATATGTATATATATATATATATCAATTTATAAATGATGTAATCAAATTTGATAAATTAAAAAATAGTTTTAAGATACCTTAACTCACCTGAAATCTAAAATTTTAGTGATATTTTATAACTATAATTAAAATAATACGCATAAATATCCAGTCTATCATTCTAGAAATAATAAAACTAAGATAATATATTATTTTGTAAAATATAATATTTATTAAGGTCTTGTTAAATTTGATTATATTTAATCACATGATATTATTATTTATATCATTATAAAGGTACTATCAAAATATGATAGTGATAAGTTGAAAATTGAACATCAAGTCCAAATGTCTCCATACAACTTGGTTTTGTAGAGATGTAACCCCCACTATTGATTGGATTTTTTGTTTGAGGAAATGTGTATTAACACCCATATATTATATGTTTTTATTTTAAAAAAAATTTATCATAAATATATGATATATAGGGGTTTATTGTTAATGGGTGAGAATTTATCCATGTTTTACATGGAAAAAAGTGTTCCCAGGGAAGCCGAAACATTAGAGAAGTTATTCATTTTGTGTTCTAATGTATTGAAAAGTGAGGATAAAACCTATTCTTGTGTTTCCAAAAATGGTAGAGTGCTAGAAAGATTATTCATGGTTATTATCTACTTGGATATGTGAAAATTATAATGGAAATCATGTATTATTTTTATGACTATCAATTAATTAAACTCTTAATTCTTTTGAAGATCATGAATTATGTGTTTTTTGAGTTAGTGATTAATGAGTCATTGTTGATCCTTTTCATGGTTGAAGTTTTCATAGATTAGGTTATGTTAGTTCTAAACTAATTATATGAGAAATTGTTGAATCTTATTTGGTGTTTTTATGGATTATGATTTTGAGGGGTTTCTGGTATTTCAAATAGATATAGAATTAAAAAAACATCATTCAAAAATATCTTGTTTTGTTTTTATTGATAATAGTGACTTAAGGTCAATCTAGAGGATCATAAGAGGTTATTACATAGTTATAGGTAGATTTATTAATATTTTATAACAATAGGATATATTAAAACACATAACAACATATCTCACACTAAGGGATAAGTATTTAGAAAAGTGAAACATATATTTTTTTAAGGATTATCTTGTTTTCCCAAGGATTAGATAGAATTTATGAGCTATTAAACATTTTCCCGTGATAAAGAATTAATGTTTTCAAACAAAATACTTTTTTTGTGTCAGTACATAGCAGAAACAGAATTGTATCATTTGGTTTATATGAATCAATAATAGTTTTTCACCATAAATATATAATATAATGTTCTGTGGGTCAGATGTCATTTTTTATTCATGTCTTTGATGTTTCTATTTAATAGTGAAAGGATTTTTGTTTAGGATAATGGAAAACGATATTTAAAATTCATATATTTTGGATAATCACATAATAGTCTTCTAGGGAAAGATAATATTTTTTAAATATCTATTTTATTTTTGATTATATTTTTTATTAGGGATGAAATTGTCACACTGTGAATGGGAAGAGGTGATTTTAAATGGATCTACAAATTTAAATGCTTTAACACCATGGTGAACGAATAGTACAATAAAGACTCCATAAGAAATTTTTCATATTTTTTATGTACATCGGAACATGGTATGTATGAATTATCTATACCATGGGGTGCAAGTGAAATAGGGAACATATTTAGTTGATGAATTCTAAAAAGTATAGAAAGAATATTTTACACACTACGATGAGGGATTCCATTCCACGTTTAATCAAATTTATCTAAATAATGTTATGACTGAAATAAATATCATGATATGTTAGTGATGAACATTTCATAAAGATATTGATTCAACAAATCTATGGATTTCTTACTATCATTTATATTAAAAAATTGTGACTTTTGTGAGGGATTTTCCTTTAATTTTAGGGATGTTTTTGAATGAAAATTTCCAACATGAAAAATAAATATAAATTATATATAAATGGAAACATATATTAATTCTATAGGGATAAAAAATATATCCCTTTCAAATAGACGAATTTGGGCCATGCTATATAATTTTTCACAAATAGAAAAATAAAATTCTATGAAAATAAAAAGGAGAAAATGAATGATGAATTATATGGTTGTATGGAAATGTTTTAAGGGATATCCAAGAATTAATCTCTATATATTATCAAGAACATCATAATTGGATGTTTTTTTAATTGTATTGATACACAAATCATGTGTGATCTCATTATATTTTGGTGAAGATCATGTTAGCAACACGCTTCTACGAAATGATCTACTCATATGTGGGTGAGTAGGGAATTATTAATTTTCATCATGGTTATAAAACTATAAAACCCGCACCACCACAATGAATTATACAAAAAAAGATGTGTTATTAGTGTTTTGGGTTCATGAAACATCAATGTTTCATGGTACTTGAATTATCCCATTTTTTGAATCAAGTAAAAATTACTTCTTTTTCTCTCTTTTTGGGTAATCGGTTTATAGTAGATGTGAGTGAGAGATGAATTCCTAGTAATGGCATAACATGATAATTTTTTTGGTATAATATGTTAAAAATTCACAAAACCAAATTCACCACATATTACATTATTTACCATTCATTTGATCAATAAATAAAAAGGATAATGGTTATCATTGATAAGTGGTTTAATTATCTTCCTTGATTTAATTTTTATCGTTACTGATAAATGTAGGTAGAACCCTAAAATGTGTTTTTTCATTGAAATTTTCATCATAATAAGGATCTTCAAGGCTATTGAATAAATTTCTAATGTATCTTGTTGGGTTTTTATAAATTTTACATGTCATTCAATGTCTTCTTTATGTGGAATTTTGAAATCAACATTAAAACATAATCAAGAAAAGGAATAAAATGTTCCTCTTTAATGGTGTCATCATCATTAATTTTCATAATCCCTGACTTTTGTTAATACATAATTTTTAAATTGGTAAATTTTATTTTAATGTCATGTACCATGCTAGTAATGATAACATATTATTCATCTTCATTTTTAGTGAATCCCTATATTAAAAGATATAATTACAAAATAAATACTATATTTTGATATATTAATTAATTCACCCATTTTTAACTGTTAAACTTCATATTTTTCTTGATTCTTCCAATTAAGGTTATAGAGTCATAATCAATGTAAATCTTATATATCTATGAGGTTTCATATATAGGGAATGATTTATCATCATGGAGTTGTATATATAATAGTGAAATCATTGGAATAGGTTTCGTCATGGGGAATTAAATTAAGTATTGTCATTTAATCAACTCAAAATAGACAAATTAGATTTCAAATATCAATAGAACGAAATCCCGTAACATGAATAGTTCGACCATAATTTGGTGATTGTTGATATATTTATGTAGGTCAATATGAGATACCAAGTAGAAATTTGGGTGCAATAAGTAGTTTGTTATAGTCTCCACTATGAAAATAAAATATTTTCAGTTATTATTGACAATTTAATATTAAATATCTATATTTTAAATTGTTATATTGAGATAATAGAGTCTTTTGTTTTTCATGTATCATTATTCTAATTATGAAGGAATTTTTTTGACCATTTTATGAATTCCCCATAGTGTATGAGATTATTTACTTCTAAAGGTGGAAAAAATACCATTTAGAGTAGTTGTTATTGTTATGATCATTAAAAGATTTTTGAAAACATTTATCCCATTCAGAGGGGATTACATTATTTTTCAACACCATTATGGTTAATCACAATCCAATGATATTGGATATGAAGAGTATTATATTTGTGAGTTTCCCATGGGTTCCACTTAATTACAAAAGGATTTATGTGGTTTTATATCTAGTATCACTTCTATATTTTTGAGATTAACCTAAATTCCATAGTGGAATACCAAAAATATGATAAATTAGATGAATTTTTTCCAGAAAATTTGAGTTTTATATATTTAGCTTCTACCTGTACCGATATAGACTGAAAAATATTTCCTTATGATCAGCACGATAATAAAAATAATAAAGATATTTGAAATCAAGATCATATACATTTAAATCCAGAGTATTATCCACAAATGACTAAAAAATATGTTAGATAGTACATTAGTATGTAGTTCCATATTTATCGCATCTATGTGGAGTTATATTCATGGATTGTACCCCCACACAGTTCCTTAAATGAAATTTCATCCTCATATTCATGAAATATCCATATTTTATTATATTGGGTGAACCCATCCATTACATATAGTGTTGAATTTTTTTTATATCAATGTAGTTTTATAATCATGAATATGAAATTATCCATTGGATTGTGATAGTTGACGTACCTAAAATAAATGAAAACCCCATAATTATCATTCATTTTCTAGAGTGGGATTATTTTTGCAATCAAAAATTGGTCATGAACCCCACTGATGAATTATCATAATATCATCTTATCTACTCCAATATCTACTTTAGATGTTGGGGTCAAAAAAATTACCATTACTACATTTTTGTAGCCATATTGGAAAACCATCATACCTTATTAATGGGTAGTCGCATAGTGATATAAAATATGTATTTTACGTAAATTCTACACAAATGAATCATGTTGTTTATTTAGAAAGGAATTATTTCCCAGATGATTTTCATTATTCATATATGAATTAGTTAACATTGGTCATGATATTTCTTGTATACCTTGATTTACATGATTGAGATTATTGATGTTGGTGGAGACACCTTCTTCAAACACAAAATGTACATCCCCAATTTCTTCCCCATATCCTTCTATAATTCCTATTGTGGATACACGATGTCAACATTTAATATATGAGATTATTTTGGTGAATCATTATTTCCACAGTGAACACATTCTTTTTAAATATTTATGTATACATATGGTACAACCATCACCATGAGACAAAAAGTTAATATACCTAAACCATATAATATTATTCTATGATTCATGTCTAATAGATCAAAGAGACATAGTTATTCCAATTGTATATCAATCATACATATAAAAAAGTGAATATTCTAGGGGAAATATAGAGACACATGGAATAGAAAAAGTAATTTTCCCCTATACAAGGTTGATTATTAAAATAATGGTCCACTTTACCATCATATGTGTGTACTCTAATTGGATAGTCCAAATCATCAAGCAATATAACCAATTTTTTTCTATATATTATTATATTTCAACAATTTGGCTGAGTGGAATCACAATGTTATTATTAGGTTCAATACAAACACAAAAAATTAGAATTCTTATGAAATTCCTGGAAGAAATCAATGTGTTTTTATTAACCAATGGTTTCATATTTCCCTGTTTATAGTACCCCATTATTATGTACTAATATTCATGAGACTCAAAATAAGAATTGTGAGAATATAGTACACTATGTTTTATATCATCATAGTACTTAAAAAACCTATGATATGAATAGGAGATATTTGTGTGAATATAAGGAAAGGAAATTCCCAGCAATACATTTAAATTTTTGTCCTAGAAAACCACTATGAACTTGGAGTCCAAAATGATATTTCCATATTGGGTAATCTACATAATTGTTCTATGTCGTCTCTATAGAAATCTATAAAAACCTTAAATCCTCCTATTAGGGGTAGAAAAGACAGATTATATATACCTTCTACCACAAAATGTGTGTATCGATGTGATCTTGATTCATAAAATATTTATAATAATGTCTCAATGGATGCCAATATCATTAAGAAATATGGATATATATAGAGGCCTTACATGACTACATCCTACAGTTTCCCAATATTTTTCCATAATAGAAATTATAATATGAAACTCAGTAGATCCATTCTATAGAAAATATCTCTCTGATACGAGAATATCAATCTCAAACACATCAGGATAGGAAATAGAGTCAACAAGGGCCTTTGTAGTATTTTTAATATGATAAAGGAATCTAATTTTATAATCATATATTTTATCCCAGAATTATTGTATAATTTGTATAATTATATGGAATTATTTTGAGACTTATGAAATTTGATGGCACGTGATTCTGAGGCCCAGAGTGCCTGTAATGATATGTCATTGTTTTCTTAAGCATTAATTAGCGTGCCTAAGTAGTTTTCATAAAAAAATGGGAATAAACATTAAATGGTTTCCCAGATCATACATCTAAAGGCATCATTTCATATAGGATAGAGGGTTTACCCTATGTATGACATAATTTTAGTTGGCACATGCCTCCTATGAGAAAACCCAAAAAGTGCGTAACAGTAAATAAAATAATTAAATAATGTTATTTTATATTTCAAATTCTTATATCTCATGAATGGTGACTCATATTAAATATATGAGATCACCAATGAGATCATGAGGGTATTCTCTCTTTAGGTAAATACTAACATTGACCAGCACGGGCCACCAGTGAAATTTAGTTTTTCGCCTTAAATAAAATAATAAAGTAACAATTATATTATTGTAAAAACCATAACTTCTAAATGGTAACTCGGATTGAAAATATGATATTACAGTTTTGTTTTTTTGGGTGTTTTCTCCTTAGCCGGAGCCTGACAATGACGAACAAGGGATGAGGGTGATAATTAATAATTTATTGAACTTTTTTATGTAGGTTCAGTAAACGTGTGAACGAAATTTTATAACATTTAAACCAGTGCTAAGATTAAAAACCAGAGGGAACCGTTGAATCTACAACAATGAGATTCACTTATGGAAGACTTTACTTTGATCGAATTATGTCTGGAGAAAAAGTTGTGTTTTGGGGCTTTTTGAAAGAAATAATATAAAATAACATTATCATTTTATTTTCATTAATATCCTCCTACAGACAAGCGGATTATGGGACCATCAATGTGTAAGGACATAAAATGGATTGACCCATCATTCCTATGTAATAGTGTTGTAGGAGAAATGGGAAGCATCCTAATAAATGAGCCAACAAAAATTCACAACATCGTTTCTTACCCTCCACCTCTCCAACTTATATGGAGCTTGGGGGATGTGACATATGACTTCACCAGTAAGAAATGTGATGGAAAAGTGTTTAGATGCCAAAAAATTGGAGGATGGAGCTAGTTCTAGTGAGCGGTGACAAACGATACCCAAACCCAGAACCAGAGATCAATGATTGAGAGATGTCATTGGTGGCTAGTTGCGGGGGACATCGATCATCGACCCACATCATCAACCGCGGGCGTTTACTCATCGTTCTTGAGGCAAGTGGTAATTGTTATTTACTTTATGTGAATTCTTGAACCCCTTTATCCACCCTCTTATTATGAGCTAACGTGGTGGGCGTGGGCCTAAGGAACCCAGCATGAACCCTCCTCTATCTTGCTATCCTTGTGTCTCTGTGGAAGACAGTCAGTGCAGCTACACCAACCAGCAACGAAGGAGGTGGCATGCCGACGCGCACCATAAGTGGAGGCCGCGACAAAAATCTTTGGTGGTCAATGGATCAGTCAGCACAGGCCTGCCACGGTGGATATGTGGCGCGTTATCGCACCCCACAGGTGAGTAGAGGGCTATGACTCATCAAACATAATTCACGGAGGAGGAGGCCGACACATTGGCCGGCCACGGAAGGAGAGGCAGCGCGACCAGCGCCGCACTAGTAAAGTGAAGCCCCGACCGAAGCTGCGGTGATGGAAGAACCTGCACCTATGAAAGGATCCACAATGACCATGTGACTCCCATGTGGCACCACCGCTTCACAAATAGAATGGTCTTCGGGCCGGTCAAGAGTTCGGATGACCGGGGTTACACCCCCCACCACCACCCCCCCCCCCACTAACTCGGGTAGACAACAGCTAGCCTACCCCTTACAGACTGTGCCCTACATAGCTAGGACACCCGTGATGGCCGCGCCTATGTGTTCAATCTTCAAATTGTAGGTCCCCCTTTCCCGGCCACCATATATTAGATGGGCCGTCCTTGCAGGCCAACCTTTGCGGGCTGCCACATCGCAGACCTGGCTGCCCTTGTGCGCCGCCATTTGCAGGCTTCCCTTTACAGGAAACCCCTCATGGGCCAGGATGGACATCAGCCCTGCAGGCCGAGCCCACCAATGCCGAGCCCAGACCGTGTTGGGTGTGGTCGGTCTGACCGGGATGGACCGGACCCGGGCACACCCGGGCCCAGAAACAATTAAAGGGCTATATCTCGAGAACCAGATGTATGTTTGATGAACTATCTATGGTGATGGGATCCATGGATCACGATGGCCCTTTTTGGTATGCTCTAATTGAGTTTTGGAGACTGTTGGAGTATGGCCGGGGTGGATCGAACCTGAATCCAACCGGTTCCCCAGATCTAAAATGATTATAACTCACAGACCTAGCGTCTGATTGACACATCGTCTATCAAATTGGAACCCTTGTGACATGGATGTCCTTTGGTTTAAAACTTTGTGGAAATTATTGGTGGTCGAGGTACGCCCAATATCTCAAGATCAGATTTTATGGAACTCGAGCACACTGTGTGCGAGGCATCCAGGGGCTGACGGTGAGGCAATGGTTGGAGACAGGTCAAATGGTGGTCAGTATCTAATTATCCTGTGTGGGTTAGCATCGATCTTGTTAGGGTGATATTCTATGTGGGGCAGTGATCAATGATCCTGTGTGGGTCAGTGCATACCGATCATGTGTGGGTCATTGCTCAGCGATCATGTGTGGGTCATTGCATACCGATCTTATATGGTTCAGATCCAGTGCGGGTCACTGTGGGGGTTATTTCACAATCAATCATGTGTGGGTCAGATCCTATGTGGGTCAGCGGGGGTCCGTACCTATCTATCCAGTGTGGGTCAGACTCTATATGGTCAATAGAATTTCATCTTGAAGGAATTAGATGATCTAGCTTCGAGACGAGTCATCTGTAATTATTTTCCTTACTAATATACCCGGCGTTAGCTGAGTCTTTATCTTTGTGGTGATACATGTGTTCTACATTTACATTTTTGGAACTATCTTTATGGTGATACATGTGTGGTACTTTTACCTTCATGGTACTATCTTTGTGGTGATACATTTTTGGTACTTTTACCTTTGTGGTACTATCTTCGTGGTGATACCTGTGGGGCATTTATCCTTCATGGTACTATCTTCGGGGTGATACCTGTGTGGTACATTGACCGTCGTGGTTTTATATTCATGGTGATACCTTTCTGGTACTTTTACCTTTGTGATACTATCATTGTGGTGATACTTGGGAGGTGATTTTACCTTTGTGGTACTATCTTCATGGTGATACATGTGGGGTAATTTTATCATCACGGTACTATCATCATGGTGATACCTCTGTGAAAAATTTTCCATCATGGTTTAACCTTCATGGTGTTACAAGTGTGGTACTTTTACCTTCATGGTGTCACCTTCGTGGTGTTACCTTCATGGTGTTACCATTATGGTATCATTCTCTCACAAATGAGATGAGTATATCATAATAGAATAGGAATATATTTGGGAATATACCTAGGTAGAGTTGATGAAAGCTTCCTGACTTTTGGTTGAGGTCTTTCTTTATTGTTTTTCATTTGTGGAACTTTGGGAGACCTTTGGGGGACTTTGGTTCCCTACTGATTATATTTACACTAACCCATGCACATGCATCGCCTGCACCTTGTTGTGTATTGTGCCGACGATAGACAACATTGATCGAGGCCGAGGGATCCAGGACTGGACAATGCTCAGAGGTGGACCACTTGATGTGACATGACATTGGACTACTAATCATGAGAAATATCTACCCTTCATGTGGGATCCGTGGTGGATGATCCAGAAGCTGGTTTTCACTTTTTAGTTGTTTTTCACTTTTCAGTTGTACCTGTACTTTTCTAATTGGGATTGTATTCTCCCCCCATTACATTTAGCACACTTTTACTACAAAAGTTTACATTATGGTTGCATCTTGTTCTGTTCTACTCTATGTGTTTTTATAGGTTTAAAGGAAATTCCTTCCTATATTACAGAAATTCCATTATTGTGCTAGTCACCATCCCCTGGCCTATTAAAGGCGGGCTTGGGGTATTCACGGAACAGGCCCTGAGGGATGGGTCATGACATCATAGCTATGAAAATAGAGTGTAATATAGAAATAAAAACCATTTTTGTCCTAGGAAAACATTACATGCTGGGAATTTACTCATTAAAAATATAAATATTAACAAATTATAAATGTTTGGGTGAATCCTTCACTTATTAATATGTATGGGGTGTCATTTTGAAGAATAAGTTTCAACCAACTTCCACATAGCACTGTGTCGGCTTGAAAACTGTTTTCATTTTTATGGGAATATTGATATGATCAACGTATAATGATACAAAAAGGATTTAAAATAAAAAAAATTATATACATTATTAAAGTTCATTTATTCGTGTATAAACTTCAAAAAACCCTTTAGTTGAAATGAAACATGGTCATAATGATTTTTTTTTAAAAAACATTCCTCTACTACTAATAACTCATAAAAAATTATTAATATATAAATCTGGCTCATATGTTTCATCATCATTAGTTATGGGTTATATTTAGAGAATTGTATTAAAGGAGTAATACTATGGTTACTCATCCAATGAAAATTCAATTTGGTGGGGCTATTACCATCCTCCCTGTGATGGGGGAAAATCTAAAAGTTTAGGTATTAGTGTTAGTACTGATAGGGTATCTTCATATTATATATTTTTCTATGGTGATGATTATTCTAAATAATTTAATTTTGTGATGATGAATTTTTTAGTATTTTCATAAAGTGTCAACTAGAGACAAGGAATGTTGAATAATTAGTTTCATTTACATTCAATATTCCTATAAAACCAATAGTCAAATAATATAATCATTAAATTTCTAAATATCATGATCTTGGACACCTCACCACTCTTCTTATTCTTCAATAGATTGGTTGAGACTCGGGGAACCTAAATTGTTAGTTTACGAAATTTTTCATTATTAAAGTTATTCATCTTATCCAGTATATCCTTAAAGATGAAACATTTTTAGATATTCTTCCTCATTGTTTAGTGTATGAACATGCAACCAAAGAGATCATTTTAGCTCAATTCATTTGATGTCTATATATCTGTTATATTTACAATGTTTTTTTTGTGACACAATAAAAAAATCCAATGTCCTATTATTTTTATAATGAATAAATCATGAAATTATATCTATTAATGTTTCATAAATATTTCTCCATTTACTTATCCTAAAAATGAATATTAGTTATTTTATTATTCATAATGAGGAACCTCCTCATATTGAGTAGTATTAAATATGGGGTAATTAACCATTTATATTTTGAGAAAAATTATTACAGTTTGTAACATAGAATATTTACATCCATGTTTCAAGAAAACTGCCAGATATTTTTATTAGTATACTAGATGGAATATTCCAATCATTATGATACTAATTTTAAATAAAAAATTAATATAGGATACTTCGATGGGTAAGGGGACTCAGTAATTCACCTCCTATATTTTATATGAAAAGCTCGAAAACTTATTTCAATGAACCCTGATATTCAAGGACTAGGTAAGGCCATTTGACCTAGTGAAAATGATAGAAACCATCTTGATTTAATAATTTAAATTAGTTTAGTGGTCAATGACCATCCTCTTTATATTTAGGTTGCATTACTAGTAATTGAACATCCAATTAGAATTATTTAAATTAGTAATACACCCAGTTCATAGATTATAGTACATGATGAATTTTTCTATTTATAGGGTTTGTATAATGAATTTGAGTTTCCCCACTTCTTATAAATCTATTATTCAAATCATATAGCCACATAGGGATAAACAATGTATGAGGTATTTCTTTAGATCATATATATCATTAAATATCAAGAATATATAATTCCCATGATTGGTGGATGAGAGATCAGTGCACCCACTAAGTGTATTTTTTCCTCTTTATTATTAGTAATTCATGTTACCCTTCCATATCATAAATTTAAAAATTATGTAAATCTATAAAATTTATGAATTTTGGTTAAACTATCATTTACAGAGATTCCCAGGAAGTTGTTGATGGTGAAACATGATGGGGTATAGTTTTTTATAGAAGTGAATAATTACCATACTGAGTAGTTTATGGGTAACTCAATCGAAATGGAACGTGTAACACATAAATTTAGAGAGCACCAAATAATCCATGGTCACTCTTGTAATGTTCTTTTCTAGCCTCTAGTAGGATAGGGGATTAGAATACATACATTCTAGTCAATAAATCATTCTTGATGAAGGGGTTTTCCTGAGATAGTTATTGGCCATAGATGAGAGATTTCACATTGAAGGTGTATTCAATTTGTTTAATTTATCATCATGTCACTTAAATTTCACCTAATAATTTCATACTAGGAAATTACCTCCTTAGTTGAAATAGGATTAAATTATTTTTAATGTTTTTGGACCTTGAGAGAAGATTAAACATTCCACTAATCCTTGTAGGGTTTTATAAAAGTTTTTTTAACAAGTTTATTATATCATCTCGAATGTCATGAATATAACCTTGTTGTTTGGTAAAAATTCATTCTTCATACATTTAAGAGTGACCCCAATTTCGGAAATCTGTTTTACTCATTGTGTTCTTCTATATTGGTATCTAATTCAAAGTTATATATTGGTTTAACCTCAAAAACATTCAATAATTTTAATCAGGAAATGGGTTTAAATTAATAATTTTTATTGGAGTAGAAAAGTGATTTATCATCCTTTTAATATCATCCATTGGATAGGTAATAATCCACGATGTTATCAATTATCTCGTGGGTCCATTTTGGCATTCATTCCCCATGATGTTTCTTAATGTACCATTTTGACATTAATAACTAGAGACCCCAATATATTTCACTAAAATATATCCTAATTTTGGGGATGATTCATGAGATTCAAATGGGAAAATTCATAGAGACCCTTGATGGGAAGTTATTCCAAGTCTATAAAAGGCCGAATTACTTAAAGTAAGGGGGTAATAATTTCCTATGAATTGTGGGTTGGGGTTTATTTTCCTCTACTAAAACATTAGTTGGACATAACTGTGGAATTTTTGATCCCAAGGACATTGATGTTGGTAAAAATAACTCAATCATGTTTGTGGGGTTGGTCCATTGCTACTAATAAGAAATATGATAGGCCGTATAGGAAATTGAAACTTTAATCCAAGAATAAGATTTATACAGTGTATATTTTGTTTTACAGCATCAAATTATTAATATCTTCCATATATTTGAATGTTTAACCTTATTGATGTATGAGTAATATTTTACCAATCCATAAGCCTAATGTAATATTCTATCAAAGGGTACCTCCCACCAGTTACCCCATTTCTAGAATTTATGAACGGATAGAGATTTTTGGATAAAAGAACCAGTATATTCATATATAGGACCTTAGACTTAACCTAACATGGTTATATAGAAGTAGGATTTACTTACTAATCTATGTAATCTAATTAGTGTATTTGAATATAAAGATTTTATATTCAAATCACCAATTGAATAACATTTTATGTATTGTATCTATGAATATTGTGTAGAGTTACTTAAAACTATGGTTTCTGGTATATTAGAGACCCTCAAACTATCATCCTATGCAATGGATTTAGGCTAAACAGATGGTGTCCATATAAACATTGTAACAAATATTAACTTGTATATTAAGAAACATAAAATAACCATAAGATGAAATTGATCTAGTATTGATTTTATAAAGAACGATTCATTAGATTTGAAATATTTGAGGCCTGAATGCCTATTGTAGTTCATAGGAATATCATATGAAGGAGTTGTTATATGATAAAACAGAACCTATATTCTATCCTCATCCAGATCTCCCAAAAACCCATGAAGTTATCTTCATCTGTTTTTAGTATTTATAAATCATAGTGTAACCATAATGAAAATTTATCTACTAATATTTGAAAATTATTGTGAAAATTTAGAACATCCATGGTCACCTCCTTGGGTGATCATTAAATTAAAGAAAAATTTTAGGATCAATTCGAAAAACTAGATATTGACAATGTGAAAACATCACAGATCAATATTGAGGCACCCAGTGTATAAATAAATGCTTTTTTCTATATCTTATTAATATTAGGAATAACTGGAAGTAAATTATAAATAATTAAGACCGCTATTTTTATAGGATATTCCACTATGATGAATGAATTCAAAAAGATTCCATTAGGGAGGAACTCCATTGTGGATCATTTATTCTATATCAGGGGGAAGATATATAATTTTGATAACTTTTATATCTAAGGGAGGTCCTCTCTAATAAAATCCTTAGGGAGGACCATAAGGGATGTATGGTTAGTTAAATAATAATTCATTTTATGGTTATCTGTTTTTTATCACATTAACAAGGAGGAACTTTATCCCACGTGTTTCCTTTATCATTGGGAATTCCTTTATAATTTATATTTTAAAAGTCCCAACTCAAATAACCAATATTCAAATTATAAATTATTAAATTAGGATACATATAATAGATATAGTACAAATTTACTAATAATTTTAGTATTCTTTTAGTTCTAGATACATATGTGATTTGAATTTTACATGAGAAATAATATTTAAATCATAACAAATGATGATTCTCTGCATCCAAGAAACTCATTAAATGATTTCATCTTAATAACCAATGGAAATGTGAAAAAATATCAGTCTTCATTAATGATCATTAATGGAAACATATAAGGGATGAAATTATAATAAGATAAGACATATCAATATGAAATGAAATATAACTGGAAACATCCAATTAGTCAACAATAAGAGCACAAATTTCAGTAATAGATAATATCAATGATAAAATATAACTGAAAATAATATTTTTAAATTAAATTATATGTAAATTAAATGTAAAATATTAGACCTCATGATCTGAGAAATAATGATATATACACCCTCAAGATCATAGGGAAAGATAATTATATCTATTGGTCGGTATACACAAAAAAGAAAATTAATATTGGAAATTGATTTGTTTAATGAGTTTTGTCAATATGTTGAGTGGATAAATATAGTCGGTCCCCACCTTTTACAACACATCTAACACATTATTAAAATATTAAATGATAAATTCATTTCAAAAATAGTATTCTTTGTTAATTAATTTCTTTTATGAATAAATAATTGGGAATATCAATATTTACTCAATCAATCAGATCATTTCCAAAAAACACTATATGTTAAAATGAAATATAGTTTTGGAAATAATATTATCCATTATATAATGAATATGGATAACTAAAATACATTATATTTCAAAGGATTAAAAGAAATTTAATGTTTTAAGAGATAATTAATGTCGAGAAAATTAATCAAGATATGGGAGATGACCATAAAAAATATAGATTTTTTATAACATAATTTATCATTATCATTATGAGAATATGGATATTAAATTATTAAATTATTTTTCAATAGATTCTTTCCATAAAAAATAAATTGAAATATTTTAGATTAATAGAAATATCAAAAAGTGGTTATGGTAGAAGGGATGAATATTTTAACTATATACACAAAAAATATTATTTGTGTCATTATATAATGAAATTAGAAAATGAAATATTTAGAGAAAGATAATTATATTCTGTTCAAAAACATTAAAAATAATGGATAACATAAAATGTACTTAATTAATTATTTTTATCATATTAATTACTTTAGTAATTCAGTTAGAAAAATATGCACAATTAGAAAAAATGTATCTGATTAAAAGAGAAATATAATAATGTTTTTATTTAAATATATGTTTGATTGATTTAGGTAGAATAGATATTAATTTTTTAATCAAATATACAAACTCCATTAATTTCCAATAGATAATAAAATATATTTATTTTACGAAAACTAGATTATAATATTCTTTTAAGGAAAATTAATGAATTCCCAAAAAACGTGAATGTAATATAAATCCTCACAACTTTAGTAACTTATAAATTGTAAACCATTTAAATAATAAAAAATAATTATATTAATAATCTCCATGAATAAATCTGTAATCAAGTCATGCTTTTCTATAGGTTAGTATACTAACCATTTAAAAGTATATAGGTACATAATATCAAATATGACACAATGGAATAGAAATTGAGAAGAAATGTATTACCTCACACTTCCATTTTTTTGAACATAATTTAATCTCTAGTATAATGGTTAAAATAGGGTAATGAATTTTTACATGAACCCTATACATATTTATAATGTAATTTTTATCGTCTTATAAAATCTTATCACCCATTCATTAATAATATTTCACTATTACCAATATTTCTAGTGATAACTAATTTCTTTTATGTAGAAAATTTTAAGATGAATTTTTTAGTTGTTGTGTATATTATAAAGTTCAATTGTCTCATAAATGATATTAAAATAATATATATAATATTTATTAATTATATAATTTTTTTAAAATAGTTGTAGAAATTTTGAATGTAAAATGAATCACATCGCTTCAAGGAGATGGAAGGATATATGTACGCTTGTGAAAAATTATTATTTCTCTAATGGATGAATGGGTAAAAAGAATATAATTTAAAAAATTTCCATAATATATATCATGTTATAATTTTCCAATATATTCATTATTTCCTTTATTATGACTACTTGTGTGAGTTGGTGATGGATAAAAATTTACATTGGTTCATGAGGTGTTAGTCTATTTTATACACAAGTGATGGTTTCTTTCCTATCTGATGGTTAATAATATGGATAAATATACTACCATAAACATAAAAATTATCATTATATGGTATATACATTTTCTTTTATATTGTAATTTTAATGACATGATTAAAGTTGGTAAATTTACAAGTAAATTGAAAGAACTCAGTGATTCTGATTACCTTTTCATAGAAAATATCCTTTGAATATTTTATTAAGGATCCTTTGATTATTTCTTTAAAAAAATAATTATAACATAGATAATGATGTTGGGGATAAATTTATGTCGTTTTGGTCAATCAAGATGGATTATTAAGTGTTAATATGTAATGGATGTATGTTCAATTTTATAGTTGAGGTGAGTTACATATGTGCATGTTTTCATATTTTGACAATGATTCAATGTAACATTCGTGGAATAATGTATCCAAAATAGCTCATATTAATTATTATAATGGTTGGATTAAACTCAATCAAACTTATTAGGATCAAAATAAATAGTTCATTTTAACACTTATGTTTTTATGTTTACCCCTAGTAACCCAATTTTTACCTTAATAACGGAAATGAATATTAACTATTTTAAATATTAATTATGAAAAAAAATTCCCATATTAACTAAAATTAATTATTACTTTTAAAAATATTTAATAAATTTTATAAACCTCAATTAATATAAGTGGAATAAGATATTTTTTTATATTCCAGAAATCGTGTCAATAATGTTTTTTCTATTAAAATTATTTTTTGAAACATTATATGATATTAATTTAACTATGTGACTATTAATCATCATAATATGGATTTAAATTCATATATTTAAATATATAAAATAGTAATTTAATTAAAATAATTTATCAATAAAATTTATTTAAATTAATTAAAATAGCAAGACATTATGTGCTTTTTGTAAACAACTTTTGAAAAAATGTCACTTCTAAACTCAAATTTATCATATCATTATTTTTGTCATCATTACTGGAAATAAATTGTTAATTATAATTATTGTAAATGATTATTATATATAAAATTATCAATTGATAAATACTATACTTTTGATTATTCACAATAGATTATTTCTATTGGAAAATATAAAAAATCTATTCTAGGTTCATTTTCAACTATTACGTTCATAATTGATATCAATACTATAATATTATAATTATTATGACTTGAAATGTTAAAATGAAAATTTTATTGTTATTTTAATTAAAATATAATGTTTACTTAGTATAATTAATACTCTGATGTTACATTATTTCAATATATAAAATTTCACACTCTAAATTTCCTTGGATATTAAATTATAAACAAATGTGGGTGGTTATTCTTAGTATCATGGTCTATTTACCATGGTTTATCCACCATTTTATGATTTATTTGATGTAATTTTTCACAAAATTTCATAAAAATACCATAGTTTTATATCTCTAATGTGAGTAATCAGGATCTCATTATTAAAGTAAGATAGATCTTGTTTAAATTTTATTTATTCAAGGGGGAGGAGATGAATTAGTTCTTCCATATACATCCTTAATAGTGAAATATGGAACACATCAAATACGTTTTAGATTCATGGTTGAATCATCATATGGTAATCCAAAACATTTATTATTTATATGATTTTGAAGGGATGGATGTATATACTAATTAATTTAAATTTCAAACTGAACCATATAACACACTTCAAGGGTGGCACATTCCTGAAAATGTGGCTACCCCTATTGAATTTGAAATATTTTCTTTAGTTATCTACCACAATATTTCTCCTACATTTTAATGATTTAATATGAGTCTATGTGGTGTTTAATTATTTTTTTGTTCTGTTCAAAAAGTCAAGGCCTACGAGATTCCATTCACTATCTCTATCCAAACATATTGGACAGCAGCATCTCTTTCATTATAATACATCATATAGTGCAACATAAAAATATTATTAGAATATTTTATTATAGGCAATCTCAAAAATGTTAAATAATGATCGTAGATAACTTGAAATTCAAGTGATCATAACCTAAAAATGTATTATAAGGTATTAATATTACATTCTTATTTTTCATTGGATTGAGGGTCATAATTATTTCTCAAATTAATCATAGTATCAAGAGACAAAGGCAGTATTTTATATAATTTATATGTAAATCCTAGATCACGATTGGATGTAATTCAAATAGTTTTATCATGATGGCTAAAAAATAATTTCTATTGATCTATTTAGAGAGATCATGAAGTAAATATTATCTTATTCTGAGGAACGGTTTAGAGTTTTCTAGGGGATAAATAATAACTAATTATACATAATTTATTCCAAGAGTATTTTTTGACCTAGTCACATAATATATAGTTGTTTTATACAATTTTCACATAGTAATATTTCAAGGTTTACTTAGTCCTCTGTGATGTCTTCTATCAGCCTACACCTACTGAAAATCTATGCATCTTGATATATAATTCAAAATTACACACTTATTATTATCCCATAAAAAATGTTCCAACAAATTCCTATACCTATTTACACTAGCTAGGTTAATAGAAAAATTATTGCAATGGAAATAATCTAACAATTCACTTTACTTATTTGGTATAGATGGAACATATGTTATATTTGAAAATTTTATAGTATTGCCTTAAAAAGTTATGTCATCCAATTATCCATCATTAATGACTACATTTTTCATTTTAATACTCTCATAATCAGGTTGAGAACATTATATATTTTATAAATTATATTATTTTTCGATCATTTTTAGTAGGTGTGATGTCTCACCATTTATAATAATTCTCATATCCATCATTATTAGGTCCCATAACATAGCATTCCTATAAGTCCTCAGTTTTTTCAAGACTCCAAGTTATTTCATCTTAAATGAATCTTTTACATTATTGTCTTTTCATTAGGTGTAGAATATTGAGAAATCATATTCCTTGAGTAGTTTGAGCCATCACCTTTTCTTTTGTTGACCCCATTTTTTTAAAATGTTTATTTTATGATCTTATGGTCGGTGTATATATGATATCTTTTATTATATAGATAATGTATTCATATATTCAATTCAAATATTACAGATTCCAACTCAATATTCTATTCATGAGTCCTTAACAACATGGATGCATACACAATAACATTAACATTCTAAATAATGAAAAAAAACTTATCCCCTCATTCAATACATCACGATACATCACAAGTCCATCATATATGGAGTACACCTTAGCACATTTTACAATTGCGTACTAAATTATTAAAAAAATTATGTAAATTCTTTTGCCCAATTTTATAGGAACCCTTTATAGGTTGGATTAGTTAACAGGAGATCTAATTGGGAAATTCTTTAAACCAATTTCCCATAGTAACCTGCCAAACAATTAAGACTACAGTCTCGAGATACGTTTGTTAGAGTTTTCCATTCAATTTTATAGTTTTTCATTACAAGATTAACTAATTTTTTTCTTTTGAGACAACAGAGCCATGTAAAATAACATTCCGAAACAATAAGTCGCACTTTCTATATTATCCATGTTACATGTTTATTCTATGGTTAACAAAAATGATGCACAAGTTATTCTCATGGCTTCCATATATTTTAAAATAATCTAAGATATCGTTGATAAATAAAGCAATAAATTATTACTGTATTAATTGAATAAAATATTCATCATATACATAATATTAATGTTTCCATTAGTATGTCAAAATTTAATCACTCTAAACTTAAGCTTTCAATACATCATATTAAATTTATTTAGAATATTTTCCTTCTTTAGTCACAATTGATGAAACCAAGAACATATGTAAATATTTGAAAAATATAGATATCCAAGAATTTGATTGAATAACTCATCAATGAGCATCAAAGTATATATTTTATTTATCATAGTAGCATTTATTTACCTATAAAAAATTTAATGCCTTATTAATCCATATTTATTTTTAATGAAATTAATAGGGATCCCCAAAGTGAAATTCTATGGAATATAAATCTGTTATCACAAAACTCTAATAAAAGATTCTTTAACTCTAATAATTCTACATTTCCTATTCTATAGGGATTCATTGATATTTGTCCTTAATAAAGTATTAATTTAGTAGAAAATAAAACTTCACACTATGGTGGAGGTTTAGGTAATTCCTCAGGAAATAAATATTTTTATACATATATAATAAGTATATTCTGATTTTTAATAATACCTTTTAAAATCATGGATTGTATTTTTTGTTGTTCCGTAAGAATCATAATCAATTTTTTTACTATGGGTGCATCTATAAATGACCTAGATGATGAATTCACTTCCTTATGGATAACAAATTCTGCATCATCAACATGACTCCTAATTTCCCTCGCTTTGCAATAATAATTTGTATCATATTTTGAACAGTATTCAAAACCAGTGATTATTTAAATGTAAAACAATGTATAATAAAACTTCCATTAAATAATAAATGTATGTGAGATATAATGGGTGGAACCTATCACATCCTTATTTCATTAATATTTCCAATATGGCATTGGAGAGACATCTCCCATCTTAATGTGATATGAAAAGAACAAAATCTATTAGAAATAATGTGTGATATGAAATAATGAAATTATCTATAGTAAAATATTGAATTATGTAAATTTTATGAAATGATTAAATTAACTAGTACCACATCATTGGTAAATTTAATTCCAGATGTAGTGATAAATTAATAGCCTCTTAATCCATTTCTCCCCTTTACTGGTTGATTCCCATTATGATTGTGAAATTGGTTTGATTAATTATATATTTCATTACAGTTGAATCACTATAATTAAGTGGTACCTTTATTTCCCTTAAATTCATTAAATATATGACCCTTATATCTATAAAAGTAATAAAATACCATTCCCTTTAAATATGTCTAGAATGTTCCAATAATTTTTACATGATGGAAATAACTTCATTTTATTCTTCGCTTATTATGTGTTCCCTTTTTATAGTGGTCGACTTTCCTCTTATTCACATGGATTCAATTTAATATTTAGGATCTAAAAAACACCTACTTTAATTTGATATCAAATATAACTATTTTTTTATAAGATTAAAAACATTAAAAAACAATTTAACTTCAGAAACATGGATTAAGACCTTCCAGGAAATTCCCAATCTTGTATTCCACAATTCATATATAATCTATAAAATACTATTGTTGTCTTGTAAGGTGTTATTTATACTCTAAAATAATTTATTATTCATTTTAATTAATATGAGGATAATTATTTTTATTTATGATCATTAATCATGAGGGGAATATTTTTTCAAAGAAGGTTTATTTAAAGACACACTATTCCATGTGTTTTATTTCTTATTGCTCCTCATTATAATGTAATAATAATAACAACTAATATTAATTTTCTTTGATATAATATACTCTATGTATAAAAAATTTCCATTCCAAACAGCCCATATCTTGAAAGATCTTTTCATGTTACATTATTCATTACCCTACTAACATTGTATTTGTAGTCCCATTAAATCATGTGCGAATTTAATACTTAAAACAATCTATTATTGATGTATCATGATGTGTAACATTATTTTTCTCTATATATGAAAGGTTATTAGTCATATCCATGGACATAATTTCTATTATAGCCATAAAATTCACAACTCCAACACCAGTTGTATTTTTTTTAGTAGGGAAATTTATACATTTATAATGGGTATTGACAATTTCTCCTTTCATGACCCATTTTGAAATCAATGTTATCTACAAAATTATTTAATAAAATTATCTATTATAAATAATTGTATATAATTCTATATCTATTATAACACTTAACATAAATTGAATATTTATTCATTTTTTCTCTCGGAAACATTAAAATTGTTTTTTGAGAATATTTTTTAATTATAAATATAGATTCTAATTATTCAGATTTTTTTCGAAGAAAATGTAAATTAACCACCTTATAACCCATAAGAGTGTGAAATGAGGTGCATATTATGGTAATTCTCACCAAGCACCAGAATTATGGATGAGATCTACTCTACCAGCTCGTAGAAGAGATTGTACACCTAAATTCATTTATAATAAATTCAACCCCACTTATAGTTATAGGAAGGGCTGTATTTATTGGATGGATATAATTATATATTACTTACCAAAAATTTTATGATATTATTTAAAAATTTGTTACACTCTCAACATCTATCCTAGAGTTAAGTTTTATAATCTATGTTTTCTTACATATAGTTCCCATGGTTTCTACTAAACATTATTTTATACCAAACATAACAATCTGAGCCCTAATAAACTAGAGTAGGTGATTGATTTATTACATTGGAATATAAATAGATGATATATTTTCAAAAGAAAAACTATTTTAGTATTCTTGGAGAGTAAAGTACATAAAAAATACCCATATTAAAATGGGAATAAAACATAAATCATAACAAATGTAATCATTTTTCAACATTAAAGGTCCTTAAAATATTTCATATGCATAATAAGTATTTATGTAATTAATACATGTGAACTCAAAATCTAATTAATGATTATGTACAATGATTTCTATCATTATTAACTAATGTAATATAAATATTGCATTGTAAATTACTATAATCACATGATATTTAATCATCAATAAGAGAATTAAATTAATACATGGATAATTTCACTGAAACAAATCATTGATAAAAATAATAACTGAATTCTAATTGAAAAAATATGAATAATATTCAATTTCATTATGTCTGATATCATGGTATATGCATAATGTCAAGATCTTTGGTGAGGTATAGTTTAATCAAATGGTAGGTATACACCAAAATCCTACTCAATTTGTCCCACTAATTTAGCTCATTATAATATTCCATCCATTAAGTTGAAATCAACAACTAGGTCCAACTCATCAATACATATCCATTACATAACTACTATATTGAATGAACAATTCAATTCATTAGGAATATTCCTTAAAAAATGTCTGTATTGATTAAATAATATATAATATCAATTTTCCCCAATAAATTAAATATAATTCCATGTAACAATGATTATTTTGAATTTGTATTTAATTAATAAAAAACAAATTATCAATTTTTATGATAATAATGATATTTAAGAGAAATGATATGTGAAATATTTACAATAAAGTGAATAATTCATGAGAATTTTGATGTCCACATAAATATTTAATATATAATAGATTAACATCATAATATTTGATTATATTTTAAAATAAATTAAAATAAATAATATGAGAAAAGGGTAGTGGAAAATTTAAAATATATTTTCATAAATATTATCCATTTATAAATCATTGAAATCGAGAATTTTAATATTAATATTGTAAAACAATTAAGGCGGTGGAGAAGTCCCTTATCCTTATAAATTATAAGAACATCACTTTTGACTTTTTAAAAAGAAATTGAAAAAAGGACCATTCTGAAAATGATATAATGATTCATTTTACTTCATTTATAGGTCATTCATAACTTAAAATGTCGATAAAAATTCATTTGAATGAAAAAAATGTATTTTGTAAAAAATTTTGATAAATATGTTCAATGATGAAAAATGTATCCAATTAAATGATAAATAATATTTCTTTTTATTTTAAAAATTTATTAGATTGATTCATGTTCAAAGGAGGGAATTTTTTTTCAAAAAATTATGAAACCACTTAAAATATAATGATTAATATAACATAAATTGATTTTGTGATGAATGTATTATTAGTTTCCTTCACTGATAATTATAGGTATCTCTAAAATGATATTTTAAAATAAATCCTTACCCATTTGGATAAATTTAAATTGTAAACCCTTGAATTAATTATCATGAATTTTAAAAATAATAATAATTAATATATATATATATATATTTATTTATTTAACATATAAAAGTGGTAGTATATACACCAAAAAATGTAAATAAGAGTATAAAAGAAAATATTTCTCAATAGAATGGAAACTGATGTAAAATATATTACCACAAACATCTATTTTTTAACATGAACTAAACACCTATATTATTTTTTAATACTTGTTTTTTTATTTTAGTTAAACCATATTCATATTTATAAAAACTTATATGATACTATTATAACATATTTTGACCAATTAATTAATAATATTTTATTAATACCATTATTTTTTGTGTTGATTGTATTGTTTTGTCATTCATTTTTTATGGTAGTTAATTTTTTAGTATATAGGAAGTAGTTTAGTAATTTTCATGATGACATTAAATTTATTAATATCATATTTATTACTTGGATAATTTTTAGAATTAATCTTTATGTATGGACATCATAAATGAATCACATCTCTTCATGGAGATGGGGGTTGTATTTAAGAATGAGGGACATTATCATTTTTATAATGGGGTAAAGGGTATGTTAATAGATGAAATGTTAATTTTATTGAATAAATACAATCTAATAAGTATCATATATATTCATTATTTCCATAATTATGATTATCCCTGTGAGCTGTTAATAGAAATAAAATTACATCAGTTATTGAGGCAATACCCTATTGTACACATGAGTGATGGTTTTTCCCATCTAATGTAGAATGAGATGAATAAATAATATTCCAAAAAAATAATAACATCTCAATGTATGGGATATAATGTTGTTATTATATTTGAATTATTAAGTTATTTTTTATGATGGTAAATGAAGAGGTGAAAAAAAAGAAAATATTAGTAAATACGATTAACTTTACTTAGGAAATCCTGCTTTGGGTACCTTATTAGAGACCCTAGGGTTGGTATTTTGGGATGACTATAAGACATATAAATTCACTAATGATTCTTGATATGTATTTTTCTGAGGATATTTTTGAGTTAAATGGCTTATGGGTGTGAATAAGTGATGATAGGATGTTCTTTTTTTAATTGATGTGAATGACACACATTTAATATCACAATGTTCTGCAATTATGTAAAGTCCCTTTATTGAACAATTTCACTAAAATAGCTCACAATATAAGGTGATATGTTCACAGTTGAAATCCAACAAATAAATTGTTTTTTAGCAAGTGTATATGTCAATTTAAACATTATCATGTTAGGTCAACTCCGAGTAAACCCATTTTTAACATAACCATAGTAAATAATTTTTATAATTATAACTATTCATTTTCAATTAAAATTATGTTAAAATTATTTCAAACTATTAGTTTTATTGATTCCATGAATGGAAAAAAATAAATCAAATTTATTTCATAGAACGGGTAGAATTTAATTTAAAATCAATCCTATTAAACTCTTTGAAAAATGGGTATTGAGGAAAATAAATTTCCTTGCATAAGATGATAATACATTAACTAAATGTATTGTAATAATAATTATATGGGTTTAAATTAATAGATTTATATATATAATAAAATAATCATTTATATAATTCATCATTAAATATTATTTTAATTAATTGAAATAAATTTATATTATGACTATATAAAATAATTTTCTGAAAAATATCCCTTTAACCACTTAATGATATTAACATTATTTTATAAAATTTTATAAGTGATGAATTTTTATTTATATATATATTATATAATTTTATTTCATATTAAATGGGTAATATTTAAATACTACATTTCCCATTATTCATAAAATATCATTTAAAAGTTAAAACATAAAAAATTGATTCTATGTTTATTTTGACAAAATATATTAAAAAGTTACATTCAACCTATCAAATTAGTTTTTTCCATTAAATTAGTTTTTATTAGAATATAATTTTCACTTACCATATTTTATGCTTGGGTGTTACATATACTATTTTTGGGACTTTATATTACTTATCATGGCTTCCAAATTAATGACATTTATTATTGCTGATTGAAGATGAGTTGGTGAGGGTGGTACATATAATATAAAAATATTTCATGCTATGGGTTGAACCTAGAAAAATTGTGTCATGATTATATCCAAAATATTTAATGATTCGGTTACAATGGGGATGGAATTCAGTGAATGTTCTCCGAGTATGAAATTTTCACACATCCTGATCTAATCTAGCCATAGGGTAGAAATCCATGTCTGGTGATGTTCTATATACTATTTCAAAGAGTACAATCATAACTAGTATATTTAGACTCATTTATTGGAACCCAATCATAGTTTTATGGTGATTAATTCTTATTTTGTAGAATATTGTTCAGTTATAAGGTCCTTAACAATGGATTCTCTAAGGTGGTTATCTAGACTTCTTCATTGCGGTATCACAAGGAGGATGTCTAAATCAGATGATCTAGGTATAACCTCTATAGTTATTTATATTGATGATGTGTGTAGTAAAATCATATTATATTTTCCATGGTGGACCTCAAAATTATTCAATCAACATTGTATGAGAATGGCTTCTTTGGGGATGATATCCTTCAACTCAATTTAAATTTGAGGTAATCTAAAAAGATACAAGGATATCATGTTGAATCAGTCCTATGTAAAAAAAAATTATATATTTTTTCCATTTATCTACCATTCTAAGATCATTTAATTAGTTTTAAGTGTCATAAACATAATCATGATTGGGGTTTTGTAAAGAGATATGTGACATTTTTTTAGAATACCTCCTCAGAGTCTCTTTAGTTATCATTATAATGTGGAAATGGATTTTAATTAGGGGATTGGAATATGTGGTCGAACATCCTATTGAGTATTATTAATTATTTATCACATGTAAGACCATATAAAAAGAGATTAGGTTTCCATATCTAGTTTTGTTTACTTTTATTTGACATCTTAAACATATTTCTGAGAATATATGGCCATATGAAGCAGATGAATGTGGTAAATGGTAGGTCTCCTCCTATGAAAATTATGAATATTAGTGGGAAATATTATTTTCACCAATGACTGAATTAAGAATATGGGGTGTTGTTTTGACAAGTTATGGGGGAATAATCATAGGTGATTATATGTAACACTAGAAGATTCATTCATACTAGTGTCTTATTATTAGGTGGATGGTTAGAAAGGCATCATATCCTAGGGACTTTTATGTGCTACCACCAATGTTAGGATATATTTTAAAGGTAATATTATCTTATATGGTTATTAACTACTATTCATTTATAGAATTGTGTTGGTTTCAATATCCTACAGTGATATGGGATCACTACCATCATCATAGAAAAAGAGTTCATTCAATTAATTAGATTGAGATTTTAGTCCGTAAGAGGTAGATTTCTGTTATCAGTAGCATGTATTCTGAATTAATCACGTGATGGAGTATTTTAGGATTCCATTCATTTTAAAATGGAGAAAATAATGGGAAAATAAAAAACTATAAACATGTAACAGATATATAAAAAGTTAATGTACTTCATTAATCAACCAATATCAAGAGAAGATTAATTCATGTCATGTTCAACATTTTCAAAATGGGAGACTATTTTAATCACATCATAGAACCATATATATATATTGTTGGGTATCCTATGGAATTAAAAATTTTATTTGAATTATAATATAACATAAATTATCATTTCAATATTTTTTGTGGGACATACCTTTGAGTTTCCATTTATAGTTATACATGGCTGATGTTTTAATTGATGTTAGGTTTGGGGATTTCACCACATTAGTATCACTAGTTATTGGGATAGAGAATATTCCAAAAATCCTTTAATAGTGACAATCCATTTGATCAAGGTATTATCTAATTTTATGTATCCCGAGGCTTTTATAAATTAGGGATGAATGCTTAGGGAGATATAAAAAAAGATTCTCAATCCCCATTATCAATTGAATTATGGTCCATATGTTAGGATGGTAGTTTCTATTACCAAAACATATACCACAAGAATCATTGGATGAATAAAAGGTGAATTAGGCTTAATACCTATTTGGTTTGGGGTATTGAGTGTCATCATGTTCATTTTGGTAATTATTTTATAACAATTAATAGACCTAAGAGAATAAGTACCCATGTGAGTGGCACATGAGAATGGGAACCAATCTATTTGACTAACGAATGTGTGGTGCCTATGTGTTGATCATACCATGTGTGTACTAGAAATTTGTTATAGATATTGGTATTAGAATTGATAAATGGGTCATTTTGTTATTTTGATTTATTTAATGGGCTCCGAATTAGATAAATGTGAATAGATAAAATTTGTAATGACTGTGGGACATTTGGGGGAGTTATTGTTCGTAAAAAAGAAACATATGTCAAAATAATGAGGGAAATGGATCAATGTTGGGTAATTCATTGATCACTACTTTTGTTCCTTAAAGGATAAATTCAGTGGAACCCATATTCGGGGAATTGTGAGCCAAGCTAGTGTAGCATGATTTCATGGGAACATATCATAAAGAGAATCATTTTTCATTTCTTAGATGATGAAATATTTTGTGTGTCATTGAAATTATTTTTGAACATTTAATATAGAAAATACACTATCCTTCCAATATTTTTCCTATGTTTTGATCAAAAACATAGAAAAATTTGAAGCATTGATGCGTTGGAAAAATAAATCATGTTCTCAACCACTATATTTTCTTCACCATATAAAATCCTCTTCTTGTCGTCTTCAAATTGGGGGTCTAGTATTTTTAATATAGGAAATGAGAGCTGGGAACCCATGTAACAAATGGTAACTACTTAGTGTACCCAACTCTTTTTAGTATAGAATATGATGTGGGTATGAGACTAGCATTTTGTATGGAATGCTGTAGTTGGGTAAGAAATGTGGGTACTATGAAGATAGTGTGTGTGGGTTATATGAGTACTAGTCATCTATATTCATTATAGATATTTTTATGATGAGAAAGAAACCCACTAGTTTCCCCCACATTGAATATTTATTGAACTCATCGACGCATTGGTGGAATTCTTGTTTTAATAAAATTCATTTCTCAATAACATTCAACCAATTTTATTAGTTAAATACATTTTCACCACTGAAATCATGACTACAATTAATGAATACTTTTTCTATTGAATCTGTTTCGACATATCATCGTCATTTTCATGGATAAAATACAATATAAAACCAACAAACATGGAAGAATAAATATAGAAATTATTTACTCCAATTTCATTATCACCAAATATTGATGATTAAATTAATCACTACCAAACCCACTATTAAAACATTGATATAATGAATATGTGTATGGAAAAGATTGAAAAACATCACTGGCTAATGCAACCATTATCAAATATCCTTAAGGGAAATATGCTACAAAATCCCATCACCATGATCAAAGAAGACCAACAATGGAAACCCCAAATCAGGTTGCGTCTCTTGGAACACAGTTTTCCAATAGACCCAAAAAAACAAAAAATAGCAATAGATGCCTCCAAAAATCCCCAAAATGGGTTTATATTAATAGTATATGTAGTGTAAGTATTTTTTTATCATTATAGGGCCTCCATTCTTGAACTGTGAGCATTAAGTATGCACCAGACCTAAGAGAACACCCACAGTGATATAGTAACAGACCATGATCATTTATATAATAATTAAAAACACGAAATTAATGAATAAAACAACTACGGGGAACATACATTCACTAACATAGTTATGGATTGATAATATTATGTGATCCAATTAAAATTACTAGAAATTATGTATCATATGTTTCATCTAGCCCGTATATAATAGGTGAATTAGAAGGATATATTTTCATGATAGGGAATATTTATACCAACCACAGGGGAGAAAATGTTAAATGTGACAACAATAACATTTTAAACCTCTACGAACATCGTTGGGTATGAATGACAATAATTTTTAGAATGGAAGGTTAGGCATTAATTGTAGTAGTGTATAATTACCAAAGCATCAATATTTAGAAAACATAGACCCTGAACGAAGAGGGTATATGGGATGAAACCCTGTAATGAAAAACCATACATAACTACCCAGGATAGAAGGACATTGATAAAATGTAATCAACTAGGAGAATCGTAAGAGTTTATAGGATGAATGATGTGGGTTCAGCAATCACCATCTAAACGAAATCATGATACCCAAAGAAACAGAAAGGTGATTTTAAGATATTATGAGGGAGTCGGTAGAGTGAGGATCAAGACTCTAGTTTTTAATGTGAATCATTTTAGGTCACCCGTGATCTCCACATTAAATTTATTTTCAAGAGAATAATTTCATAATTATTTACTATTACAAAGATGGATACACCTCTTTGTATTTCACATCTTAGTTTTTGATCCCCATCATAATTAAGAACCCACACCAAATTATAATATAGACTTAGACCATTTTAGTACTAATAATCAAAACCATATATTATTATTGTAGATTGATGCTTTATCATTATGAATGTTGATTTCAAAATAATAATAATCAATAATGAAATAAATTTCAAATATTATTCAATGATCATTTTTCATAATCATTCATGATGATATGGTTTTCACAAAAATAGTGTGTTTTTTCTAGTTTCTAAAAAAACCTAATTAGCACCCAAAAATTAAAATCATCACCCATAATCAAATATATTAAATAATCCACTAAAAACTCATATAAAAACCTCTTAAAAACATTACATTAATTGGGATCAATATTCATACATGTGATGTAAAAAAACACATTATGATTAATATCATCTTCTATAACACCTCAATTCAAAGCCACGTCACCTCTAAAAACATAATAAATAATCCGAAAATTATATATCAGTATATCCTATGGAACACACTTATTAAACATATAAAATATATATGATAAATATTTTTTGTATATAATACATTTCATAGAAACTCCATGTATTCATAATGTTCACTCTCTATATCAAACACTTTCCCTTTAAACAAAATATTAGAACATTTAACTAATGGGATGATCCCTCCCATGGATTGGGGGATTCATAATATCCAGTGATGAAAAAAGGAGGGAGAACTTCAATGGATTCATCATTGAGAAATGATTAATGACTATGTAAATGATATTATATTGGATTATTTAATAGATAAATGATATGTTATTTAATTATATACACTCAATCATAAATCTATGAATGGGAATTCTAACAAAATGAGTTTTAGAATATTATTTCATGTGTTCTTAGGAATGTGTTTCCCCACTATGAACCATCATAATCCCATTTAGACCATTGTAAAACCGGTCTCAACCATCTACAAATTATAAATCCATTACATCATTAAAATTTTTGTTATTCAAAATCATAATTGAATATTAAATGTTCCTTAAAACATTTCTAAAACCCAATCGTACATAATTAGACTAAAAATATTATTTTCATTAAAAATAAAAAAAATATTTTAATTAATATAATCACTAAATTCAATAATTGAATGACTATAAATGGTTGTTATAATATATATGTCATATATTTACCAATATATAATCTTTTCTACAAATTATATAGTCAATGAAATTATAATAAGTTAGAATTAATTGTGTTAAATTTCTATATTTAAAAATGACTCAAATCCATTGTCATAGTACCATTAACTACTCTATATTGGATTTCATACCCCAATAGATAATCATTTTTAATCATTTAAAAACTAATATTTAAAAATAGTGTTTCTCAATGAGATCTAAATATAACATGTCTATTATTTAGTGAGTTTTGATTAATATTGTATACAACTGACTTTCTAATCATAACATTCCCATATTATATGGAATTACTCAATCATGAAAAAATTAGATTAAATAAAAATGGGTGAAAAGTAATTATAATATAAAATTAATATATTCAATCATTTTCGCGAATATTTAATCTAATGAAAACAACAAAAGGTAAATAATTTCCATTTTAGTTAAACCCTTAAAAACATTTTTGAAAACAAAATATACTAATAAAATAAATCTAGATAACTCAAAATATTACTAAATTAAATAATTTCTCTAACTTATAAAAAATTTTAAAAATATATACTTCTTAAGGAAACCATGTCACTATCAACAAGAGATGTCATGGTAAAATATGAAACTATTATTCTTTTTATAATAATTAATGAGATAAAATATCACACATAAAAATTTGTCTTCATCAACAGTTTTTAAAAGGCTACGTTCCAAAATTATATGGTTCACAATTTTGGGGGTTATGTACTAGTATTTAAAATGTATTTATGAACTGAATTATATTTTGACTATATTTATTTAAAAATTAAAAAAGATTATTTCCATTAAGATAATAAAACAATTAATTTAATCTCATTAAATGTATTTAGTGTAATTAAAAAATAATTTAGATTTAATATATTATAAAACACTATATCCTCAATAATTTTTGTATATGTGTCATGTTATCATGACCATTCATTTAATTATCATTATGGAAATATTATCAATGTATGAATATTTTATGGTATAATATGACAAAAACGGTTTTCATAAAAATTCTTATTTCAAGAAATATAACATGCAGAAATAATATGGAAAAATTTCTGATTCTCGATTCAATTTATACGAGAATGATTTACTCGAACAGAAGTGTCTATTTACCAAAACACTAATTATTATCATATTCTAAATAGTAAAGTGGTATATTTTTCTTTGATTCATTCAAGACCAAGCATTTAGGAATGTAGATATTGGGATATCATGTCATGGATTATGGATCTTGTTAGTTTTTACATCGTGAATTGAACAATCATAAACTTTATATAGTGTTTCCCACACTAGTATGCGCCTTAAAATAATATCTATATTATCTCCCAAAAAAGTTTTTTTTCTATTTATACTGACCAAAATAGACATAAGTATATACTTTAATATCCTATTAAAAATCTCTACTTTTGGATATTGGATGACTATTTATAATATTTTTAATTTGATATAGGTTATACCTTGTGGAAGGGAAATAATATTTTATTTATTTGAGTTGAAATTCATTGACCTTTCCGGTTCTGGAATCATGTTCCGATTGAAATACTATGTCCCCTTTGTTTGGATGTTTATTGGTGATCATCAGGAGAATAAACTAATTAAACTATTATAATTATCTATTGTTCCATATTTTTTTGTCCAAATCAATAAAATATCATATTAAGTTCTAGGTAACCCTGCATTGAGGGACAACATTGATAGTGGGGACCTACCACCTGATTGGGAGATCGATAGTGATGTGATTTTTTGTGTTCATGGAAATTCATGTGGGCCTACTTTTATGATGGAGGATATGATGTTTGAATTTCATTACTCAAAGTGGGTATTGAATACATATTTTACTAAAATGTACTATGATATTAATAGATTGTATCGGTATCATATAATTATGAATATGTTGTTTATTTTATGATGAGATGCTACACTTATCATCAAGTGATGGTCAAGAATATGTTTCTGGGAGGTATTTATAGAATTTTACCATTTTAGAATGGATGTGGGATGGTATTTCAATGTATTTAATGGTGATTCAATTATAAAATCCACAAAAGAGTGACATGATATAAGTTATAATAGATCATTTGAAAATTATTGTACATTTTTCAAAAATTCATGAGACTTTAATCATTGATATATGGGGTGACATATATGAATGAGATATAGTAATTTTGGGTTGGGGTATATTGGGTGTATTTTTTATTATTATATAAATTTTAATTCACACTTCTAGAAATAGTTGTAGAAGGTAAATGGTGATGAAGTGCATTTTAATATAGCTTACCACTAACAAATGGACTAGAAGAGGGAAAGTATTATAATTATATTAGAGAAAATTTTACGATCATGCATCCTAGATTTTGGGAGAACATTGGCGAATAAAATAAAATATAATGTGTTTTAATATAACACTGATTATAAATTTTATATTCGTAGGGAACTATACATAGAACTCTTGGGTAGGATAGATATATCAACATCATGTTGGATAGAATCAAGAGGGACATAGTTGTTTTTTAGAGTCTTGTGTAGGATATATATAATTAGGTATAGTTGATTCAATAGTGCATGGATATGTACCAAAGTAGATAGAAGTCATAAGATCAATGAAAGAATCAACCGATCTAGTATATAATTGATGACAATTTTTTTTCTAAAAGTGATTCTATGATTTTTTTTCTCCATTGTATTTAATGATAACTATGTTGTTAAATACGTTTTTCAGTCCATTCATGATTGTGGTGAGGATCTAATCAGTCAAATATCAATTTTCTCTACCATAGTGGTAGCCTTTTATGTCTGTTTTTTTCATGGGTCACATCTTAAGCAGTAATAGTCAAAACTATATCATGTTATTGATATTTATGATATTTAGCTTGGGGATGAATAATAATTTTAGGATGATCTTATTTTTATTTTTATCATAATGAAAAAATTATTATGGGTAAGATAATGTTATTGGTTTATTTTTTGTTTTATTATGGACATGTTCAGAAGGAAACATGAAAGAGGGAAACAGATATGTGGGCCATGTGGCCCAAACTTTTTACCTTGGAGGATTAGATACACTAAGGAGTATAGTTTATAGAAGAACTATTATATGGTGATGATTATTTAAGATCAATACCCTTTCATAAGCTACATTACATTTTTAACTATTATTAAAATCCATTTAAATGGCTATTGGGATGCTTCTCAAATATTGAGAGGTATTTATGACCCCTAGGTATTTGTGAATTGATTTCAAAAATTGTAATCATTTCTATATTTTTCATTAAATTCTATATCTATTTTAGATTGTGTCACAGAACATATTTATTTTATCTTTCAATATAGATAATATTGATTTTGGCTTGTGATACATATAACACTGAGTAGGGATTGTATTATCTGATACCCTATGTTTAAATTAAACAAGAAAAATTATTAAAATATTATTATTTAATATGGTAGTTATCACCTATCCAGTCATGAACCGTCCCCCGGGGCCCGTGTCATGGCTACCCCAAACCCGCCTTCTGTAGGCTAGGGGCTTGCGACTAGAACCAAAGGTGAAAATCCCTAAAACTGGGAAGGAATTTCCTTTATAAACTATCAACACACACAAAAGAGAAAGCTAGAAGCAAAATAATAAGTAAAACTGTATACAAAATGAGTGATGAAAACAAAAGGGGCTGGAAATACAAGCCCAACATTAAAGTACAAGGAAACTGAAAACAAGTAAAATTGAAGAAAGGTAAACAACTGATTGGTGAAAAGAAACTCCTGGAAAGTCCACCACGGATCCTACCTTAAGGGTAGGTATAGGTAGCCTTCTCAGCACTACACGTTCATCCGTCTACACTGGGTACCGACTGGTCGTAAAGTCCACCTTCCGGTACTACCCAGTCCTGCTACCATGATCCTCAGTCAGTGATGTATGTCATCTACAACCAACAAAACGAGGTGCGGGCATATCCTGTATAGGGGTGAGTACAACGATACCCAGTAGAGACCCCGAGACCCTCAAGGTCTCACAAAATACAATAAGGATAAACCACAGAGTATGAAATCAACAGATAACCATTACATAGGTATATGCCCATACATATAACTAAGTTATCTAGTAACCCATCTCAATCATGAGAAAAACACAAAGATCATTGACTCAGCTCAAAACATGATTTTTATTAATATGATCCTTTGACTGCTAGAGAAATCCTCCTCTATTGAGTACAATGAGCTCGCCACGTCACAAAGAGGCGCTTCCCGCTAACTTAGACTGCTGAGGTACTCCTCATGTCAAGTATCGTGGATCTGTTGTGCTCACACAGAGGTGCTCCCCTGGCATCCTGTTGAGGTACTCCGCGTGTAGAGTAATGTGGTTCTGTCGCACTCACACAGAGGCTCTCCCCGCCATGGGTCTGTCGTTCTCACACTGAGGCGCTCCCCACTGGGCTAGTCAATTCACTCCGAGTCTAATCGGTCAGCAGTCATCAAGTCTCATCCATCTACTAGGTTCCCACAAAAATTCATTCTCATCTCTGGTATATCATCCCCACATGCTACTGGTCGATACTCCTACTATCACGAAGTACCACGAAGAATTTTCTCAATGGTCTACAAGGTAATATGGGTCTCAACGCAATAGAAGATGCGTCAATTGAACGCCCAATATGTTAGTTATTAGCCTTTTAGTCCTATGGTCCCGGTTAGATTCGTGTGTGATCCAACCTGACCATAACTCAAATATACCTCGAACTCCAGTGGTGTATTCTCAAAGGAAATACATCATTTCAAGAATATCGGAGCCGCTGCCGGTTCGTGAAACATATTTCTGGTGCCAAAGATATCACCCAAGATGGTAACAAGTCAGTAATGGGCCCTGGTCCGGCCAGACCCAGTCGGACCAACTTGCCCCAACCTAGTCTGGGGCAACTCGGTCTGGGTCAATCTGGTCAGAATCACTAGGTCTGACCTTGCCCGTTTGGTGGCTCAGCCCGCTATGTTTTGGCCCGGTCCGCTGGGCCCAGCCCAGCGGACTGTGAGGGCAGATTAGCCTGGAGGTCACGACATATGCGACTTGGACCGATGTTCGGGGCCAATTCCGCCAGCACCGCGAGGGGTGTGGCTCGGGTGACTTGGCCTGGGAGGTCTGCGGTAGGCCACGGGCGCACCGGTCAGGGCACGACAGTGACCGGGTAGGCCGCGGTGGCGCGCGGGCAGCGCGTGGGGACGCCGGGCAGGGAGTGGGGGTGTGGGCAGTGCGCGGGGGTGCAAGAAGTGTTGGGATGCCGAGAAGGGTGTCGACGGGGCCAGGAAGGCCGTGGGGCAGGCTATGGGTTCGGCCGGGGTGCACGCCGGGCAGTGTGTCGGGAGGCCTCGGGTAGGCGGCTTGGGCACCGCTCGGCCTGCAGTGTTCAGCTGGGAGCACCGTTGCGCTGCAGGGGTGGCGCGATTCGGGGAGGGCATGGTTAGCATGACCTTCATCATTTCCATCTTTTTCGTCTTGCCGTAGAACATCACCACAAGGAAGAAAACCTACAGAGGGTGTGGGGCCATTTTAGGTTGGTCCTTACCCTCTGCGTTTAGGGAAGTTTCATTTGGCTCATCATGGAAATTAGATGATCAATAACACATCCTCAACAATATCATATTATCCGATGATGTCGATAAGAAGAGGATATAATAATATCAAGAAATAAACCACCTGTTGTGCATGTAGTTGGTTGACGTTGGCGCAAAAAGGCGGACGTCGTTAGTTGAAGGAGTCACGGAAGAAGACCTAGAGGATCGTCTTTTGTCGCGTCTGCCAAGCTCATCCAAACCCGAGTTACGTCGGCTCGTTGATGACGCTCCACGTTAGTAGGTGTCCGAGGAAGAAGTCGAAGATGGTCTGTGTTCTTCTTTCTTCATTGGAGAAGACGTAATCCTCCATTTTTTGGGCGTCGCGTCACATTGTCAACATTTAGTCACATGTTGAAGTTGTCCCAAAATCTCCTCCCATGCTCGCTATATATTGGAGAGGGGGAGAGGTAGCTACCATCCTTGAATTTCTTACAGTTCAATTATTATTAACCTTCCTAAATTCCAATTATGCAGATACATAATTTAAAAAGGGTGTCAAGCGAATTAAATAACTTTGGCACAATTAAAGAGGTTTTTTGGATTAATTATTAGGAGGATTCCAAGAGCCATCCCCCACATAGCCTGATACAAAACAAAAGATAGGATTTAATTTTATGTTGACACATAAAATTAATTTGACAACAATTAATTTTATGTTGAAACATAAAATTAATTTGAAGGATTTAATTTAAGGTTAACACATAAAATTAAATTTACAGCAATTAATTTTATGTTGACACATAAAATTAAAATTGAAGAAATTAATTTTACGTCGACACATAAAATTAATTGAGGTGGTGGAGAGGTTTCCTCTCCCTCCCCAATAATTGGGGGGTTAAGTGTCGTGTGGTCCCCAAGTCATAACCACTCACATGAGGTTATGCTCAGGTGCGCCCCACCACCATAACCTCTCATGGGAGGATAGGGTGCGTCGGTCCCACTCCAACTCCCATGTGGAGGTTCTAACCAACAAACACTCACATGGTAGCTTAAAATAAAATAAAGTGTTGTGCACTTTATTTTATTATTATTTTATTAAAATCCAAAAAGTAACCTTTATTATCGACCAACTGTCATTAAGGAGAATGTCTCCTTAAGAAAATATCGGTGTTGCAAGTTCAACGGTGCTCTCAGATTTCAATTCTGAGCACCGGTTCAAAAGTTACAAAACACTGCTCGTGCATTTACTAAACGTGCCTGAAAAAAAGTTCAGAAAATTATTATAAGACACCCTCGACTCGCGTTGGTCGAGGTTAAGCTCGGACTAGGTGAAACACACCCCAACTGTACTCTCAGGTTTTCTATTCGAGTTACAATTTAGAAGTAATGAATTTTACAATAAAATAATTGTCAATTAATTATTTTATTTGCTTCCAAAAACTATCATTCTCTGGTGGCCTGTGCTAGCCAAAGTGAGTATCTGCTTAATGAAAGCATACAATAACGAGGTCAGTGGTGGTCTCTGATTTTTAATCTGCATTACCATTTGTGATTTATAATCATTTAAAAAAAATATTTTAATTATTTTATTTACGATTATTCCATTTTGGGTTTCCTCATAGGAGGCCCACGCCGACTAATATTAAGTCACGCTAAGGGTAAACCCGCAATCATGAGCGCAACAGTGCCCTCGTAATTCTGATCTGAGTTGCCGATAATGAGTTATGCCACTTTTTTCAGGAAAACTGCTTATGCGCGTTAAATTAATCTTAACAAAAACCTTGATAGATAATTCTGAGCAATCCGGTCCTTGAAATCATGCGCCGTCGGATTTCACAGACCCGTAAAATTCCCACTTAATTAAAAAAAATTACATGGAAATTCTGGGTCTCTACATTCTCCAAAAATCAGGGCTCTATTCCCTCATAAGCCATAACACACAACTAAGGGATAAAGTAGGGGTACTGAGAATGCATCTGAGCCTCCCGCTCCCTATGTTCCCTTATGGAGGTTACCGTACTGCCAATGAACACACAACTGAGGTATCAACCATCCACGAAGGACACACTTCTGTCGATCATCAATATCTACTGGAACCTCCTTAAAAGTTTCCCCATCATCAATGTCCATCTCACCATGGTTGATGATGTGAGAAGGGTAGTGCATGTATCTCCTCAGCTGGTATATGTGGAAGTCATCGTGCACACGGTGCAACTTTGGTGGAAGGGATAAGCGGTATTCCACCTCGCTAACTCGGTTGAGGACCTGAAAAGGTCCAATGAATATTGGAAATAACTTTCCTCCTATGCCAAATATCATTAGACCTCATCATGGTGAGACCCGTAGAAGGACGTGGTTGCTATCCTCGAACTTCAGAGGTCTCAATCTCATGTCAGCATACAACTTCTGTCTGCTCTGTACAATCTTCATCCACTCCTGGATAACCTGCACCATCTCTATGGTTTCTCATACCATCTGTGGTATGTAGGAAGTGGGACAACATGGTGAGTCGGTCTACGTTCACCCAAATACAGTCATGTCCCCTAGATATACATGGAAGACCCATTACGATGTACATGGATATCTCATCCGTCTTCCACTTTGGGACCACTAAAGGCTAAACCAAGCCTGCTGCTACCTGATGCTCCACCTTCACTGGCTGAAAAATGAGGCATCGAGAGACAAATTCCACTAGTTCCATCTTCATACCTAGCCACCAGTGATGCCGTCGAAGGTCCCGGTACATATTCTCCACACCTGGATGTACCACTAGAGGGGATGTGTGGAACTCCCTCAACACATCCTTCAGAAGTCCTACTGGTACCATGGTACATCCTCTTAAGATAATGACATGCTCCCCAACTTCAAAAAATCCATCATGTGTATGCCCTGTGGATATCTGATCACGTCGTGTCTCACAGTCAACATCCACATGTGGTGCCTCCCTGACTCGCTGAAGAAGTGGGGGAGTGACTATATGAGATTGTAGAAAAGCTACTTCATCTCTAGCCACAAAGGATATCTGCAAAGCATCCAGCTACTCTGTCGCCTCACCTAGAAGTTGTATACATGATCTCCTGCTGAGTGCATCTACTACAACATTCCCCTCCATAGGAGTATAGACTATCTTGAAGTCATAGTCCTGGAGGAACTCAACCATTGTTGTTGTCTCATATTCAGTTCCTTCTGAGAGAATATATACTTGATACTATTGTTATCAGAGTACACTATAAAACTTTTTCCAATTAGATAGTTTCGTCATATATTGAAGGCAATGACCACAGTTTCTAACTCCATGTCAGGGTTAGCGTAGTTTTTCACTTTCTGTCTCAGTTGCCGAGAACCATACGCGATCACTGCTCGGTCCTGCATCAGGACACACCTGAGTCTGGTCCCTGATGCATCATAGTAAACTACATACCCTATGACTTCCTCTTGAAACCTCAAGATAGTGGAACTAGTCAGCCTCTGCCTTAGCTCCTAAAGGATCTGCTGGCATCTCTCCGACCACATGAAGGGTTTGCCCTTCTTCGCCAAAGTTGACAGTGGTGCTGTAACTCTGGAGAAGTTTGTCACAAAGGTAAGTCTGGCTAACTCATGAGAGATCGACTACACCCTCTTATGAATGTGTCCATCCTATGCTACCTGGGTTTTCTTTTATGCCAACCATGGAAAACCCCGCCCAAATGTTGTAGATAAACCACAACCATTTTCCCTAATATTGTCAATCTATGTATGAACTCTGGTTCGCAGTCCATACCCAAACTAACATAGTAAGGGCTCGACGCTGCCAATAAGAGTTTCTAACTGAAACTCTTGACTCAAGGGTCAGATCAAACCGCCGACATAAGTGTTATTATCGAGTCTCTTCCCAAAGGTATCTCCATATGTGAGGGTTAAGTCAACTCTTTAATTGGAAACTCTATGTATAAGACAAGATTCATTGAAGTAAGGATGATTGTTACCTATGTCTATTGATATGGTAGCTAGTTGTAGACACAGTCTGTACCTCAAATAATTTCTAGAGCCCTTAGGCCACACTCCTTGACCGCATGCAGGTACTTCCTTCCCGTATCCTCTAGCTCCATGAGCCTGGTGGGGAATACAAAGGTGGGTGGTTGTAACATGTTGAAATGTGCACCACTTCTTGTTGCTCCGCTTCCACATCTTCTGCCCTAAAGATTCATCTGCCCTTAACACTACCTCTTCTCAAAACATTTTACACACTCAAGTCTCTGAGACTAGCTCCCATTTCATGCTTCCCCACTGCTAACATTCACTGGTTGTATCCACTCAGCCAAAGAACATTCAACCACAAAGGTTGTCTATAGAATCTAGAGAAAAGTTGTTGGATTGGTCGTACTAAAACACACCTCGCTCTATAGCCCAATCCTTAATGCACTGATCGTATCGTATTCATCGAGTAATGGGAATGATTGGTATTCCTCATTGAATATTTAGCAACCAACAAATCATCCAGACGAAGCTGTACAAGATTTAGAGATATATCAACCACCTCCTCAGGCCAGTCCTCAGCCGCCTATGAGTCGGGATCGCCTAGGAACCTAAGCGGTATCTGATGCTAAAACACTAGTAAGGCATTAAGCCTAAATGTGTCATCTACTGGTACCACCGGTTTTAACGACTAACCAACAAGCAGTGATATATTTGATACACTATGTGAAGGTACAATTTCAGGCAATAGTCCAAATACTGAAGCCTCATCACTATGCAGACCGACCTCATGTTCACTCACTGGAAAACACTAGTATCTAAGATCACTGTCTACTCTACGGGTGTCTCAGCTAGGCAGAGAACTCTAGAAATCACCTCCAGCCAGTCTCCTGATGCTTGGGAATCTGTCTCACCTCGTAACCTTGGAGGCCTCTACTGCTGAAACTTTTCCAACATGCTCAGTCGGCGTGCACCATCCGCCAGTGCGACTGGTGGGATATGATGCCCAACAGGTGGTGGTGTTACTGGTACACCACCAAAAGGTGCCAACATAGTATGAGGTCCCTACACCGGAGCCTCATCGCTCGGTGGTCCGTCATAGTGTACTTTCTCAGAACTATAACTGGCTTTATACATTGAGGCATCCTGAACAGATGCGACACGGTCAAAAGTTATACCTGGTGAGCTGACCTGGTTGAGATGACTTAAAAGACAACTTTTGAAAACGCAGAGGCAATCAGTGTTTTCATGTACTGAGACGAAGATCATTAGTCAGGGTCCTGGTGTATGTATACGTCGTCCGCCACACCAATAATGGACTCCCTGAACTGAAAACCACACTTAGTACCCATAACACTATTTATTCACAAAAAAGAAAGATAAGAGTCCTAAGTTCTACGGTGGAACTGACACCTCTGATACCAATGAGGCATGGCACATGCCCCATGGGAGGGTCGTGACATATCCATTGGATTAGAGGTCTAGTATAGGATCATATAAATTATGAAAATATATTGTTTATATTTTAATATAAAATTAATTATTTTGTGTCCAATATATTTGAATATAAACAAATATTTTTCAAAAAATAATATCTATGAAAATAATCAAATTTTATTGAAATTTATATTGTATAAATTCACTCAACTATTTTATATTCATCATATGTGTTTTTTATAAATGAGATAATAATAAATTTAATTTCATGAATAAAATTTATTTTTCTGAATACCGGTTTTGTCACTATTTTCACACTTATTTTAAAAAAAATTAAAATTTATAACTTTAGTTTAATAAAATAGAGAAAATTTTTAAACATTAAATATAAAATTATTGTAGGGAAATTGTTTGATAATTTTATGAGAACATTAATTTTTTAATGAATGCTGAAAAAATGAATTTTAATTGAAAACTATTATATCATATCTATTATTTATAATGATAATTTTTAAAAAATTGTTTTTAAAGTAAATTTAGTAACATTATATATATATATATATATATATATTACTCCATTTTAGTTCATTGTAATTAATTATATATTGATGTTGGATATAAATACTTTTTATACTTTTGATCATTTTCTCATTAAAAAACTACTTTCTAGTCACGTCATTAGATATAATTATAAAATAATATTTGAATAATCTATGAATTTAATTTTAAATAATTTATTACATATTTTTAATAACTATAATTTATATTATTTATTATTTTTAACTAAATTTTTGAGCCGAATGAATATTAAAAATAGTAATAATTATTTATCATGGTTAAGGAAAAAATGTGTCTATTAGGGGTAAAAATTAAAATTTAACTATAAAAAATGATCGAAATAATAGATAAAAATCCATTTTATAGAATAATATATAAATTAACTATTATATTATCAATAATGTGTCCTTATTTTATCATTTTAAATAAAAATAATGTGGGTGAAATTCTTTATTTCAAAAAATTACATGTGTGCCACTCACCTTACCAATAAAAGGACATCACATCTTATCTCCTATTGACTCCATGAAACAATTTTTTATCAACCAATAACTAAAAAAATAAATTTATAAAATTACATATATTATCCAAGAGTCTATATGATTGATTTAAAGCCAACCTCATAGTGATTTTTCTGCAAACATAGGGAGGATACCTGAAGAAGATGTAACGTTCATAAATGACTGATATTATTTTATTCCTTCCTAAAAAACATTCCATTTTTATTATAAAATGATTATATAATATAAATAGTATATTAAATATACCTATATATTTTTATGGTTAGTTAAATACCTATAACAATATCTATTTCCATCAAATGTGCTTTAAAATCATCATATGTGAGTACGACAGACTACCACATTAAGAACCGATTTAATTTCTTCCATCACCACCTCTCACAATTAGAAATAATTATATATTTATTATTTCTATGTTATATTTATGATATTAGTTTGAATAATGTATTATAACATCACACAAAACATCATTGTATCCTTTTTTTGGAATACAATAATGTTGCTCATGTGTACGACCCACTACCGCCTCATGAGGTAATGTGATTCATTAAAAATTTACATGGAATTTAATAATGATGGTTTCACTACTGGAAAATAGACCTATACCCACGGTTCAAAACCGTGGGTATAGCCCCCAAAACCATGGGTATAGGCTATACCAATGGTTCTGGGAACCGTGCAGCTGAACTGCGTCGGTATAGGTCCCTGACTTATACCAACGGTTTTGGTCAAACTGTGGGTATAGGGTTTTGGCACCGTATCAATACTCTATACCCACGGTTTTCAAACCGTGGGTATTGGTTTTATAAAATAGAGGGTGTCCGGATTCGATCCCGTGACCTCTTCGCCCCTAACGAACCACCTTACCACTAGCCTAATGTCGACTTTACGTATATGTATATATATTTGGTTAAATATATTTATTTAAACCGTGGGTATAGAGGGAAGAACCGTGGGTATAGAACTCCCGCCAAAAAAAAAATTCCCGCGCAAATGCGGGAAACCTATACCCATGGTTTGTCAAAACCGTGGGTATAGGTTTTTAACGAAAGGTTATACCCATGGTTTTGGGCAAACCGTGGGGATAGAGCTGACTTATACCCCCGGTTTATGGCCAAAACATGGGTATATGCATGTTTTTGAGACCCTATACCCACAGTTTTCTTAAACCGTGGGTATAGGTCCATTTTCCAGTAGTGTTTTGATTAAAATATTTGATATATATATATAACATAAAAATTTAATCTATAATAATAATATATCATTTAATTTTATTTCATTCCATATGTTGATAATATGGAAACATCTTTCGTGCATATGTATAGCCTACCATCTCCATTGATGGTGTATAATATTTTCAATCACTATATGTTATATATTAATATGTATAAATTTTTACTGAATATATATGATATTACATTCATTGTTCTAGTTTCTGATATATTGTATAGATGATCAATGGAAGAGAAGAAAAAATAACCAAACAAAACATTCACAACAAACAAAGAACATATTGTTTGAAACGTGACATTAACATGGAATTGTAAAAAACTGGTAATAAAAGTCCACAAATAAATCATTTATGGTAGTTTATATATATATTTATGGTTTTGAAATATATATATAAAAGTTTTTTATTTATTATACATGATGTTTTATTGTGTACCTAGTTTGTCGAGAATTATGGTAAGAGTTTCCTAGTAACTCATTTAGTTATGTCAAACCTGTGAAAATTCACCACTCATTTCATTTTTATGGTGTATATATACTTTCATATTGAAATTTTATATCATTAATAAGTTTATTTGAATGATATTTACTGTTTCATTTGATGTTATTTCTTATTAGTTCTTAAGATTCGAAATATTTCTAATGGAGTACAAAATTTGTGTTTGACGTTTTACATTTGCGAGACATATGTTAGATTAACCACCTATTTATTTAATGTGATTAATATAGTCAAAATTAATGTATTTTATGATACATATATTTTAAATTATTGTTAATTATGTTTCTATTTTATTTCATTTATTATATGGTAATTAAGGTTAAGATGTTCCCAAATCAGTAAAGCATTTTCCCCCAATTTTACCTCTTTTAGAAATCTAATCATCTTCGGTACCAATATTCTTGTACAAGGATTATATATAACAACTTTTACATGTAATATAAGGAATTTATTTCCCCTATTAATATATTTTGATTAATTTTATTGCATTCCGTAATCATTCATACATTTCAATGATATAAAAGTAGTAATGATTTCATGATAAAATATAATCATTTATCATAATAGTTTATGTTTATGTTTTTGGTGACAGACTATTATGATCCATATCTCATGAAACTGAAGAAATTAATTATATTATGATTATTTCATGAGAATAAATTTTTTAAATTCACATTGTTATCTTTTTTAACTCAATCTTTCAAAATAAATGTTTTTATGAATAATAATATTTTGGTCCGAAAAACATTTTTCCTCCCAAAACCATGTATTATAAAAAAAATTATTTTTTATTTTTTAAAATGAATTATTAGAGAAATTTTTACACATGTTTTACTTTTTACAAAAAAAATTAAAAGGAATGGTTATGTCATTTTAAAAAATATTAATCATTTTGGTTTTACTAAATATTGGAAAAGAATATTTGACTATGACATAATAAATTTGTTTTCCATCATATAAATTTTTTTATTATTCCTTTAGAAATTTAAAAGTATATTTCCAATGTAAATGGTTTAAAAAAAATTCCATTTTCAAAAGTTTTTTCAATGTGGAAAGATTATTTTCCATAACAATTGATTAATATGAATTTCAAAACATACATTATATGTATTCTAGTTTATTTTTATTCAAATGGATTCCCAATATGATTTAGGCATTTAATATTGATTTTCAATGATAACTTCTCTTCATTAATAAATGTTCAATGTGATTTTTTTTCATTCGAAATAATTTCCAAATAGGATGAAATAAATTAATTTATCTTATACATTACATGGGATACAATCCAAAAGTACCATTTTTATTCCAAAACATAATGGTTTATAATGAGTTGTTGATTATGAAAACCTTTTCTATACCATGGGTTAATCAGTGAAAAAATGATTTTGAAACCCATTCCTTTTAAGCAATTTATATAATAATGAATTAATTATGAAAACCGTATCATTTCTATGGGATATGTTATAAAAAAATTATTATGATACTAATTTATTTTCTATGAGTTTTTCTATAATGAAATGCTTTAGGAACCCCATTTCAATTCTTAGGGTATGATATGTTTATTTTTTAAGAATATTTTGGGACACATATGTATGATTTTTATTATGTGATGTGGGGGACCCATATCTCCCTTCAATTAATTAGGTATTAATAAAATTTCAATGAGATCATAGGGTACACGAGTGATGCCTGAAAAAGATAGAACACATGTGGTTATCCCAAACATTAAAAAATGGTACATAGGTAGATACCCCAAGACAAAAATAGGTATATATATGGTTTTTCAAATCCTATAATTAAATAAATATATTAGTGTGTATCCTTTTAATAATATTTTATATTATTATGTATATTTCACATTAATATTTCTTATGATAATGTTTTGTTTTCATGGATCATATATACTTATTTCCCTATGAATAGTGTCTTATGAACATCCAATCCTTTTTAAATGACCCATGATTTGTATCATTGATATATAGGGTTTGGTTTTCATATGTAATTTTCAAGTTCTCATATACTTATGGGCATGTTATTCTGATTTATCTCCCTCATTTAACCATACAAACATTTTAAATCCCACATTCATGTGTTTCCTTTCCCCACATTATGAATAAATTTTTATGAAGGGTATTCCTATAAATATTACTAAATGATAAGATATTTGTGGGATATTTTTATGATCATTCACCAAATTATGTTTATCATGTTATACATTTCCAATATAACTAAACTCTTATGGTCCTCATGTGTATGATTGTGTAATGTAATTAATATCAAAAAAGTATGTAATATCCATATAAATATAAAATGTGTCTTTATACTCTTGGGGGAATATAGAGGGATATGGATGTGGAAAAGAATGAAAATTGATGTTACAATGCATGGAGTATTGTAAGTGCACTATTAATGAAAATTTTGAATCATGGCCATGTGACACAGATTGAGAGGAGCTCAGGGTTTAACGAACCATACAATGAGGCATGTAAACCATTTTTAATTGGTCCAGAGTTATTCCCTTAAATTTATCATGGTTTATAAATTTCTCTGGGGGTTCCCAATATATTTCATGACTTATTATTCCAAGTAAATATGTTCTCATGTTATTCGTGATTAGTTTTGAAAATTATACGACCAAACAATGTACCTCATTAAAAGTAGAAATTTTATAATTTCCTATCCTTATATTATATCTATATATCCCAATTTTTCATTCATTTCAATAAAAATTTCATAGTCTGAAATCCATATTCTACCTCATCTCTTCATGGTGGTTCTCCTTAGATTAGAGTAAAATGGAACTATCATTTCTTATGATTTAAATCCCCTAGTATGTCTAAAAGTATGTTTCCTTTTATTTTTTTGGTGAATCGCAGTGTGGGGTTTCCACATATTTTATGTATAAAAATCCCACTTTGGATGGTGTTCTTCACTTTTTTGGTGGAAGATATTTTTAAATTATTCAATGTTTTTGTTTTGATGAGTTGTTCTCTACAAGCATAAAGTAGGTTGTCTAAATTAAAATTCCCATATTATTAATGTTGTCCTTTTGTATGTTTTATGTTCTATTTAATTGATTATTATTTAAAATTTCTTCCTTATTTAAGAATAATATATTGAGATTGTAAATGTTTTCTTAGACTTATCACGTGTCTTAGTGGGACTGTCAAATACTAAAAAACAGGGGATATTATCACCCATGGGGTGTTTCAGTCCCTAGAAAAAGAAAATTAAATTTTAAAAGATTGAATATTAGGGGTTGGAGATAAAGTAGTTATACTTGTATTATACCAAGTTAGGATGACATTGGGGTATATTTTCCATTTATTGGTAATTAAATGGTTTATGAAATGATATCAGTTAGAAATGAAAAATTGTTTAAACAGGATTTTGTATGTTGTCAATTAGTTTTAATGAGCATTTATCAATCATCCTTTTTGATTGAAGGATGAAATGGTTTAATGGGTAGTTGGGAAAAAGGTATTAGATATCATAGTCCATAGTGAATAATGATTGTTTTAATAAATATCTTTTGTTATTTTAATGTGTAGAAAATTACAATTTTGATTAACATTTTATATTTTGAATAATGCTATGGGTCAGAATGTCAACCTGAGCATTATAATCATTTTTCTGGGCTGTAATTCTTTTTTAGGATCCACCAATCTTATGCATGTTATGGTTGTTTTATAGATTCTCTGGGTAATAATGATTTTTCATTCGTCAGTCCTTCAAATGATGATCCTCAAAACATTAAATTAAATTGATTAATGAATATTACATTATGTATTAAACTATTTAACACCTATGGTATATGGTACATACATTCAGTGTGTGATGAAGTTGGTCTGGTTTTTCAACTGTCACATTAGAATCCAATATCCAATGAGGCTAATGGACAACATTTTATATAAAAAAAATTAAAAATATATTCTATAATATTATTTATTGTACTTCAATAAGTACTTTTTCATAGTTGGAATACTTCTTGAGTCAAACTTTTTTCATGATTTTAGTGTTTGCTCACACACTACTCAGGCTTCCATTGATTCCCGTGATTTTTTTTCATAAATAATGTTTTTGATAACAGAAATGGTCCTATTATAGTTATTTTTAATGGGACTTGGGAAAGCGAATTATTGTGGGGTATGTGATATATTTCATATTCCATTTATGTGATTGTTAGATATGACTTTCTTTTCTGTATCTTTGAATCTTAGACTAATATGACAAGGCATGTTTATTATATTGGTTTGTCAGAAAATGATTAATTTTGGGATTTTTTTTGTGTTGTTGTTTCTTAATATATTTTATCATTATCTAATATTGTTTGTGTTCTTTATTTATTTTGATAATTTTGAAATAATCTATAGAATTCCTCATTCAACCCTTGCCTCTAGTCGACATCCTATGTTGCATGAGTAGGCATTCCTGAATCCATGTCGAGAACTAGTTCATCTACATGATAGATTGAGTCCAACCAATTTCATACAAATCAAATGTAATTACTATAATTATAATCAATACATGAACCTGAAAAAGTTTACAAATTCGGTTCTACCCATTACTATCTTGTTTCTCTTTTTTCAAACAGATTTCTTTTACATTATTGACATACACATCTACCTAAGGGTATACTAATGTTATCTTTTTTTATTCTACATATCACTTCAATGTGAGTGATTATATTTATCAACTGTGATATTTAAAAGTGAAGATTTAAATTTTCCATTACACACCGACACTAATTAATTTAATTAATGTTTCGTCAGTTAAATTAGTTTATGATTTATTATAAATAATAAATTTTATCATTCATTAGACTAAATTTATTATTAATTATTATTCAAATAGAAAAAAACATTCCTAAGAGTCTATTTTTCGTAGAAAAATGATTTCATGTATAAATAGTTTTTAAATCAATAGACCCCTCTTTCAGTTTTTGTTTTAACATTTTTTTATTGATTGTGTCTTGGATTCTGAGGTTGTGTATGTATAATCATGAAATTTAGTAATGAAACTCCCATGAAAATATATTGAATCAAAATTTCATATTAAAAACGAATTTTTTAATTTTTTTCTTTTTATATTTGGGGGAAATTTTTTTCATTGTTTCTATGTTCATTTTTATATCATTTCGAAAAAATTAAATTTATATATGTATATATATATATTTATATATACATAAATGTAAAGACCGTAAAATTCAAGGGAAATTTTTTCTTAATTTTCTTTGGATTTTTACAAGAGCGCGGTTTCAGACGGCACCTGATTCCGAGGCCCGGAGTGCCCGGAATTAATTTCCGAAGTTTGGCTCGGGTACGTTCAGTGAACGAACGAGCGGGAATTCCTAACTTTTGATCCGGTGCTCGGAATTGAAATCCGAGGGCACCGATGAACTCGCAGCGCCGATATTCGCTTAAAGAGACCTTTCCGGGAGTTGCGTTTGTTGCGGGTTGAAAGTTCCGTTTTGGGGTTTTTCAGTTAAGTTAAATAAAATTGTGTTAAACAAATTTTATTTTTAACTTATTAAAAATCTACCCAAGGGGGTTGGAAGTGGGACCCACACCCACTTAACCTCCCTTGGGAGGATTAAGTGTGGTGGGGCCCACACGAACCCCTATCTTTCAAAATTCTCTCAACGTTCTTAACCCTTAATTAATTTGGCCTAAGTAACTCTTATTTAATTATGGGAGTTATGTCTTTGTTTGAATTTTGAAGTTTTGAATTCCTAGGTTGGTAAATAAAATAAGGAGGGACCTTATTTCATTTGGTTAGCCAACTTGTGTGGAATTCATTTGAGAGCTCCTCCTCCATCTTCTTCATCTTGACGAAGAACGTTCATCTCGACGAAGAACGCCACGTACTCGGGAATCGTCTTTCGCGACGCCATACCCGCGACACCGACGACGTCTTCTTCCGCGTCATCTTTTCCCGCGACGAAATCGTCGTCAAAGAACTTCGAATCCTCGCTTCACGACATCGACGTCCTTCTTCCGTGACGCCGACCACCGCGACGCGTCTTCCGCGGGTCGTTGACGATCTTCGTTCTTGAAACCAGAGGTAGGGGATGATCTTTATTGATTATTTTTATTCCTTTCTTGAATCGTGGATTTAGCATGACTTAACGTGTGACTTATTTTATTTAAGTTCCGTTTTTATTTCTTTAACGTGAGGGGGACCGGACCGCACGAACACGGCCGAATCCCCCTCCATCGTTCATGTTGTTCATGCTGGAGGAAACAAGTAACGTGGTGCCGTCGCACCACGCGGATGAACGTTCAGATATTTTTTTTCCGCAACGCCGTCGCGCTTCGTCGAGGAGTGATTTCAAGAACGCGACGCCGTCGCGCCGCGTTGGGAGGATTCTTGGCACGGAGAAAGGGGCGCGGTGCCGTCGCACCGCGCCGGACGACGAACACCGCGGCCGGTTCCGGGCCGCGGTGAGACGAGGAGACCGCGGCCGGTTCCGGGCCGCGGCGGAAGGAAAGACCGGCGGCCGTGCCGCCGGCGTCGGAAATCAAGGGCGGGACCGGAAATTCCGGTCCCGTTGGTAAAAACCGGCCGGCCAGCGGGCCGGCCGGACGTCATAAAAACCGGGGGGTTTAAACCCCCGGCCGGCTCTTCAAAACCCCCCTCTTAAAGAGGGGGGGGCGGTTCATTTAAGGAGGGGGGCAAAGCCCCCCGGTTTTGTCCAGCCGGCCCCCACCTGCGGGGGCCGTTTTTATTTCAAGGCACGGCTTTAAGCCGTGCCGTTTGTTAGAAACGCGGGGCTTAGCCCCGCGTGCCTCCCGCATGCGCCGCGGCATCCCGCCGCCAGCGCGGCCCGCCAGCCGCCGCCGCCACGCGGCCCGCCAGCCGCCGCCGCCACGCGGCCCGCCAGCCGCCGCCGCCAGCGCGGCCAGCCGCCGCCGCCAGCGCGGCCCGCCGCCGCCGCCACGCGGCCCGCCGCCGCCACGTGGCCCGCCGCCGCCGCGCCACGCGGCCGCCGCCGCCACGCGGCCCGCCGCCGCCACGTGGCCCGCCGCCGCCGTCCGCCGCCGCCGGCCGCCGCCGCCGGCCGCCGCGCCACCCAAGGGGGGGGGTCGGGCCGGGTCGTTCCGGACCCGGACCCCCCCGTTTCGGACCAGATTCGGTTTTTGGCTCATAACTTGAGCCTCGGACCTCCGAATGACGAACCGTCTGCGGCAACGCGATCCTTGGATCGAGACGGTCGTTTCGGTATATCGCACTCAAGGTTTCGGTTTACTTTGAGTTCGGCCGGGTTGGTTCGTTCACGAAACCAACCGGGCCTTCGGAGCGGAAACGCTCATATCTTGAGCTACGGACGTCTGATTGACGCGCCGTCTGTCGCGTAGTGTTCCTCTTAGTGAGACGGATCTTTTGGCATACTCCGCCCGAGGTTTGGACGCAGGTGGAGTACGGTCGGGTTGGTTTTGCCTTAAAAACCAACCGGGCCCCGGAGACAAAAATGCCAATAACTCTCAGACCAGGCGTCCGATCGACGCGCCGTCTGTTGCGTTGAGTTCCTGTTGACGATACGGAACTTTTGGATACATCAACTTCGGTCTTCGTGACAGTTGATGTATCAGCCTCTCGGCTCGTGGAGCGGACCCTCCGTACGAGCTTGCTGTGTGCGGGAACCCTAGTGCTGGCTGCGACTGTTCTACTGCTACGACTGCTACTGTGACTGCGACGACGACAGTACAGAGATCCTGTGTGGATTCGACGACGACAGTACAGAGATCCTGTGTGGATTCGACGACGACGACTACAGCACTCAGCGATCCTACGTGGATCAGTGCTACAGGTTCTGTGTGAGCCCGATCCTGTGTGGGTCCTTGCGCTCAGCGGTTCTGTGTGAGCCAGCGCCTACAGGTTCTGTGTGAGCCCGATCCTGTGTGGGTCTTCTGCGGGGGTTAGTTACCTATCGATCCTTCGTGGGTCCGACGACTTAGATGGATCAGTGATCATCTTTATCGTCCTTGAAGAAGTATACCTGTGTGAGCTGAATCCTGTTACTTTCCTTTGTGGAATACGTATACTTTCCTGCGTGGACTGAGTTATACTTGAGCTCGGAGGTTGGAGCGTATTTGAATTGATGACTTAGGTATATGTATGGGCATATACCTAAGCAGTGTTGGTTGTTACTTCGTGATTGTACTTTGCTTCGTGGTTTATCCTTTGTGGATTTTGAGAGACCTTCAGGGGTCTCGGGGTCCCTACTGAGTAGCTTATACTCACCCCTGCACGGGCTTCGCCCGCACTACGTTGTGTTGGTTGCAGACGACGGACAGCGTTGACCTTAGCTGAGGTTCGCGGAGCGGGTCGGTACCCGGAGGTGGACCACTGGGCGGGACGAGCACGGAGCGGACGGTGGGACCCGTGGAGCAGAGGAGCTATCTGTACCCACCCTTCAGGTGGGATTTCCGGTGGACAGCTCGGAGTAGCGGCCTTTACTTTTCAGTTGCTGTTTTTCCCTTTTCGAGTTGTACTTTACTTTCAGTTTGGGTTTGTATTCTGGCCCATTTACTTTTCCGCACTTCAGTTGTACTCTGCTTGCTTAGTGTTTACTTTCCGCTTGTTTACTCTGTGGTGTGTGTTTACTTTTCAAAGGCAATGCCTTCCCAATTTGCTGGGATCTACGCCTTGGTGCTAGTCGCCAGCCCCTGGCCTATGGAAGGCGGGCTTGGGGTAGTCACGGCACGGTCCCCGAGGGCGGGTCGTGACAAATTGGTATCAGAGGAGTTCGGTTCTACCGCGAACTCTGATCTTTTCTATGTGAAGCAATAATGTTTAGCGTATTGAGTGTGGTTATCAGTCCAGGGAGTCCAGTGTTGGTGCGGCGGCCGACGTATCCATATACCAGGACCCTGACTTCTGATTTCCGACTTAATGCACGGAAACATTGATTGCGTGTGTGTTTCAAAGTTTTCTTTGTGATTACTTGTGTCAGCTCACCGGGTATACTGATCTGCTTAATGAAAGTCTCAAGTTTTCTTTGTGATTACTTATTTCAGCTCACCAGGTATACTGTTCTGACTATGGCACTCTTGATCTCCTTTTCAGGATGGCCCCACGACGACAGCCAGCTAGGGTTCCGATGGTCGAGCGAGACGACAGCCCACCGAGCGACGAGGCTTCGGTGCAGGGCCCTTTTCCAGTAGTGGCACCGGCGGTAGCTTTACCCGCCGAGCCCCCGATGCTTCCAGCAGCAGCCGCTGACGATGCACGTCGCCTCAGCGCACTGCATGAGTTTCAGCGACAGCGACCGCCCAGGTTTCGCGGGGAGACGGATCCCCAGGCAGCAGAGGACTGGCTGGAGGCAGTGGTTCGAGTGTTTAGGCTAGTGAGGACACCAGCAGACCTCATGGTGATCCTCGCTGCGAGCCTACTACACGCAGCAGCTGGACGATGGTGGAGCCTGATGCTCCAGGTGCACGATGAGGCATCTCTACTCTGGACGGACTTCGAGAGCCTCTTCCGCTCTGAGTTCGTCCCGGCCACCCTTCGAGCGGTGCGTATCCAGGAGCTTCTACAGCTGCGGCAGGGCAGCATGACGGTCGCCCAGTACTCGGCGAGATTTACCGATCTCTCGCGCTACTCGACCGACATGGTACGGGACCCATTCTTCCGGGCCCGGACCTTCGAGCAGGGTTTGAGACACGAGATCAGGGCATCGCTGATCTCCCTCAGCATTCCGACTCAGACAGGAGTACTGGAGCGGGCTCTTCTGATCGAGAGCTTCCTTGCTGAGTCTACACCAGCACAGCGACCCACCGCAGGGCGGCACGTGGCAGAGTCATCAACAGCAGGCAGTCGACGGATGACTCAGGGGTCCAGGCAGACCAGACCTTCAGGCCGACGATCTCAGGGCACTGGCTCAGCAGTGCGGGGCACACAGCGCGGAGCCAGTCTTCCGAGAGGCAGGCAGTGCTACTCGTGCGGCGGACAGGGCCACATGGCTCGTGACTGCCCGACCCGCCGTGCCGAGGAGCAGCAGTCAGTAGATGGACCACCGAGGCAGAGGCAGAGGGTCGACCGTGGCGGTCCGCAGGGAGGAGGCGGACGAGGCAGAGGAGCTGGACGAGCAGCTGGTGGTGGCCGACGCTTTGAGGCTTTACCACCACCACCACCAGGAGGTCCACCCCGACCACAGGGAGCTGGCGGGCAGCGTCAGGCACAGCTCCAGGCAGCAGAGGCCTACGACCACGGCGCACCCGAGATGATTCGAGGTACTATCTGTGTCTATTCCACCCTTGCTGCAGTTCTTATAGACACAGGAGCGAGTCACTCTTTCATAGCCGCTGCCCTTGTTCGGAGCTCGGAGATTCCGACAGAGCCGTTGGCTCGATCCTTACGGCTAGAGACTCCTACGGGAGCAGACTCGACGATTACGCACTGGTGCCGGCAGTGTGAGCTTACTCTAGGAGGCGAGAGCTTCGGCTGGGATCTTCTTGTAGCAGCGTCGAGGCCTTACGACGTCATCTTGGGCATGGATTGGCTGTCTACGGTCCATGCTCAGATTGACTGTTTTAGGCGCAAGGTGCGATGTGTACGCACCGACGGAAGCAGGTTCACCTTCACCGGCGAGAAGGGAGCCTTAGCAGCACAGGATGGACTTCCGCGGAGGAGAGGACAGCCCATCACTCATCAGTTGGCTAGCCTTATCCTTGGAGCAGTTGACGTGCGGAGTCCTGGTTTTCCTGCAGTGGTGGATCAGTATGCGGACGTTTTTCCCGACGATGTTCCAGGGCTACCTCCTCGCAGAGAGGTAGACTTTTATATTGACTTGTACCCCGGGACAGCCCCGATATCCACTCCAGCATATCGGATGGCCCCCGCCGAGCTTCGAGAGCTACGGGTACAGTTGGAGGACTTGCAGGGCAAGGGATTCATCCGACCCAGTGTTTCACCATGGGCTTCCCCGATATTGTTCGCCAAGAAGGCGGACGGAAGCTTGCGACTTTGTGTTGACTATCGTCGCCTGAACCAGGTGACAGTGAGGAACAAGTATCCGCTACCGAGGATTGATGACCTCTTTGATCAGCTCAAGGGAGCACGGTGGTTCTCGAAGATAGACCTCAGGTCAGGCTATCATCAGCTCAGAGTCAGAGACGAGGATGTGCAGAAGACGGCCTTCAGATGTCGGTATGGCCACTATGAGTTCTTGGTTATGCCTTTCGGTGTAACCAATGCTCCAGCAGTGTTCATGGCTCTCATGAACAGGATCTTTCAGCCATACCTCGATCGGTTTGTCGTGGTCTTCATCGACGACATTCTGATTTACTCTACGACAGAGGAGGAGCACGCCTATCACTTGCGAGTTGTTCTTGACACACTCCGAGAGCACCAGCTTTATGGAAAGCTCTCGAAGTGCCAGTTCTGGATACGTGAGGTCCACTTTTTGGGACACGTTATCTCTGAGGCGGGAGTTGCAGTGGATCCCACGAAGATTGAGGCTGTCTTAGCATGGGAGCCACCCAGGAGCGTGACTGAGGTTCGGAGTTTCTTGGGACTAGCTGGATACTATCGGAGATTTGTGCCGAACTTCTCCAGAATTGCGGCATCACTCACAGCGTTGACGAAGAAGGGGAAACCCTTCGTGTGGTCAGACAGTTGTCAGCAGAGCTTCGAGGAGCTGAGGCAGAGTTTGACTAGCGCACCTATCTTGAGGTTGCCTGAGGAGGGAGTAGGGTACGTAGTCTACTGCGATGCATCAGGGACCGGACTCGGATGTGTTCTGATGCAGGAGCGGGCCGTGATCGCCTATGGATCACGTCAGTTGAGGCCGCATGAGCAGAACTACGCTACCCATGACCTAGAGTTAGCAGCAGTGGTCTTCGCTCTGAAGACTTGGCGACACTATCTGATGGGCGAGCGCTTTACGGTCTTTTCCGATCATCAGAGTCTCAGGTATATCTTCTCGCAGAAGGACCTGAACCTGAGACAGCGACGATGGCTCGAGTTCCTCCAGGACTATGACTTTGAGATAGTCTATACTCCTGGGAAGGGGAACGTAGTAGCTGATGCTCTCAGCAGGAGGACGGGCATTCAACTACTTGAGGAGGCGACGGAGCAGCTAGCCTCTTTGCAGATATCCTTCGTGGATAGAGATGGAGCAGCCTTTCTACAGTCTCTCACAGTCACTCCTCCACTACTGCAGCGAGTCAGGGAGGCACAGCATGGGGACGCTGACTGTGAGACACGGCGTGCACAGATATCCTCGGGACAGACACCTGATGGTTTCTCCCTTGGAGCAGAGCACGACATCCTTTTCAGAGGACGTACCATGGTACCAGTCGCTTTGCGAGAGGAAGTGTTGAGGGAGTTTCACACTTCACCTTTAGCGGTACATCCTGGAGTGGCGAAGATGTACCAGGACCTCAGACGACAGCATTGGTGGCCGGGCATGAAGAAGGCTGTAGCTGAGTTCGTTTCTCGATGCCTTACCTGTCAGCAGGTGAAGGCAGAGCATCAGGTACCAGCAGGCTTGGTACAGCCCTTGGAGGTTCCGGAGTGGAAGTGGGGCGGCATATCTATGGACTTCGTGACTGGACTTCCACGCACTTCCAGAGGTCACGACTCCATCTGGGTGATTGTTGACCGACTCACCAAGTCGGCACACTTCTTACCCATCAGAGAGCAGGGCTCGGTGGAGAGCTTGGGACGTCTCTACGTTCAGGAGATTGTGCGGCTCCACGGCGTGCCATCATCTATCGTTTCCGATCGTGATGCCCGTTTTACTTCCCGGCTTTGGAAGGGGTTGCAGGAGGCGTTCGGGACGCAGCTACGTCTTAGCACAGCTTTTCACCCTCAGACGGATGGTCAGACGGAGAGGACCATTCAGACTCTCGAGGACATGCTCCGCGCATGTGTCCTCGACTTTGGTCGTAGCTGGGAGGACCACCTACCCTTGGTGGAGTTCGCGTACAACAACAGCTACCACTCCACCATCGGGATGGCACCGTACGAGGCGTTGTACGGCCGACCATGTAGATCTCCTTTGTGCTGGACAGACCCTGGGGAATCAGCACTGGTGGGACCGGAGATGGTCCAGGCCACGACAGAGAAGGTCCAGGTCATCCAGGAGCGGATGAGGACAGCTCAGAGCCGGCAGAAGTCATACGCTGACAGAAGGCGGAGGCCACTGGAGTTCGAGGATGGCGACCACGTCTTCTTGCGGGTCTCACCTCGACGTGGTATTCGGAGATTTGGCCGAGGCGGCAAGTTATCTCCGCGCTTCATCGGACCTTTCCAGATTCTCAGCAGGATTGGCGAGGTGGCTTATCGCCTGGCTCTACCACCTCAGTTGCACCGGGTGCACGACGTCTTTCACGTATCCCAGCTGAGGAGATACGTGCACGACCCGACGCACATCATTGACCATGGGGAGCTTGACGTTGACGATGGGGCGACTTTTACGGAGGTCCCGGTGGAGATAGAGGATCGACAGGAGCGGGTCCTACGTGGGCGATCGATTCCTCTTGTGCGCATCAGATGGCAGCACGGGAATCTCCAGGAGAGCACTTGGGAGCGGGAGGCTCAGATGCGTGCTCAGTACCCTCATTTGTTTCCCTAGTATTTGTTGTATCTTTACGGGGACGTAAAGCCCTGAGGTGGGAGTAATGTAAAGACCGTAAAATTCAAGGGAAATTTTTTCTTAATTTTCTTTGGATTTTTACAAGAGCGCGGTTTCAGACGGCACCTGATTCCGAGGCCCGGAGTGCCCGGAATTAATTTCCGAAGTTTGGCTCGGGTACGTTCAGTGAACGAACGAGCGGGAATTCCTAACTTTTGATCCGGTGCTCGGAATTGAAATCCGAGGGCACCGATGAACTCGCAGCGCCGATATTCGCTTAAAGAGACCTTTCCGGGAGTTGCGTTTGTTGCGGGTTGAAAGTTCCGTTTTGGGGTTTTTCAGTTAAGTTAAATAAAATTGTGTTAAACAAATTTTATTTTTAACTTATTAAAAATCTACCCAAGGGGGTTGGAAGTGGGACCCACACCCACTTAACCTCCCTTGGGAGGATTAAGTGTGGTGGGGCCCACACGAACCCCTATCTTTCAAAATTCTCTCAACGTTCTTAACCCTTAATTAATTTGGCCTAAGTAACTCTTATTTAATTATGGGAGTTATGTCTTTGTTTGAATTTTGAAGTTTTGAATTCCTAGGTTGGTAAATAAAATAAGGAGGGACCTTATTTCATTTGGTTAGCCAACTTGTGTGGAATTCATTTGAGAGCTCCTCCTCCATCTTCTTCATCTTGACGAAGAACGTTCATCTCGACGAAGAACGCCACGTACTCGGGAATCGTCTTTCGCGACGCCATACCCGCGACACCGACGACGTCTTCTTCCGCGTCATCTTTTCCCGCGACGAAATCGTCGTCAAAGAACTTCGAATCCTCGCTTCACGACATCGACGTCCTTCTTCCGTGACGCCGACCACCGCGACGCGTCTTCCGCGGGTCGTTGACGATCTTCGTTCTTGAAACCAGAGGTAGGGGATGATCTTTATTGATTATTTTTATTCCTTTCTTGAATCGTGGATTTAGCATGACTTAACGTGTGACTTATTTTATTTAAGTTCCGTTTTTATTTCTTTAACGTGAGGGGGACCGGACCGCACGAACACGGCCGAATCCCCCTCCATCGTTCATGTTGTTCATGCTGGAGGAAACAAGTAACGTGGTGCCGTCGCACCACGCGGATGAACGTTCAGATATTTTTTTTCCGCAACGCCGTCGCGCTTCGTCGAGGAGTGATTTCAAGAACGCGACGCCGTCGCGCCGCGTTGGGAGGATTCTTGGCACGGAGAAAGGGGCGCGGTGCCGTCGCACCGCGCCGGACGACGAACACCGCGGCCGGTTCCGGGCCGCGGTGAGACGAGGAGACCGCGGCCGGTTCCGGGCCGCGGCGGAAGGAAAGACCGGCGGCCGTGCCGCCGGCGTCGGAAATCAAGGGCGGGACCGGAAATTCCGGTCCCGTTGGTAAAAACCGGCCGGCCAGCGGGCCGGCCGGACGTCATAAAAACCGGGGGGTTTAAACCCCCGGCCGGCTCTTCAAAACCCCCCTCTTAAAGAGGGGGGGGCGGTTCATTTAAGGAGGGGGGCAAAGCCCCCCGGTTTTGTCCAGCCGGCCCCCACCTGCGGGGGCCGTTTTTATTTCAAGGCACGGCTTTAAGCCGTGCCGTTTGTTAGAAACGCGGGGCTTAGCCCCGCGTGCCTCCCGCATGCGCCGCGGCATCCCGCCGCCAGCGCGGCCCGCCAGCCGCCGCCGCCACGCGGCCCGCCAGCCGCCGCCGCCACGCGGCCCGCCAGCCGCCGCCGCCAGCGCGGCCAGCCGCCGCCGCCAGCGCGGCCCGCCGCCGCCGCCACGCGGCCCGCCGCCGCCACGTGGCCCGCCGCCGCCGCGCCACGCGGCCGCCGCCGCCACGCGGCCCGCCGCCGCCACGTGGCCCGCCGCCGCCGTCCGCCGCCGCCGGCCGCCGCCGCCGGCCGCCGCGCCACCCAAGGGGGGGGGTCGGGCCGGGTCGTTCCGGACCCGGACCCCCCCGTTTCGGACCAGATTCGGTTTTTGGCTCATAACTTGAGCCTCGGACCTCCGAATGACGAACCGTCTGCGGCAACGCGATCCTTGGATCGAGACGGTCGTTTCGGTATATCGCACTCAAGGTTTCGGTTTACTTTGAGTTCGGCCGGGTTGGTTCGTTCACGAAACCAACCGGGCCTTCGGAGCGGAAACGCTCATATCTTGAGCTACGGACGTCTGATTGACGCGCCGTCTGTCGCGTAGTGTTCCTCTTAGTGAGACGGATCTTTTGGCATACTCCGCCCGAGGTTTGGACGCAGGTGGAGTACGGTCGGGTTGGTTTTGCCTTAAAAACCAACCGGGCCCCGGAGACAAAAATGCCAATAACTCTCAGACCAGGCGTCCGATCGACGCGCCGTCTGTTGCGTTGAGTTCCTGTTGACGATACGGAACTTTTGGATACATCAACTTCGGTCTTCGTGACAGTTGATGTATCAGCCTCTCGGCTCGTGGAGCGGACCCTCCGTACGAGCTTGCTGTGTGCGGGAACCCTAGTGCTGGCTGCGACTGTTCTACTGCTACGACTGCTACTGTGACTGCGACGACGACAGTACAGAGATCCTGTGTGGATTCGACGACGACAGTACAGAGATCCTGTGTGGATTCGACGACGACGACTACAGCACTCAGCGATCCTACGTGGATCAGTGCTACAGGTTCTGTGTGAGCCCGATCCTGTGTGGGTCCTTGCGCTCAGCGGTTCTGTGTGAGCCAGCGCCTACAGGTTCTGTGTGAGCCCGATCCTGTGTGGGTCTTCTGCGGGGGTTAGTTACCTATCGATCCTTCGTGGGTCCGACGACTTAGATGGATCAGTGATCATCTTTATCGTCCTTGAAGAAGTATACCTGTGTGAGCTGAATCCTGTTACTTTCCTTTGTGGAATACGTATACTTTCCTGCGTGGACTGAGTTATACTTGAGCTCGGAGGTTGGAGCGTATTTGAATTGATGACTTAGGTATATGTATGGGCATATACCTAAGCAGTGTTGGTTGTTACTTCGTGATTGTACTTTGCTTCGTGGTTTATCCTTTGTGGATTTTGAGAGACCTTCAGGGGTCTCGGGGTCCCTACTGAGTAGCTTATACTCACCCCTGCACGGGCTTCGCCCGCACTACGTTGTGTTGGTTGCAGACGACGGACAGCGTTGACCTTAGCTGAGGTTCGCGGAGCGGGTCGGTACCCGGAGGTGGACCACTGGGCGGGACGAGCACGGAGCGGACGGTGGGACCCGTGGAGCAGAGGAGCTATCTGTACCCACCCTTCAGGTGGGATTTCCGGTGGACAGCTCGGAGTAGCGGCCTTTACTTTTCAGTTGCTGTTTTTCCCTTTTCGAGTTGTACTTTACTTTCAGTTTGGGTTTGTATTCTGGCCCATTTACTTTTCCGCACTTCAGTTGTACTCTGCTTGCTTAGTGTTTACTTTCCGCTTGTTTACTCTGTGGTGTGTGTTTACTTTTCAAAGGCAATGCCTTCCCAATTTGCTGGGATCTACGCCTTGGTGCTAGTCGCCAGCCCCTGGCCTATGGAAGGCGGGCTTGGGGTAGTCACGGCACGGTCCCCGAGGGCGGGTCGTGACAATAAAAATAATAAAAATTCATCATAAATTCTATATATCCTCTCATTTAGAAAATAGAAATAAATAATTATTTTATAATAGTTAATAACACTGAATATTATTCAGGAATACAATAATAAACATATTTTTAGTAATATGATGAATTATTTTTTAGAATAATCTCTCTCATTATTAGTTAATAAGATATATGATATTTTATGTAATGTCTAGAAATTTAATTAATTTAATAAATTAAATGAGTATAAATTGATAAAATGATAGTAATAATTATTTATACCCCTATATCTTTTGTTTTCTACTCCCCCTCCACTTATTAATTTCTTTTTAATCTCTATTGTGGATAGAGTTTGATCATTTATTAATTTCACTAAAAATACATGGAATTTCAAAGACAATGTCTCTATGAAAATATTTACATATATTTGAAATATTATTGGGGGATTTTAAGCCGTTATTTTAGTGATAACAAGACAAATTTAAAGGGTATGGATACACATGGTGATAGAATGAAAAATAATGGGTCCTAGAAGGTAAATCATTTGGGTCTAGATATACTGGGATATATAAATCATCATCTTTATATATATAAAAAATATAAATATTTTTTATAATTTCAAAATTTCATCATTATTATTCCAAATATTTGGTTTCCATTTCATATTCCTAAATAATGGTAGTTTATTTTTGGTCAATTGTTAAAGGAGTAATATCTTCCTAGATGTGATGCATTTCCTTATATTTAAATGTGTTTTCTACTTAATATCATATGTAATATTCTAGATAATATCAACTATGGAATTGTGACTCGTCTAATCCATTGCATACAATATCAATGTTGGTTAGGATATAAGAAATAAATCTTTTAACACCATAACATTTGAATTACTAATGAATATCAATTGTATTTAAGGGGAACATGGTTATATATTTACTTGTTTATTTGATATAATAATACTTATTTTATTAAATATCATATCAAACCTCTTAATATGATGATCTATTGACTTTATTTTATTCTTATTAACTTATGAGTGGTGAATGAACATTGGAATAGGTATTTTTGATGCATTATTGCAATAATTTTGAGACAGAACCTCCGCAACTCGATAAAAGGCTAATTCCTCCTCTATATCTACCACTAATTCCTAATCCATTTTTAAAATGTTATTTCTCAAATACTAATCATGGAAATTTAATAAATGGTTCTAAAGACAAATTTCATGTGTTTTATTAAGGAATATAAAGAAATAAATTCTCAATCATTTCAAGAATATTTGGTAAACAAGCAATAAAATTACCCCAGTTATAGTTAATTTATTAATATCAAAAAAATTCATTAAATTATTTGAAAATTAGGTTAAATTAGATTTTTAATATAGTATTGATTCTAATATTACCATATTTAATTTATTATGTAATGAATAAAATTATATATTTTAAAAACAAATTAGTGGGGTTTACATTAGTCATCTCCCAATCTATTTGGATTGGTGGTATATAAGATGTTTTTGGATGTGATATTTTAGCAGTCTACAGGGATAATGTGGGCTCTTATACATAGTTTATGACCCATTTATATGTTATGTCTGTATTTTTATTGATAATGATTAGTTTTTCCATCATTTGAAAGTTGTTTTCTGGGATTACGGAGTTGGGTCACGATACCTATAGCGGTGGTTGGATGATGGAAAGGATAAAAGGTTATATTTGGTTATGACTATAGGGTATTGTGGTGATTGGGTGATTGAGATGATGGGGGTCTATCAAGATTGTTATTGTCAAATGATTCCTATGTTTCAAGTTTTTATGGATGCTTTGTTGGTTTTGTCCATTTACATTTGATGAAAGTATTGTGATGGTGATGGAGGGTATTTATTGTTTGTGAAGATATTGTGGTGGGCGATATGTTTGATAACTTGTTTCATGTGGTGTTTCATGGATATCCCATTTCCTGAGGTAGTCGGTGGTGCTGGTACACATGTGCATTCAAATTTGAAATCGTGGATTTGGCTGAACAATGTTTTGAATTTTGTATTTCGAATTTGGATTTCTGTTGGTGTATTTGACTTTGTAATGTATGGTTCCCACTATACCAGAAATTTGAATCTATAAAATACAAAAAATGGGTTTGGTAATAATAGATCTGTGAATAACAAAAAAAATGATTAACATGTGTACTTATTATGTGTTTCTATCATGATTATCCATTAAATCCATAATCATTGATCTCTTTTTATTATATATATTTTATTTTTAAGGGATTAATAAAATCATCACATAGGTTGGATAATATATTAATTAAATAATGTATTCATCTATGAAATAGAACAAATAATGGCCTATATTCCATCAGAGTCAACCTATTAATACAAATAAATAAACTATATTCAAAACAATAATTTTCTAAAAGAAAACAAAAACTACATAACTATATTTTACATAATTTTAGAAGATTTCATATAAATGATAATAAGTAATGTATACTTTAAAAATCCATTGGTTTATTTTATTTGGAGATTATATATATAATTGACTTATGTTATAACGTGACTATCATTTCTTTTAAATTAATTCATCACACTCAATTGCCTCCCAAATGTATGATACAAAATAATTTTATTCATTACATAGGGAAATAAGAAACATAAGAAAAGTGTGAGATAAAATTTTTAGAAAGGGGGAAACATAACTATTCATTGTGAATATATCCTTTAATCATAAAAATTTGATCAACATGAACATGAGATAATTTTCATTCTATGTATAATATGGTCATGAAAAAATATGTGATCATATGTAAGGAAAAAATAATCATAGATCAAAGAATGGGAATTTTAAACCATAAAAAGATCATGATGATTTCATAACATTTTCCAAGGAATAATAATGTGAAATTAATAATAATGAACTATAAATACAAAAAATAGGAATGTGGAATGACTTTGGAATGTAAAATATACATGACAAAATAATATCATAAACATATACAAATGATAAAAATCAAAAAATTCATATCCTATAAGAATATGTTATCCACCTATATCCGTTAACATAATGGGTTATGTGATCCACCTTGTTTCTAAAATCATAGAATAATGGGATAAACACTAATGTCCCATATCCTAGAAATCTGTTTATGAATGAAGACATACCAAATGAATTGGGAGGTATATAATTTTAGGATCTCCCTCCACATAATGATAAATCTAAATGGAAATTTTCAATATAAAAAATTACTTCATCAAAATCATAAAATGATTAACTTATCAAAAATGGTATATAAATCATTTATCAAGTTATCGCATAATAAGTACATTGAGTATATATCAGATGATAAAGAAAATATAATCATAAAAAATAAATATATCATATGTTCATTTATTTAGAGACTCATGAATAATTCTAAATAACCATATTCGATTGAGATTATTGATGAAAAAATAATTTATAACATAAATCATCAATGAAATTTAAAAATGTAATAGAAAAATTGATATAAAATCAATTATATAAGTTATTTTTGAATTATTTTTTAAAATGGAACATCTTGATTAGAAAGAAACATTCTCACTCTCTGAGAAATTTGGTCATGTGACCTAAAGCATGTCATCCAATACTCTAGAAGATACCAACTTGTAGTGAGGATGCAATATATTTTGATGGGAGACTATACGTTCTTTATCAAAGTATATCAATAGTGTAAATAAATAAAAAATAGACAAATGATAATATAACATTACCCTAATAATATTATAATCAATAAATACCAATATTACATGATAATGAAAAAAACATGGATAAATTATCGTAAACCAAACAGTAAATATATCACGTTATAACTGTGTCAACTGTAAAATAAATATCCAAAATAATTAGACAATTAAATCTCCATAGAGGGTCCCTATATCATTCCTTGTTACATTTTTCATGCTCCTTCCCTATTCCCAACCCATCCATAAAACATAGGGGTCATTCCATTTTCATGTTCAACAAACATGAAGTAAATTTTGGTACTGATCAGGAAGCCCATGAAGGTTGTGATTACAAAACATTATGACACCACCTACGGCATATAAAGAAATATCACTTGCATGAAAGTGTATGAATATTAAAAAACAATAAGGATATATACTACATAATAAGATCTAAAATTAATTTATTTTTAATTTACCTCACAAAACCCTGGGGAAAAATAACACCAAAATTAATAAAACATGCTTCATCTTGGTCAAATTATGAACTGTACACTAATGGAAATCACATTTTTTTTAAATCATAGTCGTCAATTAATCATTTAATTTCCATTTTCACAATCATACCACGGGGCCCCGGAGTAACACTCTAGAACATCGGGGAGATTTTGAAGAAGAAATCACTATGCAACAACTCAGTGATCACATGAAATGTATATATATATATATATATATATATATATAATGGGGGATCTACAATGAAAGTCTCATACTCCATATGTGATCAGAGCCACAATCCCAGACCCAAAACTCTGTCAAAAATATAATGTTTAATTTTCTCAAATCCTTAACCCATATATCAATCATTTCCATAGTTCATTATTCGAACCATTTCATAATTTCATTTATCCATTATTTATAATTTATAATTCAAAATTTCAAAAATATCACCACACCCCATGGGAGTCCATAAATTTTATAATATTTGTAATCAATCAATTTCAAAAACCCTGAATTCTTTCAAATTAATAATCACATTAATAAAAAAATTATTTATTCAATTAAAATTGAAAATTACAATAGGGATATTGAAATTTATCAATTCCATAGCCAATATTATAATCAAGATTATATGATTTTAAAATTATACATCCTAAATAATGGTCATTCATGATATTTCATCAAACTGAAATCTATAATTTGATGTTGAATGTTATCTGTCAGAATAGTACAATAGATCTATAATAAATTCCTTAGACCAATATCCAAAAAAATATTAACAATATAAAATTTATCTAAACCATATACATTGGAGAAAAGATAATATCTCTTCATTGGGGAAGAAATTCTAGAGAGAAAGGAAATAAAATGGGAAAGCTATTTCTTACTATATGGAATTGGATTTTTTAATTGGATCTTAAATTAGACAAGAAAAGGATATGGGTGAATTATAATCACCAAAGGAGCGTCCAAAATAGAAAACACAATTTCGGATAAGATGGGGTGATTTGGGGAAAAAATATAGGGTTCATAAATTTTCATTAATATTTTTCTGTATTGAAAACCAGTTGGCACGATTTCATAGGCTGATGCACATGTTTTTATGAATCATGTTCTCTAATAGTGCACCTCCACTTATAGAGTTCATGGTTTCTCCTTAGTGGAAAATGGTTTGAAAAACAATGTTCCAACTAAAAAATCACATTTATTTAATCATTCATGGTATGGGGAGTGAGGAGGAATAGTTTTTCAAAATAATACTCCACCTCTAGTGTCTCCAAAATTGTATGCATGGATTTATAGGCAAAACTGATTTTCCCTAACCATTAGACAACTACTAACTAAATAATTTGCTTCCAAATTTCTCCAAATTCAATAGAGAAAGAAAAAATTAAAAACCTAATCATGTTATAACCAAAACAGGGTAATATAATACTTAAAAACATGCATGGGTCATCGCTTGAAATGTAGGGATCTTACAATCTTCCCACTACAACATAGTTCATCCTAGAGATTTACCCTAGAGAATATAAAAAAAATTAGTAAAAAATAATTCTATTGAGCTAGTTTATCTCGTTTTCTATTCACTATTATCTACTGAAAAGGGCCATTATTCAACAACTCTCTAACTATTAGCATTTACTTTCTTGAATACACTTTCACAAAGTGATCCATCATATGAATCAAATGATCCTTAATATCTGTGTCATCCTCAAGCTCAACATAATCAACATCTATCCCAGGAGAAGGGTTGGGGTGATACATTCAATGTTGTGGCACATGAAAAACATCATGAGTTTCAGTAGAACTATATAAAAGATACATTAAATACTCCCCCAGTATGATCCAATCCCCAATCTCAAAAGTTCCAAAAAAACAATGTTCTATCATTCCCTGCCTCCCAATCCTACAGGGACCCAACATAGATATCACATAGATGAATACAAAATCATCCATTGTATAATTTATGATTTATGAAATCAATTAGCTTATGATTTCTGTTTAATTAGAGCCACAGTCGTATGTTTATGAATAAACTAGAACTAACACATTTTCACTTACCCATGAATTGACCCCAACAACTCAGATTAACCTACCTTTATACAGCATAGAGGTGATCTACACAGCCTACAATAATGTACTTCATATAGTTCAATATGAATAATATCTTAACTTATGTTTTTATTGGTGATCTCAATGAGGGTAAACTTCTTATCCCAGGATACATTAACATCAATAATACATGCTCATATCATGTCCTCTATCATGTTATCGTACACACTAATTTCTTATTAGTTATTAAATGAAATCAGAAACACCTAGGTACCCAATGGCTTATGTAATCCTGGATATAAACATGTAGTAATGTGTGAATCATGATCTGAAAAATTACTCCATTTTACCCCATGAAAATGGAAAATTTAATGAACATCTATCTCGTCCAACTGATCTACTTAAAAGTCTCCTAGACAGGCATGAAATATGATAAATTCTTCAATCAGACCAAAATCACCCATACATCCACATTCATCTAGGGTGATGTTGGTATTACCAGCACAAAGATTATGGTAAATTTTTCTCGCAACTATTTTAGAATATGAAACAAATCTAGTAAACCATCAGGACTTTTATAATTATCTTTGCCTAATTTATAGGTGTATCATCATTTCAAGAACATAGAAAATTCATTTTTTGTACCAAGACACCAATTTTGTCGATATAGGTAATGATAATTATTAGAAAAACAAGATACACCACCCACATTAACGAATAAAACCCATGCATTAACTCCTAAAAAATAAATTATGCTAATAAAACTCATTTCAAAAAAAATATGGTCTCATCCTCATAAATAATCTATTTGGATGGTGAATCCCCACATTCAAGGCGGTCCCACAAGTCCAAACATTCTAGATCCTCATACTACCTCTCACGGATCTAGATCAAATGTGTTGACTCCATAAATATGGATACAAGGGATATATTCTAATGGCCATACATAACATCAATATTCTTCCCTGATAGAAAATTTATCATATTACACTCATAACAGGACTCTTGGATTATGAGAGTCTACATTTTTCATCTTAATATATAAGTAACAATGATTCCTTTAATTGGAATATATTACACCACAAAATCAAGAGACTACATATTATCAACCCATATCCACTACTATAGATTGAAATTCCATTGTGAAAATATGTACATTAAAATATATTAATCAATATACATAATGAAAATTTCACCAAAAAGATAATGGCATGCGTAGTTCAGTACATAAACCACCATGACAGACTCAGGGTTGTTCCAATGGAAGTTTAGTTCATATGGCTACAATTTCAATGACCCTTATTCTACAATTATATCACCCACCACAAACTTTCTCCATTTATAATCCATGATGAAACACATAACACTTTATACTTCACAATCGTCTAGGGTAGGATCATGATTGATGTGGTAGTAAAACAGTTCTTCAACTCTAGGAAATCATTATCACATAATCAAGTTAATAAAAAATTGATCCCTTTATTTTTCAATCCAATTAGTGGTGATGTGAAATTCAAATAATCTTGGGTGATCCTCGTATAATAACCCACTATCCCAAAAATATTGAGAGATCAAAAATATTCTTGTGATTCTCCCATGAAACATCTTCCTGAACTTAATCTTCGCCCACTAACACAACTTATCAAGAGATGATGTGACCCAATAAATGTAATTTTTTTACCCAAAATTAACACTTCAATATCTTGGAATATGGACTATTGTCTCTCAGTGTACTCAAGTTAAAGTCAAGATGTTGGAAATAATCATCGTAATTCATTGAGTGCTCCAAGATGAAATCCATGAGAACAAACACAAACTGATCTAGATACCAATGAGATATTTTGTTCATCCACAAAATAATGATAGAAGGAGTGTTTATTAGCCCAAACAACATAACAATTAATTCATATAGTCCACATATCCTCATAAAATTATTCTATTGTACATCAAATAGACGAAATATCAAATGATGATACCTCGATCTAAATCTAGTCTTAGAGAAAACAATATCACCCCTAAATTTATCAATGAGATCATCGATACATGGAAGAGGATATCGGTTCTTCATATTCATCCACTCCAAATTCTGCAAATCAATATGAAAAATACAAGGTCTTATTAGCCTTCTTAGAAAAAACACTTGAAAATTACAAGGAAACTTACTCATATGTATAAATATATGGTCTATCAACTATTCCATGTAAATAATAATAAAAATAATATCTATTTATTCTAATCAATAATGGTGAATTGAAACTAGTTCAACTCATAAAATTAGATCAATTTTAAAATCAATATATCTCTCAGGTGGAATCCCTAAAAATTAATTAGGAAATACATCCTGAATACCTTCAACTTTTGGTGAAAAAACATCATTCTTTCCACCACAATCATCTAGAAAACAATATGAAATATGGGTGGAAATTTCCTTTAATTTCGGATGAATTAGTCCCACATGGATTACCAGGATATCCCACTCTCCAAGATTAACATTATTTTTTCACTTGTGATATGTAAATTTAACTCTCATATTGTCACAATCTATATGTTCTCAGTACGAAACTGTCTGTTTCGTACCCCAAATATAGAAAAATTCAAAATTGTAATGGATTTATGTATCCCAAAGAAAACAATAATCACTAACATTGAGAGAACATTCCTTGAACATACATATGCCCCTATAACGCACTCCATATATGGTGTTGATCATCTAAACCACAATCACAAAATCCATTGAAAGACTCAAACTATTCACTTGATGTGAAGGCATAAAATAATTAGGGGTTCATCTATCATGTAAATTAATATAATATATGGAATCTGAAATAATTTTTCCTTGAACAATCGATTGAAGGAATCTACATCTATAATATTAGGCTGAAATGCATGAAACTTTCTTTCCCTGCACCCATATGTTGCATTCTATTTCCATTGAGCGGTATAACTCTACTAATGTGGGTGTTCCTTCCCATAACTACAACATCCACTTCCTCAGCCTCCTCATCCAGTATAACTCCAACAACACGATGGATTTGTTGTAGAGCACCCACTCTCATTTATTTTGACTATGTATGAATACTCCATAATTTACCATCAGAAGAGTATTTAAACAAAACATATAAAGGTGACACATATTGTTAAAAGATTGGAACTCCACTAGTTGTTATGGACACTATCTATGAATGTGTCCTGAACTACCACACTGGTGATAATATATTTTATTATAGCTATGATTATACAATAAATTTCCCATGACACTCAAATTTCTATTTCCATAGTTGATATTCTCACTGTGATATTTCAAACATTCAGAATACATACCTACTAGTCAACTAATAGAATCCATTTTCATTTCAATTGAATACTCTTTCAGGTTCCCCTCAAAAATGTGAGCCTAATTCAATACATATGAAAACATATTCAACCAAAAGTGATTAACAAGAGACTTATTCACACTATTGATCTAATCCTGAATGATTTTGACAATAATAGCCTCACCTCTTTCCAAAGATGCAACGGGGACCTAAAATTTATTAAAATGACTATAATAAATCATCAAAAACATACTCATCAAGATCAACCACATAAACTCATCTTACCTATCTTTACTCAATGACATATGGTAAAATTGATCCAAGAAAATATCCTAAAATTCCTTCAATTCCATGTTATATCGTAGTCTATACTAATTTTGAATTTCCTACCAACACTTCACATGAACACATATCATATATGTTTCCAAGATGAACCTATTATCAGTAGGATTCTATAAATGTTCATGGAACATATTGATTGACTCAATTAATAAATCATATCATGATCACCTTATATTATGATGGTAATAGAGTGATTCCACTAGAACTCCCATGTGTGGTTTGTACTACTTCACAAAGCCCTTCTGGGGTCTCTTTTTTAAACTCTTTATTGAGAGAAATGTTCTTAAGAAACTGCACTCTATCTACTTCACCCAAAAAAATTGGAGCCTCTAGTTCCACTACAAGGAGATATTTTAAAGCCATATTTGCATATCATCCTACTAATAATCGTCTTCATGGGTGCATGATTATATTATTACAAACACATATCTTATGAAACATATTACAACATTATCAAATTTCAACAACAAAATAAACCACATAAAGCAATTAAAATTCATCATGCATACTCCACCACATGTTCTAAACCAAGGAAATATCACAACCCTCAACCATAACTCACCTGATTCAAGTATAATAGTTGGTAGGAAACCATCATTTCTCAGTGATTTTTAATTGGAAAATTTTTTGTCCATTTTAAATTACTATAATTGGAATAATTTTATCAAATTTATTTAAAATATTTGTAACCACTTATCAAAAATTAATCAAATAAAGAAAATCATTTTAATTTGAACAACTAACCTAAATCCATTTTTTTCCATTCGTTCTTAAAATAGTTATTGACACATAAAATACCTAGTTACAAAAATGTTTATTGTATTCAAAAATCATGTTCTATATCATACCATGATGAAAAATCATAAAAAATACTTACAACACAAAAAAATTTCATCACTCAAGGTGAAATGACTTTCAATTAAAATTGAAAAAATAAAAATCAATATCCCCACCATTGATGCATGGGTTTTCCCCTATACATGGGAAACCTACTCTATTCAAAAAGCTCAGGAAGATGTCATGTATTATCCTAGTACCATTTATACCTTTCAAAAATAGTAAATAAAAATAATGAAAACAACAACCCCTTTGATACCACATTGCAACATCCTGACCCAGGTGCCAAATTTTGATGCTCCAAGCCAATTTTTCACATCACCTCAGGTGTACCTCCCCATACATCATAGGTCACTGGGTGGTAGAAAGGGTCTAATATGTCATGTAGGTGGACTATACCATCTTTATAAAAGCATCATAATAGCCTAAATAAATAAAAAACTTCCAATATAATATACATAATTACCAAAATAATACTATAACCAATAAAGTCCATTATCATATGATAATACCAAAGCATATATACATGACAATAAACCAAGTATTATGTTTTTCAGGCAATATCATTTTCAAGAGTCAAATAAAAAACTAAAATGAAGACACCGAAAAATATCCCATGTGAGTCCCAACATCATGTATGCTTCCCTCATCCATGCTCCATCCAAGTTCCCAACCGAGTTATCTAACATAGGTTTATTTCCATTTTTCATTCATGTATACAATATCTATATTTGGGTACTGATTAGGTATCTTTGGTAGGGTGTGATAACAACTCAATATGACTCCACCAATGGTCTCTAAATAAATTTATAGTTTATAAATGTTTATACTATTTTATAAACAATATGATTAAATGACAAGATAAATAGTTATCACATTAAATAATTATTCAATGATTCACCAAACATCTAGTTTAAAATTGAGAGTTCAACAAATAATATATGGTTTATCCCATTCAAAATTTGGAAGCATCCAACTTGGGATCTAACCTTTAATTCAATCATGGTATTACATTAATCATTTAATTTCAAATTTCACAATCACACAAATGTCCCCAAGAGAACCATTCTGCCACCCCATGGGTATTTAGAGAGGTCATCCCTATCCCACAAATAAGTGATCACATATATATAAATAAATATATATACATATATATATATATTGGGGACCTAGAACGGATTCCCCACACCCCATATGTATTTGGATTAATAGTCCCAATCGATCATATTCCAAAATATCATATCTCATGGTGCCAACTTTTCAACACACTTTTCAATCATTTCGATACTTCATCATTCAACCTATTTCATAAATTCATTTATCAAACAAGAAAAAATTTGAAATCATCATTTCATTTGTATCATCACACACCATCAGTTTCCAACAATTTCATGATCTCCTTAATTAATAAATTTGTAAACCCATTGTTTTATCTTTTTCATAATCGCATTATCCAACCGATTTATTAATTCAATTAAAAATGAAATTTACCAATGTGGAAATTATAATGTAACAATTTTATTCATTAAATTGTAATAATTACTCTAGGATTTGATAATATACCACCAACCTCATGGGAAGTTGATGAATATTTACCAAATCTAAATTCCCAATTTAATATTGAATGGCCAAATTTATAGTGATTGAAGAGATATATAATCAAATAATAAGAACACTTCTTAATGAAAAAACAATTAAATCCTCAATCTAAACCACCAATAATTGAGTAAAATAACCACACTCAACCGGAAAGAAAGATTAAAGAAATACAAAATCAAATTGGGAAGAGATTAAATAATGTATGGGCTTCCATAATTTAATCAAATCATTGATTTTCCAATAAAATGGGTTTGAGGAGGATTAGAATCCTCCCAGGAGATTTTAAAACCTAAATAGAACAAGTAGGTATGGTCAAAGCCAATTTGGGGTAAAAAAAATGGGGTTTGATAATTTAGAATAAAGTTTTGTGGGATTAAAAACTTGCACGCATGGTGTCCTCGGATGAGGAACTTGTTTTTTTTAAACTTTTCCATTTATTTTTTTCTTCCAGTTAGGGGTCTCATGGGTTTTCCTGAGTGGATAATATTATGGAAAATTAATTGAAAACTCCACAAATGCCATCTTATGGATGGGGCATGGTTTGGTTATGGAGGAAGAATGGTTTGGCCAAATCATGCACCAACTGTGTTCCACATCATGAGTCTCCAAAATAGGGGTATGGTTTTTATACCGAATTGTAAACTATTCCAATAACATACACCAACCCCAAACATACAATTTATCTTCCAAATACATCCAATTTCATCTAAACCAGTCCCCAAAAATTCCTCACAATGGTATTAAAAAAACAACACAATATAATTCCTAGAAATGTGAAACAGACAACTCCTAAAAGGTGGGGATATTACAAAAAATGAACAACATACAAAGTGGTTTATGGCTTGAAAAAAATAATTTATAATAATTTGTAACAATTTAAATTAACGCACATTATTGTGAAATATATAAAATTTTGTTTTTATAGAATATAATGCTCATATTTGTATTGCAATATAGAATACATAATTAACATTAAAAATAATAATAAATTAATTTTTGTAGGAAAATGGGGATATAGAAGGTATATACCCAAAATAATAGGTGGATGTCATCCTATAAAATAAAATATTTATTAAATTGAGATTAAATCAAAAATATTTTTTTGATAGTGAATTTTAATTTCCACAAAAATAATTAGAGAATCATATATGAGGTTGAAAGGGGGTATTATATATCAATGATATAGGGACACACTTAAGGAAGAGTTAGTATGACTCAACAAAGATATTGAGTTATAAAAATATAATAACTTTAATTCCCCTAGATAGATGTCACTCTTACTATCTATATAAAAATTATAGGATTAGTATTCTTATATTTAAATAACTTAGGTATATTTATTTTGTTAACTACCATTCCTTTATAAATTGTTCATTAACAATTTATTAGTAATTTATTGTTCATATTAATTTTCAAGTGTTGATTTTTCAATTTCTTATTTGATTTCTTTTTTTTCTGTTTTAGTCCATGACATGTGATCATGTTACCACATTTTTATATGTAGTGTTTATGATAAATTGTTTTATAAATCCTATGAAGTCCTATGATTACTCTATGGATTTTACAATAATGGTTTATAAAGAATGTCTATGAGTTCTCATTTTTATGGATATTTAATAAATAAGAATATTTAAATTTATTAATGTATATAATTTTATATAATACAATACCATTATTTTAAAAAATTAAAATATTTATTAATATCATATAAAAAAATTATTTTCTTCATTATTCATGATGAAAATGAGAACACATAATTCTTGTTTGTGGTTAAACAAAACCAAATAAGAAATAATTATAACATATAAATGTGTAAGAATATGGGGTTGTATTTTTTAATATAATTCTAATGAATAAATTCACCTATATATATATTTTACTGATTTATAAAATTGGATTAAGGAATTGTTCGATTATGAAATAGGAAAAATATTTATGGAGAAGATAATACTTTCCTACAAGTGTAGAATTATACATTAAGTACCCTCATTAATTAGAGTTATTTTGGACTCCATGTAACAATAATCACCCAAAAATGAGAGATTATATTTTGAAGTGACATTTTTGAGTCATTTCACATAATAATAAAAAATTGGTGTGATTTCTAGGTACTTAATGGGGTGTCATTTTAAAGTTTAATTTTAGTAGATTATTAGAAAATATTCCTTCCTTAAAGTGAAATGAATGTAATAATCATAGAAAGTTACTCTAAAATGGGAACATAATAATTTTGGGCCATTAAATGCCTCATAAATACAATATCATATAATTTGAAGGTATGTTTTATCACTTTACTCCATATTTTAATATTTAAAATTATTTTTCAATTTATCATGGTAACTCAATTTTTTTATTTTAGTATATATTGTTTCCCTTAAAATAGCATTTAACATATTACCAAATTATAGATTACTAAAAAAATTCTTAACATAATTTTATTTAATTGCATTTTTTAATATGATTAAAAAATTTAAATTAACAAGTTATTTATAGAAAAATATTTATTTGTAGAGAAATAATTTTTAAACACTATTGGAATTTATTCTTATTTAATTTTAATTAATTGTTTCTGTTGAAATTGTTTATTTGATTTAATGAATATGTAGATATTGAGTTTCATTAAAATTATTCTATAAATGTGATAAATTAAAATAAAATTCTTAATTTATAAAAATATAGATAACAATAACAATGATAAAAGTAACAATATTTATTGTTAAAAATAGTATTTTATTAAATCAACAATTAACCCATGAATAAATCCCATATTATACAATCCAAACCCCACAATAACTCTTCATAGGAAATCTATCTAAGATATTATATGGTGGGAGCCTGAGGTTTTGATTCAACTCTCATGGATCATGTAGTGATTTCAAAAAACATGCACCTATCCAATATAAATTTTCTCCCAAGATGTAATTATTAAATTATAACATGGTTTTGATCTTGGGGAAACACTAATTGAAATAACTCTCAGTATCATAAATATGATCATCATATTGAATTATTATACTACATAATTTTTTGGAAACACCCTTTAAATTAAAAGTTCATAAAGTGATTACAGCTACTTATAGTCCCCATATAATTACTATATTATAATGTTTGTATTATATAATTTGTTAATAGAGTGTTGAATTTTAGTTTCAATAACCATTTATTAGTATAAATTATATCATATTTATTTGATACGTCTAACTAATTTTTTTTTCCAATGTCCATATATATCAAATATCCATATAATTCTATCATTTTCCATGTTTAGAATTATATATTTTCATATTTTCAAATCTATAGATCATTCATTATATTTAAATACAAAATAAGGGTACTGTATTTTAACATGTTCAATAAATTCCATTTTTGTATTTAGTGTAATGATATCCATTAGTGATGATGATAATTAATATTCCAATTCCATTATAGTTTACATTACATGTGGTTTTATATATCTTGTAATTTACCAAATTTAATTGTATGATTTTAATTGTAATGTATTCAAATTTGTTTCATTTTATATTAAATTATTCTACCTTATTAGAATAATGAATTATTCATTTGAGTTCATGGTTGTGTCCAAGATAGATTATGGAACACATGTGATTAATTAATGTGAATTTCATAAGAATAGAAATTTGGGGTTTTATATTCATCGGACCTAACTTATTTTTATTATATCTTCAAGTACCAACTTATCTTCCTCAAATTAATTCATTATCCATAAATAGGGTGGATTATTAATATTAATTAATCTCTACGAGTCAAGATATATATTATTTTATCCTCTTTAGATTTGTGATACACTACTACTAAACCCTACGAGTTTAGTACATGTGATTGTTCTTGTTTGTACATACTTAAATGATTTATATGGAACACATCTTGAACATATGATAAGATCGATAAAACGTGTGGTAAATATTTTATTATACCTTTTTATGTAGGAACTTGATGATGATGATGTATATAGGGATCAAATATCCCTTATTCTCATATAAAAAACACTCTTCAATGGTGATATTTAATGTAATAAACTGAATAAAACATTAATCTCAAGATATAATTTTTGATTATCAATATAACAAAAATGTTAAATATGTTATATTATTATGGAATGGTTCAACCCATCTCTGTCATTTCGAAAATAAATTCCCTTAGTAACATTGAGTTTTGAACATAGTTATGACATGTTATAGTTTTAAAAATATTTCGTATAGAGGCTCATATGGATCTATTTGAAATCATGAGGGAACGTAATGTAATTTTACATCACATCTGGAGTATTATATTGATATCATACTTTTTTGATGTCCTTCTTCAAAAAAACATCATATATTTGAATGTATTAATGTTATAATCATGATAACCAAAAAATTTAGGATAATAAGTGGTGTTGAATTCCTATATTAATCTAATTATTGTTGAAGGATTCTCAAAATCATTGATGTGATCCTTTGAAATTGATGATAAAGAAATGAAATTATCAATCCATGTGTTCATGACATTAAATTTAATTAGGTTATATTATTCTTGATGCATGATAAATCGTTTTGAATAGTGGTTATTTATTTTACTGTGTAATTAGATCAACCATAAAAAACATTTTCATTAATTCCATAAGAGGAATTGGGATGAACTATGACAAAAAACAAGGTGATGAGTTCCCTGTCCCTGTGGGATTGTGTAGTGATTAAATTATCCCCATTGAAATCATAAATTAATCCTTTCCTTAATGATATTTCATTAACTAATATGTACATGTTGGAATCTAACACGTCATGTGATCCCAAAAAATTACCATGATATATTTTTATAACATTTAGATTCAAGGATTCATTTTTAATACTAACCTTTGTGCATAATATAAAATATTTTTGACAGTTCTATATTTTATGTGACATGTTCCTAAATTCCATAACTTTTAACTATATCATTGTTAAGCTCTAACACATTAATATTTCGAAAATTATTCTTTAACATTGTATCCACCTTTTATACATCCTTGATCATTTCTTATATTGAATTTTTTTTAATCCTTATGAAAAATATGGTAATCACTACTTAATTTATAATTTACATGTGTATGATTTTGACTTAATAAATATTAGCTCTCCCCTATCATTATAATTAATAAGGATTCATTATCCGTTATTTCAAAATCATTATATACATTGTTTAACATCCTAGGAAGTTAATTTATTTAAATATTAACCATTGATCATCTTTAATGATCATATAGGGCTCATGTTCATCTATTGTTCGGTGAATATATAATATAATATATAAACATTTCGTTATATATCACAATTCTTACATTAATGATAAACCCTCTAAATATTAAATGAAAATAGTATAGTTTCTTACTCAATATAATTCATCAGTTAATTTTTCTCAATATTCATTAATAGATTCATGTAATATACAATAGATAATTAAAACGTTAAGAGAATGAAACTCAATCCCTTATATAAATCATCATTTCATGTTACAAATATTTCTTTACTACATATTATAGTGAGTACAGCTTTAGTGACCAACCTCTTATTAATAACCTTGATGATGAAATCGTATTATTTAATCAAGTGAAAATTCAATCCATCATGATTTATCATGGTAAATGGATTTAAAACATTATGATAAATTACTCAGAAGGAATCGATAATATCTATCCAATCTACTAAAACTTGTGTATTTTTTTGTATGTTGCTTTTTTCCATTCAGTAATCAACTTTGTCTATGAAATAACCATATATAGACCCTTGATTATGATTACATGACCTTTGAAGAATATTTTTTTGTAGAAAAATATAATACATACATATTTATGGAAAAATGTCTCTTTAATTAAGGTCATTATCATAATACATGATTGTTCATCATTTTCTTCCTCAGACATGGAATCTATCATTATACCATCTATGAATTCCAATAAAAATTTATTAAATTCATTCTTACTGACTCATTTTTTTAATCCATGATTATAGATGGTAATTTTATAGGTGTGAAAGTCATCACTATGAATTAATAGTTCTGATACATTATATAGAAGGATTTCATAAGCATATACTCTCTTTTAACACACAGAAATGATATCTAGAAAAATGATACACCATTAACATGTATTTATATATTCTATAATGATAAAAATATTATTTAATATTTTAAAAAGGATACATATTAATATTCCCGACCTTCTAAATCACATGATAAAAAAAATTAAAGTCATGTTAACCAATCCTACCTCTTAGTAAGGAATATTTGGGTACCCCACTGGAAATCACACTGTTATAATCAAACATTTTCAATATTCTATTTTAGTTACTTCTGCAATTGTAAAAAATTAATGGGGGCCATTATATAAGGAAAATTAGTATAGCTAATGAACATGGTATGATTTTAATTAAAACCAAAACCTCACAGTCTTGGGGAAGACCATAGAACCATTAAATAAATTCATTTTCATATTCATATATTATTGGAATAAAGGTAATCATCATTTTTCACAAACCATTAGATCCATATATCCTTGAATATTGTGTGTCAAGACACATATCAAAGGATTGGTTTCCAAAAGATGTTTATAATCATCCTTGAATAAATATATGTTAATGGGGTCACTTGGGAGATGATATGTGATTTAACTACTAAATAATTTATATAAACTATTTATATTCAGAGTCATTTCATGCATGACATAATGATTAGTTTTATAGAAGGTATAAAAACCAAGAATTTGGGATGTATATATCAAGAAACCTCAACTATGGATTAGTTACATATATGGGATGGTATAATTTCACTTCTGATTTGTTTCACCTATAAATCAGCATTCAATCATTGATGTATTAGATCAATAATCATAGTGAATATTAAATATAAATGGAAATTCAATGATATAAAACAGTATTCATTGTTTTTAATTTTAAAAAATATAATAAAGTTACATATAAACATCTACAAATTATGATCATATTTCCATTTATTTAATAAAAGAAACATTAGTGTGAATAAATATAATACTCAATTAAATTAAACAATTACATGAATATGAAGAATAATTCCAAGAGTTCCTAAGCTATAAAACCATAATTTCAACTTATGAGATGTTTAGATCAATAGAGGATTCAATATTTTTAATTCATTTTTCTATTAAAAAAATTACATAAAATAACTAACCTTTTCTGTGATACCAAATACGATGACCCAAACATGGTATACATTTATTTTACATCAGATAACATGTCATTACACAAAGTCTACTAAAAAAGGATCACATAGAAAAACTAAATGTGTAGTATATTTAGATATTAATTATGTAACCCTATTATTTTACATCAGCACATAAATTTCATTTGAATGAATTAATGACATTAAATTTTCTTTTAGACATATAATACATAAGGCTAATCATAATTACACTTTTTAATATAAAAAAATAAAGTATCATGTCATTAAATTTTATGAAAGATGAAAATATAACGAGTCAAACATAACATATATTTCTCAGCACCAACGTCTCTCTGAATGTCTCATGGGTCATTCATGGCCAACCAGTGGTTCCAATTTCTCTACAATAATTCCCTTGAGATTATCCGATGCTCTCTTCATATTTAGTGTCCTTGTTCATTCACCTATAGCCTCATATTGATATGTTTGATATGTATGTTAATGAAAAAATGTGGGTTATGTTAGCGTGCAATTCACGAGCCCTATAGGCCACGACATATCCTTATTCATTTCATGGATGAGGATGATCTGGTCATGACTTGGTCTAGATTTGGAAGATCTATTCATAGAATCCATTTTCCTCATATTTACTAGTAATTTGACCTCTATATGTATCAGGATCCACCCATTTTGGAAATGTTTCATCATATTTCGGGTCTATTGTTGCCCTTCCAAAACCCAACTCTGGTTCCATCTACTAGAAACACCATTTGATGCTTCATGTGTGCTGATCAGAGGACCTATATATTGAAGAATCCTATTATGGCATGAATTTGTGTTGAAATGGAACTCTCAGAGGCCGCACAAGATGTTTTTTTAAACATTATTGATAGATAATATAGGTATTTCCATCCTATTATTTATGAAACATGGAATAATTTTTTATCTATCTATAACATGTAGGGTCCCTGTCTCCATGACTATCGAAAAAGGTTTTTGGGTAGCTTTTTGGTGGAACCCCCTAATTTTCCATAAGGACCAATGGATCCTCATGAAAATGATTCATGTGTTTACTTCTCTGTTTGACCTACCATTTCACACAGGGCCATAATGGTGTCCAGGAATCTCTCGGATGGTTTGGGACTCCCCATTTCGCAAGAATTCCCTGTTGAGGTGACCCTAATTGTCCAAGATCAGGATTCCCTTGATTATTCGAGTGAGGAAAGTCTAGGAATGTCTTTTGGGAGGATTAGGGGACAACCAATCCTTTGACTTCTATTCAGTGTAATGTAATAATGAGGAGTAAAAATAAAATGTTGACAAATTTGTTTACAACATTTAAAGAGGACTTAGGTGTACATACTCAGCTAGAGGTTATGGGTGCTAATGAGGATCCGGTCCATGGAAATTCTAGTTTTAGTGGTATTGACTAAAATTCTAAATTAGTAATCCTCCAGTTGAGAAGAAAAATTTCTTAATCTATCGAATGGACATTAGAAATAGTGTGGAGACAGAAGAATATAGAAATAAATTTTTGGGGCAGTCCTTTTTGGCTGTTATAGAATCACATCTCAGAAATGTGGGACTGAATGAGGTGGCTATATAGGGTCCCTTATTCAAAAGCACTCACATTACAAGATCCTCACCCTATCTGAAGACTGTAATTATTGGGAACATTATTTCCTCTTAGAATAACGTAGGGAAGGTGAAGCCTTCGAATAGGTAGAGTCCCCTCAATGAAGTCCTGGTGGTTTTGCTGAGAAATCATTTTGTAGTTCTATATGTTCATGAACCGACACTGGCTCAAGAGGAGGATGACTTAGGTGACGAAATTTATATATCATTATCATTGGATAGTTTATAAGGAGTTTAAGGGATATTTATAATTGACCAATAAGGAAGAATGGACAAAAATGAAATTGATACTTAGGGAAATGTATTGTGGTCAAAAGGAAAAAACCAAAGGGAGGAAAAAAACATTCTGACATTCCAAAACAAATGGAAAATAATATTTTTAAGAAGAGTGGTAATAAGGAAATAAAATACTTAAATAATTGATAATGTGAAGCAAAATATAAGAAAACATGAATAGTGGAAGAAAAGGAAGGTGAGTGTCTGAAGATCATCCTTCATTCGATAGACGAAATGCACGACAAAGATATCAATGTCAATTCCTTAGAAATAAGAGAAACAAAGAATAGATTAAAGAAGTTTTCATATTGATTCTAATGAGGAGAAAAACGAGTGGTTAGAAAAATAAGACCAGATCCTTGCTCGAGGATTCAACCAATTCAAAATAATCCCAGAGTAATTTATATAGATAATTAATAGAATTGATTCCCACCTTGAAGAGTTTATTAGTGAGGATATCAGCACCCATGTTAGTACTCTACACTGAAAATTATATAGATTTTCTGATTCGAATAATATTATCCTTGTATTTAATCAATTTTCCAGCTATTTCAGTATGTATTGGTATCTATGATTTGTGAACCTTGGTTTCCAAATTTTACTTAATATAGCTTAATAAAAACTTATTTTCGGTGGTATATGCATATGATTTCATTATAATATGTTTATAATGACAATGAAGACAACAATATTATATTGTAATAGGGAAAATACCTTATCTAATAACATATTGGACGAATCTAACCACCATAGGACCTAGAAATAGTAGACTATGTATGAAAACCCTATCCCATAGCAATGTTACCTTATAAGATGTAAAGATTTACTGAATTAATTTGTGGATATAAAAGTTTGACCACATATTCCATACAATGATATATACAAAAAAAATTTCAACCAAAAAAATAGTCATACACAACTTAAAAAATTATCCACATTATAGTGGTTTTGGAGCATAGAGAAAGGGCTCTGGCCCATGGCTAATAATATGGTTTCATTAACTGCTTTAGATTTATACTTAGAGATAAATGAAATAAAAATCAGAAAATAAAGTTTATATTATCACAAAATATAATGTGTAAGTAATTAGATTCAAGATAGATAATAACGTCATGATGAATTCATTCATTTTCGATGATTTTATTAAGATATCTTTTCCTACCATAGTTTTATTGGAGTAATAAAGGGTATATTTCTTCTATTGTTTATCAACATGTGATCCATGAAACATTGATCATAATTTTACATTATATATGTGTTAACCTAGATGATTCTACTGAATGTATTGATCATTGTTGATCACAAAAAAATCCTTTATGGAAATATTGCATTACTCTTGTTCTCTCTATACTCAATAGTTTATTTTTGGATGATCATTATCTATTAATTAGATTATTCTTATAGATATGGTCTATAGACATGGATATGATTCTCTATAGAAATCATTTTTCCACAATAATGGATAGGTTTATCTATTTTATAAAATGATATAATTGGCTATTTTTAAAACTTGGTTTAGAAAATAAATAATATCACATAGGCTGTAATTATTCTCTAAATACCTATAGAACCCCATGCACAAATAGTAATCTTGTTATTATTATTTTCATTACATGAACAAAACCCATTGGAAATATAAATATTATTTATACAGAATAATTAAATTAAAATTAACTCAAATAATAAAAAATATATCGTTTCTTTATGGTCTGCTAATATCTAACTTCACACCCTCAATATATATTGGAATGAGAAATGACTATTTATTTTAAAAAATAAAGTTCACAACATTATTTTATGATAAATATATAAATATTATATTACATAAACCAATGAATATTTATTTATTACATGTCCATCTAACCAAATAATTAAATTTCTTTAACAGGAAAATAAATGGGGGATAAAGAAATATTATATATTAAAATAATTAAATACATATTTACCACGTGAATGAATATGTAATTAATATTCAACTTTTATAATGTTCTCTCAAAACAATGGTGAATGGATCTATTTAATTAACCAAACATGTATTAAACCAAATATATGAATAATATTTATTCAACACTGTAAAATCATATTGAATATAATAGAGGTATTTGGTACACATAATATGGGACCCTATATACCCCTTTCTATAAGGCATTATGATACACCACCTAATTTCCAAGGATAACAACGAGCGACAAACCAAGGATCTCATAGAAAAAGAATTATTTATTCTAATGGTATATATCATCATACAAACAATAATTCTATAATATATTCCCTTAGTCCTAATATCTCTAATAGTGCAGGTTTCACAGTTGTTCTATCAACCAGTGTGCTTGATGTCTCTTTCTTTTACTTTCATAAAATGAAAATTTCTATAAAACACCATTGAAAATTATATAATTGTATAGTTTCATTCCAATAAAATTTTATATGATATAAAATTTCCTCAAATAAAAAAAGGTACAAATCATTTCCCATAGTATTTGTTAATTCCATTTATCTCATGATACACCCAATATACCCTACCTTTTCACCAGCATAAATTATTACGATGTAGGTCGATGAATCAAATTATTAAACACATGTAAACTAATAACAATAATCTTATATTATAAGGATTATAAAAAAATGATAGGCCATTAAACATCAGGTAAATATCTATATATTGGACTTAATAATGTGTCATGTTCTTATAATATACATGTCAAAAAAACGTCAAGGGAATAAATGATGATAAATTGTCTCAAATGTTCTATCAGTCTATACCTATTAGTTCCTACATTAATTTTTTAATGTAAAACGATATCATTTTTCCATATAACATGTTCTACTGATCTTTTTTAGTAGACTTCAGGGATCTCTTCAAAGTAAAAAACATATATGAGAAATCAGCATGAAATATACTCATGAAACATTATAACACAAACATATATAGATAAGAAATTATCATGTGTTAATATATTAATTATTAATCAATACTATGAATATTATGATAACCAAATTTTAATTGGATCATTGAAAATAACTCAAATAGACTCTCATTTTTTACGATCTATCTTCTAATAACTTATCTGGAAATTTTGACCTGGTAAAAATGATTCTTCGTAGATATAGCTATATATTCTTATATAGCCATGCAACTTATAGTGGTTCTTATTAATTTAAAAGAATATTTTTTAAAAAATATCTCTTATCTTATTTGTAACTAATTTTATACCAATTAATATCTTCCGTCCATAACATCTTTTGTGCTAACAAGAATCACTTCTTCACTGATCAGTCATGCGATTTCTAAATGTTACCAAATTTACAGATTTATTTGAATAAAGATTATATTTACATAATTTTGCATGATTCTAATATTAATATTATTCAATTTTTACCATTATTAGTTTTTTTTAATAATGATTTTTTGAGATATTTATTTTTTTGTGATTACTATAAAAATATTTATTTCAAATGAATTATTTCATCATTTTGTTCAATAGAAAACCTAGATAAATATTTATTAATAAATAAAACAAATAGAAATTAAACTGGAAACATTGTACTGGAAAATAAAAATTTGTTTGTTACACATTTCTGACATAGGATTCAACATTTATAAAACACTAAAAACATTACCTTGAAATTGATTTTTCTCTCATGGTTCACATTTAAATAATTCATTTTAATCCACTATAATAACACACCATAATTATTTTATTGTTTTTTTTCATCTCATTACTAACATAGGAATCAACCTTTCTTAACCACTGCGAGAACCCAACATACTTCTTTGGAACATGTAAGAAAATAATAATTTATTAAATACCTAGGAAGTAAAATATAAACATTATATATTATGATGAATATATTAACAAATTTCATACATCAAAAATTTTATTCTTCAATTAATTTACATTTCATTAAAATGAAATTTCTTTCGAATTATAAGTAAATTTCCTCTTGTTCACCAAACTACCTCTATGTTTTTTGTCTCATTGATTAAAATTGTAATGTAATCATTAAATATAAGTGTTCATGTTTTTATCAATAGTTCTTTTAATGTGTTTCATGACAAGGGTTTTAGAAAATATATCCACATGACATTTATTTACCTATAGAATCTTTTTCTAATGATTATTGAGTTTTTCATCCATACAATTCATCTTGTAAACTACCAGAATAATAATAACCTACAATTAATGGATTAATTTATTAGACTAAAGGATAAATTTTAATTATTATTTATCATGAACAATGCCTTAGCACCATGAAACCTGATACCTGATGTGGTTCATCAAATGGAACAAAGGGCATTCCTGATCCCAAGGGGCTAGAAACATGTTTCAGGGTATCAAAAAAATGGTTTTGGAATTATTTTACCTGATTACATAAACATACACAACCAAAAATAATAAATAAACCATAATTGAATAATAAATACCATACAAGCATTAAAATTTTCTACATTCAAGCATACATCATTAAATAAAACAAAAAATGAACTACGTCAATAGGGGAAAAAGATATTATCCCAAAACCTACTATGAAGCAAGTGGATAATTATTCCATATCCAGCATCACTAAATCACGATGGGAATAAATCTAGCATCCCAAAAAACCATATCCAGACAATATTCCTTTTCATGTGTCAATCATATTCAAGTCTACTTACACCCAAATGTGTACGTGGGGTGTGAACCAAATCCTAGTATAATTCCACCCAAAAAATAGATTCCATTCTATAAAGATTATATGAATAATTATTATTCATTATTTATAAAAGAAAATAGAATATTTTTTATATAGAATGCATTTTTACACATAAAATACTATATTTTGATATAACCTATAATGTATGTCGTAATTATATAGTGAGTACAATATGACAATAGAAAACTATGCCACTGTAAAATCATGATGAAATAGAACTAGTGGGACCCTAGGTAAACTATATCTTAGTGAAATGTGGAATAATTGCCACACTTTATAACTTCCTCATGTTGAAACCACTAGAGTTGATAAGAATATAGAAAATCTATAGTTCTATTTATCATAATAATTAAGTTAGAATTACATTTTTAATCCTTCTAGATGAATCTTGTACAATCCACTACCTAATAAATTATCTTAGTAGTAATTTTTTACAAACCAAGATGACCAGTTTTTTCCTTCATACTTAGTTTTCATTCAACATGTTGCATATATAATCACATCCCCAACAAAACAAGACAAACAATATAATCATGCTTGATAAATCCCTACATTAAAAACCCAAAAAAACTTTTAATTACAAATTCACTCAAAAACATTTTAATACATGTTTCACAACACATTTAAAATTTATCAAACATCTTGTATAATTTATTAAATACCATTGTGAAGCACAACAGGGGTTCACACAAGAATTACCCCCAATTTCATTTATAAAATAATTCATAATCCATACTCATATGAAAAACCTTAGAAAACACATTTCTAACTACACATATAAATTATATATCATTTTAAAAATTTAAGATTGAATATCAAATTCATCAAATAAGTTTTATGCACTAAACCACCTTCCTTGAGTGAAGAAACATCCTGAAAAAAGAGAAAAATTTTAAATACACCTTAATCACACCATATAAAGGAAATATAGATCATTAAACATCAATATCAAACCCAGATAAATATTATTAAACATTAAAAGGGGAACCCAAACTACTGGATAATAAAACCACAAAGAAGAGGAGAGGAAACCCTAGAATAAGGGGAGAAAACATGAAAGAACCCAACTACATGAGTGTTCCATGAAGAATCCAAGACAAATACCCCATAAAAAATGATACCAAGGGATATTGGAGGAATGGGGAGGCATGGCTATGGTTTTAAATCATGAGTGGGGTTGAGAACATGTATTATGGGGTTTCTTTCAAAGTACGTTAATTTAGTACTTTCATGATTTCTAATGACCTGGACACATGTACATTTTTTCAAATGGGTTTTCAAACCATTTAACAAACTCAATCCCATCACAATTCAAAGATAAACCTTTTGAAAGGTCTAACATACCATGTGAAAGTTGTGAAGTGGATACTACATAAAAAAATCCTCCTATCATATGTTTAAATAGGTAGGGGTGCACGTTTTCTAAAAATATTGTTCCAGTCGTGCACCACATGTTGTCTTCAAATTTTTTATCACATTTTTACAAAATCCCAATGAAATCCCAATGAAATAAGATGGAGTAAAATGAAATAGAAAAATACATTTGATAAATCATGGGGGTGACAATTTTCCCCACCATGAAAACATTCCACCAATATAATGTCATTCCAAAGCACGATTTGGGAATAAAAAGGTGAATTCTTGATCAACTCATGACTTCTACTCCCAAGTCTCATGAATATCAATATCATGGTTCCAAAGTACATAGAAAAATAGACTATAATTACCATGAATAACATTATATTGGGAATCTACTATCATCACTGGCCACACAAACAATGAAAAATCAGACTATACATCCAAATCATCCCACATTAGCACAAAAGACATATATGGGTTATATATCTTAAATTGGGAGACATGGAACCCATTATGAGTTGATTTCAACTGTACAGGAAAAGAAAACATGTATGTTACCTTACCAACATGTTCAGTGATCTCAGATGGTCTGTAAAACCTCGACATCATCTTCCTTTTCTTGCCCAAACTGTGATGACCCAAGCCTGGTGACACTTTCTAGAACACTCATTCAACCAAAGAAAACTCAGGATATAGGTTCCTATGAATAGAATAAGACTTTTGGTCACTCTAAGATGTCAATAACTACTTTTTGAATAACATGAACTTCTCATAAGTCTCTTTCATTATGCTTGATCTGAAAAATTATGTCTTACATATCTCATCCCAAAATAAATGCTGGCTGACTTAGATAAACATAGAGAATCGCAAAAGGATCCATTATGATTGATTACTAGTAGCTATTTTTATATTCATGCATGACTAATCCAAAATGGTTATACAATGAACCACTGAAATTGAAGACACATTCTTAGAGCATGTCTTCCAAAATCGGATATGCCCATTTCGTCTGACAATCTTTCTGGGGATGGTATGTCATAATAAACATTCCCTATGACCCCATATCATTATCAAGACCTTCCTAAAAACATGATAGGAAATGGGGGTACCATCTATAATAAATATCTTGAGGCACATCATGAAACCAAGAAATCTTCTAAACAAACAATTGGCCAAACCCATGCACCATAGCCGAATCATCGATACCAATGAAGTGGGCATATGTAGTCAAACAGTAAATCCCCACCATAATGGAATTCATGCCCCGGGGTGAATGAGTAATGTGGAAAATGATGTCCATGAAAATCGCGTCCTACTTCTAGGTATGAATGGGTATCTGTTGAACCAAACTAGAGGGACTTTGAGGTTATTCTATTACCTATTGACATGAATAACACCTTTATATGAAGTCATCTATAACATGTATCATATATGTCCCATAGAAAAAACTGACACATGTCATAATAAATCGTTGTAGATCTAGGATGAATATCCCACTAAGACTGGTGGAAATCATGAATCACCACATTTTTTGTAGATAAAAACACCACAAAGAGGCCCTTGAAACACATTTTTCCCTCAGGAGATAATGACCAATCATACAGAATCTCCCCTCCAGGAAGAAACTACATATACATAAATAATAACTCATTTCCATGATGAGACTACATAGTCATATCCAAAAGAGAAGGATCCAACTAAACACAATCAAATAAAAAAACTCCATTATGCTCCTATTTTTTCAAATGCTTCAGAGTAAAGTACTCTATCAATGTACACTCATCACTTGACTCCCTCTAATATTCCATTGTAAATTTTCTACTCAAACATTCCCTTTTCCTAGGCTATAGATGATATCTAAATCAATCCCCCTAATATAATAAAACCAATAACACATCCCTAGATTTAGATATTTATATTAGATAATATAGGCTAATATATTTTGATCTGAATAAACCACACATTTATACTCCATGTGATAGTGGAGCAGTAGTTTAAACTCATGAATCACTGTTAATAACTCTATATCATGGGGCAGATATGACTTCTCATGTGGTCAGAGTTGGCATGATCAATATGCCACCACATTATCATCCAGTGTAAGCACACATCTATGACCCATATTTCAGGCATCACAACAATCATCACAGACCCTTCTAGATTTTTTAATGATCAACACATGAGTGGTAGTATGGAATTGGATAAGATCATTGGAGGATGTTGTGCATTCTACGACCCATTAAAACTTCATTCCTTTCAGTGTAATAGTGGTAATGGGTAAATCCAATAGATATAATTCAAAAAAACTGCCTGGTATATTCTTCCAGGCCTAGAGAGCTTCTGATCTCAAAAACATTCTTCATTTTCTCCAATTATACCAATATACTAAACTTATCGTGTTCCATGAAGACCCTTGTTCTGATATCACATGTCACAGCGAAAACTCATCTTTAATCAAAAAAGGTATACATTGTAAATTGGGTATAAACATGATGGTCCTTAGGAGTGCCCAATATGATCAACAAATGGTGATAATTCTCCGACTCAAATTATAAATAAACCAATATTTTAACAATTAATACCACAATAAAAGAATCGAGATACTATGTAACCCCTTGTTCATCACCTCCACAAAAAGCCCTAGATTAGTCATCAACACAAATGGCTAGACCAATTACTCAAAATTGACATACCATCTTCAAAATTTTGATTTCAAGATTTCCACCTCTCTCACTCTATGATGGGGATAACCATAACCCATGTCTATTTTGGAAAACCACCTTTTTCTTTCTAATGGGTTGATCAAGCCCATAAATTGGGGAAAAGATATTTCATTCATGATGGTTACCTTATTTTGGTTATGATAATCAATGAAAATCAATGACATCCATTGTATTTATTTGAAATAATGACGGGGTTGGGGTAAGGAGAAATTCTTAGGTGAATGAAAACATTGGATTAAAAATAATCTATTTCTACCATTAATTACCTCAACTCTGTCGAGGGCATACAATATAATGGAATAGTTATCTACTATGTTCATGTTTCCAATTATATAGAGAACATCACATCCTACTTAGGAGGAATGTGTGGAAGTATTTTGGGAATACCTATGGAAAATAATCTGCCACAGTAGGTAATCCACCTTTGGAAGATCCATCATAGTCCCCCAACCAGAGATAACAACATAAAAAAACAATATTTCCCAAAAATAGAAGTGGAGGTCTTGAATGAACCAACTGAGGATCCCATTCACTATGATAGATAGGGGTACTACCATCATGTGTCTTGAAACTCACCTACCACCTATTACTTTCGATATGTTCCTAAAAGTGAACCCTAAAATCGATGCAATGGATTACATCAAATAGGTCTATATCTAATACCATGGGATCCGACTCTAACTCGGCCCCTAACATAATAAGTGCTCATGATAGACACCTAAAACCCTATTTATTCTATTAACAAAGTGGAATCAATAAATCCATCACATATTCCAATAGATCTGTTGTAAAATTCAACAGATTCAAAACACGGGAATAGATAAATGAATTAAAATCACCCTTATCAAACGAAACTGTATCTAGAGATGATGTAATAATAATGGTACCACGGTCTTTCAAAGGCCCAACATCCAGTTCCGATGGTGCTCAAACCAAAATAGGATGATACTTCTTCTCTCCATGATCATGAGAATGACTAATGGAATGTGGTTATTACATTAAATAAATATTCCCAAAAGATTATACAACCTTTCCACCATGACCTCTAAACTGAGATCCCACTTTTGGGGATGGATCTCATAGATCTGAAATCCATTAGAAAACTACAAATCCAGCAACACTCTGATATGTATGTGTGGATTGGAAAAACCACCTCATGTTCCCATTTACTCAACTTTGATGAAAGGGTATTGGAGGAGATGATCATGTGGGTCATTTTTTCCCATCCATTCTACATGGATGGAAAATAGTGGACCAAAAATTATAAGATAGAGATGAAGTGTGTGGGGAAGGATGGAATGGACAACCTTCAACCTTATTTCCCTACTAGTCCTACTTCGTCTTCTTCTTTGATGAGAAGCCACTTCCCTCTGCGGATACCACCCCAAAAGAACTAGGAATTCCCTTTCAATCAATCTCTACAATACAATCATTGTCAACCACCTTACCCAAGGTATTTATCTTGAATAGAAAAAACCTTTGAATAAATATCTACCCGAAAACCCCTCTCGAACAACAGATCCTTCATCAAGACATTGGAAAATATTTCAGGATCATGCCTAACAAGCTCAGAAAGGTTCTTAGAATACATCATCACATACTGTACCACTGAAAAATTTCCATAAACTCGACAAATATGGTGTAGTATAACAGGTCGAGAAAATACAAATCATTGAAAAAAATAATGAAGTTTTTCTAGGTCATCTACATTTTCTTCCGAGTTTTCTCCAATGACTCCCACAACCTCCGACTAGTACAATCTATAAATAAAAAAGTAAATTTATGTGATTCTTCCTCATGAGTTTCAAGAACCTAAAAAATATTTTCTAACCACTCAAGCCACTCCTTTTATTCCAGTGTTTATGCAAAACCTCTATATGAAGGAGGATTTTTCTCAAGAAACTATTGATTTTGTTCTTTATAGGACGTTATTCAGCTTCACTAACCTGATAAGAACCTTGGACCATTCCCTATCCCAAATCTTTGATAGCACAAAACACTACTTCCACAAGTCTATGAATAATTGGTTATGGATAACTCCTTCTAACCTCTTCCCGCAGCTATATATGTTGTATCCAGGGAAGAAAATTGTACAAGAAGCAATAATAATATATAAAACCAAGAATACATCAAATATAAAAATATTCGATTTTGGTAACAAATATCAACATTCTATATATCAAAAATATAAAAAAATCCATTATAATAAAAATCCCAATGACCAAAACTCTCCACCCACATTTTGTTTCCATATATAGTTTACATAATGTTTGTATCACCTATAAGAGAATTCAAACAAAATTCCCAACATCTCCGGGAAAATTCAGTACTTCCACAAGGTGTGCTGGGCAGACACCCAACTCACAACCAAAACAATAAGCACCAATAGTCTTAGATAGTATATATCAAAAGAAGTCACTAAATAACTTGACCTAAAATGAGGTTAACCTTATCTGAAAATATTTTTTCACAAAATAGGCTCGTGCACCATATGACCGGACACCCGACCAGGTTCCTGGCATGGCCCGAAGGGTGCTACTGATACCCATGGTCTAGCAACATGTTCCTTGGTATCCTAAAAAATATTTTATAATAATTTTACAAAATTTTATAAATATAATCGATGAGAAATATTAAATAAACCATTACTGATGAATCACAACAAAATGTTCCATAAAAATTTACAGATTCAAGTGTACAACTTTGAATAAAAACCAATAAAGGCTACAAAAAATTGAACAAGATGTTTTCCACAAAACCACTATGCAAGAAGAAGATAATAATAAATAAGCCTCATCTACAACAAATGTATGGGAATACCACTAAAATAATGAACTACCATATCCAAATTACATTCCTTCACCTCTATCAGACATAAGAAATTATACTTACACCCACAGGTGTACGTTGGGTATGATCCAAAGCTTAGTAGGATTCCACCCAAAAAATAGATTCCATGCTATAAATATTATAAGATCGATGACCATGAAAATTTTATAAAAGAAACTAGAAAAATATTTATTAACAAAAAATTTTAAATATAAAACATTCTTTCTTTTAAAATAACCAACAAATTATATTGTATGCCAGTGATGAGTACATTAGTGAAAAAGTGAACTGAATGATGGGAAAACCATAAGACAATCGATCTTGGGGGAATATTGTTACATTGTATCTTGGTGAAATTTGGAATTGTATCCATACTACACATCATCATCATGCTCAAACTAGTAATGTGGAGAAGCATCGAGAAATTCTATTGGTTCCAGATGTCATAATAATTTAGTTAGTTTTTCATCATCAATCCTACTAGATGTATTTGAGACAATCCACTTCTGAATCAACTTGCATAATTGTCCAAGTCCTCCCACCATGATTCCCATGATTTCCCATCATTCTCAATTTCCATTCCACATGTAATGGATAACATCAGTTCCAAATATACTTAAACCAAACAACATAAACATTCATGAAAAATCACTATATTCACCACCCAAAAACTCTTTTAAATCCAAAAACACACCAAAAATATTATAATTTTTTTTCACCACATTCACAATTTATTAAACATCTTGTATAATTTAAAAATAACCTTCAAGAAGCACAACAAGGATAAAATTAAAAAATACCCCCAATTTACGTTAGACAAAAATTCAAGGCATACACATATCTAATCCCTTCAGAATCAACTTTCTCACCACACACATAAATCCTAGACCATGTTTATAGATTTAAAAAAGAATATAAAATTCATAAAATAATTTTTAAGCATGGAACAACCTACCGTAAGTGAAGAAACATCAATAAAATGTTGAAAAATTTCAATTGCACCTCAATCACACCCTATAATGGCATGATCAAACATACAACATCAAGATCAAACCCTATGAAATAAGACTCAACCCTAATTAGGTTATCCAAATAGCTAGAAAAAAAAACCTCAGAAACTAATAGTGTAAACCCTATAATAGAAGGAATAAATAAAAAATAAACCACTAACTTGCGGTTTCCTTGAAGAATATGATCCAAATACCCCACCAAAATGGAGCCTAAGGGATATTGGAGTAATATAAAGGCATTATTAGGGTTATAAATCTTATGTGGAGGAGAGAATGTGTATTTTGGATTATTTCAAAGTGTTATAGTTTAGAAATATCAAAACTTTTAATGACTAGGGAATGCGTAATATTTTTATAAATTTTTGACAAACCCATTAGTAAGTGTATTCCCCTCATCATCTAAAGAGGAAACTACCACATGGATGTCCTTTATGTTCTGGATTACCATGCGCAAGACACGATCTAGCTACTTCCTCAATCCAACCACCTACCACTTGGTCACCTAGGAGGGGCACATTGTTTCTACTAACCATGTTCCAATCGTCCACTATATGGTTTCTGCCCAATATTTCTCACATTTATCAAAAATCTCAAATGAAACCCAAAGGGTAAAATATAGGCTGAAATTAAATTGAAAAATTACTCAAAGAGAAATCGCATGTGTGGAATGATTAAAGCCTAAATGTCTAAAAAAGATTAATGTAAAATAGTATGATGAAGATATGATTAATAGTTATATACCCACTTCTAGTCTATAGTAATATATTTTTGTAAAAATATTATTTTTCGAATTCTACTCTTTCTCCATGTCAATATATTAGAGATAATATGTGATGATATTGTAATCAATCTTTTTATTAATACTTATCATTCCCCAATAGAAAACGGATATCTTGATATAATAGATAGTTGGAGTATCACCATTAAACTTATATTGGAATCCTTTACACCTTACAAATTTGGTGGTTTAATATGTATAAGGAATTCCTCTACATAAGTTAAATTTAAATGTTTTAATTAATTTTATAAACACATATACATATATTTGAAATATTAATTGGTGATTAAAATATCATTATACAAAATTTCATAGTTTTATGATGATTTCACATTCCAAATTAAACATCAATTAAATGAATATTTCATTCTTACCATGATTAAGAAATTATATAATGTCATAAATTAGGATAATTTTTAAATTATCCCACTATTTAATCTAAACCCAATTGTCCTCGACATTGGTTTAGGAATAAATATTTATTTGGATATTCTAATGAAAGAGATCCATGTAACATTTCTCAAAACCCACGCTGATAGATATTAGATTATTCTAAGGTATTTAAGTAGGTAGGAATTTTACAGCTGCATTAACTCACAACTCAGTAGTTCATTCTGTTCAATCTTAAATCCATAAATCATTTATATATGGATTTCCTCAACACTAGCCTCAAAATTTATACCAAGTAAATAAAAGGATACACCCTTTAATGTGAGTTTTAGTAAGTGATTATCCATTGGAAGAGGATGATATTCATTTTTTATAATATAATATTCATGTTCTTTATTAATCATATGCACCATTATTAGTGAATTTTACACTTTTAACATCATTTCACATCATGATTTCAATTCTTTCTTAAAATGCACTATTACATGGTACATTTGTGAACACAATTTACAATATCCAATTTTCTTGGTTTTAATTTCATATTTATTTTTCATATTTCTCATTCCATTGGTAACAATTTATACTTTTTCTGTACTTGAAGATTCAAATTTGAAGACCACCAAAGTGGGCCTTGAACCAACAACATTCCCGGCAAAGTGAGGTGGATACCATCCCAATAAGAGTGTTGTAGCGGCCAGGATGCAAGCCCAAAAAATAATAAAAATTTAACTAGAGATAGAAGATATCATGGGGAACAGTTCATTCAAAAATGGAACTAGCTAATTATAATGTTTTAATGGAGTTCCAGGTGGCCCAATTTGAAGATACAATTCTGGGGTAGATTTCAAGGCCCAGAAAAACAGCCCACCATTTAAATCATATCATTCAAAAAAAGTATTTTGGGCTGAAATTTTACAGGATATTAGGAGTCGTCATGGGATTCATTTAAGTCTTATTTGGCCCACTCAAATTCTTCATTCTAAAAGGTGAAATTTGCGCTTCTTTTTAGTGGATGACAGTTGGATCCCACTTTGAGTCAAGAGTTGAAAGGTCTCATCTTCATTAATTATCCACCCACTTTTCCCCAACAAAAATAATTATAGGAACATGGGATGACGGGGGCTTGGCCACAGTAATCCTAAATGCCTATTTAAGGAATTAGAAATTGAGGATTTGACGATCTTGGAGTTTTACATTCATTGTAATGTTGTTATGAAAAATTGCCTTTGTAATGTTCTTCTTTTGCATGTAAGTTGTTTGAATAAACATAGTTTTCAATAAAATTTCTTCTTATTCTCTTTTTATATTCTTATTTTTTTCAAATAGATACCATTTTACCAAGGAGTGATTTTATTTGCAACAGCACTTGTGAATTTATTCACACAACGGTGGAGTGACTGTTTTATTGTTTTATATTTCTTCTTCAATCTCGCTTCTTTAAGTCAACTTCCCCCTTCCATTTATTGAATAACATAAATGGATGGCTAACCCCTTATGGGCTGGTCCTAGGGAGTTTCATGGGGAATATTGGATTTTATTTTATTCTCTAAAATTCTGTAATCGTTTCATTATTTTAAGATTCCTATTTGATGATTTGTTTTCATGTTCATCTTCGTCAACATTAACAATGACACATTTCGAGCGCTAGTACGATCCAATTACATGGAGTGATCATTAAATTGATCCTCTAAGTGAATTAGTGATTAGGATTGTAATTGTGTAGGGATTAAATTGGTGAATGATGTTGAGAAATGATATCATTTTTTGGATACGTCTTGAATTAGAGAAATGAACGTTATAAGAAAATAAATACATCCAGTCTAACCCAAGTAACAACTTAGGATCAACTCATCTGCATTAATTGTTTTAGACTAAGTAATTTTATTTTATTTTATTTTAAATTAAATAACTCGTTATTCAAATTAATTAAATCTTAATAGTTAGCCACTTCATAGAAAATCCTTCCAAAATCATAGTGTTTGTAGGTTCCTTCTTCAGTCCATGTGGATTCTACCCCTACCTGTACTACAACGACCGCATACGTGTAGGGTAAATTTTTCCGCAACCAAATTTTGGTGTCTTTTCTGGGGAACCAAGTAAGTTACCTTAGACACTATCATCCTTTTCCCACCCCACGTTCTCTATTCACACCTCCATCTCTCTTGTCTTTACTGCTTTCTGTTTGTGCGTGTCCTGAGAATCTAGAATCCAACTATCAATATTTTCTAATGGAGTATCATCAAATTTATCATGTCACAAACTCAAGCTAGAATAAAATCAAAAATCAATATTGGAAATCCCTTAAATTTGAAAATTTCTTTGTTAAACCCTTGATTAATTACCACACAACTTGTGAGACGTACAATCAATGCGATGATGATTGTTTAATGGATCAATTTCCAGCCCTCTCAAGGATGATTGAATAGATCAAACATAATGAAGGTCACGATTTAATAACTCATATCTAGAATAATCCTCAAATACTGATTGAAGTATTGTGTAATCAAAATGATATAATGAGTTTTTAGGTATCATCTTCGAGATTATAACTACAATGCATTAATACTTATGAGGAACTCATTTATACACCAACTATACCATCCAAAACCTTATGTGATTTTTCTAGTTTCCCTAAAACCTCTCATGAATTTATTTAAGAACTATCCTTTGGATTTGGGGTAGGGAATCTGAGTCAAGAAATTTTTGAAGGGTCTTTAAATATGGAATAAATTGATTTCTTGTATTCACAAGAGGGAAATTTGACATCGTGGATTGAGCCTCCTTAGTATAACTCTATTGATGATTTTTTAAAAACACGAATCCCTGAAAAATTGAGAGAAATAAAAAACATTGAGTCTATACCCATTCCTAACAATTTAATTTCAAATTTTGTGGTTGAATCTTCTGTTCAAAATGAATCAATTTTGTTGAGGAATTTGGAAAATGAAACTGAGTTGGATTCAAATTCTCAACCTGTGTCTGAATGTCCTATCCAATCTGATCTCAAAATTATTATCCTTCCTTCCCCACCCAATTATTCCTTCATTTTTAATAATCAAGGGATTTCAATTAGAATTCATTCTTTTCTTGAAACCAAAAAAGTTGAGATGATGATTGATTTATTAGGAAATTCTACAGAAGAAAAAAGATCAACCATTTCTGATTCTCTTTGATTTTCCCATTCATTTAAGAATATAATATTGTTCATGAATCAAATTGAAAATCATCTTACCAACCACAAGGGATATGCATTATCGATCATGTTTAAGTGGATAAATATGAGATCATTAAAAAAATTTAAGTTGAATTGGATAAGTTGGGGGGTTTAAGTTGAGATAAAGTCGTTATATTAAGTGATGCATGGGAGGCAACCCATGGTTTTCAGGTTTCCAATAATTGTTTTTGTTTTAATCAACTTTATATTTTAAATAGGATTAGTGGATCATTTGGATATAATTTTATTCTACCTTAGACTGTTGACATATTCTTATTTTATTAGTATTCATGGGTATGAAAGGGGAGCACCATATTCATCTGTGTCACGTTGTGTGGTACCTGAATAATACCTTACCCAGAAATATAAAATAAGACAATATATCATCAGTTTATTTTATTTTTTTTTTGTTTTTGAAGGTTAAAAAATTAGACTGTTGACCTGTTCTTCTTATATGAGTATGGATGGGTATGAAGGGGGAGCATCGTATTAATCCGTGTAACGTAGTATGATCCCTGAGTAATACCTTACCCAGAAATTTAAAACAAGACACTGTATCATTAGTTTGATTTAAAAAAACAAAAAACTGGGAAAGCCATAAAAATGATGATACTTGGAATAAAATAAATTGTTGTGTTGTTTGTTTTGTCCGGTTTTTTCTTCTTTGTATGGTTCAGGGACTATTTTGGGTGATACATATTCGATCAAGGAGGTGCCTAGATCTCCTAAGAGATCAAAGGTGTAATCTGGAGCATAATGAACTTCAACTTCAAAAACTAGGTGAATTTGTACCATGTTTATTGTTTCAAATTCCTTTTAGAACCCCTCTCATCTACCTCTACCCGTTCTAATCATTCATTTCATTAAACACCCGGGATAGTGTTATTTTATGTTTTTGGGAGATGAAATTAAAAAAAAATCTTCCTTGCAAAAAAAATGTGTTGAAGGAAAATTTCATTAACCATGAACATGATGACACAAATTGCAATCTCTAAAATTGAATATCAAATAATTTTGAATGCCTTGATTGTAATTTTAATTCATGTTTAGGTTCATGGGCATAGATACTGTAATGTGTGGTTTTCCGATGTGATTTTTCACCGTTATATTTTCATCCATTTAATAAAAAACACAACACAAGTCCTCTTGATTGTGGGGTTTTAGTTTGAGTTCTTGGGGACCCATAATAAATAGCATAGGTTTGGTGATAATTTTAGTTTTAATATGAGTATTGAAAAAATAAAAAAAATCAATTTTCACGTAGAGCAATGAAATGAACAAATGTGTGGCTTTCGGCACTTGGGGTTCGCGACTCCATAGTTTTCTGGACCAATGATAGGAATTTTATCTCTATTTATGGTAACATGAATTTTTTTTTGATTTAGTAAACTTGAGATGATTCCCAAGTATGTGAGCTTCACTTGCTTCCCTAAGGTATTTGAGCCTGGGAGTCATCGACAAAGTCTTGCTACATGGGTTTACTTGATTAAGATCAATTTCAATTACCAAGGACAAATTGCAAAAAAATAATAAAAAACCAAAAAACCATTATAAAAAAATTAAAACTAAAAAGAAAAAAATGAACAATCATTTTAATATTAAAATTTCATTCCTCCAAGAACTTCCATCTTTTCTCCCTTTGAATGAAGATGAACCCCCATGTCTATTGTTATTCACAACACTTCGTCATGCTTAATTGATATAGGATGAAGTATGGAGATGAATTTGAACAAAGAAATGGTCTTGGGATTGGGTTATGCCTCTGAACTTAGCTTGTTCTAAATGTTTTTGATGGGTTTCATCTTTTTTTGGTATAAGGTCTTTGGATGAGAAATGTGTATTACAATGTTTTTGGAAAAGGGAATTCATATTTAATATTTTTGAGATATATTTTTCTCCAGACAAGAAAACTCAAGTTAGGGGAGTGATTATCCACTGGTAGAGGACGATATTCATTGTTTATACTATAATATTCATGTGCTTTATTAATAATATACATTATTATTTGTGCATTTTACACGTTGAATATCATTTCACATCATGATTTAAATTCTTTCATAAAATGCACTATTACATGGTACATTTGTGAGCACAATTTACAATAGCCAATTTTCTTGATTTTAATTTAATATTTAATATTCAGGTTTCTCATTCCATTGGTAAAAATTCATACTTTTGGTGCACTTGATGATTCAAATTGGAAGACCACCAAAGTGGGACTTGAACCAACAACATTCTGGGCCAAGTGAGCCAGACAAAAACCCAATAAAAGTACTGTAGCGGCCAGGATTCAAGCCCAAAGAGTCTCAAAATTTAACTGGAGATATGAGACATCATGAAAAAAATTTCATTAAATAGTGGTATAAGCTAATTCGAATGTTTTAATGGAGTTCCAGGTGGCCCAAGTTGAAGATTCAATTCTGGGATAGATTCTGAGGCCCAGAAAAACAGCCCATCATTTAAATCATATTTTGCAAACCAAAAAGTATTTTGGGCTGAAATTCTACAGGATACTAGGAGAAATCTGGGGATTCATTTAACTCATGTATTTCCCACTCCAATCCAGCTTTCTAGAAGGTGAATTCGGCACTTCTATTCGTTGGATGAATGTTGGATCCCACTTCAAGGAAAGAGTTGAAAGGTCTCATATTCATTAATTGTACCCCCAGTTTTCCCCTAAAAAATTAATTAGAGGAACATGGGATGATGGGGGATTGGGAAAAGGCTTCCTAAATGCCTATTTAAGGCGGTATAAATGGAGGATTGGAGGATCTTGGAGTTTTAATTTCATTATAATGTTGTTATGCCAAATTGCCATTCTAATGTTATTCTTTCACTTGTATGTTGTTTGAATCAACTTAGTTTTCAATAATATTTATTATTCATCTCTTTTTCTGTTCATATTCATTTCACATTGACATAGTTTCCCCAAGGTGTGATCTTATTCACACAAGCAGTTGTGAATTTATTCACACAACGGTGGAGTGACTGTTTCATTGTTTTATCTTTCATCTTCAATCTCGCTTCTTTATGTCGACTTCCCGCTAAAATTTATTGAATAGCATAAATGGAGGGCTAAACCCTTATGGGTTGGTCCTAGGGAGTTTCATGGGGATGATTGGATGTTATTTTATGATCTCAAATTCTATAATCATTTCATTATTTTAATATTTCCATTTGATGATTTATTTTCTTCTTCGTCTTCGTCAACTTTAACAATGAAACATTTCGAGTGCTAATACAATCCAATTCCTTTGAGTGATCATTAAATTTATAATCTAAGTGGATTATTGATTAGCCTAGGAATTTTGTAGGGATTAAACTGGTTAATTTTTTGAGGAATTATATCATTTTGTGGATACTTCATGAATTAGTGAAACGAATGTTATAACAAAATAAATATATCCAATCTAACCCATGTAACAACTTATGATCAACTCATCTATATTAATTGTTTTAGAATAAGTAATTGTATGTTTTTTATTTTGTATTTTAAATTAAATCACTAGTTATTCAAATCAATTCAATCTGAATAGTTGGCCACTTCATAGCCAAATCCTTCCCAAATCAGAGTGTCTGTAGGTTCCTTCTTCGGTCCATGTGGATTCAAACCCTACCTGTACTACAACGACTGCATACCTGTTGGGTAAATTTGGGCACTACTAGTATGTTCGTTCAAAAAAATAATTTACCACTCCTTGTTAAAAAAAGGTTCTCATAAATATCTAGATCAGAAATTATGGTTTCAATTTATTTCAGGTAATATAAGGTTATACAATCATAATTTTTATATTTTAGGGATTCTATATTTTCTACAGAAATTAAAAAAATTATATCATTAAATTGTTGATAATTTTAAATTGTTTTTACTTAATTTATTATATATGTATTGATTAAATTACCCATAATGGAATTTAATTAATTTTATATTCTATTATTGATTATTCATTTATTTAAAATGATCATCATCTATTCTGCTTAAAAACTAAAAACTCAAATAATAAATTAATCAATTAATTATTATGATCATAAGAATTATCTAATAGTTGGTTTATCTATATGAGAGTAAAATAACACTATCCCTTATAGACTTACTCCTTGAACCTACATGAGGTAAATATAAAAAATCACCCCTATCAACATATGAACCTACTATATTGGATTCAACTCAACTCCACCTTAAATAGCCTCCACTCACCTTGGATATCCATCTATTACATAATATTTACAAATATAAAAGTGTGGGAGAAATGATTGGTTAGTTGTATATACATAAAAAAACCACGTCAACACAGACACATTACATAATAGATAAGGGGTTTAGTCATTGTAATGACCCACGAATTTAGTAAAATGTGTTGCTAAATAATATATCATGTTGAGTGGTTTGTCCTACCTAAAACAATAAAATATAAATAAAATCCGAATACATGAATGATAAATTTATTAAATATGAATGATATATTATGGTTGTTAAATTTTTTGTTATCGATGAACTAGCCACCAAATGAAGACTAAGAAAAAATTATATATTAATATAAGAATCATTTATTTTAAATATTATATTTCCAATTTTTTATTTTCCTATTAAATTTTTATATTTCACATTTAGACCATGATTTTTGAATAAAAATATTTGTTTTATAATTACACATATCAAAATTATCTCATGGGTTTGTTGGTTATGTTTAAAAAATTATTAATTTTTAGATTGATAGAGAAATTAGATGTTTTTTTCTAATGAAGAATTTCAATATATTATCATTATATAATAAATACTTGTATAACATTAATTTATACAATATTTATTTAAAAAATAATATTATTCATTTTAAATTAAAAAAATTTAGCCTTATAAAATAATAGTATTTTAATTTTAATAAAAAATTGTTTCAAATATTTTATTTTAATTAATTAATTGTATGGTAAAATTTGGTTTTGGATTATTTTAAAAAAATTATAAATTTTTTATTGTAACATAAACCATTTTATGTTATGAAATTTTTTAATATTGATAAATATGGCTTAGATATATGTTTTAAGGTTGTTAAAAAACTATTCCAGAAAACTATTTTTAACTAATATATGTACGTATTTTAAAAATAACATTTCAAAATGGAGATGTTTTTTTTAAAAAGAAATTGCATTTTAAATCATAATGAAAGAAATTTCTCAATATTTGAATTATAATTTTTTACATTTACACTAGTTACTATGGTTGAAAATTAATTTCCTCGGTAAAAGTAAAAAAATGGTAAAAATTGTTTTAATATGATGTTATAATCCAAAAAAATGATAAATTTTTTATCCAAATGCATGGTTAAATTAAAATTTTCACATTCCTCAAATCCCCTGTTTTTATCCTTTTTTCAATCATTTACCCTTGAATAGTCGCATTTTATTATTTAAAATGTAATGTGTCTCTCAAAATTTCCTAACTCTTCACTTAAAAAAGTGATCACTTCCAACACATCATGTTACACCATTAAATTATAATTTATTTTTTTAAAAATCAATTTTTTCATCCTATAACAATATCTCAATTAAAAATACCTTTTCACCATTATTTAACATTAAGCATTCATTTTAAAAGAGTTTTCAAATATAAAACACATGTTCTACATGTATATATTAACTCATTGTAAATCATTTATTCTTAACATTCCTGTTAAAAAAGATATATTTACATATTAATATAACAATATATGTATAATAAATCTTCATATATATTCTTATTTTAGTGGAAAAATAATTAGTTATTCCCTCCCATCAAGTTAGAAAAACAAAATCATATTGATCATTCGTTCTGCGTACTACCACCTCCATGAAGTGATATCTTTTATATTTCATCAATAAATATGAAGGATTTTTTATTTATTCTAATGGTGGAAATAATATTATATAAATAATTTTATTATAATTTAGATAATTAAGATAATTATCTACAATTATTCATTCTCACTTTGTGGGAAATAATGGTGTAAACCCTCTGTGCGCGCGTAGTACCCCCTCCAGGAATAAATATTTTTCATTTTTTAAATACATTAAATTTTTTATAATAAAAATATTCCAAACTATTATTTAAAAAAATATAACATCTAAATAATTTCATTATTGTTATTTAATAACGATTTTATTACTAAATTACCCCATAAAAATACTTGTGGATTAAATTTGTGTATGTTCTTGTTGGGAGAATTATCCACCTACCTGAACAATTCTATCAAATAATCTCATTAATAGTAGTTATAACATAATAAATAATGATAAATGATAAAAATGAGAAATAAATTTTGAATTTTTTTTATTGAAATTATATTTTAGTATGAAAAAATTTATTATGATACGAAAACATGTCCGTTAAAAAATACCATAAACATGCAGATCGATGATCCCTTCATTAATAATTGTAAAAAAATTAATTGGATTAAATTTTAACAATACAAATAATTAATAAAATACTAATTATATTAACTATTATTATATTGCAATGAGTAAATTTCATATAATAATTAATATAAACATTGTGATTATGAAACTATGTTAAAACTATTGTGATTACTCACACAAAAATTGGAAATATATATGAACGTTCTAATATTTCTGTAGAGGATAATTTTAAATACAGTTTATAAATGGTTATCAATATGTATGAGGTTATCAAATAATTGTTTAATTTAGTTATTTATGTTATATATATTATTAAATAACATCTATGGAAATCAATATTAATGGTATGTGATTTGGTAACACATACATTTCCTTTTATTTATATGACAACATCATGAATACATTTCCACTTTATTTAGTACAATCATCAAATTTCAGTTTTTAATAATAAATCAATGGGAAAAAAATTATTTCAAATTTAATTCCATAAAGATTCTTATTTTCAACAATTTTTAAGAAAAAAAGATTGATATTTTGAAATGAGACTTGTAGCTATGACTGTTGTATTGATAATGTAGAAAAATTCAAATAATATTTTTTTATTGTTTTTTCATTTTACTATAACATCAATATTATCAATCTATAATTGATTTATTATTCATATGCCACAATACATTTTTCTTCAATCATGTTATTATTAATTTTTATTTTTATTTTTTGTAATTTCAACATGTTTAATTATTAATGTTATACTTATTAGATATTGTATGAAACCTAATATTATTTAAATGAGTTCATACTTCAATTGATAATGAATTATTCAACATGTATTTTTTTTGAATTGGAATTTTTTTGTTGTTTTTTATGAAAAGTTATTGATTTTAATTTAATTATTTTATAAAACCCATTTTATTTCCATGGGATCTTTCCAATGTGACAATTGAAAGGATTTGATGTGGAACTAAAAATATTGTAAAATGAAGAGTGGAATCCTATATCACCTTCCAATGGATTGATTAGAAGAATATATCTCATAATTTTTTTTATACATGCCTAAATCAGTTTTTTTCATTCATTGGTATATTTGTAGACCCCATGAATGTGGTGTATAATTAAGTTGAGATATGGTTTCTATAAAGTATGGTTGTAATTGCATGATTATGTATGTAATGCTTCCGTATGGTAATTGTTCTAAAACAATTGAATTTTTTAGGCATTATAGTCTTATTCTATAATGATGAAATGTTTATAATATATTTTTCAAGATATTTTATGAATTTAATTTTTCCTAATTTATCTACACAGGTTTTATGTTTTTAAACTATTTCCTATTAATATAACTTAAAGTTTTTGGTTATCATAGATGATGAAAAGATAATTCACTAGTGAAATAGTTTTTTACACACATAAATTCACTGTTGATGAAATATTCATCCATTCTTTATTGAGAATTAGTTTTCACCCATTTTATTATTGTTTATTTCACATGGAAATGAGGATGATTTTTTATAATGATACATTTAGATTATTTTCATGTATGGTTAACATATGAGTAAAGTGTTATAAGTATTGTAAAAAATATTATAATGTTTATTTTATCCAAAGTCACTGAACATATCAATCCCTATTTTACTATTAATATTATTTATTAAGAGTTTTATTTATATCATAAAAAGTTATAACATAATGTAATTATTTGATTGGGTTAATATATTTGATATTAGAGTTATGTTTTAACATTTTTTAGAAATTATAATTTTTTTTAAAATTTGGGTTTATTAACCTAATTTGAAACACTATATATGAGTTTAAGTATGGGAAAAATAAAAAAAATCGTAGAGAGGTCTTGGTTATGTGAAATTTAGAAAAACTACATCCCATTCTAGATAATATAATGTTGGTTTGGAAGTGGTATTGATGCATCTAGGGGTAATCAATCCAAAAAACCACTAATTTGAAACTGACTCGGCCATCACTCGTGTGCAGAATGCATAGGCTTAATACTTTTGACCCTTCCATACACTATTCTGTAATATTATTTCATGATTAAAATTATGTTAATGATCAATTAATATGGATTTTTAAATATAATTTTGTTATTTCTAGGGTTCCTTTTAAAATTTTGATAAATAATTACCTTGATTGGGGATATATAATTTATTAATTTACAAACACATGTTTTTTATGATTGGTTAATTATATGATAATTATTTTCTTTTTAGATTATTTAATATTATCCTTGACTTTTTTTATTAATGAAATTCATAAATCAAGAAGAAATTATGTTAATAATTGGAAAAATGGGAAATGAAAAGATTTTGTTAATGATTTTCCATATGGGATAGGATATGGGGTACTACACCACATATAAATCCTCACCCAACTATCAAATGATATAAATAATCACAAAAACAATGTTTATCTCTAAAAAATAGCATATAATTAGAACCATTCTGTAAATAATTTCATGTGACAAATTCCAAAAAAAATAAATGGGTCTTCTAATCCACTTATTCTTGAGTAATGGATCAATAATGTGGAAAATATATTTTCTATTTTAAAGTACTTGTAACATGAAATTGTGTTCATGGTTGTCTCAAATTTTGAAAGAGGTGATATTAAATGATGAAATCTCACTAAGAACACAATAAAAATAGGGGAGATATAAAATATTGAATGGGAGGAAAACATAAAAGTATTATTAATTAGAATAATTACTCAAATTCATCACATATGAAGGGAGGGATAATTTTTTCATCCAAAAAATCAAGATGATTCAGTTGGAACATATGAATCAAAAAAGATGAGGAAAATTAAAACCCCTCACGTTATTCACCCAATAGTAATGAAAAATAAACCATTTATATTATTTATTAAAATAATGTCATCACAGTGAAATAGTTAAAAGGGACATTGTGATCTATGAGAATATTATTTTATCTGAGCTAATGGTGGAGGTAAAAAGAGGGGACTATAATCATTTTATGTAAAATAAATAAAAAAATATAAATACAACTTATATAGTAAATCACATGGTGTGGGAGAAGAAATTTCATCCTCGTATTTTTCAAATGTTGGGGAAGAAGCACATGGGTAACTATCTAAATGGTTCTTAGTAGTTTTCTATGTATGATAAAGATATACATTGAGACCATAATAATTAATTTAATCCTTAGATTCAATTTAAAAAATAGATGGAAATGATCCCTTATAATGATCCAACCCCACTAAAATGATTAATGTGAATTAAATGCAGACATTATGTGAATCAATTCCCCAACACATTTTCCAGTGAAAAAAATAATCCCCATTAACCTCCCATGCATATGGAATAATAATGGGGATTCATTATCAAAATTCCCAAGTTAGATCATGGTAATAATGTGATGCATTCTATAATTAATATTTTTCATGACATTATAATACCATATTTGATTCTTTTTTTTCATATTACTTTATATCACACATGTTTTCTAAGAATGCAAAAAAAAACCTTCACAATATTGATGTTATACTATCTATGAAAAATAACTTATGTAATAATGATATTGTATAAGATATATAAATATTCGTTGATTTATATTTAGAGGAGGAACTTATGGATGTTTAAATATTCTTGCATTGTTTTAATTTGACATAATATTGGTTATGGGTAGGATTTCACTGAAAATGCAGCTATGAGTTTTTTAGGAAAAGGAGAAAACATTTCAAACTCTAAATAAAACCATTGTCATGCATCAATATGAGTATTATCATGGACTCTCAATTGAAGAATATTCTATATTATTGGGATTAACAGTTATATATGAGTATTTTCAAGCTCATATGTTTATAGAGTAAGTCCAAATTGATGACATGTCAATTACATGAGATTATAATATTGTATTTCGAAATTATTGATTTTGTCTTGGACCATAGAGTGAAGTACATATTTCTATTGAGCTCATATCTGGATCCACTACTAACTCATAGAGTCCATAGAGAATAGGCCCCATTGAATTAAATGAGTTGAAGATGAAACATCATGTTAATATGGATAAGGGATTCCTAAGATACATTGATTGATCATACGTTGCACTTGTCCCCTTTTCCAAAATGAATGATGGATAAATGATTCTTTATATTGATTACTGTGAACGTAAAAAAATAAAAATAAAAAGCATGTATCCTATACCCCATATTGATTATTTGTTCGATATACTATAGGTATATTTATACTTTCCAAGGATTATCCTTCGATTTAGATATTGTCATTTATTTTCAAACGTTCAGATATTTCCTAAATATATTTATACAAACATTTTTAGTATTATTAATTTAGAGTGACACCATTTAGATATACAAATTCTCCCCATGTCTTTGTAGATTTGATGTGTGTTGTCTTTATAGATATTCTCAAAAACTAATGGTAGTATTTCTGTATGATATTATAATATATTATTATAAAATTGAATAGAATGGATATCACTTTTTGTAAATGTTGAACACCTTATAAAATTTTAATGTCAAGAACCATCCTCAGGGCCCATGACGTGACTACCGCAAGCCCACCTTCCATAGGCTAGGCGCAGGCGACTAGCACCAAAGGCATACATCCCTAAATTGGTAAGGAATTGCCTTTGTAAAAAGTAAACACACACAATCAGAGTACACAACTAGAAGTAAAAAACTATGTAATACTGTATATGGAAGAAGTGATGAAAACTAAAAGGGGACAAAAATACAATCCCAACATTAATGTACAGGTACAACTGAAAGAAAGTACAACTGAAAACAAGTAAAGCAGCTATTGGGTCATCCTCTGGGGTTCATACCAGAAGGGTAGGTACAGATGGCCTCCTCATAATTCCAGGTTCGTCTGTCCGCTCCGTGTACCATCACACTGAGTGGTCCACCTCCAGGTACCGTCCAGTCCTGTTACACTCTGCCTTAGTCAGCACTATCTATCATCTGTAACCAACACAACGAGGTGTGGTCATAGCCTGTGCAACGGTGAGTATAATGATACTCAGTAGGGACCCCAAGTCCCTCAAGGTCTCACAATATCCAACAATGATAACCACAAAGTAAATAAACTACGGATATCTCTTACATAGGTACATTCCCATACATATACCTATGTTATCTAGAAACCCATCTCAATCATGAGGTAAACCCAAAAGTCATTGACTCAACTCACACCAGAATTTTATTCTAGGGGTAGTATCAAGTAACATACCTAGTTACACTATCAGAACCATGGCTGATTGTGTACTCCTCCTCTAACAAGTATAGTGGGCATGTCGCGTCACACAGAGGCACTTCCTACATTCCTATACTTCTGTGGTACTCCTCTTATTGAGTATCGTGGGTCTGCTGTGTCACACAGAGGCACTCCCCACTATGGGTCTGCCGCGCTCAAATAGAGGCATTCCCCCTCGTAGCCTACTGAGTTACTCCTCCTATTGCGTACCGTGGTTCTGTTGCGTCACACATAGGTGCTCCACACAGTGGTCCTACCGTGCCACACATAGGTGCATCCCACTGGGCTAGTCGAAACACTCCGAGCCAGAAGGTCAGCAGTCATCAGGTATCGGCCAACAACTAGGTCTCGGTGCTCTGCTCGCTCAACTCCGGGAGGATCTGCTCCATGAGCTACTAGTCGATACTTCTACTATCAAGAAGTCCCATGTAGAGGTATCTCAAAGATCCACCTCATCATAGGTATCTCAACGCAATAGATGGTGCGTCAAATGGAGGCCCGGTCTATGAGTTATTGACATTTCTGTCCTAGGGGTCCGGTTTGTTTTTAGGTTCGATCCAACCTGACTGTAACCCAACTATATCTAAATCACAAGTGGGGTATTCATATTGAACCGTATCGCTCTATGATTTCGGTCTCCGCAGACGGTTCTTCTATCGGACACCTGTAGCCCAAGATATGGGCGAAGAGGTGTAAACAGGCCAATGCATGACTAGGTCTGGACCGGGGTCCGACTTGATCAGTGGGTTTGACCCGGTCCGAGTGGTCGGGCTGACCCGAGTGGTCGTCCCGGATGGGCGGCCCAACCCAAGAGCAGCCCAACCGGATTGCAGCCCGGCACGGATGGGTAGCCCGGACTGAGGGTGGCCCAGCCCGGTTGCCTTGCGTCGCTGGTTTCTTCACAGACGGCCCACCGCTGACTGTAGTTTCTTTTTCAGCAGTCCGTTCCGCTGGCGGTAGTGTTCCGACGCCACCTTCATCCAAAAATGAGATCAAAAATGGTTGTGGGTTGGGTCATATTCATGCAGTCCGAGCCCTCCTCGTTATGGCGTTATCAATCAGCAATTCATATTTCATACATTCAATGACGTAGAACATGCACAATAAAACAACTCAAAACCCCCTACCTCACTTGACGATGACCATTGATGAAGTCATGGGAAGGCGGTGTCGTTTCATCAATGTTGAAAGAGGAAGAGTTCGGAGAATATGAGTTGGAGATGATGTCGTTGACATTCTTTGTGGGCGGTGGTGCTTCTACTTCTTACCCCGGTTGATGAGGGAGAGATGTTTGTCGTTCTTCATTGTCATATGAGACATTATCTGTTGGGAGAATTTATTCCTCTATGTTCTTCCATGTTCTTCCTCTTCTCCCCCAAAGGGTCCATCAATGAATTCTAGGCCAAAAATAATAGAGGAAGTTCTCTATTATTTTTCTAGCACAACAACAGAAATACATGTGTTTAATTAAATGAGACAACTCATTTAATTAATGGAATGAAATGTTTCAAATTCAAAAATATGGTAGGTGAGGAGTTCCAATTAAATAAAGAGAGGTGTCCATTTAATTATTGGGGAGTTAATGGGGGTAAGAAACTCAGGTGGGCCCCACTGAATAATATCCTTCCAAGGGAGGTTATGTGCGGGTGGGCCCCACCACTATAACCTTTCATGGGAGGTTATGGTGTGGTGGCCCCCACCAATAACCTCCTTCAGAAGTTTTTAAAACCATAAAATAAAAATAAGTCTGAATATTTTTTTTTTAATTTATTTAAAAACTCCAACAACTAACTCCCATTCCTGGCCAACTGTCGTCGAGGTGAAAGTCTTCTTAAACGAATACCAGCACTGCGAGTTCAACAGTGCCCTTAGATTTCAATTCTGAGCATCGGTTCAAAATTTATAAATTCTCACTCATGAATTTATTGAATGTACCCAAACAAAACTTCAGAAATTGATTCTGGGCACTCCGGGCCTTGAAAACAAGCGCCGTAAATTTGCGCAAACTCGTAAAATTCCAATGAATTTATGAAAAAAAAAATCTACAGAATTTCCGTGTCTTTACATTTAAACTATAGGGAATGTTTATAAAGTGATAATGTTTTAATATATAATGTATCATTCGTAGGACATGTAATCACATGAATGGGAATATAGGTAGATTCATAAATGATTGAAGTAATCTAAAAATTGAGTAGGGAGTCCATTTTAACATATATGCATAGTTTTAATGGGACAAATGGAAATTGCTAATGATTTGTGATAAATTTATCATGGATATCATATCAATTCCCAAAGATAACATGGAAGGGGGTGATGTTCCTTTGGAATGTGGAATCTATATAATTTTTCAAGGATCTAGTTAAATTTTTGTTCCCTACATATGTACATACATTACCTTATAGGGGTATGGATTCAAATATGTATTGACTCTTTTAGAATAGGATTATAATGAATTATCATAATAAATAATAAGTTAATTTATTATTTTTTGTATCAATTAAAGAATCATTAGAAAAATTACTAGATGCATGATATGAAGTTTGATGTGGATATCATTTTATTAAGGATTTCATTAAATTATCTCAATAGAGAGAAATTTGATATAAATAAATATATATGTTCTAATCATAGTATATTTAAATATATATTCACATAATTTTTAAAATTCACTAATCAATATGGTTGGAATTGATTAATTATTATAAGTTATCAATACATTTGAACCTAGGAATTGAAAAAAAATGTTGTTATTGCTCAGAAAATAAAATATAATTCAATTATATCTAGAATTGGATTGAAAATGACCTAATACCCATGGACATGAATAGAATAAATATTCAAGTCATAGGGGAAGGTGATAAATCATATCATTCCCAAATAAATACTAAACCATCCATTCACATGATGATCAATAAATCCCATAATGACGATGTAGAGCTACAAAAAGTAGTATTGACTGTTATCAAACATCATGTTTGATAAATTTAGAGTTATTTAGATTATAAATAATATATGTGTTTTATTAAAAAGAAGGGGTAAATTCCGAATGATCCTAGTAGAACATAAATCTCTATTAATTTCCTATGAATAAATATAATTATAGATATAAGTAAAAAATTCTAATGGGATGACATAAAGAACAAGATAGATGAATAAAAAACATGATTGTTGGTCTATCATCATGTTTTGGTGGAATAATTGGATATGATGCAACCATTACTCAATATAGTACAGAAATTAGAGAAAATCACAATGTATTTTTTCCTAGTACATGAAGTTCCCATGGATCGATGTATGATTTCTAATAGAGGAGGAATGGATGAATTAATGATCTCTTTATATTTTATAAGAATGTTTCTTAACCGTGTAAGGAAACCTTTCTAACCTCTATAAACTTATTCGAGTTACAATGATGTAATATTTAATTCTCATCCTCACCAATAGTATGAAAAAATATATATTGGGATATTAGAACCTGATTTTTTATTAGTTGGAACAATGAACCACTACATTTGAATTTTGTTATTCACTGTAAAATATATTATTTTACTATCTTCATTGATGATTACAAATGAACATACAGAAATTGGTTATACACCACCAATATTCATCCTCCAACCAACCCTAGTTCTACTACAATAATCATATCTGCATATAATGATGGTTATACCCCCACACCACCACCAATATCCTAATAGTATCCACTAAAACACAACTAGATATGTGTATAGAAAACAAGCATTTTAAAAACATGTTATACACACAACTATGATATTAATTTCTTTCATTTCTTATGTCCAACTTTAGAAACATATTTCCTTTCTCTATGAGAAATTGGGATCATTTTTTCTTATATAAAAATAAAAATATAATCCATATATAACTTATATATATTTATATTGAAACATCCTTCTAATATTTTGTCGACCATGATATGCGCAATCACATTTCTCAAAATTTTGTTGAAAAAAATAGGATGAAACATTCATCTGATGGATCTATTAGATAACCAATACACCTCACCTCACTTCAATCCACCATGATACATTCAAAGTAACATGGTTCAACGAATTAATCTTATAGATATTCATGTGATAATGATTTTTTTTATGGGCTTCTAGTGTCGAAAAACGTGTATCTCAACAAGAAGCTCTTAATATCATCTTTGTTTGATAGATGTTCATCTAGTAGCTCAACATTAACCTGAAATTTAACATGATTAGAAATTATTACTATCAAAAAATAATCTAAGGGTTATCTTTCTATATGTTTAGAAAATGATAAGAACTCTTATAAATGACTCACTAATTAGATTGGTTCTCAAAAAATAGATTTTTTTGAAAACTAATTTATGATTCCATATTATCGAAATTGAAAAATAAAATAACACAATTCTTTGAATTTCATTATAATTTTTTTCAGCAGTTATAGAATACTCAAAAATATTGTTTTTCTATCCTAAACGATTACCCATTATTTAAAATTAGATTTAACGTGGTGTTTATGATGTATGAAAATAAAAAATAACCTTAAGAAGTTATTAAACCCTTTTGGATAAACTATATCATCCTCATATTAAGTAACATGAAAAGTGTTTATAAATCTCCTAAAAACATAATCTAAAAATATATTTATAATGAAAGTATATCCCTATGTATGATGATAATTAGATGTATTCCACTTCTAGTGTACCTCTATTCAGTTTCCCTTTGGTAGGAATCCTTCCTCCAATGTACACTACATATTATCAAATAATGACTATTTTGGAAACTATGTTGTCTAATGTAAATTTTTTCTACTGACTTCTTTTGTAATGTTTGTTCCAGTGAAAAAACATCACTTCACCACATGTTTTCACAAAACTGACTCCATCCGGTCATCCTACCTCGTCCATAATGTTTCTCAAACAAGATTCTTCAAAATATTTGTCTTATAATGTCTAAAAAAATTCATCCTTTTATTATTGGTCTATTTAATGTTTTTCAAATTGATGTTTTTGTGATTTCTATCCATTTGATGGATCTTCATCTTATCAAATAAATAAAGAAGACATACATCGAAAATGTAATTATCATGTTACCAATATTTTACTATATAAGTGTTTTTCTATATTCTAAAGTCTATTTAAAATATAGTTCCTATATATTATTACAAATTATAATGACTTCTATTGCATGAAAATAATTCATTTTAAAATATGTCTTAAATTTTTATTTCCCCATCTAAATATTTTCATTAATATTAAATATTTACATATTATTCTTGGGACTTGTCTACTTTGAACACATTAAAACCATAAACAGAAGTAAAAATACACAGTAACATTACTTATCAAAAAAAAATTCATCTTCTTTAGTCATCCCTAATATATCTGGTGAAATTATGATAACATCTTATAGAATGAATAGTTATTTAATTTCAATGGTTATATTCATTTGGAATCTATTTTACACTTCTCTTACCATGTAAGCATCTTATCGTCTATCATGATATAATAAATTATTTTCAATAACTTTTGGGACAAGTTTTTTCAATATAAATATGTTAAGGAAATTTTTTATAATAATTAATAATGAATTTTCATGTAACTTCCTTACGTAAAACACTTTATCTAATTCCATAAGAAACATTCAATTTTCCAAAATGTATCAATATTTAATATGTATATTTTAATCTAAATAAAAACTGATATATTGAACATTAATGGAAACAAAAAAAACTTGGTACTAACAATGTCCCGATTTTTTTGTCATCTATACACACATATTACTAAATATATCATCATCATCATCATCATAAAAATGTGTAATCATCAATTTCTCCACATATAATTTTTTTATCTTCTTACTCTATCTACATTTTCTTCACTCACTTATGGGAAATCAAATTTGTATGGTACATATCAAATTATATCCCTTCATCTCTAACCCATGAAAATATTTATCAGTTGAAAATTATAATTTCATTATTTTCTTAACAAATAACCATTAACTAAAAAACCATCATATATAGGGGAGAACCAAATATAGAAACCTATAGTGTATAATCATTGAAATAAATATCATCCCTGATACTTATTCCATGAAATCATTTCCCTATTATTCTTCTAATATATTTATTTTCTAGGAAATATATGTAATTTTGTTAAGACAAATATTGCATTCAACTGAATTAACATGCCAATATAGTTCAAGTGTATAAACACTTCATCACCAATACCTCATCGTTTTTTATCATTTTCTAAATACTATTCTTTTTTTACCTCTAATTATTCAAACTATCTCCAAATCATGTGTATCACTTTCTTACTCATCATGTTTATCATAATGTTTCATATTGGATATCTCATGTTTTCTATAACCATCATATAATTCATATCCATTTTCCTTACCCTTACTCCTTCGATACCCTATGTGTCGGTAAAAATACAAATATATTAGGAATATGTATGAACCTTGGTATTCCTTATATGTAATGTGTATACTAATAATAATCTATTAGTTTTGAATAGATTTTATTCTTCTTGGATTTTATTGGAATTTTTTATTATTTCCATTCACTCTTCTAAGATTTTGTAATAAATTTCTTCTAATTTATAGATTCATTGGATGAATATGAAAACTTTTATTCATCTTTAGTTAAATTTTTTTCATTGATTTTCTAGCGTCATTTTCATGATATTCAAATGGGATTGTAAGATATTCTTATAAGTTTTTAAATATTCCTATTTTTATTAGACCTCTTAAATTTCATCTGAATCAATAAATTTTAATCTATTACTAATTTGATATCAGTTTTTCCCTTATTTTATGAATCATATATCTCCCCTTTATTTTTAGAACATTTTTGTGATTCCACCATATTTATAGCCTTGGTAATTTTCTCTATTCAAACAACTAATCACTATATATTTCCCTTCTCAACATTTTTAGTCATCTAAATTTTCTCAAAGAGCTTAACTCTATTCACTTTTCCATTTCTATTTATTGAATTATTTTCACTATTTACGTCCCCATATTCTTTTTTTGGATCCATAATTTTTTTATGAAATTGCTTCTCTATATTCTCATCATATCTCACCCTTTATTTCTTATTATTTCTTAGAATGGAAATTTTATACCAATATGGAAGTGCTTTGGGACCAAAACTCCATACTATAAGAACTGACCAATGAATCGTGTTCTTTTAGATGGATAGTAATACTTATCTGATTTTTTTATTTTTCTCCCTTTTCAATGTAACAATACATTATTTTAAAATAAGAATATTGTGTTCAATAGTGTATGTGAATTGCAACACTGAGCATAAGTGTCACATGAAAGATATTATTTAAATACAATCATTAAAATCTAACTGTTGAATTGGAGGGTAAGAATATGATTGACCAAATTAGGAAATACATATTTATATATATGTTTTAATCAATAAAAATTTATTAATAAATTCTTTGTAAATAAGCAATCCAAATTTTTAGTAAATTCATTTTATAATTAAAAATTATGTTTCTTTTAAAAAGTGTTGATTATTGTATTTTATGTGAAAGTATTATAATTAATTTCATTAACATTTATAAATTTAATTTTATAAAACATATATCATTATTTAAACTATATTAGAAAAATTAAATTATTCTTATGTATTGATATTTTTCTAAAGAGGTTAATTTTTTAGTGAGTAGTGAAAAATACATATTTTTCAAATACTTATATTTCTTATCATTAACATAATTAATTATGATGTATAATTATTGTTCTAATAGGAATTTAAAGTAAAAATATTATTATTATGTTGTACTTAATGTAATTATTTTAATTTTTATCATCCTAAAAACCAGATTTGGTACATGTTTATTTATAGGGATAGAACCAAGATTTCTTAACAATATTGTTATGTGCATAATGTTTCTCCCTTTAAATTATTTAAATTATCCAATATTTTTTAATTATTTAAATTTAATAAATAGATAATATATACAAATTTATGAATTCTAATGCATATAATGATTTTTAATGATTATATATTTAAAAGAAGTTCTTTTTATACTTCAAAATGCATTTCTTGAAAAAAAAATCAACATATGTTGCTGGTCTATTTTTAAATTAATTTATACAAATAATATGAATTGAATATAATTATTTTGATTAAAAAAATATTTATTAATAATAATAAATATATAATAATAATAATAACCAAATTCTTTTTAAAATGATTAGTATGTTTAATAAAATTTATTTACCGTAACAAAGATAAAAATGAGGTTTTGTGCATTACATGCTCTTGAGTTCAAATTAATAATCCACATGCCTGAATTATTATTTGATAAATTTAATTAATTAATTATCATAATTTATTAAAAATATTCTAATATTTTTCAATTTTTATTTGTGTTAAATGCTAAATTACCTTTGTTAAAAAACTAATTTCCCGGGTGAAATCTAAAATGGTATAATTAAGTCAGCATAAAGGATTAGAAAATAACTATTTTAAACATGTTTCTTTTTTTTCAGATTTGGAGCACCCATAAATTCATAAAATTATAAAATTTATCTATTTTTGAAGCAGATGGGGTGAGAGTGAGTAACGATTACCAAATAGTTCTAGGTATTTACAAAAAGCACACTTCTCAATTTAAAAAGGCAACCCACTCCTTTCACTTATTAACACCTCACTTAGCATTTCTCGAAAAAAGACAACCCAAATCTCACCCCAATATCATTAAACAAATTATAGATATTTTTTTATTAACAAAATTCCTACATGATTGTGGTTTATATGATATCCAAAGGAGGTTCTTATAAGTGAATGTAATTGCCTTCATTGAGCACATGCTTTTCACTAATCTTGTTACCAAATTAAGTTATGTATTAACTCATCCAACATAATAACAAATTGTATCTCACATATACTATTATTTTATTTTGATAATTGGTTAATATATCTCCTTATCCTACTCCCCCACAAGGGAATGGAAATAATCACTCAGGTGTACAATGGACAACCACCTCACAAACTGATAAATTTTTTTCCTTCAACGAATCACATGGTTAGTCATATATATTAAAATATTGAATATATATGATAAATATGATATTATATTAATTCATTAAAATTAATATATCCTCTAATTTTTAACCATTTACCAATTAATGGAATGATATTATCACTCATTTGTACATATGACCTACCGTCTCCACTGAGGGATGTGAAATATTTTTCATATACAAAGTTCAATAATGGTGGTCGAGGAGATGGCCACATAAGTGGCCTCATGATGCTAGGTTTTTTCCCCGTTGTTGCCTTCCTCCACACCGTTTCTGATCTACCTTGGATTCTCTTTCTGCTCAGTGCGCTCATGGTGCATGGGATCTTTTTAGTGGCGGTATCGTGCATGCCTTCCATTTTAGGTGAACCTCCTCACTACGACGTCAGTTCCTTATCTGTTGATCTATATACGGATCCCCATGGTGGGACGATGTTGGTCTAGTGTTGTTACAAATGCTACGATCTAGGGGTTTTCATCTTGATTCGCGTCGTCTGTGGGTGCGATGGGTAGATCTATCCCCAAGTATGGTTACAAAGGCGGTGATGGGATATGCGACATAGGCCTGCAGAGGAGTCCTCTTCTAGTGAGATCTAGCCTAGTTTGTCTTTTTAGATTTTCTCGGCATGTTTTTATGGGTTTGGTGGTGTGATGTTTTTAGTAGCGTGTGGTGTTGACTCGGCTTCGATTCCAGAGACCAGTTATTGACTCTTGGAGAACTATATCTTGGTTTGGGGTGATTTGAATCATTTTTTGATGGTTCACGGTAGCATAGAATGATTGAGGGATTTTCTATGGTGGTTTTTTCTCATTTTGGATGATTTTGTAAAATCGGGGTTTGATTTTCTATTGGTGGTTTTTTTTATTTTGTGGAATGGTGAATGGTTGTTTTCTTTGTGGTCTATGGTGCAATGTTTGAGGTCCCAGCGACAACATGAAAACATTGGTGGTGAATATTTACGATTTTAGATAAATAGGTGAAAGGGATTACAAACCGGTTATAAAAATGGTGATATGACTAATATTTGGTAATATTTCTTTACAATACTTTGTGCGCACTTTTTTCCTCTAATAAATTTTTCTTAGGAGCAGGTTTGCCTGCCTCCTGAACATTCTAGTAATGTTCAATAAGGGTTCTAAAATGGAAAATATTTAATTGTTTTAATAATTATAAATTTAATATCATTTGTTAATTTATTTATATATATCTTTATTAAAATAAACTCAACTTATGTTACAAAACATGCATGAGAAAATAAAGAAGTTAACACCCAAAACAATGGTAATAGTGAAATATTATTAAATAATGGGTGGTAACAAGCTATAAGAGGATAAAATTATATATATAAAAAAAAATATTTCTATTTAATAAAATAATATTATTATTAAGACCACTATATTGGTTTTTAAATCATAATCAACTAAACGGATTAAAGTAGTAATGTATTTTGTGTCAATTTCATTTCATTGATGCATGTTATTTTATTATAAAACAATTAATTTTATAGGAATTATACTATTAAAATTTTATATTTTATATCATTTTCCATTCATAATTAATGTTATTTTAAGATTTAATTTTTATTAGTTTATCCATGGGGATTTAAGTTCAATGTTACCCGGTGGTAAGGAATTTCAAAACTCAATTTGATTTCATTGGTTTATTTTACTTCTTCCATGAATATTATCATCTATGATTATATGAGTAATTAATATAAATTATTTTATATACTTTTTCCTTTTTTATGTGGATTTAAATTTCATATCTCTAATCTATTCAATGATTAGTTATCAATTCAATTGTATGATCATTGTTATAAATTTTGTCTCCATTTTCGCTCCATTAAGACAGATATAGTATAATGAACCTATTTATTTATATGTGGTGAATCTACATCCCCATTAATATAGTATATTATGAATCTATTTATATTAATTCTAATTAAGGACTCATTTGATTTTATTTATTTCATGTGTTTTATAACTCAAAAGTTACCAAAGGGATAATAGTTTTTTCTTCAATATAATTTCATTCGGGATAGTTTACGCGTGAATTTATATGAAAATAAATTATTTGAAAATTTTATAATAGAAATAATTAAAGTAATTCTAATTTGGTGTAAAATTATTTCTCAAATTATAATTATATTTTCTTCTTTTGTTACATAATATTATTTATAAAATATTGTCAATAAAATATATCATTATTTCACTATTTTGTCAATAATAATTAGTCTTCCAAATCCATGTTTCTAATGATGTTTTAAATATTGATATAAATATTAACCTATGATTTTTTAAATTAATTTTAATAATAATTTCGTTTTTATAAAACAAAACATTAGAAAGAATCTTCTAATCATTTCCCAAATAATGTATCTTTCAAATTTTGTATAAATATGTGAATGGAATATTACATTTAACAATCTATATATGAAAAAAATTCAAGAAATCATGGACACTAATTTATTTAATGAATCCTTCATATGTTTTTATGATTATTTTCAAATAAAATGTTTTACTTATTATTCTAGAAATATTTTTTTTCAATTTATTTTCAATGTTAAATGGTTATTTTTTTCTATTATGTTATTAATGAGGTTTTTATGGTATTTCTATTCATCAATGACAACATCCATTTATTTTAAATATAATCTATAGTGTATATTTTGTAATGATACCATCCGTATTCATTTTCATGATTCTTTATAGTCACTTTTAGTTAGGAAAATGTTGATATTAAGTTTGTTGATTAATTTTTGTAGTCAATATGTTTCCCATGAAACATTCAATTTACTATGATCATTGGAAATTAATTCTTCCTTAAATAAACATAAAAATTATCATGGATGTGATAATTTTGTAAAATATATAGAATTTCAATGTATACTAGTTTTACATAATTGGTTTTTGATTAACTAGAGAATTATTGTTATTCTGTATTCTTTACTCAATATGGAGATTTTATAAGACATCATGTTTTCATGTATTAAATACTTAATTTGATATATGAGTAATGATTTGGATATAAAGTGATGAGTGGGGACACTGATTATTTATCCCCATTTTTAATTTATAGGTCTCATGAGACAAATTTATATTTTGGAATTATATGTCTCATTGCTAATTATTTTAAGTTGTCTTGCTGAATGTCCATAAATACATATAGATATAATGATGTCTAAGATCATAACAACTAAGAAGAATAATTTACATCATTGACAATTAAATAATTATTATCTTTATGATTATTACATAGATGTTATCTATGGATTAATATTACGATCATTTTATGGATTAAATGGAATGTGTTTTCAGTTATTCACCTTATCATATTAAATATTAATTATATAATCATCACAGTCAAGTTATTGACTAAATGGAATTATTTTTAGATATTAAACAATATTATTGTTAAATATTATTTTATCATGATTGATACATTTTTACATAAACCTTATTGACAAACACATCTCATAATTATTGTGTTTTACCTCCATGGGTTATGAAAAATAAATCATTGAAACAATTCAAGAAAGAAATTCTTTAGTGTCACTATGTTTTATTTATTGTCATAAAATTATATATGATATTAAATTTTTTATCCACTTTAATGTGAATAATAAAATATTTTTTATTTGTGATGTGATTTTTTTATCTAACCCCAATTTATTAATATAGCCCCCAACATTTGGATACATGTTTCAAGTTCATTACAGTTGGTGTTAGATTATATATAGTATACACCATGTGAACTATATTAAGGGATATTTATATTTTGGATAATAACCTAATGATAAGCCGCAATGATATGTATAGATAAATATCCTAATATTTTTTTAGTATTATATTCTAGTGCCTTTTCTTATAATGCATTACGGTCTGGATACAAAATGTGGAAATGATTCTCACCTATCTATACCTAGGATTAATAATTCTAAAAAAATACCTAGGTATTCATCTTCATCATTGCATTGTTCTTGATAATGGTCCTTCTAACACATATAGTTTCACATTCTATAGGGATATGACTGTATTAATTCACATTTTCATTACAAGACATCAATATGTAATTGAATAGGTGATGTCAATGAATCAACCAGGTTAAGCCTAATAATATATTTAATAAAAAGATGGTTTCATTACATAAAAATCCTATAAATTATTATTAATATTTACCAATATGATTATTACTACTCACTTAATGTTTTTTTGTTTTACTGGAAGTATGGTATCCCAAATAGTTGAGTTAATATGGAATATGAAGGAAGATGTATTGATTATGAGTAGCTAACTGGGATGATTATTAGTGCGAAATATATCATTTTTATTCTAAAAAAGTTATCCTAATATATGATTAACAAACAATATTTTAAAAAAATCATAGAATCATTAAATAAGGGAGGGATAGAGTTTACTAAGAGAATTAGTGGTGGAGACTTTGGAGTAATGATGTCTTGTTTTCCTTCATCTCAAAAATATGGAAACAAACTCTTGAATAATGTTTTGAGGAAGAGTAAAATGTTTTAGGTGTAAGAAATAATGGAATATAGAAATGTATTGGTGACTAAATGTGAGTAGAGCAATGGAGAGAAGTAAATTTCATCTTTGGGATATATTTATTATTAATTGACATGAATATGGTAAAAATTATATTTATCTGAGCTAATTACATGTTTTAATGGTTAACTATTATACCATAGAGGGACCTATGTTTAAGAAAAAGTTTTCAAGTATTTTTTTTATTAGTATTATAGAGTTAAATTGTAGAATTATTTCTATCAATGGTATTTTGGTTTTAATAATTTTGAAGTTATACGATTGTGTTATTTTGTTTTTTGAAGAATATTTATTTTCCTCTAATTTAAACATATTGATTATAGATATCGTTATGGTTTTTTTCAATTTAAGGATGATGATATGTTCATATGCATAGAAACTACTTTTTTATGTTTATGTGATGGAATTTATTTGATATTAATCACATTTTGTGATATGTTTATTTAGTTTGATGAATAAGTAACACATTCGTTAAACATATAGTATTTTTGATGTATAATTCTCTCTCCATATATTTAAATGTATTAGTTACCATTATTGTTAATATAATCACTTATGATAAGGTAAAAATATTAAATTATGAGTACTTAATTTCAATGGATAAAAATAAGTTGTATATAATACATCTGTGGTTAAAAATTGATTTTATTATTAATATTGTTTTTGTGGATTTTTGATATATTTATAGGAAAATTAAAAGAATTATATTAATATATGTTTAGAAAAATTGAAAACCATATCTTGAGTGAAAAATTGTCACATCTCATTAGGATGTCAGGATTGGACCATCAACCAAATGGTGATAAGGGTACAATGACTTCCAGTGACATATTATATGTCTCAGCTACCCTGATATTGTTCTTAAAAAAACAAATTGACAATAAAGTAATTACCGAATGATTTATGTTTAAATATAAGTGTTTATTTTTTGGTTTTATGATTAATAGATTATATTGGACAGCTTGTGCAAAACAATTTTGATTTTGAAAAAATATATATTTATTTGGAATGAATGTTTTCTGATTCATAGATAGTATGATCCATTAAAATTTAATTTCAGTGATTGAACAATAGAAAATGAATTTTATATATTCATTTTTTAGAGTATGAAATGAAGTAAATTAACTTAACATATTTAGGAAATTTTCTTCAAATAAAAAATTTCACTTTTTTCCGTCATTTTTGGTGAATAGATGGCCTCTAAACCCCTCAAAAATTTATTTTATTTGGGTAATTAACTCTCTCTTGAAGATGCTTTCAATCATCGGATATTTATTTTTGTGTATTAATAATTTCATTAATTTACATATTTATACTTGCCATTAATATTTTATAGCTGCAAAAACAAGTTAAATTTATTCAACATGAACAGTGTATTTCCATTTCCTTCATTTTAATTGGAATTTTAATGAATTCTATTTGTGTTGTGGGTTTTCAAAAACGGTGTTTTGATAATTAAAATCACTAAATATTGAGGGTATATTATAATATTATGGATCAATATTATTTACTGTGGGGATAATGTAACACCCTAATACATTTTAATTAACCAGAACATCATGTTCGATAACATATATAACACCCAATACAGAGATTAAAAACAATGAAATATATTATCTAAAAGTGACTATTCTCACTTACTATGTGAATCGATGTGTATGAATAATATTAACTAATTTATGATATATATATATATACAAATAATTATTAAATTATTGTTAAATTCATAGTAAATTATCACTCAAATGCTATGTAAAGTCAATTTATTCTTCAAAAAAACATTTTCTTCAAAAATGTTTTTTAGAAACTTCTATAATTACTTTCTGAAGAACAAATAAATTACAATTTATAAAATTGATATAATTTTTTAAATCATAATATAAAAATTATCTTATTGTTTTTATCTATATTTCTTGAAATTAATTTCTTTTTCATTGAATAGTGAAAAATATATTTGTTTTAAATACTAGAATTTCATTTCATTAAATTAAGTAATTTTAATGTCTCATTATATATTAAATTTGATTTAAAGACAAATAAATTGTATTTAAATATATTAAATATAATTAGTTTCATTTTATTTATCTTTATACCTGAATTTGGTGTTAATTTGTTTTGAGGATTAAAACACATTTTTTTCCAGAAAAACATGTTCATGTGAATAATGTTTCTCCACATAATTAATTACATTAGCCCATAATGATGAATGATTTGAATAAAATGTATATATTATTTATACAAATTTATTAAATTTTTTTCTATATATGGATTATTAATATTAATATATCTAATGTAATGTCAACTTTTTATTGAAACATGCATTTCTTGAGAATCCTTTTTTCGACTTATTTGTTGCAATTTTTTAAATTAAATTTTGCCAATTATATGAAAGGAATTTCATAAAATATATTCAATATTTTAAAAAATAATAATTAATAATATATAATTTTTTAAGATAATATTTTTTTTCTTAATTATTTTTAAATAGGGAAAAACTTATGATTCACAATTACTGTTTAAATGATATTTTTCATGTTACATGAATGTGTTTCAAAGTAATTATTCCCCAAAATTTAAATTTAAATTTTATCAATTTTATTATATATTCATACTTATTGGGTAAATATTATATCATAACGATCATTTTATTTTTGTCTTAAATGTAAAATCACTTATGTTAAAAAACTATTTACCATAGTTAAACGAAAAATGGTAAAAGTAACACATTATTTAGGATTAAGGAATAACATGATTAAAAAAAGTTTCATTTTTTATATTGGAGGTTTTGATCAATATTTGATTAACTCAAATCTATTTCTTATCAATCTTAATTGAATTTGGGTTGATTTTGTTATCCCATTATTTATTAGGTTTGAGAAATTCAAAAAAATGTCACACATCCTCAATTAAAAATGGGAACCAAAACCCTTCACATCATCAAAACTGTCAAGAATCCGGTATCTGTAAATACCTACCAAATCACTGAATGAAAACACTATACACATTATAGAGCAACTTCTCTTCCCATAATATGAACCCTATAGTCTATAATAATATATATAGAGGAGTATCTTGTTAGAAAAGGTAATGGTATTCCCCAAGATATTTATATTTTACAAATCCTTTATTATCATTAAATTATTTCATATGAATTTCAATATAATATCATCTATATGTCCCATATAATTAGATTTTATTATTTTAATGGAATAATATTTTTGCATCTCCTTATCCATCTACTGGGAAATAATGTCATCGCTTGTGTGTATGGTGGAGTACCTCCTGACGAATTGATTTAATATATTTTCCATAACCAAAATATATATATAGTTATAATTTTTTATATAATTAATATTTTTTAAATTTATTACATTATTTTAACTATTTAAATTAAATATATCATGTAATTCCATTCTATTTCACAAATTTAGGTAATTATATCGTTTCTCATGTTCACATATGTCCTGCCATCTTCACAAATCAATGTGACTCATTTTCCATGTTCTTATTTCCAAATTGGTTCTGAAAAGTTATATAATTACTAACTTTGATATTTATAACATAATATTTTTGGATATTGTAGAGCTATTTCTAATGAAAAATAATCAGATCTTCCTTGAAAAAACATGCATGAAATAATAAAGTGGTTAACATCCGAAACCTTACTAATAACGTAATATTATTATTGAACATGTGGAAAGATGTTATAATATAATCAAATATGATATTATAAATATTATTAGGATTATTTTATAAATTAATATCCTAGCTAAATCCATTATAAATGATGTTAAAGAGTTATCGACAAAACAGAAGTGTGAGGAAAGGTATTTTCCCTCAATTTCATTTAATTGAGGGATATTTTAATAGTGTACCCTATTTTCATTTTAATGGTGTATAAAAATCATATGTACCATTATATATCTTGAATAAATCAATCTTCATGTAATTTATGTCTAATTTTGTATTACTTCATCCAAGTTGATTTATATTGAATGATTCCTAGTGGAAAGAATTTTCATAACTCAATTTTGTTTTCATTGGTTTGTATTAGTTATCCACTGTATTTGATATTAAATGATTATGTGTTAATTTTATTTGTATTATTTTATGTTTTATTTTCCCTTTTTATGAGGATTTAAATTATATATAGATAGTCAGTTCATTGATTAGTTCTCAATTCAATGGTATGATCATTGTAAGAGATTTTGCCTATATTTATACTTTATTGAGACATATTTGGAATTATGATCCAATTTATTTATATTAGGTTTCTATAGTATACATTTTATATTTTTTATCCTTAATATATTTATATTTATTGTATTTAATTTTTTGTTTTTGTTTATCTCATTCCAAGGGGATATGACCCAAAAGTTACCAAAGTAGTATGGTTTATTCTTCAGTATTATTTTATTCTAGATTTTTAATGCTTAAATTATTATTTAAGGTAATTATTATATCATCATATAATGTGGCCTTTAATATTTTCACCTTTTTTATACGTGATTTTTTCAAATAATAGTACTATTTTACTTTCATTATTACGTAAGATGGTTCGTATAATTTTTCCTATAAAATATGACTTTATTTCCCTCTATAGTAGAAAACAATTTTATTCCTAAAAAATATTTTCTACTTTTTTCAGAGAATTATTTTAATACTAATATTTTATTAAATCATTTTTATCCAAGGTAGGATTTCATAAAAAAAATTAAAAGGACTCGTTTTTTCATTTTCAGTACAAGGTACTTTTTGATTTTTCAATCAAATATATAAAAGCATTATTTCTATTTGAATCACTAAATATAAATTGGACATTACATCGATCATGATAAATCATTTCACTAAATGATACTTTAAAATATTCCATGATTCTTTTCAAAGAAATTTATTTTGGTAATATTCTAAAAATATAATTTTTTTTAAAATGGTTTTAAAATTTAAAATCTAAAATTCCTTAAGAATGTTTTAATGATATTTTTATTTTATTTTTATCCATAAACCACAACAAACCATTATTCTACTAATATTAAATCTTTAAAATGATTTAATAATAAAATAATTTTCCTTTTCTATATGGATTATGGTCATATTTACCATGTAAAATATTTACATTCACTTACTTTATTAATTTTTATATTCATTAATATTGAATTAAAATATTAAAATTATTATGATAATTGGACAATAAATCACATTTAAATAATAATTATATTTATCATGAATTTTATTATTTTTTAAATTATATGTTATTTCTATGTATGGTTAGTTAAAATGAATGTTAGTTTATAAACTGGATAATAATTTTAAATGCATATCATATATTCTATACATACATTTTTTGATAAGTAATAATGTACATAAACTAATTTGAATATTCAATATATAAGGAATTTTGTAGATAAGTAGTGACAACTGGGGAATGTAATTGTATTTTACCTAAATTCATGAAATGGTTTTAGGAGAATAATTAGTATTATGGTAGTTAATGGGCAGTTGGGAATAGTTTTCAAATATCTTAGTGCACGGTCATAATCTTATAAATATAATGAGGACATAGATCATGATTTCCAATATTAATTATTTCATTCACTGATAATTTATTTATAATTATACATGAAATTATTACATTTATATTATCTATGGATTCATTTTATGATCAATATACAGATTATATGGAATGTTCTTTTGGTTATATTCCAATCTATATTTATTATTATTTATTTAATAATAATAAAAAAGTTACTGATTAAATGGAGATATTTTTTATTTATTTAATTTTCCATATTGATCATGATTTATTGACTCATAATAACTTCAATTATACTTGATCCTTAATGAGAATTTGATCTAACTCTTATTTTGTCTCAATTCGCTATGTTATGAAGAAATAATCATTGAAACATTTTTTGGTTTGATTTTTTTTCTCTGATTCCATTTTATTTCATATTTTTAATGGCAATACGAGATTCATGTATTTTTCTACATTACAATGAAGAAAAAACTATTCCATCATCAGGGAATTGATAAATTGTACCTAACACCATTGTAGGTAAGTAGCGACCTCGTATTGACTTCTGAGGTCATATTTTTTACATAAAAATAGTTGGGAAATTTTTTAAATAATATATTTATAGATTAATTAAAACATTCATAGTGTTTCTAAAAATTAATATCATTTTAACTAGTAATGATAGTACCATTAGTTGTACATTTGGATTGTTTGTGAGTTGAAATATCCTTTTTAATATGATGAACTATTCTATATATGTCTTGTTCATGAATTCATGTACTCATTTTCATTTTAATAATTAATTATTATTGGGATTTTATCATGGTTTTTTAGTGAAATGTTTAGTTTTTGATTAAAGAAGGTCTATGCAGGGTTGGCGCATAGTTCTCCCAATCTGTGTGCCCATCCCACCAAACTGTGCACCCTTGAGATAGTGGTGTTTCCATAGTTGGTGCACTTTTTGTCAAACTATTCACCCACCTTAAATATAACCATATATCCCCCCTATAATTAGTGAATAATGATGGTGCGTGAATTGAATAATTGTGTAACCTTAATTAAGAAATAGTGAACATTGTTTTAATTAAACCAAAAATAAAATTTAAAATTTACTAAACCCCCATATTAATCAAAAATCAATTATAGATTGAGGAAAACACTGTCCTATCATATTTTGTTGCTCCAAAATTATTTCATCGGGATATTGGAATCCATTATTCATGATTTGAATGAAGGATTAGAGAACTTCACCACTCCCATTAATTTAATCTTATTTCGTGTCTCTCCACCATTATTTATATTATTCTCTAATCATTTGAGGGATAATTTGCATATTGGTTTTATATCTATATATTGGATTGGTATATCATGATCCATTTGTTCTTTTTTATAGGAACTGATTGAACAGTAAGATCTTCGTTGTGGGTTTGACCTTTCAAGTTCAATTTGAGGAATGTTTTTTGAGAAATCATGCGTCAATAATTTGAGGCATGTGATATAAAATTCAATTCCGTAAATCTTGATTCTAATAATATGTATGTTTTACGAGGATTCAATTACCACAACATCAAATCAAATATTCAATAGAATAAATTTATTTATTTATTAATTTATTAAAACATTAAATGGGAATAATTAATATCTGAACTAATTATTGTATTCTTATAAATGTGGAAATTTTTGGGATGATGGGAATGTGAAATTAGATTAATTAGTCAGTCAATTAGTTAATAAATCTTTATTGGATTGTGGAATTAGTAAATTAATGATAATTTGAATAAATTGATAATGTGAACATGGAATATGATTAATGAATTGGTGAATTAGTTATAGGGATATTGGTGTTGTTGCTATGATTAATTACTTGGTGAATTAATTAATGGATGTCTGTTATTATGAAATTCATAATGAGGTTAATTAATTTTGATTTTAATTAATAAAAATATGTGATTAATTATTATTTTCATTTATCAATGGAATGATATGATTGTGAAATTGTGGAATTAGATTAATTAATTTCAAAATTAATTATTTTTATTTTTTGATACATGTCTAATCTGATAAGAGGATTAATATTTTTTAACCATGATTTATGTTATATATTTGATATGTATGATATTGTTATATATGACTTAAATGTGTGTTCGAAATGGACTTCTACATCAATGTCCCATAGTGATAAATTAAAATTCATTTATGGGATATGTTCTGCTATATCAAAAGGCCATTGTGATAAATGAGTCTGGATCCAAATTTATGGCATCAAAATCCCACATGGGTGATTTTTAGATAAATGATTGTGGGACACAGTCTACAACATCAAAATATGACATGTGTGACTAATTGATAAATGAGCTATGGGACACATAATAATACATAAAATACCCCCGGGGTCCTAGGAATGGCGATCTTGGTGATTTTTTTTCATTTCAATACGGTTAAAAATGGCCATAAAAATTAATTATATGGAATGGATAAGAAAATCACATGTGTTATAAATAACTTTGAACTAAATATATGTTATGGTTTAGGCTCTGTCATTGGCTAGAGTAGGTATTGATGATTTGGATGCCTAGAGGAAAGTGGGGCTATATGTGGTTTAATATAGAGTATTTTAAAAATATAAATTTTTTAATTTATTTATTGTATTTTATTTTATATATATCAATATAACCCGTTATTGACAAGATAATTTTTTCGACATCATTTGTGGTGTCCTACTGAGTTACACTCAGACCCTACTCAGGCTTCCTGATCAATTCCCAAATAGATTTCATGGTTTCCCACTAGGATAATGGAATGATATATATAATATGTGGTTGAGTTGGGAATGGTAATTTATGAGGTATATAGTCCTGATTTAGGACTACGATTAGAGTTGGTGGTGTCTATTTATTTCCAGTTTTTTAAATTGACACTTAACTTGTATTTTCATTTGATTTTTATGGTTTTGGATTGGATATTGTATTTCCTATTTTGGTCATCATGTGATACATGTGGGTTTTATTGTAGGTTATATCATATGTAAAATATTATTTAAATGTGTTGTTGAGATGCCTTGATAAAGAGGGTTTGTCTCTCAATTAAAATATATCACTCCTTGCTGTTAGTCGGTGGCCTTTGGCTTATAGGTAGTTGTGAATGTGATTGTATGGTAAATCTACTAATGTGTGGAAATCAATTTGAGATGCTAAAATGTCATATAAATGGATTTTTTCTTTTCTTTCCTTTTTTCATACTATTTGGGAAAGGTAAACTGGAGAATTGGATGATTCATGCCATGGATAAGAGCTCATGAATGGGTGTGTGTAACCCATGAACAATGGTAACTACTAAGTAAACATGGTAAATTTTTTATTTATTTATTGGTTTTGTTACAGTTGGTGTTATTTCACTTCGAGTGATACGCTTTTTGTTCCTTGAGATCATTGTTTTTGAGAATTTTTGAGATTTTACTCATCACCCAATGTAACACCCCAAGATTTTAGGAGAAATGTTTTTTTTGAATTTCATTGATGACTTTTTTTTACAATACACCAAGATTAGATTGCACTATAATCAACATTTTATTAGCTTTTAGTATACACAAACACTATTTTTGGATTTTGTTGCACGCAATAGCGACCTTCCTCAAAAGTGTCTGTTGTACGCAATACCGAGTTTCACTAAACAATGATATATTGTTATAATATTATTTTTAACTAGACATAATAAGTATTATAAACCAAATTTTAAATTTTATAACATTATAATTCATCTTACACATTTTCTAGAAAGAGGATTGAGAACAAAATCAATTTTTCGGATAAAAGAAGTATTCTTCAAAAAATGCAGTTTTTCCGCCTTTCGATGGCGCACCCATTTTAAATCAAAATTTTCACCAGTTTATAAGTCAAAATTTACAAAATAAACTTATTCTTTGGAATCAGGATATAAAAATTTACATTGGATATTTTTTTTGATATTTTTCTGACAACGTTCTTATTTGAATGAATAGTAAAAACACACTAAATTCTACTTAAAAACAACTTTTCCATCGAGATAATTTAAATGGGTAAATTAAAATAGTAAATTATTTTAAAGTGTAAATAGAATAGATTTTAACCATTTAATATAATGTATGTCAGTATCATTTATTTTACATTGAATTTGTAGGTTAAATCATTTCAATCTTTTGCAATGTTTTAAACAAAAACCCTGTTTTTTTCGACAACAGGACTAATTTTAAATTAATTAATGCAGCATCTGTGTTTTGAATTTGAAAAAATGAATTAAATATTTAGAATCAGTATGTCCAAATTATGTTAATATGCTACTTTTTATTTTTGGGCCTTATGAATAGTAACTACGGTAAATTTTATTTACCACAGTTAATGGTAAATTAGGTAATTAAGGGTAAAAATAATATTTTAAAATTACCCTAACAGTTGTCTTAATTTAATTGGTTGATTATATTTAATCCTAAAATATACTTGGGTCGAAATGGTATCTATTAGAAACCACTTGTATGTTATTAAGACCTTTAATTTATTTTATTTAAATGAAAGTGAAATATTTCCCACCCAAACTTTAATAATAAAATTATTTTTAATATAAGGTTATGCAAAATATAAATTCAGTTATAAATACTAGATTGAAATATAAAATATTTTTATTTATCATGGTAATTTATTTGTAATTTTTATGTAATATATAATTACCTTAATAGCTTATACATTTATGATGTAGAAATTATTTATTTTGTGAAAAAATCAATAATATAGTTTTTATTAACATAATAATACCCATAACATGCCCAAAAACCTTCCAAGAACTTATTTTTCATGTAAATATAAACCTTAACCATCCAAGGGTCTACTTTGTTACCATTTGGTGCCTTTTAAAACAGATTATGACAATTATAATATTTTTAATCTAAATGATGTCAAAGTTTTCACCTTCACAATTTAATAAATATAAAAATTTAAACTTTTTAATTTTAAGATGATTGTAACATCCCAGGTAAATAAATAATATTACATTATAATTTTTATCATTATTTTTGAATAAAATGTTAATATTACTTTAAAGGGAATTCTATTCCCGATGGTGTACCCAATACACAACAACGAGTTTCTTTGAAATCTTACGTTGCACACTAAAAATATAATAATATTATAATATTTAATGCCTAGCCATTGTAATGGAGGTAATGAAAAGAAATAACTACTAAATTATTACATATGTTTGTTAAATATTTTTACATTTATCCAATAAATGTTAGAGGCTTAAAATCCAAATGAATCCAATTTTAAGAATAAATACTCTAATATTTTTAAAAGATTGTTTTACCACCTTTTGATGGTGAACCGTTTTTAAATCTACATTTTGACAATTTTATAAGCTCTATTTGTTTAAATAAAATTATTCTTTATGATTGGTACATTGAAATTTACTTTGGAAAAATTTTTGGTATGTTTCTGACAATATTCATTTTTATAATAAATAGTGAAAAATATTGAATTTTACATCAAATTTTCCTTTTCATCTAATCTAAATATATGGTTAGATTATCTTTTTAATTGTTTTTAAAGTTTAATTAGAATATATTTTTACAATTTAATTCAATGATGGTCATTATAATTAATTTCACTTTGAAAATGGACATAAACAAGTGCCAAACTTTTCATAGATATTGCTTCCAAAAAACCCGCTATTTGTTTTGACAGCAGGAATTGACTATATTATTTATTAATGAAACTTCTATGTTTTGAATTTTTAAAAATTTACATCGTTTCTGAATATGAAATATCAAATATATCATTGTGTTAATTTTTGGTATTTTTCTGATAATGCATTTTTTTAATGAATAGTGAAAATATAGTTTTTAATTCAAAACTACCTTTTAATCCAATTTATTTATATAATAAGATTGTAATTTTAATTTTTTTTAAAGTATAATTGAATTATATTTTTATCACAAAATAAAATTTTGTTCATTGGTAGTAATTTCAATTTTCAATTGGATGTAAAAACAAGTCAATCTTTTGATAAATTTTACTTCTTAAAAACCCGTCTTTTGTTTTGACAACGGGATTTACTTTTAAATTAATTACCACAATTTATGTGTTTTTAATTTGATAAAATGGATTACATATTTGAAATAAGAAGTTCCAAATAATGTAATTAAGACTCTTTTGTTTTTGGATATTATGAATAGTAAAGACGGTAATTATCTTTAATTATCGTGTTTAATTAGTAATCGAGTAATTAAGGGTAAGAAAATAATATCATAAAAATATAAAATTACCCCAACATGTGTCCTAATTCCATTGGTCGTGTCTTGGCCGACCATGGTATTCCATGTGCCAACCTTGGGACCCCATGGAATCACTTTAGGGTGATAGTGACCTTTAATCATATTTTTTTAAAGAAAAGAAAATGTAACCAAAGTATGTAACACCTAAGTAAAATAATTTTAATTTTGTCTACATAAATGATCTCTTAGAATATTAATATTAATTGGAAATATAAAAAGATTTTTTGAAGCATAGTATTTTTTTAATAATTTTTAGACATTAAATAAGTTAAATTATTTATGACATCATGATGATGCAGAGATTACCTCATTAATGAACGATATAAATAAAATGAAAAGATATTGTAACATCTATGACATACACTAGGAAAAAATCTATTGTATGAGTATATTTCAAACCCTTATCACCTTATCCTCCAAATATATCAATGTGGGACCTTTAATATCTGAAACTCTTTTTAAAATAAAGTAACATTTCTTGACTTTCCACGAGTACCCCTCCTCTCCTCTTATAAAAGGCCTCCACCTCTACCTCCTTACCCACACCTCTCAAGCCTTTGTCTCGGCCAACCCCAGCCAATTCCATCTCTCCAAATCCCTCTATTAATAATTGAATCCTCACCTTAGGCAGAAAGCTCTTCAAGGAACCCTTTGGGTTCAAATCAAAGGGAGTTACCTGATTTAAAGGTAATGTCTTCTCTTATGATCTTTTGTTTTATTTTGCTTCTCCAACCCCCTATACTCTTTTTATTAAATTATTTTGTAACAAAAAAAGTATCTTCAATATACTAGGATGTTTTTATAAGAATTATTAGAGCTACACTTACACACACATCCGCCTAATGGTTAAATAACATACTGTTTCTATGGATGGCGAATTATTGCCTCACGAAACGATGATTGTTCAATATTCTTTTAACACCTTTAAAGGTGGCCATTACAATGTAACTATACATTATATATGATATATATGGTATTTATGTTTTATATATGATTCATTATTTTATATTTAAATCATAACTTTATTCATTGTATGTTGTGCAAATGTGATAATTTCATATCAGGAAGTGCGGACTAACGCCTCCTCAAGTTACGTGACTCATTCATGAAATACATGGAATGTATAAAGAATGAAATTAATGAACTTATTTGACATATATAAACTATATATTATACTTTAATTAAAATATATATATCACTCAATTATTTTTAATTCGATTAATATGACAAAGAAATGAAAGTAGAGTTCATGCGTACGTACAGCCTACCGTCTCCAGGAATGGTACATTTCATTTATTTTTACCTCCAAATGTTATGTAATAGTATAAAATGAATATTTACTGGGTATATATGATATTTAAATCATTAATACTATTCTGGAGATGATGTACTTAAAACTACATGGACGATTCTTTTCAATCAAGTTTATTTTTGACTCATGTACCAAACATTGACAAAAACATTTGATATGAACTCACATAATTAACTAATTATTATAACATTATAACATGTGATATGAATTGAATAATAAACTTTAAAGTAGGTACTTAATTAATTATAAATTGACAATTGTTTATTATTTAGTAATATAATGAAACGAACAAGACAAGTCGGACTTGAGGTAAGGAATCCTACCTCTATCATTCTTTATAAGTACTCTTTTTTATGTAACTTACATTAAGCTACTATTTCGTATGTTGGGGGATGTTCTTTTATATTCCTAATTATGTACTTTCTATGTTCATATGAATAGAGACCATATTTTACTTCATCAATCCATTTTTTTGGATGTTTTAAGAGGCAGCATTAGGCTGTCGAGTGTGTATGTACTTTCCATTATTCTACTCTTTGTGTAATATAATTTATTTTTTGGGTGTTTAAATCAACGTTTTATGGTCCTTATTTCATGGGTTGAACGTTTCGAAAGTTACGCAAATCGGTAAGGGAACCGTTCACCCTTCTATTTTTAAAAGACTTATTTTGTTATGTCTTTTAATTTAAATATTTTAATGTTGGGATATGTTCTTATATATTCTTATTGGTATAAATTTTATGTCCAAGTGATGACATACCATTTTCTCTCTCATCACCTAATTTTATGAATTTTAAAGTGACATCGTTAGGCTATCAAATTTTACCAAGGGAACTTCATAACCCAATTTCGATTTCTTTGGGTTCAACAAGTAGTTATTCAATATGTCGTCCTTTGAATGTGTGTGAATGACCTTTTCTTGTTTTACACTTAATATCCACTTATATTGGGTGTATTTATATTTTTCACACATAATTATGATATTTATTTATCCTCAATTTCAGGATACCTTCTTTATAATGGATTCCATCTCATTTTACATTTCTAATGATACTTCATTGTTGTTATGCACCGGTTCACTCTTATATGGTTTATATACTATCCTTTGGAATATTATATCTTGAATCCCATTATCCTCTTGATATTATAAAGTTATGATTAACTTTTATTCATCAATTATTGTATTCAAGTGTCTCTCATTTTGTTAAAAACCCTTTAACTAAAATATCATTTTAAATGTTTTATTGATTTATTCTTATAAATATTTCTCATTAATATCCATGTTTTCAAAACGTTTTTAAGGATTTATTTAGATGGATATTAATGGTTTAAAATGTTGGAAGCTTCAAATAGGTATGGGACACTTTGATTGAAAAATTTATTTATTAAATGGTTTTAAATGGTTTTGAAAATGGTTTTTTAGAATGGATTCATTATTTCAATATCTTAAAAGGATATATTGTTATTGCAATGTGGTAATGTTATATTTACTTTATGCTTATGTTATGTGATGTGATTATGTTATGGTTCTTGGTCATTATTTATGATGACGGGTGGTTCCATGAAAAACTTAGGGCGGGTGAGCCCGATATAGCTCTCCAATACATTGGGAAACACGAAGGAGTTAAACAAACGAAGGAGTTAAACAATAAGGTTTCTCCGAAGAGATTTTGGGAATATACTGTGATGGTTATTCCAAACATAACCATGATGGTTACTACCTATGTAATAATGTTATGAATGCCTCAATTTACCTTTATGTCTTATGATTTCTATGAGTTATTCATAAATCTTATGATTTCATGAGGTATGTTAAATTTTTTATGCTTTATGAGTAAAGTATGATTTCATTGATTCTTATGTATACATGGACTATTGTTTTCATTCCGTATTGTTATAACCCTTACTGATATTGTTATGCTCATCCCATGTTTTTTTGAAATGTTGTTCACATGACATAAAGTTTAATAGGGTCAAGGATGGGATCAAGGAAATGCCAGGCTGTCTAAAACATGGAACTGGACATGACTCTTTCGTTCCATAGTTTTTATTTTTTTTGAAAAAAATTGAAGTTCAGTAGAGGTTTCTACTTTGTAACCTTTAATATGTAATAGTTATGTTCTAATTCACTAAAAATATAAACCTGAAAAGATCCTCAATGTGAATTATTCATTTAATTCAATATTAAGTAATGTTTAAAGCCAGGTCCTTATAGTTGGTAACAATGGTCTGTTTAGATAAATTTAAAGTTTAGAGAGTTGTTTGAGAAAAAATGAGAAGTTGTGTATAAACACAATGCTTAGTATATTAGTTGGAGTCATTGTTTTTTTTTGAAAGTAAGAATGAGTTTGAGAAAACTTGGATAAGTATATCTTGGTGTTTATCTTCCTCTTTATTATATGATGATTTTACTGATATACTAACACTGACCTTTTTGGTCTTAGTAAATGGCTGGATCTAGCAAGCACCGAAGTAATAGTGGATTTGAAGAAAACTGTGAAGGTTTTCTGAAAGAACAACTGAATGATATGGGAGCTACAATGATAACTCTTGTGGTTATCCTCAACAAACTATATAGAGTCATGATTGACCACTTGAACCTTAGTGATTTTTATAAGGCATCATATATGCGAGAAACAAATCCCTACGGAAGTTCAAGTAATAATTATAAAGGTAAGTATGTTCAAAAACCTATATGTCAAATATGTGGAAAGAAACTAATAGGAAAATGTTTCAAAGGGACAGAAAGATGCTATAGATGTGGAAATGAAGGTCATAAAGCAATAACCTTCCATGGAAAAAGGAAGCATCTAGTTGACTCTAGGAAAGGGAATCATGTTCTTTCTGAAGGATCAATTGAATGTTTTAAATGTGGTGTGCATGATCATTATGCAAACACATGTCCTACAAATAAGTTTCGAGAATGGGGTCACCAAGACCGTACAAATATTCATTTACCAATACCTAATGCCATTCCTATTGAGGATGAAGAAACTGAAAATGACCAATGAATGGTATGGATTATTTCTTAACATATGTGTTCCTATTATTGGAATCCTAGGATATGATTCATGATTTTGTTTGTAGGAAATAAGTATTTCCGAATAAGTTGAAAAGGAATGGCTAATGGATCATGAAGAATGTTGAATGAGTAAGAAGTCAACATATAAGGGATTCAAGAGTTATGGTAGATTTTAGGATGGTGGAATTCTTAGATATGTTATGTCTCTTTTGATGATGGGGTTACATTTGAAGACTTTTTATAGTATCCCAGATGTTTTATATATGAAAATTTTATTCAAGGAATAATTATCCTTTCTTTTGTGGATATATTTATAAAGAACCATTTGGGTTTATATGATCCTTGAATTTGAGGCAATTACTAGTTAATACATATTGGGTTGCAAAATGGATGTTATTAGATAACCTTTCTGGTTAAAATATGTTATGGTCATTTTTGAAGATTTTGTCCCTTTTTGGGGGGATTATTTAATAATTATATAGTTTTGGAAAAAGGAAAACACACAGACCGTGTGACAACCTGTCACGTCAGACGAAGCTATAGGAATCGAACCCATAACCAAAGTGCAACTAATATTTATCGCCTACCACTGGACTACGTGAAGACCCTGGTTATTTTGAATGATTCCTTTTAGTTAGATGATTTTATGAATTAAGAGTAAGTTGATTTTTGGTTATCAATGGAAATTATTAGCCTATCATAGAGGATATGTGATTAGGTTAATTACTTTTTAGTATGAGACTGTAAGAGTAACTGATGTTATTTTGGAGAAAAATGTTAATATTTTTCATAGGAGACTATGTGATTAAATACTTTAGAGATTTGGGTTTCCATCATAGTTTGGTTTACTTTTAAGAATTTTATGGATACATGTTTATTTAATGGTCTATTTTGAACTTTGGGTTTTGTTTGAAAATTTTTGGAGATTAGGAGTAGTTTTTATTTTTGTAAAAAAATATCCTTTTGGGTATTATCTGATCTCGTACTGAAATTTTTGGCTTGGTTTTGGTTGAGTTCTAAAGACATGGAAAATATATAGTTCTCTTTTGTTTATTAGGTGATTCTCATGAAGTTTATTATAGTACTCTTAATGCGAACAAGTCTTCCTAAATACTCATCTTTTGGAGAAAATATGATTTGATTATGGAATCTAGTAAATGTTGAAGGTCTATGTGACAAGTAAGTATGTTTCATTATGAGTTACTTAAGCTCAAAAATAAATTCCTCAATGAAAAGTAACATAATTTTTTTTGTATGTTAACTTTTCCTACTGGGGAATCGAATACAATTTATCCCATCACAAGTTTGTGATTTTCTTGTGGTTAACTTTCTCCTAGACATGTTTTCTATCACTCTCCATCAAAACATGACCCATTGTTTTCTCCTCCATATCCATATTTTCCTACTTGGATTCCTAGTATGGGTTAACTCAGGTGACGTTTTTACATCTCTCCCTTTATTTTAAAGTGATAGTTTTACTAACTCTTGTTCTGATGTGGGACTTTCAATGAAGTTTCCAAGCCCAATTTTGAAATTGCGAGGACGCAATTCCCAAAAGGGGGGAAGGATGTAAAATCCCAGATAATAAATAATATTACATTCTATGGTTTATCAATATTTGTGAATAAAATGTTAATATTACTTTAAAGGTAATTCTATGCTCGATGGCGTACCCAATACGCAACAATGAGTTTCATTGTAATCTTATGTTGCACACTAATAATATTATAATATTATAATATTTAACGCCTAGCTGTTGTAATGGAGGGAATGAACAGAAATAATTACAATATGATTATATATGTTTGTTAATTTTTTTTACATTTATCCAATAAATGTTATAGGCTTAAAATCCAAATGAATCCAATTTTAAGAATAAATACTCTAATATTTTTAAAAGATTGTTTTACTTCCTTTTGATGGCGAACTATTTTTAAATCTAACTTTTGATAATTTTATAAGATATATTTTTCAAATTAATCTTATTCTTTATTATTGGGACATTGAAATTTTATTTGTAAAAATTTTTGGTATGTTTCTGACAATGTTCATTTTTTTAATGAATAGTGAAAAATATTGCATTTTACATCAAAACTGCTTTTTCATATAATTTAAATATATGGATAGATTATCTATTTAATTGGTTTTAATGATTAATTATAATATATTTTTACAATTTAATTCAATGGTGGTCATTAGAATTAATTTCTCTTTGAAAATGGACATAACTAAGTGCCAAACATTTCCTAGATATTGCTTCCAAAAAACCTACTATTTGTTTTGACAGCAAGAATTAACTATATGATTTTTTAATGAAACTTATATGTTTTTAATTTGGTAAAACGGACATCATTTCTGAATATTAAATATCAAATATATTTTAGGGTTATGTTTTGGTATTTTTGTCATAATGCTTTTTTTAATGAATAGTGATTAATACAGTTTTTAATTCAAAACTGCATTTTCAGCCAATTTATTTATATATTTATATTGTAATTTTAATTATTTTTAAAGTATAATTGAATTATGTTTTTATCACTTAATACAATTTTGTTCATTGGAAGTAATTTCACTTTTCAATTGGATGTCAAAACAAGTCAATCTTTTGATAAATTTTACTTCTTAAAACCCCACCTTTGATTTTCACAACGGGGTTTACTTTTAAATTAATTACCACAATTTATGTGTTTTTAATTTGATAAAATGGATTCTATATTTGGAATAATAAGGTCCAAATTATTTAATTAAGACTCTTTTGTTTTTGGACATTATGAATAGTAATGACAGTAATTATCTTTAATTGCAGTGTTTAATTAGTAATCGGGTAATTAAGGATAAGAAAATAAGATAATAAAAATATAAAATTACCCCAACACGTGTCCTAATTATATTGGCGGTGTCTTGGACGTCTATGGGATTCCTTTTTCCAACCTTGGGACCCCATGTAATCACTCTAGTGTGATAGTGACCTTTTATCGTATTTTTTTAAAGAAAGGAAAATGTAACCAAAGTATGTAAAACCTAAGTAAAATAATTTTAATTTTGTCTACATAAACGATCTCTTAGACAATAAATATTATTGGAAAAATAAAAATACTTCATAAATCATAGTAATTTTTTATAATTTTTTGACATTAAAAAAGTTAAATTATTTATGACATCATGATGATGCAGTGATTACCTCATTAATAAACGATTTAAATAAAATGAAAAGATAATGTAAAATAAAATACATACACTTGGAAAAAACCTATTGTATGAGTATTTTTCGAACCCTTATCACCTTATCCTCGAAATATATTAATTTGGGACCTTTAAAATCCGAAACTCTTTTAAAAATAAAGTCTCATTTCTTGACATTCCACGAGTGCCCCTCCTCTCCTCTTATAAAAGGCCCCCACCTCTACCTCCTTACCCACACCTCTCAAGCCTTTGGCTCGGCCATCACCTGCCCATTTCATCTCTCCACATCCCTCTCTTCATAATTGAAGCCTCACCTTATGCAGAATTCTCTTCAAAGAACCCTTTTGGTTCAAACCAAAGGGAGTTACCTGATTTAAAGGTAATGTCTTCTCTTATGTTCTTTTGTTTTATTTTGCTTCTCCAACCCCTAAACTCCTTTTATTACATTATTCTGTAAAAACAACAGTATATTCAACATACTAGGATTTTTCTATAATAAGTATTAGAGCTACACTTACACACACACCATTTTAATGGTTAAATAACATACTGTTTCTGTGGATGGCGAATTACTGCCTCACGAAATGATGATTGTTCAATATTCTTTTAACACATTTAAAGGTGGCCATTACGATGTCACTGTATTTTATATATGATATTTATGGTATTTATGTTTTATATATGATTCTTTATTTTATATTTAAATCATACCTTTATTCATTGTATGTTGTGAAAATGCGATAATTTCATATGAGGAAGTGCGGATTACCACCCCCTCGAGTGATGTGACTTGTTCATTCAATACATGGAATGTATAAAGAATGAAATTAATGAACTTCTGTGACCTATATAACATATATATTATAATTTAATTATAATATATATATATCTCTCTCAATTATTTTTAATTCCATTAATATGACAATGAAATGAAAGTAGCGTTCATGCATACATACGGCCTACCGTCTCCATGAACGGTGCATTTCATTTCTTTTTTATCTCCAAATGTTATGGAATAGAATAAAATGAATATGTACCAGATATATATGATATTTAAATCATAAATACTATTCTGGAGATGATGTACTTATAACTACATGGACGATTATTTTCAAACAAGTTCATTTGTGACTCATCTGCCAAACATCAACAAAAACTTTTGATATGAACTCACATAATTAACTAATAATTATAACATTATAATATGTTGAATGAATTTAATACTAAACATTAAATGATTTCCTTAAGAAATTATAAATTGAAAAAAGTTTATTATTCAGGAATATAAATAAAATGAACAAGACAAGTCAGACTTGAGGTAAGGGATCCTACCTCTCTCTTTATTTTTAAGTACTCTTTTTTATGTAACTTACTTTAAGCTCCTATTTCTTATGTTGGGGGATGTTATTTTATATTCCTCATTTTTTACTTTCTATTTTCACATGAAGATAGACCATATTTTATTTCATCAATCCAATTTTTTTTGGATGTTTTAAGTGGAACTGTTAGGGTGCCGAGTTTTCGTAAGGGATTTTTCATCTCACTTTTATTCCCGTGAGATTTATGATACATTTTCCACTATTTGTTTTGAGTGGTGTATGTACATTCCATTATTCTACTCTTTTTGTAATATAATTTCTTTTTTGGGTGTTTACATCAATGTTGTACGGTCCTACTTTAATGGGGTGAACATTTCGAAAGTTACCCAAATCGGTATGGGAACCGTTCACCCTCTTATTTTTAAAAAGACTTATTTTGTTATGCCTTTTAATTTACATATTTTTATATTGGGATATGTTATTATATATCATTATTCATGTAAATTGTTTTTCCAAGTGATGAGATACAATTTTATCTCTCATCGTCTAATTTTATGCATTTTAAAGTAATGTCGTTATGTTGTTGACTTTTACGAAGGGAACTTCTTAACCCAATTTCGATTTCTTTGGGTTCAACATGTATTTTTTGAATATGTCATCCTTTGAATATGTTTGAATGTCGTTTGATTGTTTTACAGTTAATATACACTTATATTGGGTGTATTTATATTTTTCACACATAATTATGAGATTGACTAATCCTTAATTTAAGGATACCTTCTTTATAATGGATTTCATCTCATTTTACATTTCTATTGAGACTTCATTTTTGTTATGTACTAGTTGACTCTTATATAGTGTATATACTATCCATTGGATTATAATATCATGAATCCCTTTATTCTCATGATATTATAAAGTTCTGATTAAATGTTATTCCTCAATTATTGTATTCAAGTGTCTCTCATTTTGTTAAAAATTGTATAACTAAAGTATCATTTTAAATGTTTTATTGATTTATTCTTATAAATATTTATCATTAATATCCATGTTTTAAAAATGGTTTTAAGGATTTATTTATATGTATATTAGTGGTTTAAAATGTTAAAAGCTTCAAAGTGTTATGGGACACATTGATTCAAAAATCTCTTTATTAAATGGATTTAAATGGTTTTGAAAATGGTTTTTTATAATGGATTCATTATTTCAATATCTTAAAAGTTTATATTGTTATTTCAATGTGGTAATGTTATCTTTCCTTTATGATTATGTTATGTGATGTGATTATGTTATGGTTCTTGGGCATTGATTATGAATACGGGTGGTTTCGTGATAAACATAGGGCGGGTGAGCCCGATATAGCTCTCCAATGCGTTGGGTAACGTGAAAGTGTTAAATGTTATGGTTTCTCCGAAGAGATTTAGGGAATATATTGTGATGGGTATTCCAAATGTAACCATGAGGGTTACTTCCTATGTAAGAATGTTATAAATGTCTCAAGTTACCTTTATGTCTGATGATTTCTATGAGTTATTCGTAAATCTTATGATTTCATGAGGTTTGTTAAATTACTTATGCTTTATGAGTAAAGTATGATTTCATTGATTATTATGTATACATGGAATAATGTTTTCTTTCCATATTGTTATAACACTTATTGATCTTTTTATGCTCATCCCATGTTTTTTTGAAATGTTTTTCACAGGATATAAAGTTGAACAGGGTCAAGGATGGGATCAAGGAAATGTCAAGCTATCTAAAACAAGGAACTATACATGACTCTTTTGTTTAAGAGTTTTTATTTTTGTGAAAGATGGAATCTGAGTAGATGTATCTACTTTGTAACCTTTGAGATGTAATAGTTTTTCCCTAATCCTCTAAAACTCTAAACCTGAAAAGATCCTCAATGTGAATTATTCATTCAATTCAATAATAAGTAATGTTTAAGTCTGGGTTCTTATAATGATAAATTTTAATAAAAGTAAAATTACAAAATATATTAGCTTTATCTTCATCATAGTATTTTATTTTTAATTTTTATGCAACAAATAAGTATATTAAATAATTATTCAAAAATGTTGCAGTAATTATTTTATTAAGAGAAATAAAAAATAAATGGTATTAAAAATATTAAAATAAATATTATATGAACAAATTACTGAGCTCCAAGAATTTTTTAGATGAATATGTCATGTTAGGAATCTATAAAATATTTTGGTTCGAATATATCTATTGTGTAGATTTTATTTAAATTCATATAATTGAATAGTGTCAAAATTGATAGTATTGATATTTTATAAAAATAACATATTATTAAATTGGTTAAAAATCACAATTTTTTTTCAAAAATACAAATTTATAATTATATGGTCGAAAATGTAATAATTTCTCTCATTATGGAAAATTAACAACACATAAGTAAGTATTTATAACAATTTAAAAATTAGAAAATTATTACGAAAAATAAAATTAAATAGATTAAATAAGGATAAATTAAAATCATAAGGTTTAAAATAAAATAAAAAAATGTCTAAATTTTATTTTTTGACGAGAATAAAACCATATCTCATCTCATATTCCAATTGTGTCATTTTTGGGGGGTTTTGAGTGGGTTTTGAATTTATTATAAATTTATATTTCTCATGTTTCCAAAAGTGTCCCTCTCGTCCCTTATAAAAGTGCACCTCCTCCCTCTCCTCCTAACTCCATTTTGAGCCTTCAAGCTCATCCAATCCAATACATTTTATCTTATGCACTTCCCTAGAAACATACTAGAGGTCCTGGTTCTCTTTAAAGACCATCTTTAGTGACCTAAGAGGATGTTTAAAAGAGGCGCGTCGAAGAAGAGGTAATATCCATTTCCAATTCTTTCAAGTTCATTTCTTCTTATACTTCCTCTTATTTTTTTCTTTCATAATAATGTAATAATATTAGGATCAATAATATACTGATATGTGATTATAAATATGGACCAACCCTATTTCACCTTCTATCCATTCTACGGAAAAAGAAATCAACGCGCGTGCATACATACGGAATACCGTCTCCACGCCGTGGTGTAATTTATTTTTCCACCACCACCTTACATTCATGTGTAAAATGGTGTAAATAATAACTATATATGTTTATTATAACATAAAACTAATTCTGATATATTATATCATCCACTCCAATTCCATTCAATAATTATGGGAACGATATCATCACTTGTGCATACATTCGGATTACTGTCTTCACAAGGCGATGAGATTCATTCTCCATGATAACCATTAAAGAATGATTATAAAGTTTATATAATAAATAATAATGAAATATATTACATAATAATGATTCTGGATTTATGTACATATATGTTTCATTTACTTAATTCCATTAAATTCCATAAAGAAATGAAAACATCGTTCATGCGTACGTACGGCCTACCGTCTCCATGAACGGTGGATTTCATTCCTTTTTTCGATCTATCATATATATTTATATGCTGAATATATATTATATTTAAATCATGTTTTACATTATAGAATTAATTAAATCAGTATATAAGTATTTATATCAAGAACAACATGTCCAAACACATACGATAAATGAAAATATTTTACCCAAAATACTGCATTAACATGGAATTGACAAAAGAATAGGTAATATAAAGTCCTAAGTGATTCATATATGATATCATAAATATTATTATGGTTCTTATACAAGTTAATAATATTTTTAAACCCACTATATAGGAGTTTCAGACACATACGGAAGAAATTGGACCTAAGGTAAGGCATAATGTTTCAATCTCCTTTTTATATGTGATTCCTTATACGTAAGTATTTACTAGGGTAATGTTTGTCATCTATGTCCCAAAAATGTTTTTCATAATGTGTTTAGTACTATTCCATGTATTTTTAAATTCATTAATACTCCTCTATGACTTTTACTTTGTGTTATGGATGAAATCATTCTTTTGATTACCATACGTGGTACTTTTTGACTTTTCCGTTAAAAGTACAAGGAGAATGATCTTTTAACTTATAGATCATTAATGGCTTTTTACGGATTCAAAATGACTTATTTTCAGGAAGCTTTCTATACAATATTTCATGATTATTTTCAAAAAAATCCTTTTATTTTAAAATTGCATGGCATTTTGAGAAAACAAAATGATTTTGAAGAAGAAATGATATTTTCCTCAAGAATTCATTTCATGTGTTTTGTCAAAATTATTTTCCATCTAAGATGACATTATTTAGTATGATTTTGTTTCAAGTATAATGACTCTATTATTTACATAGTTTGATTTTTATTACAATGAAATGATATCCAATTGTTTTATATGGATTCTGTCATGATGAGAAGATGTTTATGAAACCTATTTTATTCATCGGGTTATGATGAATAACTTATTTTTATTTTGTGGCACACAAAAGAATGATTTCATTATGAGATGGGTGGGACCTATATCCCCCTCCAATGTAATGGGAAAATATTTATATCTCATGATATAGACATGTCTGGAATGGAATGTTATTCCGGTTCAGTGATACATGACTGGAATGAGGAGTGAACTTGATTTAGTAAGGGACTTTGTCCACTATGATGGTCTTGGAAGTAATGACTTGGCTACTATGGAAATCATATCATGTTTTTAATGGTTTCCAAAATTACAGGTTTTATTCCCAAACTAATTTATCATGGTTATTGTTTCTTTATGATCTATGCTTTATGCACGACCAAGAATTATGTTATTATTCATGATTTTGATGTTTTATGTCCATGTTCTTACGTTCAAATGATTATGGATTGTTTTAGGTTCTCCATGTTTACCCTTACTGAGAATTTGAGCTAACCCTTTTTATAGTTTCTTTTCCCTAGGATATAAAGAAGGGTTTTAGGTAAGAAACCCAAAGGGGAATATCTTTATTGGAGATGTTGAAGTTCTTTCACCTTGATTAGAAGATTATGTTCCGAGATTCCAAAGACACTAAACTAATATGGTCTTTGGGCGTCTGTTTTTGTCATGTATTAAGTATTCTGGAAAAGTAATGTAATGTCTATGTACATAAATATTTGGGTCTCTACAATTGGTATCATATGGAGGTTTAGTTAACCTTTGGAAACTAGGATGCTGAATCATTAGTGAGATCCCTACAGATATTTCTATGGTATGCCAAAGGATGTCCCTAAGGTTATGTATAAGCATTGAATAAAGTCCTAGAATTATAATAATGATCATGAATATAATAGGATTAAATCTATGATGTTAGATATTGAAACTAATCCCCCTTTATTATGTTGTCTTCCATGCATGATTTTTGCCTCTCATAGTGTTCTTTTTGGGTTTTAGAAAATGGCTGGAAAGAGGAATATTCTTGTTAATGGAGAATATGATGGAAAATGGAATGATATTCTTCCTGAGCATCCAAATGAAATGGGATTTGGAAGGTGAAACATCGTTATTATGCCTAATAAGAAATCTCATAATATGATCAATAATCTCAACATTGGTAATTTTCCTGACTCGGTTAATAAGAGAAATAATGAGTTTAAAGATGATCATAGAGGAAAGAAAGTTCAATTTTCCACATGTAAATCATGTGGGAAGAGACGTCAAGAAGAATGTTTCAAAGGAACTGGAAAATGATTTGGGTGTGGTAGAGGACACAAAGCAAGTAATTTCAAAGTAAAGGGTTTATTTAACACTATAGAAAAGGATAATGGTATTTCTAATACATCAACAACAGTTAAATATTTTAAATGTGGAATGTACGAGCATTATGCAAACCAATACCCTAAGGGAAAGTCTCATGAAGAGAATCTGCATGGTCGTATGGGTAGTAATTATGTTGATGATGATGAGGAGTATAAAAATGATATGTGCTATGAGAGAAGTGTTAAGGAATAAAATGATGAAGCTCAGTCGATGATTTAAGATGGTAGTGGAATGATTTTATGTTTATCAAGAGTAATTTTTTGTAGGTAATTTAATGGATCTATGGTATAAAGAAAAATCTAATGATTGTTACACAATTGTTTTTTCTTGAGTATTTGAAAGTATATGTTAAATTGTACTGGTAACAATGATAGGTAATTCAGATATTTTTGGAAAGAAGATGATATTTGCATATTGGAGGGATAACAAGAAAATGAAACATTTGATAGTATTCATGAGCTAATTATTGATATAAGGACAAAGTAACATCATGGTTTCAGTATAAATTTGTTTTTGGATTTTGGTATGTGGAAAGAGTTAAATTTTGACAGCATTCATGTTTTCACTAAGGTTTTATGGTAATTTATGTTTCAATAGAATACATGATTAAGATATTCACATGTTTGGAATGTGATCAACAAGATATATCTTATGATATATGAGGGATAAATTATGGTATTCACGTGCTAGTAAGGTGACATTTCCAGTAATCATTTTCATTATACTATGAGATTGGATATATGTATTTTGGATAAGTCTAATGATTGGAATGGATTATGTAGGACATTGGATAGTATTGTTTAAGGATAGAACTTTTTTTGTTATTAGTTCTATAATGTTATAATAGTGTATTTTTTAAAAAAGGAGAACCTGTATGACGGGCGACAACCCATCGTGTCGGACAAGGTTGTGGTAATCAAACCTACAACCAAAGTGTGGCAGGCCATTATCGCCTACCACTAGCCTACAGGAAGTCGCTGGTTAGTAGAAATTAGTTTTATATTATTATGTGGTATGATAGATGATGTATAAGTCCATTTCTGGAACCATATATGACTAATCTCACCATAAATGGACCTATATATATAACTTTTTCTAACCTTATGTTTGAGACAGATGGAATGACCTATCATTATATCACATGATCTTATAACACTTCACGAATGAAAAATTCAACTTCATTTATTTAATAGATGAAGTGAAAATTCTTCAAGGCACAAGCAACGATGAGATTGTACCAAAATCAACTAAGTATTTCTTTTAATTCAAAAATTCTTCAACATTTGGGAAATTATCTTGAAAACAAAAAATGTTTTCCTAGTTCCCTTATATCGGATTAATCATATGGTACCTTAGATCATCACAAATTTATAGCTTTGTGATTGTTGTATTTTTCATATCCATGTCCTCTATCACTCTTCATCAGAAGTTGATGGTTATATTTCTCTTCCATATCCATATTTTCACCTGTGTGGAAACCCAGTGATGAGTTAATTTGGGTAACCCTTACATTTCATACTTTACTTTTTAAAATTAAGTTTTAGTATTCCTTTTTACATGTGGGTTTCTATGAAAGAAACTTTCAAGTAATAAATGATTTATAACCCCGACGTATTTTGAGGTCGAAATTCATTTTAAGAGGGGTAGAATGTAACACCCAAAGATTTTATGAGAAATATTATTTGTAATTTCATTGATGTATTGTATAGTAAGCTACACCAAGATTATATTGATCTATATGAAACCCGGTATTATCTTATAGCATACACAAACACTATTCTTGTATTGTGTTGCACGTAAAAGCGACCTTCCTAAATAGTGTGTGTTGTATGCAATGTCGAGTTTTACTAAACAATAATATATTGTTATAATATTATTATGAAATAGCCATTATTAATAGTATTATATTAATTTTGAATTTTATATCATTATAATTCATATTACACATTTTCTATGATGATTTATGAGAATGAAATCAATTTTTCGAATAAATGAAGTATTTTTCAAAAAATACAGTTTTGCTGCCTTTTGATGGTGCACCCATTTTTAATATTTTTTTGACTAGTTTATAAGTTAAATTTTACAAAATAAACTTCTTATTTTGAATTCGAATATAAAAATTTACATTGGATAAAGATTTTATAGTTTTCTGACAACATTCATATTTTCATGAATAATAAAAACACGCTAAATTTTACTTAAAAACAACTTTTTTCATTTAGATAATTTATATGGTTATATTATAATAGTAAATTATTTTAAATTATAAATAAAATATATTTTTACCATTTAATATAATTTATGTCGTCAGAATTGATTTTACATTGAATTCATAGGTTAAATCAATTCAATCTTTTGCAATGTTTTAAACAAAAACCTGTTTTTTTCGACAATGGGATTAATTTTAAATTAATTAATGCAACATCTATGTTTTGAATTTGGAAAAATTGATTCCATATTTGGAATCATTAGGTCCGAATTATGTTAATAGGCTACTTATTTTTTGGCATTGTGAATAGTAAATATGGTAAATTTTATTTACCACAGTTAAAGTTAAATTACGTAATTAAGGGTAAAAATAATATTATAAAATTACCCTAACACATGTCTTAATATAATTGGATGATTATATTTCGTCATAAAATATACTTGGGTCTAAATGGTATCTATTATAAACCACTTGTATGTGATTAAACATTTATTTTATTTTATATAAATGAATGTGAAATATGTCGAACTCAAACCTTAATAATTAAATAATTTTTCATATGAGTTTATACAGAATAAAAATGCAGTTATAAAAACACATTTGAAAGATAATTTTTTTTTATCATGATAATTTTTTTTAAATTTTTAATTAATATAAAATTACCTTAATAGCTTATAAATTAATCATATAGAAATTATTTATTTAGTGAAAAATCAAAAATATAGTTTTTATTAACCTAATAATACCCATAAAATAACCAAAAATCTGACCAAAACATAAATTTAATGTAAAAATAAACCATAAACATCCAAGGGAATACTTGTGGACTATTTGGATCCTTATAAAACATTTTATGACATTTATAATATTTTAATCTAAATGATGTCAAATTTGTCACCTTCATAATTTAATAAATATAACAATTTAAATGTCGTTATTTTAAGATGATAAATTCGAATAAAAGTATTATTATGAAATATATTATATTTATATTCATCAAATTATTTTATTTATAAATTTTATGCAACAAATAATTATATTAAATAATTAAAGAAAATGTTGTTGTAATTATTTTATTAAGATAAATAACAAATAAATGGTTTTAAAAATATAAAAAAATATTATATGAACAAATTAATGTGCTCCATGAATTTTTTACATGAATATGACATGTTATAAATCTATTTAATATTTTGGTTCGAATATATCTTCTCTGTGGATTTTATTTATATTCAAATAATTGAATAGTGTCAAAATTGACACTAATGATATTTTATAAAAATAACATATTATTAAATTGTTTAAAAATCACAAAAATATTTCAAAATTACAGATTTAAAATTATATGGTAGAAGATGTTATAATGTATCTAATTATGGGAAATTCACAAGACATTGGTAATTAAATAAAACAATTTAACAATTATAATATTATTACCACAAATAAAATTAAATAGATAAAATAAGGATAAATTAAAATTATAAGGTTTAAAATAAAATATAAACATGTCTAAATTTTATTTTTTGATGATATTACAACAATAACTCATCTAATATTTTAATTAAGTCATTTTTGGATGTTTTTGAGGAGGGTTTGAATTTATTATAGATTGATATTTCTTAAGTTTCCAAAATGGCCCCTCTCCTCCCTTATAAAAGGGCACCTCCTCCCTCTCCTCCTCCCACCATTTTTAGCAATCATTATTGGAAATACCCTACCCATTTATCTTATACACTTCCTTAGAAACATACTAGAGTGCCTGGTATTCTTCATAGACCAAATTTAGTGCCCTAATATGAGTTTTAGAAGAGGCGCGTCGAAGAAGAGGTAATATACTTTACCAATTCTTTCATGTTAATTTCTTCTTATACTTCCTCTTATTTTGTTGTTTCATAATAAAGTAATAACATAAGTATCACTAATATACTTATATGTTATTATAAATTTAAAGGAACCCTATTTTACCTTCTATCCATCCTACGGAAAACTAAATCACCGCGCGTGCGTACGAATGGAATACCGTCTCCACGCTGTGGTGTAATCTGTTTTTCCCCCACCACCTTACTTTAAAATGTATAATTGTGTAAAGAATAACTATATATGGTTATTATAACATCATACGGATTCTTATATATTATATCATCCACTGTGATTCCATTCAATAACTATGGGAATGATATCATCGCTTGTGCGTACGTACGGATTACCGTCTCCACAATGCGATGATATTCATTATCCATGATAACCATTAAACAATGATTATAAATTATATATAATAAATAATAATGAAATATATGACATAATAATGATTCTGGATTTATGTACATATATGTTTCATTTACTGAATTCCATTCAATTCAATAAGGAAACGAAAACATCGTTCATGCGTACGTACGGCCTACCGTCTCCACGAACGGTGTATTTCACTCTATTTATTGATACATCATATATATTTATATTCTCAATACATATTATATGTAAATAATTATTTACATTATGGAATTAAATAAATCAGGATATATGTAGTAATATCAAGAACAACAAGTCCAAACACGTACGATAAATGAAACAATTTTACCCAAAATGCTGCTTTAACAGGGAATTGACAAAAGAACGGGTAATATAAAGTCATAAGTGAATCATATATGATATAATAAATATTATTATGGTTCTATTACAAGTTAATAATATGTTTAAACCCACTATAGAGGAGTTTCAGACATGTATAGAAAAAAATTGTACCTAAGGTAAGTGATACTTTTTGTAATCTCCTTTTTATCCGGGATATCTTATACTTAAGTATTTACTTGGGTTATATTTTTCATCCATGCCCATAAACTGTTTTTCATAAAGTGTTTAATATTCTCCCATGTATTTTTAAATCATGTTTACCCCACTTTGAATTTTACTTTGTGTTATGGAAGGAATCGTTCTTTTGTTTACAATATGTGGTACTTTTTGACTTTTCCGTTAATAGTACAAGGAGAATGCTTTTTAACTTATACAGCATGAATGGATTTTTATAGTTTCATAATTTCTTATTTCCATGAATCTTCCTATAAAATATTTCATGATTATTTTCAAAAAAATTCAATTTATTTTAAAATTTCATGGCATTTTGAGAAAATAAAATGATTTTGAAGAAGAAAGGATATTTTCCTCAAGAATTCATTTCAAGTGTTTTGTCAAAACTATTTTCCATCTATGATGACATTATTTAGTATGATTATGATTCAAGTATAATGTCTCTAATATTTACATGGTTTGATTTTTATTACGATGAAATGATATCAATTTGTTTTATATTGATTATGTCACGATGAGATGATGTTTTTGAAAACAATTTTATTCATTGGGTTATGATGAATGATTTATTTTTATTTTGTGGCACACGAAAGAAAGATTCAATTATGAGATCGGTGGCACCTATATCTCCCTCCAATGAATTGGGTAATGATTAATATCTCATTAGATAGACATGGATGGAATTTCAAGTTAATCTGGTTTGGTGATATAGGACTAGAACCAGGAGTGAACTCGATTTAGTAAGGGACTTTGTCCACTATGATAGTTTTTGAAGAAATGCCTTGGTTTCTACTATAGAAATCATATCATGTGCTTAATGGTTACCACAATTACTATTTTTATTCCCATGTTATTTTATCATAGTTATTGTTCCTTTATGATCTATGCTTCATGCACTGCTATGATTTATGTCATTACTCATGATTTAATGTTTTAAGTGCATGTTCATACGTTCAAATGTTTATGGATTGTTTTAGGTTCTCCATGTTTACCCTTATTAAGCATTTGATCTATCCGTTTTTATCGTTTCTTTTTCCTAGGATATAAAGAAGGGTTTTATGTAAGAAAACCAAAGGGGAAGATATTTATGAGAGATGTGGAAGTTCTTTCACCGTGATTAGAAGATTATGTTTCAAGTTTCCAAAGACACTAAACTAGTATGGTCATTAGGCATCTGTTTTTGTCAGGTATTAAGTATTCCGAAGAATTAATGTAATGTCTATTTACGTCAAGATTTGGGTCTCTACACCCAAAATAGAATAAGGATTTATTATGCATGCATCACTCTTGGAAATCATTATTATATTTCTATATTAATCATTTTTAGACATGTATGGAAAATAAGCTTTTTGGGTAATTGTTGAAATTAAAATATTTTTAAAATTTCATTGGTTTTTAATTTAAAAAGGTTTTTAATATAAATTAATAATTTTAATTGATGAAAAATTTGGAAAATAAGTGTCTAATGAGAAAAATGAATAATAAAAGAGTTTTTATAGTTATTATCCACGACCTAGATGTAGGATGTTTAAGGGTAGTGATAGAGCCCTGGTTTTGATGGTGTGGAAGTGATTGGTGAAATTATTTTTTGGTGGATTTACGTGAATCCCCAAAAATGATTACATAATGTATAATGTGTCATATATGATGTGTGCAGCCTTGTAGAGATATGACTCAATTATTATGTTTGTTGATTAGATTATTGGAGGAAATTTCTGGTAATCTTCCTCCAGTTATTGAACATGAGGCACTAATAGTGCTGAGTGATGATATTAGGGAGAATCTCAGAGAGAAAGTTTCACTCTTCATATACTTTATTCAAAGAGACATAGGGAGGTTTGTGAAAATTGTGTCTAATATGATATGTGAGATTCAGTTTTATCTCCCTTCGAATTTCATTAGAGAGGGTGGAGATGAGGTGTTTATGTTATGGGTTGAGTCTATCCAAAAGATACAAGACTATCTGGAAACTCCAATTGATTATAGAGTAAAATTGAAAACTTATATGTCAGGAAAAGTGATGGTGGGCCATCCAGACTATGTAGGAATAGCCGGAGAATATTTAGTAGAAGGGATTTCGGGTGATGTTCATGGAGCACTTTTACCCTGATAAGCTCAGTTTTGAATGAATAGATGAGTTCATGATCCTGAATCAGTGGAATAAGTCTTTAATAGACTGTGTTTGATGCATTATGGATTTATAGTTCCTTTCACCAAAATTGGAAGTAGATGAGTCTATTTCATCAAAATGGATTCAGGTTGGTCTTAAATGTGAAATAATGTCCTAAGAAAATATTTTATGACTAAAGATGTTTTTAGATGTTAGAAATTGGGATCTCATTTATAATGGAGGTGTTGAAGAATACATCTGGTTGAGGATGGGTAGTCTCTACTGGTCAATCAGGAGGTATTGCTTTAGATATTTAGAAGTGTGGAAAAGTGAATGTTAGTGTGGTTGATAGCATGATGTGTGGTCAATGGGAGGGTCAATCACAGAGAACCATACCTTCATCTTATGTTATCAGTGTGGATGGTTGGAAAATATCCAAAGAATATTACCACGACAGCATGTAGAGTTTTAAAGCATCAGAAATATAAAAAATCTAAAGATTTTTTGCATGAACCCACCATATATGTGTAATCATGTAGAGGATATAAAGTATAAGAGTGTTGTAAGGGTTTCTTCTATACCACATCAGTATGGATAGTAGTGTTCTACTAGACATGGTGGTATATGAAATTGATGTGTTGATTCTATGAAAAGGAAACCATATCAGTAGATTGGTTTAAATTAGGGCACTCAAACTGCATAATAGGGAACACAGGAAGAGAAGTTACATGCAGTTCAGCTTTCACTAGTGGATAGAATTTTTGGACCATCATCATTTTGATGTACTATTTTTTACATTTTCTTCAAGTTATTTCCTTATATGATACTATATACTCTATTTATTTTATAATTAGAAATCATGTGAATTAATGTAGACTATTGTTGGATTTCATTAGTTGATTAAAGATGATTGATAAATGATTGGGTGTATTGTCTAGAGACATCTCTATGGCCAAGGGGTGATCTATTGAAGATGGGGAGTATCGTTTTCTATTTGATCCTTACGTCCTTGAAATGTTAGGATCTGAATTAATTTTTTGTATAGAATGGATTGTCGCATCCTGAGACAATGTATATTTTCACATGGTACAGTTTTTGAATTTACAATTAAGATCATGTTAATGGCTGATCCCATAACTATTCAACCATATAGAATGGAGACTATTGATCTCAGGAGTTCAATACCCAATAGGTGTAACATCCTAGATCTCCCTTAAGTTATGTTTTATTTCCATTCAGTTTTAGTTCCATATTTTGGTTGAATTAGTGTTTTCCAAATTTCATGTGAAGACTCGAGGGTATTCTGGGGGATATGAACATGAAAGATGACGAAAAAGGGAGTTCTGGGCATGATGGATGATTTGCACACGATTAGAGAAAATCATGATGAAATCCCTAGTAACCAAGTGAGGGGGGATTTTTTTAGACAGCATCATCCCCAAAGTTTCGAAATCCATGCGGGTAAATCCTACAGCACATGAACATTGAGTAAATTAAAAAAATACCTTTATTGGATTTTTAGTTCCACTCGATATTTTTCACTGTTCTCCTCCATTGAACCATAGTGACACCCCAAAGCCTCCCAAACATCAATGGATCAATATTCCTCATGTTAGAGATATTTTTAGTGACTTCAGTTTTGGATTGAAGATCCAGGTAAGTCTAATCCCACTCTTCATTCTCTTTTATGTTTATGGCTTGTATCTCTTCCTTCTATCCATTTGAATCTCTAAACCTGTTCCTTTTTTGTGAGATTTACGTTATGGATTCAATGGGTTGTCAAATCAGGATCTAAGACCTCGATTAATAGTGTGTTCATAAATGGATTTAAGGTAGGTGATCTACAAGATATATCCAATATATTATTCATAGATATGTGCATGTAGGGTTTCATTATTTTTAACATTTTTTATGTTTTATGGATTAAATTAACAATATGTGGTGTTTTGGGTGTCTAAATGATTAATTGAAACCCTGTTGATCCCCGTGGGATGGAAGGAGGATGACATGAACAAATTTGGGCCACCCATGGGGTGTGTTGGCCCTCTGGATTGGGCTAACAGAAATGTAAGGTGTGAAATTGAATCATAATAAAATAGAGACATAACGAGTAGGATAATTGTCTTATATAAGGAGTTATAATGGATTGGGGATCGTTATGTCTAGTGTTGTTAAAGGCTAAGGGATTGTTTGGTTGGACTTTAAATAGCTTAAATGTGATCAATGTGAATATGATAAGTAATTATTTTTACACATAAATATTCTAATTGAGATGGGCATGGGAAATAGAAAATTGGGATAAAGGGTTAAGTGATATAAATGATTAATGTGTTAATGGATTGTGGAATAATGTTAATTTCCCATTTATTTTCATTATTGTGAGGTGGAAATAATATTGGATATGCTTTTTGTGATGTGGTTAATTATGGTGAATCATAAATTATCTTATTCACATGGCTTGATAGAGTGGGGTATCAACTTAAGGTCATACACCTATGGGTCGAGTTTGAATAATATTATAACTCCACCCCCAAATGCAAGGGTTAGATAATGGGATAGAATTATATACCCATGAAGCTTACCTTCTATCTGGACTGAGGCTTCAAGGTGATTACTAGGAGATTTTTATAATGTGATGCCTGTTGATATATAACTTGATCTTATTCCAACATGCTTGAGAATATTGAACATTCCTAATATATTGAATATAGTAAAAATGTAAATTAATCCATGGGATGCCAATATAGTGAACCTAAACTCAATGGTTGTATAATATATTGGAAAATAGTCTAGAATGGATAATTGAAATGATTATATTTACGTGCTATTATTTATCACTTGCATGGACTATCTATTTTTAATGGATATTTTATAGTCATTGTTGGTAGAGGCCTGCTGAGTTATTCTCACACACTGCTCGGGCCATCGTTGGGTTCTCGAGTAGATTTCAAGCTTGCACGATAGGAAATGGGAAAGGGACATATTTTGGGGATTTTATTTGGAAATGGTACATGTATGGGGGAGTCTCCTTAATTGGAGTTCAGACCAATTGGGAGATTCTACTTTTTGAATTTCTTTTGGGGTTTTCTTCACGTGGAACTATAGCTTGCCATGACATATTTACTGATGTATATAGTTGTAACCAATTGGGGAGTGGGTTATTTATGAATATAATTGATTGTTGCCTATTTTTTCCTTTATTTAAATTGTTTTCTGTTGTGTATTACACTGGTAAAAATGGTAGAGTCTCTCCATTATTCAGTAAGACTACCACTGATAGTCGGAATCATTTGCTATATAGGGAGGCACGTTTGAGGTCATGTGGTGACCCAGCTCGGGGAACCAATTTAGTGGATCTTGGGTTGGGGACATTGTAATGACTCGTAAAATTCAAGGAAATTGTTTTCTTAATTTTCTATGGGATTTTACAAGAACGCAGTTTCTGTCGGCACTTGATTCCGAGGCCCGGTGTGCCCGAAATTTCTATCCGATGTTTTTCTCGGGTACGTTCAGTGAACGAACGAGCGGGAATTTATATCTTTTGAATAGGTGCTCGGAATCAAATTTTGAGGTCACTGAGGGTTTCACAACGCTGGTAATTGCTTAGATACACCTTTTCCGAAGTTTTGTTTTCATGAGAGAGATTGATAAAAATTGTGGAAGTTAAAATAAAAATTTAACTACAATTTTTATTTTCTTTAAGTGGATTATGCTTTGGGTGGAAGTTGGTGAAAACCACCCAACTTCCATTTGTACGTTATGAAGGTGGTAGGGCCCACACGAACTTCACCACTTCCCTTTCATAAAAACCCCTCAAATCACCATTATGGATGAAAACTTTTCATGAATTAATTAAGTGGAATTAATTCAAACTCTTGAAATTCAAAAGATTATGTTATGTAAATAAAATAAGAGATGAACTTATTTTATTTGGGGTTGGAACCTTCTTGTGGTGGAGTCTTTGGGAGAAAATGGCTAAGGACTTGAGGAACTTCTTTGTCTTCGATGAAGAACGCGAAGAACACATAGGTCTCCGATGAAGAATGTCGAGTTCTTGGAAACCGATTATGCGACACCGTGTACCGCAACGCCGTCGACGTCTTCTTTCGCGACGTCTCTTCCCACGAGAAATCCTAGTTTGGTGAACCTCCATTAAAGCTCGCACGAAGTAGGGGTTTATGCGATTTATTTTCGTGATTTACTCCCATTCATTATCCACGTATAATTGGACCGCATGCTATAAATTAACGGGAGGAGGCCAGACCGCACATACACGGCCGACCCCCCTCCCTTTCTTTTTCTTGTTGTTGCGGTATGACAGGAAGTGACGTGGTGCCGTTGCACCACGTGGGAACGAACGGCAAGAATACGTGATGCTGACGCGCCACGTTTTAAAAATTATGAACCAAGTCGTGGCGCCGTCGTGCCGCGCTGGAGAACCGAAAAAGCACCGCGATTGGAGAGGGGTTGCGGCGGAGGGGTGGGGAGCCGTCGCGCCGCACCGGACGAATGAAGGCCGCGGCCGGTACCGGGCCACGACGGAGCGTGGGAAACGGCGGCCGGAAATGGGACACCGGCGTCGGAGCAGGACCGGTGGCCGGAAACGGGCCGCCGGCGTCGGAGCAGGGAGGGGACCAACCGTCGCCAGTCCCGTGGCGGCAGAAACTAGCCGGACGGGGCGGGCCGGCCAGATAGGACAGAATCCGGGGGTTCAAACCCCCTGCCGGCAAGCTAGCGGCCCCCATTAAGGGGGGCCAGTGTTACAAAACACGGGGGGGGGAAGCCCTCCTCCCCCCCCCCCCCCCCCCGCCCCCTCAAACCGAACGACTCAGCCGTTCGGCCGAGCCAGATGGCGCCGCGCGCCAGTGCGCCGGGCCGGGCCGCGCCCAGCCAGGCCGACCCGGTTTGAGCCGACTTAGGGGGTCTCGGGCCGGGTCGGTCCAGGCCTGAAACCCCAATTTTCGGACCCTTTTTGGTCTTTTGACCATATCTCGGGCTACGACCTCTGATCAACACACCATCAGTGGTGATGCGATCCTTGGACCGAGACGTTCATTTCGTTATATCACACTCATGGTTTCGGAATACTTTGTGTTTGGACGAGTTGGTTCGTACACGAAACTAACCGGGCCCTCGGAGCGGAAATGCTCATAACTTAAGCTCCAGACGTCCGATTTACATGACTTCGACTTTGATGGATACCTCTAAGTGAGATGGATCTTTTGGCTAACTCCACCTGAGGTTTGGGCATTGGTGGAGTATGGTCGGGTTGGTTTTTCCTTAAAAACCAACTGGGCCCCTGGGACGAAAAAAGCCAATAACTCTCAGACCGGGCGTCCGATTGACGCGTCGTCTGCGACGTTGAGTTCCTGTTGATGATACGGAACTTTTGGATACATCAACTATAGACTATGTGTCAGTTGATGTATCAGCATCTCGGCTCGTGGAGCGGACCCTCCCGAATGAGCTTGTTGTGTGCGGGAACCCTAGAGCTGGTTGCGACTGCATCTGCGATGACGACGACGACTGTGCAGAGATCCTCAGTGGATTCGATGGCGGCGATTTGAACACTCAACGATTCTGTGTGGATCAGTGCTACCGATCCTGTGTGGGTCAGCGCTCAGTGGTCCTGTGTGGGCCAGCGCCTACAGATCCTGTGTGGGTCCGATCCTGTGTGGGTCTTTACGGGGGTTAGTTAACTATCGATCCTGTGTGGGTCAGATCCTTTTTGGGTCATTGCGGGGGTTATTTATCTATCGATCATGTGTGGGTCAGATCCTTTATGGGTCGTTGCGGGGGTTAGTACCTCTCGATCCTTTGTGGGTCTGACGGCTTAGATGAATCAATGGCAATATCTGATCATCTCCATCGTTATACGAAGAAGAATAGCTATGTGAGCTGAATCCTATTTTACTTTCCTATGTGGATTGTGTTGTGCTATCCTGTGTGGATTTACGTTTTGCTTTCCTTTGTGGAATGTGTAGTGCTATCCTGTGTGGATTTACGTTTTTCTTTCCTATGTGTATTGTATCATGCTATCCTGTGTGGATTTACGTTTTCCTTTCTATGTGGACTGGGTTGTACTTGGGCTCAGATGTTGGAGTCGAACTAGAATTGATGACTTAGGTATATGTATGGGCATATACCTAAGCAGTGTCGGATGTTACTTCGTGATTGCATATTTCCTTTGTGGATTATCTTTTGTGGATTTTGGGAGACCTTCGGGGGTCTCGGGGACCCTAATGAGTAGCTTATACTCACATCTGCACAGGCTATGCCTGCACTATGTTGTGTTGGTTGCAGATGACAGACAGCGCTGATCGTGGTTGAGGCTTGCAGAGCAGGACGGTACCTGGAGGTGGACCACGGGACGGGATGTACTCGGAGCGGTCGGCTGGACCCGAGGAGCAGAGGAGGCTATCTGTACTCACCCTTCAGGAGGGATTTCCAGTGGATAGCTCGGTATTGCATCTTTACTTTTCAGTTGTTGTTTTCCCTTCCAGTTGTACTTTACTTTTAGTTTGGGTTTGTATACTGGCCCCCTTACTTTTCCGCACTTATTTTTGTACCAGCTTTTACTTAGTGTTTACTTATACTAATTTCTTGCTCTTTGGTGTTTGATTACTTTACAAAGGCAATGCCTTCCCTTTTTATCAGGAATTTATGCCTTGGTTCTAGTCTCCAGCCCCTGGCCTATGGAAGGCTGGCGTGGGGTAGTCACGGCACGGGCCCCGAGGAAGGGTCATGACAAATTGGTATCAGAGGAGTTTGGTTCTACCAAAGAACTTGGGAATCTGATCTTTTTCTATGTGAAGCAATAGTGTTAAGCATATTTGGTGTGGTTACCAGTTCAGGGTTTCCAGTGTTGGCACGGCGGCCGACATATCTATACACTAGGACCCTGACTTCTGATTTCCAACTTAATGCATGGATACAATGATTGCATGTGTGTTTCAAGTTTTCTTTGTGATTACTTTGTGTCAGCTCACCAGTTATAATGTTCTGACCGTGGTGCACCTGTTTCCTTTTCAGGATGGCCCCACGTCAGCAGCCAGCTAGGGTTCCGAGAGTTGAGCGTGACAACAGCCCACCGAGCGACGAGGCCTCGGTATAGGGCCCTTTGATAGCTAAGGCACTGGCAGTACCATTACCCACCGAGACACCGATGCTTCCAGCCCCGACCGCTGACGATGCATGTCGCCTTAGTGCACTACATGAGTTCCAGTGCCAGCGACCGCCCAGGTTCCGCAGGGAGATGGACCCCCAGGTAGCCGAGGAATAGCTAGAGGCAGTGGTGAGAGTTTTCAGGTTAGTGAGGACACCATCAGACCTCATGGTGGTCCTCGCAGCGAGCCTACTGCACGCGACAGTAGGCAGATGGTGGAGCTTCATGCTCCAGGTGCACGATGAGGCATCTCTCCTCTAGACGGACTTTTAGAGCCTCTTCCGCTCATAGTTCGTCCCAGCCACCCTCTGTGCGGTGCGCATCCAGGAGCTTCTTCAGCTGCGGCAGGGCATCTTGACAGTCGCCCAGTACTTGGAGAGATTTGCCGATCTCTCGCGCTACTCGAAAGATATGGTACGAGACCCATTCTTCCAGGCCCGGACCTTTGAGCAGGGATTGAGAGATGAGATCAGGTCATTGTTGATCTCCCTCAGCATTCTGACTCAGGCAGGAGTTCTGGAGCAAACTCTTCTCATCGAGAGTTTTATTACTCAGTCTACACCAGCGGCAAGACCTACCGCAGGGCGACACGTGGCAGAGTCTTCTACAACCGGCAGTAGATAGATGTCATAGAGGTCCAAGCGGGCTAGGCCAACGGGAGGATGACCACATGATAATGGGTCGAAGGTGCGGGGTACATGCAGTAAAACCAGTCTTACGAGTGGAAGACAGTGCTATGCATGCGGCGGGCAGGGCCACATGGCTCGTGACTGCCCGACCCGCCATGCTGAGGACCAGTAGACGGTTGAGGAACCACCTAGGTGGAGGCAGTGGTTCGACCATGGCGGTCCGCAGGGAGCAGGTGGATGAGGCCAAGGAGCTGTTCGAGCGGTAGGTGGTGGACGACGTTCTGACGCTCTACCACCACCACCACCAGGAGGTCCACCCCGACCTCAGGGGAGAGCACAGCTTCAGGCAGCTGAAGCTTATGATCATGGAGCTCCGGAAGTGGGTGGACTAGTGCGGGAATAGATCCAGGCATAGAGGCCTTTTCCCATAATGCCTCTAGCTTCGTATTTCGTGTTTCCTTATGACCTTGTACTTTGAGTTGAAGTAATAAAAGACACTTGCAATGGTGACGTTTTCTTTCTTGTTTTTTTATTACTAAGAGGTGCCGGTTAAAAACTGTTGACTTGACCCTCACTTGCGAGATTCAAACTGGAGGAGACCCAGTGACCACACACTAATGCCGACAATGTGACTCAACCCTTGGAGGCGAGAGTAATGGTTGGATCTCCTGGTATCAGCGTCGAGGCCTTACGACATCATCCATGCCATGAATTAACTAATCATGACGGGATTGACTGTATTAGTCAAGGAACGTGGTTCATCCAGGGGATGAGACCGGATTTCCCTTTTCGAAAAAGGAGAAATCTTTGCAGATTTCTAGAACGTTAAGGAGGAAGGGGAAACCCTTCGTGTGGTCAGACAAATGTCAGCAGAGCTTCCAAGAGCTGAGACAGAGATTGACCAGCGCCCCTATCTTGAGGTTGCCAGAGGAGGGAGTATGGTACATAGTCTACTGCGATGCATCAGGGGCCAGACTCGGATATGTCCTGATGCAGGAGCAGGCAGTGATCGCCTACGGATCACGTCAGTTGAGGCCGCATGAGAAGAACTACACAACCCATGACCTAGAGTTAGAAGCAATGGACTTTTCTCTAAAGACATGGTGACACTATCTGATGGGCGAGCACTTTACAGTATTTTCTGACCATCAGAGTCTCAAGTACGTCTTCTCTCATAAGAACCAGAATCTGAGACAGCGGTGATGGATCGAGTTCCTCCAGGGACTATGACATTGAAATAGTCTATACTCCTAGGAAGGGGAACGTAGTAGCCGATGATCTCAGCAGGCTTGGTAAAGCCCTTGGTGGTCCCATAGTGGAAGTGGGATGGGATATCTATGGACTTCGTGACTGGACTTCCACGCACTTCCAGAGGTCAAAACTCCATTTGGGTGACTGTCGATGGACTCACCAAATCGGCTCAGCATCTTACCCATCAGATAGCAGGGCTCAGTGGAGAGCTTGGGACGTCTCTATGTTCAGGAGATTGTACGACTTCATGGTGTACCATCATCTATCCTCTCCGATCGAGATGCTCGCTCTACTTCTCGGATTTGGAAGGGGTTGCAGGAGGCGTTCAGGATGCAGCTATGTCTGAGCACTGCCTTTCACCCACAGACAGATGGTCAGACGGAGAGGACCATTCAGACTCTCGATGACATGCTCCGCGCATGTGTCCTTGACTTTGGTTGCCGCTAGGAGGACCACCTACACATGGTGGAGTTTGTCTACAACAATAGCTACCACTCCACCGTCGGGATGACACCATATGAGGTGTTGTACGGCCGACCTTGCAGATCTCCTTTGTGTAGGACATTCCCTGGTGAGTCAGCACTTGTGGGACCGGAGATGGTCCAGGCCATGAAAGAGAAGGTCCAGGTCATCCTGGAGCAGATGTGGACATGCTCAGAGCTGACAGAAGTCTTATGCTGATAGGAGGCGGAGGCCACTAGAGTTAGAGGATGGCGACCATGTCTTCTTGTGTGTCTCACCTCGACGTGGATTACAGAGATTTGGATGAGGCGACAAGTTGTCTCCACGCTTCATCGACTTTTCCAGGTCCTCAGCAGGATTGGCGAGGTGTCTTATCGCCTAGCTCTACCACCTCAGTTGCACCGGGTGCACGACGTTTTCTACGTATCCCAGCTGAGGAGATACGTTCACGACCCGGCGCATTTCATTGACCTTGGGGAGCTAGACGTTGATGCTGGGGAGTCTTTTACGAAGGTCCTAGTGGAGATCGAGGATCGACAGAAGCGGCTCCTACGTGGATGGTCGATTCCTCTAGTGCGCATCAGATGGCAGCACAGGAACCTCGAGGATAGCACTTGGGAGCGGGAGGCTCAGATGTGTGCTCAGTACCCACTTTTGTTTCCCTAGCTTTTGATTTATCTTTACGGGGACGTAAAGCCTTGAGGTGGGAGTAATGTAAAGACCCGTAAAAAAAATTCAAGGAAATTTTTTTCATAAATTTCATTTGGATTTTACAAGAACACAGTTTCTGTCGGCACTTGAATCTGAGGCCCGGTGTACCCGGAATTTCTATTCGAAGTTTATCTCGGGTACGTTCATTGAAAGAACGAGCAGGAATTTCTATCTTTTGAACCGGTGCTCGGAATCAAATTCCAAGGGCACCGATGGTTTCGTAGCACCGGTAATCTCTTAGAAACACCTTTTCCGATGTTGCGTTTTCACGGGAGAGATTGATAAAAATTGTGGAGGTTAAAATAAAAATTCAACTACAATTTTTATTTTCATTAAGTGGATTAAGATTTGGGTGGATGTTGGGGAAAACCACCCAACTTCCATTTGTAGGTTATGAAGGTGGTGGAGCCCACAAGAACCTCACCCCTTCACTTTCTTAAAACCCCCTCAACTCACCATTATGGATGACAACTTGTCATGAATTAATTATGTGGAATTAATTCAAACTCTGAAAATTCAGAAGTTTATGTTATGTTAATAAAATAAGAGATGAACTTATTTTATTTGGGGTTGGAACCTTCTTGTGGTGGAGTCTTTGGGGGAAAAGGGTTAAGGACTTGAGGAACTTCTTTGTCTTCGATGAAGAACGCGAAGAACACATCGGTCTCCGACGAAGAACGCTGAGTTCTCGGAAACCGATTGCGCGATGCTGTGTACTGCGACGTCGTCGACGTCTTCTTCCGCGGCGTCTCTTCCCACGAAGAATCCTCGTTCGGCGAACCACAATTCAATCTCGCACGAAGTAGGGTTTTATGCGATTTCTTTTCGTGATTTAGTCCCATTCATTATCCACGTATAATTGGACCACATGCTATCAATTAACGGGAGGAGGCCGGACCACACAAACACGGCCGACCCCCCCCCCCCCTTTCTTTTTCTTGTTGTTGCGGTACGACGGGAAGTGACGCGGTGTCGTGGAACCGCATGGGAACAAAAGGAAAGAATGTGTGATGCCGACGTGCTGCATTTTTAAAAATATGAACCATGTCGCGGCGCAATCAAGCCGCGCTGGAGAACCGCAAATGCACCGCGGACGGAGAGGGGCCGCGGCGGATGGGTGGGGCGCCGTCACACCGCACTGGACGAATGAAGGTCGTGGCTGATACCGGGCCGCGACAGATCGTGGGAAACGGCGGCCGGAAAATGGGCCACCGGCATCGGAGTAGGACAGGCGGCCGGAAATGGGCCGCTGGCGTCGGAGCAGGGAGGGGACCGGCCGTCGCCGGTCCCGTGACGGTAGAAACCGGCCGGCCAGGGCGGCCGGCCGGACAGGAGAGAATCCGGGGTTCAAACCCCTGGCCGGTGAGCTAGCGGCCCCCATGAAGGGGGTTCGCGGTTACAAAACACGGGGGGGGGGGGGGGGGGGAGCAGGGACCCCCCCTAAACCAAACGGCTCGGCCGTTCGGCCGAGCCAACTGGCGCCGCGCGCCAATTCGCCGGGCCACCGAGCAGGGTTGGGCCGCCAGGGCTGGGCTGCGCCTAGGCCTGGCCGGGCCATGCCCATCCAGGCCGACCCGGACCCGGGTAGGGTCGACCCGGTTCGGGCCGACCCAGGGGGGCTCGGGCCGGGTCGGTCCAGGCCCGAAACCTCCATTTTCGGAACCTTTTTGGTCTTTTGCCCATATCTCGGGCTACGGACATCCGATCGACACACCGTCAGTGGAAATGCGATCCATGGATCGAGACGGTCATTTCGGTATATCACACTCATGGTTTCGGAATACTTTGTGTTCGGCCGAGTTGGTTCGTACACGAAACGAACCGCCCTCGGAGCGGAAATGCTCATAACTTAAGTTCCGGACGTCCGATTTACATGACATCAACTTTGATGGATACCTCTAAGTGAGACGGATCTTTGGGATTACTCCTCCTGAGGTTTGGGCGCAGGTGGAGTATGGTCGGGTTGGTTTTTCCTTAAAAACCAACCGGGCCCGTGGGACGAAAAAACCAATAACTCTCAGACCTGGCGTCCGATTGACGCGCCGTCTGCGACGTTGAGTTCCTGTTGACGATACGGAACTTTTGGATACATCAACTCTGGACTATGTTTCAGTTGATGTATCAGCCTCTCGGCTCGTGGAGCGGAACCTCCCGAACGAGCTCGCTGTGTGCGGGAACCCTAGAGCTGGCTGCGACTGCATCTGCGACGACGACGACAACTGTGCAGAGATCCTCAGTGGATTCGACTGTGACGACTTCAGCACTCATTGATCCTGTGTGGATCAGTGATACCAATCTTGCGTGGGTCTGATCCTGTGTGGGTCAGCGCTCAGTGGTCCTGTGTGGGCTAGCGCCTACATATCATGTGTGGGTCCGATCCTGTGTGGGTCTTTGCGGGGGTTTGATACCTATCGATCATGTGTGGGTCAGCTCCTTTGTGGGTCATTGCGGGGGATAGTTATCTATCGATCCTATGTGGGTCATTGTGGGGGTTAGTACCTATTGATCATTTGTGGGTCCGACGACTTAGATGAATCAGTTGCAATATATGATCATCTTCATCGTAATACAAAGAAGAATACCTGTGTGAGATGAATCATGTTTTTCTTTCCTATGTGGATTTTGTTGTGCTATCCTGTGTGGATTTACGTTTTTCTTTCCTATGGGGAATGTGTAGTGCTATCTTATGTGGATTTACGTTTTTCTTTCCTATGTGGATTGTATCGTGTTATCCTGTGTGGATTTACTTTTTTCTTTCCTATTTGGACTGGGTTGTACTTGGGCTTGGATGTTGGAGCCGAACGAGAATTGATGACTTAGGTATATATATGGGCATATACCTAAGCAGTGTCGGATGTTACTTCGTGATTTCATCTTTCCTTTGTGGATTATCCTTTGTGGATTTTGGGAGACCTTCGGGGGTCTCGGGGTCCCTATTGAGTATCTTATACTCACCCCTGCATGGGCTATGCCCGCACTACATTGTGTTGGTTGCAGAAGACGGACAACGCTGATCGTGGTTGAGGCCTGCGGAGAAGGATGGTACCTGGAGGTCGACCACTGGACGGGACATACTCGGAGCGGTCAGCTAGACCCGAGGAGCAGAGGAGGATATCTGTACTAACCCTTCAGGAGGGATTTCTAGTGGACAGCTCGGCGTTGCGACTTTACTTTTCAGTTTCTGTTTTCCCATCCAGTTGTACTTTACTGTCAGTTTGGGTTTGTATACTGGACCACTTACTTTTCTGCACTTACTATTGTACCAGCTTTTACTTAGTGTTTACTTCTACTACTTTCTTTATCTGTGGTGTTTGTTTACTTTACAAAGGCAATGTCTTCCCTTTTTTCGGTAATTTATGCCTTGGTGCTAGTCGCCAGCCCCTGGCCTATGGAAGGCGGGCTTGGGGTAGTCACGGCACGGGCCCCGAGGACAGGTCGTGACAGACATTACATTGTTTTATCAAAGGCGGTTTTTTATATTTCATAATATTTGGGTGATAGTAAACCAATTGTGAGAAAACATTTGGGCCTTGGTGATGACCTCGTGCTTGGGAATAGCTAACCCATCTACGGGCAAATACTCAAGTCACCCTAAGAGGGGATTTTTGTTCATGTTGTATGTTATTATATTTGATGATATTTCAACATCGAGTGATGCACTTTATTTTTTTATTTTACTTTTTTGTGATAATCCTCTCCTTGATGGAAAGTGTACGAGGTTGTGCCTTCATGTATCCTTCTAGGAACCTGTGATTCTAATATACATGAATAAGGATAGAAACCCAGAAGGGATGGGTGTGTGGGATATAAAAATTTGGATGTATTTTTTTATTAAATGTAATGAAATTATTCCTAATAATATAGTATGGATTTGTATAAAGGGAAGTGAAAACATCATGTAATAATTAAAAAATAGGTCCTAATAAAGATGTGAAAGTGGATTAACTTATTATAAGTGTAAATTGGGATATGGAATTTGTTTTCAATTGGTGTAAAATATAGGCCTTGTAACCATGTGAATTACATACCCATGTTAGTAATGACCATAGGGGAGATGGTCCAAGGTAGTGATCCTGTTGTGAGTGCGGTCGTCTGGGTAGAGTATGAAAACTGTTTTGGATGTGGAAATTGATGACTCTACCAATATATTTCTCCTTTTTACAAAAGCTTCATTATTGTGTTATAGGGCTCATGTTTTGAATTTTAGTGAAATTCAACGTCACATATTTGTTCATGTTGGCAGAAAGGAGTTCGTTGTTGAGAATGTTCCTCCAATAGTGGAGCAAGAGAACATAGTGATCCAAATGATAATGAAGATTAGTTCTCGGAGAACCCTTCCTGTTTTATTTAAATGATTGAACCAATCCTAGGGCAGGCTGCACCGAGTATGTTTTTGCTGACTGAGGAGTTTTTTTGGTAGCACCCTCCGACCATTATTAGTGACTATGGGCTAGGGGTAACATAGATCTAGATAGAGTCCATCCAAATTGTTCGTAAACCTCTAGAGACTCCTCTCAAGAAGGGAATCAAGATATAATCCTATATACTGACAGGTCAAGCAAAGAGTTGGAGAGACATAATTTTTCATTCATAGCAGGCTGAAGGAATAATGTGGAATAATTTTTAGGATATGTGTCTTGAGAATATCTACCCATAATCCTTCTAGAAGAATAAGGATGTGGATTTTAAGAGGTTAACTCTTTGGAAAATGTTTGTAATAGACTATGTTAGTTGTTTCAAGTATTTGAGATGCTTCATTACAGAATTTTCAGGAGATGAGGCAGCCTTGTTGAAACACTTCCAGGATGGTATGGGACATGAGATTAGGTCTCAGGTGAATATCATTCGTCTAAAAAGTTTTGTGGAAGTGGTGGACCAAACTCTTATCTCGTATGGGAACCTAAAGGGAGCTTCAATAGTTAGATTTTTGTTCCATCTAGGTGGGTAAGTGGAACGTCTTCCGATAACAGGATGCATCATTTTGGGAATTTTAGTAGGGGGAAGAACACAAAGTAGTAAAAAGAGGGAGCCATATTCTCAGGGTGGTGACAAGGTATTCTATTATCACTATGGTTGGTTGGGGAACAAGCGTGACTAGTGTCCCCGCCCACCGGTCGAGAGCTGAGCATGCGAATGGATAGGCCATAGGCATAGGTTCTGAAGGAACCCATGATAGTAAGGGAATGATGGAGGATAGATGTACATGTTGTGTATTGGTAGGGGGTTAGTTACCCAATATCAGGTAGGAAGGTGGAGCTCCATGGGTGTTATTGGTAGAGGTAGTGGATGTCGAAGTCCAGAGAAGGAGCATCCTTATTAACATGGAAGTGTAGTGCATCGTACATAGGCTGAATCCCTTGTTAAAGCGGTAGGTCCTCTCCATAAAGTTCAAAATGAACCCTATGGTTTTGATGCGGGTCCATATACCATTCGAGATACAATTCTAGTATCATACACTATTTATAGTGATTTTTTATATATATTCTACACATTCCTTTATATCTTATTAGTTTTAGTTGTTTTGGGACTACAAGTGGAGACTGCATGTGGGGTAATGTCGATTGATACATCACTAGGGGTATGGGTTGAGGACGTAAGGTTGTGTAGGGGTTATGCTCTAGAGGTTGGTGGGTATCATTTTCTTTGCATTTTTTTTGTCCTAGAGATGTTTAGTTTTGAGTTAATCTCGGGGACACTTGAGTGGGTTGCGTGGGGATACTACATCAATATTTGGGAGAAGACATAGCTCATGTAGCATGCCTTATGATGGATTATGGGGAGAAAGATCAAACAACCATCCCTCTTGTTGTGGACAGTTTTTGATGTGTTTCCAGAGGACTTCATGGGGGATACCAACCAAGAGATATGTTGAGTATGCAGTTGGATTGTCTCAGGGTGAAGAGCTAGTTTCTATTACAACATTTCGAATTACCTAGGAAAAGATAAAATAATTGAAGGATTAGATAAAGGAGTTTGATCATCAGGTGTTTATCCATCCTACTACATATCTTTGGGGCTCTTTAGTGCTATTTTCTAAGAGGTATAACAGATTAGTCTGGATATGTATTGATTATGGGTAACTAAACCAGATTTCTGTTAAGAACTAGTACCCTATTCCAAGAATTGATGAACTATTTGATCAACTCAAAGTTCCTCACTATTTTCCCTGATAGATTTGATATCATGGTACCATCTATTGAGGGAGAGACCTTTGGACATTACATGACACCTTCACAAAGTAGGTATAAGCTGTATGTATATTTGTTGATGTTGTATGGATTTTCCAATGCATTGGATATGTTGATGGAATTGATGAACAAAATATCCCAGCCATGTCAGGATCAGTTCTTAGTTGTACTCGTTGATGTCATATTGGTGTACTCCAGAACTCGTGATGATCATTTGAAACATCTTGAAATCATCTTGAGTAATCTAATAAATCATAGTCTATACACTAATATATAAAAATGATAGTTTTGGATTGATGAGAATCAGTTTTTGAGGAACATCATTTTTGAGTGAGGTGAGTTAGTAGATCCAAAAAAGGTATAGGTAGTGGTGCCTTGGGAGCGGCCCTAGAATGTCTTTAATATTCACAGTTTTCAGGGCTTGGCCACTTATTACCAAGATTTTATTAGATATTTAAATCATTTCAAAGTGCCTCACATAGGATTAACCCTGAAGGGGGTTAAATTTGATTGGTTATAGGATTGTGAGAATGATTTTCATGAGATGAATAAGTGATTTACTATAGAACTGATTTTGGCCTTACCCAAACAAGGTAATAGATTGATGTTGTTCTATGATGTGTCTAGGATTAGGCTTGGGGAAGTGTTTATGTAGGATGATCAGGTTGTAGCATATGGGTTGAGACAATTGAGGCAATATGAAAGGAATTATCCTACCCATGTCATTGAGATATCTGATGTAGTTAATCCGTTAATTTGTTGGAGGCATTACTAGTTGGGGGAACCTTTCATAGTGTTCACCTCCATCAAAGTCTCGGGAACATATTATCTTTGTGGAATTTGTATCTTAGATAGCCACGGTGGTTCGAGTACCTGTAGTATTTTCATTCTGAGTTTCTCTACACATTATCGAATGGGAATAGTTTCACTAATGCTATGAGCCGGAAGACACAGAATTAGGTACTTCAGGAATCCATTTCGGAGTGCATGATGATAACCTTGTTTCGAGAGATGCATTCAGATGATTAAGATTGGCACACGATGATTACCATTATAAATATAACAGTTGAATCCACAATTTTGATCTGAGTTAAAGATATTTAGTTGGTGGATGTATATTTTTTAGCTATAAAGGAATGTCTTAAAATATGGGAGTCACCTTCTGGTTGGAATCTTTGTGCTGATGGATTTTTTTATGTTCACGATCTTGTTCTGGTGTTGAGAGATGTGTGTGAGGAGTTGATGCGTGAGTTTGAAACATAAAAGTGGGAAATAAATCCTAACTTGAATTAGATGTACTGTGATCATCTATTTCAGTTTTGGTGTCTAGGAATGAATAATGATGATGCATGTTTTTTGGAGCGATGCCTTACGTGTCAGCAGGTGAAGGCTAAACATCAGCATCCAAGTGGGTTTTTGCAATAATTACATATTACATAGTTTATGTGGATTGATGTAACTATGTAATTCATAGTGTTTCTTCTGAGGATGCCTCGTTATAATGAAGAAATTATGGCGGTGTTAGATCATCTGACAAAATGGACTCATTTCTTGCTGATCCAAGAGACCTATACAGTGGAAAATTTGTGTATATTGTATATTAGAGAAATAGTACAGTTTCATGGTGTTCTAAGAACCATATTTTCGCATCACGATCCATGTTTTACCTAAAAATTTAGGAATTTACTACATAAGGAACTTGGTAACCACATGTTTTTTAGTACAACTTACCACTCGTAGACTGACATGCAATTAGAGTGTGCAATTCATGTTTTGTAAGACATGTTAAGATCTTGAGTTTTGGATTTTGGAGGTTCATGGTAGAAACACTTGTAACTCATTGAGTTTTCCTACAATAACTGTATTAGGCCTACGATACAGATGTTACCATTCAAGGCACTATTTGGGAGACCGTGTGGATCTCGACTGTGTTGAATAGAGGCTGGAGAGTCTGATCTGTTAGGATTGAGTGTGGTGGAGGAGACGTTCTAGAAGGATCAATTGTTTAAAATCATATGTCAATGGATATAATTATATACATGTCATATGCAGAATAGCATTGAATAAATCTTGAGTTAATGGTTTTTGATAGTGATTTTCTTCATTTCTCGCCAAGTTTGGGTCACCACCATTTCTGGAAACAGGGTATTTTAGTGCCTAGGTATGTGGGACCATTTGATATTGTGGAGAGAATCAAACCTATGACTTACCATTTAGAAATTCCTAAATGGTATAGTTGGAGGCATGATGTTTTCCATGTTTTACAACTCTGAAAGAACCACCCTGATTTGTCACATGTAATCAGCACTGATGATGTCTATCTTGAGGTTGATGCATCCTTTGAAGAACATCTAATTCATATTATGGATCATAGTGAGAATGTATTGTGAGGATAGGAGTTTCCTTTTGTTTGTATTATATTGAAATATGGAAATTTTTAGGAGGATACATTGGAGAGGGAATCAGATATGTGGGGCCAGTGGCCCGATCCCCTTTTCTTGGGAACTCAATGATGAACATAAGGAGTGGATCAAGGACGAGCTATCATACGATGGGGAGGATGTAAGTTCCTCGATCTACCTTAAGTAATTTATTGTTTATTTTCTATTTAGGTTCCTTATTTTGTTTAAATAAGTATTTTCCCAAGTTCATATGAAGACCTGAGGGTGTTTTGTGGGTTGAGAACACAAAAGTGGAAGAAAAATGGGGTTTTAGGCATGATGGACAGTTTGTGCATGGTTAGAGAAAACCATGAAAAAATCCTAGGTAACTGTGTGAGGAGTGGGATATTTTTAGAATGTATCATCTTCAATATTTGGAAAACTATGATGGTAAATTGTATGGCCCAATAACATCGATAAAATTAGAAAAAGTCTATTACGAGGTTTGATGATCCACTCAAGATTTTCCTCCATTCTCATCCCTTGAAACCTAGTGACTCTCCAAATGTTCCAATATATTACATTGATCAATTTCCATCATATAAGGGTTGTTTTTGGTGTCGTTGGTTGGGGATTGATGATCTGGGTAAGTCATATCCAACTCTTGCTTCTCCTTTTCAGTTTAGGGTCTGTATCTCTTCTATCTCTCAATATGATGCCCTAAAACCTTCTTGTTCTAGTTAGATTTATGTTACGGATTAAAAGAGTGGTAGAATCGGTATTAATGGACTCGATTAAGAGTACATTATCCCATGTATTCTAGGTAGTAGATCTACAAGTTATATATCGTAATTATCTATAGAGTTTTTCATGTAGGATTTCATTCTTGTTTCACTTTTGATGTGTTCATTATTCCATTAAAAATATGTGCTGTATTGGGTGCCTAAATGATCAATCTAACCTCTATTGATACCCATGGGATTAAAGGAGGATGAATTGAGAATATTAGGTGAACCCAATGGGTGTGTCGGCCCTCTTAATTTGGCTAACAGAAATGTAGGGTGTGAAATTGAATCATGAAAATATAGAGAATTAGCGAGTAGGATAACTAGTTTATATAATGAGGTATAATAGATGGTGGATAGTTGTTTATATTGTGTTTAATTGCTAAGGTATTTATTTGATGATATTTAAATAGGCTAAATGGGATCAATAGGAATATGATAAGTATTTATTTTAAAATATGAATATGCTTTGTGAGATAGGCATAAGAAATGGAAAATGTGGATAATGGGTTACGTAATATAAAAGATGAATGGGTCAGTGTATTGAGGAATAATGTTCATTTCCCATTTATTGAAATAGTTGTGATGTTGAAATAAGTATTGGATATTCTTGTAGTAATGTGGTTAATTGTGGTGAATGATAAATAGGAATGTGATAATGTCTTAGAAGAGTGGGGTATATATTTTTGGTTCTTGGACCACAGGTCAAGTTGGACCATAGTTCTAACTCCACCCCCAAATTAATAGGTTATGGAAGGGGAAATATTTTTATTCCCCTAATGGCTATATCCCACCTGGATTGAGGCTTCGAGGTAAGGATTGTGAGGTTTATATAATGGGATTACTAGTAAGATATGAAATGATCTTATTCCCATATTTTGAGAATATTGAACACTATTAATCAATTGAACACATGGAAATGGTAGATTATACCACGAAATTTCAAAGTAGTGAAGCTGAATTCAATGGTAGTATAATTTTCTGAAACATAGTCTAGAATGGCCTAATGAATTGTTTACATTTTATTTCCATTATTTATAACATTATTTCACTATATTATTTTACTTGATATATTTTAGTCACCATTTGTGGTGGCCTACTGAGTTATACTCATACCCTGATCGGGCTGCCATAGGGTATTCGAGCCGATTTCATGCTTCCAAGTCTGTAAAAGGGAAAGAGGCTTATGTTAGGGGGTTGATTTGGACATGGTACATGAAGTGGTGAGGCTCTAGATAAATAGTTGGTCCCATTATTGGTTTTTTGATATTTTTATATCATTTAAGATTTTTTTACTTTGCATTTTACCTTGTCTTGACAAACTTATAGTTGTATATGGTTGTACTCAGTTTGGGATTTGGTTATTTATAAATTTTTTTTATTGTTTATTATTGTTTCTAATATTAAAATTATTTTTGGTTGTGTCTTACTCTACTAGAGAGGGTATAGTCTCCCCAAGTATCATATTATAACCTCAAAACTAGTCAGAAATCTCTGGCATAATGGGAGGTGCACTTGAACTCATGTGGTGACCCGACTCAAGGAGCTAGTTTATTAGCTTCCTAGTTGGGGATGTTACAATTGAAAATGTTGTAGGATAAGGGATTTATTTGTCAGAGTACATCTCCTTGGTATTCTATAGTATTATTTTCAAATAAGAAGGATCAAAAATTACGTTTCGTTGTTGATTAAGTATGTTGAACTGGATGACAGTGATAAACTAATATCCACTTCCATGTCTTGATGACCTTTTTTACCTATTGAGGAGTGTTTGTGTCATCTCAAAGACTAAATTTATTTTATGGTATCACCTATTGAGTGTTTTACATTATGATATATCTATTAAAACTTTTATAAGAATGTATGGAATTTAAGTGTTCTTCATGATTTCATTTGGGATAATGAATTCACAGGAAATATTAAAGGCCTTGATGAGTAGAATCATCCATCCATACCTAGATGAGATTATGGTAGTATTCATTAATGAAACCTTGTCCGGACTCCACGCCTCATGAAGATCATGCCCAATATCATGAATTCATCCGAAGTACATTGAGACAAACCCAAATATATGGGAATCATTTAGTGTTTCAATTCATTATTGATCAGTTACACAATGTGGGAGTCATTATAGTGGAATAATGTGTTTCAGTGTACTGATATATGGTGAATGCAGTTTTTTCTTCGGTGAAGCCTGATAATGTTTTTGATATTTGTTGTATTTTGAGATTATTATGATATTATAGGAAGTTCATACATGAGTATTCAAACATGAAACACCTCTTTTAGGATTGATAATGAATGGAATTATGTTTTATTGGATGGAATAATGTGAGAATTAATTCTAGGAGTAGAATTATTTCATTAAAATGACAACTATATTGATCCAAACTAATCTACTAGATGAGTATATAATGTTTTCTGACACTTCGGGAATCGTTCTTACATAAGTGTTGGGGCATAAAGATCTTTTTTTGGTTTTGGGTCTCTATAGCTGAGGTTAAATGAGTGGAATTGTCCTATGTGTGACGTTTTATTGGATACAGTTGATTATTCTTTGAAGTGTTGGTTGGATTATCTGTTTGGAAAGTTGTTTTCTATGTATACTGATCACAAGATATTATAGTATACCTTTTCACAGGGAGATTCGAATCTCCCACACTAGAGGTGGGTTGAGTATATGTAGCCTTTCAATTTTGAGATATTATATATACCCGATAATGTAAATAGTATTGTTATCTCTCTTTTCAAGATAACATAGATTCAAGAAGTTCATGAGTCTAGTTTTTTAACAAACCAATCTTTTATAAATCAAAATTTTAATAGATCTAATTAAATATCTTATTACATGAGATGGTTATATAATTTATGCACTTCCAGGGTTTTATATATTTGGATTTTACAATACCGTTATGAATAGTGATCATTTCTAATATAGTCGTTGAACACTGATCTCATGATTATTATAAATATAGGGCTTTAACGAATCCAATTTTTTCAGAGAAAGGAAGTGAAGTCCTCATCTAGTAGACATGCCCCGTACAAAGCCCATTTGTTGGATCTCGGAGATGAGGTGGTGTCATTGGGCTTCTTTTTTGTCCAATCCCAATCCGAACATCAACATTTTATGCTCGAACGGAACCGCCTACAAGAGAATTGGATTTTGATATACATTACTACCCAAATGATGTTATATGAGTCACCCTATGAGTCTATCACCATTGCAGACCTTACCCTTCAGTCTTATGCAATTTTATATAGGGTTATGTAATAAGAACTAATCGCTATAATTATGTGCGTTATTTTTCTATATAATAATGAATATACATTCATTTTATTATTATTCTTACTTTGTAAACAGTTTTTTAAAAAAAATAATATATTTAGTTAATATTCAACTATGAAATATATTTGGATAAATTAATGGATTTTTTGAATTATGAAACATTTTAAAAACAATATTTATTATTAAATTAATTTTTATTATGTATAAATGATCGTAAAATTTCAATGAATACAATTGTCATTTTTATTATGGTTTGAAGATTTATTAATCAAAACCCATAAGTTTTCGATAAATGTCGTTTTATATTTTAAAAGTTAAAATTAAAATATTTAGAAAACTATTTGGATAAATTTATTTTTATTTTTGGAATTAGGACATTGAAATTATCCAATGGGGAATTTTTTATAATTTTCGGTGATTGTCAAATTTTTGGGTAAAAATTAAATACTGTTTAAATATATAAGGAGTTTTATGACATCATAATGACCCAATAGTGATGAAATAAAATAATATAAAAATTTTTTAGGACAATATATGTTCTTCCATTAAAATAATTTTATTTTAGGTTTGTTTTATTTATTTTACAAAGCCTTAGTGGACCATCCAAGACTTATAAAAAATTTTAGCCTTTTAAATTGTTTTCCTTGAGAGTGTAACTCACCTCCAAATATGAAAACCTTTTATTATAAAAAATTATGCCATTGGCCTTGAAAAATATTTTTTCCAGTCCCATTTTGAAAAAACCATGGGAAAAAACTATGGTATGGTTTGTGGTCTGGATTAGATTAATGTGTGGTGTCACAAACCTAAATAATAAAGAATTCCCTCTCCATTCTAATATAGACACAGACTATAACCCATTTCATCTTCACTAAAAGCCTTTTGAGTTCGTCAATTTCTTGACCTAATCTCTTTAAAATCCTCTAACGGTTCACCATACTCTCAATAAACTTCTTTCAAACCCCTCCCAATCTTTTGGGATCACATTTCCTTGTAAGGGCTTTCTACCTTTCACATTTTATTCAAGTTTAATAATATTGTTATGCCCTTTTATTTTCAATTATAATTTTTGGGATATTATTTCTCACGTACCTCATTTTTTCCACCTTATGTTTGAATAATGAGGGACCTCTTTCTCTCTCATTAATACATCCCTTGTACTCCTGTTATCGTGCTGAAATTTTGTAAGCGACTCCTTATTTTTTTATTTTACCCATGATTTTTAATATTTTTATGCCCTTTTATTTTCAATTAGAAATGTTGGGGTATTATTTCTCACATCCCCTATATATCTCTTTTTTTTGTTTGAATAATTATAGACCCATTTCTCTCTCATTAATGCCTCCAATGTACACCCATTACCAGGCCGAAATTCCATAACAAATTTTTATGTCCTCATTTACATTCAAGAGTTTCTTATGTATTTTGAATCCAAATTCCAATACGTATGTTGGGAAATGAATCTATATGAACCCATTACTATCTATTTCATGTACATATGATGATATACCTTTTTCATTATCATCATTATTTTTTATGAAGACTTATGTCACACTATTATGCTGCAGAAATTGCTCCACCATTTTCCAAGACAATATCAAGGTGTAGTGAATTCCATTCCCATTTATCTATAAAGGGTATTGACCATTATTCACATTTAAATATTAGTTATTGAGTTTTATTTATTCACTCCACATACTTCTCTATGGAATAAATGATTATCTTTAATGATTCCTGTTGGGAAAAAATCCCTCAAGGTATCATTGAATCCTTTTTGAGGTGATTGTGTTTGTTGACAAAGTGGACATCTGAGTTGTGATTGTTGATAAAGAGGATTTCATGGTGGAATGTCAAGTTCAAGAGCTGAGGTCAACGATCCATGTTTGATTCAAGAACGTCGATAAAAGGAATGGATGATTTGGAGGCGGTACAAAAGAACAGACACAAGGTGGCGCCGTGGACATGGAGTATAGGAAACTTGCGCGCCATATGTTTTTCAAGATCAGAAGATCAAAATATGGCTAAGGAAAAAGGTTCGCGCAAGTTTGGGAGTTGGTCGCGCAAGTTTCTAAAAGGAGAGAAGACTTGCGCGCCGAGATTGGGTCGCGCAGGTAACTTGCGCGCCGTCGCGTAGGGTGGTGCGATTTCCTATAAATACCGGACCACCCCACCTCATTTTCCACTGGAATTCAACTCAGAGCTCCTGTCGCGCAGGTGTGGTGGTCGCGCAAGTGGTGTGTGTGGTCGCGCAGGTGGGACCTGCGCGCCAGAGGTTGAAGTTGTGCTCCGGCATTAGAAGTTGTGCGCCAGTTGGTAGTTGGGCGCCAATATTTGTTTGGGCGTAAAAGGAAGAGAGTCGCGCAAGTTTGGAGTTGACGAAGGTTGAGTCGCGCAAGTGTCTGAGGAAGACTTGCGCGCCCGTAGTGACTTGCGCGCCGATACTTGCGCGCCGAGGTTGACTTGCGCGCCATGTAAGGTTTGTTCCAGCAGTGTTTTCGGGCTGCGTGGAAGCTGTAAGTTTGCCCGATACCTTCGGTGCAAAGAGATATTCATCTACGGGTGAAAATTGTACTTCAACAGAGCATCTACACACAGAGGAAGATGCATTCATTCATGCAAATGAAGAGACCTACAAGTCTATAAACTGTGAGTGGATTCCTTCCAAGAGCAGCGAGCTTAGGAAAAGGAAGAAGGTGATCCTCTCCACCGCCAGTGAGCCAGAGAGAGAAACAGGGAGTGAACCTTGGGAAAGTAGTGAGCTGACCCTAAACATTTTAAAGGCAGTGAGCTTGGGCATATAAGTGATCTAGCCCGAACCTTGTAATCCACAGCTAGTGAAGATTAGTGGAATTTGGTACGACCGACAACTTGTCGGCGCATGCTCCTTGGACGTAGCCCAGTGCGGGCGAACCAAGTAAAAATCTTTGTGTCTGCCTACTTACTTCCCTGAGTTGCATTTAAAGTATCATCATCAGGAAAACTAGAGAAGAACTAATCATAACAATTGAACAAGAGAAAACAATGTGACCCTTCTAATAAAGTGGTCAAGATCCAGTGGGGCAGGAAGTATTTCGAAAAAGAATATCCATACCCTGATTCACCCCCCCTCTTAGGGTATACAGGCCCCTATTGGCCCTAACAATTCCATTTTGTACAATCCATATGGCACACATAGGAAAGAAATGAACTTTTTAAGAAGTGTGTGCCCTCATAGAACTATTATGAATTGGGTAATGATTAGTATCATGATTCCTCAATTGAAATGATAATTTATTCATGATAATTAAAGTGAAATGATGATTTACCCATGATAATTCATGTGAGATGAGTGTTTACTCATTCTCCATTTTCAATGATCCTTGGATCATTCACATTCTATTTCAAGTGTTGTTGGCACATTTCCATGTAATCATACCTTTATGTTTATTTTTGTTTTATGCACCATTGATATGAATATTTAAAAAAATGTATTGTATTCTTCATGTTATACCTTTTTTACTCAATTACTGGGATTTATAGATCACCATTTTCTTATGCATGTCCTCACGTTACCCCAAACAATGCTAAATATGAACGAATATAGTTTTCATGTAAAGGATGTTATCAATAAATATGCAGTGTTTCATGTTTTCAGTCGTTATGTAATGTTCCTAAGCCCCAAAGACACAATACCTATCGATATTATATGTTTTAGCATGTGAGGTGCTTATGTAATTAATCATATTTATTCGTGTAATAAAAATAATGGTTATTATAGTTTGAATCAGATATCAGGTTTCATTATTTTTTGGGATTAGGATTAGAAAACCATAGTGAAATCCTAAGAGATAAGAATAAGTATATTCAAAACATTCCTAAACTTTGGTGAGTAAGGTGTAAGTGGTTTATCATGAAAATACAGCCTTTTATGGACACGAGCAGGTAGAGGTAGCTTTGGCACATATTCACATAGGAATGAAAACTCCAACCAGGATTTTTGGGCCTATCCTAGGGAATCCTAGTACCTGACAATGGGCCTTGCTGCAATCTTGGTTACGACACACCTAGAAGATATGCTTTGGTAAATTCATAAGTGTAGTATGGGCCATTTTTAATGGAATAAAAAAATCCCCTAAGAATATATGTTCAGAATTTGATCTTGGATAACATAGATTGAAGCCTATATATTCATATGTTTATGAAATAAAAGTTATTTATAAGTCATCCATTATTTTCATTTTATTCCCCTTTATGCGTTTAATATATTAATTTTACTCATCCTAAGTCTATATTTTATATAGTAGAATAATAATTAAATAGATAAACGAAGGGTTATCTCCCATAGTTTTACAAATTCTTTTGTATCCGGATTGTTTAGTTGAACAATCTCAATACCACCTCAAATCATCAAGTAAAGATGTCTGTGTGTACAGAAAATGGATAAATCATTGTGTCCCATGAATATAACTCCACCACTTTCATAATTGGTTCATTGATCTTTTTTGGAGAACCTCATCATCCTCTCTTTGGTGTAATTTCATACAATTCTTGGCATGGACTGACTTTCCTTATATAGAACCAACATAAATTTATGGGAGAGGGAAGTCACCATCCATATTGAGAATCAACCAAAGATTATATACAAGTGCAAGGAGGATGATGAATATTCTATAGCTCTATAATCTCAAGTGTGGACATTATTTTCCAATGAGAACGTGTATCTAGCTCTGATGATTGAGTCTATGGAAGAAACCATCCCTGAAGACATGCCTATTGTGATGGAATTAGCTGAAGTGTTTCTCGAGTAATTTCATGGTCTACCCACGAAAAGAGATGTTTAATTCTCAATTAACATTATACCTGCGGCTTTGAAAATATCTAGTAATCCATATAGAATGGTTATTGTGGAGCATGATCTGATGAAAAAACAACTACAAGAGAATCCTGATAAAGGGATTATACGCCCAAGTGCTTCACCATGGGGTGCTCTAGTATACTTCATCAAGAATAATGACGGGTCAATTCGTCATTGCATTGATTATCGTGATCTTAACAAAATCACTATAAAGAATAACTATCCACTTCCTCGAATTCATGACTTGTTCGATCAGGTGTGTGGAACGCAATACATCTACAAGGTGTATTTCTGATTGATATATTATCAATTAAGGTTGATGAAGGAGGATATCCCCATGACTAAATTCCGTACAAGTTACAGGCACAATGAATTCACATTATTGTATTGCAGACTCACTAATGCTCCAACTATCTTCAATGACATGATGAATAGATTTTTTAGAGATTACATTGGAAATTTTTTGGTAGTCATTATAGGTGATGTTATAATATATTGCAAAACCATGGAGTATCATGAGGAGAATCTATGAACTGTACTAGAGACCTTGAGAAAAAATAAGATCTATGAAAATTACATAAAGTGTGAGTTTTGGATTAAAGAGGACTCATTTTTAGGTCATATAATCAAAAGCAATGACATATCTATGGATCTCTCCAATACAATTTTGATTAAAGAATGTATGAGGCCATCATCGGTAATTGATATCTATAGCTACTTAGGGAAAGCATGATATTATCGCCAATTTGTGACAAATATCCCATAATTCCCCATCCATATTACCATGATAACTTTGAAGGGAGTAAGGTTTTCTTGGAGGTAAAAATGAAAAGAGTGCATCAAGGAGTTGAAAAGGAGGGTTATCATTATGCATGTGCTCACTTTATCGTTAAGTGGAGAAATTTTTGTGGTATTCCGTGATTCATCGAAGAAGGGAATGGGTTGTGTTAATGTAGAACGATAATGTTAAGACTACGCCTCAAGGAAGCTGAAAATCCATGAGAAAAACTGTCCCACACAAGATCTGGAGTTGGCGGTTGTGATCTTTGCATTGAACATCTGGTGGAAATTTTTCTATGGGGGGAATTTTGAGATATATAATGATTGCAAGAGACTCAAATATATATTCACACAAAAAGAGCTTAATATTCGCCAACGATGATGGGTAGAGGTCATTATGGAGTATGATTGCTTGATCCATTACCATTATGCATAATAGAACAAGGTGGCAGATTCTTTATGTAGAAAGGATCATGCATCATTATTAATGATGAGAATTGTAAAGGATCCAATCTTCTTATATTTACAGAGGGTGTTCTTGGGAATCATTAAGGTAGGAAAATTATCAACCATTTTTCAAATGATTACTCAACTGTTCCTCATGGAGAAAATAAAGGATTCTCAAAGAAAGGATTTGGAAATTCTAAAAATGGTGGAAGCAATCAGAAATGGGAAATTGTAGGAGTTCATGGTTGATAAGGAAATAATTGGGAGATTTGGGTCACGCTTATGTGTACCATCCAATCCAAATATAATGAATGAGCATCTGAATGACGCACATAGCTCAACCTTCTCTATTTACTCGGGTATCACAAACATATATCAAGATCTCTAAGAAAATATTTGGTGGGACAATATGAAAAAGTAGAATTCTGAATATACATCAATTTCCCTGGTATGTAAGATATTGAAGGCTGAGAGGAAAAAGACAAAGGGGATGTTGCATCCACTACCCATACATACATGGATGTGGGACAACATTACCATGGACATTGTCAGTGAACATCTAAGGAAATTTAGAGGAAACAATGATATATATGTAATTATGGATTATCTTAAAAAGAAATCTCACTTTATGACGATTTTAGAGGACTTATCATTGGATCAAATTGCATAGATTTACATCAATGAAGTTGTATGGCTGCATGGAGTACCACTATCTATTGTATCCAATCGTGATCCAATATTCACCTCGATGTTCTGGAAATGTCTCTATTATGCTCTAAGTATGGAAATGATCTTCAGTACAACCTATCATCCTCAAACTGATGTCCAATCTAAATGAACTCTTCAGAAACTAGATTATATGCTAAGATTGTGTTATATTTACTTCAATGGATGATGGGACCAACATCTTCCACTTGTTGAATTCTCCTATAATAATAATTTGCACTCTATCATTTAAATGGAACCATATGGAGCCCTTTATGGGAAATGTGTATAACACCAGTGTTTTGGGAAGAATTCGGTAAGAATAAGCAAATAAGAACTGAAATGGTCAATGAAATAGGGAAGGGGAAAACAATTTAGAAGCATATCAAGGAAGGAAAAAGTTGACAGAATATTTATGCATATAACCGTTGATGATACCTTATTATCAATGTTTTAGAAATAGTATTTATATGTATATATCTTTGGAATAAGTTCATGTGTTTTTGGAATGAATGGGGTGTTAAGTCATAGGTACATAATCCCCTTCGAGATTCTTGATCGTGTATGGATTATGGCCTGTCGACAAGTACATAAACCTACAATGGCCAATTTACATGATGACTTTCATGTATACCTCTTAATGAATTATATACCAGATCCCTCACACATACTTTATTCAAAGTTATTATAGTTAGAGGATGATCTTTCTTACGAGGAGAAACTAGTGAAGATCATCGATAACATAGAAAAAGTTCTACGAAATAATTCAATGCCCCTCATTATTGTGTTGTAGTGAAATCGAAAGTATTAAGAGGAAATGTGGGATTCAAAGAAAGTGTTGAATTATAGTTACCCACGTCTATTTTAGTGTGGGAGAAGGAAACTTCTAGGGTAATATTTATTAAGTGGGGAATATTATAACAACGAAAACTTTTATTAATGAAAATTTATCTTGATCTAATTAAATGTTTTATTATGTAAGATGGTTATATAACATATGAACATCCATGGTTTTATGTTTTCAGATTATAAAACACTATTATAAATTGTGATTGTTTCTAATATAGTCATTTCAAAATGATGACATGATTAGTATAAATATAGGGCTTTAACAAATCCAATTTACTCAGACAAATGAAGTGATGGCCTCATCTAGTAGACTTTCCCCATACGATACCCATTTTTCATAGCTCAAAAAAGACAGTGGGATCATTGGGATTCTCTCTTGACTAATACCAAGATAAGCGTCAACATTTTATGCTCAAACAGAACCACCTATGAGAGAAGTGGATGTTGATAGAGATTACCACCCGTCCAATGTTATCCAAGACACCCCAAGAGTTTGTCACTATCACACACCTTACCCTTCAGTCTTATGTGGGTGTTATATGGTGTTATGTAACAAGACCATAGCACTGTGATCATGTGAATTATTTTTTTATATAATAATGAATATATATTCATTTTTTTATTGTTTTTACTTTGTAAATTGTATTTAACGAACAAATAGTATTTTTAGTTAATATTCAACTAAGAAATCTCTTTTGATAAATTAATGTATTCTTTGATTTAAATAATATTTTAAAAGGATATTATTATTATTAAATTACTAGTTATTATGTTTAAATGATTGTTTAATTATTAATAATAAAATTGTAATTTTTATTAAAAATTGAATGTTTTTTTGGCAAAAGCCTTGAATTTCTTATAAATGATGATTTTTATTTTAAAAGTAAAAAATTAAATATATAAAAAATTAACTGTATAAAATTGATATTATTTTCAGAATCAGGTCGTCTAAATTATCCAATGGAGAATTTTTCACAATTTTCTGAGACACTCGATTTTTTGGGTTAAAATTAAATACCATTTAAATATATAGTGTGTTTTATGACATCATAATGACCCAATATTGATGTAATAAAATATTATTAAAATTATGTTATGCCAATATATGGTTTGAAATTTATATAATGTGATTTTATGTTTTATTTATTTACTTTACAAAGCCTTAGTGGACCCTCCATGAATTATAAAACATTTTAGATTTTTAAATTGATTTCCTTGAGAGTCTGACTCACCTCCACAAAATCAAACCTATTATTTTAAGATGTTCTTAAATTATCCTTATAAAATATTTTTTTCCACTCCCTTTGGAAAAAACTATGGACTGGTTTGTGGTTTCTATTTGTTTAATGTGTGGTGTCCCAAATATAAATAATAAATATTACCTCCCCTTTCCTATATAAACCCACCGAATCTCCTACATCCTCTTCACTCAATACCACTGGATTTTGTCAAATCCCTTCCCTCCTCTCACTATAATCCTTCCATGGTGCCCCGATCTCTTAAGAAGTCACTCTCAACACCCTTCCATGACTTTGGGATGACACTTCATAGTAAGGGGTTTCTTCCTTTCTCATTTTATCTATGTTTCATAATATGGTTATACCCATTTATATTCGAATATAAATTTTGGGGTGTGATTTAAATACTCCATAATTCTACCCTACTTATGTTTGAATGATGATGAACCTCTATTTCTCTCACTAATACCTCCCAAATACACCTATTACCATGCTGATATTTCATTTGGGATTCCTTCCTTTCTCTTTTTATCAACGTTTCTTAATAGTTTTATACCCTTTTATTTTATTTTTAAAAATGTTGTGGTATGATTTTTCACCTACCCTACACTTCCCTATTTATTATTGAAATATAAGAGACTCATTTCGCTATCATTAATATCTTTTATTTAGACCTGTTACCATGCGGAAATTCTTTAAGAAATTTCTCTCTCCTCATTTACATTCAAGAAATTATTTTGTATTATGAATCCAAATTCCATTACATATGTTGGTAAATTTATCTATATGACCACTTACTATCCATTTCATGTCAATGTGATGGGATACTATTTTTTCTCTCATTTTCCTTTTTTATGAACTCTTATGTTACACCCTTATTCTATTGATACAACACCGCCATTTTCCAAGCCAAAATAATGGTGTACTGAATACCAAGCCCATTTATCTATAAAGGGTATTATCCATTATTAACATTTAATTATTGGTTATTTAGTTTAATTTATGAATTCCAAAGTCATTTATCATGGAATAAATAATGATCTTTAATGGTTCCATATTGTATGATCCATGTGACACACTTATGCATGAAAAAAATGTTTAAGAAGGGTGCACCCTAATAGCACTCTAAGGCATTGGGTAAAGATTAGTATAATTATTCAACCAGTGAAATGATGATATAATCATAGTAATTCAACTAAAATGGGAGTTTACTAATGCTCTATGTGCAATGAGCCTTGGTTCATACTAATTCTATGTTATGTGTTGTTGCCACATTTCCATGTTATCATGCCTTTATGTTGAAGTTTTATTTTCTCCATTGATATACATATTGACTAACATGTATTGTTTTCATCATTTTATTCCTTGTTTACTCCATTATTGGTCTTTATATATCATCCTTTTATAGTCATGTTATCATGTTACCCAATGCAATGCTATGTACGAGTGAATGTAGTGGCCATGTAAGGGATGTTTTCAATAAAAAGTTCTGTTTCATATTTGAATTCATTATGTATTGTTACTAATCCCCAAAGACACTAGACCTATCAATAATTTATGTTGTATCAAGTGATGTGTTTATATAATAATTAATTTTTATGTGTTTAATGAAAATCAGGGTTGATATAAGTTTAGATTTGACAATGGTTACTGTACTTCATGATATGCATGTTGTGGTTCAGTATATTTTGGAATAGATTACACTCATATCAATTTTAGTGGATTCAAAAAATTTGAGGATGATTAAGGATAGGATGTATGAAGATAATGAATTTTTATCCTTGTGTTATTTCTTTGTTGGTGGGGAGTCACATTATAATTTTTTCATATACAGGGATGAGATCATATTTGTAAAAAATATGTTTTTGGTGCCAACAAACATATTGGGGTGTTTGATGTGTAAATTTCTTGTATCAAAGTGGGTAGAGAATCCACGTATGACCAAATTTTACCCTAACATAGGAATTTGGTTTTGGTTTCCAGACATGAAAATGTAAATATAAGGGTTTAAGAAATGATGCTACACTATTCACTAGGTAAAGGTTGAGCTTCAACGACTTTTTTGTTTTCTGTATCTGTTTCCCATTCCATAACAGAAGTTGGATGATGTGTCTATGGACTTTTTTGTGGGTATATTGAGGACTCCATTTAATAATTATTATATTTGGATTATTTTTTACCATTAAAAAATTGGTAGTGTATTTATTAGGAATGAGGGGGACATTCCTAGAGGATCAGTTGGTTGATTTGTGTGTTCGAGAGACAATCCATCTACACAGTGCATCACAAACTATAATTTTATACCATGACTTGATTTTTTTACTTCATTCATCTTCTAGGTATTTTAGAAGGTTCTTGGTACAAAAGTGTTTCTAAAAAACATATTCCCCCAATGTATGGATGGTTTGTGAGTGAATACTATATATATGGGTGACGATACTCTTCGAGTATGTGACATAGACTTTGGTGTGTCTTGCGACATGAATTTGGATTTGGTGGAGTTCACCTATAGAAACTATTATCATTCCATTATTAATATGGAAGAATATGAGGGTCTTTATGGATGACATGTGAATCACCTCTATGCTATATGGAGGTAGCTAAATCCAAACTATTGGGACCAAGTCTCGTGTAGGAGATCTCAAAGCAGGTTCAATAAATTTCAAAGTGTATTGTTGTGGATCATAGAAGATGGAACTCCAATTCTAAGAGATGTTGAATACACATAGAGTATAAGAGGGTGATCATGCATTCAGTCATGTGTTTCCTATAGTTGGTCACCACATGATATAGAGATCGGGAAAGCTGGAGCCTAGGTTTGTTGCACTATTTGAGGTTGTGGAGATAATCATGTCGATGGCATATAGATTGGTTCTTCCAAATGAGATAAATTTCTATACATGTTGTTTTTCATATGTTAAAACATTGTTTATATCAAAAAGAACCTTCTAATTGTATATATGATAATGTTGTTGAGCTTGATACCGATGTATCCTTTGTGGTTAATCTCATATGATTATTGGATCATAGCGGGACTGTGTTACAGGGAATGAAAGTACCAATTGTTTTTGTATTTTGGAAACATTGAGATGTTCAAAATAATTCATCGGAGAGAGAATCAGATATGTGGGATCAGTCGCCCAATCATCTTTGCTCGGAATCATAGAGATGCTTGGGAGTACAACTCGATGATGATCTATTATAGGGTTCAGAGATTGAAAGATATTGATACTCTCAATATATTTCATGAGCTTATTTTCAATTACCCTTTTCCTATTTTTTATTTTTTTATTATATGGGTTTTATAATAAGTTCATTTGGTATATACATATAATTTTATTAAAGAAAGAGGGGTTGTGCGTGGTTTGTGGATATTTTTCCCAAACCGTGTATCTAGCCCAATAAAACATGTACCATTATGATAGTGATGTTTTCATGGAATGCACAAGGTTTTCCAACCACGAATCCCCTGTATAATAGGTTCATGTTTATGGCACACTATTTGGAAAACCACACGACCCTTCCAAGGAAACCATGAACATGATTTTATTTAAACTAAAAAATAGATTTAAAATTTAGTAAACCCCATATTAAACCAAAATCACCCCTAGGTCGACCCTATCCTATCCATAAAATTTTCGGAGTCTTATGGATAACATCATAGGGACACCGACCTCCATTCATGGTTAATTTAATGTTGGATTATATATCTTCACAACTTTAAATAAGTGAATCTTTTCTTTTTTGGTTTCCTCTAACTTTATTTTTCTTCTCCCAGCCTTTGTGAGATGTTTTTTCTATGGGCTATAGATATAGATCACGGATTTATGGATTATGTTACCATTTATTTTGTATCTAGGATTTTATTCAAGATCTATTTCTTCATTATGGGTTTTATCTTTCAATTTCAATTTGGGTAATTTTCATTGGGTGATCGCTCATTAGTGATTTTAGGAAGTTTTTCAAAAATTCAATTACTATAGACTTCTTTCAATTTGAGTTGATAAATTTTTTGGATTTAATTATCATATATTTCAATTAAATAAATAATTGAATAAAGTAATGGATTAATTAATTTTTGGAAACATGGAAATGGATTAATTAATTTGTGAATTAGTTAATGAATTTTTATAAAAGTGGAATTAATGTGATAATGGGAATGTGAAATTGTATTATATTGAATTGTATAGTTTATAAATAGATTATTTTGTATTGTGGTCTTGGAAAATTTTTGTTATTATAAATTATCTGACAATGAGATTTTTTAATTTTATTAATTAAATGGTTAATTAATTATAGGTATATTGTAATTATTAATGTGATTAATTATTTTTTCAATTAATTTTCAGAATGTTATGATTATCCAATTTTTTAGGTGATTAACTAATTATGAGTTAATTTATGCAATGATTTGATTAAATAATTTTTTAATTATATAATGGAATATATTTTTATGAAATTGTTGAATTTGGTTAATTAATATTAGGATTAATTAATGTGATATTTTGATACATGTGGAATGTGATAACAGGGTTAATATTGATTGACGTTGATTAATGTGATATATGTGATATTATCATATGTTTGATATATTGTTTTATGTGATAACAATGATTGGGAAATTGTATGATACTTAAAAATCCCATTGTGATAAACTGATAATCACGTTTTGTATATGGTCTAGGTCACCAAAAGCCCATATAGATTAATTAGTGTGTGACATGGTCTGCTACATCAAAATAAAACTTTTGTGATTATTTGGTAAAGGAGTGTGAGACACATTCTACTACATCAAAACCCTTCATGTGTGATAGATTCATAAATGAGTTGTCCTTTAGGCACTACATCTTCGAATACCCATGGGGGCATAGGCATAACAATCTAAGAAAAAAACGATGGCATTGGACTATGATTACAATTAGATGTAATACTGAATTAAAATGAATGGATAATTAAATCCCATGAGTAAAATGAAATTTTGAAATATATATGTCTTTTTCATAATCTAGAATGGGGGAAATCAGGTATTGATGATTCAGGTGTCCACTAGTATGTGAGGGAATGTGTGGTTAAAATGGGTAAATGAATTAATGTAAACAATTTACTTTATTTCCTATATTTTATTCCTCATACAACAATATATAGTATTATTTCATAGATATTGTTTTAGATTCCATTGGTGGTGGCCTAAAATGATTTAGTAACACACTACAACAACTTCATAATCTGTTCCCAAAATTGATTTCATGGTTGTTAGACGGGATAAGGGAAAAGAAAAATGTTAAATGGTTGAGTTGGTATGGAACATGGATGAGTAATTCAGACATGATTCGAGACCAACTATTGTGTTTTTAGTGTCTTTATTTTTTTGGGTTTTATATATTGAAATGTGTCATGTATTGTCATTACATATCAATTATTTTAGCTTGGCTATCTTATTTATATACTTGTTCATCAGGTGGTACGTGTAGGTTTGGTAATTAGTTATATCATTTGGTAATTATTATTTATTTCTACTGCTGAAATGGTTTGATAAAGAGGGTATAGTCTCTACATTTTTATATTGCATACCCTCTATTCTAGTCATCGGCAACTTCCATACACGGAAGCATGCATAACGTCTTGTGTTGAACTATCTCGGGGCACCGGTGTGTTTCATCCATTTTTGGAAGACGTAACATCCTTATGTGAACCTTTATTTATACCATCCGGAAATGATTCACCATTAACCACAAAAGAACTCATGAAATGTTCTATCATCTTCCTTAAATCACATTTTAATATAAAATATATTGAGTTTTTTCTAACCAATATTATTATTATTCATCTAAATTATCTTTCCGAACATTCACTATCTTTTGGATTTTAGATAACTTCAACCTACTGTACATATATTCTTCAACAAGTTTAGTTTCTACCATATTGGGATTTTCCTTCATGGCTGAAATTTCTTCATAAAATTTTAGTATTCTTTCATGAATACCATTTTTCATTTTTAATATATTATAAAATTGATATTTAGTTCCTCATTTTTATTCAATAACCATTTTATAAATTTATTTAAAAACATATTTCTTCAAATTAGTTCTTTACATCTTAGTTACTATATTTTCCTTAATTTTCAATTCCAAATTATATATTAAAATCAAATAAATGTTTTTTTAACTATTCACCGCCACCATCACTTATTAATGAATGGATTATTTTATAGACTCGTAAAATTAAATTCCCATACATATTATAACCATTTTTGGATTAATAATAATTATAATCCCATTGGAAGAAAATTGTTGTTGTTGTATGGAAACATTTTCTAATATTTATTCCACTTCTTTTTCGGGGACATCTTATATTTTTCTCATGAATCAGAATCAGTGTACTTATATTTAGTATAGTTTTGTGAAAAAATGGCATTTTTCATCCAAACTCCAACATTTTATAAATTTAATATCATTATCTTTCTAACTTCCAATTTTATATTTAGAGAGAGAAGATATATAATTATTTTCAGATCCATGGCTTCTTCCTCTACCATTGAGTCACATGCTTTTTCTTCAAATTCATTATCACTAAGCTTACCTATTAAAAAATAATCAAAATAATATTCATTGGGATATTTTTTAATAATTATTATATCTTTTACCCTATTATATGAAACAATAATATTCTAATTTTCATCCAGATATAAATATTATCAGTATTATAAAGATGATTCGTTGTCACCAAATATTTATGGAATTATTCACCTCTGTTTTTTGAGGAATGTATGAAATTCCATCTTTTAACCAAATCTATTGTCTTTAAAAAGATCGCATTTACTCTTTTAAAGTAATCATCAATGCTTTTTTACAATTCATCATTATAAATTAAAACTAACTTATCCATAGTTGTATATTACCTTTTTTAAATTATTATTTCCATTTAAACTGCTTCTAAACCTATACTTACATTTATTAGTGATTGGAAACCTTATAATAATTTCAGAAAAAATTCATGAAATATTGATCATCATGGAATTCAGATCATTTCCATTAACATACAAATATCTCTTATCAATGTCTATTATAAAAAAATAATTAATGAGATGAAATCCCTCTATTATTGTATCTCAATAATTTAGGAGAATATACAGATTATAAGGTAACATTTTATTCTTCCTTTAATGATATTTGATTCCATCATAAATTAGAACACAAATATTTTTTATAGAATTGAAATACTTAATTTTTAGAGTTGGATCTTTCATAGGTTTCCTAAACTCTAATATCACCTAATGTTCCAATATATTAACACTAAGAGGTAGAGGGTGTAAATATGTGATTTAATTTTCTTTTGAAATAAATATTTAAAATTTAATGGGTAATAAATCATAACAACAGATAAATTATAGTTATAATCTAGCCAAATATAAATGATAACCTCATTTATCATATGAAACAAATATTGGCATAGATATTCAAATGATATTTACATGGTTCAGTACAAAGACATAATACTTGAAATATTTTTTATTAACTATAACAATAATTCATTAACTATCTTACTAGAGGTTTAAAAAGGTTTATAAAAAATATGCTTAGGACACACTATTATTTTTCCACCAACAAACCATGGTTCTACCCCCAACAATTAGAATTTATTCCATAGTTGGTTATACCCCCATGTTTCTTAAATATATCAACTAATTTTATGGATATTTTAACCATATATTCATTAATCATTTTTATAACTTGTTATACCCCTAATATATAATATTCTTCATCTTCTTCTTTTAAGTTCTAGTATATAATGATCATCTCTTCCCTCACAAGCTTGTTAGGACACCTTCACCTATATAAAAAATTTAATCCCATAAAAAACTCTATAGATAGAATCCTATACAAGAACAATACTCAAAATATTTTTTAGAAAAAGATATTTCGAATAAAAAAATCTGTTCTTCAATAAAAAATCCATATGAAAAATTTATTGGACCAATCTATCTTGTAATCTCTGTCTAATGATCTATATTTATTACACAACAAACAACTTTAATACACCCTTACATTTTTCAAATGAATTTAAAATCTTATTAAAATTTATTTAGGTAAATTTTAATCCATGTGGTATTTTTCCTTTTTAATTTTCATGGTACTATCAAAAAGGAGTTCAGAGGATGCGAGTAAAGAAATTTCTTGGCATTTTTGGCTTGAAACCTAATGGTTCTGTAGCATATTGGTGATTTAAAAAACATTTAATATAGAAAGATGAAGTGTACAAATAAAAATAATAATAAAACCATTTTTAAAAAAGAGGAAATGGAGTTTTTATTGTATATTTTATTTCTCAATTAAATGATGTGTAATTAGGTTACACATTGTGTAATGTCCTGAGTGTTGACTTCTAGCAGGCGTGCCAACTAAAATTTATATTTTCATTCCACATGGATTCATTGATCTCAAAAATCACTCTTATGAATATCTCTAAAATGAAATATATATATATATATATATAATGTTTTCACAAAATCATCAGCAACCCTTGAATTTGTATTCCAAAATTGTTACAAAATCAAAATACCTCTGTAATATAAAATCTCTCCATTTCAAAACCCATTCTAAAAATTGAATTTCCCATGAATTATATTTTCAAATATATTAAATAAATATTTAATGTACCTTGGAATTATCTTACTTTATAATTATTACTTTCTCCAAACATATATAGAATCATTAATACATCATTCTCACACATCATAATCGAGTTTCTTCAGCCCTGGTTCTTCTAGTTTTTTTGTGAAATCTTATTACAGAAACTCAAGCCAGTGGGCTTTTATTAAAAACAAAATTCTGAAATTTTAATTGTACTTATCTTAACTTGTAAATACACAATTTTTTTATAATGAAATTAGAAAATATGTTTGCAGAAATTTTTGAACAGAAACAAATAATAAGACTTTTTTTAAAAGCATTATTACACTACTCTAAATAGAATATTCTTTCAAATTTCTTAATAAAAATCCTTAAGTCACTTGTTTATGATAAATTCTCATCTAAAAAACGTATACATATTTCTAAAGTTATATTTATTTCAAAACAATATTTATATATTGATAAAAAATTCAACAAAAACAAACTAGTTTTTGGAAGGGCCACTACTGGAAATAAAACATTTACCAATGGTTGAGAAGTGTTGGGAAAGGCTGGACAACCGTTGGGAAAAACATTTCCCAACGGTTTACACTGAACCGTTGGCATAGGGTGGAGAAAGATTACCCTATGCCAACGGTTCTTCAAAAACCGTTGGGAAACCTTTTTCCTAACGGTTTACAAACCGTTGGAATAGGCTTCAAATTAGCATGTTTTTCCCAACGGTTTAGAAAACCGTTGGGATATATCCAAACTCTACTCTTTCCCAACGGTTCTAAACCGTTGGGAAAGGTTTTTTACCAACGGTTTTATGAACAGTTGGTAAAACTAATCCTAGAGTTTCTATGCCAACGGTTTTGAACCGTTGGCATAGCCTCTGCTGGGAAAATCAGCCAGCAGCTCCCCAATTTGGCCAGCAGCTCCAGCTCTCCAATTTGACCACCACCAGGTCTGGTTTTGTGGGTTCCCTCTCATTTTTCAATCCAATTATTGTACCTGCAATAAACTAACACATACATATATAAAATTATTGTACCTGCAATAACCAACTAACACTTACATATAGAGAACAAATTCAAACACGTTTAACATATAATGGTAGAACTATACACATCCATAATTAAATTAGAATTGATAACGTAATTATAAACATACATAATTCATTTAGAATTCAATTTAAAATTTAGATGATAATTATATGTGGAATCTGGAAGTCAATTCATAATTTGATCTGTTTTTTGTATACCATATATTTTTACCTAATGTAATGTCCATTTTAAACATAAAGCATACACCTGGAGTGCTACCGTCCACAACGCGCCTCAGATTGAGGCGGGGTTTACTCATACACGTCACATATGACCCCTGGATCGTTGTGCTAATGTATCGACACAATCCGAATGCATTTGATCGGTTTTCCGTATGTCAGTTAATGTTTTTCAATTAAAATGACGTACTTTTGAAACAAAAGGCAGACACTTTGAGTGGTTCCGGCCACACCGCGCCTCAGATTGAGGCGGTGTTGACTCATACATGTCACATATGACCTATGGATCGTTCTCTTAAAGTTTCAATGGAAACCGAATGCGTTTGGTCGGTTTTCCGTATGTACTTAAATTGTTGTCCATTTTAAGCAAAAGAGAGCCACATAGAGTGATTCTGGCCACACCGTGCCTCATATTAATGCGGGGTTGACTCGTACACGTCACAAATGACCCATGGATCATTTTAATAATGTATCGACACAATCCGAATGCATTTGGTCGGTTTTCCGTATGTCAGTTGATGCTTTTCACTTAAAATGACGTCCTTTTGAAACAAAAGACAGACACTTTGAGTGGTGCTGGCCACACAGCGTCTCAGATTGAGGCGGGGTTGATTCTTACACGTCACATATGACCCATGGATCTTTCTCCTAATGTTTCAATGGAAACCGAATCCGTTTGGTCGATTTTCCGTATGTACTTAACATGGTGTCCGTTTTAAACAAAAGAGAGCCACTTAGACTGATCCTGGCCACACCGCGACTGGGATTCATCCCGGGTTGGCTCGTACACATCACATATGACCCATGGATCGTTGGGATAAATTATCAACAGATTTGGAATGCGTTTGGTTGGTTTTCCGTATGCCAGTTGTTCTTTTCACTTATAATCCTGTCCATTTTAAACAAAATTGACATAGTTAGAGCGGTTTCGGCCACACCGCTCCTCGGATTGAGGTGGGATTGACTCGTACACGTCACATACGACCGATGGATCCTTGTGCTAAAGTATCAACACAGTCCGAATGCCTTTGGTCGGTTTTTCGTATGTCAGTTGATGCTTTTCACTTAAAATGACGTCTTTTTGAAACAAAAGGCAGACACTTTGAGTGGTGTCGGCCACACCGCGTCTCCGATTGAGGCGGGGTTGATTCGTACACATCACATATGACCCATGGATCGTTCTCCTAAAGTTTCAATGGAAACTGAATCCGTTTGGTCATTTTTCCGTATGTACTTAAAATGTACCTTTTAAACAAAAGAGAGCCACTTAGACTGATCCCGGTCACACCGCGACTCGGATTCATCCCGGGTTGGCTCGTATACGTCACATATGACCCCATGGATTGTAGAGATAAATTAACAATAGATTCGAAATGCGTTTGGTTGGTTTTTCGTATGTCAGTTAATGCTTTTCACTTAAAATGACGTCCTTTTGAAACAAAAGACGGACACTTTGAGTGGTTTCGGCCACACCACGTCTCCGATTGAGGCGGGGTTGATTTATACACGTCACATATGACCCATGGATCATTCTCCTAATGTTTCAACGGAAACTGAATCCGTTTGGTCGGTTTTCCGTATGTACTTAAAATGGTGTCCGTTTTAAACAAAATACAGTCACTTAGCGGACGGCATCGGATTGACCTAAAATCACAGGACAACAATCCCATTATTATTCGCGATGTGCACGCATAGACGACACGTCAATCAGACGTGCGGTCTGAGCGGGAGGACTCATTATGCCTTCTTTAAGCGTTGCGCGCGCTTGATAAATGCGCGTGGGGGTCCAAACTGGCCGAACGAAGTCCGAATGGCCTGAAATCGGACGACATCAAAGGGTGAATGAATTGTGATGTGTTCGAGCAGACGGCACGACAATCGGACGTGCCGTGTTCCTGCGGTGACCGGGAACGCCGTTCTAGTGTCATAAACGGCCAAAACGGGCGTCTAACGGTCAAAATCATAGCAGACGACATCGTATTGACCTGAAATCACAGGACAACAATCCCATTATTATTCTCCACGTGCACGCGTAGACGGCACATCAATCGGACGTGCGGTCTGCACGGGAGGGCTCATTATGCGTTCTTTAAGCGTTGCGCGCGCTTGATAAACGCGCGTGGGGGGTCCAAACTGGCCGAACGAAGTCTGAATGGCCTGAAATCGGACGACATCAAAGGGTGAATGAATTGTGATGTGGTCGAGCAGACGGCACGTCAATCGGATGTGCCGTGTTCCCGCGGTGGCCGGGAACGCCGTTCTGGGGTCATAAACGGCCAAAACGGGCGTCTAACAGTCAAACTCGTAGCGGACGACATCGTATTGACCTGAAATCACAGGACAACAATCCCATTATTATTCGCGATGTGCACGCGTAGATGGCACATTAATTGGACGTGCGGTCTGCACGGGAGGGCTCATTATGCGTTCTTTAAGCGTTACGCTCGCCTGATAAACGCGCGTGGAGGGGTCCAAACTGGCCGAACGAAGTCCGAATGGCCTGAAATCGGACGAGATCAAAGGGTGAGTGAATAATGATGTGGTCGAGAAGACGGCACGTCAATCGAACGTGCCGTGTGCCCGCGGTGACCGGGAACACTGTTCTGGTGTCATAAAGGGCCAAAACGGGCGTCTAACGGTCAAAACCATAGCGGACGACATCGGATTGACCTAAAATCACATGACAACAATCTCATTATTATTTTCGACGTGCACGCGCAGACGGAACGTCAATCGGATGTGCGGTCTGCGTGGTAGGGCTCATTATGCGTTCATTAAGCGTTGCGCGCGCTTGATAAACGCGCGTGGGGGGGTCCAAACTGGCCGAACGATGTCCGAATGGCTTGAAATCGGACGACATAAAAGGGTGAGTTAATTGTGATATGGTCGAGCAGAGGGAACGTCAATCGGACATGCCGTGTGCCCGCGGTGACCGGGAACGCCGTTCTGGTGTCATAAACGGCGAAAACGGGCGTCTAATGGTCAAAATCATAGCGGACGACATCGGATTGACCTGAAATCATAGGACAACAATTCCATTATTATTCGCGACGTGCACGCGCAGACAGCACATCAATCGGACGTGCGGTCTGCATGGGAGGGCTCATTATGCGTTCTTTAAGTGTTGCACGCGCTTGATAAACGCGCGTGGGGGTCCAAACTTGCCGAACGAAGTCCGAATAGCCTGAAATCAGACGACATAAAAGGGTGAGTGAATTGTGATGTGGTCGAGCAGACGGAATGTCAATCGGACGTGCTGTGTGCCCGCGGTGACCGGGAACGCCGTTCTGGTGTCATAAAGGGCCAAAACGGGCGTCTAACGGTCAAAATCATAGCGAACGACATCGGATTGACCTGAAATCATAGGAAAACAATCCATTTATTATTCGCGACGTGCACGCATAGACGGCACGTCAATCGGATGTGCGGTCTGCGCGGCAGGTCTCATTATGTGTTCTTTAAGCGTTGTGCGCGCTTGATAAACGCGCGTGGGGGTGGGGGGGGGGGGTCCAGACTGGCCGAACGAAGACCGAATGGCCTGAAATTGGACGAAATAAAAGGGTGAGTGAATTGTGATGTGGTCGAGCAGACGGCACGTCAATCGGACATGCCGTGTGCCCACGGTGACCGAGAACGCCGTTCTGGTGTCATAAAGGGCCAAAACGGGCGTCTAATGGTCAAAATCATAGCGGACGACATCGGATTGACCTGAAATCACTGGACAAGAATACAATTATTATTTACGACGTGCACGCATAGACGACACATCAATCGGATGTGCGGTCTGCGCGGAGGGGCTCATTATGTGTTCTTTAAGCGTTGCACGCGCTTGATAAACGCGCGTGGGGGGGGGGGGGTCCAAACTGGCCGAACGATGTCCGAATGGAATGAAATCGGACGACATCGAAGGGTGAGTTAATTGTGATATGGTCGAGCAGAGGGAACGTCAATCGGACGTGCCGTGTGCCCGCGGTGACCGGGAACGCCGTTCTGGTGTCATAAACGGCCAAAACGGGCGTCTAACGGTCAAACTCATAGAAGACGACATCGGATTGACCTAAAATCACAGGAAAACAATCCCATTATTATTAGCGACGTGCACGTGCAGACAGCACATCAATCGGACATGCGGTCTGCATGGGAGGGCTTATTATGCGTTCTTTAAGCGTTGTGCGCGCTTGATAAACGCACGTGGGGGGTCCAAACTAGCCGAACGAAGTCCGAATAGCCTGAAATCGGACGACATCAAAGGGTGAGTTAATTGTGATGTGGTCGAGCAGACGGCACGTCAATCGGACGTGTCGTGTGCCCGCGGTGACCGGGAACGCCGTTCTGGTGTCATAAAGGGCCAAAACGGGCGTCTAACGGTCAAAATCATAGCGGACGACATCGGATTGACCTGAAATCACATGACAACAATACAATTATTATTCGCGACGTTCTCGAGCAGACGACACGTCAATCGGATATGCGGTCTGCGCGGTAGGGCTCATTATGCGTTTTTTAAGCGTTGCGCGCGCTTGATAAACACGCGTGGGGGGGGGGGTCCAAACTGGCCGAACGATGTCCTAATGGCCTGAAATCGGATGACATAAAAGGGTGAGTTAATTGTGATGTGTTAGAGTAGACGGCACGTCAATCGGACGTGCCGTGTGCCCGCAGTGACCGGGAACGCCGTTCTGGTGTCAAAAACGGCCAAAACGGGCGTCTAACGGTCAAACTCATAGCGGAAGACATCGGATTGACCTGAAATCACATGAAAACAATCTCATTATTATTTTCGACGTGCACGCCCAGACGGAACGTCAATCGGACGTGCGGTCTGCGCGGGAGGTCTCATTATGCGTTCTTTAAGCGTTGCGCGCGCTTGATAAATGCGCGTGGGGGGTCCAAACTGGCCGAACGAAGAACGAGTGGCCTGAAATCGGACGACATCAAAGGGTGAGTGAATTTTGATGTGGTCGAGCAGATGGCACGTCAATCGGACATGCCGTGTGCCCGCGGTGACCGGGAACGCCGTTCTGGTGTCATAAAGGGCCAAAACGGGCGTCTAACGGTCAAAATCATAGAAGACGACATCAGATTGACCTGAAATCATAGGACAAGAATACAATTATAATTCGCGATGTGCACGCGCAGACGGCACATCAATCGGATGTGCGGTCTGCGCGGAAGGGCTCATTATGCGTTCTTTAAGCGTTGCACGCGCTTGACAAACGCGCGTGGGGGTGGGGGGTCCAAACTGGCCGAACGATGTCCGAATGGCCTGAAATAGGACGACATCAAAGGGTGAGTTAATTGTGATGTGTTCAAGTAGACGGCACGTCAATCGGACGTGCCGTGTGCCCGCGGTGACCGGGAACGCCGTTTTGGTGTCAAAAACGGCCAAAACGGGCGTCTAACGGTCAAACTCATAGCGGATGACATCGGATTGACCTGAAATCACAGGACAACAATCCCATTATTATTAGCAACGTGAACGCGTAGACAGCACATCAATCGGACATGCAGTCTGCATGGGAGGGCTCATTATGCGTTCTTTAAGCGTTGCGCGCGCTTGATAAACGCACGTGGGGGGTCCAAACTAGCCGAACGAAGTCTGAATAGCCTAAAATCGGACGACATCAAAGGGTGAGTGATTTGTGATGTGGTCGAGCAGACGGCACGTCAATCGGACGTGCCGTGTGCCCGCGGTGACCGGGAACGCCGTTCTGGTGTCAAAAACGGCCAAAACGGGCGTCTAACGGTCAAACTCATAGCGAACGACATCGGATTAACCTGAAATCACATGAAAACAATATCATTATTATTCGCGACGTGCACGCACAGACGGCACATCAATCGGATGTGCGGTCTGCGCGGTAGGGCTCATTATGCATTCTTTAAGCGTTGGGCGCGCTTGATAAACGCTAGTGGGGATGGGGGGGTCCAAACTGGCCGAACGACGACCGAATGGCCTGAAATCGGACGACATCAAAGGGTGAGTGAATTGTGATGTGGTCGAGCAGACGGAACGTCAATCGGACATGCCGTGTGCCCGCGGTGACCGGGAACGCCGTTCTGGTGTCATAAAGGGCCAAAACGGGCGTCTAACGGTCAAAATCATAGCGGACGACATCGGATTGACCTGAAATTATTGGAAAAGAATACAATTATTATTCGCGATGTGCACGCGCAGACGGAACATCAATCGGATGTGCGGTCTGCGCGGAAGGGCTCATTATGCGTTCTTTAAGCGTTGCACGCGCTTGATAAACGCGCGTGGGGGTGGGGGGTCCAAACTGGCCGAACGATGTCCGAATGGCCTGAAATAGGACGACATCAAAGGGTGAGTTAATTGTGATGTGTTAGAGTAGACGGCATGTCAATCGGACGTGCCGTGTGCCCGCGGTGACCGGGAACGCCGTTCTGGAGTCAAAAACGGCCAAAACGGGCGTCTAACGGTCAAACTCATAGCGGACGACATCGGATTGACCTGAAATCACAGGACAACAATCCCATTATTATTTTCGATGTGCACGCGCAGACGGCACGTCAATCAGACGTGCGGTCTGTGCGGGAGGACTCATTATGCGTTCTTTTAGCGCTGCGCTCGGTTGATAAAAGCGCGTGGGGGGTCCAAACTGGCCGAACGAAGTCCGAATGGCCTGAAATCGGACGACATCAAAGGGTGAGTGAATTGTGATGTGGTCGAGCAGACTTCACATCAATCGGACGTGCCGTGTGCCCACAGTGACCGGGAACACCGTTCTGGTGTCACAAACGGCCAAAACGGGCGTCTAACGGTCAAACTCATAGCGGACGACATCGGATTGCCCTGAAATCACAGGACAACAATACCATTATTATTCGCAACGTGTACGCTCAGAAGTCACATCAATCAGACATGCGGTCTGCGCGGGAGGGCTCATTATGCATTCTTTAAGCGTTGCGTGCGCTTGAGAAACGCGCGTGGGGGGGTCCAAACTGGCCGAATGAATTCCGAATGGCGTGAAATCGGACGACATCAAAGGTTGAGTGAATTTTGATGTGGTCGAGAAGAAGGCACGTCAATCGGACGTGCCGTGTGCCCGCGGTGACCGGGAACGCCCTTCTGGTGTCATAAACGGCCAAAATGGGCGTCTAACGTTCAAACTCATAGCGGACGACATCAGATTGACCTGAAATCACAGGACAACAATCCCATTATTATTCGCGACGTGCACACGCAGACGGAGCGTCAATCGGACGTGCGGTCTGCGCGGGAGGGCTCATTATGCGTTCTTTAAGCGTTGCACGTGCTTGATAAACGCACGTGGGGGGTCCAAACTGGCCGAACGAAGTCCGAATGGCCTGAAATCGGACGACATCAAAGGGTGAGTGAATTGTGATGTGGTCGAGCACACGACACGTCAATCGGACGTGCCGTGTGCCCGCGATGACCGGGAACGCCGTTATGGTATCATAAAGGGCCAAAACGGGCGTCTAATGGTCAAACTCATAGCGGACGACATCGGATTGACCTGAAATCACAGGAAAACAATCCAATTATTATTCGCGGTATGCACGCGTAGACGGAACATCAATCGGACGTGCGGTCTGCAGGTAGGGCTCAATATGTGTTCTTTAAGCGTCTCGCGCGCTTGATAAATGCGTGTGGGGGGGGGGGGTCCAAACTGGCCGAACGATGTTCGGGGGGTTGTTCGGGGTCCAAGGAAGAGGGTAGGGGGGCTGTCTGGGGTCCAGGGAGGAGGGTGGGGGCTGTCCGGGGGGTGTTCGGGGCGTTGTCCAGGGTCCAAGGTGGAGGGTTGGGCGGGCTGTCTGGGGTCCAGGGAGGAGGGTGGGGGGGCTGTTCGGGGGGCTGTCCGGGGGCTGTCCGGGGCTATTCGGGGGGTTGTCCGAGGTCCAAGGAAGAGGGTGGGGGTGGGGGGGCTGTCTGGGGGGGCTATCTGGGGGGCTGTCCAAGGTCCAGGGAGGAGGGTGGGGGGGGGGGGGCTATCCGGGGGGCTGTCTGGGGGGCTATTCGGTGGGGCTGTCCAGGGTCCAGGGAGGAGGGTGGGGGGGTGTTCCAGGGTCTAGGAAGAAGGGGGGTTCCCAAACACACAACCACTAAAAGACAACATCCATAAAAACAGATAATATATAAAAATAACTCAACTCCAATACTATACTACGAGTCTAGATAAAACCAAATAGGAACACACCCTCATGTTATCATATTAATAACTCTTCTTGAATCATTGAGAGTCACATCCCAATTATCATAGGATCACTATCCTAATTGATCACTAACCATGAAACACATGTATGTTGGTCATGTCACCACATGCATCATCACTCATGCCACCATATCAATATATCATAAGGAATTCTCCAGGATAAGACAATATTTGATCACACATCATTCACATTGAGTTATCATAATACAAATTATATTTACATGCTTATGATATAGAATGAATCCACATTAGTAAGACCCACCCCTCTTATAAGTTACCATCACATCACTACAACCCATCCTAGAAAGCACCCTACCGCATACAAATTCACCCAATCTAGGGTCTAATACCCAACAGGATCTTACATACTAGGATACACATCATGGATCACTATCAAAACCATAAAAACATTGACAGATCTCAAAAAATTAGTGCATGCCATCATTATCTCATAGAATTGAAAAAAGGTAAGTAACAAGCAATATATCTCACTACTCCATAATCACCCCACAACATAAGGGTCTCACATTACTAGGGAATAATTCTATTCAATACTAAATGATCTTGATCCATTTTTCATATACATATATGATTCACCTCACCAATTACTAAATATTAATAACATAAAAAATTATGATTCCATTTAACTAGAGTTAAACCATCAGGTTTTACAAGGAAATTCTATATAAGTATTTGTTTACACTTTAAATAAAGAACATGAATGTCATGTTAACACTCAACATTGATTCATTAATAAATTGTATTCGAATTTTATGGAAATACCAAAATAAATTAGTGAATCAATGTACCTATAGTGGTGCACATGACCACCATGAAACAATCATAAATTTTTACAAAAACCCTAATAATTGGGAATAACGAAATCAAGAATAGAAGTATATGATTTATAAGAGCTGGAACTATATCGTTGATAAAATATAGGAGTCTAACCTGGTAGGTGCTGATCTGATGGAAGATGTGGGGATTGGGAGGTCCTTCTGCAAGGAATCGCTCCAGGAGGACACGAACTGAATGCTTCTGGAATGTGGGGAGGCCGCTGGCTCGATTTGGTATTTGGGGATTTTTTTTTTCCAACGGTTATTAAAAACCGTTGGGAATGACCAACATTTCCCAACGGTTCCATAGAACCGTTGGGAAAACAAGATTTCTTCACCACTTTTCCCAACGGTTCTAAGAACCGTTGGGACAAAGCTATCTTTCCCAACGGTTCCATATAAACCGTTGGGAAAACAAGGGAAAAACCTATCTTTCCCAACGGTTGTATGAAACCGTTGGGAAAACTATGCATTTAGGGGTTTTTCCCAACGGTTTCTATAAACCGTTGGGAAAAAACAAGATATGCCAACGGTTCATTGAACCGTTGGTACACAACTGTTGGGAAAGGTCCCTTTTCCAGTAGTGGGCTCAAAAAAAAATAAGGGATATATTAAAATTTGGGTTGTAATAAACTAACATATTATGTGTGTATTATTATTTACATTAGGGAACATATCTCCATAGGAATACTCGCAAGGATATACATAAGAGAATTGGTATGGTTAAATGGAGTAACACGATCCATTATATTTGATAATGATTTAACTTCAATGATAGGTCCTTAGAAATCATTGTAGATAATGTCTTGTTTTAGATCTTCCTACCACCCTTATGTATAATATAAGTATATTATAATAATAAAATCATTAGAGGATATCTATGGTATTTTTTTATGGAATTTCATGGATGTTGGGATCAACACCTTCTCCAAATAGAGTTATCATATAAAAAAATTTCAATTATAGAATTCAAAATTTACCATATGAGGATATATATATAGTATGAGATGTAGTACTCCAACATATTAGGATATATATGTAGAGGGAGATCAAATAGGACTCAACCTTGTCTAATAAATAATTGATATAGTTTGAACCATTCAGAGGAAACTGATATAAGTAAAAATACTATATAAGTGTATTGTACATAATCATTGATGACATAAATATTTTGATGTTGTTGAAAATTGTTTCCTCGTAATTTTTTTATGGATGTGGGTTATGATATTTATGAAATGTGGAATCTGATCCATAGGTGCACCATCTCCATTACGATCCTTGATCATCAGGGTGGTAACATACCACATATCACTCCAACTAGAACTCTCCCAACATCATGATTTCTTCCATGAATAACTTTTTTAAGTACATATCAAAACCTTCACATATACTAAAATCATAATTTATGCATTAAAAATTATATTATATATTTTAAAAAAATAGAGGAAATATTGGATCAATGAGATAATGTGTTGAGGAAAAATTCCACTCATCTTTTAAAAGTTATATGGAGAAATCTTATGATCAATAAAGGTACATGAGAACCATAGGATGTAATGACACAAATGCACTCTCACATTTTTTATTTGAGTGATACAATATCAAGGATGAAATTAATTTTAAGGGGAAGAATGTAATTACCCAATTTTCGAGAATATTATTTAAATAATTATATATATTATTGAGTGCCTTTTTTTACATGCACCACCATACAAAAAAAAATCAAAAGACGTTAATAAAATAAGTTGTTAAAAGATAAACTATATATCTTGTCTATTTTTTTTTGGAATAAATAGAATTAACCACACTGTGATAAATTTCTATGAATATATATTAATATAATATTCATTTCAAATTTTTTTTCCACATTTGTATATTATAATTAATTTAATTTTTATCAAATGTTGAACTTATTTTTTATATATTTAACATAATTTTTGAATTCCATGTATCCTTATTATTCTATAGTTTTTTAATTATTTTTCTAAAATAATTGATTTTTATATAAATAGTGAAAACTACAGTTTTAGAGGAAATAATCAATTTTTTACATATCAAAATATATGAAAGGAATATGTTTTTCAAATTGAAAAAATATTCATTGAATGAATAAAGTGATAAATTTTAAAGATAAATTTATAAATTTATTAAATCAATTTTGAAACGTAAAAAATCTAAGTAATATTTTAATTCAAATAAAAACATATATTGAACATTTCAAATACTAATGATTTTATATTTTAAAATTTAATTTTTTTTCAAAGAAACATAATTTTTAGGGATTATAATAAGCTAAATTAGGTCATGTATATTGATAATGTTGATAACCACAAATTATTTTTTTTATGATTGAAAAAAATATTTTTAAGAAATTATTTTTTCATGTAATATGTATTTATTTTAAAATTAAAATTTCACCCCATTAAAAATTTAATTTGATAAAATAATAGAAAAAAATGAAATTATATTGTTAAAATTATATAATTTTTCAATTTAATTTTTGATATTAATAATACTTAATATTGATTAAAATTAATTAACCTAAAAATTTTACAATTAGAACATGTTGATTTATTAAGAGGAAATGACCCAAAAATGATAAAAAAAATTCCAAATGGATTTTTGAGGTGTTGATCAAAAAATTTCACCCAACCTCCAATATTTTACCCTTTTAGACCCATTTATCATTGTATTGTTTCATTTAATTTTTGAAAATATAAAGGAAACATCCTAAAAACACACCTCATTTCATATAAAATGGGATCACTCTGGCCACTTCTATTTAAACATTTCCTTTTGAATTTCATTAATTAAAATTTTCATTTTACACTAAGATACATAACCCACTTCTTTATCCATTATATATAAAATCCCAGGTAAATAATTAACATCAAATTTTTCTTATTTATTAATATTTTTGAAATAAAAATTAATTCTACTTTAAAGGGGGTTCTCTGTTCGATGGCGTACCTGATACGCAACAATTGGTTTCTTTGAAATCTTACATCGCACACTAAAAATATAATATTATTATTTTAAATGGTAGTTAAAAACTAGTCTTTGTAATGGTGGGGATGAATATAACTAACTACCAAATGATTATATAAGTTTTTTAAATGTTTTTACATTTATCCAATAAAAGATAGAGGCTTAAAATATGAATGAATATAATGTTAAACATAATTTAATTTAAAAGGTTAATTTACCACCTTTTATTGGAGAAACCTTTATAAATCTTGTTTTTGTCACTTTTATATATATTCTATTTGACAAGAAAAAAAAATTATTCCTTAGAATCATGACATCAAAATTTTCTTTGTGTAAATTTTTGGTATTTTTCTGATAAAATTCATTTTTTATGAATAATGAAAAATAATGATTTTTAATTCAAAAGTGCCTTTTAATATAATTTATTTATATGTTTAGATTATATTTTTAATTGGTTTTAAAGTATAATTATATTATTATTTTACTATTTAATCTAATATTTGTAATTAGAAATAATTTCAGTTTGATATTGGACATAAACATGTATCATTCTTTTGATAGTTATTGTTTCTTAAAAACGCGGAATTTGTTTTGATAATGGAAATTAATTTTAAATTAATTAATGCAACATCTATTTTTTGAATTTTTGAAAATAGAAATAATTTTTGAATTCTGAATATCAAATTTATCTTAGGCTGATTTTATTGTAGATTTTTTAAAAAAATTAATTTTTGATGAATAGTTAAACCACTAAGTAGTAGTTAAAAACTGGCCTCTTCATTTAAATGAAATTTTACCACTTTCTTAAATTGAATATAAAAAATCCAACATACATGGACGTTATTCTTATGTAAAATGTGGTCACTAAGATAAAAATATTTTTTTGGCAAATAGTATCTTTTGACATTTATTTACCAAAGTTAAAGATAATATGGTATTTCAAGGTAAAAAGATTACTAAAATAATACAAACATACCTTAAAATTTTTCTTCACCTTATTTTTTTAGCCATGACTAACCATGGGGTTCCTTAGGTCTATTTTGAGACCACATGGAGCCACATGGGTGTGATAATGACACTTTATATTAATTAATTTAACGTAAAGACAAAAATGACACAAACAAATATTTTCAGTAAATAAATTTTTACATGGGGTTATATAAGTTAAAATTTTGACTATAAATATTAATTGTAAAGATAAAATTATTTCTTACATCATGGTATTTTTTATAATTTTTAGACATCAAATAAATTAAATTATTTATGACACAAAATTAATGTTGTATTTACCTCATTAATAAATGATTTAAATAAATAAGATTATAAATATTAAAAAATATTAAAAACATATACAATTATTATTGGATTATTTTATTTCAACCATTAGTCATCTTATAGTATAATTTAATTAGTTTTGTACATTTAGAAACTGAGTATCATTATATAATAAAATAATATTTTGGCACTTTCCTAAAGAGCCCCTACTCCCACTTATAAAAAGGTCTCACTTCTAACTCATTAATAAAAACTCTAAAACCCCTTGGTTCATCCAAACCCTGCACAAATAATCTCTCAAGATCCCTCTCTTCCACTTAGAAGCCTTATTTTAGGCATAATTCACTTCAAGAAGTCCTTTTGGTTCAAACCAAAGGGAGTAACCCAAATTAAAGGTAACTGTTTCTATAAACTTATTTTCTTTTATTTTACATCTCCAACCCCTAAACACATATTATTAATTTATTTATAACAATACCAGAATCTTCAATATACTAGAATTTTTTATGATATGTATTCGAACTACAGTTACACACACCTCTATCTAATGTGTGAAGAAAAAATTATTTCTGTGAATGTAAACTAACACCTCATGAAACGATGATTGTTCGATTATCTTCTACTACCTATCATGGTGTCCATTAAGATGACAATATATATTTATATATGATATTTATTATAATTATGTTTTCATTATGCTTCTTTATTTTTCTTTTATATCATACCTTTATGGTCTCCATTATGGGTAAATGAGATAATTTCATTTGAGGAAGTGCGGACTACCGACCCCTGAAAGTGATATGACTCATTAATGCCATATGTGGGAGGTATAAAGTATGGAATTAATGATATTATATATGATATTATATTATAATTATAATATCCCTATGGATAATTATGTTTTAATTCCATTAAAATAATAAATAGAAATGAAAATATCGTTCATGTGTACATACGGCTTAACGTTTCCATTAACAATATTATAAATACATTTATATAATGAATATATTTATATGATATATATGATATCTAAATCATGAATATTATTCTGGATATAATGATCTTTTGACTATGTGAACAACTTGTAATTGTAAAAAGTCCATTTTTGACTCAAATACCAAATATCGACCAAACGAACATTTATAACTAAAATGATTACATAATGTTTATAACATGGTAACAAGTGATATAAAAGGAATAATAAACTTGAAAAAGGGTTTAGAGAAAGTATAAATTTACTTTAGTTTATTATTCATGAAGAACAAGGAACAAACGAGTCAAGTCAGACATGAGGTATGGAATTTCTTATCTCACATTTAATTCCGTGAGATTTCCATTGTTAGCAACTAATTTTTTGCATGTGGTGTATTTTTTAGTGAAAATTGATATATATTATAATGATTATCTTTATATTAATTTTATTCTTTGAATCATTGGGTGTTTATTAAATTTATTTCATACGACTCGATTGATTACAACGTGGTACGAGATTTTCATCTCACTTTTTATTCCTGTGAGATTCATGCTATATTTGAAACTATATATTTTTGTGTGGTATATGTACTGAAAATTATTGTATTCATTGTGTAATATAATTCATCTTATGGATATTTACATCTTCATTTTATGATACTTCTTCCATGGGTGGTATTTTAAGTTAGTTACCATATCGGTAAGGGAACCTTTTAACCCAATTTCCATTCCTTGGGTTAATCGTTAAATTCTTAATTATATAATGATATGATTATGTATTGAATCAATATTTATTTATTTATGTTTTAATTTCCACTACCCATTGTGTGGATATACTTTTGATACACATAATCACTCCATTGATAAATTTTAAAGTCACCGTTATGAACTTGATAAGAGTGATTTTAACTCGATTTCCATTAATTGAGTTAAACATTCAAGTCATTGGTTTTGTCTTAAAAAGAATTTGTTTTAATGTTATTTGATTTATTTACACTTAATATCCAATCATATTGAGTGTATTTATATTTTTACACATTATTACGTAATTTATTTATCAGTAATATAAGGATACAGTTTTTATAAGGGATTTCGTGTCAATTTACATTACATTGTGACCTCATTGTTGTTATTCACCTATTCACATTTATATGGTGTATATACTGTCCTTTGGAATATTATATCATTAATAAAATTATTCTCAAGATATTATAAATTTTTTATTAAATGTTATTCCTCAGTTTTTTGTATTCATGAATATCTCTTTTCGTTAAGAACTCCATAACTAAAATATTGATTTTAGGATTTATTCTTTTAAATAATTCTCATTAATATCCATGTTTTCAAAATGGTTTTAGGGATTTATTTATAAGGACATTAATGTTTTAAAATGTTAATTCCTTTAAAATCTTATAAGAGGTATGAGACACTTTGATTAAAAAATCTCTTTATTAATTGTTTTAAATGGTTTTGAAAATGGTTTGATAAAGCATTGATTATGTCTCTATACTGAAATGAAATGTTCTGATTACTATGTATAAATGTTATATTCCTTTATTCATAATTTATGTGTTATGAAAATGTTGTGATTATTGAGAATTTTTTTACATACACAGATGGTTCCATGATAAACCTTGGGTGGGTGAGCCCGAGATAGCTCTCCAATGCATTGGGTAATGTGATAGAGGTAAATGTTTATGTTCCTTCTAAAAGATTTAGGGAATATACTATGATGGGTATTCCAATTGTGACTCTTTATGTCATTATGATAGCTAATATGTAAGTATGTTATGACTTCCATAATTTAGCTTTATGATTTAGGATGTGTATGTGTTATTAATAAATCATATGATTTAGTATGGAATGATATGATTGAAAATTATGGTTTTATTGATTTTGATTTAATGATGGGAAAATGTTTTCCTTCCTTATTTTATAACCATTCCTGATATTTTTATGCTCATCCCATGTTTTCAAAATGTTTTTTCACAGGAAAAAAAGATTAATTGGATCAAGCATGGGATCAAGAAAAATTCATGATGTCTAACACATGGAACTAGACCTGTTTTTTTTATAGTTTTTATTTTTTGAAAAAAATGGATACTGAGTAGTAGTGTCTACATGTAATTTTCAAGTTGAATATGTTATAGTTATGGCCAAATTCTTTAAAAATTTAACCTGAAAAGATCCTTAATGTGAATTATTCATTTAATTCATGATTATGTAATGGTATAGGTTGGGTCCTTATAGTTGGTATCAGAGGTCGTTTCAGACAACTTTATGGATTATGAGTTTTCGTTAGACACATGGTAAGTCCCTATGTCTATTATTTCATTTAAATCCTTGTTTTATAACATTTTTTTATCAAGGAAATTTAGTTAAAAATGGAAGGAGGAGGATCTCTGTCACGAACCTTCCTCGGGGCCCGTGTCATGACTACCCCAAGCCCACCATCCATTGGCCAAGTGCTGGCGACAAGCACCAAAGGCGTAAATCCCAATAAAGGGAAATAATTGCCTTTAATTAGTAAACAGACACAACAGGGTACGTAAGTGAAGTAAGAACTAAGTAAAACTGGGTACAAAGGAAGTGCAAAAAGTAAATGGGCTAGTATAAAAACCCAAATGAAAGTACAATACAACAAAAAAGAAAGTATAGCAGCATTAAGTAAACCTGCAACACCAAGTCCTCCTCCGGAATTCCCACTTGAAGGGTGGGTATAGATTATCTCCTCATCTCCACGGGTCCGGCCATCCACATCATGTACGTCCCGCCAAGTGGTCCACCTCTGGGTACCGTCCAGCTCCACAAGCCTCCACCTCGATCAGTGTTGTCTGTCGTCTGCATCCAACACAACGTAGTGCGGGCATAGCCTGTGCAGGGGTGATTTTATGATACTCAGTAGGGACCCCGATACCCCCAAAGGTCTCTCAGAATCTACGAAGGATAAACCAAAAAGGAAATATAAAATCACAAAGTATCAACTGACATAACTAATATATATGACCATACATATACCAAATTCATCAATTACAATTATTCTCCAACTCTTAATCCCAAGAACAACCCAGTCCACACAGAAAAACACAACGCAGTCCACACAGGAAAGCACAACCCAGTCCACATAGGAAAGCAAGTCAATCACATCGATGATGATGATTGAAGTCAATACTCATCTCACACAGGTATACATATTTCGTATAGCGATAGAGATGATCATATGTAGACATTGATTAAACTATGCTGTCAGATTCACACTGGATACAAGTCCAACTAATTTGTCGGACCCACACAGGATACAAGACTAGCTACTATGCCGGACCCACACAGGATACAATAAAGAGGTCAATACTGCCGGACCCACAAATCATACACGAATAGTATCCATCTCCGTCGAACCCACAAAGGATAATAGTATAGTAGTTGTCGCTGTCGAAGCCACAGAGGATTCCAATACAGTAGTCGATGCAGTTGTAGCCAACTATTGGGTTCCCGCACACAGACCACTCGATTCCATTAGGGTCCCCTCCTTGAGCAAGGGGGACGATACATCAACTATCACAAAGTCCATAGTTGATGTATCGCAAAGTTCCATCTCGTCAAAGAAACCCAAAGTGACAGACGGCGCGTCAATCGTGCACCTGATCTGAGAGTTATTGGCAATTCTGTTCCAAGGGCCCAGTTGGTTATTCAGCTAAAACCAGCCCGACCATACTCCAACTACGTCCAAACATCAAGTGGAGCATGCCAAAAGAAACGTCTCATCAAAATTAATTCAACTTAGTTGACGACATGTCAATCGGGCGTCCGGTCCTTATGTTATAACTGTTTCTGCTCTAATGGCCTGGTAGGTTTCGGGTTCGAACCAACATGGCCATACCCAAACATCACTGAATCCTTGAGTGTAATATACTGAAACAACCATCTCAATCCAAGGATTTTTACACAACTGGTGGTGCGTCGATCGGAGTTCTGTAGCTCAATTTATAGGCAAAATACCAAAAAATGGTCTGTCGTGGGAGTCTAGGCCCGTTCCTTCACGGCACAAACCCCCCTGGGTCGGCCCGAACTGGGTCGACCTGACCTGGGTTCAGGTCCGGGTTCGGACCAGTAGGGTGCGACTGGGCCTGGCTTGATGCGGCCTAGCCCGGCTGGGCGCGGCTCGACCCGGCTGACACGGCCCGGTCCACGTGACCCACCTCAGCCAAGTCGGGGGGTGCGCCGGCTCGGCCAGTGAGCCAATAAGGGGGGCGAAGCCCCCTGTTCTGTGGATGGGGTGCCAGGCTAGTGCCACTGGCTCCCCCAGATCACCCGCAGCCATGGGATCCCGACATCTCCATCGCGGACGGTGCCGTGGCGGGCTTCTGCCCGCGGCGTGACGGGGCACTGCCGCTCTCGGGCGGTCGGCCGGTGTCGGCCGCCCCCTCCAGCCTCTGGTGTCACCGCGTCTGTGCCCTATGCCGCTGGGGTCTTCTGCGGGCTACTGGAGTCATTCTGGTGGTTTTTTTTCTCCCGTATGCGCCTGCGGTCGTCTCGGGACCCAAACTCCACTACGAAGTCCCCAAATTTCTATTGTGGTCATGTTTCATCATTTCCAAACACCCCGCATATCATGAAAAAATTAAATGTTGTTCCAGACATGTTTGTTAGTTCGTACCCACCGCGTTAGTGGCTCAAAACATCACCCGTCAATTAAACGACATGATTGAGGGTATAAAACATAAATATGAAATAAAAAAATCCTCCTACCTCTAAGTTGTTGTCATACATCGTCGATACGCGGAAGACGAGCATCGTGGTAGATGGGCGTTGCGAAATAATGGTGTCGTTCTATCAACGATGGAGGAAGGGTTCCTGTCATAGGCGACATAGACTCCATGACGTCGAGGTGGATCTTAGGAATAAGTTCTTCATGTTCTTCACCGGGGGTGTTCTTCATCGATGAAGGTTCACCTCCCTTTATAATTCACCGGAGCCTTTTTCCCAAGTAGTTTACCAACCCCAAAGGAAATAAGAGGATCTCCAATTAATAAAATTATCACGTAATTCTTATTAATTCTGAAGCGGTGCCAATTAATATGATGCTGACAATAATTAAAGGATTTGGCACATTTAATGGGATGAGGGAGGTAGAAAGCCTCCACCATAATGAATATATGGAGTTTGTCAAAGTAACAGTGGGGAATAAATGGGGAGTTGACAGTTGGGCTCATTTTCACCCCACCTCACAAAATAAAATTTGTGCACCACCACATTTTATTAAACTTTAAGAATAAGCCCCCCAAAAAATTAACTTTCAACCCGCATAAAACACAACTGAGGTAAAGGTCCCCTTAGGAAAATATCGGTGATGCGGGTTAATTTTCAAACTCGAATTTCAAATCCAAGAACTACTTCAAAAGATAGAAAAACCCGCTCGTTCGTTCACTGAACGTACCCGAGCTAAACTTCCGAAAATTATTCGGGGCACACCGGGCCTCGGAATCAGGTGCCATCAGAAACTGCGTACTCGTAAAATTCCAAATAATTTATGAAAAAAATTTCCTTGAAATTTATGGGTCTTTACATTACTCCCACCTCGGGGATTTATGTCCCTCTAAAGAAACATCATAAACTAGGTAAACTAAATGGGGGAACTGAGCACGCATCTGAGCCTCCCACTCCAATGTTCTCTCCTAAAGGTTCTTGTGCTGCTAGTGAACGGGCACTAGATGAATCAACCATCCATGAAGGTCCTGATCCTGTTGATCCTTGATCTCCACCAGAAAATATAAGAATTTCTCCCCGTCGTCGATGTCCAGCTCCCTGTGATCAATGATGTGGGTTGGGTCGTGCACATATCTCCTCAGCGGAGATATGTGGAAGATTTCATGCACCCGGTTCAACTGAGGTGGAAGGTCCAAGTGGTAATCCAACTCGCCTACTCTGCTGAGGACCTGGAAAGGCCCAAGGAAGCATAGAGGTAACTTTCTGCCCCGGTGAAATCTCTATAATCCACATCGAGGTGAGACCCGTAAGAAAACGTGTTCGCCATCCTCGAACTCCAGTGGTCTTCATCTCCAATCATAATAGGAATTATCTCTGCTCTGTGCAGTCCTAATCTGCTATTATATAATCTGTACCTTCTCCGTCACAGCTCAAACCATCTCTGGTCCTACAAGTGCTGACTCCCCAGGGTCAGTCCAACACAGAGGTGATCTGCATTGTTAGTCGTATAGTGCCTTGTATGGTGCCATCTTGATGGTGGAGTGGTAGATGTTTTTGTATAAAAACTCCACCAAGCGTAGGTGGTCCGCCCAACTGCAACCAAAGTCATGGACACATGCACAGAGCATGTATTCGAGAGTCTGAATGGTCCTCTCTGTCTGGCCATCCGTCTGAGGGTAAAAGGCAGTTCTCAGATGTAGCTGCATCCCAAATGCCTCCTACAACCTCTTCCAAAGCCGAGAATTAAATAGAGCATCAAGATCGGAGGCGATAGACTATGGCACACCATGAAGCAGTACAATATCTTGAATGTAGAGGCATCAAAATCTCTCTACTGAGCCCTTCTATCTGATCAGTACAATGTGGGCCGACATGGTGACTCGGTCTACGATCACCCTGATAGAGTCGTGACCCCTGGATGTACGTGGATGCCCTATCACGAAATCCATGGATATCATGTACCACATCCACTCTGGGACCTCTAATATTTGTACCATGCCTGCTGGTACTTGGTTCTCTGCCTTCACATGCCGAAAAGTGAGGCATCATGAAACAAACTCTACTACAGCCTTCTTCCTACCTGGCCTCCAGTAATGTCGTCTAAGGTCCTGATACATCGTCGCCACTCTTGGTTGTACCGCTAGAGGGGAAGTGTGAAAATTCATTAGCACTTCCTCCTGCATTTCAACTAGAACCATGGTACATCCCCTGAAGAGGATTACATGCTTTCCTCCTTCAGAAAATACATCAGGCGCCTACCTTGTGGAAATCTAAGCACGTCGTTTCTCACAGTCAATGTCCCCACGTTGTGCCTCTCTGACCTGCTGATGTAGTGGAAGAGTGACTGTGAGGGACTGTAAAAAGGCTTCCCCATCTCTATCCACGAAGGATATCTACAAAGCGGATAACTGCTCTGTCACCTCTCCAAGTAGCTGAATGCCCAATCTCCGGCTGGGAGCATCAGCCACAACGTTCCCTTTCCCATGTGTATAGACTATCTCAAAGTCATAGTCCTAGAGGAACTCGAACCATCGCTGCTGTCTCATGTTTAGAACTTCTGTGAGAAGATGTACCTGCGACTCTGGTGGTCATAGTAGACTACAAAGCGCTCACCCATCAGATAGTGCCACCACATATTCAGAGCAAAGACCACTGCTACTAGCTCCAGGTCATGGGTAGCGTAGTTCTTCCCGTGCTTCCTCAGCTTCCATGAACTGTAAGTGATCACTGCGCACTCCTACGTCAGGACACCCCCGAGTCTGATCCCGGACACGTCACAGTAATCCACGTACCCTACGCCCTCCTCAGGTAGCCTCAAGATGGGCGCACTGGTCAATCTACAACTCAACTCCTGACAGCTCTGCTGGAATCTATCAGACCACACAAAGGGTTTCCCCTTCATTGTCAAAGCTAAAAGTGGTGCTGCAACTCTGGAGAAGTCTGGAACAAATCTCTGATAGTTCCCGTCCAGACCTAGGAAACTCCGCACCTCCGTTATGCTCCTGGGTGGCTCCCAAGAATGTACTTCCTCAATCTTCACAGGATCCACTACAACTCCCTCCTCCGAGATAACGTTCCAAATGAAGTGAACCTCTCGAATCTAGAACTGGAACTTCGAGAGATTACCATAAATTTGGTGCTCTCGGTGTGTTTCCAGTACAACCCACAAGTGGTCGGCGTGCTCCTCCTCAGTAGTCGAGCAAATCAGTAGGTCGTCAATGAAGACTACGACAAACTGATCAAGGTAAGGCAAGAAGATCATGTTCATGAGACTCATGAACACTGTTGTATTGTTGGTCACGACGAAGGGCATAACCAATAACTTGTAGTGGCAATACCAACACCTGAAGGAAGTCTTTTTCACATCCTCATCTCGAACTCTGAGCTGGTGAGAGCCTAACTTGAGGTCTATCTTTGAGAACCATTATGCTCCCTTGAGCTAATCGAAGAGATTTTCAATCCTCAGAAGCGGGTACTTGTTCTTTACGGTCACCTGATTTAGGCAACAATAGTCATCACATTGTCACAAGCTCCCATCCACCTTCTTGGCGAACAAAATCAGAGAAGCCCAGGGTGAAACACTAGGTCTGATGAATCCATTTCGTTGTAAGTCCTCTAGCTGTACCCACAGCTCACGAAACTCGGTGGGAGCCATCCGATATGCTGGATTAGATATCAGTTTTGTCCCAGGGTACAGGACTATGTTGAAGTCTACCTCTCTCTGAGGAGGTAGTCCTGGAACGTATTCATGGAAAACGTCTACATACTGATCCACCACAATAGGAAAACTCAAACTCCTCACCTTAACTTCTCCGAGGATGAGACTAGACAACTGATGTGTGATAGGATTCCCTCTCCTCTGCATAAGTCCAACCTATGTTTTAAAGGCTCCTTTCTCATCAGTGAAGGTGAACCTAGTCCAATCAGAGCGGACACACCGCACGTTGCACCTAATACAATCGATCTTGGCATGGACTGTAGATAACCAGTACATACCCAAGATGACGTCATAAGGCCTCAATGCAGATACAAGAAGATCCCAGCTGAAGATCTCACCTCCTAGAGTAAGCTCACACTACCAGCACCAGTGAATAATAGTCATTTTTTCTCTCGTAGGAGACTCTAGCTGTAAAGATCGAGCCAACGACTCCATCAGAATCTCCGAGCTCCGAACAAGGGTAGTGGAAAGAAACGAATGACTCACACATGTGTCTATAAAAACAACAGAAAGGGTGGAATAGACATATATAGTACCTCGAATAATCTCCAGTGCATCGTGGTCATAATCCTCTACTTCCTAGAGCTGAGCCTGCCTCTTCCCGCCAGCTCTCTGTGGTCGGGGTAGAACTCCTTGGCGTGGTGGTGTTAGAGCCTCGTAGCGTCGTCCACCATCCGCTACTCGACCGGCTCCTCTGACTTGTCTGCCTGCTCCCTGTGGACCGCCACAGTCGAGCCTCTACCTCAGCCTGGGAGGTCTCTCCATTGTCTACTTCTCGTATGCATGGCTGGTCGAGATGTCACGAGCCATGTGGCCCTGCCCGCCTCATGCATACCACTGTATGCTCCTCTTAAGGTTGGCTCTGTTTCATGTGCCCTACAAAACCGAACCTGTATACTGAAGTTTCCCACCTAATGTACTGGTCCTCTTGGAACCATGTGACATCTGTCTACTGCCAGCTGTAGAAGAATCCACTATGTGTCGCCCTACGGTGGGTCTCGCTGCTGGTGGCTACTCACCGAGAAAGATCTCTACTAAAAGGGCACACTCTAGCACCCCTGCCTGCATCGGGATGCGGAGGGGAATAGTCGAATACCTGATTTTGTGCCTCATTCCCTGCTCGAAGGTCTAGATACTGAAGAACGGGTCCCGTAATATATCCGGGGAGTAGCGTGGGTGGTCAGTAAACCTCGCTGAGTACTCAGCTACTGTCATGCTACCCTACTACAGAAGTAGTAACTCCTGAATGCGCACCACATAGAGGGTGTCTGGAACAAACTTCGAGTGGTAGAGACTCTTGATGTCGGCCCAAATTAGAGACGCCTCATCGAGCACCTGGAGCATTAGGCTCCACCATCTACCTGCTGCGGTGTGTAAGAGACTCTAAAGAAGGATCACCATGAAGTTAGCGGGTGTCCCTGCCAATCTAAAGACTCAGATGATAGCCTCCAGCCAATCCTTGGATCCTAAGGGTCCATATCTCCATAGATCCTGGGCGGCCTCTGTCGCTGAATCTCATGCAATGCGATAAGGAAGCGTGCACTCTCTGCTGTTGGGTCAGTAGAATCGGTGACTCATCGGGTAGCGGTACTGCTGGTGCATGTGCCGTAATGGGGCCCTACACCGAGGCCTCATCTCTCGAAGGGTTCCATCTCACACGTAACAAGGATCCCATGATGGATTCCATCGTGGGGCCATCCTTAAAAGAAACAGGTGTGCTAAGGTCAAAAAAATTACCTGGTGAGATGACACAAAGTAATCACAATGAAAACTTTTGAAAGACACACACGCAATTAGTGTTTTCATGCACTGAGTCATAAATCAGAGTTCTGGGTCTGGGTGTACAGATATGTCAGCCGCCGCACCAGCACTGGACTCCCTGGACTGAAGGCCACACTCAATACACTTAACACTATTACTTCATAGAATGAAAAGATCAGTGTTCTGAGTTCTTCGGTAGAATTGACTCCTCTGATACCAATTTGTCACGACCCGTCCTCAGGGCCCGTGCCGTGACTACCCCAAGCCTGCCTTCCATAGGCCAGGGAGTGGTGACTAGCAAAAAAGGCGTAAATCACAATAAAGGGATATTATTTCCATTAATAAGTAATCAAACACAAGAGACAACTCAAGTGAATTAAGCACTAAGTAAAACTGGGTACAAAGTATGTGCTAAAAGTAAATGGGCCAGTATACAAACCCAACTGAAAGTACATCAAAACTAAAGAGAAAGTACAACAGTAGTAAGTATAACAGAAACTATGAGTCATCCTCCGTAAATCCCACCTAAAGGGTGGGTACAAATAGTCTTCTCAACTCCTTGGGTCAGGCCATCTGCTCTGTGTACATCCTGCTAAGTGGTCACCTCCAGGTACCGTCAAACTCCACAAGCCTCCACCTCGATCAGTGTTTTCCATTGTCTACATCCAACACAATGATGTTCCGGAATAACCCACGTAGGTGTGAGTATACGATACTCAGTAGGGACCACGATACCCAGAAAGGTCTCTCAGAATCGACAAATGATAAACCATAAAGGAAAGTTTCAATCACGAAGTATCAACCTACTCTACTTATGTATATTCCCAAACATATAGCTAAGTCATCAATTACAATTCGGTTCCAACTCTCATGCCCCAACACAACCCAATCCACACAGGAAAACACAACCCAGTCCACACAAGAAATTAAAACCCTGTCCACACATGAAAGCAAGTCAATCACATCGATGATGATGATTGAAGTAAAGACTCAGCTCACACAGGTAAAAATCATTCGTATAACGATAGAGATGATCAGATGTAGCCACTGATTCATCTGAGCAGTCTTACCCACACAGGATACAAGTCCAGCTAAGCTTTTGAACCCACATGGGATACAAGAACAACTACTCTGCCGGACCCACACAGGATACCAGAACAATAGCCATCACCGTCAAACCCACGGAGGATCCTAGTATAGTAGTCGTCGCTATTGAACTCACGGAGGATTCCAGTACAGTAGTCGATGCAGTCGCAACCAACTCTGGGGTTCCCGCACACATCACGCTTGATTCTGAGAGGGTCCGCTCCTCGAGAAAGGGGGGTTGATACGTCAATTGTCACTAATTCGAGAGTTGATGTATCAAAAATTTCCGTCTGGTCAAAGAAACCCAATGTGATAGACGGCGTCTCAATCTGACGCCTGGTCTGATAGTTATTTGTCTTTCCGTTCCAGAGGCGCGGTTGGTTATTAAGATAAAACCAAACCAACCATACTCTAGCTATGTCCAAACATCAAGAGGAGAATTCCAAAAGAATCTTCTCATCAAAAGGAATTCAACGTAGTTGACGGCACGCCAATCGGGCGTCCGATCCTTATGTTATAAGTGTTTCCACTCCAAGGGCCCAATTGGTTTCAGGTTCGAACCAACCCAGCCATACCCAAACATCGTCTAAACCTAAAGTGAAATATACAAAATGATCGCCTCAACCTAAAAATTCCTACTCAACTGAATGTGCATCGATCGGAGGTCTGTAGCTCATGTTATGGAAAAAATACCGAAAAAACGGTCTGAAGTGGGGGTCTGGGACCGGTCCGACACGCCCCAACCCCCCTAGGTCAGCCCGAACTGGGTCCGGGTCCGGCCCTGTGGGGCATGGCCCAGCTCAGCTGGGCATGGCCTAGCCCGGCCGGCACGGCCAGGTCCATGTGACCCACCCCAGCCCGTCCAGGGGGGTGTCCGCTGGCTCGGCCAGCGAGCTGAGCGGGGGTGCGCGGCCCCCTGTTCTACGGACGAGGAGCCAGGATGGTGTCGTTGGCTCCCCTGGATCCCGCACAGCCTCAGAATACCACCCTCGCCTCCACATCCCATGCCACTGAGGACATATACCGTTGGTGCACCGAGGCACCGCTGCCTCCAGGCGGTTGGCCTGTGCCGTCCGTCGCGCTGCCAGGGTCTTCCATGGGCCACTAGAGTCATTCTGATGGTCTGTTTTTTCTCTTGTCTGGGCCTGCAGTAATCTTGGCACCCGAAATCCACTACGAAATCCCCAAATTACTATTTTGGTCCCATTTCATCGTCGCCAAACTCCCCGCACATCATGAAAAAATTAATGGTGGGACTAGATTTTTTTAGTCTTTATCCACCGCATTAGTGGCTCAAAAAATGACCCATCACTTAAACGCCATGTTCGAGAGTATAATACATAAATATGAAATATAAAAATCCCCCTAAATCGATGTTTTTCTCATACGTCATTGATCCTTGGAAGACGAGCATCATGGTAGACGGGCGTCGGGGAAGAACGGTGTCATTCCATCAACGATGGAGGAAGGGTTGTTGTCGTAGGCGACGTAGGTTCCATGGCATCGTGGTGCGTCCGAGGAAGAAGTTCTTCGCATTCATCATAGGGGGTGTTTTTTGTCGATGAAGGTTAACCTACCTTTTTAATTCACCAGTGCCCTTTCCCATGTTGTTTGCCAATGTCAAAGGAAATAAGAGGCTCTCCAATTGATAGAATTGTCACGCATTTCTTATTAATTCTAAAACGGTGCCAATTAATTTGACGCGGACAATAATTAAAAGATTTGTCACATTTAATGGGATGAGGGATGTAGGAAGGCGACACCATAATGAATTTGTGGAGTTTTTCAATGTAACATTAAGGAATAAATGGGGAGTTGAAGGTTGGTCTTATGTGGCCCCCATATTACAATATAAAATGTGTGCACCACCAAATATTATTTAACTTTAGGAATAAACAACCAAAAAATTAACTTTCAACCTGCATAAAACATAACTACGGTAAAGGCCCCCTTATGAAAATACTGGTGCTATGAGTTCATCATTTCCCTTCGATTTCAAATCTGAGCAGCGCTTCAAAAGATAGAAAAAACCACTCGTTCGTTCACTAAACATACCCGAGCTAAACTTCAGAAAATTATTCTACGCACACTGGGCCTCAGAATCAGGTGCTGTCAAAAACAACATTCACATAAAATTCCAAAGATTTAAAGGAAAAAAATTCCTAGAAATTTTCGTGTCCTTACAATCTCAAACGACATTCCTATCTCTACTTGATGACTTTCTTGTAATAATTTTTGCAACGTCATGATTGGATTATTGTGAAACTTTTTCTAGTTTACAACTCACTTGAAATAAGTTGAATGAGATATAAAACACCTCCACTATAACTCGTTATCATCGAGGATCACGAGTTGTATTTAAATAAATTATATTTTCACAATATTCTCAAATTTTCATGAAAGGTAAATCTTATCTAGGCATTTTCAAATATTTTACCTTATCCCAAGATTTTAAAGCATATTATGATTTTCAAAAAGGTTTTGAAGGAGAACCTTGTAAAACCTATTTATTATTTCTTTTACAATAAATTCTCTCAGCACATACCTAGTGTATTTTAAAAGGACCATTAATTGAATGTTTAAACTCAAATTCGGTCCGACTATTTTATAGAAATGTTTTTTTATCAGATCTTCTGAAATTATATGTCATACATGATTATTTCCCAAAACCATTTTTCTATGAACACCCATATGACCCATGTTTTACAAGGTGTATTTTCATGATGATATAAAATGATTTTGAAGGATCTATAATTCATTGTCATAATGAATGGAACTTATACCTATGCAAACAAGATGACTATGAAACCAAATGGACAACAAAATCATGGTATGATGTTATTTATTTTGGGGATCATTTTATTTTATCATATGACGGTGAAATAAAAAAAATTGAAAATATATATAAGACTTCAGGAATAAAGATGTTGAGATCATAATGAATTGGGATGAAAATTAGAGGTATACGAAAACCATTGAGGTTAAAACATGTTAGTGTTATTTTTGAGATTTATAAAAAGGACAACCCAGAGGATGGGTGACAACCCATCACATTCGGAAAGTCTAAAGGAATCGTGCCAACAACCACAGGGCGACAAGGGAGCATCGCCTACCACTTCCCTACTTAATGTCCATGGTTAGTATCACTTATTATTTTAGTAAAATGATTTTATGGAATAAGAATATATTGATTTTGGGAACTTATGTTTTATCCAATGGATATACTTTGTATATGAAAATGATTTCATGATTAAGTGATAATAGATGTTGTGGAAGATGTTCTCTCTTATGAAGAATTGTTATATGCCTAAGAAAGATAGAATACTATGGGATTTCAATTGTGGAATAAATGTTGAAATTTTAGTTTGGAAGAATATATGTTTTTATTGTGGACATATAATGATTTTTCTTATTTAAAAATATGATTATCCTATCTTGGAAAATATGTGATTTGTTTAATTACTTTTCAATATGAGAAATTAGGAGTAAGAGATGTTATTTGGACATAAATTTTAAAATTTACCTCAGAAGACAATGTAATTAAATCCTTCTGAGATTTGGGTATCAATCATAGTTTGGATTACGTTTGAAGATTTTATGAAAAGTGGTTTATTGAATTTTCTTTGTTGAAATTTGGGTTTGGTTTGACAAATTTTGGAGATTAAGAGTAGTTTTTCTTTTTGTAAATGATTGTCCCTCTTGGTTATTATCTAATCTAACACTAACAATTTTGTTTTAAGATTATGTATAAAGATAATGGAAATATATAGTTCTTTATTTTGGACTATGTGATTCTCTTGAAGATTATTCTTGTGCTTTTGATGTGACCAAGTAATTTTTAATGCTCGTTGGTTGGGGAAAAGATATGTATTTTGTAGAAACTTATTAAAGGATGAAACTCTACTTAAAGGTATGTATATTTCCTTATGTTCTTATTCCTTGTAGTAAATGAATTCCTCAAAATTATGAGAAGGAATGTAAAAAATGTTTGTTGGTGTACGTTTCCTATTAGGTAATTAAAGACCGTTTAACCCATCATATGTTTGTGATTTTCTGGTGGTTAACTTTCTCCTAATCATGTTTTCTATCAGTCTCCATCAGAACTTGACCATTCTTATCTCTTATATATCCTTGTTTTCTAGCATGGAATCCTATTCTGGGTTATCATGGGTATCCTTTGTACTTCCCTTCCTTTCTATTAAAGTGATAGTTTTACTGAATCTTTTCCGATGTGGGGTTTTAATAAAGATTCCAAGCCCATTTTTTAAATTGCGAGGATGAAATTCCAAAAATGTGGGTCAGATGTAACATCCGAGGTAAATAAAGAACATGAAATTTTTCATATTTATTAATATTTGTGAACTAAATATTAATTCAAATTTAAAGGGGATGTTGTATTTGATTGCGTACCTGATATGCAACAATGGATTTCATTGAAATCTTACATTGCGCAAAAATAATATAATATTATTGTTATAAATGGTAGTTTGTTGTTATGGAAGGAATGTACACAACTAACTACAAAATAATTATATACGTTTGTTAACTGTTTTTACAATTATCCAATAAATGTTAGAGGATTAAAATGTGAATGAATCTAATTTTAACCACAATTTACTTTTAAATGATGACATTCCACCTTTTAATGGAGAAGTCTATTTAATTCTAGTTTTGGTGACTTTTATATGTTCGATTTGACAGAAGAAAATTCATCATTCGAACTACGACATCAATATTTACCTTGGGTAATTTTTGGTATTTTTTTGATAAAATTCAATTTTTATGAATAGTGAAATATACTGTATTTTAATTAAAAAATGCCTTTGAATCTAATTTATTTATATATATATTATCTTTTTAATTAGTTTTAAAGTTTAATTATATTCTGTTTTTATAATTTAATTAAATGTTGGTCATTGGAATTAATTTCAATTTGAAATTAGACATAAACAAGTATCAATCTTATGATAGTTATTGTTTCTTAAAAACATGCTATTTGTTTTTATAACAGAAATTAATTTTAAATTAATTAATGAAAATTATATTTTTTGAATTTGTAAAAAAAGAAATTTTATTTGAATTCATAATAAAAAATATATCTTAGGATGAATATTTTGTATTTTTCTAAGAAACATCAATTTTTGATGAATAGTGAAACCACTAATTAGTTGTTAAAAACTGACTTTTTCATTTAAAATTAAATTTTTTCCACTTTGGTGAATTTAATTTAGAAAATTCGACATATATGGATGTTATTATTAAGTAAAATGTGGTTCAATAAGATAAAAATAGTTTTCTGGTGAATAGTAAAATTTGAATTTTATTTACCACTGTTAAAGGTAAATAGAGTAATTCATGGTTAAATTTTTTTTAATAATACACAATTACCTTATATTTTTTTATAACTGTTTTGGATAAGTCATGACTGACCATGGGAATCCATGGGTCAATTTGGAGACCCCATGGAGCCACATGGGAGTGATAATTACACTTTAGATTAATTATTTTAAATTAAAGAAAGAAATGACACAAACAAATATATTTTAGTAAATAAATTTTTACAAGGGGTTGTATACGTTATCTTGTAGACTATAAATATTCATTGGAAATATAAAAATATTTCCTACATAATTGTATTTTTTTATAATTTTTAGACACCAAATAAATGAAATTATTTATGACTCAAAAATGATGTTGTATTGACCTCATGAATAAATGAATTAAATAAATAAGATTGTAAATATTAATATAACATCCAAAAACTATAAAATTATTATTGGATGATTTTAATTCGAATATTAGTCATCTTATCCTATAATTTAATTAGTTTTGGAAAATGAGAAACTGAGATTCATTATATAATAAAATAATATAGTATCGCTTTCATAAAGAGACCCCCTATTAAAAGCCCTTACTTATAACTCATTCCTCACACCTCTCAAGACAATTGGATCATCCAAAACCTGCCCAAATAAGCTCTCAATAACCCTTTAATCCACATAGAATCCTTACCTTAGGTAGAAGTCACTTCAAGAAGTCCTTTTGGATCAAACCAAACGGAGTTACCCAAATTAAAGGTAACAATTTTTCTTTAATTGTTTTCTTTTATTTTACTTCTCAAACCCCTAAACTCTTCTTATCCCTTTCTTTTATAAAATAAAATGTATAATAAATCTACTAGTATGTTGTTATGATAATTATTCTAACTACACATACACCCACCTCCATCTAATGGGAGAAGAACATACTATTTTTGTGAGTGGAAAACCAAGGCCTCACGAAATGATGATTGTTTGCTTTTCTCTTACCACCTATCATGGTGGCCATTAAGATGGCATTATATTTTTTTATGTCATACTGAGACCATGCCTAGAAAATCAATATCCTTTGAATAGAAAAAAAACATACACAATTCTAATAGAAGAATATTTAAAAAAATCCTTCTTCAAAAAAGGAAGGAGATCATCTGGAACCTGATCAACCCAATGTAAATCATTACCATTAACGCCTTTTCTGGAAATCCCATATACCAACACATTATCCTCTTGTAAGAATGATTCATAAAGTGGTATCTTGAGTAGAGAGATTCCAGACATCTAGTCCAGCAATTAGTGAGCTTCTAAGAAAGATGCAAACCCCCTGTTTGAATAGAAGAAACTACAATAGAAGAGTCACATTCAATAAAAAGTTTGGTCCAACCCCGCCATCCATCTTCCTCATCCAAAATTATAATACCAAAAATTTCTGCTTCATGATTAGTAGAAATACCACATGATAAATAGATGCACCAAATAACATTTCCATGATAGTTCCTATAGACAACATATAGCATCCCGCCTTTTTATCACATAAACATTCATTACATTTTACAAAACCGATGATCTTTAAGGTTTAGTGTCTTGGAAACCAGGAACTTAAAACATGAAACAAAAAAAACATTCTTCTTAAACACTTGAAAGGCTTCTCCTTATGTTCATCATAGGTTCATTACTGCATCTCAGAACCTGGGGACATACATCAAAGGAAAGGGTGAGCAGAAGGCCCAGTAAGGAAAACAAGAGAAACATTTTACATGTGAACTTGAGATACTTCAATAAAGTCATGAAAAGAACTTTAAGGCATGAGAATGAAATCATGAGGCATATCATAATAAAAATAACATTTTCATAACTTGAATATGTGGCTACATAATTTAACATAGACAATCATGAACATATCACCAAGGTCCATCCCCAAGGTGTCATTTGAAAATTACCATGGTTATTCACCAAGGTATCATGAAAATTGTAATCTCTAGTGGTTACATCATTACCCAATGCATTGGAGCGCTATCAGGGCGCACCCTTAAATTTGCCTTTATTATCATGTGAGACACATATACCATCATCAAACAATTCATAAATAACCCATATAGCATAAAATAAATGGGTTTCATTTCATAATCACAATGTTTTAAAAACTGATTTAAAGACATGATCTTTACGTCACATTAAAACCCACAGAAAAGGAAGGTGGGTCTCATTTATATAAATCCAAGAATTTAAAATAGAACATTTTGGTATATATGTGAATACCCCTTTAGAAGAAAGATCTTTGAGTATTCACTTAATAATATAAAAGAACATTAGAAAAAAAGAGAGACATTTTGAGACCGAAATTCTGCAGCATAACGGCTATGTTACGAGGTTTTAGAAGACATTAAAAAGAGAGGGAAAATGGGTCAAAAATTCACAAATGACCCATAAAAAAGTAGATGGAAATACTAAGAAGTATACATGATCATGGTAATGAAATTTCAAGGACATACCATTTGAAATGAAAAACATGGAAGGAAGACAAAAATTAGATTTCTCTTATGAAAGTTCGGCAGCCTAACGGCGTTACATAAACTTCAACAAAAATGATTTGAAAAGATAAAATAGGGTCTCTAATCATGTGAAAATAAGAGTTCATTATTATAGATATAGATATAATGCCCCAACATAATTAAAAAGGAACTTGAAAGACTTGACATGAAAGTAGAACTTTGAAAAGAATGAGAAGGGTGAAAGAATCCCCTAAAAATTCGGCAGCCTAACGGTGCCACTTAAAACTTCAAAATACTGAATTGAAGAGATCAAATGGGGTCTCTCATCATATGAACATAAGAGTCATGTATGATAGATATAGATATCATACCCCATAATAACAAAAAGGATCTTGAAATAATTGATATGGAAGTAGAACATCAAAACGAGAAGGGTGAAGAACCACTTAAAAATTCGGCAGCCTAACGACGCCACTTAAAACGTCAAAATACTAAATTGAAGATATCAAATGGGGTCTCTCATCATATGAACATAAGAGTACAGTATGATAGATATGGAGATCATACCCCAACATAACCAAAATAAAACTTGAAAGAATTTTCATGAAAGTAGAACTTCAAAACGAGAAGGGTGAAGAACCACATAAAAATTCAGCAGCCTAACGACGCCACTTAAAACATCAAAATACTGAATTGAAGAGATGAAATGGGGTCTCTCATCATATGAACATAATATTACAGTATGATAGATATAGATATCATACCCCAACATAACAAAAAGGAACGTGAATGAATTGGCATGAAAGTAGAACTTCAAAACGAGAAGGGTGAAGAACCACTTGAAAATTCGGCAGCCTAACGGCGCCACTTAAAACTTCAAAATACTGAATTGAAGAGATCAAATGGGGTCTCTCATAATATGAACATAAAATATCAGTATGATAAATTTAGAGATCATACCCCAACATAACAAAAAAGAACTTGAAATACTTTACATGAAAATAGATCTTGAAAAATGAGAAGGGAGAAAGAATCTGTTACAAAAATTTCGGCAGCCTAACGGCGCCACTTAAAACATCATAAAACGAAATAATGAGAGTAATAGGGGATATCTCATTATGTGAACATGAAAAGGGAAGTAAGAGGAGTATAAAAGAATACCCTTTAACATAATAACATGGAGCATAAAAGAAATTACATAAAAGTGATTTCTTGAAAAGAAAGAGAGAGATCGGATCCCTTACATTAAAATGTAACTCTTAAACCTCAAAGGATGGGACCTTGAGGGCTTTGGGGCACCTTGGGAGGACTCCTTGGGAGGTAATGAGACCATAATTTCGTTGGGGAAGAGTGGGGAGTCGAATGGATGAGAGGAGGGCTTGGTATTTATAGGGAAAGTGAGGGGACAAGGCATTAATGGCCAAGGGACACCTCAAAAGTGGTTTTCTCAAAAGCATGGGCCCTCCCATGGAACTTCCCATGAAGTTAGGCCACATGGGGACCCCCAAACAATGATTCATCACCCTTGGCTGCCCAACCCTTAAAAAACTCATGACATCATCATGACACAGTTATGATGTCATTAAACATACCGAAACCCTAAAACTGTATTTTCACTATTCACTGAAAATTCAACTTTCTCAGAAAGATCCCAAAATTTCACCTTAATCAAATATCAATACTCTGATTTCAAAAATGAACTCCATTTTATAAAAATATTTTTATAAATATTTTTAATTTATTTTTTAAAGAAATACACTATTCACCGAAAATTCATTTTTTCAGAAAAAACCACAAAAATTACCATAACATAATATCGGTGCTCTGAGTTCAAAAATGAAATCAATTTTATAAAAATAATTTTCTAAATATTTTTAATTTAATTTTTAATTAAAAAAACACTATTCACCCGAAAAAACTAATACTTGAATAATAATTTATCAAACTGTTAATTAACCATTTTATTGAATCACATTACTTAATCAAGGTGCCTATATTATTTTAAAACTTTCTTTAAGTGAGATTACTAATCCATTTGGTCATATTACTAATCCTAATCATAAAATCACTATTCAGTATTTACTATTCATCAAAAATCAAGTTGATCTTATTAGACTCCAAATTTTGTACTGAACATAATTGTAGAAGACAATTTTTTGAAAATCATTACACATTTTTAATTATTTAAGGTTTACATAAACATTTTTAAAATATCCTTTTTCTAAAATTCATCAAAAATATGCATACTATATTTATCCGGTCATTTGAAAATTCATAAACTTCATCATAAGAAGAAATCCCAATTTTTTTTTTAAAACAAAGTATTACACAAGGTAGTTACGGTCTCCTTACATAGCCCCTTATCACACCAGCATATGACCTAAGTGTAAGGTGTGCAAAGGTGACATAGTCCGAGGGAGGCTCGACCAACATTGCCCGAGTAGTAATTTCTATCAGTTTGAACTTCTCACGAAGGCGATTCCATTCTAGCTTCACATGATGAAGTTCGGCTTGGGTTTGGTCCAAAGCAAAGCCCAATGGTGCTACCTCCTTCCCAAGTTCTGTTAGATGGGCTTCGATCGGTCCAAGACTACTAGGTGAGGCCATCGAATCTTCTTTATATAATAATTAACCAAGATTACTTGTATTTAGAGACAATAATCAAAACATTTTGTTCAAAACGTTCATATTGACCAATGGTCATATAACAGTCAGAACCCGATGGTCTCATTTTAATTATAATCATGTTTATCAAATAAAACATTTTTTTTGAGTATAAAAAATAAAATAAAATAACACATGAAATTAGGAAACAAGATTTATTCAAAATTTCGGGCCGTTACAATCTTCCCCCCTTAAGAAATTGCGTCCTCGCAATTTTAAAAATTGGGTTTTGAAATTTCATTGAAATTCCCACATCGGAAAAAGAGTCTCTGACACCATTACTTTAAATGAAAGAAAAGGAAGTACAAAGGCCACCTGAGTTTACTCATTCTAGGATTCCATGTAGGAAACATGGACATGGAGGAGAAAACAAAGGTTCACGTCCTAAAGGAGAGTGATAGAAAACATGATTAGGAGGAAGTTAGCCACCAGAAAATCCCAAAATTATGATGTGTGCAAGCAGTCTTTGATTACCTAGTACGAAACGTAAACCAACAACATTTTTGTTTTATGTTCCTTTTCATTACTTTGAGGAATTCATTTACAACATCGAACAAAAACATAAGGAAATATATCTACCTTCATGTAGAGTTTCATCCTTTAATAAGTTTCTACCCAAAACTAATCTTTTCTCTAAACTATGAGCATTCAAAACTACTTGGTCTCATCAAAACACAAGAATCATATTCTAGAGAATCTCATAATCCAAAAAAGATTAACTATATATTTCTTTCATCTTTAAACATTATCCCAAAAACCGAAAGGGTAAGGTAAAACAACTCTTCAAAAAGAAATAATCCCATAGGAATGGAAACTACTTTTAAATCTTCGAAGTTCCATGGTACTACCCAAATTTCATCATAGTCCATTCCATAAATAATGGTCCTTAAAATTCCTCAAAATAAACCAAACTAAGATTGAAACCCAAATACAAGAAGGATTTGATAACATAGTCTTCCAAAATAAACATCATTTTTCATCTCCAAACAACATCAACCACTCCTAACATCTTATAACAAAAGTATCTAACCTAAACATATTTAACCCAAGATAGGTTAATCATTCCCATAAGTAACCTAAATTACTATAAGCCCACCTTAAATTCATAGATTCTTCAAATATAAGTCAACCTTACTCCTCAATGAAAATACCGTTGTAATCTATTTACCTCGATCATATAGGGTCCCCAAAATAGTGAACGTCTTCCAAAATAAAAATCATATTTTAATCCCTTAATCATCTCTGTCATATTAATACGGAAATCGTATCATTTCCTATCACATTGGTTGTTGAGACATGTTCTTCCATTTCCCGCCATTAACTAAGAAAAGAACTATAATTAGGGGCTTAAATACTTAGCCAATAATCATGAAAAGAACCTTAAAGCATATAAGGATAACTTGTAGTTGAAAAGTATAACCTAACATGTGATCCCCTAGGTTCCCATCTAGGTTATCCATGATCAAATATTCTTATGTGAATCATTATTTTATTTTATCTTTGTTCCTTTAACAATGGTTCATAATAAGCTTATGAATTTACCAAAGAATATCCCCCGGAAGTGTCGTAACCAAGAGTGCAGCAAGGCCCGTTGTCGTGTACCAGTTCCCATTCGAGTCTAGCTCAAAGCAGTGTTTTCAGGTTTTACCCCTATGTACATCTGTGCCAGAGCCACCTCTACCTGCTCGTATCCAGACAGGGATGTATTTACTTGGCAACCCCTTACTCAATACTCACCAAAATACCAGGAAGATTTCAAATATTTTAACTTTTCTATAGGCTTCTTCCTAAAGTTTTCATATCCTAATTTCCACAAATAACTAAACCATCCTTTGATACCAACTATAGCATCCCGCCTTTTTATCACATAAACTTTCATTACATTTTACAAAACCGAGGATCTTTAAGGTTTAGTGTCTTGGAAACCAGGAACTTAAAACATGAAACAAAAAAAACATTCTTCTTAAACACTTGAAAGGCTTCTCCTTATGTTCATCCTAGGTTCATTACTGCATCTCAGAACCTGGGGACATACATCAAAGGAAAGGGTGAGCAGATGGCCCAGTAAGGAAAACAAGAGAAACATTTTACATGTGAACTTGACATACTTCAATAAAGTCATGAAAAGAACTTTAAGGCATGAGAATGAAATCATGAGGCATATCATAATAAAAATAACATTTTCATAACTTGAATATGTGGCTACATAATTTAACATAGACAATCATGAACATATCACCAAGGTCCATCCCCAAGGTTTCATTTGAAAATTACCAAGGTTATTCACCAAGGTATCGTGAAAATTGTAATCTATAGTGGTTACATCATTACCCAATGCATTGGAGCGCTATCAGGGCTAACCCTTAAATTTTCCTTTATTATCATGTGATCCACATATATCATCATCAAACATTTCATAAATAACCCATATAGCATAAAATAAATGGGTTTCATTTCATAATCACAATGTTTTAAAAACTGCTTCAATGACATGATCTTTACGTCACTTTAAAACCCACAGAAAAGGAAGGTGGGTCTCATGTATGTAAATCCCAGAATTTAAAATAGAACATTTTGGTATATATGAGAATACCCCTTTAGAAGAAAGATCTTTGAGTATTCACTTAATAATATAAAATAACTTTAGAAAAAGAGAGAGACATTTTGAGACGGAAATTCTGCAGCATAACGACAATGTTACGAGGTTTTAGAAGACATTAAAAAGAGAGGGAAAATGGGTCAAACATTCATAAATGACCCATAAAACAGTATATTTAAAGAATAAGAAGGATAAATGATCATGGTAATGAAATTTCAAGGACATACCATTTGAAATGAATAACATGGAAGGAAGACAAAAATTAGATTTCTCTTATGAAAGTTCGGCAGCCTAACGGCGTTACTTAAACTTCAACAAAAATGATTTGAAAAGATCTACTAGGGTCTCTCATCATGTGAACATAAGAGTTCAGTATGATAGATATAGAGATAATTCCCCAACATAATTAAAAAGGAACTTGAAAGAATTGACATGAAAGTAGAACTTTGAAAAGAATGGGAAGGGTGAAAGAATCCCCTAAAAATTCGGCAGCCTAACGGCGCCACTTAAAACTTCAAAATACTGAATTGAAGAGATCAAATGGGGTCTCTCATCATATGAACATAAGAGTACAGTATGATAGATATAGATATCATACCCCAACATAACAAAAAGGAACTTGAATGAATTGACATGAAAGTAGAACTTCAAAACGAGAAGGGTGAAGAACCACTTAAAAATTCGGCAGCCTAACGGCGCCACTTAAAACTTCAAAATACTGAATTGAAGAGATCAAATGGGGTCTCTCATCATATGAACATAAGAGTCCAGTATGATAGATATAGAGATCATACCCCAACATAACCAAAAAATAACTTGAAATAATTGGCATGAAAGTAGAACTTCAAAACGAGAAGGGTGAAGAACGACTTAAAAATTCAGCAGCCTAACGGCGCCACTTAAAACTTCAAAATACTGAATTGAAGAGATCAAATGGGGTCTCCCATAATATGAACATAAGAGTCCAGTATGATAGATATAGAGATCATACCCCAACATAACAAAAAGGAACCTGAAAGAATTGGCATGAAAGTAGAACATCAAAACGAGAAGGGTGAAGAACCACTTGAAAATTCGGCAGCCTAACGGCGCCACTTAAAACTTCAAAATACTGAATTGAAGAGATCAAATGGGGTCTCTCATCATATCAACATAAAAGATCAGTATGATAAATTTAGATATCATACCCCAACATAACAAAAAGAACTTGAAATACTTTACATGAAAATTGAACTTGAAAAATGAGAAGGGAGAAAGAATCCGTTACAAAAATTTTGGCAGCCTAACGGCGCCACTTAAAATGTCATAAAACGAAATAATGAGAGTAAGAGGGGATCTATCATTATTTGCACATGAAAAGGGAAGTAAGAGTAGTGTAAAAGAACACTCTTTAACATAAGAACATGGAGCATAAAAGAAATTACATAAAAGAGATTTCTTGAAAAGAAAGAGAGAGATCAGATCCCTTACCTTAAAATGTAACTCTTAAACCTCAATGGATGGGACCTTGAGGGCTTGGGGGCACCTTGGGAGGACTCCTTGGGAGGTAATGAGACCATAAATTCGTTGGGGAAGAGTGGGGAGTCGAATGGATGAGAGGAGGGCTTGGTATTTATAGGGAAAGTGAGGGGACAAGGCATTAATGGCCAAGGGACACCTCAAAAGTGGTTTTCTCAAAAGCATGGGCCCTCCCATGGTACTTCCCATAAATTTAGGCCACATGGGGACCCCCACACAATAATTCATCACCCTTGGCTGGCCAAACCTTAAAAAAACTCATGACATCATCATGACACAGTTATGATTTCATTAAACATACTGAAACCCTAAAACTGTATTTTCACTATTCACTGAAAATTCAACTTTCCCAGAAAGATCCCAAAATTTCACCTTAATCAAATATCAATGCTCTGATTTCAAAAATGAACTCCATTTTATAAAAATAATTTTCTAAATATTTTTAATTTATTTTTTAAATAAATACACTATTCACCGAAAATTCATTTTTTCAGAAAAAACCACAAAAATTACCATAACATAATATCGGTTGTCTGAGTTCAAAAATGAAATCCATTTTATAAAAATAATTTTCTAAATATTTTTAATTTAATTTTTAATTAAAAAAACACTATTCGCCCGAAAAAACTAATACTTTAATAATAATTTATGAAACCGTTAGTTAACCATTTTATTGAATCACATTACTTAATCAAGGTTCCTAGATTATTTTAAATCTTTCTTTAAGTGAGATTACTAATCCATTTGGTCATATTACTAATCCTAATCATAAAATCACTATTCATAATTTACTATTCATCAAAAATCAAGTTGATCTTATTAGACTCCAAATTTTGTACTGAACATAATTATAGAAGACCATTTTTTGAAAATCATTACACATTTTTAATTATTTAAGGTTTACATAAACATTTTTAAAATATCCTTTTTCTAAAATTCATCAAAAATATGCATACTATATTTATCTGGTCATTTAAAAATTCATAAACTTCATCATAAGATGAAATCCCAATTTTTATTTAAAACAAAGTATTACACAAGGTAGTTACGGTCTCCTTACATAGCCCCTTATCACACCAGCATAGGACCTAAGTGTAAGGTGTGCTAAGGTGAGAGAGTCCGAGGGAGGCTCGACCAACATTGCCCGAGTAGTAATTTCTATCAGTTTGAACTTCTCGCGAAGGCGATTCCGTTCTAGCTTCACATGATGAAGTTAGGCTTAGGTTTGGTCCAGAGCAAAGCCCAATGGTGCAACCTCCTTCCCAAGTTCTGTTAGATGGGCTTCGATTGGTCCAAGACAGCTAGGTGAGGCCATCGAATCTTCATTCTATAATAATTAACCAAGATTACTTGTATTTAGAGACAATAATCAAAACATTTTGTTCAAAACGTTCATATTGACCAATGGTCATATAACAGTCAGAACCTGATGGTCTCATTTTAATTATAATCATGTTTATCAAATACAACATTTTTTTTGTGTATAAAAAATAAAATAAAATAACACATGAGATTAGGAAACAAGATTTATTCAAAATTTTGGGCCGTTACACAACAACAAAGCCAGAGGGACCCAAATTTCCCCTTGAAGCCCCATCAGAGTTGACTTTAATCCACCAATGAAAAGAAGACCAAAAAATGACTTCAATTGTACCAAGAGGAGGAATAATGTTTCCTTTCACCTCAACCTGATTAAGCACATAAAAATCATGAATTTAGTTTGAACATAACACACCATTCAATATGTCCACCTCTTGAATAGTTGCGAGAATCCCTTCAAGAGAAACACTGAATTGATAATGCTGAAAGTCATGTCTGAACATATTTCTTTACGACCATATCAGATGAACAACCTCCCATGCAGTAACCTGAAAAAGATTTCAAAGATTTGGTGACAAGTGAATAGAGCACCACCTCTTTATGAGATCTCTAATTGAATTGAAAAAATCAATTGGAACTTCAAATATATCATAAATCTCCCTCCAAATTTCCAAAGAAACAAAAAACTGAGGAAAAGGTGGTCCACATCCACCCTATTTTGAAATCATAGAGCAAAAAATGAATTATAGAGACATACCATATACTATAGAAATTCATCATTTTGAATTTTTTGTGAGCCAACCTCCCTGAAAAAATAGACCGGGATGGCCTTAAAAACAGTCACTGTAGGTTACCCATCCATTTCAAGTCAATTGAGCTACCAATATAGTGATTATAAAATCCTTCGAGGTGATAATTCCATTGAAAATAGGCTCCCAAGCCCAAAAATCACCCCTATAAGACCAAAAATATTCATCCACAATTGAAGTGATATAATCTGGAATATTAACCATGTTACCAAGCTGATCCTTGATTGATAAATAAAAATCCTTGTTTGAATCACCCTCCAAGACCAAGTCAATTAGACGATTCCCAAAATAATTAGATTTTAAAAAATTATGAGAGTAATCCTTGGAAATGAGCCATCGAGAGTCCATATCAATTTTTGAAAAACAAAATCTTGAAGGCAGGACACACCAAAGCATTGAAAAAAATTAAAGTTACATATCGTAAGCCTATAAATAAACCTATCCTGAAGAAAACTAGTAGCCTCAGATTGCATGTTCATACGTTTCAATATAAACCTGGAATGAAAATTGTCACTAAAACCCAATAGATTCTGGATGCCCAAACAACCCTCATCATGTGACTTGAATACATAATTCCATGGAATAGTTGAAAACCACCCTCCCAAATACTGCCATTCCAAAAAAAAATTTTAATAAAAATATAAATGCTCTTGAGGAAAGCAGACAACCATTTATTCACCATAAAACTATACAAAAAATTGGAGATGATGGTTTATTTCACTAGGACAACACTACCATCCATTGGTAAATATGTTCATTTCTATGTGGATTGTTTCCTTTTAATCATGATATCAATTCTAGAGAAATGAAAACCTTTTGTCTCCCCTATAACACAGGAACTCCCAAATAGGTGATGGTGAGATGTCCCTAAAAAATTCCCAATTCTCTAACGATATCATTTTTACTGATCGATGGGAAGACAATTCCAAAGATATCAAAGTAATTTCACCGACTAATCACTTGTCTAGAGCCAAATTCATAGTTTAAAAGGGACCACTTTTTATTCTTGATATTTCACTTATCCCCTTGTGTGAAAAGAATGATATTATCAGCATAAAGAAGGGGAGAGGGACCAAAAACCCCCTTCTAGAATGAATAGACTTCAGTTTACCATTTTCAGACATGATAGAAAGAATCCTGTTGAGATAATCCTCGGAAATAAAAAAGGATGGCTGATATGGGATGGCCCTTCCTAACACCCATCTAACAATAAAAATATCCATTAAGAGATCCAATTATATGGACTGAAATGTGATCAGAACATAATATGGTTTTGAACCAAGTAATGAAAACATCATCAAACCCATACATGATAAGGATCATGCAGAGGAAACCACAATCCATTGTTTCAAATGCATTAATAACATCTAATTTGAGATAAATATTTCAACCTCTGACGGGGTTTTTTAGAAGATTAACACACACAGAGGTAGTGATAAGACAATCCAGGAATGATCATCCTGAATTGAAACTTTATTTATATATGATATATGTTATGTTTATGTTTTTTTATGCTTATGTATTATTGTTTTCTAGCGTACCTTTATTGTTTCTATTATGGGTAAACGCGATTATTTCATTTGAGGAACTGCGGACTACTGCACCCTCAAAGTGACATGACTCATTAATTCCATGTGTGTGACATATAAAGGATGGATTTATTGATATTATATATGATATTATACTGTAATTATGATATACCTATGTATCATTATGTTTTAATTCCATTTAAATAAGAAATAGAAATGAATGTTGTGTTCATGCGTACATATGACTTACAGTCTCCTGGAATAGTGCATTTCATTTATTACCACCAAATGTTATATACTATTATTAATACATGTATATACTGTATATATATGATATATATGATATATAAATTATGAATATAATTCTTTATATAATGAACTTTTGATTATGTGAACAACTTGTAATTATAAGAAGTCCATTTTTTACTCAAGTACCAAATATCAACAAAACGAACGTGATTAACTTATATGATAACATAATGTTTATAACATGATAATAAGTAATATAAATATAATAATAAACTTTAAAATGGTTCTTCAGCAAGTATAAATTGACTTTTTTTTATTATTCAGGAAAAACAAGGAACAAATGAGTCAAGTCGGACACGAGGTGAGAGATTTTCTATCTCACTTTTAATTCTATGAGATTTCTATTATTCGCCACTAATTTATTGCATAAGGTGTACTATGTTCTGCTAATTGATATATATTATCATTATTATATTTATATTCATGTTATTCTATGAATAATTTTGTGGTTAATTATGTTTTTTTCATAAGACTCAATTGATTACAACGTTGTAAGGGATTTTCATCTCACTTTTTATTCCCATTAGATTCATACTATATGTACCACTATTTCCTTTTGTGTATTGTATGTACTTATAATTAATGTATTCATTGTGTAATATACATCAATTTATTGGAATTTACATCTTCATTTTATGATCCTTATTTCATGGGTTGTATGTTTCATAAGTTACCAAATCGGTAAGGGAACATTTTAACCCAATTTCCATTTATTATGTTAATCATTTAATTATTAATTATGTCCTTCTATGATTATGTGTGGAATAAATAAATATTTATTTATGTTTTAATTTCCACTTCACTTTGTCTAGATATACTTTTGATACACATAATTACTCCAGTGATAAATTCTCCAATCACCAATATGAACTTGATAAGAGTAATTTTAACTCAATTTCCATTAATTGAGTTAAAAATCCAAGTCATTGGTTTTGTCTTAATAAGAATGTGTGTAAATGTTCTTTAATAGATTTACACTGAATATCCAATCATATTGAGTGTATTTATATTTTTCATAGATTATTATGTAATTTCTTTATCTTTAATCTAAGATACAGTAATTATAATGGATTTCTTCTAAATTTACATTCCATTGTGACTTAATTGTTGTTATTCACCAATTCACCTTTATATGGTGTATATACTATCCTTTGGGATATTTTATCGTTAATACCTTTATTCTAAAGATATTATAATTTTTTATTAATTTTTATTCATCAATTATTTGTATTCAAGAATCTCTCATTTGGTAAAGAACTCCTTAACTAAAATATTGTTTTAAGGATTCATTCTTCTAAATCATTCTCATTAATGTACGTGTTTTCAAGATGGTGTTAAAGATTTATTCATATGGACCTTAATGTTTTAAAATTTTAATTCCTTTCAAATCTTCTATGTGGTATTGTACACTTTTATTAAAAAATATCTTTATTTAATGTTTTAATGGTTTTTTAATTTGTTTGATAAATAATTGATGATGTCTATATCTTTAAATGATATGTTGTGAATACAATGAAGAAATTTTATATTTCCTTTATTGTTGATTTATTTGTTAGAAATATGTTATTATTATTGGTAATTTTTTACTTATATAGGTGGTTCCAGGATAAAGCTTGGGCGGGTGAGCCTGAGATATCTCTCCAATGCATTGGGTAACGTGACGGAGGTAAATGTTAATTTTTCTCCTAATAGATTTAGGGAATATACTGTGATGGGTATTCCAAATGTGACTCCCTATGTTGCTGTGATAGATACAATTTAAGTATGTTATGAATTCTATAAGTTATGTTTATGATTTATGATTTCTTTGTGTTCTTCATAAATATTATGATTTAGTAAGGTATGTTATGATTGAAAAGTATGGTTTCACTTATTTGTATTTAATGATGGGATATTGTTTTCCTTCATTATTTTATAAAGATTACTGAGATATTTATGCTCACCCCATGTTTTGAAATTTTTTTCATAGGACATAAAGATGAATAGGGTCAATGATGAGATCAAGGAAATGTCATGTTGTCTAAAACATGGAGCTAGACATGTTTATTTTTAAGAGTTTTTATTTTATGAAAAAAATGGATGCTGAGTAGTAGTGTCTACACGTAATTTTCAAGTTGATATGTAATAGTTATGATCTAATTCTCTAAAACACTAAAACTAAAAAGGTCATCAATATTAATTACTCATTTAATTCAGGATTATGTAATGTTTAAGGATGGGTACTTATATTATCCCCCATTATATAACAAAAAAACACAATTTATATGGTTATCTATAAGATAATACTCTATATCATGATATGTCTATTCCCCCTCCTTAATCCATTCTATTGCATCATTATAACGTCAAATTTTTTTAATCACCTAAATATATTGAAATAATTATAATTAAGCTTTGAATATGTTATTATATTAAATTTGTAACACTTATTTTTTCTATCTCATGAACATAGAAAAATAAGATGATCAGTTGAGGGTTGTGCGAATTATCGCTTCCACGAAGAGATGTCTTCCATTTGATATCACTATCTCTCAATGATGATATTAATTATTGGAATGATGGGAAAAAATAATAGATAAATATATATAAATTATTTTTTATTTTAGTTAGTCAACTTCATATTTATATTTCTCTCCCCTCATTTTTCAATAAATGATAATGTTAACCCTATGTACGTGCAGACTAATTCCTCGAGGAATTATCATTTCGCATTATTATTCTAGTTCTCATATTTCATTATCGAAATATGTTATAATATATGTCACCGAATTAAGAACATAAAAATAATTTTACTATCTATCTAAAATGATGATATTATAACCAAATTACCCAATAATAATGCTCATCCACTAAAATATGGTTTGTTGTTATTGTATTGGATTAAAGACCTATATTAAAAATGATAATTCAATATCATGGATGACAATGAGAACATAATTATAGATAATATATTATATGATAAATAAAATTAAAAATTCATTTTTGTTTTGGAATGATAATGTTAGTATAAAACACATTAATTATAATACCAATAGTTGTTCTTTAAAAATGACTCAAACATGCCCACTCATAGTTTCATATTTAATGTTTATTAACCAACTTCACGTACAATGATATTAAAACGTTAATATTTTTCAAAAATTATAAATTATTGTAATTTTTTTCTAGGAATGTGGGAAATTATGTTAATACAAAATAATAACATTGTGATTATGAATCATGTTTAAAACAATCAAAATTAGTATCACCTAAAATTGGAAATGGATTAGAATTATGTAATAAACATATTGAGAATAATTTTAAATTATTATAATAAAATTCATGGTTATAAATATGTTTAATAAATAAGTAATTAAGATATATATAATTGTTATATCATTGGTTAACTTACATATATTGATATTAATTGAAAATATAAATGATTTAGTAACACCAATCGATTATTATGAGTTATAGGACTCCTATATGAATTTATGATCCTAATTTTCTATAAATTAATTAATAACAATGTTTAAATGTATATTCCTCTCATATATCTACTGTAAAGTTGTTTTAAAAAAAAGTCACTTCAATGAATTGTTTTTTCTATTTTTTTAGAAAAGAACTAATACATTTTGAGAAGATATTCATCACTATGACTTCTACCTCAATGAATAATGATTTATTTTTTTAAAATATTTTTTTATTTGGTATTAATTTTTATCCATATTTAATATGATAAACACCTAACAGTGTTGTGTTTAAATTATCACCATCCATTTTCTTCTATTATGTTATTACTTTTGGGTGACATGTTTTTATTATCAATTTATCAAATTCCTATTTTCATACTATTTTGAAATTTTATGAATCCAAATTTTATATCTATGGGTTCATTATAATCTAAAATTTGAGTCATATCCATTTCAATGATTTATGAAACCCAATTTAAATTATTTCTATTCTTCATGAAAAGTGAATGATTAATATTTAACTGTTTTATGAAATCCATTTTCTTTGCATGGGTTTCTTGTAATGTGATAATTTAATTATTGAAAAGTATAACTCATTAGTATGGATTTTGAATGGTGGAGACCTATATCTTCCTATAATGAATTATTTCAATGATTAATTATCATGAAATATATATATCTAGGAAAAATCTATTTTTACTCATGTATGGGCGTAATTGTGGGACACATTAATATAATATATTCATGGGTATAATTAAATTATATAAACATTGTCGAACAAGTTTGTGACTCATTTAAATAAAATTTCCCTATATTATTGTTTTCTCCATAGTTAAAATATGTTATACATTATGATCTTATTCTCTCATGAATCATCTTTTACATAATTATTTCAATCCTTGTTATTTTTTATTATGATTCCATGTTGATCTTTTTTGGATTTAATTTCTCATGACATGACCTATGGAAAACAATTATTTTTTATGATTATCATTAATGATGATTTTATATTTCTTCTATTCTTATGTTTTTAAGATTATAAAATCATTTTTAATGATATTCATATTTATAACATACATTGTGATTAAGATGGGACCATTTTTGTGTATCTTTTCACCAAATATCCACAACATATTAATCCTTGGGATTTTATTACAATTATATAAGAAATTTAATTTTTATATCATGTCAATGAGTTAAATTAAATGATTATTTGGATTGGGTCACTATACATGGATGCCAACATATTAATTTAAGAAAATAATTATTAAAAAACACATGTAATGACATCATAATTAAATAAATCCTTGAAAACAAATTTTTCAGTCTAGGACAATAATATTCCACTCATTATACATATATTTTTTTGTAAACTATAATTTATTCACTATAATTAATTATTTTCTTTTAATAAAATAACAATGAGTTAATTAATCCATTCATTTTTTCTTCTCCGAATATCTATGTAATTTAAATCAATTTGTTATCATAAATTTATATAATTTAATATCATATAAATAAAATAAGTACACAATGTGTACATAGAGGAAGCACCACGTTAAACCTATATTCCTTTTCGTAGTCTGGTATTATATACTCACATGTGATGTCAATGTATATGGAAAGTCACCTAGTTAAATGGTGTGAAATTATATATATAATAAATTAACATAGTAAATAAATCATTTAAGATAATTATAAATTATTTAACCTATATTGTGTATAAAATGATAGATGATTGTAGTACATAAATTTTCCACAATAATGAATTAATTATATAAAATTAATATATCTTTTACATTCAATTAATACCATGTCCCAGAGTATAATTCAATATATAGGTTTGATTTTTTGTTATAATGTTTTAATTTACTAATTAATTCCAAAATTTAGTTTTTTTGATTTATTGGAGATCAGAAAACATGTAATAGTGAGCTACATGATGTGAAAATCAAATTTTTTTCACTGTGACAAAAAATAATGTTGATGGGAATCCACACCAAGTGGGAATTAGTGAGTTACATGGTCTGTAAGTGGGATAAATTTTGTGAAATTTTATTATTTATGGGTTTATTGGATTTATGTCATTACACATTTTAAATTTTTTATGGTGCACACACTATTTCTTCGAAAATGGATGAGAAAAACATAGGTCTAAAGGACTTATAAGTGAGTGACATGATGTGTAGTCTCTAAATCCATTTCCATTCTAGTTGTTCAACACATGGTGTATTAATCATATGTCATTTGGATTGTTTTATTGTGTTTCATGTAATCAGTAACTCATCAAGATATAGTGAACCATATTATATGATGTTTACTTTTCACAGACATATTTTATGACTATGCCATCTATCTATAATCCTTAGTTCCTATTGATGTCGCCTCAAGTAATTATTAAACTATTTTTTATGCGTAAATGATCATATTAATGTGATTGAATATGTAATATTTATTTAATAATTTAATAAACAATTCAATAAAAATTAAATACTAACAAAAAATAATCAAATCATTCAATTTCAAAATAATTATAAATTATTATGTGATTGTACAAATATGACATGAATATTTCGGGCCATAGCGAAAGTGGATGGCCCTATACCCAACAATTGGTTTTCATAATCATCTTTGTAATTCTCTTATGAACATGGTAAAATAGTTTCTTTTAGACACACTTAATATGATCACCACATATTACTAATAATTACTTTTTATAGTTATAAAGAGTTTCCTCGCATTGTAATTATTTCTTAATCAATTTTTGGTTTAGAACTATTGTTGAACCATAGTTATGTTTTAGGAATCAACATTATATTCCCCCTAGTTATTATCATGAAATATTAAAAAATTCATTGATTATTATCATATAATTATATAGGTTATAAAAAATAGTATTCTATCCCTTATGTTTATCTTTTTTTATTAAAATAGATGAATTTGAAGAGAAAAGTTACTACAATTCTCTGTAAACCCAAGTGCATTCTTATAGAGGATCATTCTCCACTATGGAGAGGGTTCGAAGGGAATATCCCTCTAGTGATTGAGTTTATTATCTATGAGAAAAAATTAACAATATTAATTTTAGTACCTATATTTTGTAAAAGATATATAGTTGGGTATTTTTATACCTACGGTTTGGGAATAAATAATTGTTCATGGGGACTTAATATTCACTAAATCTCTAGTGAACACAATAACTAAATAAGAATCATATTATTTTTATTTACATTTCATGTGCTAAAGTCATGTAATAATAAATATTACTTCCTTAAATAAATTATTTAAGATTAAAAAAATGATATTTAATATATAATTTTTCACATATCCATTTATATTAGTCCTCTAGTCCCCCCAATTAATATTTATCAGACTCTAAATAATTCATAACTGTTTAAAAAAAATAAATCTCAAAACCTTATTTGTCAATAAATAAATAAATATAATATTCACTTATCATGAGAAAAAATAATTATTAAATGATCAAAAAACCAAAGAAATAAATATTTGTTAACTGGAGAATATACAAAATATAAATAAGTAGTATATATTCTTCAAATTAAAGAAAACATTAATAGGAGAATATATATTGATTTAATATTCAACTAACTTATTATTCTATTTTAAAACTTGTGACTGAATTTTTTCAATCGACAATAAATGAATAATTTTTTTTCCAAATATGAGAATATATTTTTTCTTAACATATTAATATCATTTTTATTTTAAATCTTTTTCTAGTTATATTTAGTTTTTTTCCATCTTTTCCACTCTCTTAGTAAAACTAGGCTACACCACCTAATCAAAAAGTATAGAATCTTCCAAAATGCCAGAGCTTACAAAGAGAAAGATAAATCAATAATGGAATACATCCTCCTATGGATGCACACGTTGTAATATAATTCATTTCTCTTGATATCAATAATAATGAAGGGTGAACAATAGTGTCATCATCCAATGTGATCAATGCCTTATTCAGTGACTTTCTGAAAAATAACATTCTCATATGACTCAATGTAGATGGATTTTATTTAGAAATAATATACCTATGAGTGGTCCTGAGATGTAATTGTCCATAAAATAAAATGGAAAATCCATTCTGTAATTATTCAATAATACAATTTCGATCATGACTAGCCCATCATGTCTTACCTCTCCATGGGAATATGCTATCACAATATTCATCAATACATCACAATATGTGATATATTATTTTCATTAATAATAATATTAATGTCTATTAACCATTACACATGTCTATATATTGGAGTAAAAAATGACCCATATAAATGTATATGTCCTACTCATGGGTTATATTACCATAATTTCCATCTCTAAAAATTACAGAATGAGTACACCAGGAGAATATGTCTCAATGCCATATGATTATCCACACCAAATAACCTCTATCATATGTGACATATAATTTTTCTAAGCATTCCATCAAACATTTATTAAATAATATTTTAATAAAATGTTAATTTTATTATAATAAAATTAACTATTATGACCGTTCAGAGATAGTAGTACCCCAGCTATATTATCACATGCATTTAATATAGATGAAAAATCTTCATGTGATTATATATTTGTTAATATGAAATACATTGAATATTTTTTTATTTTAATTGAATTTAGATCTATGTAACTAACTATAACACACTAAACCATGAAAATGAAAGGGTGAAGATAACATATTCATGACATATCATAAGATAAGTACTAAGAGATTATATCATATTAAACAAAAAAAATTATAAAACAAAAGAAACATATCATAATATGACTTAAATTCTGACTAAAGAATAATTCAAAATTTCAAATATGAAGGATCTTCATGGAGAGGAAATAAAAATATAAAAAAAATCATCAAAATTATTTTCAATAATTATTTTATATAATTTCCATAAAATAAAAATGCAATTCATTTTCAAATTATTATTAAATAATAAAGAAACTATATTCTAAAATTATTATAAAATAAATTATTTCAAAAAATAAATCATTAAATAATATAAAATAAAATTAGAATAAATTTGGAGTAAAAGATAAAAATTAGTAACAACGTTATATGAAATATTTTGTAACCATTTTAACAAATTAAATTTTCCCACACTAATGAATAAGATATAAATATTCTTTTCAAATAAATTATTTACGAATTATCATAGATAAAAATAAAATCATTATAAAAAGTTGAAAATAATTATGAAAACATTTTTGGTATATAATAACTTGCTAATATGAGGGAAATATCCAATATAACAAGTGGAAACTTCAATATACACTCATATATTATAAAGTAAGAATCTACAAAAACAACGATTTAGATAGTGAAATTTAATTTCCCTATAAGGGAAAATAAAATACAATTTTAAATTTAAAAAGATTGTAATATATCATTTTTAGATGAACATAGCCAGCGAATAAATGTTATGAAATAATGAAAAGATTCTAAGAAATTAATAACCATTATCTTCAATTACCTACATCTCAATCATGGTATAACATCCTATATATCTTATTTCAGTTATGTATTAACATATATATATAAGCAAATTATTTTTCATAAAAATATTCATTTAAAATTTTATATTAGTTATTTCATAATAATGTTTACTTAAAATTAACCATAAAATTTTTATTATATCATTTTTTCACATTATATTTAGTACTTTTCCCTTTCACATGTGTTCATAACTACCCAAATTCTCATGGAGATTATATAAATGTGTTTGATCGAGTGTTTTAGGGACTTTAATGGATTTTAATGTGTTGGCTTGTAATGAACGACTAAAAGATCTAATTTTTTGTAAATATGTCATCAATTAAAAAGTAATTTTATATATTAATATTCTAATATATATTACCATTGTAGAATTATTAATCAAAAATTAATTTTTTTAATAATAATAAATGTTACAAGAATGTTGGATTTCCTAATCATTCATAATGAATATTTGATAGCATTGTTCTTGTATGTGGTAAAATAGACCAAAATAAGAATGTGTTTAAACAAATGAATCAGTATGAATATATTATTCTATAATAATAATAGTATTTTTCATGAATAATATCAATATTAATTAATTTTATTATTTTTCTAATTTTATCAAATAAAATATGGATGAATAAGTTAAATAAATTAACTAAGGAAAATATTATACTTACATAGAAGAGTGTACTATTCTCTTAAATAACTCATTTGATAAAAATGATTTAGGATTCCATATTGTAACTAGAGGTACAAAAAAAAGGGAGTGGATTACTAGGGAGGGGAAGTGAAAAAATATTTGAGATAAACAAGATTTTATTGGGTATTTTTATGTCTTTAGAGTGGGGGTCCTTTAATAGTTAATTTTGAGTATTATATTTAAAAAATCACCTTGATTAATGTCCATGGAATGTAATTTACAAGGAATGTGGAACAAAAATGGAATAAAGGATATTGGAAACTAAATAACTAATATATATAATTTGGTCGTAAGTGTTTGGGATATTTTTTTTCCTTATACCTTATATTAACATTTCGCCTTCTTTTATGCACTGTAGTGTTAACTCAAATTTTATATTGGTATATTTATTTCCCATAGAAATAAAATTCATCATGGGTTATAATTTCAAAATAAAAATCCTAAAAATTTTATTACTTTTATTTAGTTCACTTTATAAAATTGATATAAATTGATTTAAAAATAATAACTCTTAATGTATAAGATAGGGAAATGTGATGGAATCATGACACGAATGGCGGGTTCTTAATTGGTATTTTTTTTAAATAAAATTGAATGGATCTATATTATAATGTTATATTTTGAATTATAGTCCTTGTATTCCCCAATAAATTTTAATAAAATTTAATTTTAGCATTATACTGTAAATTATATCAATAAATCGATATCACAATGGAATAAACTGATCCTAGAATGGTCCCCTCATTAGTAGATCATTATAACTCATAAAATCAAATATATATCCATTGTGATTAACCACACAATACCCAAGTCAATTACTTCATTGATATTAGAGAAATTTTTATTATAATTAGTGACTTATGTTCCTTATTATAAACATACTATTTTCAAAATAATAAAAAGATTATCTGTGAATGTGGTATCAAGACAGTCATGTTTTTATCAATTATATCACCCTCTACAACAATAAATAATATTAAATTGGACAACTAAATCGTTAACTTTATAACATCCCAGACACGGCCAGCCACCCGAACAGTGCCGAGCGGGTGGGTGTTACTACCTTAGGAGCACCTACCCGATCACCAAAGGGTGCCGACTAGCAGCGAGGGTTTGTTAGATATAGTGGGGCGGCTATACCCTCTCTAAGGTTCATAATAAGGGTACTGGTCTGAGAATAATAATAAATATGTAGTGGAATGAAATACTCAGCAGACTCGAACCAGACCCGCATAGCGGAAGCATGATCAATATAGATAAACGTTGGAAGTAGTAAATATAACAGTACAAGCAGAAATAAACACAACAACATTCTAATAACTTGTAACTACAACTGAATAGTAAAACATGCATCCAGAGCAGGTCATACAAAACTGAATATAAAAGGGAGCTAATGGCTAACCAATAGTAGATACAACAAGTAAGCATGCCGATACAGAAAAGTAAACAAAACAAAGTAAACCCCAGCTAGGTATGACCTCAAGGTCCATACCATCTCCATGAAACAACTAACACAGCCCATCTCCTAAAGCTGGCCTCTTTCTTGCACGTAAATCCATAAAGTCTGCACGTGTCCTGAAGGGCCCGTGCAGGGTGTGAGAAAAATTTCAGTCGGATACCACCCAATGGTGCGTACCAAATATATGTTTTTAAGATGTCATGCATTTAAATGGAAAGCAGTAAATAATACAATGCACAAATAAACACAAACTCCACTGGTTCTCAACATCCACCATGGAGTATCACCTGCTTCGGCCAACGCCGGAATCTCTATCGTGTAACCCAGCACCATGTGCCACCTGACATCTCATGACTCATGTACCGACGTCCCGAAGGCATGACCAAAAATAGTAACCCGGAACCACATGCCTCTTGACACCTCGTGTCTCAAGTACCGATGTCCCGAAGGCGTGCCCAAAAATAGTAACCCGACACCACGTGCCTCCGGACACCTCGTGTCTCAAGTACCGACGTCCTGAAGGCACGCCTATTCCCTGAAGGCTCCTCACCTCCCACACGTATTTCTATGAAAATCACCCCCAACTAGAATAATAACCGTAATTACGGGGGCCTCTACCCACACGAGTGGTAAAAATCACCTCATCACGGAGTATCTCTGTGTGCACACTACTCAAAGCCCTGGTGAGCGGTAATCACCAAAATAGTCTTAAGCCACCAACACTTCTGACACCTCGTGTCCTTGCGACCATGTCGCTCAAGTCTGATGACATCTCTATCCTGGTATCCTGGGCCATGCCCAACCTGACAGTCCTACTGCCTCATGCCGATGCCCATGACGCCCAATATTGTGGTAAAAAACAACCCAAAGTAACCGAGCCAAAGCCCAAACCTGTGATTCGCATCACTCAAGCGTAACGGGGCCAAGCCCAACACAACCCAAAAGGTCCAATAGATGCAATCCAGAAATTTCATATTTACATATTTAAATAGAAAATATAAACTGGTAAAACAAACTAAACAGTTGAATTGCACTCTACTAGGTGTTGTCCCATACCTGTACTGAGGTCTTAAATGCCTACACAGTTTATATAAAACATCAATAAATTAAACTAACAGTTTATACCATTAACATTTCAGTTAAACCCATTTTGGCATTCCCCTTCCAAAATGCCCCGACGAGCAACGACCCCTCACCCGGCCCTGCTCACGCAAACTGGTAAACGGGCATACCCAAAATCATCCCAGAGGTCCCATAAGCATTACAGTATGAAAAAGAAGATAAAAAGGGTCTTTCTCAAAATATCCAAAAATGCGTTGTAGGCCGCATAACCCAAACAACCACGAAAACACAAAAATAAGTATGAACCACCTACCCGAGACTCGAACGATGCTACTCCTCTGGTAACACCCGTCAATTTGATCTAAAACGCGGTAAATATACAAAAGATTCAAACCATCTCAATTGCCTATAAGCCTATCTAAAATAAAAATCAAACAAAATGGACCAAGGTTAATCAAGGCCTTACTGAGGGGGTTCCAACGCACTAATAAGATCTCGAAATAGGTCTCAGACAGACGATTGGTAGGAGAAAAGGGGTTCGACCAGCCTGGTTCGCATATCCGGGCGAAGGAGATGAGTTATGCCTCAAAAACGAGGCTACTGCCCGTTCTAAGAAAAAAAGAAAGTACACAGCTTGTACTTTGGGACTAAACGCCTTGTATGGTTCATTTAACTGTTCATAATATGGCAAGATTCCACCGACTTACATTCTGAGCCCGCCGACATGAGTACACGACGTGTACTTCGGGGTACACGGCGTGTACTTGGTTCCTCTTCCATTCCTCACCGACATACTCACACGCCATGTGTATCCCTCATACATAGATAGACTACACGGCGTGTCTAAGGGGAACACGACATGTCCTCGGTTCTACCCGGCCAACAGGCCTACATGCCATGTATGGCCTCACACTGTCGGGGGTATACATGGCGTGTTCAAAACTACACGCTGTGTAGTACGAAAATTCTACACATTCACTGCACGACATGTACTCGGCGAGCACACGGCCGGTCACTCTCCTACAAATACACAGTGTGTAATTAAAGTACATGGCGTGTAGTCTAGAAATTTCCAGAAACTTTGCATTTTCTCCAGTTTCCTTGGAAACAATTCAAAAATTTAAACAGGGTCGGGATTTTGACCCTTTCCAAAAACCCGGGTTCTTACAAACTCCCCACCTTAACGTAGCTCATCCCCGAGCTACCAAAAAAAACCCAGATATGGAACTAAACACGCCCATCCCATTTAAACAACCTACACTACCCCGGTCCCAAGGTTCTGGCTAAATTCCTCAAGGGGCTCCCCACCATAAGAATTTCCTACTCGGTCTCAACCAACAAAGCGTAAAACAAACAGGGTTTTACAAAGCTGTTTTCCGGATGCATAGCCATCCTGTGACGCATCGTCACCCCTACTCTTCAATAACAATTACATGTACACCCAACGTATCCCACACTGCATTAGTGTCTGCCTCTATGAGGTCATGGTGCCTAATACCTCAAGTAACATGCATCCTTGATGGCCCGATACACACGACACCTCAAGTAACCTGCATATGTGATGCCCTGATGCCCTCGGCACCTCATGTAACCCTCATCCTCGATGCCCCAATGCTACGCATCTCATATATATATATATATATATATATATATATCAGGCACCTCATATGGTTCCCATCCTACTGACTAGCATCTAGTCAGTCCAAATAGATCTTTTGCACCACGTGCACTCAAAATAGACAGGCCCCTATAGGTCATGCCAAAAAGGAAACATGGAGATCATGGCCACACCACGGTGTACCTCTAACCATCGTCGGCTCCCCAGCACGCTCAGCCTCTGGCAGCTCTACGGCATGCACCTGGCCTGAAACACGACTACCTGATGCCTGACCTTCCGATGCTGCTCCAGTCACCAACCATTGACCCCTCAGCTGGGTCCCACTGTCTCTCTCACGACCTCCATGCACAACTGAACCTCGAATACCCTCTCTGGGTACCAAACCAGAACCAAATCCATATGCTACAGTCTGTCCTGGTCCTTGCCTGCCGGCTATCTGAGAAGGCTGCCTGCAAAACCTCTCCAGATGCCCATCATGTCCACATGCCCAACACTCCTTCGGAGGCCTATCACACTGCACCCGAACATGTCCTGGCTGTCCACACTGGAAGAAAATCATTGAAGAACCCCCACAAGGTGGTCTAGCTGAATCCCTGGCCTGACTGCCCTGTTGGAACTTATCTCTTCCTTGCTTCCTTCTGTCCGTGCCTTCACCTGAAGTTTTCATCCTTCCCACTCGAGAATTCTCTCTCTCATTTCCCTCTGCTATGAGTGCCTGATTCACCGCCTCGGGAAAAGATCTCATCCTAATGATGTTCACATGTACCTAAATGGCATTTCGTAATCTATCCTCTAAGTGCCTCACCTTAGTTGCATCATCGCTCACCATACCAAGTGCAAAACAAGGAAACTTAGTGAAATTAGTTGTGTAGTCCATGATGGACATATCTCCCAACTAAAGGCTCAAGAACTCCCGAGCTCTCTCTTCCCTCAGTGTCTTCGGGTAGAAGTGCTCAAAGAACGTGTCCTAGAAATCCTTCCAAGGCTGTCCCTCGTGCCAACGAGCCTGTACCTGTACATCCCACCAACGCTTCGCCAGTCCTCTTAGCATGTATGTCGCCAGATTGGCCCTCCCCCCTGGAGGCATCTCAAGCTGCTCGAAAATCATCTGTATGCTCTCTATCCATTTCTGAGCCGCCTGTGGACCACCCTCCCCCTGAAACAGCGGGGGGTGTTGCAACTGGAACTCCCGCGTCATACATTCTATAGAAGGCTCTATACCCGTTGCGCCTCCATCAATCCCCTGCAAGACATGTACCAAGCTAGCTCGGAGCTGCTCGTCGAGCCACGGCCAGAACGATGCCAAACCCGGCTGTTGTCCTGCCTGCACATGATCTTAAACCTGATCCTGTCCCTGAGCCTGTACCTGCGGCTCGTGCTCTGCCTGCACCAAATTCTATCCCTGATCTTGCGGCACTGTATTATCTCATGCATGTCGCTCCATTGAGCCATAAAGGATTAACCCACTGAATACCATAAATGGTTAGACAACCCATTTATATATAACAATATATTATACACAGATAAGGAAAGTAGTAAAAGGCAGTGCATAACAACTACCCTTACTCCCCCACACTATAACCCATTCCCCACGACATCCCGGCCTCATGGCCTCTTTAACCGCCCTCAACAGAGCCAACTATCAAATTACCCCTGGCCATGCCAGTCCCGACAACTCACGTTGCCTCAACACGATGACCGAGTCGCCCAATCCTGACAGTTACATTGCCCTGCCATAGTACCTTCCTGCTCTCATAAGAGTCACACCCAAATATCCTGCAGCATGCAATTCTACAAAATATAAAGCATGGAATACACATTTGCACACCTAGCAGTTCTATCTGGAATTTCACCAATTCACATTTAAGGCATATAAAGCATGGAATTTGATATTTCATTCACATTGAATTATCACTTCACAAAGCATACGTGCAATTATGAAATTGAAATACCCTAAAATGTTCCTATAAAAAGCCATGAAACCAGCCTTTCCATACCGGGCGAAGGTCCAATTCTCCATTACTATACCGGGTCAAGGTTCACATATCAAAATCATGAACATCACACATCAAGTGATCCACCGAGGTGGAAATCATATAAACTATAATCTGAGCAATAAAAAACAGCAGTTCCCACCCATGGAAACTTTTTCCATCCCTCGTACCTAGGGCTGTAGGCACCCATGAAGAAGCAAGAAACTGAGTCCCTGTAACCAACTATCTCCAGAACACCATATCCCAAATAGTAAAACTATCAGAAATAAATGAGAAGCCTCAAACTCATTATTACCTAGTAAAACGCGGCTAGTAAATCCATTTCAAAAACTCCTTTGATACCACTTTGTAACATCCCAGACCCTGCCAGCCACTCGAACAGTGCCGAGCGGTTGGAGTGTTACTACCTTTGGCGCACCTCCCCAAACACCAAAGGTAGCCGACTAGTAGCGAGGGTTTATTAGGTATATTGGGAAGGCTATACCCTCTCTGAGGATCATAAAAGGGTACTGGTCCGAGAATAATAATAAATATACAGCGGAAAGAAAGACTCAGCAGACTCGAACCACACCCACAGAGCGGAAGCATGATCAATATAGATAAACAGCGGACACAGTAAATATAAAAATAGTAGCGGAAATAAACACAACAGCATTCTAATAACATGTAACTACAAGTGAATAGAAAAACATGCATCCAGATCAGGTCATACACAACTGAATATAAAAGGGCGCCAATGGCTAACCAACAATAGCTACAACAAGTAAGTATGCCGATACAGAAATGTAAAAAAAACAAAGTAAGCCCCAGCTAGGTATGACCTCAAGGTCCATACCATCTCCATGCAACAACTAATAGAGCCTAGCTCTTGAAGCTGGCCTCTATCCAGCACGTAAATCCATAAAGTCTGCATGCGTCCCGAAGGGCCCATACAGGGTGTGAGACAAATCTCAGTAGAATACCACCCATTGGTGCGTACCAAATATATGTCTTTAAGCAGTCATCCATTTACAAGGAAAGTAGTAAACTGTACAATGAACAAATAAATATAGACTCCACTGGTGCTCAACAACCACCATGGAGTGTCACCTTCTTCAGCCAATGCCGGAATCTCTGTCGTGTAACCTGGCACCACATGCCACCTGACACCTCGTGTATCACGTAACGACATCCTAACGCCACGCCCCAAAATAGTAACCTGGCACCACGTGCCACCTGACACCTTGTGTCTCAAGTACCGACATCCCGAAGGCATGCCCAAAAATAGTAACCCCGCACCACGTGCCTCCTGAAACATCATGTCTCAAGTACCAACATCCCGAAGGCATTCTCATTCCCTGAAGGCTCCTCGCCTCCCACATGGCTTTCTATGAAAATCACACCCAACCAGATTACCTAACTGCAACTATGGGGGCCTCTACCCACACTAGTGGTCAAAACCACCTCATCACAGAGTATCTATGTGTGCACACTACTCAATGTTCCGGTGAGAAGTAATCACCAATATATTCCAATTCCACCAACACTTCTGACACCTCGTGTCCCTATGACCATGTCGTTCATGTCAGATGGAATCACCATCCTAGTATCACGGGCCATGCCCAGCCTGACAGTCGTACTGCCTCAATCTGACGTCCATGATGCCCAATATCGTGGTCAAAAACCACCCAAAGTAACCTGGGAAAATCCCCAACCTGTGATTCACATCACTCAAGTGTAACCGGGCCAAGCCCAACACAACCCAAAAGGTCCAGCAGATGCAATCCAACAATTTCATATTTACATATTTAAATAGAAAATATAAACCGACAAAAAAAACTAAACAGTTGAATTGCACTCTACCGGGTGCTGTCAAATACCAGCACTGAGGTCTTAAATGCCTCCACAATTTATATAAAGCATCAATAAATTAATGTAACAGTTTATACCATTAACATTTCAGTTAAAACCATTTTGGCATTCCGCGACCAAAATGCCGTAATGAGCAACGACCCCTCACCCAGACCTACTCATGAAAACAGGTAACTGAGCATACCCAAAGGCATGTCAGAGGTCCCATAAGCATTACAAAATGAAAAAGTAGATAAAATGGATCCCACTCAAAATACCCGAAAACATGCAGTAGGCTGTGTTACCCAAACAACCATGAAAATAAAAAAAGAAGTATGCACCACCTACCTGAGACTCGCACGATACTACTCCTCCAGTAACACCCGAAAATTCGGTCTAAAACACGGTAAATCTACAAAAGATTCAAACCTGCTCAAACACCTATAACTCTTTCTAGAAAAAAAATCAAACAAAACTGCCCCAATAGAATCGAGGACCTGCTGAGGGGGTTCCAAAACACTAATCAGAGCTCGAAATGGGTCTCGGACGGACGATCGGGAGGAGAAAAGGGGTTCGGCCAGCCTGGATCGAATATCCTGGCAGAGGAGATGAGTTCTGCCTCAGAAACCAGGCTACTGCCCATTCTAAGGAAAACAATAAAGTACACGGCGTGTACTTTGGGACTACACACCCTTTATGGTTCATTTAACTATTTATAATATGACAAGATTCCACCGAAGTACTTTCTGAGCCTGCCGACATGGGTACACAGTGTGTACCTAGGGGTACACGACATGTACTTGGTTCCTCTTCCTTTCCTTGCTGACATACTCACATGCCATGTGTATCCCTTATATTCAGCTATACTAAACGACGTTTCTAAGGGGAACACAGTGTGTCCTCAGTTTTACCCGGCCAACAGGCCTACACGCCATGTATGGCCTCACACGGTCGGGGGTATACACGGTGTGTTCAAATCTACATGCCGTTTAGTATGAAAATTCTACACGGTCACTGCACAGCATGTACTCGGTGAGCACACGACCGTTCACTCACCTACACATACACGGTGTGTACTTAATGTACACGGTGTGTAATCTGGAAATTTCTAGAAACATCTCATTTTCTCCAGTTTCCTTGGAAACAAGTCAAAAATTTAAACAGGGTCGGGATTTTGACCAATTCTAAAAAACCAGGTTCTTACAAACTTGATTCAAATTACTATTCATCAGTCTTAAATGTGTATTAATATCAAGAAATAAATTCATATAATTTCACATATATCCTTAAAAAGTGATATGCATTACTACTTCCCCACTAAACTATAAACGACTTAGTTTAATCATCGTAAGTGTCATGGATATTTTATCACTAACTTAGGAAAGTCACATATATCACATAATGAAATTTAAACTATTAACATAACACATTCAATAAAAAATTTTAACAAACCATACATATTAAAAACATTTATAATTTTTTTTTACTAAAATAAACTTATTTTACCCAAATTAATATGTGAATCGCTAGAATAATAATTTTAGTTAATATTCTAAAAATTATGAATTAAATAGAATTAATTTTACTTTTTAATTAACAATGAACATTAACACATTATCATTCCCAATACCCATACATGTTTCAAACATTCTTCATAATCTCCAATTAATTTGAAATAGTGAAACTTCTTCTAACACCTTTAGAAAGATTCTCTAAGACCTTATATTAAGACTAGGAAGTCCTACTAGAATAAATTGGTCTCTATAAAGAAATGATGACCCCTAAATTGATATTTATAAGTCACCCATATAAAATCCTCATATAAAAACTTAATGGGTACTAAAATATCATTATCTCACAACATATTATAAATTTGATAGTATCCTTTATGTCACATTCATTTTATAGTAAATTTATCATTCATTATTTATTTATTATTCGGTTTACTTCATCATTAATTATAATAGACTTAGTAAAGGTATTAATATCTTAATCAATTGTCCAAAGATATTTTATTCCTATACAAAAAAATAAATATATCATTTATTAATTATTTATTAAATTCTAAAACATCTATGAAATAAATAATTCATGCTACCCTAGAACAAAATTAAATACTGATAGTTTTTCTCATATATCATTGTATTTGATTCGCTGATAAACATAGACAATTACTTCATCTCAACAGACCAATTAAAATCGTTATGTATAATAACATATGTTGACACCGGAAAATGTATTGTTCATATTAGTTAGTTAGTCCCCATGATCTCCAATACATGTGACCACATATTGAAATCATCATTGAAAAATTAAAAATTCATTGAATTCTCCAAAATAGATATTCAAATATCCTTTATGTCTCATACATATGATGTATCTAGACTAAAAAACATATCTTGAAATTTATTTCTATAGTATCCAATGTTTTTGGTATCACTACTAATTTTTAATACTTTTTTTATATGGAATTTATTTAAAGGACTGTAATTAATATAATAAATGAAGATAATTTTTTTACAATCATTGTCATTAAAAATAAATAATTTATTAGATTTTATTAATGAAATAAAATCCAAATTTAAATGACAGGATTGGGTCTAGGGAACCCAATATATCAAAAAATAGGGAAACTAACATTATAAATTATTTGATCCCATAAGTTTTAAATATTATTTTTTATATTTTTTAAAATAAAATATTATATTTGGGGAGAAATTGTTATTTATTTCAATTCAGTTAACCTATAAAATGTAAAATAAAAAAATCATAGTTATACTAATTTTTAATAACGGGAAATCTAATTGTAACTAGAACGACATCATAATACTTTTCAATGATATTATGTTGAATATGTGATCATGACACAAATATAAAGAATTTTATATAATTAAAACATTGTGGTTTGTAATTTTGTTCTTCGGTTAGGTTTTTGTAATTAGTGAATGAATAATTTTAGTGATTTTTCAATAGATAATTATATAAAAAATTTATACCATTCAAAAAAAATTGAAATTTGGATCATGTTAGAACCTTTGTTTAGGAAGATCAACTTTTGTTCCTTTTTTAGGGTAAAATTACTTGGATTAAATTAAATAGTTTGGTTTTTGTGTATCATAATGGGTAATCCAAAATGGATAGGTTAAAAGAAAAATGGTTTTGATATTTTTTGTTTTTTATATTAGATAATATTTTGAGTATAATTATTTTATTAAACTATATAGCTTTATGAACATGGAAATATTATGATGATTATGTGGAAAAATTATGGTAAATAGTTATGTGAATGTGTCTTAGACACTTTAGATGAATAAATTAGTCAGGACGTTTGGATTTATTAATAACATTATTTCCAAGGGAACATATGAAATATGTAGTAATATTATATTTTTACACCATAGAATATAATAATTAATCAAAATAATTAAAAATTTAATTAGGGATGTTCTGATTTGATTAATGAATTATTTTAAATGTTTATATTAAAATGGTAATATTAAATATTTTTTGTTATTAGTAATTTTTAGTAAATAGAAATTTTTGTAATGTAAATATAGTATTGGGGTTATTTTTGATGGGTTTTTGTGTGTCTTGATTTATTTTGAATATCAAATAGTTGGTAGGCCCTAATTTTATATGACGAAGTCTTTAGGTTTGTTGAAATATCAGGTTCATGTAATATCTTAGAGACTTTGTTAAAAGTCTTGAATTAGGTAATATGTAATTATTTTCAATGATTTATTATACTAAAAAGATGTCATTTCATATATTTTGAGTGTAAAACATGATTTTTTAGGAATTCATTTTTTCCAGGTGATAACTATAAAAAATATGTTTATATTTTACTGGTTTAAAATAAAATTTTACGTTTTAATATAGAGATACATTTTTAATTTTTATTTTATCTATAAAAATTATTAGGATTGAAAGAATTTATATATAGTTTAATGGTTTAAAATTTTCTATTATTGGTTGGTCTATGTGAAACCAAAATATTTTAACAATTTTATGTCATGGATTAAGGTATCACTTATAAGTAAAATTAATTATCATTATTTAACATAATATTTATTTTAAACATTCTACCTCATTTATTAGTTCATAAATTATTATAATATGAGTAAAATATTTTATTGGTTATATAAAATATTCATCCAATAAATTTCTATAATATAATAAAATAGAGAAAAAATGTAATATGTTAATCCAAGAAAGTGTTTACAATTTTTTATAAAGCATTAAATAGTTTCATTTCATTCAATAATAAATTTAAAATCACTATCGTGGAATATTTCTTGGTATCATCATTCAACGAAGAGGAAGAGTCTTCAATATATGTGGATCTTCAATCTATATCCATTCACATTAAAATGATCTCATCACACCCCTTAAAACATGAGAGTTCCATGTAGTGAAGCCCTTTTCATAAGAAATGGTATAGACTTCCATGAAATTATAATTCCCAGAAATAAGTGTAAAAAATATTTAAAGAAGAATTTTTAAGTATAACATATAACACTAATAATATATATCATATGCATCACTCCCTATCTATTTAATCTTATCCAAAAAATTTCATATTATTTTAGTTTATTATGCATCCATGTTTACATTTCTTATATCCTTAATGTTTTTTATCATGATTCAACAGTAGGTAGTCTGATATCCCATAAAACAATTTTAATACTAATATTTCTAATATAGGTTTTAATTAATTGTTACACACAAAAGGGGATTTTTTTTATTTGGCCTATCATTCATAATATAATTCATTATTTAATCCAAAATAAACTTGAGGTCGTTGATAAATAATTAATCTTTTCTACTGGTTTAATGATTATATTGGGTGTCATTTCTATGTCTAACTTTTCAATTTTCTCTATGCGCCCATAATTTATTTGTCTTGTTGTGTATATACTAGTCACAATGAGAAATTGGGGTACTCCAAAGTGACTGAATATATTTTTGTTCAAAAATTATAGCACCAGATATTTTGTGATCATTATAATTGTTTGTCATCAATTCACATTGAAATTTAGTCTATATAAAAAATTATATAAGTCTGTAAAAATGATTTCATAAATAGGCCATTAATTTTATTCCTTGAAACCTAAACTCCTCTAGTTTATTAATTGGGTATTGAAGAATTTTATTTCTATTTCTACTCTATAAATATATCCCTACAATTCTATTTTTCTCCAAATATCCTCTTGTTGGTGAATATTGAAACAACTAGTATTATCTTTATCAAAGACTCTAACATGAATCAATTTATATAATCCTTAGATATTTAAAACAACAATAGTTACCCATAAAGTAATACCACTAAATTATTTTGATTCGTTAATATAGTTCTAATATGAAATAATGATATATTTACAAAATGAATAAATATATTTTCAATCAAATTTACCAAGGAAGAATGTGTAAATAATCATAGAGTAACTAATATTTATGAAACTATTCAAAAATATTCTTTTCATCTTCTATAACGATATAATATATATCAATTATGTTATGTTTTCAATGAAAAATATTCTCAAAAACATTATAATATTTAATAATCACATTAAAATATTATAAAAGTCATATCCACCATATCAAAATTGGATTAATATAATCTTTTTGATCAAATACATTAATACATTATTATTATTATTGAAAATCACATTCAAGAATAAGGGATATAATCTAGAGATATAAAAATAAATACTTACACAATTTAGAGAGTCTTGAATCAAATATGATCTTGGAGGGTTATTCTTAGTTTAGAGGAATCATATTTGGAGTTTGCACTAAACTATTATTCAATATCTCAATGAGTTATTTAAACTGGTCATCTAAAAATATAGAATGTCCTCTATCGATATGTGTGAGAGGGAATGATCTATCTATGTAAAAAAATTATTGAAATTTTATTAAAATATGTATACCTAAAAAACATGTACTAATATGGGATCAAATTTCTATTGGATCTCCATTATTTATTACAAACATGCATTAATACACTATGTAATTATATTATAACCATGTAAAATTAATTTTTATTCTATAATATGAATGATTGTATAATTTAGTACTAAGAAATTTTATTTAAATCATTCTAATACCCTGTTGAGTTTCTTTAGTAATAAGTCAAATGACCGCCCTTATTCTATAAAATCATTTTCTATAGCCTTCATTAATTCCTTAAATGTTTATATAAAATAGAAATTTTAGGAATTTTTGACTAAAAATTTCCCATGTATCTTGATGATGGTATGAAATGGAAGTATAACATAATATAAAAGTATTTCTTTTATAGACCATGTGAACTAATAGATTTTTTATTTAAATGAAATATATATTCAATAATAAATATTATTCATAGAATAGAATTTGTTAATATATTATGAATTAATTGATCAATAAATTGATTTTTTTTTGTATTATTAACACACATTTACTCTATCCAGACTCATTAAAATGTATAATTTTCAGAAGGAATTAGTTTATTTTTTTTTTCAAAATTTATTACTATCAAACACCTTATTCATTTTGACTTATATTGGTTTGAATCACTCACTATCATGTATTGGGTAAATCATTTATGTATTAAGGATTTTAATTTCCAAATTTTTAAAATATTCATTCATAAGGGGTTTCGATATGTATTTTGGTTTCTACATAGTATATTTAAATATTTTAATTGATCCTTGTGTGTGCAAGGAGTAGTTTTAATTCTACTTATGTCTATCTTGATTCATAAAATTTCACTAAATTTTTAGAAAATAATAAAAAATATGATCCTAATTTCTTATCAAAATACATCATTGACTATAAATTATAGTGAATCATTATATATGATTAATAAATATCAAGAAATTTCATAGGGTTGTATTAATTCAAATATTTATAGTTTTATTATGATGGAAAAAATCTTTTAATAATACCCACTAGATAAATGATAATCCTATAATGACTATGTAAAATACTCTTCTTGTAATATTTAATCCATCAATGTTTCAATAAATTACAAATTTTATATTATGTAACGCGATACAGTTCAACATGTCAAATATAACATGGTCATCATGAATTTTGAAAATTAATAATCATTTATTAAATTACATCATACGATTTCTAGCTGATTGAAAATTAATTATAGGTACTATAGGAATTTATCACACTTATTCTATTTTGAGGATCAATAAATTAATGGCATAAATAATCCTCCAAAAATGTAAAAACACATATTATAAAATTTTCTAAAAAGATATAAAATTATGCTTAAAAGATATTGTGAAACTAATGTTATTTGAAGTTATTCATGTAAAATATTATTATATAAACTAAAAAAATTTACAATTACACTTTACCCTATATTATTTTTTGGATTCTTAATCTTAATTGTTCTATTTATGATAACAGTGAAAAAACATCATATTTCTAAATATGTGTGATATATTTTACATTGAAATATTATTAAATATTTCTCATATAATGTTATTTCTACTAATTCCATTATTTTTTATTTTACAAAAAAATTCTAAAACCATGGTAATATATACAGTTATTTTACATCATTAACAAAAATATATTAATATTTATTTTTAGTGATTTATAATAATTAATCATATTTTAAAACTAATTTCAAATTATTCATCCCCTCGTAAATACAAGAGATTGTATAAAAGACATTAATTATAATTCATGTATTTTTACACATATTATTATATAATAATTCTCATATTTCCACATTTCATATATTTTTTACATTTTCAACTTCATTATATTTCTCTTGATTATCTATTTCAATTAAATTTTAGTCTCTTCCTCAAACTTGAACTACAATTTCTATATTTTAGAAACATCATAATCAAACATAATTAGTCACATCTATAATTATTTTCTCAGTTTTTCTTCAATGTTTAACAGATAATCTCTTTAATATTTGGGTGTAAATATAAAAATATATGTTTTTATATGTTCTTAATGGGTCTCTTCATTTCATAATAATATATCATATTTTTCATATATCTATAAAAAGAAAGTCCTCGAATTTTGGATTTTTATTGGAAAATCTATTAATTATGTGGTTGATTATAATTAAGTATTAATGTTGGATATTTCATCGATAAGTATTTTGAACCTTATTTTAATTCGTATCTTAATATTCATTTTTTGTTGTTTACATTTTATACAGTTTATTATTGATTCCAAGTTATGTTTTGATTCGTTTACCTCTATTATTGATTTTAAAAATACTATATCAATTTAAAGGTCATCAATATCAAATAAATTTACCATAGATTAGTTACTTATATTTTAATCCCAATATATATTATTTAAATGGGTGTGATTCTCCATATATAACACAAAATAGTAGTTTTATTTAATTGATGGAGATTATCTTTTAAACATTCATTGTTTCGAACCCCATCCTTAGAGTCACGACTTTGGTTTTCAATTTAATAAATTATTATTACCTAGGTTATTAAATTATGAGGATTGTATCATTAATTTTCACACTATTTTTTAGTTTCATTATTTATCATGTCAATATATAGTATCAAATATTTATTTCCACATAAATCCTCCATCGTTATAAGTATCAACTACAAATCATGGATTTTGATTTAATCTATTGTAAAAATATATATTTGTGCCCATAGATAAATTAATTATTTATAAACAATTGAAAATTTTCTAATTCTACATAATATTCCACATTTTCCAATTGTAAAAATATTTAAATTTCATTATTTAACATGATGTATTTTTTTTTGGATAAATATATATGTGATGAAAATTCATGTATAAAATACCTTATTTTATGATATATCTATGTACTAAAGTATTCAACAAATATGTTTCCCAATTTCACGTGGATAATGATAATAATCAAAATGGGATCCCATATTTTTGTACCGCATTATGCCTGAATATATCCAACATGCCCAAAATATCTGATTGGAGTTCATTAGAATCATCATCATGTGTACTAATAAAATAGCTCATGTTTCAAATGATGAACATAGCACTTTGAATGATATTGAAATTAATATCAAGTATATTTTGTCTTTTATTTTTTAAAGTTATCCCATTAATTTGAGGTAACAAATAACGTGTGATATCATTATCGATGTTCAATTGTTGATAAGGTATTTTCATATCAATTCTATATTAATATCCCATTAATGTCGGATATTCAATGTGGATTTTATGATTTTCTATCACTTCATTCATTTGGATGACGAATAACTTATTGATCTCAATATGTAAAACCAAAGGTGCATTATGATTTCATTTCTGTATTATTGTTATTATGGTTTTGATAATATTTTAGATAACATGTAATAAGAGAAAATGCATTTCAATTCTAAAAAAATACAATAACAAAAGGGTTATGATGTTGTTTCTATATAATCAATTGGTTCTAGACATTTTCTTGTTTCTATAAATCTACCAAAATATTATTCCTATGTTTTTATTGGATAATAAAAATTTTATATTTACATAGTTTTTTTAAATTTTAAATTATATAGTTACTCTTTTTATGAAAACATTGATCATAGAAAATTAGAAGTTCATGTCAGATATAATGGAAAATAATAGAATGAAATATTTAACATTACGAAATTTTTTAAATATGATAATAAATTATAAGAATTTTAAATTGGAAATTAAAATTAAATACTAATAAAATTAAAAACTCATAGAAAAAATATATATAATTATATATAAGTAGTAATTTTTATGAAATATATTAAACTAATTAAAAAAATTGATTCATTCAATTCCATACTTTCATGATTATAAAAGAAATTTACGTTCATATGAATAAATTGAATCCATATTACTTTAATAATTTAGATTGTTATGGTCAAATGAATGAAATTGAGATAATTTATATTAATATTAAATATTATATAAATACGATGACATAAAACCATTCTAGTTTTCCAAAATATGATATGGAAGAAATATTATATACGCATCCTTTTTCACATAATTTTACACATTTCTATGAAATTACCCACTAACAATTCATGAAAATCAATCACATGGGTGATTAATTCCATATTATAAAAAAATTATACAGATGATAACAGACATTCATAACAAATCCAACTTGAATGATGAAAAAGAAAATAAATATTCACATCAATTAAATTATAAAAAACATAAATTAGAAGACCCATAGTTAATTTAATATTACTTAAAGAGCACAAAAAAATTATTAAAAATAAATAATTTTTCATATGTAAACTAAAATAAATAAATTTATTATCTGTATCAAATAATTAATTTTTTTAAAGAAATATATTATTATCAATCAAAATTACTGAGATAATAAATTAATTTTTGAAAAATGTCCCAAAAAATTTTGTTTATTGTAACATCCCAGGTAAATGAAGAATAAGAAATATTTCATATTTATTAATATTTGAGAATTAAATATTAATTTTACTTTAAAGCGGTTTCTATGTTCGATAGAATACCTGATACGCAACAACAGGTTTCTTTGAAATCTAATACTGCACATTAATAATATAATATTATTATTTTAAATGGTAGTTAACTCTTAGCAATTGTATTGGCATTAATGAAAAAAATAACTAAAATATGATTATGGATGTCTGTTAAATGTATTTACATTATCCAATAAAAAGTTAGAGGATTAAAATGTGAATGAATCAAATTTTAAGCATAATTTACATTAAAAGGTTGATTTAACGCCTTTTAAGGGTGAACCCTATTTAAATATAGTTTTGGTCATTTTTATATGTTTTAATTGACCAAATAAAATATTTCTTTTTCATGGGGACATCAAATTTTACTTGGGTATTTATTTGGGATTTTTATGATAATGTTCATTTTTTAATGAATAGTGAAATTTATTCTATTTTAATTCAAAAATGTCATTTAATCTAATTTATTTTGTATAGTTAGATTATATTTTTAATTGGTTTTAAAGTGAAAATAAAATATATTTTTACCATTTAATGCAATGTGGATCATTTGAATTAATTTCACATTCAAATTGAACATAAACAAGTATCAATCTTTTTATAGTTATTATTTCTTAGAAACAGGCTATTTGTTTTGATAATGTGAATTAATTTTAAAATTAATTAATGCCACTTCTATGTTTTGAATTTGAAAAAATAGACATTATTTTTAAATTCAGAATATCAAATATAGCTTATTCTAATTTTTTGGTATTTTTCTAAAAAACTTCAATTTTTTGATGAATAGTTACACCACTTAGTGGTAGTTAAAAAAACTGATCTTTTCATTTATATGAAATTATACCAAAACATTGAATTGAATTTAGAAAATATTACATCATGGTTTTTATCACAAAGTAAAATGTGGTTCAATATGGTGAAAATAATTTTTGGTGAATAGTAACTTCTCACTTTTATTTACTGCGGTTGAAAGTAAATATGGTAATTAAAGGTAAAAAATGTTATAATAATTAAATATTACCTTAACACTTGTCAAATAATTATTGGTTGAGTCATTAACGACCATGGGAATATTTGGGTCGATTTTGGAACCCAATTGAGCTACGTGGGAGTGATAATGACAATATAGATTAATTAACTTCAAGTAAAGACAAAAATAACAAAAGTAAATATCTTTTAGTAAATTAATTTTTAGAATATGATATATAAATTATATTTTTTTTCTATAAATATTAATTGGAAATCTAAAAATATTTCCTACATTATTTTATTTTTTTTATAATTTTTCAACATCAAATAAATTAATTGTTTGTGATATAATAATGATGCAGTATTTACCTCATTAATAAATGTTTTAAATAAAAAAGATTATAATGATAAAAATATTGTCCAAAACCTGTCCAATTCCTGTTGGATGATTTTATTTATACCATGAGTCATCTTATCTTCGACATTAATGATTTTTGGACCTTTAAAAACTGAATATAATTATATAATAAAATAATATTTTCACACTTTCCTAAAGAGCCCCTCTCCTCCCTTATAAAAGGAGACCATTTATATCCAATTCTACACACCTCTAAAGCCATTTGGATAGTACAAACACAACCCAATTATGGTCCCTTCATCCCTCTCCTCCCCCCTAAAAGCCTTACCTTAGGTAGAAGGCACTTCAAGAAGTCCTTTGGTTCAAACCAAAGGGAGTTACCCAAATTAAAGGTAGCGATGTTTCATAAATTGTTTTCTTTTATTTTACTTCTCCAACCCCTAAAATCTTTTTATGAATTTATTTTATAACAACACCAGTATCCTAAATATACTAGAATGTTGTTATGATATGGATTTTAACTACACTTACACAAACCATTATCTAATGGATGAAGAACATAATTTTTATGTGGATGGAAAACTAATGCCTCACGAAATGATGATTGTTCGATTTTATCCAACCGCCTCTCATGGTGGCCATTATGATGGTCCTGTATTTATATATGATATATAATATGTTTATGATTTCCTTATTCTTCTGTAAATAACAATTATATCATGCCTTTATGGGTTTCATAGTGGGTAAATACAAAAATCTCATTTGAGGAAGTGCGGAGTACTGCCCCCTCAAAGTCACGTTATTCGGTAATGAATTATGTGTGATGTCTAAAGGATGATGATAATGATATTATATGTGATATTTTACTGGAATTATAACATACCTATGTATCCTTATGTTTAATTTCCATTGAAATAAGAAATAGAAATGAAAGTAGCGTTCTTGCGTACGTACGGCTTACCGTCTCCATGAACGGTGCATTTCATTTCTTACCTCTAAATGTTATGTACTATTATAAATACATGTATATAATGGATATATATGATATATATGATATCTAAAGAATGAATATCATTCTGGATATAATGGACTATTGACCAGATGGACACTTTGTAATATAAGGAGTACATTTTTGACTCAAGTACCAAATATCGACAAAATGAACCTTATTAACTAAAATGATTACATAATGTTTATAACATGGTAATAAGTGATATAAATGGAATAATAAACTTGAAAAAGGTTCTTAAGGAAGTATAAATTAACATTAGTTTATTATTCAGGAGATTAAAGAATGATCTATTCAAATAGGACACGAGGTAAGGGACTTCGTCTCAATCTCCATTCATTGAGTGATATTTTATTTTAATACACGAAATTCTATTTTACGAGGTATAAACACCCTTGACTTTTAAAAGAGAATAATTTTCAATGGAGAATTCTATTAAATGACAAAAGGAATGTTTTTTTACGAAAGTGATGACAAAAACCTTTCCGTCGCTGCATTAGTTATTTGATCATTGGCATCCTCAACAAGCCATAATTTTTTTAAAAGAAAATAAATACCTTATCCTCTTTTACATTTTTTTGGTATTGAAAATGGTTTTGAAAACGGATTTTTTTATGTTAATATATTTAAGTGACATATTTTTATTTAAATTTGGAAACTATTTATTTCATTTATATTTTTTGTATGTGTTGTGATTTTATATTGGTACTTGGACATTTGACAGGTGGTTACGTGATAAACCAAATAAAGGTTGATGCCGTGAATACCAGGATGGGTGTTTATGTTATAACCTCCAATGTATTGGGTATGGAAGTTGGCCGTATGGCTTTTCCATATAGTGATATGTGTGGAAGTCGATTGTATGGTTATTCCATTTATGTATGTTTATGTCCCAAGTTACCTTTATAAGTTATGTGTTCTTTATATGTGTTTTATGGTAATATTTTGGTTACAAATGGATAATTAATTAATTTTTATTCCATGAAGAGTATTTACTACTTAATAAAGGTGAAAAGTATTAATTATGTTAAAGTATTCATGGTTTACTTGTTGTTTTGAAAAATTAACAGTTTTACTTCTTTGTGTATCCCTTATTGAGATTTTTATGCTCATCCAAAGTTTTTGAAATGTTTTTTACAGGACATAATGTGGAATATTGTCAAGAATGGGACAAGCAAAATTCATTTTGTCTTAAACACGGAAGAAGACATGGCTTTTTTTTTCAAGAGTTCATGTTTTTAAAAAAAATGGAAACTGTGTAGAAGTGTCTAGTTTGTAATATTTTGAGATCTAATTGTTATGGTCTGACTCTATAAAACTCTAAACCTGAAAAGATCCTCAATGTAAATTATTCATTTAATTCAATATTATGTAAGTTTTAAGGTCGGGTCCTTATAGTTGGTATTAGAGGTCGGTTTAGACAACTCCAAGGGTTTTAATATTGTTAAATTAATATTAATAAATTAATTTATTGAATTATATAGAATTTACATATTACAATGTTGCTTCTTCTATGTTATTTATGTGTTAATAATGGTTTTTCATAGAGGAAATAGGGATGTTGTACTAGGAAGGAATACCGAAGGAAATGACCTTCCAAATCGGAAACCTGATATGGTCAGAATCAGAATTGAACAGTTTGTTGCAGGGATGGTGTAGTTGACTCAGGTGATAAATGGTGGTTTTGTTTATTGATGATATTTTGGTTTCTTCCAAAAGCTAGTAGGAACATGAAAGTCATTTAAGGGTTATCTTTCAAACCATAAAATAATGGAAACTGTTCGGGAAATTCACCAAGTGTGAGTTTTGGTTGCAATAAATTTCTTTCCTTAGTCACATTGTTTTAAAAATGGCATAACTGTTGATCCTTCTTAAACAAAAGTTTTTGAAGAATGGACAAGACCCATAAATATAATAGAGATTTGTAGTTTTCTTGGTATGTCAGGTTATTACCGGAGGTTTGTTGAAAATTTTGCATGGTTATCTTGTCCAATGACAAAGTTAACTCGAAAAGGTGTTATGTTCATATAGAAAAAATAATTTAATGATTGTTTTCAAGAATTAGAAAGAAGATTGGTGAATACTCCAGTTTTGGAACTGCCTTTTAGAAATAGTGAGTTTATTATCCATAGTGATGCTTCGTTGAAGGACTGGGTTGTATCCTAATGCAAAATGACCAAGTAATTTCTTATGCTTCACGTCAGTTAAAACCTCATGAGTTCAATTACCCTAACCATGATTTGGAATTATATGATGTTGTTGTTGTTGTAAAATTTTGGAGGCATCATTTTTATGAAGTGAAGTGTGAAATATATACTGATCACAAAATTTTTAAGTATATATTCACTCAGAAAGAATTGAACTTGGGACAGAGGAGATGGAATTAGTAATGGATTATGATTGCATGATCCTTTATCATCTGGGAAAATCAAATAATGTGGTTGATGCTTTGAGTCCAAAAAGTAATACATCATTAACCATGTTACGTTTGGAACGATATCATTTGATTTTTGATTTGATGAACTTGGGCATAGAAGTTGTTGTTGCAGGAAATTCTTATGTTTTGTTTCAGGTGTCAGTGAAATCATCTCTATCAAAAATACAATTAAGAAAGAATAGAAGGAAGTCAGTGAGTTATAGAAAAAGGTTTTGTTGGTTCAGAAGGGTATGTTTCCTAATTTTAATGTTGATAATGATTGTTTTTTGAGATTTGGAAAGAGATAATGTGTGCCTTATTATTCACAGATAAAGAATGAGTTGTTAGGTGAAGCTCATAGTTCTCTGTTTTCAGTTCATCCTGGAAGTACTAAGATGTACATTGATATTCGGGAGTATTACTAGTGGGATGGAATGCAATGAAATATTTCTGATTTTACTGTGAAGTGTTTGACTTGTCAGCAATTTAAAGAAGAGAGAAAGATACCGAAAGGAATGCTTCAGCCTTTATCAGTGCCAGAGTGGAAATGGGAAAATATATCCATGGACTTCATTGTGGGATTACCAAAGACACCTCAAGGTAATAATGCAATCTGGGATATAGTTGATCGATTGATTAATCTTCTCATTTCCTTCCTATTAGATATAATTTGTCTGTTGATCAACTTGTTCGGTCATATGATAGAGATATAGTCAGGTATCATGGAGTTCCCCTCTCAATTTTATCTGATCGTGATCTGAGGTTCACTTCTAACTTTTGGAAAGCCCTTTAGAAGTCGTTGGGTATTGAATTAAATTTTAGCACAGTTTTTCATCTGCAATCATATGGCTGGTCAAAAAGAACAATTCAGACCATGGAAGATATGTTACGTGCTTGTTTGATGGAATACCAGAGAAGATGGGACCAACATCTTTCTTTGGTTGAATTTTCTTATAATAACAGTTTTCATTCTAGTATGTAGATGGCTCCATTTGAGGCATTATATGGAAAGCATTGTCAAACTCCATCTTTTGGGATGAAGTAGGTGAAAGGAAGATGATGGGACCACAATTGGTAGAAGAGATGGCAGATAAAGTTTAGTTGATTAAGAAGCACATGAGAACATCTCAGAGCAGACTGAAAAGTTATGCAGATAACCGGAGGAAGGATCATTCTTTTGAGGTAGGTGATCATGGCTTTCTCAATGTTTCACCATGGAAAAGTGTGATGTGTTTTGGTAAAAAGGGAAAGTTGAGTCTGAGGTTCATTGGAACTTCTGAAATTCTGGATAAAGTTGGATCAGTTGAGTACAGAGTGGCTTTACCTCCAATTTTATCCTAGGTACATAATTGTTTTCTTGTTTCCATGTTGAGAAAGTATATTCCATATCCATATCATGTTTTGAGCCCAGAGCTAGATTAGTTGGAAGAGAATCTCTCTTATGAAGAACATCCAGTCTAGATTCTTGACCATAGAGAGAAAGTTTTGCGGAATAATGTAATTTACCAGGTAAAGGTTATGTGGAAAAACCATATTGTTGAGGAGGAATCTTGGGAATCTGAAAAAGTTATGAAGGATAAATACCCCCACTAATTTTGATAAGTGAATAAGAATTGCGAGGATGCAATTCCCAAAAGGGTGGAAGGATGTAAAATCCCAGGTAAATGAAGAATACGATATATTTCATATTTATTAATATTTGTGAATTAAATATTAATTTTACTTTAAAGGGTTTCTATGTTCGATAGCGTACCTGATATGCAACAACAAGTTTCATTGAAATATTACGTTGCACACTAATAATATAATATTATTATTTTCAATGGTAGTTAACTCCTAGTCATTGTATTGGCGCGAATGAACGTAACTAACTAAAATATGATTATAAATTTTTCTTAAATGTATTTACATTCTCCAATAAAAATTTATAGGCTTAAAATGTGAATGAATCTAATTTTAAGCGTTATTTACATTAAAAGGCTGATTTATCACCTTTTAATGGGGAAACCTATTTAAATATAGTATTGGTCATTTTTATATATTCTAATTGACCAAATAAAATCTTTCTTTATAATGGGGAAATCAAATTTTACTTTGGGTATTTTTTTGGGATTTTTCTGATAAAGTTATTTTTTTAATGAGTAGTGAAAAATATTGTATTTTAATTCAAAAGTGCATTTTAATATAATTTATTTATGTAGTTAGATTAGCTTTTTAATTGGTTTTAAGGTGACATTATAATATTTTTTTACCATTTAATCCAATTTTTGTCATTGGAATTAATTTCACTTTGATATTGGACATAAACAAATATCAATCTTTTGATAGTTATTATTTCATAAAAACACGCTATTTGTTTTGATAATGGGAATTAATTTTAAAATTAATTAATGCCACTTATATGTTTTGAATTTGGAAAAATAGACATCATTTTTGAATTCGGAATATCAAATATTTCTTATTCTAAATTTTTTGTTTTTTTTCAGAAAATCTTTATTTTTTGATGAATTGTTAAACCACTTAGCGGTAGTTAAAAAACTGACCTTTGCATTTATATGAAATTTTACAACACCTATGAATTGAATTTCAAAAATATGAAAAACAGGGTTTTTATCAAGAATTAAAATGTGGTTCAATAATATGAAAATAATTTTTGGTGAATAATAACTTTTGACTTTTATTTACTGCGGTTAAAGGTAAATAGGGTTATTCATGGTAAAAAATTAGTAATAATTAAAATTTACCTTAATACTTGTCCAATCTTCATTGGTTGAGTCATTAACTACCATGGGAATATTTGGGTAGATTTTGGAACCCCATTTGAGCTACGTGGGAGTGATAATGACGATATAGATTAATTAAATTAAAGTAAAGGGAAAAAGAAAAAAAGAAAATATCATTTAGTAAATTAATTTTTAGAAGGGGTTATATAAATTATATTTTTGTCTATAAATATTAATTGGAAATATAAAAATATTTCCTACATGATAGTTTTTTTTTATAATTTTTTGACATCATATAAATTAAATTGTTTATGACGTAATAATGATGCAATATTTACCTCAATAATAAATGATTTAAATAAATTAGATTATAATGATTTCAATGTTATCCAAAACCTGTCCAATTCTAATTGGATGACTTTATATAGACCATGAGTCTTCTTATCTTTGACCTTAATTTTTTTTGGACATTTAGAAACAGAATATAATTACATAATAAAATAATATTTTGACACTTTCCTAAAGAGCCCCTCTTCTCCCTTATAAAATGAGACCATTTGTATCTAATTCTACACATCTCTCAAGACATTTGTATTGACTAAAAAATGCCCAATTAAGTTCCCTACTTCCATCTCCTCCTCCTAGAATCCTTACCTTTGGAAGAAGGCACTTCAATAAGTCCTTTGGATCAATCCAAATGGAGTTACCCAAATTAAAGGTAACGGTTTTTCTAAAATTGTTTTATTTTATTTTACTTCTCTAACCCCTAAACTCTTTTTATTCCTTTATTTTCTAATAACACTAGTATCCTCAATATACGATGATTTTGTTATGTGAAGTATTCGAACTACACATACACACACCTCCATCTAATGGATGAAGAACATAATTTTTCTGTGGATAGAAAACTAACGCCTCATGAAACGATGATTATTCGATTTTATCCTACCACATCTCATGGTGGCCATTATGATAGATGTGTATTTATATATGATATATAACATTTTTATGATTTCCTTATTCTTCTGTACTTCCCAATTATATCAAGCCATTATGGTTTCCATAGTGGATAAATATGATAATCTCATTTGAGGAATTGCGGACTACCGCCCCCTCAAAGTAATGTGATTCGTTAATGACTTATGTGGGATGTATAAAGGATGGATTTAATGATATTATATATATGATATTATACTGGAATTATAATATACCTATGTATTTTTATTTTTTATTTCCATTAAAAAAATAGAAATGAAAGTAGCGTTCATGCATACGTACGGCTTACCGTCTCCATGAATGGTGCATTTCATTTCGTACCTCTAAATGTTATATAATATTATAAATATGTATATATACTAGATATATTTGATATATATGATATCTAAATAATAAATATCATTCTGGATATAATGGAATTGACCACATGGACAACTTGTAATATAAGGTGTTCATTTTTTACTCAAGTACCAAATATCGACAAAACGAACATTATTAACCTAAATGATTACATAATGATTATAACATGGTAATAAGTGATATAAATGGAATAATAAGCATGAATAATTATTTTAAGAAAGTATAAATTAACTTTAATTTATTATTCAAGAGATTAAAGAACGATCTTGTCAAGTAGGACACGAGGTAAGGGACTTCATCTCAATCTCCTTTCATTGAGGCATATTTTGTTTTAATATAGGACTTTATTTTATACGATGCATAAACACCCTTGAATTTTCAATGGGAATATTTTTCTACGAAGCATTTTATTAAACGACAAAAGGAATGGTTTTTTTACGTAAGCGGTGACAATGACCTTTCTGCCGCCTTGAGTATTATTTGATCTTTGGCATCCTCAACAAGTCATAATGTTTTTAAATGATAATAAATACCTTATCCTCATTTAATTTTTTTTGGTATTGAAAATGGTTTTGAAATTAGATTTTTTATGTCAATATATTTAAGTGATATATTGTGATTGAAATTTGGAAATGTATTATTTCCTTTATATTTGTTTTATGTGTTATGATTTTATATTGGTACTTAGACATTTGACGGGTGGTTACATGATAAACCAAATGAAGGTTGGTGCCGTGAATACCAAGATTGGTGGTTTCGTTATAACCTCCAACGCATTGGGTATGAAAGTCAGCTATATGGCTATTCCCTTTAGTGATATGTGTGGAGGTTGACTGTATGGTTATTCTATTTACGTATGTTTATGTCCCAAGTTAACTTTATATGTTATTTGTTCTTTATATGTGTTTTGTGGTAATATTTTGGTTAAAAAGGGGTAAGTAATTATTTTTTCTGTGAAGAGTATTTAATACTTCATAATGGTGAAAATTATTACTTATGTTAAAGTATTCATGGTTTACTTTTTGTTTTGAAAAACTAACAGTATTACTTCTTTGTGTATCCCTTACTGAGATTGTTATGCTCATCCCATGTTTTTGAATTGTTTTTCACAGGACATAATATGTAATAGGGTCATGAATGGGATCAAGGAAAATTCATGTTTTATTAAACATGGAACTAGACATGACTTTTTTTCAAGACTTCATGTTTTGTAAAAAAGAAATGGAAACTATGTAGAAGTGTCTACTTCGTAATATTTTGAGATGTAACTGTTATGTTCTAACACTCTAAAACTCTAAACCTGAAAAGATCCTCAATGTGAATTATTTATTTAATTTAATATTATGTATGGTTTAAGGATGGGTCCTTATAGTTGGTATTATAGGTCGGTTTAGACAACTCTAGGAGTTATTATATTGTTAAATTTATATCCATAAATTAATTTATGAAATAATATAGCATTTACTGATTACCATGTTTCTTCATCTATGTTATTTCTATGTTAAGAATTGTTTTTCATAGAGGAAATAGGGAAGTTGTACTAGGAGGGAATACAGATGGAAATGACCTTCCCAATGGGCAACCTGATATGGTCAGAATCAGAATTGAACTATTTGTTGCAGGGATGGCTCAGTTGACTCATGTGATAAATGGTGGTTTTGTTTATTGATGATATTTTGGTTTATTCTAAAAGTGAGGAAGAACAACAAAGTAATTTAAGGGTTATGTTTCAAAAATTAAAATAAAAGAAACTGTTTGGGAAATTCAGCATGTGTGAGTTTTGGTTACAATAAATTTCTTTCCTTGGTCACATTGTTTATAAAAAATGGCATAACTGTTGATCCTGCTTAAATGAAAGTTGTTGAAGAATGGCCAAGACCCACCAATATAATATAGATTCGTAGTTTTTCTGGTTTTGCAAGTTATTACCAGAGGTTTGTTGAAAATTGTGCACGGTAATCTAGTCCAATGACTAAGTTAACTCGAAAAGGTGTTATGTTCATCTGGACAAAAGAATGGAATGATTGTTTTAAATAATTGAAAAAAAAATATTGGTGAATACTCTAGTTTTGGCACTACCATATAGAAATAGTGAGTACATTATCTACAGTGATACTTTGTTGAAAGGACTGGGTTGTGTCCTAATGAAAAATGATCAAGTAATTTCTTATGCTTCATGTGAGTTAAAAACTCATGAGTTAAATTACCCTACACATGATTTGGAATCAGATTATGTTGTTTTTGTTTTAAAATTTTTGAGTCATCATTTGAATAATGTGAAGTGTGAAATATATACTGATCACAAAAGTTTGAATTTTATATTCACCCAGAAAGAATTGAACATGAGACAGAGGTGATGGAATTAATCAAGGATTATGATTGGATGACCCATTATCATCTGGGAAAAGCAAAAAAAGTGGCTGATGATTTGAGTCAAAAAAGTAATACTTCATTAACCATGTTATGTTTTGAATGATATAATTTGTTTTTTTATATGATTAACTTTGGAATAGAAGTTGTTGTTGCTGGAAATTCTTCTATTTTGTTTCAGGTGTCTGTGAAATCATCTCTATCAGACAAAATTAAGCAAGCACAGAAGGAAGACAGTGAGTTGCAGAAAAAGGTTGTGTTGGTTCAGAAGGGTATGTTTCCTGATATTGAGGTTTATAATGATTGTGCTTTGAGATTTGGAAAGATATTATGTGTGCCTTGTGATTCACAGATGAAGAATGAGTTGTTATGTGAAGCTCATAGTTCTCCATTTTCAGTTCATCCTGGCAGTACTAAGATGAACATAGATCTTCGGGAGTATTTCTGGTGGGATGGAATGAAAAGAGATATTGTTGATTTTACAATGATGTGTTTGATTTCTCAGCAGGTTAAAGCAGAGTGACAATTACCGAAAGAAATGATTCGTCCTTTACCAGTGCCAGAGTGGAAATGGGAAAATATATCAATGGATTTTTTTGTGGGATTACCAAATACATCTCAAGGTAATAATGCAATCTGGGTTATAGTTGATCAATTGATTAATCTACTCATTTACTTCCTATTAGAGTTACGTTGTCTCTAGATCAACATGTTCGGTTGTATGTTAGAGAGATAGTCAGTTTTCATTGAGTTCCCCTCTCCATTGTATCTGATCATGATATGAGGTTCACTTCTAACTTTTTGAAAGGCCTTCAGAAGTCGTTGGGTACTCAATTAAATATTAGTACAGTTTTTCATCCGCAATCATATGGGCGGTCAGAATGAACAATTCATACCATGGAAGATATGTTACGTTCTTGTTCGATGGATTACCAGGGAAGCTTGGACCAACATCTTTCTTTCGTTGAATTTTCTTATAACAATTATGTTCATTGCAGTATACAGATTGAACCATTTGAGGCATTATATGAAAAGTATTATCAAACTCTAGATTTTTGTGATGAAGTAGGTGAAAGGAAGCTGATGGGACCATAATTGGAATAAGAGATGTCAGATAAATTTCAGTTGATTCAGAATCACATGAGAATAGATCAGAGCAGATAGAAAAGTTTTTCAGATAACCGGAGGAAGGATCTTTCTTTTGAGGTAGGTGATCATGTCTTTCTCAAAGTTTCTCCATGGAAAATTGTGATGTGTTTTGGTAAAAAAAGGAAAGTTGAGTCCAAGGTTCATTGAATCTTATGAAATTCTAGATAATGTTGCATCAGTTATGTACAGTGTGGATTTACCTCCATTTTTATCCCAGGTACACAATGTTTTTCATGTTTCCATGTTAAGAAAGTATATTCCCGATCCATCTCATGTTTTGACCCCATAGGTAGCTCAGTTGGAAGAGAATCTATCTAATGAAGAACAACCAGTGTAGATTCTTGACCGTAGAGAGCAAGTGTTGCGGAATAAATTAATTCACCAGGTAAAGGTTATGTGGAAAACCCATATGGTTGAAGAGGAATCATGGGAATCTGAAAATGTTATGAAGGATAAATACCCCCACTTATTTTGATAAGTGAATAAAAATTGTGAGGATGCAATTCCCAAAAGGGGGAAGGATGTAACATCCCAGGTAAATGAAGAATAAGACACATTTCATATGTATTAATATTTGTGAATTAAATATTAATTTTACTTTAAAGGGGTCGTTATGTTCGATAGCGTACCCGATATGCAACAACATGTTTCGTTCAAATCTTACGTTGCACACTAATAATAAAATATTATTATTTTAAATGGTATTTATCTCCTAGCCGTTGTATTGGTGTGAATGAATGAAACTAACTAAAATATGATTATACATGTTTGTTAAATGTATTTCAAATTTCCAATAAAAATTTAGAGTCTTAAAATGTTTATGAATCTTATTTTAAGCATAATTTACATTAAAAGGCCGATTTATCACCATTTAATGGAGAACCCTATTTAAATCTAGTTTTGGTCATTTTTATATTTTCGAATTGACCAAATAAAATCCTTCATTAGAATAGGGACATTAAATTTTACTTTGGGTATTTTTTTGGGGATTTTTCTGATAAAGTTCATTTTTTTAATGAATACTGAAAAATATTGTATTTGAATTAAAAAGTGCATTTTAATCTGATTAATTTATTTGGTTATATTATCTTTCGAATTGGTTTTAATGTGAAACTAAAATATATTTTTACCATTTAATCCAATGTTGGTCATTGGAATTAATTTCACTTTGAAAGTGGATATAAACATGTATCAATCTTTTGATAGTAATTCTTTCTTAAAAACGCGCTATTTATTTTGATACCATGAATTAATTTTAAAATTAATTAAGGGAAGGTCTATGTTTTGAATTTGGAAAAATATACATCATTTTCTAACTTGTAATATGAAATATATATTAGGCTGAATTTTTGGTATTTTTTTTGAAAAACAGCAATATTTGATGAATAGTGATACCACTTAGTGGTAGTTAAAAAAACTGACTTTTTCATTTAAATGAAATTTTACCACATCTGTGAATTAAATTTTGAAAATCTAACATACATTCTTGTCATCAAGAAGTAAAATGTGGTTCAATAATATGAAAATAATTTTTGGTGAATAGTAACTTTTGGCTTTTAATTACCGCGGTTTAAGATAAATAGGGTAATTCATGGTAAAAAGAATATTATAATAATACAAAATTATCTTAACACTTGTACAAACCTTATTGGTTGAGTAATTAACAACCATGGGTATCTATGGGTCAATTATGAGACTCCATTGAGCAACATGGCAGTGATAATGACAATTTAGATTAATTAACTTAAAAGAAAAAATGACAAAAGCAAATATCTTTTCGGAAATTAGTTTTTAGAAGGGGTTATATAAATTATCATTTTGTCTATAATTATTCATTGGAAAGATAAAAATATTTACAACATGTTAATTTTTTTATAATTTTTAGACCTCAAATAAATTAAATTATTTATGACACAATAATGATGCAGTATTTACCTCATTAATAATTGATTTAAATAAATAAGATTATAATGAATAAAATATTATCCAATACCTGTCCAATTCCTATTGGATGATTTTATTTAGACCATGAGTCGTCTTATCTTCGACCTTAATGATTTTTAGCCCTTTATAAACCGAATAGAATTGTATAATAATATAATATTTTCACACTTTCCTAAAGAGCCCCTCTTCTCCCTTATAAAAGAAGACCATTTCAATCAAATTCCAGAAACCTCTAAAGCCATTTGGCTTATCCAAGATCTGACCAATTAATCTCCATACCTTCATATCCTCCTCCTAGAAGACTTAGCTTAGGCAGAAGGCACTTTAAGAAGTCCTTTGGTTCAAACCAAAGAGAGTTACCCCAATTAAAGGTAACAGTTTCTCTTAAATTTTTTTCATTTATTTTACATCTCCAACCAGTAAACTCTTTTTATTCCATTATTTTTTAAAAACACCAGTATCCTCAATATAATATTATGGCTTAATGAGAATGATTCGAACTAAACATATACACACCTCCATCTAATGGATGAAGAACATAATTTTTTTTTGGATGACAAACTAACACCTCACGAAACAATGATTGTTCAATTTTATCCTACCACCTCTCACGGTGGCCATTATAATGGCACAGTATTTATATATGATATATATTATGTTTATGATTTTCTTATTCTTCTGTACTTCCCAATTATAACAAGCCTTTATGGTTTCTATAGTGGGTAAATATGATAATCTCATTTGAGGAAGTGCTGACTACCGCCCCTCAAAGTAATGTGATTCGTCAATGCCTTATGTGGGATGTATAAAGGATGGAGTTAATGATATAATATATGATATTATACTGGAATTATAATATAACTATGTATAATTATGTTTTATTTCCATTAAAATAAGAAATTGAAATGGAAGTAGTGATCATACGTACGTACAGCTTACCGTCTCCATGAAGGGTGCATTTCATTTATTACCTCTAAATGTTATGTACTATTATAAATACATGTATATACTGGATATATATTATATATATGATATCTCAATAATGAATATAATTCTGGATATAGTGGACTATTGGTCACATGGACAACTTGTAATATAAGGTGTTTATTTTTTACTCATGTACCAAATATCGACAAAACGAACAATATTAACATAAATGATAACATAATTTTTATAACATGGTAATAAGTGATATAAAAGAAATAATAAACATGAAAAAGTTTCTTAATCAAGTAGAAGTTAACTTTAGTTTCTTATTCAGGAGATTAAAGATTGATCGAGTAAAGTCGGACACGAGGTAAGGGACTTCGTCTCAATCTCCTTTCATTGAGGCATATTTTGTTTTAATACACGACTTTATTTTATACGCTGTATAAACACCCTTGAAGTTTCAAAGGGAATCTTTTTCTATGAAGAATTTTACTAAATGAAAAGATGAATGTTTTTTTATGTAAGTAGTGATAACGACCTTTCCGCTGCCACGAGTATTATTTGATCATTGGCATCCTCAACAAGCCATAATGTTTTTAAAAGAAAATAAATACCTTATCCTCTTTTACGTATTTTTGGTATTGTAAATTGTTTTGAAAATAGATTTTTTATTTCAATATATTTATGTGATATATTGTGATTGAAATTTGGAAATGTTTTCATTCCTTTTTATTTTTTGTATGTGTAATGATTTTATATTGGTACATGGACATTTGATGGGTGGTTACATGATAAACCAAATTACGGGTGGTAACGTGAATACCAGGATGGGTGGTTACGTTATAACCTTCAATGCATTGGTTATGGAAGTCGGCCGTACGGCTATTCCATTTGGTAATATGTATGGAATTTCGACTTTATGTTTATTCTATTTATATATGTTTATGTCCCAAGATACCTTTAGAAGTAATGTGTTCTTTATATGGATTTTATGGTAATCCTTTGGTTATGAAAGGGTAAGTAATGGTTTTTTATTCAGTGAAGAGTATTTACTACTTCAAAAACGTGAAATGTATTAATTATGTTAACTTATTCATGGTTTACTTGTTGTTTTGAAAAACTAACTGTTTTAATTATTTGTATAACGACCCACACTTTACATACATTGTTAATACTTCAAAATTGAAGCACACTTATTACAACATATGACAAAACCACAAAGGACCGTATAGGTATAGTGTCTTTAGAAACTGGGAAACATAAACAACTGGTTCATAAATCTTCTACAGTGTATCCCATTTATTTCATCATATCTAGGGTCCCTTTTAGCATATTCTACTTAATATCCATCTTCCTGACCTGGGGAAAAGAAAACATAAAAGGGTGAGCTCAAATGCTCAGCAAGGGCAAATAAAGGAAATAAAAATCATATCATATCTTTATGAAAATCAAAACCTGCAAAAGAGATCATAATATCTTAACATGGAATAAATCATAGAAGTGAAAATGAGATCCCCAAAATCATAACATAAAACTTGAAACTTTGTGGCATGCACACATAATCATGGAGATCATTTCTTGTTAGTCATGACTCATTGCCAAGACTATCTTAGTGGACAAAGTCCCTTTCTGAACCGAGTTCACTCCTCGTTTCAGTCCTGTATCACTGAACCGAAATAACCTTCCGTTCCAGCCATGTCTATCTCATGAGATATAAAATCTTTACCCAATGCATTGGAGGGAGATATAGGTCCCACCCATCTTATAATGAATCCTTTCTTATGTGTGCCACATAATCATACATCATCGCATAACACATGTAACAAAAATGGGATTCTTGAAACATCATGACATCATAAATCAATTCATATATGATAAAGGAATTCATAAACATAATTCCATCACAACATAGTCAAACCAATGTAAAAATATGGATAGAAACAGAACCCTTTATTATCTTAGATGGAAAATAATTTTGATAAAACACTTGAATTGAATTCTTGAGGAAAATATCCTTTCTTCTTCAAAAACATTTTTCCTTTCATAACATGTCATACAACTTTAAAATAAAAGAAGTTGATTAAAAATAAACTGGAAAACTTGTAAAGGAAGCTTCTTTGAAGTAATGTTTTAAAAATCCATTCATGCCGTATAAGTTAAAAAAAACATTCTTCGTACTTTTGTCGGAAAAGTCAAAAAGTACCTCGTACGGAAAAACGCCAAAAGATTCCTTTCATATTCTTTACTAAAAACTCACCTAAGGGTAAAATTCGATTTAAACTATTTCAAGTGGATGGAAACAATATTACATATTGAGGGAACATGGATGTGGATGATAAAATACACCCCAGTAAATACTTACGAATAAACAATCTCGGATAAAAATGAGATTGTGATATTTCCCTTACCTTACGTCTGATTAGCTTTGTACGTGTCCGAAGCTCCTATATAATGGTTTAAATAATGTTATTGACTTATTCCAGAATCATACATATTGATATGAGATCATATATGGTCATATTATTAGCTTCTTGTTAGTAATATTTCATTGTTACTTGTTACTCGGGTCTTTATAACTTTTTGTTCTTATGCGTGTTTTGTCGAATAAATTCTTATTCTTATATTTAGGTTATAGATAATTCATTTCCAGAATGGTATTAGTGTAGTATATACCATATTCATTCATTCAATTCATTTATACAATCATTATGAAATGAAGATCATGTAGAACGAGTCGCATCACATCGTGGAGACGGTATTCCGTACGTACGCACGAGTGATGATATCGTTCCTATGATCGTGGAATTGTATTGGAGTTTATATATATATTATTTCAGTATCAATATTACTTAATAATAATCATATATAGTTACTCATTACACCATTATACCCATCCTTGTAAGGTGATGGTGGAAAATAGATTACACCACGGCGTGGAGACGGTATTCCGTACGTACGCACGCGCGGTGATTTCATTTTTTCCGTAGGATGGATAGAAGGTGAATTAGGGTTGTTTCATATTTATAATAACATATCAGTATGTAAGTAATACTGATGTTATTACTTTATCATGAAACAACTAAAGAAGAAGAAGTTGAAGAAGAAAGAAATTGAAAAGATCGGTAATGGATATTACCTCTTCTTTGGAACGCCTTTTTGAATCCTCCACTTAAGGAACTAAGATTGGTCTTTGGAGAAGACCAGGACCTCTAGGATTATTCTAGGGAAGTGGAGAATGGAAAATGGCAGGGGTTGGCCGAGCTTGAGTGCTCAAATTGGTGTGAGGAGGAGGGGGAGGATGTGCCCTTTTATAAGGGAGGAGAGGGGCACCTTAGGAATATCTCAAAATATTATTTTATATTAAAGTCAAAATCGGTTTATAATGGTTCCAAAGGGTCTTATTTCGAAGCTAAAGTGGGGATGGGTCGAAATCCTATCAACCAATAGAATTTAGACAAGTTTAGGATATTATTTTAACCTTATCAATTAAATTTAACTCTAAGTTAAATAATTTAACTTTTACCATGTCTTTTTGTTTTCTTTCACTATATGGTTAATACACTTACTATAACATGCCAAACGAACCCCAAATTGTTTATTATTAATATATATATCCTTATATAAGTCATTTGGCCTAACCTTAGATTTTTAGGAATAAAATAACAATTAATAATATAATATTTGATTTAAAAACTATTTTGTGTCAATTTTGACACTATTTGATATATGATTTGTTTGAAAGTCATAACAGAATTATATGTTCGAACCAAGTTGATTAAATCAATACTAATATATCATAGTAACCTATAAAATTAGTGGAATTCATAAAGAGTCTCATATTATATTTATTTTGGTGTTTATAACATCAATTATGTCAATATTTCATTAATAAGATAATTACTGCATCATCATTATGTCATAAATAAATTAAATTATTTAATGTCTAAAAATTACAAATAAAATATCATCATGTAGGAAATCTTTTTAGCTTTCTAATGAATATTTACAATTGAATTTATCTTATGTATAACCCCATATTAAAAATGATTTACTTATTAAACTTTGATTTTAACTATTTTAACCCTTCTTTAAATAAATTAATAATAAATGTCCTAATCTAATCCAAGTGGGCCTAAATGGTCATATTTTATTCCTAAGTTTGTTTTTGGTCGAATTACACTTGTCCAATAGAATTAGGACATGTGTTAGGGTAATATTAATATCATATTTACCCTTAGTTACCCTATTTACTATTAACCGCGGTAAAATAGTAAAAAGTTACTATTCACCAAAAAATTATTTTCATCTCATTGAACCACATTTTAGTCCTTGATATTAACCGTGTCTCTCGGATTTTTGAAATTCCATTCACAAAAGCGGTAAAATTATGTTTTATGCAAAATTCAGTTTTTAACCTACCACTTAGTGGTTTCACTATTCATCAAAAATTGAAAGTTTTCAGAAAAATACCAAAATTTCACCCTAGGCTAATTTCGATATTCTGAGTCCGAAAATGAAGTCCATTTTGAAAAATAAAATTTATAAAATTTCAAAAAGTGGTTATTACTATTCATAATGACTAGTTTTAATAGCATATTGTTGTTTAGTGAAACTCGGTATTGCGTACGACGCAAGCTATCGAGGAAGGTTGCGATTGCGTGTAAAGCAAGCCAAGCAAGTGTTGTGTAGAAAAAGATTCCTTTGATGATTTATATAACATAAAAGTCTCGGGTGTTACATTCTACCCCCCTTAAAAAGAATTTCGCCCTCGAAATTCGTCACTTTGCAACAAACAAATGAGGATACTTCTCCCTCATCATATCCTCAAGCTCCCATGTAGCTTCTTCAAGTTGGTGGTTTCTCCATAAAACTTTCACCAAGCGAGTGGTCTTGTTTCGTAGGACTTTTTCGCTACGATCCAGAATCTCTATCGGCTGTTCTTCATAAGAAAGATCTTGCTCTAGCGGTACAACTTCTGAGCTGAGTACATGTGAAGGATCTGGTATGTACTTTCTCAGGAGAGATACATGGAACACATCGTGAACTTGAGAGAGATTCGGTGGAAGCGCCAATCGGTAAGCTACCTTCCCAACACGATCCAGTATTTCAAAAGGACCGATATATCTAGGGCTCAACTTCCCCTTCTTTCCAAATCTCATAACCCTCTTCCAGGGAGATATTCGTAAGAACACTTTATCACCCACTTCAAACTCTAGGTCTCTTCTTCGATTGTCGGCATAACTTTTCTGTCGACTCTGAGCTGCTCTTATGTGTTGTTGAATAGATCTGACCTTTTCTGCCATTTCATCAACGAGATCAGGTCCTAATAGCTTTCTTTCCCCAACTTCATCCCAGCAAGTTGGAGTCCTGCATTTCTTTCCATAGAGAGCTTCATAAGGAGCCATTTGAATACTGGAGTGAAAGCTATTATTATAAGAAAATTCCACCAAAGGTAGGTGTTGATCCCAACCTCCTTTGAAATCCATAGAGCAAGCTCTCAACATATCTTCTAGGGTTTGAATTGTTCTCTCAGACTGACCGTCTGTCTGGGGATGATAAGCAGTGCTGAAACTCAACTCTGTATCCAGATTATGCTGAAGACTTCGCCAGAACTTCGAGGTAAATCTCGGATCCCGATCAGATATAATAGAAAGTGGTACTCCATGCAATCTTACCACTTCCTTTACATATATCCTGGAAAGCTGATCTAGAGAGAAATCCTCTCTAATAGCAATGAAGTGTGCAGACTTTGTAAGACGATCAACTATGACCCAGATAGCATTATTGCCTTTGGATGTTTTAGGAAGTCCTGTGACAAAGTCCATAGTGATGTTTTCCCATTTCCATTCGGGTATGGGTAATGGTTGTAACATCCCATTAGACTTCTGTCTCTCAGCTTTAACTTGTTGACAAACCAAGCATCGAGAGACATATTCAGCAACATCTCTTTTCATGCCATCCCACCAGAAGTACTCTTTCAGGTCCCTATACATCTTCGTGCTTCCAGGATGAATAGAGAATGAAGAACTATGTGCCTCATCCAGCAGCTCTTTCTTTAATTCGGGGATGGGAGGAACACAAACCCGATTCCTGAACTTTATTATCCCATCACAATCAAGGTTGAATTCAGGAACATTTCTCACCTTCTTTTGTAACTCGACATCTTCTTTCTGTGCCTCTTTAATCTTCACATGTATAGATGGTTGAACATTCATTTGAGAAAGATAAGATTTTTCCCCTTCCATTATAATTCCAAGATCCATCCTTTGTAAATCCATAAATATTGGATCTTTTTTGATCCTCATCATGGATAAACTAGCATGGTCTTGTCGACTTAATGCATCTGCCACCTTGTTTGCTTTCCCAGGGTGGTAATGGATTGAGCAGTCATAATCCTTAATCAGCTCCAACCATCTTCTTTGACGCATATTCAACTCCTTTTGTGTGAAAATATACTTTAAACTTTTATGATCAGTATAAATATCACACCTTTCACCATAAAGGTAATGCCTCCAAATCTTTAATGCAAAGATTACCGCAGCCAACTCCAAATCATGTGTTGGGTAATTTTGCTCATGGATTTTCAACTGTCGTGAGGCATAAGCTATCACCATATCATTTTGCATAAGAACACACCCCAATCCCTTCTTGGATGCATCACTGTAGATCACAAACCTTTCTCCACTACAAGGCAGTGTGAGCACAGGTGCACTGGATAACCTTCTTTTCAACTCCTTGAAATTCTCTTCACATTCCTCTGTCCAGACAAACTTAACTCCTTTCCGAGTCAACTTGGTGAGTGGATTAGATAATCGTGAAAAATCTTTTACAAAACGTCGATAATATCCAGCCAAACCAAGAAAACTTCGGATCTCAGTGACTGTGGTTGGTCTCGACCATCTTTCGATAACCTCTGTTTTTGCTGGATCCACAGATATCCCCTCTTTTGAGATTATATGACCCAAAAATGCAACTTTATGAAGCCAAAATTCACACTTGGTAAATTTGGCATAAAGCTTCTCTTTTCTCAGGGTCTTCAATATAATTCTCAAGTGATCTTCATGCTCTTCCTTGCTCTTTGAATAGACAAGAATATCGTCTATAAAGACTACCACAAATTGATCAAGATAGTCTCTAAAGACTCTATTCATTAGATCCATGAAGATAGCAGGGGCATTAGTAAGACCAAATGGCATCACTATAAATTCATAGTGTCCATACCTTGTACGGAAAGCCGTCTTTGGTATATCCTCCCTTTTGACCCTTAATTGATGATACCCTGAACGAAGATCAATCTTGGAAAAGTATTGAGCTCCGCGTAGTTGGTCAAATAAGTCATCAATGCGTGGGATAGGATATTTGTTCTTGATAGTGATCTTGTTAAGTTCTCGATAATCAATGCAGAGTCTCATTGATCCATCTTCTTCTTAACAAATAGAACAGGTGCTCCCCAAGGTGACGCACTAGGGCATATGAATCCCTTATCAAGATTCTCTTGGAGTTGCTTCTTCAATTCCTGCAACTCAATTGGGGCCATTCTATAAGGTGTCTTTGAAATAGGCAAAGCACCTGGTACGAGTTCTATTGAAAACTCAACTTCACGATTTGGTGGAAGACCCGGCAATTCCTCCGGAAAGACATCATCAAACTCCCGTACAATGGGCATATTCTTAATCGTGAGTTTCTCACCAACCATTTGAGATAAATAACCTTCATTTAGTGGAATCAATACCCATAAGATGGAAGAAATTTCCACTGGAAGGTTATGTTCATCCTTGCATTGATAGACGATCGTAGATTGATCTGGAATATGAAATGTTACTTCCCTTCTTTGGCAATTGATATGAGCTCCATGTAGAGAAAGCCAATCCATGCCAAGAATCACATCAAATTCCACTAAAGGAAGGATCACAAGATTTGCAGGAAGCACTTTCCCACAAACTTCGATCGGAGAAGAATTATAAACTTTTGATGCGATTGATGTGCCATTAGGTGTTGTCACGGCTAACTCAACATCTAATTATTGAGGTAATACGGTGATACCCTTAGAAAAGTCTTCAGAAATAAAAGAGTGGGTGGATCCAGAATCAAATAAAACATTTGCTACTTTAGAATGGATGGTAAGTGTACCTTTCACCACATCGTTATCGTACTCCACATCGCTGATAGAAATTGCATGTGACTTTCCTTTGTCTTTAGCCTTAAGATTTTGTTGACGTCGACCATCATCATCAACCCTTGGATTTGGGCATTGATTGGCATAATGCCCCATCTCCTTGCACTTGAAACATTGAAGTGTAGTAGGTTCATTCTGTGTATCCCTTCCTTTGTTTGCATCATTAGACATCTTCTTCCCATTATCACGGCATTCAAATGCCCGATGACCTTCCTTTCCACATTTAAAACATTTACTTGTCCCTTTAAGACAACTCCCTCCATGTTTCTTTCCACACTTTGAGCATAAGGGAAAGTTCATCTTCTTTTCCGTGTGCTCTTTAGATTTTTCTTTGAATTCCATCTTCCTCTTCTTATCAAACCCATGTGACTGATGGGTTACTCCAATCTCCATCTCGACTTTGAGAGCACATCGAACGATTTCCTCGTAGCTATTGAAGTCCCTTATGGCTAACGCCCTTCGAAGACTTGGTTTTAAGCCACTAAAGAATCGATCGATCTTACTCTCAGGTTGGATAATAATACCAGAAGCGTACCTTGCAAGTCTTGTAAAATTTGCTTCATAGGTACTAACAGATTCATCATCCCTTTGCTTCAGTTCAAGGAACTCTTTCTCCATCTTTGTTCGGAGAATACGAGGGAAGTACTTATTGAAAAATAAGTTCTTGAACTCGTCCCATTCCATAGACTCAATTTCATCCCTTTGCCTCGTATTATTAACAAGATTCCACCATTGATCCGCATCTCCTTCCAAACGATACACTGCTAGGATGACTTTATCATGCTCAGAACATTGAAGAACTGAAAATATCTTTTCAGTAGTACTAATCCATTGTTCAACAACTAATGGATCAGTAGACCCGCTGAAAGATGGTGGACGCTGCCTCATGAAGGATTCAACAGAATGTTGCTCCCTCCTTTGTTCGTTTGGAAATCCTGCATGATTCATAGCTTGAGAAAGTTGTGTGAGCATGGATACAAGATTTTGCATTCCAGCTCCCATATCGTTTGGTTGCTCAGGGGGACAATCATTGCATTGCCCATCGCATTCCGCATTAACACGGTTCCTTCGGGTTCCAGCCATTGACTAAAACCAAGAAGAATAGTGTGAGCAACACTAATTATAATAGGAAACCACATAATTCAAGAATAAAATTTTCATGCTTATGGTCTTATCCTAGGTTATTCATGGCCATTTCTAAGATTGTGTTCTATGCTTAGACTTATTCTTAGGGTTCTTACTAAGGCTTTCACATCCTAGTTTCCAAAGGTTGACTATACCTTTCCTCTGATACCAACTATAACGACCCACAATTTACATACATTGTTAATACTTCAAAATTGAAGCACACTTATTACAACATATGACAAAACCACAAAGGACCGTATAGGTATAGTGTCTTTAGAAACTGGGAAACATAAACAACTGGTTCATAAATCTTCTACAGTGTCTCCCATTTATTTCATCATATCTAGGGTCCCTTTTAGCATATTCTACTTAATATCCATCTTCCTGACCTGGGGAAAAGAAAACATAAAAGGGTGAGCTCAAATGCTCAGCAAGGGCAAATAAAGGAAATAAAAATCATATCATATCTTTATGAAAATCAAAACCTGCAAAAGAGATCATAATATCTTAACATGGAATAAATCATAGAAGTGAAAATGAGATCCCCAAAATCATAACATAAAACTTGAAGCTTTGTGGCATGCACACATAATCATGGAGATCATTTCTTGTTAGTCATGACTCATTGCCAAGACTATCTTAGTGGACAAAGTCCCTTTCTGAACCGAGTTCACTCCTCGTTTCAGTCCTGTATCACTGAACCGAAATAACCTTCCGTTCCAGCCATGTCTATCTCATGAGATATAAAATCTTTACCCAATGCATTGGAGGGAGATATAGGTCCCACCCATCTTATAATGAATCCTTTCTTATGTGTGCCACATAATCATACATCATCGCATAACACATGTAACAAAAATGGGATTCTTGAAACATCATGACATCATAAATCAATTCATATATGATAAAGGAATTCATAAACATAATTCCATCACAACATAGTCAAACCAATGTAAAAATATGGATAGAAACAGAACCCTTTATTATCTTAGATGGAAAATAATTTTGATAAAACACTTGAATTGAATTCTTGAGGAAAATATCCTTTCTTCTTCAAAAACATTTTTCCTTTCATAACATGTCATACAACTTTAAAATAAAAGAAGTTGATTAAAAATAAACTTGAAAACTTGTAAAGGAAGCTTCTTTGAAGTAATGTTTTAAAAATCCATGCATGCCGTATAAGTTAAAAAAAACATTCTTCGTACTTTTGTCGGAAAAGTCAAAAAGTACCTCGTACGGAAAAACGACAAAAGATTCCTTTCATATTCTTTACTAAAAACTCACCTAAGGGTAAAATTCGATTTAAACTATTTCAAGTGGATGGAAACCATATTACATATTGAGGGAACATGGATGTGGATGATAAAATACACCCCAGTAAATACTTACGAATAAACAATCTCAGATAAAAATGAGATTGTGATATTTCCCTTACCTTAGGTCCGATTAGCTTTGTACGTGTCCGAAGCTCCTGTATAATGGTTTAAATAATGTTATTGACTTATTCCAGAATCATACATATTGATATGAGATCATATATGGTCATATTATTAGCTTCTTGTTAGTAATATTTCATTGTTACTTGTTACTCGGGTCTTTATAACTTTTTGTTCTTATGCGTGTTTTGTCGAATAAATTATTATTCTTATATTTAGGTTATAGATAATTCATTTCCAGAATGGTATTAGTGTAGTATATACCATATTCATTCATTCAATTCATTTATACAATCATTATGAAATGAAGATCATGTAGAACGAGTCGCATCACATCGTGGAGACGGTATTCCGTACGTACGCACGAGTGATGATATCGTTCCTATGATCGTGGAATTGTATTGGAGTTTATATATATATTATTTCAGTATCAATATTACTTAATAATAATCATATATAGTTACTCATTACACCATTATACCCATCCTTGTAAGGTGATGGTGGAAAATAGATTACACCACGGCGTGGAGACGGTATTCCGTACGTACGCACGCGCGGTGATTTCATTTTTTCCGTAGGATGGATAGAAGGTGAATTAGGGTTGTTTCATATTTATAATAACATATCAGTATGTAAGTAATACTGATGTTATTACTTTATCATGAAACAACTAAAGAAGAAGAAGTTGAAGAAGAAAGAAATTGAAAAGATCGGTAATGGATATTACCTCTTCTTTGGAACGCCTTTTTGAATCCTCCACTTAAGGAACTAAGATTGGTCTTTGGAGAAGACCAGGACCTCTAGGATTATTCTAGGGAAGTGGAGAATGGAAAATGGCAGGGGTTGGCCGAGCTTGAGTGCTCAAATTGGTGTGAGGAGGAGGGGGAGTAGGTGCCCTTTTATAAGGGAGGAGAGGGGCACCTTAAGAATATCTCAAAATATTATTTTATATTAAAGTCAAAATCGGTTTATAATGGTTCCAAAGGGTCTTATTTCGAAGCTAAAGTGGGGATGGGTCGAAATCCTATCAACCAATAGAATTTAGACAAGTTTAGGATATTATTTTAACCTTATCAATTAAATTTAACTCTAAGTTAAATAATTTAACTTTTACCATGTCTTTTTGTTTTCTTTCACTATATGGTTAATACACTTACTATAACATGCCAAACGAACCCCAAATTGTTTATTATTAATATATATATCCTTATCTAAGTCATTTGGCCGAACCTTAGATTTTTAGGAATAAAATAACAATTAATAATATAATATTTGATTTAAAAACTATTTTGTGTCAATTTTGACACTATTTGATATATGATTTGTTTGAAAGTCATAACAGAATTATATGTTCGAACCAAGTTGATTAAATAAATAATAATATATCATAGTAACCTATAAAATTAGTGGAATTCATAAAAAGTCTCAAATTATATTTATTTTGGTGTTTATAACATCAATTATGTCAATATTTCATTAATAAGATAATTACTGCATCATCATTATGTCATAAATAAATTAAATTATTTAATGTCTAAAAATTACAAATAAAATATCATCATGTAGGAAATCTTTTTAGCGTTCTAATGAATATTTACAATTGAATTTATCTTATGTATAACCCCATATTAAAAATGATTTACTTATTAAACTTTGATTTTAACTATTTTAACCCTTCTTTAAATAAATTAATAATAAATGTCCTAATCTAATCCAAGTGGGCCTAAATGGTCATATTTTATTCCTAAGTTTGTTTTTGGTCGAATTACACTTGTCCAATAGAATTAGGACATGTGTTAGGGTAATATTAATATCATATTTACCCTTAGTTACCCTATTTACTATTAACCGCGGTAAAATAGTAAAAAGTTACTATTCACCAAAAAATTATTTTCATCTCATTGAACCACATTTTAGTCCTTGCTATTAACCGTGTCTCTCAGATTTTTGAAATTCCATTCACAAAAGCGGTAAAATTAAGTTTTATGCAAAATTCAGTTTTTAACCTACCACTTAGTGGTTTCACTATTCATCAAAAATTGAAAGTTTTCAGAAAAATACCAAAATTTCACCCTAGGCTAATTTCGATATTCTGAGTCCGAAAATGAAGTCCATTTTGAAAAATAAAATTTATAAAATTTCAAAAAGTGGTTATTACTATTCATAACGACTAGTTTTAATAGCATATTGTTGTTTAGTGAAACTCGGTATTGCGTACGACGCAAGCTATCGAGGAAGGTTGCGATTGCGTGTAAAGCAAGCCAAGCAAGTGTTGTGTAGAAAAAGATTCCTTTGATGATTTATATAACATAAAAGTCTCGGGTGTTACAATTTGTGTGTCCCTTACTAAGATCTTTATGCTCATCCCATGTTTATGAAATTTTTTTCACAGGAAATAATGTGGAATATTGTCAAGGATGGGATCAAGGAAAATTCATTTTGTCTTAAACATGGAACTAGACATGAATTTTTTTTAGTAGTTCATGTTTTGTAACAAAATGGAAACTTTATAGAAGTGTCTACTTTGTAATCTTTTGAGATGTAATAGTTATAGTCTAACTCTCTAAAACTCTAAAAATGAAAAGATCATCAATGTCAATTATTCATTTAATTCAATATTATATAAGGTTTAAGGTTGGGTCTATATATTTATCAGGGTATCTATATAAATTGTAACATCCATGTCACGGTATTTTATACATAATAATTTACAATTTAAATTAAAAACAACATATCTGAAAATATTTTGTCTCAAAAGAATATCATATTCAGTTATCTCACAAATATCCACACTAAAACTTCAATGAAATTAAAATATCATCACTACTATGAAAAAATAGACGTGGTTTATAAGTGTAGATAAATAATAAAATCACAGGAATTTTTATATAAACATATTGATATCAAGGATATATTAGTTTAATTTTCATGATATTATTCCCAATGTATCCATATTTCACTATACAAATAACTATGAGTATTTTTATTCAATGATTTATATGTAGCACAGCCTATTCCAAAAAATCCATGTAATAATTAAAAATATTATTTTCCATTGTTTCCTTCACTGTTGAAATATTTTTTAATTAATTATGGAATGATTTGGATAAATCCATTTTGTTATATGATTCTCATTTTTATTCCTCTTATATTCTTCTTAAAACATCACCTATAAGCATAAATTCTATCAAAACATCATTAACCCCCACAATTAGTAAATATAATAAACATTTCACATTTATGTTATTTAAAGAAACAAACATGAATATAGAATAGAAATATATGTAATGTTTAAATTACACTACTCATATTCCCAACCAATTTCCCATTTTAATTGATCATGTGGTTATAAACAATCTACTCAATTAAAAAATATTGAATCCAGTTCTTAGGGATAAAATAAAACTCATTTGGAGATAAATAAACCTAAAATTAACTAAAAACAATATGTAATAATTCTTCAAAAAAATTATACCTTTCACATTATCCATGAAACTATATTGTACTGAAATAATCCCAACCTATCCATTTTTTCTCATTAAAATTACAATTATTATATAAACAAAATTTCAACACTTATGCACCATGGATAGTATTCATATTCTATAAGAAATAAATCCTAATACTGACACATAAATCATATGTTATACCTCATATGTACTATAACAAGTAAAAAAAGGAATCATCCCACTTTCATATTTCATGATATAATAAATATAAATTCTCATAGAGATATGAATGTTGATCTGAGTGAAATAATAATCAATAGTATTTCCCAAAGTAACTACAATAAATTCCCAAGAAATTTATGTCTAATAAAATTTTCTTTTTAATACAATATTGGTGTAATGAATAAAAAAATGATCAAAAACATTTTTTAAAATATATTCATTTCTTCTTAAATTTTAATGATGTTCCAAATGAATTAAATATAATCGAACTCATTCAACTATATTGTTTCATTGAGAAGAAATACATAGTTAACTCATATTAAAATATTTATTTCAATAAATAAATTAATTCATATTTTATTTATGATTTTTGAACAAATTTACCATAAATATCATTAGAACAAACTGTGAAAACTATATTAAGAAATGATCACAGTCTAATCGAAATAACATGAAATTAATATCCAAAGATATAACATAACCTCAAAATCTAAACATGGAATATACATACATTAGATTATTGTTAGATTTGATGTTTCTATTTATAAACATAGAATCTATTATCCTCTAGGCAGGATCAAAATTAATTCATCTAAATATTGAATATAAATATATCAGTATAGGTTTATTTCGTGATAATTTTATTTAAATTTTTTTTAAAATTAAACATAATATTTTTGTCCATCATATTAAATAATTTCATAATTTTAAATTACAACCCATGTTCAAAATAAATGACAACATAACTATTTTAGAGAAACATGTAGTCATTTAAATATTTTAAAAAATTCAATACATTCTACAAAAACGAAGCATTTTTTATCGAAATGGATTATTACCATAAACATATATTTTTGTGATAGTAGATGATTATATCCAAATAGTTTTTTGAAAAAATATTTTCTATTTACAAATCATAAATATTTTAAGAACCATTCAAATATCATTAATTAATTTAATTCAAATAAAATATTCATTAATATTACCATATATTAATATATTTACACTTTAATGATATTAAGTCATATATTGTGGGTTTTTACATTGATTTTTATGAATTTAATAATTAATGACATATTCTATCCAAATAGTCCACCATGACTCAGAATAAAAAACTTATATAACAACTAGGATCCTTAATAATTGTTTTGAATATTTTAATAACTATATTTTCCATTATGTATTTTTAATTGTAATGGTTGGTGGTGGATAAAATAATTTTTGTATATTTTACCATAGATATAGTATCAAATAATATAAAAACTGTAATAAATTCAATAATAATATAATGAGAGAGTCTAATACCATCTTTCTGACTTCTTATATATTATCTTAAAAAATATGATAATTAATTATTAAAAAATTGATTGAAATTAATGTGTTTCATTTGAAAAATCATGGAAAAGTTAGTTTATTGTTTAATAGGCCACAAATCTAAACATTATTCTATTTCCTATAATAATAATGTTAGATATAGAAGGGGAATAATATTATTGACTATAGTAAATAAAATATAACAAACATGGTTGGGTTTCATATTCTCCCAAAAAATTAATTGGAGATCACCAACGATATAGAAGAAGGATGACTAACATTCTCTGTTATGAGGTTTACTAAATATGCACTTAAATCCTGTTCCAACCTAATGAATCTATGAGATATCATTTTTAAATTAAAATTCAATAACTTATATACTTAAAAAATGGTTGTTAAAATTATCATTTCTATAAAAATTTATTACACATAAAAGGTTTAACTTTTATCTCATAGAAAAAATCATTCAAAAATTTTAACTATGATATTCTAATTCACATATTTTTATTCATAATGGCCATCTTTATACGACAAAGAAACCAATTTAATAGTAATTCCAATGATATTTTTTCTTGATATTTAATAATACATATGGACTACTTTATAAAAATCACTTTGATATCTCAATCATTTCCATCTCATTCTATTATATTTGAACGGTCTGACAGATACTTCTTCAATTTAGAAATATTAAAAAAGAATTAATATCATTATAATTAGATGGAAACAATATATATCAACACATATTAATAATTTTTCATTGATTTATGGTGACACACATGTCAAATTTCAAACATTTACTATTTCCTAAGATGATGTTTCCCTAATGAGGGAAATATTATAGGAAAAAAGTACTCTATAAAAATATTTATTGGTCATAAAAAATAATCCATATTTTATTTATCAAATTTTATTCAATACCAAAATCATCCAAATTAAAAAATAAATTTATTGCATCTTGCATAATATGATCCTCTATTAAATTGTCTATTCTTCCTAAATCCAACCCATTAGTGACTAACATGGCCTTCCCTGTAAGGAATCAAATTGTACAATAAAAATTAATTCTTGATATATGTAATGATATGTAAATTTAATCAAATTAATATTTCATTACCCTATCATTTAAAATTTTAAAACATTATACTGATGATAATAATTCTGAATTTGTACATTTATCTCTTGATAACCGTTCTTTGGAGGTTTAGGATTCACCTAATCCTCAATCTCAACCGCAAGGAACTCTATATTATTTTATACTTTCATGGAGTATGATATAGATCATAATTTTTTTAAAATATAATGTATCATTATCTATTTCATATAATGATAACCCAAATCATCAATAGTAATAGTCAAATAAATTGATAAATAATGAAAAAAATTTGAGAAAATATCTATAACTACTTAATTGGATCATCACCCGGATTTGGTCAAGTATATTAGTCAAAAATTACATGGAGGTATACTATATACTGTATATAAGAAATCATAGAGGTTCCTATAAAAATTTGTAATAAATGTTCAATTATAGCTTACTGATAATTAAATTATCTAAAAATTAACTTTTTTATTAATACTTCATCCCACACCACTAGAATATTTATTCAACATCATTTTATATATTATTATTTCTACGATTACGAATACAACATTAATAATGGAAATATTTGATAACATTTTCTTTTAAACTAGGGGAATAAGGAGTTAAGTCAACAACTAATGTTAATCCAAAAATAATCTCTCAAATAATTAATGTGTGCCATTATACATTTAATTCATGAAAAAAAATTTATATAATTTTCTAGATATTAATTTATAAAAATGAATAATTATTTTTGTTCATCAATTATAATACAAAATAATATATCCCTTATCTGATATAGCCAACTGTAAATATAGAAACACACTTATCAACATCGATTTATCATAAATTTTATTAACAATTAGAGTCTTTAATTTCCTATAAAAAGTATATACCCCACAACTCCCATTAATTGATGTGTGTGAATGTTCCAAATAAAATGTATAATGACATTCAACCCATATCCATTTTCACAAGTTAAAAAATATAGGTTAGAAATTATAATTTCTACATTTATAATATGAATATAGAACAAATTATATATAAATGGGTAACTGGTCTATTTATTCAATATTTTTTTGATATTAACAATTTTATATTAATGTTTTGGAAGTATTATTTCAAAATTTAATAATTTATTGTATATATAATCTACAGACTAAACAATTTTTTATAACCACACTACCCCTATATTCCTAGTATGAATCAAAATACTCAATAAAAACATTATGTGGTTCCACAGATATAAAAAAATGTTAATGTTAACAATCGTCTCAAATTCATCAAAAAAATTGTTATTTTTCAATAATTGAACATAAATTCCTTTTCAACAGATACATCACATGTAAGGTATTATTTAAATAGGTTGGTATCAAATGCCATTTTATTATGAAAATAAAACCCTTTCTTAATAGGTTTGGGAGGTCACACTTTACATGGCCATAGAGCCAAGTGGCCCTTAAGGTTTATAAATTTATTTGTCCAAAATGATCATGATGAAAATTTGGTCGTTAAAGCCCCTAAAAAAATAACCCATATGGATAATAATAATATTCTATCATGAAAAATCACCACTCAAAATCTCATTACCCCTACCAGAATGATTTCTCCTATCCAACTAGTTAATGATATTAATTACCCCCCCCCCTCTCGAGTAGCTACACCATGCCGGAATAAGACATCATGTCAATAGAATCAAGCCAATTAAAGAATACATTAATTTTTTAAAACATTATTGTTTTTTCAAATATATTTATATATGTATTTTCATATTATTAATAAAATTCTATTCTTATGAAGGGTAATTTACTAAAATCGTTACATATTTTATCTGAAGTGATGTTTAGATAAATTATCAAACCATATTTGATCATTTAAAATATAATAGAAAAATTATAATTTTTCTCATCATATTTATTTTATCCTAAATAAAAATAAATATATTCTACAAAAACATCTTGAATAATTTCAAATACTATGTGGAAGGAATAATACATAAATTCTAAGAATATAATTAAGTAATTTTTTAAGACAATCGATAATTATGAATAATTCTTATTTACTATATTGGCATTAAAAGAATTTATTGAAATTTTATACTCTCGGACATGTAATAGGTTATATCCTTATAATAATTCAAAATATGAATACGATATAGAACCATTTATTTGATTTAAAAAATAACTAATATGAGGTAATGTGTTTTTATTCCTGATAGTTACCTATATTATTTGTTGACAATTAAGTAAAACTATATATTTTTTCATGTTTTCTATAAAATATAATTGGTGATTCGTATAGAAAATATGTAAAAAAAAATAAGTCCCTTAATCTCTATATCATGAAGATAAATGTCTAGTAATCAAAAATAAATTTTTGAAAGGTAAAAAAAGGATGATAAATCATAACGGTTCTATGTAATTAGTGAATAGAGAACTCTACAGTAATTTTGTTTGAAATTTTTATAAGTTTCTCAATAAACACATAAATGTATTTACTAACCAAATATAGAGCCCTAGGTTATTCCTATAATTATACTAATTTAACAATCAATCTATTCATTCAAAAAGATAATTATATCATGAACCATATAATCGATCATACTCTACATGAATTAATTTAACACCATCCTCTAAAATGTAGTTACAATTATATGTTGTGATATAGTAAAAGAATTATAACTATAAAAACCCAGTATTTGATTTATATATCACTAACCATATCATTTTTCATATAAGATAATAAGTGTTTTTAAAATATCAAATTTTTTTAATTATTCCCTTCTCAATATTATAAATATTATATCTAGTGAAATTCTTGAAGTTGGAATGGTGTTTCAGGCATATTATTGCCCCGATGTTGGTATATTAATAATATTAAATATATTAGCACTAGAAAATGAATTATTTCAAAAATAAAATTTTATCATCAAAAAATATTATCAAATGGGGAATATATTACTATATTTTATCTATGAATGTGGTTTCAACCTGGGTGTGCCATAATTTTTTTTCACATCATGACTTTCTGGATCATGCTATCATAGGATGACTAAATATATAATTAATATCATAATTAATTTTTTATCAATTAAATTATATAACCGTACATAACCTTTATATACTACTTGTTATACCTAATCACTGGGGTTACTTACATATTCCACGAAATTTTGAAGGGAAAACTCCTAGTGGTGAGTGTTTGATTATGATCATGAATTGAGGTTTAATCAACAACATGCTACAGATGAGAAGTTGTATTGATGGAAATAATTATATCGTAATTATTCATCTATATCATTCTTAGGAGGGGAATATATTTTTTATATTTATATATGTTTAAAATATCAATTATATTTTTTATTATTTCCCTAATAATGATACTTCTTAATCGACCCTTCTCTAGCCCTGGTAATTAATATTTTGTTGAACCTAGAATTTAAAAATCATTGATTATAGAAATAATTTTAACTATTTTTTCTTTTTATTTACAATCTTGTGATGATATTCAATCATGTATGATCATTTGTATTTTCTCGTTAGTGGTTTATAGATTCCCCCTCTGTTTTTCATATGTTTTACACAGCTATTTGTTTTTTTCTATGATTAGATCTTTTCCAATGACCATTATGTCGTTTGACCATTTATCAAAATTATGAATCACTATGGTTATATAATTCATCAAATAGTATTGGGTATGTGATGATGAATAGTAATGGTGGATGCAAGGAATGAATCAATAAACAATGGACTCTATGGTCCTGGCATGGGGATGAAATGTGATATGAAAGAAGTTCAATTTTGTAATGAATAGTGTATAAAATATTATTTATATAAAGTAATTGATTATGGTAAACTTGATTTTGGGGTCTTAATATTGAATTATAGTATGAATGGTGGTGTTGATAATCATACAAGAGTAATTTTACATCTATAAAAATTACATAAAATACAACATATAATTTGGAAGAACACACATCATAGGATTCATATAAATAGATATAGGTTTTTCAAAGATAAAATATCACATAAAACATTGTACAAGTCCACATGTCATGTGCAAATTTATGAATGACTTCATGAGAACAAATTTTACAGTCTTGTGATCCCATTGTATTATCACATTCTATGTGTAAGTGGAACAAGCCATATGATATTGAATGAACATATATTTAGTACTGAAGGCCAATTTGTGTGATGAAACTAGACCTAATTACTTATGACTTGTTCCAAATATTTTTAAGCGATCCATTTGAATTAAATTTTGTGATTCAAGTAAATAGACTTTTAAACTCTTATGTGGAACAAGTAATCCATAACTCTACCAAAAATATGAGGCTTAACTTCAAAACATACTCAATGAACGAAAACCCACCCTGACTAGGGAGTCAAGGAAATGTTTCCTCATATCATCCATAGGTTAGGTCTAAAATATCCACCAATATATGTGGTAATGTGATCATAAACATAAATAACAAATATGGTCATTGTCCCCATAATAATTATATGGTGTGGGATCCTCTAACATTGGGGATAATATCCCTCATTTCTAATTGTATGGGGTGGGAATGGGACCAACATTGAATTATGAATCCCCCTAAACTAATAAAGGTGGTGGATCCTTCGCTATAGGTTTGAAGACGTAATGTGGGTCAAACAAAAATATGATACAATGTTCTTAGAATAAATTAAAAATCCAGGGAATGATACTTAAGAATGAGACAATACTCTATAAATTGATAAATATATGATCATATAATGGTTCCCCCATTCATTTCCCTATTTATTCTGGTTTTGTTAATACCCCATTTTAATTATTTAATTCTTGTTGATTTAATAGTTTCCTACCTAGAATATATATTACCAGTCCTGTATGGAATTTCCCTTAACATGTCATATCTTAGTAGATAGTTGACTATTCAATTGATTTCTATGTAGAAATGTTTGGGCCTATTTTTAGATGCTCTTTGTATGTATGGATAAATTTTTTTCCAATGAAATCAGGTTTCATTTTGAGACTATATTCCTCATTGTGGTGATTTGTATGGATATTATGATACGTAGTTGTCTGTGCACTCTTGGTTTCTCACTTTCTCCTCAAAAGTGTCTTGAAAATAATAAAAATTTAATTGTTGTATTGTTAATAGGTTTGAACTAATTATTATTATGGGGAGTGTATTTTTTATCTACTATGATGGTTATGACTTTTTCTTCATCTGTGGGTTGATATAGGTTGTTCCTAAATTTATTATTTTCTCTATTTACTTTTCATCACATCTCTGATTTGTATAGATATTCATCAGAATGTCTTCAAATACATATAGATAAGGACTCTATATATGTGACTTTTATACTCTATTATAGTCACCATCCCCTATCCGATTGGAGGTAGATATGTGATGAATGAATCATATTATTGTAGGAAAGTAGGGTAGTGGTGGGTTTGATCATGACGGTGAGGTATCCAAGCATATTATGTCCTATTATGGAATGTGGATACAAAATAGTAATATTGATTGGTTTAGGATTTTAGAATTTTTTTTAAATATCCTGAGTTCAGATCATTGTCCAAACACCACATTCATAGTACGACGGTCGACAAATCTAATCCCTATTTCAAAAAAATCATGAAAATGTTGGTGGTCTAATGTAGAGTATATTAAACTAGATTTCCAAAATATATGATAGTTTGACACTTAATGAAATGGAATTAAAAGATGATTAGTTACCATCAGTGGTAGAGGAGTAACCTGATGTCTTTCATTATTAAATAAATATATTACCTCCACTGTAGTAGTTTTAATTAACCATTAACTTGAATATCTAGAGTAATTTAGTGTATTTTTTTGGATATTGAATCGATCTTTTAGTGATTTATGAGATATGGGTGAAGCTGGAGGGCCATTGTAAGAAAAAGTTTATCATGTCCAATGACCCCCTATGAATATTTGATATTAATATCCCAGAATTCATACAAGATTGTTGGTTTTCTCTTTAAATACAATCACATGAAATAGGTGACTTCTAATATTATGTTTCTAATATATGTATTACACCATGAGATTTTGTTCATTTTTTCAAATAATATTAGTATTTTATTTAATATTAATTTCATAAAATATTATTATTATATTACAATACATTAAAAATTGAGTTTGGAATGAATACTCATATCATCTTGTTTCTATTTTGTTATATGAAACAGAGTGTTTAGATTGAATTACACATGAAACCGAGTTATAATAAACTATGAAAAAATTAATATTATTATTAATAAAATTTATTTATTAACTATACATTAAATTGGAATAATAAATAGTAATAAATAATTAAGAAATATTATTTATAATTATATTATATAATGTGAAAAAATTGATGAAAATTTACTAAATTTTTCAATAAATTATTTATATGGTTCAGGATACTATTTTCCCAAAAAACATTTCAATTAACGATTTTTTAAACCATAAAATAATTAATTTTTGACACTTTTAGAATTTAATTCAATAAAAAATTTATTTAAATCAATGTATCAAAATTATATTTGGGTTAATGTTTGATGTTTTTCTGAAATTATTCATTATTTGATGAATAATGAATAACATTGAATTTTATCTGGAAACATCATTTTCATTTAATTACTTTATAATGATAAATTATAATTAAAATTGTGTTTAATGTAATATTAGCTCAATTATACATACATTAATCTAATTTAGGTCATTAGATCCAATTTAATTTGGAAGTTATATATAAAAATATTGTATGATTTTGAACATTTATTATTAAAAAAATTATTTTCTCATTATATAAGTAAGATTAATTTCCATCCAAATTCCTCAACATCAATGAGTGGAATTTTTAAAAATAGTTTCAATATTCTGAATCATAATTATTTATATTATCCAATATAGTCAACTTAATTTTTTTACCAAAATGAATAGTAAAAACTATAAAAATTATTTCCACAATTATATTAAAAAATGAATATAATGAGAGGTTAATCTAACAATATAAGTGTAAAAATGAGCCAAAAAATTTAAGAACCAATTTAATAGATATATTTATACCTTAGTACACTTATTATTGATAATAATCTATTTAAGTTCTTTTTTATGAGAAAAAATTTAGTAGCCCATTTTATTATCAAGAAATTACATATGACCCACTCACCTTACTTAAAAAGTCCACCCCTTCTCATATACTTTTCAAAATATAAATACCATTTGCTTAATTAAATACCTAAAAAATAACTTCAAAATATCCCTCATCTGATGCTATATTCTTTTTTCTTAAAATCAATCATAGTAATGATTTTGGTTGATATCTAATGGGGATACCTGAAGAAGATGTAGCATTCATCAATTAGTGTTTTTTGTTTTATTTCATCCTCTACATCCTTCAATTATTATTATAATACAATGATGTAGTATCATATCTATATTCCATATATTTATATTTTTTTATTAAGATCATGATTGTTAAACATTTCTACTTCCACTAAATGATTTATGAAACCATTGTTCCTGTGTATGGTAGAAAAAACCTCGTGAATTAATGTTATTCAAATTTCCATTAATACCAATCACAGTTGGGAATAATGGTGTAATTTTTTATATAAGATATTTCTGATATTATTATACTTATGAAATTATTATATCAGTCATTCCTTTTTTTCATTTTTTAGGATATGATAGTGTCACTACTGTGCACGATGGACTATTACCTCACAATGGAATATAATACATTCACACATTACATTGAAAGTGTTATATAATGTTATAATTATCAAACATGATATATATGGAATAATAGTTCATAATTATAATATAACATTTTCCATTATCTCATTCAATATGTCGATAAAATGAAAACAACATTCATCCATATGTACGACCTACCATCTCTATGAAAGTATTGTTTCATATTCAATATCCATCAATTTTATATTACTGTAAATACATATAAAATTTATATATTTTATATTTATATCACGGATAAAATTCAGTATATTTTTAATAGTGATAAAGTTAATATGATAAAATATAAACATTTAATACATATATGAAAAACAATGTATTTATTTTCCTAAAACATGATATTAACATGAATTTTTTAATAAACGTGTAATAAAAGGACATAAGTAAATAATATATCATATTATATATATATATATATGGTTATATATTCTATAATAAACGTATATTTATTACAAATATTTTTGAATCTGTAAAAAGGATGTAGATAATTTAGGTAATAGGTGTCTAATCTCTCATTTAATTCTGGGAGACAAATGATAATCCCCCAAATTTTTCTTTTTTATGGTGTTTATAATAACCATTTGACATGTTATATAATGAATCCTATTATTTAAATGATATTAATCATTTTTTTGTTTCTATTTATTTGTGATTATGATATAGAACATCACAACTCTAGTATGAGATTTTTATCTCAATTTTCATTTTTTGAGACTTATGGAATGTTATTCCACTGTCTTCTTTTTGAAGGAATATAAAAATCCCTATTGAAATTTAATATCATGGATTTATTTATTCTTATGACATTTTATGTATATTTTTATGATATTCTTCCTTTGGTATAACCTTCCAATGTTAATAAAGTGGTACGAATTTTATGTTACACTCTCTTCATTTATCAAGATTATATATGACTGTGTTTCTAATGATAAAATATTATAATATAACACTATTGAAACTAATTAATTTTATTATAATATGGTTATCTCATCGTAGTACATGTTTCATAACATTTTCCTCTCAATTTTTCAATGTTATTCAAAAAATATCACTATGAAAAATCATATTTTCAGTCAAAACACTTTTTATTCCAAAACAAAGTAATCTAAATGTGTTTAAAAAACATTTTTAAGACTTCTCAAATAATTTATCAAATGTATATTTTCTCATGTATAACATTTTTTAAAATGAATGGAATGGAATCCAAGTGTGATTTTCTAAAAAATTCAAATTTGGATTTGACCAAAAAAGTGATCGAAATATTTGTTTTAACATGAACTATAGGAACAAAACATACCTCCATCATGATAATTATTTTCATTGAATCTTAATGTATTTATTTTCTATATTATTTTCAATGAAATGTATATTCATGATTTTTTTATGTTTTAAAATATTTTTTAACTCTGTAATGATACTTTTCAACTAAATTTTTTAAATGATTTCTATTGCTTCCTTAATAAGAATTCTTGTTTTTTAACAAAAATGATATCCAAAATATTTATTAGTGTTTAGATGTAAAATAAATTATTTTCATTGAAATGATAATTCACCTAAAACCCCTTTAATTTGATTTTCTTTAAAATCATTCTCCATTTAAGATGACATCATATTATGTTACTTATATTTTACTAGGTATATGATGCAAGGATACCATTCAAACTATATTTATTAATTATTTACCATAATGATGATGTGATCTTTATGATCATAATTTCTCTCTCATGAGTTACATAATGATAAAATTTTTATGAAAATCTATTATTTTAATGGGTTTCTTTATATTGAAATTAATATGAAACTTATCTCTTTTCCATATGTTTTGACTTGATGAATTTATTTTTGTAAAATATTTCATTTTATGGTTTATGATATGATGACTGTTTTAAAATGTTGTTGAATATATGTTTGATTTACATTTGTTGATGAGTGGGACCAATATCTCCCTCAAATGAACTGGGAAATGATAATGTTTTAACACTATCAATGGTAATATGGGTCGGTAACCACTTCCCCAAAAGGATGGAATAAATGTGGTTATCCCAAACCCAGAAAATATAGTACACGGGTAATTATCATTATCCAAAAGTAGGTTCACAGGTGGTTATCCTTGGCCAAACATTTTAGGAATATTTTGGTTGGTTTCCCTAACATGAGATTTTTTATTTTTATGATTACTCCCCAAGTATATATATTTTTAAAATTTTATTATTTGATGGATAATGTTATTTGATTCCATTATGATCCATGAATTATGAGATACAGATTTTTATTGGGTGAATCAACACAATGATAATTGAAATGAAAGTAATGGTTTTAAAATGTTATTCTCATGTTTTAAAACCCTTTTACACATGTTATTTTTTATTATATTACTTATTTACCCTTAATTAAAATCTAATATAACCATTTTTTATGTTCACTTTCACCATGTATTGGATAAATGATTTAAGTAGGGTATCTCTATAAAGAGTACTTAATGGGAGGATCCATTAAGGGTATAATGAACATATTTTAAGATATAATAATATTTATTTCCATGTTTACAAGGGTACTAAACTATTACAATCCCCAAGAAATTGTTATGTGTAATATAATGAATATTATTCTAATAAGATAATATATCTATGTTTGTGAAGCATATAACACTATAGTTGGTATAAGAGGAAAGGCTTAGTTAACCTTTCAAAACTATTATGAGAACACTATATTTAAATACCTAGAGATATATATAAGGATAAATATAGTTATATTTCTATGTATAATAATAAATATGGGGCAAATTATACGAAAATATCATGGATTTTTTGTAAAGGACAAAGTTAGTGGTTTAATTGATATTAAATATACAACAGAATAAATAAAAGCCAATGTAGATTTTAAACAAAGGTACTAAGGGGTAATAAAACTCCAAATGGAACATTGAGTTGGCCTCAATAGTCACCTGGTATATGAAAACCTCTATTCTATACACCTAGATTCAATCTCTATAGTGTAAAAATTTCAAACTCAAAAACTCATTATAAACCGTCTTGAAGAATTTAAGCAGGTAATGACGTAGAATGAAAATGGATAAACCTAATTTTTCAAATGTGGAATAATTTGTTTCATGATTTAGATATCATATAAGTTATTTTTCAAGATTATGTGGTTATCCACATTTAATAGTGTTTATAACACTATAATTTCAGGTTTTAGTTAACGGTTATAACAATAAGGAAACATTTTAAAGATTGGTGAGGATGAAAATTAAATTACTGGAATCCTAGGGATCCAAACATTATAAGAGATATATTGAAAAATATCATTATTCAATTCTGACAGCCTTATCAATCAATAATTCATGTTGGACTTCCAATCAAATAGAGGAAACTAAATTCTATTTATTCCTTCATGAGGCAATGTCCACCTTCTTTTAGTGTGTCTTCTAGTCCACATGTTTCTGAACAACGGATCAACACCAATGACAATATATTTCCAATTAAAATATTTTTAAAACATGAAAATAAATTTTTCCCATCTACCATTTTAAGGGATTGCAGAATCAATCATTATATATTATAAAGACTAAAAGGGAACAAGATGATCCAAACTCCATCGATTCAGAAAAGTTTAAGAAATTGTTTTTCAAAAATAAATTTCATTATTTTATTCGTACAATTATGTATAAGGAGTTTCTTGAGCTAAATTAAAATTCTTATGAATCCCTTCAAACTTATGAGGAACATTTTACATTATTTGGAAGGTATACTTCTAGATTAATAATAAGAGATAATGAAAAAATTGATTGATTATTTGGTGGATAAAAAATAAGTGTTTGAAAGTCCATTTATTGGGGATACCTTAGTAGCTATGATGTATTTTTTCGATGTTCATATAATGTAGAAATTGAAATTTTATATGCGCACAATTATTTTTGTTTTTATATGACAAATAATATTGAGTCTCATGAATGAAAAAAAATGGTTGAAAGATACTATATCAAATTTTATCATACAAATTTGTGATGAATCATCATGGAAATTTCATGAATCATACCAGGTGGTGAGTTTAATGTGGAATGGAAGGTAAAAATGTTGGGAATTTTGAAAATTTATTAAAAGGGTGATGAATGCAGTAGAGGGAAGAGGATTCCAACTAATGCACCATCCATTATTTAATGTTTCTAGTACATGGATTTTAAAAATTATGTGAATCAATTCCCCAATCAAATTGGATAAAGTGGGTTATAAACCATAAAATACTCTAAAGATAAAGGAAAATGTGAAATCTTATAATTTCACAATGGATGAATTGAATCATGATATTTGGGAATTATTATCCTATCCTCCTTTGTTGGGAATTTATTATTTTAGTTTGTATGAATTAGCCCTCTTAAAACCTTATTGTTCAACATTTAGTGAAAATTATGATGATTATCTCACTCTACCGAAATTATGGAATATATAAAACACATTTTATATTGAATAAATAAATGGTAGAAATATATTTTCATATGGAAATGATTTTGTGTATGATATGAGATTAAATAAAGAGGAATGGTTTTGTTAACATTTGAATGTGTATTTGTATCTATAAAATATTAACATCAGAGTTGTGGATACCATGTAGTATTTACAAGTTTATGTTTGTTAATAAGACACTGAACCCCCTTTTAGGTTTTATGATATGATAGTTTATCATCATTTAGTATATTTAAGTGACAATTATGGAAATTAAACCCTTGGGATTTGTATATGTCTTAATGAAAAAGTCATTGAAGGAAGAATTCATTTCCACTTTTTAGACATATTATTAACGATTTCTCCAACCACTATAATTTATCATATGTTTTGTGATTAGGTTAGCACATAACTACATCATCACATAACACTTCTCTAAGAGAAGATTTTCTTTTGGAACCTCTTACCATGATATAAATTAAATAACTGCTATTTTTTCAATTTGTACCTCATCACATTATATGTGATCGGGCTGTGAGACTTACAACGATTTTTTCATGATTTCATCTATAATTTCTTATTATGGATTTGAGTTCCATCACTAAGAAAACAATTTATGATAATAAAATATGTTCAGATCGCGTTTAATGGATTTCAAATGTTGTTGGAAGAAACATCATAATGAAGTTGTATTTTCATGCATTAATATCATTCACACTATTATTCATGTGGATCAATATAAATCCCATTGTGGAAAGAATTTTATAACTCAGAAGTATTGGAATGAAGTTGATGAAGGAAATATATTGGGAAATGAGATATATAATGAGAGAGTATAGAAGGTAATATTTATGACACATCATGTTATAACTGCACAATGTTGAAAAAAATGTCCCATTGATAATCATCAACTCTGTCTTGAATTTGAATTTTTTAATGACTTTTTTTCAATGAATTTATTGATGAAAAATTAGAAAATAATAGTCCCTAGTTATATTGGTCCCATAAAAATTAATTGTATGAAGACTCTATATTATAATTTGGTGCATCCATAAAACATCACTTGGGTTAATGATGTGTTCCATTTATCACTCCTAATGATGTATAGAATTGATTCATCACATGTAATTATCTCAATGGGCATAGCAATGGATCATGATATTTTTAAGAGGAATAATTGGAATGGATTTTGGATTGAATATTTAGAGTTTTATAAATCATGAACACTCAAATTGTCATTTTCGTGAAACCAAAAGATAAAGTATGCTATGTGGGAAATTTCGGAAATAATTAGTAATATGTATCCTCAGTTTTTGATAATGATTTGATGGCTTTGAAGGGTGAAATTCATTTTAACCAGGTAGAATATAAGAGCCTGATATTTTTTTCAAATAAATTTATTCTTTTAAATAATTTCATTACAAGAAGAAATGAGTTTAAATTTTGTTACATGAAAAATTGAGTTCTTTATTCTATTAATCATAACACCGTGTTTAACAAGAGTTACATGGAACTCCATGTTTTGATTATGTTACATGTATTACTGAGTTTTAACAAACTATGATAATAAATTAAACTTGTTATTAAGGAAAAGATAATTTTTCCAAAGTATTAAATTAAAAGAATTAATAGTAATAAATAAATTTTAGCCCTCATTCATTGTGGTTTTATATAATTAAACCATAATCATAATTGTTTTTTAAAAGTACAATTTTCTCAAAAAATAGTTTTGTTTATTTAATAGCTTAAAAATTAATAAAATTATATTTTAGTTCATTTATAACATTTATTTGATAAAATAAATATCATTTATTAAATCATAATATCAAATTTATCTTGTGGTCCAAATATTTTATATTTTTAAGGGTTTTATTTTTTTATGAATAACGAATAATATGGAATTTTATGTGAAAATTTCTATTTTTATTATCATATTTGTGTAGATATGTTTTATTTGAAATTTGTATAAATGTAACATTTTTTCAATAATATACCCATTAATCCATTTTAGGCCATTTTAATAAATTTTTAATTGAAATTTTATATAATAACATGGTAAAATTTTAAAAAAAAATTAATTAAAAAATAATTTCTCATCATATATGTGAGATTAAATTTAAATTTAATTTTAAAATTTATATAAGTGTAAATTGTAAAATGGATTCCATATTTTTAATCATTATAATATATATTATCTAATTAGGTTAACATATTTTTTTTACTTAAATGAATTCTAAAAACATAAGAAATAATTTACCACAGCTAAGGTGAAAATGGGTTAACCGTGGGTTAAACTAAATTGATAATGGTCAAAAAAGACACTAATTTAGTCCAATAAAAATTTTATGGAATTATTTAAAAATCAACCCCATATATATCTATAATAATCAAATAATAATTCTTTTTTAATGTGAAAAACATTTTTAAACCTTTCTCTTTTCAAATATTTACATGTGTGTTCCTCTCACCTCTATTATAAAAGGCCACCCCTTCTCCTATAATATTCACAAAATTAAACATTTTTCAGATTTAAAAATAGATTCATTAATAATCTTAAAGCATCACTCTAATCATCAAATAAGGATTATTTTTTATAAAAAAGCAATATAAGAAGATTTTTGGTGGAATTCTAAGGAAGACACCAGAAGAAGAAATAATGTTCACCAAGGAGCATTTTTTCCCCTAACTCCTAAAGTTTTTATTACACCATGATTTTATAATATAATTATTATATTAAATATAATTATATTCTTTTATATTATTGTCGTTACCTATAACCATATCCACTTCCATGAAATGGGTGGTGAAATCATCACTCGGTTGTATGGAAGATTACAACCTTGGAATCTGATGTCATTTAGTTTTCCATTAATACCCCTCAATGATAGAAAAAATGGTTTTTAATTATTTTTTTGTAAAATTTATGATATTATTATTCTACTTTAATTATTATATCACACATATCTTCATTCTTTTCATTTGTTTTTAATATGAAAGTGGTTCCCATATGTATGGCGGACTACCCCCTCGTGGAGCAATGTGATTCATCCAAGCATTACATTGGTGGAAATAAATATGGTCCAAATAAATATATTTGATATATAAGAAATAAAAATTATTATATAATTATAATATATTATTTAACATTCATTCATTCAATACATCATTGAAATGGAACCAATGTTCACGAATACGCACAACCTAGCATCATCATAAACAATCCAATAAATTTTATGTCCTTATCTTTGGTAGATATATATATATATATATATATATATATATATTTAATGATTATATATATATATATGAAATTTATATCATGGATAAAATTATATATATTATTGAACCATTATTAATAATATAAGACCAAAAACGAAATCAAAAAATACACAAAAAATGAAGTTATTGCCTAAAACATTCCAGTAACATGTTGATATTATTAAAATAGTAATAAAGGGTAAAATATAAAAAATATATGGAATGATATAAATATTTATTTTTTTATATTGGATTTATAATACACTTATTTTTTATTTTAAATATGTTTCGAATATGTATAATGGAAACTGATACATAAGGTAATTCACTTCCAGTTTCACTTTTATTTTTAGGGGACATATGTAAATTCAAGACTAATTTATTTATTATAGTCTATATAATTCCCCATTGACATGTTAGATAGTAAATAATATTCATTTCATGATATTAAATGTTTCATTTTATGTTATTATTTATAGGGTATTAATATTCTATAGATTACAAGAGTGGTAATGGATTGTTGGAACAATAAACATTCCTTGAAACATATCTCATGCTATGAACATATCTAATTTTATGAACTATATATACATCTATTTTTACTTTTAATATCATTAATTTATTTATAATCATGATATATTATGTTAATTATAATTATATTAATTCATGGGGATTACATTATATGGTTCCCACAATGTTAATGATTTTACAATACTATCCTATCATTTATCATGATTGTTTATCCCAACATTTTCCATTATAGAATATTAGGATACGTATATCAAGAAAATCATGAATTATATTATCCTATTGTTATGTTTTGTTAAAAAATGATTTCCTGTCATTTTTCTCTCTCTATGTAATCATGACTTCAAAAATAATGTTTTTAATAAAAGTTAATTTTCAATTGAGAACATTTTTCTCCCCAAACAATTCCTTCTAAAATTGTTTTCAATTTTTTTTAAATTATTCAAATTATTTATTTAACACATTAATAACTATTTTTAAATTTTTACAATTATTTTGAAATTAATCATCAAATATTTTTACATATAATCCTAGTTTTAATTTTACTTCAAATATTAAATAACTATTTGTTTTAAAATGGATAACATGATTGGATCTTCTTATAATCATAACTATTATTTTCGATGAATCTTACATTCAATATTTTCAAGTTTATTTTCATCCAAAATTATTTTAAAATATATTTATGTTTGTAAATGTTATTTTGAACATAGAAATGATTCTTTTCCAAAAAAACTAAATGATTTTCATGTATTCATTTATTAGTTTCATATTTATTTAAATGGAAATGACTTCCAAAATATTTTATAGAGATTATTTTTTTTGTAAATTATTTTAAAATAATTTATAATTTCCTCATGAGGCATTGTAAGTGATTTTCCTTTCCAAATCAATATTTATCTTATATAAAATCCATTGACATAACTTATGCTTTACTAGAGATATGATCCTAGGATACCATTCTTATTATTTATATTAAATATTTATTTTTAGAGTGATGTTTTTTATGAAACCCATTTCTCGTCAACATGTTATACCTTGATTTAACCCTTATAAAATCTGATTCATTAAATTTTTTATGGTTTGATGGAATTATTATGAAACCTATAAATTTTCCACATGTCATGATATGATGAAATATTTATGAAACACATTTCATTTCGTTGTATATTATATGAATAATGTTTCATGATCTTTTGGAAGACATACATATGAATTTTATTATGTGATGTGTGGGTACTATATCTCCATCCAATTGATTGGTTACAATTATTTTTTTTGATCTTAGTGGGTACATAGGATTCATTCCCAATACCAAAAATAGGGTAAATTTTTTGTTAGTACGTTCTTGAAAAATTGGGCTCACTGGTGGTTATCCTAATAATAATGTAGTCACATGGGTTTTTATCCTGAGCATAACATGTTAAAAAAAAATTCATGGGTTTAATTTAAATAATATTTTATATGATTATGTATTTGAAACAAATATTTATATCTTATAGAATTTTTATTCTCTCATGTAATATCTTTTTATCCATTATGATTCAGGTATTATGAACTACCAATCATTATTCCATAACTAAATATTATGATCATTGATATGCATGGTATGGTATTAAAATTTTACTCTCAGGTTCTTTTACCCTTATTCACATAGTTCACTAATGTGTCTCCCTTTTTTACCCTTAATGAGAATATAATATAAACCATTATTTAATTATATTTACACAGCTTATGAAAAATGTTTTCAATTTGGGTGTCTCTATTAAGAGTACATAATAGTAAGATCTATATAAGGGACGTTGAAGATCATTTAAGAATTATAAAGTCTATGATCCTAGTTTTCAAAGATGCTAAACTATTACTTCCCTTAGGCTTGTGTTTGTGTAATTTATAAATATTCATCTAAAAATATTTATTATATATGTATGATATGTTTGATTCACTATTATAAGGAGATAATTACTACTTAAATAAGATAGATTAGGGAATGTGGTTCCAAAAATATTGATATTAACTCAACCTATCATTATTTATGGGTATGCAAGGAAGATATAACCATTATAGATTTTCATATTCAGTATTATCATTATGGTTTACCTTTGATTCTGTTTTATATCAAGAAAAAACTAGAGTGATCATGTAGCTATTGAACTAATAATTCTAGACTTTTCTTGACAGGTTTTGTGTGTAGTTATTGATCACATTCTCATTTTTTCAGTATTAGAGGCTAAGAATTTGTGGATGGTCCTAGACATACAATAAAATAATAGGTTTTTTGGAAATCTAAAATTTTCAATTATGTATAATAGTGGTTGACATTCTGGGACATGAAATAATTGTGAATGGTGAATCAGTGGACATAGAAAATATCGAGACATTTTATCCACATATTACACCATTAATAATGATATAAGTGCACAGATATATTATTTTTGAGTGAAATTAATTGATATTTTTATTTGATTTATCTATGTTTGTGACTCCCATGCATTATTTCACCCAAAAGTTTATCCCTTTTCCTAATTAGAAAATTTATAAAAGGCCTCTGATGAGTTCCATTGGTGGTTGATGAATGCTCCAATATTGAGACTTCTAAATGATGGGGTTGAGTATGCATTTCTCTATAATACCCCTAGTGGAAAACTGTGGTGCCTTATATGGAATGGAAAGAATTGATAGAACATGACTCTATGGATCTAGGACTTCATGAGTAGAATTATTTTAACCATTATTAATATCTTGAAATTTTTTTATTCACCCTATATAAATTTGATAAACTACATGTTTCATCCATGATTATTTATCTATTCTAACCGTAAGAGTATCACGTACATCTATTCATAGAGAGATCTCATCCTATAAATTCCATTATGGATGGTTTCATTCCCAAATTTGGGATCAAGATATTCTAAATTCTTTATTAGGGGAATTTGGTGGTAGATACTATCAACAGGAAATATCATTCATATGTTTTATATTAGGAACCCTAGAAGATTGATTCATTATTTTTTTCTAATGTTAATGATTTAGCGATATTATACATCAAAATGATAATTGTAACAAATCATATTCAATAATTAGGGATTGAAGTATAGTATTGTGATATTAACTTTCAAGTAATACGTGACCGGATCTTCATAGTTCATTCATCTAATTGATTCCCTAAAGGTGTAAAGTATATCATTATATTCCTTGTATTAATGGAGGTTCCATCTCTGCATTCAGGGGAATTTCTATTGGGTTTTCATACATCAACTTTAATAGTGATTACATATGGTTAAAAGAACTACAATGATCTTCATTGTCAATTTTTGATTCATTGGTTGAAGATGTATTTTTTAAAGATAGTCTCTTTATTCCATACAAATCATTAGGTGATGGTCGTGCACCAACTTCCAATAGTGTTAGACCACCCCCATTATAAAACTAAAATGGATAAAGGGTTGTAACCATATATTTTACCATGGGACATATATGGATAGTGATAGGTAACTATTCAATCTAGGTGGAAATAAATAAAATCACTATATTATCCAATATCCTTTGCATGAGGTAGAAGAGTCTATCAGAATTATTGGGATGTTCGAACTTATAGAATATCTCCATGCTTCAAGGTGTTCCCTCAATGGATATATAAGACAATAAATATGAGTTCATTTCTTGATTTTCTATAGGTTTCTAAAATTAGTTTCAATCACATTTTTTGATGTTCAAGTAATTCCTCTCCCAAATTGATGGACAATGTGATATACACATTTAGGTTTTGACGGGCATGTTTGGGCATTCATGATGTGTTTTTTAAAATATGGGAGGACCTCCTACCCGTATAATATTTTTCATATTGAAAAAGTTATCTCCACAATTTTTTTATGTTACTATCTATGGTCTCTTATGGGATAATTGTATGGTTACCTCTATTAATGTCATTTTGGTTATAATCTGTACTTTAGGGGCCAAATTATGTGTGAGAAATATAAAAAAAACTATAGATCAACCAAGATAAGATAATTATGGCCTAAAGAGATTATCCATAATAGGTACACTCATGATTAGGACCATATAGTTTGGATAGGGATACCACATGTTATAAAATCTCACACCTCAATATGGGTTTGAAATAATTCCTTTTATTGTAAATTTATCTCTAAGGTTCATTAGTCCTTTTCATATTTTCTTCTGGATTAGTACAGATGTGTATCATGGGTATTAACATCGATAATTGGTCTTATTTCAGGATATTTAGAATATATATAAATTTAGGTGGTGTATCTATAATCATTAAAATGTAACTAAGTACATGGACATCTAGGTAAGGACTATCTTTTCAAAATACCTTTTAAAGAATTATGGTCTAGGGGAGAATATTCTTCTTGTTATTTTTTACTAATCTATGTATTCATTAGAAGAATAAAAATCATAATTACATATCATATTTTATAGATATAAATACACAATCTCAATATCCTTACATGTTTGATTAAATTAAACAATTCAACATGAAAACCCATACAGTTTGGGGGAACTAATCATCTATAATTTTTTAACAACAAGTACTCCTCCCATGAAAATTCACAAGACTACTAAATTTTCTTTCAAATCATTTGGTTCTGAGTCATTCAGAATAATTGTAATGTATTTGTACTCAATATAATGATTAGAATAAAATGATGATAATGAAGTGAATGGGGTGTCCGTGACATGCGGAAATAAAATGAAGGCCAATTGTGATGGAGATGGAACATGAGGGAATGTAATAGTTAGAGATAAAATATATAGATGAAACAAAAGGTGGAGGTTAATGTGAAGTTGGAGGAATGTGGTGAGATTGCGATAAATGGTGGAAGCCATCCTAGGGAGAGTTTCAACATTTCTAGATTTTGAAAGGTGTTGATGGTCTTGAGAAGATGGTGGGGTGAAGATTAGTATGAATCATGATTTCATTCAGTTTGTTGTCTTTGAAAGGTAATATAGTTTGGAGTTCATATTTTTAACCTATCATCATCATAAATAAATTTCCCTTTATGATGCAAATATTATAACACACCATTGATTAAATTTCATAAGAATTTTTAACATTATATATATATATATATATTGTTATGTCTTAAAGAATACCAAAATAGTCCAATTATAAGATTATTAGTTGGTACAAGAATCATGGTATCATCCATGAAAACAAATCTATACTATAGAAAACATAAATAATTTGGATAACTCATGAGTTATTCTCCATGAATAGTTATGAGTCTTTGTTGAACATTGAACCATTAATAGTGGAAATATTCTATACTATTTTGATCAATCTCCCTAACTTAGAATCATATTGAATATCTATGTAATAATATATAAAAATACTGGATAGTTCACACATATGGAATATTTCTCCTAAAAATACGACACACACAATGGATTCCATGATTTTATATTCCATAAAATATGATAAAAATTATGCACTACTAAACTAAAATAGTGAGAAAAATAATTCTTCCATCTCATATTTGTCCTATAATTAGACATGTCTTTATGAAATAACAAATGATGAAAATTAATCATTTCCTCAATTGTAACAGACTATTGAATTCAATATGAATAAGGTATCAATGTTGTTGTTCAAACTATTGAAGTATGAGTAAAGGTCTAATATAAAGATATTCTTTTTTGAATGATGGTGGCAGGGCAGGTTCATATAAACAACCTTAATGCAATGAAGAGATATAATATCCAAATAATTTTAGATATTTTAAAAGAATAGTAGGTTTATTGCCGTTTTATTGAATCATAAATAAATAAAGATAAAGAAAGAAGATGGTTTAAATAGTTAATCAAATATGTCATCACAAGGTCCCTAATTTTTTCATAATCTTCTCCACGATCCTTCGTAATTTAACTCGAAATGATCCTTAATCTATTCCCTTGCAACACCCTCTTCCACATCCCCTGGGGTTTATAGCTTCCAATTTCTATTCATCCTGCATAAGAGTTTCAATGTCTGTATCATATTGAGTCTGAGACCATAGATGTTGACTCATATTTTCTTAGAATCAGGTTAGCCTTTCCACGTCCCCGCCTATGATTTCTATCATGTCTTCCATGCTTCCAAGATTTATCATGCTTCCAAGAGTTTTCCATATCATCCTCATTAGTTGTAGGAGAGTGTATATTTTTCATCGGAGCCACTTCTTCAGTTTTTTTCTTAAGGAATTTCTGTGTCGTTGGTGAAGAGGCCAAGGTTGTATTCTTACCCCTTAGATTTCCCCTACATGGATAATAAGAGATTCAATGTTAATAGTAACAATATTCACATTAGTATAATGTTCACCCCTATCATGTGTTGTTGATGGAAAACTCATAGTGAAAATGGAATCCAAACAGTACCATTGAATGGACTTGTTGACATCCTTTATGGGTTATGAGGTTATCTTTTCAGTTTGAACAACAATTGATATCATACCAAGATGACTTTAATAGTTTTTTTGGAATTAGTGGGGGGAGGATTTACTAGCCATCATGACATCCAAATGCACAGTGGAATCAATATAAGAGGGGCCTGCAAATTTCACCTCAGACGAGATGCCTTCAGCTCCCCCTTGGAAGAATAGGCATCTTGTTATAGAGTGATTGTCGTTGCCTACAAACCTCTCCCAACAGAAACAAAGGATCATGTATGCACTACTTAATAATATATGAAGATGCCTATCCGAAATAAATAAACTGTAGTAATAATGTAATCATCCTAGAAATATAACATCGCATTGTGTTGTATGTGAAAACTATCCATGATTTTAAAACTGTAGTTGACCGATACAGGGGAAATAAATCCAATGATTAGAAATCATTGATGAATATAGACAAAAAAATCATTAAATATCACTAAATTATAACAGTGATTCAGATATAATTTCAAAACATAGAAAAAAACTCAAAATTTATCCCCTAGTATGATTAAAAGTCATTATAGTTATGAAGAAAAGTTAAATTATATAGTAATATTCTTCTTTAAATCTCATAAATCAATTGTTAGAGGGAATATGTCGGGACCTCATCAAATATAGGTACTTAATACTCTGTCCCAGGGGTGGATACTGAGAATTTGAAACTTTTGGATAACATAAATTTTTTTGGGAATAATTAATAGCATGTACCACTGCACTGCAAACATGTTATGACAATATTTCTTAAACTTAATTAAAGATTCATGTTGTAAATAAAAAATGAATTGATAATTTGGAAAGAACATAAACATTAACTTGTCACTATTAGCTCTTCATTTCACCACAAAATTTCAATCATATTCTTCAATATTTTTTTATGTTTTCCTTCATGTGGAGATGCGGTTCATCATCATTTCTTGTTGTTTCTATGGAGTCTCGAGACATTGTACATTTATTTGGACTGAATCATCAGCATTAAACTCAATAAACACATATTTCTATAAAAATAATTTACATTAATGAAAATATACCAAATATTATTTAAAATTAATATCATATGACCAAATATATGATGGTTAACAGTAGACAATTGAGAAGAAGAAATGGGTTCAATGTATAAATCATAGAACGAATGAAAATGACATGAAATTTAATTTTTGTTTGTTCCACTGATGTCATGAAATTAACACTCAATGAAGATAAAGTACATATACCTATGTAAATTATATAGTTGTACCTATCGTAAAAACTCAACTATCAGTATTGAGACACACTCCGAATGATTCACTACTTTGATTTTCATGTCAGTCTAGGAAAAAATAAATATTACAAAAATGAGGTTTTTGGTTTCTAAAAAATAAAAATGGAGAAATTAAAAATAGTAGTACCTAGAATAAATGGATTGATTTAAAAATATATTATCTTATAGTAGTAAAATAATATCTATAACAAACACAAAATATTGAGATCATTAATCAAAATAACGTCAAAATAATATTTAATACAATCACAGTCACCTTTAATCGATGTAAAAGAAACTAATAACTGATGAGGTTTTGGTGCACTACCATACTTAAAAGTGGTTTCTAGTACTTGTGACCGCCCACTCCTGTCCATCTAGACACCACGAACCCTCTCCTATTTTCAAGTGCACCTTCTCTAGAAAAAAAACATTTAAATAAAATCTCAAAAAAACATCTTCAATTACAAATCTAGAAACATTATTATGAAAGAAGTTTTTATAAATGACAAGAAAAAAAATCATTCTTTGCTAAGTTTTCTCAAATTGAACCCTAATTATCTAGCCAATAATGAAGTAATATTTTAGTTCAATAACAATACCAAGGAATCTAATCATGTTAAATACAACATTTAGAAGATTAATACACAAGGAAAGGGAATTAACCAATAGAACATAATCAGTTTGTACATATATTCTTCAAACAATCATGTCAAAAAAATGGGAAATTCATTTGAATAAAAACAATTGATGATACTAGATTCAATAGAACACATCAATGGAATTGGATAAAATCATTGCAGACTTATAGAATAGGAAATTGATATCAGACAAGTATTATATACCATAAAAAGACCATGTAAGAATAAATATCCCCCCTTCCACTCCTTTCCCTTTCATACGCATGGATGATACACCCCTCGTATTTGGGAACACACATAATCCTGAACACTATATCAAATAATATTAAACTATTTTCCCTAAAAGTTGAAAACAAACAAAAAAACCGAGATTTGGCATGTAGGGGCGCCAAATAGTAGTTTGTCAACATTTAAACAAAAAAAATTAATATAAATTCTAAGCCTCTGCATGTGATTTATGTTTTATTCTATTATTATTTTCTACAAAGTTTTTTCAACATATATAATCCATTAAATTTTGGAATATATTTTTGGAAAATGAAAACAGAAAACCTATTTATAACCAGACACAACCTAAATTATTTAGACCAAAAAACATATTATAAAATAAATTTTGATAGCTTATGAATACAAATACATAGCACATAAGAAAAAACAATAATTCAGGTGGTCAAATTCAATTATTCCACAACATGTAAACAAACATTTTAACTCAGTGAAATAGAACATCTTTTATAACATCACTAATTCCTTATGTCACACATAAAGGCATAGAAGTTAAGATTTTCTTAAAAAGAACATGCATGGAAGTGTATTGGAATTATTATACTTAATATTGTCAAAAAACCTACATTGAGTGGAGAGAGAAACAGCACAGTGATTAGATTAAAATAACAATAAACCATGTAAATTTTATGTCAAGTACTCTATAAGCATATGATTATATTGTTATTAACCTTTTTGAGAAATAAGTGTGTATCCACTATTTAATTTTATAATTAAATCAGGTGGTATTCATAGAATAACTAATCTAAGAGGCGTTAAAAAATTTGTTTCCCATAGTGAATGTAATTACCTATAGTCGTTGTCATGTTTAAATGTTAAAAGTGATAAATAAATTCATGCTTATAACATTCCATGTTTGGTTTAAAATTTAACATGAAATAAATGTAATCCAAATATAAGAAAAATTATAAAAAATTATATATAGTGAGATGAAATACATTCATAAAAATATAAAACATATAAAGAACCACTTATCGGTAGTTTTGTTTGTCTTGAATCATGAAATGTGCCGAAAAAATAAATACAACCACTTACTGGATTTTGGAATCAAATAATGAAAATGTATCCCAATACATAGTCTCTATCATGATAACTTTATCATAGGGTTTTTACTTAACAACAAAGACAATAATATTCGATAGTTTCTCAATAGATCATGACGTGAACAAAGTGTCAGCCGTTGATTAATCATGCACCTCGTGGCTATAAATAAAACTACAAGGAGAAAGGAAGCCTAGTGGGAACTAATAATAAAATTCAATTATTCCACTACATTTAAACAAAAAATTGTTATAAGGGTGAGTACTTATAAATAAGTATGTATGTTACCTTATTTATTATACACTGATTTCCGGTCACTTTTCAAATACTGGGATGGTTCATAAGGATCATCAAATATCAAGCACTGGGAGGCTTACCACTAGCATCTGGGATAGTTCCTAACTCCCCATAGATGACAAGGTGCAGTTGGGGGCCACCCTCTTAATTCCATCTACTCCTACCTAAAAAATTCGAAGGGTTTCCATCACCTGCTCTCCACCTTCAACCATGACATGAAAATCTCGAGTCATATTAATTCCACATTTCATTTCAATCTACATATGAATAGTGACATGAATGTATTAATTAAAAATGAACAGAACATGTAAATGACATACCATTTTAAAAACCACTAATATTATCAATATTATTTCTAGGAATGAATATATATGAGGACCTTATTAAAACCAAAACCATAGGATTAAGTGATTTTCCTGGGATATCCATGAAATCATTTTCTATGCAGAAATATCATTATTTAAACATGATTACTGAAATAAAATCATGATTTCTATTCACCTAAAATCATAAAAACTAATGAGAATAAATAAAATGTGGTGATATAATAATTAAAAACTGGTGGAATTGAAAAAATATAGAATAAACAATGTATAAATATTTTTAACAGCTGGCATAATTTACATTATTCATATAATTTAACACTTTTTTAGAAATCAATAATTAATAGTACAAACAATATGCAAGAGATAAAAAGAAATACATTGTCCAATGAATAATATTAGTTATGTATACCTACATTTAAAATCATTTTGACGTGGTGGAATAAAGATTGAATCCTAAAATAATGAATATGTGAATGAATAACATCATACAACATGAATTAATTGTTTTAATTGATCAAAAGAAAGAATAGATGTATTTTAATGACATAAGAAAAATAAATAATCAAATAAAAATACTAAAAATTTAATTTTAGAAATAAAATAACTGAATATGTGATACAAAACATTTTCTCAATGTATATAATGAAGAATTATGATATTTATACAAACATAATATGAATGATAAAATAAAAACCATTACATAAAAAAATAGGTTTTCAGAATTCATTAAATCTATAGTAAAAATTAAATGAACCCTTTTAACCACTGAAAATCCATTATTGAAACATGATCACGATTCTTGTTCACATGAAATCACAAAAAAATAGATCATAATCAATGAACTATGATGAAATATTAATTGAAAGAATGAAACATGAAAATCATGATTAAATCCAGAAACACTCAATCAAAAAATCAGGTAGATTTGACATGATTACATACAAAGAAGTCTAAGATTTCCATGTATTGAACTGAACCATCACATTCCCATATTGAAACATTGTTTAAGAGAAAAAAATCTCTCTATTTTCTAACTCATGTTTAACCATGAAGGTGTTAAATAAATAAAATTTCAAATTTCATTTCTTGTTCTACCAATATAATATATGAAACATTCTTGTAACCAGCTTAAAAATTAGTTTAAATAAGAATAATAATCTTCATATCATTAAAAACAGACAATATCAATCCTTATGTGAATTTTGATATATAATAAAATATTACCTTTTCGAATGTGGTAGTTATAAAGTCACCATTAAATTGGTTGATATGAATAAAACTGACCATATTATGAAATATATATATATATATATGATTTATATAAATAAATTTTATTTATAATATAATATCAAATAAGTGCCAAATTTTCAGTAAATCCATTATATACTTCAGAAATATGTTTTCATAAAAAATTGTTTTTATTGTATTTTGTGAGTGGATGTTATAATTAATTTATGAGATATTCCTAAATATTATTTTATAAAATTTATATTATTTTTTTAATCAATAGATCAAAATTATCTTACCATGAATTTTTTAGAGATTTCAGAAAACAAAAATTTGTTGCCTGAATTGTTAAACTACTAATATTTAAGTAAAATATTCGTTTATTTTATTTTATTTTAAAATATATATTTTGATTTTATTAGATATAAAATTTAAATTGGTTATTTTGAATTATTTAAATTCAATTTCTACCTTTTAGATAAATATTATACATAATCATGGAAAACAATTCTGATAGACTCGAAATAGAAATTTTAAGGATACTATTATCATTGTTTTGTTTTAATATTTAATAAATTTTTAGAATATCTAGATATATAATTACAAAATATAGATACAATTTTCATAATCATAATTTAAAAAATATTTAAATAGGTGAAATTCATTTTTTGTCAATTTAAAGAGTAAAAATTGTGACTTATGGTCACTTTTATAATGGTCAAAAGGGAAAATACGATTAAAGTTGGTGGATACGATTTTAAAATACCCCTAAAACTTGAAATTAATATATTTTATGAGTTTATTATGACAATGAATATTAAAAAATTTATTTAATTGTATTTTTATTTAATTTTTCTTTCATAATGACTTATATATAAAATTAACTATAGATAAATACAAAATGAAACTCTCTTTTTTATTATAATCCCTAATATAATTTCATGTTGGTAAAAGCAGTTATGGTATTCTTCTAAATGATATATTAAATAGTAATAAATTATTATTATTATATTGGTTTATTTATATCTTTTTATAAATGGTTTTAGATCTTTAATGGTTTATGATACTCCAACATAGTTTTTCTGTGAACAGTAGGTAAATTCACTAAATAATTTTAAAAACATTAAAATAAATATATATTTAATAAATATTGGTGTTATATGAATTTTATCAATTATATAAATGCATAATTGATATTTTAGGGGTCTATATTTGAAATACATTGATGAATTCAAAACCATAGTCTCAAAATTAATAAATTCCCTCAAATTGACATCAATGAAATTTTATATCATATAATATATTCATCAATGATAGGAAAACAATAAAAATATTTAACTAGATATGGTAAAATATTTCATCCCTCAACTATTTAGGATCCAATATTAATGTTTTATTTAAATTTGTTGATATTAGTATATAAAAACATGTTACCACACTTAATGATAAAATTGGTTAATGAATTGGTTAACAATGATTTATGGTTTAAAATTCACAAATAACGTACCAAAATTTAACTGGATAAAATTAATTAACATATAACCAATGTTTTCATTGATGATATTTTCACTTGGTTCAAATTTCACATAAAATATAATTTATTATATATTAATCTTTTAATTAATTCCAAGTGTATCCTTTTATTCTCTTTAAAAGGACAACATATCACTTCTATTATTCACACAACTATAATAATCGTATCTAAAAACAACTAGAAAACCTCTTATAAAAAAATAAGTTATATAATTCCCAGAAATCTCAAAACACCATCCCTAGGGTCCTTATTCAAAAAACCAAATGATGTTTCGTAGAAGGGAGGTAATTGTCTTAATCGATCTGTTTCTTTTTTTCCTACTTTTTTATCATCTTAAATTATATTATAAAATTTATAATATAGTAACATAATGAAAATATAAATATTAGGATGTTATTATGTTAATTTAATAACATTTAGTCATATTTTTTTGATCAATTGGTAAATAAAAGTATCTCGTATGCGTATGTGTGACCGCTTACCTTCATATACCGATATAATTCATTTTCTATCACCATATTTTAAGGATGGTTTTATGATGGATTTCATGTTTATGTATTATATTTATTATATTCTTATTAATAAATAATAAAAATATATTACCTATATTATTACCTTTCTATATATTTTGAAATTATTACATCACTTGTGCATACGTGTGGGATAACACCTCCACAAAGAGATGTGATTCGATTTTCATTTCTTCTTTAAATTGATGCTTATAATTATATATCTAATGATTATATATGATATTTAATTTATAAAAATGATTCTATAAAGGTGATTTATTATTTACCTTTATTTTATTCAATAAGGACTTGTCCTAAAAAATCCGTAAATTTATTCTTGAGGCATGAATTCTATTGCATGAAATACTATATGACTTTTAGAATTAATTATTTTAAGAATTACTCCATCACCATTAAATAATAAAATCTTACATCACTAAATGTAAATATCCAATTAGTATCTGTTTTTTAATCAATAGATAACTATTAATATTAAACAAGTTTTCCATTCAGTACATATATTTTCAATTTTCATTTGATCTCATTTTTATTCCGAGTCATTCATAAAACTATATAATTTTTTTTAAATTGTTGGATAAATTAAAAAAATAATATCAATGGAAATATAAAAATAATTGAATAATTTTTTATTCCATTACCATTTATTATAAATATTTTACTTTATCATAGAATCATTGGTCGCAAAAAAATTATTTTCATTCCCATGAAAGAAACATTACTTCCCAATGATTTTCATGAAGCACATTATAGGAATTATTGAAGGAAAAATATAAATCATTTATGTTTTATTGAAATCATAACAACCCCAGAATTTTGATTCAAAAAATTTTAAAAGTAACCCTTAAAATTTTGAATTAATTTTTCATTAAAACATATTCACGATAGATTACATTAGAAAATAAATATATTTCAATACAACTATTTTAATAAATAGATAAATCATGTTGGTCTCATGGGAAATAATTTATATATATCTCTTAAAATGACCCATAAAAATGTTATTACAATCATTGTATATTCCAAAAAAACCACTTAGGAGAAACCAATAATCAAATAACTCAATCCCTTTATTCAATGCATTTGACATCAATAAGAGGCTAACCCATCTTCATGAGCTATATCAAGCTCACCAATCATCATGAGATATATAGTAATCACTCATCACTATAATCAATTCCTGTGGGAAATTACATAATAATAGCACTTGGAATCCTATATTTCACATATCATTGTCATAAATATATTTTTTAAAAACATTGGAATAAAATTATAGATATAAACATTTCTATTAAATTTTTAAACTTTTTGGAAAATATCTAGAACAGAGGGAAGATAGGTTATTTTTTAATAAAAAATTTAAGAATGTAAATAAATTCAAATATCATATATTGTTTATGATGGATTGGAAATATTTTTTCCTCATATACGTTAAAATAGAGCACCCTTTTTCTGTTTTTTTGAAATGTTACGTATAAAAAATGTAAATTGACTAATTTTGAATGCATTTGAAATAAATCCCAAAATATATAAGGTGAAACATATAATTAATTCATTTCAATATTAATTCATTTATAAAAAACTTATTAATAGGGACATAGAATATTATTTTTTATAAAATAAATTTTCAAATCATTTAAAATTTGGTCTTTATGGTAATGTGTCCACATCAATTTGGCTTACATTTAATCTATATTTTTTACCTCTTATATATCAATTTTTTATCAATTATTTAATTTATTATGAAACTCTTATATTCTTAATTACTTTTAATGAAACCATTTATTTTTTAGTTATATAAATAATTACATAATCGATTAACTCCACATCAGGTGTTTTGAAGATATTCAGTTCATAATTTAAAAATGACTTCAGTTTCTTGACCTTTTGTCAAAAAATTTATGTTTTAAATAAAATAATGAATTATAATAATGTAATAATATTAATTTTAATACATAAAATATTTATTTATATCAAATCACATAAAGTCGATATGAAAAATTAATTGTGTTACAATCATAAAGACGATAGGGAATATATATACATGAATAACATTTCAAATTTTCAACATACATAATTGAAATAAGGTATGTATAATTTCATAAATAATGAAGGATGATTATTTGACAGATATAATATTATCACATTAATACACTTATATATATATGATCCATGAGATGTTGTGATAAAAAATGAATCACATCACTTCATGGAGGTGGACATCCAAATGTACACATGAATGACTTTCTAATTTTAAAATGGATGGATGGAATTTAAATAAATGAGATATTGAATTTAATGAATTATAATTATTTCAAAATATCATATATATAATTTAAATGCATTATTATAATCATCTTTGAGAAATATTTATGGAAAATGAATTAGATCAGTTAACATTGTAGTGGTCTTCTGTATACATGTATGATGGTTTCCTAAGCTATTATATGAATATGGAGATGAATTATTATTTGGAAATCAACATAATAATATACCAGTATATGAAATATTAATATTATATTATATAAAAATGGATAGGATATTTTTTATGGATACTGAATAATTAAAAAAACTAAAACATTGTGTAAAAAACATGAACTCAACCCTGATCTACATCCATTTCTTATGAAATTAATATCACTAGTGTTGGAATTTTGACCAAATTAAGACCTCTAAGACATTTATAAGTATGATTTGAAATGATTTGGGTATATATTGGCTAATAAATAAGAATTTTTTTATGACTATATGTCACGACCCATCCCTCGGGACCTGTGACGTGACAACCCCAAGCATGCCTTCCATGATTCTGGGGATGTCGACTTGCACCAAAAGGAATATTACCTAAAATGGGATGTCATTGCATTTAAACCTATACAATCATATGGTCAAAGAACACAACAAGAAGAAACATTGAAATAAACTACGGGAGTAAAAGATTTCTGAAAGTAAAGGGGATGGAATACAAGCCCAACTCAATACACGAGTACAACTGAAAATTAAAAATACACCTAAAAGAAACATTACAGATAAAAAGGGAAAACATATACTAATTAATCCTCTAAGGGTCCTACCTGAAGGACTAGTACAAATCACCTCTTCGGTACTCCATGTATACCTGTCTCCTCTACGTACCACCTAGTCTTGGCTCCGTCAAACCTCAACCCAACAGGACTTCATCTACACAAGACACAACAAGGTGCAGGCACAACCCGTGCATGGGTGAGAACAAAGATACTTAGTAGGGACCCTAAGACCCCAAAAGGTATCTCATAGATCTATAATGGAAAACCAAAAAGGTAACACCACAAAGGGAAAGTACCACACATGTAAGACTCAACTCAAAGCAGGCATAAAACTCAGATAAAAAGGATTATGATGCTGACCCACAAATGATTTCCATGAATTCTAATAGCCATACATGGGATTTTATAGGTATTGTAGCATGTGACATCCCCAGTCACAATGTCAAACACCTCGGCTGTTGGGGAACTCCTCCTATATCATGTACTGTGGGCATGTCAGATCAAACATAGACACTTCCCACTAACCTTTGACTGCTGAGGTAAAACATCTATCAGGTACTACAGGTCAGTCATTTCACACATTGGTGCTCCCCAATTTGGCATGCTGAGGTACTTCTCCTATAGTGTACTATGGGTCTGCTACGTCACACAGAGGTGCTCCCCACCATGGTCTGCGAGGAACTCCTCCTATCGAGTATCGTGGGTTTTCTGTGTCACACATAGGTTCTCCCACCGTGTCCTGTTGAGGTACACCACCAATAGAGTATCGTGGGTCTACCGTTCCATAGAGAGGAGCTCTCCACTGGGATATCGAGTCAGGTAGAGTTGAAAAATCAATAGTCGTTATGTCTCATCTATTCGTAAGGTTCCATATATAGCGCACTTGGAGAAACCACTCCTCAAACCATTGGTCATATTCCAACTAAAAAAAATATCACTAAAGAGTAAATAAATGATTCTCCACATCCTAAGGATTCAAATGAAACAGACTGCATGTCAATCAGATTCATGTTCTGTGCATTATTGGCATTTCAGTGCTGAGGGGCCAGTTGGATTCGGGTGAGATCAAACCCTTTTGTACTCCATGTTTCCCCAAAATTGTCCTGAAGTAAGTGAAAAGGGATATACACACTACAAGAATCCCAACTACACATATGGTTCATCAAACGGATGTCTGGTTCTCAAGATAAGGCACTTTTCGTGTTTCTAGGCCCGGTGGGGCCTAGGTTTTGTCTAACACGATCGGATCAGCCTGGCCCTACCCGGTCAAGGCTGGGATGTGGTAAACTCGGACCAGCCTAAAAAATGGGCCACCTAACATGCGGAAGGGTGTGGTCTGAATCACGGGGTTCATGGCCCAGCCGCGTAGGGCGTCGCCCGCAGGGCTTCGCCAGGTGGCTCAGTGGAGCTTCTCCTCTGGACTCCTGAATGGCCAAAGGCCATTCTGCCATTGAAGTGGAAGTGTTGTGTGAGCCCGGCCTAGTCTCCGCCGAACCCACAGGAGGCCTGGGTTCCACCTCCTCCACCGTGGCATCAGCTGTGTCTCATTTTCACACCTACGGTGTGCTGGTCGCACCGCCCATCCTTTTCACGGCTGACCGAGGTGTCATCTGCCTCATCTAATTATCGTGTTTGATGATTTGTTTTCCCCCTTGCTCACTGGGGACGTGTGACGGAGCACCACACCTCCTCGGTGGTCGGACAGTGATAGCTACTCCGATGACCATCATGGTTTCCTCTTGTGGCATGGGTCAACACATTGTATCCATTGTAGTCGGTCGGTGTCGCTGCATTTGCGGTATTCCAAAGAGAACACAAGGGCATAGAAAAGTAATGGAGATTCTTATTCGGGTTCATTATTCCCAAGCCCTCTACATTAGCTCATAACATAAGGGAGGTTAATGGGTTCAATAAACTCATAGAATTTAAATCAAGTTAAACCCCACAAAGATGCCCCGCAACAATCTCCCCCAAAAAGGAATAAATCACAGGTCAACCTGTTAGTCGGTTTACCTTCATTATACGTATTATTCGAGAATGGGGAAGAGTAAAATCATTTATAATGCATAAAATAATAAACCCCCTACCTCAAAAATCCATTGGAGTGTTTCTACAGTTGAATATGGACCATGTTCTTCATTCCTGCAACTAGTTCACCACGGCGCAACTCGTACATCGTCCTGCGGTTTGTGTTTCAGTGTCACATGTCTCTTCATGCTATGATCGACTACATCCTATAAGGGTTCAGTATCACGGTGCTGCTTAAGCACTTTGTTTCTGGGCGAATCTATGTCAGTACCTCCTCCAAGCTCCATCTAAATATAATAGAGGGAGTTTATGTAACGATGTGGGGAAATAATGGGGGATCATAAATTAGGAACTGTCCTAATTCCCCAATGACATCATTACATACGGTTGGAAGGTCATGCCATTTATTGTCTAGACAAATCGCTATCCCCACACACCTCTCGTCCATTAGAGGATATGAAAGAAAATAATATAATAGATTTATTTTATTTTATTTCTTTAAAAGAGTCACAAAACATTAATACTTCTCTAGACATATTGTGGTTATAGTAATTCCTCCCTTAAGTGAATCATGGTGTTTCAGATTCAACGGATCCCTATGATTTTAAATCTGAGAAATGGTTCAAAAGATAAAATATGTCCCTCTCATCATAAATGAACATATCCTAAAAAAGTTTAGAAATTCAATCCAGGCACTCTTGGCCTCATAATCACGCGCTATCAATTTTTGCAGAGTTTTAATAATTCTATATAATTTAAAAATAACAAGGAAAATCTGGGTATTTACATTTCCCCAATATTCGGGCTTTTCCCCCCAAACACCACATCATAGACTAACAAAATAAATGGGGTTAATTATCACAAATCTGAGCCTCCCTCTCTCATATTCCCTTTTATAGGTTCTCGTGCTGCAAGAAAACCCACACCCGAGGTATCAACCACCCATGAAGGACCCGCTAATATTGATTCTCAATTTTTACTGGAACCTCTGCAAAAGTTTCCTCATCGTTTAAGTCTAGCTAGACCTTGTCAATGACGTGAGATGGGTTATGCATGTATCACCTCAACTGGGATATGTGGAAGATGTTGTGAACCTTCTACAACTATGGTGGAAGTTCCAATTATAACTTGTCACCTTGGCCAAATATCTATAGTCCCTATTGAGGAGAGACTTGTAAGAAAATGTGGTCCCCTCCTAAAACTCTAGAGGTATCTGTCTCCTGTCATCATATAACTTTTGTGTGATCTGTGCAGTCTTTATCTGTTCCTAGATGGTCTTCAACTTCTCTATGGTAGCCTGTAGAAACTCTGGTCCCATGTGTGTTGACACCCCTGGGTCTTTCAAGTATAAAGGTGATCTAGAGGGTCAACCATACAAGGCCTCGAATGGTGCAATACCGATAGTTAAGTGATAACTGTTGTTGTAAGTGAAGTCCAACAAGAGAAAGTGATCCTCTCAATGGAGTCCAAATTCTAGGATGCATGCATGATGTATTTCCTCTAGCGTATGAATGGTATTCTCTATTTGAGCATTCATTTGAGGATGAAAGGTTATGCTCAAATGTAGTTGAGTCTCAATTTCCTCCTGCAATCCCTTCCACAACTGGATTGTAAAACATGTTTCACTCTCAGAGACAATCGTCGATGGTACACCAGGAGGTCTCACAATCTCTTGTACGTAGAGGTATCCCAAGACCTATACTGATCCCTGATATCAGATAGGTAGGATTTGGGCCGACTAGGTGAGTTGTTAAATGATCACCCAAATAGAATCATGTCCTTTAGACGTACGTTGAAGCCCTGTCACAAAGTCCATGGAGATCCAATCACACTTCATCTATGACACCACTAGTGGATGATCTATGAAATTTGGAACCTGATGCTTGGCCTTTACTTTCTGAAAAGTGAGGTATCATGAAACAAACACTACCACTACCTTATTTATCCCTGGCCACCAGTGCTGATGACAAATTTCCTGCTAAATATTCACCACACCATGATGTACCACAAGAGGGGACGTATGGATCTCCCTCAAAACCTCTTCATGTAGCGCCACTAGTACCATGGTACGTCCTCTTAAAATGATGAAGTTCCCCCCACCTTCAGAAAATTCATCAGTTGCATGTCCTAAAGATATCTGAGTACAACGAGTCTCGCAGTTAGTGTCCCCACATCGCGCCTCCCTGACTCGCTAATAGAGTGGGGGCGTGACTGTCATAGAATATAGGTATTCTACTCTATCTATATCCACGAAGGATAACTGCAATGCAGTTAGCTTCTCTATTTCCTTACTCTACAACTACAGACCATACTTCCTTCTGAGTGCATCTACTACCATGTTTCCCTTCCTTGGAGTATAGACAGTCTCAAATTCATAGTCCTAGAGAACTCTAGCCATCATCATTGTCTCATGTTTATGTCCTTCTGAGAGAAGATATACCTAAGACTATTGTGATTATAGTAGACTATAAAATGTTGTCCCATCAAGTAATGTCACCAAATCATGACGATGAATACCACTTCTAATAACTCCATATCATGTGTAGCGTAGTTATTCTCCGATTATCTCATCTATCGTGAGCCAAAAGAAATCAGTACTCGCTCCTGCATTAAGACACACCCAAGTCTGTTCCATAAAGTGTCTCATTAGATTTCATACTCAACTCCCACTTATGGTATCCTTAAGATGGGGTCACTCATTAGTATCTGCCTCAGCTCCTTGAAATTGTGACAACATCTATCCATCCATATAAAGGGCTTCCCCTTATTCGTCAAAACAGAAAAGGGTGCCACAAATTTTTAAAAGTCGGGGATGAATCTCCGGTAGTATCCAGCCAACCCAAGGAAACTCCACACCTTGGTCACACTCTTGGGAGGCTCCAAAGCAAGTATAGCCTCTAACATTGTTGGATCCACTTCAACTCTATCCTCCTAGAGAACGTATCAAAGAATGTGGACCTCTCGTATCCATTACTAGAACTTTGAGAGCTAACTATAAAACTGGTTCTCTCAAAGTGTATCCAAAACTATATGCAGATGACAGGCATTATCTTCCTCTGTGGTGGAGTATATCAAGATGTCATTGGTAAAAACCACCACAAATCGATCGAGGTGTGGTTGAAAGATCATTTTAATGAGTCCCATGAACATTGATACGGTGTTGGTCACTCCAAAAGGAATTTCCAAGAACTCATAAGGGTCATACCAACATTTTAAGGTCTTCTTCTACACATCCTTATCTAGTATCCAGAGATGATAATAGAATTTTATGAGGTCTATCTTCAAAACCCAGTGAGATCCCTTCAGCTGATCGAAAAGATCATCAATCCCCGACAGTGGATACATGTTCTTAACAGTCACCTATTTCAGGCACCAATAGTCCACACAGAGTCTCAAACTTCAATATTCCTTCAATATGAACAAAATCGGGGCTTCCCATGGAGAAACCCTGGGCCTTATGAACCCCTTTCCCATCAAATCCTCCAACGGTACCCATAATTCACAAAGCTCAATGGGAGCCATCTGATTTAATGATCTAGATATAGGCGTCATCCTAGGGTACAGGTCGATGTAAAAGTCTACATCTCTGCGTGGAGGTAGTCCTGTAACATCATAAATAAAGACATCAGCATATTGGTCCACCACTACTGGATAGCTCGAAGTCTCAACATCAACTTCTATGAGGGTGAGGTTAGCCAAAAAATGAGTAATTGGTTGAACCCTCCTCTAGGTAAGTCCATCATTTACTGTAAAGGATTCATTTACTCTGGTGAACAAAAACCTGGTCCTATCTGTGCAAACACACTACACATTGTGCCTAATAAAGTCAATCTGAGCATGGACTATGGATAAATAGTCCATACCCAAAATGACATCATATGGCCTCAACGCTGCTACTAGGAGATCCCAGCTGAATCTATCACCTCTTAGAGTAACTCACACTACCGAAACCAATTTGTAATCATCGAATCCGCTCCTGTAGGAGTCTCTACCTGTAAGGATCGAGCCAACTTCTTCACCAAAATCTCTGATGTAATGGCCTGGACCTCCCTGGTCCATTACTTTGTGAAAATGTGGTGTTGGAGGTGTTCCGGAAGGTCAAGGTGACTTATCCCCATCACTTTGCCGAATTTCCAGTTCTGTGAACAGTGTTTCCAGAACAGTAATCTTATGACTGTAACCTTCCAACAGTAGACTTGAACAGTGTTTCCAGAACGGTAACCTTCTGAATGTAACCTTCCAACTGTAGACTTGAATAGTGTTTCCAGAACAGTAACCTTCTGACTGTAACCTTCCAACTGTAGAATTGAACAGTGTTTCCAGAACGGTACCCTTTTGACTGTAACCTTCCAACTGTAGATTTGAACAGTGTTTCCAGAACGGTAACCTTCTGACTGTAACCTTCCAACTGTAGACATGAACAGTGTTTCCAGAACGGTAAACTTCTGACTGTAACCTTTAAACTGTAGACTTGAACAGTGTTTCCAGAATGGTAACCTTCTGACTGTAACCTTCCAACTGTAGACTTGAACAGTGTTTCCAGAACGGTAACCTTCTGACTGTAACCTTCCAACTGTAGACGTGAACAGTGTTTCCAGAATGGTAACCTTCTGACTGTAACCTTCAAATTGTAGACTTGAACAATGTTTCCAGAACGGTAACCTTCTGACTGTAACCTTCCAACTGTAGACTTGAATAGTGTTTCCAGAACGGTAACCTTCTGACTGTAACCTTCCAACTGTAGACTTGAACAGTGTTTCCAGCTTCGCAAATTTGACGTTTTCTTTGACGTAAAATACTTTTAAAACCTTATTTTAAGGACTTTAAGGCCGATTCAAAGGCCATAAATCCTATATTAATTATTCCTAAGGCTGGGATATTTTTCCTTGGTCAAACCGCGTGGGTTAATGCGATCCGTTTTTAATGGAGAATAAATCGGATCTTAAACTGTCGCCTCTCTAATTTATTTTTTTAAGGGGAACGAGATATCATTCTTTGTTTTTCTTCCTCCTGGTTATCATCTACGAGATGCTAGAACCTTGCAATCATTCCCGTAGGAGTTTCACAATCAAACGTTACTCGGATCAGTTCCAGTCTGTTTGATGCAACCAAGTTGTGTCGATCGTTCTTCCATATAAGGTATGTTTTATCATCGTTCCTTTGGGGATCACCTTATCTTTTTCTTCCTTCAAAATTAGCATGTAATCTCCATGGTTCATATGGGTTTTCTTGGGGTTGGTTGGTACTGTCGTACCATGGAATCCTCCGGTAGATGCAGCTATCGTGAGGAGAAGAGGACTGTGACCCGTTGTGTGGATAAAGGACGTCAAGAACTCTTCGAGGTAGGGGATTCATGGATTCTCTAATTGTGTATGTGCAATCGTAGAATTAGTATACTTTAGTCCTTTGCATCACAATGAAATTGACCTAATTAAATACTTGAACCGGATTAAAAGAATTCGTGATCGCATGTTTTTGCTTTGTACCGTGATAACGGTTTGCCTCATGTTTTCCTAGATAGAGTGATATCTATGTTTTCCATTAATTAGTTGCTCGTTCATGATGGAAATTGATAAATAACGTAAATCTGGAATTATTTGATAAATAATTGGCAAAAGATAAAGAGGCATGTTAATGAATCTGTTAATTCAAGATGGATTAATGAACTATTAGTTCGATAATTTCAAAAGGGTTCTGAGTTAACCGCTTGCTTGTAAGGATGAATGCCTTGTGGTTTGGAGCTCTGAGTGCTCATTTTGAATGAAGGATGAATGCCTTGTTAAAGGGCCGAGAGCCCATTTTGTGATCTTTGATTTCCTTCTGCTTGTGATTTGATGTGAGCCTGGATGACTGTTGTGATATGTGGAGGTATGAGGACCTGTGGTTGTGGCGGATGATGCCTAGTGTGGCGAGATGCATCGGTTTATGCATGTAGGTGTCGGGGAGGACACCAAGGATGATGGTATGAGATGAATGTTATGGTTTGATGTTGGTGGTTTGGTTTGGTTGTTTATCTGCTTTACTTTTCCCCACTGCTCAAGGCAGCTGGTATTGCTTACCCTCATTCCAAAGGAGGCAAAGACACGCGGGGTATGCCATGTTCTTTCCATGTTTAGCCTCTCGATGGAGGATGGGTCTATGCTCTTGATATAGGCGGCAAAGACTCGACAGGTAGTAAATCTACTCGCCGTATTGAGCCCCTTTGTGTTTAGTAGCATAGGATGTTTTTCTAGAATGCCTGAGATTATGGAAAAGTAATTCTGAAATGAAAGTTTGTTTAAATGGTGATAATCCACGGGGATGGAGAAACTGGAATTTAATAGTGATGTGAATCCTAAAAAGGAGCAGTTTTTGAATGTGATACCAATTTAGTTTAATGTGGTAAATTGTTCATGGTTAATTAATGTTTAAAGAATTAATTAACGTGCAGTGGAACTGATAAAATGAGAATGGAGTACTATAATAAAGCTCTTCAAATGGTTGTGTGATTATAGGATACCCAGTCTTAGAAGTAGCAGCCTGGAGTCTGAGAGACGTTAGCTGCATTTGTGCCTAGGACTAGGTAATGCCCATAGTGTGGTTTTGAGGTATATATATTCTGTACATTTTGTGTTTCTATACGCTACTCCACCCTGTCGGTAATGGAAACTGACACCCCGGGGATTCTGAGCCCTGGGGAGGTGTTTTCCCCAACATTCTGATGGGAGGTTGAATGGCTGACTACCCCCTTTGGCCCCGCTCTCTTCTCTTGGTAGATACTTGTTCCATGAGGCACAACGGTTAGTTACCCTATATATGTGTGTAGAGGGCTGTAATGGTTTGTGGTTATTCAAACACATATATTCTGGATATAGTATCCAATGGACTACTATAGGTGTAATGTGTATAGGCTATGATGGCTTGAGGATCCTTACTCGGAGTATGGGCTGTAATGGCTTGAGGTATTATACCCGATGTATGATACACGTTATGCGGGCTTAGGTGGCTCCCGGAAACTACCTGGTTACTTTTGGTTGTGAGGACGGTGTGGTGCTTAGCCCAGGTGTCTGTGGGAAAGCCTTTGGAGAGAGATGCACATGACGTATGTCGTTGGGGAAAAGCGGCAAACCAGTGGGGAAGTTGTAGCAGGGTACCCTTGATATTCTTTACTATATGCTATATTCTTGTATGACTTACTTGGTGAGAGTAGCCATGGTGAGGTTGGGAACTTAGTATACCTGTTTAAGTAACGAGTTAGTTTCACTTGTTGTTCACTGGGCTTTAGCATGCTTTCTTTACTTTTGCACGAGAGGCTTGGGGAGGATCCTACTGAGTATACTGTTATACTCACCCTATGTATATATATAAACTGTTTTTCAGGTCACATGGAGAAGGTTGGAGATCAAGCTGGTTACTACTAGTTTGCGGTTGGAGGGGGAGCTGTTCGGGCTTGTGGTCGCTGCCGTTTTACATTCTTTTGGGTACTTTTAGTTTTCCATTTCAGTTGTAGTACTTTTGCATGAAATTTCATATATGTACTTGGGTTTCTTTTATATTTCAGTTATGAGTTGGAGTTGGTTGGAGTCTATTATATCTCTCTCTTCTGCATGTGTTCTCTTAGAGGGTAATGCCTCCCATTTTTTTTTTGTATTATACCCTCGGTGCTAGTCACCAACACGGGGCCTACTAGAGGCAGGACTCGGGGGGTCATTATCTCCCTTCTCACATTGCCGGCCCAGGAGGGGTACACTTTGTGGGGAGGGGGTCGTGAAAGAGCGGTATCAGAGGCTCTGGTTGAGGGATAGGATGGAGTTTGGAGTTAGGCACATGTGAGGATGCATGGGATGGTAGGGAAACAGTGTCATTCATGTTTAAAAAGTGGGGTAAACACTGGAGACCGGCAGAGACATAGGAGTTTAGGGCCACCTATGATCTGTTTCACGGACCTTTAAGCATATGATGGCTACTAAACAAAGTGATACCGGTTGCAGGGTAGAGTCCTAGGAAAGGATCATGCATCATTATTCTTTGCGCACGTGTTTGAATTGGTAGACCTTGGGATAGGTAACCTAAAATAAATAAAACAAAACAATTAATTAATTAATGTGAGTCTTCCATATTCCAGGCTTAGGAGTTCTAACAGTTGTTATTTTACAGTTATGGATCCAGGTCGACGTCCTAGTCAGGTTTGCGCAGAAGAAGCCCAGCAGGCTGTTCTAGTAGAACGCCGCCGAGTAGAGGTTGACGATGATGACACTTGGAGGAAAACACTTCGAGAGTTTCAGCGCCATAGTCTATAGAAGTACGAGGGATCCGTTTCAGATGCAGTCACAGAAGACTGGTTGGAGGAAATCGAGATAGACTTCAGTTCGATTCGTTCTCGGAAGGAACACTGGGTGTCCTTGGTTGTGACGATGCTGCGTGGAGCAGCGAGGAAGTGGTGGTTCTTGTTCCTCGGTGATCGTGAGGAGTCCCCAATCTCATGGGAGGAGTTTCGAGACAGGTTTAGAGTCGAGTTTCTTTCTTCGACTGCGAAGGAGTCTAGTCGCCAGGAGCTTCTTACCCTTCGACAGGGGAGCTCCAGTGTTCGAGAGTTTGGAATCCGTTTCAGGAACCTTCTACGATATTCTTCAGACCTGTTACCAGATGATGAGGCCATGGTGAGGCATTTCGAGGAGGCTTTGCGTCCAGAGATACAGCGCCAGGTCACCCCATTTATGCTGAAGACATATCTTGTGGTGTTGGCGAGGGCAGAGGTTGTTGAGAGGACTTTGGCCATGACTGGATCGTCTCGAGAGGGGAATCATCATGATTCCTCACGAAGTAGAGCTGTGGTCCGGGGTTCCCGGTTTTCAGGATATAAGAGTTTCCGTTCACCTAGGGGTAGGTCTCAGTCCTTCCCATCTCGTTTCTCCGGAGGCAGCAACTCTCAGGCCTATTCCAAGGGATCAGGCGCTTGTTTTTCTTTTGGTGGTCGTGGTCATCAGCAGCGGGAGTGCCTGACTTTTCAGAGCAGTCATCGTGCACCAGGCGCTCCACTCCAGGTTCCTCTGTTGAGGCAGTTCCAGCTGAGGCATCAGCAGCAGGTTGCACCAACTTTAGATCACCAAAGGGTAGATGGAGTAGGCAGAGGACAGCCCCATGACGCTCCCCGTCCTCAGAGAGCAGAGCGCGGTGGTGGTGGTGGTCGTCATCAGGGTCAGAGAGGCCGTGGAGGAGGTCGTGGTCAGCTTCATGCTCTAGCGTTACCAGCCCCAGGCGAGCCAGATGTCGTTCGATGTACCCTTTGCTTGTTTTCTACCTTGGTGTATGCCTTGTTTGATTTAGGAGCAACACACTCCTTCATATCACCTACCCTTGTCCATGCTTTGGGACTTGAGGTAGAGAGTCTTCCAGTTCCCTTGGCGTTGACTATGCCAGTTGGAGGTCGAGCCGACTTGTTTGAAGTATGTAGAGACTGTGAGCTAGTGTTTGGGAAAAACCACTCTTGGGGAGATTTCCTATGTTTGCGAATACAACCATATGATGTCATACTTGGCATGGATTGGTTGTATTCGGTGCAGGCTGTTGTAGATTTCTACAGGAAGAAGGTAGTTTTCTTTGATGAAGATGGATAGAAAGTGGTGTTTGTTGGTGAGAGAGATCCTCAGATGAGTCATAGACGAGTTCCATCCTTATCATCCATGATGGCTGGGATGACACTGAGTTCATCAGAGGTTCAATAGTTGGCGTTTCCTAGGGTCGTAGAGGAGTACCCTGACGTCTTTCCAGATGAGGTTGTATCCTTACCCCCTCGACGAGAGATCGAGTTTGGGATCGAGCTACTGCCAGGAGCGTCTCCTATCTCTATGTCTCCGTATAGGATGGCCCCTTCTGAGTTACGAGAGCTACGTATTCAGCTCGACGGTCTGTTGCAATGTGGTTTTGTTCGGCCAAGTGTGTCACCATGGGGTGCACCAATTTTGTTTGTGAAAAAGGCTGATGGCAGTTTGTGGTTGTGCGTCGATTATCGTCGGTTAAACAAAGTGACAATAAAGAACTGCTATCCTCTCCCGCGGATTGATGACCTATTCGATCAACTGAAGGGTTCAAGTTGGTTATCAAAGATATACTTGCGGTCAGGATATCATCAGATGCGTGTAAAGGATGAGGATATCCCGACGATTGCTTTCCGCTGTCGTCATGAGCATTATGAGTTTGTTGTAATGCCATTTGGCGTGACGAATGCTCCAGATGTTTTCATGGGGTTGATGAATGCTGTGTTCCATGAATTCTTGGACAAGTTTGTTCTGGTTTTCATCGACAACATCCTTGTGTACTCTACATCTGAAGAAGAGCATGTAGAGCATCTACGAGCCGTTTTTGGAGTTCTTCGCCAGCATCAGTTGTTTGGGAAGTTGTCCAAGTGTGAGTTCTGGGCTCGAGAAGTTCGTTTCTTGGGACATTATGTTTCCCAACATGGAGTAGCTCTGGATCCTTCGATGATAGAAGTAGTGGTGTCTTGGCCAGCCCCCAAGACTGTGTCAGAGGTGTGATGTTTCGTTGGTCTCACAGGCTATTATAGGAGGTTTGTAGCCAATTTCTCTCGAGTTGTGACTCCTCTGACATCTTTGACCAGGAAGGATCAAGCGTTCATATGCACTGATCAGTGTCAGACAGCTTTCGAGTATCTAAAGGAGAAGTTGGTAAGTGCTCCAGTCCTTTGTCTTCCAGCGGAGGGAGTCCAGTTTGATGTTTTCTGTGATGCTTCACATCTGGGGCTAGGCTGTGTTCTCATGCAGCAGAGGTCAGTTGTTTCTTATGGGTCTCGGTAGTTGCGTCCCCATGAATTCAACTATTCCACCCATGACCTTGAGTTGGCAGTCGTGGTGTTTGCTCTGAAGTTGTGGAGACATTACCTCATTGGTGAGCACTTTGTGGTTTTCACCGATCATAAGAGTTTGAGGTATGTTTTCTCCCAACGTGACTTGAACTTGAGGCAGTGTCAGTGGATGGTGTTATTTCAGGAATACGACTTTGAAATATCGTATACACCTGGATAAGGGAATGTTGTAGCTAACGCACTAAGCCGAAAGATACGTAATGATGTTGTGCGTGAATATAGTGATTCTTGGAGAGTGATGGAAGAGCAATCAGCTTTGCATCTTGATATGGGAGAAGTTGGGGGTAGAGGTTGTCTTTTCTAGATGACGGTGCAGTCATCCCTGATGTAGAAGGTGGAAGAGTCTCAATTGGGTGACCTAGAGGTGGAAGTTTGGAGAGACAGAGTTGTATGTGGTGAGGCCCCTGATGGTTGGTCAGAGGATGAACAACACCGAGTGTTGTATCATGGTAGGCTTTTTGTTCCCTTTGCGATGCACGAGACGGTTCTCAGAGAGTTCCATAGTTCACCCTTGGCGGTACATCCTGGTGTGATGAAGATGTACCGATCCTTGAGGAGTCAGTTTTGGTGGCCTGGGTTGAAGCGTAGAGTTGCAGAATGTGTGTCTCGATGTTTAGTCTGCCAGAAGGTGAAGGTCGAACACCGTGTTCCTGGTGGTCTTCTCCAGCACTTAGAGATTCCTCACTGGAAGTGGGAGGACATCTCAATGGACTTTGTTACAGGTTTACCTCGGGCTCCGGGAGGACATGATGCTATATGGGTGGTAGTGGATCGTTTAACAAAATCATCTCACTTCATAGCGATCAAGGAGTCGAGCTCAGTGGAAGTTTTGTTGAGGTAGTATCTGGAGGAGGTGGTGAGGCTTCACGGAGTCCCTAGGATGATCATTTCTGATCGAGATCGAAGTTTTACCTCCAGGGTTTGGAGGGGTCTCCAACAAGCTTTGGGTTCTCAGTTATGCCTTAGCACTTCTTTTCATCCTCAAACGGATGGTCAGACAGAGCGAACCATCCAGACTCTTGAAGACATGTTGTGCTCTTGTGTTCTTGATTTTGGAGGTTCATGGGTGAAGCACTTACCCTTGGTAGAGTTCGCTTACAATAATAGTTTTCACTCGACCATCGGTATGGCGCTGTTTGAAGCCTTGTATGGCTGGCCATGCCGTTCTCCGTTGTGCTGGACTGGGGTCGGAGAGTCAGCAATTCTCAGACCAGAACTTGTGAAGAATACAACAGAGATGGTTCAGGTTATTTGTGAGAGGATAAAGACATCATAGGATCATCAGAAATCATATGCTGATCAAAGAAGGAGACCCTTATAGTTTAATATTGGGGATCATGTGTTTCTAAAGGTGACTCCCCGCCGTGGGCAGCGAAGGTTTGGTCGTGGAAGTAAGCATTCTCCCCGGTTTGTTGGGCCTTTCGAGGTGTTAGCTCGTGTTGGAGCTGTGGCATATCAAGTAGCACTTCCCCCTCAGATGAGTCGGATACATGATGTTTTCCATGTATCATAGCTCCGTCGTTATCTTCATGATGAATCTCATGTTATCAATTGGGGATAGATCGATATTGACGATGATGCAACCTTCGAGGAGCGACCTGTGGAGATCCAAGACCGCAAGGAGAAGGTGTTGCGTGGGCATTCTATTCCCTTAGTTCGTGTCTTGTGGCGACATGGTGGCATGGAGGAGAGTACCTGGGAGCGTGAGTCACAGATACGTGCTCAGTACCCAGTGTTGTTTAATGTTTAACTCTTTTCATGTAATGACGTTACCTTTATGGTTAGACCTTTCATGTTTTATTTATGTACCTTTGATGTGATGTTATGTTTGAATTGTTTGGTTATGGATTGTTTGTTTCCACACTCTCGGATGTCGTAGTTTTGTTCCAGCTTTTGAACAACTCATGGTGGTTTTCCCGTGAGAGGTATCTTATGGGGTGGTTGTTCGGACCCCTCTTTTCTTCTGGGTTGGTTTTTAATTCTCGAGGATGAGAATGTTTTGAGAGGTATCTAATGTAATGGCCCGGACCTTCCTGGTCCATTACTTTGTGAAAATGTGGTGTTGGTGGTGTTCCGGAAGGTCAAGGTGACTTATCCCCAACACTTTGCTGAATATCCAGTTCTGTGAACAGTGTTTCTAGAACAGTAACCTTCTGACTGTAACCTTCCAACTGTAGACTTGAACAGTGTTTCCAGAATGGTAACCTTCTGACTGTAACCTTCCAACTGTAGACTTGAACAGTGTTTCCAGCTTCGCAAATTTGACGTTTTCTTTGACGTAAAATACTTTTAAAACCTTATTTTAAGGACTTTAAGGCCGATTCAAAGGCCATAAATCCTATATTAATTATTCCTATGGCTGAGATTTTTTTACTTGGTCAAACCGTGTGGGTTAATGCGATCCGTTTTTAATGGAGAATAAATCGGATCTTAAACCGTCGCCTCTCTAATTTATTTTTTTAAAAGGGAACGAGATATCATTCTTCGTTGTTCTTCCTCCTGGTTCTCATATACGAGATACTAGAACCCTGCAATCATTCCCGTAGGAGTTTCACAATCAAACGTTACTCGGATCAGTTCCGCTCTGTTTGATGCAACCAAGTTGTGTCGATCGTTCTTCCATATAAGGTATGTTTTTTCATCGTTCCTTCGGGGATCACCTTCTCCTGTTCTTCCTTCCAAGTTAGCATGTAATTTCCATGGTTCTAATGGGTTTTCTTGGGGTTGGTTGGTACTGTCATACCATGGCATCCTCCGGTGGATGCAGCTGTCGTGAGGAGAAGAGGATTGTGACCCGTTGTGTGGATAAAGGACGTCAAGAACTCTTCAAGGTAGGGGATTCATGGCTTCTCTAATTGTGTATGTGCAATCGTAGAATTAATATTCTTTAGTCCTTTGGATCACAATGAAATTGACCTAATTAAATACTTAAACCGGATTAAAAGAATTGGTGATCGCATGTTGTTGCTTTGTACCGTGATAACGGTTTGCCTCATGTTTTCCTAGATAGAGTGATATCTATGTTTTCCTTTAATTAGTTGCTCGTTCATGATGGAAATTGATAAAGAACGTAAAGCCGGAATTATTTGTTAAATAATTGGCTAAAGATAAAGAGGCATGTTAATGAATCTGTTAATTCAAGATGGATTAAAGAACTATTAGTTTGATAATTTCAAAAGGGTTCTGAGTTACCTGCTTGCTTGTAAGGCTGAATTCCTTGTGGTTTGGAGCTCTGAGTGCTCATTTTGTATGAAGGCTGAATGCCTTGTTAAAGGGCCGAGAGCCCATTTTGTGATCTTTGATTTCCTGCTGCTTGTGATTTGATGTGAGCCTGGATGGCTGTTGTGATATGTGGAGGTATGAGGACTTGTGGTTGTGGAGGATGACACCTAGTGTGGCGAGATGCATCGGTTTATGCATGTGGGTGTCGGGGAGGACACCAAGGATGATTGTATGAAATGAATGTGATGGTTTGATGTTGGTGGTTTGGTTTTGTTGTTTATCTTCATTGCTTTTCCCCACTGCTCAAGGCAGCTGGTATTGCTTACCCTCTTTCCGAAGGAGGCAAAGACACGCGGGGTATGCCATGTGTTTTCCGTGTTTAGACCCTCGATGGAGGATGGGTCTATGCTCTTTCTATAGGCGGAAAAGACTCGGCGGGTAGTATATCTACTCGCCGTGTTGAGCCCCTTTGTGTTTAGTAGCATAGGATGTTTTTCTAGAATGCCTGAGATTATGGAAAAGTAATTCTGAAATGAAAGTTTGTTTAAATGGTGATAATCCACGGGGATGGAGAAACTAGAATTTAATAGTGATGTGAATCCTAAAAAGGAGCAGTTTTTGAATGTGATGCCAATTTAGTTTAATGTGGTAAATTTCTCATGGTTAATTAATGTTTAAATAATTAATTAACGTACAGTGGAACTGATAAAATGAGAATGGAGTAATCTAATAAATATCTTGAAATGGTTGTGTGCTTATAGGATACCTAGTCTTAGAAGTAGCAGCCTGGAGTCTGAGAGACGTTAGCTGCAGTTGTGCCTATGACTAGGTAATGCCGATAGTGTGGTTGTGAGTTATATATATTCTGTACTTTTTGTGTTTCTATACGCTACTCCACCCTGTCGGTAAGGGCAACTGACACCCCGGGGATTCTGAGCCCTGGGGAGGTGTTTTCCCCAACATTCTGATGGGAGGCTGAATGGATGACTACCCCCTTTGGCCCCACTCTCTTCTCTTGGTAGATACTTGTGCCATGAGGCACAACGGTTAGTTACCCCATATATGTGTGTAGAGGGCTGTAATGGCTTGTGGTTATTCACACACATATATTCTGGATATAGTATCCTATGGACTACTATAGGTGTAACGTGTATAGGCTATGATGGCTTGAGGATCCTTACTCGGAGTATGGGTTGTAATGGCTTGAGGTATTATACCCGATGTATGATACACGTTATGCGGACTGTGGTGGCTCCCGGAAACTACCTGGTTACTTTTGGTTGTGAGGATGGTGTGGTGCTTAGCCCAGGTATCTGCGGGAAAGCCTTTGGAGAGAGATGCACAGGACGTATGTCGTTGGGGAAAAGCGGCAAACCAGTTGGGAAGTTGTAGCGGGGTACCCTTGATATTCTTTACTATATGCTATATTCGTATATGCGTTATTTGGTGAGAGTAGCCATGGTGAGGTTGGGAACTTAGTATACCTGTTTAGGTAACGAGTTAGTTTCAGTCGTTGTTCACTGGGCTTTAGCATGCTTTCTTTACTTTTGCACGAGAGGCTTGGGGAGGATCCTACTAAGTATACTATTATACTCACCCTATGTATATATATAAACTGTTTTTCAGGTCACTTGGAGTGGGTTGGAGATCAAGCTGGTTACTACTAGCTTGCGGTTGGAGGGGGAGCTGTTCGGGCTTGTGGTCGCTTCCGTTTTACTTTCTTTTGGGTACTTTTAGTTTTCCCTTTCAGTTGTAGTACTTTTTCATGACATTTCATATATGTACTTGGGTTTATTTTATATTTCAGTTATGAGTTGGAGTTGGTTGGAGTCTATTCTATCTCTCTCTTCTGCATGTGTTCTCTTAGAGGGTAATGCCTCCCATTTGTGTGTGTATTATACCCTCGGTGCTAGTCGCCAACCCGGGGCCTACTGGAGGCGGGACTCAGGGGTCATTATCTCCCTTCTCACATTGCCGGCCCAGGAGGGTTGCACTTTGTGGGGAGGGGGTCGTGACATCTGAGCTCTGAACGACGGTCATGGAAATAAATTAGTGAATGGCACCTAGGTCTATAAGTACATCCTCTACGCTATAGTAGACACATATCATACATATAATCATCTCTTCAGCACTGTGGTCATAGGCCTCAGCTGCCTAGAGCTGAGATTGTCCCTGTCCTCCTACTCCCTGTGGTCGGGTTGGACCACCTGGCAGTGGTGGTGATAAAATCCCGTATTTCCACCATATACCTGCCACACAGTCAGCTACTTGGCCATGTCTTACACCCTATAGACCTCCTCAATCAAACCTCTACCTCTACCTCGGCAGTCCCTAGACCGTCTATAGGTTGTCTGTATGGTGGGTCGGGGAGTCAAGAGCCATGTGTCCCTGCCCGACAGACACGTAGCACTACCTAATTTCCTACTCACCTCATTTTCCTCGTGAGACCTGCACCTCCGACCCTATGTATTGGGGTCATCCACTAGAGGGTATGGCCCGCTTGGACCATTGTGTAATCTACCTACTACCTATTGCAGATGACTTGTCTACCAATCATCTAGTGGTGGCCCTCGTTGTTAGTGCCTGCTTATCGAGGAAGCACTCCAAAAAAATGCTCAATCTAGCATGTCATCCAGATTCAGTATGCTGAGTGATACCATTGATGCTTTAATCTCCCATGTAAGTCCCTTGTCAAATGTTTGGGCCTTGAAGAAAGGGGTTTGTACCATTTTAGTGGAGTAGTGGGAGTGATCAGTAAACCTTGTCGAGTACTGGGCCATTACCATGCCGCCCTTCTGTAAGTGTAGAAACTCCTATATACGCAGAGAGCATAGGGTCTTTAGGATGAACTCATACCTAACAAAGCCCTCAATGTCTGGCTAGATGAGGGTCACCTCATCGTGTATGTGGAGCATTAGGCAACATTATCTCCTTGCTACTTCCTGAAAAAGTTTGGTGGCTCGGATCACCCTAAAATTATATGGTGTCCCAACTAAGAAAAAAACTCTTGCCACAGCCTCCATCCAGTCCTCATCCACCTGTGGATATTTCACACATCAAATCCTCAGAGGCCTCTGCTGCTGAAAATTGTGCAAAGAGCTTAGTTGGTGTGCACCATCTATAGGTGGGGATGGTGGCAACGACTATCCAATGGGTAGTGGTGCTACTGGTACACCACCCGGCGATGCTAATTCTATAAGACGACGCATTACAGATGCCTCATCGCTTGGTGGGATATCATCATGTACTCTCTCAAGAATCATGGAAGGTTATCTATGTGGATGCATCCTGAATGAAGAAAAGTGTGATGCAATAAATAAGTTATACCTTGGAGATGAGTCAGAGAAAACACAATGAAAAACTCATCAAAAACACATGCAATCAGTGATTCCTTATACTGAGTCAGAAATCAAAATGCAGGGTCCTATTGTATTTATACATCAGCTTTCGCACAGACACTCGACTCGCCAAACTGAAAACCACAATCATAACACATTACACTACATCATCATTCAAATGATCAGAGTCTTTTGCCTTCTGTTGAACAGACAACCATTGATACCACTTTGTCGCGACCCCTCCCCCGGGGCCCGTACCGTGACTACCCCAAGCCCGACTTCCATTGGACAGGGGCTGGTGTCTAGCACTGAATGGTGTATTCCCTAAAGAGAGAAGACATTTACTTTAATCATGTACTTATACATCATCCGAGAACACAAAAAGAAGAAACTGTGAAGTAAATAGATAGAGTAAAAGAGTGTTGAAAGTAAAGGTGCCAGAATAAAATCCAAACTGAAAGTATGAGTGTAACTAAAAAGTAAAAATAAAACTGAAGGGAAAAATATAACTTAAAAAAGGAAAAGAATATTCTGAGTTTTCCTCCGAGGGTTCAACTTGATGGCTAGTTACAGATCGCCTCCTCATCCCTCTACATCTGCATGCCTCCTCCGCGTACCGCCTATGCTGGCTCCCTCAAACCTCAGCCCTCCTTCTCGTAATCTTCCCAAGACAGAATAAGGTGCGGGTATAGCCTATTCCTGGATGATTATAATGATACTCAGTAGGGTCCTAGAGTCCCTTAAAGGACTCCAAGAGTTTGAAAAAGGAAAAAATACAATGTTAACACCACGAAGGTAACACCACGAAGGTAAAGTACCACATAGGTAAAACTCAGCTCAAACTAGGCATACAACTCAGAGAAACATGATTATGATCCTGACCCACACAATATCCCCATGAATGCTAATAGCTTGCTATAAGATTCTCTAGGGATAGTAACAAGTAACATCCCCATTCAGAATGTTGATCAACTTGGGTAATGGAGAACTACTTCTTTATCGAGTAATGTGGTCATGCCGGGTCACACAGATCTACTTCCCACTAAACATGGACTGCTAAGTTATTCTCTTATGGTGTGGTGTGGGTCTACTGCCTCACAATGTTTTTCTCCACAATGTGGCCTATTGAGGTACTCCTCATGTTGAGTACTATAGGTCTACAACGTCACACAGAGGCACTCCCCACATTGGCATGTTGAGGTACTTATCCTATCGAGTACCGTCGGTCAGCCATGTCACATAGAGGCGCTTCCCAATATGTCCAGTTGAGGTAATCCTCTTTTCAAGTACCATGGGTCTTCTACATCACAATTAGGTGTTCCCCACTAGGCTATTGAGTCGCACATAGTTGAAAAATCAGCAGTTGTCAAGTCTTAGCAAGTTGTTGGGTTCCGTATGTAGCGTGCAAGGGAGAACCGCTCCTCCAGATATTGATCATATTATAACTGGAAAAAATTCTCACAGTGGAGTATTCTGATGATTATCCACTTCATAAGGGTTCCAAAACCACTGATGGTGCATCAATCGGACGTCCGTTCTGTGGGTTATTGGCATTTTAGTTTCGAGGGGCCAGTTAGATTTGGGTGTGACCCAACCTGGTCGTACATCATGTTTCTCAAAAAATCTAATTGTGTATGTTAATAAGAAATATCTCCCTCCATGTATCCCAACGCCGCCGATGGTTCGTTAAACGGATGTCTGGTTCTCAAGATAAGGTTATTTAAGTGTTTCTGGGCCTGGTTGGGCACTGGTCCAGTCTGACCTGGTCGGACCGACCCGGCCTGTGAAAGGGGTGGCCCGCAGGAGAGGCCCAGTCCGGAAATGGGTGGCCCTAAAGGGTGGAACAACCTATGTTGGGGAAGCCCGACCATAAGAGGGGAGGCTCGGCCCATGGTGGGATACGGCCCAGATGCATAGAGCACGGCATGCTTGGCACTCACCAGGCTACTCGGGGGTGCTGCTAACCCCGAATCCCGATTGTCCAAATGTCGTTTGACCGTTGAATCCAAGGCTCCACATGGGCACTGCCCGGTCACCATAGAACCCGTCGGAGGTACTGGTTCTATCTCCTCCACCGCGGCTTTGGTCGCAGATCCATCGCACACATGTAGCGCAGTGGTCACGCTGCCCTTCCGTTCCGCGACCGGCCGAGCTGCCGACTGCCTCCTCCAATTGCCACAACTGATGAGTCGCAGTACCCCTTTCTCACTGGCGGCACGTGATGGCATGCCGCACCTCCTCCATGACCAGCTGGTTTCGGCCTCTCCGATGATAGTTGTGGTCTCCTCTTGGGGCGTGGGTCGGCACATTACCTACTCCGTAGCTTGTCGGTGTCGCCACACTAGCGGTATTCCATAGATAACGCAAGGGTATATCAATGTAGTGAAGGTTCTTGGCCGGGTTCATTAGGCCCACACCCTCCATGTTAGTTCGTATCATAAGTTAGGATAATGGGTTCAATAAATTCTATGAATTTAAATCATGTTAAACCGCATGAAGATACCCTGCAACAACCTCCCGTAAAAACGAATGAATCGCGGGTCAACCCATTACTCGGTTCACCCGCGTTCATCGTATTATTCAAATATAGGGAAGAGGAAAATCATTTAAAATTCATAATTTAATAATCCCCCTACCTCAAAATCCCATTGGGGAGCATCTAATCTTGAAGGTGGATCGTGTTATTCATTCCCACAACTAGTTCCCAATGGCGCCACTCATACGTCGTCCTTCTGTTCGTGGTTCGGTGTCACCCGTCACCTCCTTCTAGGATTGTTTCCATCCTATAAGGGTTAAACGTCATGGGGATCCTTCCACACTTCGTTTCTTGGTAAATCAGTGTCGGTACCTCCCCTTAAGCTCTATATAAATAGGATAGGGGAGGGTAAATAATGACGTGGAGAATTAATGGGGGCTGATAAATTATGAACCTTCCTATTTACCCAATGACATGATTTAATAGGTTTGCAAGGTCATTCTGTTTATTGGCTGGACACATCGCTATCCCCACACACCTCTTGTCCGTCAGAGGATATGAATGAAAATAAAATAATAAAATTATTCAATTTCATTTCTTTTAATAATTCACAAAATATAAATTTTTCTCCTGACCAACTACTGTCCAAGTAAATCCTACCTTAAGTAAATTTCGGCACTACAGATTCAATGGTTACCTACAATTTTTATTCCGAGAAACGGTTCAAATATAAGAAAAATCTGCTTGCACATTTACTGAACGTACACGAAAAAAACTATTTAAAATTTTATTTTGAGCACTTCGGGCCTCGGAATCACCTGCTATCAATTTTCACATACACGTAATAATTCCATATAAATAAGAAAATTACATTGAAAATATGATTCTTTTCACTATAGACACATATATGGGGTTTTATTTTAAAAGAATGGGAGGGTTTAAATTTTTCATCATATTAAAATAAATAATGGCCATCCTCATTTAAAATGTATCCAAGAAGGATATTTTTAAAATATGAGATTAAAAATGGTCTCAATATTACCATTAAATTATATTTAGTAATTTTTACATGTAATTTCTACCCTTATCACTTTATTCTAATTCAAGGTAAAGCACATTTTAGGATACCTTAAAAACATATTTTTAATGTTTTTAATGTTCACTATGACCAAATAAAATGTTTAACTTTTTCATAATATAAATTATTTTGATTCAAAATATATAATTCATTTTACTAAATTAAATATAAAATAGTCTAATAATTTAATTTAATAATTCACTTCCAAAATTCATTTAAAATAGATTTTCTTGAAAACATTTCTTTTATTGTATAAAATTTCTTTAATCTAAAATAAGTGAAAAAAATTAAAATGACATTATTTTTATTAATAATAATATATATGAGCAATTTTTTAATTTAACCATTTAGAAAAATTATCTCTGTACATTATTTAAATTTAAGTGCACGTTTAACATAAAATTTCTATTTATCACAATCCTTGGGAAAACCCATCAATTTTCAAAAATTCTCAAAAATTATTTCTAATATAAATTTTATTTGGTTAATTAATAAATTATCTCATTTTTTAAAACTAAAATCATAAAATTGAAAAATTATATTTTTAAATAAAATCATATATTTCATGAAAACCTAAATTGGAGAGATGTAATGATTTTATCTTTTTGAAATAAATATTTCCCAATATTCTCATAATGAATATAACACTATAAAATAAGATCTTTGAAAACTATTTACTTTAACATTAGCTATCTTGTTACACTATTACCCTTTTAATAAATTAAATTCTCATTCTTTTATTAAATATTTAATTAAATAGGGATATCATTCCCTCATAGATGTTTCTGATTACAGTGTTTTTTATTCAATCATATGGTTTTTCAATAAAACCATAACAATATAAATCAATTTATTCCTCAACAATTACACTATGTAGTCATGAATTGGTATTGAATGTTCCTTATAAAAAGGTTTTTAATAAATCTTAATAACATTAGGTATGAAAACATGATATGCATCTAATATATATATTAATAACAAACATAAAATATATCATGTGCCTGAGAAAACATCCATGATAGGGCCAACTTGTATGGAAATGTACAAATATTTTATCGAATTTTATATAATCTAATGAACAATAGACATAAATTTCCTTTTTACCGTAAAAATTACACTTTTCCAAGGAGATACATTAATTGAAACAAGATCTCTTACCAAAAATGAAAATTTTTTATTTTTATTTTCTTGAAAACTATTCTACAAACCTTGAGTCATCCCAATATGTTTCAAAATAATTTTTACCATCTTAGCAGTTTCATCTAAATATTATACTCCTAATTATATAATTTCTCATAATTTATTGAATCAGGGTAGATTCTGGAATAAAATTTTGTATAATTCCCCAAACAGTTCTATTTTTATACTCTAATGAAAAGTTTTCTAACAAAAAAATCAACCAAATTATGATGTGGATTGAAAAATTTATGATATACCATTTAACAGGGTCAATGTATATCCTATAGAGTCTAAATAGTTCACTTTTATTATCCATTAGATTAGTTATTAAAGTTTTTATTAAAATTTAATTCAGTTCTTAGTGAATTATGAAGTACTTTTCAAAAATAAGAAGTGAATCTGGGATCATAATTAAATACAATGGAAAAGGGAAACCATGTTATCAAATTATCACTTTATCAAAATTTCGAGAATACTTATCCAAATAAATTTTATCTTGAATCAATATAAAACGAGTAGATTTATTTAATTTATTAATAATTACTCAAATAAAATTATTACACCATTATTTCCTTTTTAATCTCACCCCAACAATGATTTATATATTATTTATTTCCTGTTATGGGAGAAGAAAATTTTTAATCATCCCCATTAGATTTTTTTTCAAAATTAAAATTATGAAATGTCGTTAATTTTATGGTTAAATTAGTAATATAATTATTTATTCCATCCCAGCAAAAATGTTCCCAAAGGTCCTTATTTTTTTAACTATCAGGATGAGTCAAATATAGAGAGCTATAAGAATCAACCAATAGTACATTATATAACAATGGGTAACATGAAAAACATGTACACTTTTATATATCTCAAAACACTTATTTTTTACATCATATTTTGTAATACTACCCATATTGAAAAATTAAAAATTTTCTTATTGAATTGATCCTCTATTTGAGAAAGATTAATTCTACATAACAAATATGATTATTATGAAATCATAGAAAATAATTGATAATTATTTCATGAAAAAGGTTTTGTATAACATTGAAAAGACCCAAACCAAAGTAGACTAGGGTTGGTAGTTAAATTCTTATATTTCAACTAGATATAAGAAATCACATCCAAAATGAAGAAATATATTAATAAACATAATAAAATAGATAAATACAAAATTCATAAGCTATAATTTAAAAATAAAAAATTAAACATTATTTGGTTGAGTACGTCATTTTGTTCTCAGGTAGAACCCTGTATAATGATCATAATTGACATATATGTGTCTTGGGGGAAAATAATTATGAAAGGGGGATGATTAAGTACTCATTATGGGTACCCATATTTTTAATTAAATACTGAATAAAAAATAATAATAAATATTGAATGGTAAATAACTAGAAAACATTTATTCAATCTAATAATTGCGAATAATAAGATAGAAAGAAATGATGATCATGTAATGGAAAATAAATAATCACTTGATCTAGAAACAAAACCCCTAAATATTCTAACTAATTGAATAGTAACACATAATATCAACAACTAACTATATAATGATGGAATATATAATTTTATACAATATATCCATACTGTTAGGGCCATATACAAAGACATCTTACATAAATGGGTATAGCCTCCAGCAAAAACCCTATCTATTTTGTCCCATGAGATATGTCGATCCATAGAGGGGCTATAGAGGTCCCAACAAGTAACTTAAGTATACCAATGAATTTATTTTATGAATAGTATGGAACATGATTAGCGTACACATTTGTATTGAAATATTGGTATATTAAATGTCAATACTTCCCCAAATTAATTAAAATAATGATAAATCATTCAATGTAATATGATGAATGGTATCGAAATAGTACATCATCGCCATGTGATCATAAACATAAAAATATTAACAATTATGGTATCATTACAGAATATTCCAAATATTTCATAATGTAAAATGAGGTTTTTTATCATTTGATGAATAAAAATAAAATAATTATGAAATTGAAAACATTAATGAGGAAAATATAATTTTCACAAGGAAAAAAATTATAAGAAAAAAATCCATAATATTTTGGAAATCATTTTATTTGAGTAGAAACCTATATAAAAGTAAACATATATATATATAAACGATTGTTCATGAAAGTGGAAAATTTTATACATGTAGTGAATAGTAAAACAAAGGTTGCTTTCAATTTTTTTGGTAAAAATTTAATAATTACCTTATATTGATAATGAAAAGAAAATTACATTTAAATAATTCAATAAAGAACTATAATGGGGAATATTTATTTAATAAATCATTTGGATATTTTCATTATATTTTTTAATAATATTTTTTGAAATCATAGACATGGAAGAGAAATTGATTCTCGACAAACAAGAGATGAAAAAATGGATTTTCTAAAAAACATCTCTTAAAAATTTTATTTACTGAAGGAAGAAAATGGTATAGATACATTAAAATATAATTAATAAAAAGATTAAAATAAATTTCAAGATTTTATTAAGGGATATATCATTATAATTCATCATCATAAATCTATTCATTAATAATCCTAACAAATGATTGGAATGTAAAATAATATCTTACCATTGGGGACACTTTTGAATCATAATCCTCATGAAAGAAATAACAAATAATGAAAATTTTAAATACCATAAATATAAAGGGTTTCATCATATAAAATATCATATTGTTAGTATATACACCACATAAATGATCTATGTTGTGAATATGGAATATGTATCACTGATGTAAATGTTATATGAAAAAACCCATACCTATGATATAATTTCTATTATACCTGTCCATAAGTCATATAATATAAATTAATTTTTATTTTAAATCATTTACTGAAAAATAATAATTTCTTAAATATCATATATTATTAACTTATATTATTTTATGACTCTTTTGATGAAATTTAATTGTTAAAATTAGTGTTTAAGAAGATAATTGCTTCATTTTTCATGTATGATTTGGTTTGGTATTTTTTGTAATTTAAAATTGATCATCACTAAAAAATATTTTGAATTTAAAATATTATATATATATATATATATATAATATTCATTATGAATGTTTCTATAGTAATCTACAAAATCTAATGTCAGAAAAATCATTAAACTGTTCATGGATAAGATTAGTCGTACATCCATATGAACGTTGCTTGAATTTTCTCAAGTGATGGAATGAAAATAAGATAAATATTATTTGTTATTTAAAAAATAATTACAATGTAATTTATAGAGTTTAAATTAATCAAATCATTCCTTTTTAAAACACGTGTAAATTGAGAAGAAAACCAATTTTACAATACTATATGGGCACGGTAGTCCACATGTTTGGACGAACAACGTTATGTTTTTCAGCTGATTTCAATGTAAAAAAGTTATATGTGATATTATATATCCATAAGTATTATTAGGTAATAAATATCACATATATAAATTTAATGATTCCATAATACCATCAATGTAGTTTCAATGTGAAAAAACTAATCACATAACCTTCTAATGTTGTAGTCCCCTGTAAACAATAATGATTTTATCATATTCCACTAAAGAATGGAAATTAACATGGTATGTGATATATAATAATTAAATAAGAATAATAATTTCATAAATATTATATAAATATACTAAATCATTAATTATATATTGCCTTTAATGCTTGTGATGGAAAATGTATTACATTCATTCGTGAAGAGTTAGTCTTTCATACACATAATCGATGATTTCATTTTACATTTGATGGAAGTGAAGATATATAAATGAAATTAAATTAACATTATAATATTTTTGTATATAGGATACAACGATATTATTATTTTGTCAAAGATGAATAATATTAGAATGTGGTGGCAGATAAAATAACATAAATACATATGTTAAGTAATTTTTCCTCTTCTTCAAAAATCCTCATTAGGATTATAACTAAGAACTTCATAAGAGGTTTACCTTTTCAAATGGAAGCCACTATAATGTGGATATTTATTTTGGGAATATAATACAGTATTTATTTCTAGAAATTATTTTTTTGTGTAAATAGGTGGGTAGAGTGTGAGGTATTTTATATGTGGGGGAGATAACAATAATGGAATTATAAAAAAAGTAATAACAAGTTTTTTTGGATTAAAAAACTCAAAAATTGGTCACTATAATACCTTTTATGTTATAATATCTTTATATGATGATAAAATAATAATTGGACATGTTCTGGATAATTTCAATCCCATACATTATTTGATTAATTTCTGATAAAAATATTTATTCCTTAATCATAATAAAAAAAATCACTATTTATACTATTGATTAGGTAAAATACTTAATTTTACATTATAATATAATATAGATTATCTGAATATAACTATTGAATCCTTTTCACTAAATTTTAACACATATAATTATCATAATCTATTGTAAAAATAAACCCATAGAGTAGTTGAAAATGGGTTTTTCCATAAAAAATTAAACGTTTAAAGAGTATTTATAACCGAATTATATATTAAATTGAGTTAAATGAAAAAAAAATCAGTAAAATTGTTATATAATGAACTAATTTAAATTTTAAACCAATTTATTTTATTATTTAATTCATTAAATAATATAATAGAAAATGCAGTTTTAAATAAAAGTATGTCTTTCTCACTATTCCAAAACAAATTATTCATTTCTAATAATTATAAAGAAATCACAAAAAGATTATTTTTACATATAGATTTCAAAAAATATGTTATATTCTATAAAAAAATTTATCATGTTTTTATAATTAATTTTAAATAATGTGTTCTATGTGCAACAAATGAGAGGGAAATGGTGGTAAGTGATGATATCGACATTGAATAAAACTACAAATAATTACGAAGAGTTATAATGATCATTGAAAAAAATAATGTGAAAGATCATGATGAAGTCAACTATCATAAATCCTTATATATATGATGTGTTAGAAGACAATATGATCATTAGATATAATATTAATAAGATCAAGTTTTTTTTCAAGATACTTTTCCTATAGTTGTGGGATTCATTTACAATAAGGTTGGAGAACACCATAAAATAAACCTAAAATTGATCTTTTCGATGGGATGAAATAAATTTACACATAATTTATTACTCCTATAAATAAATATTAAAGATAAATTTATTATTCATGAAGCACTAAAATTAACTTGTAACAGACCATAATATCCATAAAAGAGTAACAATTTATCCCACTTGTCATTAATAACACTGATATGGTTAGAATATGTTATAAAATGTAATAAATTAATCTATAATACCTCAATAGTAACTACCAATGTTTTAAATAATCACTCTCATAAATGGATGACATGAAGGCTCATCATAAATATGTCTGAAAAGTTCAAATTCTAAAAATTTTGAATGTCACTAAATTAAAATAATATTCCCTATAAAATATAAATTTTATCGTATTGTCAGATTAAAAATACATGAATACCATGTAACCATAATGCCTTGATTAAAAAAATTCATCCAAAAATTAATTCTCATATTTTTAATATTGTCCACAACCCTATATCAATTGTAAAATATAGAAAAGATAACTAAAATAACTTTTTCAATATGTCAATAATATTTTAAAAGTTCATCAATAATATCCAATTTAAATTATCCATATCAATCAGTATCTAAATTAATCACCATAATCATAAAATCAAGAAAATTTTATGGGCTATCCTTCAACAATAATTTTTTCCTCAAAATATAACCTTTTGACTGTATTAGTTTTCATGGTCATTGGTATTGTTCAACATGTTATTTCATATCCTTATAAACAATTACAATTTTAAAATACTTGAATGTTTCATTATTATTATGAAAATAATATAATATATTGAATGATTTTAGAACATAATTATTGAATCTAAATATACATGAGCATTAATAACTCCACATCATTCCTAAACCATAAAATTTCATTCATCATATTAATCTTTAACAGCTGCTTCCTTCCAGATGTCATTGGTAGTCTCTGCATCAACAATTGAAAAACCATTACCTATAAAGAGATTCTAATCTTCTTTTAGAATTGAATTGTGGTTACTAGATACCCAATATGCCTCATAAGAGAGACTATTTAGTTTCAATGCAATGGCCCGAAGGCCTTAAATTTTTATTTTATTATAATATCATATAACCCCATTTTGAGGGAAGAAGGGGTAACCCAAGATAGACTCCAGGGAAAAAAGACAAACCATGACCCGAAGGACCAAGAGAGTAAAAAAATACTTATAACATAGATATGACCCTTATCAGCATAAAATCGTAATGAAACACTTCATTGTTTCATGACTATTGGAAAGCAAGTTCCATGTGTCAATGGACAGGCCCTATCCGATGGCTTGACGATATGCCCTCTCAAACATACAAATACGAAAAGCTCTGCAATGGTGAACTACAAGCTCTAAAACCGCCTCTTGGGCCTTATCCATTTAGTCGAGTTGAGAATCAAATTACCGAAAAAATCATCAAATCAACACAAAAATTCCACCGAATCACAAATTCCAAACCAACTCACTTTGAAAACACACCATTACACCATTGAAACCCAATGCTCCAACATCCCAAATCCCAGTTTCCCGCACCTCTATCCAAACCCCTACCGGTCGCAGATTCTAGAGAGCTCACTATAGTTCAAATATCGAAAAATAGAGAGAAAATCATAGAGATCATCTGTTGATATCGATGCCGCAACACACCCAAAAGAACATTGAATATTAAAGAATCAAAAGGAAACCTCTTACCGAGAAGACCACCAGAGCTAGACCTATGGGGGAAAAAGAACTCCCGAAGAAGACATGCCACAATCCTGAACCAAAAATCTTTTCTCCACATTTGAGACCACACAGGGCGACCAGATCCTCCCCACCCAACCCCATTAAACTCAATCATTAAGCAGAAGCCGTCACTGCAGCAGCTGGAAACTCGATCCTCACCGCACCGCCATCTGATGACCTATCCAGATCGACGGGCAGGGCATGCAAAGGTCAGCCGACGGTGAGAACGCCAAGATGATCGAGCCATGACGCTGCCATAAGATTTCACTCCAGAATCACATCGAGATGAAGCATCGATGATATGATCTGACCCAAACCACAATGGGGGAGTGGAAGGCGGCGGCGGGGAAACATCCCTAGCGGAGATCCCCTTACAATCGTATTTACATACTCAGTACATTAAGTATCCTGAATATGTAATTTATTTAGTGAGAATTATGATTATGAAGAAATTCCCATGTTTGATGTGCAACACATACTCTGAAATTTCCCCACAAGCTTGGTATACGTAGATTGGTTGCATAATTATAAAAAATAAATCGACAGAAAATAAAGTAAAACACTTTCATCACCACACCTCAAGATGTAAATACCCATATTGATGACATAAAAAGAAAAAACATTAGAAATTAGTTACCATGTATCCCATTCAAGATTGAAGCAACCCTCATGATGAAAAAGATGGATGATTTTTTCTGCAAAATTTATTCAAAGAATAGAATAATGCTCTTCATAAAGAAACAGAATGAATATCAATAAATGGTATTCATGTGTTGGAATTATCATTTTTAATATTTGTACGAGTATTTAGGTTAGGATTAGTATGCAGGGGCATCATGTGATGAGATCAATGATTGAAAGGGAATGAATAAAGTAGTGTGGACCGATATTAGTAGAATTCACGTGATATTAGAGAGATGGAATGAGGCCTGAATGAGGGATATATTCTTTCGGTTGTGTCATAATTCATTAGATAAGGGGATACACCAATGGGGATGTCGACTGCAAGATGCACACATAGTAGATGGGGGTTGCATAGTCTATTTCAGAGCATAGGTTCATACATGGTCTTATCTATTGGAGTACGGGGTTGAGAGGGGAATATTCGCTAAGGGACAGTGGTCATATTTTTCATAAATATGAGCACCTCACCTTTATCTTGGTCAAAATAAACTACAAATGAGTGTTGGTGGTGATATTTCTTCTCATAGTCATTAAGCTATTAGGCTGGTGGGAAACATTTAGGGGGTAAGGTTGTGGCACTACTAAGAAAGAAGGTTATACCAACGGTTTTAAACCGTTGGTATAGGTTTGAAAACCATTGGTATATCCTATACAAACGGTTTTCCAAACAGTTGGTTAGTAAGCCGTGAGGAAATCCTTATACCAATAGTTTGATCTAAACCATTGGTATATTGTTTTATTAAATTTCTCCGAATGTATACCAACGGTTTATAACCATTGGTACTATATTTTTTGAGTATTGTCATACTAATGGTTTTCAACTAGTGGTAATGTGATTTTTCAGAACACATATACCAACAGTTTAGAACCGTTGGTATTTTGTTTTTCCAGAATTCCAAAACACCTATACCAACGGTTCTAAACCGTTGGTATTGTGTTTTTACCGAATTCCAGAACACCTATAACAATGGTTCTAAACCGTTGGTATAGTGTTTTTCCAGAATTCCAGCACTATTATACCAACGGTTTAGAACCTTCGGTATTGAGTTTTTCCAGAACTGCTGTACAACAGCCCCCTCCAGTAGCCCCTCCACTATACACTTACACCTGCTAAAAAATATCACAAAACCGCATTCAAACTTAAAACAGTATAAAAACACATAAAATAGCACTAAAAATACACTTAAAACCATCAAATTCTTCCAACCATGCCATGTACTATAATTTCCAATTTCAATCTTCACATGACAACAATCATCCGATTTTAATTCACCTCACCCCTGCACAACCCCCCAACCAGCATAGCCCCCCCACCTCCCCATCAAATTATAATAGGCATAATAGTATGGGAAATACCTATTAGAGCTGAATAAGAGTTTGAAATTGGATCATATCCCTTTTTTTCTGATCCTAGAATTGGGTATGTAATGATTTCTGATGAATTTTTCATTGAACTTGTATTGTTTATAACATATGGTGAAAAGGTATTTTCATAGGAGTCTTTTCACTTATGACCCCATCAGTTAAACTAACCAACTCATGAAAAAGAGTTTGTGACTATCGTTGATGAGTGTAAATTTCAGTTGTATTCACTTAAAATGATGTCCTTTTGAAAAAAAAAGAGATACTTTGAGTGGTGTTATCCACACCTCACCTCGTATTGAGGTGGGGTAGACTCGTACACGTCAGATAGGACCCATAGATCGTTTTACTAAAGATTAAACAGAATCTGAATGTGTTTGGTTGGTATTCCGTATACCAGTAGTTGTTTTCACTTAAAATATTGTCCATTTCAAATAAAAGTGAGACAGTTTGAGTGGTACTGGTGACACCATGCCTCATATTGAGGAGAGGTTGATTCTTACACGTCACAAATGACCCATGGATACCTTTCCTAAAGTATCAACAGAATCCGAAGGCATTTGGTCTATTTTCTGTATGTTAGTTGTTGTTTTTACTTAAACTGTTGTCCATTTCAAAGAAATGTGAGACACTTTGAGTGGTGTCGGCCACATCGTGCCTCAGATTGAGGCGGGGTTGACTTGTACACATCACATATGACCCATGGATCGTTTTCATAAAGTTTCAACAGAATATGAATGCGTTTGGTCAGTTTTTTGTATTCCACTAGTTGTTTTCACTTAAAATCTCGTCCATTTCAAATAATAGTGAGACATTTTGAGTGGTACCGGCCACACCGTGGCTCATATTGAGGAGGGGTTGACTCGTGAACGTCAAAAATGACCCATGGATACTTTTCCTAAAGTATCAACAGAATCCGAACGCATTAGGTTTGTTATCCGTATGTCAGTTTATGTTTTTACTTAAACTGTTGTCCATTTCAATGAAAAGTGAGACACTTTGAGTGGTTCCGGCCACACCACGCCTCAGATTGAGGCAGGGTTGACTCGTACATGTCATAAATGACCCATGGATACTTTTCCTAAAGTATCAATACAATCAGAATGTGTTTGGTCTGTTTTCCATATGTCATTTATTTTAAATAAAAGTGCATCCATTTTAAACAAAAGAAAGACACTTTGAGTGGTACTGGACACACTACCCCTCAGATTGAGGCGGGTTTGACTCGTACACATCACAAATGACCCATGGAAACTTGCCATAAATTATCAACATAATCCAAATGTTTCTTTCATTTTTCCGTATGCCGGTTGTTGTTTTCACTTAAAATCATGTCCATTTCAAATAAAAGTGAGACAGTATGAGTGGTACCGGCCACACCATGCCTCAGATTAAGGCGTGGTTCACTCATACACATCAAAAATGACCCATGGATACTTTTCCTAAAATATCAATAGAATCCGAATGTGTTTGGTCCGTTTTTCGTATGTCAGTTTTTGTTTTGACTTAAACTATTGTCCATTTCAAAGAAAAGTGATACACTTAGAGTGGTGTCGGACACACTGTGCCTCAGATTGAGGTGGGGTTGGCTGGTACATGTCACAAATGACCCATGGATCGTTTTATTAAAGTATCAACACAATCCGAAAGTGTTTGGTCAGTTTTCTGTATGTCGTTTATTTTACATAAAAGCGCATCCAGTTTAAACAAAAGAAAGACACTTTGAGTGGTACCGGCCACACCGGCCCTCATATTGAGGCGGGGTTGACTCGTAGACATCACAAATTTCCCATGCAAACATTTCCTATAGTATCAATAGAATCCGTATGCGTTTGTTCGGTTTTCCGTATGCCGGTTGTTGTTTTCAATTAAAATCCTGTCCATTTCAAATAAAAGTGAGACAGTTTGAGTGGTACCAGCCACACCGTGCCTCAGATTGAGGTGGGGCGGACTTGTACACATCAAAAATGACCCATGGATACTTTTCCTAATGTATCAACAGAATACGAATGCGTTTGGTCCATTTTCTGTATGTCAGTTGTTGTTTTGACTTAAGTTGTCGTCCATTTCAAAGAAAAGTGAGACACTTTGAGTGGTGTTGGCCACACCACAACTCGGATTGAGGCGAGGTTGACTCGTACACGTCACAAATGACCCATGGATCTTTTTACTAAAGTATCAACACAATATTAATGTGTTTGGTTGGTTTTCCGTATGTCGTTTATTTTACTTAAAACTACATCCATTTTAAAAGTGCATCCATTTTCTGAATGCTGGTTGTTGTTTTCACTTAAAATCATGTCCATTTCAAATAAAAGTGAGACACTTTGAGTGGTACCGGCCACACCGTGCCTCAGATCGAGGCGGGGTTGACTCGTACATGTCTCAAATGACCCATGGATACTTTTCCTAAAGTATCAACAGAATCCGAATGTGTTTGGTCCGTTTTCCGTATGTTAGTTGTTGTTTTGACTTAAACTATTGTCCATTTCAAAGAAAAGAGAGACACTCTGAGTGGTACCGGCCACACCGCACCTTGGATTGAGGTGGGGTTGACTCGTACACGTCACAAATGACTCGTGGATCGTTTTCCTAAAGTATCAACTCAATACGAATGTTTTTGGTAGGTTTTCCGTATGTCATTTATTTTACATAAAATCACATCCAGTTTAAACAAAAGAATGACACTTTGAGTTGTATCGGCGACACCAGACCTCGGATTGATTCGGGTTGACTTGTACACATCACAAATGACCCATGGAAACTTTTCCTAAAGTATCAATATAATCCGAATGTGTTTGATCAATATTCTGTATACCGGTTGTTGTTTTCACTTAAAATCATGTACATTTCAAATAAAAGTGATATAATTTGAGTGGTACCGGCCACACCATGCCTCAGATTGGGGCGGGGTAGACTCGTACATGTAAAAAATGACCCATGGATACTTTTCCTAAAGTATCAACATAATCAGATTGTGTTTGGTCCATTTTCTGTATGTCATTTGTTGTTTTGACTTAAATTGTTGTCCATTTCAACGAAAAGTGAGACACTTTGAGTTGTGTTGGCCACACCGCACCTCAGATTGAGGTGGGGTTAACTCGTAAACATCAAAAATTACCCATGGATCGTTATCCTAAAATATCAACAGAATCCGAACGTGTTTGGTTAGTTTTCCATATGTAATTTATTTTACTTAAAAGCGCATCCATTTTAAACAAAATAAAGACACTTTGAGAACCAAATGCATCCGCAACGAAGATACTTGTCCTTTTCTTTAAGAGAATACCCATCAAAAAAGACACATTGAACTTCATAATAACCAAACTATTGATTCCGTGAATAATTTTCCACCATGCATCTGCACATCGAAGCAACAGTAGAAAGCATAAATTATATTGGAACAGGATTGCAAAATTTATTCACAAAAAATTGAAACAGTAATCCTGAAGTAACATAAATTTAAAATAATAAAAGGAAAAAAATGAATGAAACATGTAGCACCTCCCCCTTCCACCTAAGAACCCCCCCTGCACAGCCCTTTCCCCTAGCAGCCCATCCCCTGCCCCTCTCCTCCCCTCCCCCTACCCAACCTTTTCCCCCAGTAGCCCCCTTCATCCTTCCATCACCCAACCCCTCCCCTACCCTCCCCTACCCTTCCCTACCCTCCCCTCCAAACTGCCCAGCCTCATCCCTTCCCCTCCCCTCCCCTCCCCCCTTCCCACCCTTTTCCTCCAGAAGCCCCCTGCCCCTCCCCTCCCTCCCCCCTTCCCACCTGTTTCCCCCAGCAGCCCCCTCCCCTCCCCCCTACCCCTCCCCTCCTTCCCACCCTTTTCACCCAATATCCCCCTCCCCTCCCCCCTCCCCTGCACTCCCCTCCGCTCCCCCCATGCCCACCCTTTTCCTCCAGCAGCCCCCTGCCCCTCCCCTCCCCTCCCCCTTGCCCTCCCTTTTCCACCAGGAGCCCCCTCCCCCTGCCCACCCTTTTCCCCAAGCAGCCCCCTCCCTCCTACCATCTCCCAGCCCCTCCCCTCCCCTCCCCACCCCTCCCCTTCCCTTCCCTCACCTCCGACCTTCCTAGCCCCTTCCCCTCACCTCCCCTCCCCCTATGCCCAACCTTTTCCTCCAGCATCCCCCTGCCCCTCCCCTCCTGCCCACCCTTTTCACCCAGTATCCCCTCCCCTCCCCTCCCCTCCCCTTCCCTCCCTCCCCTCCCCCTGCCCACCCTTTTCCTCCAGCAGCCCCTACCCCTCCCCTCCTCTCCCCCCTGCCCACCCTTTTCCACCAGTAGCCCCCTCCCCCTGCCCAACCTTTTCCCCCAGCAACCCCCTCCCTCCTGCCATCACCCAGCACCTCCCCTCCCATCCCCTCCCCTCCCCTCCCCTCCAACCTGCACAGCCCCAGACCCTCCCCTCCCCTCCCCCTGCCCTTCCTTTTCCTCCAGAAGCCCCCTGCCCCTCCCCACCTGCCCACACTTTTCACCCAGCAGCCCCCTCCCCTCCCCTCCCCCCTCCCCTTCCCTCCCCTCCCCCCTGCCAACCCTTTTCCTCTAGCAGACCCTGCCCCTCCCCTCCTTCCCACCGTTTTCATCCAGCAGCCCCCTCCCCTCCCCTCCCCCCATGCCCAGCCTCTTCCACCAGCACCTGCTTATTCATGAAATAAGTTAACATGCAAATATAATAATATTTAAAAATAACAATAAATACTATGTATGACTAATAGGGAAACACTTTAATAAGAAATTCATAATTATGTATAAGAAATCTGTTAAAACAGTAAGTATGATAAATTTGGAAACACTTCAATTAGCATTCCATAATTGAGTTGGATTCCCCAAAATTCCCAGAAGATCCACCATTACTAAAATAGAAATCATCCCCTGAACAGAATGGAAATTCAAAAACAACACTATTCACTTCAAAAACACCAAAATAAGAACATAATCAATAATGTATAATTAGTACATGAAAAAGCACATTTATATGCATGTGATTATTCCATGCATGTTACTATTAGGCATAAAGGACATAAAATGAAGTTCTATGGGAAAATGACATAAACAGAAATACATGGCTAACTAAGAAATCTAAGTAATACAAAATAGAAAAATGCGTATCACAATACCACAAAATACTAAAGGTCTAGGTATTAGACTAATCATACAATAAGAATCACGTGCAAAAAAGATATCTGATAACAACATCCCTATGAGGAAGAGGAAACCCCCAGAGTGGAAAACCAGGTTCAAAAATATAGAGTTATACAGAATTCAAAATTTTAATGGATCAATTTGCCCTTAATCACCATCACCATAACCACTGAAATGATAGACCTCATCCTCGCCGCCATCTCTTTCCTCATCGTCTTCCTCGTAATCATCCCCGTGCTCATCATCGGCCTCATCCCCGTCATTGGTGTCATCCTCACCCTTGGCCCCATCCTCGCCCTCGGCCCCATCCTCGCCCTCATCCTCATCCACATCCTCACCCTTATCCTCTTCAGCATCCTCGTCATCACCAGAAACGTCATCATCTCGACCTCCACTAGAGAATCTTCCTGGTTCATTGGATAATGCACCCATCGATGACATAAATGTCTGACAAGCCGTGTTATCCTCTGGTGGAAGTGATGAAGATAATGCTTTCATTAGTTTTATAAATTCTTTGTCCCTTGTTTGAACTTGTACTTACACCTATGTGACCCTTTTATCAGACTTTATTACATGCTCCTTGACTTTTTCCAACATGGTGGTACTGGAATGGATACCTAGAGAGGACCAATACCTCGTCGAGACTATATTCTTACCAGGTCGGAAGTGTACTTGACCAGAGTGCTCCTCTCCCAAAACCTGATATAAATGATCATGTGGCCCAAAATTGTTAGGATCCTAGGCATAAAGAGCCTCTAAAGCAGCCTGTTAAATATATTAATAAATTAATAAATTCCAAAATAGATATTAAACTTTGAAATAAACAAAATAAAACATACAATCTTTTCTTGGGTTGATTCATTTACCGCAGTTCCATCTTTTTTTCTTCTACTCGAGAAAAACAATTTTGCTCGAGGGATGCATCCTTCAATATTCAATTTGTGCTTCTATAATGACATTGAAACAATATAAAGTGCAATTATAATCATAAATTCAATATTCAATAAATCACACAATTTAAGTAGGAAACAATAAAAATGGAAAGTCTTAAAAAATTTATAAACAACTATATCTTACCAGCTACCTCTCATGATATGACATAGTTGTGAACCCCAAAGTGTGGAGGTATTACTTTGAATCAATGTTTTTTTTATTTTTTCAGAAGATTACTAAATAATGTTTAATAATAAATAATATTATATTAATGAAAAATATGAAAACTCTCATTTAAAGACCTTAAATGAGATTAATACCTTAAATTTGGCAGTCACCCAATGGGTAATCATTTGGCGATATTTCTACATCGGGCAGTCATCCACGATAGGTAATTTCTCTAACTCTGTGCCCACTCTATCACACCAGCCAACATACAGGTCATGCTTATAAGCTCTCCAATTCTCTCCTAACTCTTTTAAACGTGCTAGTCGTGCACCTTCGCCATCAGGGAAGTTAAACCGAAGCTGAAACCCAATAGATTAGTTCATATAAATACAATAAAATACTAAATTAATTCCAATAGATTTTTTACCCATATTTGTGCCCAAGAGTTATCTTTTACTTCATGTGGAAGATGTATCTAAGAGTGAGGGCTGACCGGAATGATATCGGAGTATTTGGATAGCGTCACCAAAAAAACCCAACATTCCTTCCAAGATTTCACAATCATTTTTCCAACAACATTGTATTCAACCATCAACTGTGTCTGGTGGATCCATACCACATGCAAGTGAGTACACCCCCTCCCCCACCTCCTATCTGTAGATGAATCTGTTATTAAAGAAAAATAATATTAGTATAACTTATAATAAAATAAATTTTCGTATAAAAATTTGATAGAGTTATATAAATATAAATGTGGTAGTCGGATCAATGGGAATCACTGGATGTGCAGAAGCTGAAGGAATATCCTGTACAGGTGGAGTGTCCCTCAGTGTACACTCCTCAGCCACATACTGCGTCGTAGAAGGAGTCAAAGATGGTGGAATATAATAGCTCAGAGATAATGAACCAGAAGAAAATGATGATGGCATAGATGTCTGGCCAACTGGTAGTGTAAACATCAGAGGTCTAAATATCCCATGTGTCCCAGAAGACATGACAGGATCAAAATGGGGCGAAGAAGATATATATGTGGCAGTGGATTGTCTAACTCTCGCCCCACGAGCCCTCGTACCACCGGCTTCAGTACCGGTACCACTAGATGATTTTCCATCTCTGAAACCACCCCCCTTCCTACCACCAGCCTCTCTACTGGGAGCAATATTAGGATCCTTGTCAGATATCTCTCGCATAGGGGGTCTATCCTGAAAAAACGTTTAGCACAAAAGTAAACACATGATATTATAAGTTATTGAAATATTTAAATTTGAAATAAAATACTCACAACAGGGATGAGTGGAGGAACACACATCTGTACAATGTGACGATTATTATCTATTATCTTTTTTCGACGCCTCTCTTCAATGGGTGTCATTTCCTGCAATGAAAACACATATGGAAGTAATTAGAAACAGATAACTAATGTGTAACCCAAAAAAATATATAAAAAACATTCTGATAAAAAAACATATTGTAAAGGAACATTTATAGTGTTTTGAAGGTAAGTACTAGGATACACACTCTAGATGATGTAGGTGAAACATGTAGGTGAGAACACGACTATATGATTCTATATATTTCCCACCACAACTTCGGGTCCACAATAAACTCTGACAATTAAGCTATTGGCGTCATCATAAGTAATAAATGGATTTCATCCAATTGTAGTAGGGATAATGTCAACTTCATCATCACCATCATCAAAAACATGTCTAGGATTTACTTCAATAATTACACCGAATTTTGGATGACGATGATCTTTGACATAAAAAACATGTCTCACCATTGATGCCAATACATATGGTTCATCGGTGGAAAGAGTGCGAGTCATGTCAATAACTCGAAATCCACAATCATCAATAAAGGTGCCTTGCCTCGTCATTGAATCAAACCATTGCCATTTCATCATCGTGACTCGACCATGTGAGTAATAATCCAAAATTATTATTTTCTCCACAACTCCATAATAAGCAACATTTTTAGAACAAGGTCTAGTATCCGATGAACTGGAAAAACAGTTTGTTGCGGCAGTTAGCAGAACACCATTATGTTGTGTTCTCATGTTTCTTGCTCGTTCTGTGACAATAAATTTGTATACATTGATCACAAGTGATTTACAAGCACTAACCATGGTATTATGACCAAAAGCCAAAGCTCTTATTTCCTCAGAAATAGAGTCTGTAGGAAAACTCAATACCCGAAATATAAACAAATAGTAAAATTGATTAAATATTATTTTTTATTTAGTTATTACAGAAATATTTTTACCTTCAATTTCAACCAAGCAGAAAACCCTTCACTATGCAAAGTCTCTTTCCCTCTCAAAAATAAAGAACGATGATTTCTATATATCAATTATTTATGTTCCCTATAGATAAAAATAATAATATTTTAACAAATATTTGAAATTACAAGAGATAAGATAAGAGATACATGTACAATTTACTTACATGATATACTCATTGAACAAATCACAATTGAACAACATTGTGTGATGTGCCATATCTTGCTCTTCAAGGCTTAATGTCGTCAATGTATATGATCCCAGAATTCCTCATGTATGAGAAAGTGATGGAAAACTGGGTTCAATTTTCAGATACTGTTCTACTTCATTTCTCATTGGTCTGTTTATTCTCATAGTAAGATCAAAGAAATACATTGCGTAGAAATCCATACATTCTTGAGCCAAGTAACTGTTCACAATAGATCCTTCAGGATAATTCCTGTTTCGAACATATGATTTCAATGTTCACATGTTTCTTTCAGTTGGATACATCCAATGGAAAGCAACAGGTCATCCAAGAAGTATTCGTTTTGGAAGATGGATAGTCAGATGCAACATGCATGTAAAAAATGATGGAGGGAATATTTTATCTAACTCACACAAAATTAATGGTGTCTCTACAAACAGTTTTTGCAAGAAGGATTTGGAAACCTCTTAGCACAAAGATATCTAAACAAATAGCACAACTTAATAACTGAGACTCTAACATTATTGGATAAGAGATGGTGGATTGCCATTGGAATCAACTAAATCAAAAGGACGTGATAATCATGAGTCTTCAAAGCTTTCAGCTTTAAATATTTTCTATTGACCCGTTTTGATATATTTCATGATTAGCCATCAGGAACATTAATAGTATCTAGCTCCTCTAGAAATTGATTTTTTTTCAATAGGTGTCATCACATAATAACCACATGGAACTTTCCATTTATTTTCACTGATATAGACATGATGCAATTCTGGTCTGATCCCCCAATCTACCATGTCACTCCGAGATCATAAATCATATTTTGTCTTCCCCTTGACATTTAGAATAATTTTAAGCAACATTTCACATATATTCTTTTCAATGTGAATTACGTCTAAGCAATGACGTAACAAGTTGGTTGACCAATACGACAACTCAAAGAATATAATCTTCTTCTTCCAATTGTAACATGTATCATTGGAATCATTTTTCCTCTTTCTACATTTCATGACACCCATCCAAAATTAATAACTGAAATCTTTCAATTCATTAAGAACATCAGTTCCAGATACATGCTGATGTGGATCGTCATTCTCCATGGTATTGCCAAATCTTAAACGATTGTTTCTATATGGATTTTCATTGGAAAGAATCGTCGATGTCCCACAAATCTAAAACTATGAAGATATTTCATTCATCTCGATCGAGTATTCTTCATACAAATAGGACATGACAATTTACCTTTTTTTCTCCATCCAAACATCATTGCATAAGCAGGAAAATCATTGATCGTCCACATAAGCACAACACGCATCTGAAATATGTCTTTCAAACATGCATCGTATGTGGGATCACCCACATCCCTAAGAAGTTTCAACTCTTTTATTAAAGGTTGCATGTTTACATCAATATCATTGCCTGGATCAGAAGGTCCAGATATCAGTATACTCAAGAATGTGTAAGGATTTTTCATACAAAACCAAGAGAAAAGGTTATAAATGTCTATAAAAACCAGCCATCTATTGTGCGAAGAAAGCATCTACCCAAATGGATTAAAACTGTCACATGAATGACCCAGTCTCACATTACGCACATTATTTGAATATTAAGGATATTGAGCATCAAATATCTGCCATGAAAATCCATCTGAAGGGTGAACCAAATCTTCATTATTCTTTTTTCTCTCGGTGTCGTGCCATCGCATTTTTACGGATATTGCATCATACATGAAAAGGTTCATTAATCTGGGGATCAATGGAAAGTGCCACATTACGTTTTCTGGAACACGAGATGGTGTTCCATCATCTTTTGGCTTCCATATGGAGGTTCCACATTTGATACAATCATTTATTTCAACATTTTCATCCCAAAATAAGCTGAAATCATTTGGGCAAGCATGATTTTTTTGAGAATCCAATTTCATCAACTAACATCCATGCCATATAGTTGTTTGAGGGAATATCTACATCATCTGGAAGTAAGGTCTTCAAGAAGGATAGAATGTAATCAATTGAAATATTTTAAATCCCATACATATTTTTCCCATGAAACAATCGGATTAAAAATTCCAACTTTTTCATTTTAGCACATTGCCGATATACTAGAGTCGTCGCAACATCCTTCAATTTTTTCACCCTATCAACATCATCATTTTCATTTGACACATCATGTTTTTTTGTATCAAAATATTGTTGGTTGGACATCCTTTCCTTCTCATGATGCCGAATAAATGGAAACTGATCATATATCAAACTCTCCAATTTAGTCCTATCATTTGGATCATCAACATTTCGAGATTCCATTTTCTCTCCATTGTGATAACACACATAATAGTTTGTTTGGAAACCATATTTGGTTATATGATAGATAACTGATTCACGACTCAACAAAGGTCTTCCAACACAATTTTAAACATGGTCAGGTGTATGTGACCACTATTTGAAGCCTTATCAAATGAAAAATCTAGAAATATGTTCAAATTATTTTGAAATTCGGTTGAAATCCGATCAGTTTCGTACATCCAACTTCTATCCATTCTGTAAAAAAATTTCAATAATTCATTTCAAAGAAATTCAATAATATTGAAGTTTAATCAAAAAAATATTTAGGTAAATGACAATTGTTTACTTTATATAAAAGAATATCTAACGCATTACTTTATATGAGAATCATATTAATAAATACAACAAAATACAGTGTATATAAGAAAATAAGATACAGAATTTCTAATTCTTATATTCATGGATTGCCCAGTCAGATATAGGAAGTGGATCAAGGAATACATAATCCTAAAGGATCTTGTTGGGAGTACATGAGTTTCATACTTTATCTTCTTCAGGGAGATCAGGATGAGGAGTAGGATGAGGATCAGGGGAGTGGCAGGACTGTCCAAGGGGGGTAGGGGGTGTCCAGGGGGTGCAGGGTGTCTAGGGGTGGTGGGGTCGTCCGTGGGGTCAGAGGTGTCCAGGGGGTCGGGTGCTGTCTAGGGGGTTGGGGTGTCCAGGTGGGCGGGCTGTCCGCGGGGGTGGTCATTCTGTTCAATGGGGTAGGGGGAGTCCAGGGGGGTGGGCGGGATGTCCAAGGAGGTGAGCGGGGTGTTCAGGGGGTGGGTGGGGCTCTTCGAGGGGTACGGGGTTTCTAGGGGGTGGGCGGGCAGCCCATGGGGGTGGCGGGGCTGTCCAGGGGGTCTAGAGTGTCCAGGGGGTGGGCGGGCTGTCCAGGGGGTGGGAGGGTTGTGCACAGGGGGTGGTTGGGCTATCCACGGGGGTGGTGGGGCTGTCCAGTGGGTTCGAGGGTGTCAAGGGGGTGGAGGTGGGGGGGGGGGGGATTTCCAGGGGTGGGGGGGGGGCTTTCTAGGGGTGGGGGCATCCGGGGGGATGGGCGTGTAGAGTGGTGGTGGGAAGGTGTTTGGGGGTTGGGTGGGCGGGCAATCAACAAGGGTGGGGGGGGGGGCTGTCTAGGGGGCACGGGCTGTCCATGGTGGTGGGCGGGTGTCCGGGGGTGGGGTGGGTGGGCTGTCAATGAATCTGAATTAGTTAATAGAGATGAATATGTTCAGTATAATAAATTTTAGGAAAAATTGATCTGTTACAGGACATTTTGTTTCTTTCTATGGATTAATATCCTTAAAAATACCGTTAGTAGTGGGTCATATAAATAATCATTCCCAAGGTTGAGTTTAGGAGTATATATGGTTTTTATTATTTTTTTCCCTGACTTTTGGCTTGATAAACACTATAATTTACTTCATAGATCTCATGAATATGATTTTACATCCATATAATGTCTCTTTAATCATTATATTTATAGATGATATGACAATATATTTTATGACATTATTTTTTAATGATTGATTCTATGACATATTAATGATTACAATTCAATAAAATTTGATTTATAAAAATAATTTTGTGTGTGAATATTGGACACAACAGACTAAGAGCTATTGAAATTAGAGAAGCACCCAGATTTTGGTCTATCTCAATCTCAACATCATGTTAAGGGAGTATCATCACAACCACCTCATAAAAAACAAAAACAAACCCCCTAACAACCTTGGTATCCTCCAACATAATATCATTAATCTATTATATAAAAGTAAGGACAATCACATAAACTAGGTGGTCCACATATCAACTTCCCACCTAAAATTCCCACTCAATAACAAAACTACATTTTTTCTATCCCCATATGATTACTCAAACCTCCTTCAGAATCATTTGATAAAAATATGTAAGGAATATAACTATTTGATTAATTTTATGACATGGTATAGGTATATTTATATGAAAAGAATACCCCCACAATAATCATGCAGCCCTGTCATCAGTCTAAACCCTAAAACAAATAAAAGAAACTAGTATGAACATTTACTAAAATATTTAACACCATAAGAATAAAATTACACTCTAAATATAGTTTGAGAGGATATAATGTTTCGTGTGAAAAAAATGATATTAAATCAGTTTAAATGAATATGGAACAAATGAGGGTTTACAATACACTAAGAGTACCTCAAACAATCCAAAACCACTATAGCACCAAATATTCAATTTCATGAAACAGGACCTGGAAATCTTACCTACGTCTTTACAGATGACCAAAAAATTAGAACACTCTATTTATAGTTCTTGAAGACAAGGAACAAACTATGTTTGGTCTCTACCAACTCAATCACCCCCTTATAGATCATAACCTTGTTTCCCCTTATACTAAAATGGTCTCACTACAAGCTACTACTAATGCTGGTCCTAAACCATTAATTCTCCACAAAAAAATGATCAAAGAACCATTGGACACATCTTAATGACGATACAAGCTCATCACATATAGGTTAAATCAAAACAAAAACGAAAACATATACACATAAAAATCAAAACTAAAAACTTAAATATTAGATAAATTTCAATAAAATAAGGTACCATTTAATAAAATACCTAATTTAGGATGGGTCTGATAAGATTAGGAAGGAGATTCAACACCTTGTATGGGATGGAGGAAGTGGAAGCTGAAGGAGCTCCAAGATCACCAAACTGCGAGATCCAAGATCACCTGCTGCTCCCTTATAGGGTTCTGTATCGCGAATGGGGGAGAGAACGGGCCGCTGGTAATTTATGGGAATGTTTTACCAAAGGTTTTTAAAAACTGTAGGTATATATGTTCAGGATAGACCTATACCAAAGTTTCCTTAGAACCATTGGTAAAATCTTCCCTGAACCATAGATATACCAACGGTTCTCATTGAACCGTTGGTAAAACTGCCATAAACTATATCTATACCAACAGTTCTAATGAACCGTTGGTAAAAGCTCCCACAAACACACCTATACCAATGGTTCTAAGGAACCGTTGGTAAAATCTTCCCTAAACCATCCTTTACCAATGGTTTCATGAAACCGTTGGTATGGAAGTGTGGGGAAAACCCCACATTCCAGTAGTGTGGGCAGGACATCTTTTAGGGAATCACCATGTATAGGTGGTGGAGACAAGAGGGTGGAATCAAAGGCTATGCTCCATTTTAGAAGGTAGTATGGGAGAATCACATATATTTACAATGAGATATGAGGTATATACCGTAGGATGATGATGACATTGATGGTGGACAATGGCATGGAGTCTTCACCTACATAGGGAGAAATTCCTTGGAGAAAAAACCATGATTCAGAGAAAATTTTGAGGGGGGGGGTAGACCTCTTTTGATATCGTGTTAGAATGGAATAGTGGTGACAAAATTCTCATGATACCTCTTAAAAATGTTCATAGAGTTTATTAATAGAGAAATATAATGACAAAAAATCACCCAAGACCAATGTGGGACATATACTCAAACACTTTTCGAAAATATTCCCCCTAGGACATAGATTTTTATAATTACTATATTTTCTAAATTTAAAACATTCAACTATTGATTTTATATTATTATAAAATTATTCTCATTCCCTTATTTAACAAAACATTTCATTAATCTTGAAAAAAAATTATTTTATGCCCTTCTGTTCCACACATAAAACTTCACCTGTTCCTTTTAGACATTCCCCATTGTTATTCATCCCACAGTCCTAAAATATTAGCAATTGAATCTTATTTAATCCAAATTGTGCACCACCTCGACTCTCATTGAACTATTTCATTCTGTACTATGGTATTTATGGGTTTATGTTATGGTTCATTTTTATAATCATATATCTTGATAATTGTTTAGGATTAACCATAATATTCTTCACTGGAGTAATCAACCTTTTTTATTTAACATTAAAACTTTCTCTCTCACCTTCATCATGATCTCAGTTCCCTCAGGTTATTGTTATTTCTTAAAACTGAAAACATAGTGTGAGAAACAATAATAATATTAGAAAAAAAATACTCATTAAAATCATATATATGTTGTTCAAATTATGAAAAACTATTTTCAATATATGACACCATACTTTTATCCATTGATATCTGTGGTTCTCATCTATTGAAATCCTTCAGGATGGTTCATAATAAAAATTATAATTATCCCATGAATATAACCTGAGAATGTAAATATATATATATATATATAGTGAGGCCCATAATAATTTACTAGGTATCAATCAAGTTGAGATTTAAACACCATTTTTAGTTTTATTATATCTAGATACATACGTTCTAGGACCACATCCACTTCAAGTGTGTAAAAATGTTTAATTTCATGGTAAACCATATAATATTTTCCTCATTGAATCTTTAGGATTTTCTTCTATAGTTATCTTTATTTTCCATCATATGTTTATGTTCCCTAATATATTTTTTCCAAAATATTATTCCAAAGGATTCTACTAAACTATCTTAGATTCCGACATTAAAGACCCTAACCCATGTATGACATTATATATGGTTATTTTATCTCATTGGAACTATAGAAATAAAATCATGTCCCAGAGGACGAAATAGATTAGTTGTCTAAGTAAAAATGGAATATTATTTAATCTCACGTTGAAATTGAAAGAATAATGTATAGAATAGTATTTTATTTGAGTGTAGCAATATAACCTCTTGTATAACCCCATATATCATTCATAATAATCATCATGTCATTATGGGGAATGAAACATAAGATATAGGTGATCTCAAATGCAGCTTAAGGTTATGCGTATGGGGGTAAAAATCATAGATAAATCGATATAAATAGTATATCATGGTAAATAAATGAAACACATTGTATTCATTAAATTACAAATGCAGTATATAGAAGAAATATTAAATGATCAAATAATTCCAATTAAGTAACCAAAAAGTCCTAAATCATAACCATTAATATTCTTAATAATCAAATAATCACATTGAATATCTATAACAATTATTATAATGATGGAATTAAAAGTTTTAGACATCATAACTATAATTTCAAGGCCCCATTCCAAGACATCTTAAATAAATGGGAATGTCCTTAGTCGAGAACCCACACTAACTTGTCTTATGAGTCCTACCGATTCAGTGAGGAGCTATAGTGGGATCCTATAATAAATATCTAAGTCAAATTCAATTCTAATATGAAATGAGTGAAACAAAATAAATATAAATACTATTTTTGAAAAACTAGAATATGATATGGTAATACCTTATCCAATCAATAACCATAATCAAAAACAATTTAGAGTAATATTTCAAGTGGTGTTAATATAATTGAACCAATTAAACTAATCATATAATATCTAGAAAAATAATAAATATAATTTCACTACATAATACTAATCCAAGATCATAAAGTAAAACTAGGTTTTAATCTTTTTAAAAATATAAATTTCACTAAACTTCCATTAAATACATTCTTAAAAAAAATATCATTTTCCAATGGAAAGATATTTTTAGGAACATAAAATTGACATAATATTAGAATAATATGTTTATTTTAGAAGAAAATTGTGATCATTTAATGTAATATTCAGATAAATCAGTGTTTAAGATGTTAGTAAATTATCTATATATTTAGAATGTTAAAATAATATTCCATTCACTTTTTGGGTAGAAATTCAAACAGTATTATATTCAAAAGTAATAAGAGGACTCAATTTAATGAATTTATGAAAAATAAAATAATTGAAATTTTTTTAATAGATAATATTTTAAAATTTAAAAATAATTTTTTATTTTGTTTTTTAAATCTTTGATATGGAAGAGAAAATGATTTTCGATGGAAAAGGGAAATAAATATGGCTTTTGTAAAAAAAAATTCTCTTAGACATTTAAAATAACACATAGTGTAAAATGATAGTATTAATTAAAAAAATCAGAAATAAAAAATTATAATAGAACACATAGGCTAACTAGGTGATAGATCATAATATTTCATCATCATATATTTAATTATAAACAATCTCAATAAATGATTAGATTAAAATTAAACCCTTACCATTATAGTAAATTTTGAATCATAAGCCCTGTTAAATAAATAACTTCTAAAGATTCATTAAATACTATTAATATAATGGTATTAATGATATAACATATAAAATATTATTTAAATACACCTGAAAAAGAAACTAATGTGTTGAAAATGGGATGTGTCTCATGGAAGTAAAAGTGATACGAGATAACCCTTACATCAGATCCAGTTTCATTTGTACATGATAAAATATTTAATACATAAATTATATATTTATTATAAATATATAAAATAATGATACGGATATATTCCATACAATATATTACATAATATAGTTTTTTAAGAACAATTTATTAACAATTATTTTTTAAATTAACTATTCTATGTGATAATTGCTTCTTTTACCCATGTATGTTTTAATTCATTAATTTGGGTCTTTTACTTGTATAATGTTTAAATCATAACCAAAATGAAAAACATTATATAAATATCATATATATTTAGTTCATATGTATTTAGTGAGATCAATAAAATTTAATGATAGAAAATACATTGCACTATTCATGAAGCTGGTAGGTTGTACATACACATGAACATTTATTCCACTTTATTGATGATTCAAGAAAAATAAAATTGATATTAATTATTATATTAATATTTATTACTATTTTATTTATGAAATTTATTTTAATAAAATCCATCTATGTTATTACAATGTAATAATTAAATGAAAAACATTTCACATCCCAATGCAGAGGACATATTCTACATGTACCCATGAGCAACATTATTGTTTTCTCATGAAATGGAAGGAAATAAGTAATACGTGAAATTTCATTTATGGAAGTATTTTTTATAAATATAACATATATTTATTATATTTATCCTTAATTATTTCCATATAAATTGTATGTGATAAAAGAGTCACTTCACTTTGTGATGTTGTAGCCATCCTTATATAGGAGTGACATTATAATGTCCTCTAAAAGAATGTAATATAAAAAGGTATGTATGATATCATTATTATAGAATTATAATAATTTTTTAAATATCAAATAAATAGTTAAATACCTCATTATATATATATATATCCTCATAAAGTGGTTATGGAAAAATTTAGATTTTCTCATGATGCTATAGTCTTCCGCACACACATCTACAATTTCTTTTTCAATTTGAAGGAATTGAAGATAGATATACGTTATCCCATTAACATAATAGCATATCAGTATGTAATATATACTATTTTTAATATATTAAAATATTTAATGATTCTTATATGTAGGTGGGAGAAGAAATAAATTAAATACTCACATTTAAGAATTTCACTTCTATTTTGAGAGCCTCCTTGGGTTTATACATAAATCCTTCATTAAGGGGTTTTATAATAAAATAATAGGAATCATGGATTTGGGTAGGTATTTAAGGATTATTTTTGGGTTGGTATAGATTGATATAAAGGGTTGTGAATCTGTGAATAGGGGAAAAGAGGGTCTTCCTTTTTTATGTGAGAGAGAATAGTCATTTTGAATTTTTTAAAATAAATACATATAGAGAAATTTTTATAAAATAAAAATACTCAAAATGTGTAATTCAAGAAAATTATATGATTTAAGGACTAAATATGACCATAAAATAGAAATTTGATAAGGTCATTGTCGTTTTATCCATTTTATTATTAATTTAGCCTTCTGTAAACCCGTTTTTACTCTAACCATGGTAAATGATTTTTAATCTTTTTATAACTAATTATGAAGAAAAATTAAATTACCCTATTATATAACATAAATTATACTGATTAAAAATATAGAATCTATTTTAAAAATTAAAATTTTTAGTGTGGTATAATTAATTATTAGATAAACCATCCAGATACATCGAAAACCCTTTTTTGAAACAAAATCATCCAAAAGTTTAAGATGATTTTATGTACAAATTGAACATGAAATTTATTATAGTGAAATAAATTATTTAAATAATAATAAAATTTAACATCTTTTACTTTTAAACTAATTAAGTATATATTTTATTCTATTTTTGAATAATTTAAACAAAAAAGGTATTTTTCAATGAAGATCGGTATTTTTTACTATTCATAAAATACTTATTCATTTAATAATATTCTCAAAAATTCACCCATGTATAATTTTTAATTGTATATTTAAAAAATAATATAATTTTTTTCTAACACCTTTTTAAATAATTTTAAAAATTATTTTTAAAATATGTACACACAGTGCGACAAAACTATATTAACAAAATATTTTTTAGAAAACAATTTTTTTCGTCCACATGTTTCCAATGTAATCTATATTAAATAGATAACATTTTAATTTCTTTTATAAATTTTTAAACATTATAATTTTAATTATTTAGTTATTACTATTTATACTCTATAATTTAAAGGCTCTGTTATGTTGGTTATGTTTAAATAAAAATTCTATAATAGAGTATCGTGTTCCATTTTAATTTTATGTTCCATGTATCACAAGTTATCTATGAGGTTGAATTTATCTAAAATTAAATGTAGCATATAATAATTTGGTGTAAAATTCCGTTTTATTCTTGGTGTTTCATATCATATATTCTTTTGGGCATGATTTTCCTCTTGTAAATTTTTTGGATGTAAAAATAATTCATCAAATCACTAAAAAAGGGAATGATCTGAATATAACACTGAAATGTTGCATTATCTTTCAATGTCAACCTATGAAATGCTCTATTTTCTATACCTGTATGATAATGAATTGAGAAATCCTTATAATTTATAAATTGTAGAAAAATACTATATCTCATTTTCAACTCTTTATGAGTGAATACATTCTTCACACTATTTTGGATGAGCATATATTTCCCAATTTACTCCATATAAATGAGGTATTATGATTCTTAAATAACACACTACAACCAATAGTTCAATGATATATATAAGATAAATATTCTCATGAGACATATATTTCATGAAAAATAAGTGATTACTTGGTTATACTTCGTTAATACACAACCCATTCTCTTTATAAATGATTCATTAGAGACTAAAAATTCACTATTTTTATATAGAAGTTCCAACTCTAAATAATTCACTAATATTCTTCTCAATTCCAAGAAACCTTCATCTCACTACACTGTGTAGATCGACCAATATCATTTTGTGATTACTTGTCTACTGCAATAAAAAAAGAAAAATTTTCAAATTATAATGAGCAGTATCCACCTAATTCATGAAAACATGTAATCTCATTTATATAAATATGAATTTGTTATTGATCAACCAGTTAGGTTTTAAACAGATCAACATTATAATCATATTTTCTAACGTTGATTCAAAGGAATAAAATCCACACTAATCAAAAATAAAATTTACTAAATTTTTGTGATATAATATTTTAATTAAAGGTTCTTAGGATAGTTCTTATATTATTTTTAGATCCTCACAACATTTATAATAAAATAAAATATCATCTATAAAAACATCAACCAATTTGTTAAAATATTCATAGAGAACACTATTCATGAGATCCATGAAGATAATCAGACCATTAATCCACCCAAAATGTTTAACCCCAAACTCATAATATCCATACCAAGTGAAATAAAATTATTAGTGATTTCATCCTTCTTTACCATTAAATAATAATACCGAGGCCTAATATCTACAATTGAAAATTAGTATCATCCCTATAGTTGAAAATGCATTCATTTATTGACCAAAAAATACCAACTCTAAACAATGATGTCATTATATGGTCAATAATCAATGAAATTACGGATATAACCATCTTTCCTTTTAATAAATAAAATGGTGGAAACCATGGCGTATTTATAGGATTAAAACCCATTATTAAAAAAATATTGTAACTTATTTTTCGATTATAGAAGTTCTAATTGGATTATTCAAATATAGTGTTTTGAAATTATTTTAGGCACTTCATCATTAAGAAATTCTACTACCCAATTAGATATAATACCATAAAAAAAATTAGAAGAAACAATATGATATTGTTTTACTATTAGAAAAACATTAATCTCTATAGTTCTCTTATTTTAAATAAAATTAGTAAGATAACATTTATATCTATCTGTAGTTGTTTCTTTACTTATAAATGTCATGGATTAATTCTTATATATAAACTAAAACTAATTTTATAAAATCAATTCCCTAAATAAATAACATATATAATCATAATTAATAGAAATATAATCCACACACATAAAAAAATTAAATTCTATAATAGGAAAGGAAACCATATTTAAAGGTAAATTCCTTGAACACATTATAATAGGATGATCAATGTAAATTCATTTTAAATTAATACTTCCATGGGTTGTTTTTACCAAAAGGCGTGTGATAGATTCATGAGTTGAAATGTTAATATTACCATAAAATATCTCATAATTGATATAATATGTACATCCATAATTAAATAAGACATTAACATTATATGAATAAACATGTTATGTTCATACTACCACTTCATTCAATGTACAACCATTTTGTGAAGAAAAATATAATTATTTCCCCACAAACTTCTACTTATTGATTCAATAATTACAATCATTCATTTACTTTCTTAGATGAAAATATACTTAATGAATCATACCAGGACATTTCAACAACATATCACCTACTTATAAAAAAATTCAAACCACTAACATGATATATTCCGTTGAAATCATGAGTCATGCTCCCAAACATAAATCCTCATAAGCACATAAAATATTAAGAATACATTATCCATTATTATTTTTAACATGAAAATAAAAATTTGGAATATTGATTTTCTTGCCTTCACATTTCATTATGGGATTCTTCTCATTTCCATACCCACTATTAATCATTCTCTTATATTAATTATAAGATAGATGATCATTAATGAACACAATTATACATTCATATTGTAATGAAGAACTATCTCATTAAATTAAAATTTGTGATAGTCTACTACTCTTTGGTTTTATTTATTTAATCCTATGCAAAACTGATTAATATTACAATAATGATCCCATATGAATTGATTTTCAAACACTTCCAATCAAGTGAAGCTTTCGTCACATGAAGATATTGAAACATATTCCTTATTCCCCAATTCAAGGAATTTTTTCAATCCAATGTCAAAATATATTTCAAAAATACCCTCAATGAAAATATTCATAAATTAATCACATCCCATAGAATTACTTTATTCCATCAATATGATATTATTAATTATTAAAAACCACGAATTGTATTCACCTTAAAATGGAAAATAAAATGTGTTACCTTTTATTTATCTGAAAAAATGAAGACTTTGAATATCATTTCAATATCATTAAATTAATCCCTATCTGCCACTAGTTCTGAAGACCCAATGAATGCTAGAGGGTTTTGTCAAATAAAATGAACTATTATCGACATGTTTATATTTGGTAGATTTATTTATTATCTTGCATGAATTCCACTAACATTTATCTCCAACATAAATTGTCCCATCACATTAGAAAACTACTCATTTCTAATTACAACCATTCAAGTTTTGTGGTTTGGAAGGATATTATCCTCTTAGTTCCTTCTAACATTAGTATCTCTATTTCATCTGCGGAAACCCATTCAAAACACACATATAGTAAATGAAGTAAAATTGAAATAATTAAAATCTACATCATGATCAAAATAAATTAGTATCACATAAGGGTATTTAAATACTTTATCATATCCACTAAAATTATATAAACATTAACTCTGATACCATCTATGAGGAATTGGACGAAAATAATCTGTTATTTAAATATATTGACAATAATTATCATTATTTAATTACATAATACATTTTATATTTGAATTCATAGATAATTAGGTCACCAAAGTTATATAATAAAATTCTATGTCATAAATTGTACACTTCCACTCTGTATTATTGTTTCCCACAAAAAAAGACTTCAATGATAAATCAAGTTGTCATGTTATCAAATATCTTCAGGATTTTCATCTTGACCTCATCTATGTCCATAAATATCATGAATTCAATGTGGAAAACATTTGAAAATGATGTTTGGGAATAAAAATATTAGTATGGTACATATAAAAACAAATAAAGAATGATTCTAGTTCATGGACACTTATAATTAATATTTTTTTATATAAATTTTAGCACCAAATAATAATTTTTTTACCCAAGAAACACACATTTCATCTCAAATATTTTAAAACTACGTTTCATAGAAAATATAATTGTCACAACCCATCCTCGGGGCCCATGCCGTGACTACCCCAAGCCCACCTTCCATAGGCCAGGGGCTGGCGACTAGCACCAAAGGCATAAATCCTGATAAAAGGGAAGGAATTTCCTTTATAAAGTAAAAAAACAGCACAGAGTACGCAATCTGAATTAAACACCAAGTAAACTGAGTACAAATGTAAGTGCTGGAAAGTAAATGGGCCAGAATAAAATCCCAAATGAAAGTAAAGTACAACTGAAAAGAAATTACAACAGTAGAAAAGTAAAGCAGCAACTCAGAGCCGTCCCCTGAAAATCCCACCTGAAAGGTGGGTACAAATAGTCTCCTCTGCTCCTCAACTCCAGTCGTCCTCTCTGTGTACGTCCCATCCAGTGATCCACCTCCAGGTACTGCCCAGATCCATGATCTCCCACCTCGATCAACGATGTCCATTGTTTGTATCCAACACAATGTAGTGCGGTCATAGCCCATGCAGGGGTGAGTATACGCTACTCAGTAGGGACCCCGAGACCCACGAATGTCTCCTAGAATCCACGAAGGATAAACCACAAAGGAAAGATACATTAACAAAGTAACAACCAACTCTACTTAGGTATATTCCCATACATATACCTAAGTCATCAATTCTAGCTCAGCTCCAGCATATGAGCCCAAGTACAACCCAATCAACTCCGGGAAACATAACCCATTCCACATAGTAATTCACAACCCAATCCACACAGGAAAGCACAAAAATCATATCGATGATAATGATTGTAAGTTAAGACTCAACTCACACAGGTATACTCTTCATAAATCGATAGAGATGATCAAATATAGCCAGTAATTCATATAAGCTATCGGACCCACATAGGATACAAGACCAGCTAAGCTGTCGCACCCACAAAGGATACAAGACCAGCTACTCTGTCGTACCCACATAGGATACAAGTACATAGTCAAATACTACCAGACCCACATAGGATAAAAGAACAATAGTCATCGTCATCGAACCCACGAAGGATTCCAGTATGGTCATCATCGCACCCGAACCCACGGAGGATCCATGTACATTCGTCATCGCTGCCGAACCCACGTAAGATTCAAGTACAGCTGTCATCGTCATCGCCGTCACATCCAGATCTGGGGTTTCCGCACACAGAAAGCTCGATTTTGGGAGGGTCCACTCCATGAGCCAAGGGGGTGATACATCAACTATAAAGAATTCTAGAGATGATGTGTCACAAAGATTATTCTTGTCAATAGAAACTCGTTGCGACAGACGACGCATCAATCGGACGCCCGGTCTCAGAGTTATTGGATTTTTCGTCCGAGGGGCCCAATTCGATTTTAAGCTAAAAAAAACCTGAACATACTCCATCTGCATCCAAAATTTGAGCAGAGTAATCCAAAATAATCTTCTCACTAAGAGGAATCCAACAAATATGACAGCATGTCAATCGGATGTCCGGAACTCATGTTATAAGCGTTTCCGCTCCGAGGGCCTGGTTGGTTTCCTGTTCGAACCAACCCGACCATACCAAAAGTTCTTCAAAACCTAGAGTGTAGAATACCTAAATGACCATCTTGATCCAAGGTTCCCAACGCAATTGATGGTACATCGATTGGAGGTCTGTATCCCAATTTATGAGCCTTTGAATGGATCTGTCCGAAATTAGGGGGTTGGGCCCGGTCCGACCCGAGTCCGGGTCCGGTCTGGTTGGGCGAGGCCCATCCTGGCTGGAACGGCCCGGCCTGTTGCGGGGGTCCGGCCCAGCCCTCTGCAGGCGGCCCGGTGCGGGCCATTAGGCCCAGCGCGGACGATCACGGAAGGGGGGGGGGTGCCGCCCCCATGTTTTCTCGAAACGGTAGACCCCTGTGGGGTCCGCCCTAGTTGACCGCCGGGGGTTTCAAACCCCCTGTCTTCATTGGAATCGGCCGGCCGATTGTTCCATGCAGGACCCGCTGGGGTCCCGCCTCCTTGAGTGCTGGAATCCGGCTTGGTCGGCCGCCTCCAACAGCTCGGCCGAGGCCAAAGACCACGACCCCTGTCTATCCGGCGCGGCGTGTCGGTGTCGCGCCCCTCTGCTGGGGCCCACCCTGGTCACGACCTCTTAGTGGTCCGGTGTGGCGCGACGGCTCCACACTCGTCCCTCGCGGCCCGCTCTGGCCGTGGTTCTCTCGACCTCACGCGGGCAACGACTCTGCCTCTGTTTCAAGCCATGAAGAAAATCAACAACAAAAAGGGGATGAGGTTCGGCTGTGTTCGTGCAGTCCGACCTCCTCCCGTTATATTGATAACAGGAGGCCAATATTAGTGATGAACGTCGAAATATTCTTGAATGTAAAATCAACCACAACCTCAATGTAGTTCATGGAAGCTATCTTCGCGGAAAACGGCGTCGCGGGGTGTGGCTCCGTATACGTCGATGGAGGACATTCGAGGTGGAAATGACATCTCACACCGACTATAGAGAGGTGATGGAACGGTGCGTTGATATCTTCTTGTGGTGTCGGCATTCTTCGACAAAGAGTTTTGTTCTTCGCGGATGGTTGAAGCTCTTCAAAGGAACAACACAAGGCCTCTCTTTTTTTCTCCACATAGAAAAATCCAAACAAAAAATAAAATAAGGCTTTGACTTATTTTATTTACTTATGCAAAAAAATTCAAAACATCAAAATTTGAATTCACCTATTTAATTTTGAGTTGTCAAAATTATTGTTGTGCTATTTTGGAAACATTAATTTGTGGGAGAGTCACATAATTTAAGTGGGGAGGATTAGAGGATTTAGGGAAATTGAAGGGGTGGGGCTCATGTGGGCCCCACCAAACTAATATCCTATCAAGAGGAGTTAGAATTTTAGTGGGTACCACCCCAACACTCACACATGGGGTTTAACCACTTATAAGAGAAATAAAATTTGTAACACAATTTTATTTCTCTTAATCCAATTTTTTTTAAACAACTATTCTCGAGTAAACGCAACTCCAATAAAGGTCTTCTGAAGCAATTACATGTGTTGAGTTTTCATCAGCGCCCTTAGATTTTGATTCCGAGCACCGGTTCAAAAGTTAAAAAAACCCGCTCGTTCATTCACTGAACGTACCTGAGCTAAACTTCAGAAATTGATTCTGGGCACACCGGGCCTCGGAATCAGGTGTCTCCAAGAAACTGTGCACTCGTAAAATCCCAATGAATTTATGGAAAAAAAATTCCTCGAAGTTTACGGGTCTTTATATTACTCTCACCTTAGGGATTTATGTACCTGTAATGATACATCACAAACTAGGGGAACAAATGAGGGTACAGAGCATGCATTTGAGCCTCCCGCTCCCAAGTGCTCTCCTGGAGGTTCTCGTGATGCCACCTTATGCGTACTAGAGGAATGGACCATCCATGTAGGACCTACACTTGTGGATCCTAGATCTCCACCGGGACATCCGAAAAAGTTGTCCCGTCATCTATGTCCAGCTTCCAATCGTCAATGATATGATTCAGGTCGTGCACGTATCTCCTCAGCTGAGATATGTGGAAGATGTCATGCACCCGGTGCGACTGAGGTGGTAGATACAGGAGATAATCCACCTAGGATATCCTATTGAGAACCTGGAATGGTCCGATGAAGCGCGGAGATAACTTGCCGCCCCGGCAAAATCTTTGTAATCCACATTGAGGTGAGACCCGTAAGAAAATGTGGTCGTCATCCTCGAACTCTAGTGGTCTTCGCCTCCTGTCAGCATAAGACTTCTGTCGGCTCTGAGCTGTCCTCATCCACTCATGGATGACTTATACCTTCTCCGTCGTGGCCTGGAACATCTTTGGTCCCACAAGTGCCAACTCCCCAGGGTCTTTCCAGTACAGAGGTGATCTACACGGTCGGTCGTACAATGCCTCGTATGTTGCCCTCCTGATGGTGGAGTGGTAGCTGTTGTTGTACGCAAACTCTACCAAAGGTAGGTGATCCTCCCAACTGCGACCAAAGTAGAGGAAACATGCACAGAGCATGTCCTTGAGAGTCTGAATGGTCCTCTCCCTCTAACCATCCATCTGTGGGTGAAAGGTGGTGCTCAGGCGTAGCTGCATCCCAAAAGCCTCATGTAACCCCTTCTAAAGCCGGAAATTAAAGCGAGCATATCGATCAGAGACGATAGATGATTGAACACCATGAAGCCGTATGATCTCCTATATGTAGAGGCATCTTATGCTCTCCATTGAGCCCTGCTATCTGCTGGGTAAGAAGTGGGCTGACATGGTGATTCGATGGACGATCACCCAAATGGAGTCATGTCCTCTGGAAGTACATGGAATCCCAGTCACGAAATCCATAGATATCCCATCCCACATCCACTCTGGGACATTCAAGGGTTGTACCAAGCCTGTTGGTACCTGGTACTCTGCCTTCACCTGCTGGAAGGTGAGGCATTGAAAAACGAACACATCAACAACCTTCTTCATACCCGGCCACCAGTGCTGTCGTCTGAGATCCTGGTACTTCATCGCTACTCCTAGATGAAACCTCTAATGGGGAAGTGTAAAACTCTCTGAACACATCCTCCTGTAAAGCAGCGGGTACCATGGTATGTCCTCTGAAAAGGATGAGGTGCTCTCCTCCTATAGAGAATCCAGCAGGTGCTTGTCCTGAGGAAATCTGTGCACGTCGCGTCTCATAGTCAACGTCCCCACGTTGTGCTTCTATGACCCACTGAAGAAGTGGAGCAGTGACTATGAGTGACTGAAGAAAGGTATCTCCATCTCTATCCATGAAGGATATCTTCAAAGAGGCAAGCTACTATGTCACCTATCCAAGTAGCTGAATGCACCTCCTCCTGCTGAGAGCATCAGCTACTATGTTCCCCTTACCAGGAGTATAGAATATCTCAAAGTCATAGTCCTGGAGGAACTCGAGCCATCACCTCTATCTCAGGTCCAGGTCCTTCTGCGAGAAAATGTACCTGAGACTCTGGTGGTCAGAGTAGACTATAAAGCGCTCGCCCATTAGATAGTGTTTCCACATCATTAGAGAAAAGACCACTACGGCTAACACCAGGTCAAGGGTATCGTAGTTCACCTCGTGCTGCCTCAACTGTCGTCATCCATAGGAGATCACTGCCCACACCTGCATCAGGACACACCCGAGTCTGGTACCTGATGCATCGCAGTAGACTACGTACCCTATTCCCTCCTCCGACAGCCTCAAGATGGTGCACTGGTCAATCTCTATCTCAGATCCTGGAAGCTCCGCTGACATCTATATAACCACAAAAAGGGTTTCCCCTTCTTCGCCAAAGCTGAAAATGGTGCTGCAACTTTGGAGAAGTATGGCACAAATCTCCGATAGTACCCAGCCAGACCAAAGAAACTCTGCACCTCTATCACGCTCCTGGGTGTCTCCCAAGCTAGCACTGCCTCGATCTTCCCAGTATCCAGTGAAACTCCTGCCTCAGAGATGATGTTCCCTAAGAAATGGACCTCACATATCTAGAACTGACACTTTGAGATCTTACCATAGAGCTGGTGCTCTCGGAGTGTGTCCAGTACAACCCACAAGAGGTAGGAGAGCTCCTCCCCATTGGTCGAGTAAATCAATCTGTCATCGATGAATAATATGACTAATCGATCGAGGTAAGGCTTGAAGATACTGTTCATGAGACTCATGAATATTGCTGGAGCATTGGTTATGTTGAAAGGAATAACCAAGAACTCATAGTGGCCATACCGACACCTGAAAGCCATATACTGCACATCCTCATATCGAATTCCGAGCTGATGATAGCCTGACCTGAGGTCTATCTTCGAGAACCACCGTGCTCCCTTGAGCTGATCGAAGAGGTCGTCTATCCATGGAAGCGAATAGTTGTTCTTCATGGTCAACTGGTTTAGGCAACATTAATCGACAAAGAGTCGCAAGATCACGTCTGCCTTCTTGGCGGATAAAATCAGGGAAGCCTAGGGTGAAACAATGGGTCGGATGAATCCCTTGCCCTGCAAGTCCTCCAGCAGTACCCGTAGATCTCAAAGCTCAGCGGGATCCATCCGATATGTTGGAGTAGATATCGGGGATGTCCCGGGGTAAAGGTCAATATAGAAGTCTAGCTATCTGCGAGGAGGTAGTCCTGGAACGTCGTCAGAAAAAACGTCCGCATACTGATCCACCACGACATGAAAACTTGGACTCCGCGTGTCAACTGCTCCTAGGAGGAGGATAGACAACTGATGAGTGATCGGATGTCCTCTCATCTTTGTGAGTCCATCCTGCACTACAAAGGCTCCCTTCTCACCGGTGAAGGTGAACCTTCTCCCATCGGTGCAGACACACCGCACCTTGAACCTAATACAGTAGATCTGAGTATGGACTGTAGAAAACCAATCCATAACCATGATGAAGTTGTAAGGCCTCGACGCCGCTACAAGAAGATCCCAGCCGGAGCTCTAATCTCCTAGAGTAAGCTCAAACTACCAGCACTAGTGCATAATCATCAAGTCTTCTCCCGTAAGATTCTCCAGCCATAAGGATCGAGCTAACGGCTTCGTCGGAATCTCCGAGCTCTGAACAAGGGAAGCGGAAATGACAGAATGACTCTATCATGTGTCTATAAGAACTGAAGGAAGGGTGGAGTAGACATAGATAGTACCTCAAATCATCTTTGGTGCGCTATGGTCATAGGCCTCCACTGCCTGAAGCTGCACCTGCCTCTATCTGCCAGCTCCCTGTGGTCGGGGTGGACCTCCTGGTGGTGGTGGTGGTAGAGCCTCAAAATGTCGTCCACAACCTACCGCTCTTCCACTTCCTCTACCTCATCCACCTACTCCCTGTGGACCACCATGGTCGAACCTCTGCCTCTGCCTAGGTGGTCCCTCAACCGTCTAATACTCCTCTGCATGGCGAGTCGGGCAGTCACGAGCCATGTGGCCCTGCCCACCGCATGCATAGTAGTGTATGCTCCTCGGAAGGCTGGCTCAGTGCCATGTGCCCTGCACCTCTGAGCTAGTATCCTGAGGTCATCTGCCTGATGTTCTGGCCCGCTTGGACCCTTATGACATCCGTCGACTGCCATCTGCAAAATACTTCGCTACGTGCTGCCCTACGGTAGGTCTTGCTACAGGTGTAGGTTCAGCAAGAAAGCTCTCTACAAGAAGGTCTCTCTCAAGTACTACTTCCTACGTCAGAATGCTGAGGGAGATCATCGATGCCATGATCTCATGCCTCAGTCCCTGCTCGAAGGTCCGGGCCTAGAAGAATGGCTCTCATACCATGTTCGTGGAGTAGCGCGAGAGGTTGGTAAATCTCGCCGAGTACTGGGCTACTATCATGCAGCCCTGCTGCAGCTGTAGTAGCTTTTGAATGTGCACCACATGAAGGGTGGCTGGAACGAACTCCGAATGGAAGAGGCTCTCGAAATCCGTCCAAAGAAGAGATGCCTCGTTGTTCACCTGGAGCATCAAGCTCCACCATCTACCTACTTCCGCATGTCGGACACTCTCCATAAGGATCGCCATCAGGTCAAATGGTATCCCTACTAATATTAAAACTCAAACAACAGCCTCCATCCAATCCTCAGCTGCTTGAGGGCCCATCTCCCCATGGAACCTGGGTGGTCTCTAATGCTGAAACTCATGAAATGCACTCAGACGATGTGTAATCTCAGCTGCTGGGGCTGGTGGCATCAGTGGTTCGACGGGTAGAGGTACCGCCGGTGCCTCCGCTTTAATAGGGCCCTACACCGAGGCCTCGTCGCTCGGTGGGCTGCTATCATGCACAAAGCTCGGAACCCTAGCTGGATACCATTGTGGGGCTATCTCAAAAAGATACAGGTTCACCACGGTCTATACAGTATACCAGGTGAGCTGATACAAAGTAATCACAAAGAAAACATTTTAAACACACACACAATCAATGTTTTCGTGCATTGAGTCCGAAATAAGAAGTCAGGGTCCGGGTGTATGGATACGTCGGCCGCCACACCAACACTAGACTACTTGGACTAATAACCACACTCAATACCCTTAATAATATTGCTTCATATAGAAGAAAGATCAGAGTCCCTATTTCTATGGTAAAAACGAACACCTCTAAGACCAATTTGTCACGACCCGTCCTCAGGGCCCGTACCATGACTACCACAAGCCCGTCTTCCATAGGCCAGGGGGTGACGACTAGCACCAAAGGAGTAAATCCCGATAAAAGGGAAGGCATTGCCTTTATAAAGAAAACAAACACCATAGAGTACGCAAGATGAAGTAAACACTAAGTAAACTGAGTACAAAAGTAAGTATTGAAAAGTAAATGGGCCAGAATACAAACCCAACTGAAAGTAAAGTACAACTGAATAGAATGTACAACAACAGAAAAGTAAAGCAACAACTATGATCTGTCCCCTTGAAATCCCACCTGAAGGGTGCGTACAGACAGTCTCCTCCGCTCCTCGGCTCCAGTCGTTCGCTCCGTGTAGGTCTCGTCCTGTGATCCACCTCCAGGTACCGCCCAGCTCCATGAGCTCCCACCTCGATCAGCGATGTCCGTTGTCTACATCCAACACAACGTAGTGCGTGCATAGCCCATGTAGGGGTGATTATATGCTACTCAGTAGGGACCCTGAGACCCCCAATGGTCTCCCAGAATCCACAAAGGATAAACCACAAAGGAAAGATACGATAATGAAGTAACAACCAACTCTACTTAGGTATATGCCCATACATATACCTATGTCATCAATTCCAGCTCGGCTCCAGCACATGAGCCCCAGAACAACCCAGTCCACTCAGGAAAACATAACCCATTCCATATAGGAATTCACAACCAAATCCACCCAGGAAAGCACAACAATCAAATCGATGATAATGATTATAAGTTAAGACTCAGATCACAGAGGTATAATCTTCATAAAGTGATAGAGATGATCATATGTATCCACTGATTCATCTAAGCCATCGAACCCACATAGGATACAATACCAGTGAAGCTGTAGGACCCACAAAAGATACAAGAGCAGCTACTCTACCGGACCCACATAGTATACAAGTACAGAGTCAAATACAGCCGGACCCACATAGGATACAAGAATAGTAGTCATCACCATCGAACCCATGGAGGATTCCAGTACGGTCGATGTCACTGCCGAAACCATGGAGGATCCAAGTACAGTCGTCATCGCTGCCAAACCCACGTAGGATTCAAGTACAGTCATCATCGTCGTCGCAGTCACAGCCAGCTCTATGGTATCTGCACACAGCAAACTCGATTCTGGGAGGGTCCGCTCCACGAGACAAGGGTGCAATACATCAACTACCACTAAGTCTAGATTTTATGTATCCCATTGTTCCATCTCGTCAATATGAACTCATCGCGACATACGGCGCATCAATCAGACTCCTGGTCTGAGAGTTATTGGCTTTTTCGTCCCACGACCCGGTTGGGTTTTAAGTTAAAACCAACACAAACATACTCCAGCTGTGTCAAAACTTCGATCAGAGTATTGCAAACAAATCGCCTCACTAAGAGGAATCCAACAAAGTTGACAAAACATCAATCAGACGTCTGGAGATCAAGTTATAAGTGTTTCCGCTACGAGGGCACGGTTGGTTTGGTGTTCAAACCGACCCAACAACACACAAAGTTCTCTGAAACCCTGAGTGTAATATACCGAAATGGCCTTCTCGATCAAAGGATCCCAACTCAACTAATGGTGCATCGATTGAAGGTCTGTAGCCAATGTTATGGGAATTTGAACGGACCTGTCCAAAAGTAGGGGGTTGGGGCCCGACCCGACCCGACCCAATACCCCCTGGGTCAGTCAGAAATGGGTCGACCCGACCCAGGTCCGGCCTAGTTGGGCGCGGCCTGAACCAGCTGGCACGGCCCGGCCCAACCGGGGCGGCCCTGCCCAGCGCGGGGGCCCAGCCCGGAGCGGGCGGCCCGGCGTAGGCAGACGCGGAAGTGGGGGGGGGGGGGGGGGGCGCCCCCCCCTGATTTCCCTAAACAGCGGACCCCTGTGGGGTCCGGCCTAGCTGACCACCGGGGGTTTCAAACCCCTGATCTTCTTTGGAAACGGTCGGCCATTATGGCCGACCGATTATGCCATTCAGGACCTGCGGGGGTCCTACCTCCTTGAGTGCCGGCGTCCGGCTTGGTGGGCCGCCTCCTGCTGCTCTACCGCGGCCAAAGGCCGTGGCCCCTGTCCGTCCGACGTCGCGCATCAGCACCGCGCCCCTCTGCCACTTCCCGCCCCAGTCGGGCCCTTCTGGTGCTCTGGCGTGGCATGACGGCGCCACGTTCCTACGCCGCTGGCCGCTCCAGCCGCAGTTCTCTTGACGTCACGCGGGAAATGACTCCACCTCCATTTCAAGCAACGAAGAAAGTCAACAACAAAAAGGGGAGGAGGTTAGGCTGTGTTCATGCGGTCCGACCTCCTCCCGTTATATTGATAATAGGTGTCCAATATTAACGATGAACGTCATAATATTCTTGAATTTAAAATCAACCCCTACCTCAAAGTAGTTCGCGGAAGCTAGCGTTGCGGAAAACAGCGTGCTGGGGTGTGGCTCCTTATACATCAATGGAGGACGTCCCAGGTGGAAATTACATCTCACACCGGCTGCGGAGAGGTGAAGGAATGACGCATTGATCTCTTCGTGCTGTTTCGGCGTTCTTAGATGAAGAGTGTTGTTCTTCGCGGATGGTTGAAGCTCCTCAAAGGAACAACACATGGGCTCTCTCCTTTTTTGCACTGTAAAAGCCAAAAAAATAATAAAATAAGTCTTTTCCTTATTTTATTTACTTATTCCAACAATTCAAAACTTCAAAAGTTGAATTCAACTAATTAATTTTGACTTTTCAAAATTAATGGTGTGCTATGTTGGCAACATTAATGTGAGGGAGAGTCACATAATTTAAGAGGGGAGGTTTAGAGGATTTAGGGAAATTGAAGGAGTGGGGCTTGTGTGGGCCCCACCTCACTAATATTCTATCAAGAGGAGTCAGAATTTTAGTGGGTCCCACACCAACTCCCGCACATGGGGTTTAATCACTTATAAGAGAAATAAAATTTGTAACACAATTTTATTTCTCTTAGTCAACTTTTTTTTTAAAAACAACTCTTCCCGAGTAAACGCAACTCCAATAAAGGTCTTCTTAAGCAGTTACTGGCATTGCATTATCATCAGTGGCCTAAGATTTCGATTCTGTTAACCAGTTAAAAAGTTAGAAAAACCCGCTCATTCGTTCACTAAACGTACTCGAGCTAAAATTCCGAAATTGATTCCGGGAACACCGGGCCTCGGAATCAGGTGCCGTCAGAAACTGCGCACTCGTAAAATCCCAAATAATTTATGAAAAAAATTTCCTCGAAATTTATGGGTCTTTATAATAATGGAAAAATAATTGTCATGATTTTTTCTTTATATTAATGGAAAATCTATTAAATTGTATTAAGGAAATTATACCTTTCAGTCTTATGAAGTAGCATTAATTATCCATTAAACATCAGAAAATTAGCATACATTTTAAAATTAGTTGATTTCTATAAACAACCATATAAAGAATAGATAAATAATGATGGTATTTTAATACATAATTTTCATACAACTATTAGAATTGCTATTAAATAATCAATAACCGAGTTGATCCATAAAAATTATATCTTAGTAGATTCCTATAACTAATTAACTTCATCCCATTAATGAATACATTAGTTTGTTATTCCAATATCCACCAAAATCATTGGGTATATTAGTCTCATCCATCATCCCGAGCTATATAGGTCTCACGAATACTCAAAATCAATTAATAAATTCAATAATATAGTTATAACACATGAGACATGCATTTTAATCGTCATACTAATAAAAATATTAATTACACTATTAAGAACAAAAATTAGTTATTGGAATATCTATTACATTATAAAATCCCTTTAGAAAATATATATATGAAATGGAATAATTTTTTTGAAGGACTAAAACATAGAATGCATTAAGGAAATCTAAATATCATATTATTTTAATAGAGGTGGTAAAATTCTCTAGAGTCTTATATGTTAAAATAGAACATTTATTTTCCCCTTTGTCAAAACAGTTGTATAAAATACGTAAAAAGATTCATTTTCAAAAACATTGAAATTAAGACAAAATAAAAATAATATATAATTTATATTTCCTTTTTACCCATGTAAATAATTTTATATAACAATTTTTTAATATGATTTTGGAAGAAACGTATTTTAAAAATCAATCTTTTAAAAATTTAAAATGAGGTTTTATTGTAATGTTTTCTTTTACCTGGATTCTGACTTCTCACATAAGTTCACTTTCTACAAAATATTAAAATTTTATCAATTATTTACATATTTAATAAAATTTTAGAAGTATAATCTAAAATAATTTATCCATTTTTTATTTTAATGAAATATTCAATTACATAATCAGTTATGTATGCATTGCGTGTTTTGAGGTTGTTCAGTTATAAATTTCAAAAATAATTTCGTACAATGAAATTCATCGAAGAGGTAAATATTTCATCATCTAATAAAATGTTCTTGATTCTATTTTAATTTTTATAAATTAAATATAAATTCATAACCAACTATGTATGATGGTCGTAGAAACTGAATTTTGTTATAATCATAGAGAAGATGTGACGAATATACGGATAATTAGAGCTTCCATATTTTAATAGAATATGAGGAAAAGAAGGTGTGTATCATTATACACTTAAATAATATTTATTATACTAGAAATATAAAATTACCTCATTAAATAGAAACATATAAACTATATTTTAGGTGGTGATGTAAAAATAATCATATCACATATATGAGGATGTAATCCCTATGTACACATGAACGAATTATCATTTTATAATGGATTTATTTTTTATTAAATAGATTTCATAATTTCTTTTTATCATTATAATTATGTCCATAATATCACATATGTATTTATATATATATATACTTTAAATAAATCATTAAAACAATCTGTTAGAGGTGGTGTTCAAAAACAAATTACAATATTTCCAAAGGTGGTAGTCCTTCGTACACATGAACAATGGTAATGATTCTCATTAAATGAGTAATTGGATTGATTGAAGTTGATAAATAAATATAATAACCCTTAAATATATGGTATATACTAATATTATTATATCATAATTGTTAAAAAAATTAAATGTGGTTTAGGATGAAAAAAAGCTAAAACTCTTAGCAAAAACCAATACCTCTTTATCAAAAAGTCTCATTTTCATAACACATTAATATCTCTAAGGGTGGTATTATATACTAAATTTAAACTCATGTGTAAGTATAAAAACATTTTTATATACAGTAATATGAAATATAAATCATTGTGATAGTATATATTCTAAATCCTAAAAATCATTGCATAATTCTTTCTTTTTATCAGAGTGATAGGAAATAAATATGTGTGAGGTAAAAAAATTGGTAAGGGGTATATATAATGGAATTTAAATCAAATAAATAATTAATAATCAATATCAAATGGTAAATAACTAAAAATTCAGGTCATTTAATCAATAAAATTATTATTAATATTAATATGGTAGTAAAAAATGGATATAAAAAATTTCAAAAAAAAATTACTATATGTTCTAAAAAATAATCCAGGGATATGATTACAGTTTCAATACACACTTGGAAATTAATAATATATATCATAATGATGGAATTCATAATGTATGATATTATAATCATACCATCAAGGAATCATTCTAAGACATATTATATAAATGGGTATGTCCTTGGACAAAAACATAAATTCATTTGTCCAAAGAAACCGATGATTTCTTGAAGGGAGTATATATGGCCTCACCTTCCACATAGTATGTCCGACTAATTATTAATATGATAAGAGATAATAATAAATTATTAAATAAAATACATAAAAAATCATTTGGAATATCACTAATTTTAAATTTCAATATTCCTCTAAACAAAATGACTATAAATCACCAGATATGTAATAATAATCATATAATTACACGCATTATGTGGTTTTGGAGATATAAAATAGAATAAAAATATCATTAGATCAACTCTTCACTGAAATTCCATATTCACTATGATTTATTTATCAGTGCGAGGAATTTAAAAAATAAGAGAAAAAAACATTTCCATGAAAAGAACCATTGAATTGTATAATGGAAGCTTCAGACCACTGTGACATCATGGTGGCGGGAAATTAAATTACTTCTGAGTATGGTAAAACAAACATTTCATTCATATTTTTGACACAAATAAAAAAATTAAATTATTTAGAAAACGATAATAATATTAATATTAAATATTTTTTTAAACATTAAAAAATTGGAACAAGTTTATTTAAAATATTAAATTGATAATAGTAAAATCATACTCTAAATTATTTGATGGAAATTTTGAACATAGATGAAAAATGTTCCTGAAAGAATATAATACCATGTCAATTTTTCTAAAAAACATTCATTTGATCCCACATGTATATAATTGAGGAAAAATCAATGAAAACATATAATTTAGAAGAATAACCACATGATAATAATATATATTTGTTCAAACATTGAAATATATTATACTTCCCTTAATGGTTACTTAATCATAAATAATCTTGCAGAATGATGAGATTGTTAAATAAAACCTTTCCACATATGTAGTATTTGAATCATAAACCTCATAAAATAATTTACAACAAATGTAGCATTAAATTCCATCAATGTATTGACATTAATAATATAAAACATAAACAGGGGTTTAAGGACATATTATAAAATAAAATATTATTATATAATAACATATTTCTCAAAGAAAGATATTTTAGATGAAAAATACACTATGATGCAATAATGGAGATGGTAAGTCGTACATTTGAATGACTAACATTTCAATTTTTAATGATCTTATAGTAAAGAAGGTAATTATTATTTTATATTTTTAGAATTCTAATTATAATATAAATACCATATAAGTTATTTAAATTATAATATATATTCCATTCAAGTGATATAGTAATGAAAATCGAATCACATCCCTTGGTGTAGTTAGTAATCCACACAATCACTTGAACGACATTATCATATGTAAATAAATGTAAATGTAAGAAATTATTTGATATATTATCATTCCATAGTGATCCATATTTAATTAATGTAACACACACACACACACACACACACATATATATATATATATATATATATATCCAACCCCTAGTTAAAACCATCCCTGAGCAGTGGTAATGGAAAGTTTATTAAATCGATTCGTGAGGTAGTAATCTGTCATACACAGAAATGATGGTTTCTTTTCTTATTTTATAGAAGATATGATTGATATAGGGTATACCATTAAAATAAAAATAAATTATTTAATGTAATATAATAATGTTATTATTTAATCATGGTTAAATAATATATTATGGTGGTGGAAGATGAACTACAAGAAAAATACTCAGATAAGAAAATTACATCTTCTTCGCCCACCCCATTTTGTTTACACAAAAATCATTCATAAAGGGGGTTCGTAATAAAATAAATTAATCGAATATTTGGTAAAGGAAGTAGGTAGGGTATGTATCTATTTAATGGCTGAGAAAAATTTCATTTTTATTCTGAGTAACAGGGGATAGGGTTTCCCAATATACACTTGTGGGGAGTGGAGTTTTTGAAATATAAAAAAATATTAAATTAAAATTGATTTATTTTAAGGTTCAAAAAATAATAGAGATATATTTTTATGATATTATGACCCTAAAATAAATTTTTAACAAGTTTATAATAGGTTTTACCCATATCTATGTTCTTTAACATACATTAAATCATTCCCACAATTATCACAACAATGATGTTTTATCTATTTAGGGGTTAAGATAGTAACAATAAAAGGAAATTTGAGCCCATAATGGAACATATATGATAATATTCAACATATAAAAATCTACTGGATTAGGATATGACATTTAGAAAACTTAAATCATTTAAAAAATATTATTTTTTATTATGTAACGATAATGTTATTTTTTGACACTATTTACTTAATTTTTTCTCAAATGCATCAATACAGTGGTTGATTTAAAATGTAGAGTTTTCAAAAAAAATAATATTATATATTAGTCTATAAATATCATGGAACACTCTAAAAGAATAAGTTTTATTACTTCTAAAATTTTAATATATTTTTTTCTTTTAACTTATAAAATATTGTGTCGGACTTGTCCATGAATTTATGGAAATTATATAAAAATTGTAAATCTAAAATAAAATATGATAATTAATAAAATTTCATTATTATCAAAATAATTATAAATATTTATTCATTAATTTACTTTTCTCTTATGTGAAATCAAAATAGATATTTTAATGTAAAAATGTGACATTTTGTATCTTTCGTTACTTAAAATATTATATAGGCCACATTCATGGAAAATTGTCCCACCAAAAAAATATTATGAGACTATGTTGATAATGGTATAATTAAATTAACAAAATATAATTTAATACAAAAAATGGTCGCATTATCACATAGTTTTAACAAAGGATGACATGATTTACCCTTCCACCGCAATGACCCATTTTTTATATTTTATAATTCATTGTTACAAAGAATTAATTTTTCTTTGTTGGATAAATATATTTGTAAGAATTAACAAAATAGAATCCATTTCTCCAAATAAAACCTCTATATGTGTTAAAAGTTCATTTTTTAATATCCTTTAATGCGTGATAAAAAAAGTTTTTCTGAAAAAATTTCATTTACTTCAAAATATATTATTATACTAAAATAATTCATAATGATTATTCATATATAATTGAATATATTATTTATAAATAATTTAATATAATATTAAATTTTTATCAAAATCAAAATATTATGGTTTTTTTCATTAAAATGAAATAATGGGTCCACATAAATCTGTATTTTTCACAATTCATTGAAAAATAAATATTTTCCTATATATCCCAAAATCTCTCTTCAAGTTAATTTTGAAAAGATGATTTTAAAGAAAAATTTTGTATTTATAATTATATATCTAAAATGTGAATAAATTATTTTTTGTATTTTCTCACATAATAAATAAAATTCTTTTGGGTGAAAAATATAGTTTCGTAGTATTTAAAAAAATTGAATAATTGTGTACTTTATTTACCAAAATATTTTTATTAAGTAAATTATTTATAAATAATTTTCTGTCATTTTTTATTAACCTTCAAAATTACAATTTTAACTGATATGTTATTATAGTCAGGCTAAATTAATTAAATATTATATCATAATGTATATAAACCCAATGTTGAGTATTACATAAGATATTTAAGAAATAATATATCTTCAAAAAGAAATATATTTAAAATTCATTTTTTGTTACATCCTTGATTTTTGTAGGGTTATTATAATTTTATTATTTTATAGTTTTGTTGTATAGAATTATAACATACTATATTTTCAGTGATGTGTTTTTTTATCGATCCCTTTATTAGTTTTTCTTTTTTTCTTCATCATTACAGATATGGCTTTCAACTATCATTTTTTATTGAAAGTAAGTAGTAGGGCTTCAGGGTAGCGATAGGAAAAATATACAACATGTTTTATAAATACACAATGAGTATTGGTCTAGCCAGACCCCCTACATGTTATGAATTTGTTTTTCCTACGTAGGGAAAGCCTGATATTTACACAGCATATATATAATACACATTAGGAATACATTATAAAAAATGTATTAAATAAACACCATGTGAATGATATTATATTTTTAAAGGGGAAGAAACCCTTATTTGATATGGGATCTTTTCATTCTCTTGAACATGATGCAACCCATGTTATCGATTCCTCCCAAACCTAACCTAGGTACCTCTAGTTAATCAACATAAGAGATAGGTTTCCTTCACCGTTGGTCACAGTGGAACCATAATGATAAGATACTCAATACTCTTCTTTATTTTTATATCTTATCTATCCATGTTTTTCACTAATTTTCTAGGATTTCATTTTCCCAATTTTAGGGATTTCATCTATACCAATTATTTCTCATATTCCCCCTCAATTAAATGGTTGAAACTAGAAAAAGAGAGTACTATAGGCATAAGGTAAGTGGTTTATTGCTTTTACAACAACAAATTAGTATATTTTATTATTCTTCTCCATGTTGTGCACCAGCCATCTCCAGTAATTTCTCCAAAATATAAATAAATTAAAATAAATGATCACACATGATTAAAAAGTAACTGTCCTTCCATGATTTACCGTAATATAGTGGCCTCCCTAAGGTGCGCCTCACTAAAGGGTGTTCCATCCTCAATGGTATAAGTTCATCACGCCTTGAATTCTTTTTAATCCACTGTTTTAGGTGTATGATATGTCATTGGAGGATGTGTGTTGTTTTATTAATGTGTATGTGTTTCGTATTAGCTAAAATTCATTCACTTACTTTATCCTGAAGTTGATGCAAGGTTCCAGACATAAGGAATCCTTTGAAGGTATCTTCATGAATTTAAATTATTTCATGGGAATAAATATTATTGTTTTAGGAGTGATATGTGGGTTCTTTAAATATAATACCTAGGTCGAGATCACCAAAAATATTCCTTTCGTACCCATTATTGACAGTGGTCCCCTCGGAGAATTAATATATACAAGATAAGTAGAAAATACCGATATACCATTTCATAGGTGATACATGGTCCTCTATGAGGTATGCATAGGAAGGGCTCAGAAGGTCCTGATTTACAACATGAGGGGAGTGTTACTAGGGATTCCTTTTACCAGTCGTCATATACATACTCTTATGGTGATAGGTATTTATAGATATCCTAGAGTGATACATGGGTTTCTCTTTAAATATCACCTTATACTTTCTAATTATGCATCCATAATAAGGATTAATTATACTTTAATCAATTATTGCAGATGCATCCACTAATCAAATGAACTTTCTTGGGTTCAATCCATGTTTAGATTTAACTTCTATGAAAATATCTATAGGACATTCATACTTATATTCCAGAATCCATATTAATATTTGTATATATATATATATAAATATATTAAACCTAAATACTATATTTATATAGTTTGACCTTCATTCTGAGATATCTAGCTTTGGCCGATGTAGGGAATTTTTTTAGGGGTCCCATGTGGAACCAAACTGGCATGATTTATTTTATTATATATCAATTTCCCATTACCTACACACTGATAATTTTATATGCATAGAATATATAGTTCTAGAAGCCATAATTGGTGGCCTATAGTGTAACAACCTGAGTTTTTTATGGTAAAAACAATGTTCAGTATCATGTGTGATACGAAACAAAGAACCCAAGAAAACAAAAATTATTTTAATATGAACATTTTAAGCATTATAATAAATTTTTTTATATGAGTAAAATTAAATAATTTTTTAAATATATATATATTTTGTAAATTTATTTATAAAAACATAGTAAATAATCAATCAAAATTTTATAATGTCTTTTTTTCTTCAATATACGTTCTCTTCAAAAATGATTTTTATTTGTGATAATTAATTTATAGAATATATTGAAAATGAATTTGATTAGTTGATCTCCATTTTTTATATGAGGATATAAAAAATAACTTATGGTGAAATTTTACGATTTCACAAAAAGTATTGATTTTTCAGTGAATAGTGAGTAATACAGTTTTATAAAAAAATGACATTTCATATGATAAATTGATTTATTTAAATTCCTAATAATTCTTTCAATTTCATTTCATTATAAAATTGGTATTATTTTTGTATATTTAATTGAATTAATATAATTGAAATCCATATTTCCCCCTTTTTAATCCATGTTTATATTTAGGATTAAAAATGTATTTTTATGACAACCATTTTAAAATTCATATCGTTTCTCATTTTTACAAAATTAAAATAACCTAATAGTGAGAAATTATCTAAAATAATTTTTTTTCATTATTTATCTTTATTTATGAATTACAATTCATATAATGAATTATATTAGTTATATAGTTAAAGTAATATCATCTTTTCAATAAAAATTTACTTTTTTGAAAACCACAATCCATCATAATTTCAGGTTTCATATGAAATTATAAATTTCCAACTTTGTAAATTTATATTGAAAAAATAGATCTCATATTTGGAATCAATGAATTTAAAATTCTTTAATATGTTCAACTTCATTTTGGAACAATAATAATAGTAATTTTAGAAAATATAATTTACCATAGTGAATGGAAAATATGTTAATTAAGGGTAAAATTCATTTAACAATGACAAGAATCAATGTAATTATAATACAATGAATATTTATATTTTATTTTCATTGAAATAAAGATAAAATTTATTTTTATTTTTTTACTTTATAAATAATTATTTAATAATTTAGATAAAAATTATATTTTGATAAGATAAAACACAAATTATATTTTTCAGTAATATGATATTTAAATTAAGGCATTACTCTTGATAAATTATTATATTTTTTATATAAATATAAGATTAATAAAATATTATTATTAAATTATTATTGATAAATTTAATTTATAATATAATTGGTATGATGTAAAATTTAATTTCTATAATAATTTGAAATCCAATATTGTCAAAAAACCAAAAATTCCCAATAAAATTCTATTCTTATTTCAAAATAGAAAATAAAATTATTCAAAAAATTATTTTAAAAAACTAAATATATTTTTTGGAAACATAATCTATAAATTAGCTAGGGGTAATCATTTTAAAATTTTCCATGGTAGTCAAATTTTCAGGTAAAAAATAAATAGATTATAAATATACAGTAGGTATTATGAAATCATAATGACCCAAAAGTGATGCGATAGATTCTATAAGGGGTATCCATGACCATATATATGTTTTCCATTTAAAATAATTCTATTTTATGTTGATTTTATTAATTTTACAATTCCTCTATGAATCATCCAAATGTAAAAATAAATTTTATGGTTTTTAAGTAATTTCATTAAGAGTATGACACACAAACACATAATCAAGAATATTTCTTACTTTTTTAACATGGCCTTATAAAATATTGAAATCTACTTCACTTTTTTTTAATCCATGGAAAACCCATGGGATGATTTTTAGTTTTGGTCATTTTATAATATAGAGTCTGAAACATATTTTTGCGAAATAATAATTAAATACCCTCTCTTTTTCTTTATAAACCCACCCATTCTCCCATTTCACATCACTAAAAAGTCATGGAGCACATCATTACTCTGCCCTTAAATTTCATGATTCTACCAAAAAAGAATCCAATATCTCAAGAAGCTCCTCCTAAATTTTTAAATCACTCTCTCAACTAAAGGGATCTTCCTCCCTTCATTTCAATGAAACATCCTTCCTTGAAATTATACATTTTAATTTCAAGTGATTAAATTTTGATTCTTTTATAAAAAATTTTATATAGTATTATTGATTTTATTTGAACTTGATATCATTTATCATCTCTCATTTATAAATTTACCTAATCTATTCCTTTGCCAAAATTTTGTTATGGATTTCTCTCTTCTCATTTCCAATTAACAACCTCTTTTATATTATGCCTATTAGTTAACATTTATTGATGTTGGTATAAGTTATTACATTTTCCAATTAATATCCATTTTTTCTAAATTATTATATTCTCATTTCTTTTTCATCAATCCATTTTATGAAATATTTTGTGATGATATTATGCTTCCGAATTTTCACATAAACATTCCATGACAAATAATTTTGTAGCGAATACCTATACCCATTTAATATCAAGTATATTAACCATTATACACTTAATCTAATTTATTACAGAATTACATGTTTATATTATAAACTCTTTGATAATTTAATTAAATTTGATGATGAATAAATCCATATTGTGTGATATATGTGGCACAAAAAAAGTAAAAATTAAATGAAAGTGACAGGAGACCCCAAAATTATATTGATCTCGAATAAGTGGGGAAATTTGATTCTCATGAGATGTCATGTTGGGATAAGGGGTGATCTTTATTCCCTTATTTGAATTTTTCCATCATGATTTATTGGTTGTTATCGATGAATTGTACTTATGATTTGGTGTTTTAAGTCATTACCACATTTCCCATGTTTCCTTTTTCATTATCATTTTATATCATGTCTCATTGTTCATGACTATGATTTATACTAATTTTATGCCCCAATGATATGTCTATTTTAAAACATTTATTAGACTCTTAATTTTATACTGTTTTAATATCCCTAGTGGGATTTATAGAATAGAACATTCTTATGTATGTCCCCAGGTTATCCCATATAGTTTTATGTTTGATGGATTGTTATGTGATTTATGAAGGATGTTTGTAATAAATATGATGTATTCGCCATTTTATGTTTTTATGTAATGTAAATAATTACCATATATTTATAAATAAAGATCATTTGGGTTTTATTATGTTAAATATTATGAAATAAATGCTGAATTTATGTGTAAAAAGGAAAAGTGTTGTTATATCTAGTCTCAAAGGTTGGTTATGATATTTTATGTACCAAGATTAGAAAATTCTAGGAAAATATTTAGGGATATGACTAAATATGAGAATGAATGCCGAAATTTTGGTAAACTATATAGTAAGTGGTTTATTAGTAAATATATCCCCTTATGGTTAAAAACGGGATATGGATCTACCATAAATAAACCAAGGGGAAACACCCAAAAATACTACATTGATTTAGACTTGGTCGAGAACTGGGGTATGGCAACGAGATTTTCTAGACACCAAGTTTGAAACTCCAAGGGGATATTCTTTTGTTATTCAAAAGATCATATAAAAACATTATTAAAGAATCTATAATTCCAAAAAGGGACTGTGTGAAGAAACCGATCATGGATAATCGATATTGTGTAATAAATATTAAAAAGTTTATGAAATACATGTCATTTTGTTTAGTTTTTTCTTCTTCCCAGTTATGTGTTAAACAGTTTACTAATAATCATACCTATGTTTCCATTTATTATATTCATTGTATTGAAATTGGAAGAAACAAGTTCCTATTTAAATTTTTAGGATGGAATTTATTATTTTTTAGAATAATGTAACAACCTATGTTTGTTTTTTAAAAGAGAAAACTATATTTGTTAAAATATGTTACACACAAAAAGAACCTAAAAAGAATAATTAACTAAATAATACAATTTAAATATATCAATTATAACATCATATGTGAGTAGGATTATGTAAATTTGGAAATATATTCATATTCTAAACATAAAGATAACTACTTTCAAAATAATCAATAAAATTTAGGTAATGTCTTATGGTTTATAAAAATGGTTTTTCAGAAAATAATTTTTTTTTATAAAACTTTTATAAAAAAAATAAAAAATATATTTAGATATTTTATTTCCATTTTTTATATTATGATATCAGAATCAACATATAGTGAAAATTTAGGATATTTAGAAAAAAAAATGAATTTTTAATAAATAGTGAAAAATACTGTTTATTTAAAAATTTCATTACCAATTACAAATTTCTATATTTAGATTTGAATTTTTTTTTAATTTCAATTAAAGGTAATATAATTTTTTTTACCTATATTTAATTAAATTAATTACTTTTAAATCACATTTAAAATACATTTTAATCTATGTTTATTTTTAGGATTACGATGATATATTTATGAAACTTATTGCAAAATGAAAATTTTTTCTCCATTTTAATTAATTAATTATCCCCCAAATAAGAAATTATCTAATCAAAATGATCATTTTATATATCATTCATTATAAATTTAAATTCATATAATGAAGATTTCTAGTTTTAAAGTTAAGGTAAAATAATATTTTCCTTAAAAATGTATTTTTATGAAAACCAATATCCATCTTTTTTTCCAGTTTTAAATTAATTATTTTTTCATAATGTTGTGATTTATTATAAAAAATTTATTCCATGACTAGAATCATCATAATTAATATTTAGAAATATGGTCAACATATGTTTTGAAACACATGATTATTAATTCATGTAAATATTTATTACCACTATAAAAAGTTAATATGTTTATTATGGGTAAAAATTATCCAACAAATACTAGAATATGGTAACCCTAATTATATTAATGTTTATATTTATTTTTCATTGAATTATTGATTATATTTATTGTTTTTTGTTTTTCATTTATAAATTATTATGTAATCAGTTTGATAAAAATTATTGTTTCATGCGATAAAATAAAATTTTAGTTATTTATTAATAAGAAATTTTATTAAGACATACATTTTCATTAATTAATGTATTTTCAAAATAAATGTTATTTTAATAAAATAATATTATTAAATAATTTTGGATAATTTTAGTTGATAATATAATTTGTTTGATGACTAGTGTAATTTTATAATGGTTTAAACCCATTATTTTGAAAAATGACTATTTATCAATAAATATCGATTAATTTTTAAATGTATAATCACAAATATCAAGAAAATAATATAAAAAAAATATTTTTTTGGGATCAAAATGTAGAAATTATCCAATTGTTAATTAATCATAATATTCTAATACATTAAAATTTTTGAATTCTTATAAAATAATACTTAAATATACAGTTTGTATTATGATCTCATAATGATCCAAAAATTATGCAACAGATACTATAAGGGGTATGCCTGAAAACAAAAATGTTTCCCAGTTAAAATAATGTTATTTTATTTTTATTTGATTAATTTCATAAATCCTTTATTTATCATCAAAAACCATTAAAATATTTTATGGTTTTTAAATCATTTCATTAATATTATAAACCACTTCAACCAATGAATGGGTAATATTATATTATGGTTTACAATTGATCATTTAAAATTATTAATTCAACTCTCCATTGGAAGAAAACATGGTTGAAAACCATGGAATGATTTTTGGGTTTTGTTATTTTATCACATAGAGTCCAAACCCTATGTTGGAAAATAATAAATAACTCCCCTATTTTTTCCTATATAACCCACACAAGATCCCATTTCTATTCACTAAAAACCATTTAAGACATCATTACTCCATCATCCCCTCACTGATGTCCTCCCAATATTCCCCCAATCTCTCCAGATGCTTTTCCCAAGATTTTTAAATCACCCTCTCCCAGAAAAATACTTTCATCTCTAAATTAAAATTTAAATCCGTCCATGAAATTAACCTTTTTTGTTTTATGTTATAATGTTATGATTAATTTATAATGTTTTCCATAAAATCCAATTGTTTCTATTTTAATGAGATATCATTTATCATCTCACATATTTACCTTTACATAATCTATTAATATGCAGATTTTTTTTTGGTATTTCTCTCTTCACATTTACATTCATGCACATGTTGTATGTTTTGCATCTTAAATGATATTTTTTCATGTTTGTATATGTTTATCTTTGTCTCTATTACTTTCCATTTGTCTTAAAAATTATTAGAGACCCTTTTCACTCTCATTGTCCCATTTTATGATTTTTTACTCATGTTATTATGATGTCGGAAATTCCACCATTAATTTCTATGATGAACAATAGTGTATTGAAAACTCAGACACATTCCCTATCAAGGGTGTTCACCTTTATTCACATTAACATATTTACTGGGGACATAAATTTAAATATTTCACTCTACATGGTTGTTGAATAAAATATAGTAATGAATGAATCTATATTATATATTCTATGTGGAACACATAAGCATGAGAATGAAATGGAAGTAATGGGTAAGCCAAAAATTATATAGTTCTCGAATTTATTGGGTAATTTTTACTCTCATAAGATCTTTTTTTGGATATGAAGTGTACCTGATTTTTATGGGCCTTTCTCCAATATGATTTCTTCGTACAAATCCTTGACACAAGTTTTTTGATGCATTCTTTTTGTTGTTTACAAATTTCCCATGTTTCCTTTATGATAATGATGATATATCTCGTCACATGATTCATATTTATGATTCCTACTCCATTTATGAACCACTTTTATGCCTATTATCCATCATTTTTTACTTTCTTCATTTTATTCCATGTTTATGCCCTTACATGGCTTTATATCTCACCCTTTTCTTATGTATGTACAAGGTAATCACATTATGTATTATGTTTTACTAAATATAATGACCATGTTAAGGACGTTTTTAATAAAGCTTATGTATTCCCCATTTAAAGGTGTTAGGTAATGTACGTAATTCTCAAAGACACTATACTTATTGATCTTCTGGGTTATATTATGCATAATATGATGTAATGAATCATGTATTAATGTGTAATAAAGTGAAGGGTTGTTATATACTTAGTATATCTCACACCTCATTTGAGAATTATAGGGTACCATAATAGACATTATTTCTGCAAGTATTGAAAAAGGTGGGTAGCTATAATAAGATGCCTCAATTTCATAACTAAGATAGAGTATGGGAGCAGAGGACCAAGCCAATGATCATGATTCAAGTGGAAGAAGATTTAAGAATTATTTATTTTTTTATAATTGAAATATATTATTGTACTCATGTATTTCATGTACATGCCTTTTTGTATAGAATTATTACATGATGATCATTTTTTGTATCATATATTGATTTATCTTTCTCTATTTGGTAACATTGGATGACTTTTTATTATTATGTAAATGGATATCTATTACTATTTACACTAATTACCATTATTATTTATCAGTGTGGCTTACTCTGATCATGAGAGTATAGTCACCCCAATATTCCATTTCAGTCCCTCACTATGAGTTAGTAAACTCTTGCATATGAAGATTCATGCTTGGGGTTATGTAGCCAACCTTCTTGGGTCACCTCTTTGTGGGTTCAGGGTTGGGATTCTAAAAAGTGGTATCAGAACTTATTTTTTTAATTTTGACTTAACATTTTTTACTATACAGTATAATTGGAATGTGTTGAGATTTGGTAATTATCCTTCCCCTGAGATTACCTGACCCACATATTGGGGAAGACAATTTCATGGGATGGGACCTTGTTGTTATGGGTTTTCAACGGTGGTAGTTTAATTTATTTCACCAATTCATGAAACACAAGTCTTATATGTTTTTTTGTCAATATTGCAATTATATACCCCATTTCCTTAGACTTGTTTGTAAAAGAAATATAAATTCACATCATTTTTGGGTCTTGAGGATTACAATTTCATGCCTTATTCCATGCCATATCTATATTGATATCTTTATTGTTTGTGTATCATATGATTTTTATGAGTTCATTGATTATTATATATGGAACTATTCTGAATATTCATATGGGCATAATATAATATTATAAATTAAATCATCTCCACCAATATAATATTTTTTCATGTATTGTTTGATGATGGTGCCTTAATTGACCAATTATTATATTTTTAAGCCAAGAACAACAGGTTCTAAGAGATAAAATAATAGTTTATTACATTTTTTAAATTACAGTTGAAATTTATAAAGCTTGTAATTATATAATTTAGGAATCATAGTTCAATAAATCAAATAATTATACATCACCTTTTATATCCTGACTCCAAATCTAAAGGTCACCTCATATTTACATGACATGTTAAATGAAATTTATAATGGGTGTGCACCTTTATAAAGTATGAATAGAGATGCGTCCAGTAGGGGTATTACATATATACCTATATAAATTATAAATAAATTAAATAAATTTATATTTTTAATTAAATGGATATCTTTAAATTGATATTCCAATTACTATGTTAAGGGTGTTTTTCTCTATTCTTCCCAATTGAAACTCTATATAATGAAACCTTTATGTTATTATGAATCCCAAACCATATCCCGACCACAATAGTTTGTAGTTGGATGTTTCTTTTGTGATATTTGTTTATCTTTCATATCTCATAGACTAATATTTAAGAGAAATTATAGATGTTTGAATCATTAAAATGAAGGTCTCCATATATCCTTTCATATTATCATGTTTCATATATTTTTATAATTCTTATCTGAGGAATGTGTTAAGAAATTGCGGATTTCTGTTGGTAATAAGTCCTTCAGTCAAGTTCTAGAAGGGTTGTGATAACCATTCTCTATATATGAGGGGCCCTAAGAAACTAGTACTACTACATGTTGTTCCATTAAAGACACCTCATGATGATCATGCACAAGACATTAATGGTCAGTTTCAAGAGATATTCATAGGTTTCACATAGTCTGTATTGGGATCTCTAGGAAGTACCATTTATGGTATATTTTTCATCATATTTTCAATATTAACAATCACCCACATTCATAAGGTATGTAAATCTTCCAGTAGAAGAATCATGGATTGAATCTATTTTATCTATCATATAGAATTTGGAGATTATTTTAGATATGAGGATAAATCTCATAGAATATATGATTTGAAACTCATCTAAATATGGTTCAGATGTCATCTCTATGGATAATTTGTATTAGTTTATGGTCTAGAATGACTTCCAAATAGTCTTATATGGACAATTATTTTTTAATATATTGAGGGAGGATCACACAAGGTTTTTTATAAACATATTTTAGGGATAAATTTCCATTATGGAATATTCAAATCGTTTTACCAAAACATAAAATTTCAAACTGACATTGATTTGTCACAAGTTGATGAATTTGCTAATATTTTTTGATGTGCATGTGTACATTAATACCTTGACCGAAGTTTCTTAGAGTCGATGCCTTATAAAAGTAAATTATCAATATTTAAATGAATAAAATTATTGATGACCTGTTTAGTTTATTATTTTTGGAGAAATAAAATACATACATAAGTTCAATAATACAACATGAAATGAAATACAACATAGAAGTTTTATTGAGAACATCCACAACTCTATGTTTATCCCTATAGGTCATTTATAAGAAACTTATTCATATACAATGAAAACAAAACATCAGAAAGGGTTGAGCATATATTCTCAAAAAGGGTAAGAAATACCATGAAATATTTCATTACAATAAACATTAGGCATGGTGAATTATAAAAAAACACATTCCTTTAAAAATAAACACGAACATAATATGTTAGGAATATGTGATGAGAAAATATTTCAATAACAAAACATAATAATTGGTAGTCTAATAGTATAATAACCCTACGAAATTTCAATTACTAGTTTCGTAAATATTTAATGTGTAATGTGGTAAATCAGAACCATACCATACATCCCCATTACAAGACCATAAATATCCATTTTGTCAAGGCCACATTCCAAGAATGTAGTTTGTCTCAAGAGACCTACCAATGCACCAAGGGACTATAGCGGTCCCCAACTAGAACATTCTAAGTCCAATGAATACCACTTTTAAATAGGGATAAAAAACAACATATACATTCATATTGGAACTAATATATGAACTGTAATAACATTCCCCTTACATTAAACATAAACACTAACACTTTGATGTAAATTGTTGAATTGTATTATGATATAACATCCATATTAAAAAAAGAACCATTAAAGAATTATTATAGATGATATCAAAATATATAACACTCAACGGAATAAAATATTCATCATAGGATGTTGACGTAAATACATATTCTTTTAAATGAGATAATTGATAAATTCTTTAGGAAATAATCATTAAACATTCCAAACCGTCACATACAACCTGGTAACATTAAAATAATAATCCCTTATAGTATCCTAAGAATAATGGTACTTTTGATATGATACACCAAAGTGAAGTACATACCCCAAATTCAATTAATAAGTGGTGAAGAAGTCATATATCTCCTAAAAGTTAGAGAAAGTTGAGAAAAAAATCAATTTTATTTTGGAAAGAAGAGTATTTTTTAAAAATCATTTGTTTTTGTCATAAATATGGTTTTAAATATTTATATCCCTGAATAAAAATGGAACATAATTTATATTACATTTTCTCCTTAACGTATGTCACATTGGTGTGAAATCAAGAAAAAATATATTTTTAATGAAGCATTATAATTTAAACATTTTAGTTCTATTTAAGGAATTCATTAAAGGTATTTTAATGATCAAAGGAAATTATTATTTCATAAAAAAAAGAAATGACAAAATATATATTTGCTGGATAAAATTTGTGGTTATAGAGGGATAAATATGGTTTAACATTGATTATTGAGTGAACTTTGAAATAGGTAAGAATTTGAGATGTTCCTTGAATCAGGATTTCATTTCGGATGAATTGTTGAAAAATTCTTTTAAAACATTTGTCTCCACATAAATTAATGAAGGATTATAATATATATATATATATATATATTGAACATTCAATCAAAATTTATGAGGGGAACATAAGAATAAATACTAACTTCATTATTTGAGTAGGGAATAAGAGAAACCAGAATGAAAATGGATGTTCGGCTTGAAAATAGTTACAACATTGTAAGTAATTGAATCATATGATGAAAAATTAATTATAATCAAATGAAACATTGAATAAAATGAAACTAATTATATTAATGATATGATAAATCAATAGTTAGTTTGCTTACCCCATACACAAGTAATAGTAATTAATATAAAATATCTCACAAAAATAGAAGTTAGATGAAGAAACCCACACCTTATGTCTGAGGGTGTTCTTATCCTGATCTTAATGACCTGAATAATGAAATTTTTGTTCATAAATTAATTATTAAATAACATACTCCACATTTAATTGATTTAGTATAACCTTATTAAGTAAATTTTTGGCATTTTTGATGGGTTAATGGGTTCAATTTCATTGTTTGGGTTCGTCTATTTCATGATCTGTATACTTATATACATGAATAGAGAATCTTGTAAAATGAAAATAGTTATCCAGAATTGAATATATATGTTATTATTGAACATCTGTAAGGTTACTTAGATTTAAATTACATTTTTTTAATTCGAGTTAAGAGGAATCATCATATAAATTATTTAATGATAACTATTTGGGTTAATTCACGGTTTTTGAACACAATGAACTCATTTTGATATATAAATCAAAACCGTAGGTAAAAAAAGATTTCATAACCATAGATAGGGAATAATACATATATTATTGTCTGGTTCAACTGTAGGAATTTTTTCATGACCATAACTTAATATGGTAATAGAAATTGAATACCCATCATCCTTGAATGTGGAAAATTATCACATCATGGATGATGTTTTTTTACTACTACCATAAATGAAGGGTAAAGGAAAGATGGGAATAAATTATTCCCTAATCATAAAAACACTAAATTATTGTTAAAGTACTATAGTTTTCATTAAATTTGTATGATAAGAGGTGAGAAAAGAAAAGAAAACAAAGGAACATCAAAAGAAACTAAAAGAATTGAAAAGAGGAACATACCTCTTGAATTAATATTCCTTGAGAGCCTCTTTAGGAGATATAATTTGGTCATTTTATGAGACCATGGGATGCGGGACATGGGGGAGGATCTTGGGAGGATAATCGGGATTAAAATTGGACTCAGATCAAGGATTGAGTGTATTTTAGAGAAGAGTGGGTGAGGGGGGTTTATAGAGTAGGATAGGAGAAATTTTTTGAATATCTTAATCATTATTTTATTATTTTTCTCAATAAAGGAAATATTATTAATTCATGTGACCATGAATAGTAATATGTGAATTTGTGTTTGCACCAAGTGGTCTTAAATCAGACTTACATCTCCTATTACTCAATAATCCATGTATTTAGCATTTATCATAAATTATCGTTTTTTACTATTCACATAATATTAATGTATTTTAGAAAAGTCCCAAAAAATTACCATAACCATTTTTTAATGTGTATTATACAAAAATGAATTCCATTTTTTCAATATTTTAATCTAAATATGTGAAATTTTATTTTTAAATAAAACTATTATTTAATTAAAAATACTGATTTTAAATTTAGAACTGATTTTGTAATACTTTCAGAAATTATAAATGGTATCGTAAATTTATACCAAAATTATTGGATAAAAAAATATTTATTTATGAACATATTTTTTAAAAAATAATTTTAAATCCATTTATTAATTTATATTTATATTTAAATATTTATCACTCACAGAAACACCATTACATAATTAATAATTTATAAAATGTTTTACTTCATATATAATGTCCCTAAATGTTATTTATACATCCCCGGGTGAGGATACAATTAAAAGTGTGCATTACTATTCATATAGGTAAGTTATTATTCATAACGGTATGATATTATTCACCAAAAATTATGTTTCTTCCATCAGACTCCAAAAATCCCCCTGAACGCAACTGTATAGGTCAAATTTTTAAATTTCAAATCACATATGTAAAAAAATTATTTTTATTGGATCAGTTATAAAAAGAATTGTATTATAGAGACTCAACGTTTTATGCCATCAATATTAAATATATTTTTAAATCCTTCAGGTGTTATATTACCACCTCCTTAAAAATCATCCATGATATTTTGAAATTGATTTTGGATAGTTAATGGTTGATACATGAAAATTCCCTTATGGGAAACCCACATATGGATAAAACATTATCTTAATAAGAGGAAAGGGAAATGCATCAGTTACTAAAAAACTATGCATTCTAATTTGATAACATTTTCATTAGAGAATAATCAAACCATTATGTTCTGATGGGATGTAATTGAGAACATACTCATTTGAAGTATCATTACCATAGAACCATAAACTATAATTATTAAAAAAAATCATAATAGGACAACAATATTTTTTAAGACTCTTTTCGTAGAGTTCTGGAATTATTCTCCTCTATAAGAGTATAATTATACATTTCTATTTCATAAACATTGTATTATCCTTTTCTTATTCCACGAACTATCACTATATCATCTCTTAGCACTGTTTGTATCATGTGGTGACATTAACCTCATTATCCTCGTATAATGATATACTTAAACCATTTAAAAATGGTTTAAAATCCCAAAAGATCATGATCCGTCACATTCAAATTATTCTCATATCAATCCTTTCTTTATCTATGTACACAAATTACTTGTAAATCCTTAATTTTTCAGGACTCCATGATCTATCCTACTCAAGGAATCTGCTACCTTATTTTACATTCATCAACATGGACCAACCCTAAATTTTATTTTCCAAACATGTGAATATCTTCATAATGTGTCCACATGAAATATGGTAATAAATAAAATTACCATAAATCATTATTCAAAATATGAATTCATCCTCACACATGTTATTAGATATATTAATTATGCAGAAAAATGTTTTAAACTCCATCAATGATAGCATGGACCACTTTTCGATAAATCCGTAATCATTTATTGAGATAGTCAATACATATCCAAATCAATCATTTCTTATCAATTATCTTAATTATCATGCATATATTTAGGGTTTCCTTGCCCTCAACCATATTATATGTAAAGATAATAACTTTCTACTAAGTCACATATCCTTGGTAAAATTCATCATATGACATAAAATACATAATGAAATAGTACTATTGTATAATACTTGTATGTTCCATAATTCTTATAACCTGTACATAGATTATAAAGTATTAAAATGACATTATTATTAATGAGAAATACTAATCTGTTCAATTCATCTGCGGCAATATCATAACTTGACCATTATCTAGTAACATCATTTGGGACATATTCCTATAACACTTGGGATATTAAATCGCATAGTGTCCCATCTCCATTCAGTTATTGAATTGTATTCAGAATCCATTTTCATACCCTTGAAATCACTAAATTAGTGTCCTTATTCTCTACACTTATAAAACACTATCATTACCTTAATGAATTTAACAAGATGATTCCCTCCAAAGTTATCAATGTGATAAAACCCTCTTTACCATTTCCCATGGTCCATATTTTTCTCTAAGATCCTCTTTATATTTTAGTTTCCCTTCAAATACATTGGACTCATAGAATTGTTTACCTACCTTGTTAACACATGATATTATTTCCTCATATGATGAGGACACATGGGACACTATATTCCATTTAAATGATGGAATAAGACCATAAGAGATATCATCCTTCTTACTCTTTACATCATGTTCATTGGTGAAGTTCCCATTTCGTTTGTTAAGAACCATTTATAATCAATTCCATATAACATATTATCTCATATAATCATGAACTCTTTATATCTCTAATCACGGTATAACACATAACATAAATTCATGCATCATAAATCATAGAACCATATAATTTTGTTTCTTTAGGGTAAAAATTTCATAATGATTTATAATAAGCTTATGAAAATACCAAAGAATATCCCTAAGATGTGTCGAACAAATAGTGCATCATGGCCCATTTTCTTGCACTATATTTCAATTGATTCTATCTCAAAGCAGTGTTTATGGGTTTTACCACTACATACATTTATTCCAGATCCACCTCTACTTGTTTATTTCCAGATTTGGATGTTTTTTTATAATCCACTAAATTTATTCCTTACTAAAATTATAGGATGTCATTGTATTATTTTCTCTAAATTTTATCATAGGGTTTTTTCAGTAATAAATTTTTTCTATATCTAGATTTCATGGTTTCTACTAAACATCCTCTAATACCAACTGTAAGGCCCCCACCCCAGCTTCCTAAAGACGGTCCCTCATAAAATTACATTTCCATGATTACATGGAATTAAATCCCGAAAAACCAATTAGTATATTAGTTCTATAAAAACTAGATACATTCAAATGTTTGACATTATAAAATGAAATGAAATACAACATACAAGTTTTACTGGGAACATCCAGAAACCTATTTTTATCCTTGAAGATCATTCACAATAAACTTTTCATGTCCTAATAAAATGAATCATATGAAAGGGTTTAGCTTAGATAATCATTAAGGGAATGAAATAGAGTGTATGATTTCATATACATAAACATTAGTCTTGGGGAATTGATAAAAACATTTATTTTAAAACAAACATAATCATAATATGGTAGGAATATTAAATGGGTAAATATTTCCGTAATAAAATGTAATAAGTGGCATTCTACTAGTTAATAACTACATAAACATTCAATTACTATTTTCAAAATGAGGTAATGCATAATATGGGACATCATAACCATACCATCAAGGCGTCGTGGAAAAAATATAAATAACCATTTGTTCATGTCTCGTACCAAGACCATAGTTTGTCTCATGAGACCTACAGATTCAAGGAGGGGATATAGCAGGACCCAACCAACACTTATTAATTCTAATGCATTCCTATTAGAATGGTTTATATACCAAAACAATATATACATTCATATATAAACTAACATTTGAAATGTAAATTACTTTCCCCATACAATAAACATAAACAGTAACTATTCAATGTAAATTGGTGAATGGTATCGAGATAGAACATCCACATTCAATCTAATCTTAAACCATTAAAAAATTATTGTAGATGATATCATAGAATTTAAAACTATATTAAATACATGATTCATCAATGGATGTTTATGTAACTAAATATACATTTTAATGATACCATTGAAAAATTCTATAGGAAATTCTCCTTAAACATTCCAAAGTCTCTCATACCACCTAAAAAAATTCAAATCATAATCCCTTAGAATATCATGATAATAAGGAGACTCAAGATATGATATACCAAGAAAAATTATATACATCACATGGATGGAATATATGTGGAAATGTCATATATCTCATAAAAGTTAATGCAAGGTGAGAAAAATCTATTTTACATTGGAAAGAAGAGTTCTTTTGGAAAATATTTTGTATTAGTCCTAAATATGGTTTTAAAAATGTATATACTAGAAAATAAAACATAGTTACATTGATATTACATTTTAGGAATAAATGATGTCCCACTGAAGTAAAATCCTGTAAAAAGTGTTTTTAATGATGCTTTAGAATTAAAACATTTTAGTGGAGATTAATAAATTAGTTAAAGATATTTTAAGTCACAAAGGCATGATTACTTTCATAAAACCTAAAATAAACAAAAATTGATTTCAATGATTAAATTTGGGTCCGTAGAACGAATAATCTAGCTTAAAACTGATTATAGATTGAGCTTCAAAATAGTAATGAATTCAAGAAGTTCCTTGAACTGGGCTTGCATTTCAGAACAGTTTTTGAAAGATTATTTTTAAAAAATTTAACTCCCCATAAAATAAAGAGTGATTTTGATTGAAAAATATATAAAAAAAATTTAAAAAAAATTCGGTGGAGTACATAAAAATAAATAATATATTCATTTAGGTGAGTATAGAATAACAGCAGCACGAATGAAAATGGAGGTTCAGGTAGAAAATACATACAGCTTTTTATTTAATTGAATTATATGCCCCAAAATTAATATTCATAAAATATTACATTGAGTATCATGAAAATAGAGTAATAAATTATATGAAAAATAAATGGGTAGTATGCATACACCATACACAAGTAATAGTATTGAATACCAAATATCTCACAAAAATGGAATTGAGATGAGTAAACCCTCACCTTATATATTATGGTGTTCTTTGATTGATCTTAAGGACATGAATAATATAATTTGGATTCATAATACTTTAATTACACAACCAAATATACATTAAATTGATTTAGTATAACCTTTTTAAGTCATTCATGTAATTTATGATGGGTTATGCGGATCATTTCCATAGTTCGGGTCCTTTGTTTCATGATCGGTATAGTAATATACAGGAACAGAGAATCATGTAAAATGAAGATGGATATACAGAATTGAAGATATTTATTATTATTGAACTTATAAAATGTTACATTGTTCTAAATTTCAATTAGTTACTCGGAGTTAAGATCAATCATTATATAAATAAATTAATGATAACTGTTTGGGTTAATTGGTGGTTTTTGAACACAATGAATTCATTTTTCATTATAAATAAAAACAATATGTAAAAAAATATTATTGAACCATATATGATACATAATACATATATTATAGTCTGGTTCGACAATAATAATGGGTTCAATACCCGAATTGAATATGGTAATTGAAATTGAAGACCCGTCATCCTAAAATGTGGCAAATTAGCACATCTCAGATGGTGTTTTTTTACAACTACTATAAAATAATGATAAAGGAGTGATGAGAATAACTTATTCAATAATCATAAAGAAATTAATGTACATGTATTGTATTGGAGTTGTCAGAAATTTGGATTAGAAGAGGTGAGGAAAGAATATAAAAACAAAGGAAGTTGAAAATAAACTAAAAGAATTGAAAAGAGGAATTTAACTCTAGAATTAATCTTCCTTGAGAGACTCTTTAGGGGAGAATATTTGGTCTCTTTATGATACCAAGGAATGAAATATATGGGGTGATCTTGGGAGGATATTCGGGTAAAATTTTGACTTGGTAAAAGGATTGAGAGGAGTGAAGAGAATACATAGTGAGTGGGGTTTTATAGTGGAGGAGAGGAGTAATTATTGAAAATCATAGTCACTATTTAATTATTTTGATCTAATTCATCAATAGTATTGATTTTTGTGACCAATAATAGTAATATGATAATTTCATTTCAAACCAGGTGGTCTTACATCATCATAACATCTCCTCTAAATAAATAAATCATGTATTTAGAATATATCATAAATTAGCGTATTTTAATATTCACCTAAAATTGAACTATTTTAGAAAAAACCCAAAAAATCACCATATAAAATTTTCGACATGTAGAATTCAAAAAACTATTCCATTTTATCCAAATAATTTTCTAAATATTTGAAATTTAATTTTTATATAAAATCATTATTTAATTGAAAAATACAGATTTAATATTCAAAACTGATTTTGTAATAATATCAAAAATTATTTATGGGCTAAAAATTTTATAACAATATCATTTGTAAAAAGAAAATTTAATTTTGGAATGTAATTTATGAAAATAAATTTTAAATTCATTAATAAATTAAAAACTATAATGTAATATTTATCACTCAAAAATAATACCATTAATTAATAAATACATTATAGAATGTTATATTTTGTTTATAATGTTCCTAAATATTATTTGTACATCCCTAGGTGATGTTACTATTCATAAGGGTCTATTTTTATTCATAAGGGTAAGTTATTAATCAAAATTGTAGGTTACTATTCAGAAAAAAATTATATTTTTTCTATCAGAATCCTAAAATCACCCTGAACGTAATCGTGTATGTTAGATTTTTAAAATTCAAATCAAATAAGTGAAAAAATTATATCTATTAACTATGTTACAACAATGTGTTATTTAGAGCCTCATGGTTTTATGCATTCAATATTAATTTTTTTAAATCCTTGGGGTGTTACATTTATGTCATCTGATCAAAAGTAAATGTTTTCTGGATAACCATTGTTTCATAGATAATGATCCAAGTCCTCATCACCAAGTGAAACCTATTGGAAGCCGATTGTGTGAGTTTGTGAATTTTATTTTTCAGGCGGTTAGTTGATTGATATAGTGGTATGAAGATTGCTTAGTGTTTGATCACAGTGGTAGCACCATCCATATGACATTCACCATATACATTTTGGTGTTTCTATATTGTAGTAGGGGAATTAAAAAGATGTCCAGATGTAAGAGGGTACCAATTCTGTTCCCATATTATAGAAGGATGGATCACTTTCACGATTTCTACCTAATATTCCATTCAGTTCCTATTAATAAGTGAGCTATAAGAACACTATATTCAATTACATGATTAGTATCCCCATGTCAGGATAGAAGCTGGTCTACTACTCATCGATCTGACCAAATAGTTGTTAATGTTTTAAGATGTTCAACACTATAGGCACAAAACCAATTGAGGGGATGTTACCAAGTTAGTCAGGTTTCATTTTATGGTCACTAATTTGTACATGTCAACAATCTAAATCCTACACCCTTCTAGTAGAGTCTAGAGCCTTCCAAAGTTCACGATACTATTCTAGTATACTCTTCTTTAGTATTTGGGTTATTTGATACAAGTTATTTTTAATCTTTTATATCAGATGAAATTGTTGAAGGTCTAGTCCTAGAGAAAGAATACTCGGGTGGTGTGATGACTCTTAAAACACTGATCGGGGTATGATCAAAAATTATATTCCAATGTAGGGATTTCTATGTTGAAGTGGGCAGACATCTCTTCCTATGGAATAATTTTTTCCTCGATATGATCATCATTTTTTCCATCCTCAATATAGAATGGTCAACACTATACCATGACTCTATGGATTTATTTTCATAGAGGGTGTCTTTTATATCACTCAAGGGAATTATTTATATTTAAAAATGTGATTGGGTTATCCAGGAGCATTGACCTAGACCCTGGAATTAGGGGCTGGTAAGAGTGACATCTTAGATGTAAAATCTCTTTATATGTGATTAAGTAATGAAGAGTATGGGATTCCCTCTTGTGGTGGATCATTTTGGGGACTCATTACCTATTGAATTTTCTGGTTTACCTCCACTGAGAGAGGTGGATTTCAGTATCATCCAAGTTCCATGAGTGGAAGTTGTTTTGATTCACCCATATATGATGAATCTTACTAAGATATAGGAACACGATAACTTGGTAGAAGACATAGAAGCTAAGGGTTTCGTATGACCTTGTACTTGTTCATGGAGATCAACTATCATTTCCACAATATGGGGTATGGTACCCCTATGTTATGAATGTATTATAATCTATTTAACTAGATAATTGTAAATAACTATATCCATTTTTGCAAATAGGTACCCTCTTCAACCATCTCTGAGGAGAAACAATTTTCTATAAGATTAACTTCAGTTCAAGATTCTATGAGGATCTACATACTCTATCAGACATTCCACCTATAGTGTTCTAAAGAATTTATTCCCTATATGATTATATGGTCTTTCCTTATGTCCTAATAAACTTCCCCATCGTTTTCATGACTCTAATGAAATTGGTGTTCCACTAATATATAGATTCATTTGTGGAAGTATTTGTGGAATATATCTTGGTGTATTCAATTACATGGAATGACTATTATGAAAATCATGAGATTGTTAATGACACACATAGAGGGCTCCATCTATACACTATGATAAAAAAAATTTAGTTTTAAATTTATAATGTTCACTTCATGGTTCACATCATTATAGAGGCATTAGTGTATTTTGAACTAGAGAAGGTTAGCATCGTAGTTTCCTAGAAGTGGACCATGAATTCCTTTGGCATACATAGTTTATTTGGACTAGACAGTTATTAAATTTCTTAAATTCAGTACATATAATTCGTAACAGTTCCTCTCAAAGTTTTGGCTATGTTGGGAGTGTTGTTTTTATAGATCGAATCCTTCCGAATGGATTTTATAAAGATGAAAGGGAGAATGAATTTGGCTTTAAATATGATTCTTAAAAATGTGGGGATAAGTTATATAATTAAATGTGATGCATCCAGAATCGATATTATATTAGTTTTGATAGAGGTATATCATGTTTTACTTTATGGGTCCCAGTATCTGAGACCTCATGATCGTAATTACCCTTTCAGATGACCTCAATATAACAGAATTTGTTTATGATATTCACTTTAGGATTCATTACTTATTTGGAGAAAGATTCATCTATTACAAGGAACATAAAAGTATAAAAAATATTTCTGTATAGTGTGTTTAGAATATCTATGAGAAATGTGAATATTGTATCTTTAGTCATTTAAAATTGAGGTTTCTTATACACATGGAATGGTGAGACCATTTTTTATTGAACTAAAATAGAATACATATACACAAGACATCCAAGATTCTAGATGTGACTTGTAGTGGATGTCCCTTTTCATGAGATATAGCAGGAGGATTTGGAATATAATAGGTTGCCTATTTCAGAATCTAGGGAAGTGTATTCATCACTTATTGAATGCATACAGATGTGGCCACATTCAAATTATGTGGTCTTAGTCCTGAGTGAGGGGGTCTCTGGAAAGTACAGACTACCTAGTTGTCTTGATTATGGGAATGAGTTTTTTCTCTTTCACAAGTGTATTTGGGTGCCTACAAATATATGTGAAGATTTATTGGGGTAGTATAAAATTTATGTTTGGGTAGTTCCCCTAGGCATAGCAAGATGTAACAAGATGTACATCCTCATTATTTTTGGCTAGGTATTAAAAGGAAATTTTTTTTATCAATTGGTGCTCCACCAATAAATAGGTCATTGTAGAGTATAACTAGGAAGCTCTAATTTAATATACTCTATCTTTTCCATGAGAGAAATGGAATGACATCACTATAGAAATTTCTTTAGTTTTTTTGAGATATCACCAAGGAAGTGATGTAGTATTTGTGATCTTCCATATTTTGACCATGGTCTCCCAATTACTACATATATAAGAGTCCTTATTTTTTGAAGATATCATAAGGATTTATATTAGTTATATTGGGTTCTATACTTGTGTTCCCCATTCTAACATATTATATATAAAGCTGTGTTTTACATCGCTATTTCAGAAAGGGTTTTACAAATCACTGGGTTTACTAGTGATCCTGAGTACAATATAAAACCATTATAATAATTTTATGTCTAATCATATGATATAGGTTCTAGAAGATATGCTTCTCAACTATGTGATAGAATTAAAAGGTTCTTAGTAGAATCACATTACCCTTATTTAATTTTCATAAAGAAATATTTTTTAGGAATCTATTCTGAGGGATCCCCATGTGGGCTTATATTGTAGGTTTTTTTATTCTCCATTATACTAGTTATATGTTGGTGAAACATCATTATTGGGTCCTTTTTTCCATATGAGACTTCATTGATAGTATAACTAATTTAGAATAATATGTCAACATATCAGTCCAGGTAGAAGTATTATGTCGATAGTTATTTCCATGATCATATATCTGAGGTGGGAAATCCAGTATTATATTAGTAATTCCATGATTTTTTAAGGACAGAAATATATACAGAGAAATTTATCACTTCATTATGTCAGAACATTAGACATCATTGAGAGATTCTATCATGTTTCTTGTGAGTTGGATTTACCTTATAGGTAATCGTCTATTCACGATGTATTTTATGTAATGGAACTTCAATATTATTACCCAAACCCATAACATTGATTTGATTATAATGATAGTGAGCCGAAGGAAGATGTGTCCTTTGGGTAACATCTAATATGAATCATTGATCGGGGCATGGAGGATCTTTAATGTAGGTTATTTTCTTTTGTAGTATTCCTATGGAAGCATGGTCATTTACAGGATGAGACCTAGGAGACAGAGGCTGATTTACATTCTCAATTTCTCAAAACATTAATAAAAATATATTATCACCATTATATGGGAAAATCAGGGACCATTTTTCTCATTTAATGGAGGTTGTAACGTCCCCTATGTTATATGAGGGGTGTTTTATTTAGTTTTTGTCTACCCTTTTTTTAGTTGATATTTTTCTCATAGGCCCTGGTGACCAGCCCTTTTGGAAAATCATTTTTTCACTAGAGTTTGTTTCATGTGGGATAGAGGATAGTTTTGAGTCAAATAGATTAACTATATTGGAAATACATGACATTTATTATGAATTTATGGAATGTATTTAAATATATAAATGATTTGGTCTATCTATAAAACCCTTGGACAACATGATTTTTTTTGGAAGGGATAAACCCAATCTTTACATGACTTGAATATAACTAGTTAGTGAATCAATTAGATGAATCATATTAAAGACCCACCAGGTTATTCCTATTTGTTTAATTAATTATCTAGAGTCCATTAGATGAACATGTAATTTGACAAATTTATTTTAGTCATCTGAAAACTGGTTTTTGGTTGATGTCATCCCACAGATGTTTCTATATACTATTCATCAGTTTGAGGATGGAAATAAAAGGAAATAGATGATTTTTTTCACAAAAGTCATTGAATAGAAGAATATTAGGATATAATACCTCTAAAATTATAATAAAACGTTATGAAGAAAAATTTGATAGAGGATTGATGTTCTTTTTATAAATTAGTTAACGATATCAAAAATCTTTTGATGTTAATATGATCGATCAGTTTTTGTTTTGTAGATGTAATATGTAAGTATGTAAATGCTCCCAAACACTAATGTTAAGGTCATTAATAGACTAATATGGATGATTGATGTTTCCTAGAAATTATAAACGGATTCTAGAAGTGTTTATATGTGTCTATTGAATTGGGATGAGAAAAAGGTATGAAATTTTAGTTATTTTTTTATTTGGAAAAAATATTTGGTTTTCCTTTATTTTCTTCAATGTGAACTCCAATAGAAGCGATTTTGGGTATAACATGAGATATACATTTTGTGGGTATGAAGACATTAACTGATTTTTTGTGGTATTATAATGATTATAGGATAGATGTTATTAAAATACATGTCACATAAATATACAATATGAATATTTTAAATTATTTTTTATCTAAAAATAGTGTGTATTATTGATCGATAGAATAGGGTAATGAGGAAACAGTTGAATTGTTTAGGTAGTATTTATGAAAGGAAAAAAATCATAGATTTCATTTTAGTCATGTTGGTTGGATAATATACAGGATTGAAAAAAATGAAAAGTGTCTTAGAAGGTTTTAGTATACTAAATTTAATTAGATGGACATTACCTGAAAAAAATTAATGAATTATTCCCGAGGAACTTATCAGAAGAATAACTAAGGAACTATAAAAATTTATTTTTTGGTTTTGGGTAATAATGTGGAGATGGATTTTTTCATTCAGTAACATGTTTAAGGAAGATCAAGGAATATAGAGACATTATATTGAATAATATTGGTTAATATTTCTACCCATTGTTGCAAAAATAGTTGGCACAAATTATATTTGCTGAGTGATGAATAAAATCTATTCTTATAAAAGTTCTATTAATGTAATGGATATTACCTAATTTATGTTCCATAAACAAAAATTATTTTCAAAATTATTTTATGGAATTTAATTTTTTAGAATCCTTTCAAAGAATTAGAAACTCTTATTCATTAGTGAACATTGTAAATACACGTATTCCAAGGGTTGTTCTTGTGTTCCTTTAAAGAAAAATTGTCAAATTAATATCTGATTAATCATTTTTCATAAGTAATAAAATATAAAAATAATAGATCATTGTTTCACCTTTTCCCTCACTCAATAATCAAATAGATCAAGATTGTTTCCTTTCATGTTGTAACAGATGGATTGATCCCTTGGTTAATTCCTTATTGATGTTTGAATGAAATAATAGTTTCAAGGGATGTTTAGAATTTAAAAAAATTGTTCCTTTTTTTATAAAATAAAGAATAGTATTTGGAGGATATAATGATTACTTTTTTTATTCTCATTTTTATAACTTTCTTGAAGATGCTAAATATGTTTTCCCTCCTAAAATTGATGATTTCCCCCCTATAACTACGGATAAGAAAATTTAAGAGAATAATTGGTTATGAATAATATTATACATCCCCAACTCCATAAGAGTGAATTTTTTGAGATAAATACATTTCAATATCTAAATGAATCTATAAAATACCAAAAAAAATATTATTGAAATATTAAAGTATATAAATTGGATTGAAAAATATGACATTGAAGTATGAAGACATCAAGATGGGTGATTATAAATCATTTAGTGATTTAATTATAATTTCTAAGGTAATTATAGGTATCAAAATATTTCTTGTTGAAAAATTTGATGATTCAACCATTTTTTAAATGATTTTATGAATTATTAATAAAATATTTGATAAAAAAAATTCATAGATATAAGAAAGATACCTAAAAATATCATTCAATTTATGATATATAAATCACTATCATAACTTATTAAATTAAAAAATCATATATTATAAAGAACAAACTAAACACATGTCATGAAATTCTATTCAATGATGTCAGGAAAGGAATGCTTAAGAATGTTATTGAAGAAGAGTCTTGTGAATCTATCATCAAAGATAAGGCTAGTAAAAAATTTATGAATTTATTTCATTTTTTCCAAAAAGTTAATAATATGAAGCAACATGAATAATGAAATATTTATTCTGAATTTTTTTGCGATATGTATCTATTTGACTATTTTACTACAAATTTTCCGTCAAAAAAGGATGTTGAATAATTTGATAAATATAACATAAATTAAATTAAATCCCTCAATTATAAGGAATGAATATATAAGGAATATTCTATGGTAATGGAAAATATTTTATTGGAATATAATAGGATAAATTATTACTCTATGATTAGGGAAGATGAAGATAATGAAGTATAAGTTGATGGTTGTAGTAGTGATGCAACAAAAAAACATCTTACTCAACAAGTAAATAATGAAATGTTAATAAATGATGAAAGAATTAACTCTCATGATAAAAAAAGAAGAAGAAAAATTTAATTTAGTTAAAATATAGATCTTAATAATTTTATGTCAATGATTTTAATATTTGAGAGAGAGAACAAGAATATTACGAAATAAAATCATTTAGCAACGAGACATGAATATTCTCGTAAATAGTATTCCATTTTTACGAAGGATATTTGGGTTTATAAAAAGTATTTGTATGTAGAAAAAACAATAAACCACATGAATAAAGAAAATATAAATGTTAAGGATGAATAAGTTAAGCTGAATCAATAAAAGAATACAAAAAGTGAGCAAGGAGGTATAAATTTTCAAAACTCAATTATAGAAGTTGGTTAATATTCTGATAAGTGTAATCCTAATAAAAATTTCAAAATTTTGTCCTAAATGTTTTAAATGAATAATGAATATTCACAAAATAAATGGTATTTTTAGAAGTATAAAAATGTTTCTAAAACAATTGGTTTTGAAAAGTCGGATGTTTATATGGTTTCAAAGGATAAACCAAGAGTTTCTTCCATATGAAACATAGTTGAGGCCATAATGAACTCTAATTCAAAGAAGAAAATATTAGGAGGTGAACATAACATTGGAATATAAAAAAAACCAATTTTGATGATATTAAATATATTGTAATAAATATTCACATCTTTTAAGAGTATATGAGATACATAGAAAAGCAATCAGACTATATATACTTCTTGTGTTGTAAAGGTTTTAGGAATATAAAGAATATGTTTTGGGAAAGTCATCGATGTTATAATTAATTCATGATATTGAGAATTTATAATGGATTGTGTGTTTTATTCACATTTTGAAGGATATTTGATTGTTTTTAAATATTTTAAATATTATAAAGAACATATAATGAATTTCGGAAATGGTTAGTCATGAGAATCAAGTGAGTTAGATCTTCTATCAATGGGGATAAAAAGTTAATATCAATAAGTCCATTTCTTGGGAATGGTTGGAAAAAATGTTAATGATTTCACCACACTGTAATGAAGGTGACAATATTATTTTATAAAAGATTTTTATTTTATTAATAGTGTTAATGATTAGAAAGGTGTAATGATATTTTAATGAACTATGGGAAACTTGTTTCAAGTTGGTGATGTAGAGTTTTCCTGAATACTAAATTCAATTAATGAAAATTTGTCTTGTTATAAAATAATTTTTAAAATGTCTTATAAGAATATGAGAAATTAAATTAATAGATAAACTATTCATGATAATTTTTACATGATAAAAAGAATTTGTTGGTGTTGTTTCATTTTTCAAAAATTTATGATTAAAAACTAAAAACATAATGAATTTTATATGAATTTAACACATCTCATAGATCTAATACAATAAGATATTTGTGGGAGTATGAGTAATCAATTAAAATGGAGATAATTAATTCATTTCATTCATTAATGAATTTACACATATTACATGTATTATATTTTTTAAGAAAAATGAGAGGATATCAAAACTTTTGTGAGATTCATGAGATGTGAAGAAAAATGAATGTGGATATTCTATACAAAAAATATAAACTATTAATGGTTAATAAAATAAAAGTGGGATGTTAAAATATTATCAGGAAAATTTATTAATTGATTATGAGTTTTTGGAACCACCCCTTTTGTAGTATAACGGTGTTTCCAAAAGAAGAAATTAGTATTTGGTTGAATTGAATTAATTATATTGATCAAAAAGGATAATTCAAAATGTTTTATAAAATATTGAAAATTGGAGAAAAAATTTATGTTTAGAATAAATTTTTTTGTTGAAAAACTAGTATATGAATATTTATAATATGTATTAAATATAAACCCATGGATTGAAACACCTAAATGTGTTCTTCAATCCATTCATTATAAATTAAAGGGTGTGGACCCTGAGATGTTTGATTATAGAGGTTTTAATAGATTATTTCTATGATATCCTTTTAATGGAATATGATATAGGTATTACAATACATAAATCAGAAATATATTTCACTAGGAAGATGTGAAAGTTATCGAAATAGATGATAAATATGTTTCACAGAATGTTAACGATATGGAAGAAAGGAAATATGAAGTGGTTATAGTGGAAGAATTTGAAAATATTCCTATGGATTGTAACAATGATATTGTTTTTTGAGATGAAGATTCAAAATAAAATATCATTGGTGGTGAGGAACAGTTACATTAACCTCATTATATGATATGGATTCAATTATATGATCATAAAATAATTGCAGTTCAAGGATAATTGGTTCGAACCATAATAACGTCAATGTTAGTTTCAAATTATTTCATATGATCATATATTGAATGAAAAAATACTGGAAATTTTATGGAACATTAATATCTCATTGATTACATGAATCAATACCTTTAATATATAGATAATAATTCTACATTTTCACGTGTATCCACATCAATAAATAAATATGTGAGCATTACGATGTGGGTGTTGTAAAATAATATGAATAGGAATAATGATGTGATAAGAAACATGGGATGGCATGTTTGTAAAGGTCACTCAAAAATTGAATGGATTGACATTGATGGGATCATTGAAACTGTGGTTGGTACAGAAACTATTGAAACCATTCTTATTATCACTGTATTACAAATATATAAATTTTTTTAAGATTGTGTAATGTTGGATTATTTAAAAATGAATTTCAATAAACATGATTTTATTGAACAACCATCTGGTTTCAAGTTGGAAAAGACGAAGGTTCTATGCATGTGTTGAAAATTTATTTTTTATGGGATGAAGGAAGATCTGAGATCTTGGTATTCTAAATTGTATTTATTCAGTTTTCTTTTTAAATTTAATAAATTATGATTTTAATGTAACCTCCATATAAAATAAAATCAATACATTTACCTCATTGTGATTTTTTATATTGGAGACGTCATATTTGTATAAAATTAGGGGGAAAATTCCAATAGAAGACATAAAAAATTTAGATGGTATTTTGAGATTCTATGATGGGAAAATTGAAATACACTCCTTATCAAAAAATATCACTAAACACAAAATATATTTTCCGACCACAAGATATATATGATTAGAAAATTCAAAAAACACTAGGAATAAAATATTCAAATCATGTTTTCATACATATTTTAATGCGAACAGAATTCTAAAATGATGTGTAAGGGAAGATATTGATCCTAAAGTGTTTAAAAAGTGTTTTGAAAGTTTATTCAATCTAATAACTTCAATTCCATGAATAGTATATGATGTTACACTATTTTATAGGTATCGATGTTCCCAACATGATTTCGAAATAATGACTAAAAAACGATTTCTCATATATATTGAAGGAAGAAGTAACTTTTGGGGGATATATCACAACATAAAAAATATTGATCTATAAAGTAACAGATATTCATATTGGCTTGGAAGTGTTGTTACTAGAAAATCTACAACGGGTGGTGTTTTTTTATTGGGAGAAATATGTGTTAGATGGAATATAAAGAAAAATGTCTAGTGAATATCATTATAGTATATGTTGACAATGTAGATGACACTCAAGATACAACCCCAAAAAATTCGGATAAAGGCATAGCTAGAGTCAATATTTATTGATGTCCATATTCCCCTTTTACTAGGTGGTATAATATAATTGTGATTATTATCATGAAAAATATAGTAAAACATTCCCATTCTAAAATGATTAATATAAAATATCATTTCATCAAATGGTATAAGGATAATAATGAACTAATGGTAGAGTTTTATCCTATAAGAGAGAATATCAGTGATATTTTAAAAAAACCATTGCTAATAGAAAATTTTCATAATCTATCCATTATAATGTGTGCTCATCCTCCCTCTATTTAAGGATTATGTATATGATTTTCATCCCCTTTCTATCTTGAATTTGGATAGTGTTGTCTCTATCATGAAAATGATGTAATGTTAATCTTCAAATGGTAATGTTTTTTACTTTTCAGGGGAAATCATGTATTTAGGGGGAGTTCATAAATATGGTTTGTTGTTGTTATTTCATAAAATGTTTTAGTTATAATTTGAAAATTTGTTTGAAATATTTTAAAATATTGTTAAAGTGGATGTTGGAATATTTTTTCTTTTAGGTTGATGTTTTGTTTGTGAAGAATGATTCAATTTGAAAAAGAAAACTCCTATGAGGTGTCTGATATAGTTTCTACATTCACAACTTATGGATATCAGAATTTTTTTCCAGTGATCCTATTTCCCTAGAAAAATTTCACTCATGTAGATTTATAATTTTATGATAAATAAATCAATTTATGAGTTACAAACATTCATCGATATTTTCTCCCTAGAAGAAGAAAAAATACAGGGGGTGTTTTTAGGACCAAGATGGTTGAAGTTGTTTAATTGAATATAGATGTTGTTATGTAAATGTAAAAAAAATATTTTATTTTATTAGAAAAATATAGATCCCCTTAATTTGTTTTTATTTACCAATGGTTTAATGATTGAGAATATTATATTTGTTTTTCTGAGATGATACCATTATACAGAGGATATACGATGATTTTTTATGTTAAATGGATATTCTATGATGAATATAAGTTCCATAAAAAGAGTGTTCAATAAAAAATTAGTGATGAATTATTTTTATTTATGGTTTTATAATTATGATTAATAAAATATATCAAGATCATAGAAATAATTTTAAGGTGCGATAAAATTAATTTTATGTATAATGTTCATTCTACGATGTCATAAGGATGTTTACCAGATAGAAGATATCAGATAGAGGTATTGTTGTATATTTTTTGGAAAACTTTTTTAATGTTTGTTCATAATTATAGGTAAATGGTATTTTTGTAAAGTGTGTATTGGTAAGATGAAATTTTCAAATGATACAAAAGGGTCTATGCGATGCTAAGAATAATTTTTTTGATATTTTTCAGGTTTTATTGATAGATAAATTTTTTTGATGTTAAATGGGGATATGCTGATGAATTTCTGTGGATGATGTCCAATAAGTTGAAAACAATTAGATGATAACTTTAAATATCATTGTTCAGAGTCCATCCAAAATACCAATGATAGTTTAGAGGTCATTGAGTCATTGAAAAAATTATTTTTGGTTGTATTAAATAGATAAATATATCTATATAAATTTCATTGGATAGAGGATAGAGTTTGAAGGAAATGGACAATGTATTCTGATGTGAGTCATTAGATGGAAAAGGATTCTCATTTAATACATCTGAAATGAACCAAGGATGTTATACCTGAATATCAGATGAATCCAAAAAGTTCTTTTTTGGACTTTTTTCATGATATTAAAACAAAACGATGCTTGGAAGGTCAACTATAGTCTGTTGACTCGCTTTGACAATGATGTTTTTCAAAAATATGAAAATTTTAATATAAGGACATTCATAAAACAATTTGGATTACTTGTGTCTTCCAATATGAATCAAGATTATCTTAGAAGTTTTGATAATTGAAAAGATAACTTAGAAGAGTAAGATATTTGAAATTATTTGTTTTAAAATAAGAGAAAATATATTGGGATTCCCACCATTACTCATATGTGTGAACTTATATGAAAATTTTTAAATAAAATAAAAATCATACAATTATCATTAGAAAAAATATATATAAGTAATGTTGTATTAGAAATTAATTTAGATATACTTTTTGAGGATACATCAACATATGTATACTTTATGGATATTTTCGATTTTTCGGGATCAAAAAATTGATTTGCAGAAATGATCAGTTGGATGTGGTAAATAAGTATTAGTTGAATTTTTCAAGTGTAATTGGTTGATGGATTCTTGATAGATATATCTAATTTGTTATATCTAATAAATACAATTATTGGGATAAAAGATAAATATTTTTTTATAATTAATCAATATACCCAAAACACCTTCTATATTTAACAAGATCAATATCAGATGGATTTTTTCCGAAGAATCAACATGATAAAACACCAACATGGTGATCAAAGTCCATGCATACAAGTAGAAAATTAATTGAATAAGATTTACATTTATGAAGATATGTTTTGAGGAAGCTCTTGAATCATTTTTGAAAATATGCACAATCATGATTTTTGTGGACTCTAATAGTTTTTACAAAGATTAGTGTGAATTTTTGTATTTGTGATAAGAGAATATGGACATTTGTTTGAACATAGTGCAATTAATGTGTGTGGATATTCCCTTATTACTGTATCCGTATACAATATTCCTTTTCTAGGTGATTTTTTGGTATTTAATTTCATACAATCCATTCCAATTATATGATACATATATGAATAATGAATCATGTAAGAACATGTGTTATGGTGGTTGTGTTTTTATATTGTTGTTTCTAAAACAATTATCTCTTTAATGGGAATAACTTTTTTTTAATATGTAATAAAATATAAATCGTAATGATGCTGAATTTGCCCCAAACCGTATGAGTGATCAGACAAATCCAAATTAATCTTATCAGAAATATCTTTTTGAAAAGGATATGGTTCTATTGGGACTAAAAAAATTATTTCCAAAATGATTTTCAATTTAAATCCCAATTTACGAAATATGAAAATCAATACTATAAAGTATGTAACTATGAGGGATAATATGGATTATTAAGAACAATATGTATAACTACCGTATACATTATATCATCATTGAAAATAATTTATTACATTAAATTTAACTTAATATAACTCTAAACATTGATAGGTCTAATGTCATAATGGTTTTGAAACATTACATAACAACATAAAACATTATATACGACATATTTATTAAAAACATCATTGACATGACTAGAACATTCCATCATGATTAACACTTCTTGGGATAACCTGAAGACATACATATGAAAATGGTGACCTATAATCCTATTATGGGAGTAAACATGGCATAACATGAGGAAAAAAATATATTTTAGAAAATGAATTTCAACAAGGTATAGGTGAAAATGAATTATAAGGCATGATTTATCATGATAACCATAACTTAGGAAATGTGGCAACAACCTAAAACACTGCATCATAAACATAAGTCAAAGATAAACTACAAACTCTTCATGGAAGAAAATTTTCACACAAAAATTTATATGGTTAACAACTAAAAAACATGATGTATCATGATACTACACTTTACCCAATGCATTGGGGGTCCTATCTAGGCGCACCCAACAGAAACATTTCAATATCATGATTAAGTGTGCCACATATATCATATTACGTTGATTCATTCTACAACATGATTTATTAAATGATTACGTAATGCGGAATAAATACATTTAATTCCCGAATAAATATTTATATGTTCATAAAGGTGAATTCCCTTGATAGATTAATAGGAACTACACGATGATTTTGGAATGGAAAATCATTGTGAAATTTTGGTTGCATAAAGACAACACATATAAATACATAAAATGGCATGATGATCGTTAAAGTTGTATAAAATAATGTATACATGAAATGTGATGTAAGATTACTATTTAAGAACATATCCCAAAGTATGAGAAATGATATTTTATGAAAAAACATAAAAGGAATTCTTGATAAAGTAGACGGGTAGAAGATCCTTTACAGAACATCAACACATTAATGGGTGGGATTAATTGATCATAGGGGGTATTAATGAAAATATAACATCATTTATATATCAAATTGAATGTAATTTTATAATAGAAAATTATACCCCAACATATGAAAATGGAATTTAATTATCATAATATAAAAGAAGTGCTTGAATGGAAACATTAATAGAGAAATCACATTCTTGGATGTGTGAATCAAAAGGATTGGTAGAGTCTTATTGGGAGCTCGAGGGAACCATTTTAGAACTATATAGAGTATATAATATAGTTTTTATGAGCCTCACGGAGTTTGAGTGAAGATACATGGGATCTTGGGTGGTTTTATATTGTAAAGAAGTGGGATTTATACATTATTTTGGTTTTGGAAACATTGTAATAAAATATTCATATCCACAAACCACCTGATGGTTTTTATAACGGTTTCTAAAAAATAATATTTGATAATATTATTTTCTAATTTCATAGGATGAACAAATTAAAATATTGTTCTTGCAAATGTGGAGGTGAGTCACACTCTCAAGAAAAATATTTTCAAATCATAAAAAATATTATAAGTATTTGCATATTCACTATAGATTTTTAAAATAAATAAAATAAACTAAAAATTAGATTATTTTAAATGAAAACAATATATTTGTATGTGGATACCTTTAATATTTTTTATTACATCACTATTGTTCCATTATGATATAATAAAACACACTAAATATTTATACGGTATTTATTTTTCCCTCAAATATTCAATTGCCTCTGATAATTTTGAAAAAAACACCATTGGATAATTTTGTTGTTCTAATTCCAATAATAATATTCATTTTATCTAAATAATTCTATAAATATGTTAATTTTTTCTTGTAATATAATAAGTGATATTTATTGATACTTGACAGGTTTTGATAAAATAGTTTTCAAATCATAAAAAACTATTTCTAACATTATAAAAATTATAAGTATATAAAAGTTATTTGATAACAATATTTTTAATTTGAAATATACATTAATTACTAAAAATTTATTTTTTCATTGAATTTTAATATTAAGAAAATATACTTCGTAAGATTTAAAATATATTTACAATTTAACAATAATAGCAAAAAACTAAATTAATTATTCTATAAAAATAAGGTAAATTATCTTATTTCTATGTTTTTGATACAAATCCCTTTATTTCCCCATCATATTCCATAATAGTAGGGTGCCCGATGGTGGAGATTTCATGGGTCCATTAGGTGAACATGGTTTGTACTATTATCTCGATGATCTTGAACATCTCCCATAAATAGTTTTTCACATTATTAAATTATTAGATCTCAGATATGGGTTGATTAAGGTTAAAACCTAGAAATTATATCTCCCTTAAAATATTTGATAAATGGGCTTCATAGGGTATGATCATACTAGTTGAGGGCATAAAATCCTTTGTTTCTGTTAAAAGGTTTTATTAAAACCATATATTTATACTAGTCATGTGATAATTGTTAAAGAACTATATTATCAATGATAAAGATATATAATGATCATTTATAATTGAATTGTATATAATAAAATAAGTTCATGTGTTATCTATAACTATTAGATTTTTTATTATATGAAAAGAAATGGAGTTTTATTCATAAATGATCAGGTCATTACAACCTCCCACCCTTAGGAAATTTCACCCTCGAAATTTACATTTCCCATAACAAAACAGAATAGGTTAACTATAATTCATCACCTTGTGTAGTTCCCGTTTTACTTATTTTAACTTTTGGTTTCCCCACAATACTTTTATGACAGGAATTGCCTTATTTCATTGAACTTTCTATCTATAATATAAAACCATCATCGACTACTACTCATAGGAAATGTCATTCTCTAATGTTACCACCTCTATATTGAGAACATGTGGGGGGTTTTGTATATACTTTCATAAAAGATATACATGGAATGCATGACGTACTTGAGATAGGGTTAGTGTGAATTCTAGCTGATAGGCCAATGCTCTAATGAAATCAAGGATCTTAAAAGGACGATGTATCTTTGACTAATCTTTCCATTATTCCAAAATCTTATCACTCATTTCCATGGTGATATATGGAGGAAATACATGCCTCCATCATAAATTACTATGTCACATCGGTGATTTCTTTTATAGCTGTTTTGTCAACTCTGAGAATATTTTTTGTGCTTCTGGATGGTATTAACCTTTTCCACCATTTCTTTGACTATTTATAGACCTATGATTTTTCATTCCCCAACATATTCCCAACAAGTTGGTTTTCTTCACCACTTCCCATAAATGGATTCATAAGTATCCATTAGGATTATTTAGTAGAAATTATTTTTGTAAGATTTCTCCACCATTGGTAGATTATGGTGTCATTCATATTTGAAGTCCATTGTGAATGATGTCAATATGTCTTCAAGTGTTTGGGTAGTATGATCAGATTAGCCATCAGTTTGAGGGTGATAATACCTACTAAAATTCTACTCCCTATTTACATCATGCTGTAGACTTCTCAGAAATATATAGGTGAATCTTGGATTTAAATCAGACACCATTGATAGTGGTACTCCATGTAGCTTTATAACTTCTCTAATTTATATACATATCATTTGATCTAGTTATAATGTCTCTCAAATAACAATGAAGTGTGTAGTATTTTTTAGATGATCTACAAAATCCCTGATATTATTATTTCCATTGAATTTATTCGGATGTCTAGTGAAAATTTCTATGGCGATGTTTTCCAATTTCCATGTTGGTATGGGTAATGTTTGCATCATCCCCTTAGAATTATGTAATTCACCCATCACTTTATGAAAAACTAGGCACTATGAAGTATATTAAATTATATCCTTATTCATGTTATCCCACTAATAATGTTCTCATATATCACGATACATCATTGTATTTCTTGGGTGAATGGAGAATGTCGGACATTGTGCATCATCAAAATGTTTTTTCTTTAACTGATGATTTTATGGAACACAATGTTTTTCACCAAATCTCAAAATTCCTTTTTCAATAACATTGAACTCTGATGATTTCCCTTTTCTGATAGATTATATTTTCTTCTAAATTCACATGTCATATTTTTTAAAATCCATTAACCATTCCAAAATAGGAGGATGAGAAATAGTTTTTGAACGGCTTGATGATTACCATTTTGTTATGATTACCATGTAAATATTCATAAAATCTATGAATATCATATCCTTTTCCATTATCATCAATGATAGAATTTTCTTTACCTATCTACGTAGTTAATCATCCACCATATTAACATTCATTGGATGGTAGTGGATTGAGTAGTTGAAATCCATGATTACCTCTATCTATCATTTTTGGTGAATATACATCTAGTTCTCTCTAGATGTATATTTTAGAACGTTGTGATCGGTTTGTATTTCAAAAATATCCATAATAATATAATAAAACTATATTTTCAATGCCAATATCATATATAAGAAATCAATATCATTCTTGGGATATTTTTTCTAGTGAATTTTAATATTCCATGAGTGTTGGAAATGACTTTATAATTTTTTATCAACACACATCCCAATACATTCTTTGAATCATCGCTAAAGATTACAAAAACATTCCCACATGTGGGTAGTGTGAGTACCGGGGTACTGACAAACCTCATTTTAGAGTCAATGATGATTTATTCACATTCATCATTCCAATAAAATTAAACACCATTCCAATTTATCTTGGTATAAGGGTTTGACAACTGTTATAAATTTCTCACAAATCAATGATAATATCTAACTAGCCCAAGGAGGCTATAAATATTTATCACAAATATTGGCATTGAAAATACCTTAATTGTTGATGCGTTTGAAGGATCCACAGATATACCATTTCTTGTGATGATATTCTCTAAGGATGTGACTTCCTTCAACGAGAGCACACACTTTTTGTAATTTTCATAGATCTTATCCTTTAATGAAGTCTCTAGTACAGTGCTCAAATTCTCCTAATATCCTCATTGGTTTTGGATTATATATAATATAATATATGATGATGAAAAAAAAATTGTCAAGGTAATATTTAAATACTCTATTCTCCCATGACGATTTTGGGGTATTATTTTTCCCAAAAGGAATCACTATGATCTTATAGTGCCCTAACCTTGTGTGAAAAAAATCATGAAAATATACTCTTTATTCACCCAAACATGGTAATATTTGGACTGTAGGTCCACCTTGGAGAAGTATTGTGCTCCACATAGTTGATTGATGAAGTAATCAATTTGGGGAAACTATAACTTATTCTTTATCGTGTTTTTTGAGCTCACACTAATCAATTAAAAGGTTCATTCACTCATCCTTCTTCTTAATGTAGAGGATTGGGGCAGCCCATGGTGAAGCCCTTGGGTGTATAAACCCTTTTATTTAGATTATAATAATTTTTTTTCAGTTCCTGATGTTCCATAACTGCCATCCAATAAAGAGTCTTGGATAATGGAAATACCCTAGGTATAATTTTGAACAAAAAATCAACCTATTACCTATTAGGAATTCCAAGAAATTCCTCAGGAAACACATCTGAAAATTCCCTCACAAAAGGAATGTCTTTGATAATGGTTTATTCCATAGAATTAATTATTTAAGATATATAAACCTACACATAGGGAAATAATATCAATTATTTATATGCTGGTTATAAATAATATTTTTCCTCCTCTAGAACTTGTATAGAATCAAGGTTTGATTCCACATATGGAGAGTGATTTCCCTCTCAAAGAAACTGATGTTGGATCTATTTATAGAAATCAAATCCATTTCTAGAATTTCATCACATTACATAATGGAAAGTATGACAAGGTTCCTTATGATGTCCAACACACATATTGTGATATGGAAGGAGTTATATTCATGGGATGAAATAGTCTCCCCATTTTCCATCTTTTGCTACATATCTACATCCATTATTAAATGTGGTGTTTCAATAGTTCTATTAAACTCTTTTTATATAAAATAATCTGAAGAACTTTGGAAAATAACCCAACCTCTAAATTTTTTATTCTGTTTATACTTTATCTAATATAGGCTTTGAGATGAGTACATTTATGAATGTAAACATATAATGTTTATAACAATTATATTAATGGGATAACATATAAATTTCATTAATCTCATTAACTTATGTTTTTATAAGCATTAGCCTATGTTAGCTATGATCTACTTCCTAACATATATTCTGATGAGAATTCTCTTCTTTGTTCTTTAAATAATTGTTTGTAATGATTTTTTGCGTTTTCCAAATCATATCCCCAGGGAGTGTCAAAGTAGGTGTTCAGTAAAGCTGATTTTCATGTACCGGGATACCCGAGTCAAGATTGTAACAGCTTTTCATAGTTGATACTCCTAGGTAAATTTGTACCAATGCCACGAACTCATGAAGTTTCCAGATAGGGATATTTTTTTATTAAACATTTTCTCTATACTCATCAAAATTTAGAGATGTTCTCTTACGCCTAAAATTATTACTAAGGGTTTTCAGTAGGGTGTGCAAATCCTTCTTCCAAAAATAACTAAAGCCATAAACTATTACCAACTATAACAACCCTTCACATTATTTCATATTTATACCTAATTTATAACATAAAATTTAACTTAATAAAACTATCATCTCAAGAGGTCCAGTTTCTTCAAGGTTTATGAATATTTCATAACAACTAAAAACCTTAAATAGAATATATTTATTGAAAACATCTTTATCATGGAAAAACATTCCTTAGTACATTATAATTCATGGGATAACCTGAGGACATATAAAATAAATGGATGAGCTATAAATCCAAGTAAGGTAGAAAACATGAAATATCATGGGAAAAAATACATGTTAGACAAGACATTTGAACGAGTACTAAAGGAACATGAATAACAAGCATGATTTTTAATGATAATCATAACATGGTAAACGTGAAAACATCATAAAACATTTCATCAAAAACATAATTAAAATACAAACCACCAAGACATCATGGTGGAAATAGTATCATAAATGAATTAGGTAATGCCCTATACAAACATGAAATATCATGATACTAATCATTACCCAATTCATTGAAGGGATATCAAGACGTACCCTTAATATGCATTTCAATATAATTCTTACGTGTGCCACATATATCATATTACATGGATTAATTCCAAATAATAATGTATTCCATGATTAATGAATGTGGAATAAATATGTGTATGTCCCCAAAAAATATGTATACTTCAATAAAGGTTAATACCCTTGATTGATAAATGATAATAGTATTCACTACACAATGATATTGGCATGAAAAATTGCGGTGTAATTTCAGCAACAAAACGACATCATATAGATATTCATAAAATGAGTTGATGAAAGTTAAAGTGGTCTCCCATAATAGATTCATGAAATTTAATATAAGAGGATTATTTATGAACATATCCTAATATAGGCAACGTAAAATTACAATACATAACATAAAAGAGATGCTTAATAAAAGAGACAGGTGGACAATCACTTATAGAATTTATGCACAGTAACGGGTGGGCTTAATGGATCATAGGGGAGATTAATGGGAGGGAATGGAAGATCCCATATTTAATATATTAAATTTATAGTATGTGGATCCAAGAAAATCATGTCCCAATATATGAAAATGGAAATTACGTGGAATAATATAAAATAAGTAATTGAATGGAAATGTGAAGAGAGAAATCCCTTACATGGAAGTGTTAATCCAATGGATTTGGATATTCTTATTTGGAGCTTGAGGGTGCCTTGGGAGGTATCTAGGGAGTAGATATCAGTGTTTTATGAGATTCAAGGAGTATTAGTGATGATAAATTTGATCATGGGTGGTTTTACATAAGAAAGGATATGGATTTCTTTATTATTTTTCTTTTGGACACTTCATAATAAAATATTCAAAACCACAAACCAACCCATGGGTTTTCCCATGGTTTTAAGAAAATTGGAGTGGATGAAATTATTTTATAAGAAAAAGTTCATGATATATTAAAACAATTCCCCTGCTTATGTGGAGGTGAGTCACAATAAGATGTAAATGATTGTAAAATCTTAAAATATATTATATGTTTTGCAGGACTCACTACAGCTTTATAAAATAAATAAAATAAACTACAAATTACATTATTTTAAAGGTAAAACGTATATTTGGCTGATGATAACTTTAATAGTATATATTACATCCCTATTGGGCCATTATGATGTCATAAAACACAATGTATATTTATATGATATTCAATTTTTACCCAAAAATTCGACTATTTCATAAAATAATGAACAATTCTCCATTGGATAAATTTGATTTCATGAATCTCAAAATAATATTAATTTTATCTAAATAATTTTCAAAATATTTGAATATTCAGTTTTAAAATATAAACCGACATTTATTTAAAATTCACTATTTTTTATAAAACAGTTTACATATCATAATAAACATTAATTTTGACATTATAAAAATTATAGGGTCATAAAATATATTTTATAATAATATTTTAATAAAATATTATTTATTTCAAAAATTCATTAAATCTTCAAAAAATATTTCTCAATTTAATTTCAAAAATAACCAAAAATACTACTTTTTCATTAAAAATAATTTACAGTGTAACAATAATATGAATAAAAATATATTCTATATTTTATAAAAATAAACTACATAATAATATTTCTAGGGTCTTGATACATATCCCTTTATTACACCAGAATATGCCTTATAATTAAGAGGTGTGAAAGTGGAGCTTTCATGGGGCGTTCGGTGAACCTGGTTTTGGTCATGATCATGATGAGATTGAAATTCTCATATAAATGGTTTCTATTTTAATTATATTGTGATATCTCATCTTGAATTTTGTGTAGGGAAAATTCAAGAAATTATATCTCCCATATAAGCTCCAATAAATGGGTTTCATATGGTATGATCCTACTGGTTGATTCCATCAATTCCATTATCTATGTTAAAAGGATTTGTTAAAACCCAATATTTATACAAGTCATGTGACCATTGTCAATATGTTATATTACCAATTTTAAATTTACATAATGGTAATTTTAAATCAAATTGGATATAATAAAATAAGTACATGTGTTTTCTATAACCATAATACATTTAATTAATTAAAAATACAGGGAATTTTTTTCATAATTGTTTGGGTCATAACTAGAACCCCCCATAATAAACTTCAATGTCAAAATTTCCCTTTTCCACAATAAATAAGTTGAGGGTAAATCAGCATCATCTCCTCCTCTGGTTCCCAAATTTCTTCATCAAACATGTGGTTTCTCCACAACACTTTGAGGAGGGGAATTATCCTATTTCATAGAAATTTTTCTCAACGACCTAAGATCACCATTAGCTGCTCCTCATAAGAAAGGTCGTTCTCCAATGGTGCCCCCTTTGGATTGAGTACATGTGAGTAGTCTGTTATGTCAATTCTTAAGAGGGATACATAGAATACATCACTAATATGAGACTGGTTCAATGTGACTACTAGTGGGTTGGCCACTTCTCTGATACAATCAAGGATCTCAAAAGGTTGTTTTACATTTGACTAAGATTTCTATTCATCCCAAATCTCATCGCTGTCTTTCTCAGAGATATTAAGAGGAATGAAATGTCTCCAAAATCAATCTATTAGTCTCACAGATGATTTTCATAATTGAACTATTATCAACTCTGTGAATCATTGATGTGATACTTGATGGTCTTATCCTTTTCCATCATTTCATTGACAATTCAAAGAACTAAAAGTTTATATTCCCCAACATCATCCAAGCATGTTGGTGTTCTTCACCTATTCCCATAAAGGTATTTATAATGATCGATTTGGATTCTTGAGTAGAAACCGTTGTTGTAAAATAACTCCACCAAAGGAAGATACTAATCACATCCACCATTGAATTCCATTCTGGAAGCTTTGAACATGTTCTCAAGTGTTTGGATAGTCAACTCAGTTTGGCCATCAGTTTGAGGGTGATAATCCATACTAAAATTAAACTCAGTGATAAGTGAATACAAGAGACTCTTGTAAAATAAAGAGGTGAATCTTGGATCTTGATCGGAAAAAATCATTAGTTGTACTCCATTTAGCCTTTCCATTTCTTTGAAGTATATCTATTCCAGTCGATCATGTGATAAATCCTCTACAATAGCAATGACGGGTTAAATCTATGTTAGATGATCCATAACAACCCATATATAATTATTTCTATTACATGACTTGGGATGTACGGTGGAAAAGAAAATGGTGAGGTTTTCCTATTTCCATGTATGTAAGGGTAATACTTTAATCATCCCCTAAGTATTCTACCTTTTTGCCTTCAGATTTTGACGTACTAGGCACTTTTATGTATATTCAGTGATCTAATTCTTCATGTTATCCAACCAATAGTTTTAACGGAAATCTCGATACATCATTGTGTTACTTGGGTGAATAGAAAAACTTGAACTATGCGCTTCATCCAAAAGTTCATTCCTTATATCAAGATTTGATGTAACACATAGTCTAGACCGAAATCATACAATCCGTTCAATAACATTAAACTCTGAGGATTTTCCTTTTTAGATAGTTTCCACATTCTTCTAAATTCCTTCTTCTACTTTATGAGAACCCTTTAACCATTCCATATATTTTTATGATTAATAATTTGTGAGAGGATTAATGATTTTCCATTGTTTATGATTACCATGTCCATCTTCATCAGTTCTAAAAATACCAGATCCTATTAAATTATAATCAATGATTGAATTTTTGGGTCATTTATACAAATATCACCCTCAACCTTATTCATTTTCCTAGGATGGTAGTTGATTGAGCAACCGTAATCCTTGATGATATTTAACCATCTTCATTGGTGCATATTAATCACTTTTTATGAATAAATATTTTAGATTTTTGTGATCACAATATATTCCAAAATTCTCCCCCAATATATAATGTTGTCATATTTTTTAAAAAAAGATCATAGATTCTAACTATAGATCATGAGTAGGATAGATTTTCTCATGTATTTTCAACTTCTATTAGGAATAGGCAATGATTTTTTCATTTTTCACCAATACAAATACCATTCCTTTAATTGAAGCATCATTGAAGATTATGAGAAATTCCTCAAATATGGGTTGTGTGAGTATAGGGAAAGTAGCATTCCTCCTTATTTAAACCATAAATACTTCTTCACATTCTCCATTCCATAAAAATTTGACTCCCTTCCAAGTTATCTTGGAATCAGTGATTGAAAATCGGGAGAAATTTCTCACAAATTGGACATAATATCCATCTAACCCAAAGAAACTGTGGATATCCTTCCCAGATGTTGGCCATGGCCATCCATTACTTTTTTTCCTTGATGGTTCCATATATATCCCATTTCCTGTGAAGATATTACATAAGAATGATACTTCCTTCAAACATATTTCACGCTTACATTAAATTTCATAAAGCTTCTTCTTTTGCAGGGTCTCTTGCATAGTGATCATACTCTCTCCATGATACTACAGGGTTTTGGAGTATATTAGAATATCTTATATGAATACAACCACAAATTTGTTCAGGTAATCTCTAAATACTTTTTTCATCATATCCATGAAGATTTTTTTTGGAATTAGTTAGTCTGAAAGGAATCTCTATGAACTCATATTTCCATTACATTATATGAAAAGCAATCTTGGGGATATCCTCGAATAAACATATATTCAGGGAAAAGGATACCTTTTCCTTATCATGATTTTTTAGAGCTCATGATAATCAACGAAAAGGCACATTGACCCATCCTTATTCTTGATTAAGATGATTGGTGCACCCCAAGGTGAAGCAATTTGGGCGTATGAATACTTTATCAAGATTCTTAGGTAGTTGTTTCTTCAGTTCCTCAACTTACACAACATCCATCCTTTTAGTAGACTTGGATATTTGAAATTAAAATGGAATAAGATCCATAAGAAATTCTACTTATTGTCAAGGAGGATGACTAGAAAATACCTTAGGAAACACATTAGTGAATTCCCACATAAAAGGAATGACATCAAAAATTGTCTATTCTTTAGACTCAATAATTTTATCCAGATAAGCATACTTATAGGGAAATTATATCCTTGGTAGAGATGACGGTGCTAATTAATATTCATCCTCTCCTTTCAATTTTATATAATAGGGTGTCAATTCACCATATGGAGAGTGATTTCCCTCTCTTGGAAACTTATATTTGATCTATATAGGGAAATAAAACCCATGACCATAATTTCAAAAAATTACCACAAGGAATGTATGATAAGGTTATATGGGAACTTCAATCCACATATTGTGACTACGGAGGAGTTATATTCGTTTGATGATATAATTTCCCCATTTTCTATATTCAATGACATCTCTATTTCCTTCTTTGTGGTTTTTTTTAATTGTTATTAAAAATTTTGTGATATAAGGAATGTGTAGAACTATAAAGAATAACGTTAATCTTATATTAGTAATTATAGTTCCACATTATCTAATTTAGAATTATGGATATGTACTTTTGAATAATAAAACACATAATTTTTAATGTAATTACATTAATGGGAGATCTTCTAAATTACTTTTGTCTCTTTAACTTATGAGTTTCCTGGCCTCTGTCTATGCTATCCATTATCTACTTCCTAATATGTATTCCTATAGTATTTTCTTATTTTTGCCCTTTATAATATATTTTAATGAGATTGTGATTTTACAAAAAGTAACCCTATAGGAGTGTTAAATTATTTTGGCAGTAAGGCCTGTTTTAGTGTACCAGGATACCCCATGTTATGGCCCATACACGTTTTCAGAGTTACTACTCCTAGGTATATATATTCAAAAACCACATCAACTTTTAGTGGTCAGATAAGGATTCATTTTCCTAATAAATCACAAGCATATTCTCACCAAAATTTATGGATGTTCTCTTATACATAATCATATCCATAAGGGATTACACTATGGTGTTCTATTCCTTATCCAAAAAAATAACTATACCTGTCATCTAATACTACGTATAACAACCATGTACTTTATTTTTTATTTTTCCACGATTTATTACATAATATTTAACATAACAAACTCTTAATATCAATTTTTCTAGTGCCTTTGGGTTTTATGACCATTACATAACAACATAAATCATGAAATTCAACATCGTTATTGTAATATTTTTTGATATGACCAAAACATTCCATTGTACATAACACTGTATGGGATAACCTGAGGACATACATATGAAATGGGTGAGATATAATTACCAAAAAAGGAATAAACATGAGGATAATAATACATGTTGGAAAATTTATTTCAACAGACTAGAATGGAACGTGAATAATATGTCAGGATTTTTCATGATAATCACAACATGGGAAATTTGGAAACAACTAAAAACACTATATCATAATCATAAGTCTAATCTAAAATTCCAAGACATCATGGTGTAAATGTTTTCCATAATGGAATCATTTAAACCCCTTTCCCAACATGATGTATCATGATACTAAACATTACCCAATGAATTGGAGCGCTATCAGGGTCCACTGTTCATAACCATTTCAGTCTCATGCTTATACGTGCCACATAGATCATATAACATGGGTTCATCAAACATCATAATTTACTCAACTCTTAAGTAATGTGGAATAAAAAAATGTAATTCCCTAATAAATAAGTATATGTGCATAAAGGTTAATTGCATTGATAGAGAAATGGGGATGGTATTCTTTACTCGGTGATTATGGAAAGTAAAATCAAGGTGCAATTTTTGTAGCTTAACGGAATCATATAGAAATTCATAAATAGGTTGTACGAGAGTGAACTATGACTCCCATAAAATATAAATGAAATTAAATGTATGGTTAATATAATCGAACATATTTAAAGATACATAATATGAATTTATATTATATAACATAAAATTTATTCTTGATAAAGGATAAGGGTGGAGGATCCCTTACATAATTTCAATATAGTAATATGTGGGATTAAAGAAACATAGAGGGAATTAATGGGATTTAAAGGAAGATTACATAATTGATATATAAAATTGATACTAATGGGATCATTGAAAATCATATCCCAACTTATTAAAATTTAATTTGAAAAGCATAATATTAAATAAGTACATGAATGGAAATGTTAAGGCAAAAATCCATTAGTTGAATGTGTGACTTCAAAGGCATGGTAGGGGATTCATGGGTGCTTGTGGAACCTTGGGAAGACTATACAGAATATAAATTAGAGTTTATACGATATTCACAGAGTTTGAGTGAAGGTAAATAGAATAATGGGTTGGTTTATATAGGAAAATAAGGAGATTTCTTTATTATTTTGGTTTTGGACACTTCATAATAAAATTGTCAATACCAAAAACAATAAATTTTTAAGATATTATTTGGAAAAGGGAGTAAATTAAATTATATTATAAGGCCAATGGACTAACATATTAATATAATTACCTTTCTTATGTAGAGGTGAGTCACACTCTCAAGGAAATTATTTTTAAATCTAAGAATATGTTACAAGAATTGGAGGATTCACTAAGGCTTTATAAAGTAAATAAATTAAACTCATAATTATATTATATTAAATTAAAAACATATAATTGTACGATTATACCTTTAATAGTATTTAATAAATCACTATTGGGAAATTATGATGTCATGAAACACACAATATATTTATAAAGTATTTGACTTTTACAAAAAAATTAGAATAGCTCAGAAAATTAAGAAAAAATCACCATTGGTTGATTTTGATATCAGAATTCCAAAATTAATATGAATTTTCTCTAAATAAATTTTTAAATATGTAAATTTTCACTATAAAAATGAAAACCACCATTTGTTGAAAATTGAAGGGTTTTGATAAAATAGTGTTAAAATCATAATAAAAATTACATTTGACTTCATAAAAATTATATCATCATAAAAGACATTGAATTATAATATTTTATTAAAATATTTTCTATTTTAAAAAATATATTATTTCACCAAAATGTGTTTATTAATTTAATTTTTATATTAAAAAATATGTTTGCTTTAAAATTCAATTACAAAGTAAAACAATATTTGGAAAAAAATATTCATTATTCTACCCAAATAATGTACGAAATCATATTTATAGGGTCTTGATACATATACAATTATTACACTAGAATATTCCATTAATGTAAGGTTCTTGATATTGGTAATTCCACAGTGGTGTTTGGTTAAAATAGTTTGGGTCGCGATCTTGTTGACCTTGAACTACTCCCATAAACAGTTTATCTAATGCTAAAGTTGTTGGATATCGGCTTGAGAATGTTCTAAGGAAAAGCACATAAATTATATCTCCCTAAGAAGTATTTATAAATAGAATTCACTAGGTATGATCATATTGGTTTAGGTCATCACTTCCATTTTCTATGACAACTCGATTTTTTTAAACCATATATTTATACAAGTATTGTGATAATTGTTCAAAAACTATATTACCAATTGTATATATACTTAACGATCACTTAAAATCTAATAGTATATAATAAAATAAGTGCATTAATTTTCTATAACCATAACACATTTAATTAAGTTAAAAGAATGGGAATTGTATTCATAAATTTTTGAGTCATTACAAGATGAAAAATCCCTATGGTGTTTATTTATTACATAGTTATGTATTTTATTGATTAATTATCTATAATAAAACAACCTGCTTCTAAGGGAAATTATTTTTGACCCATATAATTATTTTGGTGGGTTATGTTGGATTTTTTTACTTGTTGAATAGGATCATATTGTGATAAAAATATGCCTTGATTATGATTATAGCTGATGGTTAATGTTTATGAAGTGTGTCTAATATTTTGTATCCTTATGAAAGTGAATTATAGATTTTGGGATCATGAGTTTTTATCCCACATAATCGGTGGTATAAATAGATCTTTTTTGTTATTTTTCAAATGCTATGTGTTTTTATGATTTTTCAAATGGTATTTGCCTCCAAAGTGGTGGTTAGTTTATTTATTTGATAGGTATTATCTCCTCCCCATTAATGTAATGGAATGAAACATTTCTTTAGTGTTTAACTATTTTCATGATGGTTCCTAGGTAATTTTATCAACCATATGGTTATGGTGGGACATAAGGAAATAAGATAACAAAATTTAATAGATAATTTGACTTGTGTTCCCGTGTTTTTTAAAATGGTTATGATGTTATGTAATATTACCCCTATTGTATTTTGTATTGTTTGAGGGGTGGAACAAATTCATAAGATGAAATAATAACTACCAGTTTATATGAAACAGTATTATTCCCTAATATCCTAGAAATGTAGGTGACTTTTGGGTGAATAGCTGAGTAGGCCTCAAATACTCTACTTCCAGATAGATAATTTTTATTTGGTCCATATAGACAAAGATGATATCATAGACATTGGGTTTGGTGGTAGTATGTGTGATGTGGTTAGTACGCTTCCAGTTTCATGGGTGTCACAAAAAATGTAGTGTCTTCATCCAAATTGGTTCATGACCCAATCCATGGGAAGACCTAAAGGAAATTTCTTATACCCCCTAGGTTGGAACAAGTTCTCAGATATCATAAATAAATAGTGGGAATTAATTAACTGAATTTAAATGCATTAAAAAACAAACAATAATCAGTAAACAAAATATGAAATTTCAAACAAAACTAACAATTAACAATTTTTAGAATTGAATTATAGGGATCATGTCAAAAAAAAGACTACAACAAAAGGGAACCACAAGAGTAACTCAGAAACTAGCACATGGAAACAAGAATCAGTCTCAAACCACCTCCACAACACTGAACCATGAAATATATCTAGGAACCCGAACAACCATCTCCAAAATCATTACCCTTACTTATGTCAAAAATTACCAATTACACTTACACACAAAGGTGTATGTATGGTGTGAGCCTATTCCCAATATGATTCCACCATAGATAAGATTCCTTGTTTTCATCTTTATAAGAAAAATATCTTGCAATTTTCATAAAAAGGAAATTATACTAACAATTTAATGGAATCATCCTTCAATGAAAATAGTTTACAAGAAAGAAACATTAAATAAGAAAAATATTAAAAGAAAGTTTGCATAATTATGAAATTACCATCAAAACATGTCTTCTGGAGATGGTAAGAGTGATATAACCAATGAGCACTAGTCATGGGAAAACCACTATTCACAAGATAACAATGTGACAATAGGAGCATCGTATCTTTGGGAAATGTGTCCAAGAAACCACAAACAACTATGTTATTATAAACAACCCATAGTATAGAACACACACATAACATATTGCTCCCCAATAAATCTTCCTTAATTTGTTATCATTGTTATCTTCAATCTTGTTAAGTGAATTCTAGTCATAGCCACTTCTAAATCACTAGAATACTAGTCATAGTAAGCCCACCTAGATACATAGTCTTCCCTATTGTACTCAAAAAGGTTCTACATGTCACATAACAACTTTTGCACAATCATATTCAATTTAAAAATCATACTCACACCACAATAGTTCGTAAACATGTTTCAGATGATCAATATAATTTAAAAGCTATTAAAAAGTTTACAAAACGGTTCCAAGAAGTATCACAAGGTTCTACACACAAAATAACATTCAGAATCCTCTTCTATGATCAAATACACCCCAGCACCGCACCAATACATAAATTTTAGCCCTTTAATAATTTAATAAAGTAATTATACAATTTATTAAACACTACCAAGTGACACAATATGGTTTTACACTAAAAATAAACCCCATTTCATTTAAACATGCCACATAAAAATTAAATTAAAAATAAACTCTTTAAAAAAAAATTCACACCACACACATCTATTAAATAACATAATAAATTAATTATTAAATTAAAATAATTCATCACATAATGATTAAACATGGAACTAACTTCCATTAGTGTCAAAATTCTCAAAAAATTTGGGTAAATCATCAACCACACCACAACAACATCACAGGAAACAAAAAAAGAACCCAAATCCAAGATATCAATCCCAAAACCCCAATATTAAACCCTATGGATTAACCCCTAGCTACAAGGAAAATAGAATGCTAAGAAAGTGGGAACAAATGAAAAAAATAATGAAGAATCAAGTGAGAAATCCACTCACTAGATGATTCTTTAATTTTCACCCACCAAAACCCTTCAGAATTGGGTTCCAAGGGAGCTTGAGAAAGCTTGGAGACCACATATAGATGAAAATACCAAATGGAGAGCAAGATGGGCCAATCAGGTTTGATTATGTAAGGGAACAATGTGAGATACCCATTTTTAATGATTTGGACTTTTATCACTCTTAGCAAGGCTGAGGCACATGGTCGTGTGGTAGTCATGTAGTAGGTTCTTCCTTTTACAATAGGGTTACCTGGGTAGGGCGCACAATTATTATAACCATGAGACAAAAGTGTTCATGGGTATATACACCTAAAAAACCTCTATATTTTCCAAAAAATCAGAATGGAACCTTGGTGGAAAAGACCAATAATTAAAATGAAAAATACTTTAAAAGAAAGACACAGATGTGACAATTCATCCCACCCTAAAAACATTCCTCCCAAGAAATCCAAACTAAATCCTGGTTAGAAAACATAAATGGATACTCTTTCTCAACCCATGAATTATATTCGCACGTCTCACACACATCATTCCAATGCTTCCAAAGAGGCACAAACCAACAAAATAGACATGCCACAAAAATCTTCTCTTGGGAATCCACAATATAGACCGGCCATTCAAACACTGATAAATCGGGCTCTATATCTATCTCTTCCCAATTAATAAGAAAAAATTCATCTTGATTATACTTCATAAATTGGAAAAAATGAAATAAATTGTGAATTGATTTAAACTAAGAAGGAAAAGATAACTTGTATCACACATTTACAATCTTCATGATGATTTCAAAATTCCTGACACACCTTAGCGTCAACTTTCCTTGCTTCCCCAACTGATGATACCCCTAGCACGGTTCCACCTTCATGAACACACGATCAGGCACAAAAAATATAAATATCATGATGCCTATAATTGGGATAAAAGTTTTGGCATCTCTGATCAGTCAATAACCACCGTCTGATCAACATGATTTTCTCATACATCTTTTACACAATGATAAGTCCCAAAAGTGTGGTCATGCCTACCTCCACCCAACATAATGGAGAGCTAAAATTTAGATCATATAGCATCCCAAAATTATCCATTTGAATAAATTATTTTTAAATATTAGTATAATGAAAATTGACCAATCCCAGACGGCTATCCCATGATCCTTTGAAATCCTAAACACATGCACGAAACATATCCTCTAGAATCTAATTTTCATGCTCCATCTGACCATCATTTTATTTATGGTATGACATAATAATATTAATATGTCACCCAAATTCCTTAAAAATACCTTCCAAGAAATGAGAGGTAACATGAGTGTATCTATCTGAATCAACTATTGATAGTACCCCATGAAACCTTACAACCTCCTAAAAATAAAACCAACCCACCTCATCTACATTAGATGTATCTCTCATCAAAATTAAGTTTGATGATTTATTCATATGGTCAATAACCACCCAAATGGTTTTTCTTATTCCAGGAGTACGAGGAAATCCAATAATAAAATCTATGGTTACCTAATCCCACTATCAGGTAGTAATGTGTAATAGTTGAAGCAAACCTTGGGGTCTTTGGTGCTCTTTTTTTACGCTCTGACATGAATAAAACCAACATACAATGTATTATATGTCCCTCCACATTATTTGCCAACAAAAATACCAACAAACATCCTAAAAAATTTTGGTGTCCCCGTGATGAAAGGCCCACTCAAATGTTTGGCTATCTGGCATTACCTCCTTCCGAAGAGACTATAGAACAACTGAAAACCCCTTAAAACATAAGATTCCTTAAAGATTTATGGAACAATAAGAATATTTATCCAGACCCTAAAAAGGCCCAAAATTATTCTAACATAAATCATCTTAGGGATGCTCCTATTTAATCAACTCTAGAAGAGAATGTGTCTGTGGAATACATTCCAAGAATGCACACTAACGGTACTCCTTGGTTTTCTAGTATATCTATGAATAGAGACCCAAAAATTTCCTCTCATCAATAGACTTACTCAAATAATTAATTGAAACATTTATGGTCATTGTTTCATCCACCTTACCCATTTCAGTGTTATAGACAATATCAAAGTCGAACCACTGGAAATGCTCGATCTGATGATGCTTTCTCAAATTTGAGACTTTTGGGGTTAATGTTTATAATATGATTTTATGGTTAAAATCAACAACAATTTTCTTCCCATAATGATAATGATGCCATGTATTTCAGTAATTTATCACCATTGAAAATTTTAGATCAGGGGTTGTGAAATTCATTTCATGTAGTTAGAGTTGGCGAGAACAATATGCCACTATATGATCAGCTGGAATGAGAACACACTCAAGGCACATACCAAAAGAATCTCAATAAAAATGTATCCCTACCCAGATCCTATAAATCTAAACTGATGGGTATTAGTGAACCGTTGATTCATATCCTTTAAGGATCCTTGACATTCTGGGCTCCATTAAAACATCTCCACTTTCTAGGTGATCACAGTCCTGGATGAAGCAATTCAAGGGAAATCTTGAACAAAGATCATGTTATAACCTTCCAAGATGATAATAATATTGATCACAATCTTTTTATTTAGCTATTCGCATGAAATAACTGCACTAATCCACTCAAGGTTCACAAAAAAACCATACTACGAGTTGACATGACCCAAAAACATCACTTTCCTTGTCAAGAAAGTGCACATGAAGAAAATTTCATAAAGACGATGATCCCATAGTATACCCAACATGATCCTCAAATGATGATCATCATCTTCCTTAGATCTAGAGTACACTATGACTTCATCCAGGAATAACACAATGAATGAGTCAAGATATTGGGGGAACACACTATTCTTGAGCCCAATAAAAACCACTAGAGCATTTTTCAATCCGAAAGGAAAAAACAAATACTCAATGTGGTCATACATTCTTTGGAAAGCCATATTCGGGATGTATGCATCAAACATGGGGGTAATCCGTAGGTTATTCTATCTTTTAATACCAGTTTTCCCCCTTCAACTATTCAAACAAGTCATCGATTAAGGGAAAAGGGTTTTTATTCTTAATTAATACATTTTTTAACTTCTAATTGTTGATGCAGAACTGGAGGGATCTGTTAGCCTTATCTGTGAATATAAAAGAGTGGGCCAAGAAGAGATGATTGGGAAAATTAATCCTTTTCAATCAAAATCATCCACCTATAGATTTAATTCCCTCGTCTTTGTGCTGTCTATACAATATGAGGGAGGAGATATCAGTTGATTTTCTTGTGCCAAATCAATCAAGAACTCCACATAACGCTCTGAGGGTATTCCTGAAAATGATATGGAAATACCTCTAGGAACGAATCCATCATTGGAGGTAATCCACCCTCAGGAGCATGACCATCATCCTCTGCATTTGTAATGATAACGGAACAATCTAATATCCCAATTCTTGGAGGGGAGTTCCTGCACAACTCAATTGAGGATCCCATTACCCATGCAATACATAAATAATATAGTCAAGTAGTATGAAACTCTTCATCTAACTATTTCAATCATTGTGAACTTGGAAGTGCACCATCTAGTCCATTCCAAGGATCACCTCAAAAAAGGCCATATCGAAGACAAGTAAATATCATTCCATCTCAACCATGGCATTGATTGCACACAAGATGGGAACTGAAGATCTTCCCCCTTCTACATACACAATGAGAACACTAACTATATAAAATATTACATAAGATTAGCTGGAAAATTCAACATGTTCACAAGATGGGAAGATAAAAAATGAAACATATGTACCATTATCATAAAAAAGAGATATTGTAGATGATTCTTTGATAATGGTTACTCAAACTATCTAGGTATATACATATTGTCTCACTAGTTCTTGAGACACGTCATGAAGATTCCAGGACCACTTACATATGGATTTGGCATGGACCTGATCATCCAAGAAGATGATATGATCTACCTCCATAACCATCAAACCAAGATCCCACCATCTTGAATGGATCCAACTGAACTGACATCCCACTGGAAGCCACAGACCCTTCCCCACACTGTTATGGGCATGACACCTAGAAAGAAATTATACAAGTTCCCCATAACTCAACATCAATGAAAATGTCTAGTTGGAGATGTAATTATCGGTTGGATTTTTCTAGCCCTCACATGATGATGGCCATGACATACCCTAAATCAAAAGCTATATATGATTATTTCCTAGAATTATGGCCTAATCTATAACCTCTTTTCTCCCCCTACTCCTCCTCCATCATATTCTTCTTGGATGAACTACAATGTATGGAAGAAGAGGGTCCGATTACGATTAGTTCCAAAAGGACAAAATGATAAACACACATTTTTTAATAATTGTGACATTTCACAAGTTTAGCCCACATAGTTTATTAAACCATTAGGTGACCATGCACAAACTCAATATAGAGTGCACGATTACCTGGGACGAGGAGCATGACCATGTGGTAGCCACGTGGTAGGTATTTTCATTCTACTTAATGGTTACCTAGGTTGGCCGCACAATTTTCTCTAACTACGTTCCAGTCGTGAGCTAAGGTTTTCCCACCCAAAAAACAACATTTTTCTCCAAATTGAGAAGGGAACGTAGGGTAAAACACAGAAAAAGAATAAAAAGAAAAAATACCTAAAAAGAACGATAAGGATGTGACACTGGGGATTATTTAAAGGGCCTTTATTTTGAATGATTATATATTATGAAATATATAAATTTGTAAACATGTGATTTTTGGGAGTGTGTATGTAGTGAGATATAGGGTATCTCTAATAATTTGATTTAAAATGGGCGTGAACATGTTTTTTCTATTATCATTTACACTCATAGATACATTACTATTTTTTAATCACAATAGTATATTAAGATTCAAGATTTGAAATCTATAAGGTATATTTATATTCACCCATTCATTTCTATGTTATTTACATATATTTGTGAGTGTTTTAGTGGTGAAATTAGATGATTTATCATGGAGGTTGGATTATTGATGGAGCAGGAGTAGTTTTAAACTATTGTTGAAGTATAATGGTGTTTTTTGAAATACTTTTTTATGGATTTTCAAATACATTATTATACTAATAGTTTTCTTATTTAATGTTTTTTTAAAAAACCACACTTCGTGATTTGATAATTTACCTAAAATTTATGTAGAAATGTCATTTTTTTGGAGTTCAACCACACATATTCATGATTTAAATATCGTTTCTAAATAATTAATGAGTAATTTCTTCTTTGTTTCATTTCCATACACTTGAATTATAACCCTATACCCCCCATATATTAGAGGTGGATTTGGGGTGTCCGAATAGATTTTATTGGTTACCAATAGATAAGTGTTATGTGGAATTAGGTATCCATTGAGTGGTATCCCAGATTGTATTTTAGGATGGTGTTTATAGTGGGACCATTAAAATTTTAATTAAGTTTTATGGTTGGATTAATCTGGAATATATTATGGTAAATGGGATAGAGAAACATGACAATGGAAATTGAGGGCCTCTATTATCTAATGAAGGGATACTAATATTATTCTAATAATAATTTAGCGATGGTACACGCACCATAGTATACTATAGTAGGTATGGAATATATATTGTGTAAGTTATTGGTTGTGATAATTGTGTGTGATTATATAATTATATTTCAAATAATATAGAATTGAAAATGAATATATATATATATATATATATCACATCCTTTGGACATGTTTTGATCGAGTATTTTAGTTTTAAATAGTTATATTATGATGTTACCCCTAGAGGTGGGTGCTAGTCTAAAATTCATAATAGACTGAGTTAGTTTAATAGAGATTATTTCCTATTATTAATCTGTTGGATAACTTCATAGATTGTATTATTATATTTTTAAGTAAAAATACCTTCCAAAATATGGGATATCACTGTCAGATCTAGAGCATTGTTCAGGGTAAATGATATTTTTATGTAATATAAATTGATTTTGAAAACTATATGGAATAATATAACATTTAGGCGAGTCTCTTTAGAGTATCATCTTTTTAATGTTGGCGGTTTTATTCGAGATAACATCAAATTATGTTAGTTTAATAGACTCAGTTTTAAGAATTATTATAGATTTTTTTTATTAACCATGTCAGTGGACCATCAATAGAATATATTGTTAACTCTACTATGTATATCTAATTTTTTTAGATTAGAAATTAATTTATTTCATTCCCTATTAATCCCTTTACAAATTAGAAGAAGAAAAATTCAATGTTAATAGTTTTATAGTGGTACTTCACCTAAAAAAGTAATGGTAAATATATATATATATCAGATCCTATATTGATATGACAACTAATTTTTGTGATATTTGGGTCATTTTCATAAAATTATTCTCATGTAACTCAAAGAACTATAAATTGTGAAGATGGAAGTCGATGTTCTGGCTCAATGGGATATACTAGTTTCTCAAATGATCATGGTTAGTCTCATTAGTTGTATTATAATTCATTTAGAAAATTTAGATCAAAATCATTAAGAGGTATTGAAGGACCATTTTATTTATTTTGTGTTGGTTTTTGTAATAATAAAATTTTTTGATCATTTTTATAAAGAGATTAATAATATACTGAAAGTGAATCTTTGGAGAGGCCTCTTTGTTATATTTAATAGCCTACATAGTATTAATCTCAATCAATTTTTTTACAAATTATAATATTATGTATGGGTTGATCAATTTTAACGTTTTAGGAATGTAGGGAACATTTTCTTCCTCTACAAGGTAGTGGTATTAGAATGTAGTTTGGTGATCATATTGGATAATATATTCGAGGATTGTTTCATGATATTGGGGTTACTTATTATGATAACCCACTATTAATGAGGCACATTCAATATTTATATTTAATTCTCTATTATGATTTGATATATAAAAATGACCATCATTTTTTAAATCTTATTTATAATATGGGTTTTTTATAGATATATTGAAATAACAATAGAATATTTCAACATGTGTTGGTGGTTAGATTTCGTATTATTTTGTTTAAAATAGATTGACATTGTTTTTTGAAGGATGTATTATTTTTTGATCATTATTATCCTAGAAAATCAAACTTGAGATGTGATAAATTATAAAGATTATGATTTTTTATCCAATTATTATTCTATGTATTAACATTATTGGTTTTTTATTAAGTTACAATAGTGATATTTCTATCATTATATGAGATTGATATTTTTAGAACATGTAATTTTTTACTAATTTTATTAAGAATTTGGTATTTTGGGGTCATGATATGTTGAGAAATATGTGTAATATATGATTTATATTGTCTACAAATTTATGGATTCTATTTATAAGGTGATTATTAGTTAACCTCTATGGATTGATGTTGAGTTCAAAATTTAATTATATCTTGGTACCATACTAATATTTGTATATTTTATTAGTTATCTTAATATGAGGGTCAATATTGAAGAGTTCATATTACTGAATAAATAATTAATGGATTCATCTAGATAAACATGTCACTATAAGATAAATTAGTTTTTTTTAAAGATAAATGTTTGTATAATGATTAATACCAATTAATGATAAATAGATTAGGTATTAATGAATAATCTATGTCATATTGTTAGGATTCATAATAATTTTTATTAAAAGTATTATGTGATTAATAATTCATTTTTATTTTATTGTATTTAATATAATCAGTTATAGATCGAAGAGAATGATATTTTACTTATTGATTTTTTATGTATTTATTTTCATAATTTGAATGTGGTGATGTTATTCATTTTGATCAATGTGAATTTAATTTTAATGAATTTAATATAGAGGATTAGACACACTTCTCTTTTTCATTTTTTGTTGGATTTTAGTTACTATTTCCATCTATCTTTTAGATCAAATATCATCATGAAATACATTTGGGTAATGTTTAGGAGATGTTGTATGAGCACTAGTTTTATGAAAAAATTTGAAGTTTTTTTTGGAAGATTGGGGAATATTTATTTTTCATATGATTTATAAGAATGGTTTCATCGTGTTCCTCATGATGGTTCAGTGAGTGGTGTAATGAAGTTATAATTGGAATGTTTCGAATATATATAGTTAACATAATGTAGCAATATAATCTAGTAGTGTTGATCATAATTTTTTTGGATTATTAGTACTTTTTTATCTTGGAGAATGAGGGTTCTATATTTCATTAGATTATGATGCGACAAAAATTATTATATTGTCTGAATAAAACATATATGGTGCACTAGTTTTGAGGTTTTCATAGGAAGGTGGTTTTAATTAATTATATTTTGGCTCTTTTAATCAGAGATGGGTGGTGTTTCAATAAAGTATAATTTTATGATATCATAGGGATTTATTCATTTTATCTCTCATAATGATTCTTATGAATCTCATGATCTTGGGTTTTTAGTTTTAGATTTTTTAAATATACATATTGATTTATTAAATGTGGGTTTATAATGTTATGGTTTCTATAGATCATAAAATCTTATGTTATATCTATTATAATAAAATAATTTTGTTATTATTTGGGTGGCAGATTGATTTTATTTGGAATTGTTATTCTTTTATTACATTTTTCTTTGGGAAAGAGTAGTCTGGTTATAGAAACTCTATCTAAGAGATTAGGATAATGTGATTTTTGAATGGATGGATGAATGAGATATTATGGAAGAGTATATTGATTTATTTTATAATGTGTATATCTAATATGTTAGAATTATTCACTATAAAGAGATGTATCATGAGACATAGTTAGTGGTTCCCAAGTCTGTAATTTTGGTAGGATTGAATTACTTGTGTAGATGCACGTGGTGATTAATTTAATGGTTGGGACAACCAAGTGACATTTCAAGAGAATTAAATTATTTAACTAGTATTTGTAAGGTGGTGTTACATAAGAATCATGTTCTACCTTTCATTATGTTTCATGGTGTGATAATGAAGTATCATTCTATATGGAAGTTGTATTGTTGGTTTGGGATAAAAAGATTTGTTTAAAATCATAAGACCCTATCCAGTTTCCTATGACATTTTTCAATTCCTCTATTGATGTAGAAGGATATTTAAATGTATTTATTGATTGGATTTCTTCATGAACAAGGTGGTGAGGATGCTATATTAGGTATTATGGATCATTTGAAAAATTAAGCTCATTTTATAACCATTAATGAGTGACCATTAGTGTATTCAATGGAAAAGTTATATATACTAGAGGGAAAAAAATTAAAAATAGTTCATTTTTAAATTTTATATAATCATGATTCACTTGTAATGTTTTGGATGTAAAGGTAATAAATATAGTCACCAAACTATTATCATTACATATCCTAGTGCCTTTATATTATAATTCAATGATATTAATTAAAAAATATTTTTAATGCCTTTAGGTTTATATAATATTTAATAATAAACCAATATATTACAAAGAAAGAACTTCTACTAAAAATCTATTCTTCCACAAAACAAATTTTTTTAAAAGAATCATCATTTCATTTATTGAGAAATCAACAAGATTTTAAGCATGACTTTATCTATGTTCTTAATCATCAATAAAACCTATGAAATAAATTAAAACACATTATATGAGAATATAATGTCCAATAATGTATATAAAAGTAATAAATATGTTAGTTTACTGAAAAAATGAAAATTCCAAAAAATTTCACATTTATAAATAAAAATCATTGATTGTAAGATATAAAGCATGACCACTTGAGAAACAATCACTTAATTATAAAAAAAACATTTAAATCCTATATAAATAATATAGAAACACTTTTTTAGGGATCTTGGTTAACAATATACATAAGATATGATAAAAAAACTAGATCCTAGTTAAATCAATATGAGAACCCCCTCCCCCCAGTTAATTCCCTATATATTTCCTTTGTAGAAATTGAAAATTACCCATTGAATTTGAGAGATATATCATTATCACCCATCATATTTTCCCTGTGATGATCACCCAAAATCATATATAATTATAATGTACCATATAATTTATAAAACATTTTATAATTTTTCATTTTCATCAGAAAACCAAAAAACACTTTTTAAACCATATGAATAACAATTTCGGATATCAAAATTACATTTCCTTTGAAAAAATAATTTCATATAAATTAATCAGAACAAAATGAATATAGAAATTTCATTGAAGAAAATATGGAACCATGTAAATGAATTGAAACATAAAATATTAGTTGTTGAAGAATGAAATTCTATTTATGTCATATGCATTAAAATAGAAAATATCATTTTCTGTTCTTGTAAACAATTACAATATATTCCATACAAAATGTGTAAAAGGTTACCTATTAAAAATCATTGAAATGAAGTCAAAAGAATTATAAAATTTCCTATTTAATTATTTTTTATCTTTGTTAATAAAAAATTATAATAATTTAGAGAATAAGTAAATGGGGGAAATAAAAAATATATAATAAAATTTAAAATAATTTATGATAATTTTTTAAATTAAATTATCTCTTAGCATGAGTCTAAATCATAATAATTCAATACCAATCATTTTTTATAGAACAATTAAACTATTTATAAAAAATATGAAATACGGTAATGAAAATTTTAACTACATTACAATCATTTAGAAGGTAGTTAATATGTACGCATAAGTAAAAAATCCATTTGGAAAATATCATAAAGTAAATAGGGTAAGTATTATGTTATGATTAAAAAAATTGGATTATAAAATTAATTTAATATTAAATATATAAATAAACTTATATACTCTAAAAATGAGATGTGTCATGAGAAACAAATCTAATTTCATCGTATAGGTGGTTATCAAAAGGTTCACAAAAATGATGTTACCATATTTCAATGGATGGTACTGTAATAAAATATATGATATTACATCTTTTCATCAATATAACTATGAATTTATAATTGAATATATACACTAATTATTTCATTATTACTATCATTGAGTCGCCTTGTTGGAAAATGACTCCCAAAAATTCGTGATGAGATTAACCCTTATACACATGAGTGAAAATTGTAAGAATAAAACGTCTAATTGTAATTAGATGAAAACATTTTTCAAATATGTGTGAGAATTTTTGGTTGAGTCGTAGATAAAATTAATCCCTTCCTCTATCACTCGCACTTATTTTTAAATTTTATATTCACTTTCAATGGAAGTGAATTCACATTAATAACTATACTTATATATAAGAAAAAATAACACCACTTTTCACTTATAAAACGGGTTATCCTCTCCTCGCATACCCCACAACATAACTTCAATATTTCTATCAAAACACCAACCATCTACCTCATAAAAATTCCTATCAATATTCAAGATATTATGGTTCTCTAAAAGGAATATCCCTCAACGGCTTAACCCCATTTAAAAAAGAGGCAAACCAAGAACTGAGGAGTAATGACATAACACCTCATTTCACTGTTATCTTTATCTATATCAACATATTTTACATATAATTAAATTAAACAGTATAAAACATAAAAAATTACTATCATTAGTATAATGTGATATTATTACAATTATTTTACAAGCACTAACCACCTTTCCATATTCATAAAAAAGATGAAAATGTGAATTGTGCGTTGTGGGGACTACGTCCTCTACTGTGAAACATGTTTCATTTTCCATCACCTCCTTAACATTACATTCATAATAATTAAAATAATATATATGTATTATATTTTTGAAATATTTTAGATTTTGAAAGGGTAAAAGATATTATTCATATTCATTCATAATACGGAAAATGAAATCATCATCCATGTGTATGTGTCGACAACCACAACCATGTAATAACTAGATTATTTTTTAACATTCATGATTTCCTCTCATGAATTCTCATGAGAATGGTTTTAATGTATAAATATAATGTTTATGAAATTATCATGGTTCTAGGGAGAAAAATTCTCACCCTTAATTATTATATGAGTAATAAAAAAGTACGGTAAATTCAAACATCCAAAAGAGAATTATAGTAGTAAAAAAAATTTATTCTCATTATAAAATGACTACTTTATTTTTTTATTCTAATAATTATTTAAAATCCAAATATTTAAAACTAATCAAATCTAAGTACGTTCATTATTCTTCTGGTATAATTATATTACCACTAAATAACTTCTTAATCGTCTATTAATTATCATATATTCTTATATAATTTTTATTAACCACCAACAAGAACAATGAAAAATTTATATCATTGCGGCCTATGGTAATATATTTTCCGATAATATGAAATATAAATTGTAAAAAAAATTCTATAATTATTCTTTAAAAATATTAATCATTTTTTCAAAATACCCCTCTATTCGCTAAGATTCATCAAAACATGCCCATCACCAAATTCATCCTTAATTATAATAACCAAGACTCCAGTTTAATGAAATTAATTTGTAATAAATAATTATAAAAATAATAGTTTTATACCATCTATTATATATGAATAATAAAAATATGGCATAATAATCAATAACGAAATCGTTATTACATAACTATTTTAAAATGATTATGATTATTCAAACACAATATAAAAAGTACATATTAATATAATAGTATAAAAATAGTGAATAAATATATAATAATTATATAAAAAATTATAATTATGAAAAAGGTTCTAATGCCGGTGATTAAGATAGTTAATTTTGTTATATTGTTGGTTCAAGTGCATTTTCACTAAGCGAGCAATGAGGTAAGAGATTTTTGTCACAAATTTAATTTATGTGAGGCTTGTTTATATTATACAACATGATTTACTTTTCATGGTAAAAATAATATATTTTTTTATTTTTGTATCAATATTTTTTAATATGTTAGGATATTCAATTTTTAATTTAATATTCAACATATAATTAGGTTTGGATTCCAATCATTTTATGTTTTTAGGGGTCTTAAGGGTCTAAATAAACATTCTTTGAGAGATGTGAGATTTTATAAACAATGATTTCGTTATGTAGTCTAATATTGATTTATTATCCCATCAGTTTTTTATTTCCTTTTAATTCATGGGATATAATATTCCAAATAATGATCGTTTATTCAAATGGATTTCTGACTCAATTATTATTGTAGTTGTAAAAGCTTTTGGTAGCTTAGTTTTCATTCACTAATATATAATTTCTGTATTTAACTAATTTCATATAATTTGGTTACATTATTAGATTCAATTATATTATATGGAATACTCTAATATTTTCCCTTACTTATACATAAACACTTATTCTTATATTTTTATTCCCGACAGAGTATCTTGCCGGTATGAGATGTTAATATGTAAATTTCCTTCCTCTAAGATGTAAGGTTTTTTATTGGAAATTTATTTTCCATATTTGTGTCCTATACAATAAAATATTTTATCATATTTTATTGAATAATCAAATTTGGGAAATTTATTCATTAACACAATTAATTGTTTATTAATCCTTTTACAATGAAGCATTTCAACAAATTTAAATTAAATTTGTTAAAAAAAATTATTTAATTTAATTTTCAAGTGTTCTATCTTTTCATAGACCTTTCATATAAAAAGCATCATGTAAATTTTAAGTATAATTCATTTGAGGATCATTTTAAAATTAAATGATTTCAAAATCATTCATTTCAATTTATTAAAGGTTACATATGAATGTGACATTTATTTTTGTATTAATATTTTAAAAATGTTTTAAATGATATTTTACTTTTTAAACTGCATTTTACATATAATAATGAATATCATTTAGGTTCATGTGCTTTCTATTTTAACGAACTGAAATTTTTAACAATATTTGTTTCCTAATTTTGGGTGTTATTTCATTTTATACTCCATAAAACAATATCCTTGAATTAATGATGTGATAACATTAGGTTTTGACAATTTTATAATCATTGGTCAATATGAAATTTGGAAAATAAACTCTTAACATTATAAATATTTTTTATAAATACAAGTGGTCTTGGGAAATTAATATAGAAATAATATTCGATGGCATCATCCTGTAGACTCTGGCCGTAAGAAGCCCATAAGTCTGAGATTGGGAGGGAGGTAGCATCTCTGGGCATTGCTCTGGACCTATCCCAAACTGAGCTTCAATATGTGAATCTTGAACGGAATCACCTAAGGGAGGTGTTCAAGCTGATAGAAATCACCACTCGGGCAATGTTGTCTGAGCCGCCCCAATATTCTATCACCATATCACACCTTACACATAGGTCCAATGCATGTGTTATAAGGGGCTATAAAATGAGTCCTTGGATACTATTTTGTAATCCCATCATATAAATAACATTTTTATTTCTTCTTATGGTAAAATTTTTGAATTTCAAATGACCGAATTAATATTGGATGAATTTATAGAAGTTCCATATTACTAATAAATTTGTGAAAAACGTTATTTTAAATTATTTATGTCAAAATTAAATAATAAATAATGTAAATTGGTTTTTAAATAATGTTCTTCTATAATTGTGACCAGTAATATTTTTAGTATCTAATAAGATCAAAATAATTTTTAGTGAATAGTTATGTATGAATAGTAACATACCCATATGAATACTAATGAATAGTAATGAATAGTAATGAATAGTAAATCAGCAATAAAATTGATACATCTTCCATGAATGTATAAATATAATGTAGACATCTTAAAAGTGAAAAATGATAATAGTATATGTTTTGGTTTTTTTATAGGCCATAAATACATTATTTACATTTTTACAATTAATTTAATAATTTAAAATGAAAATTTATTATCATAAAATTTTATCATAAATTGAAAATTTATTGTCTTTTAGTTGTATAATAATTGTATGGTACCTTGATTACTTTTTAAAGGTGTTACAAAACAAGTTAGTGTTTTAGAGTTGTTTTTTAGTAAATAATGATTTTATTCAAAAAATAAATTAACAATATTTAGAAAATCATTTTTATAAAATAGAGTTCATTTTTGAATTCAGAGAATCGATATTAGATTATGGTAAATTTTTGGGATTTCTCTAAAACAGTTGAATTTTCAGTGAATAGTAAAAATACAGTTTTGAGTTTCGGGTGTTTAATGACATCATTGATGTTGTAATCATGATGTAATAAATCTGGTAGACATTTTAACAGTATTTTATGTTATTAGGTGTACTATGTGGCCAATACCATGGGAAAATTCCAAGGGAAATCCCATTGTTTTTCAAATACCACCGATGAGGTGTCCCTTGGAAATTAATTTAATATTCCCTCTCTTTCCCTATAAATACCCAGCTATTCCCTCATTCATTTCATTCCCAAATCCTCCTCAATGAATACATGTTATTTTTTACTTCCCAACGATTCCTCCTAATGTTTTCTCAAGCACCCAATGTCCCAACCTTCGAGCCTTCGAAGTCACTCTTCAATGCAAGGGAACCATTCACCCTCCTCTTTTAAGTTATGACTTATTTTATGTTATATCATCAAGTTATCATATTATTTTTAGGGGGTATGTTTTTATATGTTATTATTAAATTCCATTTCATTTAAAAATTATGATATTCCCTTTCTTCTCTTATCAATTTGTTTTAATGAATCATTAAGTGACACTATTAGACTGCCGAATTTTCATAAAAGAAATCACACTTTCTCTTACCTTTAATGTTTCATTTTCATGTGGTATGTCATTCAAATGTCCACACCAAGATCTTATTTATACTTATTCTATACCTCTAAAATAAAAATGGTTCATTTATTTATTATATACCTTTGTCCGTTCTATTTTTATTATTTTCTAAAACCATGTTATATTGTCGTTATGTTACAGAAATTTTGTCTTAAAATTTCTCTCTTTCTCTCATGAAATTCTCTTGTTTGTTTATGTGAATACCCAGATCTATTTCGTTTCAATTGTTGTTCATCAATAAAAAAATTATATATTTGATTCTCCAGTTGACATACATATAACCCTCACTCCATATCAGTGGGTTATAAATGATATAATGATCTTCTTTTTATGTACTTTTTAAACTTCACAATGTTGACATGAAACCCATTTATATGATTCTATTTGGGTTATTTATGTAATGTTTGATTACTATCTATGTGGATAACATGGAAATAATGATATATTAAGGGTTCTACATGATATAACTCCAATGTATTGGGTAAAGAATTTAATATCTTGAAATGATAAGTTTCACGATACCTTGGTGAATAACCTTGGTAATTTTTATGAAACCTTAGGGATGAACCTTGGTGATTTTTTCTTGAATGTCTAAATTAAAATTTTTAGCCACATAATCAGGTTATTATACAACTAATTTTTATATTGATATTCATCTACTTCCATTTCTCATATTTTTATGTTTTTTTATCAATTTCTTATTGATTTTACAAGTAAACTGGTTCCCTTACTTTCCTTACTAGGCCTTTTGATCACCCTTTCCTTTGATGTATGCCTCTAGGGTATGAGATGCAATAATTGTACATAAGAAGAAATTATACTAAATAAAAAAAAGTGGATTAGAAGAATATTTTATTTTTTCATGTTTTATGTTTCTAATTTCCCAGACACTAGACTTTAAAGATCCTCTATCGGTAAAATGTAATGAAAAGTTATGTAATAAAAGGAGGGATTTCATAGTTTGTATCAAAGGAAAGATTGGTTATTTTTGAAAATTAAGCAATGAAAACATTATTAAGAACCCTAAATAATAGTTTAAATAAATGAATTATTCCGGGTATTTCAGTGAGTATTGAGTAAGTGGTTTATCAATCAAATAAATCCCTATCTGGATATGAGAAGGTAGAGGAAGCTCTAGAAAAGATGTGCCTAGGAGTGAAAACACTGACAAGGAGTTTCGAGCGTGACTCGTGGTATCTTGGGACACAATAATGGGCCTTGCTGCACTCTTGGTCATGACGCTCTTGGGGAATATGTTTGGTTAATCATAAATTTTTTTTGAATCGTTATGAAGAATTTATAGAGAAATATAATTGTTTAAAGCATTAATTTTTAAGACATATAATCCTTTATAGTTAAAATATTCATAAATGAAATATTATTCTTATTAAGGTTTTATTCTTATAAAAAATTGTGGGACATATGAGGAACAATGTAAATGGTGACCACAGTGGACCATGCACTGACGACCCTTCAAGGGAAGCCGGAATGGAAACATTCATGCGAATGATGAACCAACTAACACGAGTTATGGGAAATAACATTAATCAAGCTGAGATATTGACCTCACCATGAAGGGAACAACTTTCAGTTGAATTTTTTATGCGTCAATGACCACCATACTTCAGTGGATCTACCGACCCATCGATTCCTAAATAGTGGATCAGCTCTATCATGAAGATCTTTTCTGTGCTCTACTATTTAGAGCAAGAGAGGATACCATGGATGTTTATCTCTTAGAGGGAGAAGCTGGTCAGTGGTCAGAACTCATTAAAAACAAAAGGCCATTAGTGGAAGTTGAAGATATTGAGTGGGAATAGTGGAGAGGGATATTCTTCAACATGTATTTCCCTCGATCGATGAGAACAAGAATGGGTAATGAGTTTCTCAAGATAAAGTATAAGGAGAATGAATATGTGGGAAGCTAAGATATGAACTTCACAGGGATTTCACTTTACACTTCTAGCTCTTCCATAGATACAAATTGTAAGGTTGATAGATTCTTCGGTGGACTGAGACCTCATCTGCAGAAGAATCTAGAAAACCACTATTATGACGGCTATGAAGAGATCGTACGAAGTGCAATGAAAGTCGAAATTGAGTTTCATGATATGAAATGGTATCATAAAACCAATGACAAGAATAGATCAATAGATCCAATCATAAGGATGAACTTCTATTATGGAAGAGGAAAAAAGCAAGTACAATGTTCCACATGTAATAAATGTGGGAAGAAGCATTCGGGGAACTCCCTGCTCGGGAGTGGGAAGTGCTAAAAGTGTGAAAGAGATGGCCGCATTGCGCTAAAATGTCATAGTGAGGTGAAACCCCCACTTCCCAAAACTAACGAACAAGAGAAGATGGTGCAGGCCCTACCTGATGTCCAATGCTATAAGCATGGACAATTTGGGTACTTTTCCAATCACTGTCCAAATCTGAGTGTAGTGGAGGGGAATCACCATCAGACTCTGCAACATCCAAGGGAACAAATTTGTACTTTTGGAACCACGACGGCCGATGTTGAAGTGACAAATAATGTTGTGGCAGGTACTCTTGTTATTTTCTCAAAGATAGAAATTACATTTTTTATTCTGGTTCTATGGATTAATTTATTTCCTCTATGTTTGCAATGAATTTAGAATCGACCTCTGATTTTATGAATGTAGATTTATTAGTCAAGACTAATGGTGGAATTATCCATGCATTTTCAGGGAATGGAAACTTTAGTGTTTACTTTAGTGAGAACAATATTATCACAAATTTATTATTCATTCCCACTATGGAAGTCGACATTATACTAGTGATGGATTGTCTCAAAATGTATAATGCTATGATCAAATGCAGAAGTAATGAAATATCAAAAGTCTGGAATAGAAAACCTACAGTTATCATCCAAGTAGAGATATCTCAACCTTATCTTTGAATAGAAAAACTTATTATTTCCTTTTTTATGGGGTTGATCGATGGAGAATAAGAGTTATATTAGAGTTTGAATATTGAAAATGTCCCCATCATCTAGGAATACGTTTACATATTTTGTGAGGAGTTTCCCAAACCTCCCCTAGAAAGAGAGGTAGAGTTATCCATTGAACTCGTAACTAGATCCCATCTGATATCAAAGATCCCTTATATGATGGAAAATGTGTAGCTGGAGGAGTTAAAGAAACAACTCAAAGAACTTTTGGAGAAGGGTTTTATCTGACTGAGTGTGTCTCCATGGGGAGAACCAGTTTTCATTATGATGAAAAAGGATGGGTCGATGCAGATATACATTTATTATAGATAACTGAATTTTATCACAGTGAATAACCAAAACACCCTTCCAAGAATTGATGAAATATTTGACAAACATTGAGGGGCTCTATTCTTCTCTAAATTTATCTTCGATCTAGTTTTCAAAAATCTCTGGTAAATAAAGAAGATATTACAAAAACTACCTTCCGATCAAGATATAGGTTTTATTAGTTTGTTGTTATGCCATTCAGAGTGACCAATACACCTACAATTTTTATAGATTTGATGAATAGACTCATTAAGGACAACCTTGATAAATTTTTGGTAGTTTTTATTGATGATAATCTGATATATTAAAAAAGAAATGAGGATCATGATGATCATCTACTGGTTATCTTGAAAAATCTATAGAAGTAGAGGATTTTTGGGATGTTCAAAAAAATAGAATTTTGGTTATAGAATGTTGTTATCTTGGGGATCATTATAACCAATGAAGGAATCACAGTTGACCCTACAAAGAAAAAAGTTGTAGAGGAGTGGCCTCATCCTACAATAATAACTGAGATTCGTAGTTTCCTTGAAATAGAAGGATATTATAGGAGGTCTGTGAAAAATATTTCACGACTTTATATTCCTTTAACCAAGTTAACTCGAAATGGGGTCATGTTCATCTGGACAATGTAGTGTGAAGAATGTTTCCAAGTGCTGAAGAAGAGATTCGTTATGGCACCCTTGTTAACATTTCCCTCAAGTGGATAATGATTTTTTATTTTTAGCGATGCATCTCCTAAAGGGATTGCGTGCGTACTCATGAAAAATTACAAAGTCATTTCTTATACATCATGATAGTTGAAGACTCATGAGAAAAACTATCCTACGCATGATCTGGATCTGGATGCGGTCATTTTTTTATCTGAAGATATTAAGGCACTATCATTATGTGGAGAAATGTGATATATAAACAGAACATCAATGCTTGAAGTATATTTTTACATAAAAGGAATTGAACATGAGATAGAGGATATGGTTGGAACTTCTTAAAGACTATGATTGTTCAATTCATTACCATCCCGTAAGAGCAAACAATTTCATTGATGTATTAAGTAGGAACGACCTAGTTGTTCATTCCATGATGTGGATTCAAAGACATCCTTTGATCAATGACCTAGTAAATATGTATATGGATATTATATGGGAAGGTAAATCATCAACCCTAACCCAAATGATTTCTCAACCCTCATTACTAGAGAAGATAAAGAAATCTCGAAAAGAATATCCTTCTGTATAAAAAAAAGTATGAGGATATCATGAATGGGATGTTTTCTGAGTCCAATATTGATCAAGAATGTGTATAGAAATTTCATAATATACTATGTGTTCTATATATTCCAGTAATAATAATGGATTGGATGGATGAAGTTCATATATCTACTTTCTCTATACATCCTAGAAGCACAAAAATTTATAGGGAACTTCTTAATCATTATTGGTTGGATAATATGAAAAGGGAGATTGTTGAATACACTTCAAGATTCCTGGTATGTTAAGAAGTGAAGGAAAAGTGATGAATTCATAAAGCGGTATTAAAACCACTACCCATACCAATATGGAAGTGGGACAATATCACTACGGACTTCGTCGCTAATCTCCCTATAACATCTAAGAACATCCAAGGGAAACAATGTGATGTGGGTTATTGTGGACCATTTCACCAAGAATACCCATTTTATCTCCATTCAAGAAGATTTATACCTTGATCAACATTCCCGGATTGACGTGAAGGATGTGGTAAGGTTGCATGGAGTTCCACTTTTTATCATATTTTATCATGATCAAAGGATCACATTAAAATTCTGCAGAATTATTTAACATGCTTTGAGCACTGAATTGAATTTCAGTATAGCCTATCACCCTCAAACTAATGGATAATCTAAAAGGACTCTTCAAACACTCGAGGATATGATGAAAACATGCACAATGGAATTTAATGGTGGATGAGATCAACATAACACTATATTTAAGTTCTCTTACAATAATAGCTTGAAGTCAAGCATTCGAATGGAATTTTATGATGCTCAATATGGTAAGCAGTTTATAAATCCAACTTGTTGGCATGAAGCTAGCGATATAAATATTCTTGGAATTGATCTTGAGCATGAAATGACATAAAATTCCCATGCCATCCAACAACACAGTAAGGCTGCTCAGATTTGGGAAAACAGCTATTCTAACAACCGTCAAAAGGACTTAGGGTTTGATGATGGTAAAAAATTATTCCATTGAATTTCACTTTGGAAGAGAGTCATGAGGTTTTTGTAAAATGGGAAGCACATACTTAGGTACATTGTCCCCTATGAAATCATTTATCGCATATGAGTAATGGCCAATCAGCTTGCACATCCTCCCAATCTACCGCAAGTTCATGATGTCTTCCACATATCGCTCTTATGAAAGTATATTCCTGACGCATCACATATATTAATTAGAGACATGGTACAACTGGAACATGACCTCTCGTATGAGGAATAACCGGTGGAGATCTTGGATCATAGAGACAAGGTTCTACGCAACAAGACTACCCACCTTATTAAGGTGTTGTGGAGGAACCATAAGTATGAAGAATCCATGTGGTAACCAGAGGAGTCCATGAGGCATAAGTACCCATAATGATTCTCTTTTTAGTGTATGAGTTAAAATTTCAGTGGAAAAATTTATTAAGGGGGGAGGAATGTAACAATCTGAACTTTTTAATAATATTCGTTTGCTATTTTTGTGTGTTATTTCATTTTATACTCCACAAAACTATATCCTTTAATTAATGAAGTGATATTGTTGGGTTTTTAATTTTATCGGGCTATTGGTCAATATGACCATAGAAAATAGACTCTTAACATTATAATTATTTTTTATAAATACAAATGGTCGTGGTTTATCACTATAGAATGAAGATTCAATGGCCTCGTCCAGTAGACTAGGCCGTATGAATCCCATCTATCAGAGCTTGGGAAGGTGGTATCTTCTCTAGATTTTCTCTGGACCAATCCAAAGCTGATCTTCAACATGTGAGGCTTGATCATAATCACCTAAGGGAGAAGTTCAAGATTATAGAAATCACCACTCAAGCAATATAGTCCGAGCTACCCCAAGATTCTTTCACCATAGGACAACTTACTCTTAGGTCCTATGAATTTGTTATAAATGAGGCCTTAAATACTTTTTTAATCCCTTAGTAAAAGTAAAATTGTTATTTATTCTTATGTAAAAATTTGTGAATTTCAAATGTCTAGATAAATGTAGGATGAATTTATATAAGTTTCATAATACTAAGGATATTTTGAAAAAAGGGTAATTTAAAATATTTATGCATACATTAAATAATTAAAAATTAAAAATTATTTTCAAAAAATTGTCTTCTACAGTTGTGACCAGTAATAAATTCAGAGTCCAATAAGATCAATATAATTTTAGTGAATAGTAAATTATGAAAAGTAACATACCCTTAGGAATATTAATTAATAGTATATCATCCATAAAATAGAAACTTCACCCATGAATGTATAAATATAATTTAGACATACTAAAGTTAAAAAATGATCATAGTATAAGTTTTGGAATTTTTATATGTAAAAAATATATTATTTACAATTTTATAATTAATTTAAAAGTACAAAATGAAAATTTATTTTCATAAATTGTAATAAAAAATTGTTACTTTATTGTCTTATTGTTATACAATAATTTTATGGGACCATGATTACTTTTTCATGTTGTTACAAAAGAAGTTGTAGTTTTAGAGTTGTTTTTTTGATAAAAATAATAATTTCATTTAAAAATTAAATTAAAAATAATAATAATTTTTTTCATAAAATGAAATTCCTTTTTGAATTCAGTGCAAGGATATTAGGTTAGGGTTATTTTTTGGGATTTTTTTGAAACAGATGAATTTTCGGGGGAATAATAAAAATATAGTTTTGAGTTATGGGTGTTTAATGACATCATTGATGATGTAATCATGATGTAATAAATCTGTAAGACTTTTTAATAGTAATATATGTTATGAGATTTCCTATGTGGCCAATACCATGAGAAAATACAATGGTCAACCCCATGGTTTTTCAAATACCACCAATGGGGTGTCCCTTGGAAATTAATTAAATATTCCTTCTCTTTCCCTATAAATACCAAGCCATTCCCTCATTCATTTCATTCCAAAATACTTCTCAACTAAGATCTGGTTTTTTACCTTTCAAGGAGTACACCAAAGGTTCCCTCAATCCCCCAAGGTCCCAAAAATTGAGCTTTAGATGTCACTCTTCAAGGTAAGGGAACCTTTCACCCTCCTCTTTTAAGTTACGACTTCCTTTATGTTATGTCTTCTAGTTACCATATTTTTATGAGCGGGTATGTTTTTATATGTTCTTATTACTATATATTTCATGTAAAAATTATTAGAGACCCTTTATTCTCTCATTAGTATATTTTTTTAATCTTTTTAGTGGCGCGGTTAGGCTTCCATGTTTTCCAAAAAGAAAAAGCATTTTCTATTTCATTTCATGTTTCTTTTTCATGTGGTTACTTATTCAAATACCAACACCATGACTATATTTATTTTTATTTTGTACCTCTACTGAAAGTTGGTTCATTTATTGATGGGATACCCTTGATCCTTCTATCTTGTTTCCAAAACCATGTTAAATAGTCCTTATGCTGTAGAAATTTCATCTCAAATTTTCTCTCTCTTTCTATCATGAAATTATAAAGTTTATTTATGTGAATACACTGACCTATTTAATTTCTATGGGTGTTCATAAATACAAAAAAAAATATTTTTTATTATGGAATTGACACACATATAACCATCACTCTCTTTCCATGGGTTATAAATGTTATAATGATCTTATTTTTAAGTACTTTTTAAACGTCACAATTTTGACATAAAACCCATTTATTTGATTCTATTTGGGTTATTTATGAAATGTTTGATTATGATATTTGTGGATCACATTAATATAAATACATATTAATGGTGTGACCTGATATCACTCCAATGCATTGGGTAATGAATATAATATCTAGAGATGACTTGTTTCACGATACCTTGCTGAATAACCTTGATAATTTTTATGACTCCTTGGGGATGCACCTTAGTGATATGTTCATAAATGTATAAATTAAATGTTTTAGAATCATAATCACGTTATGAATCATTTTCTTTTTATTATGATATGACTCCACTTTAATTGATCTTGTTTTTATGTTTTTATCCATTTGTAATTGATTTCACAAGTAAACTGATTCCCTTGCTTTCCTTACTTGGCCTTCCGCTCTCCCTTTCTTTGATGAATGTCTCCAGGATATTAGATGAAATAATTTAACATAGGAAGATCTTATAATGAAGCCATACACTTGGATTAAAATAATATTTTATGTTTTCATGTTTTATGTTCATGATTTCCATGACACTAGAATTTAATGATCCTCTATTTGTGAAATGCAATAAAACGTTTTGTAATAAAAGAATGGATTCCAAATCTATAACATGATATATATAGTTAAGAATTAAGGGATTGATCTCAGGGTATCGACTAATTTTATTCTTCATCCCTTCTAGTGTGATACCATAAAATGAATTCTTTTATAGTTTCTTCATGTATGTCAACTTCAATATAAGTTTCATGTGTTTCACAAGGGATATATTGTATTTTAACAATAAAAATTATTTTTTGGATGGATTATATAATGGTTTCCCTATCCATCATAAGATGTGTCACTTCCTTTTTCCTTCTAAACTATCCACCATGAATATACATAAATTTTCTTCAAATTTCATTATTTTTTGAATACCATGGATCCTATTTTATTTAATTAAAGATTGTCAAAGTTGTTTTATAGATACATTGTTTAAAAAAATATATATTAATAGTATACCCATTATATACATGCAGTAAATTATTTGTTCTTTATTATCATGTATGTTTGATATTTACCGATAATTTTACATGCTATAATTTGAATATCGTTTCTTTTACATGGGTTTATTATTATATTATTTGTAATTTTATTATTTAATATTTCATTATGTGAATCAATTTTCGAATTATTTGACTCCCATTTTGATTCCAAGGGTTATTTATACATTATTGAATGGGACCCATTTATCATTACTTGGGATCATTATTTTTCAAAAAAAGAATTATTTTAATATGAAAATTTTATGATCTAATATTTATTTCCCTGGGTAATAGATGATTTGATTAGTGAATGGTTTTGAAGTATAACAAATAATAAAAGATTTATATGAGTGAGGTCCTATATTCCATATTAAATGAATTATTTTAATGTTTATATCTCATTATGTTAGTAGTCACAAGTATGATTAAGGATCATGCATCGGTGTTCACACATGGTTCGGATCTTGAATGTAACGCTCCCTATACTTTTTTTCCTAATGTTTTTTATTATTACCATATAATGATCTAAGCACTCATATTTGTTTAATGATTTGTTTAAAACTATTTTAATTTAGATATTCTATTATTCCAAGACATATTCTCTAAATTATGATATATTATTTTTTTGGTATAAAATAGTTAGGTTCCCTAAATATACCCAAATTCTCAAATTTTATAATCTATCATCTTTACTATAACACCGTTTTATTTTATGGAATATACCCATATTCCAAAATTATCATTTTTTATTATCTCATTTATATTAATTAATGTGTTTACTATAACACCTTTTTATTTTATGGGATATTTTTTATTCAATAAATTAATTTTTATTGATAGATTTTGTAACATGCATTATTGAGTTTAAACAAACTAGGGAAAACTATTAATATTATTATTAAAACAACATTGGTGTTACCGATATGTTGAACATTGAAGATTTAATAGGAATAAACATATTTAAAATATTATTTATAATTTATAAATATATAAATAAATAATATTTATAAAAAAACACATATTTTTCATTTATTTATTTATATATTTTTGAATTAACATTCTCCCAAAATAAGGTTTTTTATTTATATCTTGAGGAAAATAATATAAATGATTTTTTAAACATTAATAAAAATAAATAGATAAATTAAAAATAATTTTTTAAATTAACATGTTAAAATGTTTTAGAGAAAATTTTTGGTATTTTTCGTAGAATATTATTTTTTCCCTAAATAGTGAAAAACAAAGGATTTTATTAAAATATGCATTTGTGATTAATGAATTAAAAAATTAATTTTTTTATATAAAATATATTTTAAAGTAAATTTAGATAAATTTTATATAAATGGATCCATTTTATGTCATACTACTCAAATTTATATTCAATTATTTCAAAAAAATTGATTTTGAACATTTTCTATTTGGAAAATCATTTTCCTTCACGTCAATGGATTTAAATTTTAATTTAATATTTTAAATTATATGAATGTAATTTAAAAATATATATTCTTTATTTTACAAAATAATTAATTATATTATCATATAATTCCACCATAATTTTCCTCCATAATGAATAATAAAAATATTAAATATTATTTATGACATTTAAGGTTAGAATTTGTTTATTAGGGGTTAAACTAATCATATATGTGTTAATAAGGATAAAAAACACATCCAACATAAGTAAAATGGCCATATTTAGACATATAATGTAAATATATCATTGATGGATCCATTTATTACCCTTATGGAAGGTACAAAATGTGGGTAAACCTTTTTCTTTCTAAAAAATTACCACTACACCACTCACTATAATAATAAAAAGATACCCCTTATCCTATGCAATTCACACAAGAGAAAAAATCTGGGACCTAAAATACATACCAAAATATCTTCTTTAAATCCCTCATATCATTATATATTCGTTATTTTCTTCATAAAACCAACTAGGATGGATTTTCATTCAAAACTAAGAAGGATACCGCAACAAGAGCTAACGTTATTCAATAAGAATTTCTATTTTATTTTTCTTCCATGTAAATAAATTATTAATAAATCATAATGTTATAATAACCGTAGTGACATAAATATACATATATATTATTACTTTATGTTTATTAACTAAATAATTTTACACTTCTTTCAAATTGGATTTGAAATCATCATTCCTATGTAAGGCGGACTACAGCCACGTGAAACAATGTTATTCTTTTTCCATCATAGCCTATCAAGGATGAATATAATGACTGATTTAATATTTAAATATTATATTTATGATATTAAAATAGTAATCAAATTATTATATCACAGATACCTTCTTACCTTCCATTATTAAAGAATATGATAATGTCATTAGTGTGTACGGAAAACACCCCCTTGCAATTCAATGTGATTCACTCACACGATAAATTGAGGATAATAAAGATTTTTTAATGAAAAAATGTTATAAATATGATAAAATATATATTTTAATTGTATTATATTACATTCTGTTCTTTATTTAAATCCACAAATAAAATGTAAATTCCATTCATGTCTACGTACAACCTACAATCTCCATGAAGGAAGTAGTTTATTTTATACCTCTAGATTTTTCTGATTAAAACAAATAAATATATAATTAATATATATGAAATTTATATCATGGTAAAAAACATAGATATTATTGTCAAATTATCAAATTAACAGGACCAAAAATAACTAATCTAAACATACATGAAAAACAAAGTTATTTCTCAAAACATGACTTTAAGATGTAATTGTTATTAAATGGGTAATGAAAGATCATAGTTATTTAATATGTGTTATAATATATAGATTAAATTTTTCTTTTATATATTTATAATAATATTTTATTTTTTATAATAGAGTTTATATTGTTTAAAATGGTAGTAGAGACTCATGGTTAGGGATTTTTTTCTCAATTTCCCTTCATTGAGACATATGTTATGATATAAACCTATCTTATTTTATGATGTGTACATAAATCCAATTTTAAATAAAAATAGATGATTTAAATTTTTCTCATGATAATCTATATTTATCTTGACATGATTGTTTCATGGGGATTTTGATTGAATTTTACTAACATGGTAAGGGTTTTATGTAACAATCTCTTCATTTATCGAGACAGCTCATGATCATTCTTCCAATGAAGAATTATTGTGATATATCTTTCCGTAAATCCATTTATTTTCATATATTATTATCATTACTTTAAACTACATATTAATTTTCATTTTCATCTTTTTATGTACTCAGGAGTTCAAAATTATATTTTTAAGAAAACACAAAATTATTTCCCTATTTGTAAAAAACCATATTGCTTCCAAACCATTCTTTCAAATAATATTTCAAAAAATTGTTTTTAAATTTAACCAAATTATTTATTAATAAAAAATTCAGATATTATAATTTTAAAATAATTAAAGGATTCTCTTTATCATCTTCAAAATAAGGACCATTTGGATTTTACCAGAAATTTCAAAAGTCATATTTATATTGCCATATACGACATAGTTGGTAACATCATGATGTCAAGACCAATATATAATTTTAATATTAATGAATATTTCATCATATATATTGATTTTTTATTTCATGAAAAATGGTTTCCACAATATTTTATGAATTTTTAATTTCAAGAAATGTTATTTTCAAAAAAAATTATATTTTCCTCAGGAAATGATCCAAGTGATTTTTCATAAAAAATGATTTTCCATCTAAGATGAAATAATTTTATATTTTTAATTCTATACTAGGGATATGTTCCAAGGAAACCATTATTATTAATTCTCTTTATGGTTTATGTTTATGGTGATAAGAACATTATGTAACTCATTTCCCCTTCATGTGTTATGCTTTTATGGAATTATGAAATGATTATGAAACCTATTTTTTCATAGGATATTTTATGATGAAATATCTATGGATACCATTTTATTTCATATTTCCATATATGATAATAATTTTATGATCATGTTTCATATATATTTTTTGTTTTTATTATGTGACGGCTGGGACATAAATTTCCCTCTAATGCATTGGGTAAACATTGAAAACACGTGAGATAAACATGAATGGAAGGATGAGTTAACATATTATTGTAACGGAATCTATCTGGTTTTAATGTATCGGGAGTAAACAAGGATTACTATGATGGTATGGGGAGTAAACCCAGTCCATTATGAGTGTCATGGAAGTTATTCTTTAGCTATTAAGGAAATTATTTTTTATTCTAATTTTTATGCCACAAATCAATGTCGTATTATAATGTTATGATCTCATAGTTAATGTTCTTTGATTCCATTATGATTTATGTATTTTTAACTACAAATAATCATTATATGTCTCAATTTTAAGATCAATAATTTTCAGTTTATGGTTTTAAAATATTATTGAAAGGTTTATGTACCATTATAATCATGATTTTATGATATCTCAAATATTTACACTTACTAGGCATCTGACATCACAGTTTACTTAGTTTTCATTTACCAAGTTAAAATGAATTTTATTTTTTGTGATATTTCTAAAAATTTTGGTCATTATTAATAATGTATTATAATATAATGTTTCTTTAAAATGGACCTGTTTTTTTGGAACCACATTTTCAAATTAACTATACCATTATGATCCTCATGAATATTTTTATGTAATGTAATGATTACTCATATAAAAAGATGTAATATATAAGGTCGTAAATCTTTTGTCATTATAGTTGGTATCAAAGTATAGGTTTAGCTAACCATTGGAAATATGGACATTAAAACATATGTGAGAACTCAATGGAAATTCCTAAGGATATTTTTATGGGAAAGGTTATGGATAATATAATATATAGAAAGTTTAATATAAATTTGGTAAATGAAATATTGGTTTCTAATAAATTACATCCCTATTTCGACACTATAAGTGGATTTCACTCTAGTATATTTAGTTAGGTTTAATAACTATGAAAATGTTGTATTGAATTGGACTCAATCGTAACCTTGTGCATGAAAAGGGTCTTGCTACAAACCTGGTCATAAACTCCTTAGGATAGGCATTTCAAATATTGAAACTCATTCTGAAGAATCAAGAAGGATTTATGTATATGTATACTATAAATTTATGTGGATAAACATAGGTTTAATTGGTCAAAATGAAGGTGTCTGGATCAATATATCTTATAAGTTATATTTTTATGATTATATGAATCCCCACTATGATAATTATTTCAAAAAATATGAATTTTGGTTTTATACAATGGCTATAAACTGAAGGAACCAAGTTAATATTGAGTTCAAAGAACAAGGTAATAATTTTACCCCTATGTAGCCCAATTTTATTGAAGTTGTAATGAAATATATTATTTCAATTCTCATAGAACTTCTCCAAGCTATGAATCTTGTTGATCATCCAAAAAAAGAAATAATGAAACAATATTATATTTAGTCATTCATGAGTCATTGTACACCATCAATCATTGTTTCTTAAAATATGATAAATAATAAACATTGTATCATAAACACTAAAATGTAATTCTCTATTAAAAAGTATTCGAAATATTAAAATTTCATTTTGGCGATCTGTTGCTTGTAATGAAAAAAAATATCGATGGTGTACTCTCATCAAGAATACTTGGGAACGTGATAAAATTTACTCCACAAATTAGTATAAGTATAAGAATTTATTTTTACATAATTACATTTTTTTGTATCCAAATAAAAAAAATGAGGAAGGAATTCTTTGAGCTGAAGAACAGGGTTGATGTATCTCTTGTTGCATGTGAGTAAAACTTTAAAAGAAATCCAAGGTTGCGTCAGGAATAATCTTCCAACATAAAGGTAAGGTCGATCAATTCATATGTGTATTAAACCCAATTATTTTAAGGGTTATAGTCATAAGGGACTTCATAATTGAGGGTAAAATCCATTTTTGTGCAATCAAGGTGGAAATATAGATCATTTTAACCCATCAATCTCTTTGTTTTGATTATAAGAGGGGGATGATGTTCATAAGAGACTCTAAACACCATGAAGAGATGACGTTGATATTTCCATCATGACCAATGTGTCGAATGAAACATGGGGGAAATGGTAGGGTACAAGTAAATGTTTTATGTGTTATAAAGAAGCTCATCATGAAATTGATTTTGAAATTTAAGGGAAAAATATAGTTAATGATGTGAATAGAGGGAAGTATAAAAAGAATGGACCACCCACACTATAGTGTTTCAATGTTATGCATTATTGTAACTATGATAACTAATGAAAAAATATGAATGTTATTGATTTTGATCAATGTGAGAAACCTCTTAAGTAGAGGTTCAAGGGAAGATCTTTTCCGCTAAACATATCTAATGAAGGTGTGATAACAACATGGCGAAAGGTACATTTACTATCCAATATAAAACTTCTAATGGATTATTTCACTCTAGATATACCCATTAATTTATATCTAAAAACGTTTTTAATGATATAAATATTCTATCTAAATTATTACATATAGAATTAGCTTTGAAAATCCCAAAAGGTAAAGTGATTCTATCTCAAAAATATGACTCATCTCCAGTTTATTTTTGTGGGATTGTTCTCCTAACAAATCATTTCATTAACTCTTGGGTTGAATTTGAAGATATCTTAAGAATTTATTGGATTTATCTAAATAAAAAATCATCAATTATCAAGGATGTGAATTCTCAATTGATATTCTAAATCAACATATGATTTTCATTCGATGTTATGGTAATTATGAACATTCAATTTAGATCACATCCATTATGTGAGAATTGACTTAAATTCAGAAGGGGTTTTTGTCTTGGATGGTTGCGTATATACTTGAATTCAATGAAATTCCCATTATGTGGGATTTTTTGTTGATTTCTTCATATAATAAATACCTAGATTTCCGCCAAAATTGTAATTCGTGTTCTGGATAGCGTTGGTACTTAGTGTCACACCTAATTAATTGTATCCATATATACTGGAAATGATTTAGTTAATTGAATTTATGAAAAAACTCAAGGAGAACCATCAAAATCTATTCATTCAGTCTCATGTTTCACCTTGGGGTGCACTGGTTTTTTGGATAAAATTAATCATTGATAAATGTGAATTTACATTGATTATTAGAAGATAAACAATATCACAATCAAGAACAACTATCATCTACCCAACATTGATGAACTATTTGATCAATTGCATGGATCACAGTACATTTCAAATATTTATCATCATTTTGGTTAACATGAATTGTGAATCATGGATTAGAATATACCCAAGACAACATTCTGTATAAGGTATAGACACTTTGGATACATCATTATTTCATTCAGTGACACTAATTACACTATTATCTTAGTGGATTTAAAAAAATATATTTAGATATAAAATTGTTTACTATATGGTTTTCTATATATTATATTATTATATATTCATATAGAAATTAATTGAATTAATATCACTAAAATTGTACTAAATTATAAAAGGAAGGATAGACTATATGAAAAATTTACAAAATATGAATTTTGATCACTAAAGTTTTCATTTAGGAGTCCAATCATCATAAGACATAACATATATGAAGATAAATCATTGATTTATGCTATTTAGTGTTGGTCCAAACCAACCATGGTGGATGAGATCTGTTGTTTTTTGGGAAATTAAATTAACATATAAATAGTTTTTGGAGAATATCTCTAGAGTATGAATTCCACTTACTATGATAACTCGGAAGGGATGAAAGATCCTCTAGATAGATGATGTTGAGAAAACTATCATGGTTATTTAGATAATATTAGACTGTAAACCCCAGATTACATTACCCTGTAGTGTATAATGTTCTATAATATGTATTGATGCTTCCAATAGGGGATTGGGATGTGTTCACATCACGACCCATCCCCCAGGGACCATGTAATGGTAACCACAAACCCGCATTCCATAAGCCAGGGGTTGGAAACTAGCACCGAATTTATAACCCTAAAAAACAGGAAGGCATTTCCTTTAATCCTATATACAGAAAGTATAAGAATGCAACAAGAAGCATCCACGATGGAAACTATTGTATGAAAAAGTGAACTACAAGTAAAGGGGATGGAATAAAAGCCCAACTAAAAAGTACTTGTACAACAAAAAAGAGGAAATAGCTCCTAGATTGTCCAATGCGGATCCTAACTAAAGGGTATGTATTTCCCTCGATTTGTAGTCACTAAATCACATCATGTCAAATAGTCTACCTCTGAGCATCATCCATCCTTGCCACTCTCAGACCTCAATCAATGATGTTCATCATCTACACCAGACATTGCAGGGTGTGGGCATAGCCAGTGCAGGGGTGAGTAAAAAATTACTCAATAGGGACCTCGAGACCCCTGATGGTCTCCTATAGTTCCATAAAGTAAAAACCAAAAAGTAAGACCTCAATCAGAACACACAATGTATTCAACAACTCAACTTAGGTATATGCCCTTACATATGCCAAAGTTATCAAAATATACTCATCTAATTCATGAGGAAAAATAAGGTTCCATCTTTTAATCCATTTTCACAACTAATCCATGATAGGAGAATACCACAAAGGTAAAACTACGAAGGTAACAACAGAAAGGTAATAGTACTAAAAAGATAAAAACTCAGTTCACACAATGTATAACTTATGTAGATAAGTACAAATGATTATACATATCGTTTGATCATCTTATTCTGTCATGATGCTCTGTTGTCGATCCACATAGTATTAGTATAGGTCGTGCCACATAGGATCGGTGTGCACTAAATCCCTTAGGATCGCTCAGTGTTGACCCACATAGGATTGATACATGCGGGCCCATATATGATTGATGTTATTTCTTCATGTTATAGCCAGCCACTAGATTCCATCATTAAGAACACTTGATTCTTGGAGAATCTTCTCCTCAAACTAGCGGTTATACATAAAACACCATGAAAATTCAATAAGAATTATTCCAAAGGACTGCCATGTCGTAAAAATTCTAATGTGATAGACGATGCATCAATCGGACTACCAGTCTGTGACTTATAAGCATTTAAGTACCGAAGGCCCGGTTGGATTCAAGTTCGATCCAAACCAGTTGTACTCCAACATTCTCCAAAATTTAACTGATATATACCAAACGTTCTGTATCACTCCAAGGATCCCAGTTCCATACACAATTTTTCAAATGGAAGCCTGTTTCACATGTTATGGCCCATTAAAAGAAAATGGGATTGGTTGGGTTCGGGTCTGGTCTGACCCGATCAGACTGACTCTGTAAGGGTCTGACCCGGCCTGGCCCAAACCAGCCTGAGTCAGCCCAATTGGGATGGTCCACAGCGGGTTCTTTCCCCCCATGCTGTGTTCCATAATGCATGGCCTAGGCGGCCCAGCCTATAGAGGGATGCGTCCACCAGGGCTCATGCAGCTCGACCCGTAGGGGGAGCTACCCGCTGGAGGCACATGCTCGGTAGTGAGGCACGCCCTAAATAGAATGGGGAATGTGGACCCTCGGTATTCATGAACAGCTAATATCATTCAGTTTGGGCAGATGTTCCATGTGGCGCCACCTGGTCTCCCCATGGGTCCCCATAGGAAGTGGGTCTCTACTACCGCGGTGTCGAAGCCGCGACCACCCTCTCCGATGGTGCGCCGCTCTGCATCCTGTGACTGATAGATGTCAACATATCCACGTGACTTTTGTAGTTGATTAATGATGAAGACGGAATTTTTACATATTTTATACTGTAATTCAATGTTTTAAATCCCATGATAGTGTCATTTTATAGGGAATTGTCACTTTGTTAGTTTTTAGAAGAATTTTGAGAATAATTTATATGTGGCCTAATTTTGGGATTTAATTATTTTATTTATATTCTGTAATTCGGTCAAAACATTTACTAAATTAAATTAAATTGCGAAATCCATTTTTTAGGTTTTAATACATGATGCGGCCCATTTCATCCTTCTAAATTAAATGCTCAATCATTCATTTAGAGGCTCAAATATAGCTCAGAAATTAGGTCTTAAAAATTTTGTACAAATATGGACACTGTTGCTATTGAGATTATATCTCCATGTGCACCGGTCCAATGAAACATAAATTCAGCATAGAGATAGAAACAAAGATAGGGATGAACTTTTATAGATGATTCAACGTGGTATTCAGCTTTATTAATGGTTTTAATGGTATGAAAAATTGAGAAGGTGTAATATGGAAAGTCAATTGACCATATAAAATGTTTCTGAATAAAATAGTAATAAAATTATAAACACGTCTCCATTGCATCTTAAATTTTTAGGGTGAAAGCGCTACAAAAAATGGAAAACCTTTATGAAGTAAACATTCCAATATTCAGCCATTTAATTAGCCTAAAGTGCATATCAATCAGCTGGAAAGATTGGGAGACACATTTTCTCACACATTTTCTCTATAAATTTTCATCTCTTCTACCTATTACAAAATAGAAATTTTCATAGTTTCATAGTGGAGTTTGGTATTTGTAATAGTTTTTTATATTTTAATTATATTTTGTCTTAGTTATTCTTCTTCTTTTTTTAGTTTCTCTTCACTTTCATTTTCTATTTTTTGTTCCCCCATAATGACCCTTCTAATCTCCTTGAAAATGGGGAACTAACTCTCGTTGTTGATCGAGGGGGGAGTGGTGGTCCTTGAGTTCATTGTCCTTAAATGTTTCTCTTTATTTTATTCTGGAAAATTCAATAGTACTGAAATGGTTTTATTGTAGGGTTCACTCCACTTTCATGATTATGGATTTCTTCTTCCCGTTTCAAAATTTTCCACTTCATCATCATAATATTGAATCCAGGGTGGAGTAGCATTGTGGTGATGATATTAGTGAGTATTATCTTAAATGAGAAGGGTCGGCGTAGGATAATAACAATTCGTGGGAAGGTGTTGAGTGATATGGTTGATCTCAGCATTGAGTATATAATTAATAATAAATATTTTTAAAGAACAATGATTGTATAACCATGATATCCCAAGAGGGACAATGATTCTTCACTAACATATTTCTGTCTTCATTATTTCCTTTGTGTTTTTAATTTTAGTAGTAATATATATTATATTTTATGTATTTTCAGAATCAAACCCCCATTTATATTAGTATATAATCATTTATATATTAGTTAGGTTATAAATAATGACAATTGAAAATCAGTTGGTTGTGAGTGGCCTCTGCTAGATCGACCCGTGGTCGTGAAACTATGGAACACTCTTAGGTAATAATAATTTATTGGTGAGGGATCTACAAAAAACCTCTATATTCAATTTGTTATTGTTTCCAAGGAGTTCAGTAACTTACTCACATTGGTTTTCAAAAAAGAAACCAAAAAAATCATAAAACTCAGAAACCAAAAAAATTGAACTTCAATCCATATCATTATTTTCTTGGTTCAATGATTAAATTTCAAGGGATGTTTTCATATGATTTTCATGATAAATATTTTTGTGAGGTTATCAAAAAAGCATCATTCAAGATATAGTCAGATGAGAATAGAATAATTATTGAATATTTGTGGAATCAAATGACAATTATTTCACATTCTTTGAAGGAATTGGTATCTCAAAAGGAGGCTCACGAAAAAGGGGAATCAATGCTTAATTTTTCAAAAAATTTAATTGAAGAGCCATGTGAGGATGAAATTAAGAAGTAACTATTTGCATACCTATCCACACCATTTCCAGAGGATTTTGATGAAGAATAATTTCTATATTATGGACATGTGGGAGATCAATTAACATTCTACCTCTCTCTTGCATTAGAAAATAATACAGAAGATATACCTATTGATATAGAGTTTCTAATGGGATTTCCTAAAGAGATCAATTTACATGATGAATTACTTTAAAGGAAAGATTTATTTATTGATTTTTAATGTTTTAATCGTATTCAAGTAGAACTATTTGCAGACTTGTCCCGTAATAAAAAATTTTGACAGAGCACAAATGGAGAAGACATTCGATTCTAAGGAAAGAAACACCCAAGTGGTGGTGGTTATAGAATAAGAAGATATATAGAATCATGTGGTTCTACTACCGCCTCTTAAAAAATTTCTTATCTTCTTGAGGTGGACATCACGAATGTCATCAGGGAGTAATCTTATTTTCTTTTCCATCCCACACTAGACCTTAATTTATCTCTTTATTTGTACTTAGTGGTTGTGAATTTTCTTATCTTATTCAGGGTTATCTATTCTTGGTGTATACTCATGTACAATAAGAAAAGTCACATGTAGTGGTTCATCTCAATGAAAAAACACCCACCATTTTAATGGGGTTAAACAGCTGCAATTTCCTGATTTGGGGTAGTAAAATCATATCACCGATAGGGGGGTCTAAACAATGTTCTATCCTCTTTTTCCTAGATTTTTTATTTATTTATTTTTCATATGAATTCATTTATTTTCTTCATTATAGTAAGAATTGGTAGTTTATAATAGCTTATCTCAAAGCTAACACTGTAAAATAATGCCAGGTTGTATCTTTCTTTTCCTTTTTTCTTCCCTTACATTTATTTTTTATTATGATAAAATGATGGTTAGTTAAATCTATGTGGGGGGGGGGAGAATCAAAGTACTTATTTTTTCATATATGATTTCCCTTTTTTCATATTTTTCATATTATTTAGTTTCCAAGTATATTCTGATAATTTTTCACACATCAATTGATTTAATGAAAATTGAAATGATTTTTGAAAAAAATGGATTTTAAATGATTATTAACGTGAAAACTTTCTCCTTGAATTGGATTTACATAAATTTTTAAGAGTTTGACCAATCTTTGAAATCCAGGACCAGGAAACACTAACTCAAATCATCTTTCCAGTCATATGAGGTATTTTGAACCACTTTGAAATATTTTTCCTAATACCCACACATTCTTGGGGAAAACATGGATTATGTGTGAGAACCATAATTTTGTGATTTTTCTCAGTCAATGATTTAGATTTAATGGAATTTTTTTGATATGATTGAGGTATCTATTTGGAAGCCACATTTTTATATTGATATCCCCCTTTACATATATCCTTCATTCTCACCAAGATTCCATGAATGGCCTTATAGTTTTATGCCACATTAAAAGCCGATTACTCTTTAACTACCTATAGTCTAGGTAATTTTGCTTGGATATTTCAATTTTGAGTATAGGGGATGGGAATTCCATTTCTATTTTATTGGGATGTGTTTCAATTGTCAGTGTTTTAATGTTTTTTTCAATATTATGGGTTTTGGATAATGAGATAATTGATCTTGAGTCAAAATTTCATTGAGTTTTATTTCCTTCATTCCGTTCTCATTCATGAAAAAAATTAAATAAATTGATGAAAAAATGGATGTGAGCTTGAATATTTAATTTTACATCCTTGTATGGATCATTTTCTACTTTCATATAATGTTCATGATTGTCATCCATTCATTGTATTCAATTTTCAGCTCATTCATTACGAAAAAATGATAAAATAAAATAATGTTGCACCATTCTAGAGCGTTAAAAAAATGAGAAAAAGGGGTGAATTTGGATGATATAATTTTAATCACTGATTGGATCGTGTACCATGTCATAAAATGGGATTTGGAGATGTTTTTCACATATTCATGGGGATCGTAGTGAGGTTCATCTTGTATTTTTACTTGAATACTCATGGATTGTACTTAAGAGTCAACACCTCCTCATTTCAGCATTAAATTTCCATTCATTTTCTCACAAAACCTAAGCCATATAATTCACCTGGAAAATACCTTATGATTGAATATATTTTCATATTTTACACTATGGAGAAAAGATAAATTTTACAAGCATATGGTGATAAATTCAATTTCCAAGAATGAGTATAACTCAATACTAAATTTCTCTTGAGTGAAGAGTGACATAAAATTCAATGTGGGGTAGGTTTTGATTGGTACATGGATGGATTTATGAGGTTGAAAAAATTTATATGTGAGTAATAAAGACAATAGTGAGTCTTTTTTCATAGAGGATACATAATAGAGTTCTACTTTGGAAATGATCATTGATGTTTTCTCCTGGTTGATTGTTGTGTAGATTATGATTTGAATATATGATGATTGCTTAGGAGTGAAATGGTTAAGTGTAGGGGAGTTATGGAGAATGAATTTTCACATATTTTATATCTTAATTCAATTTTATAAAACCCACCATAGTGTTGTTTTATGGAAAATTGTCACATTGTTAGTTTTTAGATGAATTTTGAGCAAAATTGCTAAATGGCCTAATTTTGGGATTTAATTATTTTATTTGTATTCTATAATTCGGGTAGAACTTTTACTAAAATAAATGAAACTGTAAAGTTTATTATATTTATGATTGGATGTTTGATGAGTCACATTTCATTCCTCTGGAGTCAATGCACAATCCTTTGTTTAGGGCTCAAATATAGCTTAAAAATTGGGTCTTGAAAACTGTGTACAAATTTGGACACTTTTATTATTGAGATTATATCTCCATGTGGGTCGGTAAAATGTAGGTTAAATTCATCATGGGGATAGAAAACAAAGATGGGGATAATCTATTATAGATGATTCCATGTGGTATTCAGCTTTATTAAAGGTCATAATGGCGTAAAAAGTTGAAAAATTAGAATATGGAAAGTCAACTGACCAGATTAAGTGTTTCAGAATAAAATTGTTATAACATTCTACACACGTCTCCATTGAATCAGAAATTTTGAGGGATAACACGGGAAAAAATAGTACAACCATTATGAAGTAAACATTCCATGATTTGGCCATTTAATTAGGCTAAATTGTGGATAAATTAGGTGGACATATTGGGGGTTAAATTTTCTCACACATTTTCTCTATAAATTTTCTTCTCTTCTACCTCTTACAACATATCCATTTTCATGCGGGCATGGTATATTTTTGTGTCTATAATATTTTTTTATATTTTAATTATATTTTAGTTTATTTATTCTACTTCTTCTGTTCATTTATCTTCTCGTTAATTATCTATTTTGTGTTCCCCCTTAATGATCATTCTTATCTCCAAGAAAATGGAGAACTAACTCTTATTGTTGTTCGAGGGGGGAGTGGTGGTCCTTGAGTTCATTGGGCTTAAATGTTTCCATTTATTTTATTTGGTAAACTTTAATATTATTGAAATGGTTTTTATAGGGTTCCCAACACATTTATTATTATTGATTTCTTCTTCCATTTTTAAATTTTTTTCCCATCATCGTAATATTGTATCTAGGGTGGAGTAGCATTGTGATGATGTTGTGAGTTTGTATTATCTTTCATGAGGAAGGTCGGTGTAAGATAATAACAAATAATGGGTAGGTGTTGAGGGATATGGATGATCTCAACATTAAGTATTGTATTAAGAATAAATATTTTTAAAGAACAATTATTTTATCACCACGATCTCCCAATAACGACAGCGATTTTCACTAACATATTTGTGTCTTATTTCATTCATTAGTGTTTTCAATTTTATTATTAAGATATATTATATTTTATTTATTTTCATAATCAAACCCCCATATATATTATTGAATAATCATTTTTATATTAATTTGGTTATAAATAGTGATAATAGAAATTCTGTGTGTTGTGAGTGGCCTCTTTGAGATCAACCCTAGGTGGTTCGCCAATGGTATAGTCTTAGGTAATAATAATTTATAGGTGAGGGATATACAACAAACCCCTCTTTTCAATGAGACATGACCACCCTCTCTGGTGGTGCTTTGTTGCGTGCTGCTTTTCTATACACGGTCGGCCCATGCCAGCTTTCGTCTTCACCCACCACGACTATGGAAGCAGCCTTCTTTGTCAACGACACATGATGGAACCTCTCCATATCCTTTTCTATTGGCCATTGTCATCACCTTTCTTGTTAGTCGCGAGTGCTTCCATGCATGTGTCACTATGGCAGTATTCTGTGGGACATCGGGTGAGCCCAGGTGGCCCGTTTTTTCCTCCAATGTTATCAACAGCCTCCCCAGGATGCCTTCTTCGCCACTAGAACCTCAGTTCTGGGTTCCATTCAACTAGAATAAAAATCCCACAAATAACTCATAGATCAACAATGTAACAGAGGGTCTGGGCCTTGTTTGTTTTCCATGCATCCTCCACGCTAGCTTGATAACATGATGGAAGAATAATATTGAAGAATTCATTTAAATCTATTCCAAATAAAAACCCTACCTCGATATTGGTGGAGAACATCTACGTTTGAGGAAGAGTTGGTGTTTTTTGTTCCCGCAACAAGCCTCCAACGACGCCACTCAATCATCGTTCTTCAGTTCTTCCTTGGTTAGGGGATTCATTATTCATCAAGAATCCTTCCAAGATCAAGCCTTATTCAATGCTTTTCCAAGATCCCACATAATAGTTTAACTCTCTAACATGTGATTAAGAGGTTCACTAATTTGTATAATTAATTAGCATCATTAATCACATGAAGGGTGGTAACACATCCACTGTGTAACTAAGAATTTAATTTCATTCATTAAATGCCGGACCACCCCAATTGTCCCCACCATCAAAACATAAAAGTGAGGTGGAAGGATGTTATAAAAAAAATTATTTTATTTTATTTTATTTATTCAACCATGAAAAACACAAAAACCAAATTCCTCTTAGACCCATTGCAGTTAAGGTAAATCCTCCCTTAAGTGAATCCCGGCGTTATGTATTCAACAATTCCCTCATATTTTAATTCCATGCACTAGTTAAAATATTAGGAGTTTTCACTAACATGTTTAAGAAACGTAAAATAAAAAATATTATAAATTCATTTCGGGCACACCAGGACGTAGAATCATGCACCTTTAATTTTTGCATACTCGTAATAATTCCTTATAGTTAAAAAATTTACATGAAAAATATGGGTCTTTAAATTCCCCCCACGGTAAGGATTTTCATCCCCAAAAGTCACAACATAGACTAAGGAAAAAAATGGGGGTACTGAGCAAGATATGAGCCTCTAGTTCCCATGTTCTCTCCTGGAGGTTCACGTGATGCAGAGAATGTTCACTAAAGTTATCTATCGTCCACGAAGGACCTGCTCCTAACGATCCTCAATATCCATTGGAAGATCATTAAACATCCCCCCATCATCAATGTCCAACTCTTAGTAGTCGATAGTGTTTGATGGATCATGCACCTAATTCCCCATTTGTGACACGTGAAAGACTTCATCTAGCTGACATGTCTTTGGGGGAAGATCTAGGTGATACACCGCCTCACAAACTCAATTGAGAACCTAAAAGGGTCCAATGAACCTCGTTTATAGATTTTCTCCCTGGACAAATCTCCACAAACCCCATCGAGTTCTGACTAGTAGGAATACATAGTCTCCCGCCTCGAAATCGAAAGGTATTCGTCTCCTATCAGCATAAGACTTCTTAATGCTCTGTGCAGTCTTTATCCTCTCTTGGATGATGTCCACATTCTCATTGATAGCATGTTCCAACTCTGTACCCATAAGTGATGAATCCACTGGGTCTCTTTGGCATAAAGTTGATCTGCAAGGTCGACCATAAAAGGCCTCAAATGGTGCCATACCGATGGTGGAGTGATAGCTTTTGTTGTACATGAACTCTACCAAGGGAAAGTTATCCTCCCAACTATGAACAAAATCCAGGACTCAAGAATTAATCACGTCGTCTAGTATCTCAATGGTCCACTCCATCTGACCATCTGTTTGATGATGAAAGGTAGTTCTCAAGTGTAGTTAAGTACATAATGCCTCCTCCAATTCATTCCATAATTAGGATGTAAAATGTTTGTCTCGGTCAGATATGATCGTCGATGGAGCCTCATGAAGTTGTACAATCTACTGTTTTTAGAGGCATCCCAATCCCTCTACTAATCCCTGATCTTGGATTGGTAGGAAGTGGGCTGACATGGTGAGTTGATCAATGATATCCTAGATGGAATCATGTCCCCTTTATGTGTGTGGAAACCCAATCACAATGTCCATAGAGATACCATCGAACTTCCACTCTAATAACTCTAGTGGCTTCACTGAGTTTTCTGGGACATGATGCTCATCCTTCTCTTGCAGACATATGAGGCATCATGAAAAATAATCTTCCACTACTTTCATCATCCCTGGTCATCAGTGTTAACACTAGAGGTCCTGGTATATAATCGCCATAATAGGATATACTGACCGAGGGTACGTATGGAACTCCCACAAAACCTCCTCCTGTAGCACAACTGGTTCCAGGGTGTGCCCATTAATGAGGATGACATTCTACTCACCTTCAAAAAAATCCAACGTGTGCATGTCCTGAGGATATCTAGGCACATCAAGCCATACAATCAATGTCCCCAAGCTATGCCTCCTAAACTCACTAAAGAAGTGTGGGAGTGACAGTCAGTGAGTGGAGGTAAGCTGCTCTATCTGTATCCAAAAAGGATATCTACAATGTTGTTAGCTTCTCAGTTGCCTCACTCAGTAGATGTAAAACCAACTTCCTGCTGAGTGTGTCTTCCACTACACTCCCCTCCTCTGAAGTGTAGACAATTTTGAAGGCACAGTCTTGGAGGAACTCTATCCCATGCCACTATCTCATGTTCAGGTCCTTCTATGAGAAGATATACCAAAGACTCTTTTGATCAGAGTAAAAAGTAAACTGTTCACCGATCAAGTAGTGTTTCCATATCTTCATGGTGAAGACTGTTGCTTCTTGCTTTTTTTCATGGGTTGCATAGTTCTCATATTGTTGTCTTAGATGTAATGAACCATAAGCGATATCTGCTCGCTCCTACATTAGGACACATCCATGTCTGGTCCCTGATGCATCATACTAGAATACATACCCAACACCCTCTTCTGGTAGCCTCAAGATGGGGGCACTCTTCAATATCTTCCATAGGTACTAAAAACATTTTTTTTTCATATCTCTATCCACATGAAGGTCTGTCCCTTCTTCATCAACACTCAAAAGGTATCCGCAACTCTGGATAAGTCTGGTATGAATCTACACTAGTACCCAGCCAACCCCAGAAAACTCTGCACCTTGGTTACACTCCTTGGTAGATCCCAAGCAAGCACAACCTCTATCTTCAATGAATCCACTATAACTCCAACCTATGAGATAACATATCCCATAAAGTGGACCTCCTATGTCTAGAACTGTCACTTTGAGAGCCTTCTATAAATATGGTTCTCTCAGAGTGTATCCAGAACTATCTGTAGATGATAGGCATGCTCCTATTCCATTGTAGATTATGTCAATATTTCATCATAGAAGACCACCACGAAGAAATCGAGGTATGTCCCGATGATCATGTTCATGAGTTATATGAACACTGTAGGGGAGTTTGTAACACTAAATATATAATAAACAAGAACTCATAGTGGTCATACCAACATCTGTAAGATGTCTTCTACACCTCCTCATCTCGTACCCAGAGCTGATGATAGAGTGATTTGAGGTCTATCTTCTAAAACCAACTTCCTCCCTTAAACTAATCGTAAATATCAGCAATCCTCACAAGTGTATACTTTTTCTTCACGTTCACCTATTTTTTGCACCGACAGTCCACACAGAGTCTAAGACTCCCATCTTCCTTCTTGCCGAACAATATCGGGGCTTCCAATGGAGAAACAATGGGACTTATGAACCCCATCCTCTAGAAAACCTCAAATTGTACCTGTAACTCACAAAGATATGTGGGATCCATCTGATATACAAAGGTAGATATCAGTGTCATCTTGGGGGTATATGTCTATGTAAAATTCCACCTCTCTTGAGGAGGTATTCTGGGAACATCATCATGAAAGACATCACCATACTGGTCTACCACTACAGGTAAGCTTGTAATCTCAACATCAACTAATCTGAGGGTAAGTCTAGTCAAATGATATGTGATCGACTGCACCCTCTTCTGGGTATGTCCATCCTAGGCTGAATGGGTTAGTTTGTTTCTGGTGAAGGAAAACCTGGTCCCATCCTCACAAACGCACCGCACTTTTCACATAATGCAGTCAATCTGAGCATGGACTGTATATAACTAGTCCATACCAAAGATGATGTCGTAATGCCTCGATGACACTAATAGAAGATCCCAGTTGAATCTATTGCCTCCTAGAGTAATCTCGCACTAAAGGAACTAATGTGTAATAGTCCCTCTCCACCTTCTCCCTATAGTTGGGGTGGACCACCTGGAGGTGGTGGTGGTAGAACCTCAAATCACCCCCACTGCCTACTATTAGACCAACTCCACTACCATGTCAGCATACTTCCTGGATGGATTTATATGTGGTGGAATCCTGAAAAAGTAGATTCAACATGATCTATAAGTTATACCTGGTGAGCTAACTCAAATAGATTATAAGAAAACTTTACAAAAACCCACACAATTAATGTTTTCGTGCACTGAGTTAGAAATCAGTATTTGAGGTCCCAGTGTATTGATACGTCGGCCTCCACACCTACAATACACACCCTTAAATGAAAACCTCACTAAAAACACTTATCACTATTTCTTTATTGGAAGTATTAGAATCATATTTCTTCGGTAGAACTGGATCCTATGTTGCAAATTTGTCACGACCCGTCCCCTAGGGCCCATTCCATGACTACCCAAAGCCCTCCTTCCATAGGCTAGTGGTTGGCGACTAGTATCAAAAGGCATAACCCTAAAAATGGCAAGGCATTTCCTTCATTCCTTCAAACACACAGTCTATGAACAGAACAAGAAGAAACCACGAAGTAAACCGCTGTAGTAAAAATTGTTCATAAAGTAAAGTGGCCATAATACAAGCCCAACTGAAAAAATAAAAGTACAAAATAGAAGAGGAAACAAATCATAGATCATCTACCACAGATCCGACTGGAACATTATGTATAGCTCATGATCAGTAGTCACTATGTCACATCCAGTCAAAAATTCCAACTATGAGAACCGTCCTGTCATGGCTCCATCCGCCTCGATCAACGATGTCTGTCGTCCGTACAAGACACAGCAAGGTGCAGGCATAACCCATGCAGGGGTGAGTATAACAATACTCTGTAAGGACCCCAAGAACCCCAATGGTCTCCTCGAGTTCCAAAAATGAAAAAAACACAATTCCAGACGTCAATCGCAAAGCACAAAGAATTTTTCAACTCTACTTAGGTATATTCCCATACATATAACTATGTTATCAAAATATACTCCTCTCATTCTTGAGGTAACATATGGTTCCAGCTTTTAAGCCATTTTCTCAATTGATCCACGAGGGGAGAATAGCACAAAGGTAACACCACGACGGTGACACCACAAAGGTAAAAGTACCACAAAGGTAATGACTCAGATCACACGAGGTATAACTTAAGTACATTATTACAGATGATTAGAAGTATTGCTGGATCATCTTATTCTGTTGCGAGAATTTACTAATGACCGACACAGGATCAGTAGAAGCTGACCCACATTGGATCGGTGAGCAGTGACACACTAAGAATTTTTTAGCACTAACCCACATAGGATCGATAGATGCAGAAACATGTAGGATCGATGTTTTTTCTTTACATTACAGCCCGCCACTAGATTCCCGCACTAAAAACACATTATTATGGTATAATAAGCTCCAAAAGCTATCAGTCTTACCTCAACCATTGTGAAGTTCCACAAAGATGTATCCCTAAGGGCCACCATGTCATAAGGGGTCCAATGTGACAGGGGACACATCAAATGGAGGATCGGTCTGTCACGTATAAGTGTTTTAGTTATGAGGGCCCGGTTGGTTTCGAGTTAGATCTAACACGACCATACTCGAAAGTTCTCCAAAATTCATGTGGAGTATAATGAAATTTAAGTCACACTCCAAGAATCCTAGAGCCATTTAAGGTTCTTCAAATGAACATCTGGTTCACATTTTATATCCTTTTTAGCAAAACTGGGCCTGGTTGGGTCTGATTCTGACACAGCCCATCCCTAACCGGCCCGATTTGGCTGGGTGGGGGCGGGCTCAGCCCGCTGGGCCGCGGACTGGTGCTGCCCATTAGGCTGGTGATTCTCGACTCATGGAGGGGTGTGGCCTGCCTCGTAGAGGTTTCGACCTACTGGGCTTAGACGACCCGACTTGCGGAGCGACGCAACATGTCGGAAGCATGACCCACTAGAGTGGGACCTTCCCAAGATGGCACGGGGGAGTAGCCCCTATTATTTCTAAATGGCTAGGGTAGTTCAGTTCATGCGGCAGCACCGCATAGTGCTGCCTTGTCTCCCTATTGGACCCACAGGAAGCGGGTCCCTAATGTCGTGGTGTTGGAGCTACGACCACCCTCTTTGGAAGTGAACCATTATCGGCCTCTCCTCCTCCTATGGCTAGCCAGTGATGGCCACTCCCTTCTTCAACTATGGCTGAAGATCCGTGACCACCCTCTCCGGCGGTGCACCATGCGTGTCGCTCCGCCTTCTGTGGCCTTCTCAAGCCAGCTGTCATCTTCACCCATTACAGCTATAGCCGTGACCTTATCCACCAATGGCACGTGACGGTGCACCACCTTCTCCTTTATAGTCGGCTATTTCTAGTCACCGCCAACACCCATTATGCTGGACGCTGGTGTCATAGTGCCAGTGTCGTGCAGACAGTCTTTCGCGGGTCACCGGGTGAGCTCCGGTGTCCTGTTTTCCATCTGAAGGTATCAACAGTCTTTCTAGGGTGCCCTCTTTGTTGCTTGACCCTATGATCCGGGTTCCATTCAACCCGAATAAAAATTCCACGATGAAGGAATAGATCAACAATGTTTCTGAGGGTTCGGGGCTTGTTAGTTTGGCCCACACCCTCCACTTTGGCTTGATAACATGAGTAAAGAATAATATTCTACAATTATTTTAAAACAAAATAAAATGGAAACCCTAAATCATGATTGTTGGAGAACTTCCGCGTTTGAGGAAGAGTAGTTTTCATCATTCCCGCAACAAGCATCCAATTGAAACACTCAATCTTTGTTCTTTGGTTCTTCCTTCTTGAGAGGATGCATTCTTCCTCAAGAATCCACCCAAGATCAAGCCTCGTCCAACAATTTTCCAAAACCCCAAGTTAGATTTTAATAATCTAACAAGGTATTAAGAGGTTCATTATTTGTTGTAATTAATAATTCTCATTAATCTCCCGAAGGGTGGTTACACAACCATTGAGTAACCATGCATTTAATGTCCTTCATTAAATTCTAGACCGCTCCTATGGTCCCCACCATCAAAAAATTTAATTGTGTTGGAAGGATGCTTAAAAATAAATAAATTTATTTTATTTAGTCATCCACGAAAAATGAAAAAACAAATTTCCTCCTCTACCCACAATGGTCGAGGTTAAACCACCCTTGAGCAAATCCCAGATCTACGAGTTCAACGGTGCCCTTAGATTTTAATTCTGAGAACCGGTTCAAATCGTAAGGTTCCCCACTTGCACATTTATTAAACATAGCTTAAATAAAGTTGACAAATTCATTCTTGGAACACCTAGACTTAGAATCACATGCCGTCAATTTTTACAAACTCGTAATAATTCCATATAAATTAAAAAAAATTACATGGAAATTCAAGGTCATTACAGTTCTAATGATGAATGAAATTGTTATAGCTTATGACCCCTAGAAATTTATGGTTTTTGAGAAAATTTACCCAACTCATGATTTGGAGTTAGTTGTGGTAGTTTTTTCAATAATGATGTTGAGGCATTATATTTATAGATAAACGTGTTATATATTTATATATTTATATCGATCAAAAAATTTAAAGTATATTTTCACACACATGGGGTTTAATATGATCCATATAAGACAAATAAACATGATTAATGATTATGAATCATCAATAAATATCCACCTTATGAAAGAAATCATGGTGTCTGATTCCTTAAGTCGAATTGATTGTTCTAGATTATCAATGTCGGGGATAACAAAAGGTCTATTATTTCTATATTTTTTTAAGGATGAATATTAAAATCCGGAATTAAGGGGAGAAATCTTTTCTTTATCAATTGAATTATCAAACATCTAATGAAATGATTATTAAAATAACACATAAGGATGACATACATCAAATAAATAAGTTTTAAAACGTTACTGAGTTTAACCTTGATCAGAAATCAATGATATTGTATTGGAAAAATTTAGGTGCTCTTTTTTTAATAAATTTGAAAGAGTTGTATTTAGAAAACACATAGTTTTTAATTATTCATTATTCTAGGATGTACAATTATTTAAATATATTAGAAGGTTATTTTTTATGGGATGGAATGCAGAAAGATGTCATAGTTTTTTTTTCTTGGATAATTATATGATAGTAAGTTAAGGCTGAGAGAAAGAATTCTAAAGGCGATGTTACATCCATTAGCCATACCAAAATGTAAATGAAAAAACATCATCATGTATTTTTCCATTGGACTTGTCAAAAAAGATAACGATAAAAATGTTATATGCCTTGTAGTCAATTATAATAAAAATACATCACACTTCAACACAATCATAGAATATTTATTTTTTGGATATTATTTCTATGATACACATTAAAGAAGTGGTAAATCTACATTTAGTAGCATATTAAATCTTTTATAATCATTATCTAAGGGTCACCTCAATGTTATATATAATTATTCATCAAGATCCTGATACATAGTTGAGTTCTGAAATTTCATATCATTCGCAAACAAATGGTTAGTCTTAGAGAAAAATTAAAACACTTGATTCTATGTTTAGATTAATTATCTCTGGATTGTAATGATGTTTGGGATTATCACCTTATTCTATAAATTTTTTCTAATAACAACTACTATAATTCATGAAATCATCTTGATTGATGTGAATCCCTCTAGGAAAAATAAGTGTTGATCTACAATGTGTTGGAATTAAGTTAGACAAAAAAAGAAATTGTGACCTGAAATGTCTCAAGAAATAGAAGATAAAGTTAGTGATATTAAACAAAAAATAAAGGAATCACATTTTGAAGAGAATAATTATGTTGATAATCACCTACAAGGTCTAAAATTTGATGTTAGAGATAAGGTGTTACTAATAATTTATCCTTGTAATGAGGTTTTTCAATTGTAAAATATGTGAAAACTAATCCCTATGGAAATCAGTCCCTTTGAAATTATTGATAGTATTGGGATGGTATCCTATGGGTTCTCACTTGCACAAAACTAATATTATGTTCAAGATTGGTTCCATGTAACTCTCAGGGGGTTGTATATACCTAATCCTTCACAGGTACTATAATCATAGGTCATACCACTAGAGTAAGATCATTCTTGTGTGGAATAACTTGTGGAGAATTTGGATCATAAAAATAATTTTCTAGAAATATGACCACTCACGTGGTAAAAGATTTGTCGTGAATCCACCTATGTGGGTAAGATACATTGGGAAATGAGGATATGATGAGGCAGATGTATCGTCATCTATATGAATCATCGTTATGGAATTTTAGTGTAGAAATTCATTATAATGGGGTTATAATGTAACACCCTGAGATTTTATAAAATATATTTTTCAAATAAACTAAATATATATTATTTCATACATTACACACAAGTGTAATTTTTAACAAACCATGTAAAAATATTAATGTTATTATCTAAAAAAAATTATTATTACTAATCAATTAAATATAGTGGCATAAATAGTAATAAAAACATTTTAAATTTTATATATATTAGTTTAATATAAAGAATACATATAGACAAAAAAAACACATAGTTGTCAGTAAACTCATTAAAAGCTTTAAAAAAAAATAAATATTTTTGGAAAACTCCAATTGATTTATTATTTAAATATTTACCCTTTTTTGGATTTGTTTAACGAAATTTGAGAGAAATATTCTTATCATTTTCCAAATAAGGACCATTAGGCTTATATAAGAAAATGTTAATGGAATCATTTTTTAAGGTGTATGGCATGAATGGAAATATCCTAATGTCCGGAAAATTATTTGATATTGTTCTCCTTTTATATTTAAAAAATTTTCTTTTCAAATAAATTGATTCCTATATTAATTTATGAATTTTTAATTTTATTAATGTTTCTTTTCAAAGAAAGGATTTTCCACTCAAGAAATATTCCATGTGATTTTTTTACAAAATCATTTTCCATATAATATGGAATCATTTGATGTTACATATACATTAATATGTATATGATCCAAGGATATTATTATTATTCAGTATCTCATTGGTTCATTTTTATGATCAGTGGATTTTTATGAAATCCATTTCTCTGTAACGGCTTATAACATGATACTTTTCCTATTAAACATGTTTTTTATCCATGTGTTTTTATTTGAATAAATGATGAAATTATCATGAAACCTATTTATTTTTTATAGGTTCTTTTATAATTAAATCTGTATGAAACTAATTTTATTTCATGGGATTTGATGTTAAGATTGTTTTTTGATCTTGAGGAGAACATATGTAATATTTTAATAATTTTATTAGGGGGACCTATATCACACTCCAATTAATTGGGTAAAGATTGATATCTCATGAGATAAATTGGATGGTAATAGGGATAGAAATCTGTTCACTAATGGAGTATATCCACTATGGATGTCATGGGGGTGAACCTTTATTTTTCGGATGGTTTGAGGGAGAAAACCCAATCCATTGTGACTTTCTTGGAAATGATCATTGAACTACTTTGGAAATTATTTTCTATGTATATGTTTGTTCCATAAATCTATATATTTGAAAATATTATTCTCCTATTGTTTATTTTATTTTATTCAATTATTATTCATGTCTTATGATCTTTGAGGATTTTTTCCATGACTCTTTTTTATGATCTATGATATATAGGGTGTGGTTTTCAAAAAACAAAATTTAGTAATTGTACCGTATTATTCATGATATGTTGATATCTTCCTGTTTTACCATTACATAGCATATAATACCTATCTTTATTTTGTTTCAATTCCCATGGTTATGATTAAATCTATTAGTTATGATGTATCTATGAAGGGTTTTATTTATTTCGAACATAGTAGGAGATGATAAACCAATTTTTTATGTGTCTAGATATCCAAATACATTACACCATTAAGACGGTAAATCTTGTCTTTACATAATGTCTAGAATTTTTTATCTAAGAAGATGTAATATCTATGTAAGAAAAGTTTGGGGCTTTAAATTTACCCTTACTGAAAATATGAGATAATCCCTTTTTTATGTTTTATTCCATGTTATATGAACATGGTCATTACATGTGAGATGTTTAGAGGGGATGTTTAGTGTTAAAGGTTTTGAAGAAATGTAAATGAGTGTTGCGAAATAAGTTGTTTATACGTGTAATTTTCTAACATACTATACCTATAGTTCTCTAGTTTGGGTGACTATATGGGATATGGAATGATTATTCATCTAAAATATTGAAATAAATCTGTTTATTATTATTTTTTACCATTAGTTGGAACTATAGGAGGGTTATTTTTTTGATTAATCTAGAGAACATTATAGAAAACTCTCGGGAAAATTATAATTATATTTTAATCTTATTAAGTATTAGTATAGTAGATATTGTATTATTTTCATATAAATTCCATCTTTGTTTTCATACACTAATTGGATACAGTCTCTAGAAGAAATTTACCTAGGGTAAATAATGCTAAAAAGGTTGTGTTGGATATTATCTCAATATTCACATGGTGAATAACAATGAGCCATAACTGTACATTAGGTCATACACTCCTAATTAATATGATATTATTTATTCACATTTTCTCTAAAACGATATTATATAAAAATTATTCCCAAATTACATTAAGGGATTATTATAAGAATTATATGAGAACAAAAATAGAATAAAATTTAAATGAATGAATGTATCAAAGGATGAAATAATGGTTTAATTACAGAAGTCCTCTTAGGATTGAATTTCAATATTAATATTATTATTTACTCTACTTTTATTGATTACCATTTTTGGTATTAGTATTTGGATGAAACGAGATCATGGAAATGATGTTTAAAAGTTAGGAATCATAATACCAAAAATTCATATAACTAAATTGTTTATCAAATTTAAATGGTTAGGAATATCATTATATGATAGTTATAATGGGAAAAGGTGTGTTTCTTAGTGTTACCTCATATAGTGATATGGATATCATAATAGAAATTAATTATTGATATTCTTTTCTGTTTTCAACAACGAGTGATATTTATCAATGATAGTGTGTTTTACGGTAATAGTTTTGAGGATTATGTGAAATGCCTAAGGATTGTTCTCTAATAAATTTTCATTATTGGATTGGAGACATATATTAAATTTTATCATCAAAAATGAAATTTAATTTTCCAACGTGGTTATATTATTTGGATGGCTATTATAGAAAAAATTATTTAAGTATGAGTGAGACATAAATATAATCTATCCTTGATATTGAGGTACAAATGGGTTGATTTATTTTGAGATATATGAGTTAAATATAACTAACATGCTTTAATTTGATTATTAATTTATTGAAAAAAAAATTGATGATACTTTTGGAGAAGTTTATTTTATTTTCTTTTACGGACTATGATATATACTGACTATTGTGTGACTTTATGAACTAGGTATGAAGACAAGGGGACATTTTTTTTAATAAAATATGATATTACTATCATTTAGTTTCATGGAGATTTTATTCTGTCTAGGAAATAGATTATATATAGAATAGTTGATTTGGGTATATGCATACTGGGGAACCTGATTATGTGAATGAAAAATAAGATTAGAAAATATAACTAAACTGTTATATCCTAAGATGGAATGATAGATTTTATATTAAAATTTATATCCTAATTGATGAATTTGATAAGAATAACATCACCTAATTTAAAAAGTAATTAATAATTAAAATTTAAGGATGCAATTTATTCAAGGTTTTGGAATGTGACATTCTGAGGGTTAAAAAATATTTCCCCTAAACATATAGTTTGTTAATAGTCTATTCCACATGAAATAAAACCCCATAATCGAACATTACTCAATTTTTTAAAATAAATGTTGACCAATGTATGGTATTCATTGTATATGATTGTTAAAATCTTCAGACTCAAGGTAATGGTCCAAACCTTTTATAACATTCCATTATGTTTTCATGTGGCTCAAAGGTGTTGATTAGAATTTTGCAGGCATTTCATTGACTTGGATAGGGAATTGGGACTCTTCATAGGTCACCACACAATTGTGGTGGTGGGAGGTTTAGAAACATGAAGGTTTTTTTGTAGTGATATATGCACTAGAACCATAAAAATGGAATGTCAAGGTTTTTGGAAGTATTTTTTTGGCATGTTATGTTCCTATATGAAAAAATCTACAGAAAAACATCAGTCTAGGGAATGGATATTCGTGTGGGTCCCTATAAAAAAACCTATAAAAAATTGGTAATAGAGGAACATCATGCTCTTGGTCTTATGCATTCTCAAGAGAAATTTTCTTCTCATTTGGAAACATTCCCTATAGAAATTAATTTCAACTGAGGTGCAGAATAATTTCTAAAAATAAGACGAGGTCATCATGGTAGTCATGGTGGTAGTTGTTCTGGTTTTTAATTGGAAAAATTTTCATCTATATACATGGATCATGGATTGGATGCAAATGGAGACACTTGTTCGTCCTTCATTAATCCATTTATTTTTCAAATTATCAATTAATATAATACCACATTTTTTAGTGTTCTTAAACATTTTTTTATAATGGTTTTTCGAATATATCTTACAAAAAAACTTTCTTCAGCTTTTTTTTCATTCGTATGGTGGTGGTTTAACCTCGTTTGCATGTTCTTGTGAGATAAACATTGAAATTTAACTATTGTTGGGGATTTATTTCATCAAAAAATATTTTATATTAAATTAGGATATTATCATTCTCTATTTCTTGGGTTCATGCTGGAATTATCTATAATAAAGATTAAAATGTATAAAATAGTGAACATTTGTTTCGGTTATAGTGATGTCATGTGTTTCCACTATGATATAGATTTTCGTATTTGTTTTGAATATATAGTCTGATATCATTATATACATTATGGTATAACATTTCTAATATGGTAAAATTGGTAACATTGAATAAATCTAATTGTTTTTATTAGGTAAATAATTAATAGGCATGTTCAAATGAAAATAATTGTTATAATTTTTAAAAATAAAATTTATGCTAGTTAAAAATTAAATAATCCATTTATCCTATGTTGATATAATTTAATATATAATGTGATGATAATATAGTTGTTGATGAAATAATAATGATTAATAATTTATTGGAATTGATCTTCTGTAACATTAATGAAACTAGATTTTATGCATAGGATAATTTTTAAATAATTATTAACATTAATTATATGATACATTGAAATATAGGTGGTTGTAACCTATTATAATTTTATTAATCAATTAATGATGGTAATGACATGGTTTTTTGATAGATGAATATTGTGGTTAAGGGGGGATATTTTTTATAATGGATTAATTTCATGGTTTTAATAACCAAATTCCTTATTAAATCTATTTTCTTCTCTTTTCTTCTTACCATGATAACTACAAATATAGAACTAGGAGGGATTATGGGTTTCAAGACATGGATCATGATGCCTAGGTTTGTGTATGTAGTTGGTTCTACTTATGGTAATATGGATTCACAATGATATGAATAGTGTTGTTGGAAATTTCATAAGGAGTTTTTTAATGGTTTGAATCTAGAAATTTATATTATTGGGTTGAAAAATTGGATAACTTCTTTTTAATGAATATAAATTAATGATCAAATGTTAATTTACCATAATTTTATTCCTCACTTCCTAATGTAGTTGGTATTTAATAGTTTATACATATCTTTTATAGTAAGTATAGATGAGTCCTAGGGTACCTGTAATTATAGAATAATAATTATTTTTAAATTTTTTGACCCATGGGGTTAGTTTCTTGATAAAATGAAAATGATGATAATATTGGGAAACTACGGGATTAGTTTGTTTATGCTTCGAAATCATGAAAGTTAGGTAATGATTTTTTTCAAATTATTGATAATTAAATGTCAATTATTTCAAAGAATTAATTTATTGACAAATATATAATGGTATGAAATAAATAAAATTCATTCTGATTTCATCAATGGTTACAGGATTTTTCCCTAGTGGTGGTGGTTCGGGGTTCAGGTGACGATTTAAATAGTTGGTCATAAGTCTAGATTAATGAACAGTGTTTGGTTGTGATCTATATAAAATGTATGTAATGTGACATCATATGGTAAACCAACAATGGTGGTAGAGACACTCCCACTAAATAGACTCTAGAAGGGTGTTTTCTCAAATATCTATGATGTTAAGGAATATATGGATGACTAAAACATCTTTCCTCTCTCTATTCTCCTAATATTATTATGTGTTGGTATGAAAGGCTTTCAATGTTCCAATATAGGTATGCAGTGGTCTGTAGTGGCTTGTGGATTTTTCACAAACTTGTATCTTGAAATATATTATTCTGTGAATAATTATTGGTATTTAATTCATCCTCTTTGATGGATTGATGTATAATAAAATACATATGAGCTTTGGTGGATCCCCAAATTAACTCGGTTACTCTTTCGATATGTGGTATATGATGGTGAGATGTAGTGAATAATGAGTTTCATGGTATGCGATGATGAGATGATGTGATGTACAGGGTTCATGATATGTTATGTTATCCCAAGTGTTTTCATGATTTCTTACCTATAGAGAGGCATGACTCATGGTATAGGTTGTTCAATAATAGTGGAAAACAAGTGGGTATTTAGTAGGCGAACCAAATTTAATATTATGTTGGATATTATAAGTCACTAGTTTATGATACTTGTTGACAAATCCATGATGGAGCAATGAGCTTGGTATACTTGTTTAGGTAATAATTTAGATTCACTTTTGGTTCACTAGGTATTATTTTTCTTCATTGCTCTTTTTCATTAGAGGTTATAAAGAGGATCCTATGGAGTATACATTTTATGCTCACCCAATGTATCTATAAACTATTTTTTGTTTTGCAAGAGTTATTTAGTGATCTTGATGGAAATTAATAGATCATTGAGTTATCAAATATATGTTTGAGATTTTTTATTGATATTATGTCTTTTAATTTGTCCTTATACTTTATTTTGATGTTTCTCATTTTCATGACATTACATGAATGTTCTTGCAAACATTAATTTATCTTCTATAAGAGTTTTTTATGGTAATTAACTAATCTCTCCTTCACCATGTTCTTAATAGAGGATAATGACCCCCATCTAGGTGTATAATATACTACTAGTTCTTGTCACTGACCTATTTTGTATTCATGGAAGGTTTCAAGAATCATTTTCCCAGGTCTCTCGCTGAGATCTATGGCTGGGTGCCAATCGGAGTATGAGGTCATGATAGTGTGTCACCAAGGTTAAAGTTAAGGGATAGGATAGAATTTGGACATAGACACAAGTGAGGACTGCATGTCTAGGTTGGGAAATTATGTTCTATGATCTTAGTAATAATTTTAAACAATGTATATGAGCTAATACATAGGTATTTCGGGTCCCTCGTGATCTATTGAAAAAAATAACGATTATTAATCCAATTATGTGATATGATGAAGGTTTTGGGGTAGTGAACTAGGAATGTAGCATGCATAATTCTTCTATGAACCTATTATAGAAATAGATATACCTCGGTATTTGGTTAAACAATAAGTAAATAAACAATATTATATATTATATATTATAATTTTATTTGGTTCAAATTGTTTTATTTTTTGAATATATAGATCTAGGTTGATTCCCTCATCTACTTCATGATGAATAATTTTAGTGGGGCATTCTAGTAAATCTATATAGAGTGATAGTCAATAATGATGAAATATGAAAGCGGAAACTATAATAGTTACAATGCAAGATTCTTCATAAGTATAAGGTATTTGTTTCGGACATAGTGGTAAAAGCCTTCTTAGAGGTTGCATAAAGATAATTATGTTTCATCCATTCTTAGAAAGAGAACTAAGTTTCATTGGTGATGATGGTGTCATGTGGGGTAGTGAGGCAGTGGTGATTCTAATTCCTCAGGGATCACAAGAAGTCCTATTTCTCATGAGAGGTGTTTTAAGTTTTTTTTAGATTAGATTATTTATTTAACTATAAAGAAAACATTCTACATGATCTTAATACATTTTGATAGGGGCACTCAAGAATATGGGAATTTTGTACCTTTATCATGAACCATCTCAAATATGCTTGAGACCTATTACCAGGAGAAGAGTCCATCTTTTGAAACTGTGATGAGGCTTTGCATCCAGAGTTCCAGTGTTAGGTTATGCCAATTATTTTGCCGATGAACTTGGGGGTGTTATTGAGAGAAGAGGTCATTGAGAGAATACTGGATAGAACCAGATCTAAATGATAGGGGAGTCAACAATAATATATTTATAGTATATTTACCATTCGGGGATCCCAGTTGCATGGACAAAATATCATTCAATCAATAAATGGTTTTTTCCCAAAACTCAACATCTCTTTTATCGATGGGTGGTATCTCTCATGCCCATATCATGGGATCAAATACTTGTTTTTCATGTGGATGTAGTGGCCCTTATATTTGAGAGTTCCCAACCATTTTGATTAATTAGCATACATAAGGTGTTTCACTTCAGAATACATTATTGTGGCAGTTTCAGCAAAGGTAGTTGCAGAAAGGTGATCCTTCATACATCAAAAAATATGAGATGGTCCAGGAAAAGGAAATCCCTATGAGGATAATCATTCACCAAGTGTAGATAATATAAATTTATGTGGTTTTCATTAGGGTCATATTGAATGAGGATTGGGTTTTTTCTAGTTTCATGCTTCACAATTTTCAATTCTAGGTGATCTATACAATGTTTGAGGTCCCATTTTCTTGTTTTATAAAAGGTTGAATTAGGTTTTTGAATTGGAATACACACACTCCTTCGAATAACCAAATGTAGTCCATTATTTTTGACTTGAGGGAGAGATAAATCCTATGGACATATACATGAGTACACTAGTTGGAGGTCTAGAATATCTATTTGAAGATTATAAAAACTATTAGCTAGTTTGGGGATAAAATCTCTCTTAGGGATACATTCTATGTTTATGTATTCAATACTAATACTTCATCCAAAAAATGGGATAGTTATATTCGATGAAAGAAATCATTTATTACATTAGAAGATAGATCACATTCTATAATGTTAATGGAGATTCTTTATCTTCACTGGAATGTAAGAGCTCAGATGGACTATAGGCATACTCCATCATTGTCTACCATAATGGCCAAGTAGATGTTGAGTTCATTATATGATCAACATGTGGTGAATCACAATAATTTAAAATAGTACCTATATTCCATCCCTCTATAGGGTGTTGATATGACATCATCGTGATTTTGGATCTCGATTGTGCCTTAGTACATCATTTTATCCAAATATGGATGGACATATAGAGTGGACTATATATGTTCGTGATGATTTTTTTAATTATTGTGTCCTCGATTTTAGAGCTTTGTAGATGAGAAACATGTCTTTGGTTGATTATACATACAATAATAATTTTCAATCCACCAATGGTATTGCAATATTTTAGTCTTTCTATATCAATCCCTTCAAATCACAATTATTTTTTATTGGGGACAATGATTAAATGATTCATGTTCACAAACTATTGTATATAATTGAAGGGATTGTTCTGGGGGTTTATAAAAATGGTTCAATGGATGGTTCTGTCACGACCCGCCCTCGGGGTCCGTGCCGTGACTACCCCAAGCCCGCCTTCCATAGGCCAGGGGCTGGCGACTAGCACCAAGGCGTAAATCCCAGAAAAAGGGAAGGCATTGCCTTTGTAAAGTAAACAAACACCACAGAGTAAGCAAGCGGAAGTAAACACTAAGTACAAAAAGAAGAGCTGAAAAGTAAAAAGGGGCCGGAAATACAAGCCCAACTGTAAAGTACAACTCGAAAGTGAAAACAGCGACTGAAAAGTAAAGCTGCTACGCTAAGATGTCCACTGGAAATCCCACCTGAAGGGTGGGTACAGATAGCTCCTCTGCTCCTCGGGTCCCGCCGTCTGCTCCAAGTATGTCCCGCCCAGTGGTCTGCCTCTGGGTACCGCCTCGTCGTATAGTCCACCTCCAGGTACCGTCCAGTCCTCGAACACTCGGCCTCTGCCAGTACTGGCCGTCGTCTGCAACCAACACAACGAGGTGCGGGCATAGCCCGTGCAGGGGTGAGTATAACGATACTCAGTAGGGACCCCGAGACCATCAAGGTCTCACTAAAACCAACAAGGATAACCACAAGAAGATCACAACAGATAAACTCTACTTAGGTATATGCCCATACATATACCTAAGTTATCAAGTAACCCATCTCAGTCATGAGGAAACACAAGGATCATGAGATCAACGGATAACCACTACCCAGGTATATGCCCATACATATACCTAAGTTATCAAGTAACCCATTTCAATCATGATGAAAGACAAAGGTCAAAAGTCTCAGCTCAAACCAGGATTTTCATTATCGAAACCGTAACTGCTGAAGAGCTCCGTCTCTAGAGTGTACAGTGGTCCTGTCACGACTCCGAGGTACTGCTCACTAACCTAAGACTACTGAAGTACTCCTCCTGTCGAGTACTGCGGGCCAGCCACCCAAACACAGTAGTGCTTCCCGCCGAGGTATGTCACCCAAACACCGTAGTGCACACCCCCTAGTAGCCTGCTGAGGTACTCTCCGGACGAGCACCGCGGGTCTGCACTGTCACACAGGTAGTGCTCCGTCCGCCATGGGTCTGCACCTCAGAAAGTAGTGCTCCGTCCACTGGGCTAGTCGACTCACTCCAAGTCGAGTCGGTCAAGCAGTCGTCAGGTCTCAGCCAGCTACACGGTCTCCGTACTTCGCACGCTCGTCTCTTGGAGGGTCCGCTCCACGAGCTACAGGTCGATACTCCAAGTATCTCAAAGTCCCACGAAGAAGTGTCTCAAAGGTCCGTCTCGTCACAGGGGTCTCAACGCAACAGACGGCGCGTCGATCGGACGCCCGGTCTGTGAGTTATTAGCCTTTTCGTCCCAGGGGCCCGGTTGGTTTCGTGGGCGAACCAAACCCGGCCGTATCTCAACTGTACCCCGAACTCCCATAGGGTATACTCATAGGGACCGTTACTAAACGTAAACACCAACGCCGCTGACGGTTCGTCAACGGACGTCCTGTCTGAAAGATATCAGCTTTCCCGTTCCAGGGGCCCGGTTGGATTTCGGGAGCGATCCAACCCGGCCATACTCCGACTGCATCCAAAACTCGGGCGGAGTATGTCAAAAGTTCCGTCTCATCAAGAGGAAGTCAACGAAACAGACGGCGCGTCAATCGGACGCCCGGTCTGTGAGTTATTGGCTTTTTCGTCTCCGGGGCCCGGTTGTTTTTTTAAGGCAAAACCAACCCGACCGTACTCCACCTGCGTCCAAACCACGGGCGGAGTATGCCAAAAGATCCGTCTCACTAAGAGGAACGCAACGCGACTGACGGCGCGTCAATCGGACGTTTGTGGCTCAAGATATGAGCGTTTCCGCTCCGAAGGCCCGGTTGGTTTCGTGAACGAACCAACCCGGCCGAACTCAAAGTAACCCGAAACCTTGAGTGCGATATACCGAAACGACCGTCTCGATCCAAGGATCGCGTTGCCGCAGACAGTTCGTCATTCGGAGGTCCGAGGCTCAAGTTATGGGCCAAAAACCAAATCTGGTTCGAAGCGGGGGGTCCGGGTCCGGGCCGACCCGGCCCGACCCCCCCCAGGGCGGCGCGCGGCGGCGCGCGGAGGCGGCGCGGCGGAGGCGGCGGTGCGCCGGCGGCGGCGCGGCGGCTCGGGGTGCCGCAAGGGGCCGCTCGCGGGGGGCTAACCCCCGCTTCTTCAGAAGGGCGGCGCGGCTTTGCCGCGCCGTTTGCAACAAAGCGGCCCCCACGTGGGGGCCGGTTTTGAATTAAACCGGGGGGCTGCTGCCCCCCCCCCCCTTCCAAGATCCACCCCCCCTCATTAAGAGGGGGGTTTTGCTGAACCGTCCGGGGGATTTATTCCCCCGGTTTTCTGTCATCCGGCCGGCCAGCTGGCCGGCCGGTTTTTACCAACGGGACCGGAAATTCCGGTCCCGCCTTCGACTTCCGACGCCGGCGGCCCAGCCGCCGGTCTTCTCATCCGCCGCGGCCCGGAACCGGCCGCCGGCCACCGCGCCGCCCAGGGGGGGGGGGGGGTCGGGCCGGGTCGGCCCGGACCCGGACCCCCCGCTTCGAACCAGATTTGGTTTTTGGCTCATAACTTGAGCCTCGGACCTCCGAATGACGAACCGTCTGCGGCAACGCGATCCTTGGATCGAGACGGTCGTTTCGGTATATCGCACTCAAGGTTTCGGGTTACTTTGAGTTCGGCCGGGTTGGTTCGTTCACGAAACCAACCGGGCCTTCGGAGCGGAAACGCTCATATCTTGAGCCACGAACGTCCGATTGACGCGCCGTCAGTCGCGTTGCGTTCCTCTTAGTGAGACGGATCTTTTGGCATACTCCGCCCGAGGTTTGGACGCAGGTGGAGTACGGTCGGGTTGGTTTTGCCTTAAAAAACAAACCGGGCCCCGGAGACGAAAAAGCCAATAACTCACAGACCGGGCGTCCGATTGACGCGCCGTCTGTTTCGTTGACTTCCTCTTGATGAGACGGAACTTTTGACATACTCCGCCCGAGTTTTGGATGCAGTCGGAGTATGGCCGGGTTGGATCGCTCCCGAAATCCAACCGGGCCCCTGGAACGGGAAAGCTGATATCTTTCAGACAGGACGTCCGTTGACGAACCGTCAGCGGCGTTGGTGTTTACGTTTAGTAACGGTCCCTATGAGTATACCCTATGGGAGTTCGGGGTACAGTTGAGATACGGCCGGGTTTGGTTCGCCCACGAAACCAACCGGGCCCCTGGGACGAAAAGGCTAATAACTCACAGACCGGGCGTCCGATCGACGCGCCGTCTGTTGCGTTGAGACCCCTGTGACGAGACGGACCTTTGAGACACTTCTTCGTGGGACTTTGAGATACTTGGAGTATCGACCTGTAGCTCGTGGAGCGGACCCTCCCAGAGACGAGCGTGTGAAGTACGGAGACCGTGTAGCTGGCTGAGACCTGACGACTGCTTGACCGACTCGACTTGGAGTGAGTCGACTAGCCCAGTGGACGGAGCACTACTTTCTGAGGTGCAGACCCATGGCGGACGGAGCACTACCTGTGTGACAGTGCAGACCCGCGGTGCTCGTCCGGAGAGTACCTCAGCAGGCTACTAGGGGGTGTGCACTACTGTGTTTGGGTGACATACCTCGGCGGGAAGCACTACTGTGTTTGGGTGGCTGGCCCGCAGTACTCGACAGGAGGAGTACTTCAGCAGTCTTAGGTTAGTGAGCAGTACCTCGGAGTCGTGACAGGACCACTGTACACTCTAGAGACGGAGCTCTTCAGCAGTTACGGTTTCGATAATGAAAATCCTGGTTTGAGCTGAGACTTTTGACCTTTGTGTTTCCTCATGATTGAAATGGGTTACTTGATAACTTAGGTATATGTATGGGCATATACCTGGGTAGTGGTTATCCGTTGATCTCATGATCCTTGTGTTTCCTCATGACTGAGATGGGTTACTTGATAACTTAGGTATATGTATGGGCATATACCTAAGTAGAGTTTATCTGTTGTGATCTTCTTGTGGTTATCCTTGTTGGTTTTAGTGAGACCTTGAGGGTCTCGGGGTCCCTACTGAGTATCGTTATACTCACCCCTGCACGGGCTATGCCCGCACCTCGTTGTGTTGGTTGCAGACGAAGGCCAGTACTGGCAGAGGCCGAGTGTTCGAGGACTGGACGGTACCTGGAGGTGGACTATACGACGAGGCGGTACCCAGAGGCAGACCACTGGGCGGGACATACTTGGAGCAGACGGCGGGACCCGAGGAGCAGAGGAGCTATCTGTACCCACCCTTCAGGTGGGATTTCTAGTGGACATCTCAGCGTAGCAGCTTTACTTTTCAGTCGCTGTTTTCCCTTTCGAGTTGTACTTTACAGTTGGGCTTGTATTTCCGGCCCCTTTTTACTTTTCAGCTCTTCTTTTTGTACTTAGTGTTTACTTCCGCTTTCTTACTCTATGGTGTTTGTTTACTTTACAAAGGCAATGCCTTCCATTTTTCTGGGATTTACGCCTTGGTGCTAGTCGCCAGCCCCTGGCCTATGGAAGGCGGGCTTGGGGTAGTCATGGCACGGACCCCGAGGGCGGGTCGTGACAAATTGGTATCAAAGGTGGTCGGTTCTACCGCAGACTCTGATCTTTCTTTCTGTGAAGCAATAGTGTTAAGGGTACCGAGTGTGGTTTTCAGTTCCGGGAGTCCAGTGTTGGTGCGGGCGGCCGACGTATCCATACACCAGGACCCTGACAACTGATTTCCGACTTTGTGCACGAAAACACTGATTGCGTGTGTGTTTTCAAAGGTTTTTCCCCTTAAAATAGCTCAAACCAGGTCAGCTCACCAGGTATAATCGTTTGATCGTGTTACGTTGTTTCTTTCAGGATGGCCCCACGACGGCAGCCAGCTAGGGTTTCGAGAATCGAACGTGACGACAGCCCACCGAGCGACGAGGCCTCGGTGTAGGGCCCTTTGTCAGCAGTGGCACCGGCGGTAGCTCTACCCGCCGAGCCCCCGATGCTTCCAGCAGCAGCCGCTGACGATGCACGTCGCCTCAGCGCACTGCATGAGTTTCAGCGCCAGCGACCGCCCAGGTTTCGCGGGGAGACGGATTCCCAGGCTGCAGAGGACTGGCTGGAGGCAGTGGTACGAGTGTTTAGGCTAGTGAGGACACCAGTAGACCTCATGGTGATCCTCGCTGCGAGCCTACTACACGCAGCAGCAGGTAGGTGGTGGAGCCACTTGTTTCAGTTTTGCGATGAGATGAACTTCGCATGGGAAGACTTCGAGACCTTCTTCAGGGTGGAGTTTGTGCCAGTATCTCTACACCCCGAGCGTGTACAGGAGATTCTGCCTTTGCCGCGTGTTTTTCGATCAGAAGCCGAGTCATCTGTGGGCAGTAGACAGATGATGCAGAGGTCCAGGAGGACCAGACCGGCAGTTGGGCGATCTCGGGTTTTAGGACCGGTGGTGCGGGGCACCCGAGGTGGGGTCAGAGCCAGGCGTGCCAGAAACGGACAATGTTACTCCTGTGGCGGAAAGGGTCACCTGGCACGTGACTGTCCGACTCCTCGATCCGCAGGCTTGGAGGGAGCCACCGAGGTTGAGGCAGCGACAAATGCTGGAGCTCTGGGAGCAGGTGGACAGGGGAGGAACTAGTGGATACGTCTTTTGTACTTCTAGTTCCATGTTGATGTTGCTTTTGTGTAGAGTCTTGTAATATGAGCTGCAATAATAAAAGACGCATACCTTTGTGATGTTTTCTTTCCTGTCCTCTTTTGTGATGTTACTAAGAGGTTCCAGTTGACTGTTGACTTGACCCTCACTTGTGAGACATCTACTGGAGGAGACCCAGTTACCACACACTGATGCCGACAGTGTGACTCAACCCTTGGAGGCGAGAGTAACAGTTGGATCTCTTAGTAGTAGCGTCGAGGCCTTACGACGTCATCCTTGGTATGGATTAGTATCATCCATGTTAGGAATGACTGTTTTAGGCAAAGAATGTGGTTCATCCAGGGGATGAGACCAGGTTTCTCTTATCGGCAAAGAAGAAATCTTGCAGCTCTTGTGGGACCAGAGATGGTCCGGGCCACGTCAGAGGAGGTCCATGTCATCCAGGAGCGGATGAGGACAGCACAGAGCCGGCAGAAGTCATACGCTGACAGGAGGCGGAGGCCACTAGAGTTCGAGGATGGTGACCACGTCTTCTTGCGGGTCTCACCTCGACGTGGTATTCGGAGATTTGGCTGAGGCGACAAGTTATCTCCGTGCTTCATCGGACCCTTCCAGGTTCTCAGCAGGATTGGAGAGGTGGCTGATCGCCTGGCTCTACTACCTCAGTTGCACCGGGTGCACGACGTCTTCCACGTATCCCAGCTGAGGAGATACGTGCACGACCCGACGCACATCATTGACCATGGGGAGCTTGACGTTGACAATGGGGCGACTTTTACGGAGGTCCCGGTGGAGATAGAGGATCGACAGGAGCGGGTCCTACATGGGCGATCGATTCCTCTTGTGCGCAACAGATGGCGGCACAGGAATCTCCAGGAGAGCACATGGGAGCGGGAGGCTCAGATGCGTGCTCAGTAACCTCTTTTGTTTCTCTAGTTTTTGATGTAGCTTTACGAGGACGTAAAGCCCTGAGGTGGGAGTAATGTGAAGACCCGTAAAATTCAAGAAAAATTTTTTCTTAATTTTCTTTAGAATTTTACAAGAGCGCGGTTTCAGACGGCACCTGATTCCGAGGCCCGGAGTGCCCGGAATTAATTTCCGAAGTTTGGCTCGGGTACGTTCAGTGAACGAACGAGCGGGAATTCCTAACTTTTGATTCGGTGCTCGGAATTGAAATCCGAGGGCACCGATGAACTCGCAGCGCCGATATTCGCTTAAAGAGACCTTTTCGGGAGTTGCGTTTGTTGCGGGTTGAAAGTTAGTTTTTGGGTTTTTAGTTTAAGTTAAATAAAATTTGTAAAGAACAAATTTTATTATAACTTCTTAAAACCTATCAAAGGAGGTTGGAAGTGGGACCCACACCCACTTAACCTCCCTTCGGAGGATTAAGTGTGGTGGGGCCCACACGAACCCCCACCTTTTCAACTCCCCTCTCTCCCTCTTAATGGCTTGACAAGTTAACTTCTATTTAATTATACAATTCATGTATATTAAATAAGTGAGTTAATTTTGGAGTTATCCATTTTGAATTTCAAACCTTTGAAATTCTTGTGGTTAAGTTATGAAATAATATAAGTTAAAGCTTAAATTATTCTAGGAGTTTCTTTTACCCTTGGGAGGATTTCTTGAGAGCTTTGGAAGCTTTTCTTCTTCTTCTTCAACTTGACGAAGAACACGAAGAACGCCGTTCTTCAACGAAGAACTTCTTCGACGAAGAACACGGTCTTCCCGCGACGCCATATCCGCGACGTGACGTACTTCTTCCGCATCATCTCTTCCGCGACGGTTTTCCGCGACGAACGCCTTCGACAACGACTCTTCCTCCGACGTCAAAGGAATCGACACCGATATTCCACGACTCCGTCAACGTGCGACTATCAAGGTAAGGGTTCTTGAGTTTGTTGTTTCCTTTTTATTTGACTTTCCTCAAGACTTGACGTAGAACGCTCAAGTTTCCGACGAAGAACGCCACTCCGCTCTTCTTCGTCTTCGGTGTCAACGAGAGAGAACACCGCACCTTCCTCGGACAACCTTTGTCGGCGTACAAGGATTCGCCAACGACGTGCCTCATCGGACGTATCTCTTCGTCAACGGAATTGACGAACGACTTCCGCGACGCCCGATCTCCGCGGCGTCGACTTCCGCGGACATAGTCAAATCCTCGAACTTATACCCGAGGTAGGGGATTGTTGTTTCATTCTTAAATTATTCCATTTCTTGAACATGGATCTGGCATGTCTAACATGAGGCTTGAAATGTTCATGTTGAGTTTTTATTTAACGTGAGGGGGGCCGGACCGCATGAACACGGCCGAACCCCCCTCCAACGTTTATGTTGATTTTATCTTGCGGGAGGAAGCAAGTGGCGTGGTGCCGTCGCACCACGCGGATGAACGTGCAAATATCTTCGCGATGCCGTCGCACGCACCATGGTAGAAACAACAGAAACGCGACGCCGTCACGCCACGTTGGATGATTATCAAAGCACGGCAAAGGGGCGCGGTGCCGTCGCACCGCGCCGGACGACGAACGCCGCGGCCGGTTCCGGGCCGCGGCGGGACGAAGAGACCGCGGCCGGTTCCGGGCCGCGGCGGAAGATAAGACCGGCGGCCGGGCCGCCAGCGTCAGAAACCGAAAGGGGGACCGGAATTTCCGGTCCCGTTAGAGAAAACCGGCCGGCCAGCTGGCCGGCCGGATATCTTTAAAACCGGGGGAATTAATCCCCCGGCCACCTAATATAAAACCCCCCTCTTAATAAGGGGGGCGGATCTTTAAAAGGGGGGGGGGGGCAGCAGCCCCCCGGTTTGTTCCCGGCCGGCCCCCACGTGCGGGGGCCGTGTTTTATTTTTTTTTAGCGCGGCACAAAGGCCGCGCGGCCACCCTATCAGCGGGGCTTGTCCCCCGCGTGCCGACCGTGTGCGGCCGAGCCGCCGCGGCACCCCGCCGCCATCGCGGCCCGCCGCCGCCGCCGCCGCCGCCGCGGCCCGCCGCCGCCGCCGCCGCGCCGCCCGCCGCCGCCGCCCGCCGCTGCCGTCCGCCGCCGTCCGCCGCCGCCGACCGCCGCCGCCGCACAGGGGGGGGGGGGGGGGTCGGGCCGGGTCGGCCCGAACCCGGACCCCCCCGTTTCGAACCAGTTTTGGTTTTTGGCTCATAACTTGAGCCTCGGACCTCCGAATGACGAACCGTCTGCGGCAACGCAATCCTTGGATCGAGACGGTCGTTTCGGTATATCGCACTCAAGGTTTCGGTTTACTTTGAGTTTGGCCGGGTTGGTTCGTTCACGAAACCAACCGGGCCTTCGGAGCGGAAACGCTCATATCTTGAGCCACGAACGTCCGATTGACGCGCCGTCAGTCGCGTTGCGTTTCTCTTAATGAGACGGATCTTTTGGCATACTCCGCCCGAGGTTTGGACGCAGGTGGAGTACGGTCGGGTTGGTTTTTCCTTAAAAACCAACCGGGCCCCGGAGACGAAAATGCCAATAACTCACAGACTGGGCGTCTGATTGACGCGCCGTCTGTTTCGTTGACTTCCTCTTGATGAGACGGAACTTTTGACATACTCCGCCCGAGTTTTGGATACAGTCGGAGTATGGCCGGGTTGGATTGTACCCGAAATCCAACCGGGCCCCTGGAACGGAAAAGCTGATATCTTTCAGACAGGAGGTCCGCTTGACGAGCCGTCAGCGGCGTTGGTAGTTACGTTTAGTAACGGTCCCTATGAGTATACCCTATGGGAGTTCGGGGTACAGTTGAGATACGGCCGGGATTGGTTTCGCTCTCGAAACCAACCGGGCCCCTGGGACGAAAAGGCTAATAACTCACAGACCGGGCGTCCGATCGACGCGCCGTCTGTTGCGTTGAGACCCCTGTGACGAGACGGACCTTTGAGACACTTCTTCGTGGGACTTTGAGATACTTGGAGTATCGACCTGTAGCTCGTGGAGCGGACCCTCCCAGTGACGAGCATGCGATGTACGGAGACCGTGTAGCTGGCTGAGACCTGACGACTGCCTGACCGACTCGACTTGGAGTGAGTCGACTAGCCCAGTGGACGGAGCACTACTTTCTGAGGTGTAGACCCATGGCGGACGGAGCACTACCTGTGTGACAGTGCAGACCCGCGGTGCTCGTCCGGAGAGTACCTCAGCAGGCTACTAGGGGGTGTGTACTACGGAGTTTGGGTGACATACCTCGGCGGGAAGCACTACTGTGTTTGGGTGGCTGGCCCGCAGTACTCGACAGGAGGAGTACTTCAGCAGTCTTAGGTTAGTGAGCAGTACCTCGGAGTCGTGACAGGACCACTGCACACTCCAGAGACGGAGCTCTTCAGTAGTTACGGTTTCGATAATGAAAATCCTGGTTTGAGCTGAGACTTTTGACCTTGTGTTTACTTCATGATTGAGATGGGTCACTTACTAACTTTGGTATATGTATGGGCATATACCCGGGTAGTGGTTATCCGTCGATTTCACAATCCTTGTGTTTCCTCATGATTGAGATGGGTTACTTGATAACTTAGGTATATGTATGGGCATATACCTAAGTAGGGATTATCTGTTGAGATCTTATTGTGTTATCCTTGTTGGTTTTTGTGAGACCTTGAGGGTCTCGGGGTCCCTACTGAGTATCGTTATACTCACCCCTGCACGGGCTATGCCCGCACCTCATTGTGTTGGTTGCAGACGACGGACAGTGCTGGCAGAGGCTGAGTGTTCGAGGACTGGACGGTACCTGGAGGTGGACTATACGACGAGGCGGTTCCCAGAGGCAGACCACTGGGCGGGACAAACTCGGAGCGGATGGCGGGACCCGCGGAGCAGAGGAGCTATCTGTACCCACCCTTCAGGTGGGATTTCCATTGGACATCTCAGCGTAGCAGCTTTACTTTTCAGTCGCTGTTTTCCCTTTCGAGTTGTACTTTACAGTTGGGCTTGTATTTCCGGCCCCTTTTTACTTTTCAGCTCTTCTTTTGTACTTAGTGTTTTACTTCCGCTTGCTTACTCTGTGGTGTTTGTTTACTTTACAAAGGCAATGCCTTCCCTTTTTCTGGGATTTACGCCTTGGTGCTAGTCGCCAGCCCCTGGCCTATGGAAGGCGGGCTTGGGGTAGTCACGGCACGGACCCCGAGGGCGGGTCGTGACAGGTTCTGGTAATTCATGGGAGGGTGAAGGTAGTGCGGGATAATTAGATGTCATATACCGACTAAATAATGAGATAAATAGAGTTAAATGATTGAGATAATGCCTACCATAAGACCACTCCTCGTAATTGGTGGTGATTTTTTTAATGTATTATTGTATTTTCTACATAGTTTGTTTTTCCTTTTAAGGAGTTGGATCATATTGGGGTCATGTTGTATCAGACAGTAGTTCCCTTGTTGATAATATGGATACATGATGTCTTCCACATGTCACATCATCATTATAAATATATTTATTACCCTCTAATAAATTATTAGGTAATGATCTATTTTGATGATTATTTTACCATTAATTAATATCCTAAAGGGATTTTGGAATTCAAATGAAGGGGTTGTGTGGACACGTTATTCCCTTTAATTTGTCTATTTTTGTGACATGACAGTATATAAGAGAGTACCTAGGGCCATTAATCATATATATTGGCTATAAATATCATTTTGATTAATTTTTATTCATTATTTTTATTTTTATTTTTATTTTTTGAGCGTTAATTGGTTTATAAGATAGTATTTTATTCTATAATTCCATGATTATGGCCATTATCATTTTTTGAGTGGAATCTCCCATAAGAGATTCTTTTTCAGTTAATTTTTGGTGTTGTGTAGAATTCAACCTTGTTTCTCATGATGATATGTTTACACTTCATTGAAGGTAGGATTCTAAAAAGATATCTCATGGGTTGGTTGTTCATAAAACCCTTCCATCTCCTTCTCTCTGGGTATGGATTTAATTCTGGAATACTGATTTTCAATCGGTATTTAATGATATAGAGTTAACCTTCTTGGACATTATATTCTTTTTCTAGAGGATCAAAGGCATCTAGATGGATTTTTGGAAGGGATTTAGGGATTGGGGAGGGCCTTGAGACTTTTTAGAGGTCACCAAGCCTTGGTGATGGGTTTCATGGTGGCGGTATTGGGTTTCTAGTAAATCTTCATGTGGTGCTCTGTTCAACCTATCTTGAAAAATATATTTTTATGTCGTCATGGTCTAATTGATTTACTATATGAAATAGGATATCAGAACATCAGGGTTGCGGTATGGCACTCTTCATTCATCCATATAGAAGTGACTATCTAAAATGGAGAGTATTGGAAAACCAATCATGTGGTTCTATGTTTGGTGAGGAAACAATTCAAAGGATGTGGTAAAACACCCTAGAATAAGATATTATGGATGAGGTGATAAACAATCACCATGAACATGATTGTGTCATGGTTGAATCCATGGTTGAATATAGTTAGGTATTTGAATGAATGAAACATCCATAGATCATCATGAATCATTACTTTTTGAAAAATGGAAATACATAAGGATTTAAGAGGGGGTTATAAATACAATTTATATCAACCATTCCCCTTTATTAATTGATCCATTATCCTCATATTAAATTCCATTATTTTTTAGACGGACAACGAAAGTAGGGATGGTCAAGTGATTTTCCCTAGGAGGTTTCATTGACATGAATTGATTGACTGTAGGGTATTTATACCCTTAATTGGTGACTATTTATCAACTCATAGATATTTTAAACTCTAGTTTAAGAATAATAATACCCTTTAGTTGAATTTAACATTATATTCATCTTACATTATTCAACCCTTTTTTGTTGATATGTTCGTTTAAGATAAATAATATTATTTAGTGTGTTGTTCAATGTGAATTGATAGTGTTTTTCAGAAGAAAAGTTTCATATATACTTTCTTTAGAATTGTGGTGTTTCTTTTTATGGGGGTTAAACCTCATTTTAAGTTTTTTATGAGATATTTTCAACCTCTAATAGATGATTGGGATATATTACTTCTCCAACTATTTTATTCACAATTATTTCGTTGACATTATCAATCTCATATAGTGACAGTGAAATTAACCACAATAAATATTAACATGAAATGTATAATGAACATTTTCATTGTAATGATCACACATGTTTCCACCATGATAACAGTTAACGTACTGTTTTTATAGATATTGTGATATCTTTGATTGTGATATATTTTACCATGTTAGATATGATGAAAATTGATAAATAATGGAAATCCTATAATATGTTATGGGTAAATAATTACATTTAATGTTTCAATAAAACTATTTCTTATAATCAATCATTAATCAAATTGATTCTATATGAATATTAAATAAAACCATTATTTTATATGTAAATAAAATTTTATAACAAAAGAAAAGTTGATAGGATTTTTATTGAAATAATAAAGAGGCATGTTTCTGAAGAATAATTCTTCCTTATGTTTAATAAAACTAGAAGTTATACTTGGGATCATGTTTAAATAATTATATATTTTATATGTTTAGGCCTTAGGTTGTATGTGGTTATAATCTGTGAAAATTAAATTAGTTAATTCAACACATTAAAGAATAAATATTTTTTTAATGATTATTTTATCTCTATGAATTATCCTAAATTCTTATGAAGGTTTTGTGCCTTGGATTTTGTGGACTAGATTCCTTTTGGACTCTATTTTTTGTTTCCTTTCTACTTTGTGTGATTTCAACGGATTTCCATAAGGGATGGTCAAAGGATAATGATACATGGATGTGGAGACCTAGTATTCTAGATTAATTTTTACTTCTACTGGTAGGATGTATTAATGGTGACATTTGTAGTGGTGTTAGGTATGGTATCATGACTATTATAATGGGTTGAAATTGGGATTTACCATATATTTTTCTAAAATTTAGGACGTTTTTTTACTGTTAATAAAATTGTAAAATTCAGATGGTTTAGTTTCTTTTATACATGTACTCCCTTCCCATATTATTTAATTATCTAGTTTTTCATAGTTTATGGATCTATTTTGTGGAAACATATGATGAATTCTGTAGTAACAAGAATTATGGAATGATAATTAATAAAAAATTAAATATCCCATTAATTTGGTGACTTAATGTAATTCAAGTAATGATAACATAAAAAAAAACTGTGGGATTGTTTGGTTTATGTCAATTGGTCTTGGGAATTAGTTTATCATCATAATAAAGTAATGATAAATAATATTTAATGGTTAATTCATATAATTACTAAAATGAGAGACATTTTTTAAAAGGAATATATGAAATTATTATAAAATTATTGTGTTTTATAAAATACATAGTCCTTATATCTTGTAGTTGGGGGTCTCGAATATCATAATTGTTGTTGAGATTATGACATGTTTGATTCCCATAGTGTGGTGGTGATCAATATATCTTTTCTGATATGTGATTTCAAATGTTTCTCCACCCATGTCGGTAGGGTCAATGACGACCATTGGTCTCTGGGATATTGTTTCCCCAAACATCTAGGATGGAGAGGATGGATGGTTTTTTACTCCCTCTTTCCCAACTAACATATCTTGGATGTATTGTGTAATATTATGCACAATGATTTCCATTTCATATTATTTATTTAGTGGGATAAAATTTCTTTTAATTATTATTCACACATGTATCTCATGATTTTATAACGAACCATCCTTAATCATTACATAATCTTGAGTTAATTCAATAATTCCTCATTAAAGATCTTTTCAGGATTAGAGTTTTATAGAATTAGGCCATAACTATTACATTACCTCTAAAATATTAAAATGTATAAAATTATACATTATCCCTTTTTCAAAAAAATAAAAGTCAATAAATAAGACAATAATTATTTTATTGATATGAATATTCTTGAATTATTCCATTGTCTTACACATCTTTATACCCTATTAAAAAAATTTCAAAAACTTGGGATGATCATGAAATGCTTGATAAGGGTAATACAATAAGAAAAGAAAAAAACTACTCTATCAATTCATTAAATCAATGAAATAATACTTTTCACTCATATAACATAATCCCTTTAACATACCTCATGAAATCATGAGATTTATGAATGTCACATAGAAAACATAGAGGTAATTTGTGTCATCTATAACATACATACGTTGTAGCTTTCACAGCTACATATGGAGTTTCTTTTGGAATACCCATCATATTATATTCCCTAAATCACATATGAGAAACATTTATGTTTACCTCAATCACATTACCCAATTCATTGGAGAGCCATATCTTGATCACCCACCCTAGGGTTATCAGGGAACTACCAGTATAACTAAACAATACCCAAGAACCATAACATAATCATTTTACATAAAATATGCATAAAAAAGATAATATTTCCATATTGTAATCAAAATATATAATTTCAAGATATTGGAATCATAATTGTTTTCTCAAAAATATTTTGAATACTAAAATACGTAAAAATGGAAAATGGTATTTATATTCCTTTTAAAAATGTTATAGCTTTTAATGGAATCCAAATTTCAGGTAGTACTTGCAGTGGTGGAATGGTTGTTGTCACCACATAAATTAAAAAAAATTCCATTTATTGTTATGTAAAACACATCATGAAACAAAATATTCCTTTTGAAAAAAAACAAAATGAAATTAAAATATAAATGTTTTAATTATACATTGTATAAATATAGGTTGGGTATGAAAAAAATTATTGCTCAATGAATGGAGATTGAAATGAAGTCCCTTACCATGATTTTGACTCGTCACGTATGTTATTCGTTCTTCTTGAATAATAAACTTAAGTTAATTTATACTTTATTGAGAACCTTTTTCATGTTTTTTATTAATTTTATACCACTTATTAGAAGATCATAAACATTACATAATTATTTAAGTTAATATCGGTCATTTTGTAAATATTCGGCACTTGAGGAAAAAATAAAGAAGTTATAATTAAAATTTGTCCATGTGGTCAAAACTATATTATATCCATAATGATATTCATGAATTTAATATCATATAAATATAGTGTGTGAATATATATATATATATTTATAATAGTACGTAACATTTGGAGATAAGAAATGAAATGCACCATTCATGGAGAGGGTAAGTCGTACGTACGCATGAACGCTACTTTCATCACTTTATCATATTTAATGGAATGAAAACTGAATAATACATATGTATATTATAATTCTAGTATAATATCATATTTCATATAAATTAATGAAGTTCATTAATTTCATCCTTTATACATTCCACATATGGAATGAATGAGTCAATCACTTCAAGGGGGCGGTAGTCCGCACTTCCTCAAATGAAATTATCATATATAACTTTTAGGAAAACCATAATGGTACGATAGAAATGAAAAATACAGGAAAATATAGAAAATATAAATATAATTTATATCACATATAAATACATTTCCATCATAATGTCCACCATGAGAAGTGGTAGAGGTAATTGAACTATCATTATTTCATGAGGAAATATTTCACCGTCCACAGAAAAAGTATGTCCTAAATCCATTAGATGCAGGTGTGTGGAAATTTAGTTAGCATCATTCTCCTAAAAACATCCTAGTATATTTATGATACTTGTTTTTTTACAAAATGACACAATAAAGAGAATTTAGGGGGTTGGATAAGGAAATTAAATGATAGTAGATTGAGATAAGGCATTAGCTCAAATAGGGTAACTCCTTTTGATTTAATCTGAAAGGCTTTCTTGAATTGCATTATTCAAAATGTGAGGAATATTGGATGAATATAGGGATATTTTGATTTTATTGGGGTAGAGGATGGATGAAACAATGTGGATTTAAAGGTGCGAGTAAGGGTTAGATGTGGTGGCCTATTATAAGAGGGAGGTGGGATACTTTAGGAATGTTTGAGAGGTTATTTTATTATAAACGGAATTTCGATTTTAAAATGTTAAAAACTCATTTAATTCGAAATAAGAATATTATTATACTAAATCCTTTCAATCAATAGTTTTTAGACATGTTTTTGTTTCAAATTTAACATTATCATTTATCTTTAACCTTTAGATAACTTATTGGACTATTAACTTGTCTTCTTGTGTATTCATACTATATGCTTAATATAGTTACTATAAAATGCTAATAGAACGAAAATTTGTTGATTAATGACATGATAAGCCTTATCTATGTAATTTGGACGAATCATATATTTGTATGACACTTATATTATTTAATAAAATATTATTTGTTTTAAACACCCATTTTTGTCAATTTTTAGATTATCTATATCCTGACTTTCATAAAATCCATGAAAACATTATTATTTCTAAAAAAGTAATTAATTCAAAGATAATTAGTCATAATTATCCCTAAATTTTTTGTATTGTATAAAAGGTTTCAATATAAATTTTTCTAATGTTTATAATTTCATTTTTTAAACCATTCATTAATAAGGTAATCACTACGTCATCATTGTGTCCTAAATAAATTTATTTAATTGATGTCTAAAAATTATAAATAAAATATAATAATATAGGAAATATTTTTTATAGTTGAATATTTAACATATATAACCCAATATAAAATTTTTTTAGTAAAGGGTACATGTTTATTTTTTATTTTTTGTCATTAAATTAATTGTTATAAAATGTCAATTTCACATCAAAGTGGCTCCATGGGGTCCCAAAATCGACCCATGGATAAACATGATCTGAAATATTTCATCCAATAGTTTTAGGACACATTTTATGTTACATTAATATTATTATAATTTTATTTTTTACCCTTATTAACTGAATTGAACCTATAACCATGGTAAATAAAATATTTATTTAATTTAATATTCATAATGTATGAAATTAAAAGGTACCTCTTTAAACAATTTTGACCTCTTGATTTCAAATGTAGAATCCATTTATTAAAATTCAGAAAATTGAAATGGCATAAATTAATTTAAAATTAATTCTCGTTGTCAAAACCCAAAGCTTGTTTTTAAGAAGTAAAAACAACCAAAAGATCAACATGTGTTTATATAAAATTTAAATGTGAAATTACATTAAATATCCAAAATTGGATAAAAGGATAAAAATATATTCCAATTAAACATTAAACCCAATTAAATGTACAATATAAATATATAAATAAATTATTTTCGAAGGCAGTTTTGAATTAAAATGAAGTATATTTCACTATTCATTAAAAAATGAGCATTATCTTGAAAAATGAAAAAAAAATTCCCAAGTAATATTTGATGTCCTACTTCTAAGGAAGATGTTTAATTTGTCTAATAGTGCATATAAAAGTGATAAAAACTAGATTTAAAAAGGGTTTCCATCAAAAGGAGTTAAAACAACCTTTCAAAGATTATTAGAGAATTTCGTGCTTTAAATTGGATTCATTATTATTTTAAGCCTCTAAATTTTATTGGATAAATGTAAAGACATTTTAAAAAATATGGATAATAATATTTTAGTTAGTTCTGTTCATTCCCAGAAATAACATAGATATGTGTTAACTACCATTTGAAAGAATAATATTTTATATACATTTTCAGTATAACTCAATGTTGTGTGTAATGTAAGATTTCGGAGAAATCCATTATTGTGTGTTGAGTACGCAATAGTAATTTTCCTCCCATTTAAAAAAGTTTTTAATTAAATTTTTTTAATTCATATGATGTTTTCATATTCAGTATTAATGTGGGATGTTATATCTTCCCCCGTTTGGGAATTGCATCCCCGAAATACTATTCACTTATCAAATAAGTGGGGGTATTTATCCATTATATTATTTTCATATTCCCTTGTTTCCTCTTCAACAATATAGTTTTTCACAAAACCATTAAGAGATGAATTACATTATTCTGTAACCCTTTCTCTCTTCAGTCATGAATCTAGACTGGTTTTTCCTCACAATAAAGATTCTCTTCCACCTAAACTACCTCTAGACACAAAATATGATATGGATATCATATATACATTCCAACATTGAAACAGGAAAAAAATTGTGTACTTGGGATAAACTTGTAGGTAATAAAAGCTGTAGTAAACTGATCCATATTTCATTATGATTTCTTAGGGTCCAACGAACATCAAACTCAACTTTACATTATTATCATAACTCATCACAGTTTTTTGGGGAAAACCATTGAGAAAAACATGATCATTTAAATTGAAAGAAAGACCCTTCCTCAGATTATCCACATAACCTTTTTTGTCTAATCTGATGTGTTCTCATGTGATTCTGAATCAACTAATCTTTTTCTACAATATCTTCTACCAGTTATGGTCCCATCAACTCCCATTCACCTATTACATCGCAAAAAAGTAGAGTTCGACACTGCTTTCCATATAATGCTTCAAATGGTGCCATATGTACACTAGATTGGAAACTATTATTATAAGAAAACTCAACCAAATAAAGATGTTGGTAAAAACGTCCATGGTAATCCATTTTAAAAGTATGCATCATATCATCCATGGTCTGAATTGTTCATTCTGATTGTCCATCAGATTGTGCATGAAAAGATTTACTAAAATTTAACTCAATACCCAAAAACTTTTGAAGGCCATTCAAAATGTTAGAAGTGAAACTATGATCACAATCAGATACAACAGAGAGGGCAACTCCATGTAACCAGACTATCTCTTTAATATAAAATCAAGAATACTGATCTAGGGACAAATATCTTGAATAGAAAGAAATTGAAAAGATTTGGTCAATCGACCCACAATAACTCAGATTTTACTGGTACCTTGAGAATTATTTTGTAATCCAAATACGTAATCCATGGACACATTTTCCCACTTCCACTCAGGAACTGGAAAAGTCTGAAGCATCCCTTTTGATAATTTTTTTTAATTTAATCTATTTTCAAATCAAACAATTCACAAAAATGTCAGCAATATCTCTTTTTATTCCATCCCACCAGTAATATTCCGGAAACTCTCTGTACAATTTAGTAATGCCAGGATTAACTAAAAATGAATAACTAGGAGCGTCACATAAAAACTCTTTCTTCAACTATGAATCACATGGAACCCTTGACCTCTTTCCAAACCACAAAACACCATATTTATCAATGTTTAATTCAGGTAACTTGCCTTTCTGAACCAATTCTACATTTTTCTACAACTCACTATCTTTATTCTGCACTTGATTTATTCTATATACTAGAGATGATTTCACTTCCACCTGAAACAAAATAGAGGAACTTTCTAAACCAACAAATTATATGCCAAAGTTTATCAAATCATTAATAAAATAGTTATGTTCAAAATGTATCATGGTTAATATAGAACTACTCTTTCGACTCAAAGTGTTAGCCACATTATTTTCCATTCCTAAATGTTAATGGATCGTGAAGTCTAAATCCTTGATTAATTATAGACATCTCCTTTTTCTCATTATTAATTTCTTCTATGTGAATATATATTTCAAACTATTGGGATCAGTATGTATTTCATATTTTAAAATATAAAAAATATGCCTCAAAATTTTCAAAGAAAAAAACTTTAGAATCTTATTCGAAATCATGTTTAGGGTAATTTTTCTCATAAGGATTCAACTTACGTGACACTTAAACAATTACCTGATCATTTTTCATTTGGAAACAACCGTGTCTTTTTAAAAAAGAATCACTATTGGTAACGAATTCACTATTTTCGGAAGGTAATGCCAATACTGGATCATTCACAAATCTTCTTTACAATTATTGAAAAAATTCGTCACATTCTGATGTCCAGATGATCTTAACCATTTTTTGGGAAAACAATGTTAGTGTTCATGATAGTCATGAATTTTTTTAACAACCCTCCTATAATAACCAAATAATCCAAGAAAACTATGAATCTCTGGGATATTGGTTAGTGTTGACCACTCTTCCACAAATTTTGTTGTAGAATGGTCAACAATTATGTAATATTTAGAAAAAATATGACCATGGAAGGAAATTTTTTGAAACCATAATTCCCTTATTATAATCATTCCATAAAGTTTCTTTTCTTTTATGTTCTACAAAAAAACCATTAAATGACATTAATTATCCTATTTACTTTTAGAAAACACCAAAATATCATATATTAACAGAACAACCATTTATCTCTTGATTCAAATGAGCCATCACTCAAACAAACTATTTAGTTCTGATTCTGACCATCTAATGATGTTTCTTTGGAAGGTTATTTCTCTCTGTATGCATTCTAGGCACAACTACTCTATTTTCAATAAGAAAAACCATTGCAAACAAACATCTCATTGATTGAGCAACATGGTAATATTGAAATGCTATATAATTTTAATCATAATATAAATCAATTAATATATATTAATTTAACAATATCATAACTCATAATGTAGTCTAAACCGACGTCTTAAACCGACTATAATGCCCCGACCTTAAACATTACATAATCATGAGTAATTTCAAGAATTATACATTGAGGATCTTTTTAGGTTTATATTTTTAGATAATTATGACATAACTATTACATTACATCTAAAATATTACAAAGTACACCCTTAAACTATAACTAATTTTTTTCACAACTATAAAACATAATAAATAAATAAAAATTATAATTTTCTTGGAATAAATATTCTTAAATTATACCTTTCTTTTACCCTTCCTTATACCATGTGAAAAATATTTCAAAAACATGGTATAAGCATAAAATTCTCAGAAAGGATAATAAAATAATAAAAGAAAACATTAGTCCATCAATTCATTAAAACAAAGAAATAATAATTTTCACTCAACTAAAAAATTATCTTTAACATACCTCATGAAATCATAAAATTTATGAATATCACATTGTAATCAAAAATCATAATGGTAACATTTGGCATCCATAAAATACCTACATTGTAGATGTAACACTCTAATAATTTATGAGAAATATTGTTTTTAATTTCTTTGATGTCTTGTGTTGTATGCTACACAATGATTTTCCTCTACTATACGCAACACCATATTATCATATAGTATACAGAACACTATTATTGGCTTCTATTTCATGTGATAGGGACCATCCTCAATAGCGTCTATTGTACACAATACTAAGTTTCACTAAACAATGATATATTGTTGTAATATTATTATGAACGAGTAGTTATGAATATTATTATGTAAATTTTGAATTTTATAACGTTATAATTCATCTTACAAATTTTCTAAAACATGGTGTTAGAACAAAATCAATTTTTCGTATAAATTATTTTAAAAAAAATTAAGTTTTGCATACTTTTGATGGTGCACCAATTTTAAATATATTTTTTGACACGTTTATATGTTCAATATGATGAAATAAACTTATTCATTGAAATATTGATATAAATATAAGGCCCCAGCCTTAAACCTTACTTAATATTGAATTAAATGAATAATTCACGTTGAGGATCTTTTCAGGTTTAGAGTTTTAGAGAATTAGAACATAAATATTACATCTCAAAAGATTACAAAGTAGTCACTTCTACTAAGTTTCCATAATAAAAAAAACTCTTAAAAGAAACATGTCTAGTTCCATGTTTTATATAGCATGGCATTCCCTTGATCCCATCCTTGACCTTATTCCACATTAAGTCCTGTGAAAAACATTTCAAAAAACTTGGGGTGAGCATAAAAAGCTCAGTAAGGGATACACAAAGAATGAAAACTGTTAGTTTTTCAAACATCAAGTAAACCATGTATACTCTATCAAAGTAATACCTTCACCTTCATGAAGTAGTAAAAACTCTTCACTGAATAAAGTATCATTACTTACATTTTTGTAACCAAAGGATTACCATAAAACCCATATAAAGAACACATAACATATATAAAGGTAACCTGGGACATAAACATACTTAAGTGGAATAACCATACGGTCGACTTCCACACATATCACTTAATGGAATAGCCATACAGCCAATTTCCATACATACTTAATGGAATAGCCATACGGCCGACTTCCATACCCAATGCATTGGAGGTTATAACGTAACCACCCATCCTGGTATTCACGGCACCACCCATCATATGGTTTATCACGTAACCACCCGTAAAATGACCAAGTACCATAATTACAGATAAAATATTGAAAATATAAACCTTTCAATAACAACATTTCATTTTCAATCACAATAAGTAATTCCAAGATATTGAATTAATCAATCTACTTTCAAAAACCATTTAAAAGTGATTTTTGAATCAAAGTGTCCCATACCACTTTGAAGCTTTTAATGAAATTATAATTTTAATACATTAATTTCCATATAAATAAATACTGAAAACCATTTTGAATACATGGACATTAAAGATAAAGATTTAGAATAATGAATCTTTAAAACATTTAAAACAGTATTTTTGTTAAAGAGTTTTTAACAAAATGAGAGACTCTTGAATACAAAAAAAATTGCGGAATAACATTTAATCAAAACTTTATAATATCATGAGAATAAAGGTATTCATGATATAATATATCAAAGGACAATATACACCATATAAGAGTGAATTGGTGCATAACAACAATGAATTCTCAATGGAAATGTAAATTGAGATGAAATCCATTATAAAGATGGTATCCTTAAATTAAGGATAAATATATCAAATAATTATGTGTGAGAAATATAAATACACCCAATATAAGTGGATATTATGTGTGAAACAATAATAGGTCATTAACACATATTCATAGGATGAAATGTTCAAGAAGTACAACTTGAACCTAATGAAATCGAAATTGGGTTAAGACGTTAATTTGTAAAAATTCGATAGCCTAACGGCATCACTTCAAAATTCAGAAAATTAGTCGATGAGAGAGTGAATGGTATCTCATCACATGGACATAAAATTTACATCAATAACGATATAGAAGAACATATCCCAACATAATAAGATGTAAATTAAAAGATATAACAAAAGAAGTCTTTAAAAAAGAGGAGGGTGAAAGGTTCCCTTACCGACTTGGGTATCTTTCGAAACATATGACCCGTGAAAGAAGGACAATACATCATTTATGTAAATACTCATAAATGAAGGAATATTACACAATTACTAAAATAATGGTCAGTACATACACCACTCAAATGAAATTGTGGCAAATGTAGCATAAATCTCATTGGAATAAAAGTGAGATGAAAAACCACTTACGAAAACTCGGCAGCCTAACGGCGCCACTTAAAACGTCCAAAAATGGATTGATGAGATCAAATTGGGTATCTCATCACATTACAACAAATTTTACAGAAATAGGAATATGAAATAACATCCCCCATAATAACAAATAGGAGCTTAAAGGAAGTGACATAAAGGAGAGTACTTAAAAAGAAAGAGAGGAGTAAGATCCCTTACCTCGGGTCCGACTTGACTCGATCGTTCTTTAACATCTTGAATAATAATCTTGAGTTAATTTATAATTGATTAATAAACATTTTCAAGTTCATTATTCCTTTTATATCACTTATTTCCATGTTATAAACATTATGTAATCATTTAAGTTAATAATGTTTGTTTTGTCGATATTTGGTTCTTAAGTCGAAAGTGGACTTCTTACAATTACATGTTGTTCGTGTGGTCAAAGGTTCTTTATATCCAGAATGACATTCCTTATTTGGATATCATATATATCATATATATCCAGCATATACATGTATTTATAATATTACATAATAATTTAGAGGTAAGAAATGAAATGCACCGTTCATGGAGACGGTAAGTCATACGTACGCATGAACGCTACTTTCATTTCTTTGTCATATTAATGGAATTAAAACTAAATGAGAGGTATGTATATTTTAATTCCAGAATTATATTCATCATTTAGAAATATCATTCATTATATATATCCATTATATACATGTACTTTTAATAGTACATTCCATTTGGGGATAAGAAACGAAATGCACCGTTCATGGAGACGGTAAGCCGTACGTACGTATGAACGCTACTTTCATTTCTATCTCATACTTTAATGGAAAGAAATAATAATTATATAGAGGGGTATTATAATTCCAGTATATCATCATATATAATAACTTTAAATCAATCCTTTATATGTCCCACATATGGCATTAATGAATCACATCACTTTGAGGGGGCGGTAGTCCGCACTTCCTAAAATGAAGATATCGCGTATAACCATAATGGAAGCCATAAAGGTAAGCCACAAATGAAAAATACAGAAGATTAAGTAAAACATAAACATATTATATATCATATATAAATATAGTGACATTTTAATGGCCACCTTTAAAGGTGTTATATGAGTGTTGAACAATCATCGTTTCGGGAGGCAGAAATTCGCCATCCACAGAAACAGTATGTTCTTTAACCATTAGATGTAGGTGTGTGTAAGTGTAGATCTAATACTTATTATAAACACATCCTAGTATATTGAATATACTGTAGTTGTTACAAAAGAAATGAATAAAAAGAGTTTAGGGGGTTGGAGAGGCAAAATAAAACAAAAGGACTCAAGTGAACACATTACCTTAAAATCGGGTAACTCCCTTTTGTTTGAGATCAAAGGCTTCCTTGGGAAGACTTCTTCCCAAAGTGAGGCTTCAAGGAGTAATAGAGGGAAGTGGAGAGACAAAATGGGTAGGGGTTGGCCGAGCCAAAGGCTTTGGGAGTGTGGGTAAGGAGGTAGAGGTGGGGGCCTTTTATAAGAGGAGAGGAGGGGCACCCTTGGAAAGTAAGCAAATGTTAATTTATTTGAAAATGGTATTCGGATTTAGGAGGTCCCAAATTGATGTGTTTCGAGGATAAGGTGATAAGGGTTCTAAATCCACTCATATAATAGGTTTTGGACATGTGTAGGTCTTAGATATTACATTATCTTTCCATTTTATGTAAATCGTTAAATAATGATGTCATCGCTTCATCATCATGATGTTATAAATAATTTAATTTATTTAAAGTCTAAAAATTATAAAAAAAATACTAAGATGTAGGAAATATTTTTATATTTCCAATGAATATTTATAATCAAAACTCTGATCTTTATATCCCCATGTAAAAATTGTTTTCGTAAAACATATTATGTTTGTGTCATTTTTTACTTTTACATTAAATAAAAAGTTATTTATGTCATTTCCCAACCAAAGTGGCTCCATGGGGTCCCCAAGTTGACCCATGGCTTGTCTTGGTCGGCCATGACATATCCAATGAGGGTAGGACATGTTTCAAGCTCATATCATATTATTAAAACATTATTTTTACCTTAAACTACACTAACTACCACTAATCGCGATTAAAAACTTAATAAGTTACTATTCACCAAAAAATTATTTTAATCTCATTGAACCAAATTTTACTTCTTAATGACAACCATGTTTGTAGGATTTTTGAAAATCAAAACACAATTATGGAAAAATTTCATTGAAACGGAAAATCAGTTTTTATAAGTACCACTTAGTGGTTTCACTATTCATCAAAAATTGAAGTTTTTCAGAAAATTACCAAAAATTCACCCTAAGATATATTTGATATTACGAATTCAAAAATGAAGTCTATTTTACAAAATTCAAAACATATAAGTCACATTAATTAATTTAGTAATTAATTCCCGCTGTCAATGCAAATAACATGTTTTTATGAAACAATAAGTATCAAAAGATTGACACTAGTTTAAATCTGATTTCAAAGTGAAATTAATTCCAACGACCACTATTGGATTTAATGGTAAAAATATATTCTAATTTAACTTTATAACCAATTAAAAAGATAATCTAATCATATAAATAAATTAGATTAAAAAGAGGTTTTGAATTAAAATACAACATTTTAAACTATTCATAAAAAAAATGAACTTTATCAGAAAGATACCAAAAATTTACAGAAAGTAAATTTTGATGTCGCAATTCTTAAGAAGAGTTTTATTTGGTCCAAATAGAATGTATAAGTGTGAACAAAAATATATTTAATGACAGTTCTCCATCAAAAGGCGATAAGTGAACCTTTAGTAAAAACTAGGGCATATACACCTAAAATTGAATTCTTTCCATATTTTAAGCCTTTATCCTTTATTGGATAAATGTAAAAACATTTTAAAACATATATAATAATATTTTAGTTATTTCTATCCATTCCCTCCAATACAACGGCTACATGTTAACTGCCATTTAAAAAAATATTATTTTATTATTAGAGTGCAATGTAAGATTCCCAAGAAACTCGTTGTTCCGTGTTGGGTACGCCATCGAGCATAGCGTCCCCTTTAAAGTCATATTAATATTTTATTCACAAATATGGATAAATAAGAAAATTTCATATTCTTTATTTACCTGGGGTGTTACATCCTTCCCCCCTTTTGGGAATTGCGTCCTCACAATTTTAAAATTGGGCTTGGAAACATCTTTGAAAGTCCCACATCGGAAGAAGAGTCGGTAAAACAATCCCTTTAAAATAAATAAAGATAAGTACAAAGGTCACCCGAGTTAACCCATAATATTATTCCAAGTATGAAAACATGGAAATGGAGGGGAAAACATAGGGTCATGTTCTGATGAAGAGTGATAGAAAACATGTTTAGGAGAAAGTTAACCATGAGAAAATCACAAACTTATAATGGGTTAAATGGAATTTGATTCCCCAGTAGGAAAAGTTAATAGACAACATTTTTTTAAGATACTTTTTATTGGGGAATTTATTCATAAGGAAACATAATCACTTATCATGTTGACTTTCAACCTTTATTAGATTCCTTACACAAACTCATATTTTCTCCAAAAGGTGAGTATTTAGGAAGACTTGTTCAAATTAAGAGTACTATAATCAACTTTTAGAGAATCACCTAATCCACAAAAGAGAACTATATACTTCCCATGTCTTTAGAATTTAACCAAAACCAAAACCAAAATGGCTAGTACAAGATCAGATAATCCAGAAAAGGATAACCCTTTATAAAAATAAATTTTATTCCTAACCTCCAAAATTTGTCCAACAAAACCCAAAGTTCAACGAGGACCATTAGATAAACAATTTGTCCATAAAATTCTTCAAAGTAAACCAATCTAAGATTGAAACCCAAATATTTGAAGGATTTAGTCACATAGTCTTCCAAGTTAAATCGTGACATTTATCTCCAATCAAAATCAGTTGCTCTTAATGTCTCGTATTGAAAATTAATTAACCTAATCACATATCCTCGATGATAGGTTAATCATTTCCATAGAAAACCCAAAATAAAATTACTCTTGATTCCTAAAATCATCCAACTAAAAGGAATCAGTCAAACTAACCAGGGACTTCATGTAGTCCAGTGGTAGGTCATAAATACGAGTTGCACTTTGGTTGTGGGTTCGATTCCCGCAGCTTTGTCCGACGCGACGGGTTGTCACACGGTCTGTGTGTTGTCCTTTTTTCCAAAACTATATAATTCATAAAACATTCCCAAAAATGAGATAAAATCTTCAAAAATAATCATATCATATTTTAACCTCAAGTTTATCGCATGCCTTTAATTTTACATCATATCATATAATAACCCATAATTACCTCAAAAGTAAGGATCATATAAACTCTAATGGTTACCTTTATAATTATTACTTGAAGTTCCACATCTATTGGTCATCTCTTACATGATGCATCACAGAACATACCAAGGTTCAAGTGGTTGATCATGAATCCTTGATAGTTAGTTTAGAACAACCACGAGTTTCCTCATTGAATCCCCCATTTTATATAGTATCTTAATCAGAGAACCACCACAGTTTCCTTCAAACCTGTTGTCTCTTTGGTGCCTTCTAGATCCATCCATTCACTAAAAACAGAAATGTCAGTGTGAGTATATCAACAAAACCATCATGTACTAATGAGGAACGTAAACACTGAGATATACTTACTCATTCATTTTATCTAAAACTAATACTCTTTCTGAAATCCTAACCATTATGGTAATGTCACTTATGCTTAGAGAATACCCTAACCTCTAAAGTTATCTAAACCGACCTTTGATACCAACTATAAGGCCCCGACCTTAAACCTTACTTAATATTGAATTAAATGAATAATTCACGTTGAGGATCTTTTCAGGTTTAGAGTTTTAGAGAATTAGAACATAAATATTACATCTCAAAAGATTACAAAGTAGTCACTTCTACAAAGTTTCCATAATAAAAAAACTCTTAAAAGAAACATGTCTACTTCCATGTTTTATATAGCATGACATTCCCTTGATCACATCCTTGACCTTATTCCACATTATGTCCTGTGAAAAACATTTCAAAAAACATGGGGTGAGCATAAAAAGCTCAGTAAGGGATACACAAAGAATGAAAACTGTTAGTTTTTCAAACATCAAGTAAACCATGCATACTCTATCAAAGTAATACCTTCACCTTCATGAAGTAGTAAAAACTCTTCACTGAATAAAGTATCATTACTTACATTTTTGTAACCAAAGGATTACCATAAAACCCATATAAAGAACACATAACATATATAAAGGTAACTTGGGACATAAACATACTTAAGTGGAATAACCATACGGTCGACTTCCACACATATCCCTTAATGGAATATCCATACAGAAAATTTCCATACATACTTAATGGAATAGCCATACGGTCGACTTCCATACCCAATGCATTGGAGGTTATAACGTAACCACCCATCCTGGTATTCACGGCACCACCCGTCATATGGTTTATCACGTAACCACCCGTAAAATGTCCAAGTACCATCATTACAGATAAAATATTGAAAATATAAACCTTTCAATAAAAACATTTCATTTTCAATCACAATAAGTAATTCCAAGATATTGAATTAATCAATCTACTTTCAAAAACCATTTAAAAGAGATTTTTGAATCAAGTGTCCCATACCACTTTGAAGCTTTTAATGAAATTATAATTTTAATACATTAATGTCCATATAAATAAATATTGAAAACCATTTTGAAAACATGGACATTAAAGATAAAGATTTAGAATAATGAATCTTTAAAACATTTAAAACAGTGTTTTTTTTAAAGTGTTTTTAACAAAATGAGAGACTCTTGAATACAAAAAAATTGCGGAATAACATTTAATCAGAACATTATAATATCATGAGAATAAAGGTATTCATGATATAATATGTCAAAGGACAATATACACCTTATAAGAGTGAATTGGTTCATAACAACAATGAAGTCTCAATGGAAATGTAAATTGAGATGAAATCCATTATAAAGATGGTATCCTTAAATTAAGGATAAATCTATCAAATAATTATGTGTGAGAAATAGAAATACACCCAATATAAGTGGATATTAAGTGTGAAAAAATAAGAGGTCATTCACACATATTCATAGGATTACATGTTCAAGAAGTACAAGTTGAACCCAATGAAATAGAAATTGGGTTAAGATGTTAATTTGTAAAAATTCGATAGCCTAACGGCGTCACTTCAAAATTCAGAAAATTAGTCGATGAGAGAGTGAATGGTATCTCATCACATAGACATAAAATTTACATCAATAAGGATATAGAAGAACATATCCCAACATAATAAGATGTAAATTAAAAGTCATAACAAAAGAAGTCTTTTAAAAAGAGGAGGGTGAAAGGTTCCCTTACCGACTTGGGTATCTTTTGAAACATACGACCCGTGAAAGAAGGACAATACATCATTGATGTAAATAATCATAAATGAAGGAATATTACACAATGAGTAAAATAATTGTCAGTACATACACCACTCAAAGGAAATTGTGGCAAATGTAGCATAAATCTCACAGGAATAAAAGTGAGATGAAAAATCACTTATGAAAACTCGGCAGCCTAACGGTGCCACTTAAAACTTCCAAAAATGGATTGATGAGATCAAATAGGGTATCTCATCACATTAAAACAAAATTTACAGAAAGTGGAATATGAAATAACATCCCCCATCATAACAAATAGGAGCTTAAATGAATTGACATAAAGGAGAGTACTTAAAAAGAAAGAGAGGAGTAAGATCCCTTACCTCGGGTCCGACTTGACTCGATCGTTCTTTAACATCCTGAATAATAAACTTGAGATAATTTATATTTGCTTAATAAAATTTTTCAAGTTCATTATTCCTTTTATATCACTTATTTCCATGTTATAAACATTATGTAATCATTTATGTTAGTAATGTTTGTTTTGTCGATATTTAGTTCTTAAGTCGAAAGTGGACTTCTTACAATTACATGTAGTTCGTGTGGTCAAAAGTTCTTTATATACAGAATGACATTCCTGATTTGGATATCATATATATCATATATATCCATCATATACATGTATTTATAATATTACATAATCATTTAGAGATAATAAATGAAATGCACCGTTCATGGAGACGGTAAGTCGTACGTACGCATGAACGCTACTTTCATTTCTTTGTCATATTAATAGAATTAAAACTAAATGATATGTATGTATATTTTAATTCCAGAATTATATTCATAATTTAGATATATCATTAATTATATATATCCATTATATACATATACTTTTAATAGTACATTCCATTTGGGGATAAGAAATGAAATGCACCGTTCATGGAGACGGTAAGTCGTACGTACGCATGAACGCTACATTCATTTCTATCTCATAGTTTAATGGAAAGAAATAATAATGATATAGAGGTATATTATAATTACAGTATATCATCATATATAATAACATTAAATCCATCCTTTACACGTCCCACATATGGCATTAACGAATCACATCACTTTGAGGGGACGGTAGTCCGCACTTCCTAAAATGAAGATATCGCGTATACCCATAATGGAAGCCATAAAGGTAAGACACAAATGAAAAATACAGAAGTTTAAGTAAAACATAAACATATTATATATCATATATAAATATATTTACATTTTAATGGACACCTTTGAATGTGTTATATGAATGTTGAACAATCATCGTTTCGTGAGGCAGAAATTCGCCATCCATAGAAACAGTATGTTCTTTAACCATTAGATGTAGGTGTGTGTAAGTGTAGCTCTAATCCTTATTATAAACACATACTAGTATATTGAAGATACTGGAGTTGTTACAAAATAAATGAATAAAAAGAGTTTAGGGGGTTGGAGAGGCAAAATAAAACAAAAGGACTCAAGTGAACACATTACCTTAAAATCGGGTAACTCCCTTTGGTTTGAGCTCAAAGGCTTCCTTGGGAAGACTTCTGCCCAAAGTGAGGATTCAAGGAGTAAGAGAGGGAAGTGGAGAGACAAAATGGGCTGGGTTTGGCCGAGGAAAAGGCTTTGTGAGTGTGGGTAAGGAGGTAGAGTTGGGGGCCTTTTATAAGAGGAGAGGAGAGGCACTCTTGGAAAGTAAGCAAATGTTACGTTATTTGAAAATGGTATTCGGATTTAGGAGGTCCCACATTGATGTGTTTCGAGGATAAGGTGATAAGGGTTCGAAATCCACTCATCTAATAGGGTTTGGAAATGTGTAGGTCTTAGATATTACATTATCATTCCATTTTATTTATATCGTTAAAAAATGATGTCATCGCTTCATCATCATGATGTCATAAATAATTTAATTTATTTAAAGTCTAAAAATTATAAAAAAAAATACTAAGATGTAGGAAATATTTTTATATTTCCAATGACTATTTATAATCAAAACTCTGATCTTTATAACCCCATGTAAATTTTTTTTTTCGTAAAACATATTATGTTTGTGTCATTTTTTACTTTTACATTAAAAAAAAGTTATTTATGTCATTTCCCAACCAAAGTGGCTCCATGGGGACCCCAAGTTGACCCATGGCTTATCTGGGTCGGCCATGACACATCCAATTAGGGTAGGACATGTTTCAAGCTCATCTCATATTATTAAAACATTATTTTTACCTTAAACTACACTAATTACCACTAATCGCGATTAAAAACTTAATAAGTTACTATTCAACAAAAAATTATTTTAACCTCATTGAACCACATTTTACATATTAATGACAACCATGTATGTCGGATTTTTGAAAATCAAAACACAATGATGGAAAAATTTCATTTAAACGGAAAATCAGTTTTTATAAGTACCACTTAGTGGTTTCACTATTCATCAAAAATTGAAGTTTTTCATAAAATTACCAAAAATTCACCCTAAGCTATATTTGATATTACGAATTCAAAAATGAAGTCTATTTTACAAAATTAAAAACATATAAGTCACATTAATTAATTTAATAATTAATTCCTGCTGTCAAAGCAAATAGCGTGTTTTTAGGAAACAATAAGTATAAAAAGATTGACACTAGTTTAAATCTGATTTCAAAGTGAAATTAATTCCAACGACCACTATTGGATTTAATGGTAAAAATATATTCTAATTTCACTTTATAACCAATTCAAAAGATAGTCTAATCCTATAAATAAATTAGATTAAAAAGAGGTTTTGAATTAAAATACAACATTTTACACTATTCATTAAAAAAATGAACTTTATCAGAAAGATACCAAAAATTTACACAAAGTAAATTTTGATGTCCCAATTCTTAGGAAGAGTTTTATTTGGTCCAAATAGAATGTATAATAGTGAGCAAAACTATATTTAATGATGGTTCGCCATCAAATGGTGATTAGTGAACCTTTAGTGAAAACTAGGGCATATACGCCTAAAATTGAATTCTTTCCGTATTTTAAGCCTATATCCTTTATTGGATAAATGTAAAAACATTTAAAAACATATATAATAATATTTTAGTTAGTTCTATCCATTCTCACCAATACAATGGCTACATGTTAACTTCCATTTAAAATAATATTATTTTATTATTAGAGTGCAACGTAAGATTCCGAAGAAACTCATTGTTGTGTGTTGGGTACGCCATCGAGCATAGCGTCCCCTTTAAAGTCATATTAATATTTTATTCACAAATATGGATAAATATGAAAATGTAATATTCTTTATTTACCTGGGGTGTTACAATAAAAATTTTCTTTGGATAATTTTTAATATTTTTCTGTTAACTTTCATATTTTGGCGAATAGTAAAAATACTCAAAATTTTAATTAAAAACAAATTTTTTTCTTCAGGATAATTTATATGGGTAAATTATATTATTGAATGATTTTAAAGTATAAATAGAATATATTTTTATATCTTAATATAACTTATGTCATTATCACTAATTTTACATTGAATTCATTGGTAAAAACAATTCAATCTTTTGTAGTGTTTTAAATAAAGTCCCTTTTTTCAACAACGAGATTAATTTTAAATTAATTAATTCATCTTCTATGTATTGAATATATAAAAATGGATTCCAAATCTGGAATCAGTATGTTAAAATTTTGTAAATACATAACTTTAATTTTTAGGGATTATGAAATATAACTACAGTAAATTTTATTTACCATAGTTAAACGTAAATCTGGTAATTAAGGGTAAAAATAATATTATACAATTACACTAACACTTGTCTTAATATAATTGGATGATTATAGTTTATCCTAAAATATAAATGGGTTGAAATGTTATCTATTGGAACCCACATGATTGTGATTAAGACATTTATTTTATTTTATTTAAACCAAGGTGAAATATGTCTCACGCAAACTTTAATAATGAAATTATTATTAATATAAGGTTATACAGAAAATAAATTATATTATAAATACACATATGAAATCTGATTTTTTTTCTCTATTTTAGTAATTTATTTTTCATTTTTAAGAAACATTTAATTACCTTAATATCTTATACATTAATGATGCAAAATTATTTATTTAGTAAAAATGAATAATATAGTTTTTATTAAAGTAATAATAAACAATAAAAGTCCCAAAAACATTACCAAAAAATATTTTTCAAGTATATATATAACATAATAATCCATTTTTCGACTTGTGTACCATTTAAATCCTTAAAAAAACAGATTATGACATTTATATTATTTTATTTTAAATAATGTCAAAGTTGTCACCTTCATAATTTAAAAACATATCATTTTAAATGATGGGTTTTTTAGAAGATAAATTCTTTTAAAAGTTTTATTATAAAATATGTTAGATTTATATTAATAAATATATTTTATTTTAAATATTTATTCAAAAATTAAGTATATTAAATAATTATACAAAAATATTGTAGTAATTATTTTATTAAGAGAAATATCAAATAAATGGTTTTAAAAATTTTAAAATAAATATTATATGAACTAATTAATGTTATCCACGAATTATCTAGATTCTAATGAAATTTTAAGAATCTATTAAATATTTTGGTACGAATCTATCATCTATTTGGATTTTATTTAAATTCAAATAAATAAATGGTGTCAAAATTGACACAATTGATATTTTATAAACATAACATATTTATAAATTGTTTAAAAATCAAAAAAATATTTAAAAATTAAAAATTGAAATTAATATGGTAAAAAATTTCATAAAGTTTCCAATTATAGACAATTCATAACATATAAGTAAGTATTTATAACCATTTAAAATTTAGAATTTTATTACCATAAAAAATTAAATAGATTAAATATGGATAAATTATAATGATAAGGATTAAAATAAAATCAAAAAATCTCTATATTTAATTATTTGATGAATTCACAACCCTATATTATCTCATATTATAATTTGAGTCACTTTGTAAGTTTTTATGTGGGGTTTGTGTTTATTATAAATTAATATTTTTGAGATTTCAAAAAGTGACCATCTACTCTCTTATAAAAGGGAACCTCCTCCATCTTCTCTTCTCACCATTTTGAGCTTTCAAACTATTAAAAACCCTACCCATTTCTCTTATCAACTTCCGTAGAGACATACTATTGGTCCTTGGATTCTTCAAATACCACCCTTAGTGCTCTAAGAGAAGGTTGAGAAGAGGCACGTCGAAGAAGAGGTAATATCCTTTACCGATTCATTCAACCTTATTTCATCTTATACATCCTATATATGAGTTGTTTCATTATTAGTTAACAACAAAAGTATAACTTCTATTCTAATATTTTATTATGAAAATGAAAAAACCATATTCCATCTTTTATCCATGCTATGAAAAATTAAATCACCACACGTGTGTACGTACGGCCTACAGTCTCCACGCCATAGTGTAATCTATTTTTCATAACCAACCTACTTGGATGGGTATAAAAATGGATGAAAAAACTATATATTATTTTTATAATGTGATATTTATTCTGAAAAATTATACACCATACACTTCAATACAATCCAATAATCATGGGAATAGTATTGTCACTTGTGCGTACGTATGGTTTACCGTCTCCACGACGCGATAAGATTCATTCTCCACGTTAACCATTCAATAATGATTATATAGTATATATAATATATAATCATGAAATATATGACATAATAATGCTATTGTATATATGTGTGTGTGTGTGTGTGTCATTTTCTTCCATTCAATTCAATAAGGAAAGGAAAATAACATTCATGCATACGTACATCCTACTGTCTCCATGAATGGTGTATTTAATTTCATTTATCAATCTATTGTATATATATATCTATATCTATATACTAAATATATATGATATATAAATCATGTTTTACATTCATGAAGTAATAAAATAATGATATAAGTAATAATTTCAAGAACAACAAGTCCAAACACGTACGATACATGAAACGATTATTACCCAAAACGTTGCTCCAACATGGAATTGACAAATGAACGGGTAATATAAAGTCATAAGTGAGTTATATATGATATCATAAAAATTACTATGATTCTTGAATAAGTCAATGACTTTATTTAAATAATTTTATTGGAGGTTCGGACACATAAGAATGAAATCATACTTAAAGTAATGGATTATTTTCACTACCACAAAAACAGTTTTTCGCAGCGCCCCGCCTTTATCAGCGCTCAAAAAAGCGCTGATAAAGGCACCCCTTATCAGCACTTTTTTTAGCGCTGATAAAGGGACCACCCTTTATCAGTGCTTTTGTTAGCACTGATAAAGGGTCGGCTTCAAAAAAAATTAAAAATATATTAATATATTAATATATTAATATAGTTATATTTGTATATAAATATAATATATAATTTTTAAATATATTTTAGATAAGTATAAATGTACATATACACTTATTATACTTAATATATAAGATATTTAGTAAAAATGGCTGCTTAAAAAATTAAAAAAATATTTTTAATTAATAATTTGATAATCATTATGGAGTAATAGTCATTTAATAAAAATTTGAGGACTAAAAAAATTAAAAAAATTAAGAAAAGATCGAAAATATGTTGAAAACGCAACTCAAACTTCAAACGGCCATAACTTTAGATCCGGGTGTCCGTTTGAGCTCTACCACATATCAAATCGAAGCATGTGACGAGCTCTACGTCACTGAGACATGGGGAATCCCGGTTGAGCATTTTTCAAGGCCAAAAGTGGTCCATAAGGACTCCAAAACTGTGTTTTCTATCGGGGTACCCGGCTTTTTTAACATTTTGTGGATTTTCACACTCGTTTAAGGGGGTATTATTGGTTTTTTTTTGTGGGGACTGAATTTATTCCAAGGTATTACATTCATATTGATATTATGTCTTTGAAATTTCATCCTTTTTTATAATGCACTGCTATTTATAATCAAATATATAACTATATATACATATTTTCATATATTCGCACATAAAAATTAAATTTTTTAAATAAATAATTAACCATATTTACATATAAAATATATTAGCTTTTTCTAAATAGTAACTAATATCCATTTTATTTAAAATACCAATATATGAATAATTATATACCTATATATTAATCTAACTATATATATATATATTAATCTAACTATATATATATATATATATTAATCTAATAACTATATATATATTAATATCACTATATATATATTCATATAACTATATATATTCATATAACTATATATATGTTAATATAACTATATATATATTAATATAAATATATATTACTATACGAATAAATATAACTATATATATATATAGATATATATATATATTAATATCACTATATATATATAATAATATTACTATATATATATTAATTTACCTATATATATATATTATAATATTACTATATATATATATATATTATAATATATATATATATATATTATAATCTAATAACTATATATATATTAATATAAATATATATTACTATACGAATAAATATAACTATATATATATATATAGAATCATTAATTGGAAGACAAATCCAAATAGAGTAGTGGTAAAGGCCTAGGCGCGCAGGGGGGAGGTTTCGAGTTCAAATCCTGTGGGAGGCAGGGGCGCGCGCGCATGGTGGAATATAGCAGAAAAATCTGTTAAAGGGTGAAGGGGGTGCGTGGGGTGTGTGGGGTAATGTACAAGGGCAGAAAAGCACTATAAAATGGGGGGCTCAAGCCCTATAAAAGCCCACCCAATTCACAGTATTTTTTTATTTGTTTTTTTAATTTTTTTTTAAAAAATTTTTAAAATTTTTTAATTTTTGAAACTTTTATCAGCGCTTTTTTAAAAGAGCTGATAAAATGGTCCTTTATCAGCACTAAAACAAAAGCACCAATAAAGGAAGCACTCATATCGGACCCCTTTATCAGTGCTAAAAAAAGCGCTGATAAAGGGGTCCTATATCAGCGCTTTTCAGAGAGCTGATAAAGGGGACCCCCCCCCTTTATCTACGCTGGCTTTATCAGTACTTTTTCTAGCACTGATAAATGCCATTTTTAGCGCTGATAAAGGCTTTATTTGTATTAGTGTTTTTATCACTTTTATTTCTGTGAGACATATTCCTTAATCACTATCTATTTATTTTGAATGGTTTTTATGCTTCCCATGAATTTTTTATGATTTTTATTATGAAGGATAATATATTTACATATTCATGGAATTTTCTTTATTTTATGACATGTATGATTCCACCAATTATAAATGGTATGGTATAATTATTCCAATATCATTCTTATCATAGATTGTTTATTCATAAGTATTTATCGGGGTTATATTTTTCATCCATATCCATTTTTTATAAAAAATGTTTTCATAATGTTTTTACTATTCTTCCATGTATGATTGAAGTTGTGTTTAAATATTTTTTACTTTTACTCTATGGTATGGAAGGAATCATTATTCAGTTTACCATACGAGGTACTTTTTGACTTTTCCGGCAAAAGTATGAGTAGAATGTTTTTTAACTTATACGGTGTGAACAGATTTTTACGATTTAATAATGCCTTATTTACATAATTCTTACTCAACATTTTTTCAGGATTATTATCAACAAAATCATTTTCTTTTAAAATTTAACGTCACACTGAGAAAAGAAAATGATTTGAAAGTTGAAATGATATTTTCATCAAGAATTCATTTCAAGTGTTTTATCAAAATGATTTTCCATTTATGATGACATTATTTAGTATGGTGATGTTTCAAGTATAATGTCTCTATTATATACATTTTTTTATGAAATTATATTTATTGTCTTATATGTATTATGTTATGATGGAATGATGTTTATGAAACTCGTTTTATTTGTTGTGTTATGATGAATGATTTATGTTTATATTGTGGAACAAAAAAAAATTATTTCATTATGATATGGGTGGGACCTATATCTCCCTCAAATGCATTGGGTAAATATTTATATCTCATGAGATAGACATGGCTGGAATTACAATTTAACCTGGTTCAGTGAAATAAGGCTGGAACAAGGAGTGAACTTAGTTCAGTAATAGACTTTTTCCACAATGATGGTCTTGGAAGTAATGCCTTGGCTACTAAGGAAATCATATGATGTGATTAATGGTATTCCACAATTTCATGTTTTATTCCCATGCTATTTTACATGATTAATGTTCCTTTATGATTTATGACATATGTACTGCTAAGATTTATGTCATCACCCATGATTTTGATGTTTAATTTTCGTATTTTTACGTTCAAAAGTTTATGGGTTGTTTTATGCTCACCATATTTAACATTACAGAGCATTTGATGTCCCCTTTTTATGTTTTATTTTCCCCAAGATATTAATAATGGTTTTTATCCAAGAAAACAAAAGTGGAGATACTTATGGGAGATGTTGAGGATCTTTTACAATAATTAGAAGATTTTGTTCTATGTTTCCAAAGACACTAAACTAATATGGTCATTGGGAGTTATTTTTTGTTTTTTATTATGTATTCCGCAAAAGTAATGTAATTTACTTTTATGTCATGATTGGGTCTCTACATGCCACATTTGGATGCATTGACATATAGTGATTATCAAGATGAATCTTTTTTGCAAGCATTGAAGACTTATCGTCCTCCTGGTAGACCATATCATAATAATATTGAGTCTCAATTTAAAAATAAGAATTTTTATCATTATTCTCATTGTAAATAAGTTGGTCGCACACAAATATGGTGTAGAAATCCCAATCCAACATGATTTAGAAACATTGAAAGGGTGGTTTTTTAGTCTACTTCCAAATATGTTTCTAAACAAGGGCATGTTAGAGCATATTGGGAGGTAAATGTAAAGAGGAAAGAAATATGTTTTTTTGGAGTTTTGGTGTTTAATACAATGAACTCATTTTAATTTCAGTCATTTTTTACCTGCAATGATGTTGAGCTTTGAAAAATCGCTGGTTTCTATAATGTAATTGACGAATTGTAGAAGATGAATTACATTCTAACATATTAATCATTTCAACATGTCTAAATGGTATAAATTATAGATTTTAACACTGAATTTCCATGTATTAACACGGATTATCAAGATTATAATAGACCTTTTTTGGATTTAGGATTTGGTTTTCAAGAAAAGATAAATAACAGTTTGTAACTTTAAAATATACATTGTAACTCTTTTTTTATAGTAGAATGTGTTGATATATACCAATGAAATGGTTGAAAAGTATTTTCTACACTAGAAGAGTTGTCTCTGTCATTGTAAATATGTTGGTGAAACATGAGAAGGTATAGAAATCACAATCCAAGTTTATGTGTGATACTGAATATGTTTTGAAAGAAGGCATGTTAGAGTGGGAAAAATGTAAATGTTAAGAGGAATGAAATATGTTTTTGTGGAGTTTTGGTGTTTAAGCCAAATGAATTCTTTTTAATTTTTTCATGTGTCACTTACAATGATGTTGATATTTGAAAAATCACTAGTGTTTATAATGTAATTGATGCAATGTTGAAGTTGTATGACATTTTAACATATTATTCATTTCAACATTTGTATATGGTATAAATTACATATTTTAACACTGACTATCCAGGTTTTAACACGGATGCTCTATATTTTAACAGACCTACTACAGGTTTTGTTTCAATTAATGTGAAATAAAATTTTGTGAATTATATATATATTTGGAAGTATGTTTTTTACAGTTGAATGTGTTGATATATACAAATTAAATGGTGGAAAATATCAGCTTCCACGAAAGAGTTGTCTTCATCATTGTAAAGATGTTAGCGACACATGAGAAGGTGTAGATATTCCAATCAATGTCTACATATACTATCAAATAAATTTTTAGACAAGGGAATGTTAGAGTAGGAAAGTATGTATATGTTAAAAGAAATGAAATATTTTTTTATTCTTTTAGTGTTTGAGCCTAATGAATTATTTTTAATTTTAATCATGTGTTACATACAATGATGCTGAGCATTGAAAAATCTCTATTTTTTATAAGGCAATTGATGCATTGTGGAAGGTGCATTATATTCAAACATATTAATCATTTTATCATGTTTAGGTGGTATAAATTACAGATTTTAACACTAACATTCCATGTTTTCACACAAATGCTCTAGATTTTAACAAACCTGCTACAGGTTATTAGATTTGGTTTCATGAAAAGTGAAATAACAGTCTTTGAATTTTAAATGTAGATTGTAACAGTTTTTTTTAATTTGAATGTGTTGACATATACAAATGAAATTTTGGAAACATATTTACTACTATGAAAGTGATGTCTTCACCATTGTAAAGATATTGGTGACACACGAGAAGGTGTATAAATCCCAATCCATGATTATGTATGTTTCTGAATATGTTTCATAACAAGGGAATGTTAGAGTGGAAATGGATGTAAATGTTATGAGAAATTAAATACTTTTTGGAGTTTTGGTGTTTAAGCCTAATGATTTTTTTTTAATTTTGGTCATGTGTTACTTACAATGATGTTGAGCTTTGAAAAATCACATGTGTTTATAATTTAATTGATTCATTGGAGAAGGTGTGAGATATTCTAACATATTAATCATTTCAACTTGTTTATATGGTATAAATTACAGATTTTATCACTGAAATTCTAGGTTTTCACATGGATGCTCCATATTTTATGAGACCTGTTGCAGGTTTTTTTATTTGGTTTACATGAAAATTGAAATAACAGACTTTTAATTTTACATATATATTGTAACAATTTTTTTTATAGTTGAATATTTCATATATACCAATGAAATGGTGGAAATGTATTTTCTTCCATAGAAGAGTTGTCTTCATCATTGTAATGATGTTAATGACACACGAGAAGGTGTAAAAATCACAATCCAGGTTTATGTATGCTACTGATTATATTTTGAATCAATTGTCATGTTAGAGCATAAAAGGATGTAAATGTAAGGAAAAATGATATATGTTCTTCTATAGAGTTTTTGTGTTTAAGAAACTAATTATTTTTAATTTTGGTTATGTGTTACCTAAAATGATGTTGTGCAATGAAAAATCAATTGTGTTTAAAATGTAATTGATTCATTGTAAAATGTGTATGAAATTATTACATATTAATCATATTAACATGTTTATTTGGTATAAATTATATATTTTAACTCTATATTTTTAGTTTTTAACACTGAGGATCCATATTTTAATAGACATGATGCATGATTTTTTATTTAGTTTTCATGAAAAGTGAAATAACAGTATGAATTTTACCTAACACAGCTTGTTATTATAATGAAAATTAATGATACTATTGATTCAATATTCCATTGGATGAACAAAAAAATGCATAGTGAAAATACGATTGAGTATATAATTGATTCAACAAATTCAGTCACAATAGAACCAAACCAAATGACCACTAGCATCAACCAAAAACCAATAAATTAATAACAATTTTCATTACAATCATTTCACCCAGAAATTCTGTTTCTATCTTTAAAAAAATCTAAAAATATTTTCCTCCATGCATTGCACCCATGATTCACCAACCACCATAGTAAGTCAACCGTTTTCATTTGAAGTATAATCTACAATCATATAATGCAAAAAATTCTATATATTAAGGAGAAAAAAAATAAATAAATAGGTGTAAATTAATTACATGAGTATAGTATTTCATCTTCTTCATGATGTCCCATTCTTATAGATATCTAATCAAGTGAATTCCAAAATCATTAATGATTAATAAACACACAAATTAGATAAAAAACTACATTTGGAAAATAAAGCGGTGACTAATTTGGTCTACCAATAAGACTAAATCTGAACAGATTAAAATAAAAAATAAAATTTAAATAGGCTAGAAAATTCTTCTCGTGATATATGTTGCAACATGTCTACAAGAAAATAACCCTATAATAATGTCAAATGATATAATAAATTATTACTTTCTAAATTAGTTAATATGTTTGTTAATTGAAAACCAACTTATGACAAAGGGAAACATAAGTACCAGCAATGTAGAATCTTTTTTATTTTTTTTATCAGTGGAATAAGTGCCGAAGGATTATAGAACATGCAATTTATTTTTATTTAAGTTATCACAATTTCAAAACCAATTAAAATTCATCAACGTTGGGAAAAAAACAAGTTGGCAGTTTGCAATGTTGTGTCTGACAACATTAGGCATCAAATAAATCCAAACATCAAAAACAATCCTCTCTTACTTGTATGAAATAATCTTATCAAATAATAGTATATTATCACAAAATATAAAACATAATACAAAAGATTTTTTATACATCAATATATTCATAAAAATAGTACCATGAATAATGAATCAAAGATGTGTCTAGTAACTTTTCTGAATGATTTTTTATCATTCACTAGAGTTATTCCAATCATGGTAACCATCTATGATTCTATCATTGTCTTTCATATGAAATAGATTACTTATCCTAAAATATTTGATTCTAAGGGAACCATTTACTATCCTTGTTGTTGACCCATTCCATATGACCCAAACAACCACACTCATGTGCAGTCAAATAGTAATTATGCATCTCAACAACAAATCTACATTTAAATCACAACCCCTAAGTACATGAAATAAATTTCAATACAATACCATTCTTCGACAAATTAATACAAGTACAACCTACCACTCTTTGTTTCCTAGTATCCTTCCCAAGTTTCACAACTAATAAACCCCCATTTTTAAGTCGGCTCTGCCAATGAAAGGTTGTGGAATGTAGGGTGACCATTTTTTATGTATTTATTCACTGTGATCTCCAAGGATCTATCCCAATTGATAGGTATCCCAATGTTGGTTCAAACTAACCTTTGTCTGCTTCTTCTTCAGGTTCCTAATCTCCATCGGCTACCCCCTCTTCATCACATTATCCATCTCCCTCTAACAGTGTTTCCTCCTCTTCATCTTCCCCCATCTCCTAGGTTTCATCTACCCCCCTCCACTTCCTCTTATAAGACCTTTGTATGCTCCTTTGAATATCAATCAGACTCTATTTCTTCATCGAATACTGTATAAAATCTATCCACTTGAGTAGTGGATCCTAAAACTAACAAATTTCCTTGATCTCTAAGGACATCATGTAAGTTATCATTGACACCTTTCATATATCCATCATAAAAAACCTTGATATCCTATAATATATAATGGGGTTAAATGATAGTAAAAAATAAATGAAATTAATAATTAATATTATTTAACAACAATTTATCAAAAATTAACATAGACCCTCCGGATTTTAACACTCAGGCTCCGGTAAATAATTGAAAATTGACACATTCATCATCTTGTTATAAAAAATAAAATTAAAACATTTATTTAAACTCACATCATGGCACCTGCTAACCATTTATGAAAATAACCACTTCATGTATCCATAAACATTATTCCATAAAACCATTCAATAAAAACATAAACCTTCATAAGGGGTATAAAAATTAGGGTATGAGAAATATTTTATATGGTTTCTTCAAATCCATATTGGTCTAAACTTATTTTAAAACATCGATAAAAATATGATATAAATTATTAATTAATGATAATAATTCATAATAATTCATTACATCAAAATAAAATTGGTCATTTCATGATAAAATTATTATCAACATTTCATCTAATACATAGTGTTTATGGATGTTTGGGGATATTTCTATACAAACATTCCATGATAAATCCAGTGGGAATTTGGAAAAAACCCAATGAAAACATAATAACATCCAGAAATTAACATTAGCCTACCACAAATTAATACAACCCCTCTAAATTATAGTACGCATCCTCTGGTGTTTGACACTATCTATTAATAAATGAAAAATAACACTTTAAAGGGACCATTTCAATGTTAGAACCACTAAAACATACATGATAACTCTCTATTTTCTGGTTTTTACCACTATGATTACATATATAACCACATTTTCATTTCTAAAGAAGATTACATGTAACATAAAATTAACCAATAAAAAGTTAACACTAATCTACAAGAAAGTATCATTCAACAACTTGATTTTAACATTCCACATCCACATGTTATCCTTCACCGTGAGAGATTCAAACATGACTCATTTTAATTTAACATCCTAGATACTAACACTAAAATACAATTTTTTAACACTCTCATCCATGGTATAACATTAAACACCTACAAAATAAGAACATAACGACATCATAAAGTAACAATATAAAGTATTTAATAACAATTTAACAGAAATAAACACATACCATCCATATTATAACATTCATCCTCTGGTTTTTTATAGTATCTATTAATAAATGAAAAATAACACTTTTAAGGGACCATATCAATGTAGAAACTAATAAAACGCCACATTGTAACTCTATTTTTATGTTTTTATCAAAGGATGTTGACATAGAGGAAATAAAAACTTTGTGGGAGAAATATATCTTTATATATTGAATTCATTTAAGAGTCACATAATTTTAAAATTAAATATTTATTTTGAAAATATTCTTATAATATTGTGAGGGAAGATTAAAAGGTGATATAATGGCAGAGAATTACCATGCCCATCGTATAAGTTAAAAAACATTCTTACCTCAACTTGTTGAAAAGGACTTAAAGTACCTTGTATGGAAAACGACAGAAAGATTCCTTTAAAACCATTATATAAAAATTAAAACATGGGTATAAATTAATTTAAACCATAGTATAGTAAATAGTATAAAAATATTTTGAAATAGATTTTTAAGAATCATGGATGTGGATGATAAATGTGTCCCAGTAGATACTTACGTAAAAATAACCTCGGATAATAATGAAATTGTGAAATTAAGCCTTACCTTGTAATTTTTCTGGGTTGAGGTTAAGTTAACCATCTATATAATAGTTAAATAATATATGTAAAATTATACAAGAACCATGTAAATTTATATTATATCATATATAATCTTCTGATATTGTTTTGTTAATAATATTTTAGCATTATCGTCGTTTCAGGAGTTAACTGATTCATTTTACTTTATATGTTTTGTTACATAAGCCATGTATTTTATGGATAGTATATATTTGATTCATATAAATAATTATATTAAGATCATAATCATTATTTTAAATCATAAAATGAAAATTATTCAGGAATGGTTACGATGGGGAAGTGAATCTCATCGCGTTCGTGGAGACGGTAATCTGTACGTACGCATGAGCGACAATATCATTCATTTGATATTAAAATAGAATATAAATAGATGTAATGTAATATATAAAAAATAATTAACATTTTATATTTATTATTTACATCAGTTATACAAAATTATTAAACCCATCCAATAAAAATAATGTATTTAATAACAACTATACCACGACATGGAGATAGTAAGTCATACGTACGCATATACGGTGAATATGTCATCCATATAATGGATAAAATGATGACTATGGTAGTACCATTTTTATAATAACGTCCCAGTATATATAATAAAGTGGAGTTATTATTTTAGAATGTAAAAAACAATTGAAGAGGAAGTGGAAGAAGAAGTAGAACTTGAAAGAGGTGATGAAATATTTACCTCTTCTTCGGGTTATTTCTTTTTATTTCCTCAAAAGTGATCCATTGGTTGGATTTATGATCAAAATAATGATTCTAGTTTGATATAAGGAAAATTGGGAAGATATTTAGGTAGGTTTTTTCCATTACAAATGGATTTGGAGGAGTTATTTTGAGAGAAGGGGAAGTGACCTTTTATAAGAGATATTAGAGGCACCTTAGGAAAAGATTGAAATATTATTTTATAATAAAATCCATTTCTGTTTATAATGGCTCCAAAATAATTTATTTAGAAGCTAAGATAGGGATGGGTCGAAAACCTCTCATACAATATGTTTTAGACAGATTTGTGTCACTATATTATCCTTATCTTTTAGATATAACTCTTAGTTAAATACTTTAAGTTTTACCATGTATTCTTGTATTATTATAATAATGTGTTGATAAATATACAATTAAATTCCAATAAAACATAAAGTGATTAATTAATTATATAAATATCATTATCTAGGTTATTTTTTCAGAACCATAGTTTTTTAGGACTATTATATATTTTAATAATATAATATTTAATTTTAAAAATTCATTTATGTCAATTTTGACACTATTTAGTATTTGGTTTTTTTGAAATTCCTCACAACATTATTACTTAAAAAAACATTTAATCATCCCTAATATGTCATATTCACGTAAAAAATCCTTGTATGTCATAAAAACGTTTAAATTATATTTATTTTAATATTTATAATAGCATTTATTTGTATCTTTTATTAATAAGGTAATTTCAACATCATCATTATGTCATAAATAAACTTAATTATTTAACTTCTAAAAATTATAAATAAAAAAACATTATCTATGAAATATGTTTATATTTATAATGAGTATTTATAGTTGAAAATATAACTTATATGACCCCTTCTAAAAATTATATTACAAAAGGATATATGTTTATGTCATTTTTGTCTTTACATCAAATTAATTAATATAAATTGCCATTATCACTCTCATGTGGCTCTATGGGGTCCCTAAATAGACCCAAGGATGTCCATGGTCAGGAATGTATCAACCAATAGGAATTTTACACTTGTTAGGGTAATTTAATATAATTATAATAATATTTTTTTACCCTTAACTAACAGATTAACCCTTTAACTATGGTAAATAAAAGATTTACTAAAGTAAATTCTCATAATGTCTAAAAATAAAAGTAACCAATTTATACAATTTGGACCTACTAATTAAAAATATGTAATTCACTTTTCCAAATTCAAAATAAATAAGTGGCGGAAATTAATTTAAAAATAATTTCCATTGTCAAAACAAAAAGCATGTTTCTGAGAAATAATAACTATCAAAAGATTGACACTTGTTTATATCCATTTTAAATTTAAAATTACATCTAATAAGATAAATTTTATTAAATGATATAAATATAATATAATGATACTTTAAAAATACTCAAATTTATAATTTCACGAAATAAATTATTTTGATTGTTTTTAATTAAAATTTCGTATTTTTTCACTATTCATCAAAATATGAAAGTTATCATAAAAATACCAAAAATTTATCCAAACTAAATTTTTATGCCATGATTCTAAATAATAATTTAATTTCATTAAATTTCATATATTAAAGTTTCAAATATTGTTTTTAAAAAATGATCTCCATTAAAAGGCGGTAAAATTGTATTTTTCTTAAAATAATTCTTTTATCTGAAAAAACGAATTTGTTCATATATTATGCCTAAGAAACACATAATATTAATTTAAAAATTATATGGAGTTTATAAAATTCAAAATTTGGTAAATAAAATTCATATACTCTTTTGAACGGTATGTTTGGTAAGTCGTGGTGTGCTTGAACTCGGTGTGGTGTGTAGCTCATGTTATTGAATTACTTTGAAGAGATAACATACTATAAAATATTAGGGTGGTACATTCTCCTCTACATTATTAAATTTAATCCTCAAAATTTGAAATTATTCTTCTTAAATAAAAGGTTAAAAATATAAAAATACATTTGTGGAAAACCAACATCAGAAATTTGGTTCATAAAATTAATCTTAATAAGACGGAAAGGGAAATGAAAAATTCACCATCAAATTGTTATCTTGTTTAGGAGAAAATTGGTGGAAATTAGAGACATAATTTTTGGGAAAAAGAAAATATTTATATGGAGTGGTTGAGATTGTCAATCGCAGATAAGTGTAAAATTGAGGGCCTCAAATCCATCAATCAATGGTGATTTAAAATATTGTCAGTTCAACCAAACATAAGGTATTAATATAACCCATTTTTTGTTTTAATATACCTTCCCTAATGATTTAGAATTTTTTTTATTTATATAATAAGAGGAAAAAAAATATAATTCATATGTATAGTTTCATCCTTCAACTAATTCATACCACAAACGCACCATTCACTTTAAAAGATAATAGAATTTTTAAATATTCTATTTATCATAATCATATAGGGTTACAAAAATAATGAATTTATAATTCTGTTTTTATACAGTTTAAAAAACTACATTACACAAACGAGGACATCACGTAGGCTAGTGGTAGGTGATGCAACCTTCTCTCCCATCGGTTACAGTTTTAAGTCTCGTTCCCTTGCCGGATGTGACAGGTTGTTGCACAACCTCCAGGTTTTCCTTTTTATAACAATCCTAAAAAAATCTTAAGAAATGATTTAAGCTTAATAATAGTATCCAATATCAAACTTAATCCATTCCAACCATTATACTAATCCAAAATACATCTGTCCAAACTCACAGTCCAAAATTTATAAGGAAGGTAAAAAAATGAAGATATATTTATTCACATTATAACATATGAATACATTCATCTTATATTCTTTTAAAACATAGTTACACCCTGAATTACCATAAAACATTATTGATTACATTCATTCACCGTTAATAATTATATAATATGAGACATATTCTTTATATGAACGTTTTTTGAATATTCCAATATTGATGGAATAAACAAACCATTAATCAGTTCCAAGGTAGTCACGAATATCGAATATTATTTATCCAAATCAGTCATCTCTTATTCTGAAATCACTACCTCAGTTTCATACCACATTTAGGTTTATCATTACTTCAACCATCTATTTTCCAAAAAAATTAACTTGTTATTGAGTCACTTTTCTTAGTACCATGTATTCTCAAATCCTCAATGAAATAGTACTGTAGTACAATCCTTATTTATTTCCATAATTCATATAACAAGTACATCCTTGATATAACACTCAAATGACATAATTCGTTAATATCAACATAAGGACAGTAGTCATTACTCTCCATCTTTGGTAATATCATAACTTCATTATTATCCAACAGCGTCATTTGTGTCATACTCGGATGATTTGGAAATTGATTCGCATAGTGCCCAAACTCCTTTCAGATGAAGAATGGTAAATTTTAAAAAAATTTCCAAACCTTTTAATTACGTACTATTTGTCGTTTATATCCACACTTATAACAAAATCCCATTCCATTCATGCATTTACGATGGTGATTATTTCGAAAGTTATAACATATATGAAAATTTTTCTTTCCCCTCTTCCCTTTAACCATCTATCTCTCTTCCATCCTTTTCTTCTCTTTCGTACCATAAAATCCATAAGATTCAAATAATTCATTACTAATATTATTAACACATGATACTATTTCTTCAAATGATTCAAATACATGGGAGACTATTTTCCATTTAAATTTTGTCTTAATACAATGAATGATATTATACATCTTAGTCTGTCTATATAGAGTATTGTTGGAAGTTTCATTCCATCTACTATCCACCATTTCTAAACAATGGAATACACCGTGTTAGTTTATGAACTCCAATGCGTAATTCCAACGTGTAAAAAACCTAACGTAAATTGAAAATATTATGCATATAATATATAATCATAAAATTTTTTCATTGAGTATGTATTTACTCCTAAATCCTACATAGTTTCTTGTAAAGAAAATGTGAATTATTCTAAGAATATCCCTAGGATTATTATATCCAAGAGTGTAGCATGCCCGTCCTTAGGCACCGGGAAACCCCAGGTCATGCCTGAAACTCAATGTCAAAGTTTTCACTCCTAGGTACTTAAATCCTAGAGCCAGCTCTACCTGATCGTATCCAGACAGGGATGTATTTCTTGAAAAAATAAACAAAATATCTACATTTCCAAAATTCTATGATGTTCTTCTATACTTACCCTCAAAGTCTATATTAGGGTAATATACCCTAATCAGAGATTATCTAAATCTAGTTTACAAGGTTTGTACTAAGCTTTCTCTAATAACAAATGTAATGCTTCGAACCCAGAATCCTAGAGCCGGTGAATTATTTTAATACATTGGAATGATTAAAAGGAATCATGTTCCGAAGGACCGATCAGTTTATTATTCTTGGAAACAAGATACATTCATAAGTTCAACATTATAACTTGATAATAAAAAACACACTAATTTATTCCATTAGAAACATCCAATCCTCATAGATATGCATGCATGTCACTCATAACTAACTTCTTCATATCCATTGAAAATGAAACATAAGAAAGGGGTGAACTCAAATGTTCAGTAAGAGTAAGCAATATAGTAGAATATTAAATAAATATGAGGCATGGTGAATAATTGAAAACACATACCATTACAAATAATGAAAATTAATAATTTATGGATGGAATATGATATGAGTAAATAATTCCATAATAAAACATAGTCATGGGTATTCTATTAGTCGAATGACCATATAAAACATCAATGATATTTTCATAATGAGGTAATGTATAATGTTTTAAATTCTGAAACATCTGGTCAAGGCCTCCGCCAAGACATCTAAAAATGATTTAGGCCTCGACCAAAACCATATATCAAATTATTAAAGGTATGTACAATTTAATGTCTAATTGTCTCATGAGACCAACCGATGCACTGAGGATCTATAGAGGGCTACACCCGTCACTTACTAAGTCCAATACAGTCCACATATGGAAAGGTTGAAACATCACATAAACAATCGTATTAAAACTAGCTTACGAAATTTCAATACATTAACAGTAAAACATGAATGGTATAAAAATAACACATCCATAGTCAAACATATCAGAAATCCTTAAATACAATATTGAATATTTGTATCATAATAAATCAACTTCAAACAAGGGTTAAATTTATCAAAGGATGTTGACATAGATGAAGTCAAAACTATTTGAGAGAAATATATCTTTCTATTTTGAAATATTTTATAAGTAAAATAAATATAAAATAAAACATTTATTTTTAAAATAATCTCATAATATTGTAAGGGAAGCTTTAAAGGTAGTATAATAGAAGATAATTACCACACCCACTGTATAAGTTAATAAACATTCTTACATTACTTTGTTGAAAATGTCATAAAGGGCCTTGGTTGGAAAATGTTAGAAAGATTCCATTAAAACTATTTTATAATAATTCAAACAAGGGTATAAATAAATTTAAACCATATTCTATCAAATAGTAAAGAAAATATTTTGAAATACGTTTTTATGAAACATTGATGTTGGTTATAAAGAGGTCCCAGTAGATACTTACGCAAAAACAACCTCGGATAATAAAGAGATTGTGAAATTAACCAATACCTTATACTTTACCTTGGTTAAGGGTACGTTAACCTCCTGTATAATAGTTAAATCGTTTTTATTAAATTATACAAGAACCATATACATAAATATGATATCATATATGATCTTCTAATATTGTTTTCTTACTAATATTTCAGAATTATCATCATTTCGGTTGCTAACTAATTCATTTTTTTTATTACATAAGCCTTGTTTGTTATGGATAGGATGTATTTGATTCATATACATAGTGATATTAAGTTCATAAAGATTTTTTAAATCATCAAATGAAAATTATTCTTGAATGGTTACAATGGGGAAATGACTCTCATCGCATTCGTGGAGACGGTAATCCGTTCGTACGCACAAGCGACAATATAATAGATTGGTATTAAAATCATATGTAAATAGATGTTATATCTTATATAAATAATAATTAACATATTTTATTTATTATTTACAATAGTTTTACATCATTATTATACCCATAAAAAATAATGTATTGAATAATAACTACACCCCAACGTGGAGATGGTAAGTCGTACGTACACACGTATGGTGAATTTTTCATTCATATGATATATAGAATAATGAATATGGTTATACCATTTTTATAATAACATTACAGTATATAGAAGATATTGGATTTATTATTTTAGAATGGAAAAAACCAAGAAATAGGAGGTGGAATATGAAAAAGAACTTGAAAGAGGTGATGAAATATTTACCTCTTTTTAAGGTTTTTCCTTTTGATTTGATCAAAAGGGCTCCTTAAGATGTATTTCTAATCAAACTATGGAATCTAGGTTGAGGTGAGAGAATTGGGTGGATATATCATAAGTGGTTTTCCAATCCAAATGGCATTGGAGGTGTTATTTTTAGGGAAGGGGAAGTGTCGTTTTATAAGAGATGTGGGGGGTATCTTAGCAAAAGATTGAAATATTATTTTATAATAAAATTGTCTTTGGTTTATAATGTATGAAAAATGATTTATTTCGGGGATAATTTTAGTATGGGTCAAAATACTCTCAACCAATAGTTTTTAGATAGGTTTGGATCACCATATTAACATTATCTTTTAAATTTAACTCTTAGATAAATAGTTTAACTATTACCTTGTATTCTTGTATTATTATTATATTTTTTTCATAAAATTACTATAAAATTCCTATAGAAGCTAAAGTGATTAATTAATGATATATCTATCATTATATATGTTCTTTGGTAGAACCTTATATTTTTAAGAGGTTTAATGTAATTTAATAATAAAATATTTTTGTTAAAACCCCATTTATGCCATTTTCGACACTATTTAATTTTTAGTTTTTGTGATAGTTAACACAACATTATTACTTCGAAAATAATACATTAAATAAACCCTAACATGTCATATTAAATTATAACATTCTTGGATGTCATAAAAACATTGAAATTACATTTATTTTTATATTTATAAAACCATTTATTTGATTCATTCGTTAATATGGTAATTACTGTATCATCATTGTGTCATAACAAAATTTAATTATTTAATGTCTAAAAATTGTAAACAACAAAAATTATGTAGGAAATAGTTTTATCTTTCTAATGAGTATTTATAGTCGAAAATATATCATATATAACCCCTTATAAAAATTATTTCACTAAAGAATATATGTTTTTTTCATTTATCACTTTACTTAAAATTAATTCAATTAATGTGACATTATCACTCTCAAGTGGCTCCATGTGGTCCACAAATCGACCAAAGGAAGGCCATGGTAAGACATGTATCACCCAATAGGAATAAGACACATGTTAGGGTAATGTAATATTATAATAATAATATTAGTTTACCCTTATTTATCTGATGTACCCTTTAACCATGGTAAATAAAATATTTACTGCGGTAAATACACATAACGCCTTAAAATAAAAGTTACCTATTTACTAAATTTGGAAAAATTGATTCCAAAAATGGAATCCATTTTTACAAATTCAACATACATAAGTTCTAGAAATTAATCTAAAATTAATTCCAGCAGTCAAAAGAGAATGCATGTTTTTAAGAGATTATAACAATCAAAAAATTGACACCTGTTTATATCCACTTTAAATGTGAAATAACATCCAATGACATAAATTATATTAAATGATTAAATTATAATCTAATTATACTTTAAAACCACTCAAATATATAATTTAACACTATCGATTAATTCTATTAAAAAAATTGTTTTTATTAAATTTTAGTTTTTTCACTATTCATCAAAATAAGTAAGTTATCAGAAAAGTACCAAAAAATTATAAAAACTAAAATTTTTTATTCTAATTAAAAATAATCATATAATTTCATTATATTTAATATATAAAAGTGTCTAATATATATTTTAAAAAGGTTCTCCATTGAAAGGCGGTAAAATTGCATTTTTTTGAAAAATACTTGTTTTATCTGAAAAAAATGAATTTGTTCTTATATTATTTCTATGAAACCCAAATTATAGATTCTAAAATAATATAGAGTATATAAAATTCAAAATTATGTTAATACTATTCATAACATCTATGTGAATGGCATGTTTGGTAAGACATGGTGTGCTTGAACTCAGTGATGTCTGTAACTCAAGTTAATTAATTACATTGAAGAGATAAAGTACTATGCAATCTTGGGGTGTAACAAAAAATATTACCTTTTAAAATCATTTAATGAAATTAAATGTAAAATAGTATAATTATACAATATATAAAAGAAGGTCCTGTATAAATTAGAATATGCATCAATGAATGGAGACTAAGATGAAACCCTTACCTTGAATCTGACACATCTCATATGTTCCTTGTTCTTCCTGAATAATAAACATAATTTAATATCTACTTAATTCCAAACCTTTTTGAAGTTTATTATTACTTTTATATCACTTTTTTACCATTTCATAATCTTTACATAATTATATAAGTTAATATCAGTTGTTTGGGTGATATTTGGTATTTGAATCAAAAAATAACTTGATATAATTACATATTGTCCATGTAGTGAAATTTCCATTATCCCCATAGTGATATTAATAATTAAATATCATATAAATACAGTATATATATATATGTATTTATAATAGAACATAACATTTGGAGATATTAAATTAAATGCACCGTTCAAGGAGATGGAAAGTCGTACGTACGCATAAACACTAATTTCATTTCTTTTTCATATTTAAATGAATGAAAAATAAATGATACATAGGTATATTATAATTTTATTATAATATCACATTTTATATATGTTACATGAGTTCATTAATTACATCCTTTATATATTCCATTTATGGAATGAATGAGTCATATCACTTTAAGGGGCAGTAGTCCGCACATCCTCAAATGAAATTATCATATTTACCCCATATGGAAACCATAAAGGTACGATATAAATGAAAAATAAATAAGCCTAGAGAAAATATAAATATAATATATATAATATATAAATACAGTTCCATCCTAATTGCCACCATGAGAGGCGGTAGGAGACAATTAATGAATCATCGTTTCATGATATAGTTGTTCACTATCCACAGAAACAGTATGTTCTAAATCTATTAGATGGATGTGTGTGGAATTTTAGTTCAAATAAATCTCATAAAAACATACTAGTATATTTAAGATACTGTTTTTGTATAAAATTATGTAATAAATATAGTTTAGGAGGGTGGATAAGGAAAATAATTTAAATCATCTTGAGAGAAGACATTATCTCAAATAGTGTTACTTCTTTTGATTTAAGTTAAAGGCATTATTAAATTTCTTTATGCCAAAGGTGAGGATTCAATGAAGAAGATAGGGATATTGGGAGATTATTTTGGCAGATATTTGATAATCCAGTTGGGCTTTAATGGTGTGAGTTAGGGTTAGAGGTGGTGGCCTTTTATAAGATGGAGGAGGTGTACTTTAGGATGATATGAAAATTTTTTGTTAGAATCTAAATTTAAATTATCAAAAGTTCCAAAAGTCATTTAATCTGAAGATAATATGAGGATAGTTCTAAATCATCTCAGCCAATAGTTTTTAGAAAATTTTGGTTTCAAATTTAACCATGTCATTTATCATTATCCCTTAGGTAACTTATTTGACTCTTACCATGTCTTCTTGTTTATTCATATTATACGGTTAATATAGTTACTATAAAATCACAATAGAACCTAAAGTTGTTAATTAAATAAATTTCAAATTTATCTATGTCATTTGGCCAAATCTTAGATTTTTTGGACGATTTTATCATTTAACAAAATAGTATTAGTTTTAAAAACACATTTTTATCAATTTTCATACTATTAATATCATAACTTTTTAAAAATACATAACAAAATGACACATTCAAACAATCTCCATTAATTCTAAGACATCAAGTTGTATGTATTCCTAAAATTGAGGATTCCATAAAAAGTTTCCAAATAAATATATTTTATTTTTTATAATTTAATTTATTTAAAACATTCTTTAATAAGATAGTCACTACATCGTCATTGTGTCAAAAATAAATTAATTTGTTTGATAATAAAAATTATAAATAAAATACCATGATGTAGTAAATATTATTATCTTTATAATGACTATATATAGTATATGATATAACTTATATAACCTCGTATAATAAAAGTTTTAGTAAATTATATATTTTTATGTTTTCATTTTCTTTAATTTAAATTAATTTTTAAAAAATTTACATTTAATATTAATGTGGCTCCATGGGGTCCCAAAATAGACCCAAGGATGCCCATTCTAGGAAATATTTCATCCAATAGTATTTTTACACATTTTATGTTATTTTAATATTATTATAATATTATATTATAGCCTTATTGACCAGATTTACCATATATCCCTAGTAAATAAAATATCTACTGATTTTACTATTCATAATGTCTAAAAATAAAAGGTACCTATTTACACAATTTGGAACTAATGATTAAAAATATTGAATACATTTTTCCAAATTCAAAACATAGAAATTTCATAAATTAATTTATAAATAATTCCCATTGTCAAAACTAAAAGGGTGTTTTAGGAAGTAAAACAACCAAAATATTGACACGTGTTTATGTACAATTTCAAAATTAAATTATGTAAAATGACCAAAGTTGAATTAAATGATAAGAATATAATCCAATTACACATTAAATACAATTAAAATTATAATATAACTTTATAAATAAATTATATTAAAAGGTTGTTTTGAATTAAAATGCTGTATTTTTCATTATACATTAAAAAAAACTTAATCAGAAAAATACAAAACAAATTACCAAAACATAATTTTGATAACCCAATTCAAAATGAGCAGTTTATTTTGTCTAATGGGTCATATAAAAGTGACAAAAAATATATATAAAAATTTTTTCTTGCAAAAAGGTGGTAAAATGTCCTTTTAATGAATATTAGAATATTTCATGCTTAAAATTGGATTTATTCTTATTTCAGGCCTCTTAAATTTATTGGATAAATGTAAAGAAATTTAAAAAACAAGAATAATAATATTTTAGTTTTTTTTTTCATTATATCCAATACAATATCTATACATTAAATACGATTTAAAATAATAATATTATTATATTATTTGTTGGTACAACTCAACTTTGTGAGTAACGTACGATTTCGAAGAAATCCATTGTTGCGTGTTGCATTCATTATTAAACATATCATCCCCTTTAAAGTAAAATTTATATTTAATTCATAAATATTAATAATTATGAAAGTTTTATATTCTTTATTTTCCTCGGGTGTTACAAATTTAGTATCCCTTGTACTATTGTAGGTATATCGTCCATGGGATGTGATTTCATGAGGTATAATACATGACATACAAGTTTTGGTGGCTTCAAAAAACTATTTAGTTAATATATGGAGATATAGTATGTGATGATTATATGATGTGATGAACATGGTGCATGATATGTCACTGTTGTCCATGTTTCATTAGGCTGGAATTATTTTAGATAGAGAAAAATCAAGATATACAAGCTTGGGGCATAGAGTAAAATATGTGGGGAAGTAATATTGGGGAACCTTCGTTGATATTATGTTGTTTACTATATTAATCTTGTTTGTGATATATAGAGATAGATACATGGTGAGGCTAAAAACATAGAATACATATTAATGTGTTGTTTTATATTAAAATTCTATTTAGTGGGATTTAATATTTTTTATTTATCTTTTTCACAAGGGGATCAGAGTAGGATCTTACTTAGTATATGTTTTATGCTCACCCTATTTATATATATACTTTTTTCAATATTATAGGATATTTTTGATGATTTTGATATACATTACATACCAATGGAGTGGTTTAATAGTTATTTTGTCTATGTGGTCAATGTCAAGGATTTATTTTCAGTACTTGTGGTTTTTTTCAATAGTTTATCTATATAAAATAACATATATATTCTTGAGATATTTTATGTAGCTTGAGAATGATATTATATATAGTTTTTATCATATACCCCCTTCCCCATGTTCTTCATAGAGGGTAATAAATCTTACATGTGTGTATCATATACCCACACTACATATCTCCAACCTGTATCCTATTGAAGCTGGGCATAATGCATCATTCACCCTCTTATCTCATTCTTTTCCATCGTGGAATAAATTTGGATGAGGTTATCAGGAAAACCAAATTCTGAAATAATTTTACCTTTTAATACTATTTAAAAAATTTTAGTTTTTTACCTTGTAAATTATTTTCAAAATTGAATTTTATAAAATGAATATTTTAAATTATTGGTATATTTATTTTTAACATATATTTTAAAAGAATGGTTATATACCAAAAATGAATTCCAATCAAAAATTATTTTCATTATATTTTATTACATTATTTTAAATAAAAAATTATAAAATTTAGTATGTGATTTTAAAAATAATATATTTTAAACATATAAAAAAAATATTAACATTAGAATAATTTTAGGGACTTCTCTAAAATGATATATTTTTAGATTAATAGTGAAATTTACTATTTTTAGGTATAAAATTAATATAATGAAATAATTAGTAAAGTAAAAAATTTAAAATTCATAAATAATTTTTATTAGAAAAAATATGTATATTGTAATGACATTAAAATATTTAATTTTTTTTAAATTTACAAACTCAAATGATATTTTAAAACAGAAGTTTTATTTTCATTCAAATTTTTTTTTATTAAAGTATACATTTATTTCATTAAAATTAACTAATATAACATTTATAAATGGCATCAGATAAAATAGATTTATAATTTGTAATCAATAGGTATAAATTATGTAATAATTTCCATTCCAGGTTTGTTCGTAAAGGATAAGTTACATTATATAAAATATAATTACCAAAACAAAATATAAAATATAAGATGAAAACAAAATAATGGAAATATTTCTAAAAAATGTTTAAAACTAGTGGGGGGAATGTTTTTTTGAGGAATATATATACCTAATCTCCCCACCCCACCAATATTTCTCAATTTTTGATCCACTTCCCTTAATAATATCTTTTTGGTAATAGATTTTTTTTTTGTATTTAGAGAATTGGAATCCCATTAAACTTATAAATCAGATCTCATCTCCTCGCATATCACTAGCCTATAAACCCATTATTTCATCCAAAACACTCCCCAACCCGATATTACTCATTAATTTATTACATAAATGGGTTATCTTATTCTCAAAAGACCAACCCATAAATGTGGGGTATAAATTTCTATCCTCTCCTTCCTCATTTATCTTTATTTATTTAATCATCTTATTCCTCTAATTCCATTACAATAAATTTAAATTTTAAAATTATTTTCATTAGTATACTGGTATTTAATTATAATTATGGTAAATGTGTTAACCACCTTGGACTTTTCCATTAAGAAATATGAAAATGGGAATCAGACGTTGTCTAGAAAACTGCATCCAAAATGAAACATGTTTCATTTTTCTTCACCAAATAACAAGAATGGTAATAATAAGAAATATAGTTTGTAACTATTCAATTTATATAATATTTTTGGTTCTAGATCAACTATATTACTTATTTTTCATATTCATTAAAATATTAAATCATTATCCATGCATATGTGTGGACTAAAGTATTCAAAGAATGACTAATTTTCAATTTTCATTTCATCACCACTTAATAATGATGATCATGAGTGTCATTCCAATAGATAAAAATTAGTTTTATGAAATTATTAATTTTCTAAAAAAAATCAGAATACCATTCAACAACATGAGAACAAAAAAACCATTGTAAATTCAACTACCTAAAAGCTCATTCTAAAAGAAAAAATTATCTATTCTTAAAATAAAATTATGTTATATATAGTACCTTATTCTAATTATTATATTCAATTATCATAAAATTATAAAAACTAAATATAAAATTTATTCTTTAAATACAATGATATTTTAATAAAATTACTTCACAATCATCCATTATATTTTCTATGTTCTTATTTGGGTTGGTATGGACACCCACAAGAATATTGATAAAAACATAAATCATGGACGAAAATGGGAATTTAATTCATGGTAATATAGTAATTTAATAAGTAAATGAGTATAATTCTGTTTCTATAATGGTTTTATATAAAATTAAAGCTTTATATAAGAAAAGTGCCTTTAGTCCCTAAGAATAATCAAACAATGTTCATTACCAAATTCATCTTATAACACCATGACCATAACAACCATTTAATGAAATTATAACAATAAAAATAATTAAAAAATTCTTTTTATCATCTTTTAATGATTAACATTGGTAGAGTAATGAATAAAAATGTCAATTTTTCAAAAAATATCTTAAATGATAACGATTTCTCATACTTGATATTGAAAATAGTTAATTACAAACAAATATGCATGTATAGGACAACTATAACTGAATTTTTTTAAAATAATTAGATTTCAAAAATATTCAAAAATGTGTTAGTATGATATTTACATTTTTATACACGAAGTTAGTGCACATTTCAAAAATGTAGGAAATGAGGAGAGGGTTCTTTGTCATAAATATTAATTCCATAATATATTTTTTGTAATAAACCTTATTTCATTTTTAATTATAAAAATAATATGAAATGGTAAATTGTTTCCTGATTATATAATATTTTACGATTTTCAAATTTTTATTGGAATTTCTATCGTTGTTGTGGTTTTGATTCAAGAGTATCAAATTTTCTAAGGATTTTCATAGTATCAATTTTAATTTTCTGTGAATGGTTATAAGTTATACATCATGATTCCATTTTATGGAAAATTATTTTTTTAAAATCATATTAATTTTTTATTTCCTTTAATTAATATAATATTGTAATCTAAATCAAGTTATTTTTTTTTATTTTCACACAAGTGTTTATTCAGTTGTAAGAGTTTGGTAATTTTGTTTTCATTATCAATATTAGTAGAATTATGTTGTACTTATTTCTTCAAATTTGGGTACATCATCCAATTTTGTTATATAATATGGTATTTTATCATTGAATAAATTTAACCATATAAAACACTATTAAAAAAAGACATTTTCCGTTGAGTATATTGCATGTAAGGTATATTGATAACAAAAATATTCTTTATTTTTGCAACAAATTTTTGTATTGAACATTATTTTTCTAGGATTATGGTATCCCACCATAATATTTGATCTTATAGAAGATTATAATCCTATTTTTTAAAATTAATTTTCAATAAAAATAATGTATTATTACTCTTTATTCAATTTGGGATTTTGCTAAGGGTATTTATAAGTATTTAAATGGTTTCTTTCTTTTCATAATAAAATTTTTTATATTTGGGTCCATATTTTATATAGGAAACTTTATATAATTTTCAGTAGTCAAAAATCAGATATAATTTTTAGAATTTAAATATCTCATATGACCTTTTCAAATGCTAATTTTGAAAGTCCCATGTAATTTTCTATTTTAAAACAATATAAAGAAATTATAGAAGATATTTAATGTTTTCACTTAAATTTTTCTTTTCATAACTATACGGATTTAAATTAATTTGATTTAAATTAAAAGATAAATATATTTAGAATAAATGGGTTTAAACTCTCCACAAAAGACAATTTGATTCTCAATCGCTTCTTGTCTGATTTCATTCAAAGTATTCATTTACACATATTTTTCTATATCTATGTATACTTACTTTTTAGTTTCTATTGTTACAGTGAGTATATGTTATTTTTAAAACATCCTCCTGTATTTTTTTTATGTATGACTTAACATTCTCATCATTTGATGATATGATCTACCACTTCCTTTTTAATTCCTAAACATCCACTGTGAATAGACATATATTTTATTCCAATTCCAATACATTGTTGATACCATGTTTTCAACTTCAAAAATTAAATTGTGTTCACCTAGGTTACCTACATTAATTAATTTAGATAATTATTATATTTACTGTATTCTAATATTATATACATTATATATATCAAATTCTTTATCATCTTGATTTAATGGTATTTACCAATTCTGTAACATGATTTCATTGGATTCCAATTTATTTTCCATGGGTTTATAATGATATGGTTATAGATGATATTATTAATTATTTCCTTTTTTGAATAAATTTTAGAAGTATATGGAAGACATTATTATTCAATTGGCTCTTTATGATGTATTGAATGAAACCCATTCTTTTTCCATGGGTTATTTATGCTATAAAATAGAATTATTTTCATTCATAATTTTTATAAAAACCGACATTATTTCCATGGGTTCATTATAATGTGATAATATTGTGATTTCAAAGGGCTGATAATATGTATATATGAGTATGTGTAAAGTCATATATCACCCAAAAATGTGTTGGATTAAAGATTATTCCTTATGAGATAGGTATTCATGAGTATGTTTTAGATATATTTAAGCTAGGTAATTAATATTGTGGATCATGAAATTAATATTCTCAATAATAATTTTTGTAAAATTGTTTTATGATTGTTATTAGAACTTTTTTATAATCTAATGGGCTTTGTTTTTTCACTCATTTTCCCTCACACTTTTCATTTATGATCTATTTAATGAAAAAGCTTGTTCCCCAATTTATGATCTATGGTTTTTGGGTATATGTTTCTTATATATACTTATTATACCCTTATAGTCATATTTTGTTCCTATTATGTTTACTATTTTTGAGCATCTGATCTTAGTACTATCTTATGATTTCTTTCCTGAATATAAGAATACGGTTATTTCGTGTGGGACATTTATAATTGGTTTTTAGAGTTAAGAAGTTATATTATAATGGATATGAGTGTGTTAAAATATTATTTGTATTTGGATAATAATAAAATATGATAAAACATTAGTTATATAGTTTTTGAAACATTTCAAGATAGAATCATTAAATAAATTTGTTTATTAATCTTTTATACTATCATATTCCCGAGATATTCTACAATCAATACAAAAATATAAAACTAGAAAAAACACAAACTATTACAATATTTTCCCTTTCTAATAATTCAACATTAATAATCTTAAAAAGTTTCCTATGTTTCAAAAAAATAGGTACGATCTTATTGCATTCGTGATAATAGACATAGAATTTCTCGATACTGCAAACTAGAAACACACGAGATTCCCTGATAAACATTTTATGTCAAAAACATCACATGTCATGTAACTAGTGATCTAACCCCATGGGATTCTCATAATTCCTTAGTTTCCCTCCCATCACACCATAATATAATTATCACTCATATAACTTATTATTCTAATGACATCCTCTATATTCCAACACAATTATATTTTGTTTTTTTCCAAACAATCTAACACACCCTGGGTGACTTCCCAAGAAGTCACCTATCATAACACTACTATAGTAAAATCTCTCATATCTATGGATTTTTAATCATCTATTTTACTAAAAATAATGGTTCACCTTATTGAATTAGGTATATATTTATTCATTTATGTCTCACTTTTCTAGGGGCATAACTCTATAATCCATTTAATGAAAAAAAACACTAGTTGTGGACTCCATAAATTTATATTAATTATTTTTTCTCTATTTTAAGAAGGGTATTGTCTATGGTGTAATTTTTTCATGATTTGAAAAAGTTCAGCCCTAAAAATTTCAAGTATCAAAGTGTATCTCAGATCCCAATGATTCGAAAACTAGTGTCTGAGAATCATATATCACAATTTTGATTGTATTCTTCTAATAAATAAATATAGAAATGAAACCTTAAATTCATTGTGTAAATAATAAAAAATAATAATACATCTCATTAAGTAAAACTCCATTCATTATAAAAAATAAATAAATAAACATCAACACAATAATAAATGTTGTAACCAGATGTGAAATGATACACAAGAATCCCAAATATAAAACCAACCCCAAAATCATACATACAATCCTCATGTGACCAATGGTCACTAAAATTATCTCAATATAACTCCAATTTATCTAACCTAAATATCAAAGAAAAATTTTATTATAGCATGAGAGACATGAAATAGAAACATAAGAACTGCATTCCTCAAATTTTTTATGCATGTTGTGATAAAATCATTCCCAGTAATATTTCACAAGAAAAAAATATGTATTTTCTTTAAAATTTCATTTCATTAATTATTTTTTTAAGTGAATAAATCATTATTTTCTGTAGAATATATTTATAAATCAAAACAATAGGAAATCCTTTTTTAATAAATCGATACATTTCCTTAATTATAAACCAGGAAAAATGAATTATTTTTTAACAACCAATTTAAATCATGTTTCCTTGAATATAAATAATAAATTTGAAAGAAATTATTTAAAACCACTTATTCTTTGCAATATAACTATTTACCATATTAAAAACCAATATTAAAAAACATTCAAAAAATATTAGAGAATACACTCACACTATAAAAATAAAAATTCAATCAAAATAAAACATTCATTTAATGAATAATAACTAAATAAATAAATAGGGAAACATATTATTCAATAAGGTAATATAAATAAAAACCAAACTATTCCATATATCAATCCACTAAAAATGAAATATGAACTATTGGCTCTTCCCTAGGTCCTAATGTGATACAATCTTATACTTTATCAAACACTAGGAAATTATACGTACATATTTTTTCATGTACAGAAGAACACCGAAAATCATACTCACTAGTTCATTGGGGCCTATTTACATATTTTTTTATCTCACACTAGAGGGGATAATAGTATATTGTGACTATTTATTATAGAATAAATTAAGACTTCAAATTTGATAATCAGGTTCCCTTGAAAATAAAATGATAAGTTGATAAATAATAATTAATAAAAATGATTATCACAATAAAAATAATAACTCACCCTCACCTATCCCTCACACACATGAAATAAAATTTCCTTATACATTATCCTATTAAAACATACAAAAACCTACCCATTAAATAGAAAACAATATATATGGGTAATAAATAGAGTCTCACACAAGCAATCATTTTGAAACTATTTATAATTTTAAAATGCGATTTCCTAGAGTCTGACACCGGTATCCAAGTACTATTGTTAATCTTTTTATATCATTTATAAAAAATAAAATAAAAAACATTGAATCCACCCATTAAAACAACTAATAATTACTATTCTATTCAAAAACTCTCTTAAATGCATGAAATAATACTCGTTAATTTATTCCATGACTCAAACGAGTTCAAACATTTTAAAAATATAAAATATATTTAAAAAAAGTATTTAAAACATTTCTATGAAACATTGAATTTAAAATTGTCAACTAAAACTAAAAAACCATTAATTTTTTTTCACTTTTATGCAAAATTGGAAAATATTTAAATAATATATTTATATGTAATTTTATAATTAAAAACTTTAGATTTCTATGAAACATAATGAAATTGTAAATAAATAAATGGTACAAAAGAACCTACCTCAGTTAAATGGTGATTGAGAAGAAATTAAAAACATTTATTAAAGAGTGATTGAACACGAAAAAAGGGAACATGTGAAATCCATAACAAAAAAACTATATTCATAAGCCACCAAAAATCCTCAATATTACCCTATATCCCTTATTGTTTATGGGAGAGGGTGAATCCAAAGGAATGTAAAAAATTTAAGTTTATTGAGAAGAAACCCAATAGTAATAAAATAATTACCTTGAGGTCTCTTTTTAAAAATTATATGTATATGGTATGGATTAAAAAGGTGTTAAAGGCTGAGATCTATAATATAAAGGAGCGTATTATTCGAAAAAATGTTAAATGTAGTTTATTAGGTAAAAATGCATAGGAGTAGGTTTAGAAAATAATATTTTATTAAAATAGGGTAGGTTTCATGGATAAGATGTGGAATAAAATAAAAGTATAAGATATTGTATCGAATTTAAGATAATGGACAAGAGATAGAGAAATTCTTGCGGACACGTATCTTGTATAAGAACCCATACAGTGAGAAATTTTTAATAACTATTGTCATTACAATACTAGAAAAAAGGGAATACGAGTCTATAATAAATTGAGGATAGATATTTGTAATGAGAGCATAACGTTTTGGATATGTTTGGAATTAAACGATCATGTTCAATAGGTGTAGTGGTGGAAATAAATATTTTTTATGGGTTTTTGGTTTTTGAGGGTTTATAAATGATAAATGATTTTGAATAAAGACCCTACAATATGGATGGGGGTGTTCTAATGGAGTCCCGATGGGGATGAAAATAGATTTAAGGCAACTACCATAGAATCTAGTATTCATGATTCCAATTCCCTTTACTGAATTTCTTTTAGAAAAAATAATTATTAAAAAGATTAATTAAATCATAAGATAAACCCCCTCCTATTTTTTCTACTACACCACACCATCCACATCCTTATCTTATTTTATCCCATCTTCCTCCTCTTTATCCTTTCACAAAATTTCAAATTCATTTTTGTATTTATATTCTATTTCTATAGGTGATCTTGAATGGATACGGATAACCACAAGTAATATAATATTAATTAACCCTCCCTCTATTATCACTTTTCTATTATAATTCCTATATTTCTGAGTTTTCAAACAAATTCATTTATTTTAAATAAATCGGGATAAATTAATCCATGATATAAAATGGTATAAATATTGTTTTCATGAGGTAGGTTACCCTATTTATTTTTATATACGTATTGAATAAGTGGTTTTTATTTTTTTGTATATTCATTGATAAAAGGGTTTGTAAAAATTAAATGGAGACTAAAAGGTTGTGAAACTTTGAGATATAATTTTTAGATACATTAAAGACTATAATGGTCATTCTAAACCATGTTAGATTATTTTATAATATCCCAATTACTATATTTCCAAGGGGTACCTAAATGGGTACGGTTTGGAAAAAACATAAAATTGACTTGAGGTATAATATCTAATATGGGGATCCTAGGAGGGCCGATTTTTGGATAGTTGGATGGTTATGAAGGGTATACACCACTCACTAGTTGGGATAATGAATTGTTTACCTTTCATGTCACCTTGATAGTTTGGGAAACCTTTACCATTGATCGAGAAATTTAGTATATGTTAGAAACAGGAGACTTAATGTTTTGGGTTAATCTTATAATGCCTTATATGAAAAGGTATATTATTATATGATTTTTATTAGGGTTATTGTCAGTCATTCTCAAGTTAGGTTTTGGGGAGGATATAGTTTTATCCTATTGTCATGGAATCTCCCTTTTAATATATTATTCAGTGAAATGAATAGTATTTGTCACACAACCCTTAAAATGATTCATTTACCTCAATGAAGAGTCAAGAATATAGTATTTTATCATGGTGAGGAACATGATGATATTTAATTATCTATATAATTAATAAATTAGGGAATAATTCATTTGGACAATAGGTTATTTAATTCAGTGGTAATGTAAATTCACATATACATCTTTGGATGTTAGTATTGTATAGATTAGTGAGTAATGGAAATTTTATAATTCGATAAGGTTGATATCATGTATTGGTTATGGATTCAAACGCATGCCGAATTCTTTTTTTACTATTGAGTAATTAAATTAGTCATAAAATCAATACAATATCTATAGAATGTATATTTCTATAAGAGTTAAGAATATAGATTTTTTCCTTAGAAACGCAAAAAAATTACTACCCCAATGATATTATAGAATATTATTAGATAAGATTAATATGATTTCTATATTAGTATCAAAAGTTTTAAGTGATGTTTAGGGGGTTGATGGTTGTGGAGATAATATTGTTGCTATAATGGGATATGTAAAGGAAAACTACAACATATATTTTGAATGTCATGATAAGGAGAGGAGTAGTTTTGTATATCGCTATATAAGAACTATAAGCATCATGATCCTGATAGAATATCAATGAATAGTTATTTTATGCTTTGATAACAATTTTAATTATGAATGTGACATTATGTGAGATTCTTGTGAGAAATTTGTTCCATTACGATAGTGGTTTGTAAATTCATGGATGGTTTTGATTCATGTTATTTATCTGATATACAATATATATAGTAGAAGCCCATGAATTCGGTCCTCCATCTGATGAATATTCACCTTACGGGACAATCATGAGTCATGTCATGTGCCTCATATTTATTCTCCTTTGGGTTGACTATGAGATATGATCTCTATTTTATATACATTACCCCTATGTGATAATTAGATAATATTGTAGAAGATAGAAAATAAATAACCTAGATTTATACTAAGAAGTCTTTAAGATATGTAATGTGTTTAATTTATGATTAATATCATTTATTTTAAAATTTTGGATTTATATATTATGAATTCTATCCATAAACATTTCATTATTTTGGAAATTTTTGGTGTAAGGATAAATAAGCATTAAAATGGGGGTACTGGAAAATACGAATATTTTACCAATGAGAAACCAGATTAGATGGGATAGAGAGTAATGAATATTGTGATAATTCTCATTCATATATACTAAGAAATGAATTTTAAATAAAACCAAGGTATGATTATAAAAACACTAAGGAAGAATTAGATTGTAATATATCTTTTCATGTGACAATTTTTACCCACCTTAAGTGGATATTTCAAATCACTTATTTCTAAGAAACGGATCAATCAAATGTAAAATAAATATTATTTTAACTAATTCTCAAAAAGGGTGTTTTCCCTGGCTATTTTTTATCTAGAAGGTGATGATGACTAAAGGACAATCATTAGGAATATAATGAAAATAATGATGTAGCCTAGGTATAATGAGAGAATTTATAGAATGTTCTCTTCACCAAGTATTTTACTTGTACTCATCATATTAATATGGAAAGGTAATACTTGGATTAAAAATAAGAGAATTAATCCATTAATGTATATGAAGGTATGATTCAATTTTTATCTTTGACCCTCATAGTAAAATTTAACCTTTATTATGTGGGAAAAATAAAATTATTCAAAATTTATTTTCCATAAGAGAATTTAGAATCAATGATATCATTATACCTGGGTAGATGAATGTGGAGATAGAAACTAGACACTCTCAATATTCTATAGAGATAAAAATTAATTTAGAAAATCAAGGAATATTCTATTATAAGTCACCAATGAGAATTAAAGTTATACTTTTTATATGTATAAAATAAAAAATAAATCATCGTGGAAACCACATCAATGGAACAAGCAAGTGTTTTTTGTTTCGTAACATTGGTTATAAATCACATGATTATCCTACGGAGGTAATGATTCTAGTCAATGCGATAAAGGAAAATAATTCCCTAACTAATTCACCACGAATACTTTAATTCTATAAAATAATGATTATATTGATTTATGTAAATAATTTTCATATCAATAGAGATAATGAATAAAGCATGCCCTACAAATCTTTTAGACTAAGTGAAAAACATATAGTGTCTGTTATCTTTACCCTGGAGGAGGATCATAATAATGATGTTAGAAAAGGTATATTCCTTCTCCACTCTACTATTATGAATGATTATATTATTATTATTTTATGATTTCAATAAACACATCTGTGTTTTCTTGGAATATAGATTCATTAATTCATTATTTGGATATGGACCTATCTAGAGAATCACATACATGCACAATGATCAAGTCTCATGAACTGGACCGAGTCAACTTGACCCAACATTTGATCTTTCTTGTGACAAGTCCTCAGGTACACCTTCCCAAGAAGTAGATGATGATGACTATTGGTGACGGTATAAAATGATATAGTGGGGAGACTATGCCCTCAAATTATAGAGAAATAAAAATTGAAATAAACTAAATGTATATAAAACAATAAACATACATCAATGTAAATGTAAATAAATAACTAAAACTAAAGAATGAAATAATAAATATAATGGGGCATACAATTTCAAATTAATATAACATAAAAAAATTTCTCCCATTGGATGAGGAAAATCAGTATAGAATAAATAAAAATACATCATGTTATCTTGAAAATATGATATTAATCAAGTTAATCAGTCTTTTTTATTACTAAACTCCTCTACCATAAAATGCACACTCAATATGAGAAAATCATTCTCATTCATGAAACACCATGTATCTTCTGGGTACAAGATGTATTTTTATCAACATAAAATTATACATAAGTTCTGCCTTCATGCTGAGGTTCTCTTACAAGGCGTGATAAATATATTATTTATTTCACCACCAAGGATGGTCCTACCATTTATTATGAAAAATTATGAATGAAATAGTTGTTATTTATATCTTTTTAAAATAAATACTAATTGAATAAAAATAAATAATTTACAAAAAATAAAATATAATAGATTGAAAATTAACAATACAACGAAGGATAGGTTCTATCCATACTCTAGAGGTGAATCTGTCCCTATTATGGCGTAATATAGAGGAATTTTATAATGTAGTCACCCATCAAAAATACGATGTTCATCCACTAGATAAAAATGAGATCCAAATTTCTAAATAATGGAACGAAATGAATTTTTGTCTCAAGGATCTCTTGGTATGTGTCTGAAATGACTATGCGTTTCTAATAAGATATTAGAATCCAATATAACTATATGAATGGGTGATGGGAAATAATTTCACCCCTACAAGAACTTATACATATCCTATTGGTTTTTCAGTGCTGAATGTCTACAATAGACCAATCAAATAAACATTATCTCACCATGACCGACCTCAAAACTAGGATCTATTAGCTCAATAACATCTATTGTTTAGTAACCCTAGCCAGGGTGATATGATAAATTTGATATATTTCACTCATTCTAATCATAAATAATCTCTTTATAATCACCTTCCATCAATCAAACAACTGAGAGGAGAACCCACATCAATATTAAGGTTAACACCTAGTCCCATTACCTAAAAATGGTCTGAATTATATATCATTCCTAAACAATAAAAACCTCAATCCTCCAAGACAAAAGAATGGGAACCAGGTCAGATAAAACATGAACCCAACAACCCAAAAAGTTTAATCCATCTCCAACTATTCTTCATTCCATATAAACATTAGTGAAACCCTCTATGGTCCCCTATGCTACAATAAAAATAGGAAACCACATTTGGTTTCTTTTTTTGATCCAATACTGATGTTAATCGCATAAAAAATATGTGGCGTCTTGGAACACAACCTATCCTAAAAAAATAACAATCCCACAAGCATATCCAACTAAAAGTCCCTCAAACCTATCTAAAACGCTTCAAATGAAACCCATCATTCCTTAAAAATCAATGATGCCAATTATGTAGTTCCTTGACCCAGATTTACACTCAAGTATTTCTCAAATATTTTTTTCCCAGTGATCCATAAGCTCACCTCCTCATACATCAAAGGATGATGAATATAAATGAAGGTCTTAATAGGTAACATTGGGGACACTATACACTCATGTGGTGATAATTATAACGGTCTATATGTATATATAACATAGTGTAAAGGTACAATAACACATTAGGAGATATAAATAAAACATAGGTGATGTATTATAAATATAATCTATATTTAATTACCCCAAAGTAAATTTGATTATATTTGTAGATGTATGATCTAGTCATAAAAAATCATTCAAGAAGTCGATAAGTGGGGTCACACTTGGAGGATACTCTCATCACAAACATATGTGGAATGGTAAACCTAGATAGGAACTCTACCTTGATACGGAGGAACCATACAGTCTGCTTCTGTCCATACCCTACAAAAGGTACATCTATTATCACATAGGTCCATCAACCAAGTGTGAATCCTTACCTTATTATAAAATCATTAGGTCTAGACATTTCCTAAGGTGACCATGTAGGGTGGGAGTATGAACTCAATAGTCTATCCCCACCATTTTCTAGTTTCACATCCATAATTATGAAGGTGTATATGAAAGAAAAATAATAATAGAGAACATACACACATTTAATAAATAACCTAATTCCATTGTACTCAACCACCATAAGGAGGAATTTACATGAATTAGACAATATCAATATAACTCTGACCATGTTCCCCAAAATATATGGATATTATATATATCATGTGTCCACAGACATATATTTATAGTGCTACGAACCAATTGCATAGTTTCCATGGAATCCACTGATGAATATCATATCTATAGTGCCCTCGGGCACACCTGATAAATATAACCCAACAAGTCAGTTAATCCATCAAGTACTTTGTTTCTTAACAGCATCCCTAATCAATAAGAAACTGATCCATCATATCTCAGTTCAAAAACTCCTAATTTTCTCAATAGTTGGACGTCCTGAGGCATGAAAATACTCATCGTCCAATGAGTAATCATCATCATCTCAACAACCCGACGTCCGATGTCCATCAATCTCTATCCTACCAAAATCATGGCCCAACAACCTAATGTATAATGTAGAGCCTCATCCCCCTATTTCTGTTCTACAATCCAGCTCTTGGATTTCTATCACCAACCATGTGTCATTCTATAGTGACAACCTCCAACATATCTAATTGTCAACATCATCCCATAGGTCGCAATATCTATAAAGACATCTAAATCTATGTTCACATGAATCTAACGAAATAGAATCCAAAAATGGTGAGATGATTCCCCAATAATAACCTAATACATATCATTTGTCTCTTGGTTCCCCTATGGCCATGTAACTAAATAATGATGGTCAAAAATATCTTTACATAAATGGGTATGGTATTTTCTTAAAGACCATATAACCTCAAACCCAAAAACTAGGTCACCTCAACCTGGTGATCAATATAAACCCATGTATCACGGCAAATTCCCTCATTCTGATGACCTTGTCACCTCATTCTAGGTGATCAAAATCACCCAAATCATCATTCAATGCCCATCATGTTCTCATGGAACCACATTAAACAATATATATATTTATTAAATTTAATATAGACAGCCAGTATAACCTTCCCAATAGGTTAAAATATCCTTACTAGGCTTTTAATTTCAAATCAATTCTTGGGTAATACTGAATGACATCACATGAAATTTATTAAACCATGAAAAGGATACAATTCATTTACATAGGGTTATACTTGGTAAAAAAATGTGTTAATTTTGTGTCCACATCAAAAAAACCAAAAAATAAATGAGAAATATTGGAACCACCTACCTTAATACTTTACCTACTCGCTCATCCCAATGTGATCGATGTAGCTTGGATCAGAGACTGGATGGATAAGAAGGATATAATCCTAGATATGGGAGGGGGAGGTGACACGATACCTTATGTGATCTGATCTCGGTGCATTGACGAAAATAAAAAAGAAATAGGTGTCGATCCCCTATTCCTATTTCAAACAAAATATGACATGAACGATTCATGGTGTGACACTTAAAAATTTATTAAATTTGGTTTACAATGTTTAAACTAATTATATTTAATGAATTCCATGGGAGGACCTCATGAACCTTTTTGTAATAAAAAATAACTTAAACTTCATGTAAATATTACAAAATATTTATTTCTAGCTAGAGTTTGTTTCAATATCCAAGGCCCTCCATCCTTCCTCCAGTACTCACAAGATCAAATGGGATCTCTAATGGATCATAGACCACCCCAAAAATCAGTTTTCCAGTCAAATAAAATCCCAAAATGATGTTTTGTAGAATAGAATTTATGTTGGTCCAACCACCAAACTGAAAATTATAAAAAATGACCATTAAAAGATATGTTCAAAACCACGGACACTATAGTCTCTCGACAATACACTATATCATCCATTTTTTATGATGATTTATGTGATGATAGAACCAAACATACTCATATGATTTATATCTACATAGTCTACCTTAGTTATTTATCTCACGAAAATTACTTATGTGGGCTCCCAAACTTATGAATTACCTACTCAATAACTTCTTGACCAAACTATAAAATACCTACATATTCCACCAACCATCCATGGCCATGTAATTTATCCCATGAATCATTTTCATTCCTTAACCACATCACCTGCTCAATTCATTTATGTTTCATATATCACAACAATCAAGTCTCGTATCTCATCATATTACCATTTCCAATATGTGAGATAAATTATTATCATCAATATTAGCATTTCATTATATTTCCAGAAGTCCTCCACCTCAACAGATGCTCAAAATAAAGCCAAATAAAATACTCGTATACATTTCTATTATTGTCCAAATGCCTAAGTAGTTCATAAAAATCATGTATCACATTAATTACCACATTAATTATCATCGCCTAGTCCCATCATATATATCTATATATATCATGAATCATAACAAATTCCAAATTATATACTAGTTTTTGGTTATTCCAAAAAAATACACATGAACCACATACATAAAAACAAGATAGTTAAAAAGAAAAGAAAAATTAGTTACACTAATGATGTGCCTATAACTATCATTGTCCCACTAGCCTACTCTGTCCATAGTAGGTGAATATATTGCACCTAACCTGAAGCCTGACTACACATGGAATAACCTCTCTATGATGACTCCATAGATACTGGCCATAGGCCCCACTACTAGGTCCCCTATCTCTTCCATGACTTTTTTATGCAACAGAATCCCAGCTACTATCTCCTGGTACCACACTCAATCCTACCTCAGATACTGGAGTTTGACATGGTCCATAACACATGTCTTTTTCAGATGTTTTTTAGAAACTATATATATGACCAATCTTTCAACATGGTCAAATCCCTTCAGAAACTGATTACACTACATCTGAACATTACCCATCAACCCTCATTATAAGCACACCATCAAAGACCCACTACTCGGTGGTCTTCCCGAATATCTAGCATGAATTCCATTCTGAAACTGCTCACGATCTTGTTTAGGGATACTTGATGCATCACCCCTATGCTCACCTGACATAGTAAACCATATCAAATAAGAAAGATCCACAACATTTCCCTCATCTATCAATACATGATTCCCTCCCTCATATAATTACATCAGCCTAAATATATTTTCATACACCCAAATGATATGCCTCGAAAAAACTTTAAAACTCCACATCTAGGTGTTTTTATTTCCCATCGTAGTAGGTAAAAATCCCAAAAGGCTTATAAAATTAGCTTAATAGTCGCTGATGGATGTGTCTTACAGCTTATGGTTCACGAATGTGTCGCCTCTATCCTCCATTAATATCTCTGGGAAGAATTTTTCAAATATCATTATCTTGAAATCCTTCAAAGATAATCCCTCATGTCTTTAGACATATACATGTACATCCCACAACCTCTTTCTCTGTCCTTTGATCATAAAGGTTGCAAGAATCACCCTTGGACATGGGATTGTCTTTAGTAGGTTGAAGATAGGATCACTAACTCAATATAGTTCTCTACTACCTATGGACCACCATCTCCATAGAATAATTGTGGGTACTAAAACTATAACTCACAAGCCAAGTAATATATAGATGACACAGCTCCTTGATCTCCCATGTTGATTCCCTGTATGACACAAACCATGATCTCCCGGATTATCTCATCCATTCATGGCACAAATTCATCCATATTATCCATCTTCACTATATATACCAGATCTTTTACCTCTGTCTCATAATTATTACAATCCTCATGGGACTCATCTCATGCACATTATAGTAGAACCATATCACTTCCCTCCTATTCCTCCACCAAATTCCATCTAGGTGGGGTCACATGGAATACAAATACCATTGTAAAACATCTATAACTATATATATCACAAATAAGGAAATCTATAACATGAAGCACATGTCACCACCCTTACACTCCCCAACAGCACCCACATCACAAAACATCAGGCTACATGGACCCTTACATAACAATAAGAAATTAAATTATCACATAAAATATACCATAATGGTACCTTTTATACCCACAAAAATATAAGGAATGACAAATCACATATCTATCTGGTGTAGCAAAATATAAATACACACTAAATATAGAAGCCATGCACTTTGTTACACACAAAACCATGATTTATTACATAATCTTTCACTTAAGAAAACTCTGAAGATCAGGAGGTCTAGTGTATTCGGAAATTAGCAACATTACATAACAACATATATCATAAAAGAAAACTAAATTATTGAAAACTTCTTCTAAATTACCACAACAACCTTTCGTACATTCCACTACATGGGATAACCTGAGGACATTCATAAGAAAAGGGTGATCTATAAAGCCCAATAATGGACTAAACAAGGCGTAACAATAATAAAGTAGTACATGTTAGTAAATTGGTATGTCAATGGAAAATTATAAATATTTAATGATATATCATGACTAATATAACATAGAAATGTGGAAACAGCATTTAAAATTATATTACCATGATCTAAGGATCATTGCACCTGAAGAATGGGTAAACCATCATTGCAATTGAATTAGCATGAGTAAAACCTCATTGAACTTGATGTATCATGATACTAATATTTACCCAATGCCTTGAAGTGATATACGGGTTCCCCCTTCTAAATCATTTTATTTCCTACTTCAGTGTGACACATAGATCATAGAGTATGGATTCAATAAACATAATATTTCATTCCACTATAAAGGAATATGGAATTAATAAATTATTCTCTATAATAAAAAATTAAATTTTCATAAAATTGAATACCCTTGATAGAGTAATTTTAATGGTATTCACTACATAATGACTTTTTCTTGAATAATTACAGTACAATTTCGGAAGCATAACAACGTGACATAAGAATTCATAAAAATGGGTTTCTAGAGAGAAATGAATATCTAATTATATGTACATGAAATGAATATTAAGAAGGACATATAGAAACATTTCCCAACATATGTAATGTAATTTAGGTGAAAAACATTAAATAATATCTTGGATGTAAAGGAGAAAAGAGAAATTCCATAAAACAATTTAATATGGTAACATGTGTGCATGAGATAAATTAATGAGAGTGAAATAGGTCAATAATAATTAAAACATAAGGAGGGAAGTGTGGGGGAGGTTCCAAATCATAACCCAAACATTTTTAATTGAATATAAAATGGTATAACAACATAAAAAATTGGACAAAAATGTGAAATGATGAAATCCCTTACAAACATTTTTCATGATAACAGGTGTACATGGGAAGAATTAATTAGAGAGAAATAGGTATCTCATTATTAGAAAATAAGAAGGGATGTATGGGTGAGGTGATAAATCATACCTCAAAATTTGTAATTGAAAATAAATGTGTATAAAAACAAAAATAAATATAGAAAAAAATGGGAAAGGAAAAATCACTTACTTGGAAGTGTGATCCCAAAGGCTTGGGAGAGGCTTGAGAGAGGCTTCTAGGGAGATTTTGGCTCATTAAGTGGTTTCTAGGGAGATTAGGGAATGATTTGGTCTAGCTCAAAGTGGTTTTAGTGAATAGGAATGGGATATTGAGTGGGTTTATATAAGAAATAAGAGAGAATTATTTATAATTTTGGTTGTGGACACAATACATTAAACTAATAAAAACCAGAAACCAATTCATGTTTTTCCCCTAGTTTTTTCCAAAGGGGGATGGAAAAAAAATTTATAAAGAAAATTGGCTAAATTATAATGATATTATGGTTGATTATGTGGAGGTGAGGCACACTCTCAAGGAAATCATTTCTAAATGTTAAAATGTTTTATATGTCTTGGAGGGTCCACTAAGGATTTTTAAAATAAATCAAATAAATTTAAAATCATGTTATAATATAATTAAAACATATGTTGGCCGAAAATATCATATATAGTATTTTATTACATTACTATCGGGTCATTATGATGTAATAAAAGACATTATATATTTAAACGGTATTTAATTTTTACTAAAAATAATCGACTATCTCAGAAAAATATAAAAAAATCACTGTTGGAAAATTTTGATGCCGTGAATCCAAAACTAATATTTATATTATATAAATAACTTTCTATATATGTGAATTTTATTATTATAATATATTACATTTATAAAAAAATTAATGGGGTTTGACAAAATCAACACTCAAACCCTAATAAAAATTATAATTGTATTCCTAAAAATTATACAATAATTTATTTTATATAGTAATTATTTAATTAATCATATTTTAATAAAATATTAATTCCTTAAAAATACACGAATTCATCAAAATATATTTTTTCATTGAATATTAAGTAAAAAATTTCAATTTTGTGCATTAAAAAGTATTTACAAAGTAACAATAATAAAATGAATGTATATTATTTATTCCATAAAAATATAATGTACATAATCATAGTGTTGTGTTATTGTTATATAACACCTTATAACAACTGCATAAGATGAATTTTTATGGTGTGTGATGGTGAAGGACTCTTGGGGTGGCTCAGATAACATCACTTGGGTGGTAATCTCTTTCAACATCCAATTCTCATGTAGACGGTTCCATTCAAGATTACAATGTTAAAGCTTTTCGTGGGCTTGGTCAAGAGTGAAGACTAGTGATGTTACCTCCTTTTTTAGCATAAAAATGATCCTCATATGGAGAACTTCTATTGAATATGGTAATCACTTCCTTTGTCTTAGTAAAATGGATTTGTTAAATCCCTATATTTATACTAATTAGGGATCACTATTTATCAACTATATTATAAATGGTAACAATTATTTACGCTATTATAAAATCTAAAAACACAAAACCATGGAAGTTTATATGATATATAAACATTTTACCTACTTGGAAATTTAATTAGATCAAGAAGAATTTTCAATAATAAATGTTTGGGATGGTAGAAACATCCTCCCTTAAGAAATTTCTTCCTCTAAATTTTCTTTTCCCACACTAAAATAGATATAGATAACTCTTCTTCATCACTTCCTCTGATTCCCGCATTAATTCTTCAAATATGTGGGTTATTACAATATCTTGAAGAGGGGAATTATCTTATTTCATAGTACTTTTTCCTTATGATATAAGATCATCCTCATATTCTCTTCATAGAAGAGGTCATTCTCCTATGGTACCACCTCTGTATTGAGTACATGCAATGGGTTAGGTATGTACTTCCTCAAGAGCGATAAATGGAATACATCATGTACTTGAGATAGGTTTCATGGGATTTATAGTTGATATGTCACTCCTCTAATGCGATCAAGGATCTCAAAAAGGCTTATATAACTTTGACTAATAAATCCCTTATTCCCAAATCTCATAACTCTCTTCCATAGTGATATGTGGATGAATTCCATGTCTCTAACTTCAAACTCTAAGTCTATTCGATGATTATCAGCATAGCTCTTTTTTCTACTCTTAGAATCTTTAATGTGATGTTGGATGGTCTTAAACTTCTCCACCATTTCTAGACCGAGGATTTTTTTATCCCCAACTTCATCCAAACATATCTGTTTTCTGCCCCTCTTCCCATAAAGGGCTATATAAGGAGCCATTTGGATGCTTGAGTGGAAACTGTTATTGTTAGAGAACTCAACTAGAGGAAGATGTTGATCCCATCTGCCTTTATAGTCCATTGAGCATGCATTTTACATGTCCTCAAGTGTGTGGATAGTCTTATGAGATTTTCCATTAGTTTGAGGATGATAAGTTGTACTCATGTTTAGCTCAGTATTCCAAGCATGTTGGACACTCTTCCAAAACATAGAGGTGATTCATGGATCTCAATAAGATGTAATAGATAGTGGTACTCCATTCAGACTAACAACATATTTTATGTATATATGTGCCAATTGATCCAATAAGAAATCCTCATAAATTGAATTGAAGTGTGCAGTCTTTGTAAGATGATGCACAACATCCCAGATATCGTTTTTTTCCTTTGGATGTCTACGTAAGTCTGGTGACAAAGTCCATGGTGATGTTATCCCATTTCTAAATTGGTATGGGTAATGGTTTCATCATCCCCTTGGACTTCTTCCTCTCATCCTTCACATGCTGACCTACCAGGCACATTTATGTATACTAAACGATCTACATATTCATGTATTCCCACAAATAATGTTCTCAGAGATCTCGATACATCTTTCGGTTTCCTGGGTGAATGGAGAAATTGAACCTATGTTCATCATCAAAAAGTTCTTCCTTAACTACATCTTTGATGTAAAACATAGTGTCAACCCAAATTACCAAATTCCTTCTTCATTAACATTGAAATCCTAGGATTTATCCTTTTTTGATAGTTTCCACTTTCTTCTGAATTTCCATATCTCCCTTTTGAGCATCTCATAACCCTTCCAAAAAAGATGGCTAGAGAATAATTGGTGAAAGGATTTATGATGTTCCCTTCTTTATGATTCCCATTTCCATCTTCATCAAATCTAAGATGATTTGATCCTATTCAATTCCGATCAATGATAGAATCACTGGGTCCTTTCTACATAGAGCATCATCCACCTCATTCTCTTTCTTGGGTGGTAATGGATGGAGTAATCAATGCCTTTAATAATCACTCTTCATATTTTTGGGTGCATGATCAAATATGTCTATTTTAATATGTACTTGAGGATTTTTTTTCAAATATGTATATTTTACACTTCTCCCCAAAGAGGTAATTCATCCAAATTTTCAAAGGGAATTTTAGAGCATCCATCTTCAGATCATGTTTTGGATATATTTGATCATGAACAATCAATTTCCTTGAATAATAAGCAATGAATTTTTCATTTTTCATCAACACATAGCCTAGAACCTTCTTCAAAGCATCACTAAATACCACAAAAATTTCTCCACTTGTGGGTACTATGAGCATGGGTGCAGTGATAAGGCTTTTTTTCAACTCCGTGAATATTTCTTCACATTTTTTCACTCCAAGAAAACAAGACTCCCTTCCGTGTTAGCTTGGTAAGAGGGTTTTACAATCATGGGAAATTTCCCACAACGCGGCGATAATATCCATCTATCCCTAGGATTCTACGGATATCGTTCGCCGAAGTTGGCCATGACCATCCTTCAATTTATGCTATCTTGGAGGGATCTATAGATACACCATTGAATATGATGATATGACCCAGAAATGAGACTTCCTTCAACCAGAACACACCTTTATTGTGCTTTTCATATAGCTTCTTATTTCTCAAGGTCTCCAGTACTATGCTTAGATGATCTTCATTATCCTCCGTGTTTTTAGAGAATATATTAGAATATATTCTATAAAGTCTAATACAAATATTTTATGGTAATCTTTAATGACTCTATTCATCAAGTCTATAATTATTTTTGGAACATTAGTGAGTCCAAAAGGAATCACATTGAGTATATAGTACTCATACCTTGAATGAAAAGTAGTCATAGGGATATTATCCTTCTTCACATTTACTTTGTAATATCCCCCCCACATAGAAACCTTTGAGAAGTATTTTGCTCCACGAAACTGATCGGAACATGTAGCCAATTCAGGGGAGAGGATACTTTTTCTTTATCGTAACCTTGTTGAGTGCACAATAATCAATGCAAAGGTGCATTGACCAATCCTTCGTCTTGACGAAGAGGACTTCTGCACCCAATGGTGAAGAACTTGGTCGTATAAATCCTTTATCTAGATTCTCATGTAGTAGTTTCTTTATCCCCTAAAGCTCAAAAACATCTATTCAATATGGAGTCTTGGATATTTTTAATGAACCAGGTCTAAGACAAATCATGAATTCAACAGATTTTTTAGGGGGATGACCAGGCAATTCCTCAGGAAATAGTTCATCAAATTCCCTCACAATAGGCACGACATCAAGGATGGTTTCTTATTTAGAATCAACCATCTATGTAAGATTCATGTGATCAAAGGGCGGTAATATCCACGCTTGAGATGATGGTGTTAAATAATATTCATCCTCCAATATTCACTTGTACATAATCTGGAGCCGATTCACCATATGGATATTGATTTCCCTCTCATAATGATTATTGATGGCTCTAGATAAGAAAATACAATCCATGACAATAATTTCATCAAATTCCACCCATGGAATTTTGATGAGGTTCACTAGGAAGTTAAATCCAAAAATTGTTACAAGGGAGGAGTTGTATTTATGGGTTGTATTGTTTTCTCCATTTGTTGTTCTCACTAAAATCTTTACTTCCATGATTTTAGGTGGTGTGGGGATTGTTCTACTATACATTCTAGATAAAAAATAATGTGTATTTTTGGTATCAAAAAGTATGTTCCCTAATCTAGAATGAATAAATAGTGTACAAGTCACCACTTCTTTTTCAGGGTTTTCTTCAGCAGTAGTGATGGAAATATCTATCCCTTTCAACCCTAGAGGCTATTGGTTTCCTCCAAAAAACAATGGATTTGGGAACTTGTTTTCCAAGAGCTATGTTACACTTCATTTTAAGTAATGATCAATACATTTTGAGTCCAATGGATTGTTCCTCTCCCCTATCTTCGTAGCTTGTTTTTCTTGTCGGAAATTAATGGTCAGGTTACCTTCTCTTCAACACCTAAAGAAATTCCTCTTCATCTTTAGGTAATTTTATGGGTGCTTCATTGTGCACCTTTGGAAAGTGGGGTGATGGATTTTCGTTCCACCATTGGATTTATCCATCAGACCACCAGAATTAAAGTCCACCTTCTGCTTCTTATCCCCATGATACCACTATGATTCTTTGATCTCCATTTTGACTTTGAGGGCACATCAGAAAATTTCATATAGATATCGAAGTTACATATCACTAGAGATTTCCATATTATTGGTTTTATCCCACCAAAGATGTAGTCAATCTCGCATTCCAGGGTAACAACAAAGCCGGAGGTGTATAATGAAAGCCCTGTAAGTTTGTCTCGTACGTGCTGATGAATTTGTCGCCTTTTTTTCTTGAGCGAATGAATGTGCCTTTCCATATTATGTGGGAGGGTGCGCAGAAAATATATATTGAAATCATTTTTCAAAAATCCTTCTATTCCAACGCCTCAATCTCTACCTTAAGCTTCATATTTTTTTATCAATGTCCACCATTCATCAGCTTTTCCCTTCATACGACGAGCATTCTAAAGAACCTTATCTTTTTCAGACCATTAAAGGATGGAGAATATCTTTTCCATGGTGTTGATCAATTTTCCAGCAAATGACAGATCACATTATCCCTAGATTATAGGAGGCCTTTGGCTCATTAATCTCTCAATTGAGTCTTTTTCTTTCATGGGGGGGGGGGGTTGAATGTTCCTCAAGACCCATGATTTTATTCAAAACTTGAGTAAATTGATAGTGTATTGTGACAATGTTTGTGATTTATGCTCCCATCATATTGGGTATCTCATTAGAACAATCATCCCGCCGATCTCCACATCAGCTGTTAACTCGAGTCCTCTTATTTGTACCCATTTGCAGGAATAGAATAAAAGTTAGGGGTAACACATAAAGGGGGTTCCAAAGAAAAAAGGGAGAACATATAAATTACATTTATTTACTTAACTTAATAATTTATATGCTTCAATCTATGTTATCCATACATCCATACATATATTCTTATGGGTATTGTTTTACTACCTTAATAAATGTTCATAATAAGCTTATGAATATACTAAATAATATCCCCTGGGAGTGTCATAACTAGAATTGCAGCAAGGTTCATTTTCATGTACCAGTTCCCATTTGTGTCTACCTCAATGTGTTGTTTTTTGTTTTTACCCCTAATACATCTATTCTAGAGCGGCCTCTACAAGCTCGTATCCAGAGAGGGATTTAATTTCTTGATAAAACATTTACTCAATACTCACCAAAATTTAGGTATGTTTTTATTTTACTTAGTACTATCCCTACGGCTTTCACTTGGGGTTTTCCAATTTTAATCCCAAAAATAACTAAACCTATCCTCTAATAATAACTATAACAACTCTACTCTTGGTTACACACAGAAACACGATTTATTACATAGTCATGTACATAATAAAACTCTCTGGATTGAGAGGTCTAGTGTCTTGGGAAATTAAGAATATTATATAACAACATAGAACATAAAACCCAACATCTTTATTGAAAACTTCTTTTTTAACACTCCAAAATTCCTTCGTACTTAGCATTACATGAGATAACCTGAGGATATGCATAAGAAAGTGTTGAACTATAAAGCCCATTAATGGAGTAAAAAATTTATAACATGAAGAATATTGTACATGTTAACTGATGTGAATTTCAATGGAACATGATCATAAGGGAATGATATAGCATGACTAACATAACATGGAAATGTGGTAACAACATTTAACCTAATATTAGCATGATACAATGATCATTGCATAGAGAGCATGACTAAACCTGCATTTCACTTGAATTAGCATTAGTAAAAATTCATGTCACTTGACGTATCATGATGCTAATATTTACCTAATGCATTGAGCGCTATTTGGGAACACCTTTATTAATCATTTCATTTCATATATAAGTGTTCCACATATATTATACAATATGGATTCATTAGACATTATAATTTATTCCATGATAAAGGAATGGGGAATTAATACATGAAAATATATATTCAATAAGTAAATGAGTATAAATTTGAATACCCTTGATAATGAAATTGGATTGTTATTCACTACACAACCACATTGGATTGAAGAATCGCAGTGCAATTTCAACAACATAAATGTGTGACATAAGAATTCATAAAAATTGTTATTGAGAGAGAAAGAGGAATCTCATAATATTTACATTAAATAGACAATAATGGGGTTATATAAATACATGAACCAACATTTGTAATGGAATTTAGGTGCCCAATATAAAAGAATTTCTTGAATCTAAATTAGAAGAGAGAAATTTCTTAAGGAATTTTGGCACAGTAATTGGTGTGCATGAGAAGAATTAATGAGAGTGAACGATATAATTCATCCTTAAAACATATTCATGAAATCGTGGATGTTTTTTGAAATCATACCCCCAATATTGTTAATTGAAAAAATGGGTATCACAACATAATGATATTTGGACAAAATGATAAAGTAAGATAACCCTTACAAAAAATCAGCTTGGTTACAGTTGTACATGGGAGGCATTAATGAGAGAGAAATAACTCTATCCTCATTAAAACATATTGACGGAAGTATGAGGAGGCTTGAAATCATACCATAAAATTTTTAATTGAAAATAAAGTGGTATAAAAACATAAAACATTTGTAAAAAATGAGAAAGGAAGATATCCCATACATCAAATTGTGATCCCAAGGGCTTGGGTGAGGCTTAAAAGCGGCTTCTAGGGAAATTGGGAATCTTGGGAGGATTCTAGAGAGAGTACATAAAGGGTTGGAAGAGATCAAAATAGTTTGAGTGTAGAGGAATAAGCGATTGAGTGTATTTATATAAAAAGGAGAGGGAATTAATTACAATTTAGGTGTTAGACGCCACACATTAAACTAATCAAAACTACAAACCATACACTAGTTTTTTCCCATGGTTTTTTCCAAATTGGATTGGAAAACATTATTTTTATAATTATAATGGCCGATATTATTAAAATATTAGTCTTGATTAAGTGTAGGTGAGTCACACTCTAAAGGAAATTGTTTTAAAATGATAAATTTTTTTATAAGTCTTGGCGGGTCCACTATGGATTTGTAAAATAAATTAAAAAAACCATAAATCACATTATTTTAAAGGTAAAACAAATATTGGTTTATAATCCCATTTATATTTATTTATTACATCTCTATTGGTTCATTATGATATAATAAAACACATTATATTTTTAAACAGTATTTAATTTTAGCCAAATAACTCAGCTGTCTAAGAAAATTATGAAAAACTCACTATTGGATATTTTTGATGTCCCGATTCAAAATTTAATATTTATTTTATCTAAATAATTTTATAAATATTTTTTTTTCTTTTAAAAAGCTTACATTTATTGAAAATTCATGGGTTTTGATAAGAAAAGTTTTCAAATCATAATAAAAATTATAATTGTACGCATAAAACATATATGATTTTTTATATATAAAATAAATAAATTTAGTAATAATATATTATTAAAATAATATTTAATTCAAAATTCCATTAACTCATCTAAATAGATTTCTTAATTGAATATTTAAAAAAATAAAATTTGTTTTTTGAAAAATATTTACAATGTAACAATAATAAAATGAATGTATATTATTTATTCCATACAAAACTAATGAAAATTATCATATTGCTAGGGTCCTATAACATAACCTCTTATAACACATGTATAAGACCTAAGGGTAAGATGTGTGATTGTGATAGTTTCCTGGGGTGTCTCGTATAACATCACTTGGGTGTTAATTTCAATCAACTTCCACTTCTGTCGTGGATGGTTCGGTTCAAGATTAACCTATTGAATTTCGGCATTGGATTTTTCAAGAGTGATTCCCAGTCATAATAACCCATTTTAGAGCTCCAATAAATGGAATTCGTGCGGAGAAATTCTACTTGATAAGGTCATCTGATCTTATTTCGGAGTAAATTGGATTTGTTAAATCCCTATATTTATACTAATCATGTTATCACTATTCACCAGCTATATCAGCAACGATAACAATTCGTTACAGTGTTTTAATATCAAAAAATATAAAACCTAGGCAGTTCATGTGTTATATAACCAATTTATTTTATAAAAAATTTAATTATATCAATATGAATTTTTATTAATAAAATTTTGGGTCGTTACACAAAAGGATATGTAGTAAAATGTTGTTTTTCTTATTTTTTGGAAATTTAAATAACTCGCCCCATTTTATCTTTCCTTTTTTCTTATATTATAGTGAGGACGATAAATTAGTTATATTCATAGCATCACATCTAATCTCATAAAGAACAAAATGCCTTGGTTGGCTAAGTAGAATTCCACCCAAAAGGCAAAGATGAAAAAAAATATCTTTAGAAACGTTTTTACAATTTAAATATCATAAATCATCTTAGAAAATTGAATGTTCCCAATGATGATCCCGAGAAATAACACATCATATGACCATAGGTTTCTATCATGATTCTTGAACAATCCTCCCCTCCCATATCGGTCAACGTTTCAAACCTAATATAATAGAAAATCATCACTCCCATGTATGTTACTTTTGGTGGCAATCAATTAATCGTACAAGATAAAAGCATAACATCAACATCCAATCCCTAGAAATGAGGTGTTTCTTCAACGCATGGGGATATGGGAACCAAAAAATGAGAAATTTTCCAGGATCCCAAAATATCTTGATCATTGGTCTACCACATCAAAAATAATAATACAAAAAGGGAAAGAAGGCATTAGACACCATTTCTAACTAGTCGGACATTATTTCCATTTAAAACCCAGGCATCGTGATGTTTTAGGGAGACGCTGATAAAGAACCCTCTCTAATAACTTTTTTAGTGGCCCAACCCAATTTTCCACTCAAAAATATCTCTGGCCTTGTTGGCCACCAAGTCATTGGGACACCACCCCATATACTAAAGTATATAGACTATCAATGAGGGTATGATTAAGTGATAGTAGTGAGACTATACCCATAGGTGGTTATAAGAATAATGTTTCATATCTATATATAACATATACAAAAGTCCATAACATATAGAAAGAAACATATAAAACACGGCTAAAGAAAAATAAATTGTAGAAACAATGAATAATCCAAAAGGCAATATAATACCATTTTTGATATGTGAACATTTCAGAATAGTTCATTCAAGAAATAGATTTGTGAGGCCTCTCATGGATGAACAAATAAGTACATACAAATAATACATGTTTCTCTAAAAAGGAAACTCTAGACTGTTTTAGAATATCACAAGTTCCACTACTATCCATCCCATGAAAAAGGTATATCTATGAACACTATGGTATAGCTCCAGAGCCTGTATCCTTTCTAGATCGAAAAATAATTAATATTATAGGGATCTAGAGGGGCCCATTTAGGATGTGAGTATGAACTCAATAGGATACCAAAATCATTTTATAATATTACATCCTTAATTATGCACGAGTTTATAAAAATCAAATAAGAATATGAAATGAACACACATTTAATAAATAACATGTATCCCTTATACTCAATAGCCACAAGGATGATTTTACCTACTTCGCCAAACACTAAAATAACATTGAACATAGACCCCCAAATATATATATGGAATACATCACATGTCCACATACATATATTTTTTGACTCAAGGACTCATGGTTTAGTCCCTAAGGAGTCCATTGAAAAATACCATATCTAACACCCCCTTGGGAACTTCCCCTAAATATAACTCGGCACCTTGGTCCATCTATCATGTACCCAGAATCCTCACAAAATTCGCAGTCAATAAGCCATAGGTCCCATGGACCTTCACATATAAATTCCCTTTCAACTAAATATACTGATTTCTTGAAGAATGGTGATATCCATCCACTAATAAATATTCACTTTCATCTCTAAATCCCAATATCTTAAGGCCCAATGATATACTTCATCTGATAATCTTATCCAAAAATCCACATGTATAATGGTGAGCCTCTTCCCACAAATTATTGTAAAAATAAAATATTCCAATGGTTAAATACCATCCACATGGCTTCCAATATTAATCACCTCCACCATATCTAATGTTTAACACTATCATAAAATCCAAAATATTTGTGGGGTCTCCACACAAAATAAGTGGTCAACATCACCTCAACTGAGTAATATCGGTGTGAACATGGGATCAACAATGTATTGGGTAAAACCAATGAGGGACATCAATATAAACATAGTAAGACACATCCTACAGAACATCATGATCCAATGACCATGTCATGAAATTTGTATGGAAACAACCATCTCATGTCACATGGGTTTCACCATTATCCTGACAACCACATCGCCTAAAACATAATGAACCATGTTGTGAAAACCTAGTAATCAAAACCACCATTGTATTTTTGGTTATACCCACAGCATGATGACATTTTGGACTCAGTATCGGTGATTAAAATCACTTTAATACTCAGGTAGTGTGTTTTACATTCCAAAGGAATCATATCAAGATAAAAATTAATTTAGTGCTGAAAAAAATCCAAATCTATCAGGTTTTTACATATCCCCTTACCTAGATTAGAATATTAATTCAATGGTTAGGCCATTCACAATGTAGAAACATTAAATTTTTTTCATAAAAAAGGTAATTTAAAATTTATTTATGGTCTCACTGAATCAACTAATCATTAACACTTAGGTACGCACCCCCAAAATACCTATAATATAAAGGGGGAATACATGTACCACCAACCTTATACACATAGGTTCTCTCCAATCTACTATCATAATTGAAATGGAGTTGAAATGAGAGAGTCTTATATTTTTACAAATTCAATAAAAATATTGAAAAATATATAATACTAATTTAGCATTCTGTATAATGAGGTATATAAGGAAGAGAGTGAAGAAAGGGGACTAAAGGACATAACACTACACTTCCAACATGACAAAAGAAGCTTGGATTAGATCTCAAAAGATGTAGAATGAAATAAACCTATACTTGGGAGAGGGAGGCATTATGAGGCCCATCGGTGTCCCCTTCCTCTATTCATACGAGAGAAAAATAAGAAAGGGAATTTGATCCCCCTATTCCTCTTTAAAAAAACATTGACTACAACATTTACAACATGTAGCATTTAAAATTCATGTATTATAGTCAAAATGTGTAATCTAGTTTCAGTACATGAGTTCCCATAGTAGACAACCCAATCTTCCATTCCATTCAATGTGTTGCGAAAATGACATACACATAGTTTAAAATTTAGACAATGTATATTTCTAGATTGAGTTGTTTTTAGCATCTCAATCACTCTATCGATCCACACGTGTTCTCCTGAAACCCCATGACACCAACCAAACAATATAAAACACCTAAAAAAAGGTTTTTAATATATAAAACACTCCAAATGAGATTACAATACAAAAAATTGAATTTGGTCTGACTAGAAAACATAGAATTTCAAATTACATAGAAAAAGACATGTTCAAAAACTCGGTATCTTACAAACTGTTCCTGAAGACTCCAACCAATATGATCCTCTAAAAACCATATCTAAATATAAAAAAATACACTAACAAATGTCATCGATAAATACAATTCATATTACCTTAGGGATCCATCAAGAGGAATCCCCTAACAAAATCACATTTCATCTTTCTGCTAATGAGGATAATAAGCTCACAAACCTCACCTAAGCCTAAAAAATTATAATAGAGTCAGTGATAGGATTCTAGAATAAAAAACTCATAGGAATACACCTTCTCAAATTGAACCATCTAAAACAATAGAAAAAACATCATTAATAAAGTATTTCACCATTATGTTCCACAAAAAAACACTCATGATAAACACATCACAAGTAAAAAATATGACTCAAGGGAAAAAAACTAGTGAAATACAACTATAGAGGAAGTACACAGCTTTTAGCTTGGGTACAAAGAGTGTACCTCCATAAATACTCAATGGATGTGTATTTTTACTTGACTCGGCATGTAGTTTAAAAAGTGCAAGGTGTGCCATAACTGAACTTGGTGTATACCCTGTATAGGGTGGGTACATGTGTAGCTCTGCCCAACTCTACACAAACCACACCCAAATAAATGTAATTCACTGGACACAGAAGATGTGTCTCCCACATGGGACACATGACCATGTATGTTTCATGTGTCTGATCAATTTTTGATTCATGGAATTTAGTTTTCTACCACTCCTAGGATCTGGCTATATATCTCACAAAACTATGTTCCCTAAACATAGGGAATCTATCCATGCCCCCAGACACACCTTATGTGGATCTACACAGCGTGTCCCAAATAAACATCATGATTTACCATCATCAATAGCCCCATTCCCCTAACATATAACTCTTGACATGTGATCCTAAACAAGAAATCATGTGATTAGGTTTTCCCAAATAGAAAACACTTTACATTTATATGAAAGGTTGATTCTTCTAAAAAACTGATATTGTCCCTTTTGTGGCCCCTAAAATTGAAAAACAAAATTAAACAATAAATAAAAATATAATATAGTATTTTTTGGGGGGATGTCTCAAACAATTCGTGTAAAATCCCAATGATTCAATCTCAAATCCAAACCAGACTGCTGACACAACATGATATTACCTCGAACATGCTCCCCGACCTGATCTATATCTTCCTCTATATCTCTATACATTTAATGGATCATGATCCTAAGGGTGCGGGAGTCACTTAACAATAGATCCACATGGGGAGATGAGAAAATTAATGATGGAAAAAAGAAAATAAGGAAAATAAGAAAAGGGTTCTTGGGCCTGAACCTGGTTCCCATATAGATTTCTTGGCTCTCCAAGGAGGTACCCATATTCCAGACCAAACTAGGATGTCAAATTATCAATATAGGGTTCTTAAAAGAAGATATCACTAATCAAACATTCATGAATAATTAAACACTAATTACTAAAAAATTAAATATTCTATGAAATTTGAACGAATCGTAATTCAAATGATATCAGACTCTACAGTAATCTCCCTATTGTGGGATCAATATAATAGTTATAAAAATTATATGATTTCTCCAAATATGATAAATTATTATTGATCTCTATGAAATTAATTCAAGATAAAATAATATTAAATTTACATATAAATTATCAAACCATCATGATACAGTTCATGATAAACACTCCATAAGAATTTATTTTCTCCCACAAGAATCTTTGATGGTAAACATACTACCAAAAATCACCTAGAACACTAATGATTCTGAATCTACAACAAACATACACCAATTGGACACACAACACCCACAAATCTCTCAACCTATGGGTTACTAAAATATGACTGATAAGATTCTCCCCATAATAAGACTATCCATGTCTTCACCCCACCTCCAAACACTAAACTCTAGGGTCGACACTCCATTACATTCTAAACATGGTGGATGGAACGGTATGAACTTCTCATACCATAGAACCAAACCGGAACTCCAACTTCCACTCATTCTTGGATCTCTAGGAGTGAAGTCCACTACTGTCAATGAACCACTACAAATGAGGACCATGATCTTTGATATCCTATGGTATTCTCCCCAGCATGGGGAATTCCTCAATGCATAAGGAAATTTCATAAATATGTAAAAACCATCCAGAACTCTCCCACTTAAGACTGATTTATTATCCAAGAAACACATTTAATCTCTCAAGAAAAAATGATCCACCATCTAATGATACTAGTGTAACTCACAAAAACCATTTATTATGCTCCACACATATCATAGATCCAAAAACCAGAGCACCCACATCAATCCTTCAAGTGAAGGCATTTTTATCATGTCAATTTTAGTAACAAGACTACCCACCACTCTTGTGTTGATCTGAAACCAATAGTACCTAACAATGCTCCCACCATGGTATGATAAGTGAAACTGAAAACAACCAGGATATCTATTCAACCAATAAATACCTCTCATAACAACTAAGAAACCAAGAACACTCCTTGATCTCTACCTATCATGTACCAAGTAACCTCATCATAACCAAATTACAAATAAGGGAAAAGAAAACCTCAATTCAACTCGATCCTAAAAAAACCCTCATAGGAATCTATATTATTATTGATCATACCATAGAATTAGGTAATCCCAAATTCTATAGAAACACATATCGGCCTCCTTAAATAAAAAAAGAAAAGAAAATGTATTTTTATAACTTGATAACACCCTTCCATGAGATCAACATGTCCAATCATATGATGAAAAATACTCATAATATTGTTTAGTATAATTCCAACAATAATAAATATATGAAAAATTATTTCATATTTTAATTTATGACATAATAAATAATTGAGATTCCATTATCATTGAAACCAAAAATATATGAATATGTCATGAGAATTTAATGTTACAATCATGATATGAGAGAATACTTTTCATAAAAACATCCCAAGATCCAACAAATTATTATTTGTTAATAAATAAATTGAAAAACTAATGTGAATCAGTCATGGTGAATTCAAACAACTATAACATCAAAATTGATGAACATTATTCCCATATCGTTGGTACACTATACTTATGACCATAAAATGTGTTCTTGATGCACCATTATGATATCCATCACATGCTTTGATGCATTACTGGACCCCATGATCACCATCCATCAAATAATTAGTCAAATAGAGCAACCAACGGTACTATTATGTCATGAATATGTCTAGATATATGTATCTCATAAAGATATATGGATCACAACAAGGCCTCAACAACACCTCCCCTTACAATAGCGGTTTCCAACTAGAAATAAGGGACTAAAAGGAAGATGTGTGTAGAATATTCCCTTATGTTAGTGCTCCATAATTAAAAAAATCAAAATGTATACTTAAACATATAATGTAACCATAGTATACATAAATAAATATATTTAAAAAATACAATAATAAATTGAATGTGGAATGAAAAACAATTTCAAGATAACAAAATAAAAGGTGTCCCACTGGAAAAACCACACCAATAAATAAAAAAATAAAAAGAAATAAATCTAACCAAATCTATCATACAACTATAAACCAAATATAAATACATGGTTTCTATGATTGTAGAATTTCTATAGCATGAACAATATACTCCACAAAAAAATAACACCAGATCATGAAACAAAAAGAATCTACATAATCAACTTTTACATGTGTTAATCCTAAAATAAGACATAAGATCTCCAAGAACACTGAAGTGAATATAAAATGGTAAAAAATAAATCTCAATATATCACCAGTAACTTTGGTTCTAATAAATAATGTCATAACATGTGCCTGTAAAACATGATATGTTTAGGCAAGCTAAAAAAGACAACCTTGACATAAAAAAATCTAAATTCATCATTGACCATCATGTACACCTTCTCTTACCTAAAATATACATATTATTTACTTTGGATCACTTTTCCACAACTTTATGCACATCATTAAAATGAATAAAAAGTGAAAAACATCCAATATAAGTACATGAATGAATTTTAAACCCTGGGTCACTTCATAAGAATCTAAAATAGTGAATCACATCTAAATGGATCTATGACTAATATATTACAATACAAACAGGTGAGTGGAACTTTTATCAATCCTAGACGAACCTATCTTTTTCCCTAATGTCTGGATGTAATAATTAGGTCGTAACTGACCTATCAATACAACACTACTTGACTAGGCCGAAACATAACACTACCACCTCGAAGCACAATACCCTACATGTTCCACTACCCCTAGCCATAGAGATCGGATAATCATGAGCGCTACACACATCCAAATCACCCAATAGAACCCAATATCAACCAAATTATAAACAAATATAATAGGAGAGTATTTGAAAAAATACTAAGTCCATTTATTACTCCAATAATATCTCAATGGTATCCTCTATCAACTAGTCCTAAAAATTGAATTAAACCTACAAGGAAAAAATCATTGTAACCAAGTTTGAACAATGCCATAACCTGTCAACATAAAAAATATTAATTCATCACTGACCATCACGTATGTCCCCTAACCATAATGGATCCATCCACACACCATTAATCCGTAACAAAAATAAAAAACCCCTCAGGGTTCCTCCATACGAACAAAAACTCAACCTAGACCATTAGGAAACCACACTTGGCCTGCCACACACAACATATCCCCAAATAACACCAATCTTATAACTCTTAATAATTTATGATATATTTCACTTTAAATCAATTTGTATGTGTTCAATATCTTTCATATCACACAATATAAAGCTTTAAGTGAACTAAATTATACTATAGAAAAATTATTATGTAAATGTGACTATCGTAACGTAGACCTTAAATTGGAAGCATAAACACAATTAAGCTAATTAAGAATAAAGTAAATTAATTATATATTTAAAATATATAAAATTTTTCATAGATTCATTTTAGGATTTAAGAATATAGTTTCCCAAAAAATTGTTATTTATTAATTTTTCTAAGAAACTAACATAATTAATTTTTAGCATTTTTAGAATTTTTATTGAAAAAATTGGCATCATTATTGAAATACATATTTCAAAATTCTCTTTTAGTGTTTTTTGAATATTTCATGTAATGTTTTTATTTTTTGGTGAATATTTTAAAATAATATTATTATTATAAAATATATTTTCTTTTTAAGAATTTTAAATGTTAAATTTTTTTAAAAGGATAAAATTACAATTAATTAATCTATATTATTAATAATAAAATTATGGCCATTTCGATAAATTTTATGTTGTATTTTTCTTTAAAAAAAATTATTTGTTCAGAATTTTGTTTTGGAAAACCTCTTTTCATCGCATATTGCTGGAATAATTTTATATTAAATTATTAAAATTATATGAAGTTAATTTAAAAAATGGATTCCATATTTTTAATAATTATATTTAATATTGTGTAATAAGGTTAAAAAAATCACATTGAAAAGTTGTAATAGTAAAAATATATTACGGAAGTTAATGTTAAAATGGGATTACCGAGGGTAAAATGAAGAGATAAATAACATACTTCAAATTAATCATTTATAAATATAATTTAATATTCATGTTTCGAACTCATAATATCAAAAAATATATCATCTATACATGTGTAATAATTTTTCTTGAGTAAGAAATTATTATACTTTAATATTTTATGAAAATCCATGTGTTTCCACTCTTCCACTTATAAAAGGACACACATTCATACTATTATTTATTCCCCCATGATCCATCTATATCAACCAAATACCAACCAATTATCTTCTAAAATCCCATTTAAATTTTTTATAGGAAATTTTCTTCTAAAAATACCAATATGAGGGTCCATATGAAATGATCTAAAGGAGGAAAACTAAAGAAGATGTAATCATTCTACCTAAAATTTTTCAATTTTTTCATATACTTTAAATATTTTTTATTAATCATAAAAAATATATTTTATAAACTAAATAGACTTAATATCAATTATTATTATGTATTCCCCTTATTCAACCTCTTTTCCACCAAATCGGAATGGAAAGTATCACTAATTTTTAGTTGTGGACTCCCTCCTCCATGTAGTGATACAAATAATTATCCAAAACCATCATTAGTGGATGCTTATTATTAGGTGTTTAATTTTTATATATGATATATATATATATATATCATATATAATATCTTCCTTATTTTTATTCAATCCTTCAAAAAAATGATAGCATCGCTTATACATGTGTGTGGACTGCCACCTCTAAAAAGTTATCATATTAGTTTTTCATTATTTCATTACATTGACGGTACTAACAATAGATTAAATGAATACAGTCTATATATGTGATAAAATAATTATTTTTTAATGTTGAAAAGTAAAAAAGGGATCATGTGTATGTACATCCTACCATATCCAACAATGATGTAATTCATTTTTCAATATATAATTTCCATGGATGATTATAAATATATATAGAGTGAATATATATATGATTTATATCAATATTGTAATTATTTAGATGATGGAAAAATTATAAATATGAATGGTCTGCAACTAACAGACTGAAACTTACATAAAAAACTATATAGTTACCAATTGGATATTGAGATTTTAAAAAAAAAATTATTAAATCAGTGACTAGAATTATGAGTGGATTATATATTTTTTATAACTATATATATTTTTATTTTATATAATTATAATAAATTAAAATTTAACATATAAGATGTTAAAATAACTTTCAAATCATGTCATACCAGATGAAAGGGTATATTTTAAAATGTCATCCTTCTTCATGATTATTAACATTTTAGGGTTCCACTATGGGAATTATATTATATTTTAATCTTAAACACCATATATTTTATTATACTATGTTCATTCATTAAATTAATCATTTTCCATTCATTTTACCCTCTTTATGTAGTCAATATATTGAAATAATATTTTATGGAATAATATATTATGGTTTCTATTATGTCAGAAATCAATTTTTTTTTCTTTTTATTGTTTTCATTAAAAGTTTATCAAGAATTATTTAAATATTCATAAATTATTTTTTGATTTTAGTTTTACCCTATCATTAATTAATATCCAAAATTCAATAGGATCTTCCTATCATTTTGTAAACAAGGTAATTTTGACTCTCTACAAAAAATGTGAAATGAAATTTTCTTTTAATATAATTTGATGAATATTATGGTTTATTAAAGATATAATATAATGTTACCATCCAAATTATTTCTCTGTATAGTATTTTATTATCTTGATTGGGGAATGTATTGATATTTTTTGTAGTTATTTAGAAATTGATACTTTTTTATTATTAATGAATGTCGATGAAGTTATATTGTTTACTCATATGATGCATTAATTTAAATTATTATGCAATTAGTGGGGAAAAAATTATACAAACCATCAACTAAATAATAGGTCACATGAGATTAAAAAAAAGTTTTTTTTTGGATGAGGCAATGCCCATTTATGAAAGATTTCATTACATGAGGCCTTGATGGGATGTTTTAGAAATTTGATATTATGTTTTCCACTATTATGAAATATTTTATTGATGTCTGTGTGATTATTCAAAGAGTTATGTATTCCATGAATAAGTTTCAATATGAATAGTTTAATTATATGGAGTAATTTTATCATCATATGTTCCATCCATATTAGTCATTACTTATTTATTCTATGATGGTTTCTATTATATACATTCCCTCATTATGATTCTAAAACCATAAATTTTTTAAGGATGAGATTACTAGGATTTTGGGAAGATTACTATTAATTATATAAAATAAAATTATAGTGATAATTATTATATTCTCAAATAAAATACTCATTTATGTTATATGTTTTAAAATGTAATTTCAGATTCAAGTATGTATGTAATTTACCGAGACTTCTGAACTGCTCAGTTCTTTGTGTTGTAAAAGCTTCTGTCTAGGACTAATATATTAATGTAACCGCTAATACAGGGATACTAGGATTTGGTTTTAACAGCTTGTATGTTTGTATGTTTAGTATATAATTTAATATCTAGAGTTATAAAAACATATAAAATATAACTTATAAATATAAAATACTCTAAGGATAATTCTAATTTTAGATTAATATAACAATTTTTTCAAAGTATAGATTATGTGTTTTCCCTAGAAAACTCATCTGTGCCTAGATATTAGAAGTGGATGTTGTTTTAGAATAGATTCATCAAGGAGTAACAACCAAAAAAATTTGGTTGAGTATATATCAAAAATCATTCTGTCCCGCAATGAATGGGCCCTTACATTTAACCTAGTTAAGAAATCTTGAGGGTTATTCTTATGTTATTTTAAAATAGATTTTCAAACAACTATGAATGATTTCCAACAAATAATAATTTGGGAATGTTCAAAAAAAATCCAGGATTATGATTCTAATATTACTTGTGCTTAAATTATCAATTTATGTTAAGGGTTTCACTAGTTTTAAAATTATTCAATTGATTCCTGATAATATGATATGATATAGTATATTTCATTATATATAAATAGATCTTGTGTAATGAATGGAAACCAAATTAATGAATATAATATATGTAGGGATTTATCTCATGGGAAAGGAAATGAAGAATAATCTATGGATGAAGCTGGAATTATGAAAATTTAAACTATAATAGGGTATCCGACTCATGTTATGACCAATAACATTGATAATATTCAGAATACTTCTAATCCATAATGTTGTGTGATAATTTTATTTTTTTTGATGTGAGAAAAACCTTCATCATTCAATAGAACTATAAATAAATTTGTATTAGAGAAATAGATAAGTTCAAGGGAAATAATATGTATCACTTTGGGAGTAAATGAAATAGGAATGGAATTCATGTAGGTTAATCTTCTCAGAGAGTATGTCGATAAAAGGTGGTTATTTTTTCAAAACACTATAGATGTTGTGAAAATATTGATCATAGAGTTGAAAGAATTTAATAATCATTTAATCGAAAAATATGTTCCTCGTAAACAATGATATGATGTGGAGAGATAATTCATATGTCTAAGAATAAAGGATGAGGGAAATGTTTCTAATAATAATGATAGAGTTAAAATATTAAAAAATCGTGTTCCAGACAACATAAACAATACAATGAGTAATATTGTCCTTTTATTTGATGGTCTAATGACAATATTTCGAAGGTAACTAGTCTTGCAACAAAAAATATCATATTAGTATATAACATCATGTTCAATCATTGTAGTGAAACAATTATCCACATACTCTGAATTTAAGGGAAAGAAATAGAACAATATGATGGGTGATTAAAAAATGATTATGGGGAAGAATAGAATAATGGATTTTACAACATTTGATACTGTTGGAATGAAACACTATGGTACTTAATTCAAGGGAAAATAGTTTTATACAAGTTTGGTAAATAGTTTTTTTGGATCATTAATTCATGGTAAATAGAGAACCCATAAAAATATAGGGTTTTACTTGTGAGGATATTTTACATTACTCTAAAAAATTCCCCAAACATCAAGGGAACATAACATAGAAAGAGCCAAGGGGAAAAGGATATGATTATGCAATTCTTATATCCGAAGTGGATGTTCCTAGAGACAATGTGAAAATAAAACATATCATCCCATATTTGATTTAAAATGTTTTATCTAATTTAGTTTATATTCAGTATTTTATATTTGAGTAATTTTATATGGGTATTAAATCACTAGAGGCGAACTAAATACCTCGTTACCCAATAACAAGTTTGATATTTTAAATAAGCGAGGACTAGGGTTCGATCTTGGCTATTTCCACCATAGGCGGTGATGGCCTCCGATCAGATCAACCTCCCATGGTGGAGGGGGGATCGTCGCTTCCCCATATGGCTCGTAGATTTCTCCCTTTCTCAAATATTGAGTTCCTACCTTCGTTTCCAAAAATCCCTTTATCTCCCAAAGTTCCTGAGTTGTTCGATGGGATCCTGCAACTATTGATCACTACCCTTGAATTCACGGATGTCGTGTCTCTATTGAATTTCACCTTGATTGCGTGCTTCAAAAAACGAGGTACATTCGTAGATCTCTTTGATCATTTCTTCTTTGATTCACGGAATTTGAAGGAGCATGCAATTGTTGGTCTTCTCAAATCAAGGAAAAAATGGTTTGTTTTCATTCAGAGGAATATCTGGTTCTGGAATGGTCCTCTACTCCATTACCATGTGATGGAGCTCTATTTTTTTCTGCTGGTCTTATGACTTCCACATGAAACGTGATTCTCTGACCACTGCAATCTGGGTAAGCTTTCTTGAACTACCGCTTCCCTTCCAGAACCTTACCATTATTCTAATGCTTGGAAACTTGGTTGGTTGTTATCTTTGTTCCAACAGTATAGCCAAGGTTGTGTGCCATCTGGTTTCACCACAAATATGCATTGAATTAGACCTCTATAAGCCTCCTGTTAATTCATTTTTCATTGTTGTGAGTGAGGAATTTAGATATAAGAGGTCGGTGGTGTTTGAATCGCGGCCTAAGTATTTCTCCCGATGTCTCAAAGTTTGGCATCAGAAGGATGTTTTCAGTGGTAGAAAGGCGGCTTTGCAGTTTTTAGCAGATGGACGGGTTGTGGGGAACTTGCAGCATCGGCAGGGGAAACATCCTTTTAGTGAGGCGATTTTGCATGGATTCCATTTGAAGTCGGTGGAGGTGTCTCCTAACTCACGGGTCGATGTGGTGGAAGGGGGTTTGACAAATGATCTTGGTGTACTTAATCAAGAAATTCTGGTGGACAATGTCCAATCTGCAATACAACAAGCCGGGACCAATGGGGATGTTCTTGAGGTTGAAAAAACAGGAGATATGGTGGATGCTGCGATCATAACAATATCTGATGGGAATAATGTTGCAGTGAGGGGAAGTCCTATGGATATACAGGCAGGTGGGCCTTGGGATGAGAACATAGGATGGGTGAAGGTTTCAATTGAGATAATGCTGCAGCGGGGCAAGCAAGTGACCTGCATCTCACTTGGTAATTTCTTTGTGGGTTTGATGAATGATGGTATGGATGTGCTTCAGGATTAGGAGATGGTGGAGAAGGTTGCTTCTTCTCTGGTTCCTAGCTAGACACAGGTTGAATTTTTTGATCATCCTGATGGAAGAAAGATAATATAGGAATGATGACCTTCTATATGATGTATTGTAAATATGAAGTCATAGTAATGAAAATTGGAATTACTAATTCTCATATTATCTTCGTGGATTTAATGAATTGTGTCCTCATAAATTAACTTGAGCAGTTTTTGGTAGTCCTAATACATGATATTATTAAATATTCATAGATCAAGGAAAACCATGAAAAAAATTTGATAATTTTTTTAATGATTTTCTTAAAGGAGAAGTTTTATGATAAATTTATCAATTTTTAATTTTTTATTCATAATGATTCAATCACGGGTCATATAATATAATGTGTTATTATCTTATAGGGTCAATCAAAAATAGAATTTGTTGTGTAATGGACTATAAAACCCATAGAAATTGATATCTATAGTTTTTGTCAGTTATTTGGGAACATCCAATGCTCGGTGAGATATTTATACAACATTTAAAATCCACTCACTATGTTGACATGAAACGGGATGAAATTCATGTGGATAGACAGTAGATAATGTGAAAAAACTAAAGATAATTATGGGTAGTTTACCATTTTTTACACAACCCTATAGTGGAGAATGTTTTTTGATTTATAGTGATGCATCAGTAAAAGGTCTTTGATGCGACCTCATGAAAAATAAAATGGTGATACCGTAAAACTATATCCAATTAATTTTTCTTGTTAAAAAAAATCTTATAACAATTTGGTGTAGGCAGTTGTAGATTTTTCAATGACGATATCGATTTTTTATTTCATTAATAAAAATCGTTGTAACACCATGAGTTTTTATGAATTTTTATGCTAAAAAATTATTTTATGGCTTTCAATACATGCTACAACAAGTTAATACTGAATTATAAAAAACACCAAGATAAGATTTCACTAAACACAATAGTGATTTTTGCATGTGTTACATGCAACACTGAGTTTTTCTCATGTTACACACAATACCAGGTTTAGAATGCACTATATGAAACATCGATCTTATCATACCTTACATACATCACTTAGTTAAAAAAATATGACATATTATTAATATATCGTTATATTTATCACCAAGTTATATGAATGGAGGGTAAGAAAATGATTAACCAAATTATGAAAATATGGTGAATGTATGTTTACAAAATTTATTTTTTGGTAACCAATTAATTATAAATGAATACAAGAACTATTTCAAAATAATGAAATTTCATTTCTAGAAAACTAATTTTTAATGATCAAACACCTATTTATCTCTATAAATTAAACAAAAACACTTTTTAGTAAAGATTATAATTTAATATATATATATATATATTCTACTTTATTTATTATTTAACATTAGTCTTATGTGTTTTATAATAAAAGGATTATAATAAATCCAATTTTTATGTGTAGAAAGATATATATTTTTCTAATAGGTAGTTTTACCACCTTTTGTGGAAAAATTATTTGAAAACAAAATTTTGAAACTTATAAATTCTATTTGAAGAAATATAATTAGTTTTTGAAATATAATTTCAACAATTATCTTAGGAATTATTTTTGTTATGTTTATTAAAATATTCATTTTTTCATGAGTTGTGAAAAATAAAAAAATATTAATTGACAACTGCATTTTCATTTCATAAATTTATGGTATTAAAATGTAATTTAAAATGGATTAAATATATAATTATTTAATTTAAACATCTATTAATCTAATTTATTTCATTTGAATACATTTCATATTGAAATTTATTATAAAAAACATTCTTAAATTTTGGGCTTATTCGGTTTAAAAACATTCTTTCTCTACAAGTCTACAGGATAAATATTAAATTAATTTCTGCAAATTCTGTGAATTAAAATTTTAAAATCCTATTAAATATTTGGAATTATAAAAATTTATAATTTATAATATACCCAAAATAATTTTTTACCAAAATAATTAGTGACTGATATTAAAATTAATTATTTCAATTAAGGTAATAAATAAGATTTTTTGTGGTTCAACATAGAAACTATGGTGCAAAAATTCCCCAAAACTTGTACAAAACCCATTTTATAACCATATTTAGACATTATAATTTCATAGATTATAATTTTATCAAATTTTGAAATCTTTCCATATGAAAAATGTGGGTGTAATTCTCTATTTCAAAAATTTTGAATTTTTCCTCATTTGATCTGGGTATTTTTTCTGATCTTCTTATTTGGTGGTTCTATGGTTTTTTTGCTTTCACACTTTTCCATTAATATTTGTTTCTAAAAATAAAAAATTAATTTTTAGTCAAAAATATATAAGTTTTCTACTCACCTCTTTTATAAAAGTCTACACTATCTCCCCCTATTTTTCACACCTCTAAATCCATTTAGCTCAGCCATGACCTACCCAAATATCATTCCAACATCCCTCATATCATCCTAGATTCTTTGTTATTATAAATAAAACCATTTATGTACTTTGGTAAAATCCAATAAGAGATACCTAAAAAAGAGGCAACGTTCATCAACACACATTTTTTGTTTTATTTATTACTCCAACCCAATATATTATTATTAAGTATCAAAAAAATATTTATATGTTGTTATGTTAATGTAAATGCCTACAATAACACACAATTACATCAAATGGTCTGTGAAATCACCATTCCTGTCTAGGGCGGGCAACCACTTTGGAAACTGATGTTGTTCATTTTTCCATTATCGCATCTAAAGATTGGGAATAATTATGTTAATTCTATTTATATTTTATAATTAAGACATTAATTATTACTTAATGATTCTATAATTATTACAAAAATCATACTTTCCTACATTCCACTTGGGGGATGATTATTATCTCATTCATGTGTATAGAAGACTATTGTCTGATAACCCGTTTTGATTAATTCAGACTTTGCATTGTATGTAGTAAGTATGGGTTTAAGAGAAGAGTGTGATATAAAACATAAAAATTATAATATAATTAATATATATATATATATATATATATATATATATCATTTACTTTTATTTCTTTATGTGCGACAAGAAAATGGAAATGATGTTCTTGTGTACCGACGACAAACTGTCTCTATAAATAGTGTTTTTAATTTTTATTTCTGTATATTATATATTATTATAATTAATTATTTCATAAATATATCTGATATTATTTATCATTATTATCATTATGTATATTATTAGATAACAATCTACAAAATAGTACTAATATAAGAATTCAAAACATGTATGAAAAAATGTAGTTATTACCCGAAACATAACATTAACATGAAATAGTCTATTAGAGGGTAATATAAATACATAATAAAATCATATATGGTATGATATATATATGAATATAAGTAATGTGATAGATGTATAATAAAAAATATTTATTATAAATTGTGGTTTCAATAAGTACGATGGAAGTGAAGACCTAATGTAAGGAATTTATTTCTCACTTTTAACTTTTGTGAGACACATGATATATTCAACACCTCTTAATTATATGTGGTATTTATACGAACCAATAATGTTATTTTAGATTATTATAGATTATATTTTTGTTATTACATATCCAATTGAGTACCACTCTTTTATAGGGATATGGTTTCAATGTTATGAATGTGGTAATAGAATTTTGTATCAATTATCCATCTACGAGGCACATGTTCTATAATGCACCTATATTATTTTATGAGGTGTATATACTGATGATTTTAAAAGTTTTATCATGAATATCATTATTTTTATTCTATTTTATGTTTAATTTGATATTACATTTCCATGGTGATTATGATTAAATGTTAGCAAAGTGTTAAGAGTTTATTTCTACAATCTCATGGATTATTTGGATGGAATATGATTATGCTTCCATTGATGAAAACATAGGATCCATATCTCATGAATTATGACGAATTTTCTTATCCTCTAGTTGTTCATGGTATCTCAATGTAATTGAACCATTTTTTCCATTTTTTTGTACATATTATAATTTAGATAACGTTTCTAATAAAATTTGACATTATTTCCCTCTTCATTCGAAAATATGATTTATTTCAAAACTATGATTTCTGAAAAAAACATAATAAATTATTTCATATTTTCCAATGATATTTAAAAATACATTTTTACCCATATTTTTAAAATAACATTTAATAATTTCTTGTCTTCTTTTAAAACAATGTTTGTAAGGTTTTTCAAAAATGTTAAACGAATCATTGCCTTAACATGTATAGAATGAATATAATTCTACACTACCATGAATTGTCATCTTTTTTAAGATTCCATTAAAAAATTTCAATTATATTTTAAAAGACAATGATTTTAAAAAAGTTATGTTTTAAAAAGTTTCCCCATGGGATAAAGGATGTTTTCTTCATGAAATTTTATAAATAATCATTAAAATTATATTCTATTTAAGATGACATATGTTCATGTTATCTACTCCCTATAAGGAATATTATCTAAAAAACCATTCTTATTCTCTCTCTAAATTGTTTATGTTTTGATGGAATGATTTTTGTGAATCCAATTTCTCTTCCACAGGTTGTATTAGTAAAAAATACTTAGGAACAACAACTTATTTTCATGGGTTATTCTATGATTGATTATAAAGCCAATATTCATTCCGTAGTTTATTATATGATTACTTATTTATGATACCCATTTCATTACATGTGTTATTATATGATAAATTTTTATGATATTGTTCTACACATAAATATTTTTTTCATTATGTGATGCATAAGACCAATATCTCAATGCAATTAATTGGGTAAATATTGATATCTCATGAGATATAAAAGAATATAATGTGTAGAAAACATTATTTAGTAATATTGGTTTGGAAAAGTAAGTCAACCTCGTTCAGTAATATATTGGTATAAAGGAGATTATACCCATACCAATAGAGGAAATTTTTTGTAATAATGATCCTATGAGAAAACAATGACTACTGTGATTTTTGGCATGAACCTAATAACATGTTAACAATGTTATGAATGAACCTTTCTACATTTTCACAGTGTTGTGTGTGAACCTAATTACATGTTCATAATGTTATGAGTAGACCTACATTTCATGTCCATAATGTCATGTGTGGACCAAGTTTTGTGTCCATAAGTTTATTTAAGGGACTAAATTTATGTCCGTAACATAATGAGAAAAATAGTTTCTATTTATACATGTTCTCAATTTCTTAATTTGATTTATAGGTCATAAACCTATGTTTTATTCCAATGTTATACACTAATGTCTTGTGCTTTTTGATTATCATAAGATTCATGTCTGATCAAATAAAAATATATATTTCATGACTCATGTTTATGATCAATGAATGTTTGGGTAGGGACTTCTTAAATTTAATACATTATTACATAAACTTGTGCTTATAGATTTCTTTCATATGATCATATATTTATATCTAGTATGTTTACCCTTACTAAGCATTTTATCTCATCCTTTATTATGTTTTCTTATATATGCTATGGCTAATGGATTAAGAAGGGTTTTCCTAAGAGGATTACTATGTGAGAAGATCAGTGTGGGATATGTTAATTATCTTTCATAAAATTAGAAAATCATGTTCTATGTATCCAAAGGCACAAAACGGTTGTGATCAATTGGTGTGTACATTTATGATGCCTTTAATTACCATCTTATGTGTTGAAATATCCATGTATGAAAAGAATGTGTCTCTATATGTGTGATATAGATACTGATTATAATACATTAAAGTTTATATTTACATAAAATATACGAATATTCCCTAGATAAGACCGTTGGAGCTAATATTTTTATATTAAAAATTAGTACATTACCCCCATGGAAATTCGAATAAAGTGGTTGATGATCTGAGTCCGAAAGGATATGAATCTTTTTCGATGATGAGGATTTAATTATATCCCATAATTAAGTATTTTAAAATAAGGATCTTATATTTATTTGGAAAGTTGAAAAATCTAATATTTCTTAGATAAATGTTCTACCATCCAACCACATGAAGATTAAGAAGGCATAGAAGGAAGATGTGTATTTAAAATATAATATGTGTAATGTTCCTATTTTCATTAATTATCCTGAAGTAATTATAAAGACCATGAACTGATTATGTGTCCCTTTAAAACTATAGTTGTAAAAGGAACTGTTGGATAAATATCATAGTTCATCATTCACTATTCATCTTGGAAGTACAAAGATGTATTGAGATCTAAAAGTGTAATTTTTTGAGGGATAACATGAAAAAGGATATCGTATAACATGTATCACAATTACTATAATATCATCATTATAAGGTTAAGATACAAGAGTCCCAATGGATTTTATAACCATTACCCATAAAATAATTCAAATGTCAGGATATCTCAATGGATTTCATCAATAGACTCCCCAAAAAACATAATGGAATAATATTATTTTGATTGTAGTTGATCCCCTTATTAAACTAGTTAATTTAGTTTTCAATAGAGAATATTTACCTCTTTACCAACTTACATGGTTATATATTAATGGATGTTTTAATATTTCAAATTGTACCAATCTCAATTATATTTGATCAGGATTTGTCATTAATTAAGATGTTCTGGTGTAGTATTTAGTAGTCTATAAATATATAGTTAAAATTCATCACTCCTTATCATCAATAAACATACGGTTTTTCTGAGAGGAATATTAAAAATTTGGATGAAATTTTGAGATCTTATTCTATGGACTTCAAAAGGTTTTTTGGATCAACACCTTCCTTCAGAGAAATTTTTATACAATAATATATTTATCACATGTATTTACATGTCTCCTTATAATTCTATCTATAGATAGAGTTTAATAGATCTCATGAACATGAATTAATTTAGAGAAGAAAATATATTGGTACTAGATCAAACAAATGAAATATAATAGTAGTTCAGAGATGCTCAACAATACATAAGTGCACCTCAGAGTTGGAAAAAAAGTTGTACATATAATTGATGGTGATATATGAGGTTTGATGTTGGTAAAAAGGTATTCCTTTGAATATCTAACTGTAGTGGTTTTTTTATATTTCAAAACAATGGAAATTAAATCCCTTGATAAATTGGTCCCTTTTTAATTCTTGATCATTTTCTGATACTAGATTTTCAGTTGATTCTTCCATAAAATATCTCTCATGGTCAAGATGAATTCCATGTATCTCCCCTGAGTAAGTATATTCTTAATCCTCTTGAAATACCAAACTCATAGGTCCTAACCATGAATCAATATCTCTATTATGAGGAATAACCAATGGATATTATAGATCATAATGTGAATGTAAGACAAAAAAGACCACCCACCATTACAAAGTTATATAAAAAACATTAATGTGAGGAAGCTTTTTGGGATCTAGTTGATGTGATGAGGTAGAATTATCCACTAGTTTTTATTATAGTGATGGAATATAAAGGTTGAATTAATTTTAATTTTTTATAATTTAACACCTTGGTATTTTATGATATATTTCACTTTAAATTTTTTTGAAATGTATGATAGCTTGTTTAACAAAAAATATCTAGATTTAAGTGGAGTATATTGTACAAGGAAAATACTATTATATGAATGTGACAAGTTTAAAATATCGATTAATTTTTTTATATGAATTGGATTACCCATATTAAAAAAATTTAAATTATTTCTATAGTTTAAATTTATAATTTTTTTGTTGAGTCCTGAGATGCGACAAAAATATATTTCCCCCAAAAAAAATTGTTTTCTTTTTGTTAAAATATAATATAATTAATTTATATTATGTTTTCAAGTATATTCGAAAAACAATTAATACAATTATTCAAATAATATTTCCGAAATTATCATATATGTACTTTTTTATAACTTTTTTAAAATTATTAAGTGTAATTTTTCTCATTATAAATGTATAAATAATTTTGAATAAAACTATTTTATCTACATAATATTCTAATTTATATCTTATGGCCCTTTAGAATCGATTTTTTATTTTTATATTTTTATATTTTGATCTTTTATAAAATTCAATGTCTGTCATCTCCCACACTTATAAAATTAAACCCCTCCATTCACTTCTTCAGACCGCAATGATCTATCTAGATTAACCAAACCCTATAAAACATTCTTATAAATTTTCGTATTAATTAAATAAATGTCCTAGTATTTTTAAAAAGAAATTCCAATGGTACTTATGAAATGACGTAATGGAGGCCAACTGAAGGAATGGAAATTATCTTACCTGACCTTTTTCAATGTATAGTTTAATATACCTACATTAAATATGTTTTATTATTAATAAAATTATATCATATATAGAATTATTAACATTTAATTTTATTATGATTTTTTAAATACCACTATTCACCACCTTTTCCATCATATATGATGTGAAATTATATCTCGTATATGTGTCTCCACTACAACCTCCACTTAGAGATACAATTCATTTAACTTCGACATCATTCATGGATAGTTATTCTGATATTTTTAGTTAATATATATAATATTTATGATATAATTATGCACCTATAATTGTAATATCATATATTCTTTCTTATCTTTCAATTATTTAGAAATGGATAATATTGCCCATGTGTACGTAGGGACTACCACCTCAATAATGTGATATGAATAATTTTTAATTTACTCATTAAATTTTGGGTAAAAATTATAGATGTAATGAACAAAATAGGATATATATGATATAATAATAATTAATTATATTTCAATTATTATTTACCTTTATTTACATCCACTTTTCAAAAATAGAATATTATATTCATGCATATGTACAACCTATCATCTCTATGAAAAATGTATTTTAGTTTTCTATATCTAACTTTAAAAGAAGATTATAAATATGTATATAAAAAATATATAATATTTTTAAATTATTATTATAATTATTTATATGAATAAATAATGTGAAATATGAAACGATCGACACTATGGAATTGAGTATTTCAAGAAAAATGGGACATTTTACACATAGAACCTACAATTTTAATTAATAATAATTAATAAATAAGAGTTGAAAAAAATTTAGTGGATGAAATGTGACATTACAAGTATGTATATGTTTCAGGGATAGAATTATAATATGATACCATTTATTATAAATCAGGTTAAGAGAACTTATAAAGCATTGTAGATTTGTGGTAAGGGTTTACTTCAAAATATCAACCTTATTTTAGATTTTTTATATATTATGATTCCATTGAGTGAAATATAATATATTTATATATTAATCCCAAAAAATTCCTTCTCCTCTAGTTATTTTAATAAATTGTTATTTTTTCTTCCATTTTCCTCCATTCAGGTAATCCAGATATCTAAATAATTTTTTAAGTAATATAATTTTGTTTCTATTTGTTCAATAAAATCTTTTCTTTCAATTCAAAATTTTCCTTAAAATCATTTGAATATTTTTTTTCACAAGATCCTCAGCACAGTTAGTGGGGACTCGGTAAGTGGATCCAAGAGACCCAAGTTCAAAATCGGGCAGAGACATATTTCTGGGTATTGTAGTAGTACTACAACAGCATTGTAGAAGTCACTATAGCAGGCATTGTTCTATACTTTAGTAGTTGTACCTATTCATCTGTTTGGGATTTCAGGTCATTGGTTTGTGGCTAGGGTACTTTAAGTCCATCAGGACACCCAAGGCCTAGGGCCAGTAAGGCATTCGAGCCGCCTTATGCCCTTAGGGACACCTCAAGGCCTTTGGGACACTTGTAATTATGCTTAAATGACCAGGAATACTATATAAGGAGAAGAGACCAAATGGGGATTTATATTAGGTGCATTCAACATAGATGAAGCTAAGAAAATTTTAAAAAAGATAGGGTATGGCTTTGCCATCGAGAGCAGCTTGTTCTTACATGGGAAGCCTAGTCGAACCGCCATGCAAAGGTGGAGTGCTGATATCACGATGAAGAATCTTGGAGGAGGAGTTCCAAGTATAGTCTAAATATTTCCTTAGTCCTACATGTCAGGTAATCTCAATACCCAAATGCCTTGTAAGGGTTCCCCCTCATTATTTGAAAGGGGTTTATCGAAAATCAATATAAAAAATATGGCCTTCTGGCTATTCGAGTTTTCAATAATTTTTTTAGAATTATACTATGATTACATGAATCTATTTTTACCATTGTTTTAATTTCAATAAAAAAATTTCAAATGAATCTTCTATTATTTTTCAGAATGAGGTCATTTTTTATTTTTACTAAATGTTAAAGGTACAATTATTTTAACATATTTAGTGTGAATAGAATTTCATGTCTTAATGACGTCAGAAATTATTGATGATTAAATTACATGTTCATAATATTCATTCAAATGTCATTTTTCCCTTATATATTTGTAAATTTTTGGAATTTAAAATTTTTATTTTAATATTATATCGTTATTTTCTTCATGAATCATTCCAGTGATATCATAAAATAATATCTATCTCTATTTTTGTCAATAAATTAATCATAGGATTTACTAAGGGTACAATCAATTAACACCATGAAACATATTTATGTGGTTATATTTTGAAAATTTTTACTTGGAAAATTATATAAGAAAATCTAGAATATCTTATGTGAATAGTTTTTTTATTAAGACATGTTGATTAATTTTCATTATTTATTCAGATAATTTATGCATTAGACTTATTATGCGATTGGTGTAGCACAAAATTATATATCCCCTCCTTGAATTGATATGTATCCTATAAGAGTGAAGGTGGATTATTTCTCCACATTCATACCTATTTATATAATGTGTCTTGGAATGTGGCCTGGAAATTATGTTTACGATGTTTTTCAATGGGTATTCCACAATTTTTAAATCTGTTAATGATATCCATGTGACCAGAAGAATGGTTTTTTCGTCCATAAATACGTTTCATGACTATGTTATTATTTATATGTTATTATTTGATCATTATTTATTCATGTCCTATTTTTCATGCCTAATTTATTCTAAGATATATTCCATTATATGAATTCCCTTAATTAGAATCTAAGAACTTCCATTTTTTATTTTTCCCTTCCAAAAGATGTCAGGCAGTGTATTATAAATGATACTCAAGGATATACTAGGTAAAATAATGATGTTCACAATTAAAATATTTTTTTATTTTATTTCATCATATATATTTCAGATTCAAATATGTCATTAGTTCACTAATATTTATAATCAATTTCGTACATGGGGATGTGGCCACATTTATCTAGTGTTAATTTTGAAAAGGTAATCACTAAATCTAGAATACTAGGGTTGATGTCTCTACAAAAACCACAAGAAAATATATCAAATAATTCCATTATTCCAATCTCAAACACTCCGAATGATACCCATCCTTTCTAGAAATTCCATGATTACAACTCATCTAGAAGTCTCCAGGTAAACATATCCTCTAAAACCAATAACTAATCATCATGAAATAGACTAATTAAGCTCATACATGAATCCACGCAATACTGAAAACTAGGATGCATCTGAAGGAATTACATGAAAACTAACATGACATCCTCAATCCCAAAGGATAAATAAAACCATGACCCTTACCAAAGACATATAACTCACAACCCTATACATTAAAGGATTATAGAATGAAAATGTTAAAACAATCCTCCATCTAAAATTCACAACATATACAAAAAAAATCTAGTGAGACTCACCAAATTTAAAGGATTTTTTAATCATGATACATGTGGAAAAAAAAATTGACCACTCAAAAGTCCAATTATAACTCCTCAGTGAAAGACTAGTGAAATTCCTATAAATAGGAAGGGAATATCTCATACAAATGGTACAAAGAATGTACCTAAAAACCTCCATGTGCTTGTATTTTTTCTTAACTTGATGTCTACTTTCAAAATTACATAGCGTTCCCACCCCAAATAGGACGTGCACCCTCCCGGGGGTTCATAACGTTGTACTTGATCCTAACTTGACATGCACCATGGTCGATTACATGTTTTTCACCAAACACATGTGGCGTGAATCACACATAGGGTACATATCCATGTTCCCTATAAGGGGTCTTGAGAGGTAAGATGAATTATATCTAGCCATGTACCAAAACTGGGATCTGGTCATGTATCTTATACACCCACGTTACCGCAATAGGTGGCATCATGCCATTCTCTTGAAAATACACCAAGTCAATCACTATTGGATGTCCCAAAGATATACATTGTGTAACCACCATCATCAAACTCATACAAAAATAAATTAACAGATGGTGAGTTTTCTTGATCTACATATAATGAGATTTGGTTTCCCCAAAGTGAAAAATCATTTACTTCACTAAAAAAAATGATTTATCATAAATACACATTAAATCATCCATTTTGGGGCTCCCAGCAACCCAAAAAAAATATTAAAACATAGAAACAATGATTCGACGTTGTTTTAAAGAAAAATGGATAATTAGTGAATCCTCTAGGATTAAAACACAGATGTTTCAAGCTTGAATCCACTCTGTGCCACTATCACACCCTGATCCAGGCATGAACATGCTCCCTTGAATGATCTCTCTCCCTCTCCCTCTCTCTATTATATCATAGTAATTTGTGTCCAAATAGTGGGAGGAGCTATATATGAATGAATCTAAAGTCAAGGATTAGAAAATTAAAATTGTAAAAATAATATAATAAATGGAAAATAAAACATGATGGGATCTCGTGACTATCCCTAGATCCTGTAGAGACCATATTCCTTACTAATAAAACACCCATAGTGTGATTAACTGTCAAATTGGAATTTCTTTCAAACAGAATGATCAAAATATATAAATGAATAAATGCATTGAATAATTAATTTTTAATTAAATAAAATTATTTTCTGAGAAAAGAAAAATGGATCATAATTCCAAAAAACTCATACCCTAGGGTAAAGCCCCTATTTTAGGACTAATGAATTGATTAGAAAAATTATCTAAGGTATTATGATAGCATAAATTTCCACTTTTCCTCCTAAAACCACCCATGATCAAAAATTTAAATTTCACCATATTTCATCAAATAGTCTAAATTAAATTTGTGACATCATGTATTTGATATATATATCCCCTACAATATTAGATTATATAAATATAATACATATGGATATTGTTCTTCTTCCAATAATTGAATTTGAAAAAATATTGGGAATATATTATATTTCCCTAAATAAATGAAATATTAATTATTTGGATAAATGAAACTCATTTAATAACATATTTCATCTTGTTATGAAATTTCATTATAAGGATGATCATGAACTCCCTTTTTAAGAAAATTCAGTATTATGGGCCATAAAACCCACCAATGAGGGACTTCTAGATTAGATTATTAGAGATAGATGTCTACATTAGTGACATGCCTATTTTATAGAAATATACTAATATATTTATAGATCAACCAACTTCTCTTCCCCTAGAGTTTTAGGTTTAGTTTTTTATTGATCTCAAGTATGGATCCATTCACATATCAAAAGTATATATATAATATTTTCCATTTAATTAGAGGAATAAAAGAAGAATCAACAAGGACATTTGAATATGGGTTTTATGCACCTTTATTCTTCACTATGGGGTTAACTATTTAATTTTTTCAAAAATGAGGATAAAAAAATTAAACATTTCATTGATTTTCACAATATTATTAAAATAATTACCAAGAAAATGTATCAAAATACATGATTTGATGATCTATTTTATCAAATAACAGGATCACAACACTTCTCGAATATTGACCATCAATACATATATCATAATTTAAGATTTAAATTGTTTTGAAGTTCTAATAAAAAATTCTATATGTGGTATAAATACATCAAATTTATAATTATGATCATTGGATATAATAATTTTCCCAATATATTCATGTATATAATTAATATAGACATTCGAGATTACCTTTATCATATTTTCCATATCATTAAGTATGATATTCTTGTATATTAAAAGATAATTTAAGAGAATGATTAATATTTATAAATACTGTATAAGACTTTGAGAAAGGATAATGTTTATTTAAAATTTTAAAATGTGACTTCTTTCTACATAAAGTATCTTTCTTGGGTCATGTAATTAAAAAATTAGGGAATATCAATAGATCCATATAAGATGTGCCCTATAAAAAATCGACTAAATTGACCACTACAATAGAGATTTGTAGTTTTCTTGGGTTATCAGGATATGTTTGACACCAAATAGAAAATACGTCATCATTATCAAATCCACTAACCGTGGTTTCCCAGAAGGAACTGAAATTCCATTAAATTGATGAATGTAATGAATGCTTTAGGGAATTAAAAAAGAGGATGATCATTGTTCACATACTTTTATTATCCTATATTGTTCATGTATTTGTAATATATATTGAATCATTTAAAATTTTATTGGGTATTCTTCTTAGGAAGAATGATACAATAATTTCTTATCCATCATTCCAATAAATAAATTTGGAGAAAAATTTCCCATTCTATGATTTCTTGTCAGTAATAGTGATATTTGAATTAAATGTACAGTCATATTTTCTAAGTAGAAATGTTTCATATATGCACAATATCATGATATATATATATATATATATATATTCACATAAAATAATTTGAATATGTTTCATAGGATATGATGAGAATTGATAAAATCATATGAGTTGTCAATATATTATAGCATACGGAAGTAAAATAAACTGGAAGATGCTCTGAGAATGAGTGATCGTGCAACCATATTAATTATGGGAATTGAAGAATAATTAATTATAATTTATTTACAATGGTTGAGTGTTTAATTCCTATGGGAAGGCGGGTACTCGTAAATTTTTAAACATACATCTTAACCTTTCATCCAGATGAAGATCAATTAATCTTATAAAGATGATGTATATCGAAAAGAAATGTTTACTGAATATTCAGTAGGTAAAATTTTATAAAGAGGGATTTATAAGGATTGAAACTTAGACTTATGTCCAATAAAAATAGATATTGACGAAGTAACATTTTATTGTTGCACACAGATCATCCTTCTCTATTAATATATAATAATAAAGATGTATAAATATATAAATAAAAACATTTAGAGTGTTAATATGAATAGGGGATGGTAGGATAAATATCATAATGCTTGGTTTTCTGGAATATTCATAAATAATGTAAAAATTATAAGGATATGTTGCAATTTTTACCCATACTAATATTGACATGTGATAACACCCCCTTGGTATTCATTATTGGAGTCTCTATGAAATCTAATGTTTATAAATTATTTGGGTTGTAGTCAATCTTCTTAAAAATTCATTTCATTTCATTTTCATCAAAAAAATATTTGTCACTTGAAAGTTCAACATGATATATATATATGGGAGGTTTGCCTTGAGGTTCTACAAAATTAATCAATGAGATTTAAATATAGAGCTGAGTTTCGGCAATATAATCATTGTAATACAATGTAATCATGTTCAATTAATTTCCCAGGTTATTAAGAGCAATACCTCCCCCAAGTGGAGTTCTCATATACTAATAGTTTTCATTCTATCTTTTTCGCCGCACCATATGAGGCTCTTTATACAAATAGGTGAATGAATCCAACATAATTTGATGATGATGGGGAGAAGAATTTGATAAGTCGTTACCATGTCCAAGATATGAAAGGAAATGTTCAATATATTTTGAAGCATATGAATGGGGAAAAAAGTAATTAGAGAGTTATACTGATAATCACCAACAAGATATAATGATAGATGTTTGTGACAGTGTATTTCTATGGATATCTCCTTGGAATAAGGTTTATAGATTTTGTATTAAATAAATGCTCATCTATAGGTACATTAATATGTTATCGATCTTTGAACATATCTTGGATGTACCGTATCTCTTGGTACTTCCTTATAATATATCTATGAATCATGATTTGATCAATATATCACTTTTTAAAATGTATATATGAGAAACATCACAAGTACTTATCCATGATTTTTTGTAATTGGATCATTATATCACTTATGAGGAACAACTATTTTAAATCTTGGATCAAACAGATAGGTTTATTTAGAAAAATACCAACAACATATTTATAGTTATTTGGAAAAACTATATCTTTGAACAATCGAAGTGTAAAAATAAGGATATAATGATACAAAATAAACAATCTTGATTTTATCATATTAATAAAATTTCAAGTAAAAATTATTTTAAGGGGTTATAATTCAATAAACAATAATTTCAATGTAAATTTCCTTGCAATAATTCATTTTTTAAAATAGTGTGTTTCACACGCAATACTATACCAAAATAAACAATTTGACATTTTAAATATAACCCTTATAAAGCAGTCATATATTTGAAAGGCATAAATGAAGGTATCCATATTAATAAATATTTGTTTGGTATATATTTATATATATATGTTAACACTAATTTAAATAGTAATTTATAATAAATCATAATTAAAAAAATTCATATTCAAAATATTGAATTTCAAATAAAAAATATTGTTAATTATATTTTATGATTTTAATAAAATATAAATTTTAAAATTTAAAATTTTTTAATTTAACTAACTGAAAATACAATTATTTAAGAGAATAAAAATATTATATTAGGATTAATTTTCATTTTGAAAAGATTAATTTTAGGTGAATATTTCAAAATAATGATTATTAAAAACCATGATTTAGTGATATTGTCAGAAAATAAGTATGACTATGAAATTTATGAAAATTATTTGTATAAAAATGATTTATTTTATAAGATTTATATTAAATTTAAATATATTTATATTAGTTTACAAAACAATGGTTGATATTTTAGAACATAAGTGTAATGTCTCGGATTTCCCGTTTATTATATTTAAATATTATATTGAATTATTTTGTGACCGGGTGTGAGGACGGAACATCATTCTGAGGTCTAGGGAGTTCAGAATGGTGGTTTGAACTTTTTAAGTTAAGTGAGTCAGAACTTGTGCACGGTTGTGGTAGTTTCCAAACGGATGCCCAGATTAAAAATCTGAGCGCACCATTGCGTCCGGGATAATGACTTTACCTAAGAATGAGGCTAACCTCGACCGGCGCGGGTTGAGGGAAAAAGATAATTTTCGAACATTTTAATAAGAAAATATAAATATAAATATAAATATAAATGTTTATTTTATTTTATGGAAACAACCACTGCAGTGCATTAAAAGGGCAGTTGTTTCCTTAATTAAATTGTGTGTCATAATGGAAAATAAATGGAAAGCTGGACTCTTTAATACGCAGCGACGGGACGTCTATTTCCTTATCTACTAGTGCATCATAATTACTCAAGACATGTCAAGTAGGAGTCATTAATATCGCCGCATAATTATGTTCCCTTCTTGTTTCTCGTTTTTAAGGGATGAACAATTGTTGATCATTGGCGACGTTTGAGAGGAACCTCTGCCGAATCCGTGGCATGTTGGAGAAAACTCTCGGTGATGAATTACAATGGATCGAATTCGAGAATTGCTTCGCTGACAACATTTAAGGATCTCGACAACAACGGCAGTGCGATGCCTTCTTCAACGATCGATCCTTTCAAAAGGCAGGGGTTTGTTATTTCAATTTCCTCTCCCCATTTTTGAGATTAAACCACGAACACGGATCAACCACTAACAAGTTGATATGCGGATTCGTGTGTTTTTGAATGAGGGATTTCTTTGGGATGATTTTGGGGAATTGATCCATCCTTTATGTTGGTGTTGATTCTTACTCTGTTTCCTTTTAATGGGAGTGGATCAACACCGTGACGAACGACGACGGATGTTCATTCCTCATTTCATTTATTTATATTTCTTCCTCCTTCTTTCCTTGTTCATTCTTTGCATTCTTCGTGGGGCGATGAAAAACGTATCATTGTGCATCCGTTCGGCGAGGCAACAATCCAAAATCGAAGGTTTGACCCCGCAACGACCTGGTGGATGTGCGACGATGATGGCAGATGACAAATCGGGCAGGATTAGAAAGAGTGTTCTTCAAGAATTCTTCATGCGGGAAGATCAAAACATGTTTTCGGAGCGGATAGGTGGTCTAAAAACACCGGAAGTGGCTTCATGGCATTGAGACGACCAAAACCTGAAGGTTTCGTGGCGATCGGATGGTTGGATCAATGATCAGACCAGCACGGGAGGCGCGCCGGTGAAGAGTTCCGTTTCTAGAAATTTCGAGAATACACAACGTGTACATCCGAAGAACACGTCGTGTAGTACTGGTGGTGGCGGCTAGGGTTTCAGGGTCAGAGAAGAATCACACGGCATGTGAACTGGTCACACGGTGTATTGGACCTTCCCCGAAGCTCGACGTATACTTTGGGTAGTACACGGACACTGGATGATCTACACGGCTTTAGGCGACACGGCGTGTACAACATGGCAGAAGCGGCTACGCGAGACTACGTGCATATCGGGGATATGCAGACATGTGATGGAGTACATGACAATGTACTCCATCACATGGCCAGGTGAGGCTAGCAGCACAGGTCACCCCGTGTGCGGATTACACAGGTTGGAGTACACGGGTTTATGACAGTGTACGGGCACATGGCTAGAGTACACAGAGCCAACCCTAGTTAACCAGACACAGCATGTACACCGTACTACATGCCATGTACTTAGTTTTTCTTGCACGACCAGCTTATGACGCGGGCCATTGTGCACGGGTAGTACCCGGGGTCAGACAACACGACGTGTATCTTTTCTATGTGCCGTGTACTTTTTGGAAAACGGAATGGTCCTTTCATTCACCGATCCTTGGACATCTATTGTTTGGGTTAGTTCCCCTACTTCTCATTCCCCTGAAGTTCAGAAATCATTTCCCACTTAAGAGTATGATCTCTTTATCAGTATTTTCTGTGATAGAGTCAGGCATCCATCTGAGAGGCCCATATCGAGATCCTCTATCAATTCTTGACCCTAGGTAGAGTCAGGCATCAACGTTACCAAACTTACAGGGAATTGATCCTCTACCTAGCTGGTGTATCACCTAACTGGTGAATCCGGATTAGTCGCGGTATCTGCCATGGACCTAGCAGTGATCCTCATCTGTGTATTGTGATCTTTCCCACAAAGGAGTATGTCTCCCATAATGAGTGCTTCTATCTATAGTAACATTTCCACTCAGGAGTGTGTCTCACGTAATGAGTGTAACCATATCTTGTGACGGTTCCTATTGAACAACACTTCTCATATGGACGTCATCAGAGCAATAAGACTCATGGAGTGTGTTCTCCTAGAATGAGTACATCAAAGAATCTTAGGACAGAATCACTTTCTAGGGTATGCGGTTGTGTGACTTGTCTCTGGACCACGGGTCTGGGTGTTGAGTATATCTGGTTTGTTCTATATGTTTTGTATACATATACTGTGCATAGCTGACTATACCTTTACATTGTGTACTGCTTTGTGGTTTTTGGGGTCTTCTACTTAATATTGTTATACTCACCCCTCCACGGGGTTTTCCCGCATGTCTGGTGTCTTGTCCAGATGAGCATCATTTTGACAGAGTCCAGGGCGAACCAGGATAGGACCGAGCTTTCTGAGTTCCCTACAGGCCGAGGTGTTCCTACGGCTACGAGCATTAGTCCCAGTACCTTTTTTTCTTACAGGTTGGAAATTGTTGTTTTTAGACTCTCATTTGTTTGATTGTTTGTTTGTTTGTTTGTTTGTTTTTGGTAGGCTTGTATTTTTTGCCTAGTTTACTTTTACAGTACTCTACCTTTCGTCTTACTCTGTTGGTTTAGCTTAGTTGTATGCATGCATTCTTTTTCCTTTGTGTTTTTTTACATTTCAGCATATGTGGGCTTGGAGCTGTGTGCGTGTGTACAGGTACATAGGCAATGCCTCCCATGTTAGTAATATGCCTACATGGTGCTAGTCACCAGCCCCTGGACAATTGGAGGCGGGCTTGGGGAGTCACGGTGCGGGACCCACTAGGACGGGCCATGACAGAGTGGTATCAGAGCTGGTCGGTACTACCTTAGGACCAAGAGTCTGTGAGTTTGGATTGGGGCAACAGTGTTGAGTGTTTCGGGTTATGCATTCATGCCATAGACCCCAGTGTTGGTGCGGCATCTGATGTATCCATACAACAGGACTCTGATAACCTGATTTTCAACTAGGTTCACGAAAGCACTGGTTGTGGGGAAATAAAAGGTACATGCATCATATAGGAATGAGTTGTGTTTTCCATGTCCTTTGTGTTAGCTATCGAGATATACTCATTGACCATGGTACATCTTGTTTGTTTACAGGATGCCTCAGTGATGAATACCCACTGGGATTCAGTAGCACGATCATGAGGATGTCCCCCTCAATGACGAGGCTTTGATACAGGGACTAGCTCCCCAGGCGTTGCCACCAGGTGGTGCACCTACTATACCACCACAAGTGGAGCATCTAGTGGTACCCGCGATGCCGACCGGCGAGGAGCGCTGTCTCAGCATGCTCCATGAGTTTCAGAGATAGAGGCCCCTCAGGTTCCGAGGCGAGCCCGACCCTCAGGAGGCTGAGGACTGGCTTGAGGCGGTGACCAGAGTTTTCCATCTAGTGAGGACACCAGCAGACGAGATGGTGATCCTAGGAGTGAGCCTTCTTCAGGGTTCGGTGGGATGATGGTGGAGTTTGACTACGCAGACTCACGATGAGGAGACTCTTTCATGGACAGAGTTTTAGTGACTATTCAGGGAGGAGTTCTCTTCAGTTACGCTGAGATCTGTGCATATCCATGAGCTTCTTCAGCTCCAGCAGGGCAGTATGACAGTGTATGACTATTCATCGAGGTTCACAAACCTCTCCAGGTACTCGATGGATATGGTCAGGGACCAGTACTTCATAGCTCGGACCTCTGATCAAGGTCTACAGTGTGACATACAAGCTAGTTTCATGCCTCTATGAATTTCCACTTATGCTGGAGTGCTCGAGCGAGCCTTGGTGATCGAGAGTTTCTTGGCAGAGTAGAGACAGCAGCCGGCAGTCAGCAGCAGGCAGACAGGTACGGAGACACTGGTAGCGGGGAGCTGACTTCAGATGCAGGGATCAGGATGTGAGAGACGTCAGAGGAGGACCCAAGATAGTGGATCAACAGTCTAGGTATCTCAGGGGGGATCCAGTCAGCCTAGAGAGAAGCGATGCTACACATGCGACAGTAGAGGACATCTCTCTAGATATTGCCCGACCCATCGAGCTACTGAGAGTGAAGCGGTGCATGGACCACTGAGACAGAGGCAAGGAATAGGGCAGGTAGACCCTCCAAGCGGCGGACGTGGAAGAGGAGCAGGTAGAGCTACAGGTGGTGGCAGACTCTTCGACTTACTTCCACCACCACCACCACGAGGTCCGCACCAGGCTCAGGGAGCTGGGGGACAGGGGCGAGGACAGCTGCATGCGGTCGAGGCATACGACCCAGGGGATCCATGGATGATTCGAGGTACGATCGGTGTCTTTTCTACTTTAGCTACCATACTCATAGACACAGGTTCCAGTCATTCACTTATAGCCACATTTCATGTACAAAAGCTCTAGATTCCGGTAGAACCGTTGACTCGATCCTTACTCTTGGATACACCTACGGGAGGAGACTCGACAATCACGCACCATTGCAGATAGTTTGATCTTACCCTTAGATACGAGAGTTTATGTTGGAACCTCTTGGTGGTAGTGTCGATGCCTTACGACGTCATTCTTGGTATGGATTGGTTATCTTCGGTCCCTACCCAGATTGACTGTTTTAGGCGAAGGGTGCGGTGTGTCCGCCTTGATGGAACAAGGTTTTCCTTTTTCAGAGAGAAGGAAACCTAGGAAGCACAAAATGGGCTCATGCATAGGAGGGTGCAGCCGATCACTCATGAGTTTTCTAGCCTTACCCTTGGAGTAGTAGATGTTGTGTGCTCTCAGTTCCCAGCAGTGGTGGCGGAGTATGAGGACGCCATTCTTGAAGATGTTCCAGGGTTACCTCCACAACGGGAAATTGACTTCTGCATCGACTAACACACCGAGACGACACTGATTTCCTCCTCGGATTATCGGATGGCTCCCGTAGAGCTTCACGAGCTGAGGGTGCAGTTGGAGGATTTTCAGAGTATGGGTTTCGTGAGACCCATTGTTTCAACCTGGGCGGCCCTGGTCTTGTTTTCCAAGAAGGCCGATGGGAGTTTGAGACTGTGCGTGGATTACCAGCGCCTAAACCAGGTGACGGTGAAGAACATGTATCCACTGCCAAGAATCAATGACCTCTTCGATATTCTAAGAGGGGCACAGTTGTTATCTAATGTTGAACATCGATCAAGCTATCACCAGCTACGAGTGCGGGATAAGGATATACCGAAGACGACTTTCAGATGTTGTTATGGTCACTATGAGTACATGGTTATGCCTTTTGGCATGACGAACGCCCCGGCAGTTTTCAAGGGGCTGATGAACCGGATCTTCCAGCCGTACATGGACTGGTTCTTGGTGGTCTTCATAAATGAAATCCTTGTGTACTCGGTGTCATAAGAGGAGCACGTGAGACACCTGTGGATGGTTCTGGACGTGCTCCGGGAGCACCAACTCTATGGAAAGCTCTCGAAGTGTTAGTTCTGGATTTAGGAGGTCCACTTTCTGGGACATGTAATCTTAGAAAATGGAGTGGCTGTGGACCCAGCCAAGGTGGAGGCTGTATTAGAAAGGGAGCCACCTCGGAGCGTGACGGAGGTGCGTAGCTTCCGTGGGTTGGCAGGGTATTACCGGAGGTTCATTCATGACTTCTCCCGAATACCAGTATAGATGATAGCCTTGACCAGGAAAGGGAAAACCATCGTATGGATGGAGAAGTTCCATCAGGATTTCGACAAGTTGAGACAAAGTTTGACGAGTACTCTATTCTTGAGATTGCTTGAGGAAGGTGTCGAGTACGTAGTTTTCTACGACACATCAGGGACCGGGCTCAGCTGCGTCCAGATGTAGCAGCATGCAGTGATTGCTTATGGTTCATGCCAGCTTAGGCCACATGAGCAGAACTATGTGACCCATGAGCTCGAGTTGGCATTGGTTGTCTTCGCATTGAAGATGTGGCGACACTACCTTATGGGAGAGCGTTTTATTGTCTACTCTGACCATAATAGCCCCATGTAAATCTTCTCATAGAAGGATCTAAATCTAAGGAAGAGGCATTGTATGGAGTTCCTCCCGGACTATGATTTTGAGATTATCTATACTCCTATAAAGGGGAACAAGGTGGAAGATTCTCTTAGAAGAAGGTCGAGCTCACAACTGTTGAGTGAAGAGACACATCAGTTAGCCACGTTACAGTTATCCTTCATGGATGGAGAGGTTACAGCTTACTTATAGTCGATGGTTGTCGCCCCACCACTCTTACAGCGAGTTAGGGAAGCACAGCTTGGGTATGTCGACTGTGTGGATTTACGTGCTCATTTATCCACAGGACATGCTCCTGATGGATATTCACAAGGTGGGGAGAACGTACTTATTTTCGGAGGACGCACTATTGTACCAATGGTGTTGTAGGAGGAGGTCCTGAGGGATTTACATACATCCCATTTGGCGGTACATCCTGGTGTGGAAAAGATGTACTAGGACCTCTGACGACAGATTTGGTGGTTAGGAATGAATAGTGAAGTAGCGGATTTTGTTTCTCAGTGCCTCACATGCCAACATGTGAACGCTGAGCACCAGGTTCCAGCGGGATTAGTTCACCCCCTGGAAGTTCCAGAGTGTAAGTGGGATGGAATATTGATGGAAATAGTGATGGGTTTGCCACGGATGTCCAAGGGGCATGATTCCATTTGGGTGATCATTGACTGACTCACCAAGTCGGCCCACTTCTTAGCTATTAGGGAGAAGAGTTCCGTAGAGAGCTTGGGACGCCTCTATGTGCATGGGATTGTTTGGCTTCATAGAGTTCCCATGACTATAGTTTCAGAACAAGACGCCCACTTCACATCTCGGCTATGGAAGGGATTTCAGGAGGCTTTTGGGACTCAGCTACGCTTGAGCACAACATTTCATCCTCAGAAGGATGGTCAGACGGAGAGGACCATTCATGTTCTGGAGGATATGTTACGAGCCTGTATCTTGGTCTTTGGTCACAGTTGGGAGGACCACCTAACACTGGTGGAGTGTGCATACAACAACAGCTACCACTCCACCATTGGTGTGGCACCGTTCGAGGCTTTGTATGGGAGACCCTACTGGTCACCGCTTTGTTGGACTGACCCCGGAGATTCAGCACTCATGGGTCCAAATTTAGTGTGAGCCACCACAGAGAAGGTGCAGATCATCTGGGAGTGGATGAAGACTACACAGAGCTGGCATAAGTCTTATGCTGATAGGCGACAGAGACCTCCGAAGTTGGAATAGGGAGACCACGTCTTTCTTGGGGTCTCACCTCGATGAGGGTTGCTGAGATTTGGCCGAGGAGACAACCTATCTTTGAGGTTCATTGGACTTTTATAGATTTTGAGCAGAGTTGAAGAGGTGGCGTACCGCCTTGCTCTACCGCCACAGTTGCATCGGGTACATTATGTCTTCCACGTTTCACAGCTAAGGAGGTATGTACACGACCCATCGCACGTTATCGACTGGGGAAAGTTGGACGTCGAGGATCGAGTGACCTTTGTTGAGTACCCGGTGGAGATCGAGTATCGGAAGGAGAGGATCCTTCCTTAGTGATCGATTCCCTTGGAGCACGTCATGTGGTAGCTTGGGAATCTCCAGGAGAGCACATGGGAGCGGGAGGCTTAGATCCGTGCCCAGTACACACATCTTTTTAAGTAGCCCTTGTTTTGGCTTTTCGGGGATGTAAAGCCCCACAGTGGGGATAATATAATATGTTAGATTTTCTGTTTATTATTTTTATATGTTATATGGAATTATTTAGAGACCGGTGTGATTACGGAACATCATTTTGAGGTCTAGTGAGCCCAGAATGGTGGTTTGAACTTTTTAAGTTAAGTGAGTCGAAACATGTGCGAGGTTGTGGTAGTTTCCAAACGGTTGACTGGATTAAAAATCTGAGCGCACCGTTGCGTCTGGGACAACGAATTTACCTAAAATGAGGCTATCCTCGATCGGCGCGGTTCGAGGGAAAAAGTTAATTTTCAGACATTTTAATAATAAAATAAAATAAAATAAAAATCTAAATGTTTTTTTTATTTTATGGAAACAACCGCTGAAGCGCGTTAAAAGGGCAGTTGTTTCCTTAATTAAATGTTGTGTCATAATGGAAAATAAATAGAATGTTGGACTCTTTAATACGCAGCGACGGGATATCTATTTCCTTGACAAATGGTGCGTCAAAATGACTCATTATTTGGAAAGTGTGAGTAATATATATTCCCGTGTAATTAATTGCCAATATTGTTTCCCTTTTTAAAGGGGTGAACAATTTTTTATCATTAGCGACGTTTGAGAGGAACCTATTCCGAATCAGTGGCATGTTGGAGAAAACACTCAGCGACGAACGACGATGGATTGATGTCAAGAATTGTTACGCCAACAACGTTGAAGGATATCGAAGTCAATGGCAGCGCGACGCCTTCGTCAACGATCGATCCTTTAAAAAGGTAGTGGTTTTTTATTTCAATTTCCTTTCCCCGTTTTTGAGTTTAAACAATGAACACGGATCAACCATGAACAAGATGATCCACGGATTCGTGCGTTCTTGCGGGTTGGATTTATTTGGGATGATTTTGGGGAATTGATCCATTCTTTATGTTGTTGTTGATTCTTTCTTTATTTCCTATTAACGGGAGCAGATCAAAGCCATGACGAATGACGGCAGAGGTTTGTTCCTCATTTCGTTTATTTGGATTTCTTCCCCCTTCTTTCCTCGCGCATTCTTCATGTTCATCATGGGGCGACGAACAACGGATCGTTGCGCATCCGTTCTATGACGCAATGATCCCAAATTGAAGGATCAACACCACAACGACCTGGTGGATGTGCGGCGATGATGGCGGATGACGAATCATGCCGGATCAGAAAGATCGTTCATCTAGCGTTCTTCATTCGGGAAGATCAAAACACGTTTTTGGAGCCGATTGGAGGTCTGAAAACACTGGATGCGGCTTTGTGTCATAGGTACGACCAAAACATGAAGGTTTCATGAAGATCAGATGGCTGAATCAACGATCAGACCAGCACGGGAGGTGCACCAGCGAAGAGTTCCATTTCTAGAAATTTCTATAATACATGGTGTGTACTTCCGAAGAACGTACCGTGTAGTACTGGCGGTGGTGGATAGGGTTTCAGGGTCAGAGAATAATTACACGGCGTGTGACCCTTGTCACACGGCGTGTTGGACCTTCCCCGAAGCTCAGCATGTACTTTGGGTAGTACACGGACACGGGATGATCTACACGGCTTCTAGAGACACGGCGTGTACAACTTGGAAGAAGCGGCTATGCGGGACTCGGCGTGAATCTAGGGGATACGTGGACATGGGATGGAGTACACGACCGTGTACTCCATTACACAGCTAGGTGAGGCCAGTATCATGGGTCACCCCATGTGCGGATTACACGGGGTGGAGTACATGGGTTGATGACCGTGTACGGGCACATGGCCAGAGTACACAGAGCCAACCCCAATTACCCAAACACAGCGTGTACACCGTACTACATGCCGTGTACATAGTTTTTTCCTGTATGGCCAGCCTATGACATGGGCCGTTGCGCAGGAGCAGTATTGGAGGTCAAACAGCACGACGTATATCTTTTCTACATGCCGTTTACTTTTTGGAAAACGACATGGTCCTTTATTTAACCAAACCTTGGACTTCTTTTGATTGGGTTAGTGACCCTATTTCTCGTTCCCCTGAAGGTCAGGCATCATTTCCCACTTAGGAGTATGATCCCTTCAGCAATATTTTCTGTGAGAGAGTTAGGCATCCATCCGAGAGGCCTGAATAGAGATCCTCTATCCATTCCTGACCTTAGGTAGAGTCATGCATCGACATGACCAACGTTATCAAGCACTGATCCTCTACCTAGCTAGTGTATCACATAACTAGTGAATCTGGATGAGTCACGGTATCCTCCATGGCCATGGAAGTGATCCTCATCTATATATTGAGATATTTCCCACTCAAGAGTTTGAAAATCGTAAACTTTCCACTCAAGAGTGTGTCTCCTGTAATGAGTGTATCCATCTCTCATGAAAGTTCCCAATGCACAACACTTCTCGGACAGACGTCATCATATCTATAAGGCTCGTGGAGTGTGTTCTCCCAGAACAAGTGCATCATGGAATCTTCGAACAGAATCTCTTACGGGGGTATGTGGTTTTGTGACTTGACTCTAGACCATGGGTCTGGGTGTTGAGTATATCTGGTTTGTTCTATATGTTCAATAGAAAAATATTGTGCATAGCTGACTGTAACTTTACTTTGTGTACTACTTTGTGGTTTTTAGGGTCCTCTACTAAGTATTGTTATACCCACCCATGCACGGGCTTTGCCCGCATGTCTGGTGTCTTGTGTAGACGAGCAAGATTTTCACAAAGTCCAGGGCGGACCAGAATGCGACCAAGCTTTCTGAGTTCCCTATAGGCCGAGGTGTTCCAACGGCTACGAGCAGCTGTCCCAGTACCTTTTGTGCTTACAGGTTGGACTTTGGAGTTTTCCGACTCTTGTTTTTTTGTTTTTTTGTTTTTTGTTTTTTTTGGTGGGCTTGTATTTTTGGCCCAGTTTACTTTTACATTACTCTACCTTTTTTCATACTCTGTTGGTTGAGTTTAGTTGTATGCATGCATTATTTTTCATTAGTGTTTTTTTACATTTCAGCATTTGTGGGCTTGGTGATGTGTGTGTGTGTACAGGTACTTAGGCAATGCCTCCCATGTTAGTAATATTCCTACTTGGTGCTAGTCACCAGCCCCGGGCCTATTGGATGCGGGCTTGGGGAGTCATGGCGCGGGCCCCACTAGGACGGGTCAGAAAATATGTAACATTATTAAATAAAACTAATTTTAGTACATTAAAAAAATATTATTTTACATATAATTATTATCCCTATTAGAAAATATTTTGATTAAAATGTATTTAAAAAAACTAATTATAAGGTATTTATTATTAAATTAGGTCTATCTTGTTATCATATATAAAAACAAATTACTTAGTTAAAAATGATTTACTATGGTAAAATCCAAATGGGTAAAATGAGTTAACCAAAGGGGTAAAATGTGTATCATGTAATAAAAAAATTCATAATTTATTGGTTTAGTTTTTCCTGTACCAATCATATCCCCAATTCATTATTTTCTATATTATAGTCTCTTATAGATATAAATCATGTCTTGTATTTACATTAACACAAAATATTTACATGAATGTTATTCTCACACTTTTAAAAGGGTATTTCCATCACCTTTTCATGAAACATCAAAATATTGTTTTATTTTTTATTATATTCCCATTTCTCCTTACCCTATAACCATTTTCCATATCATTTAGCATCTTTAACCAAAATTATATCATAATCCCTTCAGTTTCAAGGTGTCCTTTAAAGGGAAACCCATCCTCTAAATGTGATAACTAATCTTTCTGTAATTTCTATTATTTTCTCGACTAAATTTCCAAAAAATATTAAATACAATATAATTAAATAATTATTTTTCTAAAACATAATTTTATTATAATATTTTAACAATAATTAATTGTAATTCCTCTATTTATTTTAGAAAAAATGAAAATGGAAATCAAAATTTCGGGTGGACTACCACTTCCATGATGAAATGAATCTAATTTTTTAAGTACATGATTTTTTATTTATTTACCTATTTTGAAATAATATTCAATAATATAAAATATATAAACAATATCATTTTTCATTTTTAGTAATCTTAATATTTCAAAAGAAACCAATTTTACAACAATACCCAACCAATAATTATAGTATGTTCATGTCTACGATGATCTTACCACCTATTTAATGAAAGATATAAAATAATATTATGTACTAATATATGAACATAATAATAAATTATAGTACATTTAATGATCTAGGAATGATGATAATTAGTATAATAAAAGAGAGTAATATCATTATTGCAATGTTATCTCAAAACAATCAATATTACCCACACCTGATGTTGAAAAGAAATAATAACTAACAAATATAAAAGTTGAAGATAATTAAAAATTATGTTTATAGATGATTAGGAATATTTATATTATTTTAAATATATAATTAAGATTTTAATTTTTTCATAAAGGATATTCGAGTGCTTAATTGAAAGACATGAATTATGATAAGTAGTTATCTTGAATCAACTTCTTTTTCAGATTCATTATGATTAATTCTTCAATATTGTAACTATAAGATGGTTCTCTTATGATTTTTTATGATATTTTAATGAATTCCATCCGTTTTGGGGAATTATTATGATGAATATATTTTTTCATAAAATATTATTTTTTTTTAAAATAATTTACATTCATTCCAAATTGGATATTCTTCTCCCATTTATATACGTACTATTCTTAATAATATTCTCTATTTCTTGTTATTTTGGAATTCACGTTTGTTTTATTTTATAAAATTATAAAATTTCTCTTTACCAATTTTCAATTAAATTATTTATCACCTTATTTAGATGTTTTTCTTAACTAAATGTATTTTGAAAACATTAAAATGGATTTCCTATTCAAGTCATAATTTTTTTCTTCTACTTCACATTAATTATATAAATATATTTATTTTTTCAGGACAATTTTTTTGATTTTTTTAAAGATGAATTTTTGAAAGGGTGTTCATGATTCCTTGTTTAAAATTATTTTTAAATGTGATTCATAATTTTATCTCTAAAATTAATATGTTATTAAATGTTTTCTAAAATCTAATTTCTAGGGGTTTCTTCCATTTTCATATATAATGATTAATCACCTACATAATTACGTACCATGGATCATATTATAAAATATTTGATGAAATAATACTTTTGGATGATTGAGATATGGGTATCAACCAATAATATTTTCATATTATATTATGTTATACCATTTATAAATGATATTCTACCAATTTCTTACCCTTGGATTTCATGATATGTTGAATGATATATAATTTATTGAACACATTTTAATGGATGGTGGTGGGTGGGGAATGATATCATTGTCCAATGATTTCAATAATGTTGAATTTCACACGAAATAATGTATACATGGCCTTATTGGATATGAACTAAAATTCAAGGTTAATCCTTCTTATATTATGCTCAGAACATATAGGGTGGGACTTCTTGGATATGCTCATGGTTTGATGATATATTGTGCTTTTGTTTGTGTAAATTTTCTTTGTCACATTGTATCTCAAGTTTTTGTAACATTTTTATAATATATGACTAATATTATTCCTTATAGATCGTATTTATTATCATCAAATTTGGTACCCTTTTTGAAATCATAAATATATCTTCATTTATGATTTTATGTCCTTTAATCATGATTTACAGAAAAATCTTATTTATCCATATTCTATTTTATAATAAATTCCTTCTTATACATGTTTTATCATTTAATTAGGATGTAACCATTACATCACATATTGATTAGTGTTTTTTGTAGTGAGTGTTTTACCTCAACCCTTTTTCATGTTCCCATTATCCATAATTATAAAGATGATTCTAACTTATCAGTTGTATAGAAGAGATTATAGAGTCGATCAATTCAGTAGGAATGTTCAAAGGTGTTGTAGAATAATATAATTATATAGATAGTCTTTAAAGACACTAAACCATCGATTCATGGGATTTTGATATTATTTGTATTTTTTATTTTTTAAAATATGGAAATGGTGTCAAAAATAAAGATATATTTAGATTCAGTTATTTAATGGGGAGGGGAGGCTACGATCTCAAAACACAACTTGAATAGGAAATATTTTGGCTAACTATGCCAAGAAAAATTTATAAACCAACTAGGTATGATTATAATCACCCCGAATTTGTTTATACTTATTAAATATTTATGATTTTTTCGATGAAATTGTCAGAAGATGTTAACGTGGACGGATTTTTATAGATATAGATAGAGTAGTTGTATATTGTTTTATTGGCATAATATGGTTTTGGGATATACAATATTGGCGTATTTTTCCCTATTTTACCCCAAATATATTCCTAATTTTCATTTCTTTTGGTATAAAATTTCATATAATTATGATATACATTTTATTTACATAGAGAATGAATTTTTATGGAGTTATACCTCAATTGATTCATTTTTACATATTAAACTAAGACTTTTGAGCATAATATATCTCATATATTTATTTTATTCCCATGTATTATATGCCCTTCCATTAGACTATTAGAGAGTTATAGTGGGAATTTCACTTCATTGTGTTGGTTTCTAAGGGTGGGATGTTTGATGGAATCTGGTTGTGTCAATAATGAATATTCATCTGTGTACTTCTTTCCAAGACCACAAAAATAAAATAAACCAAACTAAATTCCTTATAAATATTTTATATATGTTCATATAACTCACATTTATTATAATTTATATAAAGAAGTAGTGTTATTCATACTAGTGATCAAACTATCCAAATCATGAATGTGTTACAAGGAAATAAAATATATTAAATAATAAAATATACATTGTTTTACCCTTATTAAGAAAACATATATTAATGATAATTATTTTTTATTAATGTTTAAATTTTGATTTATTAATATTATGAATCATATGATAAAATAAATATTTCATGAATACGGTGTTACCTACTTTGAATGAAATAGATCTTACTTATTTACATTTTTTATAATGATTGGTTTTTCAAACCTTATGATTATAGTCCCCTAAACATAAAAATGGTTGTAAAATCATAATTCGGTGCAGTTTGGATAAAAAAACTAAACATGATGAGAAATTTTGAATAGTTGTGGAATTATCATTTTTTAGATAGTATGTGAGAAGAATTTTAACATGTAGTCCTTCCATAATGTTGAAGGGACGTGATTTTGGATGGATGGTGATTTATACTTGGAAAAAGGGCTGTTTATTTCAGAATTTACTAGAATCACATTTCTAGTGATAATTTATCATATTTTTTATAAAATTATTAATCAATTTTACTTTATATATCATATTTCATGTATTTTTGAAGTGTATTTTCACTATTCCCCATGGAAACTTATTTTCCTCCAAAAAGTATAATTACATATGTACCCCGTTTTTTAAGTCATGATTAAAAATAAGGAATCAATTTTATTACATTTAAAATATAAAGTTTATAAATTTAACCTTTATATAAAAACACATTACATATAACTAAATTTAATAAAAAATTCATGAGGATGAATTATAATATTTTCATACCCAATTTTTCTTAATTATTCATTATATGGTACTTAATTATTTACACATATAAAACATATAAGATTATTATTATAATTAGTTATAAATATTTTTTCGTAATAACACTCATGATAAAGTATATCTCAAATATTCCATTGTTATATCATTAATTACATATTGATATAATCTTAATTTCTACTTACCAAACCAATCATAACATCCACATGTATTGAATGTTTTTTATAAAAATTTAATCTATATACATGTGGTCATTTGGCCAACAAGGATATAACTATGATCTCCACTACATTAGAAAACTTCTACATATGATCATATTTTTATTTGACTCGTTTAATTTTGGATTGGGCTTGGTCAAGAAAAATACCTTACGATACTCTCCTCTATCACAAGATTAAATAAATTAGTCTCATATGGTTGAATTGTACTATTCTCTATTATAACTTCACCTTTCAATAAATTACACAATGTTAATACATTTATATATAGTCATCCAATATATAAATAAATTACTATATTCCAGTCCACTGGTTAATACATATGTGTATCCAATATACCCTCATAGACCATTTGATAAGATGATATATCCCATCAATTAATTTTAAACTATGGACATATATATATAAACATTTTTATATATACCCAATTGATATATATTTGAATTCACTATATATACATATACACAATAAAATCAGTTTATCAAAATCACTCCTTAATAACTTATTTATCCCCTAATTTTTCTGTCACATATCAATAATTTTTCCTTAATTTTTTAGTCATTCTCGGTTGTTTGATTTTTATGCAAGACATGAGGAAGAATATTTCAAGATTAAGAACTTTTTATTTTGGTTTATTCATTTTTATAATGTGTTTTTTATAATTATATTCAATTTAATCTTCTAATGATATATAATTATTGTAATGATAATTTAAATTTATGTTATTATATTATACCTTAATAAAATAATTCATTATTCATTTTGATTCATATTTCTTATAAAAAATGTTTTAAATTTTTACATGCATGGAAATTATAGAATGGAAATTTTAAAAAAAAAATATGGGGTGTTACATTCAGACCACTTATGAAAATTTGACCCTCAAAATTCAATAACTCATATGAGAATAGATGAGGATGCATCTATTTCATTACATCTTCAAGTTATGAGGTCTCTACCTCATACTATTGATTTCTCCATAGATCATTAACCCTATGGGTGGTCATCATTTTTTACCTTATTTATATGACCATTGATCATTTATAGATTCACCTAATAAGAGATATATGACTCATATATGAATCATATTGATAGTAAATGAAACGAAACAAATATTTACTAACTCATAAATGAGGCATGAGACATTTTGTGCACTATTTAGTGGTTTTGTGAAGTGTTAGTTGATATGATATAGGTTTCATGTGATCAATAATCATAAGGGGTTTAATGTAACAAAATATTAACATTCCCTTCCAAAAAAATATATTGACATTATTTTATAATTATATACTAAGGAATAATGTTTCTCAAACTTAGAACACTATATCTCCTCAATAATTATTCTTATGTATTTTCAATATGAAATTTAATTCATTAATAATTTTTTAGCTGTTTTAAATCATATTTTTCATTTCATAAGAAAGTTATTATGGACATATAATTCACCCATTATCTTTATCCTGAAATATTATAGTTTTGTATCTCTTCCTATAATTATCCACATATTATATTTTTTGCAATTATAATTGTAATCATTTATTATATGAGACCTCCAAAATGTGATGATATTGATCGAAGACTCCTTTGAAACCCATCAAGAACGATCAAAACATAACCCAGACAATAATATTTATTTTATTTTAACATTGGACCAACCATTGATGAAATCTCTGATGATGTTATCATATTTATATGAGTGTATGGGTGTTGATCATATATTCCTCTTAGAATTATTAAATTTTTACATAACATGCTCTTAGTCCATGAATCCTAGTATATAATTTTCATTCAACCTATTTATATGTTTCCACTAGAAATTATATTTGAGATCTCTGTATATATTATTGATCACTTAGTTATTAGAAAAAGATGATCTATATGCATCACTCGACATCAAATTTAATTTATACATGGATGGATCACAGATTCATGTGTTAAATATTATAATCTATCGTTTAAAAATTTGAACATCATAATATTTCCCACCTAATTTTATAAATCAATATCATAATTATGTTCCACCTTGGTCATTACATAAATATGTTGATGAGTGAGCATTTTTTCACTGTAAAACTCCATCTATACTCTTATTATTTCCATGTTCATAATTTTTATGTTCATGAATATTATATCCCCTTCAATACTTATTGGGGATAAGGTATCATTATTCATTCAACTAAGAGAACTGACCACCTTGTTTTCCGTTCTTGGATGGTAACTTATAGAGTAGTCATAATCCTTTAAAAACTATATATATCACCTTCTATGTATGTTCATCTCCATATATATGAATATATAATTTAATATTTTGGGATTGATAAATAAATATATCACATTTCTCACAATATTGAAAATTAATAAATAATTATTTAGAAATTATTTCCAATACTAGAACTAGATTATGTTTCTAGTAATTCTCTTCAAGTGTTTTTTATTAACATGTGGTATATGATATTAGCTGTTTTACTAATTCCCCAACCCATTTTATTATTTGAATCATCAAAATATTTCAAAAACACTAATATGAAGGATTCCAGAATAAGCATATACTTATTGAAAATTTTATTATAGGTCCCCTTCATGTTTTCTTCGTATTCTTCCATCCAGAGAAAATTTACTCTCATTTAAATTAATTTAGCTATTTTTATTTAAAATCAAAAAAACCAAAAAAACCAATTGTAAAAAACTAATCCCAAAATGTTATTGATCATGGATGCATTAGTTTGTCTTGGATATTCTACAATAATATCTATCATTTATTGATCTATAAACATAGCCTTGGTTCTTATTACATGACCTAAAAATGAAAACTTTTAAATAATATTTAGACATGATTAATTAATAATGATTTTTTTAATTAAATTAATGATATCCTATAAAAATATTCACATTCTTCCATGATTTTATAATATATAACAATATATTATATAAATAATTAAATAATTTAATCAAGGTAATATAGAATTGATGAATTCATTATATCTTAAATGTTTTTTGATGAATTTTTAATTTTGAAATGAATTTAATTGAATTTATAGTTTATATATCATTAGAGAATTATTATTTTAGGTATATCCTGCCATATGAACAATGGTTTATAATCTCCATATTTAAATTAAAATATTGATAAGTTTTGATATCAATGAAGTTGAATGAATAATTCATCAATATAATGTGGAGGATTATTTTTCTTCATCGTGATAATGTAATGTTAATGAAAATGAAATTACAGAATTGTTGATATGCCCTTCTTCTCAATAAAGAGGGCTAGATCACCATTTGTGGAAGAATATTGGAGTATAAAACACTCATGAAAAATATAATTTATTAAATTCTTAAATTCTTTAAATTATCACTGATTATTTTATAAGGTCTCTTTGATAATGAATTAGGACCATGAATGATTAAAATTTCATGATAGACCTTAGGATTTGGGTGATGACTATGAGAGTTTTCAAGAAAATAATTTATGTATTCCAACAATATTTTAATCTCTTAAATCATGAATTTTTACCCAACATATAGGGTGGGACTTCTTGGATATGCACATGTTTTGATGATATATTGTGCTTTTTTTTGTGTAAATTTTCTTTGTCACATTGTATCTCATGTTATTGTCACATTTTTATAATATATGACTAATATTATTCTCTATAGATCGTATTTATTATCATCAAATTTGGTACCCTTTTTGAAATCATAAATATATCTTCATTTAAGATTTCATGTCCTTTAATCATGATTTATAGAAAAATCTTATTTATCCATATTCTATTTAATAATAAATTAATTCTTATACATGTTTTATCATTTTATTAGGATCTAACCATTACATAACATATTGATTAGTGTTTTTTCTAATGAGTGTTTTACCTCAAACCTTTTTCATGTTCCCATTATCCATAATTATAAAGATGATTGTAACTTATCAGTTGTATAGAAGATATTATAGTGTCGATAAATTTAGTAAGAATGTTCAAAGGTGTTGTAGAATAATATAATTATATAGATAGTCTTTAAAGACACTAAACCATCGATTCATGGGATTTTGATATTTTTTGTATTTTTTATTTTTTTAAATATGGAAATGGTGTCAAAAATAAAGATATATTTAGTTTCAGTTATTTAATGGGGAGGGGAGGCTATGATCTCAAAACACCACTTGAATAGGAAATATTTTGGCTAACTATGCCAAGAAAAATTTATAAACCAACTAGGTATGATTATAATCACCACTAATTTGTTTACACTTATTAAATATTTATGATTCTTTTGATGAAATTTTCAGAAGATGTTAACGTAGAAGGATTTTTATAGATATAGTTAGAGTTTTTGTATATTGTTTTATTCGCATAATATGGTTTTGGGATATACAATATTGGCATATTTTTCAATATTTTACCCCAAATATTTTCCTAATTTTCATTTCTTTTGGTATAAAATTTCATATAATTATGATATACATTTTATTTACTTAGAGAAGGCATTTTTATATAGTTATACCTCAATTGATTCATTTTTACATATTAAACCAAGACTGTTGAGCATAGTATATCTCACAAATTTATTTTATTACCATGAATTATATTCCCTTCCATTAGACTGTTAGAGAGTTATAGTGGGCATTTCACTTCATTTAGTTGGTTTCTAAGGGTGGGATTTTTTATGGAATCTGGTTGTGTCAATAATGAATAATCATCTGTGAACATTTTTCCAAGACCACAAAAATAAAATAAACAAAATTAAATTCCTTATAAATAATTTATATATGTTCATATAACTCACATTGATTATAATTTATATAAATAAGTAGTGTTATTCATACTAGTGATCAAACTAACCAAATCATGAATGTGTTACAAGTAAATAATATATATTAAATAATAAATGATACATTATTTTACCCTTATTAAGAAAACATATATTAATGAAAATTAATTTTTATTAATTTTTAAAATTTGATTTGTTAATATTATGAATCATATGATAAAATAAATATTTCATGAATACGATGTTACCTACTTTGAATGAAATAGATCATACTTATTTACATTTTTTATAATGATTGGTTTTTCAAACCTTATGATTATAGTCCCCTAAACATCAAAATGGTTGTAAAATCATAATTCGGTGCAGTTTGGATAAAAAAACTAAACATGATGTGAAATTTTGAATAGTTGTGGAATTATCATTTTTTAGATAGTCTGTGAGAAGAATTTTAACATGTAGTCCTTCCATAATGCTGAAGGGACGTGATTTTGGATGGATGGTGATTTATAATCGGAAAAAGGGATGTTTATTTCAGAATTTATTGGAAACACATTTCTAGTGATAATTTATCATATTTTTTATAAAATTATTAATCATTTTTACTTTATATATCATATTTCGTGTATTTTTGAAGTGTATTTTCACTATTACCCATGGAAACTTATTTTCCTCCAAAAATTATAATTACATATGTACCCCGTTTTTTAAGTCATGATTAAAAATAAGGAATCCATTTTATTACAATTAAAATATAAAGTTTATAAATTTAACCTTTATATAAAAACACATAACATATAACTAAATTTAATAAAAAATTCATGAGGATGAATTATAATATTTTCATACCAAATTTTTCTTTATTATTCATTATATGGTAATTAATTATTTACACATATAAAACATATAATATTATTATTATAATTAGTTATAAATATTTTTTCGTAATAACACTCATGATAAAGTATAACTAAAATATTCCATTGTTATATCATTAATTACATATTGATATAATCTTAATTTCTACTTACCAAACCAATCATAACATCCACATGTATTGTATGTTTTTTATGAAAATTTAATCTATATACATGTGGTCATTTGGCCAACAAGGATCTAACTATGATCTCCACTATATTAGAAAACATCTACATATGATCATATTTTTATTTGACTCTTTAAATTTTGGATTGGTCTTGGTCAAGAAAAATACCTTACGATACTCTCCTCTATCACAAGATTAAATAAATTAGTCTCATATGGTTGAATTGTACTATTCTCTATTATAACTTCACCTTTCAATAAATTACACAATGTTAATACATTTATATATAGTCATCCAATATATAAATAAATTACTATATTCCAGTCCACTGGTTAATACATATGTGTATCCAATATCCCCTCATAGACCATTTGATAAGATGATATATCCCATCAATTAATTTTAAACTATGGACATATATATATAAACATTTTTATATATACCCAATTGATATATATTTGAATTCACTATATATACATATACACAATAAATTCATTTTATCAAAATAACTCATTAATAACTTATTTATCCTCTAATTTTTCAGTCACATATCAATAATTTTTCCTTAATTTTTTTTTCATTCTCGCTTGTTTGATTTTTATGGAAGACATGAGGAAGAACATTTCAAGATTAAGAACCTTTTATTTTGTTTTATTAATTTCTATAATGTGTTTTTTACAATTATATTCAACTTAAGCTTCTAATGATATATAATTATTGTAATGATAATTTCAATTTATGTTATTATATTATACCTTAATAAAATAATTCGTTATTCATTTTGATTCATATTTCTTATAAAAATTGTTTAAAATTTTTACATGCATGGAAATTATAGAATGGAAATTTTAAAAAAATATGGGGTGTTACATTCAGACCACTTATGAAAATTTTACCCTCAAAATTCAATAACTCATATGAGAATAGATGAAGATGCATCTATTTCATTACAACTTCAAGTTATCAAGTCTCTACCACATACTATTTATTTCTCCATAGATCATTAACCCTATGGGTGGTCATCATTTTTTACCTTATTTATATGACCATTGATCATTTATAGATTCACCTAATAAGAGATATATGCCTCATATATGAAACATACTGATAGTAAATGAAACGAATCAAATATTTACTAACTCATAAATGAGGCATGAGACATTTTGTGCACTATTTAGTGGTTTTGTGAAGTGTTAGTTGATATGATATAGGTTTCATGTGATCAATAATCATAAGGGGTTTAATGTTACAAAATATTAACATTCCCTTCCAACAAAATATATTGACATTATTTTATAATTATATCCTAAGGAATAATGTTTCTCAAACTGAGAACACTATATCTCCTCAATAATTATTCTTAAGTATTTTCTATATGAAATTTAATTTTTTAATATGTTTTTAGCTATTTTAAATCATATTTTTCATTTCATAAGAAAATTTTTATGGACATATAATTCACCCATTATCTTTATCCTGAAATATTATAGTTTTGTATCTCTTCCCGTAATTATCCACATATTATATTTTTTGCAATTATAATTGTAAACTTTTTTTATATGATACCTCCAAAATGTGATGATATTGATCGAAGACTCCTTTGAAACCCATCAAGAACGATCAAAACAAAACCCAAGAAATAATATTTATTTTATTTTAACATTGGACCAACCATTGATGAAATCTCTGATGATGTTATCATATTTACATGAGTGTATGGGTGTTGATCATATATTACTCTTAGAATTATTAAATTTTTACATAACATGCTCTTTGTCCATGAATCCTAGTATATAATTTTCATTCAACCTATTTATATGTTTGCACTAGAAATTTTCTTTGAGATCTCTATATATATTATTGATCACTTAGTAATTAGAAAAAGATGATCTATATGCATCACTCGACATCAAATTTAATTTATACATAGATGGATCACATATTCATGTATTAAATATTATAATATATCATTTAAAAATTTGAACATCAGAATATTTCCCACCAAATTTTATAAATCAATATCATAATTATGTTCCACCTTGGTCGTTACATAAAAATATTTATGAGGGAGCATTTTTTCACGGTAAAAATTCATCTATACTCTTATTATTTCCATGTTCATAATATTTATGTTCATGAATAGTATATCCCCTTCAATACTTACTGGGGATAAGGTATCATTATTCATTCAACTGAGAGAACTGACCACCTTGTTTTCCTTTCTTGGATGGTAACTTATAGAGTAGTCATAATCCTTTAAAAACTATATATATCACATTCTATGTATGTTCATCTCCATATATATGAATATATAATTTAATATTTTGTGATTGATAAATAAATATATCACATTTCTCACAATATTGATAATTAATAAATAATTATTTAGAAATTATTTCCAATACTAGATCCAGATTATGTTTCAAGTAGTTCTCCTCAAGGGTTTTTTATTAACATGTGGTATATGATATTAGCTGTTTTAATAATTCCCTAACCCATTTTATTATTTGAATCATCAAAATATTTCAAAAACACTAATCTAAAGGATTCCAGAATAAGCATATATATATTGAAAATTTTATTATAGGTCCCCTTCATGATTTCATCGTATTCTTCCATCCATAGAAAATTTACTCTCATTTAAATTAATTCAGCTATTTTTATTTAAAATCAAAAAAACCAAAAAAACCAATTGTACAAAACTAATCCCAAAATGTTATTGATCATGGATGCATTAGTTTTTCTGGGATATTCTAATATAATATCTATCATTTATTAATCTATAAACATAGCCTTGGTTCTTATTACATGACCTAAAAATTAATCCTTTTAAATAATATTTAGACATGATTAATTATGAATGATTTTTTAATTCAATTAATGATATCCTATAAAAATATTCACATTCTTCCATGATTTTCTAATATATAACAATATATTATATAATGAATTCGATAATTTAATCAAGGTAATATAGAATTGATGAATTCATTATATCCTAAATGTTTGTTGATGAATTTTTAATTTCGAAATGAATTTAGTTGAATTTATAGTTTATATATCATTAGAGAATTATTATTTTAGGTATATCCTCCCATTTGAACAATGGTTTATAATCTCTATATTTAAATTAAAATACTGATAAGTTTTGATATTAATGAAGTTGAATGAATAAGTCATCAATATAATGTGGAGGATTATTTTTCCTAATCATGATAATGTAATGTTAATGAAAATGAAATTACAGAATTGTTGATATGCCCTTCATCTCTATAAAGAGGGCTAGTTCACCATTTGTGGAAGAATATTGGAGTATAAAACACTAATGAAAAATATAATTTATTAAATTCTTAAATTCTTTAAATTATCACTGTTTATTTTATAAGGTCTCTTTGATAATGAATTAGGACCATGAATGATTACAATTTCATGATAGACATTAGGATTTGGGTGATGACTATGAGAGTTTTCAAGAAAGGAATTTATGTATTCCAACAATATTTTAATCTCTTAAATCATGAATTTTTACCCAACAATTTAATCCATAAAATAAGACATAATTTTTTATTAATAATAATTTTGATGATGTATTTTTAATATTATTTTCATGATCAATCTCGTATCAACATAAGACCACGAGAGCTTTATCTCCAAATATTATCCTTTTCTATCCTTAAATTAAATATATTCTCGATGTATAGAGGTATAATATATCTAAAATATTATATTCTATAATACCAATATAGTAATATATATATATATATTAATGTTGTATAATCTAATAAATATCAATTATAGTTGAGTTATGGACATCGTAGAAATAATTACACCATTGGGTATAACCACTAATAACACAACATCCAATATTTTAGATCTCAATTCAAATACAAAAAACATTTCACATTTAATAAATGAATAAAAAAATAAAATTTTTATATATGAATAATAAAAAATTGTATATCTTCACATTCATTAATTTTTTTGATATTAATGAATCATTAAATTATGTAATGAACATAGGTTACTATGTTATGAAGGACACAACGATGATTTTTAAATCCATGATGCAAGGGTTTTCACCACATATATCAAGTTATTATTTATCAACTAAGATGAAAGGGTGAGAATAGAAATAATATTATCCAAACTAACTCTCATACCATTTGATTCTTGTTTTTATAATCATTGAATTTTTAATCCCATTTTTTCACCATATTGATTTGGATGTATTATGATTATTTTTATTAAATGACTAAATTATTATTATATAATATATTAGTTCTTAATACAATATTTTATTTTGATTACGTTTCTACCCATTCATGTGAGAAATTAATAGGACTTATTATGTGATTGATTGGGCTAGGAATTTTATATTTCCTTGGTGAATCGATAACTATCATGAGAAAAATACTTTGGATAAATTAAATGGGGTTTTACACATACTTTTAAACTACCTTGGGAATCATCTTAATGATATGTTTTAGATGTATAACATTATGAATTCACTCATTGTGAGACTAGTTATTAATTTCCATCTGATTATTTAATTAGAAAGGATATTAATTGAAATGTTTCAAGAAAATTTGATTATTTATATATATTTAATCGATCATCATTTATTCCTACTATATAATGCTAATGTTATTGTTTAAATGGAATGTGTTTTATTTATTTACTATTCTTTATTTATTATGATTGATTCTCATGATAGATTTTGTTTTATGATGTACTATTACTGGAATCCTAGATCACCCCTTTATTATGTTTTATTTACACCATTATATCATGAAGTGGTTTATAATTGATATGTATCGATATAATAAGGAAATAATGGAGTTATCTGAGAAAATACATTGTATATTTTAGATTTTATAATGTACTGGAAATTTCATTTATGTATATTTTTAAACAAGACTATTAAACTATTCGATCCATTTATATTGGATATCATGTATCTAATCAAAATTCAATAATGTAAACAAATTTATTGGTCTACTATGTTTAGGTTAATTACATTTTGAATTAGATAATTTTTTCTATATTCCCTAGGAATAACATTTAGGAAAACATATACTAGGGAATATTACCTTATGAGATATTTTATGAATATGTGTCATTATAGGATAGTATTTAATAGTATTATTAATTTATATATTATGCATTTTCAAAGAAATACTTCTCTTTATGAATTATATTAGTGAATGTGGTTTTTGGAAGAGATATTCCTTGAGGTAATAAATCTGAAAAAATATTGGTCAATCATGCCTCGAGTGTAACTTCGTATATTAAAAATTTCCTTATTGTTACCATGGTTTGAAACATATATGGGATATTTCTTGTTTAACTCAAAGTGCCATTATGAACCACTATAAAGGATTTTAATAAATAATAACTTGTAATGAATACTGATAAATCCTAAAAAAATTATTATATTGAGAAGAATGTGAAATTATTTTGAAATCTTATAAATGATTTTTCAGGATTGTTAGTTTTCCCAATATGATTAATATTTATTTTTTTCTTTTAGACAATGGTCAGAATGAGTAGGTATTTTGTTTCAATGGAATTTAATTGATATTGTGTTGATGAGAAACCAAATTGCATAATTCTTTTGGTGAATGATATTGTAATTATTCTAAATAAGTTATGATAATATATGATTAACAATATTCCACTTATCCAACCCTCAAACTCACTAAATAATAGGCTAAAAGACTTCACTAATATAATGAGTGGTGGAGACCGCAAATGGAAGAGGATTCAGCTTCCAAAATATTTATAATGCTGGATGAAACATCTATGTGATTTTGTTAGAGTAATGGGAATATATGTTGGTTGGGGAAATGAAAAATAATGGTTATCATTTTTGATGAAAATGAAAAGTTTGGTTAATGTGATTGATGAGAATAATTTTCACCTAAAGGTATCATTGATGATTAAATATTTTAAATATATAGGGTCTAGTAATTTTTAATACCGATTCTCTCAGGGGAATGATCCTAAAAAGAATCATGAGATTTTTAAAAGTAATGGTTGTACTATTGATCATGAAGAGGCTAAAAATGAAATTTGAAAGGAAGGATTTATAAGGTAATAAGACGATGAATAATAGTTAATAGATTGTGAATGAAGTGGAATTATTAATGTGATTTTTTATTTGGATTCATAAATTTTTTCATAGAAGTATTTTATTAATTATATTATCATTATAAAATTCAAAAAACATATATGGATTTTATCGGAGTGTTTATTATATATATATATTTGAAGACACATGTGGAATGGTACCAAAAAGATGATTCAATAGCAATTTGATATTTTAAAAAACACACTATTGGTAGAATATTACCCTTAATATGTTATTGATGTTGAATTTATATTAAAAAATTGATGTTTAAGGGATAATAATAGTGACATTGAATTGTTTTAGTGATTTTGTGGGTTATGTCATATTTACTAGATTTTACATCATGTTTGGATTTATGGAATATATTTGAAATTATGTGAATTTAATTTAGAACCACACATAATTTCAATATGATTTAATGGTGATCAAGGTATTCATATAATTGGATTGTGAAATAAAGATCCACATTATATTTTCTAGGGAAAATAATGTGGATTTAGTGGCCTTCCTTCTAAAAAACATTTCATTGAATTTAGTCAAGCATATTTGGATTAATCTAAAGTTAATCACTTTATGAAATGGATTATGAAGAACATTGGGTGTTATCAGATAACCAGTTCTAGTCATTTTGTTTTACTAAAAAATAGGGGAATATGTTGTTATTTTTTATGGAACTTATGGTATATTAAATTTAATATTTACTACATTAGGAATTAGAAATTAATCTTGAATATTTATCATTTGGACAGAATATAATATTTTTATATAAATGATTAATCCATAAAATTTTACTTTTCATGTATGTATATTTCCCTATCTCTTTATTATAAATGGTAAAATAGTCCTATAACTCTAAGAAAAATATGTTGAAACAAAATATTTATCTAATTACTTTTATTCATGATAACCAAAGTGGTATCTTAATCGGTTACTAATTTATGGTTATCTGGTCATTCACTTTCATAAGATCACTAATATTTATCGCCCACCCTAATTATTTAAATTTTTCCTCTATGTATATGACTTCACCCCCAAAAAATTTTATCCTATTTGAAACCTAGTTATGTGATTTTTAAAGATGACCTTCATACTTCCCATTCTCTCATACCAAAAGGGTGATTTAATAAACCTTATCATTTTATTTTATTTCAAAAAAAAATTAAATTTTCAACCCTTGAGAATCTAGATTGACATTTAATTGTGAGGATGAAATTTATTTAATAGGGATAGAATGTAACCCTATGATATTTTAAAATAGGAGAATCATGATTTATTACCTATATGAAATTATATACAATTATTATATGATAATGGAACTCACTGATAATTTACAATATCATTACTTTTAAAGAAATTCAATCACTTCGATAGTTTGTAATTCATGTAACACCAGGTTTAAAAGAAACAAAATACTGAATTGATTTATTATTATTTTAACATGGCCATTATTAACAAGATATTAAGTGGGTATGAGAATTAATAACTAAAATTTAAAAAAAATATTTATTCATATATAGAGTATATTTATTGGTTTCCTATTTTTTATAAATAAAATAAGAAGCATTTTTAATGAAAAATAAATTTTTTCTGAAGAACTATTTTTTTTCTAAATTGTAGTTTACTCATGCTTTGGGAACATAATTTTAAATTAATAATTAACTGTATTAAAATAATGATTTTAAAAAATAATATAAAATTTAAATATAAATTTAAAATTTATCACTGGATATATTTTTTAAAATTTTACAAAAAGACAAAATTTTGATGAATAGTGAAAAATAGTTATTTATTTTAAAACACCATTTGTTTATGAATAATTTAAAATTTTAATAATATTTCAAATTTTTTCAACACAAATTAGTTCTATTATATTGAAATTTAACTAATTTATTCCTTTCAATAAATATTATTTTGAAATTTTATTTAAAAACAAATTAAACTATTTAATTTTTTTCTTTTGAAAAAATTTACCATCGACACGTATGCGGGTATAATTTAAATTTTAATATCACCAATTATGGGAATTTAATTATTAAAAAATATATTCCAAATTTTAAAAATTAATAATTTATATTTGGTAATATTTTCAACAAAAAAATTTCCCATATTAGATAGTGATAATAGAAAAGATTAATTACATTGGTTAAGGTGAATGGGGGTTTATTATGTGTTTGGATAAGAAGATAATGGATAAAAAGAAATTAAACTTATAAAAACACCATTTTAATGCCATATTTATACCTTCAGTACTATAAATTTAGATAATGAATAATTTTTTTGTCATTTAGTATGAGAAAAACTATGGAACACTTTATTCTTTTCAAAAATATCCATATGTGTCCTCTCCCCCACATATAAAAAGGTACCATCTATCCAAGCCTATTCACCCATAATAAACTATTTTTTGGACAATAATTATCCAAAAACATCTATTATCATAAACCCACATCATATAGAACATGGTTTGATCATCAATTCATCCTAGTGAGGCTTTTGATGCAAACCTAATGACCCAATCCAAAGATAACATCACATTCATAAATGTGTGTTTTTATTTTATTTCTTATTACACCTCCTTAAATATTATTCAATCATGATAATGTAATAACATAAATATATAAACTATAATTATTTTTATTATGTTAATTTCATTTCCAATATCCTTCTCAACTTCCATCAAATGGAAAACAAAACTGTCGATTGTGTGTATGGAAAACTACTGTCTTACAAACCGATTTAATTTCTATTACATCTCCACATTTCAAGGATATATATAACGATGCTTTTAAAATAATTTTTATTTATTAGTGAAATTAATATACCTATGGAATTATAATTTCCCATTTACCTTATTAATATCCAAAATGTTATGAAATATTAATCTTCTACATGTGTACAATGGACTACCACCTCAATAACCGATGTGATGTGTTTATTCTTATTTCTATTTTTAAATGATGGTAAAAATGGAATATTAAATGAATTCATACTATATTTGTTACATAATTATTCTTATGAAATTATTATATCACATATATCTTTTTACATCTCATCCTATTTAATATTTTGTATCATTAATTTGGTGTTAAGAGGACTATAGCCTTACAAAGATATGTGGCTAATTTCTCACTAATGATCTACGTGGACTCAGATAAGGATTTGTTTAATTAATATATGTGAAATAAAAGACATACTAATTAATCTATTAAATTTAGTATATTATTTACAATTCATTCATTTTATCCATCAAGAAAAATGAGAAATAGTGTTCATATGTACAATTAGCATGTGATATCCTTGAATAGTGTAATCCATTTCTTATCCCTAACATTTATAGAATAGTCTAACAACATGAATATTGAATATATATAATTTTTATTTCATGGTTAATATTATGTATATTATGTAAAGACAATAAAATTAAAATGAATGAAATTACAAAATAAAAACATATATTGAGAATGAAGCAATTTTCCCCTGAAATAATGAATTTAACCAGATTTTTTAATAAAAATATGGAAAAATACCAAAATTAAATCATATACAGTATTATATATTTGATTATTTTGATTTAATATATGAATATTAAGCTCATATTTATTATACATGATATTCTAAAACATAATAAAAAAGTTGAACAAGTGGAAATGGTTTCTCGTCTCACTTTTACATCCGTGAGACATATTTCATATTCACCTCTTATTTATTTGGTTTGGTGTATGTATTTAACCTTTGATATATTATATATATTTTTTTTTATTTTTTTTATTTTTATGGGGATTATCGTTTGGATGTTATAAATGGTAAGGGGTTATTTCAGAGTCTTTTCATTATTTGGAATTATATATGGTTAAGTCACTATTTTGGAAATTATTTGGTATTACAATCTTGAAAAAATATATTTTCCTATCCTATTGTTATTTAGGTAATTTTATGTAGTAGTACCATTTTCCTCTCATTGGTACATAAAGTGGATGTGATAATATTTTTTAGGAAAAGGAAATATAATTTCTCTTTTCAATCAAAAGTACATTTTCTTATAAATCTGTGTTTTCTAAATATGTTTTAAAAAATGTTTTGAACATTTCCCAAATGATATAATAATTGAATTTTAAAACCTGTTCGATGTTTTAGGAAATTATTTTAATGAAATATTTTTGTCCTTCATTAAATTATGGTCTTTTTTATTTTACCAAAAAGGTAAAATGAATCATTGATTTAATTTGTACAGTATGAAGGAGATTTTTTATATATCAAGATAACTAATTTTTCTAAAATTATTTTAAACATTTAAAAGTTTATTTTGAAATAAATTCATTTTAATTTTTTTGTTATTTTTGTTTTAAAAGGTAATTTTGTTAGTGTAACTATTATATTCCTCGTGAATATTCTTATTGACATTTTCATGGAATTTCTATTAATCAAATAAAAAAACGCTTTGTTATACATATGATCCACAAGGGATATGTTGTATTGATATCGACCTTCTTATATAATTGGATGGTTTATGATCGGTTTTATAGGGGATGTGCATTTTATTACCATTCACTATATTATATTGGATGGTTTATATTATTTTTATTGAATGATGGTGTTATAAATATTTGAAATGGTATTTTTCAATATAAATTTCTACAATGATTATGTTTCTCCCTTTTCATGTAAGGAGTGCATTGGACATAGTTTTTTATTTGTGGTTCCCATAATTATATATCCCATGGATGGATTAACATCTCACATGAGACAAATAAGTAGTCTATGTTAAAAAAAATTCGTCTATAGTTGTAAACAATCTTGTGAAAGGATATGAAAATTAGTTTTAGATTCTAAACATTATGAATTACCCATTTATGATATTTGGTATTGATTTAAATGTTATTATTCACATAGTTAGAATATAAATGGATAATTATCAAAATCATGTGATTGTTTCTATGGATTTATTTGATAATCATTTATTCTTTCCATATTATTCTCAAATTATTATAAAAATTGAATTTTATTTTGTTATTTATCATTTAATGTTGGTTGTTCTTATTTATTCATGACATATTATACTACACAAAAACGCCTTACTAAACATCTGATATGACCCCTTTCTTATTATTAAATTCTAATGGATACTAAGAGGTATTTTTTAAAAGAAATACAGGCATACTCGAAGGGGAATAATGGTTTTCCTAGTGGAAATAATTTTGGTATTTTATGTTTAAATATTTAATTTGAATTTAATTTAACTACCTAGATTACCAAGAAAAAAAATTAAGTCCTAAATAATTCAATTTCTTGTATCTATTTACAATTCAAAAAAGTAACTACTTTCTCTAAGCTACTTGGTTTATGGTATTCACATTTTTTCGGTAACTTCTTATTCAAGGTGTAAATGAACATATCTCCATTTCATAGTTTATATGTTGTATCAATATTATAATTTATGAAATATATTTTTATGATAATTTTAATTTATGATAAATCATGTCGTACACACAACACTATGTTTAACTTGTGTCGCATGCTACACCATGTATAGCTTTTTTTAGATGTGAAATAGATTTTTAACGAACCATAAAATATTATTAATATTATTTTCAAACTACAACCATTATATATAAGAGATTAAACATAGTTATTTGAATATTAAAAGAAATTTTTTTAATCCTATGTTTAATGGTTTCATATAAATAAAACATATTGATAAAAGGTACGAATTTTTCGGTAAAGTGTTTATATGTTTTAGAAATACTATTTTCAGAAAATAAAAGTATTCTTTGTGAACAATCATGAAATTAATATTTGAAAATTTCATAAAATTAATTTGGTAAAATAAAATTCATTTTTTGAAATAATTATTTTAATATTTTAATATGATTAAATTTTCATGTTTTTTTAAAATATTAATTTTTCGATAAATAATGAAAAATACTGGTTTTCATTGAAAACTACACTTTCAAATAAATGATTTATAAGGTTAAATTTTATATTAAATTGTTTTAAAATATAGAGTAGTTAAATTATATATATATATATATTCATCCAATTTATTTAATTGGAATCTCTTTCATATTTTATTTTGATATAAAAACTTTTTAATCTTTCTAACTTTTTCTCTTTAAAAACCTGCATTCTCACAAAGTCTAAGATATTAATATGATAAGAAATTTTCCTACTTATGAGAATGGAATTTAAAAAAATTTAATAAATAATTTTATTCAAAATAATTTATATTATTTAATAATTTCAACTTAATATTTTACCATAATTTATAGTATAAATAATAAAAATTATTTACTACTATGAAGGTAAACATCGATTCATCAGTGGATTTGCTAAAAAGATATAGATTAAAAAAGACTGAAAGGATGTAAAATTACCATTTTAATGCCATGTATAGATCTTACATATTATTTTATATGTAATGGGGCATTTTTTCCATGTGTACTATATATATTTTGAGTACATATTTTTCTTTTCAAAAAGTACAACATGTCAACTCACCTCGAATATAAATGGCCACCCACTCTCCTCTCATATTAACACATAAAAAATACTTTCTATAGACCAATACCATCCCAAATAAAATTCTTAAATCCCAAATATCATTTTATAAGCCTTATTTGTCTACTTAATACTACCTAATAATACTTTTTGTACAAACTAAAAGACGTTGTCTGAATATGGGGAAAAGCCCTAACTAAATTGTTTTATTTATTCCTCCACATCATTAAACTATTATTAAACAATAATATATAAAAACATAAATACCTTTCATATAATTATATATTATTATTTTAATGTAATAACCAAAAACCTTCTTCTCTTCTATCAAATGGGTTATGAAATCATTATTCGTGTGTATGGAAGACTACCACATCACAAACCAATGTTTTTATTTTTCCTTATCCACGAATCATGGATAGATATAATGATGGATTTATTATTTATAGATGTTATTTATGAAATTAATGTTTTTTCTAATTATTAGATAACATATTTCTTCTTACTTATCAATACATTGGAAAACAATAATGTCATCCATTTTTACGGAAGAATACCACCTCGTGATGTAATGTGATTCATTCTTCACATACGCTTTACAAGGAAGTTAATTAATATAGTTATAAATAAAAATATGTGATATATATGAGATAAAAATTAATATTTATTTTTAATAGTTTATTAATCATTCTTTTAATCAATCCATCTAAAAATTTGAAACAACATTCATACATATGTAATACATGACTTCTCTATCAATGTTGTATTTAGTTTTCTATCTATAAAATTTATGGAATAATAGAAATAAATATATAATAAATATATATGATATTTTTATCATGTTTAAAATTATTTCTATTATGGAACAATGGACAAATTAATATTACAAAAAATAAAAATTAACAATATAGAAAAGAAATAAAATATGTTATTACCTAAAATGTGACTTTAACATAAAAATTGATAATAAATGGGTAATAAACGTTTTTAAGTAAATATATTATTAATATATAATAGTGGTTACTTAAAATATTTAGAATAAACATATATTTACTATATAGTAGTTTTTAATGTGTATGTAAAATGTTGAGACTTATGGAAATGGATTTTCATCTCAGTTTTATTTTATACGAGAGACACGCAACCATGTGTTTCGTTTATGATGTTAAAATAATTACTATGATAGTACTTTTTTATTATTTACCTAGAAATTTTTGGAATTTAAATATCCATTTTATGATCACTATTTGATGCGGTTTATAATAAAGAAGTACCCAAAATGACAAGGGTTTGGTAAAACAGTATTATACTTGGTCAATATTGTTTATATTTATGAATATGGTGATGAAATATTTTCATAAATATCTCAAAAACTCATAAAATTTATTCATTTATTATTATGTAGTGGGAATACACAATTTCCATTAATTTTCCTCTCTCAATGTACTCATGATTTTAAAAGAATGTTTTATTAAATAAAACCCACTTTCCTTCTCTCTTTAGTCTAAAATCCTTTTTCTTTCAAATTCATGTTTTCTATAAATGTTTATATTTTTTAAAATAAAAAATTGATTTATTTAGGATATTTTTACCCATGTTTCAACTTTATAAAAAATTGTTTTATTGGAATAATCATCTTGTTTTCAAAAGAATTTCTATTATGATTTTTCTAAAAATTTGAAAGGAATCATTGTTTTAACATGTATGACATGAATATAATTTTTTTCCATCATGAACAGATAATTATTTTAATTATTCCCTTGTTTATTTCAAGGATTTTTTGTCATGAAAAAATTCCAAAAAAAATTATTTTTAGTTTTATAAAGAGATTTTCAAAATGGAAGAGATGTTTTCCTCAAGGAATATTTTATAATATTTTCAAAGCATTCTTCATAAGTTATCAATGTTATTTTTAAGGAAAATAATTTTCAAAATGTTGAATGTTTTAAAAATATTTTTTCATATTTTAAAGGATAAATACCTCACAAAATGTACCAAGTGATCTTTCAAAATAATTTTTCATCTTTGATAACATAATATTATTTTTCTTATTATTTATAGGGTATAAGGTAGAATTATACTATCCCTATTATTTATCATGATGGTTAAAGATTATGTGGATGAAATTTTTATGAAACCCATTTATTTTTCATGTGTTATGATATACAGAATTAATTAAAATATTATAAACCTCATTTTCTTTACAAGGGTTCAGTTTTGATGTTGAGTAGATATGGAATATTATTTATGATAGTGGAAGCCACATAAGTATGGTTTTCTTTATAAGATTGGTGAGACCTATATATACCTCCAAGGAATCAGATAAAGCATTATATAGTATTAGATAACAATGGGAAATAATTTTATAGTATTGTTCCCCTATGGTAAACAGTTTTGTTCTAATCCACTATTGTAAAAATGTGCATCTTAACCAACTATGGGAAACAGGTTCATTTGAATCCACCATAAGAAATAGGTGATAATCCCTTATCCAATATTTTGATGGTTTTGGTAGTGAACCTTAAAATATTAAATGGGATTTATATATTTATCATTTTTACATACATTAATGAAATATTATTCTGGTTAATTATTTATTTTTAATAGTTTCTCACTCATATTGGGATGATTTTAAAAAATGATAATTTTTATGCAATGGCTCTTTTTTATGATCTATCAATGGATGGGTATAGACATCCAATGTTATGTTCATGGTATCATACCCTTATTTTTATCTTATTATTTTGTACGATCATAGAGTTATATGTCTTTTGATTACCTATATGAAGAAACTATTCTCTCCCTTTCTCATGTTTCATTACCCAATTTTAAAATAATGGATTAGGTATGTTATTCCTATGTTGAGAACTATTTGAGAATATATTTATGAGATATGTTTGAGATCATTTATGAAATAATATGTTTGTTTTTGTTAACCCCAAATAAATTAAACTATTACGGCTATTAGGTGTGTCTTCATGAACTATGATGAATATTTATCTAAAAAGATATGATATTTAGGTATAAAATCACGGGTCGTTATAGTTGGTATAAGAGGAATGGTTTAGTCAATATTTGGATGTTACAATTAGAAAACAATGGTAAAATCCCTAAGGATATTCCTATTTATATGTATAAGGATATGTATAAGTATATCTCTATTGATAAATCGTTGGATAATTCTAAATATAGAAAAATATCATGTAATTTTCTTGATGGATAGAGAAAGGGGTATCTATAAAATTGCATCCCTGTATTGATAATACATGTTTTTGTGGCTCTGGTATAGAGACACCTTGGGGTAATTAGTATAAAAATGGGTGAATTTATTTTGACACAGTAATCACCTCATATATAAAAATGGTCTATGTAGTACAACGGGTTCATACTCCTAGGGGATATTCTTTGGAAATTCACAAACTCTTTACGAACCATCATGAATTATTTAAATAATATCCATTATTGGCCTATGTTTATCCAACGTTTTCGAAGATAGAAAATAAAGAATCATTATATAAAAATACTATAAATAATTTGTTAGGATTATCCGGTTTTCCACTATGATTAGTATTTCTGATTCTATGATTTAGGTTTTTAATTATTTTTTAGAACCTCAAGAAACCATTTTAATGCTATTTGTAATGAAAAATGAAATGTTTTCCCACCTTAGAAAACAAATTTTTTTTGATCTAGAATGAAAAATCTATATTCCTTTCTCACACAACAATTTCAAGGTTTGAATCATGTTGAACATCTAAAAAATAAAAGGAAGGAAAATGTTCTATTGAGTCCATCATATGGAAATGTTAAAATTAGTTTTGTTGTTACATTGATACACTATCTATAAAGAAATGGATCAGTACCAAGGATGATATATTTCCCTTCATTTGTTTATAAGAGTGAAAAAACGTTTTTTTTTTGAAATTTAATAATTCTATGGAATATCAGAACTGTTCTTGACTTTTATTAAGAATAAGAGGGAACAAGAAGAAATTTAATTTATGTAATGGGATATTTTTATATATATATTCTGAAGTATTTACCTTATATTATATAAAAAAATTAGGAGAAGTAATTCCTTGATATTTACAAAATGGAATTGAATATGTTGGGAAAAATAAATCTAATTTTATAATACTTTAATGGAAAATTTTAGGTTTAATAATATCCATCTGTAAAATTGAATGACTCATTAGTGAACTAAAAGAAATTATTTAAAAGGAATTTGTTATAAGAGCCTTCAATCGCTATGAAGAAGACATATGATGTGCACTAATGGAAGAAATAGAAATTTTATATTCCCAACATTCTTATGGTTTTGATAAGAAAAATAATATCATGTATCCTGATAACTCAAAAGGTGGATGGAAATTCAATCCATCTATATATCAAAAATTTCAGAAGAATCATAAAGGGAATTGATTTAATGGAACCAATATGGTATATAAATATGGAATGGTTGGTCATAATTCCTATGAATTTTTAAATGTGATTAATGGGATGTTTGATGAAATGGAATAGAAGATTATTCCAACTAATGAACCACCAAAAATTTAGTGTTTCAAGTGTACAGAGTTTGGGAATTATTCAAATCAATGCCCCCATATATGAGATATTGTCTATGATAAGACACTTAACCACTATAGAAAAGGCAATTTGGGTATTCTTATGAAATCAAAATGTATAAATTGAATCATGATAATTTGGGAACATTTATCCTCCCCTACTTTTTTGATAATATCATGATTAATTTTTTACGAATGAAAACTATAAAAATATCATTTTTTATCAACTAGAGATTTTTTTTCTGATTATCTCCCTCTTTATGGATTTTGGAATAATGAAATCACCTTTGATAATCAATCGTAACAAGTATGAACCCATTCATACAATGAAATTTTTTGTATAATATAAAAGCATAAATAAGGAATAAATGGTGAATTGGATTTTGGAAGAGTATATGTTCCCATACAAGATTACCATATGATTTATGGATACCATAATGGGTTAATGAGTTTACGGTTCACTATAAGTTAAAATTCATTGACATAACTTTTATGGTTATATATGATAAGACATTATCATGATTAAGGATATTCTAATATATATTTTTGGAAATAAAATCCATTCGTTTTTTCTATGTATTAGTGAAACATTTATTTAAGTTGGAATACCTTTCAAAATTGTATACATAATATTAAATGTAATGGTAACCATTAGGGGTTATCTTATCTTTGATTTTGTTATAATTATAGTTTGTATCTGATCAACTTATGAAGTCAGTACATAGAGTTTATATTCTATAATATTTATCTCTATATCATCCAGTAAGATTAAAAATTACGGATGTTGTAATGTTGAAAAAAGTTCCACGTTCAATTTTTTCTAATCAGTATCCAAATTACTGATTTATTTTTTGTTGAATCCTTTAGCATTCCCCAGGTAGGTGGTTAATTTTTATCATTTTGTATCATCCTCAGAATGATGGTATGTCTGAGAGATTAATTGAAACACTAGAGGATATGGTAAGATCTTGTTCTACAGTATTCAAAATTTATGGGTATAAATATCTTCCTTTAGAAAAAAATCCATTTGAAAATATAATTACTTTGAAAATTCTATCAATTCTTAATCAATACATTTATTTAAAGATGTTTAGTTCTCTAGGTCCAAGGAATGAAGTTATAGAAAGAAAGATATAGGAACCTGAGTTGGCTCATGAAATGTATGAGAAGGCTTGAGCTATTGAGAACCATGTAAGGGATGCACAATGTTGACAGAAATTTTATTATTATATTCATTAATGAGTTATAAAATTTATTGTTCGTAATGAGGTATTTTTAATAATTTCTCCAATGAATAAATAATAGAAAACTATTCCCTTGGTATATTGGTCCCTATTAAATTATTTATCATAAAGAGATCATAACTTATCACTTTGTGCATCCAATATAACTATCTTAGGTTTACGATATATTCAATGTATCTCTCCTAAGTATTTACACACAAGATACATTACATTCATTGAACTCACGGTTTATACTGCTAGAGCATGATATTCCTTATGAGGCTCATCTATTGAAGATTCAGGATTATACAGAGAATGTTTTACGAAAATATATAACTCCCCGTTCTAAACACCAACTTTTATTTCAGATTTATTTTGATCTAATATATATGTTTAATGATATTTTAGGGGTACAGGTCATATTTCAAGATCTAATTTTAATGTTTCTAATTTTTCAGTTGATTCTTTGAAATATGCATGGATTATGAATAGATTGGCCCAAACTATGCAAGGAATGAGGGAAACTAGGACTCCCACTTGTTGGATTAGGTAAATGGTTCATAGATTACTCAATGTTATAGTAAAACATGTTTCTATCTTTTGTTAAGTCTCTTCTATAGTATCCCGCAATTTATTTACCTCACTTCTCATTACATTGTATAAACAAAAGGACTTTTAGTGTTTAGCTTCATGGAAAAAAGGTACACAATACATGAAGACTTAGAAATTATTATAATCCATATTAAATGATTTTTTATTGATTCATCCTAATTAAATATAATTAATTTAATAACCTAGTGACATACATCAAACGAAATGGTGAGCATAAGGCCCATTAAGTGAATGTAAGGAAAAAATTTACGAGTGATCCTGATAATTATTGACAAGAACATGAATAATGTCATAAAGGAATGAAAAAATTAATAATAGCCATATAATAGAAAAAAATAACTTGAATAAAAACTTTTCGTATGAAAAAAATTTAATTTATTCATTCATAAACATAACACCATGGTTTATCATCCATGTTTCCTAAAACATTGCAAGTTTATTCACCAATGTATCATAAAACATGACATATCAAAAGAGTTAATTCTTTAACAATTTTATTGGAGCACTATAAGGAAGAACCTTTAATATTTATTAATTAATATAAGACACATATATTATAATAAAAAATTTCATATGTAACCCATGGAGAATAAAAGAAACAGGTTTCATTTCAAAATCATGGCATTTTAAAAAAACATTAATGATAAAACCATTATGGAACTATAAACCCATGAAAAAGGAAGGTTGGATTCATGTATGTTAATCCTAGAATAAAATATATCATTTTTATGTCTATGTGAATACCCTTGGAAAATAAAAATGTTTTGGCCTTCCAAAAATAAAATAATAAAATTTATTGAGATAAAGAGACAAATTTTGAGAAGAAAATATTGTAGCATAACGGGTTTGAAAATTTGTTTTGAAAAAATTAAAAAGAAAGTGGAAAGGATATAAAAATACAGAATAATAATAATAAATTAATGGGATCTAACAAAATGTACACATGAACATAGTATGGAAATATGAAAGACTAAACACATCAAAAAAGAACTTGATCGGAAAATATATGTTGAGATTTATTTTACCATGATGAGTAACACATATAACTAAATTATTGGGACCTTGGAGGCCATAAGACACCATTAGAGGACAATTTTGGAGGTAAAATTGTATTATACTCATGAATGTTGAATTTTATGTGAATTTAAATGATGAAATGTGTGGTTATTTATAGACAAATATGAGGATTGATTTGTTAATTTCCTTGGACTCCAAGGTAGTGGTAAATGTAAAAGTATGGGATTTTCCATGGTATTAGAAAAATGGAACTCATATAATAATATTTCAATACAAAATTGTTGACCATATTATTATATTATAATTTAGTAATATAATCTTAATTTTTTTAGAAAATAACAATTTTAAAATTAAGGTTAAAATTTTCAAATTTAGAAAGTAAATAATATATTTAGTAATTGAATAAAACATATTAAAATACATGATATTTATAAAATACTATATGTTAAGTCGTGAATTGTGTTTAATTATTCATTAAATCATTCTGATATAATTATGATGTCATTAAACATACTGAATAAAAGAAACTATAATTTTCGTGTTCAAGAAAAAATAACGTATTTATGAAAATTCTCATAAATTCACCATTACATAATTTCAATGTAATGATTTAAAAAATTATATTTATTTTACAACAATAATTATATAAATATGATAATTGTAATATTAAATACTAAAATCCTTATATATTAATAATATCAGCTGATTGAAAATGCATGGTCAAAGAGAATAGTGAAATTTCTTACACTTGAAAAAAATTATTTTATCATTTATATTTCAATAATATTTTTTTAACTATACTATTTCATTAAAATAAGTATTATTCATAATACCATATTTTGTTATTATATTTATTTCTTTTTTAAAATTTACAATTTCTTTCTAAAAATCATTTTATCAAATGTAAATGATTGAACAAAACATTTATTTATACAATGTAATTAAACATTCAGTAACTAGGTCCATCAAACATATCCCCTTATAACAACCACATAATAAATAAGTCTATGGGTTGCGATATTGATTGATTCTTAAGGGCCTCAAATAACATTGCCCGAGCGGTAATTTCCACTAAATTGAACATCTACCATAGACAATTTCATTCACGCATAAAATGTGGAATGTTGGTTTTGGATTGGTCACAAGTGAATCCCAATTAAGGTATATCCTTCCCAATCTTTGATAAATGGTTTTCAAATAGAATTATTGTAATATTAGAGGCCATAATTTCTTTTTTTAGTATTAATTAACCTTTATAATTTCTTCTTGTAACACTGACTATAAAAATAGAATTATTATCAAGATTATTTTTTACAATGACCATATTGAACTATGATCATATAATTATTGAAACACTTTGGTAACATTTTAATTTATACTCAAATAATTATTAAATAGGTATATTTTTGTTTAATATAATATAAAATAAATTTTCAAAAAACAGTTATCATTCAAAAATTATGGGTCATTACATTCTTCCCCTTTTAAGAAATTCTTTCTCAAAAATTTCATGTCATTTGCTTAGTTGATAAAAGGAATGGGTGTTATTTCCTAAAAGTTTCCTCTAGTTTTTATATGGCTTCTTTATATATTTTTTTCCTCCATGACACTTTAATGATGTGGGTAGTCATGTTGTTTAGAACCATTTCCGTACATGCTACGATCTACACCGGATACTTGTCAAAAGATAGGTCATGTTCCAATGGTACCAACTCCTAATTTAGTACACGTGATGCACCAGGAATGTACATCCTCAAGTGAGTCACATGTAAAACATCATGAACTTGAGCTAGGATGGGTGGAAGTGAAAGCTTATATTCCACTTATACTATGTGATTAATGATTTCATAAGGGCCAATGTGCCTAGGGAGAAGCTTCCCTTTCTTACCAATCCACATGACTCTCTTCTAATTTTAAATTTGATGTAATACTTTATTTCTATCATCAATACCCAACTCTCTTTAATGGTTATCGTCATAACACTTCTACCGACTCTGAAAATCATTTTTGTGTCGTAGGATGGAATAAACCGTTTCTATCATCTCTTTTACAAGATAGGGTCTAATAAGATTTCTCACACAATATTTGTACCTTCATTTAGTATTTCTATAGAGCTTCCCATATATAGATTCATAGAGCTTTTTTTTGAATACTTGAATATAAGATCTTGTTGTATGGAAAAACAACTAATGGGATATGTTGATCCGATGGACAATCAAATATCATTGAGCATGTTCTCATCATTTACATGAGTGTTTGAATATTCCTTTCATATTTCCATCAGATTGGGTGTGATAAATCATACTAAAATTCAAAATTGTTACTTAGATCAGGTTTAATAGTTCTCTAAAACATTTATGGTAACCTTGGATCGTGATAAAAAAATATAGAAAGTTTCACTCTATGAAACCTTAATAAATCCTTTTTGTAAATCATGGAATGTTTTTCAAGAGGGAAATCATCCCGAATAGAGATAAAATGTGATGTATTTGTGTGATGGTCCACTATAACCCATATCAAATTGTTTCCTTTCAATTTTTTTAGGAGACTGTTGAAAAAGTTCATATTGATATTGTCACAATTATATTCTTGTATGGGTAGTGGATATAATACCCCTCTAATAATATTTCAATCTTTATTCACATATTGACACACCAAGTACCTCATAGTGTAGTCAGAAATATCAATTTTTATGTTATCCAACCATTGATGATCTCAAAGGTCCCTATACATTTTGATGATTCTATGATGTATAGAGTATGTATATCTTTCAGCTTCCTCCATCATCTCCTTCTTTATTTCCAGGAATGATGGAGCACGTATCCTTGTATGAAATTTTAGTATAAATTCTTGATCAATATTGAAAACAAGAAACCTCTCATTCTACACATCCTCTATTCTCTTCTTAAAAAATGATCTTCTCTTTGATATTTATTGATCTTATAATGTAATGATGGTTGGGAAATCATTTCGGTAAGGGTTGATGATGGCCCTTCCATTACTATTCCCATTTAGAATTTTTATATGAAATTGATTAAAGGATCTCCATGAATCCTCATAATTTCCATAACAATATTGACCATCCTACTTAATGCATCAGTAACATTGTTTCCCCTTATTGGGTGATAAAGAATTGAACAAAAATAGTCATTAAAATGTGCCAAACATCTCCTTTGTCTCATATAAAATTCCATTTGTATGAAAATATACATCAAACATTTATAGACTGTGTATATATTATATTTATCCTCATAAAGATAGTCCCACCATATAATTATATAAATAATAATCTTATCCATCACCAGGTCATTCGTAGGATAGTTCTTCTCATGATGCTTCGACTGTCGAGATTCATAATAAATCTAATTTTAAATTTTCATGAGGACACACCCAAAAACTCAAATATATGATTCACAAAAAATAACAAATCCTTCTATTATATAGGGTATATTTTACATGGTTGATGTTAATGGTCTCTTCTTCAACTCTTGTAATCTTTCTTTACACTCCATTGTCTAGATAAACATGTCCCCTTTCAAAGTTAACATTGTTAGAGGAATATAAATTCATGATATTTTTGTAAACACCCAATAATATTCCAAAAATACAAGGAATATACGAATATTAGTTATATTTTTAAGATGATGGAACTCCTCTAAAACGTTTTTTGGAGGATCAACTAATATTCATTCCTAGGAAACAATGGTCCCCCAGAAAAAATATATTATAACCAAGAGTAACTTTTTTCAGCAAATTTCAAATAGCCACTACATCCTCCGAGATTGAAATAATACCCTTATATGATATTCATGCTCCTTGATTATGTTATAGTATATCAAAATTTCATAAATAAAAACTTCCACAATGTTATAAAGGTTGTCCTTAAATACTCTGTTAAAAATTCCATAAAAATAACAGGAGAAATAATCATGCCAAAGGAAATAACAAAAAAATGAAAATTCTCATATCTTTATTAGAAGGAATTTATTGGATCATATTTGTTCTCCAGTCTCAATTGATAATAACTAGATCAAAGATCAATCATGGATAAGAATTAATCCCCACACAGCTGGTCAAATAAAACATGAATTCTTGGAAGAGTTAACTTGTTATTCACTTCGATCCCATTGCTTCCCTATATTTAATTCATATCCATGTTGATCCACCATTATTACTCACAAATAGAATAGTTTCTCCCCTAAGATACACAAATGGTCAGATAATCCCATTCTCCAAAATAACCTGGAGTTTCTTCATTAATTTCTCCATCTCCACATTTTCCATTATATACCGATTCATCAAAATCTGCTTGGAACTACGATTGAAATCAATGGATAACTCTACCTATCTTTTTGGGGGAGGTACAATTAATATCTCAACAAATATTTCAATGTATTCTTAAATGATGGGGACATTTCGAAAGATATACATTCATTCCATTATCTTTACTGATTATTTGCATAATGAATTCTATAAGAGGTGAATCTAAACAATGATCAAGATGAGATATCTCTCCTTTGAAAACAAATATAGGTTTTTCATTCATGACTACTGATATTCAATTTCTTCTATAGTTTATCTTTGAATTATATATTCCAATCATTTCCATCAATAGTATAATGTTTAATTATATCATTGTAACAACTGCCATATTTGTAATGAGATTATTCTCACTAAAGTAAATACAAAAGATTATATAAACTATTTGGGCTCAGATAATCTCTCCAATGGACATGACTGATAGTTATGATGTTAGATGTTTAGGGATTGATTGTATATTAATTGAGAACATGGAGAAAATAAATGAATTTATAGAACAAGAATCAGATGAAGTACTAGAAATATTTGAGATAACAATGAGAGTACCTTCCACCACATCATTTGGAGCATCAACATCAGTAGTCGTGAAAAAATTGAATGACCTGGCTCCCTTAGCCTATGCTGAGGTTGATGGAAATTCTCCCCCACTTCCATCAAATTTGGATTGTGATTGGGAAAGTGCCCAATTTTTTCATTCATAATGCATTGTATATATTGTTGGGCATGAACCATATTCCCTTTGTTGTTAAATTTGATAGTTTAGAGATTCAACTCACTGTGAATGTTTTGGGAAATATGGTAATCTCTTCCACATTGTAAAATTTTCTACACCCAAGAAAGAAGTTCCCCAAATTCTTTATCCCACATTTTTTCACATGAGAAGTTTCATTTTTTCCTCATCTTCCATGATAAACCCACTTGTTCATGTTTGTATCAAAATATATCTTCTTCTCATTTGATCAATGGAACCATTGCGACTTTCCAAACTCCAGTTCTACATTCATGGAACTCCTCAAGAAATCCTCATTGTTTTCATAGTCTCAATTGGATACCTTATTCTATATATAGGGATTTAGTACACAGAAGAATATATCAACACTCTAACTAGTAACAATGATAAAGATTATGGTGTAGTGGGAAATATTGTTACATTTTATCTCATAGGTTCCCATCAATTCAGTTTTCTTTTTCTTCAACACTAGGAATTAATTCCCTATTTTTTGGCATTAAATAGGGGAAATATTTTTTGGAAAGTGATCACCTAAACTTTTCCCACAACATTATATCAATCTCCCCTCTCGGATTCATGTTTTTAAAGAGTGTTCACCAGTTCGCAGCTCCTACCTCTAAGAGGTTCACAGTTAGGGTCGCATTCTTATATTTTGAACAACAGAGTACAAAAAATATCATTTCTATCGATCTTATCGACTAAAAATTAATCAATGGATTGGTAGATCAACTAAAATAATATGGTCCTTGAAAAAAAAACTAACTCAAACTATATTTGTTCCCTTCGAGGTGAATATAGTCTCCCGTCTTGATTCAAGTTATTTCTCAAATCTCAAGTTAGTTTATCCATCATTCTTATTATGTTTTCCATTACATATTCCATCATAATTTTGTCTATTCCTCATTCGTTACACTCACCTTTTATGTGGTTTCTATTATTTCATACAATTTTATAAAATAAATAAAACCTCTTTGAGAAATGTGTTTGAGTTAAAAATATTATAATTCTAAAGGAATATCATGTCTCAAAACATAATGTTTCAATATTTTTTTTAACAATAGTTATATTTTCTATAAGTATTTCATAATTATGCCTGGAAATCTTTTTATAAACCAATCATATCCCCCTGGAGTGTCAAACCAATTGCTCATAAATTCTCATTCTCATGTACTAGGTTATTTCTTATTAGGCCTGATGCATCTACTCAAATTTGTTACCCCTAGGTACATCTATGAAAAAACCATGAACACTTTTTTGTATCCATATAGGTATTTATTTTCTTGGAAACCAATTAGTTAAAATGTCACCAAAATAGTAGTATGTTTTCCTATATTTATAATTTTCTATAAGGTTTTTCCTAAAATTCTCAAATCCTAATTTTTATAAATAAGAAAATCATTGTCAAAAACCAACTATAGAATCCCACCTTTTATTTACATAACTTTTCTCTGCATTTTACAAACATATAATCTTTTAATGTTTAATATCCAAAAAAATTATATATAAAAAGTAAGAATATAAAAATTATTCAAAAAAACATGAAAGGATAAATAATAGGTTCTTCCTAAGTAAATTTACTAAATATGATATCCTATGGACATACATCAATGGGAAGGGTATGCATAAGGCCTAGTAAGGGAAATTAATGGAAACAGGTTATAAGTAATCATGAGAATTATCAATACGAACATGAGGAATATCATAATGGAATGAGGAAAGAAAAAAAGAGTCATATAATAGTAAAAATAAAATTAATAATAACATTTAAAAGTGGATAAGTCATTTAATTGGTTCATTAATAAGAATATCCCCATTGTTTATCACCATAGTGTCAAAACAATTACTAAGGATATTCACCATCATATCGTAAAGCATGTCACCTCTAGAGATAAATTTTTTTACCGAACACATTATAGAACTATCAGGTAACATCCTTAATATGTATTAAGAAATATTATCCACATTTATCATAATAAAAAACATCATAAACAATCTGTGGGTAATTCAATAAATAGGTTTCATATCAAAATAATGTCATTTTCAAAAAAAATCATAAACACAATATCGTTATGTCATTATAATCCCAAAAAAGGAACGAGTGATTCAAGTATGTTCATACCTGAATAAAATAGATAATTTTTAAAAATAGTTTAATACCACAAGAAATGAAATATGTCTAGTTATTTAAAAAATAAAATATGATATTTTCTTGAGAAAAGGAGGGAAATTCTGAGGAGAAAATATGGTTGTATAACGGGTGTGTAACATGGTTTTATAACATAGTAAAAAAGATGGGGGGAAAGGGTCTCTAATAATAAAATTAACCTAATAGGGTTATTTGATAGAATAAAATAGATATAATAACATTATATAGAAATTTTAAAGACATACCACATAAAAGGGGAAATTTAAAGGAAAATATAAGTTCTGATTTCCCTTACCTGGAAGAGTTACTCCTAAATCACAATGATTGGGACCATACGGGATTGAGGACACGTTTTAAAGAATCCTTGGGAGATAAAACTATCATATATTCTTATAGGATTAATTTTATGTGAATTTAAATGATTTAATGGGTGAGTATTTATACGAAAAAAGAGGAGGATTTATTTATTAATTTCCTTGGACGCCAAGGTTGTGGTAAATGAAAAACCATCTGCTTTCAAATGTTATATTCCCATGTTATTTGAATATATGGACACCTATTATGATATTTTAATCTAAAATAGTTTAACATCATTTTTTATTACTTATTTTAGAAAATTAAATAATTTTTTCCCAAAAATATTAATATTAATGTTAATGTTTCCATTATAAATTTCAAAAATAAATTTTCTATTTATAAAATGATTAAAATATATTAAAATAAGTAATATTAATAAAATATAATATATTATGTCTTTTATTATGGTTAATTATATTTTAAATAATTATAAAAAAATTATGATGTCATTAAACATACTGAAAAACTCAAACTGTATTTTTACTATTCATGAAAAAAAAGCGTATTTTAGAAAATTCTAAAAAATTTCACTATAACCTAATTTCAATGTTCTGATTAAAAAATGATATTTATTTCATCATAAATATTATTCATTTAAGATAATTTTAACATTAATATATAAGAATCCGTATTTATTAAAAATTATAGCAGATAGAAAATGTATATTGAAATTGCTTAGTGAAATTTGAGACACTTGAAAACATAAAATTACATTATCCTTTAAATTTAAATAGTAGTGTTTTTACAATACAATTTCATTAATATATGTATTATTCATAAATTATAGTTTATTATATTGTTTATATCATTTTTGATAAATATAATATCAATCCAAAAAAACAATTTATCAAAATACAACTCAATTTTACTAAGCAATCCAATTCTTAAAAAATAATTGAATGAACAAAAATTTAATTAATACAATTTCATTTATCATTAAATAACTTGGGACTAGAGAAAAAAACCTTATAAAACTTGCATAAGATCTTAGGGTAATGTATTTTATGCTGATAGATTCTAGGGGTGGCTTAGAAAACATCGCACAAGTGGTAATCTCAACTAACATGAACTACTCCTGTCGGCCATTTTTCTAATGTCTAACATTATTAAGTTACAATTGGTCTTGGTTAAGAGTTAATTATATTGAGGCCACCTCATTCCAAAGATCCGTCAAATGGGTTATATACGTCATAGACTACTGGTTGAGGCCATCGTTTCTCTTTTCTCCACTAATTAAACATTACAATTTATATTTTTAACACTAATGGTAACGTTGTAATTACTATTAAGAGAGTTTTTTCCAATAATCATATTGACCATTGGTCATGTAACGATCGAACCACAATGGTCACATTTTAATTTATACTAACATCATTATTAAAGAGATATATTTTGGTTGAGTATAACATAACACACATTTTCCAGAAACAATTTTCATTAAAAAAGTTCATGTCATTACATATACAATATAATAGATCTATCATACAAGGTTGTTGAATAGTTTCCCAAAATATGCTACCATACCATGGGGGTTCCACATTCCCTATTGGGGCAGTCATTGTTGGTGCATGGTTTGGAAAATGGTTCATCCAAACCATGTCATTTTCTTATGTTCATTAAATTTTGATTTTCATATTTTAATATATTTTTGTCTTAATCACAATTCATAACTCTCCCGTCTATATCATTCATGTATTCCCTTGGGAACCTTGAGATAATTCCTTCTCTCTTCACCATTAGATTCATGTTTTGTCTCCTTAAAATATTTAGTGGATTATTCTTTGTTTAATTCTTCTTCTTTTTATTATTTCCTTCTCTCTTGGTTTCATGGTCTCTCATACCTTAGTTATCTCATAGATGAACACTAGATGATATGTTTTCTGTAAGTATCGTTTTTCTTGGACTTTAGTGTGTGTGATTTGTTCCATGGGCTTTATTATCCCTTCCCATAAAGTTTCATTGTTTTCTCACACCATTGAGGTTGGTGATTCCATTATTTTTGTTTCTGGAACATTCTATTTGAGGCTTGATCTTCCCAGAATGATTTCTAAATGTGATTCCATTTATAATATTTTGTAATCATTGAAAAATTTTGAGTTTTAATAATGGAAATTTGATGAAATTGGGTTTTTAAAGCATTTTATTTATTATAACTATATGTGTATTCTTACATAGTGTTTGGTAAAATGACATTTGGACTTCTAAAATGATAATTAGGTAATTTGGATTGTTTTTGGACTTATTTATTTTTTGTTAGTTTGGTTTGTGTGTGAATTAGTCATTTTTTGTGGGTTTTGGTAACTTTGGACCATACGTGTGTGTGTGTGTGTGTGTTGATTAGTGGTAATGCTAGTGGTGAATCTTAAAATAGTATTTTGGGTGTATTTTTGTTTAATATAGGTATACCATTGGATGTGGGAATATACATAGGTACACAGTGTACACTCATTTTTGTGAACACAAATGATAATGGATTTTTTATTAAATTGTTCTATGTGATCCCTAGGTTTTCGTACATGCTTCGTCCCTCCCTTCCTCTCCTCCAACTAAACTTCTGAGAGGTTGGATTTAAAACCCCTAATGCTCTCTAAATGGATATTGGTTCCTAAATAAACTCAAAGGGTTTTCAAAGGTGTTCTCCAATTCATGTCATGTTTGGAACCTCAAAATGTTGTTTTGAAACTAATTGATATAACGACTCATTTTTCATCTTTCATGAATGTTGTCTTCTATAATCATTCTATTGAAATGGTATTAGAAACAAATTAGTATTTTTAAATGTTAAGGCCCATTTATAACCTTGTGGTGTTTTGGAACATTATTTTTAAAGTGACAGGACTTGTAAACCTAGTTGGAACTTGTTAGTGGTTTTATGTTTAATGGGAACCTCTATGGTAGTCCCTCTGAGGAGGGGGTCATCGTATAGGTGGTGTCAAAGTTTTTACTAGGACTGAATGGAGGGACATGTGGGATATTGGTTATTCCCACACATGTGGGATCTCATAATTATCCATGTATTATTTTCTTGTGATTCATGGGAATTATCTAGAGCCTTGAGTAATGGTTTCTAATCAACCCTAATTAGACAGGTTGATACAAGATGAATTGTTTTGAGAGGATTGGTGGGTTGTTTCACTAGTGAGTCTAGTTTAGAGTACCCAGTTACTTATTGTCTATGGATTTTCTCTAACTGACGGTAGGTATGTATGAACCAATAACTTTAATAAATTACTTCTATAGATTTTTAAGTAATGCCCATTATTAGTTTCTGTAAGTTCTAGTTATTCGTTGCACATGTTTCTACAATGTTAGTTCAAAAACCTTGTACTATATCCTTTATTTTTATATTATTTCATTCCATCCACTTTTTTGGTATCTTCTTTTAGTTTTTTTAAACTGGGTTTCAAATATGGATGTTTTTTTCTAAAAGGAGAAATTAGTGTGTTTGTGTGTGTGGGGGGGGTGTTTTCAGAATGTAATGATGTGTTTAGGTTATTTAAAAATTATAAAATTCTATTTGTTATTATATTTCATACTAGTTCTTATGGAATGTTTTAGGAATAGAAATTTATGGATTCTATTGGGATTACCTAATAAGTTGTTTATACTCACACCCTACTTGTTCCACTCAACGTCGATAGACCCGATCTATTTTTATTGTGTTGGTTTTTGTTTTGGGTTTATTTTTTGAGTAGAATGGTATTATTATTGGTGGTTTCCATAAGGTCACATGTGTATCGTGTCAGTTGCGGTTTGGTTTTTGATTCCTTATATAGTTTCCATTTTGTTCAGTTTCTATTGTATCCGAATCTGGTTTTATATTCTAAAGTTCAATTATTATTTAGTTATGTTTTATGCACTATTTTTTTATTTGCCCCTTGAATTTATTGGCATAAATCATTCCTATTGGGATAACATAGATTCATGTTTCTAGGCGCCGGCATGGAAGGATCAGGAATGCCTCTCCGTCCTTGTCATGGGTTGGGTCTAGTGTCAGGTTGGAAGGAAGCCCAAAAATTTTTGTTAAAAATTGTATTATAGGTTTCCATTATTATTTGGTGCATTTCTCAATTTAGTGATTGGAATTTCGAAACTCTATAGGTAGGTATGGGAATAGTGTTGTGAACTCTTACTCATCATGAGCCTTGAATTTCCAGGGAAGTTTGATATTTTAATGATTGGTTTTTTTGGGTTTATAGATGGGGAAGGACAACAGAGTTGATATATTGATATTTTTTTGGCTTACATGGATTTTTTATCCATGTGGTGCCCGAGTTCATAGTTCAAGGTACCCCAACTGGTGGGTGGTTTCTTGGGGAAAAGTCCATTAAACCATGTGGACTAGTCTCACCTGCCAACTAGTCCCCTATGTCGATGATTTTTTCTGAGTTGAGTTTTTTCTTGGATTTTGTTTAATATTCATCAGGGATAGTGGATGTTGAGTGAAAAAAAATCAGAAAAAGGGTTTTTCAAATATAATATTCTTTTTGGGTTTGTTTTTTAATGTGTTTCTTAGTGATTTTGAAAATTTTATCTCGTGTGAGTCAATTTTTAAATTTGGAATTGAAATTTTGGTTTTGAAAAGATGATAATGGTTGTGTTTTGTGATGTTTGTATTTTGATATTTTAGTTTCTGTTTAGGTTGTCATTTTAGACTAAGTTTTGAGATCTATTTTGATTTTGATTTTGGTTTTCAATCTTTATTTTGTTCGTATTATGCCACCCAAAAGGTACGAAAGATGTCCAGTGATCATAATTCCATTTTTGTCCATCCACTGACACATAGTGTGGTGGAATATTCATGTTAGTAGTTTATCAATTTTTATAGTGATTGATGCCTAATAAAAGCATCAGAGTGGCTTGAGCAAGTTGAAGTTACATTTGGGTTGTGGGGATCTCCCTAAGATGTAAGGTTGTGTTCTGTTCTATGTTTATTTGATGTTTTGGGTTTGGATCATGAGAAGGTTATCATACCATCATCATTGAAAGATAGGATTTATTGTGATATTTTGATGACTATATTTATCTGATGGTTCATACCAAAGGAGGTGAATACAAAAAATGTGGTAGAGATATATGGTATTCTATAAGGGTAGCAGATAGTGAGGTCCTATGTTGATCATTTTAATGAGATTGTGTTTTTTACCTATATATAGCATAAAAAACTCAGATTAAATATCCTCTATTCATGGTGGGTCTTCATTCAGTAATTAATATGGATGTTCTTTTATCTGAGGAAGTTCTATTTAGGAAGCTAGTGGGTGTGGTGTTTCAAGCTGAGTTGGTTCCCAGAGTGCAGTTAATGGTGGTTGATAAACCAGTCATTCCTGATTCCCATTAAGGATCTCAATCTTGAGATAGGAGTATTACAAAGCATCCTATCTCTAATTAGTATCCTTATTCAGTTCTTATTTCTAGTTCATCAGACTGTTTTATCATACATTTCCAGTTTTTTCAGTTTGGTAATTTGAAGCCATATTTCCATAATCCTATAAAAGATTTTATTCTATGATTCCATTTGGGTCACATGGGGAATTTTTCCATGTAGTGTTTCAAGAAGAGGAAGTTCTTGAAAAATATTTTTTCTCATGATTATTTGGAATAGCACACATCAAGAAATTAGGGATCCACACATAGACCCCAAGGTGAATAATTTCATGCATTCAAATTGTTTCAGGGGTGTGGGGAACCATGGAGTGGTAATTGTTTGACTAAATACTTTTTAGTTCTCTTGGTTTTTTTGAGTTCCTCATTGATGTAAAAATGATTTTTGGTATAATAATTCTTATATCATTGTGTTGTTTTTCAATTAGTTTATATTTTTGTGCCACATAGTGGTGAATCATTGAATTTTTTTCCTTCTCAGGGATTCTATTTTTTGTGATGGTCTATTTAGTGATTCTTGAGTCTTATAAAATTGAAGAATCACGATTTAGTTCATTGATTATTTTGAGTAATGTACTTGGATTTCACATTATGTTAATGTTTGGGTTCTGATTGAGAGTTCACGGTGGTCTTGATGATTTGTTGGGGTCGGATGTTCATGGATTGATTTATTCTGGATTTCACTTGTATATCCCACGGTGTTAGATGGTTTCCAATGGTGGTGATACCATTTCCATTACATTTTCTATGGTTCCAATAATTGTGGTTTTCCATAGAACTTGTTAGGAGTGTCTTGTAAAGTAAAAAATTTCCCATAGGTTCATGGTTTCATTTTCCCTTGTTCTAATTTGGGTTCAGTTTTGGTTCTCGTTTAGCTATGGTGGCTTTCTAGGGGTAGAATATTTTGGTGGGGGTGAAACTTTTTAAAAATTGAACATTATTTCTCTTTTATTTTAATCTCATATTGATATTGGATTCTATTATTGACGATGGGAACACGTTTTAGATGACATTGTCTACATTTCAGAGTTTTCGGATGATTTTGCATCTTCTGTATGGTATGAGAACGGTTTCGCCCAACCCATTAAAGGCAATGGAGAAACCTTGAATCCCTATTTCTGTCTCAATAAAAATACATAAGTCTTGGACAGGGTTATAAGAAACCGCGATGGATGAATATAGGATGACTTTGCAATTTGATAGTTCCATTTTTCATGGTTCGTGCATGGTTTCCCAGAACATGTTGCCAATTTGTGTGGGTTTCCTTCTTATCTCGTGGGGTTTGTATGATTCATATTCTATTTGGAATACCATGTGTCCAAACTATGAAACCATCCCATTTTCTTTAAAAAATTAAATTTCCCATTTTACCTTCTTATTTTTTGACCCCAATCTACCTATCTTCCCACTGTCTAATTTATGAGGCCCCTTGGGATCCATGGGAGGCAACCTCATTTCCACTCCCAAGGATCTAGTTTTCTTCCCCTTCAAATCATGGGTGGATTCTTCAATGGGTAATACTTTTTATTCTTCATGACTTCACTATTTATTCAATGGTCTCTATTTCTTGGTTCTCAATTTTCCATACCTTGTATACTATGATTTTTTGTTTCTTGTGTTTCTTTGTTATTATGGTGTATAGTTTGTTCCTTGGGCTTCATTCACCACTCTCTGAGAACTTCATTGCATTAACAAACCATTGATTTATGTGTCTCCATTATTTTCCTTTCTTGTACATTACATTTGATACTCTATATTTCCAAAATTATTTATAAATATATAACTTTTCTTTTAGGGTGTTAGGATAAATTTTTTTGGTGTTTTCATAATGGGAATTTGATGAAATTGTGGTTTTAAATGATTTTATTAATTTTACCAATATTTATATTATTCAAAAGTTCTTAATAAAATTCAATCTGGAATATTAGAATGGAAATTCAGTACAATGGATTTTAATTTTTCTTATTTTTGTATTGGTAGTTTAGTTTTATTGTGAATTGATCTTTGTGTGTGTTTTTTTAGCTTTGGCACTTATGTGTGAGTGTGGTGATTAGTGATAATGATAGCGTTCATTTTTTTCAAATTGTATTTTGAGTCTTGTTATGGTTTAATATTGGTAAAACATTAGATTTGGGAATATAAATAGGTTCATTGGGTGCAACTATCTGTAGGAACACAAATGATGACGAATTTATTGTGATATTATTTTCCATAAACCATTCATTTTCAAACACGCTTCATCCATCCCATCTTATCCCCCACCCATCTTCAAAAAGGATTTCTTCAAGACCAAAAGTGATTTATAATTGGGATATTTGTTCCAAAATAAACTCATTGGAATTCCAATTTTCTTCTCTAAATCATTGACCATTTGGAACCTCCAAATGGGGACCAGAAAATAATTGATATAAAGGACGATTGGAAATCATTAAAGAATATAATGTGTCTTTTTCTTGATCTTGAAATGGTTTTTGAAATTACTTTTTTTAAACAATTATAGATCAGTTGGAAACTTGGGGTATTTTTTAAAGGTGGTGTTAAATTGACATGATGTATAAGCCCAGTTGTCACTTGTGAGTGGTTTCATGTGTGATGGGAGCCTCTATGGTAGTCTATTTGGGGATATGGTCGTCACATATGTTGTTTCTGAGTTTCAGGTAGGCAAGAAATGTAGAATCTATGGGATATTGGTTCATTCCATAGATGTGAGGATATAATCATTCATTACATACTATTTTTAAGTGATGTAAAAGAATTATCTAGTGGATTAAGTGATGCTTTCATATCAACCCTAATTAGATAGGATTGAACCCCATGATATATTAAGGGGCCATGTGGGTTGTGCCACTGGTGAAGATAGTTTAGAGAACACATTTGGTTTTTGAAAATGGATTTTAACTATACACTATCAGGTGAATCCGAACTTATTACTCTGAGATATTTATTTTATATAAGTTTAGGAAATTCCCCTGATTATTATTTATATGTTCTATTTTATTCAGTTGCAATTATTTCTTCTCTTTTAGTTATTATATGTCTTTATTTTTTCCTATATTTTTATGACACATCTTATCATCACCTGGTTTTTTATATCCTTTTAGTATTTGGTTTTTAAACAAATTTTCAAAAATAGAACATTGTTTCAAAATGGATAAAGAGGTGTGTTTGTGTGTGTGAGTGTGTATTGTTTAAAAATAGGGAAGTTGTCTTTGTGTTACTTAAAATTATAAAACACTAGTTTCTAAATATATTTCAAACTAGAGATTATGGTCTTTTTTTAGAATGAAAATGTACACATTCGGTTGAGATAACCTACTGAGTTGTTTTTGATCACACGTTACATGTTCCACTCAACATTGGTTGACTCGATCTATTTCACAAGTTTGAGTTTCTGGTTCAGGTTCATTTTATGAGTAGATTGGTCTTATGGTTGATGGGGAAAAAGTGGTCATGTAGAGATTGCATCAGTTATGGTTTAGTTTTTTTTCCTTCTTTAGTATCTACATTTCTTTGGTTTTGTTGTGTCTAGATCTTGTTTGGTATTTTTATGTTCATGTATTATTAGTTATGCTATGTGATTTATTTGGTTATTTGATCCTAGCTCTTATTGGTATAAATCATTCCCATAGTTACTACTTTGATGGTTGTCCCATGTTGCCAGCTTAGGATGATCAAGAATTCCTCTTAGACTATGTCATTGGTCAGGTCATGTTTCAGGAGGGATAGAATCCTAGCTTAGTTTATGACACACCTATTCAATGTTTTGTGGGAAACACACCGATTTGATTATACTAAATGGAAACCTTAGGATGTAATGAGGTTGAATTATCCTAATTTATTAGAACCAAAGAGAAAAAATGTGATTGAGAAATTCATTTAAAGATGTAGAATTTTACAGCCTTTGATTTTATGAAATATATTTTTTGAATAAATTTAATTTCTTTGATACATTGCATCATATGAAACACCAATTTCCACCTACGTTACCCCCATCACGGAGTTTTTATTCTATTATATGTGACCCTCTATTTTAAAAAATAATGATAAATTATTAATATTATTATTTAAACACGGCTATTTTAATATATCCAGTAAACATAGTTATATGAATATTAATAACTACTTTTCACATAATAATAATAATGGTTTTATATAAAAAATATATTGATGAAATTTTACTTCATTTTTAGTAAATTATTTATATCCTATGTTAAAATTGTTTTCTAAAAAAATAGTTTTCATTTAATTTGATGAACAATAATAAAAATTTCCCATTGACAATTTTATAAAATAAAATCCATTTTTAAAATAATAATTTCAATATTTAATTAGCAGGTTTTTTTGGGTATTTTTCTAAAAAGAATATTTTTTCACCAAATAGTTAAAAATACTTGTTTTTAATAAAATTATTTATTTCAAATTATTTTATGTATAATTAATTTAATTATATATCCATTAATTAAATTTATTTCATTGGAATAATTTTCATATTCAGTTTTGATATGAAAAAAATTTAATTGTTTTTTCTTTTTATCGTGGAAAACCTTTGTTCTCATCATGTCTACCAGATTAATTTAAAATAAATATGTTCAACTTAAGTGAATATAATTAGTAGAAATGGATTCCATATTTATAATCATAATAATTTATATTATCTAATATGGTAAACATAATTTTTTCCCATAATGAATATTAAAACCAGTAATAATTATTTATTATTGTAAATGTAAAATAATATTGATGGGGTTAAACTAAAAAATAATGGTTAAAAATAAGAAAAAAAATTCAAAACAAATTTTATATAAATATTTCAACTATATATATATATAATATTTTATTAAATGGACCATTTTTGTTCCTTTTTGAATGGAAAAAGATGGTTACATCTTTTTTTGTTCAAAAATTAAAATTGTGCCACTCAATTCACTTATAAAATGTATCTCCATATCTTTTACACTTCACTATTAAAAACCAATTTATGTATATAATACCTATTTAGATAACCTAATTAATTCCCTCCTCTCAACCTTTAATTTTTATATTATTCATAAAACCTTCCTATGAATTCTTTTGGTGCAAACTCAAAGTAGTTGTCTCAAATAGTGATAGCATCCATAGCTGAGCATTTTATATTATTATTTCCAACACCTCCTTAAATTCATACTAAAACATGATGATATATAAACTCTAATGTATTATATATTATTTTATTTTACTATGTTAATTCTATTACCTAAATAATTCTCCTCTAAATTAAAATTTTTATTATGCAATTTTAGGAAAAATGGAAGAACCTGAGTACACTAGAAGTTCACCACTACGTGCTAAAAGAACATACAAAATGGTAAAACACAAGGCTAATATTACTTGACTCAGCTACTCTGTAATGTTCCTAGTGCATCATACCAACGTGGAGGTCAGGATCCTCTCTGAGAAGCTCTTCAATGTGGGTAATCATCCTTTCCATTGTCTGAACAAATTATTTTGAGTTAATTCTATGTTGATTGAAACCTCATGCAAGTATTCTATCTTTTTTATCCAACCACACTTCCTGATCCTCTGTGGCATCATCTTACAACCTTAATTCATAAATTTTGTTGAGCTCCTCTTTTGAAACATTGGGACGTATAGCTGGCTCCAGCATTTCCTCCTTAGAGTGCATGATAAGTTTCAAACACTCCTCATCCTTCTCTTCATTGTCTCTCATAAGGCAACTTGGACCTTTACATTCCCCATCCTGTATGTCTTTCCTTTTTTTATTCCTTCTCTTCTTGGCCGACCTGGTCTCCATTGGTTTTGGCAAATGAGAATAATCGTTGCACCCCTTAGACTTCTTCACCTAAACCACATGTCATTTTCATGAATCTCTAATGCCTTTTTTCCATTCTTCCATAGAGGTATGTGATGACCTTTCCATTTACACCGGTACTTACTAACCACTGATGAATGATTATAGGTATCATCAACTGAAGACTCATCCTCCTGAGACAATGGATGCTATTGAACTTCCAAGCCATCAAAGTGATTCCCCTACTGTAACTGTGAGCCTTCATTGTAGTGACTCAGCTTACATATTATATGATTCTTATCTGCCTTTTTCTCTAAGCCTTTTCCCTTACCCCCAGAACCAGCATTCATATGGGAAGCACTGAGGGAGTTTGGATGTAAGGGATTCAATTCATTCACTTCGGCCAACTCCTCTTGTCCACAGAAATATGTTGCAGCCGACGGGTAAGATTTCCCCTAGACCAATACTGATCTGGTGGATTGCTGAACCTCACTCAATAACAATCTTCCCTCACCTTCCTTGGTCGATATATATGGATCTGAAGGGGTCATCGTAGCCTCTATTAAGGTACATTCCACTCCAATACCATAAACACCCAGATCATGCTTTAGTCGGCCAATAATATCATCCACCCTCATGACTTCCTCCTTGTGTTGCCTATACTTCACCATCCTCAAAGAAATCACAGGAGGCCACTGCTTTTGCTTCACCCATGTACTGGCTGCTTCCCCATTCGAATTCTGGAAAATGACCAAATCCATCTCCCTTGGAACCTCCCAGTGAACCCCCTCATACTCCCCAAAAAACCTCAACACAACATGATTGTTGATCCACCACTAGAACCACTCTCTCCAATGATGACTTGTCCTGGTTCGTGTGACAACACCCAATGGACACATGACCAAGCCTACAACATTCCGAGTAGATCATGGGCCATGAATTGAACACTACTCATTGCTTCCACGTTAGCTCTTCTCCAACTGAAATCCACAGTCATTCAGTTGGAGGTTTTGAAACATCAACCTCAATACATGAACGGGGCAGGATAGGATGACTAACCATAGTAGTTTTATCATCAGAGCACATAAAAAGACCAACTAAATTCCCAAGCATACAAATGACCTAAATCATTCACTAATTCCATCAAATGTTTTACAAAATAATAATTTGTGTGTACAACGAACTCCCGCCCTATGAACTAATGATTCTCATTTTCCATGACCACCTCTCACTGGTAGATATAATGATATATTTTTTGATTATATATAAAATTCAAGATATTAATTTTCTTCTAGAGTCATGAAATCACATATTTATTATTAGTTTCCATACCATGGGAATACGACAACATATTTCATGCGTTCAATGGACTACTTCCCCATAGGGAGATGTCATTTATTCTTCGCATAAGGTTTTCATGGAAGGTAATAAGGATAGTTTTGAACAATATTATGTGATATATATTACACTAAAATGATTATTTAATGTTAATATATTATTTACCTTTCCTTTTTTCAATCCATAGTGATAATGGAAACATCGCTATTTCATACATACGGCCTAATATCTCCAAAGATTGTGTATTTCACCTTCCACTAATAAAATTTTTGGATCACCCTAAATACATATATAATCAATATATATGATATTTATATCATGGTTAAAATTAAATAGATTATGGAAACTTGATCAGTTTAAAATAACCAAAAATAAAAAATCTATACAAACAAAAAAATAGTTACCACTTGAAGCGTGACTTTAACATTGAACCTATATATATAATAATCCTAGCATTCAATCTTCCACATGTCACTCTAATAATACTCCACATCCCATCTTCCATACATGTGAACCCTGGATTCCTCCATGACCATCCACTGCTCTATTACTCTACAATGATCTCCCTCCTGCTCCTGCACCTTCTTCCCTCCCCATCACGGGTTTCCTCTCCCCTATTTCTATTTTCCACTTTTCATCTCGTCTTCATTCCTCGACCTCTAGATCCTTCACCTTCTTCCCCCACTCATGATTTTCCTCCTCCCTTATTCCATCCTCTCCTTCCACCGCCTTCACCTACTCAAAATCCCACTCCGTTTTCACCTCCTCTGCATCAGCCACCTCCTTATCGCGATTACCCTCTCACTATCCTAGGTTTACCTCTGAAAATCAATTCCTCTCCATAACGTTGATTGTTACTTTATCTTCAACATCTTATTTTCTAATATATATATCCACTCTCGAGTTCCTGTCTCTAGATCTAGGTTTCCCACTACCGTCGTCAGATCCCTCAACCTCATAAACTACCCATGGCGCCTGTAGTATCTCCACCTCTACATTCTCCTACTCTACATCCACCTATTTCGTGTCTTCCTCCTACATCTACCTTTCATATGATTCATCGATTGATATTACTGAGCTCGATCAAAGGGGATTTCTCTTGAGTTTCTACACAAAAACTGGTGGCCAATTGAGTTGAAGAAGGAGACGCAAAGCTAATTAACTCACATCGTATAGGAAGACGATGAAGGTGCCCAAAGCTACTAAGATGGGAATCAAAGATCGTGTGGGTTAGTCTTTGTTTATAGGTGTTTGATTGAAGATGATGGGGCCTTGATTCATCCACGTACACAATATATTTGTTACCCTCTCCCATTATTCTCCCATATATTCACTCAATTTCATTATATGGACTACTGGAAATGATTCATTGATGAAAATTCCAAATTCTTTCCTCCCACTTTGTTGTACTTAAAATTTTATATTGAGTTTTTTTTTACAAATATTAATTCAGGTATTCATTCTATCCCCACAATCATTGCAGTTTTTATGAAATTATCGATCCTCTAAGGTATGTTGTAGAATTTTATTTCAGTACCCAGTAATTAATATCAATCTTATTAATAATAGGTTAAATAATAGATAAGGTCTCACTAATTTACATAGAGGTATGTTCTTTAGTTTTATTATTTTGTTGATGAGAATTTATTCAATGTTTTTTTTATCACTAATGTCAATGTATCCATCATTTTGTTGATTTAGATATGCTGATATGGTGGTAATTTGAATTATGTAATGTTCTCCTCATGCCAGTTTAGTAGTGTTTAATCGAACTATTTGAGTAGTAATGACATTGTTTTTGTTACATTGTTATATAATTTAATTGATATAGTTTCAGGAATCTACCTATACATAGAAGAATGTTATTTAATTTTATATTTATTTGGATTATAATTACTTCAATGTTTTATTTATTTTCTTCTTTAGTTTTTTCCAGCAATTTTTTGATTTAGATATGATGAAATGGTGGTCATTCACATCATTTTATAATCTCCCTATGCAATTATATTAGTGTTTAATTGACATATTTAAGAAGATATAAAATGATTGTTGTTAAATCATTATATAATTTTATTGAAGTTGTTTCAGGGATCTATCTATACATAGAGGTATGTTCATTAATTTTATAGTTTTTTGGATTAGAAATCACTCAATGTTTTATTCTTCACTACTGTCAGTTTATCCATCTATTTTTTGATTCATATATGTCGAAATGGTTTTCATTCGCAATATCGTATGTTCTCCCCATACCATATAAGTTGTTTTTAATTGAACTATTTGAGAAGTAATGAAATGGTTGTTGTTAGATCATTCTTTAATTTTATTGAGGTTTCTTCATAGATCTATTTTTTCATATTTATTTAATGTAAAGATTCATATTCTACTTCTCTATTAATCTCTAATAAAATTTGTAAACTGGAATCAATCGATTTATATTTGTTTACAATATCTATTAATTTTTAATAGAAACTTCTTCTAATTTACAGGTTTGTAAATATTCTGGTTTGAATTGACTTTTTTGAGAAGTAATGAAATGGTTTTTGTTAAATCATTCTGTAATTTTATTAGAGTTTTTTCATGGTTATAATTTTTCATATTTATTTAATATAAAATTTCATATTCTACTTCTATGTTCATCTCTAATCCAAATTTTAAGTTGTAATATATCAGTTTATATTTTTTTACAGTATTTATTCATTTTTAATAACAACTTATTCTAATGTATGGGTTTGTAAATATTCTGGTTTGAATTGACCTATTTGAGTAGTAATGAAATGGTTTTTGTTAAATCATTCTGTTATTTTATTGAACATTCTTCATGGATATATTTTTTCATATTAATTTCATATAAAAATTCATATTATACCTCTCTATTCATCACTATTCAAATTTGTAAACTGGAATCTATTGGTTTCTTTTTGTTTACAATATCTATTCCTTTTTAATAGCAACTACTACAAATGTACTGGTTTGTAAATATTCCTGTTTGAATATTTCATATAATTTATGTGCACTTGGAATTGAATTATATCAAATTATATTTTTTTAAAATATTTGTTCTTTTATTAAATGTAATTTCATAGACTGCACATGTTTGTAACGATTTAGTGATTGCATATATTTTTTTTTAACTTATAAATATCCAGTGTATAAATACAGATCTACTTGAGATGTAATGATTCATGGTGTTCTCCTCATTACATGTATGTAGTTTCTAATTGACCTATTTGAGCAGTAATGAAATGGTTTTTGTTAAATCATTCTGTAATTTTATTGAAGTTTCTTCATGAATCTATTAGTTCATGTTGCACTAAAATTTTAGTTAATGTTCCTCTTTTTATATCGTTTCAAAATAACATCATATTTCAATTTATATTGATGTTTATATTTCCTTATCATGAACTAGGATTGCATTTCTCTTGTATATTATATTATCATGCATGTTGCTTCCTTATGCAGAATACAATTTCATTCTACAAGCATGGTGCTCGAAGGTAACATGTGGCATGTTTATTTCTTCTTTTGTACCATAATACGAAATTTATGGTGAGAGGTCTTAATGAACATTGTATTGACATCACTCAAGATGATTTTTAGGAGGAAATACAATAAAAAATAAATAGAAAAAAGATGTGATGGTCCCTACTCTGAAGACCACACCCGCTAATGGACTAGGTTTGACCTACTGGAACATTCCTAGCGTGGACAGGTTAACTGCAGTACCTATTTGGGATTTTAAACCTAAAAAATCATGCCCCATTTCTTCCCTATTATTTCCCTTAGTTAGTTTTCTATTTATTAACATTCTTATTGTGTTTTCTGGGATAGAAAATAGATAGACAACACCCCACTCACCTATTGAAGATCAAATCAAACTATTTTAGGAAGCATAAAAAAATATCTAGGTTTGTGTTTCTAAATTGTTTTCAATGTTTTTATGTTTTCCATCTTCCTCATTAAGGTGAATTAGATACATTTACCATTTAACAAGCACGTCTCTCTAAAACAAATTTAATGTGCAGGATTCAGGTTACTGTTATCCAAGATCTAATTTAGTGCGCTTTGTAATGGAAATTTGTGAGACTATTCTGGTATATATCTCTTTTTTGTGCACTCCTCTACTATTGTTATTCGATTTAATAAAACTAATTGATAAACACATATTGTAATTTAAATTTATAATCAGTGCTTCCATACAATATTTTTCTGAATTTCTAATTGAAGATATGGTGTTTTACCATTTATTTAAATAGTTTTCTTCTGGATAAGGTCACCATGGAGATGGGAGAATGGGGAATGGTTTTTAGATGGTTAGGAGTGGGTTTTCACAAGCAGTGGCCACCAGTACATAGTATGGAAGTGCACCAAAACCTAATATACTCCAACAACTACATGTCAATGATTCTTCTTGGTCTTAGTAACCTAATGATAATAATTAAAAAAATAATGTAGTCACCCCACTTCATTCAATGGAGTCAGAACATTAACCTTAATAAAGGATCCTAACATCAATAACTAGATAATAAGGTTTTGTATTCTTTTGTAAATTTTCAATTTTTGATCTAACGTGTCCCCTCCTGAGCATATATCAAACTAACACATACATTTTGATATCCTCTAAAACTAACTCATCCTACCTACTCTATTTCTAATAGATTCTTTTATTCTATTAAGTAAATGGTGTACTATTGCTGTGTTGCATATGATATAGCTTTGGTATTATAGAATCAAGAAGGAGAGCCATCGCTGGATACATGTTATTATAGGTACATTATTTATGTGATTAGGGAATAAAAAAAAGTAACATAGGGATTTATTCAATAAATTAAAAGTTAGGTTTCTTATTTTCCAAATCCTATTTATTTCAATTTATACATTTTATTCCAAACCATGAAATTAAAAATAAATTTATGTTATTATATACCTGTGATTCCTCCAATTATTCAAATTCTGGTGATGTGAATTTGGTAGAGAAAACGACACTAAAATCTGATGCAAGATATATAATCATTGTGGGAATGGTAACATATTTATTCAAATGTGACATGCACAACAACATCTAAGAATTTTTCTAATCCCACTTGATCATTAGGTGAAATATGATGCATTTTATGGATTATGTTAATTTGTTCATTTGTTCATTTGTTACATGGATTTTGGATTTTGAATCTTATCACTTGTTCTTCTTATTTCATTTTCATCATAAATAGAAGGTTGGTATCCTAAGAGGATCTATAAGCCATTTCCAACAGCAGGCAATCTCAACAGTAAAAATTCCATCTGTAAGAGTGACATAAAATCTCTATCAAACTTTTTGTTTGAAAACTCTTTATTCAAGTCCTAAAGAGCTCAGTCCTCAATTCCTAGAGGCTTACTAAAACTAGAAATATTAATGTGAAATATATCAAAATTCCTAGAGGCTTACTAAAACTTTTTGTATGGAATGTTCTAAATTTTCCCCCGTCTGACCAAATATTTATTTTATACCATCTTTCAAATGGTTCTAATATTATATTCAATAAGAAATAATTTCTAAATTTTTTATTCATTTTTTCCTTTGAAAAAGTTGTTTTCAAAATAGAAAGGATATTTTTATCAAAAAATGTTTAAAATTATTTTTAAGCTTCTATTACAAGTTCCCATGGTTATTTTTATATAAAATGGTTTTTAAAATGTTTTATCTTTTAAAATGTGTTTTTTCCAAGTGGAAATTATGCATTCTTCAAGAAATATTTCGAGTGATCTTCTAAAATCATTAACAATCTAATATTAAAACCTTTGATGTTACCTATGCTTTATATGGGATAATATTGAAAGACAAAATCTTCATTATTTCCATTTTCAGATTTAGTTTATGATCTTGAAATTTTTATTAAACCCATTTATTTTTAATTATTTATTCATTAGTGAATTTTTGAAACACTTACGAAACACATTCTCATTACATGGGTTATGTTGTGATCATATGATGAATGTTTTAGGATATTATAACACACATAAGTGTGGATTTCATTATGAGATATGTCGGACCTATATCTTTGTATAATGCCTTGGGAAAAGAATTATATCACAAGATATAATAATGAGAAACAAGTTGATGGGATTGATCAACTATGGGAATCGGTGTGTTAGGATCCAGTATGTGAAATAGTTGCATCCTAACCCACTATGGGAAACAAGTGTGTCCTGATTCAAAATATGAAATATGTGATATTTCCATATCCACTATTTGGATTTTATTGTTAGTTAACCTTGAAATATGAAATGGTTTTTCTATGTTAATGATTTTCCCACACTTTTATGAAATGAGTTAATGTTTAATGGTTGATTTATGATGATTTCTCCCTCATATGGGACATATTTTATAAATTGATAATGTTTTATATGATGTATCATGTTTATTATCTATGAATGTTTTTGTATGGACTAACTAAGTTAATTCCATGATCACATACCCCTATTTTTATCTTACAGTTCCACATGCTTAGAGATTGGTTTCTCGTTTTTTCACTCTTACTGAGAATCTAAGATCACTCTTCCTTTTGTTTCTATCCCTAGGTTATAATAAAAGTTTTAGGTAGGGTATTCATAATATAACTTCTATATGATAAGATCTTTTTGTGTTATGTGTAATATATTTAATGAAATTATAATATTAAGTTGATTGTCACCACTGGAACTTAACTATTATGGTCCTCAAGTGTGTGTTTATATAATATATTTAATATTAACCTAAAATGGTTTGATATAAATATAATCTATGGGTTTCAATATATAAAATATCTAAATAAAACATATTAATATATTCATAATTATGTCTAGACCATAGGTTAAAGACCATTTGTCTAAAAATATACACCATTTTCTTCTGATCTAGATACATACTAAATCATTCATTGATGATATATTTTCTCTAAGAATATAGAGATGCATCAGTGTAGAAAAATAGAGATACTGGTTGGGATAATTCATTTAATGAGTAAGTAGTTTGTTAGAGGAAAAATCCACCATGAAATTTCCCTACATCAAAACTCATTTGAATACTCTACCTAAAGAATGATAATATACATTATAGCTCTAATATATATAAAGGTGAATAGTAAAATTATTTGAATTCAATCTCAACTTCAGTTCCTCAAATGATACATGACATTTATCATTCCATTTTAAAATTAATCCATCTTTAGTTAAATTTATCATAGGATAGGAAAGTTTGCATAATTCTATAATTAAAAATCAGTAATAGAATGTTAAACCCAATATTCTCTTGGTCAAAAATAAATTTAATCTTTATTAAAAAGACATAACCACAATAGTTTTCATTGGATCCCCTAAGATACCCATATTAGATATCACAATATGTAAAATACCTTCTTCTTAGATTGAAAAACTATGAATTTGATAGCTTCCCATAAAAATGAATTTCTTAAAAAATTATGAGGATTTAATCAACAAGATTGTAGTGTTATTCATTTGATATAGTGTAAAAAATATACCATCCACAAATAAAATAAAAAAATATAAAAACTAATGAATGATTTGTCTCACCATTTCTGTAAATACCACAGGAGCGTTAGTTAGACTAATCGTCAATGATATAAACACTAAATGCCTATATAGATCCATAAATTTTGTGATTGGTATATATTCTTCCCATAATCACAAATAGTGGTGCCTTAATCATAATTATGTCTTAGCAAATAGTCAGGCTCCTTTGAGTTGGTCAAATAGATCATCAATCATAGGTAAGGTGTATTTGTTCTTAAAAGTCACATGAAATGTATTTTGGTAATCAATATAATATTGGCGGCATATATATTCCATATTTTAAAAGATAAATGGAAAAATAAAAGGTGAATACAAAGGGGGAATAAATCCATTGGCCTAAAAATCTTCAAGATGAGCATTACTCTACTTCAACTCAGCGGGTTCCATATAAAAAATTTTATATAAATGGATCTCATCCCTAGAAGTAGGTCAATAGTGAAATCACCCTCCAGATAGTGTAGTCAACCATAAAATTCACTATAAAAGACCTCAGGGTACTCACACGCCATAATAGGAAGTAGAGTGCTCGAAAACTGGTCAAATATTTCATTAAAGAAATATAAAAACTCATATGAAATAATTCTTACTTTGGGAACAATAATCCATGCTCTCCCTGATCAAGTTACCCACTCATCTTGAAAAGAATTAGGGACTCCATCAAAAGATAGAAAGAGAACTAAACCTTGGAAATAGTTTATATAGGCCATAGAAATGATCATTTAATCACCTCCAGTAATAAGGTCTATGATTATAAAATCAATAACCATGAAATTAAAACAACTTCAAGGTCATCAGTCATCATAAAAAACTATAATCATTTAAAACCATGGTCCTTCCTCATCCCCAAGGGATTGAAAATATCCATCCTAAAGAGAATAACCTCTTAACACAAACATATCCTATTAATCATCTTAGATGATATTATGGAATTAGATTCCCTAATATCAAAAAATTATAGATCTAAATAAGACGAAATAAATATTGTTTTTATCATAGTAGAAATCCCAGATTAATAACCCTCTATTGCATACTCCACTATATAAAGATGAATACCCTTGTATCCTCCTTAAAATTTCATTTTATCATGAGTATCCCATTTTTATTAAGAGGGAGAACCACCAAATTTTATGAAATAATACTAGAATTTGTTGCCTTAACAACTGTGGATACATCCCAAAAAACTTAATGTCACATTCAAAAAAAAATGTTATAAATGACATCACTATCTTCAAAAATGGAATCCTCAATGTATATTCCTATAATATGGATTGGTGTGTCCATATCTCTAAGAGTACATATAGAAATTAAGTATCTAACATTAATTTCACTTCGAATTACTTCTACTACCCAAATATGGATCACATTGCTTCCTCTACAATGCAAATAAAACATCTTGGATTCCCCTTATGGTTAAAAACATTCCAATGAGACCATTACTTTATAATATATATGATAATAATATAAAAATATTATTAAACACCTCTAAAATGTTTTTTAGGAACATGTAATCATCATCGACCGAATATAATCCCTCAGACACATCTCCAACCTCCTACGATACTGGTTTTAATATGAAATATAATTCAATGTTATGTTAACTATCCAAATTAAAATAATTGCATAATCGATAACTACAATTTCTCTACAATCTAATGTCACAAATTCATGATTCATTAAAACTCATAATGTTGCTGAAAAAACTTCCTTTTGAAGACCTTCTTGAATGTTTTATAGGAATGAAAATCACACAACATAGCTTGTATAATGGAGTCCCACCATTTCCTCCATGGTATTCAATCATATATGTGTAAAAACATAGAATTGTGTCTTATGGACTCTTAATGAAGTATAAAATTAATTAAATCCATTCAAATCATTAATAAAATTTCAGGGAACCTCCACGACCCTGAAAGGTAGGTGGATTTTCCTTGGTAAAATTTGAAGCATAATCTACCATTCATTACAAGATTTTGATATCCACTTAGAATAATTTTTTTTCCTGGGTAATTAATTCCACCAATGAGGGTTCTACTACAGGATTAACGTAATGAAATTATCCCACAACTTCTTCTCCTAGAATCGTAATAGCTCATCTTAGTGTAATTATCTATTAAATACAAGGGATAAACATGATCACTGACGGAAAAAAACTCTAAATCGAAATATAAAACCCAATAATCAATATTAAATAGATTAAACAACACAGATTTATATAAATAAATAATTCATCAAATAACAAATGTTAAAATTTCAAACAAACCTAAGAGAGTATAAGGATCACCTAAACAAACCACAAATAAAGGTCATTTATATAACACAAAAATCAATCTAATACCCATAGGAAGATTACTAACTACCCCTTATAACTCATTATTATATAAAATTGAACTATCTCGGATCATTTAAGCACTTAATTCCTATGTTTTCATTGTCCTAACCTAGTCTACCAACTACCCGGAAATGACCTCCTCTGATACCAATTTGTAATGAACCAACTCGGTTCCACCAGAAATGTTATTAGATATGGACATAAATATGGATTGAACTGATTTCATGGTCACCATTAGTGTCATGACCCGTCCTCGGGACCCGTGTCGTGACTACCACAAGCCCGCCTCCCATAGTCCAGGGGCTGGCAACTAGCACCAAAGGCATAAAATCACTATAACTGGGAAGGCATTTCCTTTATGAAATGTAAACACACACACAACCAGAGTACAAGCAGAAGCACACACTAAGTAAAGCAATATAACAAGTGTGCTGAAAGTACAAAGGGGGCTGGAAAGACAAACCCAATAGTAAAGTACAAGAAAAAGACAAAACAACAGGAAGGTGTCAAACTGCTCCTGGATTGTCCTCCGGAGTCCCTACCAGAAGGGTAGGTACAGAAGGACACCTCATCTCTCTACGTCTGTCTTTCTCCTCCAGGCACCGTCTCATCGTGGAGTCCACCTCTAGGTGCCCTCTCATCGTCATGTCCACCTCCAGGTACCGTCTAGCTCTACAAGCCTCAACCTCGATCAGTGATGTCCGTCGTCTGCATCCAACACAATGTAGTGCGGGTGAAGCCCGTGCAGGGGTGAGTATACGATACTCAGTAGGGACCCCGAGACCCCCGAAGGTCTCCCTGAATCAACAAAGGTTAAACCACAACGAAAATATACAATCACAAATTATCACCCAACACTACTTAGATATATTCCCATACATATAACAAATTCATTAAATCCAGTTTATCTCCAACTCATGAGCTCAAGTACAATCCAGTCCACACAAGATAGTACAACCCAATCCACAAAGGAAAGAACAACTCAATGCACATAGGAAAGCACAACACAATCCACATAGGAAATCACAACCCAATCCAAAAGGAAAACACAACCAATTCACGTAGGAAACAAGTCAATCATATCAAAGATAATGATTGGAAGTCAAGACTCAGCTCATACAGGTATACATCATTTGTAAAGCAAAAGGAGATGATCATAAGTAGTTACTGATTCATCTAGCTGGTACCCACGTAGGATACAAGTACTATAGTCATCACCGATGAACCCATAGAGGATTCCAGTACGATTGTCGTTTTCATTGAACCCACGGAGGATTCTAATACGTTTTCCATCACCATCGAACCCATGGATAATTCCAGCACGTTTTCCATCACCGTCGAACCCACAGAGGATTCCAGTACGTTTTCCATCACCGTCGAACCCATAGCTATTGGGGAACTCCTCCTCTATCGAGTACAGTGGCCATATTGCTACAACCAAGTGCTTCCCACTAACCTTGGACTACTGTAGTACCCCACCTGTAGAGTATTGTGGGCCTGCTACTACAACCAAGCGCTTCCCACCATGGGTCTGCCGCTACAACCAAGCGCTCCCCCTTGGAGCCTACAGAGGTACTCTTTCTGGTGAGTACCGCGGGTCTGCTGCTACAACCAAGCACTCCTCCGCCGTGGGTCTGCCGCTACAACTAAGTGCTCCCCACTGGGCTATCGAAACACTCTGAGTCGATCGATTAGCAGTCGTCATATCTCAGCCAGCTCTAGGGTTTCCGCACACAGCACGCTCGTTTCCAGGAGGGTCTGCTCCACGAGCCAAGGGTTCGATAAATCAACTGACACGTATTCTAGAGTTGATGTATCCCAAAGTTCTGTTTCATTGATAGGAACTCAACACGACATACGGCGCGTCAATCGGACGCCCGGTCTGAGAGTTATCGGCTTTTTCGTCCCAGGGGCCCGGTTGGTTTTTAAGTCAAAACCAACCCAACCATACTCCAACTATGTCCAATCCTCGAGAGGAGTAATTCAAAAGGTCTGTTTCACTAAGAGGAATCCAAAAAGTTGACAGCATGTCAATCGGACATCCAGAGCTCAAGTTATAAGTGTTTCCACTCCGAGGGCCCGGTTGGTTTCGTGTTCGAACCAACCCGGCCATACCCCATGTTTTCTGAACCCTTGAGTGTAATATACCGAAACGACCGTCTCGATCTAAGTATCTCATCTCAACTTACGGTACGTCGATCGGAGGTCCGTAGCCCATGTTATGGGCGTTTAAACGAACCTGCCCTTTTTTAGGGGGTTTTGGGCCCGGCCGACCCGGCCCGGGGGTCGGTCCGGCCCAGCTCGGGCGGTCCAGCCTGGGCGCCCGCTGGCTGAGCGGACGCGGGGGGGGGGGGGTGATGTTCATCCCCGGTTGACCAAACGGTGCGGCTTTAATTTCGTGCCGCTTCCCCTAAACCCAGAACGGAAAAGCCGTTCCAGTCCGCCGCGACGGCTTTTTATGGGGGCGTGCCATCACTGCCGGTCGCCGGGGTGGCGCGCTGCTGTCACATTCCACGGACCACCGGATGCGCTCTGGTGGTCTGTTTTTCTGGTCGTCTTCCCCAACGGTCCTCCCGAGACCTGCTCTTCACTGTGACAGCCTTCAAACGTCATTTTGGTCCTATTCCATCCACGGCCTCTTCGAGGTTCTCCGGTGCGGCGCGACGGCACCGCACCCCTACACCGCGGCCCAACTCCAGTCGCGACTTCTTTCGGCCTCAACGGCGTGGCGCGATGGCACCGCTCTTCTTCGCCACATTACTCATTGTTTCCGGACGGTGTTTTTGCACCGCGCCGCCTTTGTTCGAGCCGTAATGAACATAACAATAAATGGGGGAGGAGGGTCGGCCGTGTTCGTGCGGTCCGACCTCCTCCCATTAAATTGATAACAATCCGCCCAAAGAAATTGACGATGAACAAAAAATAAATTCACGAACAAAATAAAACTTCTACCACAATGAAGTCGTCAAATGAGGATCGTCGTGGGAAAAGGACGTCGCGGAAGACGGCGTCGCGTAAGACGGCGTCGCGGAAGACGACATCATATACGCCGTGGGTGCACACCCAATGTAGGATGCGGTGCGTCGTCGTTCTTCGAAGAAGGCATCTCTCACTGTTTGGGGAGAGGAGAGGAGACGGTATGGCAATCTCCCCTTTGGGTGACGGATTTCTTCGTCGTAGACTCGGCTTTCTTCACGTTCTTCTCCGAGGAAGAATAAGATCTCCAAGACTTGAGCTCTCCTCTCCCAAAAATCTCCACACAATGATTCAACAAAAATAAAATAAGGCTTTGCCTTATTTTATTACTCATGACAACCCTTTTCAAAATTCAAAAGATCACAATAAATTAATTGACTTAATTGATGACTGTTTAATAATCCCAATTTAATTTCGAGAGTTCACATGCCATTAAATAGGGGAGGTGCGGGTGAGTTACAAAAAAAAGTTCTCGTGGGAGGTTTTTGGGGATTTGAAGGGGTGGGGCTCGTGTGGGCCCCACTTCACATAATATCCTACCTAGGGGAGTTAGGATGTTGTGGGTCCCACTCCAACCACCATGCATAGGTTTAAACTACATAGAATAGAAAATAAAAATTGTTGCACAAATTTTTATTTCTTTCCTTAGTTAACCCATGTTTTTAAAAAACCTCACCGGAGGAAACACAACTCTAGAAAAGGTGTTCCTGAGAAATTACTGGCACTGCGAATCCATCGGTTCCCTCATATTTCGATTCTGAGCAACGGTTCAAAAGTTAGAAAAACCTTGTCGTTCGTTCACTGAACGTACCCGAGCTAAACTTCAGAAATTGATTTCGGGCACACCGGGCCTTGGAATCAGGTGCCATCAGAAAATGTGTACTCGTAAAATCCAAAATAAAATTAAGAAAAAAAAAATCCCATGAAATTTACTTGTCTTTACATTACTCACACCTCTGGGCTTTACATCCCCGAAAAGATACATCACAAACTGTGGAAACAAATGAGGGTACTGAGCACGCATCTGAGGCTCCCGCTCCCAAGTGCTCTTCTTGAGGTACCCTTGCTGCCATCTAATGTGCACTAGAAGAATCGACCGCCCACGTAGGACCCACTCATGGCGATCCTTGATCTCCACTGGGACCTCCGCAAAAGTTTCCCCATCGTAAATGAAAAGCGTTGGGTCATGAACATGTCTCCTCAACTGAGATACATGGAAAACGTCGTGCATCTGGTGCAACTAAGGTGGATGGGTCAAGTGGTAAACCACATCGCCTACCCTTTTGAGCACCTAGAAGGGTCCGATGAAGTGCGGAGCTAACTTTATGTCATGTCTAAAACTTTTTAATTCACGTAAAGGTGAGAACTGTAGGAAATTGTGGTCTCCATCCTTCAACTCCAGTGGTCTCTGCCTCCTGTCAGCACAAGACTTTTTTCGGCTCTGAGTTGTCCTCATCCGCTCTTGGATGACCTGGACCTTCTCTGTTCCTACAAGAGCTGCTAAGATTTCATCTTTGCCGATAATAGAAATCTGATCTCATCCCCAAGATGAACCATGTTCTTCGCCTAATACAGTCAATCCCGACATGGATGATATTAATCCACACTAAGGATGAATTCATAAGGCCTCGACGCTACTACCAAGAGATCCAACTGTTACTCTCGCCTCCAAGGGTTGAGTTACACTGTCGGCATCCATGTGTGGTCACTGGGTTTCCTCCAGTAGGAATCTAAAAATTGAGGGTCATGTCAACAGTTTAAACCGGAACCACTTAGTAACAACATAAAGAGAGGACAAGAAAATAAATGCCACAAAGAAAGGTGTCTTTTATTACTGCAACTCAAAGTGAAAAGACACAAAGCATCCACAAAAAAACATCAACAAATCTAGATGCAACATGAACAAAAGTCTCCATGTCTGGAGCTAGTCCCGCTCCTGTCCATCTTCTCCTAGAGCTCCATGATTGTATGCCTCAGTTTCCTGAAGCTGAGCTCTCCCCTGTCCACCTGTTCCCTGTAGTCAGGGTGGTCTTCCTGGTGGTGGTGGTGGTATGGCCTCAAAGTGTCGCCCACCACCCACTGCACGACCAGCACACCAGCCTTGGTCTCCTGCTCCTTGAGATCCGCCCTGATCGAACCTCTGCCTCTGCCTGGGAGGTCCTTCGTTTATTCGCTGGTCATTTGTATGGTGGTTCGGACAGTCACGTGCCATGTGATCAACCCCACCATAGGAGTAACACTGTACACTCCTGGTAAATCGTTCTCCCCCATGGGTGCCTCGCACACACGATCATGTGTCATGCGATCGATCACCTGTAGGTCTAGTCCTCTTGGAACTATGTGTCATCTGTCTACTGCCCGCTGCAGAAGACTCTGCCACATGCCGGCTAGTGGTGGGTCCTGCTGCTGGAGACAGCTCAGCAAGGAATCTCTCCACTAAGAGGGATCGCTCCAACACCCATGTCTGTGTCGGGATGCTGTGAGAAACAACTGAAGCTCTAATCTCTCACCTGATCCGCTGCTCGAATGTTCGAGCCCTAAAGAACGGGTCTTGTACCATATCTGTAGAGTAACGCGAGAGATCGGTGAACCTCGCTGAATATTGCACCACTGTCATGCTACCCTGCGGAAGATGAAGTAGCTCATGTTTGCGCACCACTCGAAGGGTGGCTGGTACAAAATCTGCCCGGAACATGCTCTCGAAGTCTGCCCATAAAAGGGATTCCACCTAGAGCATCATGCTCCACCATCTGCCTGTTGTTGCGTGTAGGAGGCTTGCTGCAAGGATCACTATGAGGTTAGCTGGTGTCCCCACTAACCTGAAAACTCTAACTACAGCCTCCAGCCCATCCTTGGATGCCTGAGGATCCGTCTCCCCACAGAACCTGGGCGGTCTCTGATGATAAAACTTGTTCAGTTCACTAAGGTTATGTGCACTCTCAGCGGCTAGGGCTGGTGGCATCGGTGGCTCGGTGGGTAGAGGTACCATCGGTGCCTCCCCTGTAATGGGGCCCTGCACTGAGGCATCATCGCTCGGTGGGCTGTCATCTCGAACAAAGATCTAAACCCTAGCTAGCTGCCATCGTGGGGCCATCCTAGAAGGAGACAGGTGTTCCACGGTCAAAACAGTATACCTGGTGAGCTGACACAAAGCAATCACAAAGAAAACATTTGAAACACACATGCAATCAGTGTTTTCGTGCACTGAGTTGGAAATCAGAAGTCAGGGTCCTGGTGTACGGATACGTCGGTCGCCGCACCAACACTGGACTCACTGGACTGATAGCCACAATCAATACCCTTAACACTGTTTCTTCACATAGAATAAAGATCAGAGTCCTAAGTTCTGTAGCAGAACCAAACACCTTTTATACCAATTTGTCACAACCCGTCCTCGGGACCAGTGTCGTGACTACCCTAAGCCCGCCTCCCATAGGCCAGGGGCTGGTGATAAGATCCAAAGGCATATATCCCTATAACTGGGAAGGAATTGCCTTTATGAAATGTAAACAGACACACAAACAGAGTACAAGAGGAAGCAAACACTAAGTAATGAAATATAACAAGTGTGCTGAAAGTAAAAAGGGGGCCGAAAATACAATCCCAACAGTAAAGTACAAGAAAAAGAAAAAACCGCAGAAAGGTGTCAAGATGCTCCTGGATAGTCCTCCGGAGTCCTTACCTTAAGGGTAGGTACATATGGCCACCTCATCTCTCTACGTCCTTATGTCACATCCGGGTACCATCTCGTCGTGGAGTCCACCTCTACGTTCCCTCTGGTCATCACATCCACCTCCGGGCACCGTCTCATAGTGGAGTCCACCTCTGTGTGCCCTCTCGTTGTCACTTCCACCTCCGGGTACCGTCTAGCTCTAAAAGCCTCAACCTCGATCAGTGATGTCCGTCGTCTACATCCAACACAACGTAGTGCGGGCGAAGCCCGTGCAGGGGTGAGTAAATGATACTCAGTAGGGACCCTGAGACCCCTGACGGTCTCCCTAAATCTGCAAAGTTTACACCACAAAGAAAATATACAATAACAAAGTATCACCCAACACTACTTAGGTATATTCCCATACATATACCTAAGTCATTAAATCCAGTTTAGCTCCAAATCACGAGCTCAAGTACAATCCAGTCCACACAGGATAGTACAACCCAATCCACAAAGGAAAGCACAACTCAATCCACATAGGAAAGTACAACTCAATCCACATAGTAAATCACAACCCAATCCAAAAGGAAAACACAACCAATCAACGTAGGAAACAAGTAAATCATATCAAGGATAATGATTGGAAGTCATGACTCAGCTCACACATGTATACATAATTTGTAAAGCAAAAGGAGATGACCATATGTAGTTACTGATTCATCTAGCTGGGACCCACATAGGATACAAGTACAGTAGTCATCACCGCCGAACCCATTGAGGATTCAAGTATGTTTGTCATCGTCGTCGAACCCACGGGGGATTCCAATACGTTTTCCATCACCGTCAAACCCACAGTGAATTCCAGTACGTTTCCCATCACCGTCAAAGCCACGGAGGATTCCAGTACATTTTCCATCACCGTCAAACCCATAACTGCTGGGGAAATCCTCATCTATCGAGTACAGTGGGCCTTCTGCTACAACCAAGCTCTTCCCACTAACCTTGGACTACTGTAGTACCCCACCTGTCGAGTACTGTGGGCCTGCTGCTACAACAATGCTCTTCCCACCATGGGTCTGCCGCTACAACCAAGAGATCCCCCTCATAGCCTAGAAAGGTACTCCTTCTGTTGAGTACTGAAGGTCTTCCGCTACAACAAAGCGCTCCTCCGCCATGGGTCTGCCGCAACAACCAAGCTCTCCCCACTGGGCTATCGAAACACTCCGAGTGGATCGATCAGCAGTCGTCAAGTCTCAGCCAGCTCTAGGGTTTCTGCAGACAGCACGCTCGTTTCCAGGAGGGTCCGCTCAACGAGCCAAGGGGTCGATACATCAACTGGCACTTAGTCCAGATTTGATGTATCCCAAAGTTTTGTCTCATCGATAGGAACTCAACACGACAGACGACACGTCAATCGGACGCTCAGTCTGAGAGTTATCATCTTTTTCGTCCCAGGGGCCTGGTTGGTTTTTAAGTCAAAACCAACCCAACCATACTCCTACTGCATCCAAACCTCGAGCGGAGTAAGCCAAAAGGTCTGTGTCACTAAGAGGAATCCAACAAAGTCAACGTCAAATCAATCGGACGTCTAGAGCTCATGTTATAAGTGTTTCCGCTCCGAGGGCCTGGTTGGTTTCGTGTTTGAACCAACCCGGTTGTACCCCAAGTTCATCAAACCCTTGAGTGTAATATACTGAAACTACCGTCTCGATCCAAGGATCACATCTCAACTGACGTTACATCGATCAGATTTCTGTAGCCCATGTTACGGGCGTTTAAATGAACCTGCCCATTTTTAGGGGGTTTTGGGCCCGGACCAACTCAGCCTAAGACCCCCTGGGTCGGCCCGAACCGGGTCGACCCGACCCGGGTCGGGTCCGGCCCGGAGAGGTCGGTCCGGCCTGGGTGCCCGCTGGCTGAGCGGACTTGGGCGGGGGGGGGGGTGTTGTTCCCCCCTGGTTGACCGAACGGCGTGGCTTTAAGGTCGTGCCGCCTCCCCTAAACCCAGAACGACAAAGTCGTTCCGGTCCACCACAGTTCAGCCGCGGTGACTTTTTCCTGCTGTGCGCCCCTACCTCCTGTCGCCGGTGCCACCGCGCCGGGGCGGCGCACTGCTGCCGCTTTCCACGGACCACCGGATGTACTCTGGTGGTCCATTTTTCTGGCCGTCTTCGCCAGCGGTCCTCCCAGGACCTTCTCTTCACTACGACGGCCTTCAAACGTCGTTGCGGTCTCGTTCCGGCCGCGACCTCTTCGTGGTTCTCCGTTGCGGCACGACTGCGCCGCGCCCCTTCACCGCAGCCCGACTCCGGCTGTAGCTTCATTCAGCCTCAACGGCGCGGCGCGACGGCACCGCGCTTCTTCCCCGCATTACGCCTTGTTTCCGTGCGGTTCTGTTGCACTGCGCCGCCTTCGTTCGAGTCATAACGAACATAGAAACAAATGGTGGAGGAGGGTTGGCCGTGTTCGTGCGGTCCAACCTCCTCCCGTTAAATTGGTAACAAGCAGCCCAAATAAATTGATGATGAATGGAAAATAAAATCACAATCAAAATCAAACCCCTACCTCAATGAAGTCGTCGAATGAGGATTGTCACGGGAGAAGGACGTTACGGAAGATAGTGTCGCGTAAGAAGGAATCACGGAAGACGGCGTCGCGGAAGACGGCATCGCGGAAGGCAGCATCGTATACGTCGTCTCTGCACGCCCGATGTAGGATGTGGTGCATCTTCGTTCTTCGAAGAAGGCGTCTCTCATAGGCTGCGGAGAGGAGAGGAGATGGTACGACGATCAGCCCTTTTGGTGACAGAGTTCATCATCATAGACTCGGCGTTACTCGCGTTCTACTAAAAGAAAGAAGAAGATCTCCAAGACTTGAGCTCTCCTCTCCCAAAAATCTCCACACAACGATTCAATAAAAATAAAATAAGGCTTTGCCTTATTTTATTACTCACGCCAACCCTTTTATAAATTCAAAAGATCACAATCAATTAATTGACTTAATTGATGAGCGTTTAATAATCCAAATTTAATTTTGAGGGTTGACATGTCATTAAATGAGGTGGTGTAGGTGAGTTACACAAAAAAGTGCTCATGGGAGGTTTTAGGGATTTGAAGGGGTGGGGATCGTGTGGGACCCACATCACTTAATATCCTACCTAGGGTAGTTAAGATGTATTGGGTCCCACTCCAACCACCATTCAGAGGTTTAAACTACTTAGAATAGAAAATAGAAATTGTTGCACAAATTTTTATTTTTTTCCTTCGTCAACCCATTTCTTTTAAAAAACCTCACCCGAGCAAACGCAACTCTAGTAAAGGTGTTATTAAGCAATTATCAGCGCTGCGAATCCATTGGTGCCCTCGGATTTCGATTTTGATCACCAGTTCGAAAGTTAGAAAAACTCGCTCATTCGTTCATTGAACATACCCAAGCTAAACTTCAGAAATTGATTCTGGGTACACCGGGCCTCGGAATCAGGTGCCATCAGAAACAACGTACTTGTAAAATCCCAATGAAAATTAAGAAAAAAATACCCTTCAAATGTTTAGGTCTTTACAATTAGACACTAAAAAGAACCTGGGTATCAATATGGAAAATAATTGGAATTGTTTGACCCTAAAAAACACTGATACATGCATCATATACCATTGTAAATATTCATATGTATTCCCAAAAAAGACACTACAATGGAAATCAATAAAAATATTTGACATAACATTTCACGATCTCAATGGTCCAAAACTCGTGACTGACAAAGAACCAGGACTCTATGTCTATGTAATAATCAGTCACTACAAACCCATACACATGAAGATATATGTCTACAAGGATGATCCTCCATGTTACATGAAGCCCTTACATTACATGATTCTAGAAAAATGATGTCTACAAATATCAAGAGGCATATGTAGGATGTGGTTCAACGGCTAGTAGGAAACCAACATGAAACTATAAAAACTATTTCACCATGATACCATTAGTTCTTGTTTAAAAAAAAACCAGTTTCATGAACAAGATCATATGAGTACACGTTTTCAAAAAAAACATTTTTGTTTTACTTTTTTAAAAAAAATCATCATCCCATTCCTAATGAACATGAAAGAAAAAATGTTTGATTAAGTAGTGGGAAATAACTATATAATCCAGGACTAATAATACAAATGGTTAATAAAATTACCAACATCCAAGTACATTCTAGTATTGATGTGAAAATGGGATAAAAATGGGGTTTAAAACACCAGAACATCTAATGAACTCTTACCAACATATTGAATCATATTTCCCCATAAAACGTGTATCCCATGATATTCCCCATATCTCAAGACATTCCAATACATACAAGATAACCTAAGCCCACAATTTTAAAATTGTCTTTTTGTTATTTAATTGAACACATAATGTGCATATAACAATTTTAAAGTAAAATACACTTTAAAACATCTTCCATCACCACAAAATATTGGGAAAAATTCATATATTTCAATTTATCCCTTAAAAACATCAAACCATACATTTTCACATGATGAAATAAATGTATTTCATAAGATGATTCATTTTTTCATGGGAAACAATTTGTTCGATATATACACCAACCACAAAAATGTAGTAAAAGTTTATTCATTCCTATTTATTTATTGTATACAATGAGATTTAGTCCACATGATCCTAGATCTAAAAATTAAATCATTAATTACCCATCAAACATGCTATTTTCTGAAATGAATGGCCAATTCGGATCGAATGGATCATGTAGATAATAGATCAAGGATTGATCTAGAGAAAATTAGATAAATAACGAGTATATCTAAAAGTAACTCGAATATATCCACAGAATAGAAGAAAGGATCATCAAGGAATCAAGAATGTATTCATATTGTGTGATATAGAGGCCATTATGTGAGATGATTAGAGATTAAGAGAAAATTAGAGTTAAAAATAACAAAGATAATTAGAGTAATTTCCCAATTTAATAAGTTTAAATCGGGTCACATGGTTTGGTTGCATGGTTAAAAAAAATATGTACTAAATGTATGGTATAAATAGTCCATCAAAAAATAGGTCATAAGTTTTTTTGGATTTAGCCACATTATTTAAAAAACCACCTCCACGACAGGTAAAATATACTGGACCTAAACCAAAAAATATATTCATAGTTTCCATGGGGTCTTTCATGGTTAAAAAACATGCATTCAAATTGTGTAAATTTCTACAAGAAAAAATATATTTATATTGCACAGTTATAGTAGAGTTATACAAACTATGCACCCATATCTTATTCCTAGACTATTTCCCCCAAAACTCTAATTATTCAACCCCCAGAATCTCAAAAGCCTCCATAACCTCAATAGAGATAAAACAATATCAAAATAAAAAAAATGTGATTTTTAGGGTATCACATATATGACATTATAATAAACAATTTTACATCATGTTTGGGATTGCATATATTATTCAATTTTTTAGGTAAGTTCTTGGTGGTCATCTACTGATGTATTTACCGACACCCAACATATGAATCCATGTGCATATATAGTTAACAAGGTACATTTATTGTTTTATTATGAATATACATATAATTACTAATAATGTTGTTTAGTTATTAGATAATTGATTATGTCCGTAAAAAAGTTAGGTCTAAAAGTTGAAGATGGGTGGAAATCATGGTAAGAGGAATTTTTCTTCATGCAAGAACTTCGGTCATGTCATCTTTTCGATTCACATTTATTAAATGTTCTATTATTATTTAACTAAAATGATAGTTTTGGGATTTCATTCATATAAACGCATTATTAAATATTAGTGAGTATATATAGTTGGAATTCCTAGCCATATTACATTAATATTGTCTAATATATGGATTGGTAATGAATAATTTACTATAAAAACTAGTATTGACTTGAAATTTCTGTTTAAGAGGGTATGCAATTTTTCAATGATCCCTATATACCATTGAAACAATCCACAAGCCCCTAAGGATAGATGATTTCAATTGGGATAGTGGAAATTCAGTTGAAATACTATTTAGGTATTCATTCCATGTTATTATAAGTGATAGAATAACATTGTTTGTTTTTAGAGAAACGAATGGGAAAATAATTCATACTAAAATGTTCTATTTTTAAAAAATAAAATAAAATAGTTTTGGATAAGTGAATATATGTACATTATCAAAATAAAAGAAAAAATCATTTATTATAAAGACAAAAAATTACTGATATATAATTGGAATATTTAAATGGCCTTATGTATTAAATATTGAAAGAAGGATATATATCATGAGAATTAACTCAAGTTATAGCTTTTGATCTCTATCTCAGTGTCTATGTTGTAGTTATGATTTTTGGTTTAGGATAATCCTAGTGAGTTGGATTATATGGGTGGGTTTCATTGATTGTATATGGATCAGAAGCATGAATGGTTCTTGATATTGTCAGTAAGTATATTAGAGGTAGATAATTATTATTTTTTGACATTATATGACCTACCAGGACCGCTCTGGCATTGAAAAAAAGTCAAGTGTGCCTCCCCAGACCAATATTCAATTGGCCAGGTTCTTGTGACATGCACCGAGTGTTCATATATCACAAGATGGGGGGCCTTATAAAAATAAAACAATCTATAAACACCAATATCCATATAGGATAAAATTAATTATGTTCCATATAAATAACTATATTAAATACATACAAATTCATATGGCATGTAATGATACTCAAATGATAACAAAATCAAAACCATAAATTATAGAGTTTAAATGAAATCCCAAAAAACCCAATGGGAAGCCAACCTGATGCATCTTGGGTGGATGGGATTCCACAATGAACTTGCATAATACAAGAAAATAATCCACTACTATCATCTTTTGGTACCACTATGCTCTAACTCCACCAACATGATTTCTTCCAAGATAAATCACAATCCATCCATTGTATGTTAAGGCATGACATGTACAGGTAAAACACCCATACATGGGTGCAATGAACACATTCTATTGGAAAAAATTCAATAAATGGGAATGAAAAAAGACTAGAAAAATCAAAATCACCATGTAGATAAGAAAAAAATAAATTGAATCTAGATCACCTGAGACATAGAAAGATGTATAACACTATAAAAATCAATGATATAAGAAAAAATCTTAAAAATATCCAATGAAAATGTATTACATAGCTTTACAACCCTTATCACATCATACAAATTATTATGGTGAGGAATCTAAACTAACTAGTATTAAAAACAACATCACGTATTCGATACTATAGTGGGGGGCCTATTCCTAGATAAAATGTAAGTATTATTAAATAGGGAAACGTTAATCGGTGGAGGACTAATTCCACATTGATTAAAAAACATTAGATAAAAAAGAAAAATACTCCATTGAACCACACCCTAAGAATATTGGGGAAAAATAAATTCTAAGGAGAATGTGTGGGACCCATTGTCTATCTACAGATCATTACTCGGGGAGTTCCTAACCCCATGTTTGCTTGGATCATCATGTCTGGTGCTAGTTGATATCCATAGGAATCTATGGAACTAAAATACCTAAATCGCATCATGTCTCACCAAGGATTCCAAATATGTATTTATAATAAGGAAATTTTTAGAATATTATTTACATAGAGTACTCATGTTTCTAATTTTCTGTCTTTAGAATAAAAATATTAAAACCAGCAAGTTAGGAAATGAGCACAACAATAACTATAGTGTGTATAGTGTGTAGCCCCACAAAAAACCCTTAGAATTTATTATCATACACATGGATTACATTGGTTAAAATATATGGTGTATAGGCTAGTATACATGGTGTGTGGGGTATTTGGGTTACCTAGACTGCACCACCACTGTTTGAGTTATGTGTACCCATATTAGATGGAACAAGGAAAGTACCATATAGGATGTGAAGGAAAAACTCACCATATGTGGATAGATTCCCTTAAGGTTAATCTTATATATTAGGAGTAACTCTTAGTTATTATTTTACTAATTCAGTGGTTTTTTATAATTATAATGATGAGTAAATATTAACTTCCACTACTTTTTTGATACTTGACATATGGCTCAATGGTATATGATGTGTGATCACATCTTAAATCTATTAATTTACATATCACATAGAATCATTCTTCCATCTCCACTATAAGCACCATTCATGACCAAATCACCACTAGTGACCTTTTCCATCACTATATCCCCCCAGTAAAAACTTTTCTAGGTTTTATTCACTTAAATAATGGTATATAAGGGTTATCAAAAATTAATAATGATGATTAAATCCTATATTAGACTACTTGTTATATACACAAATTATAGGTCAAAGCTAGTTTTGGTGTGATCATGTATTCATGCTTTAGATTTACATATCACATAGAACCATGCCTCAATCAAAAATATTATCACTATCCATTCCCAAATAACCCCTAGGCGCCTTTTACAACACTGTATCACCTTAAGAAACTATTTATTGTGTGTTCTTCACTAGGAAAATTATCTACAAAGGGTTAAAAAACCCAAATTCTTAACATCATCACTTATTTTCAAGAATTAACATATATACATTATCCAATTTTCCTTCAACCATCAAGGATCCTTTCAAATGAGTTCACATTTTCTTCCATGACCAAATTAATTGTTTGTGGTCCCAAATAACAATCATTCATTGATTTTGGACAAATTTTATAAAATGGTAGTCCATTATGAAGATTAGTTGTGGTATTATGAATAAAAAGAAATAAAAATGAAGGGTAATTCATAGATAAAATTATTGGTGTTGACCTAAATTCCAAGCCATCGATCACTGTGTGTGGATTCAACAAACAAAAAGTAATAGGAAGATGAATAAAAGTTGATTTCAAAAAATCAATAAATTTGTTGCAACATGAGACTATTATCAAAAAGGAAATTACAAACATCCTAGATGTATAATTTTTAAATAAAAAATAACGAGAGAAAAAATTATAACACCTACCCCAATGATTAGATAGTTCATTGGTGATTATTTATTCAATACTAAGTCTATTAGTGAACTCTAATGAAAATAAAATTACTTGAGTCCCCATGTCTCTGGAACTACCAATACTATACTATCTATATCACATTAGTGTTATAATGGATAACACAACAGAGATATAATAGCGGTGAATAAATAATAATAACTATGTTTTCTGGAAATAATAACTTAATTTTTTAACCAGTTCATTTTCACTCTCTTTGATGGGATACAAGGACTCAAAATACAAAAAATGATTAAACATCCCTTACGTGAAACAACATATTATAGACTAAACTATGGCATCTAATTATCCATAAAAGGCTTGGTTTATGAGGAAATATAATTTTTACATACACATATACATGAAAAAAATATTAATGTTTTCATTTAAATATACAATTTTTGAGTATGTGTGATGTGAAAATTAAATAAATAACTCAGAAACTGACCATAAATCTATTCTTTAAATTATTCAAATGGTTCAAAGAAAATTTTCAATGTCTTTATACGTTTGTTCATATGATTAATCATATAAATATAGGTCCAACATGATAAAACTCATATTGATATCACCTAAGTGGGTACCAAATTCAATAATGTTCATGGTTGTTGGAGTAACTATGTTTTATCTACATAAATAATGATTTTTTTTATATCTAGAGGTTGAAACAGAGTTATAAATACCTAGTTTGGTCATACGTAAGTGATGATTAAAAATGTGGTGGAATTTTGAGTATAATCCAATAGATATACTTTAATTTTATATAGGATATCAATGCCCTTGACAATTATTCAATTCAATTCTTTGTAGTTGGATTAAAGTATTTATAATATTGAGTAACTGAAGGAATATAATTGATTTCTCCTTAAATGAATTTTTTTACCCAGAAATAATATATTATTTCACTAGTTTCATGTTGGGAAGGTATTTATATCAATAATTAATGACCAAAAGGTAGAGATATGTGGTGGGTAATGATTCCAAATAAATTTCCACACAATTTTGAATGAAATATTATATTTTATATAGTCTATCATGGATGATTTTTAAAATAAATGATAAGCGTAGTTGATTTGTATTGATGATTTTTGTTAATTTTTAAATATCATTAATATACTTAATAGCCTTAAAATAGAATTAACCATTGAGTATTTTTCTTTTAGAATGGGTTGTATAGTTAATTTTAGGTGAATATAGTATTTCTTGGTTTCAAACATACTATATTGTAGACAAGATATATTTTTATATGTAGTTGGAGGGTTTTTTATCTATTTATGGAATAATGAGTTATGTAAGATGTTTTCCTAGCTACAATGGAATGTATAAATATCATCAATAAATTATATTGGAGATAGTTCCATTACATTTCATGTGTATTTCATTGAATAAATACCAACTATTTAACATTATCAAAAGAGTTTCCACTTTTTTATATTTTTCCTCTATTTTCGGAATTATTGAAGAAATGAATTTATATATAGATTTTAAGTCATTTTTTATTTTTTAGTATTATTTGATCTATAAATTTTTGATCTTATTTTTTAAAAACATTATTTTATTAATATTTCTGGGAATATTTTTTGTAATTTCTAGTTTCATATGACTTTCCATATGATCTAATATGACTTTGAAAGAATTTTATATGTCATTTATGTGTACCATAAACCATCAATAAATTTTCATATACCTATTTTTGATCATTTAATCCTAAATTCATATAAATTTTGAATATCGTTTGAAATTTATTATGGTTTTCAATAACATTGGAAATTTAATAATACTTTCATCAACAAAAATTGGATTTCATCTAACATTATCATTAAAAAAATAAGTATTTGGAGTTCCCATAAGACTTCAATGATAAAATATTTATTTATATATATTTTTGTATGTCTTTTCCATTTTATAGTACTTCTAAAAGAACACAATATTAATTCATTTTGTATGAAATTTTAATTCATGTGAAATATGATTCACAGAGAAAATATGAATTCTTACAGAATGGTCTTCAAATTTAAATCCATACTATTTGATTAGTTATTAAGATTTATAAATATTATGTACTTTTATAAAGATTAATCTTATTCCAATATTGTTGTCTTCATTTTAAAAAGGATAATAAGATTATATGTTCGTCATATTATTCAAGAGAAAATAAAATTATTTGTGTTCAGGGAAATCTATTTTTTCCACTCGTTCAAATAAAGAATAAGTTATTATTTCTTCCACATTAATATGATTATTAAAAAAAATTCCATTCTCATGGATCTTACATAGAATCAAATTAAATTTCTAAATTATTTAAAATATTTTCCCTCCATTTCATGGATGTATAAAGGGGACAAGATAAAGATAGATAATGTACAAACACATGAATTGTACGTGTTCGGTGTAACTATAAGATTCATACCACTACTAAATATTTTGGGAACTCACTAGGGAGAATATGTTATAAAGACATGGGAGTTTATTAAGTCATGTATGGATAAATTCTATATGAATCTATGGTCATGGATATCTAAGAACTAATATATTATGAATTTTTTGGGATTATTTCATATTTTTATTTATCCGTATACTAAATTCATGAATGAAGAGGATCATTTTATTTCTTAAATGATTCATTTAATAATATATTTTTAATAATTTTCCAAATTTGGGAAGTTATGTAACTTATTTCACAATTTAAATTTCTTCGGTGAGTCCATTCCATTGAGAAAAATTATTTTCATTATACTAAACTGAATAGAGGTTTTTATATAGTTGAGTCACTAGTTTGGATGTAATAAAAATCATACTAGGATATTGGTATGATGTTAAAACCAAATTAGTTGTACACCAGATTTCAAGGGGTTAAAATTGAGGAATTAATATAGATAATATTTATAGACAAGGATGAATGTATTGTCCAATAGTAAGCACTTTTCCGATACAACTAATTTCAAAATATGGTTTTAGTCCTTTTTAATCCGAAATATATTTTGATATAAAAATAATATATTATAATTTTTTATAGTTTAAAATATTGTAGTTTAATTATAAACCAAGTTTAATTTTATAAAAATCTTAAATATAGTTCTTCTTTTTAAAAGAAAGAATCTAAGTGATAGTTTACAAAAAAATATCACAAACTGCTTGAGTGATAACCTCTGGGTAGTAATATTTTCATTCTTTATATTATGTAAATTTGAAATGGGACTCATGAAAGTTCGCTTATTTTAATTAGATCCATTTAGGGTGAAGATTATTAAATTATTTATTTACATTTATAGAATTTTTATCTCCATATTTTAGGATTGTATTTCGAAATTGAGAAAAAAAAATTCTTCAGAGAATGAAGTATTATAATTTCCACAAATTCTTATTTTTAATCCTCATAAAACATGTGAATGGTAGATATTATATATAATTAAATAATCATGGATGAAAATTACACACTCAAAAAATTATTCTCCTCTTATAATTAATAACAAAAAATTTATGTAGAATACTCTCATGAACCAATTTTTTATAAAATTAAATCTTCTTTTGTTCATGAAATTCCAAAATTCCATATACCTTTTGAGGGGATCCACACACAAAAAATTAATATTTAATTTTCCTTTTTTTCCCATGATACCATAAGAAGTAAATATAGGGAAAGTGAGACTTTGGGATTTTACTTTATCATTTAAAAATATTTCAAAGTATTGGTTTTTCTATTACAAATATTCCTAGATTATAGAATGTAATGAATTTAAAAATATTCTTCCCAAACACTTTTCCCTATATATAGAACTACTCTAACAAATAATAAATATTTCTAATTAGAAAACGTCAAGAAGAAACATTCCATCAATATTTAGAATAATTTAATAAGTTGTGTTATTGTTTCCTCCACCATTAAATTTGTAAAAAATAATTATTCCATATAATTTTATGGAATAATTCATAAATTATTGGATTATAATAGATATTTCTTCTGAAATATATTTAGTTAAAAAACAATTTAGAAATATGATTCATATAGATAACATGGCCCAAAATTATTAATAATTTAGAACAAATAAAAATTTACTTGTCAAATATGCTTAAAAAATTCTAACATCAACTTATGTAAATATAATTATTGGTAGTAAACTTAGATAACCTTAAACATTGGTTATTTTATTTATTTTGTCCAATACTCCACAATCCCAACCAAAACCTGAAATAAGTTTTTAAATAACAGTTTATTTTTGCTTTTTTGTATCGAATCAACATTATTGTAATAATTATATTTAAAATAAAGATCCTTTTGAGAATTATAAGTTTTTTTCCAAGAATCCCATTTCAATTGAAAATTATTTTCAACCCAATAAAGGATATAATAATAAGTCCCATGATTGATTAAGATAATACAAATATCTGAAAATATTTTTCAATGTTCATTCATGAATCTCTCAACCAATTTAATTTAATGAGAATTAAAATATTCATTTTTGAATAAATATATAACCATTAAATCCTATTAAAAACCGAAAAATAGTTTTTTTGGGAAAATTTATGAAACAATAAATAATTATAAATACATTGATTGTGAACATGAGTCAAATGAAATATAATATTGGTAGCATAAAAATAAAAAAATGGTATTCCTTAAAAAATAATTTAAATCATACATGAAAATGAAACTACATTGTTAGTGACATAGAAATTATGATTTCCTTAAAGATGTTTAAAAAATTAAAAACTCACAACCAGATTTTGAAACTCAGAATTGTTTTAAGAGTAAAAATCTTGGATGACTTGGTGGAGATCTTTTTTAATAAAACCCAACTGATGTCTAACGAGCTAAAAATTCAGAATCTATTTAGAAAGTAAAATTATTATTAAAAATTTAGTTTTTTCTTATTAAAAATATGAAAAATTGAATCTGATGATAGGACATTGTATTTCTCAAAACTATTCTCAAAATGATCCTGATATATCCAATACAATCTTATAAATCTAAAAAAGTAACCCACTGTTAAGGAAGAGTGATAAAAAATAATAGGAAAATAATGTTTTTTAAACATTTAGCAATGTTTGATTCAACATTGTTTTACTTAATGATATGAAACAAATTCCAAGATATGAAAAAAAAATCTGTAAATTTTTTCTTATAAAATGAATTTAAAAAGTGAAGAAATGGTACCTTAGGTTAGATTTTTTTTCTTTATTATTCAACATTACATTCATGTTAAATGTAAATATCTAGAAACCTTAACCATTATCTAAACCATAGGAGAATATGAATTAATGGATGTAATTCTAGTCTAAAGAGTTTCAATAAATTTTATGTTCCATTTTTTCCATTTATATTTATTGTTTTGGAATCTAAAAAATGTTGGAATTATCATCAAAAATTATAATCAAAATATAACCAACCCCATTGGAGTTTTAAAATATTTTTTTAGTATAGATAAGATCCATGGTTTTTTGTACGAATATTTTTGATATAGATATAGAATAATATTTTCAGAAAAATAGAAACTATTATATTAGGGAGAAATTAATTTAAAACTGCTTAAAAAATCATAAATGTTAAAAATGAACCTTTTCATTTGAATTTAAATCGGTAATTGTTCATCTTAACGATTTCTATTCCCAAAAACATTTAATGTAAATTCGTTTACTTCCTCAAGTTAACATGATTTTCTTGTTTTCTAGGGATTTATTTTCTTATTTTTTGGGTAATTAATTCCCAATTTCTGAAAAGGAATATATATCATTACTGGTTATTGAATGTTATTTAAATGAGATTGAGAATGGTGCACAAAAAATTAATTTGAATATTGAAACAAATTCATGTTATTGTTTTGTTTTTAGGTGTTTTGAATATAATTTCATAGAAAATATTAAAAATATGAAATAATGGTCAAACGTATTATTTACTTGAAAATATGATAAGTTTTCATTTCAAAATTATTTTTAATTATAAAAAAATTATAAAATTATTGTTGAAAATTAAATCATTTCATATTTTTTCAAAATAAGAATTTTTATAGAAAACTACACTTCTATAAAAATTATTAGACGACCTATTTTACCTCAATTTGTAAAAAAATATTTTCATTTTATGAAGGAGATAAGAGATAAAATTAATGCTTTGAGCCACACAATCCTTCCGTTACCAATGAAAACAACCCCCTGTGTTAAATTACCAACCACCTCCTAAAAACCAAAAATATGCATAATTAAGTAAAAATAAGGAATTCCCATTCATTATTGAGAAATTGAAATAAAAAGACTAAGAAAAAATGGTTATAAGTATATAAAACAATAAAAAAATTCTTAGTATTAACTTTTACAGATTTAATAGGAATCAATCACTTAGTTTTCATGAGAAAAAACATAATAAAATATATGTATAATTTTTTGAGAAATGTCAAAAGCGATTTAGCATAATAATTTTTTTGTTAATATGGATTACACTATAATTTTTTCCACTCTAGTAATTTTTCCATCCTTTGATATAAAATGGTTGAGTCTTATCCTTATAGGACCAAAAAACTAGTGGATTCAGAATTTCAAAGAAATGAATATGGTGAGATTCAATATGTTCAACATATATATAAATTGATAATGTGTATTGAATGTAGAAAGACTGATTTATAAGGTAGTGAAAACCATTTTAAACATAAATTTCATCAAGAAATGTGAGAAATAATATCTATAAAAAACATCTAAATTCCTGAATGGTTTTCTGGTTACTTTAAAATTCACATATCAATTAATATACTTGAAAAAACCAATATCTGTTACTCTATTAGTAGTTTTTCTTATAGATTAATTTCCTCTGGGTTTTTAGTTTCACTAAGAGGATTATATATATGTATATATATAAGATGTGCATTTTTTCTAACTTTTTAGTGTACTGTAAGGATTTTTTATTGATTATTTTATAGTCTATCTATTATCTTTCAACTTCTACTTGAATTTTTCGAATTTTTTAATAAAATGATCATTGATAAATACATTGTTCTCAATTATTAAGAAGACTACTTCATGATAGATAGTGAAATTTTGTTTGGCCATGTTGAAAATCAAGATATATTTCAAGTGGAACAATCCATTTTTATGTTAATATCTTATTTTAAACTCCCAAAAATAGTTAGAGATATGAGATCATTCCTTGGATATAGTTGTTTTTATAACACATTATTTTAATATTTTCAAAATAAAACAGTTCCATTAAAAAAATTTACTAAAAATTCGACACAATTGATCTATGAATAAAGTTGTAATTGATTATTCAAATAGATAAAACCAAAAATATTTTCCGCAAAAAATTTTTAATGGCCGAAATAGAGATTAACTTTTGGAAATGATTGCACATGTATCTGATTTTTCAATTAGTTGAGTACTGAGTGAAACTATCGACAATAAATCTCATTTCAGTTCTTCTACACTTGTAATATTTGATCATGAAAAATCAAACTACACAAAAAATAAGAATGAGTTTTTCAATTTTTTGAATTATATAAGAATTGAAGATATATTTTAGGCTCTCAATATATTATATTCACATACCTTTCTGTAATAAGATATTTGATAAAGAAACACAATTTAAAACCATTAATGATCAAATAAATCTTATTTTTGTAAAAATTTAATGATAAAATAAATTTTAATGAGTGGTGTGAAAACACTATGGATGACCATTCCATTTAATTACATTCTATTATTTGAGAAAAACATATTATCATTCCACCCATTATAAAGATATTTATTATGGTGTTATTTCTCCCCCTCAAAGATGATATACCCTGGATTTCTTATCATTTTAGGTTCTTAGTATCTAGTTATGTACCCTATTTATTTTATATTAAACATGTTTCTACACATGAGAGTATATCTGATAAATGAATTCTCCATAACCATTAACAGCAGAATGTTTGTAGTGACTAAATAATATAGATATGGATTTCAGATTCTAAATATCAATCAAAAATGAATTTTTTTAATAATTGAAATTATAGAGGAAAACTGTGATCTCAAAAAACAACTATAAAATTGTTTTATTCATGTTTTTATTGGACCACTATTTTTACATATTACTTTCAACTATGAAAATCCTATAATACATTCCAATTTAATGATAATATTTCTACGTGAAATGAAATTCCCCAACAAACCCATTTTTTATTATTGTATTTATTATATAGGGTATATATTAAATGAATCCATTTCAAATTTATTTTATAAAACCTTACCTATTTTTTTCTTCCTTATGCATAAAATGGTGTAAATGATATTACCACTAGAGAAAATGATGTAAATTTTGATGCTAAATTTTTATATGAAAATCTATATCCATATTTGTTTTACAAAAGTTTTACATCACAAATCAAGTTATCCAATTGTGTAATATAACATTGTAATATCCTTCGATGAAATATATATATCAACATATAGTTTTTACACCCTATCACTAATAAAAAAGGGAATAAATGCGATTTCTAATATAGAAAACAAATATATTTTTAGAATAAATGGTTAACCAAAAAGGTAAATATTAGAGTTTGAGATTAGAAAATGAACATTGGTATTATAGGTCAAAATTAAAAACTCAAATTGAATGAAAAATTTGGTTATTTTTTATTGAAAATATTTTCCCCTTCCGATTTATATAGAACAGAAAGATTTTAAGGATTTTGTAATATCTAAAATGAATTTATTTTCAACATGAAGAGATAGAAAATTAATCTTTTAAATGTTATAAGAATTAATAAATAATTAATATTAAATCTTGAATATTTTAAAGTATAAAAAAATATCTTCATAATGGAATGACCCTAAGTAAAAACATTAATGGAGGAGAAAAAATTATTCAGTTTTAATATATAATGATCATTTTTTAGGTGAATTTTATTACAAATGTTTAGTACATTTCAATTTTAATCATGTTTCTACTTTTACTGTAGTGTAATTATATGATTTGGGTAGAGAAATAACCTTAATTATTGACCAGAAAAGATTAAATATTTTATGAGAAACATTTCAAGAGACAGTAGGAGAGGAGATCAACAATCAAGATATTTGTACAACCGAACAATACGTTATCTCCTTCCATTCTACTTGTTTTCTTATTTCTATAATTTTCTATTCTTCTTTATTATATTAATTTATTCACAATAGACTCAATATAAATAATATGTATGGGTGAGAAACATACATTGTTAGAATTTCTTTATGTGTCTCATTTTAAAATTATATTTTTTTCTATTTATTTTTCTTTTTAATATTATTTTTCTAAATTCATTTTTTATGTCTTTCTTTCAGTTTAGGAAATTTTGTGAAACATTTTGATGTCTAATAAATATCATTATAACATATTAACCCATGTTAATGAGTAAATTTATATAACCATTGGAATTGAACATAAATTAATTATAAAATTAACATTATTACATATTAAATATTTTTGGAATGTCATGAAAATATAACTGAATTTTTAATCCCATGCTACAAATAACAATCCATAAATTTCAATAATCCACATGTTGGATTCTCAAACCTAGTTTTGAAATATTCATCCCTTTTACATAATTTAATAAGAGAAAAAATCTTTAATTTCATAACTATAATTTTATATGTTTCTATAAAAATATTATTGTTCAGGAAAATTATATTGGTATGGTTGAGTAATTTATTTTATTTTAAAATACTCCATCTAAGAGAACCTTTTATTGAGGACAACTCTTTATATTTTATCCTTGTGATTTGATATAAATACATGATCAACCTATTAGAAATCGATATTATAATCATTTAACCCCTATCAAAACCAAATATATAATGTCAAATGTATGATATAGTTGAAAATAACTCTCAATATTGTTGTCTTGTGGTCTATTACATCATTTGGGATACATTCAAATGAAAATTTAATAGTGAGAAGTAGAATATAGTGATTCAAAACTATATACAACTATACTTTTTCAAAGTGGATTTTAAAATGATGACTTTATATTAGGTGATGTTTTGAGAAAATGACATTAAATAAAAAATACTATTATGTTTGATAAGAGCGGAAAACTATTATTATTATCATCCCAGAGAAAATATGAATATCAAATGACTTTTTTAAACTCAAAAGTATCGGTCATGGATTTTAAAAATATTATTCTGTATAGATTTTCATTATAAAATAATTTCAAATCTATAATGTCAGTATAGTAGATTCATTATTCCTACTAAAATGAATAATTTTTGGACTACCATGAATTATTTTCTAGATTTTGTATGATAATTTATTCCAACTATGAGCAAGGATAAGGAAATTATTTAGTTTAAAATGAATCACTGTTTTGGTAAAAAAAATCCAGACATCTTTATTCAAAATCAAAACATTTCACATATAAAACCAACTTTCCCACTAAAAATGATCATACCTAAACATAAAAATGATTTAAAAAATCTCATTACTCATCTTGGGTTATATTTTTTAACATATTAGTCATATTTTGGCCAATTCATTTCATTAGATAAGAATATGTTTTTGGAAAATCAACTTTTGTGTGATGAGTAAACCATTTTTTGTGGAAAGTGTTTTCTTACATTGGGGTATTAGTGGTGTGGGAATTTATTTATCAAAATTTTTATAAAATTTCAAATTAATGTTATTAAATATGCATGATAATTTGTTACCTTGGTTTTCAAATTAGTGTAACATAGGGTCTTGTGTGTTTAATTTACTGATTTATAGTATGTTGAATCTTACATATCATGATGTCCATGTATTATGTCGGTGGAACCACATAAAGACTTCATTTTAATATATTTTTACACGTATTTTAATGAATAAATCCCCTGAATTTATAAATTTTAAAATTAATTTAACCATTTCTAAATTATTACTGAATGTTTTTGAATTATTGTGAAAATGGGCTGATTAATGGTTTGTAATTGTCTCCAAACATTCACTAAATTAATTTATCAAATCATATATTTATTTATAATTTTTTAAAGAAATAAATTACAATGTATTGGAGTAATTGTTTCATGTTTGGTTCCATATGTCTTTCTAGGTTATTTTCAATATCATCGAGGGATTCCTTAACTCAGTGGTAAGAATTATAAGTCTTCCGATAATTTTTATATAACTCATTCTGATCAAATGAAAAAAAAATATGTGTGACTTTAGGATATTGTGTGATAATTAAGGATATTCATTATGAATTTTGAGTTTTTGTGTGACCTTAATTTCCCATGAATAAAATTTTTATATTACATTAATATTCCTATAAGACATCTCTATAGTTCTCATTAGACATCAAGGATCCCCTTTGACATTAAATATATTTTTGTATTCCTACTATAATTCAATGTAATTCACATTGGAAACCATTTGAAAGTATTTTTTATTAATTTTATGTTATGTGAAATGGTATTCCTATGAATATATGAATTCTTCCAATATTTCCTCTAAACATCAATGTTTTTTTGAATATTTTGTGAAATTTTTATAAAAAATAAATTTTGACACTTTTACACCATGAATAATCCAATTAGGTTCATTTCATTAAGAATATTCAAATATTATGTTCATCTAATTATATTAATGAGGATTAAAATATTAATTTCCATAGAAATTTAATACTTCCAACTTATTCATGTAAAGAATAATTTTTTTTGCTTCCATCTAGAGTCAATCATGAAAAAGTGATGCACATTAATGGAGATTCACAATATGTGAATAAAGGTTATAAATAATTTAAAAAATGTTTCCTAATATTTTATTGAATTATAAAAGTTTATGTAGAAATAATATATAGGACCAACATGATGCTAGATCAGGAGTGTTGGGTGATACTAAAAAATTCACATGAAAAAATTAAGTTATGGAGAGTCATGACAGAGTGGGGAGGAAGGGGATGGGGTTTGATTTATATTTGATTGGAAAAAATCCCAAATAATATATGATAGTGGATATCCTAGGATATGTTAATTATTATTTTTTTAGATTTATTATATCATTTTAAATATATTTGGAAAATTATTGTTTCAATGAAGAGGTCCCTTTTCATTTTTTAATGAATTTCATTAAAATTAATCATCAATAATTGTCTAAATATATGAAGTAAAGAAATTTATTTCACTATTTGAATTTAATACATGATATATTTCCTTTAAGCTTATTGATTTTTATTAGGTCCTACAGCCTAGGGGTATTTGGGATGTTTATTCACATCCATATAAGGAACAAAAATCATACTATAGTCTTGATATGATGCTCAAAAATAATTTGGTGTTCACAATGATATCATTGGGTGAACACTAAAAAACTCAATTAGTTAATATTTATATAAATTTAAGAATGTATTTTCTAAATTTTAACCCTTATCCACTACCAATTCTTTTAAAATCTAGTTTCATGCTCCTCTTTAATCCAAATTCACTATTACTTTTAAAATAATCCAATATAATTTTTTGTAGTTGATTATTTTTTTTCTTTATAATTAAATTTAAGTCAAACCTTAAGTAATCCACAGTTTAGTTATTCTTTTTAAAAATTATATAATGTGACTATTTTTTACCTATCTCATAACATCATCAAGAGAAAAACATCAGGATTCTCGGTTGCAATATTAAGGGGACAATATTTTGAAAAGTGGTACACGACTAGCCCCTTTTTCAGTCATCATATATATTCATTATTACACTTTATATATGGATTAAGAGGGTTGGTTTGACACTTATTTAATATATAAAAAATGTTCCATATAATTCATTTCATAAAGTTTTTTTTTGATCTAGGACTTATCAATAAGAGATAACTTTATCACTATACGGTTGTTCCCTAAAGAACCTCGAAACTAATTAACGTAAAATGAATCTATTCCAATGGATTGACGGAATTATCATGAGAATAAATTTTTATTACTAGTTATAAAGAAATAATTTATGTATGGTTTATTAATTCTCAATTATTAAGGACAATGACATTTATAGGTCAGGGATTACATCATTGTTGGTTTGTGGAGATACGATATATAATATAATCTTTGTGGTTTTTTGAGTGAACTAGTTCAACTAGTAGAAGTATTTTTGGGATATTTTTTTAATGAAATTCAATTTCATGATATGCATTGGTGTATAATTCAAATACTTATCTATGAACAAGTCAATTTTATAATTATGTGACCACTATGTTATATTCTCAAAATATTAAGGAAAAAATTATATTCTTTAATAAAACGAATAAAATTAGAATTTAATTAAATTTTTTAAAAAAATAAATAAATAAAGATAAATATGTACTTGTTTGTACTGATGATGTGTAATTGGGATCACATTATATTTATAAACCATATTTTGTCTTGAATATCAAGAAAAAATTATGAAACCAATGTTAATAGTCAGAAGATGTTGATTTATGTTCTAATGAGTTGAATGTTGGTTTATATTGATGATGTAAATTTGTATAAGTTTTACCTTAGTTTTTGGGTGGAATCCGATTTAGGGTATTATTTTTAATGTGTTGTTTTACTAGTGACTATATTGTTAGTATGTTGGTGAATTTCATTAGATTAATCCGGTGGAGAATTTATTTACTATGTTCATATTTTCCTTCCCATAATAGAGTGAATCAAATAAAAACTATTTTATTTGTAATAAGATCATTGTTATATATATATAAAATTCAGTAGGGGAATTATTCTCCCAAAACTTTTTGTAGAATGAATATATTTTATCGAGACAAATGATGTTATCTATAATTTGATCCAAATGAATGATTCAAATATAGAGAAACTTATTGTGTACTTTTCAGGTTTAAGAAGTATTACATTGGGGAGTTCTTAATGGCTCGTTTCTATTAATTTTAGAGAAACTAAATCAAACTGGTCTCCAATTAATCGGGAGAAGCATTCATTTTCTATTTTAATATTTTAACCATCTATTTCTAATGAAGATAAAAAATCCATTTATAGAGGGGGTATCAAGAATACAATATAAAATACCGATTGAATATAGCTAGTGATTTGGAAACAACTTTTTCATCAAATGGTACGGATTCTATGATATATGTATCTTATTTATTTATCTACATTTATAATTTTATATTCCAAAATAATATAAAACATATAATACATGAGTGGTCTATTTTTTATAGGAAATGAAATATTAAATCATTATGAAAGAAAACATGAACATATTGAAACAATATAAGATTATATGGTACATTTCTCTTTAAATTTATTTAATCTTATTGAAATATTTCATTACACACAATGAAATGTCTAAATGAACCATGTTATACTGTTAACATATTATTGTTAAATGTTTCACTTATCATATTTGTTTCAGATGTTCTGGAATAAATAAGACTAGGTAAACTATGAAAATATATTTTTACCCTTGTAAAAATAATTACATTGATTATTTATTGGATAGAAATAATATTAAATCATTTTATTGACAAAAAGATATGTTTTTATAGAAAATATCTTGTTATGAAAACAATGTGACTTTACTTTGATAAATTAAATTATTCACTATGAAATAATTATTTTAATCAAATGTGTATATAATATATTCAATAAAATATTTTAACATTAATTTAATCGTTATTATTTGAAATGAAAAGAAAATGCCATTATTTATATGCTCCAAATACATTTTCCTAAAAAGAATTTTATTTGCCCTTTTCTTTCTTGTTTTAAAATGAATATCTTCCACCAATAAGAGTTGAAATTGAAAAAATGGTTTATAAATTTATAATCATCCATTCCAATTTTTTTAATATGGACACATTAATTTTAATGCACATCTATGTTCTTCAAAATGTTATCAATAAGTTTCAAATATAAAATATAATGGCTGTTTAAATTCATTATAGACCATATTTGACATTAGGTTGTATGTTATTAAAAGAATATTCGTATCGTTTTATGGATGGGTTTTTTTTAAATTTTATCCCAAAATATGAAAATGAACCATTATTTTAATGTTTACCTCATGATCATCCTTTTGCACCACTATAATTGACCCTTAATTGGAAGATTCATCTACATCCTTCCATCATTATTTTCAATGAAATGAATTTTCTAAATTTTTTGAAATTTTTTTGAATTAAATACAATGAAGGAAAATGACATTGTGCAAAATTTTTAAATAAATGCTGAAATACACTATTAATGTTATTTTTTATCCATGCCAACATCCATTGAAATTTATTATCATTTAGAAGGGATATGTGATCAAATGAAAGAATCCATGTAATTTATATGGATGGATTATGATTATGTGTTGGTGAAATATTTATGAAACCCATTTCTTCTCAATGGGTCTTGCTATGATGAATTGATCTATGTTTTTGGAAATAGGGGAACACATATATATTGCATTCATTGGGTGATGGGTGGATCCTTTTAAACCCTCTAATGAATTTTCTATTTATTGATATCATATGGGATAATGTGAACTATAATTGGGATCAACACAATTCTGTAATAGAATCTATGCACTATGATTGTCTTAGGAGAGAATAATGTCTATGAAAGTGAAACAATATGGAGGAGTAACAATAAACATGGGGACTATGTTCACAATGATAGTTTTGGTGGTGATCCATAGATAATGAAATTATTCTCTAGGCTTATGATGATTCCATAATATTCCCATGACATTTCCTTTTTATTTTGATATTATCCCATGCCTCGTTATTGATTAATGATGCCTCCATACACTTATAACACATGTATTTTAATATTATAACGCTTTATTCTATGAATCAAGATTTATGATCTATCACAAGTTGGGTTTAAACTTTTTATGTTATAATAATGTTCTCATACCCTTATGTTCATCTTATGCATGGATAGGATCATCTATTTTTATCTCTCATGTTTACCCTTAATGATAATTTGAGCTTACACATTCTCATGTTTCAAATTTCCTTAGGTTTTGATGGAATTTTTTATAGAATAAATATCAATGAAGGATAATATAAAATAAAACATTCATCCTATATTTTAAATAATATTTACTGAATAATTTTATTATTCATCTAGTATCCAATGACACTAAACATTTATGGTCATATGGAGTATATAATTGTGAAATTTACACGAAATTCACATGAAATGATGCAATACTTATGTATGTTATTTTTTGTCACCTTAGTTAAAATAAGAAGATGGTTTGGTTATTTTTGGATATTAGGATATGATTAATATGATTATAAAAATTAAGAGAACCTATAAAGAACTAAGACTGATATAGAATGAACTTAAAAGTTTCATATTTTTTTATAAGGTTTCACACTTTAGGACATATCAGGAATTATTTTCATGACTATATGGTTTCTCAGTTTTATTATTGAATCTTAATGCTTATAATATTTTTTGTGTGGTATCGACAGATACAATAGATATGATTCTGATTGTAGTATCAAAATATGATGAAAATACTCAAATACAGAGTGGGGTGAATTTTATACTTTTAAAAATTCCTTTGGAACTTTTAAAGATGATTATGTTTAACATTGTTAAACAAGGTAACTCACAAAACCTCTTTGTTCAAAAAAAACATGCTTGAATCCAGAAATATGATTCTGAGAAAGTGATTCCGGAAAGATGGTTCTGGAAAGTGAAACATAAAGAAAGTTTACAAAGATGAAGATTCTAACTTAATGTGTATATAATCTAACTAAATTAGAGTACAAGTGTAAGAAAGTATAAGATAGCTATACATTCCTCAACAATACAAATGCAGCGGAAAACATGTAACAAAAAAAGTTGCACATAATAAATATTTTAACCCAAAGAGTAGGGAATCCAACAACCTTATGTAAAGTTTCCTTGATGTATACTTTAGAGATATTCTGTCTTAACCAGACCTGGGTAAGCCCTCGATATGAAGATCTGAGTTTGTCTTTCTATCCCTTCAAGCCCTCAACTTTCAGGTTGTCGGCACCTTTATCTTCCTCATCAAGGAAGCCCCCAACTTCAAAGTAGTTTGCACCTCTATCTTCATATCCCCGAAATCCCTCCAATGTAATCAGAATCATTTAGATTCACACAAAGAAAATATTAATGAGAAGTTCAGTACGCACGAATCAATGAAAGTCTCTCTCTATAAATCAATTCAACAACATGTAATCTCTAGAGTCATCGAACAATGTGAACTCATTCAAATGAGCTCTTATTTATTGACACGGCCTCAAAAGTGGGCTCCTTCCTCCAATGGTCGTATTTTTGCTAGAATTTTGGAGGGACATGTACATGTCTCACTCAAACAGTGGTTAGTTAATAATGAAAAGAACGACTTCGTTTTTAACAAAAAATGTGTAAGAAAAATATGGTTATATACCTAAAATCAAATATTCGGAATGTATGGAAATATTAAACTACAGAGTCTACCCAAAATTGAATTAGGAGTCAATAATACAATGATATTAAGATTCTGTTTTCTAATAATTCGGAACCTGAACCTAAAAATTTTGGAGTCAGAGTTCATGAGAATTTGGTGTGAGAAGTCATAAGACTTCGGAGTTTAAATTCATAGAACTCGGAGTCAGAAATCAGAAGAGTTTGTATCCAGAATTCATAATCATAATTTAGAGTCAGAACTCAGAAGAGTTCATATCCAGAATTCTTAATCAAAATTTGGAGATAGATCTCAGAATCTTTCGTATCTAGAATTCGTAATCTGAATTAAGAGTCATAACATAGAAGAGTTCGAATCAAGAATTTCTAAACAGAATTTAGAGTCAGAACTCATAAGAGTTCGTATCTAGAATTTATAATAATAATTTGGATCCTAAAACATAATTCTTCATATCTAGGTATTCATAGGATTCCGAGTTTTTGGTTTCAATTCGAATTTTACACATAGAAAAATTATGATATGGACAATGAAACATGATAACGATAAATTTCCTTGGGAAAGGAAATTTTTCCTTATAATAGTGAAACATAGGATAGAAAATTGATTTTCCATAAGATAAGGTGTTTGTGATTTTCAAAACAAGATGGAATGTTAAATTCATAAGGAAACTTTAATGACTCACCAGTATCCCTCAATTATGAAGGAAGGGAAAATTCAAAATGAGAACCTTATTGACTCAACAATCTCACCCTTTTTGGAAAGCACAAACATTCTTATGAAAAATAATAAAATTACAGCAAATAAAAATTATCTCCCTTTTATCATTGGAAATGATGAATACGACTAACTCCCCCTTAGGATTTGGAACATTAAGGATCATTTTCTACATTTTTGGAATGAAAATTTTCATTATCTTGAGTATTGAACTCTTTGTAATGGAAAACTCCCCCTAACAGAAACTCCCTCTCAATTAGGGATATTTCTTCTTTACATAGAATTATTTTTCCTTTCTCCCCCTTTGTGATTTTCAAAAATAATTTGAGGGAATGGAAAAAAAATAGGGTACCTGAAATATTAGTACAAATATCCAAACAAAACAAGCAACAAAATTTCATTAATATTGGAAGAATTTGTAAAAGGAAAAATAGATACAACAAAAGAACAGATTTGGATCTTTTTTTCTTTTTTTATTTAGGTATCAGCTTCTACATGATGGTTTTCAGCTTCTTTAGCTCTTTTTGTTCCTCCTCTGCTTGATTCGCTAAGGCTTTGATCCTATCATCATGAGAATTTAGAGCCTCTACCTATGCCTTCAAAAAGTCATCATTCTTCACTAGCTTTTCCTGAATATCAATCTGGAGTTCCCTTTCTGTTTTACAACTTTTGAAAACATAATTCAACTTCTCATTCAGATGTTTGACATTCTGAATCTGATTATTTTGTTCAAGATTTATCTTTTCCTCAAATCTATTTTTTAGATACTTAATTTTTCTATCTTGAGTATCAAAATATTCTTTAACATCATCTTGAAAGTCATTAAGATCTCTCAAATCTTCAACTACATTCTTTGACCAGCTAACCATTTTCTTAAAATATTTTCTATGGGATTCATAGTTGATAATGAAATTCTAGTAATCAGCCTCAATCCTTATGTACCTATCCATCACCATGGATATAGAGTCTGATTTCTAATTAATACAATACTAGAGCATCTGGCATCTGAATTCAATTGTTGGAAAGACTGGAATGGTGTCCACTAGCTTCTTCATGGACTGAATGACAAAATCATGTCCTACAGCTGAAGATTCCGAGTCTGACACTCTTCTAGGTTGTGTTTCTTCCTCTATCTTGATAAGAATCCTCATAGAGGATCCACTAGCTTGTTTCATCCATAATGAAATTTTGTTTGGTGTGTCAACATCCACTTGTTTTCCTTTGTCGGTTTTCTGAATAGCTTCTTCATCTGGTGACTCATGCTCACTCTCAGACAACTAAACAATCCTGTCTTCATCAAATTTTTCCTTTTCAGCTCTAGCTTCAATATCCTCAAGATGAATTAAGTGATGATTATAGATTTCTTCCTCAGATAATTTGTTCACTTACTCTTCAGTCTTCTCATCAACTCTAGTGTTAGCACGTTTTGATGATCCAACTTGAGAAGTATGGATTGAGAATTTTTCAGAAGAACTTTCCTTGTCATGATAATATTCAACTTGCTTAATCAATTCATCAGTGTGACTACTACATTCTTCATTTTCTTTCACTTCATCCACAGTTTCTATTTGTTCATCAACCTTATCTTGATCCTTTTACGGAGTCATAAGATTTTTCCCCTATGTCTCAAGTAATGGTTCTACTAAGAAGAATTTTGGTACCGTAATGTTCTCAAATTCTACATCAGTAGACTTTAAAAGAGATTGAACAATCTCTAGCTTAGACACCTTCTTTTTAAGCTTTTTCTCTTTGGCTTTCTTATCAAGCTCTTCTGCAGCATTCTCTTTCAATGCTATGGCCTCTGCATGGTCAAGGAAAAACTATGGCTCCCCTTATTTTTTTTTCTTATCCTCCCTCCATTTGTAAACAAATTCATCTGGATAATCTTTCTTTTTCTTAGGATTTGGAGGTGCAGTTTGAGATTCCATAGACATAGGGGTTTTTCCTTTAGCCACTACTTCCTTCAATTTTCTTTTCTTACCAACTTTCTTATATGATTCAGCCTCTTCAGCATTTATCGGAATGGTTTCTACCTCTCCACTGGGAGATCATAAAACTCTCTTGAATATTTATAAAATCCAACATTCATTCTTTTCTGGGTTTCATCGCTTACTAATATCAATTCTCAATTCCTCGTCTTGGAATAGCAAGGAATCTTGAATGATTCAAGACACCAAACTATCAATTTAGAGAGTAGGGCAGGATACATGATTATATGTCCTCTCAGATTCCCATTCTTGATATTCTCTATTGTAATGAGAGTTTGCCTCAAAAGATTGATCTTCCTTATATTTACCAAAAAATCTGAGAAATACAAATTACTTTTCTTAAAAGTGTCCTTGTCACCATTTCGCGGTACGATAAAACCCTGAACCCATAACTGTAGGATCCAATTGTTTGGAGAAAAGTGATAAATTTTTGTGGTGTTGACATCTATATGTCCAAGACATTGCATAACCTTCAATTTTAAAAATCACTCTTGAACATCTAGCACCTTGTGGGAACAAAATTATGTCTCTCCTTCATAAGATAACCCTACCAAGCTAGTAGTCATGGTGTATGAAAGTGCATATGTTTTTCCATAACACTTGAAGGACAATTTTTCTCTACCATCTTCCTTAAAGAAACAAGCTGAATCAAAAAACTCTATCAGCAAATCTAGATACACAAGATCTTGAGTCCCTTGCTTCAAAATACAAATGATTTCCCATCCATTGAGTTTGATATTCTTGGAGATAATAGAGTCATACTTATTGAAAAAGTTCAGATGTACCAACCTCTCCTGGTAAAACTTCCACTCCACAATCAGCTTGATAGTAGACATATCTTGAGAAGGAACTTCACCAGACATTCGAAATTGAGAAACTTTGAATATATGGAACGGGCATTTGTAGTGGGGTAGAGCTTCGACACGCAAAAGAATTGAAAACTGATGTGGTAAAACCATCAAGGGTCCCCTTTATATAGGCATTGATGCGATGGTTCATCTTCTCATATAAATCCAAAGGCTGATAAATCTTCTAAACAGATCTGACGGTTAAAATAATATCCTCAAGGAAAATTTGGATGAATCCGATCTTTTGAGGTTTCTAAAGTATACGATTCGGATTTAAGGAAACTAGAATCCAGGAAATTTTAAAAATAAAAAAGAAAATACCAGCAAGTAAAAGGTGATTATGAAAACTCAAGAAAGAGTCATACCATTCGGATTTCTAGGAGGATTATATGTATTGAGGAAAATTATTCTTCAAGAAATTTTATATTCTGCAAAACATGAGTATGAAAAAAAATGAGTACACAGATCTTCATTACGAAAATTTCAAATATGAAAATTTTCATTATGAAAATTTCCAGTACGAAAATTTTCATTACGAAGATTTCAAGTACGAAAAACATGAAAAACTTCCCAATGAGATATATGAAAAACTTCATTATGAAAAATATGAAAAACTTCATTACAAAAAATATGAAAAACTTCATTACGAAAAATTTGAAAAACAACATTATGAAAGATATGAAAAAAATAAATATGAAAAATATGAAAAACATCATTACGAAAAATATGAAAAACTTCATTATGAAAAATATAAAAAACATCATAGAAAATTTAATCCCCCTATGAAAAAGAGTTCATTACTATAAGGAGATTGATTACAACAAAAAGTTAACATGGAGGATTACCTTATGGTTATCATTCCTATCTTCTATCTAATGTATTCAAATATATCGGATGGTAAGGATTTTGTGAAAATATCATCAAGTTGGTCTTGTGTTCCGATCAATTGAATAATGATATCTCCTTTTTTCTGTGATCCCTAAAAAATTGATGCCTAATATCTATGTGTTTTACACTAGAGTGATGTGCAGTGTTTTTACTAAGGGAAATGGAACTTGTATTATCACAAAAAAAAATTGTTTTTGTAAAACTCATACCATATTCTGTTAGTGTGTGTTTCATCCACAACACTTGAGCACAACAACTTCCAGCTACTACATATTCAGCTTCAGCAGTGGAAATTTCTACTGAGTGTTGCTTATTGCATGACCAAGAAACTATTGAATTTCCTAAGAAATTAGATGTTCCGGATTTACTCTTTCTATCCATTCTACATCCACCGAAGTCAGCATCTGAAAAAAATTTCAAAACAAAATCATTTCTAGAAGTATAAAAGAGTCATAAATCCATGGTTCCCTTTATGTAGTGAAAAATTCTTTTCACTGCCTTTAAATGATATTCCTTAGGATTTAATTAATATCTTTCACATAAGCATACTGACAACATTTAGTCTGGACAACTAGCTGTCAAGTAAAGTATACTTCCTATCATACCTCTAAATTTTGTTTGATCTACTAGTTTCCCAAATTCATCAAGATCAAGTGTGTTTGAGGTACCAATGGGAGTACATATACTTTTAGTGTTGTAATGTCCATACTTTTTAATAAGATCTTTAATATAATTATGTAGGGATATGTAGATTCCTTCTGGTTTTTGATAAATTTGAAAACCAAGGAAAAATGTTAACTCGCCCATCATACTCATTTCAAACTCATATTTCATTAGATCCACAAAGTAATCGGCTAAATATTGCTTAGTTGAACCAAATAAAATGTCATCAACATAAATTTGAAAAATCAAAACATTTTTCATATCTTTCTTTATAATAAGGGTTGGATCTACATTTCTCTTAACATAATTATTTTGAAGCAAAAATCCTATAAGTTTATCATACCAAGCTCGAGGGTCTTGTTTAAGGCCATACAATGCATTGGTAAGTATAAAAACACGATCAGGATGTTTTGTATCTTCAAAACCAAGAGGCTGTTCAAATAAACTTCCTCTTGAACATAACCATTAAGGAAAGCACATTTCCCATCCATTTGAAAAATTTTGAAATTGAAGAATGTTTCAATGGAATGTAAAATACGAATAGATTCAAGTATAGCTACTGGAGCATAGGTTTATTCATAGTCTATTCCCTATTGTTGATTATAGCCTTTAGAAACTAATCTAGCTTTATTTCTTAAAATGATTCTATTTTCATCACACTTATTTCTGAAAACCCACTTTACTCTATCTAGAGAAGTTTTCTTTGGTCTTTCAACTATGGTCCAGACTTTATTCCTTTCAAATTCATTTAGCTCATCCTGCACATCTTTAATCCAATCATCATCACCTAAAGCCTCATTAGTGCTTTTTGGTTCTAATATGGAATGGAATTCTAGATGTTCTACTTCATTTCTTAAGGAACTTCTAGTCCTTATAGGTTGATTCACATCACCAATGATCCTATCACTGGGATGATTCTTAAGAAACAACTAATTTGGGTTCTGTAAAACGAGTTCATCAACATCGGGTAGAAAATCATCTGGGGTAAATGTTTCAAAAGTATCTTCTTGAACATTTTCCTTATCAGATGGATCTTCTGTCAAATTTTGGTAATTAGTTTTTGAAAACACATCTGAAGATGTAGGTTGGGGTTGTTTAAAAACAAAAGGATCAGTTTTATCAAATTTCACATCCAATGTCTCTTCAATAGTACAAGTGTTTTTATTTAAAACCTTATAAGCCTTAGAAGTTATGGAGTATCCTAAGAAAATTCCTTCATTAGATTTTGGTGCGAATGTATGAATATTATCTGTAGTATTCAAAATGAATACTTTGAATCCAAAAACCTTGATGTAGGAAAGTCTTGGTTTTTTACATTCCAAAACTCATAAGAAGTTTTCTTAGGAAAGGGTCTAATAAAAACTCGATTTATAGTATAACAATAAGTACTTGCAGCTTCAGCCCAAAAATGTTTGGCTAAAAAATATTCACTCAACATGGATCTTGTTATCTCTTGAAGAATTCTATTTCTTCTTTCAACAACACCATTTTGTTGAGTTGTTCTGGGTGCTGAGAAATTGTGAGTAATGCCTTTTCTACTACAAAAAGTATCAAAATCATAATTTTGAAAGTATCCTCCTTGATAACTATGAATGGTTTTAAATGGAAGGTTTTTCTAATTTTTAACTTGGGCTCTAAAACTTCTGAAATACGAGAAGCCTTCAGACATCTTTGCTAGAAAATAGACCCACATAAATCTAGTGTAATCATCAACTAAAACAAATACATAATACATGCCCCTGATAAATCCTGTTTGTGTAGGAACAAAAAGATCCATATGCACTAACTATAATGCATCAGTAGTTGTGGCTTCACTGACTAATTTAAAATTTTATTTATGTTTCTTTCCATATTGAAAAAGGTCACAATCTTTTGAAGAATCAAATCTAAGATCTGGTAGATCCTTAACTAATCTTTTCTCAGAAAGATTTTATAAATTACTAATATTATAGTGTACTAACCTTTTATTCCATAACCAAGAATTATCTTCCATTGCACTAAGAAAAGGTATATCTTGACTCCTAAGGTCTTCTAATTTTAGTGTGTATGGATTCTCTTGCCTATGGGTAGATTGTAAAAATTTTCCTTGGAATTGTGTACTAAACAATTGTCATTCCTAAAATTGACAAGGTAACCTTAATCACATAACTGGATTATGCTAATGAGGTTGTTCTTAATACCTTTAACAAATAAAACATTTGAAATCAATGTTTTTCTAAGAAGAACCATGTTACCAATACCAATAACTTATCCCTGAGCATTATCTCCAAAAGTTACTTTTCCTCCTTCGTCTTGATAATATTTTAAAAATAGTTTTTGTGACCACTCATATGTCGAGTACACCCACTAACAATGCACCACGTATTTCTGTTGGTAACTTCTCTATTTTCCTGAAAAATAAAGAGTTAGACTTTAGGAATCCATACTTTCTTATATCCAGAAATTTCAGAAAGACAAATTTTAGGCACCCACATCTTCTTAGAAAAATAGGCTTTATGAAATCCTAAAGATTGGATTTTATTTAGAGAAAAATTATTTTCCCAATTTCCACCACACTAACACTTAGTGCAGAAAAGACCACTTTTTGGAACAAATTTAATGTTACTAAAAACAGGTTTAAAACTTGTATAACAAAAACCATAACTATTCCTTAGAGGTCGGATGTGAGAATACATTTTATCAAGATTTTCCTTACCTAAGGAAAAGTTTGAAAAACACATCCTCAAAGAAAATATTTCAGATTTGAGTTTGATAACCAAGTTCTTGTCTTCTAATACATTTTAGTTTGAACTAGAGTTAGGATCGAAAATATTTTTCTTCGAAATTACGTTTTCTAGATCATTAGAAATTTTATTCTTCTCAGAATTTACTTCCTCAATTTTTTTTGAAATACAATCAAAATAAGAATTTTTCTTGTCATGATCTTTAGAAAGATATGATATTTCTTTAGTAATAATAGTATTCCTAGAGTTTTCCTTATCTTGATTTTTCATGTGTTTTGAATTCTCAATCTCAAGAAGTTTGGAAAACCTATAAACTTCTTCATAGGAAAGTATAGTATTATCTTCATCAGAAGAATATTTTTCATCCAATGAGTTATAATATTTATCATTACTATAATTTTCAATTAGAGAAACATTGTTCATTGATTCAGCACTCTATACCTTTTCCATTAAACAATGATTCTCAATAGGTAGTCTGGCTATTATACCATGAATCTTCTGTCCACAAGATTCAAAATCTGAATATTTATATGAAGAGTCACCACCACTGGAACTCTAGGTGTCATTAGCTTTCAAGACATTCTTAGATTTATCCTTGTAATACATCTTTCTGTTTCTCTCAGAATGCTTTTCCTTTTGTTATTTTCTCTTAATCATGGGACAATCAGGTTGTATATATCCAGCTCTTGCATTCATAACATGTGACTTCTAAATCTTTCTTATCTTTCCATTCTTTCTTTTTATATATAGGTTAAAAGTTCCTCTATCCAGCTATTTTTTTCATCCTTAGAGCAATATTTTCTAACTCATTATCTGATTATTCACTTCCACTAGATTTGTATTGGATAACAACATTCTAAGATTTGGATCTATTAACTCTCTCAGGAATCTTAGCATTCATATTCTTTGATGTAGTTGTAAAAGAAACAATGACATTCACATTCTTCTTCTTGACATTATGAGCATCTCTCTTTATTCTAGTCTCATGTTGAAGAATATTTCCAAAGAGTTCATAATGTGTAATTTGAGTAACCTTTCTATTCTCATCTATAGTTGTCCTCTTGGATTCCCACTCATTCAGTATGATGCCTATGATCTTATCAACAAGAGCTTCATCATCTAATCCTTTCTCACCCATGGATTGTAAACTATTCACAATATTCATGAATCTTTGTTGCAACTTACATATGTGTTCTCCATAAGGAAACAGAAACCATGATATTCATCTCTAAGCATGGCTCTTCTTGTTTCAATTACATTGGAAGTTCCAAAGTGAGTAACATCAAGTTACTTCCAAATATTGTTTGTTGCTTCACGAAATGAAATTTGTCTATATATATTTCTAGTCATGGAACAAAGAAAAGAATTGTGTACCTTATAATTCAGTTAATATTCAAGATTTTATGGATTTATAAAGGTACTAACTTCTTTGTCAGGGATTTTGTATCCTCCAGTAAGCATAAAAAAATTATCAACACCAGTATTGATAATAAAAGTCTTAATTTGATCTCTATAATATTCATAACCATTTCCATCATATATAGGTGGTCTAGGTTGATTGAGATTGTCTATAGAACCAACATTGATTCCTTCCATCTTAAAAAAATTCATTCCACAAAAAAATTGTAAATAGAAAAAGTTTGTAAACAAGGAAAATATTCCTAGGCAAGGGAAAAATAGAACAATAGTATCCCTATGTAAAAATATGAATCCGAACTACAGAAGTCCGAAAGACTGATTCTGAGAATAAGAATAGGATGAAATTTCTTCCTAATTTTATACTTTTAAAAATTCCATTGGAACTTTTAATGATGGTTATTTTTAACACTGTTAAACAAGGTAATTTACAAAACCTCTAAGTTCAAAACACTTGCTTGAATCCGGAAATATGTTTTTGCGAAAGTGATTCTGGAAATATGGTTCTGGAAAGTGAAAATTAATGAAATTTTACAAATATGAATATTCCACCTTAAAGCATATGGAATCTAACTAAATAAGGGTATAAGTGTAAGAAAGAATAAAATAGTTATACTTTTCTCAACAATACAAATGCGGCAGAAAATATGTAACAAAAAAACTAGCAAGTAATAAATCTTTTAACCCAAAGTGAAGCGTATCAAACAACCTTGGATAAAGGTCCCTTGACTTATACATTCAAGAAAGTTTGTCTTACCCACACCCAGGTAAGACCACGATACAAAGATCGGAGTTTGTATTTATATCCCCACAAGCCCTCAACTTTCAGGTAGTCGTCACCTCTTTCTTCCACAGCAAGGAAGCTCACAAATTCAAGGTAGTCGGCACCTCTATCTTCCTATCCCCAGATTCCCTTGAATGTAATCAGCAACATTCTGAGTCGCACAAAGAAAATATGAATGAGAGGTAAAGTATGCACGAAGTAATGAAAGTCTCTCTCTAGAAATCACTTCAATAGCGTGTAATCTATAGAGTCATTGAATAGTTGGAACTCTTTCAAATGAGATCCTATTTATAGGCACGGCTTCAACGGTCGGCTCCCCCTCCAACGGTCATATTTTTCCTTGAATTTTGGAGGGATTTGTACATGTGTCACTCAAAGAACAGTTATTTAGTAACTGAAAGCAAGACATCATTTTATAACAAAACAAGTGTATGAAAATTATGGTTACATAACTAAAATCCAATATTTGGAATGTAAGGAAAAATGAAAGTTTGCAGTCTAAAAAAATTGAATTAGTTGTCGATAATACAAATATATTTAGATTCTATTTACTAGAAAATTGGAACCTGAAATTACAATGATCGTAGTTAGAGTTCATGAGAATTCGGATTCAGAACTCATAAGAGATCAGAGTCTAAATTTAATGAACTCTGAGTCAAAACTCATAAGAGATCATATCTAGAATTCGTAATCAGAATTTGGAGTCAGAGCTCAGAAGAGTTCGTATCCAGAATTCGTAATCAGAATTCAGAGTCAGAACTCAGAAGAGTTCATATCTAGAATTTGTAATCATAATTTTGAGTCAGAACATAGAATAGTTTGTATCCAGAATTCGTAATCAAAATTCGGATCCCAATACAGAATGCTCCATATCTAGGTATTTCTTGGATTCTGAGGTTTTGGTTTCAAACTGAATTTTACACTTAGAAAAATTACGATATGGACAATGAAACACGGTAATGATAAATTTCCTTGGGAAAGGAAATTTTTCCTTATATTAGTGAAACATAGGGTAGAAAATAGATTTTCCATGAGATAAGGTGTTTGTGATTTTCAAAATAAGAAGGAATGGTAAAGTCATAAGGAAACCTTAAGGACTCAACAATCTCCCCCAAGTATGAAGGAATGGAAAATTCATAAGGAAAACTTTATTGACTCAGCATTTTGGTTTTTAATTAATGATTGTAACAATAATGAATCATATTAACAATGATTGTGGTGTACAAAGAAATTATTTTTCTCTTGAAAAATTAAATGACATGGAATCTAGAATATAAAATATTGTTGTCATGAACACACGACTCTCTCATGATATGAATCATACTAATCTAAAGAATTAAAAAAGTGGTAGAAAAATAATTATGGAGTCTTTCATGAAAAAAACCCCACCTTGTTTTATTGTTTCCTATAATAAAATTCTTTTTTATCGATATATAAGTAACAATAAAGTGAAATTTTATAAAATATTGTGCTTAACAAATGAAAAATTTGTCTAGATAGTGTGTCATTTGGAAGGTTAAGAAGACCAATGATGGAATCTAATTTATATGATGAAGTAAGAGTATGAAATTGAAAATAAAAATTTTGATGAGTTTAAGAGAGTATTTTTTATTAAGTGCATCACCTATACTAATTACATGAAAATGGAAAGTTAATGGCTTGAGATTAAAAAGACGGGTGGTTTCTTTATGGGTACCTATGAGGAGATTTTGAAATATTTTTGAGGAAAACATCTGGTTTTAACATCAAACTTTGAAGAATAATTGATCATTTATTCTATTCCCAAAAACTAATTCTTTGTAGTGATATTTTCAAAGGGTACTTTATTAGATATGAATAAATCATTCGATGTTCCGAAAATGTTTAAATGAATTGTAACATCAGAAACCCGGGTGCCACTAAACCGTTCTAGGAACCTAGTTGGTCACATGAACTCAAGTTCATCTTTATCAATTCCAGGGGATACTGACTAGCTTCAAGGGCCAAAGATTTTGTTATGGGGAGACTATGCCCTCGTAGGTCTTAATAAGCCTCGCTGTTATCAATAGAATGTAAATAGCATAATCCTAATCAATAAGTGACAGCATAATAATTAAATAAATAACCAATTGAATATAAATTAACAATAAATGGAAGCTATATAATCATAACTGATATAACGATGATTTCAATGTATGATACTATTCAAAAAGTGATATTTTAGGGGAACATGGGTACAAGAATATATTTTATGTCATATGATACTAAAAAAAGATTATCAAAACTACTACATAGCCTCTTTATCCTTGTGTAGGACCCCTACCCCCAAATATCTATCCTAGATATCAATAAATAAAACATTGGATGAATCAAATTTACCTTTATTTATATCTAGAAACATAAATTCTACTCGGGGTACAAATCCATGCATGAGCAGGGTTTGAGATATAAATCGATGTTGGTTGACACACACGTTGTATAGACCTATCATTGCCATGATGTAAATAGATTAAAGTGTTCCATTTTTAAAATGAGGAGAAATAAATAAATAAACTCTTATAACATGGTTTATGCTTCTAACAGACACTTGTCCCCTAAAAACTACATCAGCCAATGCTAGAAAATAGATCGAGTATTTGTGAAAGAAATATTATGTATACTTTGTCAATGGGTAGTCATAAAATCCCATGAAGTGAAATACACCGAAGCTTATTAATTGTATTGGGGTCTAATTCATATTTTCCCAAATAAGCTTTCTCAAAATATCAATAATTATTAAGAGATTAAACTAAGGTAAAGAAAAAAATACATGTTCACAAGAAATCTCATTACTGTAATTAAGGATGCATTTTATAAGTTCACCCATACAATTAATCCATTAAATAATGAGGTGGTGTCTAATGCCCTTACTTGTAGATCTAAAATAAATCCCAAGGGATTTAATGCTAACATTCGATAACCCTATACCACTGATTCCATCCACGGTGACCCTTATAATGTCACTTGTATCACGTTGGGATGGTGATTCCGATTCCATAAAATGTATATCAAATAGGGGAAGAGGTATCACCTGCGGCATGGCTTTACCATCATTCCCAATGGTTTTGTTCTTATTTTCTCCCATAGGTAACTGGTGTCTCTCACATGTAATAGAAACCATATGGGCATCACACTCTTGGCAAGCCAATGCATCACTGCCGACACATCAACTCATATACCAACATGCATAGAAAGTCCATCCATGAATCCTTAATAGGTAACCCATGTTCCCTCTTTTCCCATGTTACATAATCAATATCAAATAAGGAATATCATTAGGGAAGAACATTTATAATTTAAAATCATTAAATAAACACCTCATGCCATCAAATTCATTAGAATAACTTAATCTACAAAGATATCCCAATGATAAAATTCAATCCATAAATATGGAATAATTCATAAAACAATTCAAAATATGAAACATTAGAAACTCGTAATAAATAGGAATAAGATAATTATCAAAATTTCTTTGCATTTTCATGTCATCCCATGAAATTTAATGGAATAAGTTAACATTCTTACCAAGGAAATTTTTATATTTCAAGACAGTATCAAAATGGAATATACATAAATAAATTTTAGTTATCAAATAAATATAAATATGGAATATGGAATCAACATGACTCCATTTATGTGTCATTCGCGACCTTCTAATATTCCAAGCCAGCAATCTTGGCAATAAGGGTTTAACATTTCACCCCAACCAACTTTTATAAAAAACAAGCATTTATAATACACAAGTACAAGGAACATAGCTTAACATAATGTCATGAAAAGTCATAAAAAATAAAGAATATCATTTAACCAACTTTCATAAGCATTCGACATAATTCATAAGTATTTCATTTCATTCATAAATAAAGGCACCCAAGGAAATTGTTATGCATGTGGAACTTCAAGCATGTCAACTCACATGTCATTATACATGGTATAACCAATTATAATTTAACTTGATCGTTCTCAAGGTTAACTTAAATTCATTGTCCCTTTCCATTCTAATTCCTTTAAAAACTATAGATTATTACATCAATGTGAAATTCATTCGACTCGTGATGAATTTTGGGTCATCTAGGTTGGAACAACAAAAAGTGGTGGTCATAGAAAAAAAACATGAAAAGTTGGGTTTCACCATGAGAATGTGTAACCAAGGGTAGGGAAACCATAATTTTCTATTTAATAGGTAGTATCAAAGCCTCACCGGAAGGATTCATATTGTAGCATAATTTTTCAATGAAAAAACACAATGACGTGATTTGAAAAGAAGTTAATTCCCTACAATATGGTCGTAGTACTACACCTGTTTGGTAGAAAGTTCTGATTAAACCTAAAATGGGATAAATAAATAGGTTCGTCAAAACCTAAAAAATAGGGAAAAGATCTATCACAAGAATATAGGGAAAGAGATTACGATGGAACATTGAAATAGATGACTATAGATGAGATTTCATTCGATGATGGTTTCATTTCACCTGGTGGGGAAGATATACTTGGTGAAATGAAGGGGATAGGTCAAAACCACAAATTTGGAGGAAATGGACAATCATGCACATGTAGAAGGAGTAAAACTATAGTGGAGATAAGAGTTGTAGAGAATTTTTATAAACATTTCAATTTAAAATGAAATTAAAATTTTAACCACACAGGAGGCATCACATAGTTAGTGCTCAATTGTCCAAACAGTGCACCAATGGTGCGGTAGGATCAATTTCTCGGGGAAACATATCATGGTATACCACATGTTTTGACAAAATATTCCCAATATATGTTATTGTCCATTGTCCATGACCTGCATCTTTCCACACGGCTGTGTGGCCTGAGTCACAGAGTTTTTAATACCATGTTTCCCTGCCTGTTTTCCTCTTTTTCAGTCCATAGTGCTTCAAAAATTCCTTGGACAACCTTGGGATCTACTTTAACATAATTTGAATCATTTCAAGGGTTTTTTAAAATAATTTACCCAAAATTCTAAATGGTAGGTACCTTTGGATAATTCTAGGATGTTACAATCTCCCCACCTTACAACTTTGTGTCCCCGATAAACTGTTGGGAACAACAAAAACACCACTCAACATAAAAGGGAATGAAGCCTAAAAAATGGTTGCATTGAATTTAAAAATTACTAACATACCTATCACTCCTAGTAATTATCCAACTAGTGGTTCTCCACAAACTACACGTGATAAGAGAGAGGAATTCAGGTTGCACCATCCTTGGTCAAACTGTCATGACCTGCCATCACCAAGATGAGGGAAGGGACAGAATATTGCTAGACCCTTCCTTCTTCATGTTTAAGGGGAGATTGTGACCCCCAATACCCATCTTCAATAGGTTCTGGAGTGGCTACTATCACCTGTGGTAAATAATCACATGAAAAATGAAAGGCATTATCATTTTTATTTAAAAAGATCGGGAGATAAGATAGTAAATCCCAAACAATGCCAAAACTAGAAGTAAAAGTAATGTCAGAACAATACATTCCCATATGCATGTTCCAATAATAAGTGCTACAAAAAAAAGAAAACTCCAAAGGAAAGCACCAAATGAAAATAAAAGAAGTAGCGTCAACTATCCCAACATCTAAACTAGTAGGTTCTAGTATGGTCCTCAAAGTCTTCCTGGGAACCTCAATGCAGTTTTTTATACGTAGGGTGAGTATACATGTATACTCATTAGGGAAAACCAAAATCTATCGTGCATAGGTGGGGAGGCATTATAATGCCTCGTGAAAAAGGAGATAACCAAAGAACATATCAAGGAAACTATCCACCCAAACCTCACCAAGGAACACTCCCCAAATAATGAAAGTCATGTAGAGTAATAGTAATAACTCATCGATGTTTGGGTACCTCGCACACCTTTCCCACTGGTTATTGAAGACATCCTATGTGTCAGACCTCCCTCTCAATTTTCCCCATAGTCCCACTGCCATACCCCACCTGAACACACCTAGGCTACCACAACCACACATCCTGCCCACAATCATCTGGGCTAGAACAACTACCACCACGCCCGAAGACACATGGGCCTGAACAACTACTATTACGCCATAAGACATGAGAGCCTCATCCTAAAGACACTTGTGAATCAATATGCCCACACATACACATGTTCCATCCACCACAAGTTCCCTGCCCAAAGAATCTTGGGCTATAATGGACCTCAGTCCAACACATCCTACTCAATGAATCATGGGATACTCTAGAAAGGGAGTATAAAAATGGTTAATAACCAGCTACTCATAGGAGTGTAAGAAAAAACACCCTCCCCCATGAAATGGTGGTGTTCAGCACGAATTTCACAACTTGGTAGGGTGCGAATAAGAAACATAAGAACTAAATTATATATATTCGTAGACAACACTCTTCCCAACCTAGGGTTTCAAAACCATCCCATACACAAACTCCATTGTTATTATTCATTCATAAAAATCACCACAACCACATCCAAGTCACAACTCATTCCCAGAAAAACAATTCCCCATTGATCTCATTCTTGTTTTCATATTCAAGTTATTCCATTAAACAATTATTCACTACCGAGAAACTAACCGGCATAACCACCTTACAATGAAGGAAAAACTTCCATGCAACAATTTAAGCATTCATACCCAGTTATCTTGTGAATTATAAAAACAAAATGGATATCTGAGATCCCTTAAAGTACTATAACCAAACCAAGCCCCACCATACAGCCCCACATGGACTTAGATCCACAAGCCAACAACTTCACCACAATAAGGAATCCTATCCCCTTCTGTGTCACCCGAAAAGAATCAAGAAGAAAAACCACACATATTACCAAGATATAGAAAGGGTGTATCTAGATTTAAACGCACCATTCATTTAGTTCCTTCTTTTATGTTTGGTTAACCAGGGTGATCACAAGAGGACTCTTTTTCACTGGTCATCAATTTAATCAAAAACATTATGCGATTACCCAACTTCCATGTTATAGCCATTCTATCATCATAGAAAATAGGGGTCCCTTAGTGTGAAAGGAAATAACACCAAGGCTATAATATTCAGTGGACATAAGCCCATACAGTTGACAACATATAATCAAGGGTAAAAGAGTACAACAACATCATCAAACACACCTCTTCATTCATAAAAATTCTATTTATGATCTTCATTAAGGTTTGGTTTCATAAATCCAGGAAGGAAACATTATGATACCCACCTAGAATGATACACAGTAAAGAGAGACAACAGAATAACCCTACATGGATGATCAATGATCGATGTTTTTCTCCATGCACCAAGATTAGAGGTTGTGAAACTTACAGTGGAGGAACTTAGAAGACTCCAAGAGTGAGTAGGATAGGCTCAAGCACTAGCACACCACTAGCCTCAAGATGGGGGACTACAAAATCACCATGGAAAGTAAATAATGCTATCCAATAATAAGGAATAATAACCGTGTGATAAAAGGTATGATCCTGGAGTTACGTGATATGAAATCTTGAATGACATTAAATTCATATCCGGGTTTCACCACGCAGTTGGATGGTTACACATGATAAAATTATTTTTTATTTAATAATTCTCATTAGAGAGGTGGCCATAATGTCTATGAGATAATGGTTTTACTTTAAATAGAGAAAAACAAAAAATATGGGTGGAACTATAATATACGGGAAAAGTGTGTGGTACTAAGGAAAAAACCACACGTTTTTGGTAACTCAAGGGTCACCCGACTCTTGGGGAATTTTAGATATTATATTTCGGCTTCTAATGGCTTTGAAAGGGGTATAAGAACACATTTACATCAAAAGATACATTTTGGGATAGGAAAAAGTCAGAAACTGGAAAAATGAAACAAGGGTGGGACACTGTTTGGTGAGAAAATGTAACGATGCCATAGTCATGGTGCCCCCCTCATGGTGTCACCCTCATAGTTCCCCCGTCATGGTGTCACACTCATGGTTCCACTTTCACGGTGTCGCCATTTTGTTGAGTGACTGTGACAGTGCGACCACCATGGTTCCACCATCACTATGCCGCTGTGATCAGTGCCACCGTCAGGGTGCCACTGTTTCGGTGGAACCGTTTGATGTGACCAAACTTTTTGGAAATTTACTTGATTTGGAGGGTCTGTGCCATTACATCAGATACCTCTCAAATTATTTTCTTCCTTGAGAATTCAATGATAAATCTGAAGAAAGCAGAGGGGTCCAAACAACCCCCTCAAAGATACCTCATTAGAGAAAACCTCATTGACATATTGGAACACCTCTTCCTCGAGTAACCACACTAACATAAAAATGTGTCATTGTCCATAAATATGGATTAGGGAGCCCCTTTCCCCCATTTCAAGATATAATCCACTTTTGGAAGCACTGACTCGCCCACACGGGTTTAATCACATCAACCATAATGTGTCTTGATTAGGGATCAGGTCCACCCCTCCCCACAGTCAAGACTCTTCACACAAATCTAGATAATAATGAAAATATATCATCTCATAGCTAACAAGGTCTAGCACTTCATCACAAATAAGTACAAATAAAAATATAACAAAACTCAAAATAGCTATGATATCTGGGTGTGCATCTTTTCCTCCCGTTCCCAAGAAATCCCCTCGAGGCCACAATGCCTCCATAACACATTAACCAAGGGAATGGTTCATCCACTAAGCACCTTCTCCTCAATACCTTTGATCATCACCAGTTGCTCTACGGACGTCGCATCATCCTAGATATCCAGCATTCCCCAGTCGTGGATGTGTGAATCATCATGTAGATGCCGACAGAGATGAGACACATGGAATACTTTGTGCACCCTCAGTAGAAATGGTGGAAGCACCTACTGATAAGACACTTCGTCGACCCACAGAAACACCTTGAAGGGTCCGCTGAACGTGGGGGAAATTTTACTCCCCCTGATGAAACCCTATTGTCATACCGAGGGGAGACCTTATCGAACATGTGTTCCCCAACTTCGAAATACAGGGGTATCATCCAATAGTTGGCATATGAATTATGCCCGTCTGGATCCACCTTTATCCTCTGATGTATAAGTCGAACCTTCTTCTTCATGCTCTGCACTACCTCCAGGCCAAGAACACCTCCTTCCCCAACCTCTGTCCAGCACACGGATGAGCAACACTGCCTCAAGTACAATGCTTCGAATAGAGAAATGATAATGGTTGAGTGATATTTATTTCTATATGAAAACTCTACCAGAGGCAAGTGTCATACCCATGATCCCCCAAGGTCCAAAACCCAAACCTGCAGTACATCATCCAATGTTTGTATGGTGCACTCTACCGGCCCATCTATCTGGGATTGGAAATCAGTGATGAGGCATAACTAGGTGCAAAAAGCATGTTGAAAACTTTTCCAGGACTGTGAGGTAAACAGGGCATCCTGATCAGAGACTATGGACATTGTAAATCCATGAAACTGCACAACTTTGTCCACATACCGCTATGCTAGGGCATCCCCCACACTCTACACCTTGATTTCCAGGAAGTGAGCAGGTTTCGTCAGTCAGTCCACCACTACCTAGATAGCATTGCAACCCCCTTGAACTTTGTGTAGTCTCGTGATGAAATCCATTGAGATGTCATAACACCTCCACATAGGGGCATCTAAAGGTTGTAACAGACCTCCTGGGACTTGGTGTTCAGCCTTCACCTGTTGACACATGATGAACATTAACAAAATCTCTTCCACTACCCACTTCACCCCAGTCCACGAAAAATGACCCATCATGCCTCAATACATCTTGGAAACTCTTGGGTGCACCACCATGGGTGAGTTGAGGAAATAACTAAGAACTCTGTTGTGCATTTCCACCGGGAAAAACATTTTCTCTTGAAACATCATCTGATTCGGGTCATCTTCCGACCATACTCCTGGAGCATCACCATGGATAACACGATTGCACATCACACCATCTTCTAAGCCACCCCACATGGACTCCTCCACATACTGCAATAGAGAAAACTGCACTATCATCTGGAACAAACAGCCTCTTCCATCCTCCACCCTTCTATCCAGGTGTAGGGTAGGCAACTCCTCCATCGCATTCCAAGAATCTATTGACTCTCAAACCACATCCTTCTGTGACTCCCTTCTCAGTGAATCAGCCACCACATTCCCCTTACCTTTAATGTAAGAGATTTCATAATCATATTCCTAAAGAAACTCAATAAACCTATGTTGCCACAATTTTAGGTCATATTGGGAGAAGATATACCTCAAGCTCTTCTGATATATGAAGACCACAAAGTGCTCCCCAATGAGGTAGTGTCGCCAAAACTTTAGTGCGAACATAGTCGCTGCGAGATCCAAGTCATGGGTGGAATAGTTATGCTCATGGGGACATAACCGCCTAGAACCATAATAGATCACCCCCTGCTGTTGAATCATCACACACCCCAAGTCATGTCCTGAAGTAACACAGGACACCTCAAACGTCACCACTTCTTCTGGAAACCATAGCACTGGGGCACTAACCAATACCCCCTTTAGATAACTGAATCATTCCTAACATTATTCACTCCAGATGAAGTCCTTCTCCTTTCTGTTCAAGGATTTAAAAGGAGATACAACTCAAGAGAAGTTGGGAACAAACCTTCGGTAATATCCATCCATATGTAGGAAACAACGAACCTCCATCACATTCTTGGGTGATGCCCAAGAAACAACTTCCTCGGCCTTGGATGAGTCCACTATTATCCCTTTCTTAGTCACCACGTGTCCATGGAAGTTTACTTCTCATTTATATATCATACTCTTGGACAACATCCCATAGAGCTGGTGCTGCTGTAGAACCACTAAAAACATCATTTTGTGATCAGCGTGATCCTCCTATGATTTGGAGTAGATCAAGATGTCGTCAATAAACATGACTATGAACCGGTCTATATATTCCTAGAAAATGGATCTCATGAGCACCATGAACACAGATGGTGCGTTTGTAATGCTGAATGGTATGACTAGAAACTCAAAGTTCTCATATCTACACCTGAATGTAGTCTTCGAGATGTCACCCTCCTTCACCCTCACCTGGTGATACCCTAGCCACAGGTTGATCTTGGGGAACCATCCTTCCCCCTTCAACTTATCAAAATGTTCTTCCATCATCATGATAGAGTAACAGTTCCTCACTATTACCTGATTCAATCACTGATAGACTATGCACATCCTGAGACCGCCACCTGCCTTCTTCGCGAATAAGACCAGAGCACCCCATGATGACTCGCCGAGTTAGACAAAACCCTTCTTCATCAGATAGCCTATCTAAATTTGTAACTCCCGCAACTCAGAAGGCATTATCCGATAGGGGGAAATTGAAATCATAAGGGCACCGGGTTGCATGTCTATATCAAACTCAACATCACATTGAGGGGGTAAATTCACCACCTCTTCAGGAAAAAAAATCAATGAACTCACTGACAATTCCGGATGCTTCCATTATTTCAATGTTTTGTGATGGATCAGCTACCAAGGAAAGAAATGGCTCCAATCACTGGCTACCCTCCTGGAATCCTCTCTCATTAAAGAACATCACACACCCACTGGCCATATCTGAAACACAACCCATCTCCAGAATAATTTGATAATGGAACACATGGATAATAGCCAGTTGATTCCTAAAATAACATCTTGTGGTTGCATCTACTGCTATAGAAGGTCCCCTGCTAGAACTGCTGACTCCGTGGCGTTCAACTACCCAAGCCCAGCTCCCCTTCCCCTCGGCTGCGGACCGCCTCCCCTACCACACCTTGGTTGAGGTCCCTAAATAGTGCCCTGAGGTCGGCCTCCTCCTACAATGTCCACTCTAGGAGGAGCAGGAGCTCGCTGTCCTATTGTTGTTGCTAAAAGGGCCTAGCTAGAAACTATTGCAGCTAAGGTTGGCATTAAATTGTCCCACCCCCACTATAATTCACTCATTCTGATCACTGATTCTGAAGGAGCCCATGGATGCCATAGAGGAAGAATCTTGGTCCTGGTCCCAAAAAGTAAGGGTGAGGTCCAGGAAATTGAAACTGAAACTATTGGGGCATGATCCCCACTGGCTGAAACCTAGAAGGCCCAGACATAGGAGGCCTACTGTTGATAGCCTTCCCCTTTGACGAGCCCCACTAGATCCCTTCTAGGGGAACACCGCACAACGTGTTCATCCTCTCCACCACTCCAGCCTTCTTCTGGACCTCCATGTATGTCGGTATAGTGAATGGAGAGACAACATACTGAAGAGAAGGTCATAGTGCCTCCTCTAAATGTCTCTCCTGAGACTCCTCATCCAGAAAGAGGTCCGTAGTAAAGTTAAGGATATTCTAGAACATGATCCTTAAATCTCTCAGAAACATACTCCCCTACTGAAGGGAGATTAGATCTTGCCTCTTCTCAGCCTTCAGCATGGAAGAGAGGAATTATACCAAGAACGCCCTCTCGAAGTCATTCCATGAAACCTCAGGTTCCCTCTTCTCCCCAAGATAGAGTGTCCACCACTGATGTGACACTCCCCACATCTCGGTTACATCCAGAGGAACCCAATACAATGACGGATCCCGGATCATGCTGAAAACTATCACCAGCTCCTCAAGACATCTCTCAGTCTCCAGGTCTGAGACGCTACCCTCGTACTCCCCATGGGTCAGCAGCTGAAAGGAACGAAGCATCCTCTACCAATGGTCATCCTCCTCCTCTCGATCAACCCTCTACTGATCAATCAAATCAGCCTCTTGGGGCTCAATCTCTCACACAACTCATGGTCTTCATCTGAGTGCCAAAGATGCAAGCTAAATAAAGAATTCCTAATATTGAGTTGTGTAGAAGACTACTTTTAAATTTTTATAAAATGTTTCTTTTATTTTAGATCCCGAAAGTACCCAGGAGACATAAGAACATGCGTCATTATGATGCATATACCTTTCCTTGGGTCTCTAACCTTCAATCAGTGTAGCCGCAAATGGTCATTCGGTAGGTCCAGTGTCCTTGCATCGCATCATGGGGGGCCCTAAAATCCCGCATCCTAGCCAGTCTTCCCTAGCCTATTTCATGTTCCATGATTCCATAACACTATTTCCCTACCATCTCAAGCATTCCTCAGTGCCTAACTCCAAAATCCATCCTATATCTCAACTCCCTCTGATACCATTCGGTCACGAGTTGCCTTCAACAATATGAGGGAAGGGAGAGAAAATTTCTCGACCCTTCCATCTTAAAATTGAAGGATATATAATGACCCCTGAGACCCGCCTTCAATTGGTCTCGGAGTGGAAACTACCTCCAAGGTTATAGATTCACACACAAAATGGAATGAATTTCCATTTTTATTTATTAGGATCGGGAGATAAGATAGTAAATCCTAAACAACACCAAAAAAATAAGTAAAAATAAATCCAAAACAATACATTCCTATATGCATCTTCCAATAATAAGTGCCATAAAAATAACAAGAAAACTCCAAAAAAAGTACCAAAAGAAAAGAAAAGTAGAAAAATCAATGGTCCCAACATCTAAACAAGTAGGGTTCATCACGGTCCTTGAAGTCCCCCTAGAAAACTGAAAGTAGTTTTATATTCATATGTTGAGTATACAGGTATAATCTGTTGGGAATACCAAAATCACTCACACACAGGTGGGGAGGCATTATAATGGCTCGTAAAAAATGAGATAACCAAAGAACCTAGAAAGGAAACTATCAACCCAAACCTCATCAAGGAACACTCCCTAAGTAATGAAAGTCATGTAGAGTAATATTAACAGCACATCGATGTTTGGGTACCTTACACAACATTACCACTAGTTATTGAAGACATATTATGTGATGGACCTTACTTGCCATTTTCCCCACAGTCCAACTACCATACCATGCATGCACACACATGGGAAACCACATCCACTCATCCCGATTGAAAACACATTGGCCAGAACAAATACTGCCACACCCGAAGACACCTAGGACCGAACAACTACTACCATGCCTAAATATATGTAGGCCTCTTCCAAAAGTTACTTGGGAAATAACCTTCCCATGCGCACCTGGCTCAAACACCACATGTTCCCTGTTCGGAGAATCATGGGATATAATAGACCTCAGGCCGTCACATCCTTCCCAGTGAATCTGGGGATACTCGGGAAAGGGATTAGAAAAGGAGTTAATAACCAGACACTCATAGGAGTGTTGGAAAAAACACCCTTCCCTATGAAATGGGGGTGTTCTACCTGAAGTGCTCAACATGGGTGGGGAGAGAATAAGAGACATAAGTACTAAATTATACATATATGTAGACAAGAACTCTTCCCAACCTAGGGTTCCAAAACCGGCCATCACAACATACCTGAAGAATCTTGGGATACTCAGGAAAGGGATCATAAAAGGAGTTAATAACCATCCACTCATAGACGTGTTGGAAAAAACACCCTCCCCCATTAAATGGGGGTGTTCTACCTAAAGTTCTCAACTTGCTTGGGGCGGGAATAAGAAAAATAAGAACTAAATTATACATATAGGTAGACAAGAACTCTTCCCAAACTAGGGTTCCAAAACCAGCACATAAAAAACCCCCTCATTACTATTCATTCATAAGAAGCACCACATCCAAAACAAAGTCACAACTCATTCCCAGAAAAATAATTCCCCATTAAACCAATTATTCTTTACATATTCAAGTGATTCCATTTAAAAATTCTTCACTACCGGGGAACTAACAGGCATAGTCACATTCCAAGGAAGGAAAAATAGAAAAGAAACAATTTAATCATTCCCAGCAAATTCTCTTGTAAGTCACAACAAAAAAACGGGATCTGTGAGATCCCTCAATGTACTAGAACCAAACAAAGCCCCACGATATGGCCCCACATGACCTTAGATCCACAAAAAAACAACTACACCAAAACAGGGGATCCCATCCCTATCCCTATCACACAATAAAAATCAAGGTGAAAAACTATACATATTATCAAGATAGATCAAGGGGGTTTCCAGATTTGAACACACCGTTCATTGAGTTACTTCTTTTCAGTTTGGTTAGCCAAGGTGATCACACAAGGATTCTTGTTCCCTAGACATCCATCAAAAAAACCAAACATACATGATTATCCAATTTCCATGTTACAACCATTCAATTTTCATAGAAAATAGGGGTCCCTTAGTTCAAAAGTAAATACCACCAACGACCATGATTTTCAGTGGACAGAATCCCATACAATTCAAAACATATAATAAAGGGTGAAGGAGTACAACAACATCATCAAACACACCCCTTCGTTTTTTAAGTCTATTTAATATCTTCTCTATGGTTTGGTTTTATCCATCTCCAAAGGAATAATGATCATACCAACCCCACATGATACACTATAATGATAGATAAATGAATAACCCTACTTGGATGGTCAAAGATCGATGTTTTTTCCAAGCGCCAAGAATGAGGGATGCACAACATGTAGGGGAGGAACTATGATGACTCCAAGAGTGAGCAGAAAAGGATCCAACATCGGCGTACCACTATCCTTGGGAAGTGGGACTCCTAACATACAATGGAATGAAAAGGATACTAGCCCATAAGAAGGATGTATCCCCATGCGATAAAGGGCAAGATCCTCATGTTACAGGATATGAAATCTTGAAAGGCCTTAAAGGTGGATCATGGTTTCACCACACCATTGGATGGTTAGACACGATTGAATTAATTTTTATTTAATAATTCTGATTGGATTTTTTTCCATGTCGACTATGAGTTTAACGGATTCTTTTAAACTGCGGAAAACATGTAACAAGGGTAGAACTCAAAAGTACGGGAAAAGGGTGCGACACTATGGAAAAATACACTTGTTTTTTGTAATTCATGTTTCTCTTAGCTCTTGGGGAATTTTAGATATAATTTATGGGATTTTAATTAATTTGAAATAGTTATAAAAACATATTTACATCAAAAGATATGTTGAGAGAGTGGAAAAAGTAGGAAACATGAAAAACGAACAAGGGTGGGTTGCCATTTGGTGAGACATCGTAATGGTGAGACGGTCACGGTGCCACCCTCACTATGTCTCCATCATGGTTCCACCCTCACAGTGCCCCCTTCAGGGTGACACCCTCATTGTGGCACCATCACAATGGTACCCTCACAGTACCACCTTCACAATGCCACACTCATGGTTCCATCATTTCATTGAACGACTGCCACGGTGCGACTGCCACGGTGCCACCAGCACGGTGCCACTGTAACCAGTGCCACCATCATTATCCCACTGTTTCGGTGGGACCATTTTATGGGAACAAGATTTTTTGGAAAAATATTGGACCAGGAGATTCTAGTCCATTACATCAGATTCCTCTCAAATTATTCTCATCCTTGAGAATTATAGGATAAATCTGACGAAAAAGAGGCGTCTGAACAGCCACCTCGAAGATACCTCTCATGAGTAAACCTCGTCAACATCTAGGAACACCTCTTCGTCAAGTAACCACACATGCCTAAAAAGGTGTCATTTTCTAGCCATATAGATTAGGGGGGATCTTCCCCCATGTTGAGATACATTCATTTTTGGGCGGCACTGACTCACCCATACGAGTTTAATCACACCCATCTTAATGCATCACGATTAAGGATCAGGTCCTCTACTCCCCACTGTCTGGAATCTTCACACACATCTAGAGAATGAGGAAAACAAACCATCTCAAATTTATCAAGGTAAAGAACTTCATCACAAATAAGTACAAAAAAATAGAATAAAACTCAAAACTGTTGTGGGTAATGGGAACGCATTTATGCCTCTCATTCCCAGGTACTCTCCTTGAGGCCACCATGTCTCCATAACACATGATCTAAGGGAATGGTTCGTCCACAAAGTACCTTCTCCTCATGAAGTTCGATTATCACTGGTCACTCGAAGAACATAGAATCATCCTCAATATCAATCTTTACCCAGTTCAGGATGTGTGAATCATCGTACAGATACCGATGGAGCTGAGACACAAGAAGAGATCGTGCACCCTCATTAGCGGTGGTGGTAGCACAAGATGATAATCCACTTCTCCGACCCACCGCAATACCTCGAAGGGTATAAAGAACCTAGGATAAAGCTTAATACCCCTGTCGAACCTCTGTTTCACACATTGAGGGGAGACCTTCATGAACACATGTTCCCCAACATCAAACCCTAGGGGTCTCCTCCTATGGTAGGAATATAACTTCTCCTAGTCCTGAGCATCCATCTTCCTCTAACGTATTACCTATACCTTCTCTGTCATGCTCTACACTACCTCCGGGCCAAGAACACCTGCTTCTCTGACCTCTGTCCAGCTCACGGGTGAGTGACTCAACCTCCCATATAAGGCTTTGATGGGAGACATGCCAATGGTAGAGTTGTAGATATTGTGGTAGGGAAACTCTGCCCTATGAAAGTTTCGTACCCACGATTCCCCAAGGTCCAAAACACATTCATGTAGCACATCCTTCAATGTATGGATGGTGCACTATGTCTGTCCATCTGTCAATGGGTGGAAAGAAGTGATGAGGAAAAGCTGGGTTCCAAAAGCATGGTGAATGCCTTTCCAGAGCTGTGAGATAAACCGGGTATCGTGATATGAGACTATAGACCTCAAAATTCCATGCAACTACACCACCTTATCCAGGTTCCACTGTTCTAGGGCATCCACCAAACTCTACTCCTTGATTTCCAGGAAGTGAGATGATATCATCATTCGTTTCACCACTACCCTGATATCATTGCAACCCACTTGAATTATGGGTAGTCCCAGGACTAAATCCATCGATATGTCATCCCACTTCTACTCAGGGACATCTAAAGGGTGTAACTGACCTCCTGGGACGCGATGGTCATCCTTCACCTTCTGACATGTGAAGCACTTTTCCACAAACTCTACAACAATCCGCTTCACACTAGGCCACCAAAACTAACCCCTCAACACCAGTACATCTTGTAAATTCTTGGGTGCACCGCCATGGATGATTTATGGAACACACCAAGAACACTCTTGCACAATTCCACAAGGGTGAAAAACTTCTCATGAATCGTCATCTAATTGTGCCCGTCTTCCAACTATCCTCCCGGAACATCACCCTGGAAAAAAAAGTCATGCATCACTTCAGCCTCTAAGTCCACCCAATGGGACTCCTCAACCTATATAAATAGAGAGGACTGCACTTTCTTCTGGGAAAGACAGCCTATATCATCCTCCACCCTTGCATCCAGGTGTAGGGAAGCCAACTCCTCCATCACCTTTAAAGAATCATCTGACTCTCGAACCACAACCTTCTGTGACTTACTACTCAAGAAATTGGCCACCACATTTCCCTCACCTTTAGTGTAAGATATTTTGAAGTCGTAGTCCTGAAGAAAATCCATCCACATCCGCTGATTCATGTTTAGGTCCCATTGGGATAAGATATACCTCAAGCTCCTATGATCCATGAAGACCACAAAGCACTCCCCGGTGAGGTAGTTCCACCACAACTTTAGTGTGAACACAACCATTATGAGATCAAATTCATGGGAGTCATAGATACACTCAAGGGTATGTAACTATCTAGAACCATAAGATATCACCACTTCCAGTTGCATCACCACACACCCCAAACCATGGCCTGATGTATCACAGTACACCACAAACATCACTCCTTCTTTAGGAAACCTCTGCACTGGGGTAGTAACCAGCATCCCCTTCAGATAACTAAAGGCTGCATGACACTGTTCACTCCACACGAAGGCTTGGTCATTTCTGGTCAAGACTGTCAAAGGAGCTACAACATGAGAGAAGTCAGACACAAACCTTCAGTAATAGCCTTCCAGACCTAGGAAACTGTGAACCTTTGTAACTTTTTTGGGTGTTTTCCCTGAATCAACCACCTTGACCTTTGATGGGTCCACTACTATCCCCTGCTCAAAAACCAAATTTCTTAGGAAGTTCACTTCTCGTGTCCAAAACTTACACTTTGACAACATACCAGAGATTTTGTGCTGCTGGAGGACATCTAAGCCCATCCTTAGGTGCTCAGTGTGATCCTCCACTAATTTTAAGTAGATCAGGATGTTATCAATAAAAAAAACTATAAACCAGCCCATATATTCCCAGAAGACGGACTTCATGTTCCACATGAACATGGCATGTATGTTCGTAACACCTAACGACATGAACATGAACTCGTAGTTCCCATATTTCAAACTGAAGGCAGTCTTCAAGATTTTACCCTCCTTCACCCTCAACTGGTGATATTTTTTCCGTATGAATATCTTGGAGAACCATCATACCCCCTTCAACTAATCAAAAATGTAGTATAACATTGGGAGAGGGTAACGATTCTTGATGGTTACCTGATTCAGTCTCCGGTACTCTATCCACAGCCTGAGACCACCATCTTCCTTCTTCACGAACAAGACCGGATCACCCCATGGTGATACGGTTGGTCGTACAAAACCCTTCTTCATCAGATCATCAATATGAATTCGTAACTCCAGCATCTCATAAGGCGCCATCTGATAGGGAGCCCTCGAAATTGGGTGGGGACCGGGTTGCAAGTTTGTCCCTAACTCAACATCACATCGAGGGGGTAGATTTACCACCTCTTCTGGTATGATTTCCCTGAATTCAATGAAAATCCCAAATTATTTTATCATTTCTAATTCCACTGATGGCTTAGAAAACAAGGAAAGAAAGGGCCCCACATGCCGACTTCCTTCCTATAAACATCACTCGCCAAGGATAGTCACATGTTAGCCACCCATATCTGAAAAAATAACCCTTATCTAGAACAATTGATAATAGAAAACAAAGACAACAGCCAGTCGATGCCTTAAATGACATCATATGGCTCCATCTACAGCAAAAGAAGGTCCCCACAAGTCTGATGTTGTCCCAACTTCAATATACATCCCCTAAAAACATGAGAAAATATTTTCTGACCATCGACTGGCATACTCAAAACTAGGGGTACAGGAAATCTTTATTCCTCTAGTCCCAGATCATGTGCTATACTAGGTGAAACATAGGAGTGTGAATCTCATGATTCAAACAACATACATGCAAGAGTAATAATCAAGATGATCGTACACCAGATGACTGCAGCCCTACTAGAACTGTTGCCTCTATGGCGTGCAACTGCCCACGCCTAGCTCCCCTACCCCTCAGCAGTCGGGCACCACCCTGACCACTCCCTAGTCAAGGTCCATGAGGAGAACCCTGAGTTAGGCCTCCTCCTGCAACATCCGCTCTCGAAGAAGAGGGAACTCACTGTCCCTGCTGCTTCTGTTGTAAGGGACTGGTTGGAAACTACTAGAGTTGAGGTGGGTGCTGAACCGTCCCACCCCCACTATACTACACTCAATCCGGGAACTAATTCTAAAGGTGACCACAATTTTCACAGATGAAGTATCTTAGTCCTGGGCCCGAAAAGAAAGGGTGAGGGTTGGGAGATCGAAACAAGAACTAGTTGGGCCAGGTCCAAACTGGCAGAATCCTGGAAGGTCCTGACACTGGATGCCTGCTTCTGACAACCTTCCCCTTTGACTAGCCCAACTGGATCCCTTCTTTGGGCACACCTCCCAGCATTTTCATCCTCTCCACCACTTTATCCTTCTTCTAGACCTCTATGTATGTTTGTAGAGTGAAGGAAGTAACAACATACTGAAGATAAGGTCAGAGTGCCACCTCTAAATGTCATGCCCAAGACTCCTCATCCGAAAAGGGGTATGGATAAAATTAAAGGAGATCCTTCAACATTATCCCCAACTCTCTCACTGACATACTTCCCTACTAAGGTGAGAGTAACTCCTGTCTCTTCTCAACCTTCATCGTGGAAGAGAGGAATTCCACATGGAACTCCTTCTCAAAGTCGGTCTACAAAATCTCAGCTTCCCCCTCCTCCCCAAGATATATCATCCACTATAGACGCACTGCTCCCCACATATGTCTAAAAACTATAGCAAATCAGTACTCCATCGGTACCTGAATCAAGGAGAAATCTATCACCAGCTCCTCAAGCCATCTCTCTATATCCATGTCTGAGATGTTTCCCTTTTACTTCCCAAGGCTTTGCTGCTGAAATGCATGAAGTTCCCTCTACCACTTGCCATCCTCCTCCTCTCGATCAGCCCTCGGTTGACCAGTAAAATCATCCTCCAGGGCCTCGATCGCTCGCACTACCTGTGGTCGACGTCTGGGTGCCATAGCTACAAGGTAATCAAGGAATCCTTAACCTCGAGTACTGTAGATGATTTCTTTTAAATGTTTTTATAAAATTTTCATTTATATAAGATTTCCAAAGTACCCAAGACACACAAGAAAAAAATTCATTATGATTCATGTACCTTTCCTAGGGTCTCTACCCTGCAATCAGGGTAGCCTCACATTGTAGTTCGGTAGGTCTAGAGTCCATGCATTAGATCTCAGGGGGCTAAAATACAATGTTCTAGCCGTACTTCCTGTGATTATTTCACGTGCCATGACTGCCTAACACTATTTCCCTACCATCCCATGAAATCCTCAATGCCTAACTCCTAACTCCATCATATCTCTAAACTCCCAATGATATCATTCTATCACAACCCACCTTCAGCAAGATGAGGAAAGGGACAGTAGATTTCCAGAACCTTCCTTCTTCAAGTTGTCAGAGAGATAATGACCCCTGATACCCACCTTAAATAGTTCGTGAAGTGGAAACTATCCCCAAGGGTATATAATCACATGAAAAATGGAAGGAATTACCCTTTTTATTTAATAGGATCTGGAGATAAGATAGTAAATTCAAAAGAACACCAAAATTGGAATTACAATTAAATCCAATGAAATACATTACCTTATGCATGTTCTAAAAACATGTTCTACAAAAAAATCAAGAAATATTCAAAGGAAATTACCAAAATAAAAAAACAAGAAAAGTCAAGGGTCCCAATATCTGAACAAGTAGGGTCTAACAGGGTCATCGAAGTCTTCCTAGAAACATGAAAGTAATTTTATATAGGTATGCTGAGTATACAGGTATACTCAGCAGGGGAAACCAAAAGCTATTGTGCATAGGTGGGGAGGCATTTTAATGACTCGTGAAAAAGGAGATAACCAAAGCACCTTGCAAGGAAACTATCCACCCAAACCTCCCCACAGAAGTCTCCCCAAATAACAGAATTCAAGTAGAGTAATAGTAGTGAAAAATTGATATTTGGTTACCCCATGCCTCTTTCCCTCTGGTTATTGAAGACATCCAACAGGTTAGACATTCCCCTCCATTTTCCCCGCAGTCCAAATTCCATATCCCACATGCACAAACCTAGGATAAAACAACCACACATCTAGCCCACAATCACCTAGGCCAGAACAACTATTACCATGCTCAATGACACTGATGCTCGAAAAACTACTGCCACGCCTGAAGACACTTGGGAAACATCCCAAAGACTCTTGGGAAACAACCTGCCCACACACACCTAGGACAACTTCCAAAAGTTCCCTTCCTAATGAATATTGGGGTATAATGGACCTCAGGTTGTCGCATCCTACCCGAAAAATCTTAGGATACTCAAGAAATGGAGAAGAAAAGGAGTTAATAACTAGCCTCTCATAGGTGGGTCAAGAAAAACAACCTCCCCTACGAAATGGGGGTGTTCGGAATGAAGTGCTCATCTTGGGTGGGGTGTGAATAAGAAATATAAGAACTAAATTATACATGTAGGTAGAAAATCACTCTTCCCAACCTTGGGTTCCAAAACCATCCCATACACAAACACCCTCATTACTATTCATTAATAATAAGCACCACATCCACAACCATGTCACTAATCATTCCCAAAAAAACAAATACCCATTGAACACATTCTTATTTTCATATTCAAGTGATTCTATTTAAAAATTATATACTACTGGGAAACTAACAGGCATATCCACATTCCATGGAAAGAAAAACAGACTATTAACTATTTATGATTTCACACCCAGTTCTCTAGTATGTCACAGCAAAAAAAGGAATTTGTGAGATCAATCAAATTTTTGGACCCAAACCAAGCCCCAAAATAGGGCCCCATGTGGCCTTAGATCCACAAACCAATAACTGCACCACAATAGGGGATCCCATCCAAATCTAGGTCACCCGAAATGAATCAAGAAGAACAAACATGCATATTTCCAATACCGAGCAAGGGAGGTTCCAAATTTAAACACACCATTCATTTAGTTACTTCTTTTCAGTTTGGTTAACCTGGGATATCACACAAGGATTCTTGTTCATTGGACATCCATTTAATCAACCAAACTTAGGTGGTTAACCAATTTCCATGTTATAGCCATTAAATCGTCACAAAAAAATAGGGTTCCCTTAGTGTGCAAGGAAAGACCACCAACGTCCATGATATTCAATGGACATAAGACCATACAATTCACAACATATAAGAAAGGGTTAAAGAGTACAACAACATCATTAAAAAAACCACTCAATTCTTCAAATGCCTTATTTTTATCTTCGTTAAGGTTTGGATTCATCCATCCTCAAAGGAAAAATTATCATACCCACCCTGCATGATACACAGTAGGGAGAGACAAAGGAAAAACCCTACTTGGATGATCAAAGATCAAATATTTTCTCCACACTCCAAGAATGAGGGATGCATAACTTTAATTGGAGGAACTCCGAGGACACAATGACTGAGCAAAAAAGGGACCAGCACCGATGCCCCACTATCCTTGGGAAAGGGGACTCCAAATGCACCATAGAAATTAAATGAGACTTTCCAAGAATAAGAATGAATCCTCATGTGATAAAAGGTAAGATCCAAGGTTACGAGATATGAAATCTTGAATGGAATTAAAGGCGGATCATGGTTTCACCATGTGGTTGGACAGTTACACATGATGGAATTAATTTTTATTTAATATCTCTCATTGGAGTGGTGGCCATAACAACTTTGATTTAAAGGGTATACATTAAATAGAGGATAACACGTAATAGGGGAAGAACTAGAAAGTATGGGAAAACAGTGTGGCACCTAGGAAAAAACCAATCATTTTGGTATGTAAAGGGTCACCCAGATCTTGGGTAATTATAGATATAATTAATGGGAATTTAATGTCTTAAAAAGGGGTATAAAAAACATTTACGTCAAAATATACATTGTGGGGTGGAAAAGGTTAGAAACTGGAAAAAAGGAACAAGCATGGGACACCATTTGGATAGGCACTGTCATTGTCCCATGGTTACATAGCCACCCTCACGGTTCAACCATCACGGTGCCAACCTCACGATGCTTCCATCACGATGTCACCCTCACGGTGCCCCCTTCATGGCGGCACCCTCATGTTTTCCCATTTACGGTTCCACCATCAGGGTTCCACCATTTCATTGAGAAACTATGATGGTGAGACCGCCATGGTGCCATCATCACAGTGTCACTGTGACCAGTGCCACAGTCAGGGTGCAACTGTTTTTAGTGGAACCGTTTGATAAGACCGAGATTTTTAGCAATGTACCAGACCAGGAGGGTCTGGGGCATTACACAATTATTCTTGGGACACCCCTCATAGGGTCCAGTTAATTTCAAAAGCTAGACCATATGCCTTTACATTAAGGCATATAAGACTTCCTCAAGAATGACCATTGAATCCCGTCACCAGATTTCAGTGGAATCTCTGGAGAAAACATCAATTTAACCATTGTAACCCATCATGAATATGTAACAACACTAGATCTAGCCCATTTGGATTGACATGGTTAAAACATCCCTTCTGATCCCCAATAAATTTCATGGTAACCTCAGAGTTGGCAAATTTAACCTAAATAACTCATCTAAGGAAAACCATAGTTATCCATTAAGTGAGACGTTTTTACAAATGGAATGTATTGCCTCAATAATTTTTATTGAAAACAAAGTAATAATGTCATGGAATTCATATCCAGAGGAAAATAAGAGATGTACAGGATTCCATGCATGGAGTTACGAGAAGGGAAACCAGGTACCAATCGAGATCCACTAGTCCTACGTAACAACCACACTTCGAAAGTGAAACTTTGATAAAAACCACCAGAACAAGCTGGGCAGCTTTAAAATATTTGCTTGGATTATGTCCAATGAACTCTTGGAGTAAAAATAAAACATCGTGATTGGGGATATGGTCGCCATAACTGAGAGTAAACTAAGAGTAAAAGGTGATAGCAACTACAAAAAGGATTTGAGGCACATTCAAAAAGGATAGAAAGTGCTCCAAACGACATCAACCCAACCTTGCCAAAGAAAAATTAATGATTGAATTATCATTTTGAATAGTCCTCCAGGTTATTTCCCATTTATAAGAAGGACACACATACCCAGAGTGAGCGTCAGGCTCCCCACCATAGGAGTTTCCTTACCCTAAAATGGAATGGTTATAACTGAAATCAACTAGTTTAATGCACCATTTAATAGGACTATGTCACAAAATAAATCTACACATACTACCATAATATTACATAATAAAACCTCAAATCCATGATACTACCCATTGAATTATAAGATATATTAATTCATGTATCGAAGGTACACACCACGGATCAACCTTGTAGTTTCATTACAATAATTTCCAACATGTGATGTGGTTCAAAAAATTGATTTACCACCCATCGTGATAGGGGTGTCACTTTTTATTATTTTAGATTCTTGTGAGGGATGAAGGAGCCAAACACCAGTAAGAAATAGTAATGCAACATAGCAAGAAATAATAATTTATGAGTCTAAGGGTAACTACATAATATTGATGTCCCCTAACCAAAGAAAGAACATTGACCCATGATGAGGGAAAACCTACAAATTTTCGCTGGATCAAGCGCCAGTATTAGGATCTAGAATCAAGAGGTAAGATGTACATGGAAGGCTCAAACTTTTTTTAAGAAAAAACTCACAAAAACACTAGTTTTATTTAAAATACCCAAAAAAACTTGTTGGAACAAGAATACCACTTAAAAAGTAAAGAAACATAAAAGTTAGTTTCCAAGGTAATTTCTCTAACCATATATAGACTTGGAAATTGCTTATTTGGGACTGGATTTATTGTATATTGATGGCCTAAACCGTGGTCTTGAGATGCTGCATGACTATCTTGAATGGATATACCCTTCTGATGTTGATGCATTAAGGCTAGAATGCCTTGACTATTACCATTTCCATCACGAACTAACTGACCAATAGAAGACCAAATTCCATCTAGATATGGAGTCATTGATCTCATTATCGACATCTGTGTCTATGTAGAACCAATGCCATTGGATGCTGGAGGGAAATAATGGAATAATGATTGAATATGACCCATCCCGCCACAAGCTCACATTTGACCGGGTTTATCATGCCCTGGGGTTTCTAATTTCTTGGAATACAACATTGGTTACAAAATATAGAATTAGTAAGTGTCGCCCTGATGGAACCTCCCCCACATCCACCCTCAAATAGGTGCTTCTTACTGCCATAAGAATCATCAACTAGAAACATAACAGAACTATAATGTCTCACAATTCTAGCCTATCTGAGATTCCAATTCATAATCAAATACAAGATCATAATCTCTGTAATGGTCATCAATTGAAATACATTATCTAGTGAGAGGATAGCATGTTAAAGCCTATCCAAAAAATTCCTCACATTTTTCAATTCATTACCGGTATGATATGGAGAAAAATTTTAGATTTCAGTAAAATTATATGAATACTCGGGCATTGTCATACATCCTTATTGAATAATAAATAACTCTACAGCTCAATATTTCTTCAAGGTCTACAGAATGAACTAATCATAGAAATCCATTTGAAATTCTTCACAAATCATGTCTCGGTAATGCTCTGACTGACAAATGACATCCCAAAAATGCTTGGTGGAGTCATGAAACATATAGATAGAATGATTGACCCTCCACTCTGGAGTCATTTCAATATGGTTAACGATGGATTTCATTGATTCTATTCCTGACCCGACAGTATGAGGACCTCTATCCCCAAATAAAGTGGGAGGATTATTTTTCTAGAGGTCCTTTGTATGTTATTCCATAGTAGGAGAAGTATAGGTAACACCAAAAAAATAGATAAACCTCAAAAAACGGTTCCTTAATTAAGAATAGGTTCCCAATGGATTATCAATAGGAGGTTCCTACAGTGGCACTACATGAGGTATCACAGGTGGCTTGGGACCCACTACCTCTTGAGTGTGTTTGTCCCCACTTTCATGGATTGATCATTAGAAAGTAGTGGGGAAAAACTCTATAATTTCTAATAGTTATACACAGAAAATATTTCTATAACTGTTTAGGAATGAGGATATAGGTGTAACTATGAAAGGGAAGGTATAGGGCCTCCATGAACATGGAACAAAAAATAGGTAAAATGATAAAGAGGATAGATACAAGTCCTTCATATAAGTATACACAACTGACAACCAAATCCGTGATCCTGGTTTATATAAGGGGTTAAATACCTTAGAAGGATCATCATATACACGACATACAGACTATCACCAGAGTAAATATTCAGATCATTATCTTGCAATATTAAGTATAAGATTCATTTCACTTTGATATATCTTTTAATTTAATACATAATCAATTTAGATGAATTCGGTGGATCAATATTTCTATTCAAAAGGGAAAATACACCTTGTGAATTTAAATTGGGCCAATTTAACCTAAACCACCACATTTTCCTTCAAGTTATATATGTAAATCTCATTTTAAAAGGATAAATTCTCTTTGATTCATTTAATCATTTGAATCCTTCTTAAATAGATTCAATTTTGTGGATAACCATTCTAATTTACAACGGCTTATACAACATATTAATTTAAATTGGAGATCCAGGTAATTCGATTTATAACATCCTCCAACAATTCAATTTGGGATAATTCTATATTTTTAATAAAAATTGCAATAAATAATATATCAAATAGACACACCAACAATCACATGTTAATAGGAAAATGAAAACTAAATGTAGATGTTTCATGGAAAAATACATGACATTTAATTTCCTATAGATCCTAATATGATGAATTTAAAGAAAATCCCTCATACAATTAAGATGAGTCAATAGATATTATCATTTTAATAACAAAAATATCAATTAATTCATAATAAATGTTTGTCACCAAATGGTGAAGTCATATCAACCTTAAAAGTATAACCATTAACACAATTCACATCCTAGGAAACTTGGTTTTCCCCTGTATATGGGCTTGTTATGTCCAAGCATAGGTTATGATCAAAATTTCTCTGTCCTAGTCTCCTATATAAGGCAAATAGTAAGAAAAATGATAATAATGGTCACTGATTCCACTTTGTAACATCCAGAACCCTAGTCCCATTGAACCATGCCATGGACCCAGTTAGTCACATGCCCTCTAGTGCATCTCCATAAATTCCAGAGGCATCTGACTATTAGTGAGAGCATAGGGTGTGTCTGTGGGGACACTATTCCTTCAATGACCATAGTAAGCATAGCAGTAAGCAATAGAAAGTAAATAGCAGCAGCCTAATCATTATAAAATAACAATGAAAATAAATAAATAAGAAATCTAAATTTAATAAAAAAAATTGAGGAAGATGAATAATCATAGTAGATATAATTATTATATCAATGTATGATACTATACGAAAAATTAACGTGCAGGGGAATAGGGGGACATGAATATACTACATGCTACAGGATACTAAAAAAATACAAAAAAAACATCTATAAAGCATCTCGAGCATAGGCCCTGTCATGTACCTCCAGAGATCCATCCTAAACAACAAGAAATAAAACATCATAAGAAGCTCACATACCTTTATCCATAACTGAAAGCATAAAGACTACTTCAGTATCAAATGGAACCAGAGTGGGGTGTGAGATATATATCATATTTTGTAAGCACCCACGATGTATAGACATTTCCATTCCACATCATAAATAGATAATAGTGTTATATATATAATAAACATAGAGAGAAAAATAAATAATCATTGATTACACGTTTTGGGTTCCAAACAGACACTCATCCCATACCAATTGCTTTGGTCTATTCAAGAATACCGATCAAGCACCTTTGAAAAGAATACAAAATATAATATTCCCAATAGTAAAAAGGAAAAACAAGAGGAGAAATACCCAAATGATGTTTCATTGTCTTTTGTTCTAATGAACATGTAACCAAACAAGCATTCTCACAATATGCAAAATGATTAAGGGATGTAACTAATGTGAAGAAAACAATACACTTTCACTAGAAAGATAATGAAATTAATTAAATATGTGTCTCATAAAATAACATATACAATCAATGTGTTTCACCATCGGGTGACTTCTAATGCACTTGGATATCTAAACTGAATCTAAATGGTCACAACAAGAATATTAGATAACCCAATACCACTAAGTCCATCCATGGAAACCAATCTGTTGTCCCTTGTATTTCTCAAGGATGGTGACTGATTCTCACTCAAATTTACCCAAGAGAATAAGGTAAGACGGTCCTTGTAGGTTAGCTTGGGTTATCGAATCCATAGAGACCTAAGAAGAAACCTATAGACACGTACATTCTATGGACTGTTTTCGGCTATGAAGTGGCCAACATGGATTTATTTTTGATGGGTTTGAAATATATCTAATATATTTAAGTGAATTCAATTTAAAATAATGAGTTCATCCTAGGTTATCACTCCGGGTGGATTGGACGTATTTCCTTTTTAATGATTTCAATTTCTTATATTTGAGATGGGTTCATTTAAGGAGATAAAACAACATCATCACATACTGGTTTAATGCCTACATCCTTTAATACTAATCACCTATACACTTGAAGGATCAATGTTTTGAGAACTTCAAGGTAAAGGTTCATATTAGCACTTGATGTGTGTGGCCATAAATTCAACAAGGACGATAGAGTTTAAAAATCATCAAATAAAAATCACAATTAAAGAATTGATTATACATTAATGAGGTGATAAATAAAATCCAATCCAGACCCTTTCCACTCCCTTCGATCAACCCATAAAAGAGTTAGCCCTCCATTGATGACATATCTTCAACGGAGGCGGGAAGTAGACTTACAAGGGTGGAATTGAAGAAGTAAAAAACAACAACAACAAAAAGATCACTCCTCCGTTGTGTGATAAACATCACAAAGTATGGTGTGAATAAATCCACACCTTGAACCAACAGTATCAACGTGATAAGAAGAAGAACAGTATAAGAGTAAATGAAGAACTTTTATTAAGAAACTAAGGTGAATTGAACAACTTACATGAGAAAAAAAATGTGATTACAAACATAAAGCGGCATCATAACACTACAATGAAACCAATTACCAAATATCCTTCAATCCTCCAACACCACTACCTTAAATAGGCATTTTTGATCCCTTGGGTCGAGACTCCAATAGTTCAAGTCTCCTCAATTAATTGTGGTAGGCCATAGGTGGGTGGAAAGTAAGGGAGAGTTGATTTTTCCACCCTTGACCCGAGGTGGAATCCAGCTTTCCTTCACCGAACAGACACATCTGTAAGACCTTCTAGATGGCCAAATTTGGGCGGGCCTTAGAATACGTATATTAAGCTCCGGAAGTCCCCTAACATCCTGTAAATGTTCAGACCAAAAGGAGTTATGGTTTTCGAGATATGGTTTAATTGGTGGGATGTTTTTCTGGGCCGCCGAATCTGGCCTAGAATTTTATCTATAACTTGGTCCGCCTAAATGGACACCATGGATGCCGAATTAGCATTTTATCATGAAGATTTATTTGTTCCTATACATGTATTATAGCATCCCATCAATGTTAGGATTCATTGGGACTTTATTATGGGCCCCACAGTCTCAATAGTGGGCTGGTGTCCAATCTGTCTTCTCTAGAATTGCTTCCTTTCATCACAAAATATCCCCATCTTATTCAATGAATTATCCATTGATACCTGAATGAAACATGTTCATATTAGAGTGTAGATAAATTTCCAAAAATATCAAATTAAAATATGTATAATTAGAGGAATCATTGGGTACTTCAAATGATGTTCAAAAATGTACCACATAATAGTGCATTTTAAGAAGGTATTATAATCATAATGTGAAATGATGTTCAAAGTGTAAAATGCACTAAAATGGTGTTTATGAATAATAAATAACATTAATATTATGTATATTAACAATGAATATTAGCCTCATTTAGTGGCTAATCACACCCCCAACTTGAGTTTTGCTAGTCCCGATCAAAATATATCTCTACAATAGGAAATTCGAATTCCCTTTTCCAAAAACATTTTAATACACAACGATCACCAGAAAAACCATATACCAAACAATCATGAAACCCATCAAAATATTTTAATAAATCATAGTTTCATAAGTAGATCCCAATCCCAAGCCAATTCCTTTGTTCAAATTCATTTCCATATTTCATCCAATATCAATTAAGTATAAGGATGTGTTGTGCATCACAATAGACATAGGGGTTCATCTTTATTAAAGGGGGAAATTACGGAAGCGCAAGGTGGAATCAAATTTCAATATTAATATGATTATTCATTTTTTTATAATTTTTTTTTTGTATTTTTTTGTTTTTGCAGTTTTTCCATGGTAATTGATGTTGCACTCAAAAGAGTCAACCCCTGTAGCGAGACTTTGACGACGACTCCCAGGCTCAATGTCCTTAGGGCACCAAGTGAAACCCACATACTCGGGCATCATCTCAAATTAACTCAGTCAAAAACAAATTAAAATTACCAAAAATAGGGATAAAATTACCAACTCTGGGCCAGAAAACAATGGAGTCACGATCCCCAAGTGCCGAAAGCCACGCATTAGGTCATTTCATTTCTCTACGCGCAATGTTTTTCTTTTTTTAAATTTTTTTTGAATACTCATATTAAACTAAAATGATCACCAAACCTATGCTATTTATTTAGGGGACCCCATGAACTCAAACTAATGCCCCACTATCCAAAGGACGTGCATTGTGATCTTTTTTTAATTGGATGAAAATATAAATGATGAAATATCACATTGGACAGCCACACTTTCCAAAATATATGCTCATCAAATTATACAATGATTAAAATTAGAATTAGGGTATGCTAAATTATTTGATATTCAGTTTCAAAGTGTCCAATGTGTATTACCATGTTCAATGTTAAATGAATTTTTCCTTCCATTTTCACAATTTTTTTTTCAAATCATTTATCATTTTTTTGACACAAAAGCATTTTTTATTTTATCTCCCCCCCAACCTAAAATAACACTTTCCCCAGTGTTTAACGAAAAGAAAATTTAGAAGGGGGTATAGGTAGAGAATGAAAGTTAAAAAAAGGAAATTGAAAATGAGGGTCATGGAATGAAGTCACATGGTTGTTGAAGTTTCAAGTTCTTGCTGCTCCAATTTAGTGCTTTGATATCCATGTCACTTTCAGAGATCCCTAGTGGAAAAAGGAAAACAAAAAAACAAAACAAAAGAGCATATATATATATATATATAAGTAATATATAAGTATATATATACAATAAAATAAACTGATGATACATTGTCTTCTTTTTAAATTTCTGGGTAAGGTATTACTCAAGGATCACATCATGTGACACGGATGAATATGGTGCTCCCCTTTCATACCCATCCATACTCATAATAGAAGAACAAGTCAATAGTCTATTTTTTAAAATATAAAAATGAGTAATTAAAATATAAATTTTATTAAAACAACAAAATGATAGGAAACTTGAAAACCATGGGTTGCCTCCCATGCAGTGCTTTGTTTAACGTCGTTAGCTCCACTTGAACCAACCAACTTATACAATACCAACTTTCAATATTTTTAGGACCACATGTTTCACCAATTATACTAGTTTGAAATTGATTCTATGTTTAGAATTTGTTTCATTAACAAACTTATGTTCTAAAATGAGTGGGTAAATCCAAGGAATATCAGAAATGGTGGATCTAATTTCTTCTCTAGTTTTTCATAAGACATCAATAATCATTCCTACGTTTTGTTTTTCAATAGAAGCTTGAATTCCAACTAAAAGGCCATGGTTATACCCTATTAAGGGATACTTTAGTGGGTAAGGAAGGATAATAATTTTGAGCTCGGTTTGGATAGGACATTTAGACACAAGTTGTTATTTTAAATCCAACCAAATTTCATTTTCCAAATTTCTCAACAAAATTGGTTCCTTTTGAATAGAATATATAAGCACCAAATTGGAAAGATCAGTTTCAGGAATGGATATGGACTCAAAGATTGTGATTTCTCTTAATGGTTCAGTGATTTGTGTTTTTGAAAAATTATCATTGGAGTTATATTCATGAGACTCAATCCATGATGTCAAATTCTCCACTTTTGAATCCAAAAAAATCAATTTCATCTTTATTTAAATACCCTTCAACAATTCCTTTATCCTCTTCATCATCCCCAAATACAAAGTCTTTCTCTTTAGTAAATTCATGAGAGGTTTGTGGGAAACTAGACAGTTCACATAAGGTTATGGAAGAGACAGTTTGGGTAGGGATGGGTTCCTCACAATTTATAATGCTTTTTAGTTCTAACCTAAATGATGAAACCTCAAAATTCATTATCTCCATTTGTTGACACAATTTTTCAAGTAATGGTTGTGGATCATTTTGGTCAAGGGGTTGATAAATATGGTCTATTCCAGGTGGATAATTAAGTTGTTGGAATTGCATAGGAGGGTGTTCAGATTGGCTTTGTCGGGATTAGAACTCATTATATGTTGGGATGTTTTGTGGAGAATAGAAGTTAAAAAATTGTGTCTCAATTGGTTGTTGGTTATCCCACCAGTAGAGATGAGGATTGTCATTGTACGTCACTCTTGGTGTGGGGTGATCAATGTTGGGAGACGTTCTCGATGTTGGGATTTGTTCAAAAGGGTTTTCCATAGGAATGAAATTGGGGATGTGATAAGAGAATTGGGATGAAAAAAAGGATGATAGTGTCTAATATAACTTACTTAGGTCCCCGACAACGGTTCCAAATTTTGATTCTCGCTCAAATTTACCCAATATAAGAAGGTAAGACAGTCCTTGTAGTTTAGCTTGGGTTATCGGATCCACAGAGACCTAAGAAGAAAACTATAGACACGTACATTCTATGGACTGTTTTCGGCTATGAAGTGGCCAACATGGATTGATTTTGGATGGGTTTGAAATATATATAATAGATTTAAGTGAATTCAATTTAAAATAATGAGTTGATCCTAGGTTATTGCTCGGGGTGGATTGGACGTATTTCCTTTTTAATGATTTCAATTTCTTATATTTGTGATGGGTTCCTTTAAGGAGATAAAACAACATCATCACTTACCGGTTTAATGCCTACATCCTTTAATACTAATCACCTATACACTTGAAGGATCAATGTTTTGATGAATTCAAGGTAAAGGATTGTATTAGCACTTGAAGTGTGTGGCCTTAAATTCAACAAGGACGATGGAGTTTAAAAATCATCAAATAAAAATCTCAATTAAAGAGTTGATTATACATTAATGAGGTGATGAATAACATACAATACATCCCCTTGATACTCCCTTGGATCAACCCATAAAAGTGTTAGCCCTCTATTTATGACATGTCTTCAACGGAAGCGGGAAGTATACTTACAAGGGTGGAATTGAAGAAGTAAAAACAACAACAAAAAGATCACTCCTCTGTTGTGTGATAAATATCACAAAGTATGGTGTGAATAAATCCACACATTGAACCAACGGTATCAATGTGATAAGTAGAAGAATAGAATAAGAGTAAATGAAGAACTTTTATTATGAAACTAAGGTGAATTAAACAACTTACATGAGAAAGAAATGTGATTACAAACATAAAGCGGCAGCATAACACTACAATGAAACCAAGCACCAAAGATCCTTCAATCCTCCAACACCACTGACTTAAATAGGCATTTTTTAGCCCTTGGTTCGATCCTCCAAGAGTCCATGTATCCTTAATTAATTGTGTTAGGCCATAGGTGGGTGGAAAGTAAGGGAGAGTTGATTTTTCAACCCTTGACCCGAGGTGGCATCCAGCTTTCCTTCACCGAACAGACGCGTCTGGAAGACCTTTTAGATGGAAAATTTTGGGTGGGACATAAAATACTTAAATTAATCTCTGAATTTCCCCTAACATCCTGTAACATTTCAACCCAAAAAGAGTTATCGGTGTATAGATTTGGTTTAATTGGTGGGCTATTTTATTGGGCCGCAGAATCTGGACCAGAATTTTATCTATAACATGGTCCGCCTAAATGGACACCATGGAGGCCGAATTAGAATTTTATCCTGTATATTTATTTGTTACTATACATGGATTATAGCATCCCAAGAAATTTGGGATTCATTGGGCCTTTATTTTGGGCCCCACAGTCTCATCAGTGGGCTGGTGTCCAATCTGCCTTCTCTAGAATTGCTTCCTTTCATCACAAAATATCCCCATCTTCTTCCATGAATTCTCCATTGATCCCTGAATGAAACATGTTCATATTGGAGTGTAGATAAATTTCCAAAAATATAAAATCAAAATATGTATAATCAGATGAATCATTGGGTACTTCAAATGATGTTCAAAAATGTACCACATAATAGTGCAATTTAAGAAGGTATTACAATCATAATGTGAAATGATGTTAAAAGTGTAAAATGCACTAAAATGGTTTTTATGAATAATAATGAACATGAATATTATGTATATTAGCAATGAATATTAGCCTCATTTAGTGGCTAATCAGTGACCCTGATTCCATACCACGTATCTCACACAGGGGACTAGGTATCACTTGAGGCATGGCCAAACCATCTATCCAAATGGTTTCATCCTCGGTTGTTCCCTTGTGGAACCTATGTCACTCACAAAAAATAGAAATCATTCGGAAACACTCTCCTAGAAAGACAAAGCATCGCTCTTAGAGTGTCAAGTCATAACCCACTAAGAATGGTGAGTCCATCCATGATACCTTAATATGGAACCCATTTTCTCTCCCAACAAACATAATGTAATCCCTATCAGACAAGTCATATCATTAAAAAAACTAAAATGAAAATACATTAAAAACCTCATGAAATAAAGGGCATGGTATGATCCTGATCTACCAAGCTAGAATAATGATACAATCCAATCCATCAACATGACATATTTCATAAGGCATATAGTAAGTATTAAATTAAAGTAATGCATAAGAAAGAGGCATAATCTACTTTTCATATGTTCAACACATTTCTATATCATCACGTGCAATTTAATGCCAAAGATAATATTAATTCCAAGGCATTTTATATAGATTATTTCACTAAAAAAGGGAATAATTATAAAGAAACATGCATAATACCATAAATATAAGTAAGGCATGTGGAATCCACATTACACTATTTATGTGTCATCCATGATATTCCAATATCCCAAGCTATAAAGCTTGGAATGCAATGTTTATCATTTGGATGAAACTAATTGGAATAAACAACAAGAATTTAAAATGCACATGTATGAGGCTCATGTATTTTCAATAGGGAAAGAAATATCATATAACATAAGGCATAAAATTTAAAAAAATTTCATAAGTATTAGACATAATTCATAAGGGTTTCACTAAATTTCATAATTAAAGGCACCCATGACAAGTTTTATTCAAGTTGAACTTCATGTGTGTTAATGAAAATGTCATTACACATGGTCCAAACTATTATAATTTAGTTTGGTTATTTACAAGGAGAACTAATTCATGTTCTATTTCCATTATAAGTCCATTATTTAATTAATATTATTACACCAATGTAAAACTCCTACCAAGTCACAAGGTATTTTAGGCTATTTAGGTTGACACACACAAAAGTGATGGTCAAAGAAAAATTTAACACCTGCAGTGGGTTTTTTCTATAAGAAATCACCCTGTAGTCCTGAAATACCATCTAGGTCATTTTAATATACAATATCAATTCCTTCACAGAAGAATCTGGGTAGCGGCACAATGAATCAATTCAAAAAATACAATAAAAATGGGGAAAATAATATATTCCCTACCATGTGGTCCTATTAATACAAATGTTTTTTAGTAAGGCTTAATTAAACCTAAAATGGAAGAAATCAAGAGATTCATCAAACCCATAAAATATAAAATGGATTTTTCACATGAACATTGGACAATATATGATGAAGAAATATTAAAATAGATGAGTGCAGATGAGAGAGCTTACTGAGATAGTTTCTTTTCTTTTGGAAGACAAGAGATTAGTAGAGAAACTAAGGATATATGTAAAAACCCCAAAGAGGGATGATAGGTACACTCATGTCCCTAAAATAGGGGTAAAACCTATGTAGATAAAATATGTGAGGAAAAAATGTGTTTAAGACATTTCATTTTAAAAATAAATTAATATTTTAACAACATAGTATGTGTCGCATGGTTTTCACATGGATATCCAACCCATGAACCAACTGTGTGGAAGGCTCTAGTTCACTAGGGAACTTCTCATGGACTACTGCACAATTTGACTAACCATACAAAAATCGTGTTATAGGTCACAACCCATGACAAGGAACTATCCACACGGCTATGTATCTTAGGTCATACGGTTTTTCAAACTATGCGGCCCATACTATTTTCCACGTTTTCTGTGATTTAGGCTTCGAAAAATCCTCAGACACCCTCAGGACCTCCATTAACATCAAAGGCATCATTTTATTTTCTTTTGAAGGAATTAAACCAAAATTTGAATTGGTTGGAACATTTGGATAATTCTGGGATGTTACAGGAGGAGTGGTGAAACCCATCATTATCAACGTTTTTTCTCAGAATGGATGGATGGATTGTTTGGGAAATTTAAATAATAGAACCCATAGTGGAAAGAAAATGAATTTTATTTTTACAAGAAGTGTGGAAATAACCACTGGGAAAATAATCTACAAGGGATTGGTTAATTTTTCATCTTTGGAATAGAAGGCCATAGAGTAAGGGAATACAAAAGACATGTAAGGATTATTGTCCGCGAAAAGAATAGGGATAAATCTATGCATAAGGCACCACCGACTCTCTAACCATACAATGGAAATGAGTATGGGTATTATTCCAACCAATGACTGAATACAATGGTTAATGATGAAAATCGATCTCAACAACCTATATATCTAGGATATAATGGGAAATATAATCTGAACATAGCTGATAAATTGAGTCATGAGAATGATGTGGTGAAAGGAACAATAATAATTCACTCTAGAATGATAGATGTCTAATTTATTTCTCATTTAACTAAAAATATTTATCCGATAAATTTTCTAATGATCTCATATCGCCACCTCAATTACTATATGGGGAATTATTACTAAAAACAATAAATGGTATGATGATCGTATATCTTGTTTATGGATCTACTATTATATAAGTTTATGGGAATTTTATTCTCCCTCTATTTGAATTTTAGGTCATTTTGAGTATTGATTATCATTAATTTTATTGTTCATATTTAAATTTACAAGGAATAGAAGTCACATGTGATATTCTAAATCAAAAAATGTCTATTTTTTGGTGGTAGTGTGAATGTGAACATAAAATGGAAATTGATTTTATTGAATGGGTATTACTATATATTTTTTAGTGGTATTTATCTCAAATGGTTGGCGAGAAACTAAATATTCAATATCTATATTTTGTTTTGGAATATTCTAATATATTTCATGATTGATTTCATATTCTTCCCATGATTGATGAAGTTGATTTTTCAAAAGACCACATACTTTGTGCTACACATATTTCAAGGAATCTGTATAGGAAGGCCCCAATTGACTTGTAATAATTGAAAAATACACTCTAGGAGAATCTATAAAATGGATTGGTAGGTCCATTTTTTCCACCATGGAAAGCACCATTTTTATTTATAATAATGATTTTTCAATTATTTTTCATTATTTATCAATAGAATAATAATATCACTATCATGAATAAGTATCCTCTACACTATATATATGAGTTGTTTTATAAAATTTGTGCTGATCAATAATTTTACAAGACTAACTTTTTTAATTATATTAACTATTGATGGTAAAAAAATGAGGGTATACATAATACAACCTTTCATAAGTGTTATTATAATTATGAATTTATAGTGATTCCATTTTGATATACATATTCCATTTCTATCTTCCTGGATATAGAGAATATATTCTTTAGAAAATACCTCGATCAGTTTTTTCAACCTATATATATAATATTATCAATTTTTCCTAGATCAAGGAAGATCATGGAGAATATTTAAGGATTCTGTTGAAGACCCAGAGGAAGGATAATATGTATTTTAAATATATCAAGTGTGACTTTTCTTATATAAAATCATATTCTTGGGTCTTCTAATCTCAATCAAGGGAATATGGGTATATCCTTAAAACATTGAAGTTATTGATAAATGGACCATACCAACCATATAGACTGATATTTATATTTTTCTTTGGTTTTATGGATTCTATCAACACTTCTTGAGAGATTTATCATGGATTTAAAATCCAATTACAATGTTGACAAAAAAGAGGGTTAATTACCTTTGGATATATGAATGGGAAGAAAATTTAAATAAACTGAAGAGATATTATTTTAGTTCATCTCTACTCAAGATACTATATAATGGAGAATGGTTTTTGATATATAGTGGTGTATAAAATAAGGGGATGTGATGATTACTCAGGAGGATTTATATGATTATTTAATATGCCTTAAGCCAAATGAAAATTCCAATGAAAATTTAATCGACTCATGATATAGATCTAGTTGGGGTAATTTTTTCATTAAAATTTTGAATTCAGTATCTTTTTCGGGAAAATTTGATATATATATATATATATAATAAAAAACTAAAGTATATATTCGCATAAAAATAGTTAAATATGTGAAAATGGTGATGGTAATATTTTCATAGAGATTATGACATCTCAATACATTACCACCATGGGGAGGTGAACATAGTGGTAGATGCCCTGAGTCTAAAGGACCATAAAAGTATATCCAAGATGAGTACATATAAGGATCTAATAATTTTGGATCTTTAGATGATGGAAATTTAAATCACAAGGTTGGGATAAAGATTGTATCTTTCTCATATAAATATTCAACCATCCATATGTGTGATGATTTAGGTGGATCAAAGGGAAGATTTGGTGTTGTAGAAGAATTTGAGGAATTCCTCAAAGATCAACCATGATTTGGATGGAATGATTAGATTCAGGAATACATTATATGTCAATTAAATTCTATAATTGGGGAATTAACCGTTATATTATTCTCATAGATTATAATTATTTATCAATATTTGAAGTAACCATATATAAGGAGATATGAAATTAGGTTTCTAGTGGGACAACATGAAAAGTAATATTTTATAGTATGTTTTATATAGCTTCATATTATATAATGTTAATATTGGGATAAAAAATCATAAGTATATGTTATGACCATTACTAATAACTCAGTTGAAATATGAAAAATCACCATCAATTTCATCATGGGACCCCCAAGTCTTCTAAACTCTATAATGTTAATTTTTTTGTAGTCTGTATAAATAAAAAATAATAATAATTCGTTATTACTTGATTTGATTCTTCTCTTATTAATATAACTGGGTTATATATTAAGTATGTGGCATGGAGTTACATTATAAATTATATTTGATTGAGGTTTGAGATTTACCTCGATCTTCTAAATAAGTATTTATCAATTTTCCAATATTGTTTTGAACATTACCCCATAATATCATTCTATGATAGATGGATAGTGTAAGAGGACCATTCAATCCTAAAAAGTTGTTTTAAGAGCATGATTTATTGATTTAAAAAGAGATTTATTATCAAAAAAATTATCATATTGAATTTTCCTAAAAAATAGTTTTCATTCAATAATTTGGGTAACTTATTTTCAATCCCTCTATGGAAGAGCATATTAAATCAATTTGACTCCATATTAGGGAATGTTCAAATGAAGATTTAAATTTAAAATAGTCCAATAGATTTAAAATATGACTTTTCTAAAAAGGAATTGGAAGGAATATATCCATGAAAGAGGGTTATGATATATGTAAATTATGAAAAATTTTGGACCTATATATATAAATTACATTAAAAAAATTTATTTTATTGAGATCGTTTTTTATAACTTGGTCCATCCACTACATCCCCCGCAACTACATTTATCTATACAAATTATTTAAAAACATAATTAATACCATTTTATTTTAGAAGAGTTCATACCACTATTGAATGATCTATATTATATAAAATAATGAATTATTTTTTTGGATTCAAGAGATAAAATTTTCAAGAATATGGCCACCCACATGGTCAAATATTTGTGAAAAAAACATAAATTTTAGGATTCTTCATAGGAACCTAATGAGTGAGGAGGTTGAAGTACCCATATAAAATTATATCAGAGGGATATAATATGGCGGGAGTAATTATTTTAAGTGTTTTAATTGTAACCACCCAATATTATATGATAAAATTCTCTTTATATAAGTTTGATTCCTTTGAAAGGTTTCTTTATATGCAACATAAAGTTCAAACAAACCATGATATTATATTAAAATGTTATTATTAAAATTACCTATTATCATCTATCAATAAGATTGTTTTTTATAATAATACCAACAAAATTATGAAAAATCTATATTAAGAACGTAAAAAATGAATTCATTTGTTTAAACATTTCTAGAAATTAAAATAAAATAATTTTAATGTAAAAAAAAGGGATTTTTTTTTGAAAAAAACCATGTTTATGTGTGCAATGAATTCTTATTTTCATAAATTAAATTATTCACATTTTATGAATAAGATTAATTAAATTTGAAGATAATATATTTAATAAAAAATTTCTTAATTCATTTAATGGTTATTATAGGGCAATTAATGAGACAAAGGTCAGCTGTTTGTTGAAAAATGCATTTTTCTAAAAATGGTTTTTAGTGAATTTTGGATTCTTATTTTAATATTAATTTGTTCCACATATCGGAAATTAAATGTTTTAAATGTATTAAAATATTTTAATTAAAATATTTTTTTAATGATTTCACCTTTATTTTTTGACATTATCAATAATAACCGTGGTAAAAATTCATTACTATAGTTAAGGTTAAAAGGGATTATGAGGGATAAAACTAAAGAGATAAGTTTAAAAATAAACTCAAAACATGTAAAAAAACCTTTTATATGAATGTATATCAATATTATATCATCCAATATTTTTTATGAGACAATTTGGAACCAATTAATCTTGAAATTCACATTATTAAGTATTTATATTCCTAATAATTTCAAGTGTCACTGCCCTCACTTATTAAAGGAAAAACATATTTTCTCATCTCAAAAATATCTTATCTCTTTATATTATAAAATATATAACAAAAAAGTCTTCAAAAATCCTTATACAAGAACTTTATGTTCTTTTATTCTCAAAATAACCTTCAAATAATCTTATGTCTTCTTCTCAAATTAGGACACATGAAAATAATAAGTATGTGTTCATTCCAATCATTTTCATGGTTACTTCTTTATAAACATCATAAAAATTTTATGTAAACATCAAATAATATTTCATATGTATTTATAACATACAAATGTGTTTACATATTAATCTTTCATCCATACTTAATCTTCTTCATATCTATTTCAAAATGATAATGTTTCTCATGTGTACATGTGTACTACCACCTCCACGAAGCGATGTGAATAAATTTTTATTTCCCCTATACATGGATGACTATAATGATAGATTTGTTGAATTAATTTTATAATAATGATGTAATTATTATTTTATATTGGTTATTAATTATTTATCATTCATTCATTCCATCCATCAAAATATGTAAACATAATTTGTATGTACGGTTGGACTACCGTCTCCACGAAGTGATGTATCTATTTATTCATCACTGTTTTATATGAATGGTTATAAAATTTTATAAAATGAATAAATATAATAATTATAAAATTATTAATATTCTATAGATAATACAACCATGACCAAGGTGTAGGGATATGAATCATCAAATAGAAATAAGCATATAAAATGGACTAGTTTTTAATTCATTTTAATTTAGAATTATTAATAAAAGGATAACAATACATTTTAACATAACAATAAATAATATGATATTTTTTAATATAGTTCCTGAATTTAAGTAAAAAAATTATATTTATTATATTTTTGGTTTTACAAATGTACAATGTTAGACGATACATGAGGTATCGGATCATGTAACAATCTAATTCCATTCGAGACTGTCGATGTTAAATTTCCATTAAGGGAATATGAATTATAATTATCCATTATAACCAATATATAATTTATCTGATATGGTTGATTATTGGTTTTTATTTTTCATTTATTTCTCCCCTTTTTGGTACATAAAATTATTAAGGAACTTTTTTTTAGGAAAAGTTGAATGTATTTCTTCTTTGGTTGGATTTATTAACTTGCATGTGTTTATCTAAATCTTTTCGATAAATTTATTTTCTATGAAAAAATTATTATATTAATTACATTTTAAACCAATTTTAACAATATTTTCTTGGTTTTAAAATTATACTTCTATTCGTTTTCAAAATAATGTGCATTATGAATATTTACCAAAATTGTGAAAATAATGTTTTTTTAACAGTTACCATACGAATGGTATTTCCAACCATCCTAACCATACATTGAAATGATGATTAAATTATAATGTTTTATGGTAATTTTCCAGAAATTAATTACCTAAAAATTGTACAATGTCTAATTTTTATATATACTAATGGAAAATAATATTTTCTCCAATTTTAAATACACATTTAAAGTTATTTTTTATCTATGTAAAAAACTATTCATCATTATTAATATTAATTGTGGATATAATCTGATGATATAATCCGCGACTTTACCCTAGATGGATTATGATTTACTGATGATGAAATTTTTATGAAATTATTTCTTTTCCATGGGTTATGCAATGATAATTTGGTGAAAAATTATAGGATCATGTGGCCTGAATATCTATGCTTTTTAGTATATGAAATGTTGATTCGTTAGGTATATATAATTCATTCGGTTTATGAATGAAATATCATGAGATAATAAGAACTATAATGTGAGTAAACCTAGTTATATGAGGGACTCTATCTACTTTGATAGTCTTGGGAGTGAACCCTCACTATAGAAATTATAGAACTGGGTTTGAAACCAATCCAGATAGGGAATGTGTCCACTATGATAGTATTAGTAGTGATCCATGGAAAATGAAATGATTTTTTATTAATATATTTGGGCCACAAAATTCATATAACATGTTCTTATACTAATAATATACTATCATTGATCATGATTTGTTAACGATGATTCCTCTCTCATGTAACTCAAGTATTTTTTAATTCTAATGCTTTATACCACGACCCATGATTTATTATCTATGGAAAATTCTATATTTACATTGTAAGTTTTATCATGATCTACCACCACTTTTAATACATTATTCTTTCATAAAATCATCAATTGATATCTATTATATTTACCCTTACTGCACACTTGATATATCCCATTCATATATTTCCATTTTCATCAGGTTATGATGAAATTATTTTAGTAATAATGGTATATGATTGGTATTATAATAGAATAACTTTGTTCGATATTTTGGAGAAAAGTAATGGAATAATTTGATTATATATCAAGTCATTAAAGACAATAAGCATTTATGTTCCTTGGGAGTGTATTATTGGGTAATTTATAGAATATTTATATATAATGATGAAATCATTACGTATTATATGCTTGGTATACCTCACAATGTGTTTGTAAAGAAATTTATTTCTCTATGAGTTAGTAATGATGACCCCATTCCAGATTGGTTATGTTTTTCTCATCCTCGCCAAAAAATCATACTCCATCATTTACATGAACATACCTCAATGTACTTTTCTTATAAATACATAGTTCTCACAAGTGTTTTTTACTTGGCTACACATCAACATCCTTCCTGGGTTTTCAAGTAAGATAATCCTCAATATATATCAATCCTGACTCACTCCCTTTCTAAGTGATCACACATAATCAAGATTCCTTCCACTAATTCTATTATTTTTTATTAGACTGAATTAAGGTATGAAAAATGATTATAATATCAAGATAATAAAAAATTAAATATGATTGAGTGAGACTATCATTAATATATCACTCTTTTAAATCATTTAATCTGTATATTTTGAACTATATATGGAATAATATTACATAATTAAAAATACCTATAGTGAATCTCTTGAGATAATTCCTTGGGTTATCCCTTCATGATCATGGATGTTGAGATTAAGAGACAAGGTAAAAAATCCCACACTTCTTTTAAAAATATAATGAATACAAAAATTATAATTAAAACATTACCATATAGTGGGAATCCTAATCTAATCCCTAATAAGGGATCCATTTTTTACAAAACCCTTTCACTCTTTAAATGGTGTATATAACCCTTTTCATCTTCCTTTTTTATTCATTAATATTTGGGAACCAATAATTTATGTTCTCATAATCCACCATATCTTATATTTTAAAAATTGGCTTCTATGTATTCTTTTTATTAGAAGTATACCAACTGCGTTTATGGAGCTTCATAGAGCGGTCTCTTTATGGTTTAAAAAATCATCAATGTGAGATATGTGGATCATTATCGTCATATAAGCTAAAATATTCTCACTTGGTTATAACTAATTATTAATATTTTTTAAGGATTATTGGGGTTCAACTGTTAAAATATCCCCTTATGGTTTTGAATTATTCTTACACTGACATTTAGGATGATTTTCATCCCTCTGAAAAATCATATGTTACCATTTTGTGATTGAGTTGTTCATACACTAGTTCTAGTTAGTCTTTCATGTGACCTAATTATTCTTACATTGATCCTAATTATTCTTAAATATGTACAATTCACTCTTAAAAATCCTTTTAAAGTTTCATTTAATATTATACAGAGGTTTGGATCATCCAGTTTACAAATCATGTATAAATATCTTATGTAACTCTACACCTATCTTAGATAATATTACATAAAAATTCCCATTAAAAATTTAGTCTTAATATTTTTAATAAAAAACATGGTGTGCTTCCTGTTTGTGATGTTTGGAGTCATCACTGACCATTTTTAAATACCCATGTTTTTATTGGGATTTGACCAGTGACACTATAGAATGTTCATTTGTTTAGAGGATGGGAGCATGGGATCTTTCAAACACTTTTATGGGGAATTATTTACTGCCACGGAACATGACTTGATTGATGTAATATTCCTGAATGCTTCTCAAATCATAGTGTGGGGCTAATTACACAAATGTTTTGGATCAACCACTGACATATGTTGATCAGAATATCTGTATGAGTTATAGGTTCTTTATTAATGGTAATATATTTATATATATCATAGTTTTAACATATTTCTCTATATATTAAATGATTTTATAGAATAATGAAATGGATTTGGTAACTCTAAAGTGTTTCTCCATCCAGAGAGATGGTAAGTATTGATGTGTTGGTATTGGGCACACAAAAAGGGACTAAAACATATCCATATAAAGTGAATCACAACCCTCATAGTTTCTTCCACATAATGGTAAATTTCATTAATTTTAAACTAATGTGACAATGAACAATATAGTTATTTTTTAGGTAATGTAGCCAACACCTTGTGATGTGTCTTTAAATATCATGAATCCAAGTTATATTCTAGAAAGTTTAAATCCATGCGGAGTAGAATAAAAGAATATTGGTTCCTAGAAATGGTTGGTAAGGTAATTATTCATGAGAGACCATTTTGAGTCATATCACAATGAGTTTGGACCTCTGAGTAAGGTTGATTTAATTTGAATATTCTTGGATGATGATATGGTTTCATAAGAATTTTGGACCTGTGGTAACATGGTTATTTTTGTTAGGTATCATCTCATTATGAAAATGGAACAATGAAGAATTTTCAAGGGGAATGTGGTCCTATTGAGGGAGGAGATGCCCCACCATGATTATGGGAAAATGAAAATTTTATTATAGTAAAGAAATGAAATATAGTTAGATTAGGGGGATCATTATATGGATTATGTCTTACAGTATGAAATAGTTCAGGGTTCTCATGGGGTATATAGCCTGGTGGAAATGAATTTTTTTTATTTTGGTATTGAACCAAAAAGAGGCAACCAATGTATCTTGGATAATAAAATTAAAATTAAAACTGGTAATGGTTTTATAGTTTAAGGTCATGTGATAAGACTACATCATCAAATTTAGCATCATGTGAAATTTCCATGATTTTTGAAATCATGTAATCGAAATAATGTGTCATCAAATGGGTGATAGTAATGAATTTGGTACAGAATTTCAATTTCGGTTTCCTAAATCACATGTATAATAAGATTATTGGGAGTGGGATTTAGAGCTTGCACATAAGGAGGATTCCAACAGGTAGATGATCTCCTTTGGTCTATTATCTGACCAAATAAAGAAAAGTGGACTCATGAGAAATCTGGTCTCATGATAAATATGTTAGGTCATTCAACAAATAGGTGTCCTTGGTCTATCCTATGAACATGAAGGATATATACGGTGTGTGAATATATGCTAAAAAAAGTTATCGAATTCCAAAATATTAATGATTTTGATCATTGTGGATAACTAAATAGATGGTGGATATTTCCCTCGCGTGAAATAGATTGGGTCTTATAAATGGGATTCCCAGATATTGGTATCTCTAGAATAGTAATGGATCTTGGTTATAAAAATATCAATGGCATCATAATTGATGAATACAATTTTAGAGGAGTCTCACGTAGGCATGTCTAATTGAGTTGACTAGGTCATCCATCTCAATGCTTCTATAGTCAGGATAATTATATAGGGCCAAGGGAATCTTTAATCATGTACCAATGATATTGAACTATATTTAAAATAGGATAGATTATTGTATAACCATTTGGGTCTTATCACTATGGGATAATAAGTGAGAAACACCATATATAAATGGAATACATGATCAAAAGGGTTTAATGCAGAATTTGAAAAATGATATCATTTATCTTTGTCAGTAATTGAGGGCTCCTCATGGAAATGAGTTGATATGGGCCAATGAGTATTTATAATTACTTATTGAAAATAGTTTCCAATTTAGTAGATCTGAGTTAATGTTGTGCTCGAGAGAGTGTCATACAGGCTTGGCACTTTGGAATAGGTTCTTGGGTGAAGTGCTTCCCTAGTAATAGTTTGGGAAAAATATGTACCCTTGTAAAAGATAATGGATAATGTGATTTCCTTTGGGATGCCTATGGTTAAGTCTCACCCAAGTGAGGGCCTAATGAAAACTATATTTCCAAATTATATGATAAGTAGAAGAGGATCCCCCTAGTGAATGGTTTACATATGTATATATTAATGTAAACTATTTTCATAATGTGAGTCTTGTGTTTGGTGCCACTCTATTCAAATCCTAGGGGGATGTGGCATCCCTTGTGATGAAACATAGGAAATATTTATCCCTAGTATAAAATACTCTTTATGAATTGAGAGTATAAGGACCCAGCCTTAAACATTACGTAATAATGAATTATGTTAATAATTTACATTGAGGGTCTTTTCAGGTTTAGTGATTTAAATAATTAGGCCATAACAATTACATTACATATCAAATATTACAAATTAGACACTTCTACTCAGTATCAATTTTTTCATAAAATATAAATTCTTGATAAAATAGTCACGTCAAGTTCCATGTTTTAGACTACATTACTTTCCCATGATCCCATCCTTGACCCTATTCATCTTTAAGTCCTATTAAAAACATTTCAAAAATGCTTGGAATGAGCATAAAAAACTCATTAAGGGATATAAAATAAATAAAGAAATCATTAGTCCAACAATACATACAAAACATAATCTGTTTTACATACCTCATGAAATCATAAGATTTATTAATAAAAATAGAAATCATAAATCATAAAGGTAACTCATGGTATTCATAACATACTTACATTGTTGCTTTCATAGCTATGTAAGGAGTTACATTTGGAATACCCATCACATTATATTCCTTAAATCTCAAAGGAGAGACATTTACATTTACCTCTATCATGTTACCCAATGAATTTAAGAGATATATCGGGCTCACCCGCCCAAGTTTTTTCACGGAACCACCCGTATACGTAAAAAATTCCCAAGAAACATAACATATTCAAAACACATAAAACAAACATAAATAGAAGATAAAATTTCCACATTTAAATCACAATATATCATTTAAATATTTTGAAAAAATCAATTCATTATCAAAACCATTTTCAATACCAAAATACATAAATGATTATATGGTATTAATATTCCTTTAAAAAATATACGGCTTGTAGAGGAATACAAAAATCAAATAATGCATGTGGTGGAAGAAAGTTCATTCTCTCCACATACTTTAAAAAGAACATTCCATTTTTCATTTAGTAAAATTATATTTAGAAAAACACTCCCTTTGAATTAAGTGAAGAGTCAAAGGGTTTTATACACCGAATAATAGAATGTTGTGAAAAAATCAAAATATGCCTTAATGAAAAGAGATTTAGACGAAGTCCCTTACCTCATGTCCGACATGACTCTTCATTATTTAATATCCTGAATAACAATATAAGGTTTATTTATATTTTCTCAAGAACCTTTTTCATTTTTAATATTCCTTTTATATTACTTATTAAAACGTTATAAACATTATATCATCATTTAAGTTAATAACGGTCGTTTTTTGATATTTGGTACATGAGTCAATAAATGAACTTCCTATAATAAATAGTTGTCCATGTTGTCAAAATTCCATTATCTAAATAATGATATCCATGATTTTGATATCATATATATAATATATATCTTGTTTATATATGTTTTTATAATATTACATAACATTTGGAGATAAGAAATGAAATGCACCATTCATGGGGACGGTAAGCCGTACGTATCCATGAACACAACTTTCATTACTATTTAGTATTTAATGGTATGAAAACATAATTATAATAAGTATATTATAATTCCAGTATAATATCATATATAATTTCAATAACTCCATCCTTTACACATTCCACGTATGGCATGAATGAGTCATATCACTTTGAGGGGGTGGTAGTCTGCACTTCCTCAAATAAAATTATCGTATTTACCCATTATGGAAACCATAAAGGTATGATACATATGAAAATAAAAATTCATAGATACAATATAAATATAATATATATATATATATAATATATAAATATACTTCCTTCATAATTTCCACTGTGAGAGGCGGTAGGAGATAATCGAACAATCATCACTTCGTGAGGCAGCAATTTTCCATACATAGAATTAGATTGTCTGTATCAATTATATAGAGGTGTGTTTAAGTGTAGTTTGAATAATTATCATAAAAACAACCTATTATAATTAGTATAATTATTTTTTTTTTGTAAAAATAATAATAAAAGCATAGGTAGTGAAGAAGTAAAATAAAAGAAGAAACTTGGGGGAAGACGTTACCTTTAAATCGGGAAACTCCATTAAGACTGATCTTACAGGCTCTCTTGAAGTCCTTTCTACCTAAGGTAAGGCTACTAAGAAGAATTGATGGATCTTGAGAGTTAATTTGGGTATAGTTTGGATGATCCAAGGGGTCTTAAGAGCTTTGAGTAAGGGTTAGAGGTGATGGATTTCTATAAGAGAGGCGAGGGGCTCTATAGGAGAATTTGAAAATAATATTTTATTATATAATTATTTTCGGTTTCTAAATATCCAAAAATTATTTAATTCAAAGATAAGGTGTATATAAGTCAAAATAAAGTCATCCAATAATAATTCGACTGGTTTTTGGATATTTTTTACACCGTATATATTTTATTTAACCCTTTGTTAACTTATTTATCTTTTAGCATGTCCTCTTATATAATCATATTATATGGTTTTTATATTTACTATAAAATGAAAAGAAAGCCTAAATGGATCATTAATGACATTTTTAACTTTATATATGTCATTTTTATGAATATTAGGAATTTATGACTATTTTCTCAATTAATAAAATATTGATTGATTTAAAAACACTTTTATACAAATATTAATACTATTGATATCATGTCTTTTTAAAAAATCCAACCCAACTTGATAATTTAAAAAAAAACTTCATTTATTCAAAGATAACAAGTCATCATAATCTATAAAATTAGTGGATAGAATAAAAACGTTCAAAATGAATATATTTTAAAAATTATAATATCATTTACTTGAATCCTTTATTAATGAAGCAATTACCTCATCACTATTATGTAATAAATAATTTTGTTTATTTAATGTCTAAAAATTATAAATATAATATCATGATGTATAAAATCATTTTTGATTTCCCAATAATATGTAAAGTCAGAGATATAACATATATAACCCCATGTAAAAGAAATTTTGTAAAAATATTCATGTTTATGTTATTTTTTCCTTTACATTAAATTAATTAATATAAATTGTCATTATCACACCCATGTGGCTCCATGGGGTCCCAAAATCGACCCAATGATACCCATGGTCGGATTTGTATCAGTAAATAGGGTTAGGAAAAGTGTAAGGGTAATTTGATATTATTATAATATTATTTTTCACCCATATTTACCAGAATTACCCTTTAACCATGATAAATAAAATATTTACTGAAGTAAAAATTCATAAGGTATAAAAATAGAAGTTAAGTATTTAAACAATTTGTACCTCTGGATTCCAAATATGGAATCCATTTTTCCAAATTCCAAACACATAAGGGGCAGAAATTAATTGAAAATTTATTCACGTGGTTGAAACAAAAATCGTGTTTTTAAGAAATAATAACTATCAAATGATATACAATTGTTTATTTCCAAATTAAGAGTACAATTACTTAGAATGACCAAAATTAGATTAAATTGTAAAACTATAATCTAATTACACATTAAAACCAACTAAAAGAACATTATTACTATATAAATAAATTACATTAAAAAACAGTTTTGAATTAAAATGCAGTATCTTTCACTATTCATTAAAAATAATCATTATCAGAAAAATACCAAAATTTCATCAAAACTAAATTTTCATGTCCCAATTCTAAATAAGAATATAATTTTTGTCAAATAAAACATATAAAAGTTCAAAAAAATAGATTTAAAAATGGTTCTTCAACAAAAGGCGGTAAATCGTTCTTTTAAAGAATATTAGAGTGTTTATGCTTATATTTGGATTAGTTCACATTATAAGCTTCTAAATGTTATTGGATAAATGTAAAAACATTTAGTAAATATGTATAATCATATTATAGTTAGTTCTATTCTTTCCCTCCAATACAACAGATATCATTTAACTACCATTAAAAATAATATTATTATTATATTATTTTTTGGTATAACTCAACGTTGTGTGAAACCTAAGATTTCAAAAAAAATCATTCCTGCATGTCGAGAAATCCATCGAGCATAGCATCAAATTAAAATTAAAATTAAAATTTAATTCAGAATTATTAATAAAAATGAAAATTTCATATTTATTATTTACCTGGGATGTCACATCCTTCATCTCTATTGAAAATTGCATCCTTTCAATTTTATTCACCTATCAAATAAATGGGGGTATATATCCCTCACATCATTCTAAGATTCCCATGTTGCCTCTTTAAGCATATGGGTTTTCCAAAAAAAATCTTTTACTGATTAATTACCTTATTCCTCAACAGTTGCTATCTTTGGTCAGGAATCTGGACTGGTTGTTACACATAAGAAAGATTGACTTCCAACTAAACTACCACTCTACTCAAAACATGAGATGAATCTAGCATATAATTTCTTAATATTAAAACCTGAAATACATTGTGTACCTGGGATAAACATAGAGGAAAAGGCATTTTATAGGCAACTAATCCATGTTTCACCAGAATTACAAAGGGTCCAATAAACCTCAGACTCAATTTTCCCTTCTTTCCAAAACACAAAACTCTTTTCCTTGGGGAAAAATTGAGAAAAATATGATCACCTGCCTCAAAATAAATATACTTCCTTCGGTTATTCTCATAACATTTCTTCCTACTTTGTGTTGTTCTCATGTGCTTCTGAATTGACTGAACATTTTATGCCATCTCTTATACCAATTCTGGTCCCATCACTTCCCTTTCACCTACTTCATCCCAAAAAGCTAGAGTTTGACACATCTTTAATTATAATTCCTCAAATGGATCCATCTGTATACTATAATGAAAATTATTATTATAAGAAAATTCAACCAAAAAAAGTTGTTGGTCCCAACTTCCCTATTAATCCATTGAGCAAGCTCATAGGATATCATCCAATTTCTAAATTGTTCATTCTGAATGCCCATCTGATTGTGGAAGAAAATCTATACTAAAATATAATTCAGTACCCAATGACTTCTAATGGCTTTTAAAAGGTTATAAGTAAACCTGAGATCATGATCAGATACAATGGATTGAGGGAATCCATGAAACTGAGAAATCCCTTTAACATACAACCAAAAAAGTTTATCTAGAGACAAATTATCTTGAATAGTTAGGAAATGAGAAGACTCTGTAAATCGATCAACAATTACCTATATTTCATTGTAACCTTGATATGTTTTCGGTAATACAACAACGAATTCCGTAGATATATATTTTCCCATTTCCACTCAGGAATAGGTAAAGGCTGAAGCATCCCTTTCAGTAACTACTGCTCTACTTTAACCTATTGACAAGTCAAACAACTCTCTGTAAAGTCAAAAATATCTCTTTTCATTTCATAGAACTAATAATACTCTAGAAGTTCTCTCTAAATTGTATTATATCCAGGATGAACTGAAAATGGAGAACTATGAGCTTAACATAATAACCCTCCCTTCAATTGTTATTCGTAGGGGACACATAATGTCTTCCCAAACCATAAAACATAATCATTATCAATGTTAAATTCAGTTAACATACCCTTCTAAACATACTCTACCTTTTTCTACAACTCACTATCCTCCTTATATGCCTGTTTAATTCTGTCAAATAGAGATGATTTCACCGACTCCTGAAACAAAACAGATAAATTTTCTTCACCAACAACATCTATGTGATTTTTCATCAAATTGTTAATCAAAGGATCGTGTTCCATATGTAACATGGTTAATTTAGCCTTACTCTTTTGTCTCAAAGAATCATCCAATTTATTTTCCTATCATGGATTATAATTAATTGTGAAATCATAATCCTTGATTAATTTCAGCCATTTTCAATATCTCATGTTCAATTATTTCTGATTGAATATATATATTTCAAACATTTGTGGTCAGTATATATTTCCCATATTACTCCATAAAGATTATGCCACAAAATTTTTAAATCAAAACCTGTAGGAGAAAATTGAAAATCATGTTTATGGTAAGTTGACTCTAGACATTTCAACTGACGTGAGGCAAAACCAATTACCAAATAATTCTACATTAGGACACAACCAATTCTTTTCAATGTTGCATCACTATAGATAAACAATTCACCATTTTTTGATGGTAGTTCCAAAACTAGAGCAATCACCAACCCTATTTTCAATTCCTAAAAACCATCATCAATTTATTTTTTCCAAATTAACTGAACACCAATTTGAGTTAACTTAGTCAGTGTACTTGATAACCATGAAATTCTTTCAAAAAATCTTCGGTAATAACCTATTAAACCATGAAAAATATAGATCTCAGAAATATTTTTGGGTCTTGGCCATTCTTCAACAACTTCTATTTTAGCAGGATCTATTCTTATTCCATTTTATGGAATAATGTGACCAAGGAAGGAAAATTGTAGTATCCAAAACTCGCACTTTCTGAATTTCCCAAACAGTTTCATTTCCATTATAGTTTGCATGAACACCCGTCAATAAATTTTATGTTCCTCAATAATTTTGGAATAAATTAAATATAATCATTGAAGAGAACCAAAAACATATCTAGGAACTCACATAAAATTCTATTCATAACATCAATGAATACATCAAGTGCATTTTATATCCAAAAGTAATAACTAAAAATTCATAATGGCCATATCAAGTATGAAACGCGGTCTTCAAAATATCGGATTCCTTTACTTCCAATTTATGGTATCCCGACCACAAGTGAACCTTCAAACAATACTGAGATCCCTAGATCCTATCAAATAAATCATCGATATGAGGAAAAGGATAAATTTTTCTGACAGTAATGTTATGCAATGCTCTATAATCAATGCAAAGTCTCATTGATCCATTATTCTTTTTAACCAACAAGACATGATCACCCCATGGTGATGTGTTAGGTTCAATGAAACCTTTATCAAATAAATCTTTCAATTGATTATTTTACTCTAAAAGATCATTTTGATCCATTCGATATGGGGTTTTGAAATTTTCTTAGGATTATGAACTAAGTCAACAGTAAATTCAACTTCCCGAGCATGTATTATACCAGAAAACTCATAAATAAAAACATGAAGATACTCATTTACCTTTGGAAAATGATTAATTTGAATAGTTCCTTTATTTTTCAAAAATATGTGCAAGGTAACCATAATTTCCATCTTTTACTAGTTTTCCCAACTTCCTGATAAGTTATCCAAATTAAGGGTTCATTCTGGTACACAAATTAAAATTCTTTCTTAAAAACTTATTTAGCTATACAGTCAATCTTAGAATTATAATATAAAATAAAATCCATAACCAAAATAAAATCAAACTATAAAGGAGTAAAAACAATATGGCTTGTAGGTAGATTCATTTCGCACAAAATAACAAGACGGTGCATATAATTTATTTTTCTCTCAACATTTCCACCTAGAGTTTTTACCATAAGATCACGATTTATATATTGAGATGTAATTCCAAATTTATTAAAAAAACTTCTCATAAATGAACGTGTGTGTAGACCCTAAATAAACAACACATTTGCATAATCTGAATAAAAAAACAGTGTACCATATACTACTTCATTCGATGGCCCAACATCTGTTGAAGTAGTTACAAAGAATTTAACCACCCCTTTGTTCTTATATCCCAGCTTCTTTCCCTCATTTGAGTTCTTCTTTGGAAACTCATTTTCATAATGACCCATTTCATTGAACATAATACATTTTACTGACTGTAAATCATATTTTGTCTTACAATATCCCTTATCATTTTCAGTGAAATTATGAGACTTATGCCCCATTTTACCACATCGGTAGCACTTAATAGAAATCAAAAAACATTCCCCAGTGTGCTTTTTATCACAATATTCATAAATTTAAAACATATATTTCTTAACATCATACATTTTTTAAGAGTTATTCCCTTTCATCTGCCTCCTAGACCTCTTATTCTGTTGTTTTTTCAAGAACACATGATCATCAACAAAGTCCATTTCTTCCTTCTCTACACATCAAACATGTTTTTCATAACTTTTGAACTCATGATAATCAAAATCCCTTCGACACATTGGCATCAATCCTAAGTAAAAAATGATTGATTTTACTATCATGATCTATTATGAAATTTGGAGCATATCTTGTCAAACGAGTGAATTTCCATCATAATTATCCACTAATTCATCTTCCTACCTCCGTTACAAGAATTTTTTTTACATCTTAAGATGAACCACATTAGGAAAATATTTCTCTAGAAACATACCTTTGAATACATCCCAATCGAGAGCATCAATCTCCTCATTATCCCTAATATTTTTCACCATCACCCACTACTGGTCAACTTCACCTTCAAAGCGTAAAATAGAAATACTAACCTTTTGATTTTATAAACTCCCCATTAAATCAAAAATATTCTTCAGTGCTCTAATCCACCCTTCAAATAGTAGAGGATCAGATGATCCTATGAATGGATCATGAAATTCTCCACTACTGACATGTTCCTCTGTGGTTGATCTGGTTGATCTTGTGCACGGATACCCCCACCATTTATATCCTTATTCAACTATGCCATTAATAAAAAAATAGTTGAGTTCTGATTCTAAACATATCAGGTTGTTGATTTAGAATGTTGTCTTCCTCATGATGTATTCCAATCATATCTTCCATGTTTCCTCTACGGAAAACCATTCTGAACAAAGAAATATCATAGGTGATAGAACATGGTAATATGTAAATTCTATATCATTTCAATATTAACATAAATTTATTTTTGGATATTAATTTAATAATACACTAACTCCTAAATTTGTCTAAACTGAACATTGATACCAACGATAAGGACCCAACATTAAACATTACATAATCATGAATGATGGTAATAATTCACATTGAGGATATTTTGAGGATTATAGTTTTTGAGAATTAGGCCATAACTATTATATTACATCTCAAATATTACAATGTAGACACTTCTAATCAGTATCCCTTTTTTCATAAAATATAAATTCTTGAATAAAAGAGTCATGTCTATGTAAATATTTTAGACATCATTACATTTCCATGATCCCATCCTTTACCATATTCATCTTTATTTCTTGTCAAATATATTTCAAAAAATGTTGGGATAAACATAAAAATCTCGGTAAGGGTTATAAAATAAAGAATAAAATCATTATTCTGTCAATAAATACAAAATAGAAGCTCTATTACATTCCTCGTGAAATAATAATATTTATGAATAAGACATAGAAATCATAAATCATAAATGTAACTTGTGGAATTTATATCATACTTACATTTTAGCATTCACAGCTACATAGGGAGTTACATTTGGAATACCCATCACAGTATATTCCCTAAATCTCTTAGGAGAAAAATTTATGTTTACATCCATTATGTTATTCAATGAATTGGAGAGATATGTCAGGCTCACCCTCCATAGGTTTATCACAAAACCACCCTTATACGTAAACAATTCCCAAGAACCATAACCTATTCATGGCACATAAATCAAACATAAAGAAAAGATAACATTTCCACATTTAAATCACAATATATAATTTAAATATACTAACATACCTAATCCCTTATCAAAACTACTTCCAATTCCAATAAATTTAAAATATTATATTGTATTTATTTTCCTTTTAAAAAACTACAGCTTGTAGAGGAATCTGAAAATCAAATAACGCTTGCGGCGGCAGAATGGTTGTTGTCACCGAGTACGTTAAAAAGAAACATTCCCTATGTATTTTAGTAAAACACAATATAGAAAAAATATTCCCTTTGAATAAAATGGAAATTAAAATGGGTTCATACACCATATAATAGAAAGACTTTTTTAAATCAAAATATTCTTCCATGAAAGGAGATTGAGACAAAGTCTCTTACCTCATGTCCGACTTTACTTGTTCGTTATTTAATCTCATGAATAATAAACTAAAGTTAATTTATACAATCTTAAGAACCTTTTTAGAGTTTATTATTCGTTTTAAATTACTTCTTACCATTTCATAAACATTACATAATTATTTATGTTAATAATAGGTGTTTTTTTTATATTTGGTACTTGTGTAAAAAATGAACTTCCTATTATTGAATGTTGTCCATGTGATAAAAACTTCATTATATCCAGAATGATATTAATAATTTAGATATCATATATGTCATATATATCCATTATATATATATTTATAATAGTATATAATATTGGGAGATAATAAATGAAATGCACCGTTCAGGGAGACAGTAAGTTGTGCGTACGAATGAACGCCACTTTAATTCCTTTTTCATATTTAATGGAATTAAAACATAAGGATACATATGTATATTATAATTTTAGTAAAATATCATATATAATTTCAATAACTCCATTTTTTACATGTTCCACGTATGGCATGAATGACTCATATCACTTTGAGGGGGTGGTATTCAGCAATTCTTCAAATGAGATTATCATATTTACCCATTATGGAAACCATAAAGGTATGCTATAAATGAAAATACAGAAGTATAGATATAATATAAATATAATATATAAAAAATATAAATAAATTTCCATCAAAATGGCCACCATGAGAGGTGGTAGGAGATAATCGAACAATCATCATTTCATGAGGCAACAGTTCACCGTAAAGAGACACAATATGTTCGTATCCATTAGATCAAGTTGTGTGTAAGTTTAGTTCTAATATATCTCATAAAAATCATAGTATATTGGGGATATTAGTGTTGTCATGTAAAAAATGAATAATTATATCATTGGGAGAAAATAAGTTAAATAAAATAAGAGAACATAAAAGAATATTTTACCTTTAAATCGAGTAACTCCCATTAGTTTAAACCAAAAGGATTTCTTGAATGGATTTAGTTCCTAAGGTAAGAATTATAATATGAATAGATAGATATTGCGAGAATATTTTGGAAGAGGATGGATGAGCCAAGGTTTCTTTATATGTGTGATTAATGGTTAGAGGTGATTGATTTTTATAATGGGGAGGAGGGGCTCTTTAGGGACATTTGAAAATATTATTTTATTCTATAATGATTTTAAGTTTATAAAGGTCAAAATTTATTTAATTCGGTGATAAGGTGTCTTTATGTCTAAATAAAATCATCCAATAATAATTGGATAGGTTTTTAATATTTTTTAATCCTTATATTTTTTATTTAACTCATTGTTAACTCGTTTAACTTTTACCTTGTCCTCTTATATATTTATTCTATATGGTTAATATATATAATATAAAATTTCATGTTACCCAAAATGGTTCCTTAATAACATGTTTAACATTATATATTTCATTCTGAATAATATTATATTTTTAGGACAATTTTATCATTTAATAAAATATAGATTGATTTAAAAACCATTTTATGACAATTTTAATACTATTCATATCATGAAATTTTAAAATATCCAAAACAACATGATTACTTCAAAAAACCTTCATTAATACAAATATAACAAGTCATAATAATCTATATAATTATTGTATGGCCTAAAAAAGTCAAAATAAATTTATTTTAATATTTATAATATCATTTATTTGAATCCATTATTAATGAAGCAATTACCGCATCACTAATGTGTCATAATTAAATATGTTTATTTAATGTCTAAAAATTATAAATAAAATAAGATGATGTATAAAATTGTATTATATTTCAAAATAATATTTATATTTGAGAGATAACTTATATAACGCTGTATGAAAATTGATTTAGTAAAAAGATTCGTGTTTTTTTATTTTGGTCCTTATTTTAAATTAATTAATATAATGTGTCATTATCACTGCCATATGGCGCCATAGGGTCCTAAAATCAACCCAAGGATTTCCAAGGTCATAATTGTATCATAAAATATGTTTAGGACATGTGTAAGGGTAATTTAATATTATTATAACATTATTTTTAACCCTTATTTAGCAGATTTACCATTTAACCATGGTAAATAATATATTTACTGAAGTAAATATTCATAATTGTAAAAATAAAAGTTTCTTATTTACATAATATGGACCTATTAATTCCAAATATGTAATCCATTTTTCCAAAATCATAGAACATAATGGGCCAAAATTAATTTAAAATTAATTCCCGTTGTCAAAACAAAAAGAGTGTTTTTAAGAAATAATAACTATCAAAAGATCTACCTTTGTTTATGTCAAAATTAATAGTGAAATTTCTTCCAATGACCAAAATTGGATTAAATGGAAAAAATATAGTCCAATTAAACTTTAAAACCAATTAAAATAACAATATAATAGTATAAATAAAATATATTAAAAGGCAGCTTTGAATTAAAATGCAGTATTTTTTACTATTCAATAAAAAATGAACATTATCAAAAAAATAACAAAATTACATCCAAAGTTAATTTTGATTTCTTGATTATAAAGAATAATATTATTTTTTCAATTAAAACATATAAAAGTGATAGGAACAATATTTAAAAATCATTCTCCATCAAAAGGGAGTAAGTCGACATCTTAAAGAATATTAGAGTGTTTATGCTTAAAATTGGATTCATTCACAATTTAAGCTTCTAAATTTTATTGTATAAATGTAAAAACATTTAATAAACATGTATAATCATATTGTGTTTGGTTCTATTCATTACTTCCTATACAATGACTATGAGCTAACTACCATTTAAAATAATGATATTATTATATTATTTTTCGGTATAACTCAACATTGTGTGCAACGTAAGATTTCAATGAAACATGTTGTTTCATGTCAAGTACACCATCTAACATAACATACCCTTTAAAGTAAAATTTATATTTAATTAAAAATATTAATAAATATGAAAATTTCATAATCATTATTTACCTGGGATGTCACAACGAGAGTGGAGCCCTGGTTTATAATCTAAACTAGGGTATTTCACCGTAGTTTTTGGCGAACTGGGAAGGAATTTTATCCCATTAATCTTTGTAAAGTTTTTAACATATATGTAAAAAATAATTCCCTCTATTGTTGTAAATTAAAATAGTTTTGAGATTAATTTCTCTAAATAAAGTAATTTCAAAAAAAAGAGTACAAAAACAACTCGATTATCAATTCTAATTCAAAAATGTTTCCTAATGAACTCCCCTTGGTGTCTGTTTATAGTAAAATCAATTGAAATGGGTTCATAAGGTTACATATATATGGTATTTTATGCATTCGACTGAATAATGGGGATTTAGCATTCTATTAACACCTCACGATAGTCAAATGGTGACTACTTACCGAATATTTGGAATATGGATGGGCAGGGTAAAGACCACTGGAGTGAAATAACTTCTCTTACTAAACTTGTGTGTATGGACATGGGAGAAGAAATAGGGAATCATGATTTGGGTGAGTTAAGTGATTGTCTGGTCTTGTGATCCTTCTATAATATTACTACACTTCATTCCTATTACAAAAGGGATCACTAAAAAATTCCCCGTTATAATTATAATATATAAGTATGAAGACAATCAAATTATTTCTATACATGATACAAGTTTGAACTTTTCATTTTACGGAAGGCATATACACATAGTTTTAGTGATAATCATTATGATGGATGTTGTGTGTAGGATATTCTAACACTACACAAGGAACATGATGTTATGATATTGATCTGGGCATAAAACTTGATTATGTTACCCTTATCACTACAATTAAATCTTCTTTTATCGAGGGGATACACATTTGGGTGTACATTGTTCCTCCTAAAATTAGAAAACAATATAGTTATGTGCTCTATGTTCTTTCTAGTACCGTTTTTTAACTAAGGTTAACAACAAAATAAATTACCCATCCCTCAGTGCATTATTTTTAAACTTTTAATATGTGAATAATTAAAGTACCTTTGTGAAATGAAACTAGGTGAAGGGGTAGTGAAAGGATAGATATAAAAAAGAACATGGATAAAGAACCTAGGAAAATTACATGGAAAAAAATTCATTGATAGATTTTTTTTCCTAAAATGGTCAATTATATAATTTATTCACCTTTATTTTTATTATTCTCATATATTTCATATTCCATATATAAATATTGTTAAATGTATTCTTGGGGACATGAGATGGTATGTACATTGAACATTGTAGTGAATGCTAAAGTCATTTCCCACATCAAATATATGGCTGAGTTTATTGATACTAACATTAATAATATAATCACCATACACTTACATACCCATGAAAACCCACATCAATCATATTTACTAAAAAACCTACAATGAAATATGATCCCTTTATATAGATCTGGCCTCTCGATTGACACTCCATTGCCAAAAACAAATCACTCCATTACCTAAATCCTGTCAGATTGAGGTATCATCACAGTGAATACTTATATTAATGTGTAAATAATATAGTAATATTGAAATGTGTTTTTTAGATACTTATACAATTATAGTTTTTTTTTGTATAAACATAACTGAATATTCTTTAACACTAGTGTAATCATTCATTCATGGCCATATGGGAGGATATACCCTTATAAGAGTCCTTTATTCAGTAGAAAACTTCTCCAAGAAGTCATTGTGGTTATATTAAGTGTAAAAAATATATTTTTAATAGGATAACTACTTATTGGATATTTAATTCGATGATTTTATGTAGTACTTTCAATTTTTAGTCTCCAACAATCCTGACCTCATCCCTAAGCCAGACAATCGGTGGCTTACTAAGACCAAAACATTTCATCAGTTGTACGGGGAGGTTTCACTAGTCTCTAGGGAATTCATAACATTAGGGAAATAAAAATCCTAGGTAATATGTTTTATTAATCACTACAAATTTCTTTTCTTTAAAAAACACTAAAAATTGGATTTAATAGTGCTATAAAAGTGTTGTTAATCTAGGAACTATTAGAATCCTTCCATTATTAAATAGTAACAAAAAATAGTAACAATAGGGGGATAGAATAATCCACACCCTTTTTAGTGATTTCCCCTGATTCGTTCATCAATTTTCACCAACTCACCCCAACCCCACCTATAACCTGATTTCTCCTCCCCCACACACACTCACTTTTTTCAACACTTCGACTGGGCATTTTTCAATGTTCTTTCAATTCCCAGTCTCTGGTTCACCCCCTGAACAAACTTGTATTGATCCATATACCTCTTTTTTCGAACTAGAATGTCTTCACCACTACACCAAGATGTTTTATTCTTTATTTTAAGATATATATATTTTTATTATTCATATATATATAATTAGTTTTAAATACGTTTATAAAATATAAGTTTTTTTGTGTATTTGTGATATATATACTTATATATATATTTATATATTACTTATTAATATGGATTTACATATGTTATAATGTTAATATAAAAAAAATACATTTATTTTTACACACACAAATTTATATATAAACATTATATATCTATGTATAAGTATATATATTCATATATTCTTATAATGGAAAAAATGAAAATATATTATTTAAAATACTTTTTTAGGGTATATATATTTATATTATATATTTGAATATAAATTTTATATATTAATTATATATTTATATGTCTATATGTTTACATATATATTTATAAATATTCACTTGTCCTTATATATTTACATATATGTATTTTAATATATATTTATAAATATTTACTATGAAATATATTCATATAATATATTTATTGATAATTATAATTATTTTTGTCAATAGTATGCATTGCACACAATCATTAGTATAAATTAAACATAAGACACCCATAATATAAAATCACCATTACAAACTAGATGTTAGTTTAACAGTAATAAATATAATTATCTTATGAAAATGTACTTTGAATGAAAAATATAAATCAGTTATATATTTTTTAATTTTGTTAAGTGGATAAAATTAATAAATTAACATAATGAAATATATTTGTTATATGTTTAATAAAATATTTTTGATATTCATCCAACAAATAATTTAGTCATAGGGTATGAATAAACCCTATTTGATGTATATAAACCTATAATTTTTTAATGTTTAAATTTATGTCCTTTTATAAGGATAACTATTTTTAAATATACATTTTGAAACAGAAATAATTTTTATATGATAAAAAACTTCTTATTTGGTTGTGGGATATAAAAATATACGTTGAATTAATTTTTGATATTTTTCTCATAACATTCATGTTTTGATGAATACAGAAAATACAATAAATATTAATTGAAAACTTTTTCCATTGAAATAATTAATTTGGAAATATTAAATTTTTGAATGGTTTTACAACATATATAAAATATATTTTTATCAATTATTATAATTAAGTTCAATGCAATTAATTTTACATTGAATTCATATGTAACAACATTTCAATCTTTTGAAATGTTTTAGCTTTTAAAACACATTTTATCTTTCCAACAACGATATTAATTATAAATTAATTATAAAAACTTTTTTGTTTGGAATTTTAAAAAATGGATTACATATTTGGAATCATTAGGTCCATATTTTTTTAAATAGATTTCTTTTTTTGGGAATTTTTTTTAATAACTTCGGTAATTTTTTTAATACGGTAAAAGGGTAAATCATGTAATTAATGGTAAAAAATGATATAAAATTTCCCTAACACATGTACTAATATAATTTTATGACCTTGATTCGAACTATATCATCTTTTGGTTGAAATTGTATCCAATGGAAGGAACTTGGATGAGACTAAGACACTTAATTTATTTTATTTAATGAAAAGATAAATATGTATCACGAAATATTTAATAACTAAATTATTTTTAATATATAGTTATACATAAGATAAATTATATTATAAATACTCATTTAAAATAGGAAAAGTTTTTATTTATCATATTTTTTTATTTTTCATAAAAAAAAATAATTACCAAAAAGTTTTATATATTGATGATGTAGAAATTATTTAATAGATGAAAATTTAATAAACTACTTTTTATTTAAATGATAATAACCATTAAATGACACAAACACTTTAGGTACTCTTAATTTTTGAGTATATGTCGAGAATAATCATCCAAGGTTATAGTTATTGATCATTTGGAGCCTTATAGAAGTTATTATGGTAATTATATTATTTTATTTAATATGATGTTAAACTTGTCACATTCATGTTTTCATATGTATAACTTTTTAATAGTGGATTATAATTAATATATATTCATTTATAAGTATTCTTATTAAATATATAGGATTTATATTTTTTTAATGGTGTTTTATTTTTATTCTTATTCAAAAAATAATCATATAAAATAATTACCCAAATTTGATCTTGTAATCATTTTATTGAGGGAAATTTCAAATAAATTATATTAAAAATATTAAAATAAATAAAATTATTGATAATTAATATGCCTAATTATTTTTATAGATGACCATGCCCTCATAGTAATGTAAAAACATATTTTTCTTTAAAGTTAATTTGTTATATTAATATTTTTTAAAATCATTGAATTGAACAATATCAAGATTGACAGTGTTGATTATTTATCAAAATAATGTTTTGGTAAATTATTTAAAAAATGTATTTTTTAAAAAAATATATATAATAATTATGATATGTTAGAAAATTTTATAAGTTATTTATTAATGGTCTAATTGATATCACATAGGTAAATATTATACCCTTTTAATATTGAAATATTTTTTACCCTAGTTAAAAATTAAATAGAATAACTAAGTGTTAATTAAAATTATATGTTATTAATTGACAGAAAATCTTTTCAAAAATTTATTAGTTTATTATATTACGACCATATTTCATATAATCTTCAAAATTGCAATATATTTGTGGTTTTGGATGAGTTTTTATTTTTTATAATTTAAGATATTTGGAGATCCCAAAAGTGCCCCTCACATCAATTATAAAAAGGGAGAAACCTCCCTAATTTCCTCAAAAATCATTGAGCTATAAAGCTCAGATATCCCCTTAAATTTCTATTAACAACTTTTATTGTATAATTTTTTAAATTTTGGTCTTCTTAAAATACCAACTCTACTTCTTTAAGAGGATATTTAGAGGGATCACGTCGAAGAAGTTGTAATATCCTCTACCGATTTATCTAGACTTTTTTATTCATAAAATTACTATTCATGAGTTGCTTCATTATAAAGTAATAACTCCAATATCACATACATACTGAGATGTTATTATGATTATTAAACAACCATATTCAACCTTCTATCCATCATAAGGAAAACGAAATCACCACACGTGCATACGTACTGCTTTCCGCCTCCACATCGAGGGGTAATATGTTTTTCACCACAACCTTACTTGAATGGGTATAATGATGAATATAATAACTATATATGATTATTATAATATTAATGTTTTTATGAAATATTATACACCATCCAATTTAATGCCATTCAACTATTATTATAATGATATCACCGCTCGTGTTTACGTATGACCTACCATCTCCACGATGAGATGTGATTCATTATACAAGAGCATCATTAAATCATGATTATATAAATTATTTTCATGAATAGATATGACATATATTATAATAATATAATTATATAAATTATATGAATATAACATAAGTATAAAACCAATAACTTATCCAACATAACATGAATAAAAAAATGAATATGTTAATTCCCAAATAATGAGTAATAATTAAATGTTATTAACAAATAGATGATAATATAATCATATATGATATCATAAAAATTATTATGGTTCTGGAATAAGTAAGTGAAATTATCTAAAAAATTATAAAGGAGGTTTATATAGATACAATATAATTTGGACCTTTGGTAAGGGATGCTATTGTAATCTCATTATTGACCATGATTGTTTATACATAAGTATGTATTGGAGTATATTTATCATCCATATACATGTTTCCAAAATATGTATTCCAAAATATTCATTCTATCATTTTATAAATATTTAACTTCAATTTCAAAAATTATTTAATTTTTACAAAAAAAATATGTAGGGATGCTTTTTTCATTTTCAATATTAGGTAATTTTTGGCTTTCAGACAAAATTTTGAGAAGAAAGTTTTCTTTTAACTTATATGGCATGAAACTTTTTTTAAAATATTATAATGCCTTATTTTCATGAAGCTTACTTTACAACATTTTTTAGTTTATTTTAAAATAAATTATTTTATATTTATATTTTGTGGCATTTTGATAAAAGAAAATGATTTTAAAGAAGAGAGTATTTTTTTTCTTTAGGAGTTAATTTCAAGTGTTTTATAAATATTATTTTCAGTCTAAGATGATTTTTTAAAAAAGGGTTATTTTTAAATCCCTATTATTAGTATGGTTTTATTTTGTTAATGGTGGAATTATATTTATGAAATCCATTTGTTTTATATGGATTATGATGGAATGGCGTTTAATAAACCCATTTTATTCCTTGGGTTATGCTGTGATGAATGATTTATGTTTTTGTAGAAAAAGTATGAATGATTTCATTACGAGATGGTGGGTCATATATCTCCCTCTAATATATTGGCAAATATTTATATATCATCAGCTAAAAATGGTTGGAATGGGAAATGACCTGGGTTATGTAATACGTGGCTGGAATAAGGAGTAAACTCGGTTCAGTAATGGAGTTTTTTCGATGTGCTGGTCATGGAAATGAACCTTGAAAAATATGAAATGATTTTCTAAGATAATGTACATGCCAAAAATTTAATTTCTTATGTTTTGAATATGCTCATTAATTTTCTATGAAGTTATATTATTTATCACATGACATGATATCATGATATTTTTAGAGATGATAATATTTTCAAATGTTAAGTTCATATGTCTTATTTTTATGATATAATTGACACATCACTTTTTTAACCTTATTGAGAATATGATCTCCACCTTTCATATTTTTCTTTTCCTCAGGTCATGAAGAAGGGTATTAATTATGATATATCAAAAAGGGGTATAGTTATAAATGAATAAGAGAGAGACCGTGTATATGTCTTATCAAGTCGTTAATTATGTTTCTCAGTTTACAAAGATACTATACCTATACAGTCCTATCATTACTTTGTAAAACATTGTAATGACCATTATTCAATTCTAAAGTAATATCTATGATTGTAAAGTATTTTCCTCTATAGTTAGTATCATAGGAAAGGTATAGTTATCCATTGAAATCTAGGATGATAAAATCACAGTAATTAACCCTAAAGATATGTCTTCGTATAGGTTACAATCATTTTTTTAAAAAAATGAGCATGAATAACCTAGGATAAAACCTAAAGGGTCCTAAATTGAAATTTTATTCTTCATTATGTGGTTTTCCTATTATGATTATTGTTTCTCACACTATAATTCTTTGTTTTTGTAAATGGATCGAACTCGAAGGAACCACATTAATGATGAATGTGAAGGGAAATGAAATGATTGTACACTTGAGAAACCAAATGTTTTGGGAGATGGAATCAAAAATCCTATAGCTATTCTCACACAACATTCTAAAGCTATGAATCATGATGGTCATCTAATCTAGAAAAGGAGGGAACAACATTTTGTTGAGTCTGTCATGAGGCGGTATCCAGCAAGATCCCAGATTTCTCTGTAGGGTATTCTCTACATATATTTCATATTGAGCCATTTATTTTTGTTAATTATGTTCTTTCCAATGTCCTTAAGGATTCTTGGTGTGTTCCGGGGGTTTGGGACACAAAAAGGGGGGAAATGAATTTTTTAGGCGAGTCGCATGGTCTACGCGCAGTTAGTGCAAACCATGTTGGAAGCCCATGTAAACCATGAAAGGGGAAGATTTTATGACAGCAGCATCCACACAGTTTGTGCATGGTTTGGAAAACCATGTGGGTAAATCATGTAAGGGGGCTCTTTGGTACATAAGAATCTGCATAGTTGGTGCATGGATTGGAAAACCATGCGAGTAAACCATGTGTCCCCGACACATTAAAAAAATTACAAAAATGCAATAACATGATTTTTATAAACCACTATGTATTTAAATTTTATTCCTTCCTTGCAACCCTAGGAATGAACCAAAGGGAATAAGAGCTCCTAAAAACCATTCTCCTTCGATTCTAATCTATTTTGAGCGGTTTCAGTTGTAGATTGAAGATTTGGGTAAGGCTAATCTCCCACTTGCATTTCTTTTTAATTTAGAGTTTCTAATTCTTTTACCTCTCCATATGAAGCTCTTAAAACCTACCATTTTTTGATTATTAGGGTAAATCATCAAGGTTTGTTTGAATCGATATCTAAGGCTTCTATTAGGAGTGTTTTGCCAACATATTCGAGGTAGGTGGTCTATAAGTCATATCCATTGGGTTTTTTGAAGATTTGTGCATGTAGGGTTTTTACTATTTCCCTATTTTGATGAGTTCTTTATGTATTTATCCTAATGAGATATAGTGGTGTCTAAATGGTTAATTGATCCCCACTTGATCACCATGTGAGGAACGGAGAATGACTCAACCAAATTAGGTCCACCCGTGGGGTATGTCTATATTCCCCAGAACTACAGTTAGCTAAGAACATGTAGGATAGTTTGAGAGAACATATAACTCATGATGAATATGTTAATATTCTTGATGTTTTTTGTAATTTCTGTTTTTTAATACACTTATGTTGGGTAATGACCTAAGGGGTTGTTGGTTTGGCATGAAAAAGGGTTAAATGAATTAATGGGTAAAATTTATGGAATTAGCTTATTACTTGAGTATGCTTAGTGAGATAGGCATGGGAAATAGGAAATGGGGCTAAACAGTTAATTAATATAAATGATGAATGTGTTAATATAATGAGGCAATAATGTTTTTCCCATTTGTTGAGATTATTGTGTTGTTTTAAAAGATATTGGATATGTTGTTGTGATATGGTGTTTTGTGATGAATGATAAATAAGTATGTGCACAAGGCATGGTGCAGTGGGTATTTTCTTGAGGTTCTATGCCCACGGGTTCAGTTGGACAAAGGTTATAGGTCCTCCCTGAAATGGATAGGTTAGGGAAGGGGACAAAGTTATATTCCCCTAACGGTTGCATTCCACCCGGACTGAGGCTTCGAGGTGAGGATATTGGAATTTTTTGTAAAATGATGCCTAGTGAGATAGGACATGTTAAATTTTCATATGTTGAAAACGTTTATCTTGCCTAAGCCAGCAAACACATGAATAGGGTGACATGATAAATGAAATGTCTTGGTAATAATCATGGATTAATTGGTAGGTTAACTTAAAGGAACATAAATAAAGATAGCATATTGAATTTTTAACCATAACCTACCTTTATTTATCATTTTGATGCACTATCTACCTTGTTGGGCATTTTTTATACACTATTGGTTGTTTCCTACTGAGTTATACTCACACCCTGCTCAGGCTGTCGTTGGGTACCCAAGAAGATTTAATGATTGGAGGCCAGGAGAAGGGGAAGGGCCCTATTTTATGGAGATGGGTTGTATGTGGGACCTGTTTGGGTGAGGTTCCAGACATGGAGCCTAGATCATTATGTATATTATACAATTATCTTTCTTTTGGGTTCTGTTCACTTGACATTGTAGCGGCATGGCATATTTATTGTTGTTTATGTTTGTACCGAGTTTTGGGATTTGGTTATTATGCATGTTATGGGTTTTTCTCTTATGTTTCTATTAATTTAATTATTTTTAGATGTGGGTTACTATGGTGTTTAGGGTATAGTCTCCCCACATAAAATTTTGGATCCTCGCTGCTATTCGGTAGCCTTTGGTGAGTGGGGAGGTCCTCTTGAGGTCGTGTAACTACCCTGCTCAGGGCACCAATTTAGTGGCTCTCAGGTCGGGGGCATTACAAAGTGGTATCAAAGGATGTTATTTTCTCTTTATTACTCTTTAAGGATGGTATACCGGAGATTATGAATTATTTGGGCCTTGGTAATGATCTCTTTCTTGGGGGTATCTCACCCATGTACGGGGGGAAACCCAAGTCACCACGGGAAGGGATTGTTGTTATTTTTCTGTTTTGATACATTTGATGATATTTCACCATTTGGGGATGAAATTGTTGTTTCATTTGATGTTTTTGTGATATTTCTCTCATGTATTGAAAGGAATGTGGTTGTACATTCATCCATCATTCTGGGAACTTTTTAAAAAAGTCACATGCATCCCGATAGGCACACACACGGGATGGTTGTGCGAGATATAAATGTTAGGAAGCATATGTCCTTTTAAAAGTATTGAATTATGCCTAATAAAATGGTATGAATGAGTAAAAATTGGATGTGAAAAATTATAGTAGTAATAAGATAATGGTTTTTGTTAAATATGTAAAAGTGAAATAATTTTTTGAAGGGGTAAATTGGAATTTGAAAATGGTTCGAATGGGAGTAAAAATAAGGCTTGTAACCCAGATAATTGGATACCATGTTGGCCATGAACTTAGGAAGATGGTTGAGGGTACTGAACTAGTAGCGAGTGGTATCTTTGGAGTAGTGTAAATGAACATGTTTGGTTATCATAAGTGAAGATCCTATATATACCTCTTCCTCCTCATATAAGCTTTATATTTGTATTCTAAAGCTCTTGTTTGGCATTATAGAGAAATGCCACCTCGATGATGGGAAGTCATTGGGAAACATGAGGACACTATTGGGAAAGATCATCCAGTAGTGGAGAAAGAGAATGTGGTGATCCAGTGTGATACGGAAGAGCAGTTCCATGAGAACTTTTCTTTTTTTATATAGATGATGGAATGAGACCCATGGCGGGTAGTGGTGAGCATGTTTGAGCTGACCAGGGAGTTTTAGCTACCGCACCTTCCAACCATTACTGGAGAGGGTGGGATTGAAGAAGTAGAGTTCTGTATAGTGTTGATTTATACTATTCTATACAATCTAGGTAAACCTATCGAGAATATATTCAAGTTATACGCCTATATGTTGAGGGATTAAGAAATAATTTGGTGTGACATTATGGTTCAGACAGAGCAGGCTGAGGGGATGATGTGGAATGATTTTCCAGAGGAGTATCTTGAGCACTTCAATCCAGAAACCTTGAGGTAGTAAAAGGCTATAAATTTAATGAGGTTGACTCCGGGAACAGATTCAGTGATGCAATATGCTAGTTGTTTCATAGATTTGAGACTCTTCATTCAAACATTGATGAGAGATGAGGTAGCTCTGTCGAAACACCTCTGGGACTAGATGAGACGCTATATCAGGTCTCACTTGAATATATTTCTACTAAAAAGGATTGTTGAAGTGGTGGATCAAGCCCTTATATGAGAAGGAATCTGGAATGGAGATTTAGGTAGTGAACTTGTGGGGTTGGCTAGGATACCAAGTGGTGCGGCTTTAGATAGTATGAAGCACCACTTTGAAACCATATAGAAAGGGGGAATAACACATAATACTTAGAAGATGGGTTCAGCTTCTTAGGGTGGTTACCATGAATTATGATTTTAGTGTGCTAGGTCGAGGTACAAGAGTGACCAGTGTCCCCACCCACCAGTTGAGTGTAGAGCGTATGATAGGCTAGGCCACGTGCAGGTATTCTGCAGGAACCCGCAACAGTCGGGGAATGATGGAGGTCATAGGCAGATTCCATGAGCAGGTAGGGGTCAGTTACCCAATATCGGGCATGCACTTAGAGATCCACTGGTTGTACTGGTTGGGGTGGTGGACGTGGAACTCTACGGTGAGATCATGCTTACCAACAGAGAAATGAAGTGAAGGGTACTCAAGCTCATGCCCGGTGTAAAGGATAAGGTCGTCTCCATGTTGTTCTAGTTACACCTGAGGGTGGTGAGGCAGGACTTCCTAGTGTTAAAGTTTTGATTATTGTAGCTTCAAAATTTTCTAGTGCTTTATTCGATACAGGTTCTTTGAATTCCTTTATTTCATCTCAGTTCTTAGTTTTATCTGTATTAACCATAGAGACTGCATTTATGGTAATGTCTCTTGATACTCCTCTAGGTGTGTGAGTCGACGATGTCAGGTAGTGTAAGGGTTGTGCTCTGTAGGTTTGTGGGAATCATTTTCTGCGGGATCTTTTTGTCCTAGATATATCATCTTTAAAGCTAAAATTGAGAATGGATTGGTTGGTGTTATATTAATCCCATATTGACTGTTATCGACATTAGGTAATATTCACATCTCCCGATGGGATCACTCATTTCCTTTGTGGTGAGTGGGATACTCGAGAGGACCATGTAGAGCCACTATGGCATCAGATGGGGGAGCTCACATCCTAAGTGGCATGCCTTATAATAGATTATGGGGAGAAAGGACAGCCAGTATTCCCTTTTTTATGGACCATTTTTATGATGTGTTTTCTAAGGACTTCTCAGTTATACCACCTGATAGAGGTGTTGAGTTTACGATCGAACTGTTTCCTAGAGCGGATCGAGTTTTCATTCCACATTACCAAATGGAACTATCCAAACTCCTAGAACTGAAGGTTTATTTGGAGGAATTAGAGCGTAAGGGTTTCATACGTCCTACTACATCTCCTTGGGGATATCCTGTGTTGTTTTCATAGAAGTTTGATAGATCATTGAGGCTATGTGTGGATTATAGGGTGTCGAACCATATGAAAGTTAAGAACTGATAGCCTCATCCAAGAATTGATGACCGGTTTGATCAGCTCAGAGGTGCCTTAGTGTTTTCCAAGATTGATTTGATATTGGGATACCATTAGTTGAGGGTAAGACCTTCTGACGTACCCCATACAATTTTCTGAAGAAGGTATGGGTTGTATGAATTTCTGGTAATGTCTTTTGGTTTGACCAATGCATCAGCTATGTTTATGGCCTTGATGAACTGGATATTCCACCCTTATCTAGATCTGTTTGTAGTTGTTTTCATTTATGACATCTTGGTGTACTCTAGAAATCATTATGAACATGCCAAAACATCTTGACATCATCTTGAGTACACAAAGAGTGCATAGGCATTACGCTAATCTATCATAGGACGTCTTTGATATTTGGAGTTTTTTAGGTTTGGTCTGTTATTGCTGAAGGATTATTAGGTATTTCTCTCATTTGGAATCATCTCTCATAGCACTAACCATGAAGGGGGTTTATTTCGATTTATCAAGGGCTTGTGTGGATGCTTTTCAGGAGCTAAAAAAGAAGTTAACTACCACACTGATTTTGATCTTACCCGAACCAAGTAAGATGTATACCTTGTTCTGTGATGCATACTGTATTAGAATTGAGGCAGTTTTGATGTAGAATGATATGGTTATAGCATACAAGTCGAGGATGTTGAGGCCACATGATAAATATTATCCTACTCATAACCAGGAGCTAGCGGTTGTGGTTCATGACATAAAGTGTTGGAGACATTATTTGTTGGCAGAACCCTCTATGGTTTTTACTGACCATAAAAGTCTCAAATACATTTTCTCTCGGTTTGATTTGATTATTTGACAATGGAGGTGGGTTGCGTGCTTCCAGTCCTTGGATTTTGATTTGGTTTACACACCATATATAGGGAATAGTGTAGGTGATGCTCTGAGTTGGAAGACTCTGAATCAAGTAGTTATGGAATCCAATTTAGAGTGGGTGATGATGGCCTTGTTTGGGGAGATGCATTTGTAGGTATAATATGGGTACATGAAGATGAATCTTGCATCTATAGTATTTGAGTCCGTACTTTTGATCCAAGTTAAAGAGAGTGAGTTGGTAGATCTATAGTGTTTGGCTATGAAAGAATGTCTTAAAGTTGGAGAATCACCTTCTAATTGGACCTTTAGCACAGATTAAGTTTCTTATGTTCACGGTCTTGTTGTGGTGCTGACAGATGTACGTTAATAGTGGATGTGTTAGCTCCACACTTAAAAGTGGTAAGTGCATCCAGGCATGACTAAGATGTATTATGATCTACGTAGGCAGTTCTAGTGGCAGGGAATGAAGAAATAAGTGGTATGTTTTTTGGCATGATGCCTTTCTTGTCAGTAGTTGAAGGCTGAACAGCAGCGTCCAGGTAGGATGTTGCGGTCATTGCCTATTCCTGAGTGGAAATGGAATGTTGTCACAACAGAATTCATAGTTGGTATTTAGAGGACACCTCAGAATAATGATACCATTTTTTGGGTAGTTGATCATCTAACCAAGTGGCCCATTTCTTGCTAATCTAGTAGACCTATACCATCGACCAGTTAGGGGAGTTGTGTGTTTGGGAAATTTTACAGTTTCATGGTGTGTTGTGGACCATAGTTTCAGATCATGATCCACATAAAACCTCCCACATCTAGAAGGGACTACAGAAGGCACTTGGTACCTAGGTGTTTTTGAGTACGGTGTACCACCCACTGACTGATTGGCATTCGGAGCATACAATTAATGTATTAGAAGACATGTTGAGAGCATGTGTTCTAGATTTATGTTATTCATGCGAAAATCATTTGTCGCATGTTTATTTTGCATATAAAAATATTTTTTAGGATATAGTTCAGATTTCAGATTTTGGGGAACTTTATGGGGGACCGTGTAGATCATCGTTGTGTTGGTTAGAGACTGAGGATTCTAAGTTGTTAGGGATGATTCTGGTGTAGGAGATTTTGGAGAAGGTTCTTTTGATTAAAATTTGTTTGGAAACAACTCAGATTAGGAAAAATTCATATGAAGATCAGTGTCAAAGACCATGTGAGTTTGTGGTGGGTGATAGTGTGTTTCGTCAGGTGTCGCCAAGGTTGTGTCACCACCGAATTCGTAAACAGTGAAAGTTGGCACCTATATATGTGGGGCCATTTGAGATTGTGGAGAGAATTAGACTGGTGGATTATTGATTGGTTCTTCCACATCATTATAGTGGGAATCATGAGGTTTTTTTTGTTTCACATCTATGATAGTATCACCCAGACCCATATCATGTGCTAAATGTTGAGGATGTTGAGCATGAGGCAGATTCATCCTTTGTGGAGAACCTGGTTTGTATAGTATATTATAGTGAGAATTTTTTGCAGTGAAATTTTTTTCCCCTGGTTAATGTTCTATGGAAACATGGAAACATTCAGGAGGGAAAATGGGAGTGGGAATCTCATATACGGGTCCAGTGGCCCAATCTATTTTCTTTAGAAACTCAATTATGATTGGGAAGAGCAACTCGTGGACGAGCCGTTATAAGTTGAGGAGGTTGTAAGATCCCGTATTTCTCTGTAAGGTATGTTTTACATTTATTTTAGTTTAATCCTTTTATTTTTTTTAATTAAGTTCTTTCCAAAGTTCTTATGGAGGCTCGGGGATATTCCACGGATTTGGGACACAAAAAGGGAGAAAATGAGTTTTCTGTGCCTTTTCATGGTGTGCGTGCGGTTAGTGCTAATTGTGTGGGAAGCCCAGGTAAACTATGAAATGGGATGATTTTTGGACAGCATCCTACACATGGTTTGTATATGATTTGGAAAATTGTGTGGGTAAAATGTGTGGGGGTCTTCTTGGGACAACAGAATCTGCTTGGTTTGCGCACTATTTGGAAAACCATGTGGGAAACCATGTAGCCTAGAAACTTTTAAAAAATTATAAAAATTCTATTATGGGATTTATATAACCCACAAGGGATTTTCCTCCTCCACCCTTCCAACCCTAGGAAAGAACCCAAGGGACCATGATCTCCAAAGGCTCAATCTCCTCTGATTCAATGACTTTTAAAACACCGTCAGTTGTAGATTAAAGATCCAGGTAAGACTAATCTTCTCCTTTACTTTATTTTTTAGTTCAGGGTTTCTAATTACTTTCCCTCCCCATCCAAATCTCTCAAATCTTACCTTTTTGGTTATTTTCAGGGTAAATATTCAAGGGTTGGTGGAATCGAGACCTAAGGCTTAATTTGAGTGTGTGTTTTTCAATGGATTCAAGGTATGTGGTCTACAAGTTATATCCCTTGGGTTTTGGGTAGATTTTACTATGTAGGGTTTTTAGTCTTTCCCTATTTTGAGGAGTTTATGATGTATTTGTCATGATGCGATGTAGTGGTGTCTAAATGGTCAATTCAAACCCTCTTGATACGCATGGTATACAAGGATGATGACTTGAAAAAATTAGGGTCACCCGTAGGGTAAGTCGATATTCCCCAAACCTAGAGTTAGCTATGTAAGTGTAGGCCTTTGTGCGAGAACATATAACCCCTGAATAATATGTTAATATTATTAAAGGATGTGTAATTGGTGTTTTGTAAAACACATAGTTTGGGTAATGGACCAAGGGGTTGTTTGGTTGGAATGAACAATGGTTAAATGGGTTTGTGGGAAAATACTTAATAATTAGCTTATTACTTGAATATTCTTAGTGAGATAGTCATGGGAAATGGGAAATCAGGTAAAAGGGTTAATTAATATAAATGTTGAATGTGTTAATAGATTGAGGTAATAATGTTATTTTCCCATTTTTTTAGATTTTTTTGACGTTTTAAATGATTTTGGATATGTTCTTGTGATATGGTGTTTTGTGGTGAATGATAAATACGCATGTTCACATGACTTAGTAGAGTGGGGTATAGAACCGAGGTTCTATGCCCACAGGTTGAGTTCGATAGAGGTTCTAGATCCTCCCCTAATTACACGTGTTAGAGAAGGGTAAAGAGTTCTTTTCACCAAATGGTTGCATTCTACCCAGACTAAGGATTCTATGTGATGATATTGGAATTTGTTTTCAAATGATTCATAGTGAGATAGAACTTTTTAAAATCACATATGTTGAAAATGTTGATCATGCCTAATCCATCGAACACAAGAAAAGGGTGACATGATAAACCAAATCCATTGGTAACAAACATGGGTTAATTGGAAGGATAACGTAAAAGAACATAAATAAAGATATCATATTGAGCTTTTTACCATATCAAGACTTTATTTATAATTTTCATGCATTATCTACCTTGTTGAATATTTTGTAGACAACGTTGGTGGTGTCCTACTAAGTTATACTCACACCCTTCTTGGGTCGCCGTTGGGAAACCGGGTAGATCTCACGCATGCAGGTGAGTATAAGGGAATGGTCCGTATTCAAGGGAGATGATTTGTACATGGGACAAGGTTGTGTACGGTTACAGACTTGAAGTTTAGACCATTTTAGGGATTCTACCATTTTCTTTCTTCTGGGTTTTTTAACTTGACACTAAAGTAGCATGGAATTTTTATTATTGTTTATGTTTGTACCCAGTTTTTGGATTTGGTTATTATACATGTTATATATTTTTCTCTTATGTTTCCACTCTTTAAATTATTATCTGTTTTGTATTACTCTGTTATTGAGGGTATAGTCTCCCCACATAACCTTTTGGTCCCTTGCTGGTAGTCATCACCCTTTAACGTACGGGGAGGTGTACTTGATCTCATGTAACTACTTGGCTCAGGGCACCAGTTTTGTGGCTCCTGGTTCAGGGACGTTACAATGCACCTTCCATCAGAAGGTCTTTTGATCCATTAATGGATGAACAATAGATTCTTCCCACTAAAAAATATTTTTAGTTCTCTAACGTTCTTAAGATGATAAACTCATCTTGGAAGTCTATCTTCAGGAAGGTGAAGCTAATCAATGGTGGAATCTTATCAAGAATACGAGCCAATGAGATGAAATTGAATATATGGAATGTTATGAGTTAAAGAACTTATTTTTTTAACAATTAATTTTATCATATTCTATGATAAAATATGTAGAAGAACATCCTTGAACATAAGAAAAAGTATGATGAACATGTTTCAACCAATAAAGAATCTTTTATAAGACATGTGAGGTACACTTCTAGAATTATTATCCATACTGAGAGTAATATTTATTGATTCTTTAGTGGATGAAATCCAAGTCTTTAAAGGGAATTACATATAAGGGACTTCAACAACTATGTGGAAATCGTTCGATGTGCTCAAAAGGTTGAGACATATATTGGAATAACCCATCAGCCCTATCGGTTTATTAAGAAGAGAAAATTGTAATTCATGTGAAAATCTAAAGACCACACCACGAAGAATATGAATTTTACCTTATGTTCAATGTGTGGAAACAAACATAGAGGAAATTTTTGTAAATAGGATAGAAATTGTTTTAATTGTGGAAAAGAAGGACATCAGATAATTTAATACCGAATTGACAGAAAAAATTATTAATTATGAGAATTGAGAAAATTCTACACAGAAATCACCTCCTACACATAAATGTTATAAGTTCAAGGGTAGGGTAGATAATAAAATCAAAGACCTAATCAAAGGTTTATTGATGATAATCGACATCATCAAACTCATAAGGCCAAAGACAATGTAATGTCACATGTGATCAGTATCAATAATGTGGATTATGATAATGAAGAGGTGAATGATACACTTACCATCCACTCAAAACTAGAAAATATTTTATTTGATTTAGTATCCACACACGCTTTTATTTATGAAGAATTTTATAAGGATATCTATGTATTACCACAAAAATTAAATGTTCCGTTAGCTATGACAACTCTTAATGGAACAATGGTGGCATAAAAAAGTTTATAATTCTTATATGGTTTATTTTTGTTGGAAATCGATTCCTGATAATCTTGCGATCCTTCCTATAGTCAAATTTGATGTGATTCATGACATGGATTGGAAATCTCTATATGGATATCAAATAAATTTCAAAGGAAGGGAAGTCACATTTCATATTCCGAATCAATATATGATTATATATCAATTCAAGGATGAATATGACCTTCTAATCGAAATTTCATCCATCTTATGGGTCACGGTTCATATAAATAAAGGTTATATGTATGAAGTGGTTGGGTAGAAACTCACAATTAAGTATACATTCATTGTAGGGGAGTTCATTGATGTATTTTTAGATGAATTGAGAGGTCTTCCACAAAATCATGAAGTGGAGTTTTCAATAGAACTCATACTGGGTTCTGTGACTATTTCAAAGACACCTTATATAATGGCCCCAATTGAGTTGTAGGAACTAAAGATGAATCTGAAAGAGAATATTGAATAGGGATTCAAAAACCCTATTGTGTCACCTTGGGGAAAACAAATTCTATTTGTTATAAATAAAGATAGCTCAATGATAATCTTCATTGGTTATTTAGAACACAAAAATATAACTATCAAGAAAAAATTACATCCTCCTGGAATTCATGTCTTATTTAACCAACTATATGGATCTCTACCCCATTCCATGATTGATATTCATTCAAAAGAATCATCAGATAAGGGTCCAGAATAAGGATATAAAAAAGGGAAAATTTCATACAAGGTATGTACACCTTGAATTTTTATTGATTCCTTTTGTTCTTACTAATTCCCATGCTATTTTCATGGATCTAATTAATAGAGTCTTTTGAAACTATCTTGATCAATTTTTAGTTTTATTTATAAACAATATTCTTATCTATTTGAAGAGAAAGGAACAGCATGAAGATCGCCTGATAATTGTACTGAAGACCCTAATAAAGGAGAATCATTATGAAAAATTAACCAATTATTACTTCAGAATTTAGACAGATTCATTTTTGGGTCACAGAATCTCAAGAGAAGGGATATTTTCTGATCCAATAAAAACAGATGTTATTGAATTTTGGTTGATACCTACATCGATAACTAAGATTAGATTATTTCTTTTTTTGGCAGGATATTATCAACATTTTGTGAAATAATTTTCACAATTATCTAATCTTCTCACCACGTTGACTCAGAAAAAAGTTATGTTCTTGAGGATGGAGGAATGTAAAAAGAATTTCAATGTGCTAAAAAGAAGGATATTCAACACACCTTTTCTCATACTACCTTGTAGTGGAGAATTTTTTGTGATCTATAGTGATGAATCCAAAATGTTATGGTTTTTTCTCATGAAAAATGATATGGGGACAACTTATGCCTCTTGAAAATTGAAAATCCATGAGCAAAATTACCCAAATCATTTTTTGGCATTAGTTACAGAAATTGTTCCACTAAAAATATGAAGGCATTATCTTTATGGTGAATGATGTGATACTTATAACGATTATAAAAGTATAAAGTAAATTTTAACACAAAAGGCGCTGAATATACATCAAAAAGATGTTTGGAGTTGATTAGAGATTACGACAACTCAATATATTACCACCCAGGGAATGTAAAATAGGTGGAAGATTCTTTGAGTCGAAAGGGTGATGCTAGCCTATCTGGGATGAGGATCCAAATTGTTCCAATATTTATGGATTATCAAAGGGTATATCTTGAAATTTTAATGGAAGGGGATAAATATTATCTTTCTCAAATGAATATCCAACAATATATATAAGTGAAGATTAAAGAGGAACAGAATAAAGATGTAGAGATTCAAAAGAAGGAAAGAAATGTTCATGAATTCAACCTTGGTTGTGATGGAATAATAAGGTTCAATAAGAGTGTTTGTATTCCTCCCATAGAATACTTAAGAAAGGAGAAATTGGATGAGACTCATAGTTCTTCATTCTCTTTCCATTCTGGAATAACCATGATGCACATGACCTCAATGAGTATTTCTAGTGGGATGGAATGAAAAGATATGTTTTTGAATATGTCTCTCAGTTCTTGGTTTTCAAAATTTTAAGGAAGAGAGATAGAAGTCTAAGGGGATATTTCAACCATTTCCCATAGCAGAATGGACTTGGGAAAACATCATTATAAAATTTTTCATCATCCTTCCGAAAACATCTAAAGGCCATAATGTAGTATGGTGGATATTTAATCACATTATGAAGTCTACCCACATCATTGATATAAGAGAGTAAGTCTCTCTTGATCATCTCCCCAGGATATATATAAAGTAAGTGGTAATATTTCCTAGAGTACCCCTTTCCATTATATCTAATCAGGATGTATGGTTTACCTCAATGTTCAGGAGAAATCTTCATCCGGCTCTAGATATAGAGTTATGATTCATCACTACTTATCATCCTCAGAAAAATGGTCAGTGTGAGAGGTCAATTCAAACTCTGTAATACATATTGAGATCATTCTCTATGGATTAAAACTGTAGTTGGGATAAACACCTACCTTTGGAATAATTTTATTTCAACAGTATATTTTACTCCACTATTCATATGGAACCTTATGAATCACTCTATGGAAAGAAGTGAAAAACACTAATTTTATGGGATGAAGTTGGGGAATGAAATCTATTAGTATGTAATGTTGTTGATGAAATGGAAGAAAAGGAAAGATCTACCCATTAACTCATAAGAGTAGCTCAAAGTTGAAAAAAGGTTATACTGATAACAGATGAAAAGACCTAGAGTTTGGTGCTGGTGATAAGGGGTTCCTACGAATATCTCCCAGGACGAGTGTAATGAGAATTGGAAATAACGCCAATCTTAAACCTAGGTTTATCAATCCTTTTTTTTATTCTGGATCATTTTGGGAGGGTAGCTTACAGATTACCACTTCCACCGAATCTCTCTCAAGTTCATGATGTGTTCCATGTATATATCCTAAGAATGTATATATCAGATCCTTTAGATATAAAAAACTAAGAAGTTGTATGGTTGGATCAATATCATTCTTATAGAGATCAACTAATAGAGATTCATGATTGTATAGAAAAAGTTCTATGAAATAATACCACTCTCTTGGTTAAAGATGTATGGTGAAACCACCAATTTGAGAAATATAAGTGGGAATCTGAGCATGTGATGAGGTAGAGGTATCATCATCTGTTTTTATCCAATTGACTAATTTTTAGGGAAAAATTCAGTTTAAGGGTGGTAGAATATAACACACAGATGTTTTTATGAAATATTTTCTTTAAATAATTTTAATTCTTCGGCAGATTTCATTGAACTCAATCGTTAGTTTAAATGAACCATGAGATTCCCATAGTATAAAATAACCATTATAACCTAGAATTAAGGTTATCAGGAATAAATATAACTATCTTATAAAAAATAATTGTGAATAAAAAATTTAAATAAATCATATAATTGTATTTTTAAAGTGATTTAGAATTATTTAATGGAATTAATTAAATATAGTTTTTATAAATTTAATAAAATATTTCTGATATTCATCCAATATATATTTTACTCATAGGGTTTTAATAAACCCAATTTGATGTATAAAAACCTAAATTTTTCAGAATGGTTAATTTATTGCCATTTAACGGATAATCCTTTTAAAAATAAAAATTTGGAACATTTATAAAATTTTTATCATAATATAAACATATTATATGGATGTGGGATATGAAAATTTTCATTGAATAAATTTTTAATATTATTATCATAACATTCATGTTTTGATTAATAATAAAAAACACATTAAATGTTAATTGAAAATAGATTTTTTCATCAAAATAGTTTACAAGGATAAATTATATTATTTTCATTTTAAATTATACTAATATTATATTTTAATTAGTTAATATAACTTATATCATTTTCATTAATTTTAAATTGAATTTAGATGCAAAAAAAATCAATCTTTTGCAATGTTTTAACTTTTACATCTTGTTCCGTCTTTCCGGAAATGATATTAATTTTAAATTTTTAAATAAAATTATTGTTTGGAATTTTTAAAAATTGATTCTATATTTGGAATATATAGTTACAAATTATGTAAATATATTTCTTTTATTTTTGGGAATTATGAAGAATAACTTTGGTAATTTTTATTAATAGGGTAAAAGGGTAAATAAGGTAATTAAGGTAAAACTAATGTTATAAAATTAACCTAACACATGTACTGTTATAATTGGATGAGTTTGTTTTGATAAAAATAATCCTTTCATATAAATAGGATTCTTGTAAGATACCTGGATGAGATTAGAACATTTCATTTATCTTGTTTAATGAAAAGTTAAATATTCCTCACTCCAACTTGAATAACTAAATAATTTTTAATATAAAATTATATATATGAAAAAATTTATTATAAGTGCTAATTTGAGGTCTCATTTTTTTTATTTATCATAATTTTTTATTTTTTATTTTTTAGAAATTAATTATTACCTTAAAGGTTTATAAATTTATGATGTAGAAACTATTTCATTGATGAAAAATCGATAAACTAATTTTTATTAAATTTGTAATGTCCATTTGAAGAAGAAAAAAACATGATTGAATCTTATGTTTTGGGTATATGTCAACCATAATCATCCAAGGGTAAAGTTATTGACGATTCGGAACCTTATTGAAGGGACATGGACACATATATTGTTTTATTAAAAGTGATGTTGAACCTGTTACATCCATGTTTTCATAAGTATAACATTTTTAATGAGGGATTTTAACAAATGTATATTCTATTATAAGTATTATTATAAAATATATAGGATTTATATTTTTCATAGAATATTATTTTTAATTTGTATTCAATATATATGTGTATTAAATAATTACACAAAAATATTGTAGTAGTTATTTTATTAAGGGAAATATCAAACAAATTTTTATTAAAAATATTAATATAATTATAATTTATGAAAATTAATATGTTTGATTTAGTTTATACATAACACTAACCTCTTATTAATATACTAAAATAGTTTTTTATAATTTAACTTGTTCTCTTAATATTTTTAAAATGAATGAATTATATAGTGTCAAAATTGAATCTATTAAATCTTTATAAGAATAATTTTTTATTAAATTATTTAAAATTATAAAATATTTAAAAAATATAGAATAATTATGACATATTCTAAAATGTTATAATCTATTAATTTATAATTAATTCACATCAAATAAGTAAATATTTCACCCTTTTAATATTTAAATATTTGTTACCCTAGTAAAAAATTAAATAGAATAACTAAGTGATAATTTATATAATAATGGTTAAATTGATAGGATAAATTGTCTAAAACTTATTTTTTATGAAATTACACCCCTATATCATCACATAATATAATTTGGAACATTTTTAGGTTTTTTGATGAGGTTTTATTTTATTATAAATTAATATAATTTTAGATCCCAAAAGTATCTCTCACCTCAATTATAAAGGCCACATTCTCCCTCATTTCATTACAACTCAATTAGCCTTCAAGATCGTATATCCCCAAATAGTTTCCATTATCAAACTTTTTTGTAACATATATAGTTTCTAGTATTCTTTAACAACCATCTCTCATGCTTTAAGAGCAGATTTAGAGGGAGCACGTCGAACAAGAATCAATCTTCTCTTCTGATTCTTTTAAAATTCGTTCTTATTATACTTCTTCTTCAGGAGTAATTAAATTAAAAATTAATAAATCCATAATAAAATATATACTGCTATGTTTTTATTATAACGAACAACCCATATTTCACCATCTATCCATCCTATGAAAAATGAAATCACCACATGTACATAAGTACATCTTACCTTCTCCACACTGTGGTTTAATCCATTTTTCAAAACCACCATACTTGAATGGGTATAATTATGGAAATAATAACTATATAGGATTATTATAACTTGATATTTAATCTGAAATATTATACATTTTCCACTTCAATACCATTCGATGATTATTGGAATCATATCGTCGCTCGTGCGTACGTACAGCTTACCGTCTCCACGATGCGATGCAATTCCTTCTACGTGGTCTTTATTAAATCACGATGATATAAATGAATTTAATGAATAAATATGATATATATTAAACTAATATTATTCTATAAATTATATATCTATAACCTTATAATACTAACAAGAACTTATCTGAAAAAATGTGCATTAGAAAATGAACTGGATAATACCCAAATAATGAGTAATAATGATATGTTATTAGAAATGGGTGATAATATGATCATATATGTTATCATAAAAACCTATTTGGTTATGGAATAAGTAAATGAAATTATTTAAATCATTATATAGGAGTATTAGATGTATTCAATGGAAATCATAACTAAGGTAAATGATAATTTTATAATCTCATTATTATCTGATATTGTTGATAAGTATGTATTTACTAGGGTATATTTATCATCCACTCCCATGTTTCCTAAATATGTATTCCAAAATATTCATTTGATCCTTATAAAATTTTTTAATGTCAATTTTACCCATTGGTGTAATTTTACAAAATGGTATGAATGGAATATTTTCTATCCTTCGGTACAAAATACATTTTGACATTCCAACAAAATTATGAGAAAAAATATTTCTTTTAATATATATGGCATGAAAAGATTTTTACACTTTCATAACGCATTATTTCCATGATGCTTCAATTAAAATATTTCAAAAAAAATTCAAATAAATTCTTTTCTTTTAAAATTTCATGGAATTTTATGAAAATAAAAATGATTTTGATGAAGAAGGAATATTTCCCACAATAATTAATTTCAAGTATTTTGTGAAAATTAATGTCCATCTAAGGGTACATTCTTTAAATAAGTTTTTGTTTCAATCAATGTTATTAATATGTTTTGATTGTGTTTATTATGGAATTATTTTTTTGAAATCAATTTTTTATGTGGATTATGATGAAATGATGTTTAAGAAACCCATTTTCTTCCTTGGGTTATGTTATGATGAATGATTTTTGTTTTTGTGGTACACATAAAAATGATTTAATTATGAGTTTTTGGGACTGATATCTCCACCCATTTCATTGGGTAAATATTAATATCTCATTATATATACATGGTTGGAACATGAAATGATCTCGATTCAGTAATACACGGTTGGAATGAGGTGTGAACTGGGTTCATTAATTGACTTTTTCCACTATGATCGTATTAGAAATGAGCTATGACTAATATGAAATGATTTTATATGATTTTATTTATAACAAAAATTCCATGTATTATGTTTTCTTTGTGTTCATTTATTCATTATAAACTTTTATGATTTATCCTATGACATGATATCAGTATGTTTTATATGCGGGATAAGATTTTCAAATGTTATATTCTTATATCTTATTATTACAATATAATTCATAACTCCATTGATTAACCTTACTGAGCATCTGAGATAACCCTTTATTATGTTTCTTTTCCTAGGGTCACGAATATATTTATTAAGTTGTATATTTAAAACATAGCTCCGCTTATGAATGAATTAGATAGAGATAGTACACTTGTCTTATGAACCAGATGTTTAGGTTTCTGAGTTTCTAAAAACACTATACCTATATTGTCTTATCAGGACATTATTATATTTTGTAATGAATATTATTTAATTTTTATGTAACATATATGTATGTAAAATATGGGCTATATGGAAGATTTACTTGGTGTTTATTATAATTCAATCCACACATAGTTTTGTAATATTACATTGGATATATTAAGTGTTATGTGAAATAAAAAATATCAAAATATTAAATTAATCCAAAAAATAATAATTCAAACAATCTTGGGATCTTAAATTCTTACTATATGAAAAATAATTTCTACCTGGAAATTAATATGGGTTATTAGTAGTACCATACATGAATATTCCATTTATATAAACCCACATCATAAGAATGAATTATAAAACATCCATTAAAAAGGGAGTTATTCATCAGGGTGATCTTAAACCCATTTTGGAGGTCATAAATCTAACTGTCCCAGCCCATATTCTTTATGCTGATGACATTATCCTTTTCCTCAATGGGAGTAAACGGAATATCCTTAACCTTAACAAAGCTTTATCCCATTATGAGTAGGTATCATGTCAATCCATTATTTGGAACAAATCCTTTATCTTTTTCTGGGAAATTTTTACCCCTCTCTAGAAAAGGTCACATCATAGAAAATTTTGGCATCAAGGAAGTTTCCTTTCCTTTTACCTATCTAAGAGTACCCATTTTTTGGGTCAAAGCTAAATCTACTTATTTTAATGTTATTGTTGATCAGGTTATAAATCAACATTCTTCCTAGAAAGGGAATTCTCTTTCCATGAATAGTAGAATTTACCTTGTGAAATCGACCATCATCTCCAAATTGGTGTATTCCCTCATGATCTAAAAATGGATTCATGGTCTTCTCAAGAGAATAAGTACCTATATTAAAAAATTTATCTGGTCTGGTAGAATCGTTGAATAGAAACTTGTTACTACTTCCAGGTCAATCTGCTGCACCCCTCTTGAGAAAGGTGGCCTTGGTATAAAAAATCTCAAACTGTTCAATGAGGCCCTCCAACCTAGGCTCACTTGGAGACTAATCAATAATAAATCGGACTCCATTTCCTTCCTCAGAAATAAATTTCATGTGAGGATAAAAAAATGGAATTTGAACTATGTCCAATCCACTACTTGGCCCTCTAGTAGAAACTTGTTTTTTCGCATCATGGACAACTCTAGATGGTTTGTTAACTTGGACTCCGCCATTTGCTTTTGGCTAGAAAACTAGACTGGCCACCCCCGTGTCTCCGTTATTCCTCATAATTCTTCTACCGACAGTATTAACTGAACCATTAAAGAAGTGGTGTAATCTCTAATATTAGATCTCTCTGACTCTATCATGCAGGTTGTTAATGGTTACCCCTTCTATAATGATGATGATTTTCTGGTTTTAGAACCTCCTCACAATGGCCTCCATGACTCTAAAAAATTTTACATTCAATGTTTCTCGGATTCTGAATCCATTTTTTCCTAGATTAAGTCTTTCAAAAAACCATGGATTAAACCATCAAGGATTAATCTCATTTGGCTTGTTGTGCACAATCGAATTCCTACTGATATTTGACTACAATCTTTTGGCATTCATCTCTGTTATAAATGTTCACTTTGTCACCAACCTATAGAGGATATCAGTCATCTATTTTTATCTTATTCTATGGCCTCCTCTATTTGGAATTTTATTACTGAGATTTTTTATTGAAAAATGGACCTTTTCTGACAAGTCCTCAATTGTTTTTGGTAATGGAATTCCTGCTGGAAAAAAGAATAGGTACACTCATTACCTTGGGGTGAAGAGGGGATGCTTCACCTTTCAGTATGTTGGGGTGCCACTTTTCTGGGGAAATGTTGAATGACGATATCATGAATGAATTTATGCTGGAATTACTCATCAGCTTGCCAGTTTGAAAAGGAAATATATGTCCATGGATGGTAGGGTTTACCTTGTGAACTTAGTGATTATATGAAAATTCATTTACTAATTCTATCTCTACAAATGGTCATGAGGACAGATTAAGGAACTTCAATGCCTGGTGAGAAATTTTATATGGATATGATCAATCTTTGAAACGAAGTTTTTCACACTGAATGGAAAGAATGCATAAAACCTATGGAAATGGGAGGATTAGGAGTCAAAGATCTTCATACCTTTAATGATGGTTTGATTGGAAAGTTCACTTGGAGGATGATATCAAATGATGATGATTATGAATTTCTACAGGTCAGGTTCACAAAATGGCTGGTTAATGGATATAAATACTACCTCTAGTCTTCGGTATAGGCTTCCCTTAAGCAGGCATATGAAACGAAAATACAGGATTCTAAATAGTTGGTAAGTAGGGATTCGAATCTTAGTTTTTGGAGCACCTTGTGGCTTGATTGGACCTTACAATTCATGAATGTTACACCTGAAGTTGCTTCATTATACATCTAGTACTTTCTCTCATATCATACTTTGCACGAGCAAAATATTCCAGACTATGTGTTGTCTCAAATTAACAGGTATGCATTTATGGATTGTGAAAAACTGATTTGGTTGTACAACAGGAATGGGATCTTTGACACCAAATAATTCTACAAGTTTTCATGTGGTGGTAATGACCAAACCCCAACCCAGATGATGAATTTCAAAGCTCCATTCATTCAGCCATCCTGGTTTATCCTACTTTGGAGAATCTGGAAAAACAGACTCCCCACTTTTGAAAAGTTAAAGTGGGATGGATTTCATATGTCATCTAGGTGTGCTATTTTTAGGGCTGGGGAAGTCACCATGAAGCATGGGTTTATAGAGTTTGGTCAAGCCCGTCAACCCTGGAGCTATTTGGGTGTGTTGTTTGGACTTGCGGTGGATTCCAGAAATCAGATTATTGATCTAATGTCCGGGATACTGCAGGTGCACTACAGTGAGAAGCTATTCAATCTCATTACTGGTACTATTGGAGTTTTTATTTAGGCCTTGTGGGAAATGAGGAATAGGGCTTTGTTTGATGGTGTGGTCGACGATGTCCGGATGGGAATGTTCTCCATCCACAGGGACGTGTACGCTGCGTCGATGATCCAAGATGGTGTAATGTTTAACACCATTTCTGACCTCCAAATTCTTAGGCTGCTTGGTGTTTCGGGTCATCCATGCAAACCTCAGATGCTTAAATATATCAGATGGATACCACCGATTACACCATACCTCAATGTAAATGTAGATGGAGCCGCATCAGGTGCGCCAGGTCCAGCTGGATGCGGAGGAGTGTTCTACACATTTATTGGGTTCGTTAAGGGGTGATTTTATCACTACCTTGTCCTTGGCACTGCTTTTGAAGCTGAGTTATGGGACATGATTCATGCGATAAGGTATGTTGTCCAATTTAACTGGAAATGGCTCTAGATGTAATCTGACTCAATGGTTGTTGTTCGTGCACTGAGCACTAGAATGCGGAATGTTCCATGTCTTGTGTTGTCTCAGTGGGTTGAATGACTCCACAAAACCAATTAAATATATATGGTTGTCTCTCATGTGTTCTGGGAGGGAAATCAGGTTGCTGATACACTTTCCAAAAAGGCTATACTTGTCCTTGATATGATGTGGTCTTTCACAGCCCCGAATTATTGTACTCCGCTGGTAAAGGTGGATAGATGTGGTGTCTTCCACACTCGCTTACGTGATAACCCCTTGTATTCCTGACTCCTTTTTACTTATATATTATTTTTTAGGACCGGCTTATGCTGGATCCTGGTCTTATGGCTATGAGTTCTCACCACAAGTCAAGAACCTCTCCTTAATTGTAGTTGTGGAGATCGTTCACATTATCTGTTATGATAGAAATGTCATTATTCACAATAATTACTCATCCAATCTCATAGTAGGTCAAACTAAAATCCTGATTGCCATTAGAGACGCTGCCATGATCCAGAAATCTAATTGTGACAACTCGATTGGTGACTTAGTTGACCTGTGATGTCTGAAGAGTGATGGAATTTTCCATCAGTCTAAACACTTTCTTGAGGTTTTCTGGAAAGTCCCACTTCCTATAGGGATCGTTATCAATGTGGATGGGGATTCCAAAGGAAATCATTGTCTGACAGGTTGCAGTTAGATTTTCAGAGACTCTCAAGGTACTGCCAGGGATGTTTCTTTGGATGTTGCAGTTTCACGTCATCCAGTGAAGCTGAGATGTTGGCTGTTATCCATGCCATCCACTTTGTTAAGAGAAAACCATGGAACAACATCCTGATTGAAAGTGACTCCACCGCCATTGTTCAGGAAATTTGGAATGGCATGGTTCATCTTTCTTAGCCTCTTACTATGAGTTGGAAGAACTGCCTGATCTCCCTCCTGGAGCTCAGATATATTTCCACCCATGCCTATAGTAAATCTAATATGGTGGCAGATTCTCTTTCCAAAAGGGAATCAACCCTGCCATGATGTGGACTGATGATTTTTCGGTTGATCTTCTCCCTCTTCTTGAGAAATATTGTAATAAAATTCACTCTTTCAATCTTTTGTAACTATCTTTCCTACTTTTGATAAATTTTTTCTTTGTAGTTGACCAAGACATATTCTTTTAAAAAATTCCATTAAAAATAGAAGGTAGGAAACATAATGGTTACCAAAAGTATCACATAACTAGGTTTCCATAAAAGAGATTAAACTTTCAAAGAGAGAATTGTTCATAGAAGAAAATAATAAGTAATTATAAAGATTTATAATGGTAATTGATCCTCAGAAAGTGAATGGTTAATGGAATGCTAATGTCCTCATAACAAAAAATATATGATAATTTATATGGACATATTTTCTACATAAAAGAAGGTTTTAAGATATATATTTTTTAATATACGTTTCTTAGAGTTCATAAATTATTTTACTATCTATGAGAAAAAGAGGAAATATAAATTCTTGATTTTATTCTTTTTCTTTTTCACGATCTCACTCTTTGGTTATTCCTTCCTTGATTTCCATATTACATCTTACTCTAATAAATGAAGGTGAATTTTTCATTCATGACGTACTATTAGATCATAAGGAGGAGTTATAAGTTATTCCATATTTTTTTAGGGACCATCAAAAAAAAGTGGTTAGAATTGGTTTTCCAATATATATAAATACTCATGTGGAGAGAAAGTGATTTAATCAAAACAACTTCCTCTGATGCTTATGTTAATCTTTCCATAAATGGTTAACCTTATGTAACTTTTCTAATATGAAAATCCAAAAAATTATAATGAAGGCCACGAAGTCATAATAGCATTGATCCCCCATATGTCACAAAGTAGTTCTCTGTCATCCCATTATAAACATGTGAATACCCTCATCATATATTCTCTTGAAACATGGTAATAATGTGAATTACAATATATATTTTTTAAAAAATATATTCTTCTTTATTATAGATATTACTAGGTATATTTCATAAATCCATTTTTTGTAAACAACATCCATGATAACATAGACAACTATTTCAACAAATAATTTATAAATTCTAAGGTCATAAATACTATCCAATTTACATTATCCAAATAAATCATCTCATTGTCCAAGAGAAACACAATTGTTTCAATATCATGAACACATTAAGGGTTTTATTACCATATTTCAAAATGTTACATTTTCAAAAAGATAACTTTTTAAGTCTTTATCACCAATCAACATTTCTTTTTCAATATTTAATGAGAAACTTGTACTTAAAATACTTATATAATTCAGGATTCAAAAAACCTAATATTTGAATTCTAAAACATATACACTTCAATAATTCAAGATTATTATGAAACCATTATTAATGCTTCATCAAATTATTAATCAATACCAATTTCAAATAATATGAAATATGAATATTTTCTTAAGGTTCCTAAACCGCAATCCAATCACCCTTCTTATGCTTAATGTAAATAGTATTTGATGAACATCTAATACCATTCACAAGTCATTTATTGTCTTTATATCTATAGTAATATGACCAATAATAATTGACCTTATGGATTATACTCATGAGATTTCCACAGTAGAAATAGATTTTCATCATGCCCATACATTCCACATTTGAAAAATTCAACGTTAACTATGTTTATTAAAGTTACCTCTATTGAAAAAATCTAGAAAGCCTATGGTGAGAAACACTTATCAAAGCAGAAAACCCTATAATAATGAAAAATAATTATATGATTTCTAAATTATGACACCTAATTCTATGAAAACATAGGTTTATCCTAACCTATTCATAGTCATCTTATATTTAAATCCTTCATGATGGTTTTTCAAGAGTTTGTGAATTCCCAAATCATAACCCATGGGACTGTCAAACCAAGTGTGAAGTAAGGCCCATTTTTGTGCACAAGTTCCCCTTCGATTCTAGATCAATAAAGTGCTTTTGGGGTTGCTACCACTATTTTCATCAATGATAGAGCCCCATCCACTTGTAGTATCCAGATATGGATTTATTTCAAGGAAATCACTCAATCTATCCTTCAAAAAATAATTAGGAAATATTCCTATACAATAACCCATTGTTAGACTTTTCCTTATAGAAATACCTAGACATATCCTTAAAAATTTCCCAATAGATCTCACCTAGATTTTATCATCATAGTTTTTAATGTATGACTATATAATTCCTTTGATACTAACTATAGTGAACCACGATTAACATATAAGGATATTACAAGATTTTTTATGAATATTCATAACATTACAGAAATAATTCCTGGGGGACATAATAGTTTTGTGTCTTTAGAAAAATGGATCAAAATTTTCTAGTTTTGAGAAATATATTCAATATATTCTTTAAAAATAAACCCCCTTAGTTCTAATACAAAATCCTTTCTTCAAAAACTAGGGAAAGGAACTTAATAAAGGGAGATCTCAAATTCTCAGTAAGGGTAAATAAATAAATACATAAGAATAAAATGACCATATGGGTATGAGAACACGAGTACAATATTATAATATCATACCTTCTATAAAAATAACATAATCATGAGACATGGAATAAATATTGGGAGTTTATAAGACATTAAATCAATAGATAATCAAGAACATGAACCATGTAATCATATCAATGGAATAATAAATAAGATTTTTGTCATAGACATAAACATGTAATATCATTCCCTATAAGTCAGGGAATATTTCCAAAACATAACAAGGAACTTAATGGGGATTACACCTACTGGGAGGGACACAAAATCATCCCTAGTCACTGTCCTTCCAATGTAAGAGACTAAATTTCCCCATCATCCCATAGTGGATCAGGTATCCCCATATTCCAATACTAAATCAAGCCCATCGATATGACTCTCATCATTATTTTATGAGATATAAATCTATACACAATGAATTAGAGGGAGATTTAAGTCCCACTCATAAAATAATAAAATCATAGATACATATTACATAAGATAAAAAAACATTCATAATATCAAGAACCATAAAAATATATGGGTTTAATAAACATTAAATTTTAATCTATGAAATTAATTGGGTATCATAAAATTTTATCACATCGTTACCTATCGAAAAGACATAGGTTTCATAATTATTTCATTAAATCATAACCTGTGAAAACAAATGGTTTTGAAATCTATATTACACAAGGAAGAGTAATGGGGAACCTAAACATCATTACATCTAAATATAAACCATTCAGGAAATAATGTGAATGGTATTCTTGGATAATATCTCTAGTAAAGCATTAACAATAAAAAGGTATGTCATCTTAGATGGATAAGGATTTTAAAATATCACACGAAACATTTATCATGTAAAATATAATTTACTTGAATATACTTTTCATAAAACCATTTCAAAAATCCTTTTCTTATAAATAAATCATTACCATTTTTTTATAAAATTTTTTGATTAAAATATCATTTTTTCTCTTCAAAATCAATTTTAAAACATAAAGCCTTTTGAATCCCATTTCAATTGAAAATAATAATTAAAAATTATAATAGAATCTGGAAAGCATTTAAAATAATTTTAAAATTTAAAACCTTTTTGAATTACTTTTTCTATGAAAACAGATTTTAAAACATTTAATTTATTCTATGAAAATCATTAAAAACACTTCCTGAATCGTAAAGAATTGTGAAAAACTATTTCTTTGAAAACTACTTTTAAAAAATTAATATCCATAATTTTAGGAAAATATTTTTCCATAAAACAAATATTGTGCACATTAAATGTTAGCCTCAATGGAAGGATGGTCAAGATGAAGCATAAGTTCATACATGTCGAACATTCATTTTTCACCGCAAAAGTTTACAAAAGTGCTTCGATCGAAAAATGACAGGAATAATAATTTATTAGGCCTATTTATAAAATGTTAAAAATGGGTAAAAATTTCCTACAAAAATTATAATATAATAGTAAAAATATTTGGATAACATTTTTAGAAAACATTGTCTTTAAATAACATATATTTATGATAAAAATGAGAAATAAAGTAAAATTTGCATAAAAACGTTCTTTAATATCTTAATTACCATAGACAGAAAAAAATGTTACTAATTAATGAAGATATAATTTATAACCACAGGATAAAAAATTTAATGAGTGTTCTTCATATATATATATATATCATAATATTTCATCAATTAAAGCATTATCCTAAACAATCTTTATAAACAATGTGATTGCAGAAATAAATTGTTACCACTTTGGAAACATTGAATCATAATCCCCATGAAATAATAAAACTACAAGAATAATGAAATATTATTAATAGTATTATATTCATGATATAAAATTCAATGGGTATTATATTCATCTCATAGAGAAATATAATTGCATAACAAGGAATGTATCACAAAAAAGGTAATTGTGAAAAATATTCTTTACCAATTTAAGGATTTTTGAAACATAATCCTCATAAAAGAAATAAAATATAATAAAGATGTAAAAGCACATAAATTTAAGTATAATAATAATAATATAACAAATACATAGGAATTATATACACCACAAAAATAAATCATGTGAAATACATGGCATGTATCTCGAGAAATATAAAGTAAGATGAAATTCCCTTACCAAAAGTATTGAATTTCATTCTACATGTTCAAACATCATGTATTAAAAATATAAGTTTATTATAAATATACCAAATAACCATATTATTATATATCACAACATATATTCTATTTTATGAAATTATATTGCACGTTTATCAACAACTTTGTGTGTTTAAGGTTTTATCTACATTGTTTTCGTATATTTTTTGGCTTCTTATTATTGATCCTCTAACTTAGATCATGATTTACATAGTTAAAGAATTTAAATAATGATATAAATATCATCTATATTCATTTTATATATATATAATTATAATAATATATAAAATATATAAATCTAAAATGAAATATGGTAAGTTCATTACCCATCAGATTAAATAAATCATAAACAAAATATATATCACATAAAAATAAATTTTTTTTAAAATTACCCACCATGAGAGGTGGTAAATGAAAAATTAAGAACATCGTTTCATGAGGCGGTAGTTCTCCGTAAATAAGTATGGTATGTTCATTACCCATCATATAGAAGTGTGCATAACTGTGGATAGAAACCATAGAATAATAAAATATTAATATATTAAGGATAATTGTTTTATTATAAATTCTGGATAAAATATTAATTAAATAGGTGGATAAGTAAATGAATCAAAAGATGATCATTAAATAATGTTACCTCATTTTCGCATAACACATTTTTGTTTATACCGTGACACATCCTTGGATAGTTGTACGCACAAGGTGTGGCTTGTAGGTTTAGGGAAGGGATATTTGGAGCCTATTTTTTATAGTTTTTATTGAAAAATGGATTTAGTGGTGTGAATAAATGGGGGGGGGGGTTTCCTGCCATTTTATAGATGAGGGGGACTTAAACTCTTCTAAATTTTTGAAAAGGGAATCCCACACACATTTTTCAAATGAAAAGTTCCTCCAATAATATAAGAAAATTAAATAAAAGGAAGGATTGTTTATAAATATGGCCATTCAATTTCGTTTTGACATGTTAATAGATATTTTTTCCCTTAAGTGTAAGGTTTAGTCCCTTGTTACGATAATTTTCCTCTTAATCATTGCAATTAATTTCATTTTCTTTCATTATTATATTTTTACATAAAATAATTTGAACATATTTTAATTAATATATTTTTTGGATTATAAATATGGAATACATTTCTTTTAAATTCTTGTATCATAATTGGAATTAATTAATTCATAATAAATCTCGTAGATGGATGACCCAATGTTTTTTTAATGTAAAAATTTTCAAAATTTTAGTAAGTCTTTATATCCAATTTCATAGTTAAATTGATTCTAATGAATTAAATTTTATTAAATGACTTATTATTTATGTAACTTAACTATAAAACCAATCAAAAAATAATTTAACCTTATTAATAAATTAGAATAATAATGTGTTTTGAATTGATATTCAGTATTATTTGTTATTCATCAAAAAATTGAAACATCATAGAAAAATTCCCAAAATTCACCCTAATATAATTTTTATATTGTTCTTTCAAAATTGAATTTTATTTTTTCATAAAAATATTATAAAATTTTCAAAAACCATTTCTAAAATGGTTCTCCTTTAAAATCATGTAAAATTACTTTTTAAAAAAATACATATTTTTATTCCTAAAAATATATTTATTCCTATCATATACCTATAAAATATACTAGATGAGTATAATAAATATTTATTGAATATATAATATATAAATTTTATTTAAGACATTAAATGAATTTTTTTTTAAGTTTTGAGATAAAATTGTGTTTGGGTGTAGAAAAATAGTTTTCTTAGAAAAGTAATTGCTTTATTATAAAATAGTTTCTACATTCACCTATACTAATTAATAACCAAAGGATCCATTTTATATATATATATCTAAATATTATTTTCACAATTTGTTTAATCGTATTCATAATTTAAATTCCAACGGCTAGGTGTTAGCTATACTAATATTTAAATTATAATATTAAATTTATTGTGTAATATCGTAAAACTCGACCCTGCATGTAACACAAGATTTTGAAAGGACTCAAAATTTTGTGCAATACAATCCAAAATAGTGTTCTGTGTTCCAATAGATAAAATGTGTGTTTTTATAGAGAAATATTGATTTCTTATTGTGTATAATGTAAGGCACACTTAGTGATTTCGTATAAAAAATCTATATTTAGTGTTGTGTGAAATGTAAAATATAAAAAGAACAAATTAATTCTAAAAATAATAATTCAAAAAATATTGGGGTGTTACACTGTACCACATATGGGTCATTAAATAGAAATTTTCCCATACTATCAATTCATTAAACCCTTATGTGGTTCACCTTCTTCATGGACATCTTTGATGACCAACTTGTTGTGTACTTCCAACTACGTACCTCCTTTGAAAATCATGTGGGTCCTATTTAATGAACTACTTCCCAAAACCTTTATTTACACATAATTTTTCCTTTCTAGACATTATAGATAATATCTCAAGTTTCACCTTAAGATTATCAAAAATCATTTTTTCTTTGAATAGTGTGATATTGAAAGGAAAGTCCACCCAAAAAACACTCTATCTTCTATGGGACTCTAATAATAACAACCTTTTGATAGTTTTAACCATTTACAGTCTTGAAATCCCTAAGTGTCTTCACCTTTTCAGTTTAGCTACTCCATACATCCTTTTTAGTTTCACAACACCTTACTAAAATAATATATCATGCAGACCATAGGAAAACCACTTTCATCCTTCTTTATATTTTTACTTTCTACATGATATTCATCAAATCTACATCACATTCACACCTAATAAATGGTAACCCTACCTTTTTATTGATTCTTTCAGGAAACTTCATAGAAAACTAACTCCTTTAGTCTTCACACACCTTGATCAAACAAGAAAATGATTTAAAAAAACATAAGAAATTCTCAATCACTAAATTGGATCACCTTGGATCCAATATGAAGGAATCCCTCACAAAAGAAAAAGATAATTCTATGTTTATAAGGATATAACTTAAGAAAAAATATCGATTCTACTGCGTACCATAGCCACAACTTATTATGAAATTATAGAGACATTAATATTGGAATTAAAACATTTTCTATTATAGAATATATAGAACAATTTTTGTTATATCGGGCTGAAATAATTGTATTATGGGGAGTATGCTAACCACACCAAGGAAATATGTGAACTCGGTCACCAATTCAACATGGAATCTCTTTCAAAAATATGGAATCCAATGATTGGAAGGCATCATGAAGATCTATAACTTGAGTTACATAGTACATTAATGACTATATGCAAGTTAATTGTCAGTGTCCTATCTAAAATTCATATCATAGGATAATATTAACATAGAGTGTTGAATTTTTCCTAGTTTCAAAATCATTAGAGTCCACCAAATAAATAATCATGAAACATCATTACCTTCTGAAAAGTTAATCGTCATGTTTCTATATTTTCCATCTAGTCTCTCTAGTAGAATCTAATCATTTCTAAAGCATGGAAATAGTTGACTAGATGGGAATAGGATATTGATATGGTCTTATAGGAAGATACGATGAAATTTAATCTAGTATTACATCCGAGTGGATTAAAACCCTATAATATTAAAGATACCTAAAAAATAAAGCATCTCATGATTTAGATGCATTTTATATCTTGACAATACTCATAATAAATCATTTAAAATCAAGAACCCACAACAATAACTTCCTAAAAAGAAATACTGGAGTCTCCCTAGCCCACATGGATCGAAGAATTTTTACCACCATATCCACACCTAGGATCATCAAATCCTTGGAAAAACTAAGATGTGATGAAGGAGGAATAAATTTAATCATATCTTAGGGGGGTTAGGATTTATAAAACTAACTCCTCTGCCACCATAAAAAAATTTCATATCTAGATAAGGGGAAACTACATAATAAAATCCTTTTCATTTCATCCCATTGTGTTAACAATCCTCCTCATTGGGAACACGCTTAGTAAATACAACTAGGGACTCCGACTCGATCACTATTTATAAATCCTTTCCATGAGATCATCCCAAACATAAGGTAATAAGTCACATGGGATAAAAACTGATATATACCCTTATAATGGAAAACAAGGTGTAGAGTAGAAATTTTTCCCTTGATAAATACAAAAAAGGTTATTGATCCCCTCATCATTTAGATAAAAATATATTTAACATGGATTAATATCCCTCAATCAATGTCATTAGTGTTATCCTTTGTTATAACTTGAAGAAAAATGTTGATCATAAAGAGTGGGATGTGTAAGTCTCTACATGAAATATGGTCTATAATACAACCCTAAAAGATGGATTGAATACCTAGAAATAGAGACATGTTTAAAAATTTTGAGATACTATAAATACTAATATGTCACCTAATTAATGATCTTATTTTAAACAAAAAATGAAATTTGTGGCTACATCCCACCCAGCACCCAAGGAAATAAACACTATCCCTATCAAGGAAAAGATAGATGAATTTAAAAGATTTTTTTTAGGAATTGGTGTGTTTCATTACAAAATATATGTGGGGAAATATTATCATTGATTGTAATTTTCATGAAGAGTTTAATATATCGCCTTTGATGAATCTTCCTAAACATGATATAATTTCTCAATCCATGAAGGTAGAATCCAATCATCTATTGGGATCTGGTTCTAGATAATCATTGTATCATAACGTTTTACCTAAATATTATCAGGAATATACATCCCTAGGTAAGTAGTTATAGTCATGTTAGGAAGGATACCACTAGCTGGGACATTATAGATACTAATAAAATACATGGAAAATATAACAATATTATGCTCTACCCACCCTCTATACTAGTGTGTCAGCCCAACCATCTAACCCACTAGAATCTAACATCGCCATTGATTCCATGAATTCATGATTAGAATCCATGGTAGGATTAAGAGCACCAGTTCAACCAAAAATAAATTCATATCCCATGTGGGTATATTTGAATCCTCCCATGAAAAACATATGAATCCCAACGTTCTCTATTTTCAATGTAACTAAAGTCCTAGAATAAAACAAAATTAAATTTATTTATTGAATTTGTTTCAATATAAGAAGTCTTGGACAAATAGAATCAATCAATCTTTTATTCTTTGTGAAGACTCTGGAAGGAGAATAATTTTTTTATACAAATCAAACATTTTAGTCCATTATCATATATGAATACCTCTACCATTAATTCCCCTATGAATTATTATCAACATTAAAAATATAATGATATTAATTGTATCTTTTTTAAAACAATGTGATAATGATAGGATCATAAATTTTATTTTCTGGTTGAATGGTCTAACACACTCCTTTAACATTCTACACTTGTAGGATTAGTTACTATAGATATGTAAAACAAATATTATTGAATAGTTTAAAAAACTATTAGTCCCATTGAAATATTATAGTGGGTTAATAAATTTTTTAGTAGTTTAATGTGGACTTTAAGATGTTTTATAACACTCAAAAGATAAGTCTCAGTTGATGCCATTATTTCTGGAAAATTGGTTTTGAAAAAAAAAGCTATAATATTTATATTTAAAATAGAACCATCTCTCACTATAACCCCCAAACCCATGAAATATCACATAATTCCTCACCCTAAATAGAAAAAATTACAAAAAAAAACCCCATCATAGGGGAATAAAATAATTCAGTATCTCAATTTATAATTATGTGAATAATAAGACTTATTCTCTCTAGAATGTGAATGTCCTGGGGTACTCCATCACCTCTATGGAGAATAACTGTCAAAAGATTTAATATACCTTAAATCCAATGATATTTGAAATTAACTCATATTTTATAATTCATTTCTCTTCAAATAAGTTTAATTTATTCTGTATCGTGTGATATGCTCAACATTGAGTCATAATGAACTATAATATGGTATACCATTATAACGTAATTGTTATATTGGTTGAAAAAATATTTATAACCTAATTTTTTAAATAATTTATAAGTTTTTATATAAATAAAATATATTGATAAATATGTACTCAATATTTAGAAATGTAATTATATAATTCAAAAAAATATTATTTTCCTCAAAAATATGATTGATTGATTTTTCTGAATAAATAATATAATTAATTTCAATAATAGTGAGAATATGTATTTGAAAAAATAATTTTCCACTTTGAATTATGTATATCAAAATTATCACTGAATGTAACTTTTTTAAATTTTCTAAAAAGAATTATTTTTTAATGAATTGTGAAAATACTAATTTTTTATTGAAACACGGCTTTATAGTTTAATAATTTCAAAATATTAAGAAATTAAACTGAATTTAAATTTTTAATTAGTTAAATTATATTATTAATAATCTAATTTATTTCATTTTAATCAATTGTATTTTTATTTTTGATATAAAAACATTTTATACATATGAAAAAGTTATTTTATCCAAAATCTTTTTTGATCGTGATTTGTGGAATTATTATAAAATGAAATTATAAAACTATAAAGACTAAATTTATTAAAATGTATTCCATATTTCGAAAAATATAATCTCATATTATTTAATTAGGAAATATTAATCATTTTCAAAATAAATACTAAAAATAGTAACAAAAATTAAGCACAATTAAAGGGTCAACTCTTTTAACCAAGGTTAAAATAAAGTTATCAGACTATAAGTATTCAAAATAATTCTTATTGAATTAGGTTGTTTTTACCCTAATAACTTTATTCTAGATAATTTATTATTTAAGGGAAAGTTTTTCAAAAATAATTACCTATATAATATCTTAAATATAAGAGGAATAAAAAATGAAACTCTCTTACTTTCAAATATCTCTTATATTTTTACATATGGAAACCAGGTTTTGATATAATATTAATTATTATTTTTATAATAATAAAAAAAATCTTTATAGTATTTTATTTCAAATTTATAAAAATTATTTAATTACCATAAATTCTTAATCATCTCTAACAGAATATTTCATTAGTTAATAGAAAAATAAAATAAAGATTTCAAAACTATTTAATGAAATATCGTTTGAGTGAGTCAAATTGTTCCATTAATTTTTTTTATTAATAAAAAATATTATTCTTATGTTAAAAGATTAAATTATAATTCCATATTTTTCTTGGTGTCCTTAGTGTCATATTAAATTAATAGTATCCAAAATGACATTATTGATGTTTCAAAAAATAATATTTTGTTAAATTATATTAAAATCATAAAATTTAGAAAGTTGTCAACGTGGAAAATATAGGGTCTAAAATTTATACCATTTTGGATTTATTAAAAAATTTCATCTTATAACTTAAATTATAACCCTTTAAGGGTGAAAAGATTTGGTCACGTTTATGGTTAAAATAGGTTAACTAATGGGTTAAACCAAAAGATAAGGTTTAAAAAACCATAAAAACTTATCCAAATATTACTGAATTATTCTATTTAAATATTATCCAATATTATTTTATAATATATGAAAATTTTGAATCATTTATCTTGATAATTACTTTTTAAAATAATAATCTTTTAATAAATTTCAAAAGTTCCCCATCCATCACATTTAAAAGGTCATCCATGTTTTCTCTTCTTTAAACAAAGTTGAGCCCTTTACCTCAACCCAAACCGACCATGGTATCCTCCAAACCAAATTATAAATATTATACTAGTCATTTGCTTCCAAAAATACAAACTCTAGTATACATAAAGGAGATCTAAAAGTGTTCTTTCAAAAAATATCTAATCTCCTTAAATAATCACTTTATTTTTACTTCTTCTTTTACCTCCCATATATATATAAATATATATATTGATTTTTTAATAAAATAACAAATTAATTCTAATAATTATACATAAATATTAATATGATTAATAATCCAATATCATTTATATTATATCCCATCAAATGAGAATTTAAAGAATAGCTTGTGCGTATATTCGGCTTATTGTCTTCACGTAGCGGTAAAATTCATTTTTAATCACAATATTTTATGGATGGATATATGGATTTTTATCATGTTTATATATCATATTTATTGAATATTTATTCTTTATAAATGATAATATCAAATCTACCTTCTTACCTTATAAAATATTGGAAAATTATAATGTTGTTTAGTGTATATATGGACTACCACCTCCGTGAAGCGATGTCAATTTTTTCATTTCAATTTTACTTTGATAGTAATAAGGATATATTTAGTGAATACATATGATATATATGATATAATAATAATTAAATAATGTTATATTGTTATTTACCTTTCTTACATTTCATTCCTAAAAAAGAAAATAGTGTTCATGCATACATACAGCTTATCTTCTCCATGAACAATGTAATTCATTGTTCTACCAATTAATTTTATTAATGACTAAAAATATTAATATAAAAAATATATATGATATTTATATCATTATTAAAATTTTTAATATGGTGTTACAATGATCAAAGAAAAAGGACAAAAATTATTTCCCCAAAACATACAAGAAAGATAAAGTAGTTATCACATATAACAGCAACTTTAAAATCTATTAGTTAATTAACAAGTAATAAAACGTTTTAAGAAAATCATATATGATATGATATATATTATACTATAAATATAATATATTTATAATAGATTTATATTTATTATTCTGGAGGATAGAACATGGACCAAAGAAGTTGGAACTGAGGTTAGGTTTTTATATTAAAATCTCAATATTTAATGAGTTATTCATGGTTATGTTATGATTATGAAATGTTACATCCTATCAACCAAAAATCCCATGAATTCCACTCTAATATATTTATTTCTATAAAGTACATGTTTTCCTATAATTTTAATCTCATTAAGCATATATGCCCAAAAAATAATTTTTCTATGAAAAATCACATAATTTCTATCTTTGATCAAAAATAATTTCTCTTCTATGACCATGTGTTCTAAAAAAATAAATAAATTAAATATTATCCAATGATTCTTTAAATCAATTTTCCCATTTCGAACTTTTTTATAAAATATTTCAATAGAAATATTATTTTCGTTTTTTAGATGTGGTACATTTTGTTTTTTTCAAATGTGTGAATGAAATTTTTTCTTTTAACTAGACGGAATAAATGTAATTTACTCCTCTCATTACCACTCAATATTTGGATGATTAGAAAATAATTTTCTATGGTTAGTTTTTAAGAAATATTTTTTCTTAAAATTTGAGAAATTTTTTTATATTAATTATGTTATTTCAAATTGAAAATGGTATCTTCCTCAATAAATGTTAAAAGTTATCTTTTAATGTAACTTGCACCTACTATGACGTACTTTTATGTTACTTATGTTTTTTAGGGATATTATACAATGATTTCATCCAAATTGTTTCTCTAGATGTTTTATTTTTATGATTACATGGTGTTTATGAAACCCATATATTTACCACATGTTCTGCTATGATGAAATATTTATGAAACCCATCTTAATTCATAGTTAATGATATAATAAATGTTTTATGATCATGTGGAACATATATTTATAATTTTAATTATTTGGGAAGTGGGTCTAAATTAATATATTACTGCAATCTATTGGGTAATGATGGATATCATCTATGATAAAAATGTACTAGAATGGGGAGTGAACCTAATTCTGTAATAGCCTATATCCACTATGATAGTCTTGGTTGTAAACCATTACTACTAAAATGGTTTGGTTAGTGAACCCAATCCGTAATAAATTTGTTGGAATTAAACATTTACTATTAAATAAATTATTTTCTCTTCTTGTTTTTATACCACAATCTTAAATATTTTTTCAATGTTATGTTATCGTGGATCATTTTCCGTGATTCCTTTGTTATTAATATCTTATGAAAAACTAAGCTTTATAATATGAGTAAATTTTTTGACATTTCATATAAATTGTATAGTTTTAAAATTTTAATACTATTTCCCAAACAATTATCTTCTTGATATATTTATCTGATCATTAATGTATCACTTTTTTAACATTATTGAGCATCTGATCTCACCCTAGATTATGTTTCCATTCCCTGGGTTTTGATGAATGATATTAAATGTCATATGTCAAAGAAGCATGATTGTTTGGTTGGAATTATTGGGAGATGATGCAGTTCACCTATAAACTAGTTTTTTAAGTATCAAATTTCACAAAGGAATATGGAATATAAGATTATAGAATGAATAGTTATATTATTTAATGAATATAGATATAATAATATGTAATATTTATATTTAGAGACTATGGGTTTCCAAAATATTGGTCTTAATGACAACCTTGATTTATTCCAATGTTTTTAGATTTTGTGACACCAAATCCAAGATTTATTTGTCTTTTTTTAAATCGTCTAAAATATGGTTGAATCAAGGTCGGTTATTTTAGTAAAACTAGGGATAAAAGTTATTTGTGTATTTCTAATACATTTAGACGAGGAATTAAATTTATCAAAATCCTGAATAGAGGTTCCCAAAATTCAATTGACTATATAACTTGAAAATCAGTCAAGTAAGAAAATATTCATCATCTAGGTGTAACTAAATAAACATATATTTGACCTATTTCTAACTCCTAATACTGAACTAATTCTATCATACTTGTATACATATGTCATTTTCGATAATCCCCAGAGAAAAAAAATATCTTCAAAGGTAACCAAAATCGGTGCATAATTCAACGGAGACTCATTAATATTTCCTACCCCTATCACTAAAAGTATGGGAACCTCCCTATTCAATGGAATTTTAATTAGGTAGGGATTCATGATACAGTTTTTTTAATATTGCCTCCTAGAATAACCCAATCTCAAAAATAGATGATTTATAAAATCTTGAGTTCCCTATACATAACTACGGATAGGTCACCGAGGTTGAGTAATACAATGAATTTGGGTTCTATAGGGATCATTAAATTTAATATATGTCCCTACTAAGGAAATATCTATTATTTAAACTCTACTATAAGAACACCATTCGGCTTTCAGCTTGAACTAAACTCACGATCACTTCATCTCCACCCCTTCGCTGCACAACAGATTGTCACTCGGTCAGCTCCAGGTACCTCAATGATGTGGAAGGAGGGTGACCCTGAGCCGGGGAGGTTCTCTGGATTCACAAAGAGCTCTTTTTTCCATTGGTGAACTGACCCCCCTCACGAATCATCTAAAAAGTTACTACAACCCATGTTTCAGCTTCAGAGGACATGATTTCCGCTCAGATTGATATCTGTAAGCACTGCTTTATAGCTTGAATTTCACTTTTTCAATGTACGAAACCCTAGAAATTACTGGATCTTGTCTCATATCTTGCCACAATTTGGGGTTTTTCTGATTTCAAATGTATTTCATTTGGTCGAGGTAACTTCCATATAATATTTCCCTCTGCAGAACTCAAAAGTCGTGCATGGAGCATATGCTCTGTTAACCTCAATCCGGGAACCTTTCAGATTCATGATTAGAAATTGAGCTTCTCCTTGAATGATTTTAATGATATGTATTCCCAAGTATGGGTAAAAATCCATGGTCTGAACTGGGTATTATGGCACCCTGATATTCTATTTGACATCACTTCTGCGATTGGTGTTCAAATTAGAATGTATTATGAAACTTAAAAGGTTAGCTTTGGTAATTATGTGCGGGTATTGGTTGAAATTGATCTAAGTTATATGTTGATTGATCGAGTTGATTTATCTACATCTAATGATGAAATTTTCTTAGGAATTGAATATGAAAAAATTCAACCATTCTGTAATGTTTTTCAAATTGTTGGACATTCTAAATTGCAATGTAGGAGAGATGTCCTATGCTCTAACTATCAAATTAAGGGACATGATGTGCTTCACTGTCAACAGAAGCAGAAGCAGGATGTTATTTAGAAGGCTACTGATGAGCCTTGGTGTTGAATTGCCTTACTGGACAGATGAAGGTTGTAAAACATGCTGACAATGGCCGAAGGATTGATGTTGAGGATCCTTTACCATGAGTTTATTCCACTCCACAAGTGGATGGAACAAGCTGGGATGATAACACTGAAGAAAGTAATCAAAATTAGGTAAGAATATGTTTTAAGGATTCTCTTGTCAGAGGAATGGATAGTGAAATAAATGGATATAACAAAGAAGATAATCAAGCCAAAAGGGAATCCCCAGCACAAGAGGTTGTAGATGATAGGGTAAGGCATGAGTTTCATGCCCTTAAATCGAGGAATGGTAAGTTACTGATTGTTGATGCAACATCAGAGAAGTGTAAGACCAAAGGTCAACATATAAATGGTGATAACAGTAGAGCGCAAGGATAGAATGAGGCGGTTTTGGAACCCTCTCCACTACAGGTCTTGGGTGTTCACATTGATGAGTTGGCTAATGAAGGTACTTTGGTTACCAGCAGCAAAGAAGAGGGTGCGCATATCATTGAAATGAAAGAGTGGGAGAGGAATGGAAACTCTTTGCAGAAGGATGGTATAAATACCATGTAGGATATCATAGTGAATCCTTAGAAGTTAATAATTAATATCAACATTTCAAATTCATTTGAGTTACTTTCTGCAAATTTTAGTGATGTTGAGTCAACCCCCACTACGACTACTTACAATGTTGCGGATGCACCTTCAGATGATAAAGGTGGAGAATAGATGTATGAAAAGTCTAGAAGGAGGGGTCACCACTCTTGCGGAAAAATAGGGCTCCATCCTTACCACCGCATGAGTACATGCTCTAAAAGATGTTAAATTTTACTTTTGTTTTCCTTTTATTTTCTTTCTACCTAGTTCCTCTCCTGGACTCCTTTTTTAATTCAATGAAGAGGCCTTTATGTCTCAACTTTATAAAAAAATACCCTTAGATCATCTAAACCCAATAAGATCCCATTATATTTTAAGTCTATTTGGATAATGTTTTCTTGTCCATTCAACATAAAACTACAGTACAATCAATCCAAAAACAATATATTAAACAAATATTCCGTCAAATTTTCCATAGATAAAAAAATCCAATGGCATAGTAATCCTTAACCACTAAGACTCTAACCCAGATGAAACATTAGGGTGGGGAATATAGGCCATTATATTAGAAGTATGACATTTTGAAATTACTTATTGGCATTCAAATAAATTCTACAATCATGGAAACCCTTCATCTATCAAAAGAGATATGAGATTCAAAAATCAATGAATATTTAATACCCCAAGAGATTGAGGATTAAGACTTAGTAATTTAGTATTATCTAGTACAGAATGACCTCATTGAAAATCCAATGGTCATCCCATTAGTAGAACAAGATTGAGAATTTTCTATATAGGGAGACATCTATCTTTTTAAAATATAATAATAGTAATTTTGAATTGAAATCTATAGAGATAATATTGATAACGGTTCTAAAATAAACCTTATACCATTCTGGAACCTCAAACACTTGGGATACTATAAGTATGAATTTCCTCTCTCTAAAATAATGATCCAAGGGTAAAACAATAGTGACCAAAAACCTATAATCATAATCAATCTCAAATCCTTGTATAGAGTCCTCTTAAATTATTTTTAGTTCATCTCTATCCACCATGATATAACATTCAGTGCACCATTGGGATTATTTTTCCTTAATTCTCATGTGTCAGTGTCTTCATAATACCATTATTTCCCTAGGTAATCTGTTAATGGGAAAGATATAGTGTTGTATCTTGATTATTTCCCTTATGACTCTGGTGAATCTGAATATATAGACATGGTATTCTAATAAGGGGAAATTTAATAGTCATAAATAGAAAATGTAATCTGAATTGAAACCCCAATGGAATTGAAATGGATCCCATCACTCATTGAATGAAAATTTTGAATTATACATTTTCCAATCAATCAAATGGAGTTAATCACTACATATATGGGGATTCACTAGGATATATTTATATCTATAGTCTTCATGGTATCATTTGTGACTAGTTAAACATTCTAGATGGTAGAGGGGTGTTATTATAGTGAAAGAATAATACCTTGAATAATAATTCTCACTCCTTATCCATGGCATATAAATATTCACTAGAATAATCTTTGGGATATAAGGATACTTCCACACGTTCTATAGAGACTCAAAAATTATTTGTATCATCCACTAAAGTTTTTTACGTTAGTGAATAATATTCACTCAAAGACAATGAGCAGAAAAATTAAATTATTCAAGATGAACCAAATAATGTATCTTTGCCATCAACACCATTGGTATATATAAATGCATCCCCAATCACTTACAAGAGATGAAAATGCACCTATTTCATTTAATGGATCAATGAATTTATTTTTTTTCAACTCCATAGATACTAAGGTAGAAGAAAGAGAGGAATGGGATCTCAATGAATACCTTACACATATTGATAGAGGTGTATATACCAATGTCGATGAGGTCAGAAAAGTGAATATGGGTACATATAGTGAAATATATATTACCCATGTAGGTATGTGCTGACTTGAATCATGGGTAGAAATAGACGTATAATTATTTCATGAATTATCATCATTCGGTATTCTCTTTGAAATAAATGTAGATACATATATTATATTTAGATATGGACACCCATGATTTGGATTTATCAAATGGTAATCACTAATTTAAAAAAGAATCTTTAAGATCTCATCTGACCCAAGATTCCATGATTGAGATTAAAGTTGTAATCCCAAAAAATCCCAATTCATTATATAAGTTCAATAACTAAAATGGATCTACAACATTGTCCAGATCAAGAAAAAGAATGAGTAGATCATATTTTTCATCAAATTCATGTATCTCAACTAGAATTACCAAGAGGATAATTTTTTATTCATATGCATATAAATTTTATTTAACACTACAACTAGTTTTTAGGTCTTCCCATTCAATGATGGGTTTTCATTATACAACCAGATTTGGATGGATGCAAAAGATAAAGAGGCCACAACAGTTAAGTAACCCCATTGTTTATATTTCTATTAATTAATTCTGTTTGTGTGGAATAATGATAGTCATGTATAAAAAACATCCATGAAAAATATATTAAATTCCCTTTATGGAGAATATTGAAGAATGATACTTTGATAATTTGGTATTCAAGTATCAAATGCATTTTGATGATAATATTTTTTGAGACATTTTTTAATAAATTATTGAAACACGACATGAACATGAATCCTCAAAAATTTTATTTCATCATCACATCAAGGACCTTTTTCATCCTTGTGGGGTGTCACCATAGTATTTAATTCGGCCAAAAGAACACAAAGGTGACCCTCGAAGCCATTTTCCATGAAAACTAGAAGAATTGTGATGGATCAGGAACATCCACACATCATAAAAAATTTATTTATAGCCTCATTAGTAAATTGTTTCACTTAAAAAAATAAATCAAGAATGGAATCACCTATTAGTGGGTACAATATTATCAAGAATACGTTGATAATATCTTACAACGTCCCTTGAACCCATCATTCATGAGGAAATATGTATAGGGAAATATGATCATCACATACGTGGAATCTATTGAGGTATAACTTAGTTATCTTTATAAAAAAAATACTTCCAATTGTACCTATTTTATAGTGGATACTCATCTGATAGAAATTATAAAATAATTATTTTTCTTATAATTAAATTAAAGGTGTCACATTGGTATATTTCCTTACAACACATGATACCACATAATGTGCATTGATAGTCATAGTGATTCCTGATGAAGAAGTTTTCCTTATTTATGAATCTCCCAATATATGGAAAACATACATAAATGGTGTTCCAAGATCCAAACAGTAAGAATTAAGAAACTTTTAGAACTCAATATATATGTCTATAGTATGTTTCGTATAATTATAATGAAATCATATCTTTTAATTGTTTGGTATTATCAAAAGTTTTGACCAACAATGAATTAGAATACTGAGATCTCCTTACATGGTTAGTGAAGGCCTAGAAAATACCTAAATGAATTTCATAATTTATTTGGAGTTATTGATTAATAAGACTAAATAAACTATTATAGAGACCCAGGATTTACATACTTATATATTACATCATTTTAGGTAAATATTCATTACATTACAAAAATACAATCCCAATAACTATAATAGATTAGTTTTTTTGGAAACAGAGAACACATTCTTCTAGTTCGGTGAAATTACTTCAACATATCCATTAAATATATTTTCCTACAGTTCTCATACATAAAAATTTTCCAAATTACATGGGAAACAGAAACATAAATATGGGTGAGATCGATTTCTGGGTAAATAAAGGAAATACATATGAATGACATGATTATAATGGTTTAAGAACATGAGTTTAACATTTTATGATCATACACTACATAAAAATATCAAAATCATGATACATGGAATAAATATTTTTAGTTTACAAGATAATAATCATAAGATAATTAATAACATGAACCATGTGATCATACTAAAGCCCTAAGAAAAATATTTTTTGGTGGATAAATAAACATGTAACATCATTATCTATAAGTCAAGGCTAGTTACCAAAAACTTCTCAGGGCAATTCATGGGGACTACAACTACTGGGTGGGACACACCGCCACCCCCAATCATAGTCCTTTTCATATAAGGAATATGGTTTCCCCATATTACCATAGTTTATCGGGTTTCCCCATATTCCCATAGTGGATCTGGTTTCCCCATATTAACATATTGGATCAGGGCATAGTTGTTTCCCATTTTGGTTCGGGACCAACTTGTTTTCCATTTTTGATCAAGTCTGTTGACTTTTTTTCCATCAATATATCATAAGAAACAAATATTTAACCAATTTATTGGAGGGAGATATAGGTCCCAACCATAACATGATAAAATCATCCATACATGTGCCACAATATTGTAAAAATTCCATCATATCACGACCCATAAAAAGAGATGGATTTCAAAAACATCATATCATAACCCCTGAAATGAAATGGGCATCATGAAAATCCCATAATATCACCACCATTGAAAAATATAAATGTCTCATAATCATTTCATCAAAAAATAAATCATGAAATTTAGCAGGCTTCAAAATCATATAACCCATTGAAGATAAATGGGTGTCACAAACATAATTCCATTGAAAATAAACCATTGAATAAATAATAGGAATGATTTTTTTAGATCATATCCCTATTAAATCATAAATATAAAAATTTATGCCATCTTATATGGTTAAGGATTTTGAAACATCCCATTGAAACATTTCTTATGGAAAATATCCTTTCCTTGAAAATCAATTTTATAAAAACATTTCTGAATCAATTTATTATAAATAAATATTTATAATTTCATTTAGAAATTTTCTTGAGGAATATATAATTAATTCTATAAATAAGTATATCTAAATATATAAATCATTTTGAAAACTTTTATTTTCAATACCATTGAAAAACCTATTAATAAACATGAAAATATAATGAAATCCTTTTTCATTGAAAATACATTAAAAAGCTAAAAAGAATGCTTGAAATATTTTAGAAACCATTTTATATAAAATGTATTTTAAATATTATAAATAAATATATAAATCATTAAAATCATTTTCATTGAAAAAAAATTTCAAAACATATAAAAGAAGATTTGAAAATCATTTTAATAACTTTTTTCAAAATAATTTTTTTATTAAACCCTTTTCTTTGAGAAACAATTCAATCTTAGCAATTTAAAAAAAATATAAATAAAAAAAATTATTTAATAAAATAAACTAGTAAAAATATTGAGGAGGGTATAAGGAAATGGCTTTGGTGATAGCGAGTATGTCTGTAAATATACCATATATATTTACATCGCTTTGAGGAGGGAGTAATCCACATTTCCCCAAAAGAACATATTTTATTTAATAAAAACTAGAAATAATGTTGTTATGTGTTATATAATAATTATAGTACCATAAATATACCATATATATCATAAAAAATAGATGTCCATCATAACTCCCATCTATGATAGGTGGTAAAGGAAAAACGAACAATATCGTTTCGTGAGACAGTGGTTCACCACACACAAGAAAAGTAATTTTGTTACTCATTATAAGGATGTGTATGTATGTATATGTATACCCATGATAGTAAAAAAAATATCATTATATTTATTATACCTATGTTATTATTAAATAAAAATATTTTATGGGGTGGATAATGAAAATAAAATAGTAGATCTTGGGGAAGGATATTAACTCTTCTATGGGAAACTCCTTTTGGGTTGCACTAATGAGCTTTCAGGGATGGATTTATACCCAAATGAATCTGTCTAGGATTACGTTGGGGATTTTTAGAGGGTATTTATTATGTTTTTTTCATGGCAAAGGTCTTGATATGTATTAATAAGTGGGATGGTTGGGTGGCTTTTTGTAGTGGAGAAAGTGTGTAATTATTGTAAATATTTTAAATTTAAATTCCACCCACGTTTTTTTGATGTAAACTGCCTCCAATAATGGAAACACTATGATCAAATGGATTTTAGGGTCAAACAATAAACATATGAAGTATTTTGGACAATATTATAGGTTATTTTGGGCTTTAATTTTAAGGTTTAATCCTTTGTAAGCTAATTTTTCTCTTAATCGATGTAATTAATTTTTTCACTTTTAGTAATATCATTTTTTCAAAAACTATGTTGAATTTAATATAAATTATAAATTAGGATGATTCCAAATACGGAATCCATTTTTCAAAATTATAATAATAGAATTTGTAGAAATTAATTTCCATTTAATCCTAGAGATGTGTCATGACAGCCATTTTTTTAAGCAAAAGTGTTTAAATGTTTAGAATGTTTTAATATCAAATTTCAATGTAAAATTGTATCAAAGTAACCACATTGGATTATTATTTTTATAATTTATCTAATTTATCTTTATAATCAATAAAAAATAACATAAACTTATATAAAAATAAGATAAAAAAATTTTGAATTAAAATTTACTATTATTCATTATTCATCAAAAATGAAACATTATAGAAAAACACTAAAAATTAACCCGAATATAATTTCTCTATCCAATATCAAAAAAATGTATATTTTTTAAATTAAAATTTATATAAGTTTCAAAAATATTATTAAAATTGGTTCACCATTAATAGGCTGTAAAATTAACTTTTAGAAGAATACATATTTTTATTCATAAAATTATATTTATTATTATATTATTCCTAAAAAATATATTGGATGAGTATAAAAAATATTGATTGAATATATAATATATATAAAAATTATAGAAAAACAATTCTTGTATATTGAAAAATATTTTCCTATGAAAAGTAATTTCTTTATTTTCAAATTGTTCAAACATTCGCTTCTAGTAATTTATAACCAACGGAATAATTTTATATCCATCTGTTAATCATATTTTCATTATATATTTAATATTATTAGTAACATACAATTGAATGGATCTATAGTAACTATAATAAAAGTTTAATAATATTATTAAATGTATATTATAGTTCGGTAAAACTCATACTTACACATGATATCAAAGGGACTTGGTATTGTGTGTAATATAAGAAAAACATTGTATTTTTATATTGAAAGCTAATATCAGTGTTTCATGTAGAACAATATTGACTTTCTGTTTCATATAACTCAATCCACACTTAGTACATTCATATAAAACATCTACATTCAGTTATGATTGAAATTAAATATATCAAAATATTAAATAAATTAAAATAATAATAATTTAAAAATATATCGATGTGTTAACAATATGATATTTAAAAGTTATAATTAATTACTATTCATGATTATTTATGAGGCTTGATGGATTAATTCCCATATCAACAAACATTTTCTCACATCAATAGTCCATATAAATCCCATGTTGATGCATTATCTAATACATCGAAATCCCTGGAAAATATTAAACAAGATGTATCTATTATCCATGTTTTGCAATATAATACAGTTACATCCATTCATTGGTAATAAAGTAGAGTAAATCAATGAGATTAACACCAACCAGATCAAGGTGAACTGATATCCTCATAGAATAATACAATTACTGGATAGATGTCTATGTTAGTGGACTATCTCAAATTTATATTATACTATTTGATTGAGACATAAATGCAAAACTATTACTATAGGTGGTGAAATTGTTCATATATGATTTCAGGAATTCCTAAAATTCCATTACAAATGAGTCATTGATGGATTCTTCCATAGATTCCTTTAAGTATGAGAGAACCTCATCATTATCTAAGAGGTCTAGGTCAGTGTTTGAGGTTCTCATCAATACGGAATAATGCTCTACCATTAAATCAAGAGACTAATAAACTTCTACATAATGAAGATATATAAATACAATGAATTAATTTAAGAGTTATTTTTTTCATTGATACACATCAATTTCATCCATAAACCACCAGATCTACTTCACACTAACAAATAATACAAGTTAGTTTCCATATAGGGAATAGATTTTATGGGGTGATATCCCCTACCTACAACTAGATAGTTCGTGTATATCTTTATAGACACCCACTTCTTATCTAAATGGGATAATATTATATTCCTTTTTGAATATGAGAGAAAATCTATCATCAATTTCATGATCTCTAATATCTTCACCATAATTGGTTTCCCCCAATAAATATTGATAGACAATGGAATATATTTATTTTCTTCTATATTGAGAAATATGTATCAAGAATACAATATTAAATCTAACAACACATCCCACTATCATGAAGTGGTACAAATATAGATAGTGTTTTTTAATAAAAAATTATATATCATACTTCATATGATGGTGGGAAAGGAAGATAAATAATATCCAAATATAATTATACCTTCTTTATGGGATTTTCTATCTATAAAAAATACATATATAGGAAACATCATATTTACTTATGTACCTAGTTGGGATGTTTTATACATTTAGATGAACCTAACCTAACATCATGATGATATCAATAATCAATTTTCCAAAGATAAAATAATCCAATAAAAGGTGTACAAATTGTAAATGGTTGATGAGAAAATGACTCTCACATTTTATAATATAGGAATCCATCAGAACTGGATTGTGTGAGTATTCAATAAGAATGTCATCCTCCCCTAGTTCCTTTAAGGATAATTTGTTGTATCTCTCTGGTCCCTAGTGATATGAGGGAAAAATATTCTAAAGATCAAAAAAGTGGGAGATATTTTATTCCAAAAATAATAATAATATAATAGAGATTAATCCATGTTAATAATGGATAAGTATCACACCACATAAACCAAAATACATGTTTTCTAAAGAATTAATTTTCATGGCCTATAATTGGCTTCACAAAGTCCATAATTCACGATGCTAAACATTATATAATAATGTTGTAACACTATGACATTAAATAATGTTTTATAATATATGGTTCTCATGATTTTAAATTTCTGTATCATGTCCTTATCCCTCATTCATAAACATCGTTATATGTCTTTATTTTATAATGATAAAATACAAGGTTAATATCCACACCAATTTCCCAATCTCATGTGATTTTGGTGTTATGTAAATAGCCTATTTTTTCTCAAACTCAGAATAACTCATATTTTCAAAGATATTGGGGTTGTATTTTATGATTACTAAGACTCAGATGCATCACACTAAATGATAGGGAATCTATTCCTTATCGCATGAATTTAAACTATAAGACATTTATTTAATTCATAAAGACATTGAAATACTCAATATGGACCAATTAATATAGACTAACATCCGAATATGATAACCTAATGTGTATTTTAATTCATGGTGTATGGTTTCCTCCTTCCACTAACCTACAACAACATAGAATTCCCATCACTATATAAGAGCTCGATCCATATAATGAAATTTTAATTGAAATATGATTGTATTTATTTATATTGTTTTATTATATGTATTGATGTCTTGATCTATTATACGAGGCTCAATCTTGGACCATACTATAACTAGTTGTTATTGGGTTGTGTGACCATTATTAATTCACATATTTTTTTCCTTTCCTTCCCACACTTAGGACACTATATATTTTGTCCCTCTTCTCATGTACGTGAGTCAGATCTATGAAGAGGGATAACATCATAATTATTTTTACCTTAATTCCTAATGTTGTGTGATGTATAGTGACACTTAGATCTCTTTTCCTAGTCATGGTTGTAAATTCTCACCACTCTCAATCTACTTCACCTTACATGAGATCCAATTCAATGTAAGTTCTCCTGGTGATTTTTTATTTACATCTATAAATTTGTGTTGATAATAAAATATACCTATAGAACTACATTCTCATCGCATGATGTTAAATTGAAAATATAAATTTCCACAACATAAGACATCTCATGTTTTCTGATACATTCTATTTGTGTGGTCTAACTTCCATACATGAGAGCTATATCTTTGTAAAACTACATTGTCTATTTATTTATATGAACTAAGATATAATTCAACTAGACATATCAATTTTGTGTTTGGATTCATACCTATTATTTTAGGATATGCAGTGATTGTTTTTTCTCTTCCACATTCCATACATAAATTCCTTGACATCCAGCCACCTTTTAGTGTATGTTCACTTCATTCACATCAATTATTTAATACATTGTAATCAACACATATAGGGAATTTCATATTTGAAGAACTGTTTACAGCTTGATTCTTGATGTTTGAAGATTTATGTTGATGCAAAGACAACATATCCAAGACCCATAAAAAACCTTAACCAAATACATTTTCCATCATGTTGTTTCATCCATTCCTTAATGTCATATTTTCCTCAATGGATCCAAAACTAGTACGAAACCTTTTTGTTCTTCACAAAATTCAGATTGGTATAACACACCTACCATATGTTTATTCATCCAAAAACATATTAAGTGGATAAATTTATTTAATTACCAATTTTAATTGTTTCATAATATTGAACTTCATAGTGAATGGTCCATTTTATAATACCTTAAACAACATATAATGTATTACCCTAGGTTCCATAATAATATTTTTCGAGATCCCGACCCTTTGAAGATATTAACCAACACATTGGTCCCTATACATGATTCCTTGGTGAAATAAAAATACCCACATCCTATCTCATAACATCTAGAATGGATTTATTCAAAAACCTATATTAGTAATGAATGTCCCCATATACAGGAACTTTCCCAAACATTAATATCTCCCTTTTGGGGAAGCTATATTTTGGTTTACCTTTTGATATTTTGATTTCATGGTTAATTTCTCCCATGACTAAAACACCAATATTTTTAATAACTATGAAGGGATTTATTCTCAAATCAAGATATAAATTGTAATGCATGAAATCCAGAATATAGGTCCAACCAAAATCACTATTGGTTTTAGCCCTGGTGATCGGTTCAATTCTCATTCATATAGTGTGTCTTATAATCATCTATAACATGGTAGAATCCACCTATATTTTTTTGTAAATGAGCTAGACCAATGTTTATAATCATTTGATAATAATGTGTGGATTGGATCGCATGCCTTAGGATACATAGAGACACTTGGATTCTTTTTTTAGCCTAGTAAAAAAACCATGTATTTTTTACCCTTGTGTATATTCATGAGGGGTATTTAAATGTACATGACATGTGATAATAAATTTCACTGAATAGGTCCTCAACCTATGAACCTAAAATACATTACAAGTTTTTCCTTTTACAAATAACATTAAATTGATCAATATATTGTATGTAATTAATAGGAAATAAATTATTAATGACGTTTTTTTGGTGATACCAATTCCCCACACACAAGATTCATATCTATGTTGGAGTTTTATATTAATTTTTTCAGTATTTTTTAATATGAACTATTAAAAAAAATCCCCTCCATATATAAGAAATTGATTGGTATACAGAACCGTTTTTATGATCAATGAATTCGATGATTTCTATTTTCAAAATATGTATACCAATATATGGATCAGGGATACTGGCCCTATCCTTATATTCCCAAATACTCAACTACCTCTCAATGTATGGTATCTTCATTAAATTCTATCATTGTTATATTAAACAGTATGTTGTGATGGAATTAACATTCTCCCCAAAATTTACACCTTATCGGTCCTTAAATTATAAAACATTCGAGTCCTTTTTACATGACAAAAACTACTTGGTGCATGGTTCATGAATTAATACATTAAACTTATTAAAGTGTCCCATTATTCTTACATATACTCCTTGTATGAGTCAGATTAGTGTAAGATTTACCCATATATAGCGAATCTTCATATAACCTAAAACAATAGAACTAATTAATCAATTCCACATTAAATTATATTTCATGGTGTATGATCCATCTGATGCATATTTAAACATCTTAGAGTGATTCATTTCTTATAACTTGGTCATCATGCATGAGAGATAGATCCATATAAAGAAACATGACATAAGAAACACAACATTGAGATTAAAGGACCCTTTTTCCTTAAGATCAATAGGGATTGGGATCCCTATATTCACACTTGGATATTCATTAGATAATTTCCCTAGGCACAATCAAGATACTTAGATTTTTTAAATCACACACCATAAATTAAGAACATCACCCCCCCCCCCCCCCCACATACAATCATGACCAATCTAGGGACTAATAATTACTATTTTTTGATTGATTTTTTTATTTCAGGATCTGTAGTGATTTATGATACTGAAATTCTATACACATTCAGAAACCTCCAAAAATAACCATTCCCTGTTATGAATTCCCAAATATTCTAATAATGGTTATTTAAAGACTTGGAAATTCCAATAAACTCTTTCATATTTATTTTTATATATCACAATTCATACCTTGTTTACTTGATTTTCAATAAATCTTTTTGGATGTCAGTAACATGTGCATATTTCTCCATGGGTCATTTCTGTTTGGAAATGATCATTGGTAGATCCATATTTATCCCTTCATATGGGAGGATTGTTTCATTAAGATGGTAAGGTACTCTAATCTCTATTCACATCCAAAAACATTTTCATTTAACCTGCCATTCGAATATTGGATAGTTAAAATTATCATCATACTTTTTCCTCTAATTTTTCTAATTAAAATACATCTGATCATGTTTTACAACATTTAAATTCCTCATTCAATGTTTTTGGATAAAACATTATTCTTGATTCTTATCAAGGATACTTTATTGTACCTCTTTCCATATGTTCTGGGCATCATGTCCTTAAACTACATGCACTGTTATAATATAATCTCTACAAGAACAGGAAAGTTCATTGATTCCGCGTTACTCTATTATCAGGTTATATGGATTATCTCATGATTTTTTCAAAGAACCATGACCTTAAACTATATGCACCTTCCCTTGATGTTTTCAACATTATAGTGTTTATGATTTCATCCATTCAAGGTCAACCTTGCCATTATTATTTATTATATGACCTCAAATATAATTTCAAAAATATTGAAACCTTAAATTTGTATAGCCTTGATCATATATGTACAACCTCAATTTTCAAAAACCATCATTCAAATTTGTATAAGAATAAAATTAAACAACAATATTATTATTCATATAACCATAAACATAAAGAAATTCAGTGCAATACAACCTTGGATTTTAGAAGCACTCGATCAATTTTATATAACTATAAATTTCATCCATATTTGGTCAAAGATATATGACCATAAATTTCAACGAATCTCAATCAAAGTTTTCTAAAACAAAATGTTAACAATATTTGGTCAATATTGAATAACATTGAATTTTAGAAACATTAAATCAAAGGCGACTAACCTTAAATATAATTTCACATTATAAAATTTCTCAATACATTAAACTATCCAAGGAAAGATACATAAAACTCACCAGGTTTAAAAAGCATAGAATGATTCTAATAAAATGTCAAGCCTAGACTCTCTAGGCATTCACTTTTCATGAATAAAAAATACATCACTCTAAAAAGAGAAAAGGAAAAAAACTAATCTGGATGAAAAATTATAAATTGATTCCTATGAAAAATAATAATCAATGCCCACTAAGTCTCCTATAAATAATACATAGGACAATTTTAACCCTATAATAATAAAATAAAACAATAAAAGGATCATGGGTCCCAAAACACATCCCCTGAAAAATTAAATTCATCCTTTATAGTTCTCCTACTAAAAGAAAACATTCATGCACTCTTCAATTGTCGATATATTGGTTTGAATATTCTTTTATATCTCATAAGAGTGTGATTTAATTTTGTTTAATCTATTTTAGAACATTAGAATACAATTAAATATTTCCACATTATAATTATATTCTCACATAGTCACTCATTATCGATATCTTAATACACCGACTCAAGTGTATAATATGGTACATACTCCTTCACTTGTTCTTCAACCCACGCCCAAAATAAAACCATTATCCACATCTGAGATAAAATAATCTAGTGTATAGTAATGGAATATATTTTTATCCCTATATTTGAACACATTATTGGGAGGAATCCATTTTCTATATCCAAATAGGCCAAATCTAGTGTATGGTGATGGTACATATGGATATACTGATTTGTGGGAATATTCCCATAAGGAAGTTGTATCTTGAAATCCACCACCTTACAAGACCCACTTTTTTATGGTTATGGTATTAATGTCCATATATTGTTCATACATATACCCATTTGATGTTGCATGTCGAAAAGATAACGGATTGCTCTACACACTATTTTGACGTAATTAGTTGAAGATATTTATTTACATTGTTCCAATTGAATTCAATTCTTAAATAGATTCAATTTTCATGTCACTATTATTTAAAAGATTCGTCTATTATCTCAAATTGTTGACTAAAATGAGAGTAGAGAATCAATTGATTGATAATAATGGGAAATGATTATTTTCATTTATTGATCTAAAGAAGATAGGAACATATACATTATGATGATTCCTTTATATTTAAAAACTAAAGAATTTATTATGATTCCATTAGACTTTTCCCTTAATCAGCTCTCAAATATGGTTAAATGTTTATTCCATATTGTTAAAAGTCTACTGTTGTTTAACTAATGTGTCAGCTTCTACTTCTACATCAATCAATGAGGTGCCATCCACTATAACGGTATCAATACTTGTACTCTTAGACACATTAAATAACATTTATTTCTTATATACTAACTTTTTAAGTAGTACCTAGTTCTTAGAAAAGTCTTCCTAACTCTTGGAACAATATTTTAAACCTATAGTAGATCTATTATAGAGAGTAAATTCTCTCTATGACCTGATATTTCGACATTGAGGGTAAAACTTCATTTTATGAATAATATTCATGTAAATTAGTTTTTAGATCTATTAAGTGATTCATGGATTCTATAGTGTACATAAATAATTAAATCATGTTCATCCCCTCGTAATAATTGACTGTCTCCTTCACCCTAGAATGGACCATGTGTTAATCATATTAGTTAAAACAAATAATGATAAATATGGGGTAAAGGAGATACAGTTTTCTAATGAATTCCTTGAGAGGGATCTCATAGACTACCACCAGGATCCTTTACTACAACCTTTATTTAATGTAGTATGTGTATGAGAGAAATTACGGTAATAAATAAAATTTTTCTCATAGGTACAATAAAAAAATATGAAACTAAATCCCTCAAGTATACTCCATTTTCAAAAAAAACATGATCTTGCTATAACAGAATCAGTCTATATAGCCACAATCCCTACAGAAAATGATGATGGAGTAGTCAAAATCTATATTTCTATGACCTTTATTAGGTTAACTAATACTCTTACCAATAACGTGATAGAAATTTGTTTTCATGAAAATTTAGACGATTAAATATGTGAATAATAACTTTTATATATTAAAGTAATCACCTTGTCAAATGTTTTAGCCATGTCAATAGGTGTAGATGGTGGGAGTACTTTTTAAAAACATTGTGTCCTAATTTAGGATGTTTCATCCATTGTTAATGTAATCAAATCCTTCGTTGGAGTATTTGGACTGGAGGGAATCTCTAACATGGTAATCCCTGAATTTTCCTGATCAAAGAAATTACAAAGAGTTCAGCATAGATCAACACAATTACAAAAGAGAACAAAAAGTACCTAAAACAATAAAACTCTTACATAGATTCGAATATTAGGGAAATATATTTGGTAGAATAACTAGTTATATCCATGATATCCCTAAGGTATCCCACTATCTAGTTTATTATTTTTGGTTAATCCTATTGACATCCCTATAGGAAGAACCATTAGAGGAGGAACTAGAAATTTCATAATGGGGTTATATATCACTAAATTAATTTGTTTTATTAAAGAAAGGGTTCCTTTACCATGACTCCCTTCCCAAAAATACTCCTTGTCCATGTATTGGTCCTCCATGATAATATTTGTGGGATGTAATAGGAAACTCATTGTTCTATTCCTCCAATAATAGTTTAAGAAGAATATTAGTAAAAATATTGGGAATAAATAAGAACTAACATGAAATATAAAGTAGAATTTATCTTGAATAACCCAAGTAAGTGTTAAGAACTGACCCTCCTTCTTCAATTATGTAAGACGAATACTAAAATATCATGGGAATCTGGTCCGTATAGATGATTCAACCATTGTGTAAATAGATCAAAGCCTCAGGATCCAATAGATAGGACTCCATATTTTTAGGTTGACTCGCCTATTAAATAAACATTGGTTGTGTAAAAAAATAAACCCATTTATGATATTTCTTCTATATTAATATAACACAAAATTTCTTCGATAAGTATGTTGTGCACTGAATAATCCCATTTGTTCCAAGTCATCGAGAATACAACATTAGTATGTATATATATTAAGGAAGAGACCTAAATTATTATGGAATAAATTTCAAGATTCCCAATCTACCTTTGCATCATTTAAATTGGATGATTCCTTATTTAAATCCTCTTATAAGGCCTTTACACTATTTCTTATTCCTCTTTTCCCTACCAACATTTTTTCATTTTCCATTACTTGTATTAAGGAACTATATGGTATAGTTTCCCAAGAGGATATGACCAAATTTAAGTGTAAAAATATGCATTATAAAGAAAACTAAACACCTTATCTAGCTTGAGGATGACCCAGATCCTTTTCTTTACTCATAAAAGCATCAACCAATACAAACATAGGACCATGAGAACTTTTCTAATTTTCATGCAGCTACAGGATAATGATACATTTTCTATACAAAATAAAGCTGATGTACAAATATATAGGGTGAGAAACCCATCTATATTACCTCACCCTCAATCATAATATAGAATATACCATTACAATAAAATAGCTATGATATCTCTTTGCGGCTACTAGTCACATTTTTCTTCACAACATTTTTTTGTTCTTGGTGTGGTGATAAAAAAATTTATTTTATTTTAGCTTATTCTTCAAGTCTCACTCATTTAATGTTATTGTTTTAACTACCATAATACAGTGAATATATGTTCATAATATTAGTCCTATGACTACCTTATCAATTATAAATTTATATCCCCCAATATGACATGTGATTCAACTCCAATATACATTGGAAGGTCAAATGATTTCTGATGGGGACTTTCCATTGTGGACATTTCAAAAAAGGTTGAACATATTTTCCAATGTTTGTAAATACAGGTCAATAAGTTCCCAAGATACTATCTTGGCCCATATTAAGACCATACAAAAATTAACCCATGTATTTGACTCCATGATTTTAAGGATATATCTACTAAGAAAAATCATGAGTAATTATAACTAGGAAACTGGTCAATTGATTATACTATTGAACACCCAAACCCGAGTAGAATAGAATCCATCATACAATTTAGGGAAATACACATTAGGAAAATCATGATTCCTAAAAGCTAGAAAGGTCATCAGTCTCCTCATTCAGGGTTCTTGACCATTATTCATGATAAATATCTTATCCCAGGTGATAAATTGAATATCAAACTTCATGCATAACTTTTATTCCATGGTGTTTTGTACCAAAGTAGTAAACTCCATTGTAATTTATTCATATCTATACTATATTTACTGGTAATATCTCAAATTATTTCTTGGTTATGATTATAGAATGTTTAAATCTAACACATATTATATAACTCCACTTCCCTCAGAAATTACTCAAATTCAGTGAAACTCTATCTTTCCCATAATGTTCAAACCCATTCCATGTAAAAGTTTCCACCATAGTGAATATCTAATTTTGATGACTACTTTAAACTCTATCCATCCATTTATATCACTAATATTTATATATAACTATGTTAATAGGTTATGCCTTTCATCATTCTCATTCTAGTATTAATGGGTATATCCCATGACGCATCCATATGATTGGTGAAACTCATTAATGAAACATCCCTATAATTAAATATTGACCTCTGATAATTACTGATTATGGTGAATCAAGATGACTGGATGAATCTTAGGGTGTAGTGTGTGAATAATTACATTTTTCAATATCCCAAAACTATACATCGGAAGACTCAATAATACTGATTAGGATAAAAATACTAATCATATAAGATATAAAATAAAATATTATTTTGAATGAATGATGTGACATCGATTAAAATCATCATCACAAACAATTTATTCTCTCCATTCATAAGAATCTTGAGTGATCTGTTTTGGAGTCATTTTTTTAATGAATTGAAAATAGTCAAATTTTGAAAAAATTGTGGAAGTATAATACTCAAGAAAAGGTAAATTTTTTACTTTTCTATTGAACAAGGGTTAATTTAAAAGGTGATAAATAATCCACATATCACATTTTGGATTAGTATTGAGTTTTCCAAGGAGACCAATTGGCAGAATGATGATTAGAAAGAAAACAATATTTAAAAAGGAGACCATTTTTATGTGACATTCACAAAGAGATGTCTTATGTCGAGAGGTTTTTATTTTTTTCACTTTATAATTCATACATAACTCCAAATAATACTATTTCACATATAGGTGTATGTTAACATTTATATGTAGGAACCTCCTTAGAGACAACAATGTGTTATCATGGGTAACTTTACTTTATCAAAATTGTCTTCTCCCTGTGAAAATTGAAATCAATTTTGAATGAATGTTTTTTGGAACAAATATGATTGTAAGTAATAGATAAATTATAGATATAATTTCATATATTAGTGTAGGGGATTAAAATTTGAGTGGAAACTAACAAAGGAAAACTATATGTTATGAAACAAAGGTTCTTCACAAAGAACAACCCATTTCATGAAGACATCATTAGTGATGATTATAGATGGCTTATAAAGATAATTTATTCATAATTGAGAAAAATAATTTACATATCCAAGTCATTTATTTTTCCCCACTAAAAATAAATCTCACCGCTTTCAAGTCTCAAATATTGATCACATACCAATGTTATATTCATCTCAAAGATGGTGATTTCTTCCTCACCTCATAGTCATGTTGATATCCATTTTCATTCACACATACCTATTCGACATAGTATGTGACCATGAATTATCTATGTGTTTAACTAATTTGGGGAATAAAATACATATAACTTCTTACGAATACCTCATACCCACCATATAATAAACACACAATGGGGAAATGGAGAAAAGAACCCAATGGGAGACAGAGAACTTTGAGAAACTCTAACTGATTTAGATTATTCATCTACGAATGAAGATATTTTTAACTGAGGAGCAGAAATAAAAAATGAATCAAACCACAAAGCCTCATTTATAAAGTATAGGCATCTAATGTCCCTCTATGATTGAGATGTTTGCAACGACCCCCTATGAATGAAGGTCCCCTTCAGAAAAGTGAAATCTATTTGAAATATGGGAGGACCCCCCAAGAGAAGCCTGCAAACCACACCACATAATACAAGGGTCCCTTTTCACATAGTACCTTATCCTTTAAAAATTTTATAAACTTAAATACACCCACCATCTTCTCCCTAATGGAATAGGTCATTAAAATACAGTTTGATTTGTATCTCTACATAAATCACTCTAAGGGAAGTTGATTGGACCACTGTTATATATTATCATTAGCCTAGGTCTCCTACCTAGAATATTCAAACCCAAATAACCTTTATGGATAAGTTTTTCAATGCTCAACACCATAAAAATCAAAAATTAATACTTTCAGGTCCAAAATGGGCATTGATACCCTGATGGGGGGTGAATCTGGGTATGGATATCGTTTTGGAAATTCATCCTCCCTCACTAGATCGTGACCCATTTATTATATGGTTCACTTTTTCCTCTTCGATTTTTATATTTGTTTTATCCTTTCCAACATTATCTGAGGATGAGTCATAGAATTTAAAGCAATAAATCAAAAACAAGGACACATAGAGTTTTACTTGGTTCACCCTCATTGGGATACATCCTTGGATTATACACCAGAAATATCCCAATGTCCCAAATCAACTATGGCTCATTGCCAAAATATTGTTCGGGAGAGATCACTTCTATGCCCAGGAAAACTACCTTTGCAAGGATTCTGTTCAGCTGAAAATTTTCCCAGCGGTCACTCCCTCTATCTCTTTCTCTGGATCACAACCAGTGGAACTGATCACCTTCTTCTAGTTTCTTTTTATCTCTTCTCTATAAAGGATCCCATCACAGTTTATGGACAAGTAGGTCCCAAACAATTTATGTACATTTATCTCCTTTCATTTTCATTAATGATTTCATCTTTAACTACATGTAGATGCTCTATTGAAGTTCTTTCTGGGTTTCTCCTTCACATTTCTAAAACACCGAGATGAAACTCCTCAACATTCCCAAAAATTGAAACAATTTTTCCCCTTACAAAAGAATTATAAATTAAATTTTTTTTGGAATTATCATTATTTTATGAAAATTCTTCATTCCACCACTAAGAATGATTCAGTGAATAACCACATTCTATGAGTATTATCGAATGGTGAAGATCCTTCATATAATTATTATTATTCTAAAATCATAAATGATAATGATACATCTCACTGGGTAATGTTGGTATGTGTCTCCATGCACAAGACTCTAGTGGGATATCCTTATGTGAGATCCCCGCATATAAATACTTGTTTTATATCCTGTCATATTCCCTTGATTGAGATCCCATAGAAATCCCATTTCACCTTATGTGACTCGCATAGAACAAACCCCTGGTGCCTTGTATGAGTCCCACCTTGCGTGATTCCCCTAGCATGAACCCCTGGCTCTTGGCATAAGTCCCACTCTTCTTGAGTCCCCTGGTGTAAACCCCTAATCACTCTTTACGTGAGTCACACTCTGTGTGAGTCCCATGGGTGAACCCATGTTCATACCTTTCATGAGTTCCTGGTGTGGGTCTCATTCTTTCTTATCATAACTCTTTATTCATATCATATAGAACACTTTAGAAAATGTAAATTTCATTACGAGTCATCTTCACAAATTTTTGTCGTAATGAACTATTGGCATGAGTCTCCTTCAGCCTGAATCCCTAGGGTGAACCACCTTCCCCACAAAACCATTGATCAAACTACCTTCTCCACAAACCCATGACCTGAACCTCCTTCATTGTGAACCCCTAACATGATCCTCCTTTTTCAGAAACCTCTACACTGAACCTATCATGGATGTTTCTTCAAATCAATATTTTAAGAAAAAATCATCAATATTTAAGGATGGTTCATGGGGGATTTATAGGGCATTTTCCACTGCCTTAACACCACAATTCACTGAAATATATCCACCTCAATCAGCATCACATCCTCCGTGAACTTCCTAGTATGAGACCTAGGAACGAGTCTAGTTCAAGCTCTATGAACCTCTGGGAGTGAGTTTTTCCCACACTCTATGAACCCCTTGGGCCAAGTCTTGTTCATTCTCTATGGTCCTCTATTTAGTATTCGGCTCCATGAACTTCCGTTCAGAATTCCCACTCTGTGAACATTTGTTCTACATTTTTGACTCCATGAACCTTCATTCATTATTTGTGCTCTGTGATCCTCCATTCAAAATTCACACTCTGTGAACCTCTATTCAATATTCAAACTCCACGAACCACCATTTAGTAGTCACTATTTTCACAAGTTTTGGATGTGATTTTGTATTCATGCTTTGTGTGAGTCCTTGGTGCGAGTCCACATTTTCTCTTTGTGTGAGTCTACAATCATGATTTTCATGAGTCTTTGGTTCATGTGTGCATTTTCTCATTTTTCAAGTCTGGGTTTTTGCTCTAAATATAATCAAGGGTGTTTCTTAAGATCCCATCGGAAGATCCGAAGACAATCATGAGTGTTGCATGAGATCCAATCGTGAGACTTAAAGGCAACCATGCAGTTTGAAATATCCCAATTCGACATCACAATTCAGTCATGAAATTTTATGGTTTTTGGTCATCCAATGATTTTAATAACCCATCATAAGTTCCAAATAAAATTATGAGTGTTTCATGAGATTATAATTTATATTACTGCTAACTCTTCATTCCTTCTTTGAAAATCAACATTTTTTAAAATCCTCATACCTTTTCAACAAAAACATTCAACCCAAAAGAACCATCATGAGGAATTATTTTCTAAAAAAATACATTCCCCAAACCCACCTAACATGCATGATTAGGATATCGATAATTCTAGAGTTCCCTCCTTCAATCATGTATTCTATTAATAAAAGGATTCTCTTGGGTTTTCCTCCAAGACCAATAAGACCCTAAGGGTAGTCAAAATCATTTACTCCCCTGATAATGAGGGTACATGTCATGATTATACTAGTGGTACTTTCCATCAATATCTTGGATGTTGAAATTTCATGTTTGATTAACTTTTCCACACAATGAGTCAAGCATAAATGGGATTCCATTTCAAGCATGATCCCCGAATCATGTTATCATTGATTATTGCATTGCCATTAATCATTAATCATCTAGTTATAAAAAGTGAGGTCCTTTTACTTAGGTGTAATCCATAAAATCATACCTCTATCAGACCCAACTACTAGGTCAGTTGCCTATGGGAAGTCTCTATTCTTGTTGTTCCAAACATCTTTCTTGGTGAAAAATGCACAATCCCAAAAAAGATATATCAAATGGATATATTCCCTATAATTTCTATTTTTCAAAGAGACATATTCTTTATGTGATGAACCATTGGGGGGATGCCCTGATTCATAATCCCAAATCAATCCCTTAAATTTTCCTCTAGCATAAAACTGATTTCCTTACCACATGATAGAACACTGCATGGAAATATCCTAATAGAATGAGGCAAAAGAACATCACGAAATCCTTAAAATATGAAATGAAACTACATGGTACAGTCTTGTCACATGACCTCAAATTGTTAAACTTAAACAACATAGGCTTTGATTCCTTTTAACTTATATACACTGGATTCCATTTCAATGATCAACCCTAAAAACATCCATAATATCATTTCCACCGTGACATGTTCTCCATAAAAAACCAAACTATATCCTTCAATAGTACATGTTCCCCAATAAGATAAAATCCTCATATATAAAAAAATATATTTATGAGAAACCACCCCATGTTGGTTTATATTATCCATGAGCCATATATTCCACCCTTAATTAGTTGATATTCTCGGTGAACCCTTCTCATTTGGAAATTATACTGATTTGAGGATACCCAGAAACACCAAATCATATCTTCACTAGTCCATAATCCATATTAATATCATATCATTAATGATAAATATTCCCTATTAAGGGAACCAGAAAGGGATTCCCATATGTAATTCTCACATCAATTATTATGGGGGACCTGCCACCTATACATCCACTCCACAATACATTAAATTACATGGAATAGATCATGGATGCATAATAATTAAAAGAACATCACCTATTAAAGGTTTTATTCCCTTATAGGAACCATAATGGATATTATAATATTACCATAATTGCTGCCAAGTGCCCCCATTATGATCATTCAATCTATATGTGTTCTGAATCACATTATATGGATATAAATTAATACCAATTTATGGGTATGATCTAATCCTCAAACCACATACCACCTCCCTGTATAGAAATAAACTAAAAATTGACCATATTATTATATGTAATACTTGGCATAATATATCAATAACAGATATATGTAGAACCAATGATTTATTAAAAAGGAACCACCAATGGATAACTGATGATACATACAAATAGTGATATTGATTGTGAACCTTTAATACATATATATTTTCACATTGTCAGATAGATTTTATTATATAATTAACATTGGGGTAACAAATATCACATTGTGATTTGGGAATCATTCTAGAATACATACAAAATCAATAACAATGTCTAAGAGTAGACAGTAATTCTCCATTACATTTTTTGAATGACCCCAACCATCCATCCTCTCGAACAATATACATTTCAGTATAACATTGTTGGTTTTCTAGTGACCATGATCCTTTGGAATGTAGGTCAAACCTAAACTCAAAATATAACGGTCTATGAATTCATTGGAAACAAAAAAAATTGTGCTTTTTTTATTTATAAAACTATCAAATTACACCCATCCAATGAATTGTGAAGTCCTAGAGATTATACACTTGACATTTTCATTTTCCACCCTTAATATATTATCATCTTGGTGAGTACTATGACTCATTTCAAAATTATTTTATGTTAATAAAATCTAAATCCATATATCTAGATTTTAATGGTTTGAAAACTATGATGAATAGGTGTGAAGAAAGTGTAGTAACATGGATGATTCATACTCAGTGTGACGAAGAGCCCAATTCCACTAGTTTATATATCCTCACTAAAAATTGTATAAAATTTCAACCCTCTATGCTCAGAACATAGAGCTCATATTTAAGGTATTAATATTATACCCAAAATTTAATATGGAATATATTTTAATCACAAGGTGAAACCCCATTATGAATGAAGGCCACATTCTTGTATAGAACACCCCAAAAATATGGGAACACAATTTATGGTAACGGTTCATCGACCATAATTCCATGTGATATTGGTTCATGTGATAGGGACAAGAAATTTATTAAGAATCGGATATCATATGCTTTGTTTTAAGAAGGGTATGATGCATGATTGTGTATCATCGAGGTTATAAAATCCTCTTTAATTGTTTTGTTTTGGGTCATCTAAATTATAAATAAATATTTTAAAATAGGGGTATAAGGATATATAATGAGTACAAAAGGGATGGGAACTAACAATATTCAAATAGATGATTTTTATGTGATGTATTCATGGTATACGGAGAATAGAAGACCTTTTCATCATGATGAAATATGCCTCTGCATGGTGGGGAATAATATGGTAAAATTGATGGAAATTGCCAACTAAATTTTTTCACTAGAGAAGATTCCACTTGTTTAATATATCCTAAAAAATTTTATGAGGATTAAAATAGTTAAATAATGATGTTTTATTAAATATATAATAGTATTTGAGAAGGTTTTCAGCACCCTAAAAGTTATTTCACTCTATTTGGGACAAATATTTGGGTTGAAGATACATGATAAGATATTGATAAAAACAGTTCCATGACCAGTGTGTCAAGGGAGCATAGATTGACTCATTCTAAGGCCATATAATATTCTCCATAATCTTTTTTCAATTTTATTTTTTTCCCAAAATTTTTTCCAGGTCGTGAACGGGAAATTGTTAGCTAATTTTGATTTGACTATTTCTCATATAAACATTTAATATTATTCAACATCATAATCCTATGTGTCTCTATTGATTTTTCATATTAATTCATTGTAATTTAGATCATTAAGATACAATGTTTAAATTAATATATCATTGAACAAAAGACTCTAGGTTTTAGGGTCACATAAATAAAACTAAAATATACGATAGTATCAATAGTTTTAAGGGTTAGGTAAACTTGATGTGACTGGATTCCATGTCAACAAATATAGAATGTCTCATGGGATGGTACCAACATCTTAAGGTCACTATTCAATGAAAAAAAAGATGATATAGTTTTTCCAACTAGTTAAAAACCAGAACCATCCTGAATGAAGAGGGACAATTATAGTACAAAATGGTTGGCTGAGTAAAGATGGAAATAGGGGTCAATTAAATTTTAGAAGAAATTTTGAAATTAAAAACAATATGGATTTTAATTCAATAATAAATTTAATAATATAAAATAATTAGAGTTAAACTCATAGTAAATAAAAATTTAATGTAAAAGATTAAGAAATTTCAAAAGTAGTTCAGATATAATCCACAAGGGATCCATGCATATACTTACATCAAGTAACCTTTAGAAGTTTTGGTCTAAAACAATATTTTTTATGGTTATATCCAAAAAACATTTAATTTTTAAGTTTTTTTAAGGAAACACATTATATGAAGTAATAACCATGGTTTTTAGTAGTAGGTTCCAAGAACCAAAATACAGAGCTGGGCTTTTAATGGATATGGCTAGAAACACAAACTCCCTTATGTTATAGTGCTTCTGACAAGAATCATATTTTTCATTCAATGTTTATATATATAATCCTAAAACACATAAATTTAATATTAGTGACGAACTACCCCTATCTGTATAAATGGTAATGAGAACCTAATCCCTCACTTTAAAGGTAGTAAAAACCAATCCCCTCACATTAAACAATAGTGAGTTATCAAATGAAATATAAAAAGGTTTTCATAGTGAATCACAATTAAAATCATACTACCATCCTCTCAAAAATAAAATATAATGGAATTCTATAGGAATATCCACAATGATATGAGATAAGAAAGAAATTAAAACAAATTAAGTACAATGATATCTTGAGTGGGAAAATTTGAAGCTATTTTTATACCATTATCAGGTGTTGAGGACAAGAATTTAGTGTTCCTTTAGTGGTATTGGATCTATTTTTTGTTCAAGTCCAGATATTTGGGCTCAGAGAAGTTGAGAATGACTACATATCACGGCTTTCTTTCACTATTTCCTAAGGATACCATGAAGTTTATGGGTATAACTGCCCATCTGGAGGAACCTGGATAGAACAAAGGTCATATTTAGGTCTCACCAGGTCTCTTATAAAACCTACTAGTGGGAGGCCCTAAAAATTTAATTTTTTCTCTTTTTTTCCATCTAATTGGTTTGGAACTCTAATAAAATTGTTTCTAAAATATAAATAATGAAATCCATGAAAGGAAACAGTTAAAAACAAAATTTTGAATTTTTGGCCATTAAAAACTACGTACGACAGTGAGTCTTACAACATTATATCCCTTTTTTATGACCACAAGAACTTAATAAATAAAAAAATAAATATATACATTGTTAAATAAATATTTAATTTCAATATTTCAAAATCAAATTCAAGAAATTAATTTAAATACATCATAAATAAATGATGCGGATACTTTTAAGAATGATTTAAAAAATTATTTCATTAATAGTATAATTTCAAAAGTCAAACCCTTATATTATTATAAAAATAGTCATGATGAATAAGTTTTTAAAATTCAAGAATAAATCAATTTCTAAAATCTAATAATTTTCAAAATAAATGGAATTAGTCGAAATGACTCTGAAGTTATACCATTCCAACATAAAACTATTATAGTTGATTATTTTATGTTAAAACCACCCCTATTTGAACATATAAAATCATAAATATGAATATTCTTGAAATCAAATAAATTGTAAAATGATATGATCGTTTTTTAAAATACTCATTTAGAGAATATAATATTACCATACCTTAGACTCTATAAATTATCCTCATAAAATAATTTTAAATAGGCCCTAGTGAAAATCATACTTTTTATCTCATCACATTTTCCCTATATTAAATTTTTTATAAAGCACACAAAAAAACTTAATATATATAAATGTAATTATTTTTTTGTTTTCAAGAAATAAATGAGAAAAAAATAGAAATGGAAATTTTATAACCCATAATGTTTCATTAAGAGTGTTCAAAATTAATAATTAATTAAGGGTTTATAAAGATTTTAAAATTTAATATAAATTTTAAAAAACAAAAAAACAAAAGATTCTTGTGTTCAAAACATCAAAAACACACTTAATAAGATTTAGGATCTAATAAACCCATTAACAAATTTTTTGAAAATAAATTTAAGATCTAAACAGGTTTAATAATTTTTCTAAAAATATTATCAAAGTGAATCGATTTAGATATAAAAGGATATTTGGATACTAAATAATTGGTTCATACTATCAAGGTATTAAGGAACCACATGACATATAAATCAAGGTAAAGAAGAAAACAAAAAATAATCCTAAGAGAGTGACATAAATCAATCAATTAATTCCAAATTTAAATGAAACTAGATCAATTAATTTATTAACATAGGAGATAAATAGAGTAATTATATCAAAACAATTCAAAATTTTAATGATATATCAATTATTTAATGATTTAAAATAGATTTATGATTTTATGAAATAATTAATCTAGGATGAAGGATTTATAAATGTTTTCATGAAATTTTTCAAATATTTCTCAAAGGTAAAAGAAAAATTGGGATGGTATAAAATGATCATGAAAACATCATTAATACCTCCCCTTTATTAAAAAAATATAAAATTTTTCTCAAGGTTCTAAAAAGTATAATAAAATAAACAATAGTTAATTTATAAAAATTTATTGCATTGAAAAATATTAAAATAATAATCTTTTAAAATATGAATTAAAATCTTCAAAAATAAAAAATTGATTCTCAATGATTTAAAAAATTTATTCCTTGTATTTTGATTCTAAAAATATGTATGATAAATAAAAAATCATATTTAATATAGTGATTTCTTATCCTAAATATCTTAATAAATCATTCGAAAATAAAATATATTAAGTCATGATTTCATGTAATATAAATCAATAATGTTGATTAAAAAACATAAGTTCCATAAATTTAAGAATAAAACAAAATGATTGACATTCATGGGTCGGTTAGGGATGAAAATATAGATCATTAAAAAACAAATCCCGTTATATAATGAAAAAATAATACTTTTAGGAAAATATTTTACGTTAACTTTGATACAATTTACTTTTAAAATGGAATTTAAACATTTTTATCAAATTTACGGAATAATGGATGATTATAAAGTTGAATTTTTCATAGAATATTTCAAATTGAATTTCATATTGACATTTCAAACAATTTAATTTAATAGGGTTAATTCAATCATTTAGAGATAAATTAATACAACCCCAGTGTGGATGTTAAAACAGTAAAAGGTTCATGATGCTGAGAGGGGAAATATAAAATAGAAATTCAAACATATTAATTTTATCTCACCATTAATTATAATAAATATTATGAATACCCTTATAATTAGGTGAGATGATAATGAATATAGAAAATCAGATAGTGTCCATGTATTATAAAAAATGTTATACAAACAAGAATCATTCACTAAAAGTCATATATGCTTAAATGTTATAAATATATAAATTGATAAGTATAGTACTGATCATATAAAAAATAATCATTTCTAAATGAAAATTTAAAAAAACTCAAAACCTGATAGAAATAAATCTAGAAAATAATGACAATGAGTTAGAAATAACCATAGTAAAATACTTAAATCAACAATACACATAACACTTGAAACAATAAAAGACATGAAATGAATAGAGTGTATCCAAAGTGGTAAATAAAAAACTTGAGTAAAAAGAATAGAGTCTTAAAGTTACCAATACAAAAAATAATGATCAAATAGATTCTAAATGAGTGATGTTTTGGTAAATAATATCATTAGAAAATATACAAGAGGATTCATAGAAAATGAGGTAAATAATACCTCTCATTTATGATGAATGAGAGGTTTTGATATGATATCATCGGTGATCTGATGATGTTTATTGGGTTACTGGTAGGAAAATTTAATATTTCTTTGTATATGTGTCCTCACTAGATAATTTTTAAGGTTTTAAAATCTATTTGGTGCACACTTGGAAGGGTTTTAAAAAAGGATTAAATGTTAAAGAATACATCAGATTTGATATGAAACAAATCATTTAATGAATATTTTAAAAGGATTAACAAGTTACATAAATATATATTTAAAATATTTACCCATGTGTTTGAAACATACACAGTATTTCTAAATCCATATTAATTATGAAGAGACAAATTGAAAAGGATTTAAATGTAACATTATAATTTTAAATTTAGATATAATTTTAAAAATAAACGAATTGATATATCAAATATTACTGAATAAATTTTGGTAGGATAAATTTTTTAATATCATATGACATATTAAACATATACGGATATCAATGATCACTTACTCAATATGTAGAACATCATAGGATCAAATTTAATTTTATAGGGTTATTTTAAATTTATTTCAAAATTTAAATTTAAATATCAATCTACAAATAATTAAATATTTATTAAAATACAATTAATTTCAAATAAAAATGATAAATTTTTTCTCAGAACCTTTTAAATAGAAATGGAAGAGTTCAAAAAATAACTAATTGAATTCTATGAATAGAAACCAATTTGATATGTTTTATAATATTGGAATTAAAAATCAATAGTGATGATTTAAAAGTTGATTAAAAGCATTTTGAAAATATTTTTAAAATTTTTGAGATGTTACCAAACAAGTTCCTTTAGAACCTACCAACCATGTTCTATAAATCTCATTTGGAATTCTCTTTTGAGATTTCCTAAAAATGGTGAAAGTAATTTTGGTAACATTGTTAATTGGGTGCATTAATGTTATACACTAGTTATTTGGGCACCCAAACATGTTTGGAAAAATATTTTCAAAAGTTAATATTGGGTGAGAGGTAATTTCTATTGGTCTATAAAAAAGGAGTACTTTTACAATAAAATTCATAATTAATATTCTCAAATATATGAAAATAATTATAAAACTTTTTTTAGACAACCCCTCTAAAATAATTATAAAATTCATTATTTCTAGATGTGCTAGCATGATTTGAATAACCAATACCATCACATTATTTCACAGATTGTTGGGAACATATGATATTTTATAAACATTATTCACCCTGGATGAACTTGGAAATATATTCCTTAAGATCATTTAAGTTGAATTCTAACTCCCCCATTTAATATTTACTTGAAAATGGATACATAGCTAATTCAATTTTCAATTTCTTATTTTAATTTTTAATATCTCCACCTTGATTCTCAACATTCATTATATCTCCCAAAACCAAGATAGTTTATATATCTTGATCATCATTATTCATAGAATTATACCCAATGTTCATTTCATTCTCAACTTTATGTTTTTATTTTTCCTTTTAAGGAATATCTCTTACACTCGCCACTTTATTTTATTTCCTTTTAAGCTCCATGGTTCTTTTTTTGATTTCAAAAAACCCATTATTGTTAAGAATCACTAACATATTTTACATATTCATAATTAAAAATATTCTAATAAAAAGAAGAACATGAAAAATGCCCCATTTCTCTCTTTTTTTGATTCCATGTGATATTTAGTTATATATTTGAATAAGGCATGGTAGTATTCGCTTGAACCATATTTTGATACATTTAGTGCCTTAATTATTTTCATCTTGACCATATTTTTTGGATTCTCATGGTTGATATGTTCCTCATGTATGATTAAAAAACATTTACAAATCAATATCATTTTTAAAATTGGAAATATTACTAAATTAACTCTTATATAATTCATAATAAATAGAATTCATGGATTTCTCATCTGTCTCAAATGACACTATATCATCAAGATTCCATTTGTTCTCTGCTTAGTTGGAATATGTATATTCATTCTTTAAAATGTTCCAAATAGGATAGAATATGAATTTAAAAAATTTAAACATGGATATTTTCCAATAATTGCAACTTAACCCATTAATGAATGGGTATTTTCCCAATGAGTATCTCATACGAGCACAATGGGTATAATAGATTGATTCCAAATACACATATATCTTATTGGTGGTTATGTCTATAAAACTAATCCCTTTTTCATTTTAAAAATAGTATCAAGAAAGTCATTTTCCTTGGTAGTGAGTACCCAATACCTCACTTTAAAGTTATTGATAGACTAACCCCTAAAAAATAAAAATATTGATTCATCAGAAAAAATAAAAACAAGGGTTTTTTCTTATTTCAAGTATATAATAATATAACTCTCAACCAATCACATATTTAAAAGAATAAAATTTGATAGGAACAGAGACACATATATTAGATCAAAAATAAATTTTAATAATGGAATAAAAAATATCTCTTTATAAGGAAAAATAGTATAAATATATTATCCCAGGGTCTAGTGTTGAGCCCCAACGATCATTAGGGTGTGAATATATGCATTGCGGGTCCTTTGGGGATCTATGATCCATTTGGGGTTGATTATATCCATTGGTTTGGTAGAGGAGGCAAGAGTGATATCCTCTCATAGTATTTTTTTTATTTTAGCCTATGGACATAGGGTAATAATTGGGTTTTACCACCCTAAAAATGTCCTAATAAAATAATAAGTTTCATATCCATGTCCCATCAGGTAACCATTGGCACCCACTAGGGGAAGGATAAAACAAATTTTGTGCTCATCCTCATCCCTATGATTGGCATTGTATCTTCATGAAATTGTTTCTAAAATGAAATCTGTAAATCCCATGAAAATAAAATACTAAAAATATAAATGTGTTTTTGTGATCATTAAAAACTACCTATTTTAGTGAGTTTTACAACATATAATATATCATAGGGGTGTTCATAGTTTGTTCCTATAAAGATTTGTGAGATACAATATCTATATTGGGGATTGAAAAAAACAGTAAGGATCTCAATTCATGTTTGATCGTCCCTCATATGATTGTTAAAAATTTCAGGTCATCTTTCTTGGATCAAGATAAGTAAGTGGTGTGATGTGATAGCCCATATGGGGTTAAAGGATAACGGTGTCCCAACACCTTTGACTACAGAATAAAGAAGCTATCAATCATAACCTTTTTTTAAACAATAGGATGATATTGAACAATTTTATAAAGGAAGATCATTGACTACTATTTAAATGATAGGTTCCATTGAAATTTCATCCAAGGCATATAGATATTAGATGAAATTTTCCTTATGATGAAATATGCCTCTAGTTGGTAGTGTTAAAAATAGTGATCATTGATTATCATTACCATATTCGAGATTCATTTGGATCTGAGTTCACTAGTTAATGATATCCATGAATGGTTTATAATAAATCCAACACTTATGTTATAAATTATTATTATTAGAAATAAAAACCTTCAAAAAGTGATAGGGGAATTATATTTCAAAACTATGTTAGGATGTAACTATCTTCTGAAAATGATTAGAAATAGATGTTTACTTGTGGATAGAACTGAAATATATTTTTTGGATGTAACCACATACCCTCAAATGAGAGTAATAAATTAAAATATAGTTACTATAAATAATCATCATAGATATTTCTCATGTTCATGGGAATTTTAGTTGGTTCTACTATGGTGATGATTATTTATAAGGATGCCAATGTGAATAAGTAAGGACTAGGTCACTCGGGTTAAAATTGTGATGATTTTGGATTGTACATGGAAGCTTTATTTTTCATGTCTCGATATTTACCATAACATGTGAATCATGAATCATATAGTTCTTATTATATGTGTAATAATCCTATTTGTGGGTTAGGAGAACAATAATATCATGAAATTTATACTAGACCATAGTTATATCATCCATGTAAATAAGTGGATATATTCTATATTTAATCAAATATTTTATAATAGGTTATCATTTCCCAATATATATTTATTCATAAAGTATTCAACATTGGTAGATCTAATGTAGATCAGTATCATACCAAGGCGGGGAATTATATGCTTCACCATGGAATCAAAGATAAATATCCATACACTAGCCATGTTACTATAAATAATTGGACCCTATTTATGAACCCTAAGACACACATGAATCTATAAACTAATTAGTTTGTGGTCTTAGAGGATAAACCAAAAACAATACAATTCTAACATCATTTTAAAATGATGAAAAGGAAACCCGTTTTTAATTGATTTTTCTTAGACATGGATTTCAGTTTTTTTCATAAGACTAGATCCTGATGAGTTGGTGACACTTTAATCTATCCATAGAGTTATAGATGAAAAAAGTTATGATTCGTGTATTTTCTTGATCCAAATCATGAATAGAACAACATATATCCATCATAGATCTATTCATATATATTGAAAGTTGATATAAAAAAAGAGGTAATAAACTAAGAGGCAATTGAATATTAGGAAACTTTTATCTGGAATTGAAATAGAAATTTCTGGCATCACACTATATGCCATGAAATGGTAATAAATCCACATGTTGTTCTGACATATTTGGGTCATTTTATCTTCGTAAATATAAATAAAGAAACTGAGAATATTAAACAAATCTGGATATTATGTAAGAAAAATAGTTTAAATAAATATTCCAACCATAACAATTTTATTTTTCATGTGTATTTTCATTTTATGTCATTCAATTTAACACTATGTGGTGGGGAAAATGTTTTTATTTTTGGTTCATTCCATAAGGACCTTGGATATACAGTTTTACATATTAAATTTATGGAAACAATTATAAGGTGGAATTTGTTTTCTTAATAAATAAAAATGGATACAAACAAATCATGCATCAAGAACACCTTCACTAATCAATCTATCATGTATGGAGATTTAGAGTGATAGGTAATTGTTAATATACTAATGATAATTGATGAAAAAATTATTATGTTTCCTAAAATAGCCAAAATAAAATAGTAGTTATTTCTAATAAATGATTATTTATAGATATGAATCATGTAAAAGACATGTTGATTGAAATTTTTGGGTTCCCTAAGTAATTTTTAATGGTCATACAACCAGAGCACAAATTTTGTGAGTAAAATATGTATGTGGTCCAAGTATTGATGATCCTTATGTCACTGCATACCCTAAAAATATGGAATCAATCCACAGATAGTACAGATATATTTGATCTCCTTGATGGCCAAGATCATACCTAGGGATGGATTGTTTTCATTATTACAAGTTAATGAAAATAGATAACCATACACTAAGAAGTCCAAGATGGTTTAAACTCTTATATAGGGAGAATATTGTATTGGAGGTCGACCACTCTGGGTAGTTTGAATTCTAAATAAATGCACTCAAAAACATGTTGTTTAACATTATATAAAAAAACATAGCTCTTCATATAAGTAATTCCATTTAAACTTATTATAAAAATCATTTAGAACCATTATGATCATGTGAGTCATGTTTGGTGTGAGAATCAAGATGACAGGGTTAGATCACTTGTATCACGTGAGAGTTCGTGCTAGGTTTGAGTATTAACTCCCCAATTTTTCATCTAATGGTGATAAAAATAATTCAGTTAAATTTTAGGCAACGAGTACCCACTCCATGAAAGTTAACATACATTTAGCTGTATTTTATACTATCTAATTTTATATCATGTTAAAATTCCATAAAATATACAGTTTTAATAGGATTTTCTCATCAATCTAATATAATACATATAGTTATTTATTTGATTGTTCGTATTTTGAATGATGATTATAGAATTTGATATGAAGTAATTGTAATAGTAATTTTATGGGTAATACTACCCTTATCCCAAGGTCAAGGGGATATGGTGTAAATTTCATAGCAATATACATCTGCGTGTGGTAATACCAAAGATCATGAACGATATTATCAGTCCAAGAATTATCTGATTTTACTTTAATTTTCTATAGGATATTAGAGAAAATACTATTAAAAGATATTATTTATCCACTCACCACTTCATGGTAGTTGGATGAGTGGATGGACTAGATATTTTACTCCCCATACAACCATTTAAATACCAAATACTATAAATCATTGAAAATATCGATATAGATTATTTGAGGGATACAAAATATTGTATAGATATTTATCTTCATGGAGTTAATTAATGAATTTATAACAACATCCTTGAGGGATATATCCTCTGTTCTTATGGAGAAGAATTTATTATAAGAATGGATGTAATTCAAATGACATGATATAGCAGGGCCATATAACCCCGTAACATCAATTCACTAATGAGAAAATGTCTAAGATTATTTAGTGATACAAAATATCTCTGAGTGTTGGTGGATGAAATTGGGGTATATTTATAAGGAATGAAACTTTCTGGTTAACGTCATGTAGTCTTGTTTCATTATTAGATAAAAATATCCAAGACTATTGATTTCATGAGAGATTATATTTCGTAACTAATGTGAGTCACAAATGACCATATGAAAATCATGCACAACAAAGAGAGACTCTCCTTATTCAGTGTAATTGAGGAGAAATATATCAAATCATTCTATGTAGATTACTTTCTGGGAGTTTAGTTAATCAAATCGAAAAAATTTCATTTCCCATCATTTGATTTTCTATTTCATGGATCAGTTACAAAGAAGTATTTCACATTAAGAATATTTTATCATTTGGGATATCCATCATGTGGAAGCATCATTGGGTGAGGATATCGACATGATGTTCATTGATGTGGGGTTAATTGAATTTATTTCTCCCATTTCATGAATGAATACTAGATAAACCAACCTATAATGTGAAATATGGATGTCCATAAATTCTTTGAATGAATCTATGATGTTTGTGGATTCATTATCCAAATCTTTAAATTGGGTATTCTAGGAAAGTAGCATGTGACATAGTGTATTCCCTAATGATAATTAATCCATTAACACTCATACATAATTAATGAAATAGATTAATTACTCGATAACCACATATTAACTATTAATGTACATAATCACTAACTTAGAATCACCTCTAATGTTCAAACAAGCCTATTGTGCCTATATATCCTACAATATTGATGTAATGAAGAATCTACACTTTGCGTCATTATTGGCACATCATTTGGATAGAAGGATAATGAATGGTAGAACTACTTTGGCTAGGAAAATTATTACAATTCAAAAACTAACATTAATATTACTCAGATTATCCATCCTTATTTATGTGGGGATCATAAAGACACTATCAATGTGCATTTCCCATACTCAAGAAATTTTTTGTTCAAAGAAAACCACTTCATCTAGGAGATCTAGGACCATTAGTTATTTCTATGGGACGATATTTTCTGAATGAAAATCTAATAACACCAACTCTTTCGTTACCTTTTGAGACAAGAAATAAGTGTAAAACCAATTTTTAATTACCACCCATTTTTTAGGACACCAATTTTAAATTATAAGAATAATAATCTATTTAATCGTGTCAATAAGAGAGACCAGATAGACCTCATGGTGCTTTAAGTAGGGCTTCAGCAATTGTACTATAAATATTAGTGAGTGGGATTTCTTATTGATATCATAACATTTGTTCTCATTTTTCAGAATTATACTTCCATGAAAATATATAATATTCTCTTTCCATGTATAATTATTTTACAAAAAAATTCTTCCATGTGATCTCTTTATTATTTCTTAATAAAGGAAGTGTGGATTCCATTCAAGTAGCAGCATCAGAAAAAGTGGGCATAGGAGATATTTCATTAGGTCATTAGAGGCCCTATGATATTATTTATCAGACTAATAAGTGACCCACTTATTCATAAAATATATTATGGTAACACGTTTTATTAGATATTAATGATGAAATTTATAATATATGAAAGTTTCCTATGGATTCCTCTTAACTCGTTGAGTTTTCAAGGAGATTTCATGTCAATTATTTCCTTGGTATTCTAAGTGTTGACATTTCTTATGAAGTCACACACCCTGATGATAATTAAGTTACACTACGTTATCCCAAAATCAAAATTAAATGGGTTTATATTAAAGAAATATAGAAAAATCTTATTGAAAACTATCTCAATACTAGCTAGATGATGATTGTGCTATCAAACATAACTACCAAGTCATCTATATATAAGTATACAATACTCCTAATAATGGGCATTAAGATGTCATGCATGGAATGTTGATATATGGTACCATCATTATTTAGGATAATGGGAATCGCTTAATAATAGTGTACCCCATTGGGTACCTAAAATATAGTGACCTTCTCATCTTTGGGGTCCATTCGGATATGGATGCATCTAAAATATTAATTAATGAATAATAGGTCATGGAAACCAACCATTTCAAAGATAAAAAGTTATATTATTGGTAATATGAAATCATACTTTAGGATGTGCACATTTATATCCTTAAAACCAATGTAAACTCTAATATCATCATTCTTCTTTTTATAGGGAGTATATCAATCATCCATTTTCTGTATGGGACTTCCTCAATGAATTTGGAATTGATCAATTAATCATGATTTGAATCCACATTAGCACCAGGATTATGGTTGATTCTATTGATTTCCTTATTGTAAAATTTATTTTAATCTAGAAGACCCAAATATTGGATGGCCGCATCGGGATCCAATCCAAAAATATCTTTAAAATTATTGGAAAATACAATATTTTGATTTTTAAAGAAGGAAACATATGTATATTTTTCTTTGGGTGACATGGTGGAACTAGTCTACATAGGACATAGATCATCCTATATACACACACTCACATTCCTAAGGTCATCAACTATGGCATAGATTCTATTTTTAATTGTCGATGGGGAATCCATGAGATCTTCTCTTCCCTATTTAGATTTAATATAGTTTGAAGTGGAAGGTGAATGTGAATTTTGGTTTCTAGGATATGATATAAGGTTATTTTTATCTCATGTGTATAATTAGGATGATCTTTTATATCCTAAATGTGTTAACACAAACCCATTATTATTAGGGAGGAATCCTATATATTTTTACATCCCCCTCTATTATCAGTTCCATATGATGTAAATCATACTAATATTCAAAGGAAAATATAGGGAAATTTCTTTTCATGTAGAATATGAGAAGGTATCTTCTAATCTTGATGCTAAGGTAAAAATTGATTCAATTGAACTAACAGATTATGTATGTCATTTTTATCTTGGGTGTTATCATCTCCATTGTGACCAAACCTCTTCCCCATATGGAATAGTTTGGTTGATGAAACTAATATCACTAAGATAGGGTAATTCTTTAACAAGACCTATTACCACATGATTCATGTTCTATTTAATCATAGAAAATGGACTATGTTGTTTGAATATTTTTCAAACAAACTCTTTATAGAGGAACTCAGGGGGATATTTTTTGGGGACTATGATGTTTACTTTTACTATATTATTATTGTTTTATCTCTGGGGAAATTATTATTATCTTCATATTATATAAGGTTCAAAGGATATATATATATTTTCCAATAGAAATATTAATAACCTTATTATTTCCAAAATCATCTTTTTCCCTGATTTGATTGATGAGAAACATGAATTTTTCACAAATTTAATTACAAGGTTTTACAGGATCCATTTGAAAACCTTTAGGATGAGAGATATGAATATAGTTACTTTTCATAAATTTCATCCACTCCCTCTTATAAAACCTTATATTGATATGTTTCTAGATACACTATTCAAATGAAGTACTATAACAGTGAAACACTATGAATTTTCCATTTATATAGAATTGGAGGCATTGGTGGAATGATGTGGGCATCGTCGCATGCTTATGGATCTTATCCCTTCCTAGGAATATGATTATATTCATTTTCTTGAGAACAAACTTGAATTATGATTAAAATGTAATATCACTACACTATACTCTAACTTTTATCCTCCAAAGTTCCCTCGTCAAAAAAATCCATACCCCTGAATCATGATATTAGAATTAGACTGCTGAACCTCTCTATAACCCATGCGATGTAGTTTTATTACATGTATGAATTTAATAGTACAACCTTTGTCAATTAAATCACATAATATTTAAATATAACCCAAAATTCTAGATATATTCAAGAACCTGACATTCCCAAGACTGTCTGTTTCTTGTATTTCTCAGAAAACAGTGTATAATTTGTAATATTATGGAAACGATATCTCCGTGGTATATATCAGTTGTCGTGACTATTTATAAAAACCCTTGAGGGATTAAGAGGTAATATATAATTGATTCACTGAGTTCCTCTAAGAGATTAAATTCATTAATAATATATTACTTATATAGAATAGTAGCATGAATCTTAAATATAACCTACTTTTAGATCAAGTTAATGCACTTCCTTCCATGAGGATTCTCCTTGGTTTGAGGCATAGAAGATAGGGTCTCTCACATTGGTGGTCCCCTTCCCTATATTACATTTACGGTCATTTTTTATGGTAGGATATAAAGGCTTGGATTAACTTCCAACATTTTGATGTTGACCAAATAGCTATATATTTTCTAGCTCATATACCAATATAATTGGAATCTATCAATACTTAGATGCTTCATGATATGACTCATATGCCTATTAAACCCACTGAAGTTATTTACTTTAGGTTTTTGTAGTATGTATATATTCAATGATGACATTTCATAAACATAAGGGTCTATTTTGGCTTCTTTATCCATAACCACTTAAGCTTATAAAACCTCTTTTCCTTCTTCCATTCTTATTGGTGTATAAATTTTGAAAATAAAAAAAATTAATCCAATAATTTATCAATCAAGTGGATAATGTAGATAGAACAATATTGTGACTATTTATCTGATGAATATTATTTCTGGTGCAGCAGTTTTGATACACTATGATATAGTGTTGTTTAGTTGAAAAGGGTTTTTCAGGGACAATATACTTGTAATGTCTCTTATCCTTACTTTCATCAATGGTTGTGGTTGTAATGACTCTCAAAAGACCGAATATATATTAATTTCACTCAAATAATTATAGTTGATTTGGGGTATCGATGTGTTGATTCAGTTGAGCCTTGAGTATGGTGTGTACCCATTTGACTGATTTTCTATCCATAAAATTACACAATTATTATGAATATTGATTGAGAACTTCTGATCATTCCCCTTCTTATTTTATTAAACAATTGAAATATGCATCAATGGCACTGATGATTTTTTCAATTTTATTTACTCTAAGTGTAATATTTTATTGTGTATATCCATAAATAAAAATAAGTAATGTATATGTTTCCCCAACATCAAATGGAAGTTATGTAATTAGGTAAGTCATTTTGAACAAATTCAAAGGGCTTATTAACCTCTAGTGATTTATATAGATTATTTTCCATGGTTGTGATGATGTTCCTAATAATTTTCTCTCTTTAGGAATAATAGTTTTCATTTTTACTCCCCTAAAACTCTAGTTGATTCAACTCATTATTTCCCTCCTTTTGAGGATTTTTTTCATTAAGGTGGATTGATATTGTGATATTGAATGATAATTATTTTTTGAGTGGGAACAGGTTCCATCTTGGGAGTGATAGTAGAGGTCTTCACATTATTAAGATCTTTTTCTTGTGAAAATAGTGTCGAATGAGACATGGGATAGGACAACCAAATAGAATTATCCATTAATGGAGGAAATAATGTAAACTCCAAATATATAGTAGGATATTTTAGAAAACATTATGGTGTTTAAAGATCATTTTAGAGACATTCTATACGTATAACCAAAATATGCACCTGAAGGAGATTCATGTTCAAGGAAAACACCAATACCATCCACCTTTTTATGATGTATTGAACCCTCTCGTTTTTGAATTCATTATGGTATAACAGTTTTGGGATGGTTTTCTTCTTTAGTATCAATATAAACAGTTAATGAACTATCACTATAGACCCTCCTGGTTGGAATTGGAAACATTGGAACATTACTATTATGACAACCCATATATTTAATAAACTATAATTCATGACATAATAAAAAAACATACACCTAATAAAATAATAAAAGTTCAGGATGCATATTGAATTTGGGTAATTATGTACATATAAAAATAATATTATACATGAGTGCAACAACATTGTTTAAAAATCCCATAACATGCCTTCATTTTCCATCTATCTTCTAATATTACATAGGATAACCTGGGTGCGTATATAAGAAAGGGAAGAGATATAAATACCAATAAGGGAATAATAAAATATTCACTTGATAAAAGTAATGGATTTTAGTCAGTAGGAATTTCATGGTGGCATAAAAAGTTTGAGAATCATAGACATAAAGATCGTAGGATTATATAAGGGGATAACATCAAGTCATTATTGGAATGTTGAAACAACATAAATATAAGATCACAAGCATAAGTCAAAGATAAACACCAAGACATCATAATAGAGTGGTTTTATGATTTCCTATCATTATCCATATATGGTATCTCATGACATAAAATCATTACCCAATGTGTTGGAAGAATATATAATTTTAGGCCCACCCATCACATTTATATCAGGTACATGCATTTTTTTACCACATATACTATACAAAATAAGAAAACCATTCTTCACTTTTAATCCCATGAATAAGTATTGCGGTAACATACGTAAATTTATGAAATAAATTAATTTTATTTATATCTATCTGAATTCTCTTGAGCTAAAATGGGTATGCTTATTTATAACAAAAAAAAATTCTTGTATAAATAACAAGATAATTGTTTTTGCACAACATGTGTACATAACGATTCATAGGAGGGTGTAATGGGAGTGAAAGGTGTTATATAATTAATTTTAAATTATAATTAATATAACATTGATGTTTAAAAATAGAATTCCAATATGAAAAATTGGAAATCAAATGGAATAATATAAATAACGTTCTTGAATAAAAAGGAGGAGAAGATAATTTTCTTACATCGATATACTAATGGATTAAGAAAGGTTTATAACAAGAGGGGATAAATGAAATATAATTTTTAGAACAATAAATTTACAATAAAGTGATATATATAATGTTTTGAAAATACAATCAATTCAAATTAAAAACAATACATATAAATAAGGTTCTTGATTGGAAAATAAGAGAGAAAGAGAGTGATCTCTTACCTTGAGAGCGTAATTCCTAATGCTTGGGAGGAGATTATTAAGAGATTTGGAACATTGTGGAAAGGATATTGAGTGGTAATATGATATTAAATTCATGCTCAATGGGTTTTTTGTGAAGTGTATATTGAGGATGGGTGGGTATTTTTATCTATAAATAGGGGAATTCATTTTTAATTTCTAAAATTAGGTTTTGGAATCTATATAATTAAATAATAAAAAACAAAATCCTTCTAATGGGTTTTCACACGATTCTACCAAGGAATATAGTTATTAAAAATTTTCTAAGTTCAATAATAGAACATATTAAAATAATACCATTGTTGATTTGGAAGTGTGGTTTGCTTATAAATAATTCATTTTAAAACCATAAAAGAATATATATATATATATATATCTGTATGTATATGTTTTGGAGGATTCATTATGTTTTTAAATAAATTTAAAAACAAATTATTATAAATTTTTAATATATATTTAGTCATGGATTCCTTTTATATAATTTAATAAACAACTTTTGGGGTATTATGGTATTATAATAAAGACCGTGTATTTATAGCATATTTAATTTTTAACCCATAAATTTAACTATTGAAGAAGCATAAGAAAAAATCACCATTTTATAATTTTGATACGTTAATTTCAAAAATAATTTTTATTTTATCAAAAAATTAACTAAATATGATAATTTATACTTTCAAATAAAAAACATTATACATTAAAAATATATTCCACCAATAAAAATTTTTAGAAACAGAAAACCATTTCGTTGAACTTAGTTAAATTAAATTATCATCTGTATATAAGTAAATATTATTAGATAAATTTTGTATAAAATTAATATTTATTTCATATTTATTTCATTTATAAATAAGATTCTTAAACCATATATTTTCTAAAAAGACAATTTTTGGTTTCTTGGTATTTCATCATCTCATATATATAATTGAATTTATAAATTAATAATGAAAAAGGGTAAAAATAATAATTACATAATTAAAAAAACATAAAAAATCATACTAATAGGGTCCGGATACAAAAACCCCTATTACACCCAAGTAAATCGTAAGGGTGAGGTGTCTGATGGTGGATCTTTTTTGCGGTGGTTTAGGAAACATGGTTTGGGACATGATCATGATGAGCATGCACATTTCCCATAAACAGTTCCATTCAAGTTTCAATTATTGAATTTTCTATTTTTATTCATCATGGGGAAATACTAGTGACACCATCACCCAAAGAAGCTCTAATAATTGGGATTCATTGGTTATGATCCTAATGGTTTTGTTCATTTCATCTTCATCCACAAAAATACACTATGTAATTACACTTAAATATATTAATCTTAATGGTCATTATACAATGGATATTTTATCAACACTTAAGGTACATAATGGTATTTTAAAAAGAACTTTATATATTTTATTCTAACCAAAGTAGTGCATGTTTTTCTATAATCACATAACTATTTTTTTCATTCAAAATATGAATACCAATTTAAAAAATTCAGGTTTTTATATTCTTCAACCTTCCAAAATATTTCACCCTAGATATATCATATCATGATTTAAAATATATTAGGGTACTTCTATTTTCTCACCTCTATTAGTTTTTATGTTTCATCCTCAAACTTTTTGTTCTTACATAGAACTTTGACCAGATGAGTTTTTTTATTTCAAAGAACATTGCCTCAATGATCAAACAACATCACTTATTGCTCATCGTATGAAATACCATTCTCCAAGGGTTCCAGTAGTTGATTTAGTATATGGTAATGGTCCGGTATATACATCCTTAAGAGTGATACATGGAACAAATCATTTAATTAGTATAGGTAATGTGGAATTGTTAATATACCGTTTCTTTGATGCGACCAAGGATATAAAAGGGGCCAATGAATCTTGGAATAATCCTTCTCTTCATCTCAAACCACATGACTTTCTTCCACAGTGATACAAGAAGGAACACCTTATCTATAACCACATTCTATTGGTCTTGTCGATGATTGTATACATAGATTTTATGACTAATTTTTTACGATTTCATATTACGTTGAATGATTATAATCATATTTATCATATCTTGGATATGATTATGTACTAGAAACATATACTCTCCAACTTCATCCCATCATCTTGGATTCTAAAACCACTTCCCAAAAAAATCCTCGTAATGTTACATTTTAATTCTAGAATATAAAATCTTGTAAGATGATAACTCCACTAGATGATGTTGATAATTTGGAAATCATTTGTAATCCATTGAACATGATCTAAGTATATCCTGTAGAGTCTCAATGGTTAAATCAGACTAGGCATATATCTGAGTATGATAAGTAGTAATGAAAGTCTTCGATATTTCCAATGTTTGTTGAAGACTTTTCTAGAACCATGAGCTGAACCTAGAATCATGATAACATATAGTGGATAGTGGTAATACATGTAGTATTATCACATCACAAATGTATATCTTAGGATTTTGGTCAAGAGAAAAACATTTTTTGATAAAAAACAAATGAACTAATATTGTAATTTGATAGACTACCGCTCAAATAGTGTTATTGTTTTTAAATTCTCTATGGAGTCCTATGAAAAAAATCAATAGTTATTTTTTAGCATTCCCTTAATGGTATTTCAAATAGATTTATAATACTATTAAACATATATCAATTTATATTTGATATTTTTTCATACCAAGTATTGAAGTGGAAATTCATCAATATCAATCTTCATTTTATCCAATCGTAAGTTTTACTTCATAACTCTATACAGATTAGTGCTTCATGAATATATATAAAAAGGATGAAACATACACATCATACTAAATTTCCATCTATAGTTTTATTATATATTTGACACATATCCAGGTTACAACCTTCATAACTCCCTATTTTGAACTTTTAAAACTCTAGAATATATTTTACCATTCATTGTAGCTCAGAATCATGTTTTTGGGCTTCCTAGATCTTCTAAAGAATCGATGGCTGAGAATTTATTTGATAAAGGTAGGATATATATCCATTTTTCATCTAATTTAAATCAATTTCATGTCCAAAAAGATTAGATCCCTTTCAATACTCAACATGGATAGGGATGCATGATCCCTTCTACTCAGAGCATTTTTTCACTTTTTTTGCATCCTAATGCGGTAATGGATTCACCAATCATAATAATTGATCAGCTCTAACCATCTATATTGGATAATATTGACTTCATTTGATTTGAATATATATATGAGGCTTGTATGATATGTATATATATGACACAATTCTCCCCATAGAGATAATTTCACTGGCTCTATAACCCAAAGATCACTACAACAAATTATCGATCATTTGTTCTCATTTTATGCTCATGGATCATTAATTGGTAGGATCTATAAGGTATAAATTTTTCAACTTTTATGACTTCATAACCCCATACTTTTTTTAATGAATTGATGTAGATCACAAATCCTTACCTTCTAGTTATTAATTTGTGCATTGGTTTAGTGATTACCATATTCGTTAACTCTTTAAACCTAAAATTTCATTCATAATTCCACAAAAACATCACTCCCTTTCATGTTAGATTGGTTAGTGTGCCCGAAAATCAGGAGAATTTTATCACAAATAGGTTATAGTACCCATATAATCCAAGGAAACTAAAAATATCCATCAAAGATATTGGTTGGGGTCATCCTTTAATTGCCTCAATTTTTACGTATCCATATATATACTTTTTTAGTGATAACCTCTACCATGAATTTTACTTTCTCTATCCAAAACTCACATTTTTGGGGGTTTTCATATAATGTTTTCTTATTGGTTTTATTTATTACAACATTCAAATTCCCCTCATATTTCATATTTATTTTGGAAAATATTATAATAACATGTATATATACAAATATAATTTCTTCAATTAAATTCCTAAAGACTAAATTAATTATGTCCAATAAGATAACTACAGAATTAGTTAGTCCAAATGGAACCAATATGAACTTATAGTTCCTGTATAATGTATGAAAATCAGTCTTTGGGATATCATCCTTCTTTACATTAATATGACAGTTCCCTGAATGAAATCCACATCAAATAACTATTAAAATCCACATATTTGATCGAACAAGTAATCAATCCATGGAAAATAAAAATTTTTATTTATCAAGATATTGTTGATCTCATGATGATCAATTCAGAGGCACATTGTCCCATACTTCTTTCGGATGAAAAACAAATTGCACCACATGTTTTAGCACATTGATGTATAAACTCTTTATCTATATTCTCTTATAGTTTCATCATTTTATTCTCATGTTTTACAGAGGAAATTTTTTATAGAGTCTAGAATATTGATAGATATCTAGGTATGAGTTTTATTGAGAACTTAGCCTCTTGATTTGGAGAAAGCCTAAGTAATTACTTGGGAAACACATTAGTATATTCATTTAAAATGTGAATGACATTGAGGATGATATTTTAAATAGTCTAAATCATTATATCTTGATACAATTTATCATTAGGAAATCATATCCAGGCTTAATATAATGAATCTAAAGTTACTCATATTGAATCATATGACAATTTCCAGTATGAGGCTGGTATCCTTCCCTCAAAAATTTTGGTTATATTTATTTAAGTAAATAAAATACATATCCATAATTAAATATAATTCTTCTAAAGGGAAAATCATAGGGGTTTCTAGTAAATTTGATAGACAAATATGGAGTTTAAAACCAGTGCCCACTTTTTGACTTTATTACTCGTAGGCACAATTATGGGAGATCCATATCCACAAATAGAATTCAAATATGGATTTTGTTTCCTGGAAACCACTTGAAATATACATTACCAAAATTTATGGATGTTTTCTTATGTTTATTATTATCCTTATGGATTTCCTTGATGTTTTATAATCCAATTAAACGAAAATAACTAGGCCATTCCCTGATACCAACTTTGGAAACACATATATTTAATACACATTAATTCATGGTTTAATACATAAAGATACACCTAATAAAGCCTAAAAATATTAAGATACATAGTTTAATTTGTTAATTAGATATGTTATAAAATAACGGGAATCATTATTATAACAACATTACTTAATAATCCCATAACATTTCATCAATATTTGAATATATCATGAGATAACATGGAGATGTACATTAGAAAAGGGAAACATGGAGAGCCTAGTAATAGAATAATCAAAGAATAAAAAGTTAAAATTAATTAATTTTAGTTAAGAGAAATATCAATAGGACATAAAAGTGGTGACAATAATAAACCTAAATATTAAATAATAATATAAAGTGATAACAACAAATAAACATAGGACTGTGGAAATAAAAAAACCTAACATCATAAGAAAATTTCAAGGATCACGTCCCTGAAATAATAAAAAAGAGTTTATAAGATAACCTCTTGAGAACTATAAATGATATCTCCTAAGATAAAATAGTCACTCAATGCATTGGGGGGATACATAATTTTAGGCACACCCATAAAACTCAAATCATGTACATGTATTTGTGTGGCACATAAATTATATAAAAAAATAATAATTTGATCTATTTTAAAAACATGACAAGGAATTTGAATTAAATTCATGGAATTTACAAAAAAAAAATGATGAGAACATCTAGGTGAATGCATGTGAGTGTAAATGGTGATGGGTACTCACTATAAAAAATTATGTCTTAAAACCTCAAGGATAATTTTGACTGCATAAAGGGTGTACGTAAAAATTCAAATAATGGATTAATGCAAGTAAAATTTGGTCTCTAATTAATTTTAAATAATAATTAAATTTTAAGTTATGTGTATAAATACATTAAAACATTAATATTCTGAAATAAAATGTTATAATGAAAAGAAATTTCTTGAGTTAAAAGGAGGAGAGAATCCACTTACTTAAATATTGTGACATCTTACATAAGGGTTATAACAAGAGTTGATAAATGATTTTTGACTATTACAACATTAGTTTTATATTAAAGGGATGTTAATAATGTCATGAAAACGTGATAAATTGACATTAAAATTGAAAAAACAAATAAGGTGCCTAAATGGAAAAGAATAGTGAGTAATCCCTTACCTTGGGAGGGTGCTTCTAAAATCTTATGAGGGGATTATTAAGAGACTAGAATCATCTTTGGATGGGTTTAGATAGGTAAATAGAGAGTAGAATAAGGTTTAATTGGTTTTAATGAAGAGTTAGGGGAGGTTGGTTGTGTTTTTTTTTCCAAAAAGAGATGATCATTATTTATTAATTTCTAATCATAGGTTTTGGACACTATATAATAAAATAATCAAAACCAAAAACCATAACTTTGTTTTTTGTGTGTATATCTTTCAAAGAGTTGTGGTTATGAAAATTTTCTATTTATAATAAAATAACATTTTAAAAAAGGAAATTGGTGTTTTGTAAGTGGGTCATGTTCATCAAAAATTGGTTTTAAAACCATAACATATAATATTTTTTATATAGAATTAATTAAGGGTATAAATAATTCGAAGAGAAATTATTTGTTGGATAATATCTATTTGTTCATGGATTCATTTTTTATAGTTAATTAAATCACTTTCATGATATTATGATGTCAGGATACAAAAAATATCTTTATATCATATAGAATTTTTACCAAAAAAATTACATTCTATGTAAATTATGAATAATTCAACATTGGGTAATTTTGATTCCCTAAATTCAAAAATATCAATTATCTTATCAAAATAGTTATCTTAATAAGATAATTTAAACTTTTAAATTAAATTCATTATTCATTTGGAAAACATGTTTTTATAGAAATAATAATTTTTTGACTATTATAAATGTTTCATAGGAAATCATTAAATTATATTATCATTTGTATATAAATAAATATTATTTAACAATAATTTAATATGAGAGTAGTATTTATTTTGAAATTATTTAATTTAAAAAAATTATGATAAAACCATATATTTTCTAATCAAAATTCAGTTTCATCATGAAAAAATATAATTTTGAACTCATATATATATTTTATAATTTTAAGTAATAATTTAAAGGGATATACATAATCATTATTTTATTATAAAGAAAAATAATAATTTCAAAAGGTTTTATATGTAAAAATCATTATTACACTAAATCACTCCCTTAGGGTAATGTGATGGATAGTGGAAACATCTGGTGGTGGCTTTGAGAACATGGTTTTGGTTAGGATCTTGATGATATTGAACTTCTATTATAAATAATTTCATTCGTGTCTCAATTGTTAAATTTCATTATAGGCTTTTTCAAGGGAAATGACCAATGATTTCATCTCCCTGAGAAGATCTCAAAATTGGGATTCAAATGATATGGTCCTACTGGTATAGGCCATCTCTTCTACTATTTGTGTCAATTAGAATATATTATAACCCTTAAAATACCAATCATAACAATCATTGTACAATAAATGGTGAATATGATTAATGGTAAATAAAATCTAACTAGATATATTTATAATAACCAAATGAGTTAATGTGTTTTCTATAACTATATAAATATTTTATTTATTAAAAATTATATTTTTATTTATATAAGTATGGTCATTATATTTACAAAATAAAAATAATAACCCTTAGAGGTTATGAACAAAGCACCACATTTTTTCTCCTATTTTATTCCAAGGTTTCTATCATTGGGGTTACATTAATATGTGAAATGTGATTGTACCGACTCTGGTTCAACCAATAAATTGAATATGTTGAAGGTATGATTCCCAAAGTTATGCAAAGGAGGTTTGGTGACCCACTGGAGAGGGTAAGACATCCTGTCAGGATGCACTGGGGTGAACTATACCTCTAAAGATTTAATTTGAGAAGAAAGGTTCTCAATGTAATATAGTGGTTATTATAGTAACATTACATGGGCTGATTCCATGGTTAGTGAAATGAGTGGAGCCATATATGAATAGATCACTTACATCATTTGTCGATATATGGACTAAGATCACCCATGAAAGATGTCACGAACCAGGCCGGGTCGCCATCCAACCCGGCGCCCAACCTGGTCCACGGTAATGCCCGAAGGGCGTTCCTGATCCCCATGGGCTGGCACAAGTGCCCAGGTATCCAGATTAACAAGTGGGAATGGTTTTACCTGAAATAGAAGACAGAAAAACAACTAACCAGATAAATAAACTGAAACTAGAAATAGACAACCAAACGTGCCTTTAAACTATAAACAGGTTTAAAGTCTACAATTCGAACCAATAACTAAAAAGAAAACATGACAGTGGAAACTAAAACTCATACTCAAACCTCCCAGTGAAAGAGAGGCCAAATCAGCACCACTCTGAATGGAAAGACAAACTGCCACCTGAACCACCATCACTGAGCATGAAGTCACAACCTGGAAAGCAGAAGAAACAGAATCTACATACACCCAAGGGTGTATATAGGGTGTGAGATAAAAGCCATGTATGATGCCACCGAGAAAAGTTTCCAAGCATAATTATTAAAATACAAATACATTTTCAATTTAATAGAATAAAAAAATAAGTGTCTAAAGAATCTTAATGAAAATGGTTTTTAAGGGGAATCTTCTCTAAAAGGAAAACTACTTAAATTAACATACACACACGCACACACACCCACACATGCACGAACACACACAGATGCACGCTCACACGTACACACACACACACACTTTTCTTGGTGACCCCAACGTCACACCGTGTGCCGATGGTGAGAAGAAAGTAGAGGAAGAGCACAATACATGGGAGAGACCCTAAAGATACAAGCAAGAAGTGGGACCCTAAAACCTCACGTCTCGGGGAACCATATCATATATTATCGTGCATGAGCCACTGGTAGGGAAACACCTCCTACCATAGTGGTCTCCAGTCATCATCCAATTTTTATTTAGTGTTGTAAGTGTCAAGCCCGCTAAGTGAAACTAGGACGAGGCCACTCTCGTATCACTAGCACGTTAGTCTAGTCTGCCCACCTAGTACCCAGGCTTCCTGTTTGTGCTCAAGTATTTCAAATTCCATGCCACATTTCATAATCATACACTTAAACCAAGCATGACAACACGCACACCAAAAACCACCATTCGCACACACAAAATCCATTTAAAATAATACGCACTCTAAAACGTTCCAAAACTAAATCTACATTTCTTACACAACCAATTAAAATAACTTGCATCATTAATAATTATTTATTAAAACATTTAATATTTTTAATAAAAAAAATTTGAAGAGAAGTGCATGAATTTACACACAAAATCAACCAAACCTTCTTTCTTAACCAAACACACACAACGCCACATCAAGAGGTCAATCCACACAAATTAAAAATATAACATTTGGGTAGTTTAACACAAGTGATAACAAATTATGCAATAACATTTTCACTAATGGTAAATTTGGTTTTATTTAAAAATCCACTTTAGAACTAAACACACGATGTAATATTATCAAAACATGATTTTCACTGCAAATGTCATTTAATTCAAAATTTAACAATTTATAAAACACTTAACCAACTTGAAATGGGTTTCTAAAAAATCACACTAATATCACAAGAACACATTAATAACAAATCAATGCATATGAGATTTCTAGATAATAAAATAAGACCACATCGCACCCTGCAAACTAACTAAATAATATGCTGAATTAATTAAACACGCAAATAAATTCATCAAGCAATAATTATGAGCGAAACCACCGAAATCGTGTGGAAACTCCTAAAAATTGGTGCGCAAAGGCCACTTCAAGTCAAGCGCAGCTCAAACAGCATGGGTATGTCCTGAAAACAAAATACCAAACCCTTTTCATCAAAATTAAACCAACTGCAGTCTAAAAATATAACCCAACAATCCCCAAAACATAGATGGTGAACCGAAACCCATTGAAGCCACAATAAAACAAAATCTCCAACCCTTGAATGATATAATAAATAAAGTGAACAAGTTACAAAATACAACCTTGCAATACAAAATGGATTTATATCCAAAATGCACCTCTTTTCACACAAGAATAACATATAAAAATTAAACACAAGTTAATAAATTGTCAAAACATATTTCGCACCCAAAATAAGTTGATGTCAACTCAAAATCATAAAACCCCTAAATCAATAAATCAAACCAACTACACCCAAATTGAACCAAAACAATTTAAGGCCAAACCCTAAAATAACCTCGTACCCAAGGGACAACCCAAAATTAAAGGTAAGAAAAAAAAGAAAAAAAAACCACGGATGAAGACTATACTGAAGGTGGGTTGTGGTCTCTGGTTGGTTCGCAGAAGGAGAGGCCGGGAGGAGGGAAGATTCATCCATGGAGGGTAGGACAGAAGGGGGGCATCGGGTTCGATGGAGGGTGTCCGAGAGAGGCATTTGGGGCGGCGCACAGGCTCTTCCAGCCGGCCGAGAGGGAGGAGGGCGACGCTGGACAGGAGCCGAAGGGGAGGGGGAGCGCGCGATCCTGGTGAAGAGCCGGACATGGTTCCAGGGGGGTTGTGCCTCGGGATGGACAAGGGGAGCAGGGGGCATCGGGCTTCTCCGGTCAGAGTGGGAGTAGGGGGCGTCGGCGCAATGGGGATGGCCGGACAGGGAGGTGTGGTGCGGTGGAGAACCAGGGAGAGGAGGGTTCGTCATGGTTGGGTACCGAGGAGAGGGGGGTGCGGGAGGCTGATCGGGAGGAAGGGGGATGCCCGACGGGAAGGGGTAGAAGGTGGAGCCGGGCAGCAGCCCTTACTATGGCACGATAAGGAGGAGGTGATGCAGCGTGAGAGAAAGAAGAAAATAAAACAAAAGGGCGAGGAGAGAAGGTCTCCTGCGGCTGGGTAGAAAGAACCAAAAAAAGGGTGAAACCTTAACAAGAAAGAAATAAAAAAAGAAAAAGAAACAAAATAAAACTAAAACTAAAATAAACAAAACTAATGAAATTATTAATATTAATAATAATGGTATTTATAAAATAAAACCTTAGCAATAATAATAAAAATGAGAAAACAATAATAATTTAATAAATTTTATATCTTCAAGATGATAATATAAATTAAAATACCAATAATTTCAACGAGAAAAGGTTAATGACGATAATAACAATAATTTATGTTGGTAATAACAATAAAAATCTAAAAAAATAATATGTTCTTAACAATAATAATGTGATTAATAATATTAGTAATTATGTTAATATCCTAACTCAAGTAATAATAATAATAATATCCTCAAATAATAAAATTATTATCATCGTTAAAATACATCATTAAATTTCACCGCACTTGTTTTTTCTTTATCTACCTTTTTATTATTCATCGCACACTTTTTTTCATCTCCCTTAAACATCGGGAAGCCTGTGCGGTGAGCTGGGTGAGGTTGCGTGGCAAACTGGTGAGGTTGCACGGCTATGACCGCGGTACTCTAGATGCAACCAAGAGCGAAGAATTCGTTTCCAAGTAAGAGCTCAGAAAATTTCAAGTCGGGCCTCGGCCTGAACTATCTGATGCCCAATAAAAATAATAATATAAATAATATAAAACGGACGGGTGTGACAATTCTTCCCACCATAAAGCTTTCTGTCCCTGGAAAGCCACAACCAGAACCAAAACCTAAAGCATAAAACCACACTCCCTTAAGGTTCAAAAGAGATCCCCAGAAACACCCAGAAAAAAGAGGCAAAAGTATCGTGATTAGAGAAAGTGACTCGAAGAAAAATTCAAGGAACTCATATAAATACTTTCTGATATGTGTCGCCCATCCTGAAGAGCTAGGTCGCCTCCAGTTGATTATTTTAGAAAACGAACTCTTGAACCCATAGAAACCAACCATACAAACGAAAACACCTCAAGCACTATTAAATGAAAACCACAGCATTTGGAAAGAATGAACAAACAAGGTCAAACCACGTCGTTTGTCTGGAAAGAACAACAAGACAAACCATGACCAAGAAGTAACATTATCACCTATTGCCAACTCATCTTTAGAAGAAGAACCAAAAGGTCAACATGGGGAAGCCCGAGGGGCTCTCAACCATTAAGAACCTAGAAACGCCCAAGGAAAGAATAGAAAACAAACATGGGGAGGTCCAGGCGGACTCCCCACCATTCAAGAAAGGCCAACACTGATTTATTCCAGAGATCTTTGTATGAGACCCATCGTGGGTCTCGCCGCCACCAGGACTAACAGAGAATACATAACTTTGAAAAAACCTCCCGATGGTGACCAAAAACCCCACCACTAGGGGCGGAGAGGGAGGGGCCCGACTACCGGGGTGTCCAAATCATGACCCAAGGCAAACCAGCATTTCCACATTCCTGGATGAGCATTATTCAAATTTGAGACTGAGTTACCCAACAAACCCCATAAGGACCACCAAAAGAAATTACATTCGATGGAACACAACCATCGGAACTTGAATGTAACAAGATGACCACGCCTCCACATAGTCACATAATCCTTATGCACCCAGACGGTTTTCTCAGAACGGAACAACCATAGAAAACAATTTAAGCTACTTTCACTTTCAACACCAATGATAGAAATAATGTCGGGGTCCCATACACTCCCAGGTATCATGACCACGTGCTAGCTTCACTCTGAGGCCTATGGATGGAGCCTTGATGTTGGAAGCATCTCCTTCCTCGCAGTTAGTTATTGAAGACTCCTGAACAGAGCTTCTTCTTTAGGTGTCACACGCAACCACACTGCAACTGAGACAACACCCGCAAACACAACACAATACGACACCAAACTGATCATACAGGGAACATTCACCCACACAAGAGATGAATGGTGCATGTGCATCACCCTTTGTCACACTGGATGAGAATATGACACCACAAATCGTCACCGGGTGTGATCATTACCGTCGAGAGAAGCATTACGCTGAGAAAGACTTTAAACCACGTCTTAAACAACACGTGATTCCTGCAACAACCATAGAATCCTCATATGACTAGGTCTTCCAAACTAGTAGCCTAACACAAACCTTTTCTTAAACAAAACAAACCAAGACCAGATGCCATTTAGAACGATAGACAGCACTAACAACTTAGGGTTTCTTCTACCTTTTTCCCACTTGAGTCTCCTTTACCACTTGCAAACCACCCTTGACAATCAAAGGGCCCTCCCGATGCAAGATGTCACTGAACATGACCCTTGTAGCCGATGTAAATACTACAAAGCCCTTCAAAACACTGTTCAACACTGAAAATTCTGAACTGGATTCATCCTTCCCCACTAGATTTCCTTTCGCCATTTCCAGGGGGAATCTTCAAACATGATGATGTCCAACTTCATACCCGACGAGTCAGACAACTCAAAAAGACCAAAAATCCCTTCAACTCCCTTTGCATCTATCATTCCACTACGAGAGGATCCGCTTAACTGAAGGAAAAAAAGTAATAGGCTTAGAATTGTCACTAAAAAGGAAGAGTCCTTACTTTAGTCAACTGGAGGGTCGGCCAATGGCGAACCATCTATGGTCGCACGTCATTCCCACATTAACTCTTTATTGGGGGTGTACACTAGCCAACAAAGAAAATCACGGACCCAACCGAACTAGTCCAGTGGTCAGGACATATCACAAGCGAACACCAAATGTGCAGGGGAAACCACTACAGGGGCTCCCTGATGTACTTTTCAAAAGAATTAACTAGCTACATGCTTGCATACCAACTTACAAATAAGCATTCAAACTCAGGACACAAACCAGCTAGAAGGGATCCTCGACTCAATACACCTCACATCCAACCTTTCAAAAATACAAGGACACATCACACAATCACCGGTTATTTAAAAACACCAAATTTTCCTTTAACAAAACATTTTGAAAATAAGCAAAGCCAGTGGGTTTCACAAACACTAATAATGTCCCATGGTCCTAACACATAAATGTTCACGTGCCACAACAGCACCCACCTCATGTCCATCCAGGCACTCATCTGGTCGTGCCATTAACCCATTCTCTTTCCATATACACTCATGCATGTGGTTTCCCACGAGAACACCAAGGATAAAAACCAAAGCATTCCATTTTTTTCCAAACCAAAACATCCAACCCACTCTTTCCAAACCTTTCACATCATTTAATATTTAAAGCGCTTTATTTCAAAACATTTTTGAAGACCAAATAATTTTTACATAGAAACCAAATTCTCACGATTCCAAAATAAAGAGATGAGAAGCAAAGCAGGAGGAACCTAGGGTCAGCGAATTATTGGAACATATGGTTGGAGGCCATACACCGATCACACCACTGCCCATGGAGAGTATTTTAGGACAGTGTCCCCAGCTCCACAAGTCTTTCCAAACCCTACGAGCTCACTAAGACCACTGACCCTACACCCTTTTTGTTTCCACTATACAGGATTAACCGTAATGACCAAAAACTCGGACAAACCTCAACATGCTTTGGTAACTTGAGTCCCTCCACGAGGTGTATTGTCCAGGCACCTTACTCGTAGCTAGGACGTTGAGACCCGACAACCTTAACTCAAGTCTACCGTGACTCTATCCCAAAAGATCACGAATCAAGAGAGCAAACCTGCTGCTCTGATACCATTGTATCACGAACCAGGTCGCGTCGCCATCTGACCAGGCGCCCGACCCGGTCCGCGGCAAGGCCCGAAGGGCGTTACCGATCCCCATGGGAACTTGTGCCATCCCGTGGGGATTGGGAACGGCCTTCAGGCCTTTCCATGGACCGGGTCGGGCCCTGGGTCGGATGCTGACCCAGCCTGGTTCGTGATAGAAGAATTCTTGAAATGGCATCATAAATCCTAATGGGAGGAACCCCTTATATTCTACAGCCACTAGGTTGAGATAAAGTGATGGTCTAGACCAAGAATCAGTTGGATTGTCAGACATAGATCTCATAAGTTGATTAGTTCTTTCTTATTGACCCAAAATAAAGTCATTATACTTTTCCTGAGACTTTTACTCTATAGGAATATTTCCTCTGAGTATCTTAACATCGATCTACATTGACTCTTCCATCTCAACTTCATATCCAATGACACTTTCCATGACTGAAACAGCTCAAACTTCCTCTAGTGGTTGGTTAGTCATGGTTTTTACCACCTCCTTCCTTTTCTATTTTGATAAATCATACCAAGTAGATAGTAGCAGGGTTTTTGTCAGAACTCCAAGATTATAAATTTTCCTCTATTTGTAGGTTTACACTCTTGCTTCCTTAGTGCAGACCATGTCTTGGATGGATGACTCTTATAGATTCCATCTATGTCATGTTCCTGGTTATAGATATGTGTGACAAAAAAATGAAATTTAGGGATAAATAGAATGTTGAGGGATTCATTTATTCATCGATCTTGAATTATCAATACGATTTGTGATTGGTACAATATATATTATGAGGTGGGTTTTTATTCTCTTTAAAACTTTCCATTTATGTGGTCGACTTTTGATTTCATCCCCATAATGGCCTCTTCATTCCTACTTGGTGAATTATGGCTTTAATATGCTCTCTTATGAATCATAAAAAATTATTCCCTAGTGATAATGATTGATCATGAAAGGGAATGAACTATGGGATTGTTTATTTTTGTAAAGATATATCCAATATAGAGAAGATTGATTTCCTTGTATAAGGGTGGGAATTAATATAAATTCCCATATATTTATAGATTAGGGTAAACATAGTTTTTCCACTACTGTCTTATGTATTTTATGAATTTTTGATAACCTAAGGGGTGGTGGTAGTTATTGTAAAAATACCCCAAACAACACATGATTGGTTTTCTTATATAAGTATATAGAGGTAACTTATATAAAAAATTTCATACTTTTTCAGTAGATTACTCATGTTTATCCCATATGAATTTTTCTTTAAATGTGAGAGATACTTGGGATTAAGGGTTGTTCTATAGTTCTGATCCTTTCTCATATCATATAAGACTCATGTTTAAGTATCGTTTATACGATATTCAAGATCCTATCAATACCATGGTACCATCAATTACATCATTTCTTGGTCTCATAAGAGGTAGGGTGTCTATCAATAGACCAACTGTGTTAGGTTGGTATGGAGTGTGATATTCTCCTATGATACCAACTGTATAATCGAAATGACAGATGATACTGATTATAGTATTGTAATAATGATGTAGATGACCAATATAAAAGAGGGGGGATGAATTGTATAATTTAAAAAATTATTTGGAACTTTTAAAGATGAAAATTTTTAACAAGGTTAAACAAGGTAATTCACAAAACCTCTTGTTCTACACACTTTCTTGATTCCAAAAATATGATTACGAGAATACAATTCCAGAAAAGTGAATCCGGAAATAAAACTTAAAAAAAGTTTACAAAGATAAATATTCTACCTTAAAGCGTATAGAATCATACTAAATCATAGTGTAAATGTATAAGGAATATCTGAGTCTATCTTGTTATCCCCATAATCCCTCAACTTCAAGGTAGTCGGTACCTCTCTCTTCCTTTGCAAGGAAGTCCTCATACTTTATTGTAGTTGGCACCTCTTTCATCCACAGCGAGGAAGTCCTCGAACTTTTTGGTAGTTGTCACCTCTGTCTTCCTATCCCCGGATGCCCTCAAATGTAATCAACAACATTTAGAGTCACATGAAGCAATTCTAAACAAGATTTTTAGTATTCACTAAGCATGAGAGTATCTCTCTCTAGAAATTACCTTAACAGTGTGTAATCTCTAGAGAGATATAACCACACAAAAGTTATGAGCTCTTCCAAATGAGATCCTATTTATAGGAATATATTCAATGGACGGCTCCATCCTCCAATGGTCATATTTTTCATTAAATTTCAGAGGTACCAGCACACGTGTCACTCAAGGAATGGTTAGTTAGTAACTGAATGCACGACATCATTTTATAACCAAAACATGAGTGATAAAAAATATGGTTACTTAAGAAAATTAATTTTTCAGAGTGTAAGAGAAAATGAAAGCTCGGAGTCTTCCCATAAAAAATATTCGGAGTCTATAATATATGGATATTAGGATTCTATTTATAAGAATAATTCAATGTTATAATTCTATATAATTCCTAACCAAAATTTAGAGGATGAATTCATAAGAATTCGTAACCAGAATTCGTAGTATGAATTCATAAGAATTCATAACCAAAATTTTGAGTATCAATTAATATTAATTTGTAACCATAATTCGGTGTCAAAACCCAGAAAAGTTCGGAATCTGAATTCAGAAAACTCGAAGTTAGATCTGAGAAATTTTCGGAGTCTAAATTCAGAGAACTCAGAGTAAGAACTCAGAAGAGTTCAGAGTTTGAATTCAGAGAACACGGAACCAGAATTTGGATCCTAAAAACAGAATGCTTTATATCTAAGTATATATATGATATTGAAGTTTTGGATACATAAACTATTTTTATACTTAGACAAAATGAAAAATGAAAAACAAGGTAAGGATAAATTTCCTTGGGGAATTAACATTTTCCTTATGAATGTAAAACAAAGGGTAAATGAAATTTTCCTTAAGATAAGGTGTTTGTGATTTTCAAAACATGAAGAAATGGTAAAGTAATAATGAAACCTTATTGACTCAACAATATCCCCAAACATGAAGGAATTTAAAAGTCATAATGAAACCTTATTTACTCAAAAATATCCCACTTTTTTGAGAGCACAAACATCCATTCAGAAAAGAATATAAGGACTTAGAAAATATTTTCCTAGACTTTCAATACAAAACTTATCTCCCTTATCACATGGGAAATGATGAATATGACTAACTCCCCCTTAATATTTGGAACACTAAGGATCATATTCTAGATATTCGGAATGAAACATATCATTTTATTGTATACGAAAATATTCTTCTATAAGAACTCCCCCTTAGATGAAAACCCCCCTTAGGGAAATTTCTTCTTTTATTAAAATTCTTTTTCCTTTCTCCCCCTTTTTGGTTTTTCGAGTCTGGGACTAATATTTCTTTAGAATCAATTATATTACCCATATTTCTTCTAGATACACATTATTTTAAAATTAATCGAGTGAAATTTTAGGCACTATATTCTCTACATCCTTTAATATGGGCCTATGATGGAGTATCCTTAATTATATAATAGTGATCCTAGTAATTATAAATATGGTCTTATTATAGTTATTTAAATTTCATTCATAAATTTGGATTCTATGTAATTGATAAGGAAGATATGTTGATTTAGTGGTAGAGCTCACTTATTTCCTTTGTGAGGTTTTCATACTCCCCATAACAAATGTAATCTATCAATATAGGGAAAATATGTGTGCATATATTTCTATGTAGATAGGGTATAAAATCCTCTTTTAATATCATTCTAATTTGAGGTAGGGATGTTGATATGTATTGGGTTATAATAACTCTTATCACATAACAATGCTAATTTCTTGATCCTTAGGGAGATTTCAGGAACAATATATGAAAAAATAGATTTTTTCCCTAAATATTTTTTAATGGAAATATTGTTAACTAGAATTTATTCTAATGAAATAAATATGAATCGGCCAAATAGTGGTGTAGTTGATGAATAATACCCCATAATATTACACAAATAAGATGAAATATAACCAAAAGGTGATAAGGTACTTTGTATAGATGTCCACATAATTTTGAGTACCTATTTGTAGAAGGGTGTTCTCACTATAGTATCAAGAAGGGTAGGTCCTTCTTATCAAGGTAAAACATTACTATGGGGAGGATATTTTAGTTCATTTAATGGGGATGTCCTCCATAGTCATCTTAATATTCACATTCATGGGGATCATTTCTTTTAGGGCTTGATGTATGGATTCTGGGAGGACCTTTACAACTCATTCATGGGGGGATCGCAATAGTTGTCAATTTGGCCTCAACGGTGTTCAAATACATTATTAGTAATTTCAGAAGACCATTAAGGATTGTGATATCTATACCAAAGGGTGTACCATTTAAAATATATACTTTTTTATATATTGATGAGGAGTAAATGGATTCTTGTCCTACTAGTGAGAGGCATTGTATGACCTAATGTATGTCAGTGTTGATTAGTGAAAAATTACCAACCTTCACATAATGGGCATGTTTCATTTGATGATAACTCATTCATCATTATGATTAGGGGACTAAGTATAGATCCTCTATTGTTTGAGTCACATGGTTTAGTAATAATCCTTCTTTCAAAGAACCCTACTAAGATACCTCTTTATGATCCTCAAGATATACTGACGAATTTCATGTGTAGTTGTTGGAATATATTAGTGAAATTATTTGTCGAAAATGATATGATCCCACTTCTCGATGGGTTCCAACAAAATATTTCAATGGGATTCATGTACATGGGATTAAATATAATAATACCATGATTTTTTTAATAAAAAATATTTTTGATATCATTCTGGAAGATTAATATTATAAGCATAATCTTGAGAAACTACCAAAATATGTCAACAATATCTCCTATTGATGGTAGGGATATAATCAATCCCTAAAGTGATTATCAGAATATGTCATTGATCCTTTTAAATGGGGGATAGAATATGGACCCACTTTTAAGTATCTTTATGGATGTGCTGATGGGCTTATTTAACATTGGATTGAGTATGAACATTAACTTTCCTTCTAGTGGATTCTAAAATATATTTAATATAATCTTCTATTACTATGAGAATATTCTATAATCTTCACAAAATTTGGTCAATAATATTGTTCTGAATTTCAATTTTAACTGGGATATGTTAGTGGGATTATACAATATGAATAATAATATAACCACATTAATCTGTGAGAATAGGAATATAAGTCTACCCATGTACTCTTATCGCAATTGGAATATGTAGAAGAGCTTCACTAGTTGGTTAAAGGATATATGTGGTCTCCCTAAGTGTTTTTAGATTATGTCACTATTTTATCTCAGATGCCCCTAGAGTATGTCGGAAGATTTTTTAACTAGGACAAATAATATAGTCTAAATATTTGAGGGATGTTAGAGTATGCTAACTAGTTCCTATTATAGAAATGGGGATACTAGCATTCTATCAACCTTTTCCAATCCACTACCCTTGGCGGTAGCTCCTCATTGATTCCTAGGTCAAAATAACAAGGGATATGATGTCTTCAGAGTCCACTTCATAGATTCCTATGGCGGGGGGGAATCACAACATTGGTGGAATCAACAGACGGTAGGATCCATCCCCAATTTATCCTAGCTAGTGGTTATTAGATTGATTCATCCTTCTCTATATCCCGAAGATAAGGTAGGTATGTGTTTCTCCACTTTAGAGATAATATTTAGAATCAATTATAGGTGGTTTTTGGTGCCATCATTTTTCTGATTTCTTCATTCAACAAGGTGATCCATTGGGATGGACTACTCATATGATCCTTTAAAATTTATATTAGGTTTAGATCATACCATTGAGGTAATATTATATTACCAAGTTACTCACCACTTTCTTCTGGAGTCACTATATTAGTGATAATTTTATCCTTGTTATTATGTATATAGACATTGTAGTATGAGATTCATCTATTTGTTTCATTGATTGTTCCATTTATTTAGATCAAAGGGGGGTCCTAAAAGGTTTTTAAATTTTAAAATGATTAAAAAACACAAATATAAAAGGACACCAGTGTGGTATTACATTTATAATAAAGGTAAATCCATCACTTTCATGTGTCAAATATTCAGATATAGTTCATTATTTAATTTCTAATGATCTTATCTGCATGAGAAATAAAACTACTAAATCGTAGGGTAGATAAGTTATAATATAATAAATAAATCACATTAAGTTCAATATTTTTTCTGATAGGAACACTAATAGGATTCTGGATTGTGAAATTTTAAATCATCATGGGCCATCATTCCAAAGTTATTTGATCCTTAAGACCTTACTGGAGACACCATTGAATTCACGTTTTCCAAGAACATATGAGTTTGGGATCATCTGCACTTATTGATGGAAGATTGTTCCCCACTATGGGACACTCATTTAGATTTAAATTATATTCATTAATCCTTCCCAAATCCCAACATGGTACTTCTTAACATTGTTCTTATTGTAAGATACTATCATTATTTAATGAATACATATATATGTATTCTAGGATCCCTATCAATGAAACCATTTTCATATTTATATCTTTATATATATTTGGTTCTATATATTCCACCACATTTTCAATTATAATGACTCTTATTTTCTAGAATTTATTTTTTAAATTATGGGGAAAATTCCAAGACAAAGCATTGAGACAGCATATGATTTTGAGGCCCAGAGATACCAAAGCAGTTCATTGAAAAGTTTTATGTTTTTAATATCATGTGCACACGGTTTTCCTAAAAAATTGGGATAACTCTTTAATGGGTTCCCAGATTATAAATATGAGGGAACCATTGTGGTTAGAGCATTGTCTTTGCCTTAGGTGAGGTCTAACATTGACCAGCACGGGTCGGCTGTGAATAACAATTTTTTGGATGTAACCATAAAAAAATATTTAAATAAAAAATATTTTATTTTCAAATTCTAATAACTCATGAACAAAGACTCAAGTTGGATATATGAGATCACCGTTGAGATTATAATGTTATCATTTATTTATGTGTGACTTAACATTAATCGGTGCAGGTATTTTGTGGAAAACCCTAAAAAGGCTGTAATCTTCATTAAATAAATTAGAGATAATTTTCTTTAAAGCAGTGATGATTTCCTTTAAAGAAATATTAATGTTTAAATCCCAATTTTCCCTGCATAACACTGTAATAATTACATAATCTCTAGTGGGATATTTGTGTATTTTCCCTTGGAAAACAATGATCGGATCACTGATCAACGGTCGATGCGCCAAAAAAACAAAGGATCTCGCTAACGATCATAACACAAATTCATTATTCATAAATGTTAGAACACAATGAGGTATGGAATTTTATTTATTTTGTATTTTTGCACATTCATAGTTTTATGATGAACACATGTTAATTCACAAGTAGACTAGGCCATAGATCTATCGTATATTGTGTGGGGGATTATATTGTGGGTAATAAATAGTTTTGTCTTAGTTTTCTAAATTAAACATACCCCTTAAGATCATTGTCTAAGAATACATGGCCATGGATGTTAAACCATTTGTGTCTATGACTTTCTATCCCATTTCTTCATGTTCATTTCTGTTGGACCCCTGTGGCCATGGCCCGACATTATCAGGTAGATCCGAGTAAGATCGGACCCCAAACTCTAAAATATCTGGCACCAAATGATGAATCTGTGTACATTGAAACCCATAGAGAAAGGATCTAAAACCGTTTTGAAATCTTCATGCCATAGGTGGAATAGTGGACCCTAAAAGGGACCATCGGCACTGTTCTGGAACAATGGTCCGGTGAGGCATGTTAGCGTTGGTGTGGCAGTGTTTTGTTGAGGTGGTCAATAGAGACTAAAGGTGGTAGCTTTGGTTGTCCTAGAAAGAAGCATCTCCAGTTGTTTGAGTGATCGGAGGAATAGGTCTGATGGGCCGGTTCAGGCCAGTGGCGGTCATGGGAGAAGGTGATGAAAGCATCAAGGTCGCGAGGGAGACATGGTGAGGAGGCAGCGTATGCGGAGGCCGGGCAGAACACAGCTCGATGCCGCATAGCAGGATCCTGCGGTAGTGAATATATGGGGTCGGTGGTGCGTAAGCCTAGCACCATGAAATGCATCTCAGAATTAAATTTGCAGATGAGGCATATAATTGAGGGTAGACCACGTGTGGCGCAGCGAACCGGCCCGCAGCACGGGTCGGACTAGGGGGAGCTGGGCATCTCTAGTGGCCCACCGGGTTGAACCTAGTTGTCCGAGATGGGTAGGATAGTATCGGGTCAGACAGGAATGGGTCAGGCCGGATAGGGTCGGATCGTATTGGGCAGGGTCGGGACGGACCTGGAAGGGTCTGATCGGGTCCCATCCCAGACTGGAGGGTTATATCAGACCCAGACTATACTCGGGTCATACCTTTTTATAAAAATGGTTGTAACATTAAAATTTTGTGTCTATTTTACGAGTTGTTTGCGCCGTTGGAAACCATGAGACGATAGAGTACTTTTGAGATACTATAAGTGAATTTTTTGGAAGTTGGTATATCACCTAATTGATCAAGGTGTAGTTTCTCCCAAAATGAGCACAGTACGATCAGAATCTTGTGGCTGGTTATCACCTTGAGACTACATAACTTATAGAGACTGAATATCTTGTTGTTACTGGGTGTATTATCATGAGTGATTTTATACTCCCCTCTCCTACCAGGGTGTTGGTCCAGTAGTCACTTATTGGTAATTCCCTACCGAGTTAGAGTGTGTCTCCTTGAAACTATGTGTCTTATTGAGACTGGGTGTCTTATCGATATTGGGTGTCTTACTGAGAATGTGTGTCTTATTATGTGGGGAGAAAATCCTCCCATTGAGATAGAGCTCCCCCATTTGTTGGACAAAGTGACGAGGAATAGTCCAATTCACATGGTGTGAAAGATACTCGTATATGAGTTAGTGCTCCCTCGATGGTCTGATGAGCGATCTATTCTGTTCAGGAGTGACAGAAGTTTCCCGGGTTATTTAGGGGAGTAATCCCTCAAATGAGGGGTAGTGGTGAGGTGTGAGTCCCTCTTCTCTTTCATAAAGGAGAAGATATATGTGGTTAATATTTTTGAGCTATTCTCACCAACTGTGTGCAGTGGTGAGGGGTGGGCCTCTTCACATGGTCTTCTTAGCTTGCGCATTACACAAGGCAGAGATGATAAGTCCTCTACTGTTGGGCATTAGAGCTGGAATAAGGAACATGTTCCCGATGGCGTACATTCTCTCAGACGAACCATTAAGAATGGTATAGCTGTTTCTAATGGAGTGCATATCTCAGACAAGATCCATTTGATATGGTTGAGCTCATGATGTGTTTCATCCTGGTTTTCATGTTTAAATTTTATCCTATAATGAGAATCCATTTTCTAGGTAAAAGGTTAGAACCATATGATAACTAGTTTTTGAAATGATTATATCTTTATGTTATTGATATAAATTCTGTAAAAATATATCTATGAGGATATTACTATGCAATTATTTGTGTTATACATAATGTATTTCTTCATGGTACTCCTTTTTTGTTTCAAGGTGTCTTATTTAGTGTTGTTTTAATCACCCCTCCCGAATATTTTCATGCTTGTTTCATTCCTTGTGTAGATGATCAACACATTAACAAAGTCCTAGGTGGACGAGGACCAGGTGGTTCTTAGAGAGATTAGATAGTCAAGGTGCACTCCTACAGCTTCATAAATTTGTTCATCTACCTACCCTTCATGTAGGGTTTTCTACATATTAGCTTAAATAACTTCTGTGTCCACTTTTATAGACTCTTACTTTTGGTGGGATTGTATTCTGGACCTTTTTACATTTTAGTTTTCTATTGTCATACTTTGTTGTTGGTATTCTTAGTTGTATTCATACTTTTATACTCAGTGTTTTCACCTTTAAACATTTTGGGATTGGAGATGTGTGTGTGGGTGTGTACGTACATATGAAAATTCCACCCATTTGTGGGATATGCCTATATAGTGCTAGTCTCCAGCCCTAGCCTATTGGACGTGGTTCTGGGGTAGTCAAGGTAAGGGACCCTCTAGCGTGGGTCATGATAGAGTGTAATCATAGGAGGTCAGGTATACTTATGGGCTAAGAGTCTATGAGGTTGGTTAGGGGAAATAGTGTTACGTGTTTTTAGTTTTGATTCCCTGCTAGGGAATCCAGTGTTGGTGCGGCAACTAACGTATCTATACACCAACATTGTGAATAATACTTTTTGAATCAATGCATGATACACAGGTTGCAGGAAAAAATAATGGTACTTGCATCATATATGATTGGAGTGTATACTCATATCCTTCTTGAGTCATTTCACCAGGTATACTCCATTAACCATGGTATATCTTGTTATATTTAAATATTCCTCAACATACATAGCCAGCCAGGAAACCACGGCATAATCACAAGGATAATATTTTGGGTAACGACACATCAGTACAAGGATTTGTATAGGGGATAGAACCTCTAGGTGGTGCACCAGCTATAAAACAACATATAGAGTAGCACATGGTATACGTAGTACTAATCAATGAGTAGCGCAGGCTGAGCATGCCTCATGAGTTTCGGCAATAGAGACCCCATAGGTTTCATGGTGAGCCCAACACCCATGCAGATGAGGACTGGCTTGAGGTGATGATATAAGTTCTCTGTTTAATCAAGACACTAGTAGATCATATGGTGGCTATAACAAAGAGCTTTTTAAATGTAATATTAAGGAAATTGTGGGGTTTGGATACGCAATCTTGTGATGAGGTGACTTTTCCATGGATTGAGTTTGAGAGTCTTTTCATATAGGAGTTCTCACATTATATTCTAAGGATTGTGCAAGTGAAAGAGATTATACATCTCCGGTGGGATGACATAATGGTATTTGAGTGTTCATAGAGGTATACCAACCATTCTAGGTACTCGTTAGATGTGATACACGACCAGTTCTTCAGGTCTCAGACCTTCGAGCAACTACATAGGGGTATTCGAGCCCATATTATCCATATGTGAATTCCTACCAATGCAAGTGTTCTATGGTGAGCCTTTATGGTTATGTTCCCCCTGGATTAATAGATACATCAAGTGATAATCTATAATGTTCAAGAAATAAAAGATAGATTTGCAATTTGGAGGACATAGAAAAAGATCTGGGAGAGTAGTAGGAGGTGTTATACATTTCAACATATTTCCACCACCCCCTAGGTGATCCACGCCTGGCTTAAGGAGCTTGAAGATTTGGAATTGGATAGTTGCATGAGGTCGAGGCGTATGACCCAAGTGATCCATGAGTGATTTATGGTACGGTCTATGTCTATACTACCTTGGATTCCTTATTGATATAAATTGGTGATAATTATTTTTTTCTTTACAAGAATCTTGTCTGAGACTCATAAATTCTTGTCGAACTGTTGATTCGATCCTTATGCTTGGAGACTCATATTGAAGAACACCTTGTGATCACGCACTGGTGCTGATATTGTGACCCAACTCTTATAGGTGAATTTTTTGGTTGGGATCTCATGGTAGTGGCGTTGAGGCCATACGACATAATTGTTAGTATGGACTGGTTATCGATAGTTCCTGCTCAGAACAACTATTTTTGGATAAGAATTTGGTATGTCCTCAGTGGTAAAACTACATTTTACATGTTAGTGAAAAGGAACCCTAGGGAGCACAAAATGGACTCACGCAGAGGAGGGTGTAGATGATTTCTCATCAATTGGATGGATTAACCATCGATGTAGTGGGTTTTATCAGTCCACATATTGTTGAGGTAGTGGTAGAGTTGGTATGGATCCATCAAAGGAAGAGAAAGAATCATTGGCTACGATTCCTATAGGGGTATGAATTTGATATTTTTTATACTCCTAAGGAGGTGAACGTGGTGATAGATTCTCTCAGCATGAGACTTAGTTTATAGTTGTTTAATGATGAATCTAATCACATGGCCTCATTACAGTTATCCTTTGTGTATGGAGATGTAGTAGCTTATCTACAGTTTAAGTTGAAACCCCTCCACTCTTATAGTGATTCAAGGAAGGATATCTTGAGGAAACCGACTATCAGACCCTATGTGCCAAGATGTTTATAGGGAATACCCCTAATAGAAATTCTAAAGTTGGGGAGACGGTTTTTCTTTTTATGGGATTCATTGTACTACCAATGAAGTTCAGGGAGTAGGTTCAAAGGAAGTTCCATACTTTCGCTTTTGGAAAGTACACCCCCTTTAGAGTCATGATAACTCATTGTGTGGGAAGGAATAATTCCTTGATTTAGGGCCAAGATCATGGTTTATATATTGGCTTCCTACTACTTGTCGCATAATGTGAGGCTGGTATGGATAAGCATAGAGGGCTATAGTGATATGTGGGGAATGGAGGCCTGATTTTTAATGCAGCAGTGGATACCTACAGTGGAAAGATATATCCGGATATGCATATAGTTGTTGGAGAGGACATTAGGGATGAAAGAATGAGTTGAGGATTTGAATATCTGTTGATATGAATGTTTGTTGATTTTTTGAATCTGTTTTTGGTTTCAAAACACCATGTCAATCCACTTATCCTTGAAAAGGTTTTATCCTTTTATTTCATGGTGGGGCCTAGATGGTAGTGGTAATGTATATTGATTTAAATCATGATGGGTTTAACTTGTACAACATGGGGACACAATACTATCTAGGTGATTATTGAATGACTCACCAAGTCGGCTCATCTCTTAGATAGGTGGGAGAAGAGTTTAGTAGAGGGCTTGGGATGCCTCCACATATAACAAATAGTTCCACTCCATGGAATATCGTTGATGATAGTTTCCTATCATTATTCTCACCTTACTTCCTGGTAGTGGAAAGGATTTTAGGAGGCATTTGGGACTCATTTACACTTGAGCATAGTGTTTGACCCATAGACAGAACGCCAGACTTAGTGGATCATTCAGGTTCTTGAAGGCATGCTACAGGATTGCATGATAATTTTTTGGCTGGATTTGAGGGGATTAATTGTGGGTGATCATTTTATAATGTGTGCATTCGGTGGCAGTAGAAGGTTCTCCAGGAGATCACATTGGAGAAGGATGCTCATATTCATGCTCAGTACCCTAATTTGATTGGGTAGCCCATGGTTTAGCATTTAAGGATGCAAAGCCCTGAGTTGGGGAGAATGTAATGACTCAGATTTTCCTAAATTTATTTTTAATAATTATTTTAGAAAATTATGAGACCAAGATCTGACACTGTGTGATATTCCAAGCCTAGTGTGGTCGGAATAGTTTGCTGAAATATTTTATGTTTTTAATAGCATTCTCATGTGGTATTCTCAAAAAAGTGTAATAACTCTTACATGGGAGTCTGGATTAGAAATCTGGGGGACTTGTTCTGTTTAGTGAAATGGATTTACCTTTGGTAAGGAATAACAATGTCTAGTGTTTTTCAGCTATGAATGATAGTTAATGGAAGTAACCATAAATTAAATAATTGATTAAAAATTATTTTCTCCTCAAATCCTAAAAATTCATGAATGGTTACTCATATTAAAAATCTTAGACCACCATTTAGTTCGTAACATGGTGTTTTTCATAGATACAACATAACAGTAGTCGACAAGGCCCTTTAGTGTAAACCCCTGAAAAAGGGAATAATCAAAATTAAATAATTTATATATAAATTATTTTTTTGATGAATTGACGATTTCTTATAAAAGAATCATTATGAATAAATCCCAGGGTCTGGATAATTATATGCAGAACACCAAAGAATCAATAGGAAGAGCATGGAGGATTTTCCCTTGAGGAACATTAACCAGATTGTGGGTCGATGATCAGCGCGTGACAAAATCAAAAGATCTCCCCAACGACCATGTTGCCACTTCGTTCTTCATCAATGTTTGAAACCAATGACGTATATATTTTTATTTCTTTTTGATTTTTTCCCATTCATAGATTCTATGAAAAACACGGGCTAATCCACAAATAGATTAGCTGACGAATCAGTTGTATATTATGGGAGGTCTTATATTTCGGTTTTTTTGGATTTTTATCTTGGTTTTCCAACTCAAACATTCCAATGTTGATCATTGGACAAGAACACATGGCCAATGATGTTAAACCCTTCTTTGCTGTGTTTTTCTCCCTCCATTCTTCAGGCTCATCATTGTTAGACCCTCTTGGCCACGTCTAGATGTTTTCAGCTAGTTCTGAGTATAATCATACCCCCAGACATGAGATTATTTGACACCAATGGTCGGATATGTGTAGATCAGAACCCATATATCCCGCATCCACAACTATTTTGAAATACAATCACCAGAGGTGGCCTTGTGGTTTGTAGAATGGACCAGCAGTTTTGGTCGAGCATGGTGGTCTGGTGAGGCATGGTGGCAGTGGTGAGTCAGTGTATCATGGAGGCAGTCAATGGTAGTTGGAGGCAGTGGCTCTGTTCATCTAGGAAAGTGGTGGTTCGGGACTAGGGCATCAGTTCAGGCTAGTGGCCACTACGATGGTGTTCGTGGGAGCATGTTACTACAGTAGTAAGGCTCCACGGGGTACACAGAGAGAAGTTCAAGTACATAGTGACTAGGTGCAATGTGGATCAGTACCATGTTTGTGGGGTTTATGATAGAGAATCCATGATGCAGGAATTGCAGAGGACTTGCAGTGTGAAACATGGCTCAGTACCACATTGACACGGGACATACGCGGTCGGAACGGACCACGTACATCGTAGTGAACCAGACCGCTACATGAGGTCAACCAGGGGTGTCGGGGAACTCTAGTAACCTAGTGGCATGGACCTAGTGTCCTACAATCTATCAGTCCCATCCGGCCAATCCATGTGGGCTGGGTCCGGCGGGTCGGATCGGATCAAGACATGACCAGGGTTAGACCTTTTTAAAAATAACGGTTGTTACATTCAAACTGTGTTTCCATTTAATTAGTTTTTTGTGATATTGGAAACCTTAAAATGAGATGGTACTTTTCAAATACTCTAAGTGAATTTTGGGTAAGATTTCATAAAACATAATGGGTCGAGGTGTGGGTACTCCTGGAATGAGCGTACTATGAGTGGAATCTTGTGGCAAGCTAGGACCATGAGACTATGTGAATTATAGAGATAGAGTGTCTTATCTTTACTAACTCAGTACTCCCCTATCATAATGATGTGATTTTCTTTTAGTCAATGAGTTTTATTCCATTACCGAGTTAGGGTACGGGTCCTTGAGACTGAGTGTCTTATCGACACAGGGTGTCTTATCGATATTGTGTGTCATACCGAGACGGTGTGTCTTACCATGTGGGGAGAAGGTCCTCCCTTGGAGATGGAGATCCCTTGTCTTTGGGATAAAATTACGATGATAATTTATTTTTCACATAGTTTTAATGATTCCAAGATTGAAGTTAGTGCTCCCTTGAGGGAATGAGGGTGTGTTACTTCATTTAGGAGTGATAGAAGTTTCTAAAGTTAGTTAAGGGATGTGCTCCCATGACTACGAGGTAGTGGGAAGGTGTGATTCCTTTCATTCTCTCATTCTATAGAAGAATAATTTGGTTCATATTTTGTTTTAGTTCTCCCTCAACCGTGTAATGTGGTGAGGGGAAGGCCTCTTAACTCAGGTTTCTTAAATTACGTTGTGCGTAGGCCGTCGATGATAGGAACTCTGGTACTAGGAACTGTATTTTGACCTTGTAACATGTTCTTAATAGATTAGGTTCTCTCATATATATATTATTATTGATAGAGTTTTTCTTGAAGGAGTTAATATCTTCAATGGGTGTAATCTGGGATGAATGAGCTCGTGAAGTATGTCCTCCTGGTTTTCATGTTACGATTTCATCCTTTGACGATAATCTTATTGCTGGCTATGAGGTTGGAACCTTATAATACCTAGTGTCTATAATGAGTATATCTAGATATTTTTGAGTTATGTGTTGTAAACATATATCTTTTTGGAGATAATTTTACTATTCATTGTGGTATACTTCATGTATTTATTAGTGGTCTTACTTTGTGCATTAAAGGTGTCCTATTGAGTATTGTCTCACTCACCCCAACATGGTCGTTCCCATAACGTATAATGTCTTATGTAGATCATTGATTATTTGATAAAGTCCTTGGTGGAAAATGAATAGGTGGTTCTTAGAGAGATCAGATACTCATAGTGCGATCATGTAGCTTCAGACAGGTGCCCATGTACCTACCCTCCTGATAGGGTTTTCTGTGGATGAGTTTTAGGAACTTGTGTGTTCACTTTTTTAGAATCCTACATTTGGTGGGCCTATATTTTGGCCTATTTACTTTCCATTTTTCTATTTTCTTAATCTATTTTGGGTACTATTGGTGTAATGCATACTTTTTTACTTAGTTTTTTCACCTTTTAGTATTTTGGCCTTGGAGATGTGTTCATGTGTACAGGTACATTGGAAAATGCCTCCAATTTTTGGGATATGCCTACTTAGCACAATTTTCCCACCCCTAGCCTATTGGAAGTATGATTTTGGTAGAATAGGAATGGCCACATCTGGGATGGGTTGTGACTTTTTTAAAGCCATGTATTTGGGAACTATATAGTTTTTAAGAATTCAAGTAGGTGGAAGTTGTTGAAGAGTTATGATTGGGCCATAAAAGGGAATTTTATGCATCCTTATTAATGGAATTAGAAACAATGTATTTCAATCCCAATTAAAGAGACATAGTATAATTTGTAATTTTATTTGATGTGTTCTAATTATTTACCAACGTGAATCCATGACCAAGTGAATTTCCTTTTAGGTTGATCTGTCCAACTCCAATTCCAAATATTTTAAACTCATTCTGTGTAAATTACTAGGAAAACGGTTTCTAGATATGGATAGTATAAGTCTTATTCATGATCATGCCTTTATATTTTATCTCACATGGTTTATGGACCTTTGGGGATGGTGGGATCATTAGGAATATGGCCTTATATAGATATGGGTTCATAATGAGTATGGCCGAGTGGAAAATAATGTGTGGATGTTAGGTATAATTTCATAAAAAAAATTTCCCAATGAGAAGTTTTCACATGGAATATGACCATAGTGGGGGGTGTATGGGTCCTATCACGAATGTAGCCTAGAACAGGTATTACAACACTCAAATGGAATATGGACGAATGATCGAGATATTCATAGGGGGTGTGTGCTAGTGAAGGGTTTTGTGTGTCGTTCACATAGGAAATATAATCCATTTGAAATTAATTTTTTGATGTAGGGTTTGAACCATGAATATGAATCCTCTATTTCTTTTTTTAAATGAATGAAATACCATATATTTTTGGTTTCACAGTTTATGTCCATGTGATAGGACCACGCTATGCCATTTAATGTCATAAGTCAATGACATTATCAATTTAGTTATACATAATGTTTCTAGGGTGTTGTATTAAGAAAATGGTGAAAATAGATGATTTAGTGGGCCTTACACGTTGAGGCTACCCAGATATCATGGATTATATCATTAATGAGGGAATGATTTAGAGCATACAACTAAAGAAGAGTCCCACACATATATATATATATGTTTACTTCATATCTGTTAAGTGTTCAACAAATGAATGGTGGAACCACAAGAAATATAGACTCAAAATAATGAGAAAGGGGTTTACACCTAATAAGAGACCCTATCGTTTCCTAGTAACATGAAGGATATGTTTACGGCTTAGGTGGGTGATTCCCCTTTTCAAATATACTTCCTAAAGAATGTGGATTTATACTAGGAATTATTATTGGATGTGTGGGCGATATGGAAGCATTATAAATAGATTATGGAACTCATATAGGATTACTTCATATGGATATACATAGATAATTCATGAATAATGGTGATGAAAACATTAATGAGATCATAATAGGTTCTTAAACCTATGGAGGTGTCCCACTCATGCAAGGATCACTGAATGGGCCAAGATATCAAACATAATGTGTCATTATCCAGGATAGTCATCCTTTTCCATTGGAATATTCACTAGTATTCCCTTGATAATGACCATAGTTATCATGGGGATAATTTATTTCAAAACACTTGAGGTGCCTATCAATTAGGGGGACAAGAAATAAGATTATTTCATCAATAAAATTCAAGACCAAAAAGGGAGTATTCTTGATGTACATTACCAAGTAATGTATCTCAGTAGTCCTAGGGGACTACATAAATTAATTAGTTGATTTTGTCCAATTAGTTTCTGTAAGGTCATTTCGGAAACTATTTGGGCCCATTTGGGGGATTTGATTAAATAGTGTTCCTAGGATAACTTCATATGGTCTTTGAACAATAATAAAGGCTCATAAGTGAATTTTCACCATGGAAATATGTAATGGTGAATGGGGTTTCCTAGTTGAATAATATGGTGAATAGGTTCCCAATTAAAGGACTAAGTTAAGTGTCTCAATTATTATGGACCATATCATGTGTTTCTATAGTATGGGGTTGGGTGTTGATACTCACCCTAAAAGAGGGTTTCCCAAATTATGCAATGGAGTGAATTTTTTCCCAAATTTGAAACAATGTCGAAGATTCAACTGTGTCAAATCCTAGAGAGAAGTTTTCAACCTATTAGGGGAACTTATGAAAAGTTATACACTAGTGAAGAAGCTTTATGGGTATGGCATGGGAAAGGGAAACCATATTATATATACTGATAAGGGTACTTTCAACCTATTCTATAGAAAAAAGGAGGAAAATTCCTCTCCCAAATGTTTTAAATGTGTTTAAACATTAGGTAACACAATAACCCTCATTTTTTGGTTAATTACCATATTACAAAATTAATTAATCTACCTAAAATTTCATTGAAGACTAGGTCACATGGTTCCCTAGAAAAAAAAAATTATTCCAAAATGGTTCCAAATGTGAACCCCTTTATGTTTATTTATAGTAAAATATGATGAGAAGGGATCACGAATTCTAATCATTGTGGTGGTTAGCTTAAGAGACTAGGCTAATTAGCCTAGGAATACTAGATCGGCATCATGATAGTCATTAGGGAAATAAAATAATTAATTAATTATATCTTAATAGGTTATAAAAAAGAAATATTGAGAAATTGCATGGGAAAACAAACATTGGTGAACGAACATGGGTAATGTTGTTGTGAAACTTGATCTATGTGAGGCATTTAGGCACCGAGTATTGGGCATCATTTATGAACATACCCCACCTCATACCCATTGAAAAAATGAGAACATCCACATATATATTAGGTTTAAAGAAAACTTATATATACATAGATAGTAAGAATTATCTCCTTCACATGGAAATAACATTAAAACTACACATCAAGAGTATTTTCATGGATTTTTAATGAAAAATATCAATTTAATAAATAAAATCAAAATATTATTCTATACTTATTATAATGTCAAAAATAACAAAAATTATTAAAAAAATTAAATTACCTTATATTATAGAATTAATGGGGATATTATAAATTAATTAAAAATAAAATTCAGGGAAAATTATGCCTTATTCACTCCCTCAATATTGAAATTTGATCTCTTATGATAATCCTTATACCTAGGAAAATTGAATCTTCTTCAATAATTTATGAAAAAACTTATAAATTTTATTTTTCTTAGACATATAATACTTAATATTTGAAATATAGTTTCCTAGTTCATTTATAATTATAAAAATCCATTCAATTTTGGACTATCATCAGAATGGAGTTTTTTCTTACAATAATATAAATGGATCACTACTCTCTCAATTTATTTTATGGAAATATTTTCTCTTCATATGAGAATTATTGATTTACATAGTATTGTTTCAATTATAGGTTCTCTATTATTCAAAGTCACAATGATGTATCAATCATGAGATCATTTACATGCGTTGTTCTATGGATAATTATGTGTCATACAAATGTGAAAAATAAAGTTATAATCAGTAGGTTTGACTCTTAAATTCTGATTAATGTTTAAAAAGTTTTTCACTCATCGGTAGGACCACACTTAATCACCTTCCATATTATTCTTCCATCCCATCACATACATATTTTAAGGGGTATAAAATAAAAATTATTACAGGGAATAATTATTCATATATTATTTATTTATTTATTTCTTTTTCCTTTAATTTTATATAAGATATTTTATTATTATTTTATTTAGAGAAATATAGGTAAATATTATTTTAAAGAAGATTATAAACACTCACACAAATAAAATGGTTTTGGACTCAAACATATTTATATATTGTATATTATAAAACCATGAATTCTAATAAACATCCCTTCGGAAAATTCATTTTTCAAAAAAAACTAAAAAAAATGATAAAGAGTCTGATACTTTTGGGTTCAGAGATTGTAATGCATCATCCAACAAACCTGCTAAGGGATTATTGGTATAATATAAAAATTTATAGATTTAATGGTAGGATAAATGATAGTTATTTATAAAATAAATATTTTAAAAATGGTTCTTCAATCATTTTAATAGAACTCATGATGACTAACAACTTAAAAGATAAAAATAATAAGATCTAGATCACAATACATCGCTCGATACACTTCATAAAAATGTAAATGTACTATAATTCTTAAAGTTATATAAACATCTCATGTTTGTATGATTTATATTGGATTGTTCTTGTGCATATAACATTTCACATTTGATGAATTTTCATTATATTATAAAATTTAATATTTGGGAATTAAACATGTATCAGTAATAATATAAGTCCTTAGATTTTAAAATGAAATAATTTTTTAGAAAATTTCATAATAATTAATCTTGATAATGGAATTTATTTAAGCATAAGACATAATAAAAACACAATAAAAATAAAAATGAAAAAATATTCATATATAAAAATGGATTACACTCCGCCACACATAAATTTACTGGAGTATTTTTAATTAAGGTAAAAATCACATTAAATTATAGAATAATTATTTTATTGGAAATAAAAATTGTATAAAGGACATATTACAGTGATTAAGAATTTTTTTTAGAATTTTAGTTAGATGATTTTATTTGGAAAGAATCTAAAGTAGGTTGGATTGAAGTTCTACAAAATTTTAAGATACATTTTTTTAATAATTTAACAAAGTATTTTGATATTAAAGAGTAACCTACTCACATATTAGAATATAATATAATATTTAAAGGATACATATCATATCCTAGATGATACGTAAAATATTTCAAGAAATTTTGAAAAGTGTCAAAATATATAAGAATAACTTTAATAACCCTTTGGTAGGACAGAGTGATTTAGAATGTAATTATAATAAATTTGAGCATGATATTATCTCTGAATATCTATTTATACATCATATTAAATATGAGGATGTTTATGTTTAAACTAGGGTTTCAACAAATGAGTGTGACATCACTAGTGGTCATGTAAAGTTAAACATCTTTTCCTAACTGAAACATAATATTAAATTTTATGAGGTTATATTTTTCTTCAGTGATTAAATATCATGATACTATTTGTTAAGCTATTATTCAAGTTAATGTTTTTTTTTAAAACTTTGAATAAAATTGAAGATGAAATATATAGAGAATTATATAATGAAGTGTATCAAATTTTAAATATAGATCATAATATTTTCATTTTAATGTGAGATTTACTATTTAAATTATATAAAATATCCACGTTATCTTGCTAGAGATATTTATATGAGAAGATAAGTTGAAAAAATAAGTTATAGAAAATGTAACCACTGAGGTTCTGTGAAATAATTTCTTTCAAATAAATTTAATCATTTCAATGTTATTAATTACACACACCATGGAATTTACCATGTTTTAAATTGAAAACATATTTATCTTCAATTTTATGTAACACTAAGTGTATCTTTCAGTACATAAAATACTTATTTCTAATGAACCATGACAAACTATAAAAAGTATTATTTATAAAATGACATTATTACCTATTCTTTATACATTGAGGAAGTAATATTATTAACAACATTTTAGATATTAATTATTATGGTTTTATATAGTGTAATCTTATTGATAAAAAATTAATTTTTTTATAAAAGTCTCTATATTCTTCAAAAATATGATTTTCTCAAAAAAATATTTTTTATTTCCTTTTATGAGTAATAATATAATTAATTTTTTGAAACATATAGAAACATAATTTTATTGACTAATGTTCCAATTTTAAATTAACATTTTAAAATAATCATAGGGTGATTTTTTTGGATATTTAGAAAATTTTAATGTTTTTTTGTTATAGGGTGAATATTCATATCTTAATAAGTGATATCTATTTATGTATAGTATAGTTCACTATAAATATAATGCCAACTCATTTCTAAAATAATTTATAAAACCAAGATAAATTACCTTTCAAATGTCATACGATGAAGATGGAGCCAGCAAACTCAAACATGGGTCACACACCAACCGCATTTTTATCCTCACATCAAAAAGGGATAAGAATCAAAGAGAAATAAATTGAGACCATAACATTGATTCTTAAATATTAGAATTTTATTCCATAATAAAAAAATGTTACTTGATAGGTTAGATCACACAAACACTATGAATGTCATCTTTTTTACCACAACTAACATCAGGGTCAGCCTTCGAAAGACAAGGGCACAAAGTAATATACATGGGATATTTAGAAACAATAGAAAAATATAAATACTCTAAAAAAACATCCCAATGTCACTGCCAAAGAAGGTATAATCAAATAAAATTAGTAGAGCACAAATATAATCCCCAAAATAAAAACATCCAATTAGGAAAAATATTAAATAACAAAATGGATGATGTTATAAACTGTTAAAACCGCCTAAACTTGACAAGATCAATCCTAGAATACAAGAGAGTAAAGAAAACTGGAATCCAGAAGGAATTAGATGTGTATTACATAATGAAATTCTTGGAAGAAACATTACAGTAGGTGAATCCTAGATTCACAACATGATTTCCAAGGTTTACATAGATGCTAAAAATTAAGGATCCTTCATCTAAAAAACATGAGTGACCAATCATGACATGAATATAATTCATGGCATAAATTCATTCGACACCTTGAACTAAATGTTGTACTTCTACCTATAATTGATTAATGTCATAAATATATGATTCATGATGTGAATATGTCTTTTAGACAACACCCAAAACAAGTTCCTTTATAAATCCACCCAAATTCTCTCTGACGCCCTCAAAACCTAAAGAAAACAAATAAAATTTATAAATATAGGGTACCTTAACCTGAATGATACAATTATCCAAAAAAATATGAATTTCCATCCATGTGAAGTGAAGTTTAATAATTATACTTCAGAATGATATTAGACCATATCTCCCCTACTGATTATTCGTGCCCCCAAGTCCCATGAGAATATAGTCTATTCTACCACAAAACTTTTTCCAGTAGAATAAACATACCCTATAAGACATTACATTAAATTTAAATGATCTACATTAGTTTCTATATAATGGAAACATCATAATGTAATTCAACCTCTTCGCAACTTATAATATTTGACTGATTAAGATGGTACTTATAAAGTGGTGATATATGAAAAAAAAAACATGTGTACCTATCAACTGTGTAACTCCCCATGAATTTACAAAATTTTCATTTCTAAATAAATTTAATTTTTTTTGCTTTCATAAATTAATCCAATGCTATTTTCATCTTAAGCTATACACAACAATAATTTGGCTTTTATTACACATAAGGCCTAGTTTTACCGAAAAAAAATATATTAATAAAATATTTGTATTTATTATAATATATAACCTAGTCGTTAAATTAGAGAAGATGAATAGTACTAACATCATTTTGAATTTTATGTATTCCATATAACTTTAAAATTCATCTTATGTGTTTTCTAGGTATGATATAAGAAGAAATTCATTTCTTCAGATTAAAGAAGTTTATTTCAAAAATAAAATTTTGCCTTCTATTAATAGAGAAACCATTTTAAATCCAGTACTTCAAAATTTTATATATTAAATTTGACAAAATAAATTTATTCTTTGAAAGATTAATATTAAAATTTACTTTGGTTCAATTTTTGTTATTTTTCTGATAAGTTTTATGTTTTGATGAATAATGAAAAATATTAAATTTTAATTGAAAACAACATTTTCATCAACAAAATATATATTGTTAAATTATACTTGTAATTTATATATATATATATATTATATTTTTATCATTTAATATAATTTAGTCCATTATAATTTTTTTCACATTAAAATTAGATATAAACACACGTAAATCTATTGATGTTTATCACTTTTTAAAAACTCGTTTTCTCAATCCCTATACGGGATTAATATTAATTTAAATTCTGACGTTTCATGGTTTTTAATTTGGAAAAATAGTTTCCATATATGGAATAATTGTGTCTTATTTTTTTAAATATGTTCCTTTTATTTTTGGGTGTTACGAATAGTAAATTTAGTAAACTTTTTTATTACTGTAGTTAAGGGTAAATCGGGCGATTAAAAGTAAAAATGGCTGCATAATAGTTCAAACATACCCTAAAAGTTTTCATAACCTCATCGGATTGGATTTTTTTTACCACAATCATCCTTAGGTCGATTTTGGGACCACTTGAATCCACTATGATGACTTTATTATTTTTGATGTTTTATATTTAAATAAAATCTAATTTTGTTATACTTTTGTTTTTAACTAGTAAAATATTTTAAATAAGAGATTATAAAACTTATTTGGTAATCTATAAATGTACATTAGACATTTAAAATATATATAATCATCATGATAATTTATTTATTACTTTTAAACCTTAAACAATTAAATTTAATTATGACACAACGATGATAAATTAATTGATTTATTAAAGGTACAATCAATTAAATGATATTAACAATATTAAAATAAATATATTTTAAAACATTTTATGACATAAAATAAGTTTTTTAATGAAATTTACCATATTAGGAATTACATAATATATTTTTTTGGAAGGAATCAAGTATTTATGATTTTATTAAAAGTAAAATAATAAATAGTGTAAAAATTGACATAAATAATATTCTAAAATAAATAATATTTTATTAAATGATATAAAATTTCTAAAAATAAATAATTTGTCCAAATAACAAGGATAATATTAAATATTTCATAAATTATCCAATTGGGGTTCTATTGTAATTTTATAATAACTATATTAACCATGTAGTGTAACAAGACAAGTAGTTATGGTAATAGTTAAATTGTTTAAATAATGGATAAAACAGATATATAAATATTAAAAAATAATAAAAAATGTTAAAAAAATATTAAATGAATAAAATTATTGAATTATTTAATGGACACATGTCCATGAAAATGACATAGATATTATAAATATCAATGAATGTGAAAAAATTTCACACTGTCATTTTAAATAAGTATATTAATTTTAATATACGGATAACCAAGAGATATTATAGATTATAAATACTATATGAAAATTTAAAATAATAACCTACATCATATTATTTTATTAATAATTTTTAGGTATTAAATATTTACCATTAATTATGACCTCATAGTGACGTGGAAATTATTTTATTAATATACATATCAAATAAATTATTTTAAAATTGTTACCATAAAAATATCGGGAATTATTTAAGGTTCTATAAGAATTTTATTGGTCATTATGACATGTTATGAGTATATTAAATTATTTTTTTTCAAAGTTATCTTTAGTTTGCGATGTTATTTAAATCCAATTAAATGAATAGTTTCAATATTGACAATGTTGATATTTTATAGAAATAAAATTTTATTAAATTATTTAAAAATAATAAAAATATTTAAAAACATAAATTGATACTTATAAGATCTAATATTTCATATTTTTTCCATTTATTAATAATTATAACAACATTAATAAATATTTATAACCATTTAATATTTAGAATAATATTACCACAATTAAAATTAAATAGATTAATTGAGGATAAATAAAAATGATAATGTTTAATATAAAATAAAAACATGTGAAAAAATTAATATTTTATGAGTTTCTAGACCCATACTTATAATATATTATAAATAACTCTCATTGGAGCTATTTGGAATCAAAAATCAGTTTATAATAATTTAATAGTTTTTGAATTTCCAAAAGTGCCCCTCTCTTCTCATATAAAAGGACACCCCTTCTTCACTTTTAATCACACATATATATCCATTTGGATCGGCCAAAACCTTCCTAAATCACCTAAAAACTTCCCTCACATCATCCTAGAGGCCATAATTAGGTAAAAATACAACCTAAGGAGTCGTTTTGTGCAAATAAAAAGAAAATACATGAAGAATAGGTAATTGTATTATCAACTCTTTCAAAGTTCTTTCTTATTCTACCCCATCTTACAATGTAGTTTATAGACTAAAGTAATAAATATAATAACATATATATTCTTATATGTTATTATTATTATGATACAACCATATTCCTCCATTTCTCATCCTGTAAAAAATAATATCTCCATGTGTGTGTACGTACGGCTTACCGTCTCCGGGTCGTGGTGTAATTCGTTACTTAACACTAATTAATTAGCATGGGTATAATGATGAGTATAATGGTTATAAATAATTAATATGAAATTATAATGATTATTTATAATCAATATACCATCCAATTTCATTGTATTTACTCATTAAAGGAATTATATTGTCGCTCGTTCGTGCATATGACCTACCATCTCCATTACACAATGAGATTCATCCTCCATGGTAACCATTCAAAAATGATTATAAATATATATATATAATGAATAATTATTAAATTTATGACATAATAATTCTAGTATAATAATATATATACATATATTTCATTCATTTTCTTCCATTCAATATGATACGAAAAAAAAAGTGTGTATGTGTACATATAACCTACCATCTCCAGGAACGATGTATTTCATTCGATATATCTATATATTATATATATTTTTATGTAATGAATATATATAATATAAAAATATGGTTTTACATTAGGTAATTAATTAAATCATGATCTATGTAATATGATCATGTATAACAGGTCAAAATGAGTATGATAAACAAAGCAAATATTACCCCAAACGATGCTTTAACATAGAATTGTTAAATGAACGGGTAATATAAAGTATTAAATAAATCATATATTATATCATAAATATTATTAATATTTTCTTACAAGTTAATAATATTCTGAATACCACTATATAGTATTTTTGGACATGTAATAAAGGAATCAGGCATAAGTTAAGGGTTAATTCCAAAATCACATTATAGTTCGAGGTGGTTTATACATAAGTATCTTCTAGGAAATATCTATCATACATGACCATGTTTCTTATAGTATATTTCAAAATATTATGTACTATTTTTTAAATTCATTTTTTCCTATGCTTAACTTTTTATAAGACATTTTTAAAGGAATCTTTATGTCATTTTCAAGACAAGGTACTTTATGGCTATTTCGAAAAATTATGGAATGAAAGTTTTTTTAACTTATACAGCGTGAGCAGATATTTTACACCATTATGATGACATGAGATTTTTAATATTCCATTAAAATCTCACAAATATATTTTTGAAATAAATTTTTTATTTTATAATTTATTTAATTTTATATTATTCCAAATTAAAAAAAGGATATTTCTCTCAAAGATTATTAATGATTTTATTAGATTATTTTCATCTATGTCAACGTCATTTGTTGTATTTAATGCATAATTGAGGTTGATTTGTTATAAATTATTCTATATTTTTTAAATGTTTTATGATATGTTTGGCCATGGAAGTGATACTTGGATTACATTTATGGTTTATAGTTAAATTATTAACATTCCATATGCTAGTTTTAATACGAATGTTTATGTTATGTTTCACCCATTTCATTTGAGGAATGAATTGGACTTATTAATTTGTGGGAGGGTCCTGAAATAGTCCCTCTATGGATCTACAAGTCTCATGAGACAAACTATTTTGGGTTTTTACTTGTTTATGTATGGTCTTGGAATGAGTCATGGACGGTGTTGTTATGAAGTCTGGGATTATGCAATCCCTAATTATGAAATTATTTATAAATATTTCATGGGATTATTCGACTAGTGGAATATCCATGTGAATATTTAAATGGAATTATTTGATTTATTATTTCCATATTATGTTGAATATTATGTTTAAAAGGATTGGGTTTCAGTTTTATAACATTAATTAAAAGTTTATTCTTATTTTTGAGGTATTCTAATGTATTGTTTACCTTAATAAGCATCTGAACTCAGCCCTTATGTTTTATTTTCCAGGATTCGGAGATGTGTATGGTGATTGACATGAAGGGTTATTCTAAAAGAATAATTTTTTTATCAAAGTATTATCTATGTTTTATTTTATGTTTTTAATTATAATGTAATGTTCATATATATAATCAATTTTCCAAGACTGCTAAACTAATCGGTCCTTCAATATTTGATTCCTTATAGTCATGTCAATGTATTAAAATAATACATAGCCTCCAGGCTTCTAGGGAGAGGTTGTTGCAGTTGGTATCAGAGGATATTTAGCATAAACCTTGGAAACTAGATTTAGAAGTAATGGATAAGAAAAAAACCCATTGAATAACATTTAATATATGTCTTGTCTTAATATATCATCCTTTAGATTAGGAAATAAATATCCATGGTTAATCCTATGGACTAATAGAATGAGAATATGATGTCGTAATTTAGACATAATATAAATGATTCTTCATCACTATATCACTATGATTTGTGTTTCTAAGATTGTGATTTTGGTTTTTAGTGATGGTTAGAATCATAATGGTTATAAAAGTAATGTTTATACAACTGATAATGAAGATTCTGCAAAAGAAAAATGAGATAAAGGAGTTGTTAAGGAATAACATATTGATTTATGGTTAATGTTTTAAGAGTGAAGTAGAATGAATACGGTTATATTGTTTATGGATTCAAAAATTATAACATCAAATGTTCTATGGTTATAAGATTCATGAGATATAAGGAATGTACTACAATATATATTCATAAATTACATGGAAGCAAGAATTATTTCATTATATTTTTTCTAGTTATAATGGAATTTTTCAATAAGAGATAAATTAGGTCATTTAAGTAATGATTTTAAAGATGAATTGGGAATAGATCAAAGCATAACCGAAGTATAACAGTGATGAAATGAAGAAATTCTTCTCAAGTTCTAATTTTGATAGTAAAATAATCCATCAATTCTAGAAAATATTATCTAAAAAATGTGTTATCCTAATACATAAATATTTGTTAAACTGATGTTATTTTGAATCATCAATGTTTTATGTATTTAAGGACCACAATTTTTCATAGATTGTTCACTTGTTTGTGATTGATGACCTCAATCACTCCCTATAAATATTTAGGTTTTTCCTCCAAGTACATATCTCTACTTTCCACTAATGTCATCCTTTTTTTAACCCAAATTTTGTAGTGACCTTAACATTTCCCTATTACTCTTATTAAGAGTATATTGTATTAACCATATATCTGATGGGGGTTTCCTAAAACAATATTTTTAAGTATTGAACTTTCATTTTCATAGTGTAATTTCAAATAGAGGGGACCCAATTTATTAAACTATAGGAGAATGTAACACCCTGAGACATTACAATATTTTAATTTCTGAATAAATTTAATTTTATTTCATTCATGGTTTCTATACAATTATATTTTAAGGTTAAACTAAACACAATTATGATTAAGGTTGTGTTATACACATGGCATATTTTTACCAAACAATAATATATTAATATAATATTATTATTTATTATATTTTATATTCCATTTGTTAAATTAGCACTTCTGAATAGTATTAATAAAATATTTAATTTTCTATATTCCATATAATTATAACATTGATCTTTAGTATTTTCCAGAAATGATATAAGAAAAAATTCAAATTTTGGATAAAAGAAGTATTTTTCAAAAAATACAATTTGGTCACCTTTTAATGAAGAACACATTTTAAATACAATATTTGACACTTTTCTATATTCAATTTTAAAAAATAAATTTCTTTTTTAAATTTTAATATTAAAATTTACTTTGGTTCACTTTTTAATATTTTCTTGATAATTTTTATGTTTTGATGAATAAAAAAATACTAATTCTTAATTGAAAAAAAAAATTCATCAAAATAATTTATAGTGTTAAATTATAAATATGATTAGTTTTATTGTGTAATATAATTTTATTATCATCATCTAATATAATTTAGGTCATTGGAATTATTTTCACATTAAAATTGGATATAAACACATGTCAATCTTTTAACGGCTATTACTTTTAAAAAAAAAATTTGTCTCATTCCGTCAAAAAGATTTAATTTAATTTAATTACTACAACTTCTGTGTATTGAATTTTGAAATATGGATCCTATTTTTGGAATCAGTGGGTCTAATTTATGTAAGTATATTTTTTATTTTTTTCCATTATGAATAGAGACTTCAGAAAAAAAAATTACCACAGTTAAGGATAAATCATGTAATTAAAGGCAAAAATAATATTATAATATTTAAAAATTACCCTAACGGTTTTCATAATTTCATTGTATGAGATTTTTTTGACCAACATCATCTTTGGTCGATTTTGGGGCCACTTTAAGCCACATGTATGACTTTAACATATTTATAATATTATATTTAATGAAAATCCAACATTGTTATCCTTTGGTTTTAATAAGTAATATATTTTAAATATGAGGTTATATAAGTGTAACTATCAATTAAAAATATGCATTAAAAGTTAAAATATTAATCTACTTCATGATAATTTACTTATAATTTTTAAACATTAAATAATTAAATTTTATCGTGATAGAATGATGATGAATTAATTGATTTATTAATGGTACAATTAATTAAAAGATATTAATAATATTAAAATAAATATAATTTGAAACATTTTAGGCCATACAATAACTTTTTTGGATAAAATTTCCATATTAGGACTGATTGAATGTATTTTATTCAACGAAATCGATGTTTTATGATTTTATAAAAATTCAAATAATAAATATTATCAAAATATACATAAATGAGATTCTAAAATAAATAATTTTTTATTAAATGATATAAAATTTAAAAAAATATGAAATTGAACCAAATGACTAGTATAATATTTTATATGTCATAAATTATCCAATTTGGGGTCTTTTGGTATTTTATATTAACAATATTAACCTTATAGTGTTAAAAAGAAAAGTAGTCACGACAAGAGATAAACTGTTTAAATAAGGGTTAAAACAAATAGATAAAGATTAAATGATGACAAAAAATTGTCAAAAAAGTATTATATTGAGAAACAAATAACTATATTATCTAAGGTCATATATTTAACCTTTTAATGGAAACTTTTCTAGGAAAATGACATAGATATTATAAATATCAATTAATGTGAAAAAAAAGTAACATTCACATTTTTCATAAGTAAATTAATTTTATTGTAGGTATAACCATGATATATCATCGATTATAAATGTTATATGAAATATAAAATAATTTCATACATCATAGTAATTTATCAATATTTTTTAGAGATTAAATGATTTTTATTCATGATGACCCAATAGTGATGAAGAAATTATTTTATTAATAGAAATATAAAATAAATGATTTTCAAAAATATTAAAATAAATTTAATTTAACTAATTAAAGATATACACGAATTTTCTAGGTGATTATAAAATGTTAAGAGTATATTAATTTATTTCTTTCAAATTTTTCATTCATTTTGGATTTTATTTAAAGTCAAAGAAATAAATAGTGTCAAAATTGAGACTATTGATATTTCAAAAAAATAACATTTTATTAAGTTATCTAAAAATCATCAATATATTTAAAAACAATATAGTGATAATTATAAGGTCTAAATTTTCATAAATGTTCTATTATGGAAAATTGACACCACATAAGTAAATATTAATAACGATTTAATATTTAGAATACTATTACTATAATTTAAATTAAAATGATTAATTAAGGATAAATAAAACTGAAAAGGATTAAAATATAATAAAAACATTAATAAAATTAATCAGTTGAGAAGATTTAGACACATCTGCATCTTATCACAGAAATAACTCACATTGCATCTATTTGAAATTGAAAATAAATTTATAATAAATTAATAGTTTTGAAATTTCATAAAGTTTTCCACCCCTATTTTATAAAAGGTATCCCCACCTTATCTTTTATTGACACATCTAAAGCCCTTTACACCAGCCAACCGCTACCCACTTCTTATTCCAAATTCCTTCAATTAATCTTAAAGGATTTAATTTTGAAATAAATTCAACCTAAGAAGTCATGTTGTGAAAATGAAATGGAGATACTCAAAGAAGAGATAATTGTTTTGTCAAATCTTTCAAATTTATTTCTTCTTCTACCTTCTATTCCTATGTTGTTTTCATGATAAATTAATAAATACAGAATCATCTATATGATAATATTTTATTATGATTATGGTACAACCATATTTGTCATTTTTTTATCCTACGAATAACAATATCACTGTGCATGCGTACGTACGAGTTATCGTCACCACATCGTGGTATAATTTGTTATTTAACACTAATTTATTTTGATGGGTATAATGATGAGTATAATGGATATAAATAATTAATTTGACATGATAATTATTCTGTATAATTAATTTACCATCTAGTTCCATACTATTTAATTACTAAAGGAATGATATCATCACTCATGCATACGTATGGCATGTCGTCTCCAGGATGAGATGAGATTCTTCCTTCACATTAACCATTCAATAATGATTATAAAGATATATATATTTATATTTATATAATGAATAATTAAGAAATATGTGACATAAAAATTCTACAGGAAATATATATATATATATATTTCATTTATTTTCTTCAATTTTTTACGATAACAAAAGAGAAACAGCATTCATGCATTTGTAGGGAATACGTTCCCCATTAACGGTGTATTCCCTTAAATATATCAATCTATTATATATATTTATACGGTGAATATATATGACATATATATCTTGTTTTACATTATTGAATTATGTAAATCAATATTTACGTAATAATATCAATAATGAAAATCCAAAACCCGTATGATAAACAAAGCGATTATTACCTAAAATGTTGTATTAATAAAGAATTGTTAAATGAATAGGTAATATAAAGTCATAAATGAATCATATATGATAAATTAAATATTTTTATGATTATATTACGAGTTAAAAAAAATTAAAACCACTATTATGATTCTATTACAAGTTAATAATATTTTTAAAACCACTATACAAGTGTTTCAGTCACGTAAGGAAGGAATCAGACCTAAGGTAAGGGTTAATTTCACAATCTCATTATTATCTAAGGTTATTTATACATATGTATCTACTGGGTCATCATTATAATCCCTGTACATTTTTCATAAGGTGTATTTTAAAATATTATCAACATTTATTTAAAGTCATTTTTAACCTTGTTTTACTTTTTATTAAACATTTTGAAAGAAATATTTCTATAGTTTTCCAAACAATGTACTTTATGACCTTTTTGAGAAATTTAGGAATGAATTTTTTTAACTTATACGGAATGACCGACTATCTTCCCCCATTTTGATAACCTAAAATTTTTAATCTTTTCTTGAAATCTCACAAGGTTATTTTTCAAATAAATGTTTTATTTTATAATTTTGTGACTTTTATATCATGTCAAAGTAAAAAAGGGATATTTCTCTAATAGTTTTTATTATTTTATTTGTTTATTTTTATCAATTTCAACATCCTATGATAGATTTTATACTTAATTAAGGATGATTTATTATACAATATTCCCTATTTTATTGAAGGTTTTATGATTTGGTTGACTATGGTTGTGCTATTTTGATACCATTCTTGGTTTATGGTTAAATTGTTAACATTTCTTATGATAGTTTTAGTATGATAGTTTATGTTATATTTCACCATTTTCATATGAGGAATGAATTAGAATTAATAAGTCATGGGTAGGGCTCTTTATATCCTCTTGATGCATCGGTTTGACTCATGAGACAAACTAGTATGCGTTTTTACCTGTTTATGTATGGTGTTAGCACAAGTCCTTGACAATGTGGTAATGATGCCTGACATTATGCATTCCCTCATTAGGAAATTAGTTATAAATATTTCATGTGATTATTCAAATAGTATAATATCTATGTGAATGTTTAAAGGGAATTCTTTGATTTATTATTTCCATATTATACAAATGATTACGTTTAGAAGGCTTGTGTTTCAGTTTTATACAATGGCTTAAAATTTCATTCTTATTTATGAATGCTTCTTCTGTTTTTTCTCATACCGAGCATCTGAGCTCACCCTTTTCATAGATTTTTTTCAAGGATGCCAATATATGTATTATGATTGATATAAAGGGTTAATCTTATAGAATAATTATTTCCTCAAAGTATTATCTATGTTTCAATTTATTATTTGAATTGTAATGTAATGTTCATATATGTATTCTATTTTACCAACCTGCTAAATTGATCATTCCTTCAGTATTTGATTCCTTATAATAATGTCAATGTATTAAAATAATGCAACAGCTCTGGGCTTCTCGGGTGGGGGAATTACAAACTGAGCTGGTAATTTGAACTAATAATATACTTGACTAAACAACTCTGTAACGCCCCGACCCTAATTACCTAGAGTCGATGCATTATTACATAACATTGGCATGATCACAAGAAAGATCAAGTCTCTAAAGACCAATTGGTTTAGTAGCCTTGGAATAACTAGATACATCCATAAATTTTTACATTACATCATAACAAAAAAAACATCTTGTCTTCATATCCCCTCATACTATCCCTGCAGGTCATTCATAAATTACTTCTTCATAATCCTGGGAAAAATAAAACATTAAAAGGGGTGATCTCAGATGCTCAGTAAGGATAACATTGTAGCAGAAGCTTTCATAAATAAGCATAAACACTTAAGGAAATTTATAATTAAAACAAAAGCCTTTTAAACTTGAACTTCAGCATAAAATGGAAAAGGTAAAATGAAATAATGTCATTTACTTACTCACATGGATATTCTACTAGTCGAATGATCACATGCAATATCAATAACCACTTTCATAATGATGGAATGCATAATGCCAGACTATCATAACCACATAGCCAAGGCCTCGTGCCAAGACTACAAATAAGATTTTGCCAAGGCCTTGTGCCAAGACACTAGTTTGTCTCATGAGACCTACCGATGCATCGAGGAGCTATAGCGGGCTCCACCCGTCACTTATTAAGTCCAATGCATTCCTCATATGAACAGGTTTAAACATAACATAAACATTCGTATTAAAACTAGCATATGAAATGTCAATACTTCTACCACAAACCATGAATGGTATAAAAATAGCACATCCATAGTCAAACATAACTCATTCGATACAATATGGAAGATTGTATTGTATCACATTAACCTCAATCAAGAATAATGAAGGATGTTGACATAGATGAAAATAATCATCAAAACTATTTGAGAGAAATATCCCCCTTTTTCTTGAAAACTTTTAAAAGTCACACTATTTGTCAAGAAGACATTCAAAAATAGATTTTTGAATCAAAGTGTCCCATACCACTTTGAAACTTTTAAAAGTATTTTTAATTTTAAAACTATAATGTCCATATAAATAAATCCTTAAAACCATTTTTAAAATATGGACATTAATGAGCATGATTTAGAAGAATAATTCTTTAAAACATTTTAAAATGGTATTTTGGTTAGAGTTTCTAACCAAAAGAGAGACACTTGAATACAAATAACTGAGGTAATCAAAACATTGTAATATCATGAGAATAAAGGAATTCATGATATACTATGTCAAAGTACATTATATACACCACATAAAAGTGATTTGGTGTATATCATCAAAGAAGTCTCAATGGAATGTAAATTGAGATGAAATCTCTCATAAAGGTTGTATCCTTAGGTTAAGGATAAATCAACAACATAATTATGTGTGACAAATATAAATACACTAAATATTATTAAATATTCAGTGTAAATCAATCAAAGGATATTCACACATATTCTTGTAAAAACAATACCAATGAATTGGATGTTTAACTCAACAAATGGAGAATGAGTTAAAATTACTCTTATCAAATTCATATCAATGAATTGAGAATTATCAATGGAGTGATTATGTGTATCAAACTTATATCCACAGGAAGGGGAGTAGAAATTATGACATAATCAAATGAATAGTGATTCCACACATAATCTTGGGGTAATATAATCAATGAAATATTCGTAAAGCCAAATGAGTGGAAATTGAAATCTCAAATTCCCTTATTGATTAGGTAACATAAGAAACATACACCCATGAAAGAAGTATCATACCATGATGATGTAAATACCCATAAATAAAATTATATAACACAATGAATACAATCATGGTCAGTACACATACACCACATGCAATAATTATGTGGTGATCAATGGAATTCTCACGGAATTAAAAGTGAGATAAAAAAATCCCTTACCACGTTAATCAACTGAGTCGTATGGCCAAAAGTTAATAACCACCAAGTGATTTACAGAATAACATGAATATAAGTAGAATCATGATAATATATATCAAATGGCCGTAAACAATACACCACTTTCAATAATTTAGTGGCGAACAATGGAAATCTCACGGAATTGAAAGTGAGATAAGAGAATCCCTTACTTTGTACTTTTTCCTTGGTCGATGGTAGGTTTACCTCCTGTATAATGGTGAAATAATTGTTATTGAATAATACAAGAATCATTTACTTTAATATGATATCATATATGATCTTTTAACATTGATTTGATAATAATATCTTAGTATTATCGTTGTTTCGGGTGTGAACTTACTTGTTTGCTTTTGTATGTTTTGTTACGTAAGACATGTTTGTAAAGTATAGGTTGTATATTATTCAAATACAGAATTGTATCAAGTACTTAAACATAATTTTTAAATCATCAAATGATAATTATACTTGAATGGATACGATGGAGAATGAATCTCAACGCGTTCGTGGAGACGGTAGTCCGTACGTACGCACGGACGCTACTTCCATTTAATTTTTATTTTAAAAGAATCGAATCCAAATGATACATAGGTATATCACTATTCCAGTAAAATATAATATTTTATATATGTTACTTAAGTTTATTAACACCATCCTTTATACGTTCCATTTGTGGTATGAACGAGTCATATCATTTTAAGGGGGCGGTAGTCCGCACTTCCTCAAATGAAATTATCGTATGTATATACAACATGAAACGAATAATGGTATGAAATAAAATGGAATTACAGAAGCTTATATATAAAATATATATCATTAATATCACATTTAATTATAGTTCCATCATAATGGCCACCATGAGAGGTGGTAAGATATATTTGAACAATCATCGTTTCGTGAGGCGTTAGTTTTCCATCCACAGAAACATTATGTTCATCATCCATTAGATGGAGTTTTGTGTATGTGTAGTTTGAATCCTTATTATAACAACACCCTAGTATATTGTGGATACTGTTTTTGTTACAAAAGAAAGTAAATAAAAAGAGTTTGGGGGTTGGAGAAGCAAAATAAATGAAAATAATTTAAGAGAAATCGTTACCTTTAATTTAGGTAACTCACTTTGGTTGGAACCAAAGGACTTATTGAAATGCTTTCTGCCTAAGGGGAAGCATCAAGGAGGAGGAGAGGGATGTGGGGAGCTTATTGGTGCAGGGTTTGGATGAGCCAAGTGGCTTGAGAGGTGTGAGGAATGAGTAGAAGTGGTCTCCTTTTATAAGGGAGAGGAGGGGCTCTTTAGGAAAGAGTGAAAGTATTACTTTATAATATAATTATATTCGGTTTATAATGGTCCACAAATCATTGAGGTCGAAGATAAGATGACTCATATTCTAAATAACATCAACCAATAAGAATTAGACAGGTTTTAGATAATATTTTAATCATTATAATCTTATTTATTTAAATGATTTATTAATGAGGTAAACATTGCATCATTATTGTGTCATTAATAATTTAACTTATTTGATGTCTAAAAATTATAAATAAAATATCATTATGTAGGAAATCTTTTTATCTTTCTAATGAATATTTATAATCGAAAATCCAACATGTATAACCCTATATAAAAATTGTTCTTCTAAAAGATGTAAGCTTATGCCATTTTTATTTTTATTTTAACTTTATTAATATAATGTGTCCCTACCACATACAAGTGGCTCCATGGGGTCCCCAAATCGACCCAAGGATGCCCATGGTCGGGTATGTGTCCACCAATAAGGTTAAGACACCTTTTAGGGTAATTTTGTATTATTATAATATTATTTTTTTAACCCTTATTTACCGGATTTACCCTTAACCATGGTAAATAAAATATTTACCGCAGTAATTATTCAAAATGTCTAAAAATAAAAGTTAACTATTTACACAATTTGGACATCATGATTCCAAATATGGAATCCATTTTTCTAAATTCAAAACACAGAAGTGGCAGAAATTAATTTAAAATTAATTCCCGCTGTCAAAACAAAAAGTGTGTTTTTAAGAGATAATAACTATCAAAAGATTGATACTTGTTTATGTTCGGTTTAATTGTAAAATTATGTCCAATGACCAACATTATATTAAGTGGTAAAAATATATTCTAAATATAATTTAAAACCACTCAAATTCATAATTTATAACTATTAATTATTTTGATTAAAAAAGTTTTTTTTAATTAAAATTTAGTAATTTTCACTATTCATCAAAATATGAAAGTTATCTGAAATGTACCAAAATTTCACCTTAGGCTAAATTTGATATTCCAAATCCAAAAATGAAGTTCATTTTGAAATATAAAATATATATAATTTCATAAATTAGGTATTACTATTCAAAACAGCTAGTTTGATCGGTTGTGGTGTGTGTTAAAACTCGAACTTGCGTATAACACACGCTACTGTATTATTCAAAGGAAAGCGTACCGTGGAAGCATGAGATGTTTCATTTTAAATTTTTTGATGTCCCCATTTAGTCAAAATGTTTAAAATATTGTATTTAAAAAGGGTTCACTTATTAAAAGTTGATAAAAGTGCAATACTGAAAATGAATTTGTTCTTGCATTATATCAAAGAAACTCATAATATGGATTCTAAAATTATAAGGATTATATAAAGTTTAAAATTTAGATAATACTATTCATAACCTCTTTTGAATGGCTTGTTTTTGTAAGTCATGGTGTGATTGAACTCGGTGTTGCGTGTAGTGCAAGTTATCGAATTATTTTGAAGAAAAATAACACACTATGAAATCTTGGGGTGTTACATTCTTCCCTCCTTCAATAAATTGCGTCCTCGCAATTTTTAAAATTTTTCTTGGGAATATAATGGAACGTCCCACATTGGAAAAAGTGTCAATAAAACAATCACTTTAAAAGAAAGAAAGAGAGGTATAAGGGTCATCCAAGATAACCCATACTAGGATTCCATGTAAGAAAACATGGATATGGAAGATAAACTAAGTGTCAAGTTCTGATGGAGAGGGATAGAAATCATGATCAGGAGAAAGTTAACAATCAGAAAACCACAAACTTGTGTTGGGACACACGACCATTAGTCTCCTAGTAGGAAAGTAAACAGACAACATTTTTTTTTAGTTACATTACATAAGGAAGAGGAATTCATTTAAGATATTGACTAAGAACATTATGAGATATACTTACATTTTAAGTAGATTTTCATTCTTTAATAAATTTCCACCACTAACTCAATTTTTTTTAAACGATGAGTATTCAAGAAGACTTGGACACACTGGAAGAGCTAGAATAAACTTCTATAGAATCACATGATCCATGCAGGATAAACCATATATTTACATTGTCTTTGAAGATTAATCAAAACCAAAATGGTTAGTGAATGATCTAATGATCCCCCAAAAGGATATTCATTGAGATAAATATGCACTAATCTTAATTTCTAAAATTAAACCAACAATACCCCAAAGTTAAATAGATACCATTCAATAACCAATTGTCCTTAAAATCCTCTAATATAATCCAAACCAATATTGAAACCCAAAACATAGAAGAATTTGATTATGTAGTCTCCCATGTCACATTGTATCTCCAAATGACATCAAATACTCTTAAAGTCACATACTTAAAAGTAATTAACATTATCACATATTCTCTGTTATAGGTTAATCATTTCCATAAATAACCCAAATCACTATAAATCAACAATAAAAACGTAGATAAAAATCCACCATTACTCTACAAATGAAACCCCATTGTATTCTATTTTCCTTGGGCATATAGTGTTCCCAACAAAGCGAACATCTTCCAAAATAACATTTGTCACTTAATCACCAAATCATTTTCCTATACCAAGGGCATTCATTTGATAAGACATAAGAACCCAAATCATCTTATTATTGATCAATAAAATCATTTAACAAAAAAAATAGTCACACTAACCAGGGACTTCACGTAGTCCAGTGGTAGGCGATAAATCCCAATCGGACTTTGGTTGTGGGTTCGATTCCCACAGCTTTGTCCGACGCGACGGGTTGTCACACGGTCTACGTGTTGTCCTTTTTCAAAAACTATATTTTATAATATTACCAAAATGAGATAAATTCCTCAAAATAACAAAATTTAACCACAAATGTTATATCATAATTTTCATTTTCATCCCAAACTATAATGACTTATCATTTTCTCAAACCCCAATGATCATATAAAACCAAATGGTTATTTATACCTATATCCACAAGAGAAGAGACAATTCTTCCTCAAATATCATTCTCACATGACAAACTGCGGGGTTACAAATACAAGAGAAAATTATTCCAAAGTAAACCCATCAACAAGGAGTGCTAATTTTTCTCCAACCATTTATTTCCACATAGCTTCTTCTTTGAACATGAAAATATCCTATAGAATAGGACATTCACTCGGGTAATGGCCAGGTCCCCTACATTTACGGCAAATGACTATAAATGGACTCTTGGGACCATTTTTATCTTCTTCCATAGTACTCTTCATTTTTCTTTGGCAATTCTTCACTTTATGTCCTTCCTTCCCGCACGTAAAACATTTCGTTGTCCCATTAAGACACTTTCCTGTGTGTCTCTTTCCACATTTCCTGCATGATGAAAATTGAGGGTTGTTTTCTCCATGGTCTCCATTCCTGGAGCTCTTATCATTTATCACCTTTCTCTTCCTTGTTGAGTCTGGGAGTTGGTTAATATATATGTTGTTGATCATATTTTTGGAAAACTGATTTGGCATAAAGATGATATCTTTTACGCCTATCAACATTCCATTTTGTTGCTCATTGCCACCACCATTCCCGCCTTGTACATCATTCTCAAAGTCACTATGACTTCCTTGGAATCCAACCATTGACTAAAACCAGAAAACATTGTGTGAGTAACAGTAGTCGTAAGATCATTTACATATTAAAATGTCACCATATTCTCAATTTGAAACATATTAGGAATAACCAAGGTCATTTACTCTCATCTTATGTATATATTACTTAAATTGGTTTGTAAAGAAAATGTAAATAATCCTAAGCATATCCCCCGGGAGTGTCGTAACCAAGAGTGCAGCAAGGCCCGTTGTCGTGCACCAGTTCCCGTTTGAGTCTAGCTCAAATCGGTGTTTTCGGGTTTTACCCCTAGGTACATCTGTGCCAGAGCCGCCTCTACCTGCTCGTATCCAGACAGGGATGTATTTCTCGGAAAACTCACAAAATCTCTACAATACCAAAATTCTAGGAAGTTATTCTATAATAATCCTCAAAGTTCATCTTAGGTCTACGTGCTCTAATCAGAGTTTATCTAAATCTAGCTTCCAAGGTTTGTACTAAACTTCCTCTGATACCAACTGTAACGCCCCGACCCTAATTACCTAGAGTCGATGCATTATTACATAACATTGGCATGATCACAAGAAAGATCAAGTCTCGAAAGACCGATTGGTTTAGTAGCCTTGGAATAACTAGATACATCCATAAATTTTTACATTACATCATAACAAAAAAAAACATCTTGTCTTCATATCCCCTCATACTATCCCTGCAGGTCATTCATAAATTACTTCTTCATAATCCTGGGAAAAATAAAACATTAAAAGGGGTGAGCTCAGATGCTCAGTAAGGATAACATTGTAGCACAAGCTTTCATAAATAAGCATAAACACTTAAGGGAATTTATAATTAAAACAAAAGCCTTTTAAACTTGAACTTCAGCATAAAATGGCAAAGGTAAAATGAAATAATGCCATTTACTTACTCACATGGATATTATACTAGTCGAATGATCACATGCAATATCAATAACCACTTTCATAATGATGGAATGCATAATGCCAGACTATCATAACCACATAGCCAAGGCCTCGTGCCAAGACTACAAATAAGATTTTGCCAAGGCCTTGTGCCAAGACACTAGTTTGTCTCATGAGACCTACCGATGCATCGAGGAGCTATAGCGGGCTCCACCCGTCACTTATTAAGTCCAATGCATTCCTCATATGAACAGGTTTAAACATAACATAAACATTCGTATTAAAACTAGCATATGAAATGTCAATACTTCTACCACAAACCATGAATGGTATAAAAATAGCACATCCATAGTCAAACATAACTCATTCGATACAATATGGAAGATTGTATTGTATCACATTAACCTCAGTCAAGAATAATGAAGGATGTTGACATAGATGAAAATAATCATCAAAACTATTTGAGAGAAATATCCCCCTTTTTCTTGAAAACTTTTAAAAGTCACACTATTTGTCAAGAAGACATTCAAAAATAGATTTTTGAATCAAAGTGTCCCATACCACTTTGAAACTTTTAAAAGGATTTTTAATTTTAAAACTATAATGTCCATATAAATAAATCCTTAAAACCATTTTTAAAATATGGACATTAATGAGCATGATTTAGAAGAATAATTCTTTAAAACATTTTAAAATGGTATTTTGGTTAGAGTTTCTAACCAAAAGAGAGACACTTGAATACAAATAACTGAGGTAATCAAAACATTGTAATATCATGAGAATAAAGGAATTCATGATATACTATGTCAAAGTACATTATATACACCACATAAAAGTGATTTGGTGTATATCATCAAAGAAGTCTCAATGGAATGTAAATTGAGATGAAATCTCTCATAAAGGTTGTATCCTTAGGTTAAGGATAAATCAACAACATAATTATGTGTGACAAATATAAATACACTAAATATTATTAAATATTCAGTGTAAATCAATCAAAGGATATTCACACATATTCTTGTAAAAACAATACCAACGAATTGGATGTTTAACTCAACAAATGGAGAATGAGTTAAAATTACTCTTATCAAATTCATATCAATGAATTGAGAATTATCAATGGAGTGATTATGTGTATCAAACTTATATCCACAGGAAGGGGAGTGGAAATTATGACATAATCAAATGAATAGTGATTCCACACATAATCTTGGGGTAATATAATCAATGAAATATTCGTAAAGCCAAATGAGTGGAAATTGAAATCTCAAATTCCCTTATTGATTAGGTAACATAAGAAACATACACCCATGAAAGAAGTATCATACCATGATGATGTAAATACCCATAAATAAAATTATATAACACAATGAATACAATCATGGTCAGTACACATACACCACATGCAATAATTAAGTGGTGATCAATGGAATTCTCACGGAATTAAAAGTGAGATAAGAAAATCCCTTACCACGTTAATAAACTGAGTCGTATGGCCAAAAGTTAATAACCACCAAGTGATTTACAGGATAACATGAATATAAGTAGAATCATGATAATATATATCAAATGGCCGTAAACAATACACCACTTTCAATAATTTACTGGCGAACAATGGAAATCTCACGGAATTGAAAGTGAGATAAGAGAATCCCTTACTTTGTACTTTTTCCTTGGTCGATGGTAGGTTTACCTCCTGTATAATGGTGAAATAATTGTTATTGAATAATACAAGAATCATTTACTTTAATATGATATCATATATGATCTTTTAACATTGATTTGATAATAATATCTTAGTATTATCGTTGTTTCAGGTGTGAACTTACTTGTTTGCTTTTGTATGTTTTGTTACGTAAGACATGTTTGTAAAGTATAGGTTGTATATTATTCAAATACAGAATGGTATCAAGTACTTAAACATAATTTTTAAATCATCAAATGATAATTATACTTGAATGGATACGATGGAGAATGAATCTCATCGCGTTCGTGGAGACGGTAGTCCGTACGTACGCACGGACGCTACTTCCATTTAATTTTTATTTTAAAAGAATCGAATCCAAATGATACATAGGTATATCACTATTACAGTAAAATATAATATTTTATATATGTTACTTATGTTTATTAACACCATCCTTTATACGTTCCATTTGTGGTATCAACGAGTCATATCATTTTAAGGGGGCGGTAGTCCGCACTTCCTCAAATGAAATTATCGTATGTATATACAACATGAAACGAATAATGGTATGAAATAAAATGGAATTAAAGAAGCTTATATATAAAATATATATCATTAATATCACATTTAATTATAGTTCCATCATAATGGCCACCATGAGAGGTGGTAAGATATATTTGAACAATCATCGTTTCGTGAGGCGTTAGTTTGCCATCCACAGAAACATTATGTTCATCATCCATTAGATGGAGTTTTGTGTATGTGTAGTTTGAATCCTTATTATAACAACATCCTATTATATTGTGGATACTGGTGTTGTTACAAAAGAAAGGAAATAAAAAGAGTTTGGGGGTTGGAGAAGCAAAATAAATGAAAATAATTTAAGAGAAATTGTTACCTTTAATTTAGGTAACTCACTTTGGTTGGAACCAAAGGACTTCTTGAAATGCTTTCTGCCTAAGGGGAAGCTTCAAGGAGGAGGAGAGGGATGTGGGGAGCTTAATGGGTCAGGGTTTGGACGAGCCAAGTGGCTTGAGAGGTGTGAGGAATGAGTAGAAGTGGTCTCCTTTTATAAGGGAGAGGAGGGGCTCTTTAGGAAAGAGTGAAAGTATTACTTTATAATATAATTATATTCGGTTTATAATGGTCCAAAAATCATTGAGGTCGAAGATAAGATGACTCATATTCTAAATAACATCAACCAATAAGAATTAGACAGGTTTTAGATAATATTTTAATCATTATAATCTTATTTATTTAAATGATTTATTAATGAGGTAAACATTGCATCATTATTGTGTCATTAATAATTTAAATTATTTGATGTCTAAAAATTATAAATAAAATATCATTATGTAGGAAATCTTTTTATATTTCTAATGAATATTTATAATCGAAAATCCAACATGTATAACCCTATTTAAAAATTGTTCTTCTAAAAGATGTAAGCTTATGCCATTTTTATTTTTATTTTAACTTTATTAATATAATGTGTCCCTACCACATACAAGTGGCTCCATGGGGTCCCCAAATCGACCCAAGGATGCCCATGGTCGGGTATGTGTCCACCAATAAGGTTAGGACACGTTTTAGGGTAATTTTGTATTATTATAATATTATTTTTTTAACCCTTATTTACCGGATTTACCCTTAACCATGGTAAATAAAATATTTACCGCAGTAATTATTCAAAATGTCTACAAATAAAAGTTTCCTATTTACACAATTTGGACATCATGATTCCAAATATGGAATCCATTTTTCTAAATTCAAAACACAGAAGTGGCAGAAATTAATTTAAAATTAATTCCCGCTGTCAAAACAAAAAGCGTGTTTTTAAGAGATAATAACTATCAAAAGATTGATACTTGTTTATGTTCGGTTTAATTGTAAAATTATGTCCAATGACCAACATTATATTAAGTGGTAAAAATATATTCTAAATATAATTTAAAACCACTCAAATTCATAATTTATCACTATTAATTATTTTGATTAAAAAAGTTGTTTTTAATTAAAATTTAGTAATTTTCACTATTCATCAAAATATGAAAGTTATCTGAAATGTACCAAAATTTCACCTTAGGCTAAATTAGATATTCCAAATCCAAAAATGAAGTCCATTTTGAAATATAAAATATATATAATTTCATAAATTAGGTATTACTATTCAAAACGGCTAGTTTGATCGGTTGTGGTGTGTGTTAAAACTCGAAGTTGCGTATAACACACGCTACTGTATTATTCAAAGGAAAGCGTACTGTGGAAGCATGAGATGTTTCATTTTAAATTTTTTGATGTCCCCATTTAGTCAAAATGTTTAAAGTATTGTATTTAAAAAGGGTTCACTTATTAAAAGTTGATAAAAGTGCAATACTGAAAATGAATTTGTTCTTGCATTATATCAAAGAAACTCATAATATGGATTCTAAAATTATAAGGATTATATAAAGTTTAAAATTTAGATAATACTATTCATAACCTCTTTTGAATGGCTTATTTTTGTAATTCATGGTGTGATTGAACTCGGTGTTGCGTGTAGTGCAAGTTATTGAATTATTTTGAAGAAATAACACACTATAAAATCTTGGGGTGTTACAAACTCAGTAACCCCAAGTGCTATGAAATATCTCAAACACAATTTCCCCAATTTCCCTGGAAGAAAGTGACCCAATTATGGAGAAATTTTCAAGAAAACATTGTCACCAATGGAAATCTCAAAAGGATGACACTAATGATCCATGTACAATTTCTACCGACTTTGTGCAATAACCAAGAGTTGATTTATATCCTAAATCATAAAAAATGAATATTTTTGAAAAATGGTCCAATTATAGAAGCATCTCCAACATCTTCTAAAAAATTGGTCAACTGCAAAAGAGAATGTACAAATCTATAATTATCACCATTCTGAACAATGAATCATAACTATTATTATAAGACAACGCAACCTACCAAAGATTATTTTCCAAAAATCCACAAAAATAAAAGACACAAGCAGGGAGAATATCCTCGAAGATATGAATAGAATATTATTAATATTTATCCAACTATTTATAGTAATATGTGATCAACTTGATTTGATTCCCCTTCAAATCCTACATACTCTTTCAGAATATGGAATTAAATCTTGCAACCCTATATGAGACAATGGTTGAGGGAACCCCATGATAAATCCTGATCTTTTGTTTATATATCTTACCAATATCATTAAAAATTATGGTGTCCTTGACCATAATAAAAATATATCATTTCATAAAATGATCAATTTTCACTCAGATGGAATTCTCTCTTTGGGGAGTCCACATTAATCCAACAACATAGTCAATGGACACCTCATCCCATTTCCAAACAAGCACTGGAAGAGGCTATATCAGACCCAAAGGCTTAATGTAATATACCATTATCAAATATAAAGTGTAATGGCTTGACACATAATCAAAATTTATATGATTTATACCCAACCATCCAAAACACCATCACATTTCCCTGTACATCATCATTTTTCCAAGGTGAGTTGTCCATTGAGAAATATGGAATAAAACAAAATTAAATTCCTCACAGATAATGACACAAAAAAATGGTCCCTAAAATGGAGAACAACATCTGAATATGGAGAACGACTATAAATAGTCTCCCCACCATATAAGGTTTCCATAATTCCCCTAAACATGCCATCTTGCATCTAACCCTATATAATTGACACAAAGAGAGATGATAACTGAGAGTTGGTCTAAAAAAATACAAGTATTTCTCCTATGTATTTAAAAACAACTAAATGAATAACCCATTAGGGTCTCAATCCTCATTCTATTCCAACACAATCTATGGTGGTACCTTCTATATAATATAATCTAGGAAGGAATTCCCCTTACACAGGGTGCAGGTGATATCAAATTCTAAATTATGGATATACTCTATCCATCTTCTCTTCCTATAATTTGGTTAATTATGAGAGAATATATAAATTCGGCTCTTATGATCAACAAAGATCATGAAACCCTCTCTAAAATGATAGTTCCTCCAAAACATGATCACATGCATAAATATGATGATCTTAAATTGAGTGGGGGTAATTATCTTCATGTGGAAGAATATAAAGATAGTGATAGGTTGTAACATGATCATGATGTATAAATACGTAACCATACTGGCACCAAAAATATCATTGTATACCACATATCCATTAAAAGGATGAGGTAATACATGAATTGGTGTTGATTCTAGAAGCTATTTCAAAACCACAAAATAAGTGTGGAATTTTGAAACTCATGTAAATTTCTCCCCAATCTTGGTAATAATAGTGAATGATGATTCCATCATTAAGAAATATTAGATAAATGATAGATAATATCTAGTCATAACTTTGAGGCCCGGTATCTTGATGATGATTTGCGGTTCTTCCCAAGATAATATTTCCTTCATCTACTCCAGATCGATGGAAAGTCCATTTTTTAAATCACATGTCCCAATAACATAACTTTTAGGATCTAGAAATTTCATATTGATTACTTCCCACAAAGGTGGTGACTCTTTAGGATCTCTGAAACAATATTTATTATGTTAAGGCTTGGATCCCAAATAAACAATGATATCATCCACAAACACCAATATAATGTTTTTGAGATATTGATGCAACATCTGGTATATCTAATCCATAAGAACTATAATAGTATTAGTTGGACCAAATTAAATTAAAAGATATTCATATTGGCCTTACATTCTTATACAAGAGGTCTTCTGGATATAAAAATTCTTAAACTGGAGGTGTTGATATACTAATCTATGATGTAATTTTCAATGCTAATTATCCCCCTTTGAATAATTTAAAAATTTATCGACATGGGAAAAGGATATGTATTATTTATATTCACATAGTTCAACATATGATAGTTCATGAAATAATAAATTGAACCATCCACCTTCATAAAAAAGACCATGAGGGATTTCCTAAGAGAATGAGGTCCTTATTGGGGACAACACAACCATTCCTTATCTGATCAACCAACTGAAAAATAATTAATCACAATTGAAGTGGAAAAAAAGATCATGAGCTCTAGGTGGGATGGTCATACCTGACCAAAACATATATCCCACTCTCCCTAAAACACTTGATAGATCCCAGTAGCAGAAGGGAATGAAACCCACTAATCATAACAATAAATATCATCATAGTTAGATAATGTAAATTCTATGTTTATGATGATACTAAATAGATCTAGATATAGAACGGGGAAATTCTAGACCCACTATATTTCAAATACCAATAGAGAAACTTCAAGATAATGAAACCACTAATTATTTAGTTTTCTATGAGTTTTTGTCAACTCCATTACAAAGGATATAAGTTCTATTATATATTTTTATACATAAAATAAAAAAAAACGAGTGTGAGGAACCTATATCAAACAAATAAGATTTTATAGGATGTGTAATAAAAACTCAACATCTCACGGTCATTGGTCTTACATCAACCTTGATTGTAAACTCATCCACTTAGTGAAGGTTCTTTACTCATGATGCCAAGGGATATAGCCTTATGGAATTTGAATATTCTATATATGAAATAGTTTCCTTTACATAGGAATATCCCAGAACATAATGGGGTTTAGAAATGTCTCAAAGTAACCTTCCCAAATGGACTTGGTTGCTGAAAGCATTGCATGTCTATAGGGGTGCAAGAAAAGTATATTGGGAGTTCCATAACTAGAAACACTATTTCAAATTTAGGGGAACACTACTGGATACTAATGTTGGTTCATAGGAGACCTTATACTAAGAACCACCTCCACCACTGTTGATATTATCGTTCCACATTTTCTTCTTTCCATGTGTGCTACTAAACTTTTCAATATGTGACACATCAAGATTTCATGGGTTGTAAAAATTATGGTAAATTTTGATGTTGTTGTCTTTATATGTGTTTCTAGAGAAAAAAGGTAATTTCTTCTATAATACAAGCTCTTTTAATCTTATTGATCACTCTATTGGTCCTGAAATAGGGTGTTTTCTATAGAAATTGAGTTTTTTATAAATTGGAGTGGTTTGAATTTTCCTTTAATATTAATTATTAAATTGGTTATGTATTAATTTATTAATGCTTATTCAATTGCTCATATATTTTAAACATATATTTTTATTGATATTTTCTCTCTTTAGTTGATTCTGGAATGGGGAGTTTTCGCAGTGAGACATAACCTTACATCAGATGTTGGGGCCGAGCCGGGGCCTCGTTTATTTCCTTTTTCTTTTTCTTCATTCTTATTTTTTCTTTTTTTCCATCCATTTCCCTTGGAATTTGGATTCAACTGATGGGATTTTTTCCATTTTCTAATTTGGCCAAGAGAGGTAGATGGAGGTGGAGGATCCAATCGAGTAGGTCATGTAGTGGTAGATCAATACTTGGTGGGTTCGTGGCACAAATTTAGGGTGATGATTTGGTGACTTCCACCTGTTGGTTGGCCCGTTTAAATTTTTTAATCGTAAATACACAGAGTTTAAATCATTTAACTTTTTAAAGACATAAATGGGATTTTGGGTACCACTTTGGGTTCAATATTTTCTTGATAGGGGATAAATGGTTGTTTCGGGATGTTTTGGGGGTATTCCATTAAGGAAAACTCATAAACACAACATGTACATAAGAGAACGCACAAAATGTGTTTTTATTATTTTGGTAATATAGATTTTTTGAATATACATCATGTTATGGGGTTACATGTTATGTTGTAGTGACTCATTATGTTCCGTGGGAACATGGATGTGCAGGGTACATAGCCAGATCTAATGTTTTGGAATAGATCCAGTGGTCATGTACTATTTTCAGACACACCCAATGTGGGTGTACATGGAAAATTATAGGGTTGGGGACCATATGTGGGGTAAATTATATGTATGGAGTGGTAAAAATTGTGTATTTGGGTGTTGTACACTCTGAGTGGTGTCATGGGACAAAGGGAGGAACCCCATGTGGGGTTACATGCCAGGTATAAGGCTAACATGACAAGTAATTTGGACAAATAGATGTTCAGTGTCATGTGACACATTTTCTGTGATAACCATTGTGGTGACACATCATGTACCCAAAGTACACGTCACTTAAATTTTCCTCAATCATGTTTTTTCCGTGTTTTTTCACTCTAGAGTAGGAATTGGACTTGTGAGATGTCCATTCTGAGTGTTTTTTCTTATAGATTACAATGGTGCAATACTTTGGGTGTTTATAATCCATTTTGATGTTGTTTTGTTTCAGGGATCATTTATAAGGGGATTTATTTAAGTTTTGTCTTTAGAATCCGATAGTGGGTTGGGTTGTGAGATGCAAGGCTCTAGTGATGGTTATGAGCTCGGCAATCAAACTAGCTTTACTGTTACAAGGTAAAATATTTCAGATTCATTGTATATATTTTGGGAGGAGGGGTCATATAGTATCTATGTGGGTATCTTGTTTTGTCCCCACATGTTAGGGTCGATTTCTCATGATTAAATCAATTGAGGACTAGCTCCTAGGTTTGAGGACTAGATCTGTTGATTCCTATGGTCCCGATTGACATTATGGTATTACAGTTACAACCAAGTGTTTTTTAAAGATAAATCATGTCTTAGGAACTCTTGAGGAAGCCCTAGTGGGATGGTTACTGATTGATGAATCTGTAGAAAAAATAGTCATCTATTAAGAATTATCATGTAACATAGTGTTATTTGGATTATTTTGTGGTTGAGTTGATACCTATATATGAGATTTCTTAGTATTTTTTGTATATTTTTTCTTATATTGGTCCTTTACAAATGTTATTTATTATATTAAGGAACCCTTGTTGGTTCCTGATTTTGAGGTGATCATAAGGAACATTCTAAATGCCACGGTTGGTGTGCATTAATTTTTGAGGCCCTTAGGGTGTGGTGTTGATCGAGGATTGGTTGGAGGAAACTTAGGGCCATTATGGTAGTTTCTATAATAGGATTTTCTTTTACTATTTCATGATAAATAGGAAACCTCATATGGTGTTTTCTCTTATTATGGCATTTGGGTTGTTTGTGGATCATATGATAGGTGTGTTCAGATAGCTTAGGAGAATAAAGGGAGTCCCTAGTTGGAAATAACGATATTCTTGGTCGTATGGGTCCATGTGAGACATGGGTTTTCATTTCTCCTTGGTACTAGTCATTCAGATCATATGGTGGCTATTTTTGGGATACTTAGATCTAGGGTGCAAGGAGAGTTCTCTTTCTTTGTTGGTCAAAAGTTGATCAGAACTGCTAGATCAACACATTCAGAGGTGGGCTTGAGAGTTGGTCCAACCCACATTTAGTTGTCCTTTGGCCATGACATTTGAGGCCATTTCTACTCAGGATGTTGGTTTGAGGAAAATATCCTTAGGATATATTGGATTAGGTTTTGGTTCTGAAATTTAATCTAGATATATCATATATATGTGTAGGCTTTGGATATATTGGATTATGTAGCTAATGGTAAATTCAAGACTGAAAGGTTCTCTAGTTTTATCAGCATGCATGTCCCTATCAAAATCTCCAATCATGCTACTGGATTCCTTGAGACTGGTGGTTTCTCTTTTTCATGTGGATACCTATGGTTACTCCCTGGGTTTTAAATTCAAAAAAATTTCATATAGAATTTTTGGATATCATGCATTAATGTGGTGGAAGCATCAGTTTTCATGTGGCTAACTGAGCCACGTGTTGTGAATCATCTTGCATAGAAAGAGTGGGTTTTTATTTACCTTAGGATTCATACTAGAACCTGCAATTTGATATTTTCTTGTATATTTTTTCCATTACATTATGCAATGTTTCTTTTATTCCATATGTAATTTGTTTTGATTAGGATGGGTATTTCACATATGCATGAACTTATTATGACCAAAATATTATTCATTCTCTATTGGGGGTGGCCTATTGAGACTAATTTCTTATTCCTTGTATGTGCACCATGATGTGTGTGAATACCTTAATTTTTCATTCATATTGGGTCAATATTTTTATGATTGATGGGGCTAAGGACCAGTGTTTCATGGTTTAGTGGAGTTGCTTATGTGGTCTCTCAGGATTCGGCTTGTGTGGCTCGAGCGTCATGGAGACCTGATATGTAGTTTTTATTGGTGTTGGTAGTGGGGCCATATGTTTTTTTTAATTTCATTATGTTTTATATATCTTGGAACAAGTGGGTGGTAGATTATTGAATGTTTTTCTTGATTTGAGTCTATTTGATTGTATGCCTAATTTTATTTATTATAGCATGCATTTTCAGTTTATTGATTATGCATAATAATATTTTCATCTGTACTAGTGATTTTGGTTATTTTCCACTAATATTGAACTCTAAGTAGATTTTATAGGCTCCCATAATATCTTTTATGCCATTACTTATAATCATAATCCTCTTGTGTCCAAGAAGGCATGGTTGAGGCCTTATGGAGATATAGATCAGGTTATGTGTTAGGTTGATCCATGTTGGATTGTTTCAAAATTCTATTTGAGGTATTTTCTTTTCATATTTTATGATTTTTTAGATACGTGGTATAAGAATGTGTTGAAACATGATATGGATATTGGATTAGTGTATCACTAACACCCTTGTTTATAGTATGTCCAAGTCTCCAAGGCATGGTATTATCGTTCATAGATTCTGCATTTACTATATTTGGATTTCACCTAGTGTTATTCACATGATTTTTTGGATATACGATTTATCATGGTTTTTGATTCTTAGCCCATGGGCAAGAGTCTCATGCTCATTCATGATTCTAGTAACATATTATTTTCATGACATATACATTGTTTGGTGTTTTTACTGATGATGGATGTTAATTTGTTTAAATTTAATCCAAAAACCAATATGTTTTATCACATATAAGTCATTGGTATCATTCTACTGAAGTGAAACACATGTGTATATTTTCATATGTTGGTAGGTCATGTGTATCTTTTCGTAAGATGTTTTCCAGTAATGGAAATGTAATCCTATCATCAAGGGATGCATATAGCCCCTTGTGAATTGGTACTGAGATTTTTGTACCCTTTTAGTGTCTATATGAGGGAAATTATTCCTAAGAGATCGTTGGATTTTATATTAGCTTCCTTGAGGTGGAGGTTCCATTGAAGTATCAGGATTTTGTGTCATGGGAGGGATCATTTCTTGCCATCTTCTTTATATCGGGTCATGCAGGGGGGGCTCGTGTGCCTACTGCCACCGATGTATTCGGTGGTCATGGAAGTGCTTCCTTAGTGGGGCTATTAAGTTCTTCTAACATTAGGATGTAGTTAAGTATGATTATTATATGTGTTTGAGAAGTGGAGCACTGGGTGTGATCCATATCTCATTGATGGATTCAGAGGGAATGTTTTGTTGGACCACTAGACCTTCTCATTTATTTTTTTTCATTGTGTAGCTTAGTGAGAGTGTGGTTGGACGATAATTATTTTGGATTAATTCCCAAGTGGAGGGTATTTCTTTGGTTGATTTTATCATAATGGATATGCCTCATTTTTTAAGAGGAGTTCTAAGGGTGTTCACGTTTTTTAGGGCTATCCTATGTGAGGAGCATGGTAAGTGGTTTAGGGCATGTTAGCCTAGTTTCATTAGGACTTGTCTCATGAGGTTGTAAGTATTATTTCTCATTCAATAGAAGTTTAATGAAATAATTATGGTGTTATGTGAACCAAAGGATTTTAGATGTCTTGATCTTCATTCTAAGTGGATTTTTGATCATGGATTGTTTTGTAACTAGTGAACAATGTATGATCCTGGGTTGTTGAAGTTTTTAAGATATCAATCAAGTGTGAGTAGATTTTCCATGTATATGAACATCATTCGGAGATGGATGTAGTGTTGGCCATGTTGTTTTTTGTTTGGTTTTTAGTGAAATGATAAGGATAATACTAAGATGTGGAGCATCAGATCATCCACAATTGAATATATCTCATGTTGGGATAGAGTTTTGGAAACTGTAATATCGGTCATTGAATATTTGAGATTGCATCGGTTGTGCAAATTATTTGGGGGAATCATGGATATTGGTTGATAATAAATGGGTCTTATGGATCGTGAATAAGCATATGGAAGTATCATATATAGAAAAAGGAATTTAATGATCATAGAAACATTGCAAAGTGGCAGAAACATATAACATGACATAAACATGATTCCAGGATAATTACCAAGACAATATCACATCGTGGACATTATCCCGTAATGGATTAGGGTTACACCCTAATCCCAAATATTATATCTAAGGAGACAAAATAGTACACAATGTATTAGAGTGATATCATGGAACATCCATCATAACATGTGCATGCATATGTGTCCCAAATAATGATTTTGAGCATAAGGTATGAAAAAGGATTACCCATGGAAAGAAGTGGGTTTTGTAAACTTGTCATAAGTCATAACCAAATGGTGAATCATAATGGTATTCATGAAATAAAATATTCAATAATTTATTCACATAAAAAGGTTAAAAATATATATCATTCATAATGATGTCCAACTAGAGTGAAAAAATTAAAAATAGTGGCCAGGAAATAATAAAATGTGACACATAAGCAAAGTTTTTTTAAAAGAATATAGATTCATTAAAATAAAAATAGGCATTATTATTTCCATAAAACTAGAAATGAACTAAAATGAGTTTTCCAGGATAAATTGAGTGATATTTTATGATATTTATGTTTTAAAACATTTTGTGGAGTGTACCTGAAAATGGGTAAGAAATTGTAAAGTATTCTTTAATCGTGGTTTCATATCGAGAGGAATTGAGAAGGGAACCATTTCAAACATTTATTTCCTCATCAAATAAATATTAATTGATCGATATACATATTTTTGTAACATATAAATTGAATTTATGATAATTTCTTATGAATAATGAAGAACTAAATTGGGGTAAATAGAGAGAAAGTGTGACCTAAAGGGAAAAAATGGAGGTTTAGAGAGATTTTTTACCATATTTATAAATCTGTTCTGAAATTGAAACTAATGTCCCAGAAAACGAATTTATATTCATTAATTACTTAGTTCAAATCTTATTAAAAAATAATTTATTTATTATAATTTTATTATGTTTATTTATGGTCATTTCAATGAGTTATAATGATCAATTTCATCATTTCAGGAGAGTTCATTTCATGATGTCATGATCTTTTCAGTTATGTATAATTATGGATGTTCTTGAAGAATTGAAATATTACTATATTAGTGAAATTAAATGGTATACATGATCTTCCAAAAAATTATAATGTCTCACAAATTAGTTTTTCTGACATTAGCATGATTCTTTTGATAAAACATTTACGGTAAATGTTTAGTTATTTTTGGATGTTTTTCTAACCATCAAGAATTAGTATCATTTTATATAGTATTATTTATATATAATAGTTACAGAACATGAAATAAGTTATATTATACTTATAAAAATATTATTTAACAATACTAGTAGTTTTCTGGCCATCCTTGAACGCGGTGTTAGAAAACGAAAAATCATTATCCCCGAAAATAGTCAACCGTCATAATTTGGACAATGGTTTAGTTTTGTAGAATAAGAGGCGACATGAAAATGTGTGGATAGAATATATTACCTTATAAATAAAATATTTCAATATATAAATGATATGATAGTTATTATTATTTAACGATCTTTGAATAAGACCTCCTTGGAGGACCCCTTAAGGAACTGGGAATTTGTATTTTGGTGAGCTTATAAGTACATTGTTGTGGGGTCAGTGGAGAGGAGTGTGTTTGTAAGATATATTTACATATTCAAGGCTTATAAGGTGTGATGGAAAATGGTGGTGATAGTAGTAATTTATAAGGTGAGGAGTGGGTTATTTTTTATTATTATATTCATTTGTTTATTATTTTGGATCATGAATACAAATAATATTGATTCTTGTGACTATAAATAGAAAATGGTTAATGTTAGTTTGATTTAATGGTTTCTTATTTCAGAAATGACTCAAAAATTCATGAATTTATCTTATAATGATAAGTACTGTAAATTTTCATATTTCACAATTCATAAAAAATTCAACCATTTTAGAAATATCCCAAGAATTCACCCAAACAATATTTCAATGAGTATATTTTGAAAATGAAACCCATTTTATTAAATAAATTTTCTAAACATAAGAAATTTAATTTATAAATAAAATCCTAATTTATTCAAAAATTAAATATTTTATAATTATAATCAAACTTAAGAACCTTTTAATAATTACTTATGGTCTCATAAAATAATGATATAATTATTATAAATCGCAATATTAATTTATGAATCCATTTTATGAAAATAAATTTTCTTTTAACTAATTAAAAAATTGTAACTGATATATTTATGTTTCACAATAATACTAAAACATAATTTGTCAACATTAAACCATTTATGTACTTATACAATGTTATAAATATTTCATTTTTCTTTTTATAAGACACAAAAATATAATTCTACATTTCTGTAGGTGAGGTTATTGTTCTAACAGTCATATTACTATTCCTAACAGTCATATTTCTATTCTAATGGTTATATTACTATTGTAATAGTCAGTTTAAAATTCCAGCTGTAATATTTATATTGGTCATATAGGTTACCTCCATCCTATAAATAGTTTTTATTCCATTCAGTATTCATTAACTTATATTTTCATTCAATTTTATATAAAATTTCATCTATAAAATTCATATTTTATTATTAAAATTATGATTAAATTTTACAACTTTTTTTGTGAGTCTAGCTATTCTGGTGGATTGAGAAGATCAAAATTATCCTATACTCATTCTATTATTTCATATTTTTCCCCACTATAATATTTTTCATTTTTATTCGTTTAGTTTCTAAATATTAAATCCTTATTAATTTACAATTTTTTACTGGTTTCCCTATATGATGTGTGTACTCATACTACATGAAAATATTATAAGAAAGGAAAATCCATTAGTAAAATTCTATGTCTTTACATCACAATAGTTTAGAAAATATCGAGTGGCATATTCATGATGTGAACATAATTAAAGGTATCAATTATTTTCATGATTTTAAAATAACTCAAAGATTCTTACTAGAGTTAATTCACATTTTGAATATATTATTCAATTTGTTAACATGTCTTGTTGTCAGGGCCAATCACATGTTCCTTTATAAAACTACCCATATTGTCTATGACGCCCTCTTTACCCAAAATAAAAAACTCTTAAACATTAAAAATAGGAATTTCCATAACAGGGATTTTATAATATAGGAATGTTATTCACAAAATATGTGAAGGATAGTAAATAAATAAATACAATGAAAGATTATAATATTCTAAAAATGATCTCCAATGCATCTACATCTACCTACCTACTTAGAATCCAATAATGAAAACCATTTAATTACTATTTAATAAAAATAAAATGAATTAACAATAGAAAATAAATATTTAAATATGTTATTAAAGAATCTTCCATTAGGGGTTTTTAATTGTCTATCTGCAAAAAAAACATTCTATAAATACATCCCCAATACCATGGGGGTTTGTTATCTCTAATAAAAACTATTTATTTTTGATATTACAGTGTGAATCCATGTACACTATGTTGTTATCACATCTCTAACAAACTTATTCTTCAACTAAGGTACTCTTATAAAATGAAATATTAAGCATCCACATATTCATCAAGTTCTTTTAACTAAATCGTGTGCAGTTTGGGTGGGATCTATTTGTGTGGTTCCTGGGTCTCTGATTACTTTTTTGATAACTTCACTAAATCTTTAAAAAATTATAGAAGCTCCATTAATTCATCATATAGTGAATCTTTCTCATAATTACTCTATAGGGTAACCAATTGGTTATCTGATTATATCAGTAAAAAATAATTAGAGTTAGTTTATAACTCATTCTAAAAAAATTATTATAAATTAATTAAATTAAAGACTATGTCAATAAATTATCTTTAATTTGACCTATTACTCATTATATAATGCCTCATGCAAGTGTATAGATAAAAATGGAAGAATATTTTCATCCTCTCTCAATAATTTTTAAAAACTCACTACCTCCATTGCCTCTTCATCTTCAATGGCCTGAGAAAGGAATATAGGTATAGGTTATTCTTCTATAAATATTTGAAGATCATTTTTATGTAATAATTTATAAAAAAATTCCAATATATATCTATGAATGGTTAATCCATCACTTATTCATCAGTTGGTATATTATCCATGAGATCATTTTTTATATATTGTAGGTACATGACAAGTATTATATGTATCATTAGTACCATATCTCCTCCTCTGGGTCCTATTTAGGAAAGGTGTGAACGGAATATTATTTTTCCTTAAATTTTTCATAAAAACCTTTTCTCTCATTGGTAGATCATTTTTTTAGTGGATAATAGCGATTTTTTCTATCTGAATCAATACTTACTATATTTATTACCTTAGTGTTATTAGTTGAGGATTTATTCATTCTAAAAAAAACCTTCACCCATGAGTAGTTGGGTCATGCATATGATTAATTACATTAGAAATTAATTATTTGTAGTTTTTATAAAATTAAAAAACAAAATAAAAAATAAAAGAAATTAAATAAAGAACAAACTATATATTTCATCCTTAAAACATAGTCAGTGGTGTTAATTTTTAATGAAGCTATTTTTAAATGGGGTATCATGGAAAAAATTTAAATTCATACTTGATTATAGCTATGGGTAGACCATATATTTTTCGTCATAGAGGCTTGATATTAAGGTTACATTATCCTAATTGTTAAACTATGTTTATATTTCTATATTTAAAAAATAGAATATCATGTAAAATAATTGTGGTGGATTTGAAATGAAAAAAATGAAATTATGATAAATTTATAATTAAACTGGGAGGTTAGTAAGAAATTTTTTACTCAAAGTATTAGTATATATAATCTCCTCTAATATTTTGCAATTTTTACCTCATCCACACTCAGTATTCATATTCTATCCTATGTATGAACATATATCACATTACTCTTGGTGTGAATTCATATTATACCTATGTATTATCAAGTAGACTATAAAAACAGCACCTTAATGGGCTAGAATGTAAGATATTATTTAAAAGAGATTATAACTAACACACTCCCATGGTTCATGATCACACTCATTCAAGACTAAATCAAACGATTCCATAATTTAGTAATGGATTTAATGTGGTAAGGGATAAATTATTATAATATACTGAAAAAAACAATGATGGAATTAGATTAAGATAAAATATCACTAAATCTCACTCCTGAACTCTTGGAATCCTCATAGTTTGAACTTGATAATAAATTCTACCATATAAGGCCTAAGTCCACTCAAAACACCTTTCCTAGGTGAAACCCTTTGGTAAGTATCTCTGATATTGGTGGTTGAGATCATAAAATAAATATATAAATAACACACATATATTAAGAAAATAATGGAAATAATAATTTCAATAAAAACATACCCCATAAGTGGGAATCATAATCTAATAACTTAAAGGGGATCCCATTTAATAGTGGCCTCAACCTCTATTTATAGGTATCGAGATCTCTTCCCTTCTTCATTCCAAAATCATTAATGATTATATATCTACATTTTTAATTTCCACAATCCCATCCAAATTTTATTATTAAATAATATCTCATATATATAATTTGTATAATAACATGAGATTTAGTTAATTATGAATGTATAGAAATCACTTTATGGTACCCTTGGGCCTGTATGTGAGATATGGATCATATTCTTCCTTAACGGTTGTATATTATCACTTATTAGCCATTATGTTTAATCATACAAGAATAATACCTAGTGTGAATCACTAAAACATCCCCTTAATTTTTTGAATTATTATTATATAATCAGTCGGGCCAGTTTTTTTCTATGTAAAAATCCTTAAGCAACAAGTTGGTTCTTAATTTATTCTCATATAGGTTCCATTTACTCTTATATGAGTCTTGTTTATTATTACATAGATCATAATTGTATGTAAAGGTTACTCTAATATAGCCGTATATATTTTATGAATTATCTAACAAAAATTTCCTGGTATTATTATTTTTTATTGTAGTACAAATTTCGAACATAACTATACATATTCATGGGTTACTCTTACACAGTAAGGCCAATTCCTCATTCAATTTTACAAAAATGATTTATAAACCAATTTACACATATATAGTTTGTATAGATGATATTCTTCCACAGTATAAAATATTATAAAAACATATAAAGTATGTTCATTGAAAATTAGTACATATGGATAATTTATTTTACAAAAGTACAATATCTAAAAAAAATTAAAATGAACACAAAAATGACATAAATTTATAAATATGTAAAAAATTCCCATATATTTTGGGGTTAATTGGGATATAATCAAAGAATTAAAGAATAAAAATTTGAAAAACGTGGTGTTTTATCATTTTTGAATGAAATTTATAGTGTTTATTCTTCTGTTTGAAGGTTTTATTGGTGGATCAAAGATTTGGGTAAAGTCAACGTAAAGGTGGAATATATTTTTTCCTTGAAAAAACCGCTGAGTTCCCAGTATAGTTTCATAGGGTACCCAGTGAGTAATCCAAAGGAGGTGTGACCTAGGAGGACCTCTAAGTGCTCAGTTTCCTTGTATGCGGTACATAGTACCATGTAAATCTAATTTATTTAAATTTTAAAACTAAATACAATATGGTTTTGAATTAACAATATCTGACTCCCCTTAATAAAACTCGCATATCTGGTCCATAGGAGCATAATGACCTCTCCTCCTTTTTTATCATTCATCCCCTTCATTAGGTTTCTGATTGTAAATCCATCAATGGTAGTGTATTTTTATAGGTAATTTTGTCCCTCTTATCTATCTTTCTCTTTATATTTTACATCATCACTTTTTCATATACCAAAAATCCATATTTTGGTTGTTTTCACAATCTTCTTGGAAATTAGGAAATTGAATCAAAATCAAATAATGTATCTCAATGGGTATTCCATTTATCGATTAATTTTGGTGTTCTAATACATTTCCCATGTATTATATGTATTCATCATGTGTGGAATGATGGTAATATAGAGTTGGAAAGTGTGTGTAATCTATGATTTATTTGATAGGGCATGTAATAATTGTTTTTTCTTATTTGGAGTCCCTTAGGACCTAATTGATTGTGAAACTTATGGTGCATAATGAATTCACTTTATTATAACTATTATTATCTATTTACAGTTATTTTATAGTTAAAATTATAAACCTTATTGGGTTTCGGACCAAAATTGAATTTTTCATAATCTTTTTTCATCTAGTGGAATAGTGTATTGATTTATAATGAATATATTGAGATATATTTAATTTAATTCCAGAATTAATTTTGGTATTATTAATTAATGGGTGTCCCTTAGTGTGGTACCTATTACATTTTAATAATTTGGAAGTGAATGGTGGCATGTGATTGTGTTCACCCATAAGGATTCTCTAGTGTGGGTTGTATAGATCCTTGGGTGTTTAATCAGTGGTTTTGTAGTGGGGTTGGATATTAAAATAGTGGTATGGAATAGTTAAATCCTTAAACACATTGACATTGTACATTAAGAATTGTTTTTAACATTATATTACAGTATGCAAGGATTTTAAGTGTTTTTAGTGATAAACCTTTAGGGGGTCCACCACGATGATTCTGCAATGAAAATAAGTAGATTGTATTTTAAAGTATTACTGGGATTTATAAGATGAAATTTATCATAATATATTTATTATATAACCCAAACCGGGGATAAACCTAGTGCCTCCAAAATGTTAACTTGTAGGGGAAGGGTGATCCCATACTCTATATTGTAAGCTTGTCAGTATAAATTTGTGTAGTGGTATAAGAAAGATCAAATCATAAAATGTGAATGTATTTATCTTTGAAACTAATTTATTATTACTATTTTCTGGAATATGAATTAAATTATGATTAAATTAAGTTATTTATATTATACTTTCATGTCATTCTTCACATATTTAAAGGCATTTTATTATTTGAACTGATCATGTAATAAGTCAATACATTCCTTGTATATTTTTTATAAATAATTATTATTCCTAATCTTTTGCATGAATATATTATTAATATAACAATATTGATTCTTATACCATTTATATATATACATTTTTTATACATGTTCTATTTTACAAAAAATTATATAAAATATAAATATATAACCCTAGAGATATAGAGGAAAATGTATATGATGGATATGATTATTTTTATACCTATTTAATATATTTTTGTTATATATAATGATTATATGGAAGTATAAGTTTGGATAATTATTTTTTACATGTCCCTCCCTGGTGACAGTGTAAGACACACTATTTTTATTAGGAAATCCCTTTTAATAAACCTCAAATACTATATAGCTTGACTTATATGAAACACTAAATTAAAATTAAAATATACCTTATAACAATATGATATAGAATAAAAAATATTAAATTAAATTAACAATAATGATTTATAATGACGATATATTAATCATAATTTATAAAATTACAATTTGAATAAAATGGAATATAAATAAAAATAATACAATATTGAAATACATATCATCATGATCACCCCTAAAGATTATACCATTGAGTATAATCATGGAATTGTTGCAAAACCAAAGAAATATGGTAGTAACGTTGAGTATGTAAATAAGGTAAATAATTTTAAATAAGTGTATAGGGATATATATATATTGATTTATAAAGCTAATGTGACCATTATATGGTCAATGGGAGTAAATAATCATTGGTAATTAACAATCATTATAAATAAAAATTATTAAAGAAATAAATTACATTAATATATAGTTAGTGGAGATAATATTGGTTACTCAATTATATTAAATATAATAAGTGGTTGTGATAATATATTAATAGATGTAGTGAGTATAAATAGACATACTCATGATATAAAATTTATGCTGAAAGGTGAAAGTTATTTTATCATGTTTTATATATCTTCTTTATGAGTTTCATTTGTTTGATCATGGGAAGGATGTAGGATAACAAGTGTTACAAAAGAATAATTTTAATAACTATATCTTGATCAAAACTATTTACATAAAAAGAACAAGCTCATGGAAATCGCTACGAGATCTATGTCTATAGAATCACCACAACTGACTACCACAATTTTTTATTTCACCCTTAGGGACAATTTTTTGTTCTTTGGAATTATTTTAAGAATAATTTATTATTTTATCAACTTGTAATTATTAATTAAATAAAATTATATTTTATAAAAAATTAATTATTTATTTTTATTATGCATATTTTTATATATTAGGTATTTTAATTCAGTCTATAACATTAAAAGAATGACATAAATGAAATTAGTTTTTTAAATATATAAATAAATAATTAAACATTCCTTTGTTTACTATTAATTAAAATTAAATAGATGTAAATTCATTCAATGATTAAAAAGATATTTAAATAAAAAAATATATATGTTTTTCATTTTTAGTTTAAATTTAATTTTATCACATTTAAAAATTTAATATAATAAAATAGATTTCATATTTTAGACTATTATTTCACAATTAGATAATAGATTCAATTTAATTTTAGTGGAGAAATAGTAAATATGTGAATTAGAAAATTGAGTTAGCATACTAAGGGTTAAAATGAGTTAATGAGATAAACTAAGGGTTAAAGTAATAAAATATCCCTATGACATATTACAAAATTATCTTGATGAGGTATTTGATAACAAAAATACATTATTTTCCCACTATAGAGAAACTTTCCTTAACAAATTTTATTCCATACTCAATAAGGAACGAGTATTTGAAAATATTCTGCTCAAAATAACCTATAAAATGAAATATCATATACCCATATCAAATTTAAGGGTAAATATTTTCATGATCCCTTTATTTTTTTTGTTTTTTTGGGTGCTGAGGGAATTTTAGGATATTTGGTATTCATATTTAGGTTGTAGGGTGGATTTTGGATAGTTTTCTGATGTATCATGTCGTAAGGAATAAATTTTAGCGTGAAATTTTTCTAAAAACATGAGGTTAAGGTTGTAAGAGTTATATCCTAAGGTTTTATTCATTCATCGTGAGGATTTACATTTGTGTTCATCTTCCATTATTCCAACTTTTGGGGGCTATTTTAAGATTCTTGTTAAGGTAGGATATTCTAGACAAGTCCTATTTTATTTTCCTAAATTTGGGATAATCCTACTGTGGTTTTCAATGGGAAAATATTTGATATTGACCTAAATAAGATAATTATTTGGATCCAATAGAATTTATGGGGAGTTATGTTTTATATGTGTCTGTGATTTTTTTCATATTAGTGGATCATGATATTTCGTAGGTGGTGTGATAGATTTTTATTACAATTTAAATTACTTAATTTCTTAATTAACATGAATAAAACCATTCAAAAAAATAAATTTGGTAACACATGGAGAATTGAATTAATCATCCATCATTGTTATCATTATTTTTAATAATATTTTATTTTGATAAAGTAGTGCTCTGATTACATTTATTTTATGTTTATTCCTTCAATTATTTGTTGTCATATTAGGTTCTTTTTCTTGCTAAAACATTCTCAAAATTAATTAAACTAATTAAAATTTTAAGGAAATATTTTTGTTGAATATATTTATGTTATTGGTTGACTATGTTCCATATTTTATTTCATTAAGATAATATTCATTGTCTTTTATAGTTTTGATTTTTTATTGGATTAAGTTTCTATTGGTATTATGATTTTACTTCCATATGTTTTTAAATATTTCAACCCTTGAAATGATTTGAATGAATATCTGGTATGAACAGTTAATATGGAGAATTTGGAGCTATTTTTTTGTTGTGGAAAGTTTTTAGTGTGGCTGATGATGGGATTGTAAAAATAGTGTTGATGGGTGTTATAAATAATAAAATAGATGTTATCCCGATTTTAAAGCATTCATTATCTTTTAAATATCAACAATTAATCTTTTTTTATTTATTATCACTTATTAAATTTTTGGTATTATATTTCCTGGCATTGTGTATTGTTGTATATTAGTGGCCATAATTATGGAATTGTAATTAATTAAACCATTGATTAATCGGATTGGTATAAAATAGATTACTAGATATATATAAATAATATAATAGTCTTGGGAATGGATCTAATAAAAAATAGATATGATGGAATGTCAATATATATTTTTTATTAATCATGGTTTGGGAGAATAATGGGATTAAAGGTAATAATATTAAATTAAGATGTAATTAATCCAATAATTATAACTACTGATAATATAATTAAAAGGAAAAACATTATAATTAGATTAGTAATGTGACTTTTAACTTAATTTTAGTAATAGTATGTTATGTAATAATTTATAAATGATTAACATAAAATTATAATCATTAATATCAATGATTGTTGTGTTCCTAAGAGAATATAACCTTCCTATTTGGAAATTCCAGAATCTGGGTTTTCATGTGGGATTTTGGTTATAGTTCGAGCCATAGATTGGACAGTTTTTCAATAGAATGGTTTTTTGTTATTATTTAATCATTATGCTCTCTTATTGACTACATTACACAAGAAGAGATAGATAACACAGAGAATAACCACACTTGTAATTTTGTTCTGAGTGTTTTACTAACATCTAGAATGTTGAAAATCTAGATGAATGATTAATCTAAATATTCTACTCTCTATTCTAAAAGAATATGGAATGATTGCATATCCAGTATATAATGTCTTACATTTATAGAACGTTCACTTGTATGGGTGGTATTGGATCACAGTTATGAAAAAAACGTATATAATGGTTGTTCAAGCTTAAGTTTCTATTCTATACATGTATTTAGTCTATAATATATTATGGTTGTTACATGTGTATTTATACATTGTTTTTAATTGATAATGGTGTAGTGTGTATTTACATAGGTAGAAGTGGATCTCAATTCTACTTTATGGTTATGGGGAGTGATGGTGATATATATGTGATGTGCAGTTGGGGTTATAATTATAAATATATTTTTGTTCTAATGTTACACGGATGTGAAACATCATTTATGTGGCATATGGGAGTAATAGAACATGTGACATTAGCGTTTAGCCAGACTGGTTCGGTGGTAAAGTGGAAGTGGGGTCCCTTATTTATATTTATGCTTTTGATGTTATAATACATTAATTTGTGTGATATTTTTTGAGGGATCCTTTATCAGGTTGCATATTTAGATGGCCTAATTAAGGTGATTATATGATTTCATTATTTACTCTATAGGGCGTTATTATGACTCTCTTGTAGTTTCAATAGTGGTTCTAGAGATTATACTACAAAGTAATCAAGTATTCCCACACATATCTATGTGTGTGTATTTTTGTTTGTGTGTTAGGTCTATAAGGATGAGTTGGGGACTGATTTGGAAATTATTATCCTGTAGAGGTTGTTTTGGATTTTTGGTGGTCCTAAATTATTTCATTTAGAGATTCTAATGGTATTATTACTTTTTATTCATTCATGTATGAAATTATATGTATTTGGGTTCGTTTATTATATTTATGTAGTTCAGTGGTGGGTTCTCATCTTTTACGGGGAATTTTGAGGGAAATTCCTTTTATATGTGTGTCTTACATGCGCTTAACGAAATTCCCCAACCCATGTCATATTCAAGGTGGTATTAGGTGGTCACATCCATCTACCCTAGTAGCTTGAGAGGGGAACCAATGTGCTCGGGTCAAGATAAACCGGTATAATAGCTTTTGGTTTATGTATAGGATTGAGTTTTGGGATAGAAACTAGTGAGGATTGTTTGGGTTTGTAAGGAAATATTATCAATTAAATATTGTATATGATGTCTTCAAGGAAGACCAATTATAAAAAAGGTAATCAAGGGCCCCAGTAAACCAATCAAAGGAAAATAAGTATACAAAATGTAGTAGGTGAATAAATTTTTCTTATGGTGGAATATACCTAGTTAAACATCATGTATCATTACTTTTTGATCATATGATTGATTTGAGTGATCGATAGAAATTAGGATGGATTATAATTAAATAATTTAAAAGAACTCAATATTTTATGTTTAGGATGTCTCTAAAATTTTGTTATTTTATAGTATTCTCTCATTTCCCATGTCCACTAAATTTTTATTTTGGTTATGTATAGAAATATGTACTGGATGATAGATATAGAGTTGATGTCTATGATGATGATTCATCGAGAGAGATGTTGTTTTTTAGGTTCAGGGACCGTAGAAGTTTAAGGGATATTGTTCTAATTAGGTTAATAGGGAAGTCTTATAGGAGATAATGACTAATTTCAGTGTATATATACTAGGAAAGAGCACTGTATTAATTTTTCTTTGAGTATTTTGTGATGATCTACATGTTAGTGAGGGTGTTTATTCCATGGTGATCATTATGAATAAAAAATTTCATGGTATTATTTTCATGATTAGTTACAGTTCAAGTTAATTTCATTAGCCATGATAGGTTAATGGGATATTCTTTCTCTTCACTACAATTACTCTAGTATGATGGAGTATGAAATTTAATTCAAGAAGTGACTTTACAAAACTTTAGACCACATTCATGATAAATAATCTAACACATGTAATATCAAGGAATAATTATGTTTAGATATCCAACATTGGGTCACCCCATTCACGTTTTCAAGATTCCATGAGTTTTTGGTGAAGGAAGAGACTATGAATAAGACCCTAGATTAGACTTTACCATCACTTGAGAAGAGTTGTTTGGACTTAATGAGGGGAAGAGTTATGAGTATATGTTTTTAGTTACATGGTTAGACAAAGTCTAAAATATAATGGGGTCAGCTTAAATTATTCCAATCTCATTTTACTAGATCTAGTTGTTATAGGACCTCTATCGAGAGATCATAAATAGTTTCATTTTGTTTGGAGGTTGTGGATATAGGAATATTAAGTTTACAACCTTAATCAACAGTTACAGTGGAGTTGGCGGCACAATTAAAGTTTTCTAATGGTAGTAGTATCCTCTAAGGTAGTAATATTGGGTTCCTCTAGATATTAGTCAAAAAATAGAAGATAGTTTAGGAATAGAAAAATCTCAGGATGCCCATTGTCCTTGGGTACATGGGATAGAGTGTGTCCATGGTGGTGGTCATCATCAAGAACAACATGGTCATGGATTTCGATGTGGCCTAATATACATGATAGATTCAATATCACCAGCAAATAAAGATATCATTTGAGGTACCATCTATCTATTTTTTACCAGGGTTTATTCTTTATTTGATATATGAGATATTCAATTTTTATTATACCTAAATTAGTCCATGATCTTGAAATTTTCATAGTAAGACTTCAAAAGCCCATGGTTTTTACTACACCAGTTATTGGATGAGTATTATTATATTATATATATAGATATTGTGAGAATTTGTAAGGCCATCATCAGTCATTGAAATATTTCCATTTTTGTGGAAAAAAACATAAGATTTTATCCTCGCCATAAAATTGAAATATTTAGGATGATCTTTCAGTTTTTAATCTAGGAAGAGTGTTATATTATTTGATTCTAAAAGTAAAAATGATATGTTCATTAGAGATCAGTACAGTTGGACTGGTCATTTATTAGTTAAAACCATATCTACTATGATGAATGATTTGAAGTTTATTTCATAATAAGTTTAGTTAGTGTTATTTTCATGGGTTATAGAAGAGTAACCTAATATTTTTTCTGAATATTTTTATATTATCCCTACTTCTATGAATTATTGTTTGTGATAGAGTTATAGTATGGTGTTTCCTAAATTTCAATAATCTTAAATAACATAAATCCTTCTAAATTTTAGAAACTATAAATTCAAATTAATGGTCTTCTATGGAGTGTTAATATTAAAACCAATGCATCACCTTGGTGTTCTATAGTCATGTTCATGAAACTTTTGGATAATAGTCTCTGACCATTAATATATTATTTTCTCTTGAATCATGTGATAGGGAATAACTATTATCCCCTTCCCCAAATTGAATAACTTTTATAATGGATGAAGCAATATAGCTTGTTCTCAATGATCAATTTATGCGCATAGTATCATGAAATTTGAGTGAATTGTAAATATATAATTAAGGGTACCTTCAAGTGTATTCATTGGAACTATGAGTTTATATTAATTCCCTTTAGTGTAAAAAACCAGTTTTTAATAGGCCATTTTTTGAAATAAATTAAAATTTTCATTCATATCTTGCAATGCACTAAGTCAAACATTCCTTCCACACTAAATGACTTGTTATGTGTTACACATAACACTATGTTGGCGTATGATACATGAAACCCTGAGTATAGATATTGTTCAATTTATAAAAGAAATATTTTTGTATTATGTTATATGTAAAACCAAATAAATCTTACACTTCACACAACACTAACATGGCTTGTATTATACACAAAAGCGGTATTCCTTGCTAGATTGCATCGTAAGAAATACCAAGTATCACTAAAGAAATATATATTATTAAAATATTATTATTTAATGGTTTATAAAATAGCCATTATGAATAGTAATAACAATATTATAAATTTCATATAACATTAACGTTCATCTTATGTATTTTCTAGACATGATATAATAACACAATCAAATTTTCGGATAAAAGAAGTATTTTTCAATAAATACAGTTTTACTGCCTTCTAATGAAGCACCCAATTTAAATCAAGTTTTTAACACTTTTATATATATTATATCTAACAAAATAAACATCATATTTTTAAAAGGTACATAAAATTTTAATTCGGTTGAATTATTGGTATTGTTTTAAAAAAATCATATTTTAATGAACAGTAAATAATACTCCATTTTAATTCAAAACCGCCTTTTCATATAATTTATTTATATAGATATATTATCTTTTTAATTGGTTTTAAAGTGTAATTGGATTATTTTTTATCATTTAACATATCTTTGCTCATTGGATGTAATTTCACTTTTAAATCGAACAAAAATGCATGACAATATTTAAATATTTTTTATTTCATAAAAACCAGCATTCTGGTTTTGGCAACAGAAAATAATTTTAAATTAATTTATTCCAATTATATGCTTTTAATTTAGAAAAATGGATTAAAATTTTGGAATTATAATTTCCAAATTATGTAAGTAGTCCCCTTTTATTTCTGGACATTACAAATAGTAAAATGAGTAATTATTTTTATTTTCCATGGTTAAAAGGTAAATCAAGTAAATAAGGGTAAAAAAATATTATTACAATAGTATAAAACTACCCTAACACAAGTCCTAATCATATTGTACAATCCATTGGTGACCAAAGAAATCATTAGGCCAGAATTGTGGCTTTTGAGAACAACTTGGGTGTGAAATAGACATTTTATAATAATTAATTTAATGTAAAGGGAAATATAACATAAACATGTATCTTTTTACTAAAAAAACTTTATTTTGGTTTATATAATATATATCATTGACTATAAATATTAATTAGAAATATAAAAAGATTTCTTAAATCATGGTATTTTATTTATAATTTTTATTCACTAAATAAATTTATTTATTTATGACTCAATGATGATGGAGTGATTAGTTTTTTAATGAAATATTCAAATAAAACATATTATAAATCTTAATTAAATGTAATTTAAACATTTGGATGTCATAAAAAAAATTGACATTGAAATAATATAGACGATTTAATTCCTTTTTTTCAAAGGTCTAAAGTTGTTATGTCTTTAACAGAAATCAATTACTAAATAGTGTCAAATTGTCATAAATGTGTTTTAAAAACAAATATTATTTTAATAAATGATATAATAGTCCTAAAAATATAATATTCCTAAAATTGACATGTATAATATGAAAAAATTCATTATTTATCCACTTTTAATTATCTAGGAATTTTATAGTAACTATAGTAATCGTATATTTTGAAAATAAAAGAAGGCATGGTAAGAGTTAATTTTTTTAACTAAGGGTTAAAGATAAAAGATAAAGTTCATTTTGTTACCTAAAATTGTCTAAAACCTATTGTTTGAGATTAATTAGACCTACAATATTCCTCTAAATTATTCATATTTGAGAAATTATAAATCAAAAATAAGTTTATAATAAATTAATATTTCAAAACATTCCTAAAGTTCCCCTCACCTCTCCAATAAAAGGGAAATTCTCTTTCTCTTTTATTCACTCCTACAAATCCCATTGGCTAGGCCTACCCCTGACCAACTATTCTCCCAAATTCCCTCATATCATCCAAAAGGTCACCCTTTGGGCATAAAACCTACATAAGGAGTCCTTTTGTACAAATCAAAAGGAGACACCCATAGTAGAGGTAATCATTTTATCCCTTCTTTCAATATTCTTTTCTACTTCTACTTTTGCTTCCTAAGTTTTTACCATAAAAAATAATAAATCCAGCATCTAATATATTCTTATATGTTTTTATGATTTTGACATAACTATATTCTTTCTTTTAACCATCATATGAAGACAATATCACCATGTATGTGTACGTACGGCTTACTGTCTCCATAATATGATGTAAACTGTTTTTCATCTATACATTATTTTACAGGTATAATTTTGAATATAAATTAAATAAATAATAAATATAACATGATATTATATATTTAAATTTTATATAAAATCCAATTCCATACCATTTAACAATCAATGGAATTATATTGTCGCTAGTGCGTACGTACGGCTTACCGTCTCTATGACGTGATGTGATTCATTTTCCATGATTAACCATTAAGGAATGATTATAAAGTATATATAATAAATAAGCATGAAAGATATTAAATAATAATGAAACTATATATATTTATATATACAAATATATGTTTCATTTACTTTCTTCCATTCAATTCAACAAGAAAATGGAAACAACGTTCATGCATACGTACGACCTACCGTCTCCATGAATTGTGTATTCCATTTCATTTATCTATTTATTACATATATTTCAATAATGAAATTTTATTGTATATAAATCATATTTTTAATTATATAAGTAAATAAATCCCTATCTATGTAATAATATCATGAATAATATGTCAAAACACGCAGGATAAATAAAATGAATATTACCCAAAACGATGCATTAACATGGAATTGATAAAAAAACGTGAAATATAAAGTCATAAGTGAATCAAATATACTATCATAAATATTATTATTTTTCTATTACATGTTAATAATAAGTTTAAACCCACTATAAAATAGTTTTTTATACATACAGAAGAAATTAGACCTAAGGTAAGGGATAATTTTTCAATCTGATTTTTATCGAATATTATTTATAGGTAAGTATTTACTGGGGTATATTTATCATCCACGTATATTTATCAAAATTATGTAACATTACTTATATTCATATACAATTTTTTAAAGATAATTTATCCTTTTTGGTAATTTTTATTAAAATAAGTTAATGGAATATTTTTTCATTATTTGATTTGAGGTGCTTTTTGACTTTTTCGGGAAATATACTAGGAGAATGTTTTTTTAACTTATACATGATGAATGGATTTTAACAGTTTCATGAATTATTTTTTCCATGAAACATACTCTACAATATTTCAGGTATATTTTCAACTAAATTTTTTTATTTTAAAATTGCATGGCATTTTGAGAAAGGAAAACGTTTTAAAAAAAGAAAGGATATTTCCCAGAATAATTAGGTTCACGTGTTTTATCAAAATTATTTTCCATCTAAGATAACATAGGTTAATGTTTCTATCTATATTATTTATTTTATTTTGTTTTTTTATGGTGGAATTAATTTAATAAAATCCATTTATTTTATATAGATTGTTATGGAATTGTGTTTAAGAGACCCATCTTTTTCATGGGTTATGCTATGATGAATGGTTTATGTTTTTGTGGTACATGTAAGAATTATTTCATTATGAGATGGGTGCAACCTATATCTATATCTAATTAATTGGGTAAATATTTATATCTCATGATATAGACATTACTAGAATGGAAAATAAAATTGGTTCAGTAATACTGGGTTGTAATTGAAAGTAAATCATGTTCAGTAATACAGGGCTAGAACAACATGTAAATCTGGTTCACTAATACATGGCTGGAATGGTATGTAATCCCGGTTTAGTAATGGACTTTATACACTATGATGGTCTTGGAAGAAATTGTTTTGATACTATAGAAATCATATTATCTACTAATTTTTTTCTACAATTCCATGTTTTCTATTAATGTTATTTTATCATGGTTTGTGTTCATTTATGGTTTATGTCTTACGAACTCCCAAGATTTATTCCATGACTCTCGATTTTGATATTCAAAATGTATGTTCATGTATTTAAACTCTTATATTTATCTTTTTTTTTATTTTCATTATATTTACCCTTACTGGGAATTTGAGATCACCCATTTAATGTTTTCTTTTCATATGATATAATGAATGGTTTTAGGTAGGATAACTAATGTAGAAGATATTGAGGGGAGATATTGAAGATATTTCACCAGGCTAGAAGAATGTGTTCTATGTTTCCAAAGACACTACACTAATATGGTCTTTGGGCGTCTATTTGTGTAATGTATTGTATATTCAAAAAAATAAATGTAATTTCCACGTGTTTCAAGATTGGGTTTTTAGATTCAACGTAATGAATACCCTAGCCAATTTCATGGAACTAATGTTATCTATTTTCTATGAGATCCAAGATCAATTTTTTTTTGTATTTACTGATTAAATCTTTGTATATTTTGATTATAATAACATCCATGTCAAGAACCTAAAAGTCATTTTGGATGTCCTTTGACATCATTAACTATTTTTAATTTATTTAACTTTTATTTTTTAGACTAAGAGTTTCATTTAACTTTCTATATAATATCTTGGTAGGGAGTAGCTTTGGATACATCAATGATGAAGGAAGTTTTTTCTTATATTACCCACGAGAATGTTTTCGAGGTCAAGACATTACTTATAATTATATCATATTATATATGGTCTGTTAATAATTTATCTTGGATAATGAATAATATGATATCTATGAATAATAAGGATTGGTATTTCATATAGATAGACCACCATAAGAATTTTTTTATTATCTAATGGAAAATAAATTTAGTGCTCCTATTATTCACTTCAAAAATAATGAAGTTGGTATTGATGTTTTATGTGATTATCCATTCATTAACTTACGTTTTTCTATGATTTATCAAAGAGAAATAAACTTATATAGGTCTTAATAATTATGAATTAGTGAACAACACTATGATACCTATGATCTTTAGCAAGTCTCAGTCTTATTTTCCATGAATTTTTCTTAATAATATCTCATAAATGTGTATAGTATGTTCTTCATAGATTACATCAGTTTGATATATATCTTCTCGCAGAGTGATTTTAACATGATATAGTGGTGGTGGATGTAATTTTTATAGTATAATTGATTTTATATTTCTTATACACTAGGTAAAAGTAATTCAATTGATGACATAATTTCTAAAAATTCACATAAAGGTTTTAATTGAGTGTTTAAGGATTCCTAGAGGGTGATAGAAGAGATTATAATAATAAAAATTGATATGAGAGAATCTGATGTAAGAGGGTTCCTCAACAAGATGAATGTTTATTCAAACGTGGTGTAGAAGGTGTAGGAATATCATTTGAGGATACTGTTGTATAAGTATAGTGGGATCATGTTGTTTGTGGTGATACCCTTGAGGTATAATCTAAAGATGATCAAAACTTGGTATTATTCCAAGGGAGTATCTTCATTCACCTAATAATTCATGAGGTGATTCCCTATTAGTCTCATATATTACCATTTACATTTCATCATGGTATGTCTTATATGTTTCATTCCTTCGGGTCTAGTTATGGTGTCTAGGGATGAAGAAAATAGTTTTTAACTCTATATCTTTGGTGTTTAGTCTAATACAAGGTGGAAATTGAGAATCATATTTCTAGTGGTTTTACCCAGCCAAAGAAACATTTTTGATGGAATTGGAATGAAATTTTGATAGATTATGGTATTGTTTTTGTAGATTTTAGGGTTTATATAATGCTATATAGATCATCGTTGATCATTTAACTATGTAGGCTCAATTTTTGGTGTTTAAGGGGTTGCGTGTCGTAGATTTCTTGTCGAGGAAGTGTTTGGAGAAGAATAATAGGTTCTATGGAGTTCTAAATATAATTAAATATGATCATAGTCCATATTTTTTATCTAATGGTTGGAATGGTTTATAAAGTCATAAAATTACCATACATAGATAATAAATCTTTATATATGAATATTCATTATATATAAGGATGATTCACTCTTGAATAATTTAGGTCTAGTTCCTTTGGAAACATGAATAAATAAACAAATGGTTCATGGGTAACTGCATAATATCCCACTAAGTTCTTCAAAATTATCACCCTTCATAGAAATATTATAAAAAATACATTTCATTATAACCTCATAAAAGGAATAATAATTGAGGGTTATCTTAAAATCTTAGTAAGGGTAGACAAAGAAGATATCAACATTACAGGAGCATAATGGTTTGAATAAAAGAGACTAAAATTTGAAAACCATTCCATACATATCATAGATAATAAATATGATTAATTCCACAAAACATGGTTGTTCATAAGACACTAATAATAATAGAATCAAAAAACATGAACCACGAAAGCATATCAATGTTATAAGACATATATGGTTGTATACACATAAGTATATAAAATCATTTCTTGGGAAGTAATGGATAATTCAAAAAACTATCATATTGGAATGGGTTCACTCCCCAACCAATTTTTTTAGTCAAGATTTACTCCCAAGGTTAACATTGTAGACAAATTCCCTTACTAAACTTGGATCACTCCCTAGTCTAGTCCAAATAATCTCATGAGATATCAATATTTACCCAATTTCGTGGAGGGATATATAGTTCCCATAGATCACAAAATTAAAATTATACCAATATGTTCCACAAGATCATAAAGATGTATCTTATTAGAATCCATGAAAATAAATTGGTTTCATAAACATTTCATCATATTATAACCCTTAGAAAAGAAATAAGTTTCAAGATAATTTCATCATATCATATCCTTAGATAATTGAACGGGTTTTATAAACATATTTTCATCATAAAAATTATCCATATAGATAAAAAAAATTATGATAGATTTATTAAATAAAGTCCCCAATAAAACATAAGTAATATCTGAGAATGTCATCTTAGATGGAAAATGATTTTTAAAGATCACATGGAACAATTATTCTGGAAAGTATCCTTTTTATTTTGAAATAAATTCTTTAAAAAATAAAAACATCCAAAATATAAAATAGAACATTTTATACCCTCGGTGTCCTGAACCAACTTGAGACACCCCTCATCCAAGAACCCAAGTCAGCCTTTGACATGACTTGAGTCTTTTTCCCAATCACCATGGGATACAGACAAGAACATAGTCATCAAACCTTAGCATGTGGGATTGGTTTCGTCCAAGGAACATAATAAAAAAAATATAAACTTTTTGAGAATCAGTCATGAACCTTTGGTTAGTCTAAAATCAACACACACAAAATAAGTAGTTCTATAATAAGAAAACCATCCAGAAATAGAAAAGGTTAAACACACAATAAGTGACCAATATATAAAACATATACATAATGTTGAAGAATATATCAAGGTACTGAAAAATCTAGATGGGGTGTTACATATATGGTACCAAATATTATAAAATAAAAATTAGCATTGAACTAATAATATTTATATAACTCATGATTATGATCAAAACCTAACACCAAACCCAATAGAAAAGAATATAGAAGAAAGGATTCCATAACTCACAACTCCTCTCAGAACCATCAGAACCATAAATATATTTATAGGCATTATAATATAAATTCCCAGAAAGTACCATCCCCAAATCGCTTGTATAATCTTTAAAAGTAAAACACTTTCATACATGTCTGAAACACATTTTATCAAAATAGAACTAGTTTTAGAATCTTTACGAATCAAATAACATTAAAATTATTTTTTAACTTTCCATTTTTTAAACCAGATACATTATTTCAAAAATACCTCAAATGTTTTAGAATGTTCCACTAAAGATCTTATTTTAAGATAACACATAAATGACTTTGAAACTAGAGAATAGAAGAAACAAAATTTAAAAATACGTTTCTACTAATTTATTTTCCAACCAATACACAACTTATTTTTCAAAACATTATTAATAGTAGGGAAATAAATATGTGAAAAGTGAATAACCAATAATATAACCCACTCACAATAATGAATAATGACATAATAAAAAAATATTACTTGTAGATAAGAGAAATTTACTCTATGTAAATAATAATAATAGCATCACTAATGTTAATAAATAATCAAAAACAATAGTATGGGTCAGAGATGATAAAACGTTAAAAGGGGTTTGAATTCCAATTTCAAACAGGTGAATAAAAAATATATGTGATAAAAGTAATGAAAATTTAATACACATAATCTAAGTTTAAAAAATTAAATAATAGAGTAATTAATAACATAGAAATAATGAGAAAACACTATAGAAAAGTAAAATGGGGAAATAAAAAGGACATGGTCTATTTTGTAAATAAATACTACAATATTATCAAAAGTCACCTCTACATCTTCTCCCCATGAAAATGATTGTGGGGTAAAATATAACAAACCCATTTTTCGAACTGGAAATAAGAAACCAAAAACAATTGGCTTTAAGGGTAATAAGGAACCTTAAAACCCCTTTATTTTAATAGAATAGAAAGTACCTAAATCCCTTGGTTTTATTGGAGATATAACAATAAAATATAGTTGGTTTTTACTGAAAACAATAACTGAAAAGATATTGTGACAATATAAATATATGTAATTCCTAATTTATTTCCCATTGCAATGCATGAACTTCACTCTCTCTTTAACATATAGATTAATATAGAAAAAAAAGATAGACAGAAGGATAAAAATAGATATCTATGTAGTTTTACCAAAATGCTCTAATCGAGGAGAGAGAAATAGGTACAAAAGTGACATAATTGGAATACTGATGACAGATTTCATGAATTTGTTAAAAACAATCCATTTGTGAATCAATTCCTTGAAAATACTTAGTTAATGATGTCATGATATTCTTGATTATAATATAAAGTATGATGAGGAAGGTATAACATTGAATCCCTTATGATATTATGAATTCTTAAAAGAATAAAGAGTATATCATTGGATGAGAACTAAAAACATAATGAAGCTTGAATCCACCTTTAGCCTCGTTTTATATACTATTGGGATGCCTGGAGTTTAATGAATTGAGCCACATAATTTATGATCCAAACAGAACACATTATGACTATTATAAATTATTTATTAGATTAAAAGTCCTGATAGTTATAAATACTCATTATCCTCCACCGAGTAGTCATTGGTGATAATGGACCTACTTGTACACTACCAGATCCCATCAGATACCTAGTAGAACACCACTAGATAGTCAATGGTCATTCTACAGACATCATAGTTCTCTCACACTCTATTATCTTTCCAGTAGCGCAGTACTATCTAGTGGGTGATTCTCTATTGTGACGACCTTGAAAATGGGTCTTAAAGTCGGGTTTTAAGTGGTATTTAGGTCATATTACATCCTACAAACTAATAAACTAAAAACATAAAAATACACTTGAAAAACAATGAAATGATTTATAAAAAATATATAATGTTTTTTCATTAAAATAATTATTATTTCAGGACAATAAATCTTCCCATTTTTTTATGATCACAAAAATATGATATAGAAATAGGGTAAGGGAAAAGAAAAAAAAAGGAATGAGTTACCTATAAGTCCCAAGCCTAAAAAAATTATTTAATCTTTAGATAAGCTAATAATTTAAATTTAATTCACATATTGTATCATTCTGGGTTTATATTTTTAGATAATTAGGTCATAACTATTACATTGCATCTTTAATATTATAAAGTAGACACTTATTCTCTATCCAATTTTCTTCAAAATAATAAAACTCCATAAATAAATAAAATCTTTTCATGATAAAAATAATCTTGAATTATTATTTTCTCTTAACCTTCCTTATTCAATGTGAAAAAATATTTCAAAAACTTGGGATGAGCATAAAAATCTCAGAAAGGGATATAAAATAAGGAAGGAAAACATTAGTCCACGAATACATACAAATAAAAGAAATCGTAATTTTCAGTCATAAAACAAAATCTATTTAACATACATCATGATATCATAAGATTTATGAATAAATAATAAAAATCATAAATCATAAAGGTATCTTGTGGAGAATATAACAAACTCACATTATGGCTTTCACAACTATATAGGTATTAACCATCATGGTTATTTTTTGAATACTCATCACAGTATATGCCCTAAATATATTAGGAAAAACCTTAACATTTACCTAATTCACATAAAAAAATGCATTGGATAGCTATCCCAGTCTCACCCACCCTCGGTTTAACACAGAACCACATTTATTCATAATCATTGCCAACGAACCACAACAAATCATAACACATGAACAGGCATGAAGGAAAAAAATAAAATTTCTATATTGCAATCATAAGACATTATTTAAATATATTGATATAATCATTCCATTCTCAAAACCATTTTTAATACCAAAATACATATAAAATGAATATGGAATTTACTTTTCTTTTTTATAAACATTTCATCTTATAGAGGAAGCCAGATATCAAATAATTCTCACAACAGTGGAATTATTGTTTTTTGCGTGTATGAAAAAACAATTAGTAAAATGATTCGTAGAAAAATATTACTTTTGAAAACCTTTGAATGAAATTGAAATTAAAGGTGGATAATTATACACTGTATAAAAGAATATCTTATCATAATATGCCTCAATGAAAGGATATTGAGATGAAGTCCCTTACAAAGATCATATTATTAGATCAAGGATCAATCAATGAAATAATTATGTGTGAAAAATAAAAATACACCCAATATAAGAGGATATTCATGGTAAAAGAATCATAGTTCATTCACATATATTTTTTCAAAATCAATGACATGGATATTTAACTCATTGAATGGAGATTAAGTTATGATTTCCCTTACAAAATTTGTAAGAATTTATCAATGGGATGATTATGTGTATAAATAGTATATCCATAGAAAGGGATGTGTAAATTATAATAGAAATAAATAAATAGTGATTCCCCACATAATAATGGAGTAATATAATCATTGAAGTATATATAAAACCCAACGAGTAGAAATTGGGTTAAGAAGTTCCCTTAACTCAAATCTGACTTGTCTCGTTCGTTCTTTATATTACTAAATAATTAACTTAGGTTAATTTATAATTTTTTTAGAACCTTTTTCAAGTTTATTATTCATTTTATATCACTTATTACCATTTTATAGAATGTAAATAATTATTTTAGTTCATATTGGTTTTTTGGTCGATATTTGGTACTTGAGTCAAAAATGAACTTGTTTGATTTAAATTACCCAAGTGGTCAAAAGTACATCAACTCTAGAATATTATTCATTATTGAAATAACATATATATCTAGTATATATGTATCTAGAATAGTCAGTAACATTTGGATATTATAAATTAAATGAATCCTTCATGGACATTGTAGGTCGTACCTAAGCATGAATGCTACTTTCATTTTTTTTTTATATTAACGGAATGAAAACAAAATGATAAAAGGGTGTATTAAAATTAAAATATAATATCTATGTTATATATGTTACATAAGGTCATTAATTCCATTATTTATATGTTTCATGTATTTCATGAATGAGTCATATCACTTTGAGGGGTTCGTAGTCCATAATTCCTCAAATGAAATTATCGAATTTACACATTATGGAAAGAATAAGGGTATATTTTAAATAAGAATTACAGAAGTATAGAGACAATATAAATATAATTTATATCATATTTATTCATTCCATTAATTTATATAATCATGGTTTAATGAAGATAATGTACAATGAATCGAATCACATTTTGGGGACGGTAGGTCGTACATACGCACAAGCGATGATATCATTCACATAAAGGTTAAAAAATATAGAATTGGACGGTATATTAATTATAAAGAATTATTATAATGATATATTCCTTATTTAAATCCATTATACTCATCACTATACCAATCCAAATTAATACTTTTTGAATAACAAATTACACCTTGGCGTGGAGATAGTAAGCCATACATACACACACACGGTGATATTATTATTATTATGATGGATAAAAAGAGGTATAAGGTTATACTATAAATATAATAAAATATAAGACCGTATAAGATATTGTATTTATTACTTTATTATGGAAACAACATAGGAAGAGGAAGTAGAATAAGAATATAACATTGAAAGAAAGGGTAAAATGATTACCTCATATTCAGGTGTCTTCTTTTGATTTTCACAAAGGGACTTATTATGTTGGATTTATTCCAAAAGGGTGGCCTCTATGATTAAGTTAGGTATGTTTGGAGTATATTTTTTTGGGGTTTTCCAAGGAAAATGGCTTTGGATGTGTGAATAAAAGAGAAGAAGAAGTGATGTTTTATAGGAGAGGTGTGGGGCACTTTAAGAAATTCTTTAAATACTAATTTATAATAAATTGATTTTATGTTTCTAAAGGCTCCAAATTTATTTATTTAGAGGTTAATATTAGTATGGGTATATATATTTTCAACCAATATGTTTTACACAATTTTAGGTCATAAATTTAACCATATATTTTGTCCATAAACCTTAGTTAAATAAGTTAACTCTTACAATGTCTTCTTGTACTTTTATACTATATGGTTAATATAGTTACTATAAAATTATAATAGAACCACAAGTGGATCATTAATTAACTTTTTAATATTATAGAAGTTATTTGGCAAAATATTATACTTTTATAACTATTATAGAATTTAATAAAATTGTTCTTGTTTTAAAAACTCAATTATGTCAATTTTGACACTATTTAGAAATTAATTTTTGTTAAAGTCATAAAAACTTGATTACATATAAAAAAATGAATTAACTCACCCCTAAAATTTAAATTTAATCTAAAAAATTAATTTATGGAATCAAAATATCGAAATTTTATTTACATTAATATTTGTAATATCATTTATTTGAATCTTTCACTAATAAGGTAATCATTACATCATCGTTGTGTCACAAATATATTTATTTATTTAATGTGTAGAAAATTATATATAAAATACAATAATTTATGTAATTTTTATTGATTTATAATTACTATTTATAGAAATATATATCAATTATATAACCCGAAATTAAAAAAAAATATTAAAAGATACATGTTTTCCTTATATTTCTCTTTACTTTAAATTAATTATTATAACATATCATTTTAACACCCAAGTGGCTGAAAAATGTCAAAAGTTCAGAATAAACATTTTTTTGGTCTTCCAATACTCATAAAATAATATTATGAAACTTTTTAGGATTTTTTTATATTATTATAATATTATTTTTAACCTAATTTACCTAATTAACCCTTTAACCGTGGTAAATAAAATTAATAACTGAATTTACTACTAATAATGTCCAAAAATAAAAGGTAACTATTTACACAATTTGGAACATCAGATTCCGAATATGGAATCCATTTTTCTAAATTCAAAACCCAAAATTTATAGAAATTAATTTAAAATTAATTCCTGTTGTCAAAACAAGAAAACATATTTTTAGAAGTAAAAACTATCAAATGATTGACATGTGTTTATGTCCAATTTAAATGTTAAATAACAAACATTGTCCATAATTGTATTAAACGATAAAAAAGTGATGTAATTAAATATTAGAACCAATTAAAAGGACAATCTAACCATATAAATAAATTAAATGAAATTGTAGTTTTGAATTAAAATAAAGTATTTTTCATTATTCATAAAAATATAGATTATATCAAAAAGATACTAAAATTTCAACCAAAGTAAATTTTTATGTCTAGATTCTAAATAAGAAGTTAATTTTATAAAATATAACACATAAAAGTGAAAAAAAACTCAATTTAACAAGAGTTCACAGTCAAAAGGTGGTAAAACTGTTTTTTTTTTTTGAAAAATACATCTTTTATCCAAAAAAATGGTATTTGTTCTTATATCATATCTATAAAGTATATAAGAATAATTTTAAACATTACCTTTAATATATAAATTTTTGAAAATAAAAATACATAAATGGTGATATGATTTTAAAAACACAATTATTCTCTTTTAAATAGGTTTTCATAAAAGTACACCATACATATTCAACTGGTTTTCATTTCCATTTATAATAAATTTTGTAACCAAAATAATCATTATTTAAACATGTTTAAAACATATTTCTATAATTCACTTGATACTATACATTCCTTCCATTCCAACATCTTGGTTATAATAGTAACATTTAAATAATAATATTTATTTTTCCGTTTAAGCTTGATGTAGTGTATCATGTACGCTATTGAACACAGTGGTAATTTCTTAAAGCTCGAGATGTTACATTTCCAAATTAATGTGAACCCATGTCTCCCACATTATGAAACTTTAAGAAAACTCTCCCCTTCATGAAACCATATTTAAAACCAATAATATGTTAATATCTTTATTTAATTTAAAACTTATCCCCCTTTGAGATTATCAAAATGGAACTTTCAAATCAAAAGATTTAAAAAGATTAGATAATATAAAATATGTAAATATCAAAACAACCTATACAAAATAAGAATAAGAAAAATATAAATTAACCTTAATAAAATTAAGGAATATTAATACACTAGAATAAAAAAATATTTGGACTCATAAAAAAAGATAATGTAATTAATCCCATCTATAGATAAAAACATTTAACATCGTGTATGATAGTAAGGACAAGACATAAAGAGAAATTCATTTTAGAAAATAGAAATTTAGAAAACAAGGATTGTTGAAAAATATATAAATATATACAGAGAATTGTGAGATATATTATTCAAAGTGATATAAAAATAAAAATTATTCTTTGAGAAGAGAAATTAAAGAGAACAAATTCTTAAGCATAAAAGTGAAGTCGAGACCACAATTAGATAGAAGAAACGATAAAAAGTTGAATATTATTAAATAAACTCAACTAAATAAAATACATAGATCTTATAAAAAGTTTAAAATAAGTAAATATATTAAGAGAATAAATATAGAAAAAACATTGAAAAATATCTCAAATTAAAAATAAAACAGAAAGGATAAAATTGACATATTAAAGAATTTTTTAAAAATAAATTCCAGAACACAAAAATTTAAAAATAGATAAGGATCCCCCTCAACAAGATTTTAAAATTAAGATATAGGGGCCATGGCCAAAATAAAACAATGAAATAAAATTTAAAATAAAATAAATGTTTTGAAAATAAATTAGAAAAATAAGAATTTTGAAAAAGATAAGAAAATAATAAAATAAAGAAAGAAAATATTCAGAATGTTAAGAAATTTTAATTTGGAAAAAAATCTCCCCATTTAATTAAAACATTGATAGGAGAGGGGATATATTCTGAAATTAGATTCAGGAGAGAATTTAAATTAAAATAATTAAGAACCTTTAGCCATTAAGTTTGAGATTAAAGTCCAAAACATTTCTGAAATGGCGAGAGGTAGAAACCCCCTCAATTAGATCATAAAACATTAAGATCATGGTAGAAAGAGTTGATTAAATTATTCAAAGGAATAAACACCATCTTTAAAGAGAATCCAATATTTGATAGATCAATTAGGTGTGCTTCCAAATCCCTACAAGAAATTATATAAAGGATAATTTGTTACACTTTAGGGTCTGAATATGCTATCACAAATTGATTTAGACATGGAAAAAATTTATGTCCACAACTATAGGATAATAATGATTTCATGATCAAAACATGCTTAGATTTTTGAAAAAGTTGCGAATAATTATGGACCATTTTGGGGATTATATATCTAAAAAAATTATTAACATTCAAATATAATACAAAAATAATTATGAAAATATTTTAAAAACTTATTTTTAAAGACAAGTTACAAAAAATAATTGATTTTCTAAGAAGTTTCATTACCATATGAAAAGCCAAAACAATTATTATTTCTTTTAAAAAATTATGAACCATGGATTATATTAATTTTTTCACTTGTGGTGAACTTTATATGAGTTCTTTTGAGATCCCTTATTTCATTTTTGAAAATATAAACCACGGGTGAAATTTATAATTTAAAATCAAATCATATTTTTATTTTGAAATAATAACTTTTTCATTAGGAAAGTTTTTATATATTTTTTGAAATATTATCATATTCTTAAATAATTTGTTGAAAAAAAATTCATTACCATAAAAAGAAGTTAAATATGAAGAAAATAAATGTGAAGAATAATGGGAACAAACCTCTTCCCCTACCTTGAGATGGTCCAAGAGGAATTTATGTGTTAAGTTGGTAGTTTTATAATTTAAATTGAGACATCATTATAACTCAAAATCGATACCTTTAGATACTTAATAACATTAATCTTGTATTAAGACTTTTTTACAAGTTAAAATCTTTCTTAATATGGCCCTTATTTTGGAAACTAAAGGAGATTACATCTAGAACATAAATTTGTTCTTGTTTTTAAGCTCAGTAGAAGAATTTATTCTTTTTCTTTAACTAATAAATTGGTTTAATCATCTCATTATGAGATAAATCTAACTTTCTTTATCATGGTCACTTTTAGAGGAATAATTATCCTTAATTGATTTAAAGGAAAGGTTCTTCTTGGTTTTATAGGATACAAAAGCTTCTTTAACCACTTGGCATTGAAATTTTGTTCCATATGTCATTAAAGAACCAATGACTTCTTCGACTAAGATATTTTCTATTTGTTTTCCTTCATGAATCACCATCACATTGGCAGCCCATGAACTTGATAAAACCCATAATAGTTTCTTTATAAGTGTTTTGGTGGATATGATATAGCTGTTATTTTTTTAAACATTGAAAACATCAGTTAAATAATTAAACATGATTGTAAATGATTCAATTTACTACATGAAGATATTTTCAAAATATTATCATTGAATATCCAATCTAGTGCATTTAAATCTATTTTTATCTTCTTCTATAACTTATAATAGTTTTTGAATCTCATTACATAATTTCAAAAATATATTATATTGAATAAATTTTTATCTAAAACATAAATAATGAATGCATATATTTTCCATATTTTTCAAAATTAGAAATAGCATAAGGTGTCCATTTATATTATTTTTTTAGTTATATTAGTATTACCATACATAACAATTTTCCATACACGATAACCAAGAATTCTGAGGAAAATATACTAGTGATAATTCTAAAATGTATAATTTCAACAATAAAAAAAAGTAGAATGTCTATAAGAAGAAAATTTCATTTTCAAATCTTATTTTCAAAATCAGGTAATATTTGAAAACAAATAAAAAAATTTGGAATAAAAAAAATAATAAGGATTCTGAAAAAGTGATTTTAAAATAAAATAAAAGAACCATTTTTTACAAAATGTGGTTCAGAGATGAGAAAATGGTTAGAGGGAAGTCAATTGAAATTTCAAAAAATATTGAATAAAAAAATTTATGCAATAGAAGATACTACAATGAAATTAATGTAATCAAAATTAAACATAATAGAGATTATAGGAAATAATAAAAGGATAATAATGAAAAATAAATCAAAAAAATAAAATTTGGAAAGTAAAAGGACATGGGTGATATGGTAAAGAAGTTCAGAAATAGTACCCAATGGTTCCCCTATGTCACCTTCCCTTCATAATGATTGTGATTTCCAATATAATAAACCCCTTGGTTTGAACTAGAACCAAGAAATCAAAAAACATGGTTTTAATGGAAACTAAGAACCTCAAAAAAGACTTCACTTAATGGAATAGAAATAACATCAATCCCTTTTTCTGAATGGAGAACCAAGAAGGAAACACACTTGTTTTTAACAGAAAACGAAGAACCAAAGAAATATTAAGAGAAGATATATAGTTGACTTTCTTAATTTAAATCTCTTTATAATGTGCAGACACTGATATCTCTTGAAGAAATAGATCAAAATATCGATAGAGAGAAGGATTGAATGATAACTAGCGAGAGGCAATGGATTTAAAAAAAGGATGTAAAGGAGAATATAAAAATAAATATAAAATAATCTTAACAAGATTGTTATTGGGGTTTTAGATGAATTCTTTCAAGATTATTGTCTTCTGGAATCAATTTCTCAATCTCCTTGGTTGGTGAATATCAATATCATTAATTATACATTGAAGGATGAGGATGAGGAATATAGATCTTTGAAATTATAAATATAATATTAATTCATTATTGATCAAAGATAATTTATTAGGATGCGGACAGAAAATTTTATAAAGCTTGAAGCCTCTTTATGCCTCTTTTCATAGATTCCAAGGATTACTAGGGTTCAATAAACCAATTGATATCATTTAGTTCCTCAAAAAAACATTTTCGCCACTATAAATTCATCCTGGTACTAGAATTCATTATACCATCAGATAACCCATAGCCTTCATCAGATAGCTTGGGGTTATGCTGGAACTAACAGTATACTACTTGATCCCACCAGATACTAGGTTAGAATCCAGTGTTAGATGGCAGGCATTCTAGAGGCCAATTTTGTCTCTCATATCCTATCATCAAGATGGTATTTCTTTAATATATAGTTAATGCTTCTGTACTATCTAGTCATTGATGTTCTACTACATCGACCTTCGAAATGTTTTTTAAGTCTAGTTTGAAACATTATTTGGGATGGGTTCCTTCCTCCCAAACTAACAATATAAAAAATATAATGTAACCTACAAATTATATAAAATTTGTTAGAATCAAAATAGTGTGTTTTTTATCATTAAATCAATTATTCTTTGGTGTCCAATAAATAGTACTCAATACAAATGAAAGAACTGAAAGTAGATGATATCAAGTGAGGGGCCCTAGGGAAGCCAAAGTTAGGTTTACATTATAAAATGAATTCAAAAGATAGAGAAATATTCGATGAATGAGATTGATATAATAACATCATTAGGCTAGTGGTGGTACCACATATATAACATCACTATTCATGGTGACACACTCATCTACTATAAAGGACCACATCCATTATTTTTTTTCAACACAATTTCTCAAGTTCCCATGACCAAACTAAAAGCTGTGAGTAAATATATCATTCCAAAAATCTAATGAAATTAAAAAATGTAAAAACACCCACATTCACCCCATTTATAATTAATTTATTTAATAAAGTGAAAATAAAGCCTTGAAACCTCTTCAAAATAACCAAATTAAGAAATTCATTTCCAAAAACAAACACAATTAAATGAGTTGAAATGATACATTTAAATTAAAATGGATTTCAATACCATCATGAAAAAAAAATTAACACTTGATATAATAAAAAAATGTTATTTTATACCCAATTATAACTTCAATTTTAAAACTAAATCACATAAACACCTAATCGGTATCTCATGTAACTTAAGAATTATAAAAACAACCTTTAATTAATCAAAAAAATCCCCATTGTTTTAAATATGGGTATTTTATAATATTTTAGAATCCAAAATAGAAAAAAAAATTATGAAGTAAATTAAAAGGAATAAATATAAATTTTATTAAACATTATATGTATGTAAAGCTTTACAATAGGCCTGAACCACAAATCCAAAAGGGAAACTGTTTCTCTTTGTATTAAAACCAATGTAATATAACCATTTCACTATCTTTCAAACCCAATCTAATATAACATATTATGCATGATAACAACATCTTTAACTACAATGATCATCCCATTTGGATACTCATTAGTAAATTATCCTTCACATTAAATGTTAATCTAGATCCTTCAAGTTCCCACCATTGACTAAAAATAGAAATCATAGTGTAACCATCACTTATCATCGAAGAAAACCATATATATCATGAAAAAAATTTATTATAGGATGTATAATTTTGAATTCTAGTACTTTAATATATGACACCTTATAATTATCCTAGGTTATAAAAAGACATCATACATTTAAATCCTTTATGATGGTTCATAAATGTTTTGTGAATTCCTAATTAATATCCCACCATCAGTGTCAAACTAGGTGTGCAACAAGGCTCATTTTTGTGCAACAGTTCCCGATCGAGTCTAGCTTAATACGGTGTTTCTGGGGTTGTTATACCAACGTACATATACGTTAGAGCCACATTAACCTGTAGTATCCATACATGGATGTATTTCTAGGAAACTACACACATTATCCCTAACCAAAATTCCAAGATGATTTCCTAATCATTAACTCATATTTAGAGTCATCCATGAATGCATACCTAGATATGGCCAAAGAAATATCCATAGAGATATCACTTATGTTTTCTCATCCTAGTTTCTAAATATTGACTAAAAATTTTCTTTTATATCATCTATAGTGACCCAAGGTTAACATACATGGATATTATATCATTTTTATGAATATGCAGCTTGTTTTAAAAGTACATCACTAAGGACCATAACAATTTTGTGTCTCTGGAAACTTTAAACAAAATCTAATAACTTGGTGAAATATCTACAATGTTTTCCATAAAGATATTACACTTTAGTACTTAAACATAAAAAAAATTATTCATAACATGGGGAAAGGAAACATAAGAAAGGGGTGGGGGTGAATGATTGTTAAGGGTAAATAAAAGTAATAATAAATAATAACATGAACATAATTGTACCATAACATGATCATGACATCTGAAGATCATACACTACATATAAAATATTAGAAACATGAGACATTGGATAAATATTTATAGTTTATAAGATATGAATCATAAGACAATCAGAAACATGAACCATGTGATCATATCATGGTAATAAGACATCGAATTTTTTTCAAAAGATAATCATGTAATATGTTTCCCTAAAAGTCAAGGCTCATTTACAAACACTTATCAGGGTACTTTAGAGGGACTACACCAACTGGGCAGGAAACACCACCATCCCTAGTCACATTCATTTCCTTGTAAGGGACTAGTTTCCCCATCTTCCCATAGTGGAATGGGATTCCCATCTACCCATAGTGGGTTTGGTTTCACTCATATTCAAATTGGATCAAGCCCGTTGACTTAATTACCATCATTATCTCATGATATATAAATATTTACTCAATTCATTGAAGGAAAATATAGGTCACACCCATCTCATAAAGAAGTTATATATACATGTGAAAAAAATTTATAAACAATAATATCAGAACCCATGAAATGAAATGGGTATCGTAAACATGTAATCATATATTAACCTATGGAAAATATATGTTTCATAATCATTTCATAAATAAATTACCCGTGAAAATAAGTGGTTTTCATAATAATATAACTCATTAAAAAGAAATAGGTCTCATTAAAATCAATCCATAAAAAAATAAAGCATTCATAGAAGTTATATGAATGGTGTTTGTGGATCATATACCTATTAGATTTTAAACTATAACCAACTATGTCATCATAGATGAAGAATAATTTTGAAATATCACATGGAACATCTCTTTTTAAAACATATAACATTTGGAAATCCTTTTCTCTAATAACACATTGAAAAAATATAATAGAATCATGTAAAGTCATTTAAAAATATTTTTTTGAGGGAAATATCATTTCCTTTTTGAAAAAAAACTATTAAAAAATAAATCATTTTAAAACCCTTATTATTTTAAAATATCATTGAAAACCTATAAAGGAAGCTTGAAAATATCTTGAAAACATTTTTCAATGAACGCTTATAAAAAAATTCTAAAAATTATTTTAAACATAAAACCATTCTAAAAACATTTTTCATTGAAAATATATTTTAAAAACATTAATATAAGCTTTAAAAATCTTTTATAACTCTTATTGATCATAAAACCTTTTTGAAAAACATTTTATTTTAAATCCACTTTGAAAATAATGAATGTATTGATTATTAGTACAAATATTTTTCTTAAAAAAATAATCTTATAAACTTTCAGTGTTATCTTCAAAGAATTATGGTCATGATAATGGATAAATTCATTCATTCCAATCATTCCATTTTCACCATAAAAATATTAAAAATGTTTCTCGATTGAAAAATGTCAAAAAGATTCATTTTTGAAAACAATTTTTAAAAAAAGAAAAAATTTGGTAAAATAATATTTTATAGATCATTGGAGAATAGTAAAACATTTTTAAAAAAATTAGAAAAAAAATAGTTTTGAGAGAACAAAGATTTCAGACTAAAATGATAAATAAATTCGTATATTAATAAAATTGTTTCTCTTAAATATATTAATTACCAAAGAGTTGGAAAATTTTAATAATTCATCAATATATCATGTATAACCATATGAGGAAAAAACCTTGTATTTTAATGAAAGATTAATCATAATATTTTAATAAATGGAAGCATAAACATAAACAATCCTGATAAAGACGGAGATTAAAGATGAAACTTGTCACAAATTTGGTAACTATGAATCATAATATACATGAAGGAATAAAATTTCTTAAAACATAAAATATCAGAAATATAATTATATTCATGATATAACAATTCAATGGGGAGAATATACACCCCATATAAATATGTAGGTGCAAAACATGACATGTATATCGAAGAAAGAAAATTAAGTCAAAATTAATTTACCTATTTGGTATCTTTTGATCCATAAAACCCCGAAAAGAGAGGTCATAAAATGCATATGTAAATGAACATAAATATAATTATATGAATCATATAATACATTCATTTTAATTATATAAAACCAACAAAATAAATGATTTTTGAATAAGGCATATGTCTTAAAGAAATAAAAGTGAGATGATAAAACCCTTTTCTTATGTCTTGAGTTTCTTCTTACATGTTCAAATATCATGTATAATAAATATAAGTTTATTATAAGTCTTCCACAGAATCATATTCTTTTACCTAATAGCATTTATTATTTTTAATGACTTTATAATACCCATTTATTAAAAAAATTATGTCAAAGTTACGTTTTTGGTAATATTTGAGTTGTTTTTCATATATGTTTTGACTTTTTATTCTTGATCTACATAAATATATAATGATTTTATTATTTCCATAATGTAATACATGATTTATATATCATAAATATTTATTATATAAATATTTATAATAATCTATAAAGGATAGACATATTAAATATAATACACCGTCCATGGAGATGGTAGGTCGTACATATGCATAAACATTGTTTTCGTTTTCATATCGTATTGAAAGAATTAAAGTAATTTAAATATATTAATATATATAAAATCATTAAATTATAATTATTATTTCATATATACCATATTAGGTCACTAAAACCATCCTTAATAAATTACATGTAATGTGTGAATGAACCATATCTCTTTGAGGAGGCAGTAGTCCACAAGCCCACAAACAAAGTTATCGTATTTACGCAAAATGGAAATAATGAAAGTATGTTTTATATAATAATTAAATTATAATAAATAAATAATAAATATATTATATATTATATAAAAATATAGTGTTCATCATGATTCCCAACTATGAGAGGTGGAAACGGAAAAACGAACAAGATAGATTCATGAGGTGGTAATTCTCCGTACAAAAGAACGGTAAGTTCATTACACATTAGATGGAAGTATGAGTAAGTGTAGGTGTATCCTTTAGAATAAAAACATATCAGTATATTCTGGATAATTATTTTATTCTATTATCATAAAATAATAATTTTTTAGGGGGTGGATAATGAAAATAAAATAAAGTATCTTGAGTAAGGATGTTACCTATTCTATGGGTAACTCTTCTTGGTTCACACCAAAGGGTTTCCATGGATGCCTGTATTCCCCATGGAAGGTTTTTAGAATTAATGGAGAGATTTTGGGAGCTTATTGAATCGAATTTTGGGGAATCTAAATGAATTTATAGTTGATAAAAATTCGGAGGGTTGAGTGTATTTTTATAGTGGAGGGGTGGTGTCATTCATGTAAATTTTTTAGAAGGGAATTCCAACCACATTTTCCCCATGAAAACTGGGTCCAATAAATTTCAAAAATACATAAAATGAATTATATGGTCTAAATATGAATTTAAAATTGATTTTGGACAATTTTATAGGTATTTTGTGCCTTAAGCTTAAGGCTTAGTCCTTTGTTAAGCTTATTTTTCTCTTAATCATTGTAATTAATTTTAGCCATTGTCGCTAATATTTTTGTTAAATAAACTCAATTGATATTTTTATAAATTATAAATAAGTCTAATTAAAAATATATAATACATTTTTTCAAATTCAAATCAAATAATTGGATGTAATAAATTTAAAATTAATCGCAAAGATGTTCTACAACAGCATGTTTTTAAGCGAAAAGGTCCCAAAGTTGGAATTGTTTTTATATCCAATCTCAATGTCAAATTGGATCCAATGACCTATAATGTTTTAATTGATAAAAAAATTATCTAATTAAAAAATTTTAAAAAAATAAAATATAATTTATCCGTATAAATAATTTAGATAAAAAATAGCTTTGAATTATAATTCAGTATTTTCATTATTCATTGAAAAATTGATACTTCTCAGAAAAATGAAAAAATCACCCAAAGTAAATTGTTATATTCCACTTCAAAAAATGAAGTTTAATTTTTTATATAAAATAAATAAAAATTCAAAAATGATATTTAAAATTTTTCTTCAATTAAAATGTAATAGAATTATCTTTTAGAAAAATACATATTTTTTATTCATAAAAAAGGAGTTATTCTTATCTTATACCAAAAAACTATTAGATGAGTGTAAAAACTATTTATTGAAAATATAACACATAAATTTATTTAAATCATCAATAAATTGTTTTCTTTAATTTATTAATATTAAATTGTGTTTATACATAAAAAAAATATTTTTCTTAAAAAAGAAATTTCTTTATTTTCAAATAATTATTAAATTCACTTATAATAATTGATAACCAAAGGATTCAATTTATATGAAATTGTAAATAGTATTTTCCCAATTTATTTAATCTTATTCATAACTTCCATTCCAATAACTGGGTGGTAGCTATAATAATATTTTAATAATATTATTTATTTTATCTTATAGTTTGGTAAAACTCAACCTTTTTTATCAAAAAAGATATCAAAGGTATATAAAAATGTGTATAATAAAATCCAAACATAGTTCTTCAGGTACTTAATACTAATCTTAGGATTTCATGTAGTGAAATATTGACTTGGTTTTTTATATAACGTAAGCCACAATTAGTGACTTTGTATAAAAATATCTATGTTCAGTGTTGCGTGAAATGTAAAATATCAAATAATTAAATTTATTTGAAAAAAATAATTCACAATATCTAAGGGTGTTACATTGATAGACACAGAAGTATTATATACTCTTAGGAGATTTTGGGTCCCATGAAGAAGAGATTTTGGGATATGGATGGGTTTACACCGAGGTGGATTCCCATTGAATGATATCTGACAATTTCTCTCTAATAGATAGAGGGTGTGGACAATGAGTGGAATAAGGATCTCATAATAAGTGCATAAACAATGCCAATTATGGAAAATTACCGTAGTAAGAGGAAATTATGAGCCATAGGCTCATAGTTTTGGGTTCACATGGTTCAAGGGAACATGCGTGAGTATTTTTACTATGAAATGTTGACATGTCTAGGGGTGTCGGCCTGAAGTGTCTAGGGTGTATGCCTAATATGTCCACAGGTTTTTTCTTAGCATGACTATTGGTATTCACATGGTATAAGCCGATATATTTTAGGGCTTTCATGTGGCCAAGATTGTAGGTCTAGAGGGATTTTCATGAACCAGCTGATACAACCGAAGGACTTCGCATAATCTAACTTACATGTCTAGAGGGCGTGATGTGACTTTTTTGACATGTCTATAGGTCATTACATAACTTTGATTACATTCCCATATTCCATTCAATTATCTATTTGAAATTTCTTGAGGACTTCATGTGAACCATCTTGCATGTCAGTAGGATGTTGTATAAACCATCTAACATTTTTGGAGGACTTTTTGTAAACTTTCTAACATGTCCAAAGGGAAGCGCATGACTTGGATGACATGTCATGTGGATATATCATTATTAATGGAGAGATCATGTGAAGCACATGAGCTAATCAAATAAAAGTAGTGTCTCCATCTTCATGTGATCCTTCCATGATTTTCAGCCTTTATTGAACCAATTCCTCTGTGTTCTTCAGACTATGACAAGATGGTGCCTCACGTAACCATGTAAACATATGGAAACTCCTCCGCATGATCCAGCACTAATATTGGTAGTACTTTTAAAAATAAATTAATTGATTACATGAAGAATATCAACATACGTCATGATACCTTAAGTGATTCCTTGGGAATACCTAGTGTAATACTCATACAATCAGATACTTCTCCTCTTCAAATATTTATCTCTCACCTATATGTCCCCACGTGTTTCTTTTTTCGTGTTGGTTGTGGGGGATTTATAGGTATAACCCTATATCTATACCACATTTCTTGGTGCTGAAATTATATATATGTGATTTAGTCAGTGGAGCAATCATTTTATTAAATATCTCACATGAACTCATTAAGATTCATCCATGATATCATATTTATAACGTGTTATAATAAATGACCACAAAATGTCTCCATAATTTCCATATTTATTGAAATCATCACCTTCAAATGGTTTTTCATAAAAAATTCAACAATTCAAATGCAATTTAAATGATCAGGCTGATATATCTGGGTCCCTATGTATGATCATGCTAGAATATTAGGGGGCCTTCTTGTGATCAAGGAATACTTATAGTTTACTTGTAAAAGGCCCTTCGTGTGATCAGTAAACTGATCACGTGAGTTTTTTAACCCCTTCACATTAAAAAATCATAACCCTTATTCAATTTAAGGTTCCCCATTTTTCTACTTTTATTTTATAAATCCCATGGTATTTTTCCATCGGTTGTATATTAGGGCATTGAATGATCAAATGGACATGTTTAATGTCATTTACATGAAAATGGTGACATGTTTAGTGTCCTTTGATTGAAAATATGAAATTTCTCTTTGGGTTTTTGTATGATCTAAAAATGTCCTTGAAAACTATATAATCATGTCATGTTAAAATCAATATAAATTAGTTACACCTGAATCTTCCTCATTATTTGGATTTTATTTTATGAACTACTTGGTATATTTTCAACTAATTATAAGTTTTCATTCCATCTAAAAAATGGAATCATCTTAGGGATATTACATGATCTAATGGGCTATCTTATTGGTATTCTCATAATCATCATGACTTTTTTTAAGACATCACATGATGATTAACAGATCATGAGAGGAACATGACCCATTCACATGATATTGTTTTGGTCACACAATTTTTATATCGTATGTGACTAATACCCATATAGTCATTTTGATCATCTCCTCCTTTTGTGAAAAAATATTTCTTATGCTTTGTGAATTTCTCTAGTCCTGAAATTTTTTATGCTCATTTGGTGGGCATCAACAAATCCACCCCTTAGAAGGAAGGTCTAAACGGAAAAGGATTAAATTATAATGAAATTAAATTATCACCTAAGACCCTTTGGATTATTCTATATGGTGTTCAATGTATATTTTTATCATCATAAATACCATTGGTATTCCACATAGTGCCCTATAAATAGGGTAGTGGAAGGATGGTCATTTCACTTATGACCCATGCCTCCAGTGTCTAGAAATTTCCTCTCTCATGTGACTTATTCACAAGACCATATTTTGTGACCTTAACGTGAAGATTTCTCATGATACCGTACCATTAAATCTCATTGATTAAACTCCTTGTATGATCACCTTTACCCAATGACCTATGAAATAAACCTATTATTAGAGAAATGGTAGTTTTATTGAACTGTGATGCATATCATTTATAGCAGGTTCACTTCGTATAATCATCTTGTGTTTTCATGTGATCACATGAGATTTATGGGACACACATGACCATCATATGGTCACACAGTTTCAATTATTTTAATAGATCAGTGGATCATGAGATGTTACATGTGTCACACAATTCCAAAGACCTATAATAATTCATGAGATCGGGAACACTTATACGGGTCATGCAGTTCATGTTATGATGTATGAGATATTTAATCCATTTAGTCATTTAGAAAAAGATTCATTTACCCATATAACATATTCTTTTTTCTCTTTTTTAAAAAAAATTCTAGTTCACAATTGTATTCTGATGCGGCTGGCTAGAGATCGCTAATTTTTAGGAGCTGGAATGTTGGCCCTCGGTACCAAGACTTTTCTAACAATTAGATTTTAGAAGGGATTCTACCCACTGATCTTCAAAACTGTCATCTATCACATAGAATCCCTTTGTACAAATTTGGTCATCTATATGATACCACCAACACTTCATCTGACTATAATATTCCATCCCACTAGCTATCATCCTCTCTATTATGCATTCAAATGATTTTTTCCAAGGAAAGTCATTTAATTGTGAAAACATTAAAGGTGTTATCCTATACGTTGTCCAAGTCACCTTTAGGTTTGAATAGTCATGATCTTTCTCATCATTTGACTACTTGGAGTTAATCAAATATACTATTCTCCTCTTTGTATAGACTAAATGGTGTATAGATTTGAAATTGGGATTTTTTCTTTGGGAGTAACTTCTCTGATGAATGGGAATGTCCATTCTGGGTTACGCAATGTTATTCATAACTCTTCAATCACTTACATGCTATAAATATTTATGGGGTGACATAGATTTCTTATATTTTCATGTAATGTCAATCAGAACTCCTCAAATAACTGATTATCCATTCATTCCCCATCAAAAACTCTTTTCATATGACTCATAGAGAGGTATGGATCAGCCTATGGGTTGTTTATCCACTAGGGAAAACACCTCCTCTCATTGGTATGTATGATGAATTCTGTCCTGCTATAGATTTCAAGGATGACCCCAAACAATCTTCCACCTTTTCTAGGGATATGATCACCGTTGCAAATGAGAAGTTTAAGAAGGAGCTAAACCTACGCTCAAACATTTATTTCAAATATTGGATCAGAAAATTCTTTTATCATGGAGGGACACATCCAAAAACCCTACGACAACATTTATATCCTTGTTGAATGACTTGAAATAGATCAAGTTCTTATTAGATAATTCAGGAAGCTGAGGAGTATGCCTAATGGGGATATTGGGTGATATAAGAGGTATCCCTACATATTTTGTTAGAAGGATATTCAAACATGTTTTTAAGATAATTTTTTCCTATTTGGGGATGCATTCATGGGAATTTGAGTTAGAAAATTAATGATGGAAGCACAACTAGAAGAAGGAAATCCCCTCAACCTAGTCATGACAACCCTTGCTCACCATTATTAACTCATTGTCCATGATCAACGGGTTAATGTACCCTAATGGATCAGAATCCATTTTTAATTTCTATTTGGATAGAAATGGGTTAATTTTTTGTGTTATAAGTTTTTGAATGCTGCTAAAATTCCTTAGGTATTGTTCCTTATTAGGATACAAATCATTTATTGGTTTTCATGATGTAATTAGGCACTGATGAGGTTATTGGTATATTGATCTGGTATTTTCATTTCAATTTCATGACATACCCCACACCCATTGGACTGATTATTGACAATGATAGTGTGTCCCATTCCCATAGGTCATATAAAATATCACATTGAGATGGGGTTATTTCATATCTCATATATGAACTAATAACTTGTTATCCATATACCCATACTAGTTTTATCATTAGTTTTTTCACTAAATGGATTATCATCTTCCCTTAGCTAGAATTTTGGGAAAACAACATCTCATACTTATTCTCAAATTATGGATTATATTGGAATATGAAGATAAAAATGTATAAATTGTTCTTCTTCCAGCTAATTCCCCTATTTTACTATCTCAAGACTATGCCCAATATTGGGTGTAATCTTACCCAATTTTCATAATTAATTGATTAGTTTTCCACCTATATAATTCTTATTATTTTTCAATCCACTTTTCTACGGTTGTGATGGAGTTGAATAAGGTCTCAAGGGGTACCCTAAGTAAACTTTATCACTATAGTGACATGTATCCCATCAACAGGATAAGTTTTTTGAGTAATATGGCCCTTATTTTATAGTGATAGATGAATAACTAGTTGCGATAGAATCAAATGAGAGTCCTCCTCTTGCTTTCTCATTGGCATGGTTGATCTTTCCTTTAATAGACTTGATACTGGAACATATGTCACAATCCATTCTTCCTTCCAAGGTTCCCCCTCAAACAATCACTAAAAGATAATTACCAAAAGAATAATTTTAATTAAAACACATGCCCTGATTATGGGGACTCTAATAGATGAAATTCATGAAAAAGAGGAACACCTTCACCAGAACTTCTGTGATTTGGGACTCGGTAGATTTGATTGTCTTCAATTATATGATATATTACTACAGATTTTCCTAGATTGAAATAAATTGGCCTGGAATAAGAAGGAATTGAATTATTTTAATAACAGTACTTCTCTAATCAAATTAATAATGCAAAAATAAACAGTTTCTTAAATATTTACTTAGAAAGTCTCTCAACTACACCCCTGTATAGATGACTTGACTACGTAGATAGTAGAACAAGAAGTGGTCTTAGATCATGCAATGTCCCATATTTCAAAATCATCATCCTTATAAGAGACCACTCAGGAGGGATATGGAGAGCTATAATCATTTATTGAGACACTTATTCCTATTGAAATGGTGGAGGAGGTGGAGAAAATATCACATCATCATTCCATTGACACATCCTTTCAAACTTTGGTTGATTAAAAAAATGATTTAACCAAATTTTATTGTGATATTTCTATGAATGGTTTTTTATAAAAATTTTGAGAGTCTCTGGGATTTAGAGATTACTCCCTCCTTTGTACACTATCAATGAGATAATCATTGAAACTTTACATGTCATTTTCATGATTTATTTCATTCATCATGTGCATGGAATTTCATCGACAAAACATGATATAGATCATCAGATACATCCATCATTTTTCTAATACCAAGTAATCCCAAATGACTAAATTTGAATAATTTAATCATAAAAAAACTCTTTTGATAATTTACCATAAATTATTATTTCCATAAAAAACCTCATTATTTTATCTTCTTAAGTCATCCTCACATCAACTATATCAAATGGATAATTTCAGTAAACATGTCCAAGAGGAAAATTTATCTAATATTAAATAAATTTTGGGACTTAGTGAGTATAAAATTATTTTTTATAGGGACTGGTAATTATCCCTACAAGTTTTTTATCTTTTATTGTATATTTTCCTAAATTTTTCCTAAGTTAGTGGACTTAGTGAGCATAGATTTATTTTTTTAGGGACAGATAATGATCCCTAAAATCTTTTAATCTCTTATTTTTTGTATTTTGAAAACTTTTTCCTAAATTTTATATGAGGTAAATCTTTTCAGCTATAGACTTCTAATTTTTTCAGTCTATTGTCTATATGTTTTCAACCTAAAATTTTTTTATCCTCTTCTATTTAATAAGTGATCGTTTTTTCTGAGATCACACAAAGTGGCTGTCCAACAAGTAGAGAGTATAATTTTTTCCAGGTTTCACTTTATAGACATTCAAACTAGAAAGTATATTATCAATTTTGATTAGTTGATCAAGTTATTCTAAATTAGAATAATTGGGTTTTTTAGTTTTGTGTTGAGAAGATTATACCATCTATATCTATAGTTTGGTCTCTTCTAAATCAATCCATTTTCTGTTGTTGTTTAGGGTATTTTAGCTCGAATCATATATTACATCAATTTATTTTATTATTTATTCAATAATCTATTGATATAGTTAATTCTATTTTAGATCGTACCGCTAATTATTGTATTTTATTTTCTTATATATTTGAATGCCTATTAGAGTAATTTAGGTTCTTCTATCTCACAGAACTGTTTTAGTATTTTTTGGGATTTTTACTCAAAACATTTGTTGTTAGTTGTGTGGAAGGGGTATTCATGTAGTGTTTGGGAAGCCTACATCCTTGTTGGGACCTTGAAGAATGAGTTTCCATGAAATGTTCTAAAACCCTCCATTCTTAATTAATATTTTTAATAATGGATGGTCATAAAGGGTTCTAAAACCCTACCTTCTTTAAGAAATTTTGAAGGATATATATCCCTAATGGTTTATGGAACCATATATCCTTACATTAAAAGATATTTATAGATGGTAAAATGTTATAGTTTCCAATTCCACTATGATAGATTGAATATGGACTGTGTAAGTCATAACTCAAAGGTTTTAACTAAAGTTGATAAGATGGGGTAGACATGTCGAGGTTGATCATGAAACATTCTAAGATTTCGAGTTTTATCAAGATGTTATCACGACTCATAAGGATTAGAGGTCCTTTTTTCTAGAAGAATGTTCCTCTAGTTAATGGATACAATTACTTTATAGATGAGTCTATCTAGATTGTGTGCATAGTCAATCAAAGAGATCCAATCTCTTTTCCAAAATTCAAGAATGATTTGTAATGAGTCAAATGTTTGGAAAATGGAGACAGAAATAGATGAAAGAGCTATCCAAGAAGGGTTCTAGCACCCTTAGATGGTTTAGTTTATGTTTTGGGATCTTGGACCGAACACCATGTGGTTTTGGGTTATATAGAGTGGGCATACAATGGTTCAGGATTGAAATATTGTATTCCTTCTATGATAATGGGTAAAATACATGGTGATGTAACATCAATGATGTCTAATCCTTATGGAGTTGTCTAGTTCTCAGTATTGTAAATCACGACCTAGGAATATCTAAGTCAACTTAATATGGGGGATAGTGTAAATATTTAAACCATTATAAATTGAGAAACATGTATCATATAAAACCAATACAATATTTCATGGATTTAAGGGGGAACTTTCCTTCCAAACCCAAATAACAACTAGGCCCAATCTCTGAGGCGTTGTATTATTAGATGAAAAATCCTACTAGAGCCTCTTTAGAGTATTCATCCCCTGTGACGGATAAACAATAGGGAATAACCAATAAAAATAACCTATAAATATGGGGTTCAAGGAGAAGTGTATCAACATAAATAATTTTTATGTGTCAACATAGACTTCGAAGACATGGTGCTGATTTGAGGAAAACCTAATATTCAAGAAGGGTTTGGGTACCCTAAAAGTTATTTCACCACTTAGTGAACCCATTGTTATGGTGAGGATAATTGAAAAAAAATTTCTCTAACTTTTACATGGACCAAGGGGATCCAACAAGAATGTATCACCTTTTAAGAGGGAAATAATATCATCCCTATGAGATTTAGAAAACTTTTATTTATACTCTAATTTTTTCAAAAACAATAGAGTTGAAGAGTTTAACGATGGGATACTAAACATTTTATCATACTTATCATTGTGGGATTTAATTCTGGAAAGTTTTATGTCTCTTTCAAAATGAGGTTAGGTTCTCACATTTTAGACCATAAAAGGCTATTGTTCAAGATTTTAGAGCTTTGAAAAAAAGTGTATACAGTTTTAGGTCATGATTCACAAGGACCTGGTATTATGGGAGTATTACATGACAGCCTAATAAGAATCCCCCAAGTTGATAGTACTCCAACACCTTTTTGAGAAAGAGATGAAAATATTATGAATTGTGGCCCATGGTTCTTGGGTCATGGTTAATGGTATGAGATATACCTGGTGAGGACCCATTTTTCATTCATTTTAATGTTATGTAATGAGTATATCTCCCATGCAGTTTTAAAATCATCCCATAAGGATGTCAGAATAGATGTAATGTTATAAAATTTATCCATGAGGACACTTCTCACTAGTCATGATCATTTATATACAAGAGTTTCCATTTATAATTTCATAGGATTACTATTTGGTAATCATGTGATATATCCCATATTGAGAAAATATATATAATACGTAAGAAAAATTTATGTAGATCTGATTCAAACATATGAAAAGTAAGTTTGTATGACTCATACATCCTTAAGTAGAGTCATGTGCAATTTTTATAATTGGGCTTCCCTGGGTTTCCTTATGTATTTTGTAAGCGTATGAATTACTCTATATTCATATCTTTTAATGAGATATCTCTATGTAGATATGATTCATATACATGGGATATGGGCTTGTTTTCTCCCATATTGGGTCTCCACATCATGGTTTTCTTAAGTATTATCTAAATATATCATACTCATATGTAGCTACAAGAAATTTCCAAATCTCGTTATGGAATGGAGGTTCGAGATTCATCCCTAGCACAGATTCAAGGATAGTATGGCCCACTCTAAGAAATTTGAAAACATTTAGAGTTGACTATATGACTTGTAGTTTACTGTCATGTGACTAGGAAGTTATCTTGTACTTTAAAATCATGTGACTACAATGTGGTTGTGACATTTAAAAACATGTGATGATGATGCATCACCACTAGGAATGACTAACATAAGAAAATTGGGTCTTTACAGAAGATTCATGCCCCATAATGAAAAGGGACCAAGAATGTGATCTCATAAACATGATTTGAAAATGGTTAAAATGAGCATATGTGTAATATAAATAGTGTCTAAATCTTAATGAATATTTGGGTTATGGTAAGTTTAAATAATAACACAATAATCTCTGAGTCAATGGGATGTTGATACTGATGGGTATGGGTTGACCATTAATAATAAAGGAATCCTATATTCTATATGTTAAGGAAAATGATTACTAGATTTTGGGTAGATCTCCTCAAGGACCAAAAAATCCACTAGGAGTAATAAATTTGGCATTTTATTATTCACCATCAAATATTAGTGGTTCTAGTTTGAATTAACGAGTCCCTACTACCAGTTTTCTATTAGGAGAGTTAGGAGTAATGGAACCCAAGGTCCATGGGTTTCTATGATAAGGATAAAAAATTAAGGAATGTATTTTTATCAACTCAGGTATCAAAGTTATGAAGTTGGTTAATAGGTATTATAAGATTCAGTAAGGGTATGATCACACTAAAGGATAATACAATTTGTATTGAACACATTTCAAGGAGAAGGGATAAAACATGAACTTCGGGAGTACACTATTGTCATATGGGGATTATCTATTCAACATGAATAACTCTTGTCATATAGTTTAATGTGATTTGAAATGGAAATTATTGTGTAATTTAATGTCATGATACTAGGATTTTCTTCACTATATTTGGGCAGAAAACACATTGATCTCACTGGTCAGGGAGGCTTTTCAAGTATCCTTAGCTCACATGAGTCATGATCAACATGAGAAACAAGTGAAAATTATATAGTATATTAATTCATGTGGGAGTTCATAATAGGGAATATGTAGGGTTATTCACATTATGGTATGAAATGGAATCCCCACATAGATTTGGTCCTCACCAAAGGGCATGGCTGAGAGTAGTGAGAATTCATAGTCGGGGTGGAAAATGGGAGATCCTAGCGTCACTATGTATCATATATTATGAGAATAAATCCACACATATTGCATTAAATTAAATATACCAACATTGAATAGGATTGTGTGTGGGGAAGAGAATTTTATCATCTTATCATAAATGGGCCTAGGATTGGAAGCTCTGGTATCACTAAATATCTTGTGGTAATAGGAATCCAGTCAACCATAGTTCTTAAAACAAATTGTTGGAAGTTCTTTAATTTCTATTTGGGGAGAGGAACTTTTTATCATATTGTGACTAGGTTTAATATTCAGGATCTGTGTCTCTCTATGTATCATTTTATAATAGGATTCAATCCAAATGTAGTTATGGGGATGTTCCCTATATAGGCCCAACCATTACACAAGGAGGTGTTCACTTTCATATATGTTGTAGCTAGGATATAATTTGATATGTGGGAATCACTAAATATCCTATAATAATTATAAATCAAGAGAAACATAGTTCTTGAATGGAAAATCCTATGTGTTTGTCTGACCCATATGCAGGGGAAAATTTTGGCATTTTTATTATAGTTGGACCAAATATTTGGAATGTGGGAATCACTATGTATCCTTTTTTAATAGGAATCAATACACCCATAGTTTTCAAATAGAAAATTTCCTACATAGTTCTAACCCATATGTAGAGATATGAAATTTTCTGATTTTAATTATAGTTTGACGAAATATTTAAGATCTGGGGATCCCTATATATCATGTATAAATATTATTCAAGCCATATGTAGTTTTTGAATGGTAAATTCCACATGTAGGTCCGACCCATATATTGGGAGAAACATTTTTTCTCATTTATATTATGGTTGGACCTAGGATTAGGGATAAGAGCAACACTATGTATCTTGTGGTAATAGGAATTAAGCCGCACATTGTATTTGTATAAATATTAACTACACATTTCTAACCCATACAGAGGGTGGGGACACATTTTTATATTTTGGATGGACTTGAGACTATTGATCTTGGATAAAATATGAATCCTAGGGTATTAGAAATCAAGAAACACATTGTTCTTAAAATGGAAAAGTTCCCTATTTCGATGTGAATAACATATAGGTATGAGAGTACTTCATTTATCTTTTTAACAAATTTATCTCATGTGAATTTTATCATTCATGAAGTAACGTCCTCTATGTATTTTAATTTCATTCATTAAAGATGTTATTTATACATTTAAAAGTCTATTATCAACTCTATAATCCAATGTGTGTGAGTATTTTCTATGTTGGGGGGGATTTATAGGCATCGCCTCCCCAGTTCTATTCCACTTTTCAAGTCACTTAAATCAAATATATGGTCTTAATTTCATGGAGGTAGCATCACATCACCCATTTCGTGTGAACCAACCATGGGTTATACATGATTCCATATTCATGTAGTAAGGTAAAAAACAAATGCGAGATCACTCCACAATTATCATATTTATTGAACCCATGGATCATAAAATGGATTTCTCATAATCAATTCGACATATCAAATGGTCTTTTCAAGATCATGCCAACATGTCAAGATCCCTTTGAAGGATCAGGCTAACATGTTGGAGGGTCGTCATGTGATCAAGGAAGAATTCCTTAGGGTCCTTCATGAGATTAACATTGATTGTAAAATGGAAATTGTTTAGTTATTTTACCAACCACATGAGTCACATAACCTATTCATATGAAAAATACTGTAACCCTTATTCACATTAAGGTACCACATTTTCCAAAATTTATTTTTTATATACCATGGAACTCACCCATTATATTCACATCATGGCATCACGTGATCAAGTGGACATGTTTGATGTCCTTCACATGATAAAAGTGTCAGGTATAGTAGCCTTAGCTTAAAAAATATGACTTATTTCTCAGGTTTTTCACATGATCTATAAATGAACTCATGAATTTATTAGGCATGCCCTGTGAAAATCACCGTATTTCACTCTTAGATGAATATTTCTCCTTTTTATCTTTAATTTGATGAATAACTTGGGATATTTTCAACAACTGGTAATCTATCATGTATTTTGATCAAACAGACTCATCTGAGGGACTTCACTTGATCCAATGAGATATTTGATTAGGCTTCACGTAATCAGAAAGATTTTTTGGTAGGGAATCATGTTATCACTAACATATCACACAAGGTGAATTACCCATTCGTATGATATCCTTAGGGTCATGTAATTTTTATGACCTAGGTTCCTAAGAGTGATGTATCATGCTTCTCCTCTCTTACCTTTGTATATAAAATAATACCTATCCATTGAGTGTTTCTCTCATCCTAAAAATTTTGATTCTCATTTAGCATACATCAATAATGGTTTTCCATCATTCTTTACTGATTTATGGATTATACATTATTTTGATATCATTAACTTTCTTATGATCATGAATTCTATCACTAGAAATTAATCATTGCACATTATTTTTCTCCATACTATCCATATTTTCAGTATCATGGTTGTATTAGGTATCATTCATACTACATTGATATTTTTTAATTTTATACCATTTCAATATATGGTTTTAGTTAGAGGATTCTTATTAAGAAAGTTATTTCATTTTTTGGGGAAATATTTATGTTATTTATTCTTGATTCAATTAGGATGTTTATTTATTGATAAGGTATATTAATTATATATTGTAATATTAATTCACTATTTTAGGAATGATTTTGACATAGCTAAGTAATGAGTGGGTCGTGATTATAGATAGGCCCTTGAATCATTGATATGTATCATAAGATGTGTAGTTAACCAATTTAAGTAGGTATTTGGTGTATACCTACCCATTCATTGTAATGTATAAGAATATAGTCTTAATAGCGTGGTTAATGATTTCATGGAATGAGGCCTTAACTATAAGATCGTGATATCTCATATTATTAATTTACTTCATTGTGATTTTATTTGTTATTATCCATTTTACTTTGATGATGAAATTTTTCATGGATATATTTTAAAGATCATGATATTTGATTAAATTTCTTGGTTTTGATTATCCATTATAACATATTGTTAGTGTATATCTTCACATGATATGTTTTATTATATAAATTCCCATACTAAAAATCTGATAACAACCTATATTATATTTTCTTATTCCTCGAATTAGATGAATGAATAATTGAATGATCTTCATTATTGTAATAAAAAAATTGTTATGATTTGTTTTTTCAATGTAATATTGAAAAAATGTATATATATCTAGTTTATCATAATAAATAAAATAATAGATCCTTCATGGTGTTATCACTTTTATCTTATACCAATGTAATAAATTAGATAAAGGATCTGAGTTACTGGAGTCTGGTTCAATGTAGTTGGTATCAAATAAAATTTTGAAGGGCCCATGGGAACTTGATTTTAGAAGAACATAGAAACCACGAGAGTTATAGTAAAAACATATATAATTTAATAACTATTATAGACTTTTATATTAATTATCAATATTCATGATTTTATGATTTAGTTATGCGTGTGAAATCATTTAGATATGTTGACTATCAAAATAATGGGAAATCATGTTAACTACCATAGTCAATGTACATATTTCCTTGATGAGAAAAACAATACATCAGGTGTTGGAGCTTAGCATATCATGGTGAAATTATGGAAATTAATAAAGTTTATGAAACAAAATATTGATCATAGAGAGAAAAATTTTCTTACAAAGATTAATGCACCAATATTGGATCACATTATAAAATAGAATCCTCATTACATTAATAAAAATACTAACCAGGGGTAGCTGAGTAATAGATCAAGTCCCCTGAAAATATATTCCAGAATTTAGGAAGTATGAGAGGGAAAAGGTTATTTTTTGGAGCATATTCCTTAAAGTTAGATATTGATAATTGGTTTTCTCTGATCCAGAATACATAATAAGATAATGAAATAATATGTATGGAATGTATAAATTTTAAAGTGATATTATTCAAAAAATAATTTCCTCAAGATAAACAAGATAAAATGGAGATATTGTTCCTCATCCCAAAGAATAGGGAATATTAAAGTGTCACTGGTTATGAGACTAGTTTCATAATTTTATTAAGTAATGTAATGGATATATATTTAATCCATAAATTTATATTGGCTATTTCTTTGATGGGATTAACCTAACCTTCAAAGGCATCTAGTCTCTAAAATGTTTCCATCAAATGATGATATAGTATAATGCTCCATAATTATAGAGATATAATTTTCTTGGCCTTATATCGTAAATGGAAACTAAGGAAATAAGAGTTAGTCTTTACATCATGGAAAAAAATGAATCAAATTAGAATAAAATAAAATTATGGTATTTCCAAAATGTCATAATTATTAAAGGAAACAATTTAGTAAAAACCTAAATATAATGAGAGTTTTTTAAAAATATAGATATAAAGTCCATTTGGATCATGAATGTAAGGGAAATAATAAATACATTGATATATTATGCTTCAACTATTGGGAGATGTGGCATTTTTCAAACCAATTCCCCAAGTTTCAATGGAACATACTTCAAAAGAGGAAAATAGGGGAAGGCTATGCTTATTTGATTACTATATCTAAAGTTTAGTTTCTTAATGATGTAGTGGTAAATACATTGATTGTATACTAAAATCCAGCTAATGTTTTATTTTAATTTTTGAACTTTTCACCCTTTTATATCTTACATATTTTTAATGAACATTTAAATATTCCATATCACATCATGATTGGAGATTTAAATAGAGAAACCTATAGGAAGTCTTATTACAAAATGTAAATTTCAGTCAGTCCCCATTATGATGTATAGACGTACTCTATTTATAGATAGGGTTATTCTACCTATAGTTTAATTTTATATAATCCATACTATGGATTGGATTTAAAATTATAATATAAAAATTTACATCCCAAATAAAGATATTATGAGTCAAGGAGTAGGTGTGGAATCCCTTTTCCTTACATGGGAATTTTCATCATATCAAACATGTCTAGATCCCCCTACATTATCTATCCTTAATAAAATTTTAGGATAATAAGAATAGACAAAACCTATGGCTAGAAAAGGTAACATTATCATAGAAAATGTATATATTGTGTAGGAATACATTGATGTGTTTTATGAATAGTTTCCTGGAAATCCTTATGAGAGTAATGTTAAGTTTACTATTGAACTCATCCTCGATGAAAAATCTATATCTAAAACTCCCTACATACTAAACATCATGAAATTATTATAACTTAACAAAAAACTGAAATTGTTCAATAATTAAGGATTAATTATCCCATGTGTTTCACCTAGGGGATCCATTGAACATTTTGTTAAGAAGAAGGACGGATCTATGATTTTTTTCAATCGATTATAGGGAAATCAATGCCATTTAAATAAATAAATAATATAATCTACCTCACATTGATGATATGTTTGATCAACTTCAAGGAGCTCAATATTTATCAATGATCAATCATCATTATGAGTATCATTATTTGTTATTAATGAAGGATAATAATCTAAAGGGTGAATTTCATACAAGGTATGTACATTATGATTTTACAGCAATCCCTTTTGGATTAAAAAATGAACCGTTGGTTTTTATTGATCTAATGAATAAATTATTTAAATATTATCTTGATAATTTTATTGTGGGTTTTATCAATGATATATTAGTATACAAGAGATGTTATAAATAGAATGGAATTTATTTTAAAATTATTCAAAAAACTCTCATAGGTAAAGAGTTATATCAGAAATTTAGTAAGAAAAAATTATTGATTCAAGATGTTTCTTTTCTTGGACATTAATCCTCTCTGGATGTAATATCGGTGGATCCATCAAAGAAAATTAAATTAAAGAATGGATTTCACTGTCAAACATATCTAGGATATACAATTTCCATGGATTGGTAGGTTACGATTGGAACTTTGATCAAAAAAAATATTATTAGATAGATCACTAACCAAGTTGATACAAAAAGGCGTCAAGTTCATATGGTCAAAAAATTAAAATAATGTATTAAATAATGGAAAATGACATTTGTTAATTCATTTATATTGAAATTAACCTTCTGAAAGTATGGTTTTCAGATATATAGTGATAAATCGAAGAAAATATTCATATGAATTCTTATAAATTATGATAGATTTATTTCTTATACATAAATATAATTAAAGATCCATGTATAGAATTATCTGAACCATGATCTTGAGTTGGTAGTCATAATATTTTCCTTGAAGATATAGAATAATTATCTATATTTTGAAATATTTATGATATATACTGATTACAAAAGTATAAAAGTAATACTCTCCTGAAAAAACAACATGAGACAAATAATATGGATAGAGATAATATTGTATAATAATTTCTAATAAAATTACAAACCTTAGAAGAAAAATAAGTCGATTGATGCATCAACTAGAAAAAATCATAGTGTTTTGGAAAAATAAGTGTTAAAAATTATCCAAAATTAATGAATTTAGTAATGTTGGATTTGGGAATCATTAAGAAAGAGTAAATATCACTCCCTTTCCAAATGAATTATAAGACATATTTACTAGAGAATATTAAAATGTCCAAAGCTGATGAGAATGGTTTAGAAAATAAAATTAATGCCATTAATTATGTGAATATTGAAAAGTTTTTTATGAATTTGGTGATCTAAAATTAAAAAGGATTTTATGTGTCCCATAAAAAACATAGCTAAAGATGGAATTACATGATGAATCCTATACCCTTAATTTCTCTATACACCCTAGTATAACTAATATTTATATGGATTTAAGATAATAATCTTGGTGGGATAATATGAAGATATAAATTGTAGACTATCTATCAAGATTCTTGGTTCAACAATAGGTAAAAGATTAGATAAGAGAACTTAAAGGAATCATAAAACCAATCACTATTCCTGTGTATATGCGGGGTGATATTACTATAGACTTCTTCATTGGATATATAAAGACTCCTAAAAGAAATGACACCATTTTGTTAATTATTGATCTCATTATAAAGTATATACATTTCTAGATATAAGGGATTATTTACCACATGAGAACCACACAAAGCTCTATGTTAAGAATTTTTTTGAGACTTAATGGTTCTACTCATTTGATTGTATCTGATCTGACTCATGATTTTCAATAAAATTATATTATAGAATTCTGTAGGCTCTCCACACTGAGTAATATTTTAGAACTGATTATCATTCATAGAGATATGGATAGTCTAAAACGTATATTTATACATTATATTACATTGTAAAGTCATCCTCACTTTAATTTCCTGGTAAGTGGGTTTAGTGTTTACCTTTGATGGAATTTTCTTATAATAAATAGCTTCGATTAACGCATTCTAATAAAACTGTATGAAGTATTGTATAGGAAATGGTGTTGGACACAAAATTGTTGGGATCAATTTGGTGAAAGGAAAATTTTAGGCAAAGAACATTATAAGGAGACAATAGTGAACGTAATAACTATTCATATTCTTATCAAGTCATCTTAAAGAAATAAAATGAGTTATAGTAATAAATTTTTGGGATGAAGTTGGTGAATTATTTATATATTTCCATATTTCATATATGATTATGAATTGTGTCCAATGAATAATAATTGTCTTCATAACATTATTAACACTCTATAAATAAATGAACCTTTTTATCACATTGATAAAAATTGTCAATATACTGATGCAATTTTTGAGAAATCGATCGAAAAACTTTTCATGTTTGATATAAGTAAGAGCTGTTAAATTAATGGATGTAAAATGATTATAAAATGACCATAAAATGGAAAATATTTGTAAAATGTTATTAAAAACGTATTTAAAAAATTTAAATATATTATTAAGCCACATTAATTTGTTTCGGTGTGAAGGAATCCAAGGCAAGGGTTTTTTGTCACAGTTCCACTCCATCGAGAAATTACTTATATTATGTATCAAATTTTAATTATATGGTCTACACACCACCCCTTTAAAATATTATACCTTGAATTAATCTATATTCATGCTATTTAAAGTTTTAATTCATGTTTTCTCTTTTAAGGGGATTTTATTCTATAGTTATTAGGGTCACAAATGTTTTATTAAAATCTCACTCTTATTTGAGATAGTTTAGGTTAAATTTTACTTTGGAAAGATAATATTCTCTTTTATTATTAAACCCCATAAATTTTATTGACCTCAAGTTATTTCTTCGTTTCCCCTCTCTTTGAACCAAATTTTCCTTTTTTTGGAACTCAAATTCCAAAGGAATGTTTTTTTAGAAAAACTGACCTTATTTCCCCTTAAAGGTTGGAAAATGTTTTTATTCAAAAATATATTTTATTCAAATTGTTTCATAGATGTTTTAGTTTATGTTTAAATTATTGGTAAAATCCATTTCACACTACCTCCTCCTTTCTTTACAATGGTTTATAAATAGCACTTAAAATATTTCTGAATAAATCATTTATGAATTTTTTCAATAGTGTAAAATGAATTTTCTATTTAAAGTATACTATGTATACATATTTTCCACCTCCATGATTATTATTATTAAATTAGGTTCCTCTACAAGTTTACTTGGGTTTTCAGAGAAAATTTTTTTTCACTATTCTTTGATTTTTTAGATTTTGTATTAAAATAAAAAAGATTAATTTTATAAAAGGAGGAAAAGAATATTGGAAATGATTTATAAATTTTTTTACTACATATATAAAAAATCTTTATAGATTGTTATTTTTTATGTTTCACTTACATTTTCCACTCTAATACTAAAAAAATTTACTTTATTTCAAAACTTCATTTATGATGAATTAATGGTCATATATTATTATTATCTTATTTATAGATTATACCTTATTTTGAGATCAATAAATTTCTTTTCATAATCTCATATATCACTCTCCATTATTAATTGTACTTTATATTTATCTTTAATGTTTATATTTTTGGTATCATGGATGTATACAAAATCATTTCTACAACTTTTATATTATCTTAAGTATATACCATTTAAATATACAGTGTTAGTTAAAGGAATATTATTAAGAAATTTATTTCATTTTTTTAGAGGAAATTGATATTAATTGGTCACAATATTCATGCCCAGAGAAATTTATGAAATCAAAAGTTTTACAATAGGAAACTAGAGGTGTAATACACTTACACCATCAATAAATTATAAAAACAATGATAGGAACATTAAGAAAAAAGCTATGGAACTCACTTCATGTCTTCTCCATGAAATGTATATGCCTTATGAAACATATTAATTTAGAGATTTCATATCTCCAAAGTGGCTTATAGCATTAATTACAGTAAAAATATATCCTTCATCACCTCCCAAACACCCATCTATGGAAGTAGGATTTTTTGTGAGTCATCTCAATAGGAACAATCCAATATGATAAACCTTAATTCTAGAAATAATTCATGGTTCCATTCCAAAAAATCAAACAGTGTCCACCTAAACAATAGTCTCATCAAGAGGGAAAATTTAGTGATCTCCCCATAAATGCATAAAGAGCCAGCAAAAAATTAGAGCAGTAAAGAAGTGCACAAAATAGAATGATTCCCATCAATCTAGAGGTATATTAAAATGTCATTACCAAGGGATATCAATGAAGTTGAATTTTGGGTCCTTGTTAAATTCTTCAATAATATTGATGAACATACTCTTTTTGATATCAATGTATGTATCATCTATCATCTCACCATTTTTATACTATCTAAATGTAGTATTATCCTTCTCTTTCATCCCTAAGTCATGATCATTTGGAAAATAAAGCTTCTCCTCAATTTGATAAGAATTCCTATAAGCAGGGTCATTTTCATTATCCTCAATGGATAATTCTTTTAAATTAGTAAAATAAGATTTTTTGGATACATCTAAAGTTGCAGGTAAACTTACAATAGGGGTTGGTTGTGGGGTAGTTTGTTTTGTACCTTGATGTTGGAAGCTAGGGAATGCGTAACAATTGTTGTTTCAATGTTTAAAAATTCCCTACATTTCCGAGTTATTCTATTACTCAGATTAATGAATCCATCAGATTCAATCATTACTTTTTCCTATTTATAGAAGTCGACATTAAAAAATTCCTCTTCCAATGGGAAAGATTTATCAAAAACAACATACAATGATTCTTCAAATTCTGGTTGCACAGTCTCTTTTCCGATACGTATAAATTTATTGTCCTCAAGGATGGATTGTTCAGAAAGGGGGATATCATGATTTTCTTCCTTAGAAGGTTCGGGACTGTGAGAGATTTTAGAATCACATATATTGGATGTCTTAGTGTGTCCCAAAGAGTTCATGAAATTATAAAAAAATATCATGCTTATCTGTTTGGGAAACAGGGGTGGTTTAGATTCATCATTTTTCACCCAAATAGATTTGGAGTGAGGAGGGGGGGTTTAGGATCATTCCATTGATTCTCACATTCATTCAAAGTGTGACTAACTGTTAAACATTTTTTCCATAATGTTGGAATATTTTAAAAGAAAACTTCATGTATGAAACCGTTATCCACACATTGAATCCAGAATCACATAGGAAAGCTTTGTGAGATATCGATTTCAGTACAATTCCTAGCAAACAAGGTCTGTGATAAGTTCAATGTGCTAGTTTCAAGCTTGATGGGTTGATGAAATAGACTTTAAATGGTAGTTAATTAATTATTTTTGAAAAGATATAGAGGTTAATTCTGTAACCCAAGACATATAAGAACAATAGGGGGTTTAGAATCAATAAGAAAATTTGGAAACCATTTTAAAACATTCACGACACAACCTCCAAATGACTAATAACATCGAGTCAGAATCTATAATACTCATATTCCGATGAAAATCAAAAAATAACATGCAACAATTTCAATAATACTATTTGAATATTATCAAATCCAATGCTTTCTTGGGTTTTTTTAGAAAATGTAGAGAGGGTCTTCATTTAAAAAACATACCCACCAAAGTAAACCATAGATCTGATGAAAGAAATTAAACCTCATATTTTTAGAAATAAATCGCTGATATACCTCAATGATTGAAAATTTTGGTCTCAATGTGCTCTGGGGAATTTGAAGGAGTGCAACCCACAACAACATCTGTGAAGGATCTTGCAATAGGGGTTTCGTGTTCGGTGGTGTTTGGGTTTCATTCATGGTCACCCAAGGGCAGAGTCTCCCATGTAGTATTCATCTCTCCATCACCCAATACTATCTCAAACTTCAAATTTATTTCATTTACAAGGGAAATATCGATGTTATATACTATTTATTTAATATAGATTTTTATTTTTTTATAATTTTTATTGATTTTGTATTTTATTTTTGATTAAATATAGGATTAATTTATTTTGGAATATGTAATTAATAGTTGTGTATTTGTTATATATATCCCCTTAAATCATTGATAGGACTCATAAAACAATCATTTGGAAAAATTGGTTTGATATTTTGTGTATACCGACCTATTCATTGAATTGACTTGGAAAAGACCTTAATATTAAGCCTCATGATGTCTTAGTGTGAGGCATTGAGGATAAGATCATGAAATCTAATATTATTAATTTACTTTATTATTATTTAAGTTATTATTATACTTGTGATTTTTATGATGATATTTTCCATGGATGAAATTTGAAACCCAAGTTTTTAATTATTTTACATATTTTTTCATTATCCTCTCTAACAAATAGTTTATTACTTATAAAATCAATATGAATTTTGTAATCTGATTTCCCATACTGAGTATATGAGCATATAGTTTTTTATGGATTTTTTTACGTGGGATATGAATAAGAAATCATTGAATAATAATCAAGGATGGAATAAATTTAATTATGGTTTGTTTTATTTTTCCAATGTAACATAGATATAATGTAGGTATCTAGTCTCCAAATATAGCTAAACTAATCGATCCTTCATGGTGTGATCCCCAATATCATGTACCAATGAAATATATTATAAAGTAGATCTGGGTTACTAGAGTTGGGGATTTTATATTTGATATCAAAATACGTTTATTGAGACATTTTGGAATTATATTTTAGATGAAAAAACATAGAATTTGCATTAAGATAAACCCCTATAATGGTCAATAGTTTTTAGAATTTTTATTTTATAGCTCAATATTCATGATGTTTTGTGGTAATTATATGTGTTATATTTTAAGATATGGAACCTTAAATTAGAATTTCAACACTCATATTCAATTCAGGGATTTTCCTTTTCAGAAATAAATTACAAAGGGTGTTGGAGCGGAGCATATCAAGCCCATAATAGGGAAACTGACCAAGGTTATGATAAATAACCTTTCTTGTATGGAGAAACTTGATGTTCCATAGTGTAATAAACCGATGTCAAATAACTTTATGAAACAAAAGTCTTCATCCTTTAATGAAACTACCACTCCATTGGTAGTTGATAAATTGAACAAGTCCCTTGAAATGATATTGTAGGATTTGGGATGTGATGATTGGGAAATGATTCTTATGGTTTTATAATATTTAAAGGTATATATTGATTCATAGTCTTCATTGATCTAGAATACTATAGAATATGATGAAATTGAAGGAATATAATGAAAAAATTAAATTTATATTCTTCAAGAAATATTTTCCTCGAGAGAACAAATCGAAATAGGGAGAAATTTCATTAACCAAAATTAGAAAGAAGATAAAAATGATGCTGATTTTTGGAATAGTTTCACATGACTATCAAGGAATGTAACAAACTATTTATGTGATCCTAAAATCTATATGTACTATATAATTAATTTTTTTAAGCCTTAAATTTGAAGTGAACTATTCAGGTAATAAATTTCTTTATATGATGATATAGTGTCATGTTCCTTCAAGATAGAGAATGAATTTTCAAAGTCTTATAACTTCAAGGGAAATCATGAAAATAAGTAGTCAGATGAACACCAAGGAAAAATAAATGAATCAATGAAAAATAATGTATATATTTTATTTCTACAATGTGATAATTGTGGAAAGAAACAACCAATAAAATACTGAAAGAGGATTGGAATTAGTAATAAGTGTGGAGATAAGGGCCATCTAAATCATTAATTCAAGGGAAAAAAAGAAATTATTTTTATATTGTGCTTAAAATTTAGTGAGATAGGGAATTATTAAAAACCAATTCCCCAAGTGTTATGGTAACCTACTGAAAGTAGGTCTAGGGGTAAGGCTAAGCTTATACGATTATTATATCTAAATATTATATTCTTAAAGATATAGCGCTAGGTAATTTGATCACAAAAAAAATAACTAATGATCTATTTTATTACGGATAATTAAACGCTTTTATATATTTCACATATTCCATTAACATTAAATCCTTCCCTAGAACAATAATAAGGGTGCTTTTATTTATAATCCCAGGGTAAAACATATTATAATTATGGTATGTTAGTCTTTCCAAGTAATGATTCACAAAAAAATATTAATCTAATACTTTATTATTATACCAATGGTTGACATTGATATAATCCATAGTATGTATTTTCATTTAAAATATAATTTGAAAATTTATTTTCAATATAATAATATTATGTTTTTTGAGGGAGGTTTGGAATCCCTTGTCTTTATAGCGAACACTTCATCATCTAAATCATGTCTGGATCCACCTTGTGTTTCTCTCTATAATTAAATTCAAGTGGAGGATCATATATGACCTATAGATGGAAAAGGAAATGCTTTCATAAAATAATGTACTAATTTTTAAGGAATACATTGATGTGTATCCGAACGTGTTTTTTTGAAATCCACCTAAGCATGAAGTTGATTTTTCCATTACACTTATCCCTGATGCAAAAACTATATCTAAGACTCTATAAATAATTTACACAATGGAATTATTTAAACTAATGAAATAACTACATGAATTGTGAAATGATGGATTCAATCGCCCCATTGGTTCACCTTAGATATCCCATATTATTTTTTTATTACGAATTATGTGTCTTTTAGGTTGTGCTTTGATTAATGGGAAATCAATGTTATTATCATAATGAAAAATGGCATCTTCCTCACACTAATGATCTATTCATTAAACTCAAGGAGAAAAATATTTTTTATATATTGACCTTAGTTATAGGTATCTTAAAATTTTAGTAATGATGGAATTTATTCCAAATATTACATTTAACATAAGGTATAGAAATTTTGAGTTTACAGTAATGCACTTTAGATTAAATAATAATCACTATTTTTTGGATCTATATAAGAGAGTATCAAAATAATATATTGATAATTTCACTATGGTATTATCAAACATACATTTCAAAACTAAAAAATCTATAAAAAGTGGAAAATCAAATTAAGAATCATTCTTGAAGCTCTTATAGGGGAAGAAGTTATGTAAGGAATTTAGTAATTGTGAATACATGATTCCATAAGCCTATTTTTGGTCATATTATCGCTAAGGATGGAATATCAGTATATCCTTCAGAGAAAATATCAAATAGAGAATTTCCTGAATTGATGAACATAACTGAGATACATATTTTACTTGGATTAGGACGTTACTAACATAATTTTGTTCAAAATAACCCTCCATTAGCTCACTCATTAACCAATTTCACATATAAAGGTGTTAGGGTTGTATGGTTAGATGAATGTAAATTAATTGTTGAATAATTTGAGAGTAGATAGTTCAATGTAATTATATTGACACTACAATTAGAAAGGTATAGTTTTGTAATATATAGAGATTCATAAAACAAAGGAATCAGATAATTATTTATGCCAAATGAAAGAGTTATTTTTTATTTATCAATATATATAAGATCCATGAATAGAATTATCCTACATATGATCTTTAGTTGGAAGACATAATCTTTTCCCTGATGATATGGAGGCATTATCTCTATGGTGAAATATGTGAGATGTATATAGATTAAAAAAGTATAAAATAGATATTTTCAAAAAAATAGTTCAACATGAGAAAAAAAGATATTCATATATAATACAGGATTATGATTTCTCAATACATTACCTACTTGATAAATAAAATAATCTTTTCGATGCATTGAGAAGAAAAAAATATGTAGTTCTAACTAAAAATAGGATTGAAAAGGGTCATATATTCATGGATTTAGTAAATTTGGTTAAGTTAATTATTAAATAAGATTAAACATCACTCATCTCCCAAATTATTATAAAACCAACATAACCGGATAAGATAAAAATGTCCTAGTTTGATCACAAGAGTTTATAAAACAAAATTAACACCACAAGTGATGGGAATTTGGAAATATTTTATTATGATGATATTTTGATGAAATTAAAAATGTGGATAAATGTTTTATCAATACAAGAGAAAAAAAGGGAAATAATTGATGAATAATGATGCTAAAATTTATCTATAAACCCCAGTATCATCAAGATGTATGCATATTTAAGTGAATATTTTTGGTGGGATAATATGAAGTGCGAAGTTTCTGACTATGTACCATGATTATTCTATAGGTAAATGAAGAGAGAAAACATCATAATAGAGTAATGAAACATATCCTTATTACCATGTTGAATTAGGATGATATTACTATGGAATTTATCATTATATTTACAAATAAAACTTAATTAAATGATTCAATTTGGGTTATTATTAATTTCCTTAAAAATTCAACACAATTACTAGTTATAAGGGATCATTTACCTCTATATAACCTCTCATAACTCTATATCAATGATTCTCTTAGACATTATGGTGTTCCACTTTCAATTATAACTAATCATGAATCATGATTTACATAAAAATTAAAAAAAAATTAGAAGGAACTCAAAAATGAGCTACATTTGTGCACTACATATCATCCTCTGATAGATGGACTATATTAAAGTACTATTCAAAAATTATAATTCATGATGAGGTCATTCTCATTTAACATTCAATATGTATATGATAATTTTTTAACTTTTCTTTAATTTTCATATAATAATAGTTTCAATTCGAGAATTCAAATGGAATAGTATGAAAAATTGTAAGAGAAAACATTTCATACCCCAACTTGTTGGGAAGAAGTTTGTAGAAGGAATATTTTAGGCCAAAAACTTGTTTAGGAGATAGTGGTGAAAGTAAGAACTATTTAGATTCATATCAAGGCAAATAAAATCTGTAAAAAATAGAAATGATAATAGTATAACAAAGGAACGATAATTTTTGGAAGCAAAAAACATTTTCTGGAAGTTATCTCCATGAAAGGGTGTTATAAGGATTGGAAATAAAGGGTAACTATGTCCCATGTATATCTATCCTTTTTAAATTTTTTAATGAATTAGAAATGTGGTTTATAATTTCTCAATGCAACCCAGCCTATGTAAAGTGCATGATGTGTTCCATATCTTGTTATTCGGGAATTATATGCCAAACCCAATGCATGTACTCACCTATGAATAAATGTAATTATATTATGGTATTTCTTATTTTTATGAATCTATCCAGAATATTGACACTCGAAAAAAGAATTTCGGAATCAGACGACCCGAATAGTAAAAGTAATTTGGAGAAATCATTATATAAAAGAAGAAATATGGGAACTTAAATAATTTATGATGGAGAAATACACAAATTATTTTGTATGTTGAAATTATATAAATTATAATGAAAACATTTTTGTATGGTGGAAGAATTTAACACTCAATATTGTATTATAGTATGTGATCTTCTTAGTCTAACTAATATATAACATAACTCACATACATTTTACAAATACTATCACTTTTATGAAGATATAAGGATATAATAATTACATAAATTTTTTTAAAAAAAAATTTATAGAACAAATATATATTTAATAATTAATATAATTCATTTAAAAATAAAATTCAAAACATATATATATTTTTAACATTTTTTGTAATCTATGTAATCTTTGTGTTCAAATAAAAACTATTTTTTGTTATTTTATTTTAATAAAATATTTAAAAGACTCATTTCAATTTTTTTATGTAAAATAATTGAAATTATATTTAAGATAATCCAATTAATTTTATAATAATAAAGATTATACTTAATTTTACTGTAAAAACATTTTTATTCTTAAAGCATGCATTTTTATAAATATCATTTTTCTTCACATTTTGAAAACTTATATTAAATGTAATTTCTCAAACATATAAAAATTGAATCATATAAAAAGGATTCAAAATTTTTAAATAAAATCACTAATATTGGATAACAATTTTAACATAATTTTTTCTCAAAATGATTAATAATAATGTTAAATAATTATTACCACGATTAAGGGAAAACCGACTTAAAAGGGTCAGAATAAAGGGATAAGGCTTCAATATAACACAAAACACATTACTATATATCATTGATTTAGTTTATTTAAAACTTATCCTTATTATATTCAAATATATAAAAAAATACACTTTACCTGTGTTATAAAAATATTATACAGTAATTCTTCAAGTATTTATAAGTTTTCTAACCAATTCACTTATAAAGGATTTCCACTTCTCCCCTCTTATTCAATATTCCTTATCCAATTATATCTAAAAATACATACAAAATTACATTTTACACATTTCTTTTTCTCAACCTATAGGTTTTGGTCTCACCAAAAGACTACTTCATGAGGGCATAAGGTGTAATCCAAAAAGGATTACCAAGAGAAAAGTTATTTGTTTTTAGCATTTTCAAGATACTTTTTTCTTAAACCTTATATAAATTTTTAAAAAACCCTTAACATAATTAAATCATTATATTTTCCAAAATAACATTTTTTTTATGTTAATGGTATATCTATTTTATTTATCCTTTCTACCCTATGGAAAATGAAAACATTTCTCATGCATACCTGTAATTTCACCTTTATAGTGTGATATATATCATTTTTCATCATGGAAACAAATGGATGGTTATAAAGATAGAATTAATGAATATATGTGATATAAATAACATAAATATGATTCTATAAATATATTATAGCATCTAAATTCATAACCTACCATCCCTTGCATAATGATAACATTACTCATGTTTATATATGGACTACCACCTCAATGGAGTGATGAGATTTTCTTTTATATTATCATATTTCATGGATAATTAAAAATTATATAGAATGAAAAACTATATATTCATGAAATTATTAAATTTTGGTATATAAAGGAACCATTTTATGACACATGTAATCTTGTTCAATATACCATTGTAATTTTGGAGGAATTTTTTGAATAACCTTAAGTGGTTGACATAAGAAAAAAATATATAATGAATGGATGTAAAATTATTATAAAAGGACATTAAAAATGAATATATAAGAAAAAATTACACAATAAATAGTTTAATAAATTTAAATTGATTATTTTGGAGTATATTACATTTCTGGAGAGGATGGAATCTAAAGTGTTTTTTACTCAATTACACTCCATTGATACATATTTTATATTAGGAACCTAATTTCAATTATATAGTTTATATACCATCCCTCTGAAATATTATAACATTAATTCCTATTTATTCATGTTATATAATGTAACGCCCCGACCCTGGTTACCCAGAGTCGGCGCATTATTACATCACATTGGCATGATCACAAGGAAATCATGTCTCGAAAGACCGGTTAATTTAGTATTATTTGAAACAAGATTCATACATAAGTTCAACTTTACCATTTGAAAAGAAGTTCAACACGAATTTATTCCATTAGAAACATGCAAGCCTCATAGATTATGCATTCAAGTCAATCATAACTAACTTCTTCATATCCTTGGAAAATGAAACATAAGAAAGGGGTGAGCTCAAATGCTCAGTAAGGGTAAGGAAGACAGCGGAAGATAATGTAAATACTAAGCATGGTTAATAATTGAAACCACATGCTTTTACCAATAATAAAAATGATTACTTTTAGGGAAGGAATATGAGTTGAGTAAATAATACCATAATAAAACATAATCATTGGTATTCTACTAGTCAAATGACCACATGAACCATAAATATTATTTTCATAATGAGGGAATATATAATTTTGGACATTCTGAAACATTTTTTCAAGGCCTCGTCCAAGACATCTAAAAATGATTAAGGTCTCTGCCAAAACCATATACCAAATTGGGAACGGCGTCAGCCAATTTGATGTCTAGTTGTCTCATGATACCTATCGATGAATCGAGGAGCTATAGTGGGCTCCACCCATCACTTACTAAGTCCAATACATTCCTCATGTCAAAAGGTTGAAATATAACATAAACATTCGTATTAAAACTATTATACAAAATTTCAATACATTAACCATAAACCATGAATGGTGTAAAAATAACACATCCACAGTCAAATATATCACAAAACCATCAATATAATATGGAATATTTTTATCATAATTAATCGACTTCGAACAAGTATAAAATCCATCAAAGGATATTGACATAGATTAAATCAAAACCATTTCAGAGAAATATCTCTTTTTTTTAAATCATTTAATGTTTCATAATTATAAAAGAAAAAAAATTATTTTAAAAATAATCTTGTAAGATTTTAAGGGAATATTTAATGATGTTATAACGGTGGAAAATAGCCACACCCACCATATAAGTTAAAAAAACTCTCTTACCTTAATTTTTTCAAAAAGGTCATAAAGTACCTTGTTTGGAAAACGACGGAAAGATTCCTTTCAAAGACATATAATATAAAATAATAGTATAAATCACTTTATCCCATTGTCTATTAAATAGTAAAAATGTTTGGAAATAAATTTTTAAGAAACATGGATGTGGATGATAAAGACATCCCAGTAGATACTTACATGCAACCAACCACGGATAATAAAGAGATTGTGAAATTAACCCTTACCATGTTGTAATCAACAGAGTCATATGACCAAAATTTAATCACCACAAAATAATTCATATAATTCAATTAATATAAAAAGAATCATGATAATATATATCAGATGGTAGTACACAATACGCCACATGCAATAAGTGGCAAACAATGAAAATCTCACGGAATTAAAAGTGAGATAACAAATCCATTACCTTCTAATTTTCCTTGGTTGAGGGTAGGTTAACCTCCTATATAATGGTGAAATAATTTTTATTAAATTATAAAATAGTCATATACATTAATATGATGTCACATATGATCTTTTAACATTGCTTTGTTAATAATATCATAGTATTATTGTCATTTCGGGTCTTAACTGGTTCATTTTCCTTTATATTCTTTGTTACGTAAGTAATGTTTGTTATGGATAGGATGTATCTTATTCATATTCAGAATTATATTAAGTCTTTAAACATTATTTTCAATCATCTAATGAAAATTAATCTTGAATAGATACGATGGGGAATGAATCTCATCGCATTCATGGAGACGGTAATCCGTACGTACGTACGGGCGACAATATCATTCTTTTGATATTAGAATAATATATAATTGGATGGTATATCATATATACAGAATAATTATAATGTTATATTTATTATTTAAATCAATTACACATCATTATTATACCCATCCAAATAATAATGTATTTAATAACAATTACACAAGGGTGTGGAGATGGTAAGTCGTACGTATGCACGTATGGTGACATGTCATTCAAAGGATGGGTAGAAAATTGAATATGGTTTTACCAGATTTTTAATAACATCACATTATATATAATATACAAGATTTATTATTTTATAATAGAAACAACTAATAAAGCGGACGTGGAAGAAGGAAGGAACATTAAAGGGGAGATGAAATATTTACCTCTTCTTCGGGTTCTTCCTTTTTATTTGAACAAAAGGTCTCCATATGTTGGCTTTATAACTAAAAGAAGGCCTCTAGGATGAGTTTATGATAGTTAGAAGAATATTTGGTCAGGTTTTGGATGATCCAAATGGCTTTGAAGGTGTAAATTAGATAGAAGGGGGGTTCCCTTTTATAAGAGGGGTGAGGGGTAACTTAGGAAAGGCTAGAAATATTATTTTATAATAATATCATTTTCAGTTTCTAATGGATCCAAAATGAATTATTTAAATTATAAGGTGGTTATGGGTAGATAACCACTCAACCAATAGGTTTTAGATAGTTTTGGGTCACTATATTAACCTTATCTTCTAGATTTAACTCTTAGTTAAATATATTGATATTTACCATATCTCTTTGTATTTTTATATTATATGGTTAATAAACATACTATAAACTTAAAAGAGAACCCCAAGTGGTTCATTAATGACATATATAATATTATTTAATCCCTTTGTCTGATCCTTAGATTTTTAGGAATAGAATACCAATTAATAATATAATATTTGTATTAAAAACTATTTTATGTCAATTTTGACATTATTTGGTTTTTTTTTCTAAATTCATAACAGCATTATTACTTCCAAAAAATTCATTTAATCAAATTTAACATGTCATATTAACCTAGAAAATTAGTGGAATACATAAAAAGTCTCAAATCATATTTATTTGGATGTTTATAATATTAATTATTTTAATAATTCATCAATGAGGTAATTACTACATCATCATTGTGTCAGAAATAAATTAAATTATTTAATGTCTAAAAAATATAAATAAAATACCATTATGTAGAAAATATTTTTATATTTCCAATTAATATTTATAGTCTAAAATATTACTTATATAATCTTATATAAAAATTAATAAACAAAAATATAATTGTTTATGTCATTTTTTCCTTTACTTTAAGATAATTAAAATAAAGTGTCTTTATCATTCATAAGTGGCTCCATGGGGTCCCAAAATCGACCCAAGAATGCCCATGGTCGGTCATGACTCATCTAATAAGGTTAGTACAAGTGTTAAGGTAATTTGGTATTATTATAATATTCTTTTTACCTTGAATTACCCTATTTACCTTTAACTGTGGTAAATAAAAGTCAAAAGTTACTATTCACCAAAAAATATTTTCATCTTATTGAACCAAATGTTACTTACTTATATCAACCTTTTCACTTGGATTTTTGAAATTCTATTCATGGAAGTGGTAAAATTATGATTTATGAAAATTTACAACTGCTCCTAGGAGGTGGGTAAAAGACGGTAAAAAGTTCGATAAAATTTTTATATATCTATAATTTATAATAAACTGACTCCAATAAATTATATTGAAATTATATAGATATTATGTATATATTTTGACCTAAATTAAATTTAAATAAAATAACTAATTATTCAAATAAAAATTCAGTTTTAAACAATAACTCAGTGTTTTTCACTATTCATCAAAAAATTGAATGTTTTTAGAAAAATACCAAAAATTCACCCGAAAGAAATTTGATATTCTGAATTCAAAAATGAATTATATTATATCAATTTGAAAATATATAAGTTTCATTAATTAATTTAAAATTAATTCCCGTTGTCAAAACCAAAAAGCGCCTTTTTAAGAAATAATAACTATCAAGAGATTGACACTTGTTTATGTCAAATTTCAAAGTGAAATTACTTACAATAACCATAATTGGATTAAATGGTAAAAATATAATCTAATAATACTTCCAAACCACTAAAATTTATAATTCAACACTATAAATTATTTTCATTAAAAAATTTGTTTTCAGTTAAAAAATAGTATTTTTCACTATTCACCAAAATATGAGAGTTATCAGAAAAACACCAAAAATTTATTGAAACTAAATTATTATGTCCTGATTCTAAAGCGGAAGTTTATTTTTGTCAAATTGAATATATAAAAGTTTCAAACATTGGATTTAAAAAAGGGTTCTCCATTAAAAGGCGGTAATATTGCATTTTTTGAAAAATACATCTTTTATCTGAAGAAATGAATTTGTTCTTACATTATGGCTAAGAAAATCATAATATGAATTCTAAAATTATAAGGATTATATAAAGTTCAAAATTCAATTAATACTATTCATAACTACTTTTGAACGGCTAGTTTTCTAAGTCATGGTATGCTTGAAATCGGTATTGCATGTAGTGAAAGTTATTAAATTACTTTGAAGAAATAACATACTATGAAATATTGGGGTGTTACATATAACGTTTCAATTCTTGTTTTATCATTTTGTGGGTTCTGATTAAAAAAAATTAAAGGTGTAATGGATTGTTTTACAATCTCACTCTTATTTGGGATTATTTATGTTTACATTTACATTGGAATAATTATATGAAATTGCAATTATTAAACCCCATATATTTTCATCACCTCTAGTTATTTCTTGGGTTATAATATTTTTCTTCCAATTTTTCCTCCTTTTACCACCCAAAGAAAAAAAATATTTAGAAAAACCAACCTTATATCATCTTTTATGTCAGAAATATTTTTCTTCTGTGTCTATATTTTTTAAATTGTTTCATGGAGTTTTTATCTTTGTTTAGATGACTAGTGATGTTCATATTCTAATACCTCTAAATTTTTCTACAAATTTTAATAATTATTCATTTTATAATTTTTTGAAAAAACACATTTCTAAATTTATATAAAAGTGTGAAAGGAATATTTTTTTTAATTTATATACCGTAAATGGTTTTTTTGCCTCCACAACCATTATTCTCTAACAATATTTCTAAAACAATTAATTGCTTTTAAAATAAAATTATTTTTCATTATTCTTTGAATTTTTAGAATTTATATTGAAATAAAAAGTTATAATTATCTAAAGGGTTCAAAATATTTTTTGAAATGATTTATAACTTTGTTTTTACAACAACGACAAAAAAACCATAAAGAAGTTATTTTAAAATTTTCACTTTTATTTTACTCTATAATTATCAAAATAATTTTTTTATTACAAACTATAATTTATAATGAATCAGTTGTCTTCTATCATGTTTTATTGTTTATATATTACGCCTTATTTTCAAATCATTCCCTTTCTTGGGATCGTTTCCTCTATCATTCCCCATTATTCATTAGAAATTATTTTTCACATTAATGTCCATAATTTCAATATCATGGATTCATTCACTAGAATTTCTACGAATCTGATATTATCTTTACTATATACCATTTCAATATACATTTTTAGAAGAAAAAATCTTATTAATAAAGTTATTTTTTTAACTAGGAAAATATTTATGTTTTGTAATCTTGACTCAATATGGATATTTATTGATGGATAAGTCATATTGATTATATATTATATTATTAATTAAATATATGAAGAATTCTTGGGATATATATAATTTATGGTATGTTTTAGTTATAGATATCCCTGCAATACATAAACAAGTCTCATGAGACAAATAGATATCCAAATTAGTTGGTTATTTGGTGTATGTATGCCCATTCATGGAAAATTTTTAGAATATGGTCTTGATGATGAATTTCATCATTTATTTGTAAGATGCCTTCATGGTAAGAACATGAAATCTATCATTGTTCACTTCCTTCATTAATATTTTAGTAATTATTATCCATGTGATTATTTTGTTGGTATTTTCCATGGATACTTTTTGAATCCAATGTTTTTTATTAAACGGAATATGTTTTGGTTACCCACTCTACCATATTATTGATCTCCTATCTAATCCTAATAGATTTTTTATTATATTATTTCCTTTACTGATCATATTATATCACCCTTTAATATTTTTTTCATTTCACTTAGATATGAAGAAGAAATCATTCAATGGTCATCAAGGACCTAATAAAGATTATCATGTTAGGTTTAATTTTTCTAATGTAATATTTAAATCATATATGTATCCATTCCCCTAGGAATTATAAACTGATCTATCCTTTATGTTTTTCTATCTTGTTTCTTGAACCAATATAATGAATTAGTTACCAGCTCAAGAACACTGGAGTCTAAGTCGTCACAATAAGATATTTAGACAAACCCTCACCTCAGGTTCGGCCAAAATGGTCCCAAGAGGAAGAAAAGAAAGCATGAGAAGAACGGTAAGAGAAAGAGAGGCATAAAGAGCTTAGAATCATGATATGTCCACATATAATTTAAATGATAATACATTAAAATTGTATATTAAGGAAGGTGGAGTTTTCTAAGGATCCTTCTCGGTTGGATCATGTTAGTGGGGTCGGAGAGGGGCCTAAGTGACTTTAATTCGAGGAGGGGTAGAATAGGTATTTCCAATATTTTAAATTTTACACGGGTTGCGTGGTTTGACTATATAATGAGGAAAATAATGAACCAACCATTGAAATAGTGACGTCCCTGACCGAGATTCTACTTAATAGGTGCCCTGAGCCCATTGCGCCACATGGCCTCAAGAAGATCACCCCAAATGCCAAAGGTTTCTCACTAGCATTGAGGGTCTATGGTGTCTCCTTGTGGAGACTATTCCCTCCATACCAGATTTTAGCATAGTGGATAAATATCAAAAATATGTAAATGGATGAAGTGGAAATAAATAGAATCCTTAGTATAATCATAATGAAGTAATAATAATAGAAGCAACTGATATAAATATACAAAAACTGATTATGATGATATTTCATGTATCTATAAAGATAGAAAAAAAGGACACAAGGTATCATAGAATTCATGCAATAAAATTATCAAAAATGAAAAAAAAACTTTCCCAAGTATCCCAAGCTATAGCTCGATCATCTTTAACCAGATCCATCCTAGGAAATAAATCAATCAAGTTTATAAAGCTATATTCTTCCCATGGTCTACACCCGCATTCATATAGTCTACCTGGGTACCAATGGCACCCATAATGGGTATGAGATAAATATTAGTAGGCCACCACCAATAGTTTCTATAACATCCTTTCCAAGTAATATAAACTGAAATAGTGTGCAAGAATTCATATACAAAAGTAAAGCAGTACAGAAATGTAAATAACCAAGTACCTACTTCAGCCCTCAACTAGGTATGAACATGTAACTAGTTCATTAATTAATTAATTAAGTTCTATTTTATATATGTAAGTCATGTGACACATGGCTAGCACTGACATCCTAATGTGATAATATTAGTAGTGGTTCCAAGATGTAATAAGAAAACCCTAATGATTATTATATTTAAAAGGACCCACGGTAATGAACAAGGAAACCGAGACCTCAAGGGTCTCTAACTCAGTAGTAACTACAGCCTAAATAATGGGTAAGAGTGTAATTCAAGGATATTCATCCAAGGTAATCCATAATAGTGTGATCTAACTAAGTCGAAGGACTATATCTAAGGTAAAACGGGATAATAAATTTCTAGACCCAAGGATGTAACCAATGAATCTCATGTCCATATAAGAGACACTGGATCCAAGGAGTGTATCCAAGGAATAATTTAATAATAAAGGAGGAATCCTACATTGTCATACTAGGAATCCAATAATAGAAAAGGATCGAGTTTAAAGGTGGGTCTCAACCATGACAACCAGCATCCTTGAATCGAAATGGAACCCCTGAGTACTCAAGGAATTACCTTTTGAATCCAAAAGTGAACTCATGTTTGATAATTCCTATAATAATTTCAGTATCCTAATACAAAGAACCTTATAATGAATTCATTTAATTAATTAATCCATGTGATGGTCATATCACTTATTAAGTTCTTTTGGATCAAGACTTTCCATTCATTAATGTTACAAGGACAAGGTGCATGAAACCATTATTTAATTCAGATAATTCGTAATCACATCACTTGGTTTATTCCACTACCTTCCATTATAAGTGGAAATGGGCACTATGGAATGAAACCAAACCATCATTTTCATTCAAATGGGATAAGCCATATATATAAAATATACTTTCCGATTCAATTCACAATTGATTAATAATGTTGAATCACATAACATTGGTGGGTCAATTTACACTCAATGATAACCATCACATGTTCAATAGTAATCAAAATAATGTAGGATTAACATTAATAGGGTTAAGATAAATCACTTCCAAATGGAGGCTCATAAAAAAATGTCAAACTACAAAAAACTCAAAAATGGAAATCACCCTACATAGGGTGGATGTAGTTTTGGACACAACCACGAATGACGGTTAACATTTCTATAAAGGTTCTTAGAACACTATTCTAACAACTATAAGAAAGGAATATAAATTAAATAGATAGAACCCAATGAAATCGGCACACCCACATGGCTATTTATAAAACAATGAATCTTGACGGATGAGTTATAGAACACCTACCTCATACTCTTAAAACTATCCTAATCTAGTATTATCCACTAGTTCATCCTGGATTGGAAGTGATCTGAAGAACGGCCATATTCCCCAAAAATTTTGAATATGGGCCGACATATAAATAAGGTCATCAATAGAAAGAAGAATTATAAAATATTCAAAATTAATTTAGAACTTACCAATGTTGATCTAATGAGATAGATGGTTCTTTGATCAGACTTTGAAAAGATTCTCAAGTTTGATTCCTAGAAAATATGAAAATGGCTGCCCAAAAGAGTATAAAAGGGGGATAATATCTAGTAGAATGAAAATGCAAATAAGGATTTTATTTAAAACTTAATTTAAATAAAAAATAAAAAATTCACCCAAAATGGACTTCGTATGGTTTAGTCATATGGTTAGACAAACCATGTCCAAACCGTGCATGGGAAGTTGTGGAGAGGGACATACCACATGTTTAAGTCATACAGTTAGGGAAACCATGTGCCGACTTTTCAAAACACCTCTGTAATTTTTCCTACAGTTTTCACATGATAGTTAAACCCAAATCCCATGGTTTGGGAAAAATATGCACCGCATATCACCCCATTATCCAACATAACATAGTTAAATATATGTACATGTCCTACCTTTTACCATTTACTCTAATCGTGAAATAGTCCAGAAACCTTCATCGATCGGGGTTCTAAGATCCAAACAAGTTCCGAACACCCAATAAACCTTCACTAAATCATTAAGCATCCATTTTAAGTCCATAAAAGAGAATTTGACCAAAACTAATAGGATCTATACATGAGTGAAAAATAGAGTTTTTACATTCTTCCCCATTAAAGTAACTCGTCACCAAGTTCACCTTCCAAGGGAGGAGAAACACTATCTGAGAACAACTCTAGCCACTGGGCCTGTATCTCTGCCTCCCACTCCCATGTCTCATCCTGTACAAGGTCGTGCTACCATAAAAACCATACATGTGGGACAGACCAGCCCTGGAGATCCTTCTTTCACTGGTCACTGATTCATATAAGATACTCCTCAAAGGAATCATCGACATCTAACTCAACTTCCTCTCGAAAAAAATTATGATATCGGCCATCATGATAATGTCAAAGCTGTGAAATGTGGAAGACATCATTCATGGAATGGTACCATGGAGGTAGTAACAACTGATATGATAACATCCTGACTCTCTCTAGAATATCAAATGTCTTGACAAAATGAAAAGACAATTTCCATTATATTTTTATCCATGTATGCCCTAATCTGAGAGATACCCACCGGATAACATGATTCCTGACCTTAAACACTTAAGGTATTTGATGGAGATCAGCATAAGATTTCAGTCTAGACTGAGTAGTATTTATAAACATTCTGATCAGCTGAACCTACTCTGAAGACTCCATCATGAGATGAGGACCTATTAGGGATTCCTCACCTCTCTCTATCCAGTATAGTGGTGTGAGAAATTCATACCATAAAAGGCATCAAAAGGCTCCATCTGAATTGTAACTTGAAAACTATTATTATAGGTGAACTGGATGATAGGGATATTCTTCTCCCAATAATTAAGGAAATCAAGGAACCATTCCCAGAGCATGTCCTCTAGAACATGTATTGTCTTTTATGTATTTATATCAGTCTACGGGTGAACGGATGTACTCAGAAGCAACTACGTACCCATATCCTTTTGTAACCCCTTCAAAAACATTGATTTGAAGAGAGAATCCCTATCTAAAAATATAGTATGAGGGACCCTGTGTATTCATATGATCTCACAAACAAATTTTATTCCCAAATCATCAACAAATAAAGTATCTCAAAAAGTAATTAAGTGGGTTACTTTCATAAATTAGTCAATAACCACCCATATAGTGCTTCTACCTCGAGGTGACCTAGGTAAGACGACTAAAAAGACCATGGAATCATCTCCTCTTTTCCATTCTGGGAATAGAATATATTTTAAAAATACTACAGGTCTTTGGTGATCCACCTTCAGCAATTGATAGGTGGAACACCTAGTAAAATAATTCGATATCTAACATTAAATACAAATCCACCAATACCGGCATTGCATGTCTAGATAAATTACGGAGATGCTTGGATGAACATCCCACTAAGAATAATGATAATTACATATAAACTCCTCTCTCATAACTGAAGGTACCCAGAATTTCCCATGTATATATAGGATATCCTCTCTATCCAAAGACTAATCTAGAGTTCAGTCATCTCCTGAAATAATCTAATGAAGAACCAAGCACTCAAGACCAGAAAATTACATACTCTTCACCTTATAAAGTAAGGAAGAGGTAAATATCATGGATAATAGAAAATATTTCTCGTTACTACCATGAAAATCGATATGTGGCTCAGAGAATGCATTCATTAATTTCTATTCATCACTGGCTTCTCGTACATCATATGCTTCAGTTTTCTAACTCGGTGCATCTACTACTGCATTTCCCTTTCCGGGAGTATAAGAAAGCTCATAATTGGAGGAATGGATATATTCAAACAAGATTCATTATTTTATGTTCAATTAATTATATGTAAAGATATATTTCAGGCTCTTGTGGTTTTTATACACCCGAAAGTACTCACCCAATAGAAAATATCTCTATAAACGTAATGCATGGACCACTTTTGCTGGGTCAAGGTCATGTGTTGGGTAATTTCACTCATGTGGCCTCAACTAATAATATCCTTACATAAAAACTATGTCCTCTTGTATTAGAACTACCCCCAACAGAATTATTGGTGTATCACAGAACACTATGTAGCCTCTGTAGGGCTCTGAAAGAATCAAAATTGGTGTCGAGATAGGCCACCCTTTCAGCTATTAAAAAGCATTATCACACTATTCAGGCTAGAGGAACTTAACATGCATATTTTTGAGACTAGTAATAGGTGAATCAAGGCATGATAAATCCTTTTTAAAATATCTTTATTATCTAGACAGCCCTAAGAAACTCTGTATATCAAACACATTCATGGGATGCTCCAAGGACTCCATGGTAATAACCTTCACAGGGTCAATTAAGACTCCTTATTCCATGATAATATTCAAAATTAAGTGAAACTTTTTTGTCCATAAGTGGCACATAGAAATCATGGCATAAATATGATTCTCTCTCAGTGTACTCATAATGATATTAAGGTGATTATCATGGTCGATACGAGTGTTAGAGTACAAAAAGATGTTTTCAAAAAATAACAAGAAAAAATAATCCAGATATGGGTGGAACACACTATTAAACAAATCTATGAAAATGGAGGGTGTGTTCATAAGACTGAAATGCATAACAAGGTACTCATATAGACCATACCTTCTATTGAATGCTATATGAGTTATGTATGATTTCTTGAATCACACCTGATGATAGTCTGATCTCATGTTGGTCTTAGAGAACACCCTAACACCTTGGATCTGGTCAAAGAGATCATCTATTTGAGGAAGTGGATAATGGTTCTTGACTATAATCTTTTTCAAATGCATGTAATCCTGGAATGTATGAGGGGTCTCATCAATCTTCTTGGAAAAAACCATAGGTGAACCCCAAGAGTAACTTCAAGGACTTATGAAACCTTTGATCTCTATAAAATCTAACTACTACTTCAAATCTTGAATCCCGGTAGGTGTTATCCTATACAAAGGAATGAACACTGGCACTCCTCCAATAATGAGATCAATCGTAATCTCTACCTCTATCTCAAGAGGTAATCAATAAAAACTCATCAGTAAAGACATCACTAAAATTATCTACTGATAGAGGAAATTCAGTCTAAAGTATACTATGATCCTCCAGGAATAGACATTCAATATGAGAATCCACTCCACTTATCCCATGATGCTTTTTTTTTGATCTACCAGTTTAGACATCCCACTCACCCTTGTATTGATAATTACTACCCTCTAGTGATGTAAAAAATACCATGTGTCAATATAAGTCTACAAAACCCTGATATGGAACCAACCAATCCATCCTGAGGATGTCATCAAAACCAGTCTTCTCAAGAAAAAAGAGCTCTCATAATAAATGTTAGTTTCCTACCTCAACAAGATAGTCCCTATATTGGCATATTCACTCATACCGTACTCTTAATAGTGTATCCATAGTCACTACCCTACAGTAATACTATATTTTCAGGTTGATCCTTTCCATGATAGATTAGGAGATGAAGGAGTTTGAATAACCTGATTCAAATAAAGAAGATATTATAGTTAAGGATATTAGAATAGTACCTCATATTGTAGAAAGTCATATAGCCTGATCCTTGTATATAGGCTATAGTGCATGAAACTGACCTGATTCATAGCCCAATGCAACAGTTGGACTACCACTATCATGACCACTCTCATGGAACTTCTCGTAATATGAAGTCTAACTACCAAGGCCAGGACCTCCTCCTTATCTAGTCTTTTCAGTGTTTCTCCCAATTCCTACCTGGTACGATGTAAAAGATATTTCCCTTGAAGGTGGAGCTAGTATGAAACCTCATCCACTAAAAGTAGATGAAAATGTCTGAAAGAATCTATATCAGTGCCCCATACATTTACAAGCTCAGCACTCCAGTGGGTCTCTATCATATTTAGTCTTCATGTGCCGCTATAATTCATACTAGTGACACACCATTGAGCTACCAATATGGGTACCCTAGTTACCACTTCCCTAAAAAGAAACCTCAAGTGATCGCTTCCTTCTACCGGAGGATCTACTGGCCTTCCATGGCACTGGAGCTCTATGCTCAGTATTGTCACCATCCCTCAGGTTACACTCAGTGATAATAGTCTGATTGAATATTTTAGAAAAGGTAGGTGTGATAAAGACATTTACCTGAGTATGGATAGAATGCATGAACCCATCGTCGAAGCGTCTAGAAAGATAAATCTCATCACTGTCTAGAAGAAGTAAAAACTAATGTAACTCGGCGAAAAACATTTAATAATATATAAAGAACATAGAACCCTACTCGAGATGCATGAACTCTTTGGATCTATCATATCTCTGTATCTGACGAAATAATTGATCATAGAAGGAATTATGGAAATCATCATATACCATACATTGATTTCTACAATCTTGGGTAACTAAATCCCACCAAATCTTAGCCAAATCATGTATCATGTAAGAATAAAAATTGAAACTACCCCCTTAAGGAATCTCCATATTTTCAAAGATAGACAACGCGTCATCAATCCAATACATTGTAGCCAATAGACATCCATCCCCTGAGAAGGTGGGATGCTGATGTTGTTTGAACTCACACATCAAATCAACCATCGTAGGTGCATGCTATTGATCACCATGAATGGATTGCATCAGACATAGTGAACTATTACATACTTGGGATCCAACTCCCAGGTCAAGTACAATAGGAATTTCCTTCTATTTCACTCTCGGTGATAAGATTATCGGATTGAGGCCCACTAGGTCTGGATCATGGCCATTTCCACCATCCTAGCATACGACATGGGAATTTCATGGTGGATTTGGACTAAAAAATTAAATAACACACCTTGTAAAAAGCACTAAGAAGACAGATAACAACACTAGTAGTAGCAGAACCTAATAAATTCTCACTATCCAAGGCATATTACCCTAACAAGGGCCAATTCTCCTCATGAATTGACATGATAAATTAATCATTCCAACCCAAAAGGGCCCATACTCCTCATTAATTGAAACAAGAAATCACTCAATCACAGCCCAAGAGTAACAGAAGAACAATATATAAAAAAGGTTCACTAAACAATCACAGGCATATCAACAAATGAAACTAGTGAAATTCACCTATATGGAATGGAAATATGCATGAAATGTGAATTATAGGTGCCAATGATGATGCATGTAACAATACTCCTTGACCTCGTATCATCAGGCCAAGGAAGAAATAAGATCCTAAATTAGAGTAATAATCAAGAACACAATATAGCATGTGTATCATCCAATGATGAAATGATATCAACTATAATACTAAAAATAAAAAAACAATTATAGTTTAGGTAACTTGGAATTTATCATGAACATGGTTTCATGAAACCCAAGCACATCTTACGAATAAGTTCCAAGAATTCCTAAAATCTAATATATTATCTCCAAATAGTAAATAAATAAATAAAAACTAAATTACCACTTCAAGATGTCTCAGATCTGAATACCACTCGACTGGTTCCTTGAGCCTGGTGGACCACAAGGACTCAAGCATTTATACCCAAACACCAGAGGCTTTCGACAAGCAGTGTGTTCCTATGGTGTGTCTATAGAGAGACTATTCCCTCATTACAACAGTTTAGTACTGGGGATCAATATCAAACTTAGATAAATATTTGTAGTAATAATAAATTGAAGCCACAACAGAAGTATATTGAAGTAATAATAACTGGAGCAATTGTTATAAATATACTAATACTGATGAGGATATGTCATATTTCTAAAAAGCTATAAAATATGGATACAGGAATCAGATCACGCATGCTATAAAAAATTATAAAAAAAAGATCCATAAACTATCCAAATCATCCAAGTCTCCATCTTGGTCATCTTATACAAGTTCCATCCAAATAAATCAATCAATCATGTTTCTAAATCCATACGCTTCCCTTTTTCAACCCCAGTATACATATAGTCTACCTAGGTACCAATGTTTCTAGGATAGGGTGTTAGATAAATCTTATCAAGCCACCACCAATGGTTTCTATAACAACATATCCGTGTAATATAAACTGAAATAGTGTTCAATTTTGAATAAAAAAAGGAAATCAGTACAAAAATGTAAATACCCAAGTAACTGCTTCATCCCTCGGTTGGTATCTGAACAAGTAACCAATTAATTATGTAATTAAGTTCCAGTTTATATATTTAAGTCAAATGTGGAGCAGACATCACTAAAATCCTAATGTGATAATAGTAGTAGAGGCTCCAAGATGTAACACGCAACCATAATGATAATAAAATTGAAAAGGCCCCAAGGTAATAACCAAGGAAAACAATACCTCAAGGTTCACCAAATTAGTAGTAATTGTATCCTATGTAAGGAGTAAGAGTGTAATCTATGGATCATCATCCAAGGAATTCCACCATAGTGTGATCTAACTGAGTCCAAGGAATACATACACAGTAAAAAAGAATAAGCAGTGGACAGACCCAAGGATGTAACCAAGGCATCTCATGTTCATAGAATCCATGCGGGATCCATGGAGTCTATCTAAGTCATTTGATAGTATTAAATGAGGTATCTTATGTTGTTATATCAGGAATCTAATGATAGAATAGGATTGGGTTCCAAGAAGGGTCTCAACCAAGGAAACTGGTGTCCATGAATCTAAATGGTGTCCAACAGTACTCAAGGAAATCCCTATTGAATCCAAAATCTAACTCAAGTTTGATCATTCTTATCATAGTTTCATGTTTCAAATGCAAGGAACCTTATAATTAATTCATTTAGTTAATTAATCCATATGATGGTCCTATCATTAATTAAGTTCTTTTGGTTCAATCCTTTCCTTTAATTACTATGACAAGTTCAGGGGATTACAACCATTTTTAAATTCATATATTTAATAATCATTTCACTTGGTTCATTGCTATACCTTCCATCGTAAGTGGAAAGGTGTGTTACGACATATAAAAACATTCATTTTCATTCAAATATGACTAGTCATATATATATAATATACATTCCAATTCCATTCACAATTGATTAATAAAGGTTAAAATCATACCTTAGGTGGGTCAAGTGACTATAAAGTCTAACCATTACAAGTTCAATAATAATCCAAAAAAGTGAGTCTTAACATTAACTGGGTCATACTGAAGCGCACCTAAACGGTGGATCAAAAAACATGCCAAACCACTAAAAACTCTAATTAGTAAATCACCCTATATGGGGTGTATGTTGTTGTGGACACAACCACCAGTGATGGTTATAATATCTATCAATGGAATTAAAACATGGTTTTAATGACTATAATCAAGGAATATTAATTAAACAAATGGTTCCCGATGAAATCGGCATTCCCACACAAAAAATTATAAAAAAAATATTGAGGGATGAGTTATGGACCCACTATCTCGCACTCGTATGACATTTCTCATCCCATATAAGACTCTATTTCAACATTGATTGGAAGAGATCAGAATAATGTTCCTTTGACCTGAAAATGGGTCACATGAGCCTCCATCAAAATAGTGTTTTCAATAGAAATAATAATAATGAAATATTAAAAAAGAATTGAGAATGTACCTATATGGATCCAATGAGATAGGCAGTGCTTCAATCAGACTCCAGACAGATTATTGATATTGAATCCTATAATAGATTAAAAAGGGGACTCAAAAGTTGGGAAAAGGGGGTTGATGTCTGTAAGAATGAAAAAGTAATGGAGGTTTTTATTTATGAATTTATTTAATGGAAAAACTAAAAATTCACCCCAAAATTCCTTTCACATGGTTTGGAAGAATTTTTAGCCAAACCATGGGAAAATCATGTACAAGAATCTATAGATAGAGGAATACTGAATTTTTATGTCACATGGTTAGGGAAATCATGTTCCAACTGTGTGAAACAACTCCTCTTTTTTGTATTTTTCTCATTGTTTTACCACCCAAATCACATGGTTTGGGATGACCTTTCACCCCATAGTCCATCCTAGAATACTTTAATCTAACCATTTGTCCTTCCTCACATAGTTTCCTCTAAACATGTAACTGGCCAAAAACATCCACCGGCCATGGTTCTAAGCTCCGAACAAGCTCCTGCCCCCAATGAAACCTTCATGAAATCATTAGGAATTCATTTTAGGTCCATAAAATAGAATTATAAAAAAATTAAAAACAACCACACATGGTTAAATCCATGGAGTTAACTCAGGGTTTTCATGGTTAACTCCATGGTTAATACTAACTGGGAACATATAGTTCACCTAGAAATAAAACCAGAATAAATTAAATTTTCAGGAAATTTCAACCTATAACTCACAGTTAAGGAAATAAATCTATAAATAAATTAAATAATTGTGAAAATTATGGTTGAGGTGTGACACACTATGTAAGAATCTAATCCATGGAATATTAGAGGTGGGATTTAGGAGTCACGATTATCTTTAATGCTATCCCAGGAGGTGTACAAGTAGGGGAGGGTCAAGGAATCAAACAATAAGATTACTTTATATTTCACATATGTGTTTTCTAAAATTACATCCCTAATTATCCTTTATTACATTTGTGTTCTTATGTTCATAAAAAATTTCCTCAAATCATTATTTTAAAAAAATGATCCTAAAGGTAATATTACCCTCTTTAACATAAGTGTTATATTTTCGTTGATCATTTTAATTATCATATCCACCCACCTCTTATTGAATCTTTTTTAACACTTTTATAACTTGTCATCTACCTCATTATTATTTTTAAAAAATAATTTTACAATAAAAAAATAATATATTATAATTATTCATTAATTATAATTTGTTCATATTGGATTAGTTTAACTGACTATATGAACAGTAGTATAACATTTTCTTCTTGAATGATTATGAAAAAATTAATAAAAATAATGTGTTAAATTATTTATGAATTTTTTTTTAATTATTATATAATGTTAATATATATAATTATATTCATTAAAAAATTATCGATTCAATATTTATAAAAAAGGAGAATTTTTAAGCATTTTTTGATAAATGTTGACGAAATATGCATTAAATAGTAATGGGTTCTAAGAACTCTATAAAAACATTTATATATTCTCCATTACCATGATAGGGGTGATAAACACATGATAAAAGAGAAGGAAACAAATCCACAAAACGAAATAAAATGAGGAAAAATGGAATAATCAACACCATAGAATTAATAATAATTATGAATCATTAATAAATGGAAAATACAATATATAAATAAATTTTATTAATTAAAATAATAGTGTATAAGGTTCGTATATTTCTGAATTTTTTTCAAAAATTTATTATATAGTAATTTATATTACGATCAAGAAAAGAGGAATCCAAGGTAAGGGGTTTTTTATATCTTATCTTATTTGAGATACCTTATGCCAAATATTAATTTTTATGGTCCTTATATATTTTTCATCTAAAATATCCAAATCATTATATTGTGTTAATTTTGGAATATTTTCATGAAAATATATTTTTTCCTCAATTAATTTGTGCATAATTCATATCATACAATGTTATTAAGGTGTTTTCAAAACAATTTCCATTCTATGAGAAATATTTAATATTATTAACCAATTTTCATTTATATGAACTATATACTACTAAATCAATATATATTTTCAAAATTTAATTTTTATTCTAGAGATTTAAAATCCCTTTTTTTGTTCTCTCTTTCTTTACATATTGATTCATACATTACCAAAGTCGTAGGGGTTTTCTTGAGTCAACCTCCTTTAATTGAGTCAATATCTTTCTTCAATTACCATGTTATTCAAAATACAATATATTATAGCCCTTTTAAATATAATATTTTTTTTATATTTATTTCTAGGTAAAAAACTTTCTCCTAATCAAAATAATATTTCAAATTGATTATTCAAAAAATATGTTTTTGTATAGGGAAATATTCATCTACCCTATTGCATGGCCCAGTGGTAAAGATACATGTGGGTGTCTAGGAGGTCTCAGGATTGAGTCTACGTATACTACTACATTTTTTTGTTTATGATATTCATTGTAGTTTTTTAGTTCCACTTCCACTGATCATTTTTAAGTTAGTAAAAGAAAATATTCACCCTTTATTTTTTAGTATATTTCATCCATCACCATTTTATTTATTAATAAAATATAATTCTTATTTTTAAAGTAATATATGAATTATTTTTCTTATTTTTATTATTTAACTATATCTCTATTAAAAATTAAGGTTACTCCTCTTTTATCAATGTGGGTTTTTTTAACATATTAAAAAAGTGTGGAAAGTATTTCATTCAACTTCAATACAATTTTATATCTTTTACTCCATGTTTCCTATATATTACATTTATTTATTTTCTATTTTCCACTATTTTTACTTTTATAATTAAAATAGATTTTGGAAAGACTTTTCCCCACTTTTTGAAAACGATTTTGAATGTAACTTATATCATTGTTTTTATAAAAACATTAAAAAGATGTAAATAAAAAAATTTCATGATTTGTGTTTATTTTTATAATATATACATAAATTATTCATCGTATAAAGAATTATATTGTATGAATTTCATTGGGAATTATCTTATTTTATGTTTCTTTTTGCTATAGAATTTTGGCTACCATCCATTCCAATTTTTGATTTCTTCATATGTCATACCTTATGAAAATGATATTTATACCATTTTATATCCTTGGGTTAATCAATATATATTAATAATCAATTTTTTAAAGATATCAGATGGAACACATATGTATGAATATATAATTATGGGACAAGTAGTCCTGGAATTATATATTTTTACAAGAAATATTGTAAATATTAATATCTCCTGATATTATTTTGTTGTCAGACTGTTACTCTATGTTATAAAACATGGGTGGGTAGACCATTCCATTATGTTTTGGGACAAGAGTGGTTAGACCAAAATACAATGATATTAATTTATTTTTTGTTAACCTTGAAAAATACTTATCATTTTCCATTCATATGTATGTTTTGTGTCCTTAGGTCATTCAACGTTCCAAGGTTATGTCACCCTTTCTGAAGATAATTTATTCCACTATATTATTACATGATATATGTTATAATTTAATCATCATCATTTTATGGTTTGATGTATCTATTACAAGATCTATGACTATTTTATCATTCCTTGTGAAAATTCTTATGATTTCGTGATCTTATTACCTTAATCATGTCATTTATTCGACAGTCATGTTACTCACATGTTTATAATCAAATGATAAGGTCACATTGACTAATTATATCTTCATCCATACAGATTATTTAATATCATTAATTTCTTATAATTATTATTTCTGCAGGTAATGAAGAAGTGTATTATGTATAAAATTTCTAGAAGGGAATCAGGTGTGAGGAAATATAGGTTTTTTGTAAAATAATAAGACTATATTGCTAATATCCTAAGACACTAAACCTTTCAGTTATAGGGGCGTGATTTATTTTTGAGATTTTATATATAAAAATTTCGAATGAATTAAAATATTTTTACATAATTTTTTCTTTATCATAGAAAGGTTTTTTACAATAGAACAGAAGTTGTTCATGGGTTCCCTTACAGCCCACAAACATGAGAACTTCATTTTCCTATGATATATTCTACATAGATAGAATTAGTTTCCAAAATATGTTTTATTATCTCTTATATGAGTGTCCATGGCATGTTGATAATGGAAATTGTGTACCATGCCATCTGTTTATATAAAATAAGGGTTTATAGGATGGTTTATGGCATGCCCCAACCATATTTTTTGTAGTATTTTATTCCAAATATATAGAATATACCATGGTGTACATTATACTTGTTTGATGGAATGTTATCTTGTAGTAAAAAAATATATCAATGTAAAAATACCTAAGGAAATATTATATTTTCTATTATAGATTGTAAGCACGGATTTAAATTGCTAATTTGGGTCTTAGATGATGACTACTGTGAATGTGGGAGACTTAAATGTATATTTTATGTCTTATGATTACATTCCTTATTAGAAGTTGTGTATTTTTGTTTAATTTATTTTAATTTATAGTATGATTTTTTCCCTATTATAAACCACAATTGTAAACTACGTCACATCAAGCATTCACTTTCATATATAATGATTTTGTTAGAAACGTCATTGGTTTGGAACTGTTGGGTTATGTACTCAGAACGTGCATATGAATTCCAATGGGTATAAAGTTTACATGATTCAATTCGAGTATGATTAGGTAAAAGTGTAAAATTAATGATTATATTATTTAGGGATAGGTTGGATGACCATGTCATTTACTAGGTTGAGACTAGGAGTAGACCATGGGTAATTGTTTTTAAAGAGGATATGTTTGGCATAAATTCACTCATTTTATTTCATTATTTAATTCAAATTAATTATATATTATATTATTTATGTGTATAGTAATAATATTTAGATTTATTTCATATATAAGGACTATTTTACTTTAATTTATATGTTTAACGGTTACTCCCTAATTTAGAGGTGGTAAATTTATTTTAGGAACATCCAATAAATAGGCGGGTCATACTGCATTTTTTTTGCTAACTAATATTACTTAAAATTTCCATATAAGAGGTTACATAATTCCCCTATGATCCCAATAGGACCTAGAAATTATTTATAATCCCTTATTAATTTGGGTGTATATTTATGTTAGTGTATTTATCATTATAGTTTTATTCACATATTTAAATTGGGACATTAATATGATGTGTGATTCTAAAATTTTTTGTAGATTTACATATTCCCCATATACGATATATTTGAAGATATAATATCCCCATTTCTTGTTATGTTTCTCTCTACATGTAGAGAGCCTCTAGAGTTTTTGGAGGCATAATTGAGTTGTAGTGAATGTCCTTCTAGGTTTTTTTATCGGAAACATATGCCAAGCCATTACAAAGTGCTATCAAATAATGAATTTTTGATAGGTCCACATTTAGATATACTCAACATGGAGAGGATGGTGAATCAGTATTGGTTCATTTTCTCTCTGACTTTAACTTTTTATCCCTTTAACTATTATACTAAAAAATATCTTCATTCTCTTATTCTTTTACCATTACTTTGTTCATCATCATACACATAAAGTGAAAAATATATTTACAGGGTTCCCCTTCGAATAAGAAATACAAGTCCTTAGTAAAATCAGTAGATAATCCATGATAACATAAGACTCTATTATAAGATACCTATTAGAGTGGTTTATCCAAAAACAATCCTAAGACTGAATTTTGGAGCCCTATAATCTATATGGAGGACAAAAAACAATCATAATTCCCTGAACTTGTGAAAACCTTGTCTAACTATAACACCATGCTGGATCTTTATACTTTATATATAGATAGTCTTAAACATCTTCTCATGTTATTGTTTTATTACATTTTCTACAGGAATTATATTAAATCAATGTCACCTATAATGGACAACACATTCTTCTTCTTGTGATCCTCTGGGTTAAATTGTAAAGTTCTTATTCTTACTCCTATGAAACTAAACTACACAATCATATTCCCTTCTTCTATATTTTTCCTCTTCTCTTATATTATTATTCTTTAGTGCATATAATATTCATTAGTTCTACTATTCTTATATTTGAATCATTGCATACATATAAGTATGATGATCAAAGAGTCAGGTCTCTTTATTCTTGATAAAAAAATATTTTATCATTAATTATTTTGTTGAACCACAAAAATAAAAACCCCTATGCAATGACCAACATGAATATGTACAATAATAAAAAAATTAAATGTTATTGAATTATTCACACTCTCACTTAATAATTTCCCAATTCACTATCCTTTGTGAAAACTAGTTTTGAATAACCAATATTATCAATAATTTAAATAACTTTAATCTTAGGATTCATTGTCTTCGACCAAATCTATAATCTTCTCGATGAGAATATTCTCATTTAAAATTCCATAATACTCAGCACTAAATTCTCTCAAAAAAATAAAAATTATTTCAGAACATCAGCTATGAAAACCACACATATAATTGTAAATTAATATATATTAACTAAAATGGATTCAAAATTGTGTGTGCTTCTTCAATAGATAGAGTCATGGATCATTCTGGTTTTGTGGAACAAACCACGAACACTCTTCTTACTCATTATATGTAATCCACTATATATTTTGTAACCCATTTTCTCGAATGCATAAACTTACATCTATCATGGAACCTCCATAATAATACAAGGCCCACAGTACTTATGTTGATTCATGCATGAGAAACAGCTCATACATTTCTTCTTACAATATATCTACCTAAATATTGGATTAAACTAAAGCCTCTTGATCACCAATTTAAAGAATGTTATCTTACATGGAATCACATGGCTTATTATCTTTGTTGATATTCACTCATGAATTCCCCAATATATGGATTTGTATAAGTGAACCATTTAACTATGTTGTTCCATCACATATCTAAATTCTCATACATGGACAATTTGACTACGCAGATTTAATCTCATATTCATCATGACATTTGGGTATGTATATTTTCCTCAATGATAGGATTTATTATGTGACTAAGTCATATATTTAGATTTCACTATGTAAACAATTTTATTACCCAATTACTTCCCCTATATGACTAGTTCATAATCATGATTTAATTCACTTACATGGGAAATTCTCAAACATCATGATTCATAGACACATTCACCAACATATCCAATTCTAATTCATGGATATTTTTATATATATAAGAACATTTAGGTATTTAGATTAAACTATATAGGAAATCCCATAAAGATAAACATGATAACCAATATCATGATATTTAAAATTTATAATTCCACCTTAATTCACATCAATATATTTGTATTTCCTCATTCTTCATAAGATCCTTAATCCACATTCTATGTGACACTTAGAGTAACTCCTACCATGAAAATCATTTTCACTCTTTTTTTTCACACATAATTTCCGTGTGAGGATCATTCATCATAGATCATAGAAGTTCTATAAATACACACATGGATGGAAGATTCATGATCTTTATGTGATTTTCATAGAAAAAACTCTACTTTTTCCTATGATAGGTGGAAAAAAATATTATCCAATCATCCATAATGTGTTGCATAGATCATAACTAAATATCATGTAAAACAATACTTGGAAACTTCATCATATTCAAGCTTAGATTATTCAATTAAACATCCAATATATTCATAAAATTATTAACCACAAAATAATATTTGGGATTCTAATATATTGACAATAAATAAAATATAAATAGTGTTGGCTAAAAACCTATTCTGAAAATGGTTGAGTTCATCCCCCAATGATACTGCACATGATATAGTTTACTATGGGTGATAACTCACATGAATTTGTTTACCTTGGTCCCCTACCCCATCTAGAAATGGCCTCAAATAAGATGGGTTAGTCAACATGACCTATTAATCATATCCAAAACATCCACATTCTCTATGTGGGACTCATGACTCATAAATAAATCACACCCTAGGCCGAAGGGTGGTTTTCCCCCCATCACGAATCCAAGGGAAGCACCACAGTTGATGATAAAACTCCCCCCTTAGCTTTACCAATGGTATTTTAAGATTCCCCCTCCCTCAGATACTGGTTCAGGAAAGGTTTGAATTTATACACTAGTGTTTTTTCACTTGATATTGTCTTCTCAGGTCGATAACCTACAATGATTTTTTTTCAAGTCCCCCAAACAATCTAGAAAAGTCCTCATGTTAGAAGGAGAGAATTATAGGATTATTAATTACATTTCAAACTCCCTGAAATTTATTGTTGGGATCATGACAAACTAGCATATCTCACCATAGGCATCAGGGTGGTTTTTCCCAATTATAAATCTGGGGGAATTGTTTCAATAGTTGAAACATTTTGGTTAGGATAGATTCAATTATATGTTGAAATAGGCTTTTGGTATGTGGTATGTGGAGAATGATTATTCCTTCACAAAACAGTTAGGTTTTAAACCCATGCTTCCTGGGGATGTCTTATTTTGGTAATTATCACTCTCGGTCATGTATGTTCACGGTTTAGGAAATTTAAAGATGTGAATAACATGGAATATTTATTAGGGATCAACTGGGATCCATTTTTTCAGTATTTATTCATCATGTTAGTGTAATTATTAAGGAATGATATACACACATATGGGTAGTATAGTTTTACATACTACTTTAGTTGAATAAAATATTAATTGAAAGAAACTAAAAATCAATTTGATGGGTTATTAAATTTATTATTAAGGGTGAATAGATAAAATTGGATAAAAGTTTTTTCTTTTTAATGTAATTTATTACTTATTTTTCTTGTTATCCTCCATAGGTAAATGAATATGGGTGATTTCAGTTTTTTTGAAAAATCATATTTTTAAAATGAAACTCATATAGTGGAACAATGTGTGTGTAAAATTATTTTACAAGTCATTTTAAATTAAAATATCTCATGTTTATGGTGGTTTTAGATTAAAATATGATTTCAAGAAAAAGATCTTTTTGTAATTAAGGTTTTATGTATTTTTATAGTGTGTGTGAAATAATGTTTTATGAGATTATTTTTCAAAAATAATACGGATATCCAATAATTTTAGAATTGTTTGATTTTTTAGAATTCAAAAAAAAAAGTTTGAGTATGTATTTTAAAATGGGTTTCTCAAAAATAAGTGGTTTTTAAAAAAATCATGAAAATACCATTGTCTTGGAATATAATATTTTGATAATAACACTTACATTCAAAAGTGGTTTGGAGAATACTTAATTGAGTTTTGTCTATATAAAATTATTTTACTAGGTTTTATGAAAAAGTAATTGGTGATGTATTAAGATGTTTACATTATTATTAGTTTTTAGACTACGACTAAAAAAATAATTTTTAATTTTGATATTAAAATGTTTTTATTGATTTATTAGAGATATATGTGTGGTCTAGGATTAATTAGTGAGTGTTTTTAATGGGTCTTTGATATTAAAATTTTAGAATTAATTATTTTATAAATTATATAGGTTATGGTGATTTTTTTATAAGTGGTTTTTATTATCAGGAGCACCATTTTATGAAATTGGATTTTTCTAGTTTTTCATTAAGATGAATATTTCCATAAAAACATGTATGAATGGATAATTAGTGTTTTTAATCAATAAGTTCATTAATTTGGTATCTTATATTTGTAATGATGGATGAAATTCGGCAACTCAGATGAATGAAATAATGTTATCTGAAAAATTAGGGATGATTTTCAGTAAAAAAATGAAAATGATGAGATGGTGGATTAAAACCTTCATAATAATAGAAATAAATAAATATTATTATTTTTAAAAATTCATTTTACGGATTCATATTCATCAAAGATTTATGAATAATTTAATTAATAAAGGAATAGTTTTGTTTAACTAAATTGTCTTTCCATGAATTACATGGTTTTATATAAAAGTTAAATTTCATTATTTTATCAATTAAATAGCATAAAATGGAAATAATTTTTAATATAATCATATACAATTTATTTTAGGGTGAATCTAATCATTTTTCTAAAAAGATTTATTTTTGGGTGAATAATAAAAAAATACAGATTTTTATTAAAACATTTATTTCTTTTCAGGTATTTAAAATTCTCATTATATCTGGGATTTAATTTCAGATTAAATTTTTCCAATTAACCATAAAATAATCCAATTAGTTCCAGATGAATCGTCATTGTACTCTATTTTGGTATAAAGTCATTTTTATGCTTAAAAGGTACATTTCTCTAAAAACAGTTTTTGTTTCAGTTTGTGTATTTATATTAAAATTGTGTTTTCCCACTTCTAAAAATTGAATCTACAAAATTAATTTAATATATGTAATTATTGGGATAAAATTTAATAATAATATCAATTTTATTTTTTTCATTATTAATAGTCACAATGGTGAAACTTAGTTACCATGGTAAAAGGTAAAGAAGGTTAATTAAGGTAAAAACTGAGTGATACCGTCACAAAAGTCTCATATTAATTCTTATTTTTATGAATTTATTTCCACCATTAATGAGATATATTATAAATTTTATAGTTTTAGAACTACTTTATCATTATTAAGACTTTATATTATTCCATGTTCTTGAAAATTTACATGTTTTTCACTCTCCTCGCTTATAAAAGGGAACCTATTATCCTCACTTATTCACACTCTTTAAGCCATTTATCTGGACCAATTATTACCAAAATGACATTAAATTATCCCTACACACTTATTATATGATGTAGTATCACCAAAATACAAACCGTAGTAGGATTCATGTGTAATATAAGGGAGTTTTTTCAAAGATAATGTATAATTATAAACTAAATGTTTCTTGTTAATTTCTTATTATAGCTCTTTAAAATATTATTTAAACACGATTAAATAATAAAATTAGTATATAAATATAATTAAATTTACTTATGGTTGTTTTAAAACCCTTTTTATTCTCCTTTCCAATCCTATGTTAAACGAAAACACCACCCATGCGTATGTGTGGACTACCAACTCCATGAAGCGATGTGTTTTTTTATCATCACCGTACTATATATAAGGTTAAAATAATGAAAAAAAATAAATATATATTTTATTTATGACATAATAATTATTCTTTAACAATTATATATTACTTAACTTAATACCCTTCTGATGTAACATGATAACGTCACTTGTGTGTATGTGTGGAATATTGCCTCCCCAAAGCGATACGATGCATTTTTCATTTCCGCCTCACATGGTTGGTCATAAATATCGATTTAATTAATAAATATAACAATTATAACAGATTTATGATTCTTTAAAACTTATAAATTATCTATATAATTTATTTTCCACCCATTAAAAAAATGGAAACGTTGTTTATGCATACATACTGAAAACAATCTCCATAAAAAACATGATTCATTTTTCAGAACCTCACTACACGGTTGTTTTTTACAATTAATTTAATATATAGATATAATAATAATAATATTTTTATATTTTTTGAGGTAATGTAACCAAATATCATTTGACTACTGTCAATGCACTGATATTTTTTAAGGTTATAAACCGAACAACTCCAAAACAACCCACATAAATTTAACCATTCTACCAACTGAATAAGTAGTGGTAATAAAAAAATAAAAGGAATAATAGTAATGAAATTAACATTAAAATATATATTAGGACAGTATAAAAGAAATATAATTTTATTATTGAGGATTTGTAGAAAATAAGAAGATAGATGGGGATTAAGTTAAAAGAATTATCATTAAAATCATGTTTTAATGTATTCCTTTAAAATCTTTCTCACCCATGTTTTTGTTCTTTTAAATAATTAATGATAATTATTATTTATATTTTAAAGGATGTTTCTGGTAATTTTCAACAAATTTTTTACTTTATTTAAAAATCATTAAAAATGAATGTTTTTAACATTTACTCTATGGGTCATTTTGATGTTTTTTACAAAAAGTAAAAAAGAAATTTTTTTAAACATATATGGAATTAATGTAATTTCTATCCATCATATCTTTTATTTGAAATAAATAATACTAATAAATTATTAATGTTTTTACAAAGTAATCTAAATCCAAATATTTGTGGAGAATTTTTTATTTTAAATCATTTTCTATAGAAAGTGATATTTTTCCCTATTATTATATAAAAATGGAAAGTTCTATTTCTTATGGATAAAAATGAGATTTTCAAGGATTTTATGATGAAAAGGTATAATCCTGTATATTTTTTAATCATTTTATTTTAAATGATAATTATATATGTAACACCCCAATATTTCATAGTATGTTATTTCTTCAAAGTAATTCAATAAATTGCAATACACGCAACACTGAGTTATAGCGCCCCATGACTTACCAAACAAGCCATTAAAAATCGGTTATGAATAGTATTAACTGAATTTTGAGATTTATATAATACTTATAATTTTAGATTCTATATTATTAGTATCTTAGACAACATGTAAGGACAAATACTATTTTTCAGATAAAAGAAGTATTTTTCAAAAAATGTGATTTTACCGCCTTTTAATAGAGAATCCTTTTTAAATCCAATATTTGAAACTTTTATATATTAAATTTGACAAAATAAACATATTATTTAGAATTGGGACACAATAATTTATTTTCAATAATGTTTTGGTGTTTTTTCTGATATTTGGGTGAATAGTGAAAAATACTATATTTTAACGGGAAAAAAAATTTAGTCAAAATAATTTATATTGTTAAATTAAAAATTTTAATGGTTTGGAAGTATAAATAGATTATATTTTTACCATTTAATCCAATTATGGTCATTTTAAGTAATTTCACTGTGAAATTGGACATAAACAAGTGTCAAACGTTTCATTATAATTATTTCTTAAAAAATACGCATTTTGGTTTTGACGGCAGGAATTAATTTTAAATTTATAAATACAACTTTTATATTTTGAATTTGGTAAAATAGAATTCATTTTTGGATTAGTAATATCGAAATTATCTTAGGGTTAAATTTTGGTACTTTTCTTATAACTTTCATATTTTGATGAATAGTGAAAATTACTAACTTTTAGTTAAAAACAACTTTTTTAATCAAAATAATTAATAGTGATAAATTATGAATTTGAGTTATTTTAAAGTATAATTAGATTATAATTTTACCATTTAATACAATATTATTCACTGTACATAATTTTATATTTAAAAGGAACATAAAAAGTGTCAATCTTTTGATAGTTATTACTTTTTAAAAACACGCTTTTTGTTTCGACAGCGGGATTTAATTTAAAATTAATTTCTGCAACTTATTTGTTTTGAATTTAGAAAAATGGATTCCATATTTATAATCAGTAGGTCCAAATATTTTAAATAGGTAGCTTTTATTTTTAGACATTTTGAATAATTACTTCTGTAAATATTTTATTTTCCATGGTTAATGGGTAAATCCGGTAAATAAGGGTAAAAATTAATATCATAATAATAATAAATTACCCTAAAACGTGTCCTTACCATATTGTTTGATACATTTCCAACCATGGGAATCTTTGGGTCGATTTTGGGATCCCATGGAGCCACTTGTAAGTGATAATGACGCTTTATATTAATTAAGTTAAAGTAAATACAAAAATGACATGAGCATATATCTTTTAGAAAAACAATATTTACATAGAATTATATATGTTATATTTTCGACTATAATTATTCATTCGAAAGATAAAATGATTTCCTACATCATGGTATTTTTTTATAATTTTTAGACATCTAATAAAATAAATTATTTATGACACAATAATGATGTTTTATTTTCCTTATTAATGAAAGAATCAAATAATTGGTATTATAAATGTTAAAATAAATATAATTTTAAAGTTTTGATGACATACAAGAATATTATTGGTGAATATTACATGTTAGTATTTCTTAAATCAATTTTTTTCGAATTAATAAAGTTTTTAAGACTTTAGTAAAAATCAATTATTAAATAATGTCAAAATTGACATAAATGAGTTTTTAAAACAAATATTATTTTATTAATTGATACCTTAATCCTAAAAATATATGGTTCGGCCAAAAGACTTATATAATGATATTTGTATCATTAATGGACCACTTGTGGGTCTATTGGAAGAATATAGTTGGTTTATTAACTATATAATATAAAAATACAAAGTGACATGGTAAATGTCAAACTAATTAACTAAGAGTTAAAACTAAAAGATAAGGTTAATAAAGTGACCCAAACCTGTCTAAAACCTGTAGGTTTAGTTGTTTTGAACTTATCCTCACCTTATAATTTGAATAATCCACTTTGGAACCATTATAAACCGAATATGAATTTATTATAAAATAATACTATAAGTTTTTTTTAAAGAACCCCTCCTCCCCCTTATAAAAGGACACCACTTATAACTAATTATTCATACCTTCAAAGCCTTTTGGTTTGACCAACACCTGCCCAATTATCCTATAAACTTCCCTAAATTCAACTTAGAGGACTTCTTTTAGTCATAAATTCAACTGAATCATCCCTTTTGATCAAATCAAAAGGAAGAACCCGAAGAAGAGGTAATGTTTTCACCCCCCCCCCCCTCTTTCAACTTCCTTTCTTCTTCAACTTATTCTTTATTTGTTATTTCCATTATAAAATAATAACTCGGGTAATTTTTATATACTGTGATTTTATTATAAATATTGTACAACCATATTCAGTATTCTATTCATCCATTGAATGACATGTCACCATACGTGTGTGTGTACGGCTTACCGTCTCTACGTCGTGGTGTAATTGTTATTTAAAACATTATTTGGATAGGTATAATAATGATGTGTAATTGAAGTAAATAATAAATATAACATTATAATTATTCTTTATATATGATATACCAAAAAATTATATATTATTTTAATATCAAAAGAATGTTATTTTCACTCGTGTGTACGTACGGATTACTGTCTCCACGATGCGATGATATTCATTTCCAAGTTCACCATTCATCGACGATTATAAAAATATATATTACTAATAAGTATATAATATATTACATAATAATTCTACTGGATATATATATATATTTATATATAATTATTTATGTACTTACATATATCTTATTCACTTACTTCCGTTCAATACAATATGATAACGGAAACAGCATTTATGCGTACGTACGGACTACCGTCTCCATAAACGGTATTTTCCCTTTCATATATATGACTATTATACATATGTATATTCTAAATATTTGTGATATATAAATAATTTTTTATATATTGGAAGTATTTAAATCATGATCTAAGTGATACAATCAAGAATAACAAGTTAAAACATGTACGATAAAGAAAGCGATTATTACCCGAAATATTAATATAACATGGAAATTATTATTAAATGGGTAGTATAAAGTCATAAATGAATAATGTATGATATGATAAATATTAAAATGGTTCTGGTATAATTTAATAACATACTGTAGTACTCATACAGGATGTTAAATGTACCCTCGACTAAAGGAAAGTGCAAGGTAAGGGGTTTTCATCTCACTCCTTATTCCCGTGAGATTCATGCCATATTTCCACTATTACCTTTTGTGTGCTGTATGTACTAACCATAATTGTATTCATTGTGTAATACACTTTAATTTAAGTTTATTTACATATTCATTTTATGATACTTCTTTCATGGGGTGTATGATTCGTAAGTTATCAAATTGGTAATGGTTTATTTTACAATCTCATTATTATCCGAGGTTGTTTTTACGTACGTATTTACTGGGACATTTTTATCATCCATGTCCATTTTCCATAAAAATTATTTCAAAATAAATATTTTAAGGATTTTTGAAAGGTACACTTTATCAAGATCGGAATTTTAAATGTTTTAGAGATTTATATTTCTAAGTCTTTTTAATAAATGTTCATGTTTTAAAAATGATTTTAAGGATTTATTTATATGACCATAAATGTTTTGAAATTATAATTCTTTTCAAAAGTTTCAAAGTGGTGTGGGACACATTGATTCAAAAAACTATTTTAAATTAATTCTTTTATAAATGTGTTACTTTTAAATAATTTTGCAAAAAGGATATTTCTCTCAAAATGTTTTACTCATCATTTTCAAGTATGTTAGAATCTTTTACTGGATATTATTTTTGATTGAGGTTGATTTATTATAATACAATATTCTATATTGTATTGAATTAGTTATGATATGTTTGACTTTGGATGTTCTGTTTTTATACCATTCATGGTTTATTGTTAATGTATTGACATTTCATATGTTAGTTTTAATACGAATGTTTATGTTATGTTTCAAGTTTTTCATATGAGGAATGCAGTGGACTTAGTAAGTGATGGGTGGATCCTGCTATAGCTCCTCAATGCATCGGTTGGTCTCATGAGAAAAACTAGTGTCTTGGAACAAGCCCTTGACAAAATCTTATATGTATTCTTGGCCCGAGGCCTTGACTGTGTGGTAATGATGTCTCGTATTAGGCATTCCCTCATTGTGAAATTAGTTATTACATGTAATTATTCGATTAGTATAATATCCATGTGAATGTTTATATGGTAATGTTTCATTTATTTTTACCATATTTTGTTCATGTTTATGTTTAAAATGCTGTTTTTTTATTACAAATATTTCATTAAAAGTTTATAGCTTCCGCTAAATTATTTACCCTTACTGAGCATCTGAGCTCACCCCTTTCTTATGTTTTATTTTCCCAGGATTCCAAAAAGTGTATTATAATTGATATGTAGGGTTAAGCTAAAGGTAAAAATGGAATTATAAAAGAAATATCTATGCTCTGTTTTATGCTTCAAATTATAATGTAAAGTTAATGTATGAAATCTATTTTCCAAGGCTACTAAACTGATCGGTCTTTCAGGACATGATTTCCTTATATCACGCCAATGTTATGTAATAATGCACCAACTCTGGGTAACTAGGGTTGGGGAATTACAGTTGGTATTAGAGGATGTTTAGTACAAACCATGGAAGCGAGATTTAGATAAACTCTGATTAGAGCACATAGCCCTAAGATATATTTTGAGGATTAATATAAAATAATTTCCTCGAATTTTGGTATTGTAGAGATTTTGTGAGTTTTCCAAGAAAAACATCCATGTCCGAATACAAGCTAGTAGAGGTGGCTCTAGAACAGATATACCTAGGGGTTTAACAAGAAAACACTTCTTTGAGCTAGACTCGAATGAAAAATGGTGCACGACAATGGGCCTTGCTGCACTCTTGGTTACGACACTCCTGGGGGAAATGCTTAGGATAATTCTCATTTTCTTTACAAATCATTATGAAGGGTTTATGAGTATATACTCCCTCAATGAAAACATCTTTATTAATATGGATTATATCCATAAACTTTTCAATTTAGGTTAGGTATTTTTCAAGGTTGTAAATATTCATTGCAATTCATAAACGGACCAAGTTTATGCAATGGAGCCCAGTAGAAGGAATGAGAACTCCAGCAATACTTATGATCCAAAGAGTAAGAAGGATCATATCTTTCACCGTAATAAGCCAAAATTTAGAAGGGAAATAGTCTCCCATGTATTCTAAACATATAAATAAATAGTATCTCATGGTAATAAGATCAGTAAAGAATTCTCTAAATCCTATGGCTTTGAAGAGAAGCCAGAGAAGAAAATGATGGTAGAAAGAAAGATGGGTAAATGGAATAAGGGAAAGAAGGATTTTCCAATATGTGATAAATGTGGAATGAATCACCTTGGTAAATGCTAGAAGGGAATGGTAGTTTGTTATAAGTGTGGAGAAAAAGGACACCAAGTACGTGATTGCAAGGGTAAGAAAAAGTTTTCAAATGTAAAATGTTTCATCTGCAAGGAGTTGGGAGACTACGTGAACCAATGTCCAAATCATCAGAGTATTCCCAAAATGATTCAATTGGATACTAATAAAGTTATGATAATACCACATATGAGGAGGAATGATTAGAGATCTTATGTTATTATTAAAGAATTATGTCATTTGAGTGTTGTATTAACAATGTACTGGTTATAATAATTATGGAGTATATAAGGATTATATTGTAGTACTATTTCATTAAGGACTTGAGATTGTGTGGAACTAAGAAAAGTGACTCAACAGTAGGTTAAATGTTTGGAAAATATTTGGTTAAGAGAAATATGAACCATAATATGGTTCTGATACCGAGGTAGTGATTTTGGAATGATACATGACTGATTCGGATAAATTATATTGGATATTCTTGACTACCTTAAAACTTATTAACGATTTGTATATTCCATCATTGTTGGAGTTTACAACATTTTTTGGATAGAAGGAGTATATCCAGTATTCTATAAGTAATAAGGGATCATTAATGTAATCAATAAGGTTTTATGGTAATTTAGGATATTTCAGTGTTTTAAAAGAATACATGATGAAGGTGTTCACATGTTATTACATGGTATAAAGGTTCTTCATTATTTTTACCTTCCTTATAAATTCTAGACTGTGAGATTGGATAAAAGTATTTTGGATAATTCTAGTTTGATATTATTTTTGGATTGCCATAAAAGTACAACCCGGAGGTCTGGCGGCAACCTGTCGCGTCCGGCAATGTCGCGAGACTTGAACCAGCAACCGAAGGGCGACAAGGGTGTATCACCTACCACTGACCACATTATGTCCTGGATTGAATAATGTAGTCTTTTTAAAAAAAATATGGTAGATGGATTATAAATTCATTTTTTTGAACCCTATATGAATAGGATAAATAGAATATTATTTTTAAGTTCTATTATCTTTTAGAGTGAGAGATGATTTTGTGATAGAAATTAGTTAAAGGATGGGACTCTACTTGTCAAGTATATATTTTCCTTCATCTCTTATTCTATGAAGAAAATAATTCCTATACTTTAGTGAAGGGATCTTAAAACAAAAAAATGTGTTATCCTAATACAATATGTTTTGTTGAACCGATTGTATTTTAAATCATCATAGATTGATGAATTTAAGGCCCTCAATTTTACAGTTGATTGTGATTGATGACCTCAATCACTACCTATAAATATTTACGTTTTTTCTCCAATTATATTTCTTTAATTTCCACCAATGTTCTCCTAATCGAGATCATAATTTGGTGGTGACCCTTTCATTTCCCTTTTCTTCTTTTTAAGACAAAATTGTATTAACCTAATTTTCGATGTAGGTTTTCCCAAAGGTATTTTCTATTTTCAACCTTTTATTTTTGAAAAATATTTTCAAATTGCGAGGACACAATTTATTGAAGGAGGGAAGAATGTAACACCCCAAGATTTCATAGTATTTTATTTCTTTAAAGTAATTCAATAACTTTCACTACACGCAACGCTGAGTTCTAGCGCCCCATGACTTACCAAACAAGCCGTTCAAAAGTGGTTATGAATATTATTAACTAAATTTTAAACTTTATATAATCCTTATAATTTTATAATCAATATTATGAGTATATTAGACAAAATGTAAGAACAAATACATTTTTTCATATAAAATCAGTGTTTTTTAAAAAATGCAATTTTACCGCATTTTAATGGGGAAGCCTTTTAAAATAAAATATTTGAAACTTTTATATATTAAATTTGACAAAATAAACTTCTTCTTTATAATTGGGACATAAGAATTTAGTTTCAATATTGTGTTGGTGTTTTTTTCTGATATGTGGGTGAATAGTGAAAAATACTATATTTTAACTGAAAACATATTTTTTAATAAAAATAATTTATACTATCAAATTTTAAATTTTAATGGTTTGGAAGTATAAATAGATTATATTTTTACCATTTAATCCAATTATGGTCATTTTAAGTAATTTCAGTTTCAAATTGGACATAAACAAGTGTCAAACTTTTGATAGTTATTATTTCTTAAAAAATACGCATTTTGGTTTTGACAGTAGGAATTAATTTTAAATTAAAAAATGAAATTTTTATGCTTTTAATTTGGTAAAATAGACTTCATTTTGGATTCGTAATATCTAAATTATATTAGGTTGAAATTTTGGAACTTTTCTGATAACTTTCACATTTTGATGAATAGTGAAAATTACAAAATTTTAATTAAAAACAACATTTTTAATCGAAATAATTAATAGGGATAAATTATGAATTTGAGTGATTTTAAAGTATAATTAGATTATAATTTTAACATTTAATCCAATTTAGATCATTTTACATAATTTTATGTTTAAACTGAACATAAGAAAGTGTTAATGCTTTGATAGTTCTTATTTGTTAAAAACACCCTTTTTGTTTCGACAGTGGGAATTAATTTTAAATTAATTTATGCCACTTTTGTGTTTTGAATTTAGAAAAACTTATTCCATATTTATAATTAGGAGGTCAAAATTGTTTAAATTGGTAACTTTTATTTTTATACATTTTGAATAATTACTTCGGTAAATATTTTATTTACCATGGTTAAAGGGTAAATTCAGTAAATAAGGGTAAAAAATAATATTATTATAATAATAAATTACCCTAAAACGTGTCCTTACCCTATTGGATGATACATTTCCGAACATGGGCATCTTTGGGTCGATTTTGGGACCCCATTGAGCCACTTGTAATTGATCATGACAATTTATCTTAATTAACATAAAGTAAATACAAAAATGACATAAGCATATATATTTTAGAAAAAAAATTTACATAGGGTTATATATGTTATATTTTTGACTATAAATATTCATTATAAATATAAAAATATTCCCTACATCATGGTATTTTTTTATAATTTTTAGGCATCTAATAAAATAAATTATTTATTACACAATAATGATGCAGTATTTTTCTTATTAATGAAAGAATCAAATAATTGGTATTATAAATGTAAACATAAATATAATTCGAATGTTTTGATGACAACCAAGAATTTTATTGGTTAATATGACATGTTATGATTACTTAAATAAATTTGGTTCTAATTAATAAATTTGTTAAGACTTCAACAAAAATCAATTATTGAATAGTGTCAAAATTGACATAAATGAGTTTTTAAAAAAAATACTATATTATTAATTGATATTCTATTCCTAAAATTCTAAGGTTCGGAAAAAGGACTTATATAATGATAGGTGTATCATTATTGGACAACTTGGGGGGGTCTATTGGAAATATATAGTTTGTTTATTAACCCTATAATATAAAAATACAAAGTGACATGGTAAATGTCAAACTAATTAACAAAGAGTTAAAATTAAATGATAAGGTTAATAAAGTGACACAAACCTGTCTAAAACCTATTGGTTGGGTTGTTTTCAACCTATAACCACCTTATAATTTTTATAATCCACTTTTTAGCCATTTTAAACCGATTATTATTTTATTATAAAATAATACTTTAATTTTTTTCCTAAAGAGCCCCTCCTCCCCCTTATAAAAGTACACCACTTCTAACCAATTATTCATACCTTCAAAGCCTTTTGGTTCGGCCAAAACCTTCCCAATTAACATATAAACTTCCCTCAATTAAACCTAGAGGCCTTCCTTTAGTCTTAAATCCAACCTAAGGATCCCTTTTTATCAAATCAAAAGAAAGAACCCGAATAAGTGGTAATGTTTTCACCACGCTCTTTCAAGTTCCTTTCTTCTTCAACTTCTTCTTTCTTTGTTATTTACATTCTAAAACATTAACCCTACTATCTTCTATATACTATGATGTTATTATAAATATGTTACAACCATATTCATTATTAAATCCATCCATTGAATGACATGTCACCATACGTGTGTACGTACGGCTTACCGTCTCCACGTCGTGGTGTAATTGTTATTCAAAACATTATTATTTGGATGGGTATAATAATGATGTCTAATTGAATTAAATAGCAAATATAAAATTATAATTATTTTTTATATTTGATATACCATCAAATTATATATTATTTCAATATCAAAATAATGATATTTTCACTCGTGCGTACGTACGGATTATCGTCTCCACGACGCGATGAGATTCATTTCCAAGTTCAACATTCATCGACGATTATAAAAATATATATTACTAATAAGTATGTAATATATGAAATAATAATTATACTAGATATTATTATATATATATATATATATAAGTATTTATGTACTTACATATATCTTATTCACTTACTTTCGTTCAATACTATATGAAAACGGAAACAGCGTTTATGCGTACATACGGACTACCGTCTCCATAAACGGTTTTTTCCATTTCATATATATGTCTATTATACATATTTATATTCTAAATAGATATCATATATAAATCATGTTTTATATTTTTTTAATTATTTAAATCATGATCTATGTGATACAATCAAGAGTAACAAGTTAAAACACGTACGATAAAGAAAGTGATTATTACCCGAAATATTAATATAACATGGAAATTATTATTAAATGGGTAGTATAAAGTGATAAATGAATAATGACTGATATCATAAATATTAATATGGTTCTGGTATAATTTAATAACATACTATAGTCTTCATACATGAGGTTAAACGTACCCTCGACTAAATGAAAGTGCAAGGTAAGGGGTTTTCATCTCACTTCTTATTCCCGTGAGATTAATAGCATATTGCCACTATTACCTTTTGTGTGGTGTATGTATTGCCCATAATTGTATTCATTTTTTAATAAACTTTAATTTATTTGTATTTACATATTCATTGTATGATACTTCTTTCATGGGGTGTATGTTTCGTAAGTTACCAAATTGGTAAGGGTTTATTTTACAATCTCGTTATTACCCAAGGTTGTTTTTGCGTACATATTTACTGTGAAATTTTTATCATCCATGTCCATTTCTCATAAAAATGATTTCAAAATGAATATTTTAAGGATTTTTTAAAGGTAATATTTATCAATATCAGAATTTTAAATGTTTTAAATATTTATCTTTCTATGTATTTTTAATTAATTTTCATGTTTTCAAAATGATTTTAAGGATTTATTTATATGAACATGAATGTTTTGAAATGATAATTCTTTTGAAATGTTTCAAAGAGTTATGGGACACTTTGATTCATAAATCTATTTTAAATTACTTCTTTTATAAATCTGTGACTTTTAAATGATTTTACAAAAAGGATATTTCTCTCAAAATGTTTTACTCATCATTTTCAACTATGTTAGCATACTTTACTGGATATTATTTTTGATTGAGGTTGATTTATTATAATACAATATTATATATTGTATTGAATGAGTTATGATATGTTTGACTGTGTATGTTCTATTTTTATACCATTCATGGTTTATGGTTAATGTTTTGACATTTCGTATGTTCATTTTAATACTAATGTTTATGTTATGTTACAGCTTTTTCATATGAGGAATGCAGTGGACTTAGTAAGTGACAGGTGGAGCCTGCTATAGCTCCTCGATGCATCGGTTGGTCTCATGAGACAAACTAGTGTCTTTTCATAAGGCCTTGACAAAATCTTATTTTTAGTCTTGGCACGAGGCCTTGACTATGTGCTAATGATGTCTGGTATTTTACATTCCCTCATTGTGAAATTAGTTATTACATGTGATTATTCGACTAGTAGAATATTCATGTACATTTTTATATGGTAATGTTTCGTTTATTTTTATCATATTATGTTCAATTTTATGTTTAAATGGTTTTTGTTTTTATTAAACATCTTTTCTTAAAAGTTTATAGCTTCTGCTAAATTATTTACCCTTACTGAGCATCTGACCTCACCCCTTTCTTATGTTTTATTTTCCTAGGATTCAAAGAAGTGTATTATGATTGATATGTATGGTTAAGCTAAAGGGAAAAATGTAACTCTAAAAGAACTATCTTTGTTGTGTTTTATGCTTCAAATTTTAATGTAAAGTTACTGTATGTAATCTATTTTGCAGGGCTACTAAACTGATCGGTCTTTCAGGACATGATTTCCTTATATCATGCAAATGTTATGTAATAATGCACTGACTCTAGGTAATTGGGTTAGGTCATTACAATATATGATGACCAGTGAGATGGATAGATCTAAAAATGTTGGGTGATCCCTATATAGATCTCCAATGAATTTGGTATTAATATAGTCTTCGAAGATGAAAAATGAAAGATATAACTATTATGGTAAATCCTATTGAATTAAATGGTATTTAGTTATTCTAACATGGTTTAATCATGAGTGAACATAGTTTATAAATATAATTCTTCAACATACATCTCTTAGTCTTAAAAAAAGGTTTTTTATAGAAATATTTTGATATGATGCGGTAAGGAAAGATTAAATGTGAAATTTTTATTTTTCAAAGGAATTTTTTCATGAGTACACATGTGACATCAAAAAAATTTATTTTCTTTTTCATTTGAAATAAACTTGATGTATTTGATAGCTTGTTTTACATGCATCCCTGAGTATAAATAAACGATTATATAGTAATCCTTTATAACCAAGTAATTAAATTGGTATTTGGGAATAGTAATAAACAAATTATGAAAAAAAATGTATAATGGTTTTAAATAATTCAAATTTATTGATTAAATCATAGTAAATAAGTACACAATTTTTAGTAAAGTCATTTTATTCCTCAAAAATAATTTTCTTAAAAATCTATTTTATATAATTTTTTTCGTGGAAATTATAATTAATTTATAACATTTTTTAAAATTTTATATAATTTAGTGAATAAAATTGTAAAACTATCATGGATATATCAGTTTAAGGTTATTTTTTATTATTTTAAAAAAAATTATTTTTATTGATTAGTGAAAAATACTTATTTTTTACAAAAATGTCGTTTTTAAATTGAATATTTTAATTTAAAGGTCTCATTATATTTTAAAGTAGCATAAAATTATTTAATTATAAATAATATAGTTAAATACATAAAAATAATTATTATACTCTATTTCGATATAATCTAATTTCTGGCCTTAGAAATGCATTTTTCTAAAAATTGTTTTTTTACATAAGATCTAAAAATTGTGTTTCTGAAAACAATATATTTATATCTTAATAAATTAAAATAATATTTAACTATATCTAGTTTTAATGAAATTTATATGTTATATATTCAATAAATGATGTGAAATTCATTTTTTTGTTTTTGAAATGAAAATAATATAAATAAATTCAATATTGTTCTTAAAAATTCATTTTTCTAAAAACTGTTTTCATTGGGTTTTTCATGCAGATTTTAAAGTGAATTTCTAATACTTATAGAATTTTAATCATTTAAAATAGATTAAATATTTTTAATAATAATAATTTATATAATTTAAAGTGTTCTATTTGTGGTTTTTGTCATATTGGATAGTAAAAATATTAAAATTTTGTTACCACAATTATGGTTAAAACAGGTTTACCCGAAGGTTAAACTAAGAGATATGATTAATAAAACTACATAAACATCTCTAATTATTATTATTAGAAGATATATAAACCCTATACTATACTAAATTATAATAATTTTTCATTTTTATTCAAATTAACATGAAATCAACCTTTTATTATTGAAATCATTTAGGAAATTCCATGTGTGTCCCTCCATCACTTATAAAACGGTACTTTTTTATCTCCATTAATCACACAATTTAATCATTATAGATTAGAATTTAACTGACTCAAAACCTTTCTATATTCCTTACCTTCATCTTTTATCATTTTTTCATCTCATATACTAATATTTCAAAGATTAAGGCTTAATCCAACGGAGATATCTCAAAGAAGTGGTATAAATCTTAACCACACACATTAAATTTTATTTCTTATTCCACATTATATAAAACTATTATATCCACACACAAAATTATTTATTATGTATCATTAAAATTCTAAAATGTTATGATAATTATTTTATAACCATTACACACCTCTTATCTCTCAAATTGGTATTAAAAGAATCATTTCTATGTACATGTGGACTATCCCCTCCACATTGCGATATTATTATATTTTAATCACCATGTTTCACAGTTGGTTATTATGATGGATTTAAGGTTTATATATTATATTTATAAAAGAAAAATGACTTCATAATTATATTATTTTATCTACATTCTTACTATCCCATCCTTGATAAAATGATGACATCACACGTTCGTACGTGTGGACTGCCATCACCATGAAGCAATGAGATTATTCTTTCATATATGATTTACATGTGTGATAATAAGAAAATATTATTTTAATTTATATTATTTTTATTAATTTAAATGTTCTTTATTTATTACATTTATTTATCTTTATCTATTGAAAATGGATACAATACCCATGAGTACGTACATACTACCATCTCCACGAAGTGATATAATTCACCTTTCATCACCAAATAATATGAATAATTATAAAGATATATATAATAATTATATTTGACAATTAGGAAGTTATTAATATTATTGAAATTCAAAAATCATTACCTAAGTTCAAGGATAATAATTTTTGAACTAAAACATAAATTAAAAATGAAAATTTTATCACCCATAAATGAGGATTTTAATAATGAATTATTAAAAAAATAGTTTTTAAATGTTATAAGTGGATTATATAAGATATTATAAGTGCGTAAATGGGTTTTAATAGAATTATAATATATAAATAGTATTATTTAGGAGGTTATATTTCTTAAAATTCAATTCAGTCATAAGGTAAGTGTTCTTTATCTCAATATTGTTTCATTGAGCCTTGTTTAATATTACGCACATATTTATGTTTATGAGGTGTATATACTACTCCATTAACATGTTATATTTTGTAAACTTCTTAATTATGTGTATATAATTTTAAAATTAAAATTATTTTATCTTTGTTTTTTTCGATCAATTTTAGCAAAGTTATAAGGGTTTATTATCTAAAATTGTCTTCATTGGGACATATGTTATACTCTATACATATCTTTCTTTATGATTATTATCTACTATACCTTGATATTTTATATCATGAATATATTTATATAATTTGTATTTTATTTTTTATTTGATGTTATTTCTTTCATGGGGGCTATTATTTAAGATTTACCAAAGTGGTAAGGGATTTACCTTACAATCTCATTTTTACCAGGATTTTTTATGCTTAAATTTTAAATTATAAATTATATGACCCATATCTCAAAAATAATATTTCACTTATTATCTTGTTTTTATTTCTAGAAAATATATGTTTTCATTTAAATTTCATCTCCCTTTGAAATAAAAATTCTAAAAGAATTTTTTTATGGAAAATTGACTTTTTTATATTCAATGGGTGTCTTTTCTTCAATTTCATTATTTTTTTAAAATGTTTTAAAGAATATTTTTACTATTATCCAATGATATTTTAAATTCATTTTTACCCATTTCAGAATTACTATGAAAATTTTTAAATGAAATATTATTACCATTATCAAAAAGTGTTACTTTTATCTTTTTGAAAAAAAATGTGAAAAATAATTATTTTAACACTACCCACAAGAAAAAATGTTCATGATATCATTACTAATATTATATTTGAATATTACTTTATTTTTTTCTATGGTTTATTTTAAATAAATTTTTTACCTCGAGGTTTTGGAATTTTTTAAATATTAAATAACTGATTTCAAAATAAAAAGGTTTTTTATCATGATAATGTTATAGTGATCTTTTAATGGTATTTTCATCTATCACAACATTCACTGATGTTACTTATGTTTCATTATGGATATGATCAAATAATACCATATTTATTTGTTCACAAAATGGTTTATTATTGTGAAAATTAAAAATTGATGGAACCCATTTTCTTTTCAATGGGTTATGTTATGATGAAATGATGAATGTTTTCATTTTCTTATATAAAAATTAATATATTATGATGATGTGACATTTATGTCTGTTATATCCCAAAAATTATTTTTTTAGGGAATAACGTTTTATGAGACAAAATGGTACATGGGAGGTTATCTCAATCCAAAAATATGGTACATGGGATATTATCTAAAGCCTAAAAGAGGGTACATAATAGGTTATCCTAATCTAGAAGTATGTACATCGATGGTTAGGACTAAGAAAAATATATGATAAATCTATTAGTGGGTATCTCAGGCATAGAATTAATAATATTTTGATAATTCCACCCTCTATGTCATGTTCACATGCTTAAAATATGATGTAAAGGATAAGGATATTTGATTATTCTATGATTTATCCCTCATGATCTCCCAACACCTTATGTCCTGAATTTTATTTATGAATTTTTGGGTATGAATTTAAATTGTTAATTTTAAAGACTCGGAAATTTCAAGGAAATTTTTTTCTTAAATACTTTGGAATTTTACAAGTTTGTGGCTTCTCACGGAACTTGATTCTGAGGCCCGGTGTTCCCGGAATCAATTTCTGAAGTTTAGCTCGGGTATGTTCAGTAAACGAACGAGCGGGTTTTTCTATCTTCTGAACCGGTGCTTGGAATTTAAATCTGATGACACTGATGACCTTGCAGCGCCGGTAATTTCTTAAGGGGAACTTTACCACAGTTGTGTATTAAGTGGGTTGAGAATCATTTTTTCAGAAATTAGTTTTAAAGAAAATAAAATTGTTGGAAATTTTTTATTTTATAACTTTGGAAGTTAAACCCTCCCATGGAAAGTTGTTTGTGGGGCCCACAACCACCCAACTTCCCATGTGTGGATATATGAGATGTGGGGCCCACAGGAGCCCCAACCTTTCATCTCCCATAACCCTCTTTAAACTACCCAAATAACTCCATTAAACCCCCCTATTAAACACCTTTGTTTAATATTGTCAACTCCCCCAACATTTATGAGATCTTCCACCTCCTCTCCCTCTCTTTAATTAATTACCAACACATTTATTTAATGATGTGGTTTGATTGTTTGAATTTTAAATGGATTGTGTTAAATAAAATAATACGGTATCTTAATATTTTATTTTGGGGAGGCTATCATTGTGTGAAGAAGAGTTGGGGAGAGATCTTGCATTTTGGGGAAGAACACCAACCCTACGATGAAGAACGATGACTTCTTCGATGAAGAACGCCGGTTGCACGAAGAACGACGATGTGCCATCCATTCTCTTCTCTGCAACATGTGAGGAGACGTCACTTCCTCATCGGAGGCACTCTCACATCACCTACGAATCCTTTCCTCAGGACACCGTCTTCCACGACGCCCGACGTGCGATGTCAATTATCGAGGTAGGGGTTTTGTTCAAATTTAATGGATTAAATTTTGTGTCTCGATTCGTCGTTGTATAACCTTGAATGTCTCGACCTATTATTATCGCTTAACACGGAGGGCGTGGGCCGAACGAACACGGCCCAATGACCCTCCGTTTGATCTTGTTAAAATTTTATGGAAAATATATTTGGAGGCGGAATGCAGAAGAGTCTGACGGCGGAAGGGCTGTCATCACACACACAAAGAAAAGTTGCGGCCAAGCAAGCCACGACGGAGGAAGCACGATGTCATCACGTTGTTCTGGGAACGTGGCGGAGGAAGGATTTGTCGTCGCATCGGCTGTACGGATGGAAACGCGGCTCGCTACGTGGGCCGCTTCGGTGGAAGGACCGGTCGGTTCGTCGGCAGACTGGGCGGAGCAAAGCTGGGGCAACAGGAGGGCGCCGCGCTGGAGAACCCGCAGCCCGCACGGCGAGCTGCTTACGCCAGAAGGTCGGCCGGCTCCAGCCATCCGGTTAGGGAGGTTGGCGCTGCCGGTTTGGGCAGCCGAGGGGCCATGCCCCGTCAGACCGCTCGGCCTCCGGGTCGAGCCAGCGGGGCAGCGCCTAGCCGGGCCGCACCCAGCCGGGTCGCACCTCGTCGGGCTGCGCCCAACTGAACCGGACCACGCTGGGCTGGGCCGTGCCACTTTGGGTCGGTCCAAACCCCTTCAGGATAGACCTCATCCCTTTGGTCTAGGCCGCACATTTCTTCAGGCCATTCCGACACCCCTACTGGGTCGGACCCACTAAAACTGGGTTAAGCCAACCCATCGCCCCACTGGGCTTAACGGGTCGGGCCCGTATTCACTTAAAGGTGAATAATTCCAAGACCGTGTGTCCGATCGAAACGCCGTCTACGGAATTGGGATCTTTTTGATGAGGCCATCCTTTTACGATACTCTAATTGAGTTTTAGGAATCTTTGAAAATCGTTCAGGTTTGGAACGAGTATATTTCCAACCGGGTCCTGGGAGCGGAAAAGAAAATATCTCTTAAACCGGGTGTCTGATTGACGCGTCGTCTATCACGTTTAGTTCCTTTTGACGATGTGGAACTTCGGGATATATCAAATTTGTAATTTGTGACAGTTGATGTATTGACCCCATTTACTCGAGGAGCGGACCCCCCCCCCCCCCCCCCCCCGGAATCGAGTATGCTGTGTGCGGGAACCCTAGAGCTGGTTGCAACTGTGACGACTACCATGCTGGGATCCTATGTGGGTTCGACGATGATGATGACTGTACTTGGATCCTACGTGGGTTTGGTAGCGATGACGACTGTACTTGGATCCTCTGTGGGTTCAGCAGTGATGGTTACTGTACTTGGATCCTATGTGGGTTCGGCAGCGATGACTTCTGTACTTGGATCCTACGTGGGTTCGGTATAAGAGATGATTCAGAGGCTACATCTAGTCATCTACACCTTTCTTCGTGAGTAGTATACCAGTGTGAGCTGAGTCTTGTCTTTCAAATCATTATCATTGATGTGATTGACTCTTTTCCTGTATGGACTGGATTGTTCTTGGGCTCGGAAGTTGGAGCTGAACTGAGATTGATGACTTAGTTATATGTATGGGAATATACCTAAGTAGAGTTGGTTGATACTTGGTGTTTGTATCTTTCCTTTTTGGTTTATCCTTCGTGGATTCTGGGAGACCTTAGGGGGTCTCGGGGTCCCTACTGAGTATCGCTATACTCACCCTTGCATGGGCAATGTCGGCACTATGTTGTGTTGGTTGCAGACGACGGACAACAATGATCATGGTTGAGGCTTGTGGAGCTGGACAACATCCGGAGGTGGAACACCTTGCAGGACGTACACTGAATGGTTGGCCAGACCTGAGGAGCTGAGGAGATCATCTGTACCCACCCTTTAGGTGGGAAATCTGGAGGACGACTCGGTGGTTGTTTCTTTACTTTACTGTTGTCGTACTTTCTTTTCAGTTGTACTGTACTTTTAGTTGGGTTTGTATACTGGACCATTTACTTTTCAGCACCTACTTTTTTTCCCAGTTTACTTTGTGCTTACTTCAGTTTTGTACTCTGTTGTGTTTTTCTACTTTTATAAATTCAATTCCTTCCCTTTTATTAGGATTTACGCCTTTTTTGCTAGTCGCGAGCCCCTAGCCTATGGAAGGTGGGCTTGGGGTAGTAACGGCACAGGCCCTGAGGACGGGTCATGAAAAATTGGTATCTGAGGGAGGTTTCGACCGCAGAACTCAGGACTTTGATAATTTCTTCTCTATGAGGTAATAGTGTTAAGAGTATTGAGTGTGGTTTTCAGTCCAGGGAGTCTAGTCTTGGTACGGCGGCCAACGTATCCATACACCAGGACCCTGACTTCTGATTTCCGACTCAGTGCTCGAAAACACTGATTGCATGTGTGTTTCAAAAGTTTTCATTGTGGTTACTTTGTGTCAGCTCACCAAGTATACTGTTTGACCACGGCGCACTTGTTTCTTTTTAGGATGGCCCCACGAAGGCATCCAGCTAGGGTTTCGAGCTACGTGCAATATGGCATCCAACCGAGTGATGAGGCCTCGATGCAGGGCCCCCTTAAAACAGAGGCACCAGTGGTACCACTACCCGCTGAGCCACCGATACTACCAGCCCCAGTAGTAGAGAGTGCATTCCGCCTGAGTGCGCTACATGAGTTTCAGCGACAGAGGCCACCCAGGTTCTGCGGAGAGACGGACCCTCAAGCAGCCGAGGATTGGATGGATGCTACCGTTAGAGTCTTCATATTGGTTGGGACACCATCTGACCTTATGGTGATCCTTGTCATGAGTCTACTGCACGCAGTAGAAAGTATATGGTGGATCCTGATGCTCCAGGTGTACAATGAAGCATCAATACTTTGGATGGACTTCGATAGCCTCTTCCACTCGGAGTTTGTTCAAGCCACCCTGTGTGCAGTGCGCATCTAAGAGTTACTACATCTCCAGCAAGGCGGCATGATAGTAGCCCAGTACTCGGTGAGATTTACCGACCTCTCGCGTTACTCCACGGACATGGTACGGGACTCATTCTTCCAGGACAGGACCTTCGAGTAGGGGATGAGGCATGAGATCAGGGCTTCGATGGTCTCCCTCAGCATTCCGACGCAGGTAGAAGTACTAGAGCGATCCCTTCTTGCGGAGAGCTTTCTTTCTGAGTCGATGCCAGCAGCGAGAGCCACCTCAAAGTGACCCTTAGCAGATTCTTCTTCAGCCGGCAGTAGACAGATGTCGCAGAGGTCCAGGCGGACCCGGCCATTAGGTGGGCGACCCCAGGATACCGGTTCAAAGGTACGGGGCACACGATTCAGAGCCAGCCATACGAGAGGCAGGTAGTGTTATGCATGTGGCGGGTAGGGTCACATGAATTGTGACTGCCCGACCCACCATGCAGACGAGTATCAGACAGTAGAGGGACCTCCCAGGAAGATGGAGATGTTTGATCGTGGTGGTCTGCAGGGAGCAGGCAGAAAAAGTAGAGGAGCTGGTCGAGCAGCGGGTGGTGGACGACACTTTGAGGATCTACCACCACCACCACTTGGAGAACCACCTGAACCACAGGGAGATGGTTGACAGGTGAGGGCTTAGCTCCAGGCAGTCGAGTCCTATGACCACGGCGCGCCTGAGATGATTTGAGGTACTATCTATGTCTACTCCACCCTTTCTGCAATTCTTATAGACACAGGAGCGAGTCATTATTTTATTATCATTGACCTTTTTTAGACCTCGAATATTCTGATGGAGCCGTTGGCTCGATCCATACAGCTAGATACTCCCATGGGAGTAGACTCTATGATTATGCACTGGTTCCAACATTGTGAGCTTACTCTAGGAGGTGAGAGCTTCGGCGGGGATCTTCTTGTAGCGGCGTTGAGGCCTTACGACGTCATCTTGGGTATGGACTAGTTGTCTAAATTCCATGATCAGATTGACTGCATTAGGCGCAATGTGCAATGTTTTCTCATGGATGGGACCAGTTTCACCATCACTGGGGAGAAGGGAGCCTTTACAGCACAGGATGGACTTACACAGAGGAGGAGGCAGCCGATCACCCATCACTTGGCTAGTCTCATCCTTGGAGCGATTGAGGTGCAGAGTTTCCTAGGTCTGGCTGGGTACTATCGGAGATTTGTTCCAGACTTATCCAGAGTTGCATCACCTCTTTTAGAATTGATGAAAAAGAGGAAACCATTCGTGTGGTCAGATAGATGTCAGCAGAGCTTTCAGGAGCTGAGACAGAGATTGAACAGTGCACCCATCTTGAGGCTACCGAAGGAGGGCGTTGGGTAAGTGGTTTACTGTGACGCGTCAGGGACCAGACTCAGGTGTTTCTTGATGTAGGAGCGGGCTGTGATTGCCTATGGTTCACAGTTGTTGAGGCATCACGAGTAGAACTACGCTACCCATGACCTAGAGTTAGCAGTAGTGGTCTTTGCCCTGAAGATGTGGCAGCACTATCTGATGGGTGAGCATTTTACAGTCTACTCTGACCACCAGAGTCCCAGGTACATTTTCTCATAGAAGGACTTGAACCTAAGACAGCGGCGATGGATTGAGTTCCTCCAGGACTATGACTTTGAGATAGTCTATACTCTTGGGAAGGGGAACATTGTGGCTGATGCTCTCAGCAGGAGATCGGGCATTCAGCTACTTGGAGAGGCGACAGAGCAGTTAGTCGCTTTGTAGATATTCTTTGTGGGTAGAGATGGGGTAGCTTTTCTACAATCCCTCACAGTTACTCCTTCACTACTTCAGCGGGTCATAGAGGCACAGCGTGGGGACATTTACTGTGAGACGTGACGTGCTCAGATTTTCACAGGGCAGGCACCTGATGGATTTTCTGAGGGAGGAGAGCATGTCATCCTCTTTGGGGGACATAACATGGTACTAGTTTCACTACAGGAGGAAGTGATGAGGGAGTTTCACACTTCCACTCTAGCAGTACATCCTGGAGTGGTGAAGATGTACCAGGACCTCAGACGACAGTACTAGTGGCCAGGTATAAAGAAGGTTATATAAGAGTTCGTTTCATGATGCCTCACTTTCCAGCAAGTGAAGGTGGAGCACCAGGTACTAGTAGGCTTGGTACAGCCCTTAGAGGTTCCGGAGTGGAAGTGGTATGGGATATCCATGGATTTTGTGGCAGGGATTCCACGTACTTCTAGGGGACACAACTCTATCTGGTTTATCGTCGACCGACTCACCATGTTGGCCCACTTCCTTCCGATCGGAGAGCAGGGATCAGTAGAGATCTTGGGATGCCTCTACGTTCAAGAGATCGTACGGCATCATAGTGTTCCATCATCTATCATCTTCAATCGAGATGCTCTCTTTACTTCCCAGCTTTGGAAGGGATTGTAGGAGGCATTTGGGACGTAGCTATGCCTGAGCACTGCCTTTCATCCTCAGACGGATGGCCAGACGGAGAGGACCATTCATAATCTCGAGGAAATGCTTCGTGCATGTTTCCTTTACATTGGTCGCAGCTGGGAGGATCACCTACCCTTGGTGGAGTTTTGTACAACAACAGCTACCACTCAACCATAGGGATGGCACCATAAAAGTCACTGTACAGTCGACCTTGCAGATCACCTATGTGCTGGACTGACCCTGGGGATTCAGCACTTGTAGGACCAGAGATGGTTCAGGCTATGATGGAGAATATGCAGATCATCAAGGTGTGGATGAGGACTGCACAGAGCATATAGAAGTCCTATGCTGATAGGAGATAGAGACCATTGGAGTTCGAGGATGGCGACCATGTTTTCTTACAGGTCTCACCTCAACGTGGATTGCGGAGATTTGGTCGGGGCGGCAAGTTATCTCCATGCTTCATCAGACCTTTCCAAGTCCTCGGCAGGGTAGGCGTGGTGGCTTACTGCCTGGACCGTCCACCTCAGTTGCACCGGGCACATGATTTTTTACACATATCTCAGCTGAGGAGATATGTGAATGACCCGACCCAAATCATTGATCATGGGGAGCTGGACATCGATGACAGGGCTACATTCATGAAGGTCTCGGTGGAGATCGAGGATCGACTGGAGCGGGTCCTATGTGGATGGTCTATTCCTCTGGTGCGCATTCATTGGAAGCACGGGAACCGCCAAGATAGCACATGGGAGCGAGAGGCTCAGATGCGTGCACAATACCCTCGTTTGTTTCCATAGTTTATGTTGTATCTTTACGGGGAAGTAAATCCCTGAGGTAGGAGTAATGTAAAGACTCTAAAATTTCAAGGAAAATTTTTTCTTAAATACATTGGAATTTTACTAGTCTGTGGCTTCTGACGGCACTTTATTTTGAGGCCCGGTGTGCTCGGAATCAATTTATGATGTTTAGCTCGGGTACGTTCAGTAAATGACCCAGCGGGTTTTTCTATCTTTTGAACCGGTGCTCGGAATTGAAATCTAAGGGCACCGATGAACGCGTAGTGCCAGTAATTTCTTAAGGTGGCCTTTACCGCAGTTGCATTTTATGTGGGTTGAGAATCATTATTTTGGGAATTAGTTTAAAATAAATAAAATTGTTGGAACAATTTTATTTTAAAAATTTTGAAGTTAAACCCTCCCATGGGAAGTTGTTGGAGGGTCCCACAACCACCCAACATCCCATGTGTTGATATATGAGAGGTGGGGCCCAAACGAGCCCCAACCATTCATCTCCCATAACCCTCTTTAAACTCTCCAAATAACTCCCTTAAACCCCGCTATTAAACACCCCTTTTTAATATTGTCAACTCTCCCAACATTTATGAGATATTCCACCACCTCTCCCTCTCTTTAATTAATTTCCAACACAGTTATTTCATGATGTGGTTAGATTGTTTGAATTTTAAATGGCTTGGTTTAAATAAAATAATATGGTAGCTTATTATTTTATTTTGGGGGAGGATTTCATTGTGTGAAGAAGAGTTGGGGAGGGCTCTTGAATTTTGGGGAAGAACACTGACCCTCTGATGAAGAACTATGACTTCTTCGATGAAGAATGCCGATTCCACGAAGACCGATGATGCGCCATCCATTCTCTTCTCTATGACAAGTGAGGAGACGTCGTTTCCTACTCGAATGCACTCCGATGTCGCCTACGAATCCTTTCCGCGTGATGTCGTCTTCCACGAAGCCCGACGTGCGACGTCAATTATCGAGGTTGGGGTTATGGTCAAATTTAATGGATTAAATTTTGGGTCTTGATTCGTCATTGTATAACCTTGATTGTCTCATCCCATTGCTATCTCTTAACGCAGAGGGCGCGTGTCGAACGAACACATCCCGATGACCCTCCGTTTCATCTTGTTTAACTTTTATGGAATCGAGGTTCAGAGGCGGAACGCGGAAGAGACTGGTGGCGCAAGGGTCTTCGTCTCACACGCAAAGAAAAGTCGCGGCCAAGAAAGTTGGGGAGGAAGAATCATGGCACTGTCGCGATGTGCTGGTAACACGGCGGAGGAAGTCATCACCATCATGCCGGCTGTGAGGATGGAAATGTGGAATGCTACGCGGGCCGTATCGGCGGATGGACTGGCTGGCCCGTCAGCCACGGCGTGAGGAGGGCGCTGCGCTGGAGAACCCACGGCCCGCACGGTGGGCTGCTTACGCCAGAAGGTCAGCCAGTTAGAGAGGGCGGCGTCGCTTGGTGCCTCAGGTTCGGGCAGCCGAGGGTCCGCGGGTATGAAGAACGGTTTCAAGTATGATATGTATAAAAATGGTTCTAGTTTTGAAGAAAACTATTGGATACAATGAATATCTTTTATATACCAACTGTTAATGTATCCATGTTTTCAAAAACACTAAACCTTTGTGGTTCAAGAATGGATTATAATGATATGTATTGAATATTTATAAAATAAGATATAATATTTATACACATAATGTACAGGTAACCTAATTTGGTATCAGGGAAATATTCAGTTTTTTGGGAAGCTAGGATGAGAAAAACATAGTGATAACCCTTAGGATAATACTAAGTATATTAAAACATCATATTTAATTGAAAATAAAACATTACGGTTTTTCTAGTAAATACACCCCTTTCTAGATACTAGAAAGTGTATGTTCTTGTTTCATTGATTAACCTATGGGTAATCACCATAAATTCGGTGTATTTAGAACTAACTCAATCATCACCAATGTATGATGAGTTTACTGAAGACTATACACCAAGCTATACATTCCCAAGGGATATTAGTTGGTTAATTCAAATTTTCATTATGAGAAATTAAAATGATTTGAATAGATAATGATAATGAATAAACTATTATAATCCAAATATTTTATATATTGAGAATAAGGTATCAAGATTTAAATATCCTATAAATGATTTTCATGATTACATGATTTTACACTGTGATTGTTGTTTCTCATACTATGATTTTTTGTTTCATTCAATGGTTGAAACTGGAAAGAGCCATGTCAATATTAAATATGATGTAAAATGAAATTATTTTACTCTTGAGAAACTTAATGTTATGGGAGATGCAATCCAAATTCCTGTTTTTGTGCTTATACAAATTTCTCATTCTATGAATCATAACGATCCTCCAGATGAGAAAATAATGTAACAAAATACCATTAAAACCTTCATAAAGAATCGTCCACCATATTATAATGGATCCTCAAATTGATTAATTGTAGATAAATTGATTAATACCAATGAAATGATATTTTAGGGCCCCTAGTTCTCAGATCATGACAATGTTATTATAGTTGTTTATCATTTGAAAGTTGAATCATATCTATAATGGACTCTTATCAAGAATACGAGGCAATATGAACAAATTGACTCTATTAAGTGGTATGTGTATAAGAGGTTATTTTTTAAAAAGTAATTTTCCTTTATTATTTTTAAAAAATAGATAAGGGATTCTTTAAGGTGAAGTGGTAGGATGAAGAATCCATTAGTACTTATAAGTAAAATTTTATAAGACATGTGAGCTATAATTATAATATTATCATTAAACTGTAAATAAATATTGATTGATTCTTAAATGGGTTAAAACAAGGACTTTAAATGGAGTAATCCATAATACACTTTGATATCCATGAATAATTCATTTGATGTGATATCAAGGTTGAAATAGAGATTAAATTCACGCATAAATCTCATGGTTTTGATAATAAAATAACAATTGAATTTAAATGAAATTAAAAAAACAAAAAACCTAAAGGGAAGAAGATGATACTTCTTTATTCCATAAGTGTCGAAAGAAACATAGAGGAAATTACCTGCCAACGAGCTTGTACCCTAGTGGTACAAGCTCCTGCTTGGCATCCAAAAGACCCGGGATCAAATCCAGGCAGGGGTGAATTTCTGGGGGTACTGTAGCAAGGCACTGTAGCAGTACTGTAGCAGCCGTGGAACTGTAGCAGCGGTGACACTGTAGTGGCGGAGGGACTATAGAAGGTACTGTAGTGGCGGCAGTTACTATAGCAGGTACTGTAGCAGCGCGAGTACTGTAGCAGTACTGTTCACCGAGGGTCCTTTGGGCCAAAAAATGGGCTTTCAAGCCTTGTATTCAGGCCACTTGGCCTTGGGCCTTCGGGCTATGTAATGGGTCACCCTCTACCCAGTCTAAAGAGGTATTTACTTTAAATAATAAATTGAGGCTTCGACCCCAACCTTTTAAAAACAAATAGAGGAAATTACCTTAATAGGACTAGTAAATGATTAAAATATGGAAAAGAGGTAATTAGTTATTAAAATATTGATGTTATGAGATGAATTTAGTTAATGATACAAATGGATAAAATGTTCCAAAGCAATAAACAGCCACACTCTATTATTTCAAATGTACACATTATGGACATAATGCTAACTAGTGATCAAATTTGAGTGTTAATGATGATAATCCACATCAAAAACACCTTAATCCCATTGGTAAAGAGAAATATCTTGTGATCATTATTATGGGTGTGGGTATGATAATAGTTTTGTGAATGGAACACTTACTATCCACTCTTGAACTATTAATGTTTTATTTGATTTTTTTTAACTAAATATTTTTTTTTCAAATGACTTTTATAAGGGTATCACATTACCACCTCAATGATTGGATGTTGAGTTATTTTTAAAAACTCATAATAGTAAAATGTTAGCATCTAGAGTTTATAATTCTTCTTTGATTGATGTTTTTTTGAATTTTATTCCTTTAAAAATTGTTATTGTCACACTAGTTGAATTTGATGTGATTTTGGGAATGTATTAGATTTCTTTATATATGTCCCATGTCAATTTCCAAGGAATGTATGTCACCTTGGAAATTTGAAACCAACTTATGATGATTTATCTTTGAGGGGATAAAAAAGATCTTTCAATGGAAATTACATCCATTTTACGGGTCTTTATTCCTATTCAAAGGGGTTATTTAACTCAAATAGTTTGGGAGAAACTCAATATCAATGATGTTCTTGTTGTACTAGAGTTTTCTTATGTATTTCTTCAAGATTTTCCAATTTATCCTAGGAATCATGAAGTTTTATTTTAAATAGAATTAATACCCAATGCAATAATTACTTCAAAGACTCCTTATACATTATCCCTTATTAAATTGTAAGAATTGATGAAAATATAGGATAATGTTGATAAGGGATTTATTCATCCCAGTGAACAACCTTGGGGTGCACCTATTTATTATTTTAAGCGAAAAAAAATTGATTAATGTGATTCTACATTGATTATTAAGAATATAATAAGATCCAAAAACAATAATAAGTATCATATGCCCTATATTGATCATTTTTTCGATCAATTATGAGGAACTTAATATTTTTTCAAGATTGATCTTCAATATGAATACTATCTACTAAGGTTAAAAAGTAAGGAAATACCCAATACAACCTTATATTCAAGGTATGCATAATAATAATTTTGAATAAAACCATTTGGTTTTACTAATTCCACTTATATATTCATGGATTTAATGAATACATTATTTATAGATTACCTTGATCATTTTTTTGTAGTATTAATAGAGAAAATTCTAAATTTTAAAATCATGTGGAATATCATGAAGATCACTTTAGTATTGAACCCAAAACCATAATGAAGGTTATGTTTTATGAAAAATTAACCAAGTGTGAATTTTGTCTATATAATGTGTAATTTTTGGGTTATATAATTTCAATGGAGGGTATATCAGTGATATATCCAATATGGAAGTTAATGAACATTGGTCCAGGCTATACAATTTGAATGAGATTAATAGTTTTCTTAGATTAGATGGAGATATATTTATTTTTGGTGGAGGATTTCTCATGAATATATATTCTTCTCACTCTGTAAACTAAAAATGGGTTCATGTTCCTTTATATTGAAAAATATGAAGAAAATTTCAAAAAGCTAAAGAGAGGAAAGTTCATTGAACTTTTTCCCTCACAACTCTGTAATAGAGAAGTTTTTTGGTTTATAATGATGCATTGGAGATGGTATTGGGATATTTTCTCATGCATTATTACATAGTTATATATTGTTCCTCATTACAAATAAAATATAATGATTTATATTACCTAACTCACGATTCATTATTAGTAGTGATAATCATTATATTAAACATATAGGGGAACTATATTTATAGGGGATGTTATGAAATATATAATATTCATAAAATTTTAAAACATATATTCATCTAGAAAGATTTTAATATGAAATGTAGAAGATTATTGTAGTTGATTAGAGATTATGAATGCTTAATACAGTACCACCCTAGGAAAGTGAACAAGGTGGATAATTCTTTGAGTAAAAAGGATCATTATAAATTATATATCATGAGGATCACAAAAGATCCAAAATTTATGTATTTTTTAAGGATTGGCCATAAAATTTTGAAGTAAGTAGAGATATATTATCTCTCATAAGTGTGGGTTCAATAATTAATCCTTGTGGTGATTAAAGAGGCACAAAATGAGGTTGTATAGGTGAATAAGAATGTGAGAAATATTATTGAGTTCAAAATTTATTTTGATGGAATTATAAGTTTTTGGGACTAAGTCTTGAGAAAGGATCTATTAGAAGAAGCCCATAGCTCACCATTCTATATTCATCCTAGGAGTATGAAAATGTACAGAGATATGAAAGTGTGTTTCTAGTAGAAAAATAGGAAGAGTTATAATGTTCAGTATGTATCTCAGTGCTTAGTATATAATAATTTTAATGTAGAGAGACAAATGTATAAGTGTATGTTACAACCACTACCCTTATCAGGAGGGAAATGAAAAAACATCACAATGGATTTTTTTATTGGACTCTCCAAAATATCTAGTGGCCAAAATACTATTTGAATTATAGTTAATCGCCTAATGAATTCAGAAAAAAATCCATTTTTGTCAGAGAATATTTAAATATTGAATATATTTCTAGGATATATATGAAGGAAGTGGTAAGGTTTCATGGAGTAATAAATTCTTTTTTATCTGACCTAGATTCGAGGTTTACATTGAATTTTTGGAAAAGTATTCAGTAATATTTGGAAAAAAGTTGTATTTCAGTACTACATATCATTCATGGATATGATACGAACATTAAAACCCTATATGATATATTGATATCATGTTCTCTATATTTTAAATATTTTTTGGATCAACACCTTCTTCTAGTCGAGATTTTTACAACAACAACTTTCACACAATCATTCAGATGGATCTTATGAATCCCTCTATAGAACAAAGTTTATAACTACTATATGTTAGGATTATGTTTAAGAAATAAATCTATTATGACCCGATCTAGATCATTAAAATAAAATAAAATTTATATCAATTTACTAGAACATCAAGGAAACTCAGAGTCGATCTAAGTGTTATAATGTCAATAATTTGTGAGATCTGTAATTAAAAGTAGAATAGAAGGTATTCATAATTAATTTTAAAAGCCAAAAGTTTATGATACTTGTAAATAAGAAAAATAAGATCCCTATTTATATTGGTCCCTCTGAGATTCTTGATCAAGTTGGGAATGTAGTTTATCACTTGGAACTTCCATTGAACATCTATCAAGTTTAAGATATGTTACATGTGTCTTGTTTGAGGAAGTATATATAAATCCTTCACATATACTAAAATCATAAATTTTATATCTAGAGCATGATAGTTATTCTAAATAATAACTATTGAAAATATTTGATCATAGAGAAAAATTTATATAAAACAAGACTACTCACCTGGTTAAAGTTATTTAGAGGAATCATAAATTTTAGGGAGCTACATGGAAAAATGAGGAAGTGGAAAATAAGTTATATCCTTATTTTTTTAATATCATAGTGATGGAATCTCAGGAGTTAATTTAATTTAAGGGGTTATTATATAATACCCCAAGATTTTATATTTATTTATTTTGAAAAAAACATGATGTATTCGATAGCTTTCTTTATACGCAACATAGATCCTAAATGAACTGTGATATAGTGATCCTTTATAACCTAGATATTAAATTTTCAGGTATGAGTACTAATAAAAAAATTATGAAAAATATTTATAATGTATTTAAATAATGAAATTTTTTTTATTCATAATAAATTGCTACTCAATTTTCAGGAAAGTCATTTTATGCTTCAAAAATATGTTTCTTCAAAAATGGTTATTAATTGATTTTGTGTGTGGAAATTATAAATAATTTATAAAAAAATTATAATTTTTATCTAATTAATTAATATAATATTTTAAATAATCATGTCAATAACATCTTACAGTGAATTTTTAATATTTTTATAAAATATTTATTTTTCAGTGAATACTAAAAAATATCTATTCTGTAAAATTTTTTGTTATTTTAATAAAATAAATATATATCAAGGTTAAATTATGATTTAAGGTAAAAAATCATACATTAATTATAAATAATTTAATTAATTTCATATTAATTAATATTATACTTGATTTTGGTATAACCTAATTTTTGGCCTAGAACATGTTTTTCTAAAAATTGTTCTTATTTGTGCGATGTGTTTTTATTTAAATAAATAAAACTAATATATAGTTATTAATATTTTTAATTAAATATAACATTTTAAATTTAATTTTATGTGTTTTACATGGAAGTTAATGGATGTAAATTATGTCTTATGATTAAATTTTATTTTTCTAAAAACAGTTTATATTGTGTTTGGCACAATTATTTTAAAGTGAATTTTTTCCACATATAGTAATTGAATATTGTAAAATGGGTTAGATATATTTAATCATAGTAATTCATATAATTTAATGGGGTCAAATTAATTTATGACATACTGAATAGTAAAAAAACAATAAAATGGTGTCACCACGATTGAGGTTAAAAGAGGGTTATCGGGGGTTAAACTAATAGATAAGGGAAATAATTCCAAATAAACTTGTCTAAATATTATTTTTTAAATATATTTATACCTTATATTATAATATATTTTATTTATTTACCATTTATATCCACTTTCACATGATAGTGTTTATATATTACTGAAATATTTTATGTAATTCCTTGTCTGTCCCTCCCCTCGCTTAGAAAACAGAACCTCTTCTACTACCTTATTCACAAAATATGAGCCTTATGTATTGGAAAATACCTTCACTAAAATATTATGAGATTCCTTTCCTTTATCCTTGATCCCCTGGTCTTCTCCTAATACCAACCATTCATCCATTATAATGTAAGCCAATAGAGTTCTCTCATAGAAGAGGTTACCAAACACAATCAATTTTTCTTCTTCTCACACCTTATATAAACCTAACATATCCATAAAGTAATGATTCATCTAGTATCATGAATATAAGAATATTTTTTATGATTGTGGAATACCCATTTCCCACCTATTCCCCTTCAAAGGAAAATGAAAGTATCACTCATGTTTGTGTGTCGACCACTACGTCCACATAGGGATATGATTCATTTTCCATAACTATCTATAACAGTTTGTTATTATGATGAACTTAATATTTATATATTATATTAATGAAATAATCATTCTTCTATAGTAATAATATATTATCAGCCTTCTCACCATCCTATTTGTTGGGAAACAATAACTTCACTCGTGCATACATGTGGACCACCTTCTCCACGAAGTGATGTGATTTGTTTCTCATTTCTTATTTACATGGATGGTGATGAGGATAGATTTAATGAATATATATTATATTAATGTTATAAAAATTATTATATACAGTTTAATTATTATTTAATTTTCTTTTAATCCATCCATTAAAAAGTGGAAACATCAATCATGCGTACCTACGGACAACCGTCTCCATGAATCGATGTAATTAATTTTTCATCACCAAATTATATTAATGGTTATAAAATTGTATTTAAAAATTAAATATGATAATTCTGAACTTATTAATAATATAGATTTTATTTAATCTTTATCAAAATGCAATGGATATAACTATCAAACTGAAACACACATGAATAAATATGGAATTACTAATAAATGGGTGTTTAAATGTTATAATTGGAGCATATATGATATTATAAGTGATTAAAAGGTTATAGTATAGAATTTTAAAATATATAAATTTATTTTCTTGTATTTTAGAGTGATGGAGAATCATGTCGAATGTAAGGACAGGGTTCTTCGTCTAAATATTGTTTAGTTTAGTCATGTTTGATTTATGCACATATTTTTGTTGATGAAGTGTGTATACTAATCCATTGATATTTTATGTGATGGATTATAATTACTTCATGTTATATAAATTTAAAATTCAAATTATTTCATCCATGGGATTTTTATTTGAATGTTACTGAAGTGTCAAGTGTTTATCATCTCAAATTGTATTCTTTAGATATATGTTATGTAATGGGTCATTGTTCTTTTATGAGGTTTATCTACTTACCGTTTTATATGTTATATTCGGAATCCATTTATATACCTGTAAATTTAAGTTTCATTTAAATTTATTTATATCATGTGGGTTAATATTAAAAGGTTACAAAATTGGTAATGTTTTTACATTACACTCCCATTTTTACCAGAATTATTTATGGTTAAATTTTTTATAGTGAAATTATATGATCCATTTATTAAAAATATTATTCATTTTTTTATAAATTTTTTATTAACATAGAGTAAAAAAATATCCTATAATTTTACTCTCCTTAAGTTCCCAAAAATCTGAAATAATTGTTTTAGGAAAACTGACATTGTTTTTACATTTAATTAGAAATATTTTTCTTACAAGTAAATGATTTATTTAATATGTTTTAATAAATGATTTTAATATTATCCAATGATTTTTTTAAATAATTTTTACCCATGAATTAATTTCTTTTAAAAAATTTAAAATAACTCTTCATATAATTTCCAAACATGGTACATTTTACTTTTTACCAAAAATCTGAAATGAATATTTGTTTTAACACCCATCATATGAAACAATTTTCCCACCATATTAAATAATCTTTAATATAAAGATTAAATAACAAGTTTTCATAGTTATTGTCAATTAAATTATTTTATTTTATATTTTTGTAATTTTTTATTTTAAATAAGTGATTTCATAAAAAAGAGAAACAAGAAAATGGTGGATGGCCCAAACCTAACAGGTGAAGAATGTCTTAGTGGGTTCCCTATAAATAATATTTAAATATTTTATTTTGGAACAATTTTTTCCCACTATCTATGATATATTCTTAGAATTATGAAATCAACACATGGGTCATGATACTTTACACTTCTATAATTCTTATCTTATGATCTGCCAAACCCTTGTGTCATGATTGTGATTTATAAGTTATTGGGTGTGAATTTAAAATTTAAGGCACTTGTTCACATACCCTTATAATCTTGATATACTTACATATGATCATTGATTGATATCTCCCTTGTTTACCCTTACAGATCATCTCATCTCACCCATTATTATGTTTCCTTTTCTTGATTTCATGAAGAATGTTTTTAAGTATGACATGTCTAAGAAGAGTTTTAGTTGTGAAGAACTTAGTGGGAGATGATGAAGAAATTTTATGTAGTTGTTGTTTATGTCTCCTTTTTTGTAAAAAAAATAAACCTTTATAGTTTTGGCATGGGTTATAATGATATGTAATGAATATTAATATAAATAAATGTAAATTTTATGTATGTAGTTTTTGGATTGCCTAATCCCACATGCCCCAGGATTATATCATACTTTTCTCTATGCTTTCTAATGGATTTTTATGGTTTTATTTTAGAATTATTTATTTTCACTTATAGAAATATTTTGTTTATGTGATCTTAGTTTTATGGATACAGCGGTAAATATGCTCATAGTTTTTCATGTTTTTCACAAGACTAAGGTGGTTCAATTACTTTTGTATCCCTTATTTGGATTTTTCCCTTCCCGCATTTTCAAATGTTTTTTACAGGATCTAAGGATGATTAAAAATCTTCCCAAGGTCAATATTTATAATATTGTGACTGAAATAAAAAAATAAAAAGTTTCTTGAAAGAAATGGGGGTGAAAATTTTAAAGCTCTTTTTTTCTTAAAAAATGTAAAATGTGAGAAAGATTTAACTTTTTTATGTAATCTTTTACCCAATTCTCTAAAACTCTAAACTAAAAAAATCTTAAAATATAACAAAGTGCAACCCTCATTATAAAACATGTAATTATGGGTTGATTAGGTTATTATTCATTATATTTTTAATGGGATGGATGGTTTAGATACCATTAGTGGTTAGAAGAATATTAAAATACACATTAAGGAAACACTAATTTATGGGTATTTTATCATGAGATAGATTTTAATGATTTTCATATTCATACATTAGGTAAATGTCTATTTAGAATGGTATTCCATGGAGATGAAAGGTTATGGAAGTATAAAGGTATCTAGATGATAATAACCTTGCAAATCAGTAACCTAGAATAGTTATAATAGATAAATGTTTTGACGTGTTAACTCAGAAAATTTAGGATATTAATGTTGGCACCCATGAATTAAAATAACTAAATTATATACAAGGTAATAGGTCTATAGTGAATTATTTTCCATAATAGCACACTCTTTAATTTGGTGGATCTTTGGACCCAATGAAAGATGAAAGATGGATAAATTCATTGGATAATATATTTGATATTTTGGGTTATAGATGACATCAAAAGGTAACTCCTGCTATTTATTTTTTTAAGGTGAATTAGATCAACAGCGGTCTCTCATTAATAATAATAAACAAAAGTATAAGATAAATTACATGGAGTTTAATGCCTTTAAATATATTTTTTATGAAAATTATTTTCCTAATTTTCATATAATTTGAATAAAATTGAGCATTGTAGAATATAAGAAAAATAAAGAAGTCATAGAGGCCATATATAAAGTAAATATTACCAAATTGGCTAGGATTGCACTAAATTACTAATGGACCATGAAAATAAAATTAAAGGATTTTACATATGTCTAAAGGCAATTTTAAGTAGATAATCAGTCTCTTAAGAATTTAAAATTTATGAAGAATATTTTCATTATTCTGAGAAAGTTGAGATGGATTTATCTAACACTTATGTAACTTTTAGAAATAAGGGTAAGATAGAATCAAGTTGGTAATAAATGGAGATGCATTAAAGAAATAAATCTGTAGGTAATCCTGAAAAATTCTCTGAATATAATAAAATTCATTTTAAGGATTTAATAATAGGATCGAGAAAGTGTTTCCAATGTGGAAATATTATTTATTTGGTTTTTGACTCTAAGGAAAAGACTTATGATCATTAAAGTAATTAGAAAATATATAATAAACCAATAGTAAGATGTATTAATTGTAATGTGTTCATAGATTATTCTAATTCATGTCTATAGTTAGTTAATCAAGGTGGAAATCATCTATATCAAAAGCATAAAGGTTTATAAAAGTCATTTTCCAATACTTTAACAAATACAAGACCCTCAAATAAAGTGCTAATAGGTATATTACGTGTTTATTTAGATTATTTTATTGCCTTGTTAGATTTTTTATATACACATTATTTTATATCTATTAAATTTTCAGATAAAATAGAAATTCCATCTCAATAATTGGATTTATAAATTTTGGAAAAAACTCATATGGGTAGTTTAAATGTAATAAGAATTTATGATAATCCTTCCTATTATATTCTATGGAATTCTTTTTCTTTCAAACCTTATTGTCTTTCCCATTATAGAGTTTAATGTTTTTTTGAGAATATATTGGATTTCAGTTTATCATGCAGGATATATTTCAAATATAAAGAAGTTATTCTTTTGAATATGTTTTATTTTGTATATAAGAACGAATTTAAACCATAGATAACATATCATGAAGTTAAGAAACTGAAAAATATGGAATTGGGATTTATCATGCATATATTTTTGAATAGTGAAGAACTGTTCGAATTAGAGATGTGTCAATTGTAAATGAATAAATAGATGTATTTTTTGAACAATTACATGGAGTTATTTGTAATGTGGGGGTTCATTTTACTATTAAATTAGTTCTAGATATCAATCAAGTTTCAAACCCCCATTTTTAATAAATCTAGTGGAACTTTTGGAATTTTTAATTTATTTAAAATAGTTTCTTGGTAAGGGTTATATCCACATTAGATATTAACCTTTGGGTACTCCTATTATATTAGTTAAAAATAATGATCGTTCTATGAGATGTTTTATTGACTATATAGCACTAAATAATATCATTTTTAATTATTAAAATTTATTATGTCATATCATTGAATTTTTTTATCATCTCTAGGGTTCTTAATATTTTTTGAATATTGATCTTGGGTCTGGGTATAACCAGTTGAATGAAAATCTAGAATACATTCCTATGACACCATTTGGTACTTTTTTTAATTATGTGGTTATGGTTATTCCTCTTATAATGATGAATGATTCAGTGTATTCATGGTTCTTATACATATATTTTCCATTATTATTGGGATAAGTTTTTGGTGATTTTCAATGATGATGTTTTGGGTTACCCATAAAGTCATGAGTAACATGACAAACATTTAAGGATTTTCCTTAATATTTTAAAATAAAATAGTTTATATATAAAATATAGTAAATATGAATTTTGTTTACATAATATTTAATTCCTTGGGTATATTGTTTCTAAATATGGCATAATTATTGATCCAACTAAAACTAAAGTGGTTGAAGAGTAACCAGTTCCTATAAATATTACTGAGTTTGGAATTCTCTATGGATTGGTAGGTTACTATTATCAATTTACTAAAAAATTCCCTTTTATCTATACCACTAAATTTTTTATATCAAATAGGAGTTAAATTTTTCTAGATAATCGAATATAATGAATATTTCTGTGAATTAAAAATAATACCGGTTAATTCCCCCATGTTATCCTTTCCAAAAGAAAATGGTGAATTTTTTTTTTACGATATTACTTCCCTGTAGGTACATGGTTGTGTTTTGATATAAGAGGATTGGTTAATTTCATATGCTTTACAACAATTGAAATTACCTGAGAATAATTACTCTACACGTAATCTTGATCTTGTAGTGGCGGTTAATTCCATTAAAATTTGGAGTCATATTTTAGAGGAGTTAAAATATGAAATATACATTCACCATAAAATGTTAAAGTGTATATTCACTGAAAATAAGTTGAATAAGAGGAATTTAATGTGGTTGGAAGTGATAAAGGATTATGATTATATGATTTTTTTCCATCTAGGTAAATAAAACAAGGTAGTCGATACATTGAGTCAAAAATATAATCACCAAAAGGCTAAGGATCTAGATAATCTCGATCATAAAAATTTATTAAAAAATATTAGTTAGAGATCAATTAATTAAAAGTAATTTCACATCGATATCATCTACATTATCACTCCCTTTGAAAGGGAATACACATATTTTTTGGACTCCTTGTAACCATGTGATATAATCATGTTGAGATTACTAATGGCTTGAAGACAGCCAATCCATCATGGGAGTACCTTGCATGGAACATTTGTGGTTTTGGACTTCAGGGATTCAACAACAAGCTTTGAGTCTGACACAATTCAGATAAATTTATAATCACATATTATAGAATGCTTGATGGATTGAATCATGTACCATAATTCATCCTCATAGACAATTACATTCCAAATTTAATTATAAAAAAATCCTTTGAAGAAGCAGTGATGGGTATGGAAGGCACCTCCACGGCTGGAGGATCATGGAGCACCGGAAGCCACACCATCAACCTTTAGTAAAAAATTTGACATGTGTTTGACTAGAAAATATTGTTTAGTCATAAAGGATAATATAATATGGTCTATAGGGGTTTAATAGACCAGATTTTAAAATTTAAATAGATAAAAAAAATTATCAAATTTTATTAAAAGACTTACCTTGTAGCTGAGAAAAAAATGAAGAACCTATAGAAATTTTATAGTGGCCTAATCCAAATTTTACCAAGTCCACTCTTATATCTCTATACATTATGTGAGATACATTGTTCACTAAACATATTTTTAAAGTGAAATCATAACCTGATTACAAATTACTATTTCTAGTTTAAGTAGAACCAAGACAGCTGAATTTTGTATATGGAGTAACATCCCAATTAAAACACAGATTTTAGACAATGGAAGTCACAAAACAAATGGTTATAAATTTAGAATTATATTGAATCAACCTAAATAAAGAAATAAATAATGAATGGATTATTTTGAATGTGAGAAAACATAAATAGAAATCGAGAGAATTTTTGAGAGATGGGATGTAGTGTTACAAACACAAGAAACTAGAATAAAGTAGAATAAAAAATAAATAAGCACAGGAATTGGTTCTTGAGTAATATATCATTAATTCTTTCTATGGTAGTAGAATATGTCATAAAATATTTCATTCGGTGCTTGAAAGATAGTCTATCATAAGGAAACTAGTTCACATAAGACATTGTTTTTAAAAAGCATCAATGTTTAGTGTAAATATCTTTTGGTTCTCAAAAATTCTTGTTCTCATAACTGGTGTACATTTAATGCGTCCTGATTCATAACTAGAATCTATAAAAACTAAAAATCGTGTCTCTAACTTTTTGAAGTAACTTAAAATTCCAACTTCATAATTATCCAAGAGAGAGAAAATTAACATCGGAAAATAATAATAATAATAATAATAATAATTTTTTGAATTCAAACCATAATGACTAATTCAAATTAATTTTAATTAGTTGTTTAATAGACCATAATCTATCCATAATAATAGTTCAATGAAATCCCACTTAATTGTAATACTATTTAACTATTAAATTCAGATTTTAAGAAATAATTCCTAATTTCTTGTACAAAAATTTATTTTCATTGATTATATATAATATATATGTGTTTTAAAAATAAATAAATTATCTAAATTAATTAATATAGGAAAACAGTAAATCAGATTTTCAAAAAATAATAGAAAATAGAGCATTCCCAAAATTTCAAATTATAGTAAAAATAATCAAAGTAATGAACTAAATATGAGCATCATGTGGACATGAGGCCTATTCCTTGATGTTAATTAAATTATCATGCCATTATAGTGTGTCGTCAGTTCATATGATATGTGGTCACCAGATATAATTGGTAGTCGATTGATATTACATGTGATCGCTTGATATAATGTTCGAACACATACAATATTAACACATGTGGTTAGTTAAAAAAATCTATGTGGTAGCATGCATGGATAAATCACATTGTAAATTTGAGAAATCCTTCATCCAGTAATTTTAATAAACATACGGTAACGAACAATATAATACCATATGACAACATTAGAAAACATATGGTCACCAGACAGCAGATGTTTCAAAGAATTTTTAGACCATCTAATAATAAAATTTATAATTTCATCGAGTCAATTAAAATGTAGAAACATATATTGGATATCCAACATAACATGTTTCTCACAATTCCAAGCTATTTAACTCAAGTTATAATATAATATCAAAAGAAAACTATAAACATGAAACCGATGTAAATCAAAAAACATGAAGCATTATTGGAAAAAGATGTAAACACTTAAGGAATAAATTAAAGATTATATTACTTAAAAAAATTTAAATAATTTATTTATCTTTCATATGAAATAGGAATTATAAAATTAAAATCCCTATAGTTTAAGATATAATAAAAGTACAAAGTGGAAATCTAAAATACAGAGTAACCTAAAATATTATGAGGAATTATAATATTAAAACACTAAAAATAAAAATATAACAACAAATTCCCCACTAACTTCCAAATTAATATGAATTACAAATCCCAAAAAATATTTTATAAAATTATCACCCCTTTTAATGTTTTTAAAAAAGATTGTATTTTGAAATATAAAAACCTGCATATTTAAAAACATAAGTGCAAAACATTAATATAAATTTAGAAAAAATCCCCCTTAATATATTCATATTATGGTATGCTAAGAAAATTAATTAAAAATCTAAAACTAAATTTAAAACAAACCAAGCTCAAATTTCATTTTCTATCAATTTTTGAAATCCAAAGGTTTGGTTAAAATATCGACATCTTTATATTATGTTGGAATATATTCATAAATAATATCACCTTTATTAACATAATCTCAAATATTATGAAATTTTTTTTCTATAATCTTAGTTCTAGAAATCATTAAAGGGTTATTTAAAATAGAAATAGTAGATGACTTATCACTTTAAATAGGAATTTTTAAAAACTAAAACCATAGTCAAACAAAAACATTAATCTGTAAACATTGAGAACAAAAATATATAGTAAAGATATACTCGCTTTCAGTATTTGACAATGAAACTGAGATTTTTTTTCATTAACTCTAAGAAAATAAATCCTTATAAATAATGTAACAAAAATATAATATGCCTTTTCTATCAAGTAAAAAACAAAAAAATTGAGATTCAAAGAAAATAATTAAATAAAATAAATTCTATATATAAAAAAATAATCCATAATTAAAAATTACTTTAACATATTTAATAATACATTTAATCGAATTTAAGGGAGATTAATTACAATTTGACTAGAATCTAGAACACAAACAAGAAATAAAAATTACATAAATATACAGGATGTTAAATAAAACAAACCTCTCATCATGCATTTGAAAAATTTTGAATCAATAAAATCTCTAGAAGTATCAGAATCTAATTTACAATTAACACTCATAGGGGTTTTAAAATATTTACATGAATCAAAACCAAGATGTTTGCCAAAAAATTTATCAAATTTGGATTGATACAAAAATATTCCATCATTTACAGGAAAATAATTAAGTCCCATATATTGTTTAAATTATTCCATAATACTCATCTAAAACTAAGTCACCATCAAATTTGAAGACACTTTGGAAATAAAATCATTTGAAGATCTAAAAACAATATCATTCTAAATCCTTTTAATAAATAAGGTAGGATCAACTTTACATTTAGAAAAATAATTTTTCAATAAAAACAAAGTAAATCTATCATAACAAGCATGAGGTTTTTTCTTATATTCATATAAATATTATGATAACACAAAAACATGATTAGGAAATTTTTTATTTTCAATACCATTGGGTTTATAAAAATAAACATCATTACAAATAAAACAAATTAAAAATTCACATTACACATCCATTTGAAATAACATAAAATCATAAAAAGCATAAAAAGACAAAAATATTATAATATATTCAATTATAGAAAAATGTGAAAAATTTTAATTAAAATTGATAGCTTATTCATGACAATAACCTTAACAAACATGTATAACTTCATTCTTAATAACCTCTCCGGATTCACCCATCTTATTTCAAAAAATCTATTAATTTTCAATAACATGATTATCTAAAGGGGGTTCAACTAAATACCAAAAATTATTATGAGTAAATTTATTGATTACATCATGTATAGAAACAATACAATTAGAATCATTTAAATCATAAATAATATTATTTGGAATAGAATCATATATAAAATCAAAATCAACACAAAAATTTTAAATAGGATTTTTAGTTTTAATTAAAAAATGAATATTAACATTAACATTTTTAGCAGGATGATATCTTTGGAATTTTAAATATCTATGATCATGTAAAGAAGTAATATGCTTCCCATAAATTGATTTATCATTATCAGGAGGGTTTTCTTCGCTAAAATTAATATCTCAAAACTCTTCCTAAAAAACGTCAGAATCAGAATTTAATTCCAATAATTTTCATCAAACATAACATGAATAGATTGTTAAATTGTCATTTTTATTTAATTATAAACAAGACAAGACTTATTATTATTATAATAACCAATAAAAATTCCTTCACCACTTTTAGAATCAAATATATATAAATAATATTTTGAATTCAAAATAAAAACATTACATCCAAAAACTCTAGAATAATAATCATTAGTATATTTACCATTAAAAAATCATGATAATTTCTATTCAACAGAGGTATAATAATAATTTTAATTTAAATATAATAAGAATTAAAAATGGATTCATCCAAAAAATATATATACATATTATATTATTTTTTCATAGTTATATCTATTTCAATATGAGTTATATTTTCTATTCTACAACACTGTTCTTTATAGTGTTCTAGGACAGAGAAAATTATGAAAATATCCATTCTTTTCACAGAAATTTTTAAATTACAAATTATGAAATTAATATTATTTGTCATTATGAATAGAAATAATCATATTAAATTTTATTTTTTCACTAAATTATAAATGGAAATAAATCTAAATAAAGTATCATTTTTATGTGTAAGAAAATTTACCCCTATAAATCTACTATAATCATCCACAATATATAAAGTTTTTTTTCTTTTAAGGTTATAAATTTGAGTAGGACCAAATAAATCATGATGTGTGAATTCTAAAGATATATTATTAAATAACAAATTAATATGTTAGAAATAAACATTATTTTGTTTCCATTTCATTAATGTGTCCCAAAAATGAATTTGGCATTTCTTTGTAGTAGTTAACTATAGAGCGCTCACATATTCAGAGATATTTTTTAATATTTTGAAACTAACATAAATTAATCATCAGTTCAAAAGAATTATATCACTCTATATAGTATTTAACAAATAAAATTTTGAACAACTAGTTCTATATAATCAATAGCATAAATATTTTCTATCGATTAGCATAAAAAATAAGGAATCATCATTAAAAATTAAACACATATCATTTTTAAAATTAACATCCATTCCATCATCACATAATTAAAATATACTAATTCAATTTTTTTTAACTTTAATGTATAATACTTTAGAAAAAAATGTATAATTTGAAATACCAAATTTATCAAAACCTTATAAATTACCATTGGAATTATCTCCAATTGTTACAGTGCCTCCATAATATTTTTTAAGTGATAAAATTTGATTTATATTTGCTTATATGCCCATATAATCCATTTTCCATGTACTATATGTTATTATTGAGTTTTACAATTAATTGCTCCTCTAATAATCATTTACTTGACTATTTCAGTACCCAATAAACATTATGTGCAAATAAATTATTAAACCAATTTTTAGATAACCATAGAGAATTTAAACAAGGATTTTAAGGTACTGTGGATAAAATGATTTATAAATATAAGTCCCTATATATCCAAAAGACTATGTTATTCTAACAGAATAATCATTTACATAGTGTTCTTTCATGCCACATTGAAAACATGTATGAGTAGAAGTATAGACATATTACTTTTCAAAAAAATATTTCAATTCATTTGAGGTAATATTCTATCACATCCAATACAAAATTTATTTTTATTTTGTTTTTTAAAATACATATTCTTATGATAGTTTTTATGACCCTAAATAAAATAATACAAATTTTTATCTGAAATTTCAACTACCTTTTTCAATTTCTTCATTAAAATCCTGAGAAATTTTATAATCATCAAAAACATTTGAAAGAGAAGAAGAAGTATCATTCCTTAGTATTTAATCCTCATTTAAAAGCACTTTATTTTCATAAATAGGTTTCTTGTTATTGTATTTATGCTTATTATATAAATTAGAAAATTTAAAAATTGATTTTATCAACCTTTTAATTTTTTCATTAAACTCAAAAACATTCATATTTTCAAAATTTTAGTAAAAATCAGAACAACTAGAATAAAATCGAGAATCACTAAACTCATTCCTAGAATCCATGATGCATAGCTTAGAAGATTCCTTCTGATTTATATATTCTTCAATAAAATTAGAATCTAGTAAAAATCTGACTAGTTATTAATGACTTTTCATCCTTTTTAAATTTCAATTTATTATTTATTTTTGGAAAGACTATCTGGATATTTTCTTTCATTATATTCTCAAAATAAGTAACATATTAAGTATTATAATTTTTACTACCATTATTATTATTTTTTATATTTTTACATTTGAGAGTTTTTTCTAAATATGTTCTTAAATCCATTATTTTACATTCATTTGTAGACTCCATTAACAATTTGAAATATATCTTCTTTTTCATTATCCTGTAGTATATAATCATAAGATTCAGTAGAAATAACATTTATAGATTTTAAAGCATCACCATTTCTCTTCAGTTTCGTCTCTTCATCTATGTTCTTCAGTTTCAATTAATATTGAAGTAGTCATCCAATAAATTCATCAAGAATTTACTCTATGAAGTTATTTATTTCATTAATGGAGACCTTCATTGTGTATATTTTCTTTATTAGTACTCTTAGGACTCATTCAACAAGTACTATATTTTCCATGTTTTACCTAATGGAATTCATTCCATTCACATTGCTTGGGAATTGGTAGAACATTTGGTTTATAGTTTCCTCATCACCTATATTTAATTCTTGGTACTGAGTTTGAAACATTCTGAACATAGTTTAAATCATTTTTTTATACAAGGTGCATAACATTTAGAGTCTTAAATATATCATGAGTTTTCTTAAATACATTCAAATTACTAAACACACTTTTATTAAAAACACAATATAAATCTTTTAAAACATTATAATTTAAAACATATTTAGCATTATTTTTTTCTCTAAGAGAATATCGGTCTAACTATTGTAGATTTTATGGTTTTAAAATTATTTTCTAATATTTTAGGCATATTTTATTGATTTTTTTCTCCATTAAAGAGTTCTAGTTACCCTAATAATTTCCATGATGTGGATTCTGGGGAATCCAAGCACCATTTATGTTCATTATTTTTCACCTTAAAGATATCAACCTCGGAATATAAATTAGAGTTAAGGGTTGGTAAAATAAAATACGAAATAATAAATTCCAATAGAGCTAATTTATCCTTAAGAAGGTTGGGCCTCTCATAGAATCACCCATTTATACCAATTTTTATATTATAAATCATGAAATAATATGTTCTAGAGGGGGTGAATATACCAAATTAAAAATAATTAACTTGATAAAATTATTATAAAAGTATTCTAAATGTGTTAATTTAAAAAAATTCGGAATTATAAAAGTGGTAATATATAAATTAAACCTATTTCAATCTTAAAACTCTCTAATATTCAAGAGGTATGTTGTCCAATAAACTAATTTTTGAAGAGGAATCATAACATGATTACAAAAAAAACTAGTTGAAGTATTTTCAAGATACTTAACTTTTTTATGGGGATTCATAAAAAAATAACAACACTTAATTTAGAAAACTGGAGTCACAACCTAAACTATACTAAATTTCAAATATGGCAGGCATAACCAAAGAAACAATTAATGAGTTATTTTAAAAAGAAAAAAACAATACATATATACCAAGTTTGAGAGAGAATAATTAGTTTTATAGACACAAGAAAATAGGATGAATTAGAAAATAAATGAAATAATAATAGTTATAGGTTATTGAGTAATATATTTGGTAATCTATTTAATGTAGTATCAAAAGTTATAGAATTATTTTTCAGCACTTTAAATATTATTCACCATATGAAAACATTTTCATGTAGGACTTGGTTTGCATAGAACTTCAAGGTTCAGAGTAAATCTATTCTAGTTGTTAAAAGTTTGTGTTCTCATAAATAGTGTACTTTTACTATGTCTATAATCTTTTATATATTATATAAAAAAACATATAATCAAATCTTAAATCAGGTTAAAAAAATTCAAATTAAATCTTTATAATTATTCAAGCGTCACATCCCAAAATAATTGAAAAAAATTGTTTGAATTAAAAAATTAAATAACAATTCAAATTAATTTGAATTACTCATTGAATAAACCAAAAATATCTTTGTAATAATTGGTTAAATAAAACCCACAAAAATCATATTAAAATTTTACTATTAAATTCAAATTCAAAGAAAAATACTTTTTAATCCATCCAAGTAGTGAAATAATTTCCATGATTGACGATGTGGTGGGCGATTTCTCTAATATGTCTCTTTCTTTATAACTCTTTTCTAGATCTAGAGAAAAAACCTCCATGGGTGGTTCATCTTTTTCTCAAATCATGGAAAAATTATTTTCCCATATCTTATTTGTTCTTTGTTCATTGGATAAAAATATGGCATGAAAGCATTTTTGAGGGCTGGGAGGCACTCATTCTGTGGTCCAGCGATTCTGTGACGGGATTGTTGATCAATGAGGCTTATTAGGATCTTCATATCAAGGTATTTTTGACCCATCTCTATATTTGGTGTCCTTTAATTTGAATTTTTGATATCATTGTTTGGTGAGGTATAGAATGTGCTCTGGTAACTTGGTGGTTAGTGGTTTTTCATGTATAATGTGTGGTGTTAGTTCAGGGACACACGATGCAGGCATAAGAACCAGAGGTGTGAACCATGATGTCGATAAAAGCAATAGGTATTAATGATGGGTACTTTGTGGTTTCAAATGTTGTAGATCGAGTGGTTTTCTTAGTGTTTTATAGCCATTTTGGGTTTTGGGCTTATGGGTCAGGATTTGACATTATCTCTTTAGCTTTGTGAACCATTTGGAACTTGGGGTTGTATTTCTTTAGGACCCTCTGCCTATAGTACTCTGGTAATTTTGTTTGTCTATTATTAAACTTCTATAATGTATTTCTTTTGGGTAGTTCTTCAATGAAATGCATTCCCACCCATTTTGAAAAGGGGTTCTTTTTTTATTCTCTTAATAAAGGAAGTTGAACAAATCGAATTAAAAAAATATTTAAAATTCACTAAAAATTTATTATCATGGATTTTTTATAATATATATGTAATTTATAATTAAATAAAATAATTAAAATAATTATTATAAGAATGAAATAAATCGTATTATCAAAAAATTATGAAAAATAAAGATTTCTCAAAATATCATCTTTTGGAAAAAAAAATACAGTAACGAACTCATAGTGAGTACTAAGTGACCATAAAGTATATTCCTTGCATTAATTTAACATATTATTCCATTATAGGGTGAGTTTAAATCATATAAAATGTGTTCACTTGAGATAATTTGTGGTCACGTTATATAACTAGTGGTTAGTTCATATGGGGGAAGTCACTTCATATGACATGAAATTACTTAAAATATTAACACATGAACTTATTTCAAAACATACATGTGGTGGCTTGAATGTCTCACTCACAAAATCACTTTGAGAAATCCGTCATGTGGTAATTTTAAAAAATAATGTGATAAATTAAAAGAAAATACCATAAGGTCACTTTACAAAATCAAACTTACAATCACTTGACATCACAAGGTTTGCAAAAAATTTAGAAACTGTAATCATCCAATTTAGAATTGTTTCCAACTAACATAAATGTAGATAAATCTATTGGTTATCAAATATAATATGTTTCACCCAATTCTTACCTATTTAACTCAAGTTATAATAAAATAAAAAACCAAAATATAAATAAAAAATTGATGTAAAACAAAAAACATGGAAAACGTTTAGACTAAAATGAAAATATTAGAGACCAAATTCAACATCAACATAATTGATGAAAATAAAAAAAATTAAATCTAATATGATAAAGAAAGTATAATATTCCAAGCACTATATAATAAGAAATAATAAAAATATAGTGATTAATTATAAAACATATTTCTATGAAATTATGAGTAACATAAAATATTATGATGAAATGAAATATTAAAAACATAAAATATAATCAAACAATAAATTCTCTAAATAATTGTGCATGAAGGTGCACCAGATATTTTTATTTATTTTTCAGTGCATTAATTATTTTTAGAATTTATTAATCATGCTAAGAAGTAATATTTTTATTTGCAATAAATAGTGGAATTGGTAAAGAAGGGTATGTTTCCTGAATATTACATTTACAAAGAATGTGTTATCAGAATTGGTAAGAGTATTTTTGTGCCAAGAGTTTCTCTATTGAAGAAAGAATTATTGAATAAAGATTATATATCTACATTTTGCATTCATACTCATAGAAAAAATATGTATAGAGTCCCTATATATTGTTATTTTGTGTTGGAATGAATAAATATATTATTGATTTTACTATAAAATATTTGACTATTAAATAGTTTAAAGCTAAGAAACAACTTCCAAAGGGGTTGCTTCATCCTTTTCCTATTCCTAAATGTAAATAGCAGTATATATCCAAGGATATTGTAGTAGTATTATCAAATGCATCTCAAAGTAATAATTAGATTTGGATTAATATTTAATGTTTGAATAAATTAGTGCATTTTCTTCCTATTAAAGAAACAATGTATTTGGATCAACATGTTAGACCTTAACATATAGAGACAGTAAAATTTCACAAATTCCCAAAATCTATTATATCTGATCCTAATCCCTTATTTTCCATAAAGTTTTATAAATAAATTTATAAGGTCCTCAGTAATAAATTAAATTTTAGTACATCCTTCCATCCTCAATCTGATAGGTATCCAAAATGAAAAATTCAGACTTTGGAAGACATGGTCTGAGATTTATCATTGGATTATCAAAAAAGTTGGAATCAAAATCCTTAATTAGTGTACTTTTATTATGATTACACTTTTCATACTAGTATAGATAAAAACTTTAAAGACACTATATAGAAAACGATATTGAACTCTATTATGTTTGGAAAAAAATAGTGAAAGTAATTTATTAGACTTTAATTCCTAAAGTGGTACGGTTGGAAGAGAATATTTACTATAAACCAAAAATAGGTTTATTTTTGGATAAAAAATAAATGGTATTGTGAAATAAGCTGATTCAATATGTAATGGTTTTATGGATGAATCACATGATTGAGGAAGCAACATGGGAATTATAAAATGCTATGAGGTAAAAATATCCTCACTTGTTTAAGTAATAAATAATATTATAAGTATATAATTTATTAAAGGGGAATAATTTTAAATCCAAGATAATATTATAAATAAATAAATATTTTGGTTTATTTGTATTCATTTTTTAGATTCATATTCATCATAATTTTATAAATAATTTTATTAAAAATCAAATTTGTATATTTAGCTAAATTTTTTTCCATGTATTTCATGGTTTTATTTAAAAATTACTTTTCTTGATTTTATTAAATGAGTTTTATAAAATAAAAATTAATTTTGACATCAATAAATCAAATTTATCTTTGCGTGAATTGTCTTATTTTTCTGAAAAGATTTATTTTTGGGTGAATGGTGTAAAATTCCTATTTTTATTCAAATGTCATTACTTGTCAAGTATTTTGAAATTATCATTTTATAATGGATTGGATATAAATTTCTATTTTTCCCTTATTATAGAAATCATTCCAATTAATTTCTTATAAATCATCATTATACATTATTTTGGAATAAAATACTTCTTGTACTTAAAAAGTGCATTTTAAAAAAATTGTTTTCGTTATGATTTGTGTATTTATATTAAAAATAATTTATTTAATTTATAAAATTTAAATATTGAAAAACGGATTTATTATTTTTAATAAAGTGGTTAAATTTTTTTCTTTTTTCAATTTCATTTTTGGTTATTTTTAATAGTTACCATGAGAAATATTATTTACCACTACAAAGGCTAAAATAGGTTAATTAAGCTAAAAACTAAACGATAATGCCAAAAAAATATTAACGTAATTATTATTATATGATTTTATTCCAAAATACATAATATTATATTCTAAACATTGTATTTCTAAATACATTATCCCATTATTTTGGAATTATATTGTTTTAAAACATTCAAAAATTATAAGTGTGTCACTCCCCTCACTTATAAAAGGGAACACCCTCTTCTCACTTCTCCATAATATTTACATCTTTATCTTGAAAAAACTACCCAAATTATTTCCCAAAATCTCTCTCCACGTATTATAGGTACTATTCAAAAAATTCCATCCAAATAAATCAAAAGTGTAATCGAAGGGAGTATTTCTTAAGAAAAAGTATAATTCTTAATTGAATGTTTCATGATTATTTATTATTAAATATCATTAAGATATTATTTAAATGTGATGAATTTATAACATAAGTTTATTATAAACAATTAAATGTAATTATTGTTGTGTTAAACCCCCTTTTAATCTAATTTTCCATCCTATGGTAAATAGGAACACCGGTCGTGCGTATGTGTGGACTTTCACTGCCATTAAGCGATGGGTTTTTTCATCACTGGATTATATAGATTGTTAGAATGATTGATCAAACAAATATATATTATATTTATGAAATAAATATGATTATTTAAAAATATTATATTACTTACCTTCTTACCCTTTCCTTCTATTGGTAATTGATAACGACATTCGAGCATATGTGGGGAATATCACCTCCATGAAGCAATGTGATTCATTTTTAATTATCTCCAAACATGGTTGGTAAAAAAAGGTAACTAAGGAATAAATATGAAATTCATGAAATATATATTATTATATAAATGTAAAATATTATAAAAAGTCTTTATTTTATACACATTAGAATAATGAAACATAATTCATGCATACATACAGACTATTGTCTCCATGAAATGATGTGGTTAATTTTTCAAGATCACCATACATAGTTAGTTTAAAATGTTTATGTAATATATAAATATGATAAATATAAATTTTTTAATATTTTTTAGGTAATTCAAACATATATATTTTTTACTATGTTCAATACACCAATTTTTTAGGTTATTAACTGAATGATCCTAAAACAGCCAACATGAACTTAACCACTTTAGTAACTAAATAAGTCATTATAATAAATAGAATAAAAATAATAATTATCAAGAAATAAAAACTAAAAGGTTTATTAATAAATATTAAATATATATAATTCCATTTTTCTAAATTTATATAATGACAAACCTAGATAAGACTTAAGATATGGGGTTTTCATTAAAACCTTATTTTATAGTATTCCTTTATAATATTTATTCATAATTTTTAGGTTATATTAAATGTTTGAAAAATGTTTTTATTTATAATTTAAAGGCTATTAATTTTCATTCTCAACAAATTTTGAATTTATTTAAAAAAATTTAAAAATTATTTTTTTCTTTTACCATATGATTCATTTTGATGTTTTTAACCAAAGTGAAAAAATAATATTTTTTTAACATGTATGGAATGCGAGAAATTTCCATGCATCATGTCTTTATAATAATTATTAATCATAATTTTTTTTAAAAAAAAAATTAATTCTATCCCGATTGTTTTTGGGAATTTTTTTTTAAATATTTTTTTAAATAATGGGATATTTCTCATTATTTTTATGTGAAAATGGAAGGTTCTTTTATTATAGGTACAAATGAGTTTCTCTAAGGTTTTATAATGAAAGGGAGAAATTATATACATTTTTATTAATTATAAATTGATTTATAATTATGGATTATAACCACTAATCCATATATATATCACGATGATGGGGGAGTTTGATATATCTCTCGAATGCATTGGGTAATGAAAAAATAATTGTATGAGAAAATGAGGGTGATAACTGATATGATTACTCCAATGGAATAAACTATTATTCAATTATTCCTAAATGGTATAAAAAAGAGTAAACATGGGTTATTAATATGATTCTTCAATACATAATATTATTATTTCAAAATAGGGTTTTATATAAATAATTTTATTTCATGAGGTAAGGAAAGTTTAAAGCTAAAAGGTTTGTTTTTCAAAGGATTTTTCTCAGGATTTATCACATTACATAGGATTAATTAATGGGTTTTCCTCTACATGATAATGGTTTTAAAGGTTTTCTTTTGAAAAATTTTGATTTTCACTTGATAACATGTATTATTTTTTTACAAAATTATTTATTTTCAAAAAGATAAATGTCCTTAGGGGTTTTTATTTTTTTAACTAAACTAATAGGATTCTTTTATTTTTAAATCCCTTCCAGAGATTTTTTTCATCTCATATTCAAAAAAACACTTGAGCTATAGATGCATACAAAATTTACCAAGTTCAAGAATTATACAATGGTGACCTATGTTAAATTAATCTAATGTTTCTTAAATGAAACTGGGGAGTAAACATAGAGCTCCTTTTTTATAGAAAATATATAATATTTGAATGTTTCCACTTATTTAGTTAATATTTTACCTAATTCTATAAAACTCTAAATTGAAAAGATCATGTAAAGGTAATAAAAAGAAACCCATATTATAAATTTGGAAATTATGGGTTAATTATGTTATGGATTATTATCTATAGTATTAGATGAATGGTTAATATACCATTATTAGTTAGGATAGTATAAAAAATACACATTAAAGATTCTATAATTCAAGGTTAAATTATAATTATATATATTTTCATGTTTTATATATTAATTTATCTAATCCATGTTGATTAAAAATGGTTTTCCAAATAGGGAACACAGTAGCTTCAGTAGGAAGACAACAAAATGATAATAAACTTGAAAATTTGTAATCTAGAATGGTTGTAATAGAAATTTTTTTGTGAGTGTTGACACAGTTGATGTAAGAAATTGATAATGGCACCCATGAAAGTGAATAATCAAATTTTCCACTAAGGAACATTTATATTTTGAATCATTTCATGAAACAACAACCTCAGGATTTTGGTATATCTTTGTACCTAATGAAATCGGATGTATGGATAAATGAAGTTAAGAAGATATTTAAATTTTTAGGATGGAACATTAAAATTTAACTCTTTTGACTGATCATTTTTAAGGTGAGGATGATCTATGGTGGTTTTTGATTAAGAATACTAAATAAAAGGATGATATTATTGTCAAGGAGTGGATGCTATTTAAATTTATTCTTCTTGATAATTGTTTTCATAAATTTATTATACTTAAAATGGAAAGATAATTTATATAATTAAAGAAAAATGAAGAAGACTTAGAGGCCTCTTATGAAAACAATTTAACCAGATTGTCTAGGTATGCACTAGATTTCATTATAGACCATAAAAGTAAATTTTATATATTTTAAACAGGTCAAAAAAAATTTGAGGAAGATATTTTTCATCCCATGAATTTAAAATTTAAGAGGTTTTTGTTCAGTTGTTTTGAAAAATTTAATAAAGAGTTTTTTGAAACTTATGTAGATTATGTAAATAAGGATGAAAAGTTATCGTGGTGGAAACAAATGGAGATGAATTCAACCAAGAAATATAGAGGTAATACAACCAAGTGTTCCAAATCCGGTAAAAGGAATTTTAGGTAATATTTAATAGGATTAGAAAAGTGTTACTGATGTGGTATGCTCTCTCATTTGGATTGGAACTATAAGAAACAACATTATGGTCAAAAAAAGTACTGGGAAAACATACAATCATCTAGAAATTAGGTATTTTAATTACAATGGGTTGTAATATTATATTAACAAATGTCCAAAATTAGTTACTCAAGGTGGACATCATCGAGACCGGAAAGAATAACATTCATTAATTAATTTTTCTACAAATACTATAAATTATGGTCCCTCAAATGAAGAGGTGTGAAGTAAATTACTTTTTTATTCAGATTATGTTGTTCTATTATTTGATTTGGGATCCAAGCATCTATATATATTAAATAAATTTGTAAGTAAAATGGAAATACTATCTCAAGAAATGAAATTGTAACTTTTGGTAGAATCACCTAGGGTGGTATAATGGAAACAAGAATTTATCAAAAACCATTTATTATCATATATGGAATAGTTTTTTCACCAAGCCTTATTGTATTTCCCATTATATAGTTTGATATTATTCTGGTTATGGACTGTATTTCAGTTTATCATCTTATGATATAATGTAGAGATAAAAAAAATTATATTATATAATGAGTTTTAGTTTGTATAAAAAATTAATTGATGCATTTGATAACATATCAAGAATTTATTAAAATGATAAAATATGGAAATGAAATTAATCATTAACTTATTGTATAAAAGAAAGTGACTCTTCAAATTAGTGGAGTCTCAAAGGTAAATGAATTTTTGGATGTATTTCCTGATGATTTTATCATTTTTATTCATGATTGAAAGATTGAATTGTATATTGATATATTTATTTCTATTAATTCAATTTCAAAACCCCCTTATTGAATGGATCGAGTAGAAATTTTGTAATTGAAAATGTATTTACAAGATTTTTTCATGACGGTTTCGTCTTCCCTAGCACTTCATCTTAGAGTGCTTCTATTCTATTTGTTAAAAATAAGTATGGTTATAGGATATTTTTCATTGATTAAAGATAACTCAATAAATAAATGTTAGGAAAAAGTATTTTTTACCACATATCGATGACTTGTTTGTTCATATCTAAGGCTCTTGGTTGTTTTTTAATATTAAACTCATTTCTATGTTTCACTAGATTATGGTAAAGAAGGATAACATTATAAGGATAGATCTCCATACTCTGTATAAAAATTACGAGTTTGTGGTCACCACTTTCAAGTTTATTAATTCACCTATTGTATTTATGGATCATATGAATAGATTTATCCATGAGTATTTAGATAAATTAGTGGTATTTTTTAATCATAATATCTAATTTACTCTATCATTTATGGGGAGTATATGAAACATCTATTTATTTATCTATATAGTTTAGATGAAAATAAGTTACATGGAAATTTTTTTAAATTTTAATCTTACTTGAAACATATTTCTTTCCATTTTCATATTGTATCTAAAGATTGAATAATTACTGATCTTGTTAAAAAGAAAGTGTTAAAGGAGTTGAAAGGGCCTATAAATTTCATTTATTTTCATATTTATCTTGGATTAGAATATTATTATATGTATTTTTTGGAACTTTTATTTGTTATATGAACCACTATCAAAGTTAACATAAAAATGAGTTACATTAATATGGGAAAAGGAACAATATGACTGTTTTCCAAAAATGAAAATAAATTATTTAATGCTCTAGTGTTATCCTTTCTAACAATAAATGGTTAATTTATTATTTATTGTAAAGCTTATTTAAATGTAAATGGTTGTTTCTTGACGAAAGATGATAATGAAATTACATATGATTCATGTCAACTAAAACCCTCTGTGAAAAATTACACTACTCATGATCTCGAGATTATTGTAGTGGTTTTTGATATAAAAATTTGTAGGAATCTTTTATATAGGGTAAAATGTGAAAAACACTTTTAACATAAAATTTTGAAATAAATATTCAGTCAAAAAGAGTTAAACATGCGAAAAATAAGATAGTTGTTACAAATAAACGATTATGATTAAACAATTCATTATCATCTATTAAATGTGAACAAGGAATCCAATTCCTTGAGTCAAAAAACAATGTATCATTGACCATGTTATGTTTGCAACATGATCACTTCGTTAATTATTTTATGGATGTTTTCCTATAAATAGTTCATGCTATAAATCCCTAACACTCAGTTCAGGTTTCATTGAAATCATCTCTATTAGAATGAATTAATCATTCTCAAAAGGAAGATCATGATTTATAATAAATATTAGAATTGGTATAAAAGGGTATGTTTCATGAATTTAACATTGATAAAAAAGGTGTTATAGGATTTGGAAAGATCTAGTGTGTTCCATGTGATTCCTAGTTGAAGAAGGACTTGTTGAATGATGGGAATTGCTCTCCATTTTTTGTTCATCATGGTATCACTAAGATATACTGATACAGTAACATCCATGCTCAAAAGACACAAATTTGATTCCCCAAGACAATTCTCCACATGGCCTCAGGCATGCCACCTTGTACACTAGAACGTTCCTACTAGTAGTTCGGGTATATTGAGATGAAATGGGGAGACTATAATTGCTTATCATTATAAAAAATAGTATAAATAATATTAATAAATATAAAATTTAGTAGAAGTGATAAAAGGAACAACATAGAGTAACTTCCAATATTAAATTGAGTGTAACATTTGGTAATAAAGAGATATATACACTATGTGTTAGATGGTCATCCAATAGAAACCCTAAATACTAAAACAATGAAAAAAACCAAATGCAATCCTAAGTCTCAACATGGTCCTAAAATCTCATACTCCATCCTATTATCCCAAAAATAAACTATAAGGTAGTCCCATGACCTGAACCTATTCCTAAAAAGGTATCATCTTATCGGGTACCCAAGTGTCATGGTGGCCCGAGAAGGGTTTGATTAAAACTCGGTATTCGAACACTAACAGTGTCTAAAGAAATAACCAGTCTAAACAAAGTGTATGAAAACTACTAGAAGAGTAGATAATTAAGATAATAAAATAATAATGTTTGACATTAAACATTTACTAATAATCTAATTAGACCCATGGGTTTCATCGTGTCACCCAACCCACTAACCTTCTTCATACATGTCATATTCTGGAATCAAAAATCATAGGGTTCACAAACTTTAAGTTTCAAAGTGGAATCTATTAAACAATTTTATATTTTGTTACCAAGGGAATTTTACTAATTTTCATTACCATCTCAATATACATTTAATGCATGGATTTCTATGTCATCAACCTAGCCAAAAATAAATTTTTCCAAGTCCCTTATATCAAATAATAGACGAAGAATTATATGTTGATCCATCCTAAATCAAGGATAATGAACATCAAGTCCAACATCCTTACCTATGGTTCAGAAATGTCATGTCACACATTCTCAAATGGGTGATGTGGAATGTCATGACCATCATTCCCAAAAATTTCATCAATTCAAAATTTTAATGACCAACCAATGTGTCCATCTCAACATATCACAACATCAAGCGTGCACCTATTCTATCTACCATTATTCACAGACTCAATTTTACTTGAAATCTTTAACCATTTATATATTTAACGCATTTTTCAAATATTATTCAAAACTATTTCACAATATAAACATACTCATTAGACTATTTACCATTATATAAATTGTCATTAAATAAACACAAAACCAATACACTATTATAAAATATGTTTAATCCATCCTTTAAAACCTAGGTATTTTAATTTGAAATCCCAAACAATTCCCAAGACTATCATTTCTATTAAACCATTGCTAGTGCTATTAAAGAATTTTAACAAAAAATGGAACCACTCCCTCATTTAGGAAATATATTTAAAACATCATTAAAATAACCTTGATGTCAAAATCTATTTCAAAATGATCTTCTACTTTAAAACATAGTTTTCCCTAATTAAAAATCATGACAGGGTTGAAATCCAAAGAACTCCATTTGAACCACATAAAAAATACTTATAGGCATTTCATCAAAATATTTGGAAAAAAACACATTTGAATTCACCCCTAAAACATTTCATAATAACTTATCCCCAAATTATAGCATGTTAACATTTAAACATTCCAATATACTAAATGAATATTATAATTCATTTACCCTCATAAATTCTATGACATGATTTATGATATAATTGTACAAATTTCTAGGGAATAGCACACCCCATGGGTAGCCCTGGGACCATTCTAAAATCATTAACATACCTAATGGGATCATTGACTGGTCGTGTACATCAATTTAATGTCCAAGTTACTTTTCATAGACAAATAAATAAAAAAAATAGATAGGCATCACGTTCGAAAAACTATATACACAAATGAAACACAAAAACAATAGGAAAATTCATTTTGACTACCTACCTCGTTATTGTATACAACTACTTGCCCAATTGAGGATCTTGATTCAAGATAAAATTGATTCAATAAATAATGTAAAACGTTATAGAAATAGATTTCATGATATTCTAAAGAATAGGAACAACCAAATATCATCTTCTAGACAATACAAAGAAATAGATATGGAGACTCAACTACAGCTTTGATTCACAATAAACCTCAACTCAAAAATCTAATAATATAAGAAGAACCATCCATGGAAGATATTTGATAATGAAGATAGAATTCTATGTTACTTGGGGTTAAAATACAAGAAAATCTAGTGAAATACTAAGGGAAATTATAAAATTTAAAATTTTGAAGAGGCAAAAAGTTTTCCAAAATAGTTTTCCAAAAACATGCACCAAATGTGTGGTCTTCTCTTTATAAGGTGAAAATGAGCCACATGATTTCATGGAAATCCCCATGAATTATAAAACCATGCAGATTCTATGTGATCCCCTCTTCTTATAGGGAGCCTCAAGTTGCATGGTCTCCTCAACTACCATGAACATTCTGTAAACCATGCTCCCTCCTCCTGTAGTTTGCATGGTCATGGTTCATGGTTAGTACTAACCAGGTTACAACCATGAACCATGTACTATATTTCCCATTTCTATTTATTTTTATGTCTGAAACCCATGGGACACTCTCAAGACAAATCCTAGGATTCATTTCACTAACCATTAAAAAAATATTTTAACCAAAAACCAAATGATAACATACCTCATCAAAAGGGTTTCGAATGTAAAACCTCCCCACCAAAATAATTATAACCTCTAAGAAGTCCCATTGGTCTTCCATCCACCACATCAATATATATGGGTCACCAATTATAACCAACAGACTTCTTTTGCTTCTAAAATCCTGAAACACAACAAAAGAACAACCTCTAACTCAATGCACTCAACTGAACAAAACCAAATCCAACACCCATCATCAAGACCAGAACACCAATATGGAATTAACCTAATCCCATATGACTAAAACACTATTTATGTCATTACTTAAACACTCACAAGATCTATGGTGCTCCCTACCATAAGTTTCACTGTACCAGCACTAATTACTGATGCATAGAACCTCTTCCATTATAAAATACAATGAAAAACCAAAACTCATGATCCCCTAATGTGCCTATTATGGTTCCCAACATACCATGTCCAAAAACCCATGATAATTCCGATCAATATTGTAACATATCGGCATAATCAAAAAATAACTAAAAATGATGTGTACCCATTTATGTGAATGAATTGAGAACAATTTATATTTTCCTAAAAAATATGATTTTATTTCCCAAAGTATGATTATTTTTTTCAGAATGAAACACTAAATTTGGTTTGAAAATCACCACATTTTTCCTATACATTATTCCAATTTGGACTATCCCCAATCGAATTTAACCAAAAACACCTAGCCCCAACAACATGCATGTTTTAACCTCTCTTAATTATGAGGTCTTCATACACAATGGAATTCCATAACCACCCAAACATTCCCACTAGATTCTATAACTGAATCCAAATGAGATTTCAAATTAAAAAAACTCACTTCCCTAATATCTTTTTTGTGTCTGACCACACCACTAATTCACCTCCAATGCAATAACTTTAGATTACTTTGTAGTTCCACTTCACACCTGAATCCATGCTCGACATCATCATCAGCTCATTTTTTCCATAAAATAATTTTTATAGAATTTAAGCATGAATCTCATTGGTTTCTCACTAGAAACCTAGTGCCACCTCAAATGATCCTCTGATATTTCCCGATTCATATGACCCTTCTAACCTGACGTTCATATACTCATGACCTACAAAACACTCCCCTCCATAGGATTGTCATTTCCATTGCCTAACTCTGGAAAATATTTCAATCAAGGATCACACTCCAATCACAGTCTAACCCTAAGAGATTATGTGGCTACCTCTCTCTCACAAGAGAAAAAATGAAGGTTCATATATCACCCATCCCCATCTTTCGAGAACATTGCCCAAGAAATTCATCGACATGTAGTCCATCCCAAGGGAATTACTCATAGACAAATAATGTTTTACCTCCAACCATACGGTATCACATACACCACTCCATGAGCACAAACTCTATGTAAGTACTTCACCAAAACAAAATTTACATTTACATAGCTTGGTTTATAATTTGTTATATCTTTATATACTCATGTAGATTTTATGATGTTGGAAATGATCAAATATAAATTGGGAGAACACTAAGTTTTTATCAATGGATATCACCACATCCTAATCCATTCTTGATAACATCCCTAGCTACACGTATATGTCACACCCAAAAAAGGCTTTGTGCTTCCCTTTTCACATGTGTCATCAGCCCCCGATCACCATGTTTCAAGATGAACACAATAACCAAAACTCACTATCACCTCATAGATCTAATCCATGTTTTCAATCATTAATGTTATTCATGTCTCTACCACCACCACATTGCTTGACTTCGTCCATCACGTCTCTAACATAACTTGATGAAAATGAAATGATTCATCACACATATCCAAAACTAGATAGTCTCATTCATATCTAGCACACGTTACTTCAATTTCACAAAAAAATAACATAACCCTGATATTCCCTTTCAGAAATTCCAAAAAGGAATCAATAATATTCATCACATGCCTACAACTATAAACTCACCTAAAACCTAGGGTCATGAATTTTCATATGCCCATCCACAAAACATGGCTCAAACTCCCATGATTCAAATTTTACAATAACTTGGCTCAAATTCCCACTCAAATAACTAACAATTGATAATATTTTATTAGCCTCATTGGGATTGAGGAATTCACTACATTTATATCCAATTACCCATCCTTTCACATAATTCAGGTCTAACCACATGACCACTCAACACCTTGGTTATCATTCCTATATCCAAGGTATAGGATCCATGGGTATAAAAGAAACACACCATAAGGGTTAATTCAAGTAAAATTAGTTGACCTCCAATGGTGTGTTTAGGTGCATCAGGAGTAACTAATTCACGAAATTAAAATTTACATATTTGAATTTATATTTAAGAGGAAATTTTGGTAAACTCGGGTACATGATTTAATAGAATATTTTATAAAACCATTAATCATTAAGGTAAAATCCATATACCACCTAATTTATTCTTAGGACAGTTCAATTATCTATTATCATGCTTTTATTTGAGATGGATTGAAAGTAAATTGATGAATAGAAAAATGAATTGAAAATAGGGTATATTAACTCACATTAAAATAGAATTTAGTATGTCAATGTAAACTAAAAATTGAAGAAGAAGGAATCACAGGCTAGTATTATAACAACACATAAAGTATGTTTTTCAATTAGATTGAATAGTTGATTCCGAATTGACGTCATTTAGATTGTTCATTATGTATTTTCCATGAAAATCCTCGACTAACCATTGTAATGAACTTTTCATATCCCGATAATATGCATGATCTAGTTCCTCTCTGACTACATCAAACTCAATTATGATACCTTTAATTAAAGGAGACTCGATATTCTTTTGAGACTACTCAATGAATCCCAGAACAAGATTTTAGTGAAATATCATAATAGAATTGTCATTTTTATTATCATTCCATAGCACAAACATTAGATTATATCTGATCCAACACCCTTGTATTGTCACACTATTACTATATCAATCGAGATCGACTATAATTTTGGGGTAACCTCAGAATCAACTATGGGAGTCCATGGTGATCATCCATGGTAGTCCATACTTCAGAGTTTACAAGTGTGATATTGGTTAATATTTTAAATGACCATGTATAAAACACTAACTCAGCTCATACACGGAATCTCACTTGGCGGTCAAGTAAATATAATTTTTGGTGTCCATGAGTCTGTCTAAGGCCTTCCTACATAGGGATCCATGTATCTCTCAGAAAAAATCACACCTCTATATTTAAACCTGGTCCAAAGTAAAAATCTCAAGACTCTATTTATTGATCCAAGAAAACATTTAACTCTATTAATTAGCTAGTAATATAACCAATTATCTCCCAATGTACCTTAGATGATGTCAAGATAAGGTACATGATCATCACTAATACAATAGTACACCAAGAGGATATAAATGATCACCAGTAAGCCCCAATACACTCCCTTCATAAACATGATGAATTTTATTACATTGTTTTTGACCATCCACATTTAAATGAAAATAATAATAATAGTCAAACTACCTCTAGTCATATTTCTCTAAAGATCTCATCTTCACTTGATGATACATCACCATTAAGCAACCATGATAGCATCACCACCTGAGGAATTCTATGATCATTCAAGAATAACCAATGAAGTCCAAAACGACTAAGAATATCGTTAATGGTAACATACATAAAAAACCATTTCATCATCATACTACCTTTCAAGCACCAACATGCCTCAGAAGAATTACATTATATGGGTCACTCATGTACCATGAGTCCGAATCTAGAATTTGGACTCGATCCCATCCCATCTCTGGGTTTTATCTGAAGAATCATCTCAAGGACTAGACAAACTAATCTTACTATCCTCAAGGTATTCCCAAAGATGTTATAACCATTTTTAAATGTAATTTTTCATTTGAGATCCCTATACTTATAAGGACATTCTAAAACTCATTAGACATGACACACAAAACCTTAGGAGTGTCCTGGTCATAATTTACTAGGAATGGGAACTCGTCCTAAGGAATACACTCAATCCACCATTGAACATGGGAAATGGATGTTGTGGACACATTTCTTCCACACATTAATTCAAAAGAGAGGAAAATTATCCACTAAAAATACCACTAGATAATATTTACTGTATAAATATGTGTAACACTCTCACAATCCATGCTCACACCCATCATTGGCATCAGGAAAAGAAGCTGAACCAAACATGATCAGTGTGTATGAAACCTGATCATTTTTAAACATCATCACAAGCATTTGGATGGGACTAATTTATTTTAATGACCAAGTCACTCTACATTGAAGATTACCTATAAACATAAATTAGAATATTTTTTCTTGGATGATTATAACCTAACTCATATGGTTTTATGTATCATTTCATAACTAATCAGCACCATGTGTAACAACACATGCTACAGTGATATCAAAATAGTGCAGTTGGCACCTTGCATTCCTAGAATTGGATAGTGTACACATCGATCAACATAGAGTCAAGTTATCCATAAAATAATTAATAGGACGAAGACTCTTGGGTTTTAATCAATTTGATAAGATGAATGGTCATGTGAATTTCTAATTGGTCGACTATATATGAGGCATGTCTAACCCACTGAACTATATCATTTTATATTGTTGACATACTTCATAGGTATTATATTACCAAAAACCACTAGTTTAACAGGGGGTGTTGTCTCATTTCTATGATTTCTAATTGGTACAAATGACACTAGAGAGGTGGCTCGAATCTGGAACTTTTCACAAGAATTTAGAAATGATTTAATTTCTAAGGGCACTACCTCTACTGAGATAACCCCTCACATACACAAAACATCATTCTTATATCAAGATAATTCCTGAACAAGTTCAATATGATCATTTTCTTAACCCCAAGCTTACAATAACTGAAAAGTTCAACTTAGACCTATGGGAAATGTAAAATTTCCCTTCCAAGGGAAACCTCAGGGAGAGATATAAACTACCCTAACATGAGGGTTAAAGAAATGAGCATCATTAAATGGTTTCATTCAAATGATTATATTAATTCACATTTTATTTTTAACATTTAAGAGGCTCAGTTTAAGAACATAAAGCACCAATTGCAAAGATAAAGTACTTGGTACTTTATTTAGAAAAATCCACAAGGAACTCTGGAAAGTTATATCAAACTTCCTTTTAATAATTTTCCTATTTAGATCACATCCTATCTAAATTTAGGAAATTTATTTTAGAAATTCATTTTGTTCATTTTATTTAACCATAATATATCATAATTGGCTTGTTAAATAAAATTTCCATCATAATATATATATGAAAAACCGTTTGTATTGTAACAAATATTTTAATTAACTAAACCCTCATAATAATAAAGTTCAAAAATAGGTAAATGGTTTTTTATATATTTAAGGGAACTAGTTAGGTAATATTTCATCATACATTTATACCTAATGTTGTATATGATGAAGCTTTAAATAATCATCCCTGTGTAGATTAATTATACCCCCATGAGGTTATGTACTAATTCATAAAAGATAAAGGTGGCCTACAAGGGTCCCATCATACCATGTTGGGTCTATTTAAATGGAACCCAATAGTTGTAGTCGTATTTTAATTTTTAATCACACAATTAGAAAGTTTATCTCATAATCATATCATAATATTACCAACCTACTTGGGTCAATTAATTCATAAACCACATGTAATATCATAATTTATGATTCAGAATTTGGACTCTTTATATTTATATAATGATCCACATAGATGACTCGCCATTCCCAAATTATAAAGGTATATACCTTTAAAAGATACAATTAAAATTCCTTATAATTGTAACCATATTTTTTTCCTTCGATATCAGCATATAAAAATTCTATTTATGATGGTCTCATTATATGAGTTACAATTTTCAATTTATAAAGGCTAATACCCTTTATAAATTGAAAATTGGCATCCATTTAATAGAAACCATTAATGTTTCATCTCATTAAACTATGGTGCACTCCTCAAAAATGTCACAATTGGTTAGTAAAAAAATTACACCATAAATATATCTAGGAAAACCCCATTTAGGTCAACAAAAACACTTTATTTAAATAACCATATACCATAACTATAATAAGGAATGTTATCACATAGTAGTAAATATAGGGGAACATGGTAATTTTTCGCACAACATGGTGTATATTTATGCATTATAATTAATCAACAAACCATGGAATATAGTTAATCATTATATTAAATCACACAAGGAACATCCATCATATATCAGGCTTTAAAGCAATGCAATATAAATAGTATGGCAAATGCATGGAATGTGAATCTTTTGGTGCTTATAATGATGCATGTAACAATATTTCATTTCCATACAGGGCCAAGTGAAAAATACTAAAAATTTGATAAATCATCCAGTATTATAAAGTATATCAATCACTCAAGGTGAAATAATAGTCAATTATAATAACAAACCATATGAACAAAAGTAGCTTCTAGGAAAACATAGTATTTCACCCTTTAGTGGGTTGATCTCTCCCAGAAATGGTATATTTTCCAAGTGTCGACACATTCTTAGTCTCATTCCCACCATCCCAAAATAGTAAGACAAAGAAAAATATTCTATGATTTTTATTTGTAACATCTTGACTCAGGAGCATCTAAAATGGTGCCTCAATCCAGTTTGCCACATGGACTCATGAGCGCCTCTTTGTACGCGAGAGGCTATTGACTAGAAATAAGGGTCCAATAATGATACATTTGGGAGACAATACCCTCATGATCATAGTAAAACAAAATTACATAATAAATAAATCAAGATAAAAAGTATTATAAAAGAAATAAAGTGTAAAAAAATAATACCAATAATAATAAATGACCAAATACATACATAATATCATATACATAATGATTTCATGTCAATACCAAAATAAAAATAGGCATACATGGATGTCAGCATAAAATATATGCATAACTAACAGAACTAAATCCCAAAGTCTATATCCATGGTTATCCTAAGAAATAGCTCAATCATGTGCTACTAAGATTCCATATCTAAGGATAATCACAAAAAATGAATAAAAGAAAATAAGCCAAATCCATAACCTAATCATAAAACCAATAGATCTGTTTGGGTACCAAAGGCAGTCTGAATAGGTTATCAGATAAAATCAGTAGGCCACCACCAACTATGTCAAATAAAATCTAGTTTGTTGATATAAATTAAAAAATTGTATATGTATATCAAAAAAGGTAATAAATAAATAAATATAATCAAGTCGGGCTTGGTTTCCTCAAAGGACACCCAGCCGAAAAAAAAAAGATTCGAACTAGGAAAGAATATCTATATACATGTCATCATGTATATATATTCATTTATATGAACATATATATGTAGATATACACATACACTGATGAGGAAATGGGGTCTAAAACCAAGGAATCCATATATAATAATAATGATAATAATAATAATATACTGAGAGTCTCGGTTTAAATAACAGTTACCACGCTCTACTATATCATAGAATAATAAGGAACTCCATGCCTGAGTGTCATGAATAAAACGGGATTTCATTCTATAAGATAAAATGTAATAAGTGACTTCATTCCCATGTATCATGAGTAATGTGGGATTACATGTACTAGTATCATGAATAATAAGGTATTAAATGTATGATAACAAGGAATTCTATTTCCATTAATTTAATATCACCAATGTGGATCCATTGGTCATGCACCATTTAATCATTCACAATTCAACCAATTTGATGTGCCTAAATAGTTCATCCATGGAATTATATATTGGAACCCAAGTATCATAGATGGAATAATATAATAAACATGCACATTGTATTTAATAACTAATTTTGGGCTAGAGATTACATTCATGCCACTTAAAAATGATTCATCACGATTATTCAATTTGTAAATCAATTATTGTTAATTAATAAAGTCGTGTAATCATACATGAGATGACACAAATTCATTTATCCATCTACATCAGTATATTTTGATAGACATGTGGTGATACTCAAATTGTTTCATAATTCGTTTAACTCATGCACAATATAATAATTGATAGAACTTTAAAAGATTCATTTATATGATTTATAATGTGTTTAATTCACTTACCCATATTATTTAATTATGAATAATGTCAACACACTGATAAAGGTAGATTGATTTTGGTTACCAAGGCATGGGTACCATGGTAATAAGAGAATCACACCATAAGGGGTGGTTCAATTCAAAGTAGATGACCTCTAATGGTGTGTTAAGGTCCATAAGGAGTAATAAATTCACGAAAATAACATTTACATATTTTTATTCACATTAAAGAGGTGATGAACGAAATGTAAGGCCTGAAACCCAAAACCATATTTTATGAAACCAATAAACTTTAAGGTAAAATATATAGACCAACTACCTAGTGCTTAGGATGCTTCATACATACATTATCAGGATTTGATTATATCTGGATCGAGATAAAATAGAAGAATATAAAAACTCCATGAAAATAGGGCATATTATCTAGTATTGAAATAGAATTCAACATGGAATGATAAACTAAAAATAGTTAAGGGGGAATCATAGAATAAATGAGGGTGATCAAACATGACTGATGATACTTGATTCCGAGTCTGAGTAGTGGAAATCACACAATTCCTAGAGGAGAGGACAAGGGAGCTCCCATGTGTTGTCCACTTTGAAAAATGATGACGAAGAGAAAGAAATTATAAAATAGGGGTAAGACAGGAAAAATGGTAATTTTATAGATTTTTAATGAGCTGGATGGTTTTTTTACTTGGTTTGGTAAATAGTTCACTAGTTGTGTGGTGCTACTATCCAAAGGGACACCACCTTGCATGACAAGGTGCAAGGCTTGATAAACTTTGTTCAAGCCATGTGATACACTATAAAATTTTCTATAGAAAAATCACATGGCCATTCATCCTTGTGTACATTATTTTCTAAACAATGTGACAACCTCTAGCACCCGAATGATTCAGTTGTATGGTTATCACTATGTGTGCACTAACCTTGCACCTCTTTCTAAAAACCAAGTTTTCTAATCCTGACACTCCCAAAACTCAATCGAACAGCCGATTCACCTATCAGACCATAAAAACCATCTATAAACAAAACTTTTATGTGATAAAATTTTCATAAATTTCATTCAGAATCTCAATTTATGATTCAAAGAACATGCCAAATGAAAAATGTCAAACTCTAGTGAAAATTAGAACTTTTTCAAAACACGGGATCTTACATGATCCCCCACTTTCAAGAATAGCCTTAAATCTAACGAAATTCACTAAAGGTTATTCCTTTAGAAAATAAACTAAGGCATAACTATTTATTTTATTGAAAATTTATGGAACCTACCATGCATCAACTCCACCTTTAAAGCATCCACCTACGATTCATGTTCTAAGGAAATCATAGTATAGGTCTAACCTCCATCACGATTACCATCGATTGCCTAAACCACTGACTCATAGAGAGAATTCTAGTCACATTACCAAAACTATTGTATCTCCCAATATTCCATACACATCAAACCACACACAATTCAATAATCATGGGAAGAACACCCTCTCTAATTCCAAAACGCATTGCTTCAACCCCACTAAAACCAACAACTTACTCTAGGTTCCACACCCATATAAAAAACCACTACAAATGGAACCAAAACCTAAGACTTCCATTTCAAAGTGCAATGTACAACCAATATGATAAAAACCCACTACGTTCACCACATCCATGTTAAAAAACAACACTTCACAACCTTAATGTCATATCCTAACCAAAGACACAATAGGCAACATCTCACTATCCTAAATATCCAGTCCTATTAGGGCCCCACATGCCATGACCAAGGCTCTCTAAACTAGAGCACTCTTAGATCACAAAACACCCATACATAGGGTCAAATGGAAAAATGGATACCCATTGATAATTTCCCTAAATTTTCTATCATTTTCCATTTACCTTTAATTAATAATGAATAAATCTTGAGGATTATCATTTAAAAACCTTTCATTAATCAAAACATTAAAAAGATAAAGCTTTATTTGATTTAATGATTCATTTTTAGGATAAAAATAATTTCATTCACATTTCATAATGGAAAAAACCCTTATATGTTTTCAACTAGACCATTATTTTACCAGAACCATAACCTTACACGTCATCTATAACAACCTATTACTCAGAAGTCACTTGAGGAGTTGCTCAAGCAGATTGCAAACATAAATTTTTATATAAACCATATAAATGCTTGTATAAACATTAAATACTGACCGAAATAATTAATTTATAACCATAGGTAGATATTAATGACCATAAAGAATACACCAAAAACAGAAAATATAATACCATCATAAGCGAAACTCATGGAACTATCAATCAAGAATGTATAAAGATGCCCTACTAATCCTATGTGCCTATCACGATGAATGAATGAACATACTCTCTTTCCATTCCATTATAAGAGATGAAACCTCATAAATTATAAACATCACATCCCAGTTCAGCAAATGAGGTGGAAAATAGTCAAGGGTAAAATCACAAAGCAAGGATATAAATTCCCTAACCCTAGCAACTCAGTTTTCTCCCCTGTTCATAGGGCTGTTATCACTCAAGAACAAGCCCATTACAAAGATCCATCAAGATTTTAGTCTTATGTCATACATGCCCATATAGTAAGAAAAAAACCACCTCTGTAATCATCTGAACTGCTATAAATAAAATTCACTTTCGATTCAATTAAATGTCTTATTAATTAATTTGGTTATAGAAAAAACATGCATTTAATTTATTTTGTTAAATACCATGGTATTTAAATTACGATTAAGTATCATTAACATTTATAATATAGAATTTTAATACTAGTCAAAATATTAGTATAAATATTGGGTTTTAACAAATCCAATTTATAGAGACAAAGGAAGTGATGGCCTCAAAAACTATGATCATACCCTATGAATCCCATTTGTCAAAGATTCTATGGGAGACTAAATTTATGGGATTTTTCCTTGACTCATCCAATGCTTATATCTAACAACTTAAGAATGATTGAAATCATTTATGATAGATTTTCAATATCATCGAGATCATGACCCAAACCATGTTCGTTAAATAGCCCCAAGAATGACTTATCATCGCGCACCTTTCTCTTAGGGTGTTTCCTAGTTTATTAAAGATATATGTATAAATACCCTAGAAATATTAGTATGTAAAATATTTGTTATGTAATAATGTATATATTTTTTTCCAATTATTGTTACTTTTTAAATGTTTTTTATTTTGATATAATAAAGCACAAATTGTATTTTTGGTTTATATTCAAATTCATTTAATAAATTTATGAATTAATTGATTATTGAAATAAATATTATTTTAATGATATATTATTATTAAATAATATTTATCAAATATAAATGATCATATAATTTTTATGATATCAAATGTAATTTTTATTAGGTTTTGAAAACTATTATTATAAAAAACCCATAATTTTCAATAAATGTTGATCATTATTTTAAAAGTGAAAATTCAAATATTTAGAAAATTAATAGATAAAATGAATATTAATTTTGAAATAAAAATGTTGAAATTATCTAATGGGGAATTTTTCATAATTTTCTGAGACTGCCAAATTTTTGGGTAAAAAATAAATACCATATAAATATACTTTGTGTTTATGACATCATAATGAACCAAATATAATGTAATAAGTAATATAAATGGGATAAAATAAAAAATATATGTTTTTATTTTAAAGTAATGTGATTTTATGTATATTTTATTTATTTGGTAAATACATTATGAATCCTCCAAGACTTACAATATATTTTATGATTTTAAAATCATTTCTTTAAGAGTGACTCACCTACACATCACCAAAGGTAATATTTTATTATGTTAATCCATGTTCCTTATAAAATAAAAAAAACCCCACTCCCCCTTGGTAGAAACCAAGGGTTGGTTTGTGGTTTTGGATATTTTATTATGTATAATCCAAAATCAAAATAATAAAGAAATCTCACTCTTTTCCAATATAATCGCACACAAACTCCCATTTATCTTCACTAAAACTCCTTATAGAATATCCTCACTCTAAAATACCTTATATAGACTCCTACTAAAGTTCTCCAAATATTTAAAGAATCCCCTCTCAATATTTTTATGTCACACACTCAAGTAAGGTATCTTCCACTCATTTTTTATCACGCACTCCTTTTATATTATATCTTTTACTATTCGTTTGATTATGTTGGGATATAATATTCCATATTCCCCTAAAAAATTTATTTATAAATTATGAGAATTTCCTTTCACACTCATTAATCCTACTATTATCCTTTATTTATACCCATCACTATGTATTAATTTCATAAGGATTCTTTTCTTTATTCAGGTTTCTTCTTTACCTTATGCCTTAAATTTACAAATTTATAATGTTGGGATATTATTTCCTTGTCCCTATTACTACCCATTTTATTTTCAAATAATTATATACCACTTTCTCTCTCATAAAAAGTTCTTATGAATATTTAAGTAATGTCGTTACGCTGCTAAAATTTCATCAGGATTTTTCATGCCAAAACAATTGTGTAGTGAATACCATACCCATTATTCTATCAAGGGTATTCACATTTATGCAAATATACATATTTATTTGGTAATTATATTTATTTATTCTATATTAATTTATCTTGGAATTAATTATGATGATGAATGAATCCATGTTGTATGATCTATGTCCCACACTTATGTATGAAAATAAATGGAATATGATGGGTGCACCTAGATAGTTATTTACTTCATTTGTTAATGTTTAGAATCAGGATATATAATGTTGGAATAGGGGAGTACCTAATTGATTTATGGTATATTTTGCACCATGAAGTCTTCGTAGTTTATCCTTGACATATGTTTTTTATTATGTGTTTTATGTTGTTTCCACATTTCCCATGTTATGATTATCATGCTATATCATGCCTTATTATTCGTGTTCCATTTATTCCTTGTTTATATGCATATTGTTTAACATTTATCACTTATGACATGTTTATTCCTTAATAGTCTTTATATCTCACCCCTTTCTTATGTATATCCCCAGGTTATCGCATGCAGTTTTATGTTCGATGGATTTTTTTGATCATATTAAAGACGTTTTCAATAAATCATGCTAATGAAGTATTTAATAATGTTGTTGTATCCCATGCTCAAGATGTTGTGGTAAGTACCTAATTCCTAAATACACAAGAATTATAGATATTTTGGGTTGTATTATTTTTAATTTTATGAAATAAATCAAGTATTAATTTTTAATAAAGAGTAGGGTTGTTACAGTTGGTATCAGAGAAAAAGTTTAGTTATTTTTATGATTAGGTTTAAAAACTTTAGGGAAAGCCTTAGGGATACGACTAAGTATAATAAAAAAACTGATGAATTTTTGTTTATATTGAGTAATTGGTTTATAAAAAAAATATATCCTTATCTAGATACTCCAAGTGGATGTAGTTTTAACAAATATGTACATATGAGTAACAACTCCGATAAGGTGTTTTGGGCCTGACTCAAGGTAAACTGGTATACGAAAATGGGCCTTTCTACGCACCTTTTTTGGAACTCCTAGAGGATATTCTTTGGTAAATTCATAATCTCGTTTTGAACCATTAATAAGGGAAAAATCTCAAAAATAATACTTGTTAGGAAATAGATCATGGACAATATATATTGAAGCCTAAAAACTCATATGTTAGGGAAATAAATGTAATTTATAAGTTATCCCTTTAACATCATTGGATTCCCCTTTATGTGTTTAATAGTTTAAGATAAACATCCCTATTTTTCCTTTTATTATAACTAATGGTTGAAAATAGGAGTAATTGGGTTGAAAACCCATGTGAAGGGAGATGTGATGATTGACCCAATGAAATTCTCAACATTATGGGAGAGGAATTGAAAACATTTTCACGATACTCTCTCAGATAGCTCGTGTTATGAATATAAACTTGGATCAAGATAAGTTCCCAAAACCCCTAAGAGAAAATAAATCACAATCAAGAGCTTCATGTGATAAAGGCATCCTAATTTAACTGGAGCATCTGATCCCTTAATCTCAGAATAGTGGATGATCTCCATTGAGAAGATATTATACATCCTACAATGTTCCGAACAAGAGAAGGTTATACTGGTTGTTTATTTTATGGAGGGAGAAGCTGATAAGTGGTGTACATTGATCAAAAATATGATGCATGAGGAAGAGATCAAAGTGGTGGAGTTGAAGAAATTCTAGAAAATGTTTTTTGATAAATATTTTCCTCACACCCTCCCACTTAAAATGGAAAGGGTTTTTCTTTCCCTCAACTAAAGATATGACAAACCTATTACAGCATAAGAAGAAAAGTACACAATACTTTCATGATACACCTCTGGCTTTGTCGTTTCTCCCAAATACAAGGATTATTTCTTCTTTGGTGGGATAAAACCTAGTCTACAAAAATCTTTGTTCATATTTGACATTGATAGCTATAAAGAAATTTTTTGATATACCCTCAAAGTCAAAATGGAGATCATAGAATCTCAAGGGTATTAGGGGGACGAGAAAAGAAAAATGATGTTTAAATATGTTCGTCTGATAGATATATCTAATAGCTCCAAGAAATTTTAACACCCCACTTGTCAAATATGTGGGAAGAAGAACACCAGAAATTACTTAAAGGGAACAATGAAATGCTTTATGTATGGGAAGGAATGACACCTAGTTAGAAATTTCTAATAGGAGAAACTCTTGAATGTGATGAAGGAAAGGAATTCTCTGGTCAACGCTCAGTGGATTCTCCATTTCTTCAACAACATTGAACTAGGTCACTTTTCAAACCAATTCCCTAAGCCGTGGGTTTTTTGAGACAACAGTGAACCTCTAAGGTAGAAAGGGAGAGATTTTTCTATCACTGTCACTGAAGTGAATCTCACCAATTAAGTAGTGAAAGGTACTCTAGTTATTCATTCAATAATAGTGAACATACTTTTTTATTATAGTTCTTTGAATTACTTCATATCATGAAAGTTTAGTAGAACTATACAAACACCACAAAAAATCAAGGAAGTAGAGATGTCGATGAAAACATAAAATGGGGAAATCATTACATCCCAAGTATATAACTCCTCCTCAATCAATGTTTGGGGGATGAACTTCCTGAAAACCATTTTCATACTCCCCTTGGTGGAATTTGATGCAATTCTGGGAATGGACTGGATTTCCCTATATATATCCAACATAAATTGTGGTGAGAAGAAAATCACTCTTCGTATGGAGAATAGATCCATGATTATGTATATGTGCAAGGAAGTTGATGAATCTTATTTAGCCCTATCATCTCAAACATGGATATTATTTCCCAATAAGAAAGTGTATCTTGACCAAATGATTGATTCTAAGGAATGGATCATCCTTAAATACATGTCTATTAGGAGGGAATGCACCAATTTGTTTCATAATGAATTTTTTGTTCATACTCCTAGTTGAGAGGTTGAATTTTAAATTGACCTTATACTTGGGGTGTTGCTGATATCCATGACTCTTTATAGGATGGATTTTGTGGAACTTGAAGAGATAATGAAAAAACTATAGGATAATATGGATAAAGGGTTTATACGCTGAAGTGCTTTACAATGGGGTGCACCAATCCCCTTTATCCTGAAGAAGGATGGGTCAGTGTTCCTTTTCATTAATTATCTTTAGATCAACAAGATCATGATAACTAATAAGTATCTTTTTCCACAGATTGATGACTTCTTTGATAAACTATGTCGAGAAAAATACTCCTCTAAGGTGGATATATAGACATGATATTACCAAGTTAGGTTGAATAATGAGGATATCCCCAAGTCTAATTTTCATAAAAGGTATGGGAACTACGAGTTCATAGTAATTCCATTCAAACTTAGTAAATATATAGAAATATATGTTTACATAATGAATATAGTATTTATAAATTAACTTTAAAATTTTGTGGTAATCTTTATAGATGATATTATAATATACTCCTAAACCTAGTAGGATTATGAGGAGCATCTGGGCCCTATGCTAAAGACCTTTCAAAAGGAGGATCTTTATGAAATGTATAGAAACTATGAGGTCTGGTTGAAGGAAGTATAATTCTTAGGGGATATCATTACAAGAAATGGGATATATATAGATCCTTCAAAGACCAACCCAATTGAAGGATGTATGAGTCCAACATGCATGATAGATATTTGTATTTTTATTAGGTTATCTGGTTATTATCACTGACTTGTGATAAAATTCGCATGACTATCAAACCTTCTTACCAAGCTAATTTAGAAAGAAGTAATCTTTTATAATAGTGATTAATGTGAAGGAAGCTTAAATGATTTGAATATAAGGCTTATCACAACCCATTTTCTCACACTACCCATAAGTAGGGAAATTTTCCTAATATTCAGTGATGCTTCGAAGAGGGTATTGGGTTGTGTGTTGATGAAAAATGAAAAATCCATATCCTATTCATTAAGTCAGTTGAAATTTCATGAGAAAAACTATCCCAAACAAAATCAGTAGTTGGAAACTATGATCCTTGCATTGAAAATATAGCAACATTGCCTCTATAGAGATAATTGTGCGATATATATAGATCACAGTAGCCTCAAATATATATTCACAGAGAAGGAGAATATTATTCACCAATGAAGATGGTTAGTGATAATCAAGGACATTGACTAGTCAATCCAATACCATCCTGGTAAATTAAATAAATCAGTGAATGATCTATGTAGAAAATATCCATAAATTTTATCATTGATGAGAATTGAGATGGATCTAATATTGTTATATTTGAAGAGTATGGTCATGGGAATTATAAAGGATGGAACATCATCCAACCTTTATCAAATTATTTCTCAGTCATCACTTTGGGAAAGGTAAAAGGATGCTAAAAAGGATAATGTGTAAATTAAGAATAAACTAGAAACTATATGAAAAGGTAAATCCTTGGAGTTTAATGTTAATGAAGAAGGGATGGTGAGATTGGGTTCAATACTATGTGTTCCATCAAATAACAAATTAAATAATGATCTATTGGATAATGATCATAGATCAAATATTTCAATTCACCTAGGAAACACAAAGATGTATCGATATCTCTGAGAGCACTATAAGTGGGTGAACATGAATAAAGAGATCATTGAATATATATCAAAGTGACTAGTATGTGTTAAAGTGAATATAGAAAGGAATATTTCTAAGGGATGATGAAATCATTACCCATACCAACATGGAAATGGTAAAACATCACCAATGACTCTTTCACCAGACTTCCGAAGACATCCAAAAGAAAAAATACTATCCGGGTTGTTTTGGATTGTCTTATAAAGACTACAAATTTCATTGTGATTCTAGAGGATTTATCACTGGATAAACTTTCATGGATATACATCAGAGAAGGTGTGAGGATTCATAGAGTACCCCTATCAATTCTGTGAAATCAAGATCCATGAATCACTTATAAGTTTTGGAAAAGTATTGAGAATTCCTTAAGCACAGATTTGAACATCAGTACAGATTTTCACCCTCAAACTGATGGCCAATATGAGTGGAATGTACAAAAACTTTAGAAAATGTTGAGAGAATACTCAATTTACTTAAAAGGATTATGGGACCAATATCTTCCATCGGTCGAGTTATATTACAAAAATAATTTCCTATCGAGCATTAAAATGGATCCTTATGAATCCCCTTATGGGAAGAGGTGAACAAAACTAGCATGCCGGGATAATTTTAGGGAACGAAAACATCTAGGTATTGGAATGGTTGAAGAAATGATGGAGAAAATTATGATAATTCATTATTACATCAAGGATGACCCGATTCGATAGAAGAGTTATGATGACAATCATAGACGATACCAAGAGTTTGATGTTGTAGACATGGTAATCCTCTGCATATCTCTAGGGAATAAAGTGATGAGATTTAGGAATAAGTTAAATCTTAGTCCAATATGCATTGGCCCCGTTGAGATCCTTGATCGCATCAGATTAGTGGCATATAGACTAGCAATCCCCCAAAACCTATTTCAAGTACATGATGTATTCCGTGTATTGATCATGAGGAAGAACATACAAGAACCCTCACATGTACTCAATCCAAAGTTAGTAATACTATATAATGACAATTACTATAAGGATTAGTTAGTGAATATCATAGATTATAGAGAAACTATTATATGGGATAAGATAATGCACCTCATCAAAGTGTTTTAGACAATCCCAAAGTATGAAAATGAAACATGGGAAATGGAGGAGGTGGTGAAGTAGAGTTACCCTCCTTTGTTTTAGTGTGGGAAAATAAAATTTCGATAGAAAAATTCTAAAGGGGGAAGATTGTAACGACCTGAACTGATATAAATAAAATTCCTTGTTTGATTAAATTAAATGTCTTATTAAGTAATATGGTTATATAAAACAAGTGCATTTCTTTTGTTTTATTATATTCAATTGGATTTAAATTACTCTTAGTAATATTTACCATTGATAATATATCATTTGAAATGTTATCACAATATTCTTATAAATATGGGGCTTTTGAAAAAAACCAATTGACATATACAAAGGATGTGATGGCCTCAAACAATAGGATAATATCTTATGAATCCCATTTATAAGAACTTATAAGGGAGATAGAATTTCTAGGATTTTACCATGACCAAAACCAAGCTAATATCCAATAACTTCAGCAAGAGTGAAACCGTTTATGGGAGAATTTCAAGCTCATTGATATCATGTCCCAAACCATGTTTGTTGAACTGCCCCATGAAAGTACCACCATCACGTACCTTAATTATTGGGAATATGATAGTTTATTAAATTAATATGTATTAAGACCCCAGATATATGAGTATGTACATTATTTTGTATATAATAATTAATATATTTTAATCATGTTATTGTTTCTTTATAAATATTTTTTATTTTGATATAATAAAGAAAAAATTACATTTTTTGTTAATATTCAAAGTCAATAAATGAATTTATGAATTAATAGAATTTTAAAATAAATATTATTTTAATGATATATTTTTATTAACAAAGTTTTAACAAATATAAATGATCATTTAATTTTTATGAAGTAAAATGTAATTTTTATTAGGGTTTGAAAACTCCTATTTTCAAAAACCGTTCATTTTCAATAAATGTTGGTCATTATTTTAAAAGTGGAAATTCACATATTTAGAAAATTATTTCAATAAAATTAATATTATTTTATGAATCAGAACCTCTAAATTATCCAATTGTTAGTTTTTCAAAATTTTCTGAGATAGTCTAACTTTTGAGTAAAAATTAAATATCGTAAAAATATTCTTTATATTTTATGACACCATAATTACCCAAATATGATTCAATAAGTAATATAAATGGTATCTATGACCAAATATATTTTTTTAATTTAAAATAATTCTATTTTAATTTTTTTATATTTTTTAATTCCATTATGAATCCTCCAAAACTTATAATATATTTAAAGATTCTAAAATCATTATTTTAAGAGTGTGACTCACCTCAACATCAGAAAGGGTAATATATTAATATGTTCAGAACTTTTCCTTATAAAATAACAAAACACACTCCCCCATGTATTAAACCATGGGAACAACCATGGGATGGTTTGTGGTTTTTGATATTTTATTATGTTGTATCCAAAATCAAAACAATAAATAAATATCACTTTTTCATATATAAACCCACCTCAAATCACATTTCTCACTATGAAAACTTTTTTATAATTTCTTTACTAAGTAATCATCTATTTATATTCCTACCATGGTTCCCCCAATCCCTAAATAATCCCCTCCCAATTTTTTAAGTCGCACGCTCAAGTAAGGGATCTTCCTCTCTCCTCTTTTATCAGGCACTCCTTTTATGTTATGTCTTTTAATTTTCATTTGATTATGATGGGATATGATATTACATATTCCCTTTAATATAAATTTTATTTATAAATTATTACAATTTCCATTCACTCTCATTAAGCCTCCCATGTTCTTTTATGTACACCTGTTAACAAGCTGAAATTCTGTAAGGATTATCTTCTCTATTCAGGTTTCTTCATTACCATATACCCTATACTTCCAAATATCTATTGTTTGGATATGATTTTCAATGTCCCTTTTACAAACCATATTATTTAAAAATAATTATTTAACCCTTTTTCTCTCATCAACCATTTTTATGAATTTTTAAGTAATGATGATAAACTGCCAAAAATTTTCGTGATTTTCTATGCCAAAACAATTGTGTAGTGAATACCATGCCCAATATTCTATCAAGGGTATTCACCTTTAAGAACTTATACTAATTTATTGGGGAAATACATGTATTAATTACACATTATTTAGTCATGGAATAAATTATGATGATGAATTAATACATATCATATGATATATGTGGCACACTTATGCATGAGAATGAAATGATTATGATGGGTGCACCCAAATAGCACTCCAATGCATTTGATAATGTTTAATATCATGATATTTAATGTTGGGATAGGGGTGTACATAATTCCATTATTTTAATTTTTCAACCATGAGTTCATAGTGGTTTATTCTTGACCTATGTTTATGATTCATTATTTTAAGTTGTTTCCACATTTCCCATGTTAGGATTATCATGTTATATCATACCTTAATATTCGTGTTCCTTTTATTCCTCATTGATGTTCCTATTTTATAACATGTATCACTTATGAAATTTTATTCCATTACTATGATTTATAGCTCACCCCTTTCTTATGTATATCCTCTAGTAATCCCAAGCAGTTTTATGTTCGAAGGAGTATTTTTATCATGTTAAAGATGTTTTAAATAAATCTTGTTAAGGAAGTTTTTAATAATGTTTTTGTATACCAATTTTAAAATGTTATGTTTCATACATAATTTCCAAATTCAACATACTTATTGATCTTTTGGGTTTTATTATGTGTAACTTTATGTAATAAATAAATCATTAATGTGTAATAATGAGCACGTTTCTTATAACCTCAATTTCCACTTTGTAACATCCCAAGCCTAAATCCACTAATACGGTGTCGTGATTTGGTTTTCCACATGACCTCACGCACACCTCCCCATATACTAGAATCTTCCCAAAAGAAATTCAGTTCTATAGAGATATAATTTGGAGACAATACTAGCTTATTAGAGTTAAAAAATAGAAAAAATAATATCAATACATGTAACATCTAGTATAAGTGATAAATGGAAAATCATATGGAAAGATCGAATAATAAACTAAGTGGAACAGGTAATAGTAATTAGATTCCTACACAATATGTCAGCCAGTCATAAAATGGAAACACCCAATATTGAAATGAGGAAAAACCATGAACATGTTCATGAGTCCCAACCCTATCTTGGCATCCCATAATACATTCTATCGGTCAGAACATAAACTATGAGAAAGTTCCCTATCTTGAATCTGTACATGAAAACAAATAACATCTTCTCTAGTACCAAAGTGTCATGGGGACCCAAGAAGAGTGTGAGTACAACATAGAATGCCACCACCAAAGGTGTCTAAATTAATAACTAATATAAAAAATAGTGTATGAAGATAAATAAAAGAGAATATGCACATGATAATAAAATAATCATGTTACCCATTAAAAATTATTTAATTATCCGTTTTTACTCTTGGGATCCATCGTTTCACCCAACCAACTAACCTAATTTTGCTATTCCATAATTCAGAATCATAAATCATAGGGGTAACACACTTTATGTCAAAAGGAAGAATCCATTTAAAAATTTCATATTTGATTACCAAGGGTGTTGAACTAATTACCATCACTACATCAAAATCCTTTTAGTTCCTAGATCATCGTATCGAAAACCTAGCCAAAAATAAAGAGCATTATGTCACTCATATATTGTCATGGATTCTAAATGCCATGTTGATCCATCCTAAATCTAGGATATATAAATTCATTTATAACCTATATAGCCTTCTAAACATACCAAAACATCAAGGGTGCACCTATTTAAGTTATCATTATTCTCAATGTATATTTCAATCAACATATATAACCATTTTCTCTTTAAACACATCCATTAAACATTTATCAAACCCTTTAAACAACTTATATATTCCCATTATAACATTTACTATTCCCTTATTTTTCCACAATATAAACACAAAAACCATAAACCCCTATAAATCTTCAATAATTAACCCTTTAAAGCATGGGTCTTACTCTTTGAAAAACCAAAAAGGGTTCAAGACCTTCATTTCCAATAATCCTTTAAGAGAGACATTAAATAATTTTCACTAAAAATGGAAACACTACCTCATTTAAAAAAAAAATTAAACCCCCTTAAAAATCACCTTTAGTTAAACACCTCATTTAAAATAAATAATCCAATTTAAAAGATATTTTTATCTAATTAAAAACCAAGATCAAATCAAAATCTGAATAACATAATTTAAACCATTTCGAAAAATATCCTAGGAATTTTATCAAATTCCTCGCATACAAAAAATTCAATTCACTCCTTTAACATGTGATAACTACTTATCCCCAAATTATATTATGTAGAAAATTAACCATGAAAACATACCAATTAAAAATTACAAAATGTTTTCCCTCATAAACTCTTTATGCCAACATTTATGATTTCATTACACCACATTCAATGGAATGGAATTCCCCATGGGTAACTCTAGGCCTAGTCTCAAATCACCAATAATACAGATGGGATCCGAGAAGGGTCTTACACATCAATTTAATACCCAAATTACATTTCTTAGTTAAATACATAAAAAATATAATTTTACAGCATTGTAACCACTAAATACATAAAAGAAACCCAAATACTATGTGAAAAATATTATAGACCACCTACCTCATAATGGTCTACAACCACTCACCCAATTTTGTCCCTTGATTCAATCTAAAATGGCCTAAATAGCTGAGGCAAAAAAACAAACAAGAAATAGTTTTTGTGATATTCATAAGAAGAGGAAAATAAAATTGAATCCTATTTTATAAAATAGAATGAAATAAAGTTATATATTTACCCAAAACATCAATTCACACTAAACAACCCAAAAAATTATAAATAAATAAATTATAAACATCCATAGAAGATGTTGGAGAAGTATGTTAGCACCCTAATCTGTTGGAAGATAAATGAGGAGAAAAATCATGTGAAGAATCTTTAATCCTGAGAGGAAAAAATAATAAAATTCCATCGTTTAAATATTCACAATGTTTGGATACATGTTTTACGAAACCACACACCAACCATCTAGTCTCCTTTGTCCAAGGGGGAACCAATCTGCACGGTTTCGTTCCATCTCCAAAGTTTAGAAAATCATGTGGACATAATGTGTTCCCCAATGTTCATATGGATCCTCAAGATGAAATCACTCATATCCCACCTCATAAGATTTTCAAACCATGTTCCCTCCTCCTATAAGCCAAATGATCATGGTCTATATTTATAAATAATTATGCGCCAACCACGGTCTATATATTTTAATGACCATTTTTTCTTTTATCCATCTCCCAAAACCCTGGGATACTCTTGTGATCTTCAATAATCCCAAGAATAATTTTATTAACCACTAAAAAATATATAAACAAAAAAAATGAAAACGTACCTCAAAAAAAGGGTCAGGTTCTTTCAGATACCTTTAGAAATATTATTGGTGGGTGGAATGGAGAAATATATTTTGGATTTTACGATGAAATATTTATTCTTTAAATGAGTTAAAACTATGAAATTACTAAAAAATTGGATGATTCAAAATTTTCTAATACCTAAATGGAAATGGGAGTATATATCGATAGATTTCATGGTGGGATTACCAAAGGCATCTTGTGATAATAATGATATTCGGGTTATTGTTAATCATTTGACTCATTTTCAATATTTTTTTCCAATTCAAGATACTATGAATTTGAATCTAATTTTTATAATTTATGTTAATGTTATAGTGAGATTACATTGAGTCCCTTTATCTATTGTATATGATCATGACACAACATTTACCATAAAAATTTTCAAATGATTTCAAAATTCATTGAGTGCTAAATTAAAATTGAGTACAAATTTTTATCCTCAATTTGATGGATAGTCAGAATGAAAAATTCAAACTTGGAAAGATATGATTTAGTCTGGATGATTGGATTATCAAAGAATTTAAAAACAGCATCACTAATTGGTGTAATTTTTATATAATAAAAATTTTCATTCTAGTATGAATATGGAAACTTTTGAGGAATTATATGGAAAGAGATGTTGAACTCCACTATGTTGGAGTGAGCTTGGTGAAAGGGAGTTGTTGGAACTATAATTGGTAGAAGATATATTTAATAAGGTAAATAGGATTCAGAACTATATGGGGGTAAGTTCATATTTGATAGAATATTTGTGTGGGTAGATAGAGGAAAGACATTTCATTTGAGGTGGGAGATCTAGTTTTTATTTAAGTATGTCCTTCGAAAAGTGTTATGAATTTTTCTAAAAATAGAATTTTAGTTTTTAGTTCATTGAAATTTTTGAAATAATAGAGAAATTTAGATCTTTTTTTATTGATTATACTTACCTTAGATTTTATATCAGGTGAATGATGTGCTTCATGTTTCATTATTATGGAAATGTGTACCTAATTAATCTCATGTTTTCAGCCCTAAGGTTGTATAGTTGGAAGAGAATATTTATAATAAAGAAAATATCACCCTGATTTTTTATCAAAGAGAACATGCACTGTAAAATAAGGAAATTTAACTATTAATGCTTTTACAGAATAACAATAGGATTAAGTAAGAAACATGATAATTAGAAAAAACTATGTGGGAAAATACCCTCACTTTTGTAAGTAATGAACAAAATTTTGAGGATATAATTTTTAAAATGGGAAGAATGTGAAAACCTAGCTAATACTATAAATAAAAAATTTATTGATTTATAGGTATTCATTTTATCGATTCATATTCAGCAGAGTTTTATAAATAAATTTATTTAAAAAGTAATAGTTTTATTTTACTCAATTGTTTTTCCATGTATTTCAATATTTTATTTAAAATTATAATTAATATATTTTTGGAATTAAATTTCATTTAATGTAAATTTTTTGATATCATCATATCAAATTTATCTAAAGGTATATTTTTGGTATTTTTCAGAAAAGATTGATTTTTTGGTGAATAGTAAAAAATACAAATTTTTATTAAATTATTCATTTATTTTAAAGTATTTAAAAAGTATCATTATATCTTATAATGGTTTAAAAGTTAAATTAGTCACATTTTTCAAAACAAATCCATATTAAATATCATTGTACTTGATTTTGGTATAAAATCATTTTTATGATTAAAATTTTCATTTTTTTGGAAATTGGTTTCATTATAGTTTGTGTATTTATATTAAAATTAATTTATTCCAATTAAAAAAATTGAATCTTAAAATTTGGATTTAATATTGTTACACTATATTTTCAAAAAAATTAATAATATCATTTTCATTTTGGGGACATTTTTAATGGTTACCATGGTTAAAATTACTTACCCCGTTAAAGGGTAAAACAGGGTAATTAAGGTGAAAAAAGTGACTGAGACAAAAATTATTATCTTAATTATTAATGTATTATGTTATGTCAACACATATCACCTTATATTTTTACTTTTATTATTTTTACCCACTTTATCAGGATTAAAACTTTTATTATTTTATATCTCTAAAAAATAAAAGTGTGCAACTCCCTTTACTTATAAAATAAAACCACATATCATTTCTTGTTTAAAAAATTGAGATTTTTATATCAAACAATACCTATCCAAATATCATCCCAACATCCCTCCCTATTTTTTATCAGTCCTGTTCTCACCAAAAAAATAGACATAAGAAGGCTTGAGGTGTAATCCCAGAGGGGTTTTCCAAAAAGGAGTTATAATTCTTATCTAAGTGTTTCATGTTTATTTCTTTTTATAACTCCTTAAAATATTATTTAACCATGATTAAATAAAAATATAATTATATTAAATATATTTAAATATTATTATGATTATTGTAAAACCGTTTTTATCTCATTTTTCATCCTTTGGGAGTTGAAAATATCACTCATGTGTATGTGTAGACTACTACCACCACAAAACAATGTGTATCAATTTCCATCACAAAATTATATGGATGGTTAAAATTATGGATAAAATGAATATATATTTTATTTATGAAATAATTATAATTATTTTAAAAAATTATATTACTCAATTGTTTACCCTTTTCATCTGCTGGAAATTTATAATGTCGCTCGTGCATATATGTGGAATACAACTTCCATGAATCGGTGTGATTCATTTTCCATTATTGCCTCACATGGTTATTCAAAAGGATGGAAACAATGAATAATTATAAATATATAAAATATTTATTATTTTTTAAAAAGTAAAATATTATCTACTTTATAGTTTTTACCTCCCATTAGAAAAATGGAAACATCGTTCATGAGTACGGATGAACTATTCTCTCCGTGAAATGACATGGTTCACTCTTCATGATTCCTAAAATGGTTGGATTTAAAAATACATTTAATGTATAAATATTATAATTAATACATTTTTATAATTCTATTGGTAATGGAACCATATACCCAATGACTTTAGTCAATTCACCAATGTTGTTTTGAGGTTATAAACCAAACAACTACAAAACGTCCAATGTGGACTTAACCATTTTAGTAACTAAATATGTCATGGTAAAAAATAAAATAAAAGAACTAATAATTATTTAATTATCATGAAAGATTTTATTAATAATGTATAAAACTAATATAATTTAATTTTTCTGGGGTTAGAGAATGTACAAAGCTATAGAGCACTTATGGTAAGGGGACTTTTTTTGAGACCTTATATTAAAGTATTTCTTTTGAATATTTCTCCTCCACGATTATTTTATTTTAAATATTTCATTAATGTACTTATTTATAAATTCAAGACTTCTAATTTTAATTTTCAAATAATTTTAATTTCTTTAAAAATGTGTAAAAAATATTTTTTTAACATTTTCATATTATTTATTTTGATATTTTTTAGCAAAGTGAAAAAAGAATATTTTTTAAAATATATGGTACGAAGTGAATTTCACACCTTAATATCCATTACTTATTAAAAATCGTGATCTTCAATTATTCATTTTATTATAAAGTAAATTAAATTCCTGTTGTTTTTGGGAATTTTTTTAAATGTGTTTTCAATAGAATTGGATATTTCTCACTATTTTTTTGGGAATGAAATGTGCTTTTCTTATGGGTATAAATCAGTCTTTAACTGGTTTTATTAGGAAAAAGTGAAATATTATACATGTATTATTCATTACAAGTCTATTAATCATTGTATATGATGATGGGTGAGCTCGATATTTCTCATAATTATGGGTGAGTTTGATATAGCTCTTCAATACATTGGGTATTGATGTAGTCCTCATTGGAAAAAAATTAGGGAGATAAAAGGGATGGTTAATCCTATGAAATTAACTGGAATTAAATTATTATAAAATTTTATCAACATGAGTGAACATGGGTTATGAATATGATTCTCTAAAATATAAATTTTGTTCTTAAAAAATTGTTTTTATATAAATAATTTTATTTTGAGAGGTAAGGAATCTCAAAAGGTGAATGGTTTGTTTTTCAGAGGAATGTTATCTTGAGTATCTACATGCCTCAAGATGACACCATGGTTTTAACTATGATTTATAATGGCTTTCAAAGGTTTTCATTGATAAATATTAATATTCACTTATGGAAATAATTTATTTATGTTCTGAATATTTTATTTTGAAAAACTTAAATAGCCTCATGGGTTTTATTATTATTCACTAGAACAATGGGATTCAAATATTTTTATATCCCTTAATGAGTTTTATTTTTCTAATACCAAAATTTAAAATGTTTTTAATAGGATATAGAGATGGTTATAAATTTTATCAAGGTCATGATTTCTGCTATGGTGACTTGTTTTAAATGAAGAAAAGGTTCCATGAATGAAATGTGGGGTAAACTTAAAGCTTTATTTTGTGTAAAAATGTACTCTATGTGAAAGTGTCCACTTTTTTATATAATTTTTTATATAATTATTTAATCTCTAAACTAAAAACATCATAGAAATGAAAAAAAATTAATCCCTTGTTATAAATCAAGTAAATATGGGTTGATTATATTACAGGTCATTATATGGTGATGGCATAATCAAAGGAAGTCTCAATGGTTGGGTGTAACACCTTATGTTTAATAGTATGATTGATATTTGTAATCACATGGAGGGAGTGTGATGAAATTGTTTGAATGTAACACATTAATATGGTACTGAATTTATGATAGTTATAGCTTAAGGTTTATGAGTGAATAATGGATAGGTACCCTTGAGGTTAAAAAATTTTATAATGGGGAGTTTATAATAACCATTACATTTATGTATCAGTGTAATGGAAGGAATTTTGGACTTTTATTGCATTACTTTGAGGGTAAATTTTAATTTTTGATTTTGAAAAAGTGTCAGGGGTAATGTATGTGTTTAGAATGTTTAATTGGATTTTTTGTATATAGAAATGTAACAACCAAGATTTTGTGTATATATTTTAAAATTTTATACTTTAATTTATATTTGTTTAAATAATAATTTTTTTAGGTTCATAACAGATAAGGTATTATATATATATACCTTTACTATTTGTATTCATTGATTAAATGAATTATTACCTTATGAAATAATAGTATAAGTTTATACTATAAAAAAATTTCATTCAGTATCTAACAAGGTAAAAACTATTTTTTTAATCAAAATAGAACATTATAAAAAAAGAAAAAGGCATTCCAAAAAGATAATAATTATAGAATAGGATAATAAAAACAATGAAATAAAATAAATAGAATTTGGAAATCCATAAGATCATTCCCTTCTTTAAATATCACACACACAAATAACACTAAAAAAGAAAAAAAATAGACTAAATATGATTATAATTTTAAAAATTATGAAGATAATCTTAAGAGAATCCCAATTAACTGATAAATGGATGAGATATGAGGTTTTTATAGGATATATAAAAGGAAATATGAGTGTTGGAATAGTAATATGTCCATCAGAATAGTAATTTGATAGTTAAAGTAGAAACATGATAGTTAGAATAGTAACTTAGCCATTGGTACAGTGAAATTACTAGTAATTAATATTTACATTACGTAAATTAATAAAATATAAATGTAAAAATGTCATAAAATAAATATTCAATTTTGAAAACTAAAGTAAAATATAATTATATATTTTTAATATGGTATGTTTTAAATTATTTTTCTAAAAAGCTTAAATATTTGTTAATATTTAAATATTAAAATTAAAACGGTTTAAAAATTAATTTAAAAAAATAATTTCATTTTATAAATCCATACATTGAAATTATCCAAGTGTGGTGTTTTATTATTTTTCTAGAATACACAAATTTTTATCTGAATGGTAAAAATACAGTTTTTTAAATATTGTAAGTTTTATGAAAAAATATTGATGTAATAATGATATAATAAATTTTATAATGGATATATATGCTAAATATAGGTTTAATAAGAAAAATAATATATTCAAAAATAGTTTATAGAATTTCTGAACCTAAAAATTTAATTCTGAAGTCTAAATTCATAATTTTTTGGCAAAAACTATATTTTATTATTTTCTTACATTCTAATGTATAGTCCTTTATAAAACATAACATGATGGTGTAATTTCTTAGAATTCATAAAAATATATATGTTTAATTAAATAATATTCATTTTCTCAAAGAAGGCCACTATTTCAAGACTCACCCTTGATATAATATTTTATTCATTATTTTAATGAAAAACACTCCTCCCCTCCAAGTATAAATACCCTCTCTCAACCCTATGATATATACATAAAAAATTCTACCCATTGACAATGATTTAATAAATTCCCTTCTAGTGATCCTCCTATAAGTCATATAGAATTTTTTGGCTCATGCCACAGAAATTCCCTAGTGGGTTATGGCCTTAGAAAAGTGTAAACTTTAAGGAGGGGGTAACCATTCTTAATATTCCTTTTAGTTCGCCTTATTTTATTCTTATATTTATATTATAAAATTTAAAAGAAATCTTCCAAATTTTTATTAATGGTTAAGTTAATATGAAATAAATTTTATTATTTTATTTGATAGTTTTTTATTCTATTTATAATATTCATATTATCTCTCTCTTTTTGACATGTCTCATTAATAATCACACTTCCAACAATATATATTTCATAAATTCTTTATAATATAATTTAATAATAGTTAGTACAGCTTATATATATATATATATATAATATGAAATTCCATTATTACTATAAGATAATGATTATATATATATTATATTTCTCCATATATCGACATGTCTTGTTAATGTTTAGTTTAACCACCGGTGAGGTCGAGGTCAATTTTTTTAATTATCATCACCATCATAAAAAATAAACATTTAAAATATATAATATATATTTTCAAATCATTAAAAACACTGAAAATGAAATTTAAATAATCCAAATAAACATGTCATTGAACATTTTAATCATAAAAGAAAAGTTATAACATTTTTTATAATCATTTTTACTGATCATGACAAACATAAATGTATGAAACATAATTCAAGATAAATGTTTTCATATTCATAATTTGGTTATAATGTATGTGTAAAAGTGACAAAACAAAATGGGACCTATGTTAAGGGAAATCTAAAACTCTTTCCTTTTCTTTTGTTATTATACTTTTTATTTCCCTATTATCTATGTGGTTATTATAAATTTACATTATATCCCTTATTATAGTTATTTATTTCATTATCCCCATCCATATTTTTGGGATATTTTTTTCTTTCAGATGAATTATTAATCACTCTAACAATATTGATAATGTATTCAATTTCAAAATATCTCATTGATTAACCATATGTTGTTTCTTCTTATCTTTAAAATTTAAAATATTTTATTTATTTATTGTAATCTTAAACATATAAAATAAATTATTCAGCTATGATTTTTCCAAATTTAAAATTTATTTATTAACATGTACATTATTTCATCAGTATGATACTCATTGTTTTCTATTTTGTTTATTTCAAGTTTATATTGGATTTATATTTATTTTCTATATTGAATGCATGATTATGAGAATATTTTGATGTTAAAGGTGGGAAAATAATTATACATCTATAATATTCATTAATTAAAGTATCATATCTCATGATATCATTATTTATATACATGATGCAGTTAGATTTTTTTATAATGTTCTTTTTAGACCAGATGCAATAATATTTATTCACAATGACATATAAGGTTATGATGCAATTTTTATTTTCCATCATGATATGATTTCATCGAGTAATCATTGAATTTTTTATGATGTTTCATTATTATGAATGCACCAAATTACATTTATTTCCACTTGTGTGTCCTATATTTTATTATTATAACTCTTTTTTCTTTTATGATCAAATGTTTCATTTTAGGATCCCATGGTATCCCACTTTACCTCTCCATGTTTCTTTATTATTTCTTATTCTTATCAAATGTTATAATCCCAGGGAATCATTTATTGTAATATAGTATCTCACATTAATTATGTTTCCCATGTTTCTATATCATTCCCTTAACTAGGCCTTTAGCCCACATTTTTTTAATGTATGTCTCTAAGTGATTGTAATTATTCAAAAAGGGTTCAATAAACTTATAGGAGGTCAAATATAAATAATTAGATTAAAAAGTTATAATATTTTGTATTATTATGATGTAATATATACTAAGTTCTCAAATACAATAAACATAGGATTCTGGGAATGGTGGAATGAAATAATGTTCATTTTATTAATGAGGAATTTGTATGTGTTGCACTACATCCAGAAGTGTGGGTTTAGGGGAACCTCATTTTCTATCATAGCAGAGTTTGGTTGTTTTAAAGAATTATGAAATAAAAATATTAGTATTAAAAACCTTAAGAATATTACCTTTATAGAAATAGTTCTAGTATATCAAGTATGAGGATGTAGGGTTTAAATTTTAAATATGTTTATGTTGAGGCATATTAAGAATTTATCACACTTAATGTCTATAATAACATTAGATATTCTTAATGTGCTAGATAAAATATATGGAAATATTAATTTGTATTGTTCAAATGTAAAAATTGTGTGAATTCAGTTTATTTAAGGAGGGAATAATGTAACAACCCATATTTCGTTAATATATTTTAAACTTTTCTACCTTAAGTTATATGTGTGTAAAACATAAATTACTTTTTAAGTTAATAATCAATATCATATTGATATATATTTATAACTTAATTATTTTTATGCATTAACTAAATGAATTATTACTATATTAGATTATAGTATAATTATATACTATAAACAAGTCGTATGCATCGTGTTACAAGATAAATACTATTTTATTCAATCAATATAGAACAATATATAACAAGGAAGAACCAAAATAGTTTTTGTATACATAACAATGAGGGAAGGTTGCATAGAAACTGCAACACTAGGTATGTACTATGTATTTCACTAACCATAGATATCAAGGGATTAAATCTATCTACTATCAAACCCAATAAAACATTAAAACTATCCTATGAAAATTATAAGTCTCTCTAATCGAAGTCATTTCGTGCTAAAGAATCTGTTAGGTTAGTTAACATATTAGCCTCTTTATTTCTCTTTGAATTCCATGTCATTAGTTTTTCAATTTTATAATACATGAAAAAACACTTAAACTTTGGTTTTAGTGGGATTTAATGCATCTATTTAGCAGAAATATGTTCACCATGGTTCAAGAACCTACTAAGAAGAATATGATGACCTTTATTAATCTCATTATCCTCCAATGATAAATGTGAATCTACTAAATATAGTGAATCTGATATATAATTGAACATGTGAATCATCAATAATTTAAAAAATATTAATGTTTCTCCATCTATAAAAGTACATGGATTACTTTTAATATCATCATTCATGATGTTACTCTCTTCAAGTTGAAACTGGAATATCATGTAATAGATCATTACAGTCGTTTGATCAATTGTTATGGGATCAATATCCATCTATACAAATTCTGATTAGTGATAGTGAACAGAATCTTCCTTATGATGTGTCTATTTCTTATATTTTTTCATAAAAACATTCATAAAAATATGTACCATCACATATCTCTCATTTGAAGAAATATTTTTTTCACATATTATGCATTTAAATCTAATCAAGTAACTTTAAAATCCATTGGTGAAATCAACAAATTGATTAATCACCTCAAAATATTGAGTATAAAATCTATTTGGTATATCAATCCATCTATCATACTTATTTGTATCTATATAAAAACTAATTGAAACATATAAACAATGATTATTAAAATTTATCAAATTATAAAAAACAACATTTTACCTAATTATATTGGTTAATGAAAATTATAATTAATTTCATATTTTATGTTTATTTTACATAGATTCTTTATTCAAATTACTATGTCTTAAAGTAAAACTGTATAATATATTTAAAACTAATAAAAATTCTTCTCATAATAGAACCACAATAAAAGTAGTATTATAAAAAAATATAATGAATTACAAAAATGAGTTATAAATGTAATATAAATCCATAAATATAATCAGATAAATAATTTATAAGGTATATTAATAAAAACAAGTCTGAATAATTTAATTTAAGAATTTACATAATGAAAAATTAATATAAAAAATATAAATAAATGATAAATCCTTATATAATATTAGTTAATACACACTCTCATATGATTTACACATATAATTAAAAAGTAAAATTTTAAAAATAAAATAATTGAAAAAAAAATGTGAATATATATTCAAGATAAATAGAGGGAATATATATATATATATATATTTGTGTGTGTGTCGTAAATATGTTTACATAATTTGAAAAAAAATTAATATAATTATATATATATGCATTAGAATTATATATTATTATATAAAAAATGCTTTTATATTCCAAAAAAATAATTAAGATGAATAAGTAAATAATTCATATATATATATATATATATATATATATATTAAATGAACATAAAATTTTTATTATATTTATTATATTCAGTTTTTATAAAATTCAAAAATAATGAATTATTTACATTTTTTAATAAATACACATACACACATAATACTATATATATTACTAAATATATTAATATATATATTAAGATGTATACATAGTACTATATATATAATAGGTCATTGAAAATAATATATATAATGATATAATAACATGATAAACAAAAATATATATCTATATAATTCTAAATACTAATAGATATATCAATTTGTGAATTCAAATTATAATTTCAAACATGTTTTCATAGTTACTAAAAAGTTTCTTAGAATCCAATAAGGGTAATTTTAATGTGAAATTAGAAAAAATAAAACTAAATTCCAAAAAAACCCAACAAAACTGCACTTTCAAAAAAAATCATTCTAAACAAATAATATGGGTGAGAAAAAAAATTTATACCAATATTTCATTAAAAACTCAAGGGTTGGAGGTATAGAAAATAAATTGTGTAACAGTGTAGCTAGAAGGAGGCCGACAAGGGGAATATAGGGAACTCATTATAGTGAGGAGAGTAGTCGGAGAGCAGCCACTTGGGATCATGTACACTGGAAAGAGTGGATTTATTTAATCGTGGTTGATGATTGAAAAGAGGGAAATGGACTAGGGGGATAAGAATGATTGGGGGGATCGAACCAAGGAAATAGGGGAATTGAAATCAGGGAATGGGGTTATAGAGGGATTCTGGTTTGGCACTACATGGGGGAAAGGGAGCATGTAGGATTTGGGGGTAGGGAATTGATTTGGGGTGAAGGGAAAAATTTTTGATGCTATTTGTAAACAACATAGTGAATTCCAAATTACCATTTCCCATTTTCCATTGTGGAAAAAATAGTATTTCTTGAGTATTATCCAATTGGAACTTCATTGGTTAGAGATCTTGCTTTTAATGTTTCTTATATCACTAATAGAGTAGAGAGTTATTGGATGACTACTCTGAGTTCATTGAAGAATGAGTTTTCATCATTGATCCTTGTATGCCTATAGTTGGTGATGCCTCCTCATATAATATTTTTGGGTATGTTGTTTTATTCACCACTATGTTTGAACTTAAATTTCTTTAATATGCTTTTATATATGATTTGTTCATATTGTATTAAGGGAGATTAATTTTCCATGGGGGATTTGTATGTTCATGGGACGGTTCATGGGGGATATTTTATTTCATGTTTCTATCATGTTATTTGTAAACCACAAATGTTTTTTCCGTACCTAGATAGTGGTTGATAATATGGACCATTGATTAAAGTGGATCTGAAAGCCCTCGTTTGATCCAGGTGTGTTCCTTTAGCTCGGATTCAATCCAGGGTGTCGTTGCCATTATAATCATGTGGTGCCACTTGTCTCATGTGTTGTCTCAACTTCAGTTATGTTAATTGTTAGCTCCATCTTGGATGTCCATGGTTATATGACCCCAGGTCTCTGCTAAAGTTATCTGATGGCATATGGAACACCATCAATGCTCTCGTTGGTCACATGGATTCTGGGGATCCCATTCCCTAGGTTCACCTTCATTTGGCATGGTTCATCGATTTTTTCCCAGTGTGAGGTTTTGTTATGCCTTATATGGTTATAAGAGAAGAATGAGAATGGGAAATAAGGTAATATGACCACCCACACTCCCCATCCTTGAGTTTGTTCTGCCGCCTAGAATTGGATTACTTCTTCGATGGAGATTTAGTAGTGATCGACTTAGTCTTGGGTCTAGGATGATTGCGCTTTAAGGAGGTTCCCGATCTTGACTCTCTTTTTATCGTATCCAATTTTTGATTTATATTCTTGGATTTGTGGTTATTTAATCATTTATATCATGTATATATTTGTATCCTTTGTGTCTGTGTGAGTCCATCCATGAGTCGACGGTCTTGACTCTCTGTGAAAGATTTCACCACAGCCACCTATTTCAAAAAGGATGGACTCCTTATTTAGATTCTATGGTTTTTTCTTTTCTTTTCATCAGGTCTATATATTATTTTCTGTATTTCTTAGTAATAAAATGAAAAACTATGTGATGTTCTCCCCAAGCATGTAGGATCACATAGATCTGAAGAAAATTATATATTGTGTTATTTTTTTTATATTCTTTCTATTTTTATTTCTAGTAACATTGTTATTGTAGAAACTCATTATGGTTCATTATCTAGAATTGGTTAATTGAACATATCAAATAAATAACTCATTAATATGTGAAAGTGGATCTTAAATGTTTTTGGGTTTTTAAGTTTAACCCCAACTAGTGGTTTTAGAGCCAACTATAACATTTATAATGTGATCCACTAAATTTTAATTCATAAAATTGATGTTGAAAATGATTTCAATATTCGAAGAATTAAAATAACTGCCCTACTATATCATAATGATTTAATTGATTCCCTTTTTTCCTCTAGAAAAAATAACCCCCCCCAACCTAAATGGACATACTTCCATCACATATATATATGTCCCTAAATAATCTCTTAGGAAATCCCATAGGTAAATACTTTTATCTTTAGGGGATAAAGTATTTAGAGAAGTTTCATAGGAATCTTTTTTTTTTGTATATAGTCTAGACATGAATCACTTTTTATAACTAAATATATTTTTGTTAGGTTATACCAAAAATGAGATTATATACCTTCAAAATGAACCCTATAATTCTATTCAAGATATATTTTGATGAATTTAATAAAATATTATTAGATCTAGAAAACATATACATTAAATTGGAAAATGAAGATCATGCCATTTTACTATTAACTTTATTAGATAATTCTTTTAATTTAGTCAAAGTTTCTATGATATATGGAAAAGATAAACTTTCTCTTGAAGAAGTAAAATCTAGTTTTCTCTCTAAAGACCTTCAAAGGAATGATAGTGTTAAGACTGAGATGGAGGGTTTAAATATTAGGAATAGAAGTGAGTAAAGGGGTAGAAGTGAGTCAAGGGGTAGGAGGAGGGAATGGGGTCAGTCTAAGAAGGAAATATGCCAATCTAAAAACAAAGTAATCAAGTGTTTTCAATGAAAAAACAAATCCACATTAAGAGGAATTTCCCTAATAATAAAGGTGACAATAGAGATAGTATTAACAAACATTCCTTATTATTTAAGAAATACTTTAACACTGTCGATGTGTTAAATGTCTTTAACATTCCCATTTCTGATGAATAGATCCTAGATTCAGGATATTGATTCCATATCTGTCCTAGGAGGGAGTTATTTGATGATTGGAAGGAAATTGAATCTGGTGAGGTATTTTTAGGGAATAAAAGGAGTTTTCACATTATGCGAATAGATTGGGTTCCATTGGATCTTCATGATAGGATTGTTAAGACTCTTGAGGAAGTTAGGTGGGTACCCAAATTAAAATGAAACCTAATCACCCTAGGAATCCTTAAAGAGAGGGGATATAGTTTTAAGTGAGACTCTAGAATCTTTATAATTATGTTATGATCCCTCGTAATTATGAAATGAAAACTTTTAAATGTAATTTATGTGTTATATGGAAAATTTTATAGAAGTTATTTAAACAGCTATTGTGGTTCCAAACATGATTCCACCACCCTTTGGCATAGAATCTAAAGGAATGTTAGTTACAAGGGCCTTAATGAACTAACAAAATAATGTATTTTGTGTAATATTACTCCTATCAGTCTCCCATTCTATGAAGATTTAATATATGGAAAATCTAGAAGATATTGCATTATAAGGTCTATGTATAAGGCTAAAGAACCCCTTGAATGTGTTTATTCTAATTTGTGGGGTCCTTCTAGGGTCACCTCACACGGTGGAGGCTTATACATCATGAAATTAATTAATGAATACTCTAATAAAGTCTAGATTTATATACTCAAAAATATGTCTGATACTTTTCAAACTATTAATAAATGGGAAGCTGGGGTAGAAAGTGAGTCTAATAAGAAAATCAATGCCTTAAGAACAAATAATGGTTTAGATTATATATCACCAAAGTTCAATTAATTATGTGAATATGAGGGAATAAGAAGATAACTAAATATTTTGGAAACTATATAGTAGAATACATTAGAATAGAGGATGAATATGACTATTCTTGAGAGTGTTAGGTACATGTTATCCTACTCAAAACTCACTAAGTCCTTCTGGAATGAGAATGCCTAAACAGTAGTCAATCTTATCAACTATTGATTGTATTCTACTAATTCATTTAAGACATCTAAATAACTTTGTAAAGGTTTTCCCCTGAGACTTTCTCACCATAGGACCTTTGGATCCATATCTTATGCTCTTACACACACTGATAAGCTAGATCCTAGGACTATGAAGTGTATATTCATGGTCTATCTAGATGGTGTTAAGGGGATTAATTAATGGGTAGATAAACTAGGTTATCAAAAGTGTATATTAAATCGTAATGTTGTGTTTAATGAATATAGTCTCTCTAATAATAAGGGAACTGAACCTATAGAGCCTTGTAATGACACTACAGAACCCTCTAGAGTCCCAACACATGTAGGTGTTGAAGTTACTTTAGAATCTAGTGGACATTCACAATTTGGTTGTGGTTTTTCTCCCCCCATTATACAGACTCAAGATAAATCCAATTCTAATTCTGATTCTGAACATAAAATAGAGGAACCAGATGATCTGGGGAATTATCAACTCACTCAGGATAGTGATAGGAGAGTAATTAGGCCTCCATCCCATTTCAATCAAGCTGGTATTACTACATATGTGTTTAATGTAGCTAAGGATTTTTTTAATGATGAACCTCAATCTTATTATCAAGATATTAAGTCCAAAACATCAACTAGGTGATTAGGTGAAATTTAAGAAGAGGTAAAATCACTTCATAAGAAAAACACTTGGGTTGTAGTCTCCATACCTAATAACAAGAATATTATTGGTTCTAAATGGATATATAAGAATAAAGAAAGAAATATTAGAGAAACTAAAATCAAATTCAAATACTAAATGGTTTATAAAGGATTTACTCAATGAGAAGTAATTGATTATAGTGAAATATTATCTCCAGTTGTTAAAAATTCATCCATAATAATAATTATTTATTTTATAGCCAAATTTGATTTTCATGTTGAATAATTAGATGTAAAAATTTATTTTTTCATGATACCCTTGATGAAATGATTTATATTAATCCTCCTGATGTATTTTTATATTTTTTTAAACTTTATCAAGATTTATTTTTTAAAATGTATTTCTATGGGCTTAAACATTATTCTAGGAAATGGTATAAAATTTTAGATTCTTTCATGATTGAAACTCAGTTTTCAAGAAGAAAATTTAATGAATGAGTATATTAGAAAACAATTAAACATGAATTTTTTACCTATTATTATATGTTGATGACATGATTTTAATCTGTATAAACATGAGGATTATAAATTCTATAAAATAAATTGAACTCTATCTTTTGATGAAATACTTAGGATATTATAATCAAATATTAGGTGTGGATATAGTAAGAAATAGGAAGGAAGAGCCTTTTACTTATCCCAATATACTTATGTCAAGAATTTATTTGAAAGATATATATTTGATCATATTAAAGTAGTTATAATTCCTGTAGAAAAATAATTTAAATTTTCTTTGGATCGATCACTTAGAAATTATGTTGAGGCTACATTCATGAATAAGATTCCATATGCCAATGTAGTAGTAATTCTTGTGTATGTTATGGTATGTTCAAGGCCATACAATTCATTTGATATTTTGTTCTTAATCAGGATTATGGGGAAACCTTATATGCCTCATTTTAAAGAATTGAAATGGCTCCTCAGGTAAGTCTCCATGTTTGATATGTTGTGCATTTGATATGGCTTAAATGGTAGTATTGATAATGACATTGTTGGATTTGTTAACCCTGATTATGCTGCAAATTTTGACGCTCAAACATCAAACACAGATTTTTTTTTCACTCATATAGAGGACCAGCCTCCTGTAAGTGAAATATGCATCCAATGGTTGCACTCTCTACTATTTAGGTAGAGTATGTTTCCTTGACAGAATCCATAAAAGCGGCTATATAGTTGAATGGTTTTATTTATGGGTTATCTTTATCTACTGATATCATAGTATCCCACTATGGTAGCCACTAAAATTTTATATATCTACGAATTATGTAATCCTTGGTAGATCAAAGAACATTAACAATAGACTTCATTTTATTAGGGGTATTATAGAATCTAGGATCGTGAGGGTCACTAAGATACCCACAGGGGATAATCCAATTGATAGTTTTACTAAGGTTGTTATATTGTCTAAATTAATGAATTTCCATAAATTAATAAACTTATTCCCAATTCTATAAATTTGGTTGTGATAAATTCATCCTTACATTTCATTTTATTAAAAGGTGGATATTTTTTGTTTTATTCCCATATATAGTTTCATTTAAATTCCTTTAATATTGTTTTATATATGATTTTTTTGTATTGTATTTACGGTGTTTAATTTTTCATGGGGTATTTGTATATGCATAGGAAGGTTCAGGTGGGATCTGTTGTTTCCTTTTTCTATCCTATTATTTGTACACCACAAATTCTATTTTCCTTACATAGATAGAGGATTATATTATAGTCCATTTATTAAAGGGGGTATGATGGCCCGTGTATAATTTGGTGTGCATTCCTTTAGCTCGACTTCGATCAAGGGTTCCTCCATCATAACAATCCCATGGCGCCAATTTCCCCATGCACTATCCTACATTCATTTATATGAACTTTCTACTCCATCCTGGACATCCATGTGGTTATGATCCTGGGTATCTACCTGAGTCGTCTGACGACCACTAGCGTGCCATCAATACTCTCGTTGGTCACTTGGATTTGGGGGATCCCATTATATGGCTTCATCTCTTTTTGGATTGGTTATTTGATGTTTCTACCAGTGTGAGGTTTTAATACACCTTCTAGGTTTATCATAGGATAATAAGAAGGATAAACTAGGTAATTCGTCTACCCACACTCTCTATCCATGAGTTCATTCTGCCTCATGGAACCGAAGTACTTCTTGGGTGAAGATTCAATGGATATTTACTCGTTCTTGGGTCTAGGATGACTACTCAACATGGAGGTTCCTGATCTTGAATCACTTTTTATAATAACCAGATTTCAATTAAAATTCTTGGCTCTATAGTGATTTATTCTTTTCATTTATGTATAGATCTTTACTGTTTTTGTTTGTGTGCATGAGTCTATCCCAGAGTGGACAGTGTTGAATCTATGTGAAATATTTCACCACTACCACCTAGTTCAATAAAGTTGGAATCCTCGTATTTTTTCCCGAGTTTTTTCTTTTCTTTTATTTTAGTATTTATATTTTTTTTCTTTCTTTATATCTTAGTAATAAAAGGTTGAACTGGGTGGTGTTCTCTCAATGCACATAGGTTCACACTGATATGAAGCACGTTATATTCTATGTTATTTTCCATTATATTCTATCTGTTTTACTTTATAGTAGCTCCATTATTGAAGATACTCTTTCTGGTTCTTTGTCTCTAATATATTAAGTTAACATCTCAAATAAATAACTAGGTAATATGTGATTGTGGATCTTGGATGTTTTAGGGTTTTAAGTTTTAACCCCAATATGGTTCTCATTATTTAACCTAGTGGGTGATAAATATGGACCACTAATATGAATTTGGACCATATTAATGGATTCGGATATTGTAGAAGACCTGGATAGTAATAATAAACCCAGAATAAACCAATCAGGAAACAAATATCCTTAAAAGTGATGAACCTAGGTGAAATAAAAATGGAGGATGTTAGTGTGAACTCAATGGTAATGATTACCAGCACCATCAGTATACAGGATCCATAGGGGGTAATACTAAGACCTAGTAAGGGGAATTTGGTCTAGTATTTTTTTTCCATGTTAGGTGTTTTGATTCTTGTATACATTGGTGCTTTGGTTTTGGGTTATCTATGTGAGTGAGTTCATCTTAAGAGCTCATATACATAGTCTCCTCGAGCTCAAGTTGATTATGAGCTTTTATTTTAGTGAGAACATGGCCTATGGATAGATTATCTGGTCCATGTGTCCTATTTTCCATCTATACACTTCTTCTATTTCTTTTCTTGTATAGTGAATCCCGATATTATCTTTTCCAGAGTTGTTGTTCAATTAGATGAAGCACATAAATCCTCTTGTCCATGTACTACTTTTTGTTTACTAATTTTTCATCTTATAATTAACTAAATGTTTGTTCTATTCTAATCATTCGTGTTTTTCATTTGGATTAATTTTATAAAATAAATAATTTATTGTTTCTGAAAAATTATTTTTTGAATCTGCATTTTCAAATTTCATTTATTGATTTTGTTATTTTTAAATAACCTTTCACAAATAATTATTTCTATTTATGAGAATATTGTAAGTAGTATGAATTTTTTTTAATTGTGTATTAACCACTATTGTTGTGTTTGGATCACTATTTTGATGTCACTTTCTTGTATTATACTTTTTAATATTTTTATATGAAATTTATTTATTTATTTTAGTTTATGTATTGAAAATTTTCATAATAAATATTGTTTTTTTATTTTTTATTTTGAATTTTATAAAGTAAATTTATAAGAAATGGAACATTTTTGTTTAATGAAAACTACCCTTCAACACAACCCGCAATAGTTAGTATCAAATCTAAATTGGGAATAATTTTATATCTTCAAAAATTTAGAATCAATTGTGAATTTTCTTAAAAGATTTATTCTATGGTTCTTACATTATAGAATGAATTCTATATTGGTTTATCTATGTGATTTATTTTCTTTTTATATAATATTTCTTCTATTTTTTATTATTATTTCATTGTTGGTCCTACCATAGTTTCATACCTATTTGAGCCTATAGAGGCCATTAGTAGGTGTTTCCTAGTTGTGTATTTGGTTCTGGTGTAAGAAGGGGTTAGTTTGAGGTTTCTTAGTGGGAGAGGTTTAGTTAGCAATGAGGTTTGTGGTAGGTTCTATCTTGTTGGAATTGTCTCCTATGTTATTTATTGTTTTCCTTAAGAGTGATCTAGAATTTAACACCAGTTTTTTTCCTCTGTTTTGTGTCTTGGTTTAGGCTTGTGTAATCAAGTTTTGACCTATTATGATTAGTGATTTGGAATTGGTATGGTTTAGAGTGGAAGTGTCATGTGAAGGGGTCTAATAATGATCAGGCTTCAGAGACGTTCTATTGGGATCTCTATAGTGATTTTGGATGGTACCTAGATAATGTTAGTTTTCTAGGATGGGGTGTATATTCATGTTTGGAATCTATTTTCTATTGGATATCTAGAATTTCTCAAACATTGGATCTTATAATAAGGTCATTGGGGTTTTATGAGACATTACAATGGTACATTATTTGAGGAATTATCCATTGGTTCATAGTTTTTGGTGATGTGATCTCCTTATATGGATATTATATATTCCCTATTTAAGGATTTTTTTTATTCCTTGCATATATAGTCTTTATATTAGTGGTTTATAGGATGTGTGTCCTAACTTAAATCTGATGATTCTAGGTGAATCAATAATTGGTTATTATGGGTTAAATGGATATTGATTTTATTTTCCTTTGATTTCAATGTTTATTATTTTTGTATTCATTATATGATTACACTATCATTATTGATTTATTCTTTATGAAATTCATGAGATGTTTTTTTCATAGTTTTAGAGGGTGGTAGTCATTCTATTTCACCTTGTCTTGTAGGTACTGGTAAGCCAGTTCCATAATTCCTTGATGCCACTACCATAGAATGTGACTCAAATAAATTTTGGTATGGGTTTGATTATGTAATTATTTTTGAATTTTTTAAATTGATATCATGTATAGTGCCTTTATGATTTCATTAATTTTAGGTAACATCTGTCACATTGATAAATTATAGGAGAAATCTCATTTTCATAAAAATTCATGAAACCCCATTATTCAATATTTTATTGTATAATAATTTTATATTTCCTTGTACTATAATTTTATATATTTTTTATGTTTTAATCGAATTATAACACAACATACACATCGGTTTTACCTATATTAAAAGGTATGCTTCTAGTTATGCTTACCTTACCAAAAAACATGAACACAGGTTGTTCCTCTATCCTATAAAATTTTATTTGATTTATACTACTCCATATAAAAGGAAATATATGATAATATTACTCTTAAATTTATGTTGGTACTACCATAGTAAAACCTTGGATATTATTCATATCCTTTGTAAAAGAAATGTTTTGGGGTTTCATAGGATTTATTATCACTTTATCAAAGTAGTGAAGGAAATAAAAAACTCATAAACCCAAGATAACCATGTATGAAACTTGAAAACAGGTTGTATATAAAATAAAATTATTCTACAAGTACCTTATACCATTAATACCATATCCACTAATCTTTGTTCTTCAATATTTTTTGTTGATGAAGATCACTAAATGTTATCCATATAATTTCCTTTTCTGTTGTGTGTACATAGGATAACTAAATCACCCATCTCCTGGGTGTGACTCTCCACACAGCCATTATATACAAGTAACACTCATCGTAAAAGGGTGAGGGAGAAATAGATCTAGATAAGGCTTGCGTGAGATGAGATATCCACTCTCTCTTGTTGACTAACATTATATAGGACTTGTTAGCAGACACTTTATAAACATGCATTTATTATACATCATTTCCATTATTAAAACATGATATTACATAATGAACACAACATCATTATAATTGATTGGTTTATTATATTTGGATACAAGATACAAAAGAAACTTATTTTTTAAATCTATTGAAAATTTTCATGTAATTTTCTCATACTAGGAATTCAACTAAATATCTTCCAAGTAAAACTCAACCACATGACCTGGGAAATTTAAATATAAGAAAGGGGTGAACTAAAATTCACAATTAGGAGAAAAATAACATGTAAACATGTAACATAGGGTGAGATAATATGTGTTTGAGAAAACTTAATCAAGGGAGAAATATTTGATTAAAAGAACATGGAATCATAAAAATGGTTCATAAGGATTGATAGGAGAACAAGTAAACCAATATGATCAAACATATAACTGAAGGTACTGGAGAATTCAAAATAATCTACGAGGATAGGGATTAAAAAAAATTCAATCAATAGAATGATGAAACATCATCATCTCCAATGATCCAGCCTCAGTACTGTCATAGGATCCTCTATAGTTTAATTAGAGAATGCTAAATAAAACAAAATATTACCTCGTTATGATTTGATATGCACACATCTGTCGTATGTTTATGAAATCCATTTCACTAAGGATACAATTTCAAACCCCTCTATATTTTCCAAACACACTTCATGAATCTACACATACATCATTCATCAGATTTCGGGTGTCAGTACGGGGCTATGATGATCACTTCGACGCAGTGATGATCACCATGATCCTTAGCCTTCAATATGTGAAGACAATCTTAGATCATATGTTTAGATTGAGAATTTATCTCTCTATGAATTAGGAGGATATATAGGTTCTCAATTCCAACAAATTTAATTCAACCCTTTTGGATGAGCTTATCTCTACATATATGGTGGACATTTATAATATCCTACTAGGGTTCTCGGCCCCCATGTATAAAACATCTCCCAAATTAGTGACATAATAATTAATTATGACAAACCAAATACACCATAATATTATTTATATTTTTATCACCTACCTATAATATATATTAATTATATTACATGAGATTCCCAATCCATTAACTCGACTCAAAACTCCTGATAATATTAAGCGAACCTCGAATATTAAATTAATATTTGTTCATATAATATTAATCCTTGTATTTACTTAATCACTTGTAAATACATGTAATAAATAAGTTCAACACCACTATTCATTACTTGAATAATAATTAATTGTTTTATTTAATTTTGATTGATAGAACGTGGATAATACTCTGAACCCATGGTGGGGTCCACCATTTCTTATATTCTTATTCAACAAAATAGGACAGATTCTCAAATGCGTTATTGTGTGTCACCCTCTTGGTCCTTATATCTATAGTAGTGAATAATATTCCTCTACTAATAACGTAGTCTAGAAACCCATAAATTCCCTTTAAGAGATAAATAAGTCATTGCAATGACAACCTAGAAACGCGCATTGTGTAATATAATCTATTGGTCATCGATATCTCATGAAGCATGATATACACTTATGTCATCATCCTCTCTTTCTTTATTATTTTTTGATCTAACCTGAAATAATTGCCTTCGACTACCATGTCAATGGATTTATGAAGTTAATACCATCCTGATCAACCAGGCTCGAGATATATCTTCCACAACTCGGAAGTGAAAAAGTCTATCTTGATCATTCAACCAATGTCATTCCACCAATGACACACCCAACACAAAATTCATCTTCATGAATTCAAGTTCATAGTTTTCACCATTAATTAAAGTATGTGATCAAACAAAACACATAGATAATGATCTCAAGTTAGGAGGACAATACACAAATCCATATATAGGAAGAACTAATAACACCTAAAACATGTGGTGTTCCTATTGGCAGGTCCTCCCTCATGATCCCACTACTAGAGATCACCATGCATGAACTACATGAAAATAAATATCAATTCTTATGATCCCCCATCACCTGATAGTAAAACTTATACTATGTCTAGTCAGTATGATGTATCTAGACCATATGACCATTGTTTAAGATAAATTTCATAATATCTCAAGGTTCTCATTAAAGCTTGGGATCTGATATATCCATTTGATGTGAAAATTAATATATGGAAATTGACATTAAATAATGGATGAAGAAATATCTATAATATAATGGTAATAATACATCATTCATAATTAACTACATACATTGTAAGGTAATCAAAAGCATTCCATTTTTGGGTCTAGGGCAGCCACTATTATAACAATAACGTGGAATAAAGATTATGAAAAATTTATAATTAAACCATGATCTAGGGATTATAGTATAGAATCGTACCAAATTATTTTTCAATCAATATAAGAATAGAAAAAAAATGTATTAGGAATCACAACCAATTTCCCATAGTGAATCATGAATCAAAACATGTTTCACATAGTGGATCTGGAAACACGGTATATTTCTTATAGTGGATAGGGAATCACATCTTTTTTCCATTATGGATTGATCAACACTTATTTATTCCCCATTATCTCATTAATTTGAAGCATTAACCAATGCAATGTAGGGATAAATAGGTCACACCTATCACATAAATATTAACCACACAAATGTGTTCAATAAAAAACATATAATCATCACATCATTAAAACCCAAGAATAAGAATGGATATAACATTATATTTAAAAATTCATCCCATAAATAACCACATGAAAAAGATCAATTGATACCAAATTATGTTTCTAAAAGTATAAACTTCATAAAATCATTCTTAGTGTGTTGTACAATATATAACATCATGGAAAATATATCACTTTTAAGATAAAGAGGAAAACAGAATCCAAATCATAAAATAGATTAACAATAATTATATTTGAAAGAATGTATGAAGATTAAATGAATTAATACATATTTTTATTTTCAAATAATAATGGATAACATTGGTCATAAGTGAAAACAAGGGATTTGAAGAAAGATCCATTTAAGAGAAATCAACACTTTATGGGATGTGACATATTGAAAATATATTATAATTTTATGTAAATAAAATAACTAATGGAAGGGGATTTTAATTAAGAATTATTTTTTCATAGAGATATAAAAGTGGATATCATGTTCAAAAATATATAATTGAATATAGGAAACATGGAACATATAATTCCAAAAGAAACTTCACATCTCAAAGAAAGAGATTTGGGTTACCAAAGTTCCATACGGCTCAAGGAATGTTTATATTAAAAATAGTGTGAGGGGAAGTTATAGAAGTTATTTTTTAAAATCTCAATTAGTGTAAAATGATTATCCCATTCAAAATCAATTGGGAAATTAATTAAACATATAAAAAATTATCTGTAATATCAAACATGTTTCATTGAATGGAAAATATAGACAAATAACCCTAACCTTTCATATTGTCTACCTTGAATACACACTAAACTAAAATATAAAAAGAACTACTATCTAAATAAATTACTTTAGAAAAATATTAATAACTAACACTATTTAAAATATTAATTTAGAGTCATAATATGTTTTTAAATTAGTTGGTTTTTACTCATTTCCCTATACTGGGTATTTATAGTTTTGAATGTTTGTACTAGTTTCATATGAGAGGTGTCAATATTAATTCATATTCCAAAGTTTAAAATTATAAGATCACTAAATTAACTATAATGATTGAAATATGATGACTTATAATTTTTTAACTTCCATTAATGATTTTTGTATTCTTTATCTGCAATAGTCTGAACCTTCTGACCTATTACTTTGTGAGAATTCTGGTAGTGGAGGTGTATGGCGGATGGTCCAAGGGATTCGAGTGTATGTGGTGGAGTGTATCTGAGGAAATAAGTTAAAGGGGTTTTTATATCATTGAACATGGGGATAATATATATGTATGGTCACTACAGAAGGGAGATTCCGTCTTTGGCATAGGGGGGCTTAATGGAGGTTTTTTGTGCTACGACCAATTTGGGCATGGGTGCATAATGAATGTTTTGGTTGTTGAATGGAGGAATAAGTGGAGTTTTGGTGATAATTTCATATTTATAATATATATTTCATAGATAATATGCCTTAAACAAGGAGTCATGAGGGGGATTTCTTGGTGGTTATATTGAATTTGTCGTATCTGCATCATGGGTCTAGGTTTTAACATAGTTCCCTTCCTGGTTCTTGAGTAACATGATGTAGTGGACATGGTTGCATCATGGAAATTTTCATATTGTATTGGGTTAGTGGTGTAGAGATAGCCAAAATTCTTGGAAGTTGCATTGAAGAAACAGTAAATGGTATAGTCCCCCCGTTTATGTGTCAGTCCATTCCTTTTTCAGTAGTTCTACATCGTAGAGGGGTAATATGCATCATGGTGTTGTATTTTGCAAACAGGGTGACAAAACCTAAAGCCCCTTGAACAAAATCATATATCTGTATTTTCTCCCATTTATTAGGTGGCCTAAGTGAATCATTTGGGGTTATTTCAACTCCATGTCAATTTATTTCAACCTCATCCTTCGGGCTCAATCCTTCTTGTTTCTATGTAAGTTTCATTATTCCATTTCCCTTATTTTCTCCTAGTTCCTTATTATGTAATGGATGATACCATCATTGGTTTTTATGGTTTTTTTGTTAAGGGGATGTTATAGTATATTCTTTTAGGGTTATCAATTTTTTTCTCTTCTTTATGGTGTGTGGTGGTTGTCTCCCTATCATTCTTGTCTTTTAAAGTAGTTCGGAAAGATTCATTTGAATTAGGGTATCCTTAATTTCTCAAATAGTTATATCATGAAAGAGGGGTAATGATCTTGTTATATATTTTCAAGATAACATTAAATGGACTAATGAAGATATTGAATTGGATTAATTTTTGTTAAAGTCTTATGGGAATGAAATTCAAGTTTTACCGCTTTTGATATTATATCATATTAAGATTGCACAGACTTAATGCATAGATAAAAATGTGGGTCATTAAGGGATTTGTATGAATTGTGGTTGTTGTGACTATGTAACCCTTATTGTGTTGTTATTTTTTATCACCATTAATTCAAGTGGATAATCACTTATATTTGGCTAATAAATTGGTTGCACATGGAAATTACGGAATATGTCAGAATTCTTATGATATAATGAATTGATGGTTATGAAAATACCCTTCCTAAATCAAAAAAATGATATCTGTGAATCGTTTGAAAAGTGTTTCATTGGGTGGTTGTGATCTTGGGGTGTATGTTATGAGATGTGGTTATGATATGTGGTGTATGTGTTGTGAAGTGGTTTTGATGTTGCATTTGTGATGAGATATGGTGTTAATGTGAAATGGTGGTAGTGTGAGGATGGTTATTATAAGGAGGATGTTTTTTTACGGTGTTATACTAGTTACCTAAAAAATATTGGAACAAAATTGAAAATCATGGACTAAAATGGAATGGGATGAAATGATTAATGAATTCATCAAAACATATGGGAAGTGAGGTTAAATGTGGTGTCTGTTTGAATGTGAAATAAATGGGCTAGTTAATTAAAATGGGTTGGTAAAGGGAAATATAGAAATATTATTAACTTTTTAAGAAGATGAATTTGGTTTGTGTATTATGGATTTATTGTGTGGATTTTTTCATTTAGTGATGATTGTGAAAGTGGTATAGGTTGTGTGGCTTAGTAGTGATGTTGTGAGTTTAAATGGTACTCTTTTTGTGAACCCATAGGTTGGGGTTGTGTGTGGATATATATATATATATATATAGAATTTTTAATTTAATTTAAATTTAAATATGCACCCCATCCATTTTGAGCACCATGTGCTAATAACCAAATGTTTTGGGGTGTTTTCTCAACATCCTAGTGGTGAGGATGGAAGGTTGGCGTCCTGCTTTTCCCAAATCTCTTTTTCAGGAAACATTGATATACATGGGTTGTGATGTCAAAATATAAAAAAAATGAATTGTGGTGATATTATATGATATGAATTATGGTGGGGTTCAGGTAAGGTGGGATGAGAGAATGAGGTTTATGTCCTTTGTATTCACAATACCCTATTATTCTCTTTATGGGTGTGATATGATTTGATGGACTTGGTTTCTTCAGGTGAGTTGTGATATGATATCCCAATTTACTTTGAGTGAGATGTGATGTGATGTACCTAGTATTTGTGAGATATGTGATGTGATGTAGTAGCCCAAGTGTGTTCGGAAAGGATATTATATCGAATATATGGGAGTGCTAGGGTGTATAATGGTGGGGTGTGAGTGCGGAAAAACAATGGGAAAGTGGTGTTGGGTACCTTTTTATCAATATGCTTCTTATTATATTACTATACATAGATGCATTATTTTTTGAACGTTTCATGCTGAGGATGGGTTTGGTTAGTTGACTTGCTTAGGTGTTATTGGTTCTTATATTTGATCGTGGGTGCATTAACATTCTCTTTTCACATGTCCATGAGTGGATTTGGGTATGATCCTATTGAGTGTATTTGTCTTCTCACACTACACATGAAAAAACTATTTTTATTGAATATTGGATGAATTTTTATAATGTGATGGACATTTTTCGCTCATATTTTGGAGTTGATGTTGAGTTGATGTTATAAGACTTTTTTTTCTGGGCATTTATTTTGAGACTATATAATCTATTTATTCTATAAATTAATTATGCGATGGTTTTTTGTTTAATTTTATATTATTCCATGAATTTTCTTGTGGTTTATTTATCCTATCTATTGATCCAACATTGTATATGGAAATTCTATCCATTTATGTGATATTTTCAAACCCTTGGTACTTGTTTCCAACCCGGGGCCTACTGAAGTTGGGACTTGAGGGTCATTAACTCTATTACTTCATTTTTCAACCCATGAGGGGTACCATTGGAGGTAGGGGTCAAGCCATAGTGGTATAAAATGAGATTTTTGGGGTATATTATTGAGTTTATAGGTAGGAATAATGATTATTTCATGGTTAGTGATATAGTGATGTCAGTTTCTCTTAGTGTGTGACGTATGAAAAGGAAGACCAGCTAGGATGTAGGATTTTAGGACCCCCCCCCCCCCCATTATCAAATGTTAGGAATTTGATCTTTCCAAATGACCAAGTGAGTTGGCACCACTTATAGGGTAAAGAACTTGGGGAGGTACATGAATCATGATTGTCTATGTTCTTATTTGAATTGGGTGGTTTTGGGGAGTTAAAATAAAATAAATTAATCCTAATAAAATTCCATACTACTAGTCTTATTAAATCCTTATTTCTGTTATAGTTATGTATCCAAATCATCATTTGTATATGGTTCAGATAGTTGAGGTTAAATAAGAACATTTGGTTGAGTATTGGAGGTTAACCTAGTTAAGGATAATGATCAGTGATAGAGGGAGTTTTACACCTTTTTGTAGCAGGATTTGGAGAAGTGTGAGGGTAATATCTTTGATCTAGATATAGAGAACTGGTTATAGGATCATGATATAATATTCAGTTTGATATGGTCCTAGGAATAGTACTCAGTCCCATTGGTGGTTATTCAAATTAGAGGATATTATGGTCATCAGTGGGTATAATATATTGGTGATACAAAATAGGTATATGTTTCATGATTTGAATTTCAGAAGGATTTCTATGAAACGTTTCCCCTATAAACCATAAATTTATTGAAGAGGAAAGATATTATCTCTCATAAATAAGGGATTATGTGTGTGTCGGAGATTTGTATCATGTTTAAAAATCCTTTCTGTTTCCCTCTGGATCTTTTTCTTGATGAGGAGTCTTGAGTGCGGCATCTTGAGTTGGAAAATTGTCCTTCCATACAGTATGAAATTAATCCATTTACCTTTCCAACATATCTATAGGTTTAGAAGAAGGTATAGGTGATAAATTATATGCACTCAGGAGGTGATTTACTGTGATAGGGTAAATAATAGGGGTCCTTGAGGAACAATTTTTTCGGTTATGGGTCTTAAGAACCAGGTCCTTTTAGGTTTCAACCAGTGGGGATTTGAGCTCGGCAGCTTCCTCTATATTCCTCTAGTGCTAGTGGCTTCCATGATTTTGTTATGGGCATTGAGCTAGTATGATTTGGTTGTGGGGGTAATTTACATCATCAGAAATAGTACCCAATGGTCCTTAGAGATCATTATGCTAGAGGTTGTCTAGTTTATCACCGGGATCAATAGCTGTAGCTGGTAAGGTTATTTCAATAACAGGGGTAGCATAATTATGCTCTAATGAGAGGATATGGGGCACCCAAAGGTGAAAATTAGGATGTTCCTCATCTTTAGGGACCCTAACCTAATATTTTTTCAGAGGTAGTAATCAGTAGAGAGGTAGAGGATATGGGCATGGTTAGTTTCATGTCGTGGGGGTGGAAACACCAGAGGGGCTAAAGATCGTTAGAGGTGTGATCATTATATCATCCAACCTTTTTTGTTTTTTGTTTGATTAATGATATTCACACTCCTTTTTCACCCTCTCAAGTATATTCTGGGACTAGACATAGATAATATTCTCATTCTCTTGGTGATGGGTACACTATTCATAGGTTATACTAGCTTGTTTGATGTGTGTTCAGTGTGTAGACTAATATGGGGGACACATATATCATGTGGGGATCTTTTCTTAATCTATGTTTAGTCAATGATGTCATTATAAAAATTGAGTGGTTGTATTCCATGTGTGATATTAACGAAAACTTCTAGAGGCTAATCATAATCTCATATATGGATGGATTATGTGCATTTTTCCTTGGTGATATAGTTTATCAGTTGGTTGGTAGATAGGTTGAGCCCCTTCATTCCTTAATGGTTAAGTTTTCTATGGATTTAATAGATGATAGTATTCTAGAGGCTCCTAGGTTTTTCATGGATTTTCTAGATTTTTTATTCGAGTAGGTTGTAACGCTTCCCCCTCAACATGATATTGAGTTCAGGATAGACTTACAAATTAATGATTCTTTTATTTCAATGGATCATTATCATATGGTACCTTCTATAATATAGGAGTTGAGGATTTTGATAGATGATCTGATTCCAAAGGGTTTAATCTAGCCTAATGTGTCACCATGGGGTGCTTTAGTTTTTCTCTCAATGAAGGTAGATGGTATTCAGAGGTTGTATATAGACTACCTGAGGCTCAAATAGATGGGGATCAGGAATTTTTACCATCTACTACGGATTGATGATCTATTTTTCTATTTGATAGGGAATAGATGGTTTTCCTATCTCTATATGTAGTTAGGATATCACCAGTTGAGGGTGACGGAGAAGGATATCCCGATGACTGACTTTAGATACAAGTATAGGAACTTTGAGTTTTTTCCATGTCGTTTAGTTCCATGAACACATCAATTGTTTTTATGGGTCTCTTGAACCCATTTTTCTATGAATTCCTATACTATCTTGTATTTCTTTTCATTAATGAGATATTGATCCTATTTAGGGTCATATTAGAAGCATTATGATTATCTTAGATTTATCTTGAAAGTTATTTGATTCCATTATATCAATGTAATGTTGTCCAAGTGTAAGTTCAGAACATGAATGGTTCATTTCCTTATATATATAATTTCCTTGAAAGGTGTGGTTTTGGACCCAAAAATGATCAAGACAATTTTTTCTTGGGTAGTACCCAAGAATGTGGTGGAGGTTTATAGCTTCCAGGGACTTTTTGGCTACTACCAAGGGTTTGTGTCCCATTTCTCATATATTGAAGCCCCATCGACCACTTTTACTTGGAAGGATTGGGATTTTATGTAGACTAATCAGTGTCAGGCATCATTTGACTAATTATAGGGGAAATTGATAAATTCTCTAGTTCTCCAGTTACCAGATGAGGGTATTACATTTTAGGTTCTTTATAAAGTTTCTCATCTGGGCTTGGAGTGTGTCTTGATGGATAATATAGTAATGATTTTTTAGAGTTCTATGTATTTATGCCCCCAGAAGCATAACTATTTCACCCAGTATTTCGAGTTAGTAGTGGTTGTTTTTTCATTAAATTTGTAATGAAATTATCTCATTGGGGATCTCTTTGTGGTATTCATGGATCACAAGTGGTTGAGATACATATTTTATTAGAATGATCTGAATTTTAGTAAATAAAGGTAGATTGAGTTTCTTTAAGAATATGACTTTGATATCTTCTACACCTCGGGAAAGGGGAATTCCATGGTCAACGCTTTAAAAAGGAAGTTTTGGAATGTTGTTATTCAATAGTTCAGAGATTATTGGAGAGATATGGAGGAGGTAGTGGCCTATCACTTATATTAAAGGGTGGTTTATGATGTAGGTTACTTGATTCATATGGTATTGCAGTATTCTATAATGTTTCAGGTGGAGGAGTCTCAATGGAAAGACTCATAGGTAAAGGTGATTTGAGATCGTGTTGTCTATGGTGGTACTCTAGAGGGATATTCAGATGATGTTCAAAACCAAGTGTTATTTTAGGGTAGTCTATTTATTCAAGTACCAATGTTCAAGGAAGTTCTTCATGATTTTCATATCTCAACTTTTTTGGTGCACCTGAGAGTGTATAAGTTTTACCAAGGCTTGTGGATGTAGTCGTGTTTGTTTAGGATGAAATGTGTGGTGGCAGAGTTTTTTCATAAGTGTTTGGTTTTCCAATAGGTGAAGTAAGACCATCATCTTCTTGGTGGTTTTCTGTAGACCTTATATGTTCCTAATTGGAAATGGGATGACATATCAATGATCTATTTCACCATGTTACCCTAATATCAGAGAGTTGTTGGTGTTATATAGAGAAACATGGATTGGTTGATGAAACCATCCCAATTCATAGAGATTGGGGATTCAAGATCTATAGATTTTATGGAGAATAGGTTTTTGAATAATTTTGTGTGGTTTCATAGAGTTCCAAGGTTCATTTTCTTTGATCAGGATACATGTTTTACCTTATGATACTAGGGAGGATTTTAGAATTCTTTTGGAACTTAGTTTCACCTCATCACATTTTTCCAACTGCAGATAGATGGGAATACTAAACGGACTATCCAAACACTAGGGGACATGTTGTGGGTGTGAATATTATACTTTGTTATGTCTTAGTCAAATAATTTTCTTTTGGATGAGTTTACATATAACAACTTTTATCACTTATCAATCATCATGGGGCCATATGAGGACTATAAAGTTATTCATGTAGTTCCTCGTTATGATGGGATGAGGTTGGGGGTCATCGATTCTCAGTCTAGATGTGGTGCATAACATGATAGAGGAGGTTCTGGTTGTTTGTGAGTGGATGAATATAGTACATGATTGGAAGAAGTCTTATACCAATCATATAAGTAGGCCCTTGGTGTTTGAGGTTAGGGACCATGTGTTCTTCAAGGTTTCTCTATAGTGTTGGCAGTAGAGCTTTGGGATGGGTAGTAAGATCTTGCCTCAGTTTATTGTGCCTTTTTAAGTGTTGGGGTGCGTTGGTGAGGTGGTTTTTCTATTGGTACTCCCACCATGAATGGATAGGGGCTATGATTTCATCCATGTATCTCACCTCCATTAATATATTTACATTTAATCCCATGACATTTACTAGAGATATTTTGATATCAATGATGACACAACATTCTTGGAGAGGCCAGTAGAGATCTAGGATCATCGGGAGAAGGTGTTGCGCAGATGGAAAATTCCTTTGGTTCATGTTTTGTGGAGACATAGTTTCTTAGTGGAGACTACTTGGGAGCATGAGATATAGATGCAATATCAGTCCACAAAATTGTTTTGAATTTTTTATTATTTTTCTTTTCCATGTTGGAATGATCTAACAACATTTTTATTTTATGAGATATGATTTTATATAAAGATAATGTGTGACTAAAGCTTCCAATATATGAATATGGGAAAACCTAATTCATAATCAATATATGGTATACTATGACATGTATTAAAACCAGGAAGAAAAGTCAGTTCTACCCAAATCGGATAATATCTTGATATGAAAGATATAATTCCTTAATTTTTGTTCTTGGGACCTTGTTGGGAGATGGTTGTTACAATATTTGTCTTCGAATATGTGGAGGTTATGATTTTGGTGTGGATTACTACATGGAAATGGGGTTTCATGAGGATAATTGAATAGTGTGTTAATGTCATTTTGTGGGATGTTGGGTTAAAAATTTTGGATAGGCTTGGTTTATTTGGTTGGTGGTGGTGTTCATTTATAATGATATCCTTGAAAGGTATCTCATGGGATAGTTTTTTGGAACATTTTCTCATATTTCATTTATGATTTAGTTTTTATTCTTGAGTATGAGACTGATTTGATAGGTAAATGATGTAATGTTTTGACCCTTATAACCTATTCCTTTTTATGAATTTTAGTTGTGGAGATGTCTGGAGGTTTTTATGAGGAGTTTGGGAGTAGGTGATGGAGGGTAACTAAAAAAATAATTACAAGGTAGTTCTATGGTGTGGAGAATAAGGCGGGTCTATAAGGATGTTTATTATAGCATGAAAATTCTTACTATTAAATAAGGAGTCTCATAGGAGGTTTTTAGTGTTACTGCTAATTTTGGAATGGTTGTGGCATGGGTGGTTTTCCTATGGTGAGTTTTCTTGAGTGGAGTTTGGGTGCTACTTCCATTTTTTGAATAGTTGTAGTGTGGAGACCCTGGTTGTAGTGTGGAGTTACAAGGGAGATTTTTTTGTGGCTTTATTGATTTTAGGGTAGCTTCTCCATGAATCTTGGTTACAGCATAGCCCCTTATTTGTGGTTGAGTTTTGCGGTGTTGTTTCCATGGTTGTATCATGATCTTATTCCTATTTTATCGAATATGTTGAATAATGATACTTCCAATTATCATACATAGATTTGACAGGCTAAGATGTGGTGTGGTCCTCCCCTTTTTTACCAAAGTCCCTTCCTTTTTCATCAACTCAACACCATGGAGGGGTACACTGCGTTTTGGTGTATAATTTTGTAGACTAAGTATAAAAACCTAAATTCCCTCTAACTATAACATATATCTGATTTTATATCATTTATTGGGTGACCTAAGTGCATCATTTGGCAGTCATTGAACCCCAAAACATTGTCTTTAAACCTATTCCTTACGGGATCAATCCATTTTGGTTTTTGGTATGTTTACATCTACCATTTCCCTTGTTTTATCCATCTTCCTTGTATTGGAAGGGATATATCCAAGGAATAATTGGTTTTGAGGGCGTTTTAGTAAGAAGATTTTTTGGGATGTTCTATTCATTGTGATAAAGGTGTTACCATTCTTCGTGGTTCTTGGTGGTTGTATCCCTCTCATTATAACCATGTGCAGTGGTTTGGAAAGCTTCATTTGTGGTAGGGAATCCTTCATTTATAAACTAGGTGCATCATGAGGGAGGATTTATATTATTTTTTGTATTTTGGGAAGATAGTATGCACCGGATTATGGAAGATAATGAATTTTTTTAATTGAAGTTTAAGGGTTAGAGTAATTAAATTCATGTTTTACTTCTTTTTATATTATTTGGTATTGAAATTGTATGGGCTTAATATATTGCAGAAAATTAGGGTCTTTGGGGTATTTGTTTATATTATGGTTGTTATGACTATAAAACCATCATTATGTGGTTTTTTGTTATAAACATTAATATAAGTTGATAATCACTTACATTCAGATAATAAATAGGCTGCACATGGAAATTATGGATTGTGTGAGAATAGCCTTAAAATTGAGAAGTTAAAGTTATGAAACTCCCCTTAGTAAATCTGAAAAAAGATATATGTGAATGATGTGAAAAGTGTTTTTGATCTTTGGTTATGATGTAGGGGGGTGTGATAATATATAGATATGATATATGGATTATTTGAAAATTATGGTTGTGATGTGGCAGTTGTGATGGGAAGTGGTGGTGGTAAGAAATAGTGGTAGTGTGGGGCTAGTTGGAATGAGTAGGATTGTTTTTTGGGTAGTGATGTTTCTTGATAGTTTATCTGGTAGTAATAGAACCATGTTTAAAATTATCAATTGAAATGGAATGGATTTAAATTATTAATGAATTCATGAAATAATATGGGAAGTGTGGTGAAATGTGTTGGATGTGTAAATATGTAATAAATGGTCTGGTTAAATAAAATGGGTTGGATGTGGGAAATCTATAAATTGTATTAAATTTAAAATAAAGTAATGTGTTTTTTTTATTGCGGATTTCTTGTGTGGTGTTATGAATTTAGTGGTGGATTTGAAAGTAGTAGAGGTTGTGAGGATTGGTGGTGATGTTGTGAGTTGGGAAGGTACCCTTGTTTTGAACTCATAGTTTATGGTTGTATTTGGATATAAATATATACTTTATACTTTCATTATGATTTATATAATCACTAAAACCATGATGATAACCATGTTTAGACAACCAAAGTTTTTTGTGGTGTTCTTCCAAATATCCTAGTAGTGATAATGGATAGTTATATTCCCTATTTTCTCCACTGTCTCTTCTAGATGACGTTGATATGCATGTGATATAGATTCTAGAAGTAAAAAATTCCATTTTAATTATGTTTCATGAGATGTCTTATAATTGGGGCGCATTCATAGTCTTAGATGAGCATGAGGTTTATTTCCATCTTTTTTACAATACCTTACTATTCTGGTAATATTTTTGATCTGATGTGATGGATTGGGTGTGTATAGATGAGATGAGATGTGATCTTATGGCATGTGTGTCATTGGCTGATATTTTATGTAATGTAATTGGTTTCTATGTTAAACACATGATTTGATGTCCCCTGTATCTTCAAGAGAGATGTGATGTGATGTGGTGTCCCAAGTGCATTCAGGAAGGATGTTATATGAAAGAGATGAGAGTACGAGGACATACTTCATTATGGTGTGAGAGCAGAAAACTAGGGGAAAAGAACTGTGGAGGTAACTTTTTATCAATATACTTCTTGTTATGTTACTATACGTGGATGTTTTATTTGGTAAGAATTCCATATTGATGATGGGTCTAGTTACTTGAATATTTTAGGTGTTGTGGGTTCTATTTTTTGATCATTGGTTGGATAGTATACTCTTTTCACTTGTGCATGTTATACTTTGGGTATGATCCTACTAATAATACTTGTGTACTCATCCTATTATATAAAAAATAATTTTAAAATTTCCTTGAGGACATTATTTATCATTCTAGACATTTCTAGCTCATACATTTGAGATGTTGTTGAGTAGTTACTATAAGACATCACATTTGGTTATTTATTTGGAGGATATTGTATCTGTTTATTCCATACAGTCATTATGGGATGGTGTTTGGTTTAATTTTATATTATTTCATGGAGTTTATTATAGTTTATTTATTATATCTCTTGATCCTATATCCTGGAGTGTAATTCCTTCCAATTTTGTAATATTCTTATACCCTCGGTGCTTATTGCCCACCTGGTACCTACTGAAGAAGGTATTCAAGTTTTATTATCTATATTCCTTCATTTGTATCCTAGGAGGGGTAACTATGGAGGAAGGGGTTCATGAAATTATCCTTAACAATGAAATCAATAAAAAGAAAACTTTGATGTTTTTCTTAACAAATGAAAGTTTTTTTCTTAATTTTTGAGTTAAATATTGGTGTATAATTTTCATAAACAATGTCAAATCATTTTTTAATTAGTTGTATCATATTATATCACTAATTATGTGATCATATTGATCTATAATAAAATTTCAAATCATTGGTCAAGTAGGAGTTTAAACCAACCCAAAGAAGAACATATCATGGTTAATAGATGATTTGGAGGTGATTTAGTTGCAATATAATTATACCATTAGCATAATAATATCATTTAGCGTTTATCAATGTCATATAAAATAATTACAAATAAGTATGAGAAGAATTTATGGATACGAAACAATTACATAGTGTGAATAAATTTTGTTTCCTTCAATGTTAATTTTTTAAGATGGTTAATTTTATAATAATTGTTTATCATTCACATCATTAATAGGTTATTCAATTTGTATTAGAAAACCCTTATTCATAACATAAACAAAATATATATCCTTTAAAACCATTATTAGAACCATCCATGAAATGATTTCATGAAAAATATAATGCATCAATCAATGGAGGTGGTATTTTTCACATATGCATTGATTATAATTCAATTTCCATGGAATCGGTGAGAGGTGTAATATGGTTTTTCCTTCTTAGTTTTCTTGTTTATGATTGTTAATTTTATAATGATTATTTATCATTCATATAATTAATATTATATTCAATTTATATTATTATATCCTTATTCATAACATAAACATCATATTTATCCTTTAAAACCATTCTTAAAACGATCTATAAAAGGTAGTAATCAAAAAAAATACAAAGATCCATGGAGGCAGTAGTTTGTATGTATGCATGGATAATGATTTTATTTTCATATAATAAGAGAGAGGTATAATATATTTTATAAATATAGGAACTTAAATAAGTCACAAGTATTATAATTATATATTATTTTCCATTTTCAACTAATCATGTTAGGTGATAAAGGAAAATGAACATGCTACTTCGTGGAGGTAGTAAACTGCACATATGAACATTTCAAGTTTTCATTTTTCATAATGGAAAAGAGAAAAGGTAGTAAATGTAATATTCTTATTTTTTAATTATGTTTAAAACCCATCTTTTGGTTTTAAATATAACTCTTCTTATGTGAAAATCTTTTTTTCTAATAAATATTACCCTTACTCTTGTTTTGAGGATTATGTAAGGGTAAACTTGGTTTGAAAGAATTTGTGTAAGGGTAAGAGTTTTTTTTGGAATTTTATATAAGGGTAAACAATAAAATACATGATTTTTGAATGGGTATGGTCCTAACCATATATGAAACATAAAGGTAACTTGAGCATAGTATTAGGGTAATTCGAGCTGTATAAGGGGCCAAGTGCTCCCGTAAGGGGGGTGCATAAGGGTACCAGCGTGCTGTATAAGGGTAACCTGCACATGTATAGGTATTTTCATAAGGTTACTAACTCGTATAAGGTTGTTTCGTAAAGTTAACATCATATTTTTTAAATTCCATTTATAAGTAAGTGATCATTGTGTTAAGGTAAGTTGCATGTCGCATACTGATTGTCAAGAATTGCGTAACGAAAGCCAGCCTATTCCTAAGGGTAAACGAGTTTCTTGTAGGTTTTGTAAGGGAAAATTATATTTCATAAGGTTAAAAACAAGTTTACATTATATAGCTCTAAATGAATTCATTAGGGTAATTATTTTTCCTAGTTTTTTTAAATTCTTTTTCTTTATCCCCGGATCTCCTCGTAACATAATTCGATGATTTTAAAAGTCAAAAATATTAAGGTTTTACTATTTTGACTTATTCAAAGTTTGTGATATTTTTTATGTATTTTAAAAACCACTACATTAATGATCCACTTATATGTAATTTAAATGGTTCACTTAGTTTTTTGGCTCTTCTAATACAGTAAAATAGAATACAGTTTTGAAATTATTGAAGTAGTAAAACCCTTCGAGTCTTTATTTTTAGTTGACCTATTGATGTTGAGCATCCAAAAACACTTTATAAAATATCTAAAAAGTCCCCTTCATTTGATTAAAATTCTTATTCCATTTTTTAGGAACAGATAAACCCATCTCTCTCCTATTTTTTTGAGAGTAGAATTACTCATAGAATGAATTCTAGGTATTCTTATATATGTTCTATTTAATATTCTAGAATTAAAGATAAAGAATTATAAAATGATAATAATCTTGAAATTATCAAATAGTGATAAATATAATATTGCCTTAGTCTTTCCATTTTTTTCTATATAGATTAATGATTATCATATGCTTTTTTGGATTTCCATGTTTTCTAGAAATAGGTTAGAGTTATTATTAACTTTTAAATCACCTAGAATTATCATAATGATAAAGGATAATTATTATGAATTTATCTAGGATTATTCTATTATCAATAATGATAATGAATAATTATTATGAATTTATCTAGGATTATTCTTGATAGAATAATCAACATTGAAAATGAATAATTTTTATAGATTATTATGGATTATCCAGGAGAGATAATGATAATATCACATATATGTTTCTACTTCCTTTTAAAATAAAATGATATAACTAGTTCTAGGAATCCTTAATGAAACAAAAACACTAGTTTTTCACAAACTATAATAATAAAGAATAGTATGAGGTTTTTTTGGATATATTCGTTTACATTCCATCTTCTGAACCACACATGGTGGTTTATCCTTGATGTTTACATTGAAAAAAAGTGAGGTAGGAAATTCCTTACAATTTTGAGGCCCCGTTTATAATTTTTCTTCAGATATATTGATGTGTGTTGATTTTATTAGACTATGATGAGTTTAATCACATGTTTACATGGTTGGGTTTATTCACGCCCATGATATGTTATATTTTCCTTGATATTATTACACTATTTATTTTTATTAAATTTTGCAATATGCAATGTTGTTGTTCTATACAAGGAAAAAAAGTGATAGGTGGACCCATCATGGATCAGTATCCCTAGAGGGGGATCATGTTTAAATGATTCATGTGATATGATGACAAGACTGAGAAAGGCAACAAGGTATGGTGTCCAAGTGTGGAATGACCTAGGTGCATGATAGACATATGTAATCAATTCCATATGGAAACAATAGGGCATGATGGTCTATATAACCTAATCAAAGAGAGTGATATAGGATATGATGGCCAAGTGTGGTCTAATTTGGAGTCCTTGGGCTTTTGTGTCTATTGATTAGCTTTAAGGATATCTCATAACATTGTGATGTATTCGCAACCATTTATATATTTTTCAGCAAGGGGTTGAATCATGTACAATCAATATTTTTGGAGGCACGGTTAGCACGTGAACACTTGGTAAGATCGTAACTTGTATTCTCATTTATTTATTATCATGTTATACACTCTTAGGCATGTCCACATGTGTTGAGGATGCATTGGTGGTGTTATATTAGGTTCCATACTCACACCCTGCATGGTATCTTAATTCATGGGTATATTTCATGTATTGGGATCCAAAAAAGAGAAAGTGGACTATGGAAGATGGTTAATTCATGGGGAAAGGATATGTAGATGGGATTAGGATAGACTCTAGGTATTACTGTAGTTTTTATTTATTATTACCCTACAAAACATTATACTATGGTTTTTCTTGCCACTTGTGGAGTCTATTTATTATCTATATGACAATATTTTCTCAATTGATTGTTTAGTTTTTGTATGTTTACATTCATGGTTTATTATATTGTTCATTATAATTATTTTTTCTATTATGTGAAACTTAGGGTATAGTCTCCCCACTGATGGACTTAGAACCTCAATGATCGTCGAAAACCTCTTATGTGTAAGGAGGCACAAATGAGGTCATGTGACACTATAGCTTGGACCTGTTGGTTTAGGTTATGGTGTTACAAAACAGTATTAGAGAACCAGTTTTATTTATTCCTTCTGGAATAACCTAGGACATAGTAGAAAGGAGATAGTTGTGTGGGACTCAAGTAGGGGAGTTTCCATGTGACTGACCATCACATTTTTATTGTCTATCTATGTTACCATGGATAGAATTTTTGTTATATTTCTATTATATTTTGGGTGCATTCATGCATCATGATTAGGAATGTATGATCACATTCCATATATATACATTTTTTATACTATATATTAGTTTTTAAATTTAATGCCTTGAATTTTTCTGTACATTCGATATTATTTATATGTTGTGTGATATGTCATGTTGTTTTGATATATATTTATTGTCATTAATTAATTGAACTGAGAATTTCATTATGTTATGTTTGTGTATATATATATGATTGTGAATAACAAGTATAGATGATACTATAGTTAGTACTAGTAGAGGTAAACCTTGGATTGAGGGGGGACTCATGGAGAACCTTGGGTGATCCCATAGACTGGATGGAATCTATTTTGTGTTCATAATGTTTCTTCATGTTATAAAATATTCCACCTTGGAGATGTTTAATGGGACCACCAACTATGGAACCCTATGATTCACCCATGCGACCACTCGTGGTGTAGGATGATGTACCCCAGTATGCTCATGAATCGACATAGGCGATTTTGAATACAGAGGTCCATTAGCTAAGACTCTATTCTATTGTACCCATCTAAAGTGGAACAATTTAAAAGACTATGACCGATCATGCATGGGATTTCCTACTCCAGTATCCTCCATCATTCCAGGGTGTCGGTGGCCTACAGGATGTAGATGATTTGATGGACTCTATTGGGATAATTTTGGATATGTTCTAGACTCCTGAGTCTAGGTGAGTGATTTTAGAAACCTCCATTTTACAAGGAACCTCTAGGAGATTGTATACTTCTTCAAGTTAATTTGTAATACTAGAGTGTCTTACTTGTGTGGCCTTCAAGGATTTGTTCCTAAAATAGTAATTTCTTGATATAATGAAGTTATTATATGCCAAGGATTTCATGGAACTATCAGAGGGTTCTATTACTTTCTTATGGTTTTATGGATATTCACTTCTCTCGTCTCTTGGATGGAGATGATACATAGAAATCTCATAAGATTAATATAGTCCTTTGAACATATATCATACAATATGTAAGGGTATTTTAACTAATGAATTACAAATATATTTATCATAATTACCTAACCTTCAAGAATGGGCTTGAGGTAGGTAGGGATGTAGGTTTACTTTCTATCCATAACAGGCCAATGATTGAGATTTCTCTCACTACTGTGGAAGTTTCTTCTGGATGTGGGAAGATGAAGCTAGATAACACACATCATATTATTGAAATATATTCATATCTAATAAGAGGCTCTTCAGCACCTCATGTGTGGAAAGTAGGTCCTCATTGTTACAACTGTGGGAAGTGGGGGAATGGTCATACATCATGCAGAAAACCTCAAATCATGTGTCATCGGTGTGGAATGATGGGACATCATCATCATTTGTGATATAAATCATTGGGAATGGGGACTTATGTTAGTTTAAGATAGACTCAATAATCGATCCATGGGATAGTTTGGGGTCCCCAATAGTAGGCCCAGACGATGATGACTCGGTAGACTAATGATTAATAGGGACATAGTCATAGATCTAAGGTATTCTAAGTATTTATTGTGGAATTGGAATGATTATATGGTGGTGAGGGACCATATACTAGTTGAGGTATGGTTTGATCATGTCTTCTTTATCTACCACCTTTTTTGATTTCGATGCTTCTCATTCCTTCATGCCTTCACAATTAGTCACTAGAATTGAATTAAAGTTCAAGTTATCCTTATTGGTAATGGTGTTCTAGAACCAATAGTTTGTATATTTATTACATAAATATTTAATGTATTTTAATATTAAAAATATTATTACATATTTTTCAATGTTATGAATGAATATAATATAATAATTTCATATAGTATTTTTCAAATTAATAAGGTCATAATAGTTCCCCACTATGATGATAACCTTGTAGTGGTATGAAAATATTCATATATATAGTTCTACAGTTGGATGACATACCATGAAGGGGCACATGGTATACAGATTGTCTGGTGCAAGTACTTATAAGAGGATTAGACTTCTTCTCATGAAGTTCGTACTTTGTAATATTAAAAATAGGAGATTTTGATAACAAACCCACCAGTAGGAATTTCTCATGTTTTGGTGTCATCAGATATTCCTATCTGTGTGCATGTGTAATGGTCCTTATACATTATTATTATCATTAATATGTTTCATGACTTGCGCATTTTGATTTACTGAAAAAACTATCATGCTATATATTGGCAGGTAGTAGGGTACATCATGAATGACAAGTTATTAATAGATAATTCGAGGAAGGATTTCTACCTTCCATTTATGGAAGTTGATATATCATACCTTTGATTAAAATAACAAACCTCATCCTAAATTACATGGACATGTTGTAACAAATATTTTATTTCAAGTTGTCAAAAAATGATGTATCAAGCATATAGGTTGATGACACAATCATCAAACATGCTTGATGAGATATTGTGATAAAGGGATTAAATTACACAGTGACCATTCAAATTTGGATGTAGTCTTTATGACTTTAAGTTCTTTCTCTTGGGTTCCTGGACCCATTTCTAAATATTAATCTTGGACTTTAGGAAAACTCACTTAAGTCCAATGAGAAAGAATCTAAGAGGGTCACACACTATGTGTTTTTGGTGTTCTAGATTAAATTCAAATTGAATTTAATTAATTGAATAAATATTATTTTCAAGACCGATGAATAATTTTATTCAAGTTAAAATTCTTGTATAAATTAAATGAATATTTATTCACTAGATTGTGAATAAAATATACTAATTTATTTTATTGAAGATTTTATAAATATTTATTTACTATTTTGTAAATAAAATTATTTATTTAATAGAATTACATATTTTATTTGAGTGTTCGATAAATGGAAGAGGAGTTCAAACGGACCAAGGCCGTTTCGATAGATAAATTAATTATTTACAAGTCAGTAAATAATATTTATCCAGCTTGCGCAAGAAATAATATTATTATTATCATTATGTGGAATGAGATTTCATATATGGTTCCATTTTGTGCAAGTTAGCTGTCACGACCTGTCCCCCGGGGCTCATGTTGTGACTACCCAAAGCGTGACTTTCATAGGCCAGGGGCTGGCGACTAGCATCAAAAGATGTATTCCCTAAAATGGTAAGGCATTTCCTTTATAACCTGTAAAATCACACAAACCAAGAACACAGTAATATATGAACACAAGTAAACTGTATAGTTAAAAGAGTGTGTACAGAAAGTAAAAGGGGAAAGAATACAATCCCAACTGGAAGTACATGGAAAACTGAAATGTACAAGTAAAACTGAAAATAGCTCCAATGAACACCCACCAAGGATCCTACCTAAAGGGTAGGTACATCTCTTGAAAGGTCGTCTCTGCGGTACGCCTCGTCTAATGTCCACCTTCGAGCTACCTCCAATCCCAGTACCCTCGTCCTCCGTCAACATTGTCCATCTTCGGCACCAAACACAACAAGGTGTGAGTGTAGCCCATACAGGGGTGAGTATAACGATACTTAGTAGGAACTTCGAGACCCTCAAAGGTCTCACAAAATCTACGAAGGATAAACCACAAAGCATGAAAACAACTGATAACCCTACTTAGGTATATGCTCATACATATACCTAAGTTATCAAGTATACCAATCTCATTCATGAGGAATCACAAGGCCCAATTATTTTATCCAAAATCTCAACTATTCCACGGAGGAAAGATTACCACGAGGGTAACACCCCAAAGGTATGTACCACAAAGGAAATCCACACAGAAGTATACCACAAAGGTATCACCACAAAGGTAAGTACCACAAAGGTATCGCCATACAGAAGAATACCACAAAGGTATCACTACAAATATAAATACCAAAAAGGTAACGCCACACAGAACAATACCAAAAAGGTAAGGACTCATATCACACCAGGTATAACTTAGGTACGGTAGTAAAGATGATTAGATATAACTACTAAATCATCTTACTCTGTTGAGAGGCAGACCCACGTAGGATCCAAAATCATCAGACCCACGTAGGATCCTAGAGTAGTCCCATGTGGATTCCTAGAGCAGATAGAAGTGGGATCCTCGAACATAGACCCACGTAGGATCCAAAGGCATAGACCCACATAGGATCCCTTTCTCATGTTACAGCCAGCTACAGGGTTCCCGCACTAAGCTTGCTTGATTCAGGGAGGGTATGGTTCCCAAGACACAGGTCGATACTCGAACTTCCACGAAGTCTCACGAATAAGTATCTAAAATAAATTCCACAAAAAATGGGTATCAATGCAATAGATGGTGCTTCAATCAGATGCCCAGTCTGTAAGTTATTGTCCTTTTAGTCCCAAGGGCCCGGTTGGATTCGTGTTCGATCCAACCTGTGCATACCCAAACTTTATCCAAATCTCAAGTAAGGTATACCAAAAGGACCATGTCGATCCAAGGGTTCTGTTTTCATATATGGTTCATCAAATGAACACTCGTATCTCAAGTTATGGCCAAAAGAGAAAAAAAGGGTCAAAGATGATCTGGGTTTGGGTCTACCAGGTCGGACCGACCAAGGCCGACCTGTCCTGGGTTGACCTGACCTGGTTTGGGTCAACCCGGACCAACCTAGGTCCGACCCTGGGTCCGACCCGACACGCTAGGTCTGGACCGGTCTACCGGCGCACCTCGCGCCAGGCAGCCCGCGCTGGGCTGCTAGCGACGCGGCCCGGAGCTGGCCTGCGGTTGGGTGGCCCTGCAGTAGGGTCCACCATAGCCCCCATCCAAGGGGAGGCTCCCCCTTGGTACCGCGAATGTATAGGTCGTTCAGGTTGGGTGACCAGTCGGTCGGTGCCAAGTGGAACTGGCAGGTGGTATGCGGGACCTCAGGTCCCGCTCGACTTTCTGGTTGGTCGTGCAGCCATCCCACCCATGCGACGTGATCACACGATGCGCCACCATCGGCGATCGGCAGTGAGTCGGCCACCCTCTTCACTGCACCACCACCAGTAACCAGTAGCCGGCCGCCGCCCATGCTCCACCACGACCAATGGGTCGCGGCCCTTCTTCGGCGGCACGGTCACGCCGCCACCATCATCACGACTGGCCAGAGTGTTGGCCACTGCTCTGATGCCCTTCTTGCGACAGTCCTCGCGTCATCGGGTGTGCCCCGTTGGCCCATTCTTCATTTCATAGACTCCCACACTCGCCTTGGGACATTTCCATCAATTCAAGACCACTATGGTTGGAAATTGATCTACCCGAAAATAAGCCTTGAAAAATACCAAAATCCACAAGGGTTGCGGAGAGGTTGGGCCATGTTTGTTTGGCCCGCACTCTCCGTGTTTGAACAGTAGCAATCAGCATAGGTGTTCTTAATTCAAGAAGAACGACAAGAATGGGGTAAGGGGTATACCAAAACAAAAATCCCAACCTCGAAGATTTGTTGACGTCGGTGGGGAGAGGGAAAGACGATCATCAGTTCATTGTCGTTGAAGATGTTCCTCGTTAGATATCCTTCGATGGAGTTCTTCGTTGGAGAAAGTATTCTTCATTAGAGATAATGTTTCTCCACAATTCTCTCAATCTCTCCATTGCCAACAAATCCCCCGAACAAGAGGTGAAATCCAAATTAATATGTTTAAGTTTATTAATTAAACTAATTGAGTTGGCACATCAATTTGAGGGGAAACCAAGAGTTACCTCCCATTAAAGGGGGGGTTCAAGGGTCATGCGGTCCCCACCATTAAATTCAAATTAGGAGTTCTCCACCTCGGGTGGTCCCAACCACCCAAAATCAAATTAAGAGGATTAAATTCCATAAATAAAATAAAGCTACTTTATTTTATTTTCTCCCATGAAAAGCACAAAAACTAACTTTCACCCTCGACCTACTACGGTCGAGGTGAAGGTCTCCTTGAGAGAATATCAGCGCAACAAGTTCAACAGTGCCCTCAGATTTCCATTTTGATCACAGGTTCAAAATTTACAAAAACCCACTCACACGTTTACTAAACATACTTAAAAAAATTTCAAAAAATCATTCTAGGAACACCGGGTCTCAGAATCATGTGCTGTCAATTTTCGTAGACTTATAATATTTCCATATAATTAAAAAAATTACATGGAAAAATCTAGGTCTTTACATTCTCCCCAACTCAGGGCTTTGTATCCCCATAAAAAAATCAAACTAAGGAAACAAGTGGGGGTACTGATCACGTATCTAAGCTTCCCGCTCCCATGTGCTCTTCTGGAAGTTCTCATGATGCCATCGAACGCGCACCAGAGGTATTGACCTCCCACAAAGGACTCACTCTTGTTGATCCTCAATCTCCACTGGAACCTCCATAAACATCACCCCATCATCGATGTCTAGCTCGCCCCAGTCAATGATGTGAGTAGGATCATGAACGTATCTCCTCTGCTAAGATACATGAAAAAATTCGTGCACCCGGTGCAACTAAGGGGGAAGTGCTAGGCCGTAAGCCACCTCACCAACTCTCTTGAGGACCTGAAAGGGTCTGATGAACCTTAGAGATAACTTTACACCCTAACCAAATCTCCACAAACCTCATCGAGGTGAGACCCATAGAAAGACATGGTTGGAATCCATGAACTCCATAAGTCTTCGTCTCCTATCGGCATAAGACTTCTTCCTGCTCTGTGCAGTCTTCATCTACTCCTAGATGATCTGCACCTTCTCTATGGTAGCTCTTACCATATCTGGTCCCATGAGTGTTGACTCCCCTGGGTCAGTCCAGCACAAAGGTGATCTGAAAGGTCAGTCGTACAGAGCCTCAAATGGTGTCATCCCAATGGTGGAGTGATAGTTGTTTTTGTATCGAAACTCCACCAAGGGCAGGTGATCCTCCCAGCTGCGACCGAAGTCGAGGACACAAGCATGCAGTATATCCTCGAGGGTCTGAATGGTTCACATAGTCTGGTCATCTGTTTGAGTATGGAAGGTGGTGCTCAAACGAATTTGCGTCCTGAAAGCCTCCTATAACCCCTTCTATAGTCGGGAAGTTAAATGTGCATCACGATCGGAGACAATCCTCATGGGTACTCCATGTAGCCACACAATCTATTGCACATAGAGGCATCCCAAGCTCTATACCGAACCCTGTTCTCTGATCGGTAGGAAGTGGGTCGACCTGGTGAGTTGGTCGATGATCACCCAGATAGAATCATGATCCTGGTATCTACATGGATTTCATGTCACGAAGTCCATGGATATCATGTCCCACTTCCACTCTGGGACCTCTAAAGGCTGAACTAAGCCTTCTGGTGCCATGGTACGTCCTCTGAAGAGGATGACGTGCTCCCCATCTTCAAGAAATTCATGACATGCCTGCCCTATGGATATCTGTACACGTCGAGCCTCGGATTCAATGTCCCCACGTCATGCCTCCCTGGCTCGATGGATAAGTGGGGGAGTGACTGTTAAAGACTAAAGAAAAGATGCTCCAACTCGATCAATGAAGGATATCTTCAAAGTAGCTAGCTTCTCTGTCACCTCACCTAGCAGTTGCATACCAGATCTCCTACTAAGTGCATTAGCTACAACATTCCTCTTCCTAGAAGTATAGACTATCTCAAAATCATATTCCTTGAGGAACTCAAGACAAAACCATTGTCTCAGGTTCAGGTCCTTTTTCCAGAAGATATACTTGAGACTCTGGTGATCAGAGTAGACTATAATATGTTGGCCCATCATATAGTGTCGCCACATCTTCAAAGCAAAGACTACTTCTGCTAACTAAAGGTGATCGGTAGCATAGTTCTGCTCATGTTTTCTCATCTTTCGAGAACTGTATGCAATAATTTCTCACTCCTGTATCAGGACACATCTGAGCCCAGTCCCTAATGTTTCATAGTAGAATACGTACCCAATTCCCTCTTCCAAAAGCCTCAAGATAGGTCACTAGTCAACCTCTACCTCAGCTCTTGAAAACTCCACTAGCATATATTCGACCACATGAAGGGTTTCCCCTTCTTCTTCAATGCTGATAATGGTGTTGAAACTCTGGATAAATCTGGCACAAATATTTGGTAGTATCCGGACAAACCCAGGAAACTCCATACCTCATTCACACTCCTGGGTGTCTCCCAAACAAGTGCCGCCTCAATCTTCGCTAGATCCACTGCAACTTCAGCATCCAAGATGACATGTCCCAGAAAGTGAACCTCTTGAATCCAGAACTGGAAGTTTGAGAGACTACCATAAATATGGAGCTCCCTAAGTGTTTCTAGAACTATCTTTGAATGATAGGCATACTCCTCCTCAGTATCCAAGTAGATCAGAATGTCATCAATGAAGACCACCACAAAGCGATCAATATATGGCTGAAAGATCCTGTTCATGAGACCCATGAACACTTCTGGAGCGTTGGTCAGCCTAACGGCATGACCAAAAACTCATAATGGTCGTACCAACATATGAAATCCGTCCTTTTCACATCCTCATCTCATACACTGATCTGGTGATAGCCTGATCTGAGGTCTATCTTCGAGAACCACCTTTCTCCCTTTAACAAATCAAAGAGGTCATCAATCCTCGAGAGTGGGTACTTGTTCTTCACGGTTACCTAGTTTAGGTATCGATAGTCAACAAAAAGTCTCAAGCTCTCATCCACCTTCTTGGGGAATAAAATTGGGGCTACCCAAGGAGAAACACTGGGCTGGATAAACCTCTTCCCCTGTAAGTCCTCCATCTGTACCGACATCTCATGAAGCCCCGCGGGAGCCATCTAATACGCTGGTGTAGATATTGGCGTCGTCCCAGGGTACAATTCAATGTAAAATTCCACCTCTATACAAGGAGGAAGTCCCAAAACATCATCATGGAAAAAATTTGTGTACTGTTCCACCACTACAGGACATCTCAGACTCTCCACATAAACTGCTCTGAGGGTAAGGCTAGCCAACTCATGAGTGATCAGTTGCACTCTCCTCCGGGTAATTCCATCTTGTACTGAAAAGGATCTATTCTCACCGGTGAATGTAAACCTAGTCCCATCCGTGCTAACACACCACACTTTGATCCTAATGCAATCGATCTGGGCATGGATTGTAGATAACCAATCCATACCCAAGATGAAGTCGTAGGGCGTCGACGCTACTACTAGAAGATCCCAGCTGAAGCTCTCGCCTCCTAGAATAAACTCACACTGCCGATAGTAGTCTGTAATCGTTGAATTTTCTCCCATAGGAGTCTCTAGCCATAAGGATCAATCCAACGGATCTACAGGAATCTCTGAGCTTTGAATGAGGGTAGTGGCTATAAAAGAATGATTGGCACCTATGTCTATAACTATTGCAGCTAAGGTGGAGTAGACACAGATCGTATCTCGTATCATCTCTAGAGCATTGTGGTCATAGACCTTAGATTCCTGTAGATGAGCTCTCCCCAGTCCAACTGCTCCCTATGGTCGGGGTGGACCACCTGGTGGTGGTGGTGGTAACACCTTGAATCGCGTCACCCACCACCAGTTGCACTACCAGCTCATCTGCCATGTCCGCCTCTTCCCAACAGACCTCCTCAGTGGAACCTTTGTCTCTGCCTGGGTGGTCCTTTTACCATCTGTTGATCATCCGTATGGTGGGTTAGGCAGTCATGAGCCATGTGACCCTTCCCACCGAATGCATAACATTGCTTACCCCTCGCATGACTGGCTCTGTCTTGGGTGCCCCACAAAACTGACCCTGAATCATGTGGTTGTCCACCTATAGTTCTTGTCCTCTTGGACCTCTATGACATCTGTCTGCTACCAACTACAGATGACTCCCCTACGTGATTCCCAATGGTGGGTCTCACTGCTAGTGATTTCTTATCAAGAAAACTCTCCCCTAAGAGGACTCTCTCTAACACCCCCGCTTGCATCGTGATGCTAAGAGAAATCATCAAAGCCCTGATCTCCTGCCTGAGTCCCTGCTCAAAGGTCCAAGCCCTGGATAATGGGTCCCATACCATATCAGTTGAGTGGCGTGAGAGGTCGGTGAACCTCGCTGAGTACTGATCCACAATCATGTTGACTTTCTGCAGATTAAGAAGCTTCTATATGCACACTATGCGAAGGGTTGTTGGGACAAACTCTGCCCGAAACATGCTCTCAAAGTCTGCCCAAAGAAGTGTCATCTCATCGTGAACCTGGAGAATCAAGATCCACCATCTGCCTGTTTCTTCTTGTAGAAGACCAATGACAAGGATCACCATGAGCTCAACCGATGTGCCTACTAGTTGGAAGACTTTAACCATGTCCTCCAGCCAATACTTAGCCACATGTGGGTTCGTCTCACCCCTGAACCTAGGTGGCCTCTAGAGCTGGAACTTGTGCAACGTGCTCAAGTGGTGTGCACTCTCTACTACTGGGGCTGGTGTCATCGGTGGGACAATGGGTAATTCTACCACCGGTTCCTCCACTAGTGCCTCTACTGATAAAGGGCCCTACACTGAGGCCTCACCACTCAGTGGGAAGCCACGAAATGCTCTACTCAGAACATGTGATGGATGTCTATGTGGAGGCATCCTAAAAAGAAACAGGCGTGCCACGGTCAAAAAGTTATACCTGGTGAGATGACTCAAAGATATCATAAATAAAACATTTCAAAACACACAGGTAATCAGTGTTTTCATGCACTGAGTCATAAATCAAAAGTCAGGGTCCTGGTGTAAGGATACGTTATCCGCCGCACCAACACTGGATTCCCTAAACTGATAACCACACTCATAACACTTAACATTATTGTTGTTATAAGATTAGTGTCCAATGTTATACTATAGAACTAACTCCTTTGATGCCAATTTTTCATGACCCGTCCCCCGAGACCCATGTCGTGACTACCCCAAGCTTGCCTTCCATAGGCCAGGGCCTGGCAACTAGCACCGAAAGGAATATTACCTAAAATGAGAAGGCATTGCCTTTATAACCTGTAAACTCACAAAAACCAAGCACACAGCAAGATACAAACACAAGTAAAATGTATAGTAAAAAGAGGGTGTACAGTAAGTAAAAGAGGGAAGAATAGAAGCCCAACTAGAAAGTACAAGGAAAACAAAAAAGTACAAGTAAAACCGAAAACAGCTCATCTGAACACCCGCCAAGGATCCTACCTGAAGGGTAGGTACAGCTCTCGAATGGTCGTCTCTGCGGTATGCCTCGTCTAATGTCCACCTCCAAGCTACCTCCAATCCTGGTACCCTCGTCCTCCATTAGCACTGTCCGTCGTCTGCACAAAACACAACAAGTTGCGGGCATTGCTCGTGCAGGGGTGAGTATAACGATACTCAGTAGGGACCTTGAGACCCTCAAAGGTCTCACAAAATCCACAAAGGATAAACCACAAAGCATGAAAATAACTGACAACCCTACTTATGTATATGCCCATATATATACCTAAGTTATTAAGTATACCCATCTCATTCATGAGGAAGCACAAGGCCTAACTCTTTTATCCAAAATCTCAACTCTTACATGGAGGAAAGATTACAAAGAGGGTAACACCCCAAAGGTAAGTACCAAAAAGGAAAATCCACACAGAAGTATACCACAAAGGTATCACCACAAAGGAAAGTACTACAAAGGTATCGCCATACAGAAGAATATCACAATGGTATCACCACAAATGTAAGTACCACAAAGGTAATACCACATAGAAGAATACCAAAAAGGTATAGAATTGGTTCACACTAGGTATAACTTAGGTATGTTAGTAAAGATGATTAGATGTAACTACTGAATCATCTTACTCTGTTGAGAGGCAAACTCATGTAGGATCTAAAATCATCAGACCCATGTAGGGTCCTAGTACAACAAACCCACGTAGGATCCTAGAGTAGTCCCACATGGATTCCTAGAGTGGATCAAAGTGGGATCCTCAACCATAGACCCACATAGGATCCAAAGGCACAGACCCCCATAGGATCCCTTTCTCATGTTATAGTCAGCTACAGGGTTCCCGCACTAAGCTAGTTTGATTCTGGAAGGGTCTGCTCCTAAATCCATAGGTTGATACTCCAAATTCCACGAAGTACCAAGAAGAAGTATCCCAAAGTACATCCACATAAAAGGGGTCTCAACACAACAGAGGTGCATTAGTCAGATGCTCGGTCTGTATGTTATTGGCCTTTTAGTATTGAGGGCCCGGTTGAATTTGTGTTCAATCAAACCTAGTTGTACCCCAACATTATCCAAATCTCAAGTGGGGTATAACAAAAGTATCATCTCAATCCAAGGTTTCTGGCATTGTAGACGGTTCGTCAAATGGACACTCGTAGCTTAAGTTATGGCCAAAAGAGAAAAAAAAGGGTCGAAGATGGTCTGGGTCCGGTCTGACCCAGCCCGCTGGGTGGCCGGCACTGGAAGTGCGCGATGTGGCCCGCATCAGGCGGACCGCATCTAGGTGACCCCGTGGTGGGGTCTTCCCTAGCTGCCACCCAAGCGAAGGCACCCCCTGGGTACCCCGAATGGCTGGGCCGTTCGGGTTAGTTGACCGACCGACCGGTGCCATGTGGCTCCGGAAGTTGGCACAAAGGACCTTAGGTCCCGCTCAGCTCCCCATCCTTGGACCTTCTCTGATGGAATAGTCACGTTGCCCCTGTCGTCGTGGCCGTCCAAAGTATCACCCACTACTCCCTTGTACTTCCGGTGACATTCCTCGGGTCATCGGGCGCACCCTGGTGGCTTGTTCTTCATTCTGTAGACTCTCATACTTGTCTCGGGACATTTCCATCGATTCAAGACCACCAAGGTTGGAAATTTCTCAAATTGAAAATAATCCACGAAGAACACCAAAATCCATAAGGGTTTCAGAGAGGTCGGGTCATGTTCTTCTGGCCCGTACTCTCTGCTTTAGAATGGTAGCAATCAACATAGGTGTTCTTAATTCAAGAATAACGACAAGAATGGGGTAAGGGGTATACAAAAACAAAAATACCTACCTCAAAGATTCATTGACGTCAGTGAGGAGAGGGAAGGATGGTCGTCGGTTCGTTGTCATTGAAGACGTTTCTCGTTGGAGATCCTTTAATGGAGTTCTTCATTGGAGAAAGTGTTCTCTGTTGGAGAGAATGTTTCTTCACAATTCTCCCAAGCATTCCTTTGCCAAAAAATCCACCAACCAAGAAGTGAAATCCAAATAAATAAGTTTTACTTTATTAATTAAAATAATTGAGTTGGCACATCAATGTGAAGGGAAACCAAGAGTTACCTCCCATTAAAGGGGGAGTTCAATGGTTAGGTGGTCCCCACCATTGAATTCAAATTCAGAGTTCTCAAGCTCGGGTGGTCCCCACCACCAAAAATAAAATTGGGATGATTAAATTCCATAAATAAAATCAAGGTACTTTATTTTATTTTATCCCATGAAAATCACAAAAACTAACTTTAACCATCGACCTACTACGGTCGAGGTGAATGTCTCCTTAAGTGAATATCGACACTGCGAGTTCAACGGTGCCCTCAGATTTCAATTACGATCACCAGTTCAAAAGTTACAAAAACCCACTTACACTTTTACTAAACGTACTTAAAAAAAGTTCAAAAAATTATTTCGGGCACACTGGGCCTCGGAATCACATGCCGTCAATTTTCGTAGAATTTTAATATTCCCATATAATTAAAAAAATACATGGAAAAATATGGGTCTTTACATTAGTACACCACAAATAATTATGATGTTATTGTTGTTATGTTTCATGGGTTTTCTCTAATGGTTATAATTTCATTTAATCCTTACTTTAAAATTAAATATTGTAACTGAAACCCCATGTCCATTAATATGAAGGTATGTCGATTGTGTTAAACCCTAGTGAATTGAGAATTTCTGAGCCAAACATTTTCTCTCTCAACTCCTCTCATCTCTCCCTCTCAAGAACGGGAGAATTTCTTCATGACCAAAGAATAACCGATCAAGAATGATCGACGCAAGACATTCTCTTCGCTGAGCTAGACCCCAGAGAATGAGTGGCATTATTCAAAGACCATTAGAGCACATATGGATCACCACTAGAGGGATTCTACTTTGGATCCTCGCGAGTGCAATGAAGGAAATCCCAAAGGGTAATTCCAGATGACCAATAACCATCAAAAAAGAATCTACTAAATACCCAGGTATTTAATTTCTTTATAAATTAATAAATTAATTGTAAACTAGATGAGCAAGAAAATCTTTCTCAGATTAGGAACTTTTCTTATCTTTCTATAAATCATTGATTTTAATCCATGGAAAATGGTGTTCATCATCGTATTGATCCCATATTGGTCATCGATTATAGAAAAAGAAAAGTTGGACCCTCCCAATCACTATGCTTCTATTGTACCCGGATCCTTCAAGTTGTATCAGAGTGGGCTCATCATCATTTATAATTATTTAATTTTCATTGATGATTTACGCTTTAACGGTTTAGTTTGTCGATTCAAATTTTAGCCTTTATTGTAATCTAAATATTGATATTTATTCTTTCTTTTTTCATTTATCACACATCTAACAAAAACGTTTAATTTTTGGGTTAAATTAAATTGAGGATATCATCAGGAGGTGCTAATGATTGTATCCAGGTAACACGAAATTACACACCATGTATTTGGAGTTACATGATGTGTAATCATCCATACATGCAGTGTAATATGGGTCACACACCATCTAGTTGTGTTCAACACATCAGGAGTATTTCAGAAATAAATGAAGACATGGGAATTTATTACATGCAGTGTAGTTAATTAATACACAGCATGTTGACCAGGATAGATAGGCACACAGTTACTAGAATACATACCATGTGGACCACTGGACAGGGCATGTAGTCCCTTCGGTTCAAGGTCAAAACCATGTATCCCATATACAACTAAGCCGACTAGTAACCATTTAACCCGGAGGCAACATGTTGTGTGGCGCACTAGACACGCCGTGTACATTGAGATTTTGGAAGTATGCCTCACATGTTAAGTCCCTATGTGTGTACTTCGGATATGTTGGTGAAGGTAGTGCATGTTGTGTGGTCAGAACTACTCATCTTGTATTTTACCTAATTACACAAAATTAAAACTTTGATGTTTTTGTAATGTTCATAATTACATATCATGTATATTCGAATGGGTGATCACCGTGTTACCTCAATGTTTATGGATGATAATCTCAAGGAAATTCATAAAAGTATTAAGAAAAAATGATTAATTAATTAAAGATAATAATTAATCTATTTGAGTGTGATTTATCTTAATAATAATGATTGAATAATGGAAAGATAGATTTATTAAAAGTGTAATTTTTTGCATGTATGTGGATGTTCATGAGATAGACCATAAATTTGTATGTGATTTGTTTCCTTTTAATTTATTTTAAATTATATTATTTGTATGCATGCCATCTCTCCTCATTAATATATAGGGCCTACGTGACCATGGTTTCTTTTATGTGAACCCCCTTTTTTCCACTCACTTACAAGTGAGTTAAAAAGAATATGTAATGGATGGAGCTCCCAAGTTTTTGGAGGCAGTTCAAGTAAGGATCAAAGGTGAAACTAATCCAAGGAGATACAAAAGTGGACAGGTGGAAGGCTATAGACATGAACCATAAATTATTCAAGGTGTTTCTCCCCTAGGTCAGTAGTTAGTTTATCAACTACTAGATAAGCTAACCAATATAGGAGATCATGACCATTCCCTTTACATTATTTTATTTCTATCAGTTGCATGGTTTTTTATTATGGATATATTGTCGCGTCTACATAATAAAATAAAAAACATGCACAATGGAACTAAAATAAACAAGGCTTATGCGTAAATATTATCAAGACATGGTTAATCACTTAAGTAATTTCTATTTAATATTAACAATCATGTGATAAAGATAAAAAGTCAATTTACACATAAGAGATAAAAATCCATTAATAAAATATTAATTCAGGCTAAGCCATTCATTACATGATTATGGTAAAGACTCAATGAAACTATGTGTTTCACCAACCCTTATTGGGACACATCCTTTTATACAAGAAGCTCTTATGAAAGTTTTCGGATTGGGGAGTCCACTCAACAGATCATAGAGCTGCAATACAATAGTAAGCAAAGACCTGCCTACCTAAATACCTTCAAATAGCTTTACCAACCCTTATTGAGGTTATGAAAAGGGGAATATGGATCATTTCCACTAGAATGTCCTAGAAACTAAACATTCCAGGTTCAATAGTGAGGGCCATTGGGACATGATAAACTAGTGGTATACCTAATAAAATTAATTTACTATTTATCATAAAATATAATCAAGAAAGTACTAATTATCTACACTTTTAATTGTAGAATAAAAATGATAAGATAATCAACCACACTATCCCTACAATCAATACTAGATAAAGACAACATCCTCACCGGCAGTAACATACATGAATAGTGTATACACCTTTGTGTCATTCTACACCATGAATGGAAATCTTACGTGAGGGAGTACTCATTACCTGATCAACATGTCCAAGAGGCGAGTGATGAAGATTTACTGGTCTATAAGAAACATATTAATGACATGGTCGATGTTCAATGTTTTATGTTATCATCAATGCCTAGTGAACTCATGAAGTCTCAAGAAAACATGGATTCATATATCGTGCTTAAGCACCTCTGTGGTCTCTATGAGGAGAGAGAAAGATCGGAATAGTTTGAGATCTCCAAGACACTCTTTTAGAGTATGATATAATAGGGTTCCTAGCTGGGCCTTATGTACTCAAGCTCATTGGATACAATGAGTTCCTGAAGGTTCTAGGTTTTAAACGCCCTAAATAATAGGGTGCCGATCTCATTCTCGTATCACTCCCACAGAATTCTCCAGTTTTGTTGTGAATTTCAAAATGAAAAAACATTGAGATGTCTCTACGAGATCTTCATATCCTACTTCTCCAAGTGGAAAAAGATATTGAGTATGAAAATCATTATATCCTTATGGTGAATAAGAGGAAATTTATGGTGAATATCTTTAATCCCAAAGATTCTTCACACCCTTCCGTGAAAAGGAATATCAAAGGCGAGGGAAGGGAATTGGAAGATGTTTGTTTTGCATGTGGCAAGAAGGGACATTGGAAGAAAAAATGCACCCAACTAAATAAGTAAGGGGATTATTAAGGTGAATTTATTATTGAGTTCAATTTATCTATTTCTAAAAATTGGTTATTAGATATGGCTTGTGGTTCTCACATATGTATCCAAATATAGGGTCCAAGTAGATTCTAAAAAATTGGCTGAGTGGAGGTAGATCTACAAGCATCCAATGGAGATAGACATGTCTCTAGAGCTTTCAGGGACTACCACCTCATGTTACAGATTGGGATGATCTTGTTGTCAAAATGTTGTTATAAAATTCCTTTTTTAACCAAAAGCAATATTTTTTATCCAAACAAGATATGGATTAATTTATTTTCTTGTTCAAAAATGAATGATTTTTATTTTATAAATATATCATTTTTTGGTAAGTCACATTTATATAATGGTATTTATGTGTTGGATTACAAAAACCAAGTAATTGAAATCAATAACGAAGCTACTTCACATGACTCATACCACACCCAACATTGGAATCAGCATATCGGTCATGTAAATAAGAAATGTCTGACAAAGTTACATCAACATTGATATTGGTATTCTTTCTAACTAAAACCACTTGGTGTATGTAACGCATGTTTACATGTAAAAATGACCAAATCCCCATTTAGTGGGAATGTTGAAAGGGGCAATGAGATTCTTGAATTGGTTCATACTGATGTGAATAGACCATTTCTAGTTGAAGAAATGGATCGGTACTCATAATTCATAACTTTTACTGAGGATTTCAGTAGATATGGATATAAATAATTAATGAGGTATAATCTGGATTATTTTTATAAGTTCAAAGAATACAAGAATTAATTTGAGAACCATCTTGGTAATAATATTAAGAAACTCTTCTCGGAATGAGGTGGAGAGTATATTAATAAATTATTCATTGATTACATGTGGGAGTTTCAAATCCTATCCCAACTCACTCCTCCTTATACTCCCCAGTGGAATGATGTAAGCGAAAGGAAGAAATGTGCCTTATTGTTCATGATGAGAGAAATAAGTAGTTATAAATGTATTCCATTATCCTTTTTTGGGAAGTGAAGCATTTTTAAGGCATATTCAGGTAAAAAATTATCACCCTGAGGCATAAAGTATAACATTATAGGATACCCCAAAGAAACAAGGTGATATTACATATACGACCCCACATACAAAATGTTTATAGTGGGAAGACACACCATATTCCTTAAGAGGGAGAACATATCCAAAAGATATAGTAGGGATGAGATATTCATTGATGAAGTTTAGGATCAAGGTATACAAGAGTTGGTACATTAGTATATTCCTCAAAACCCTTTTGAAGAAATTTCAATTATAGAGACACAAGTACTACATAGAATTTAAATATAGGTTAGAGAACCGATTGGTGCATTTTTATATTTACCAAGGATGGTGACTCATTATTTTATAATAATGATCCTCTAACCTACAAAAAAGTAGTATGTCGCACCCAAGTTTTCAAGTGTCAAGAAGCCATAAATTATGAAATGGATTCCTTGTATCTTAACTAAGTCTGGATTTTGGTAGATTCTCCAGCAGATGTAAATCTAGTTGGTTTCAAATGGGTATTAAAGAAGAAAATGTACATGGAAGGACAAGTTAGTACCTATATGGCATGGATGGTTTCAAAAGGTTTTCAAAAAATTCAAGGAATTGACTACAAAGAAACCTTTTCACCAGTTACGATGCTGAAATATATTATAATTCTAATGGCCATTAACGATTACTATTACTATGATATTTGGGTAATGAATTTCATAACATCTTTCCTTAATAAGAACCTTCAGGAAGATTTCTATATGACACAACCTGAAGGTTTTGTGACTCCAAAGGATCCCAATAAGATATGAAAGTTGGAAAAATCCATTTATGGATTAAAGCGACCATCTAGGTCATGGAACATTCATTTTTATAAATCCATATTGAAATTTGGTTTTATAAAGAATGATTGTGAACCTTGTGTCTACAAACGGTTTTGTGGGAGTGCAGTCATTTTCCTAATAGTATATGTTGATGACATATTACTTATTATAAATGAAATACCAATCTTATAGTCTATTAAGACATAGTTAAATTAATGATTCTCCATGAAGGACTTGGGTGAGGCAGTATATATTCTTGCGATAAAGATCCATCTTGATAGATTCAAGAGATTTTTGGGCCTAAGTCAAAGTATATACATTGACAAGATACTGAAGAGATTTAGTATTGAAAAATCCAAGAGGGGATTATTGTCAGTGCCACATGGAATTTATCTTTCCAAGAAAATGTTTCCTCATACTCCTGAGGAAATAAAGAGAATGGAAAGGATTCTATATGCATCAGCGATTTGGTCAGTCACATATGTTATACTATGTATTAGGCTAGATTTCGCATATGCATTGAGTGTGGTAGGATGATATCAAGCTAATCCAGGTGACCACCGTTGGATGGAAGTTAGGACTATCCTTAAGTATCTGAGGTGTAATAAGGATATGTTCCTAGTTTATAGAGGATATGAGGAACTAGTTATCAATAGATATGCATATTATAGTTTCCAGACTGATCAACCTAACATAAAGTTACTAATGGGATACATATTCACATTTAATGGAGGTGTTGTGAGTCGGAAGAGCTCAAATCAAGGTGTCTTTGCATATTCTACAATAGAGTATGAGTATATCACAGATTATGAGGCAAAAAAAGAAGAAGTTTCGATGTGCAGCTTCATCCAAGAGCTGGATATGGTTCCTAGCAGTAAAGATCACATCACAGACTATTGTGATAATACTGCAATGGTGGATCTCACAAAAGATACAAGGTCACATCAACAGACTAAGCACGTACATCGAATGTATCATCTCTTGAGGGATTTTCCTCAGAGAGGTGAAGTTTCAGTGAGCAGTATTTCCATATAATACAATGTGGTGGACCCCTTGACTAAAGCCTTGACTCAGAATAAACATGATCATCATGTGATGTCTAATGGACTGAAAATAATAGGCAGTGGGATCTAGTCCATGTGGGAGTTTTTTCGATTCGGTGTCCTAGAAAAAACTTTTTTTACATTGATTATGTGAATATTTAATGTATTTAAATATTAAACATCTTATTATATATTTTTCATTTTTCATGCATGTCTATAATGTAATAATGTCATAGAGTATTTGTCACATTAGTAAGGTCATATCAGTTCCCTGTTATGATGAGAACCATGAATTTCTATGACAATATTATTAAATATAGTTATATGGTTAGATGACATACTATGATGGGACACATAGTATAAAAACTATTAGGTGAAAGTACTCATAAGAAGATGATACTTCTTCTTATGATGTTCACACTAGGTAATCTATAAGAAGGAAGATTATGAGAACAGACCCGCCAATAGAAATTCTATATGTCTTGTTGTTATTAGATATTCCTATCTACAAGTGTGTGTAATGGTCCTTAGAGTTTATGATTACAATTAATATGTGTAATGACTCTTTCACTTTAATTAACTGATGAAAACTATCACGTCATATATTGGTAGGAAGTAGCGTAATTTGGGTGCATCATGAATGACATGTTATTAATGGATAATTTGAAGAAGGATTTTTATCTTCCATGTATGAATGTGGATATCTCGGACCTTTGATTGAAATAGAGTCGTCTCCCTAAATTCCATGGCCACGGTGTAATGACGAGTTTATTTCAGGTAGTCAAAGAATGACTTATAAATAATATAGTTTGATGACATTGTCATGAAACCGGCTAGATGAGAGATTGTGATAGAGGGGTTATATTACATAGTGAGCGTTCATATGTGGATGTCATCATTGAGACATTAAGTTATTTCTCTTAGGTGCCATGACTCATTTCTAGACAATAATCTTGGACTTTATGCAACCCGTCCAATGCAAATGAGAAATGATCCTAGAGGGTCACACACTAAGTCTTTCTGGTGGTCTCGATTAAATTATATTTGAATTTAATTAATGGAATAAATATTATTATCAAGACTAAGGAATAATTTTATTCAAGTAAAAATTATCGCATAAATTAAATAAATATTTATTCACCAGATTGTGAATACAATTTCATTATTTATTTTATTGAACATTTAATAAATATTTATTTACCAGTTTGTAATTAACAAAATTTATTTAAGAGAATAAATATTTTAATCATGTGTTCAATAAATAGAAGAGCAGTTAGAACAGACCAAGAACATGTCTGTTGATAAATTAATTATTTAAAAGTAGGTAAATAATTATTATCCAGTTGGTGCAATAAATAATAATAATAATGTTTTCATTATGTGGCACGGGATTTTATTTATGGTTTTGTTTTATAGAATTTGGTGAACCAAAAATAATTGTGTAGTTATTGTTATTATGTGGCATGGGTTTTATCTAACAGTTATATTTTAATTTAATCGTTGTTTTGCAATTAAATACTGTAACTAAAACCCCATGTTGATTAATAGTCAAGTATGGAAACTGGGCCAAACCCCTAGGAATTGAGAATTGTTGATCCAAAAAATTTCTCTCTTGACTCCTCTCATATCTCCCTTTCAATAACAAGAGAAGTTATTCATGATTGAAGAACGAGTGCTCATGAACGATTGACGCAAGACATTCTCTTCACTGTGCTAGCACCAGGAGAACGAGTGGAATTTTTTGGAGACCATTGGAGCACGTGTATATCACTTATATAGATATTCTACATTGGGTCCTCATGAGTGAAACAATGAAAATCAGGAAGGGTCATTCAGGATGATCAAAAAGCATCAATGAATAAATTACCAAAGACGCAGGTATTTAATTTTTTTCATAAATAACTAAATTAATTATGAACATGATGTGAAATATCAACTTTCTCGGATCCAGAAATTTTCTTCTCTTTATCTAAATCGTTGATTTTAATCCATGGATACTATCATTATTCATTGTATTGATCCTAGATTTGTCATTGATTAAAGAAAAATCATAGTTGAGTCCTCCCAACAGTAATGCTTCCACTACATCTGGATCCTTCAGTCCTCTAAGTTACTTTCCCTTGATACACTATTGGGCATGCAAGTGGGGTATCATCAGCGAATCTCAGAGTTTCCTATAGTCATCGCAAACTATAGAAATCAGAGAGACATCATGATACTATAGATAATGATATTCGATGTGATTCTTTGTATAGAATAGTTGACCATCTTTTGATCTCGCATTGATTTCTATCAAAGATGGGTGTTTTTTATATAATGGAATAGAGATGGTATGTAATGACTAAAGAATGGGAATTGGGAGAGGACAGAGTTGGACCAAACCTAATTAGGCTCAGGATGATCATGAAATAGATGGGGGGATTAGCTATTTAAGCGAGATCGGTGGAAGTCTCATCTACTTTTCCTCTATTTTTTGATCTCTATCAGGATTTATTTACTAAAAAAATCACAAGACTTCATTTTGATAGAGTATTTGAGTTTGAAATAGAGATAATGCAAGGTGAGAAACTTATTTTGATACCTCAGTATCATATAGTGTCAATTGAACGGATAGAGCTCAAGGTGTATCTTGATGACTTGGAGTAGAAGGGATTTATCAAGCCAAGTACATCACTATGGGGTTAAACTTTTCTTGACTACCGAAAGCTAAACTAGGTGATTGATTAGAATATATAACATTTACCTAGGATATCTTGTCCTTTTTATTATTTATGGGGAGCCTGGTGGTTCTCCAATTTTGATCTTCAATTAGGATATCACCCACTATAGGTTAAAGAGGAAGAAATCCCAAAGATAGGGTTTTGGAGAAGGTAAAGGTTATACAAGTATTTAGTGATTCCATGCAGACCAATGAATGCATCATTAGTGTTCATCAAACTCATTATTAAATATCTTCCACCCTTACGTAGGCTCACTCTTCAGGGTATTCATTCATGAAATCCTCATTTACTATCTGATTCTGAATCTACATTCTATAAATAATGAGTTAGACTTCAATATGCTCAGATCACATAGGCTTTATACCAAGTTGTTGAAGTATAATGTTTGGATTCATGCGGTGAGTTTATTGGGGCATGTGGTGTTTGAGATATTTATATCTGTAGACCAAGATAATGTGGTGGCAGTGATGTCTGATGCATGTCGCAATTATGTGTTCATTATCAGGATATTTTTGGTATTGGCTAGATATTACTGAAATTTTATCTATGAATTCTCCCAATTATCATCACCCATGACCCTATTGATGAAATATAGACTTAATTTCAAGTGGTTAGATCAATGTGAATAGTTTTTTCCTAAGCTCAATAGAATAATAACTATATATCTAGTGTAGATACATCCTGGGTTTGGGATCAGATATGTTGTATATTTTGATGCATCAAGTGTTGGTTTGGGAGAGGTGATGATATAAAGAGAGTAAGTTGTGGAGTATGGGTTATTTTGGTTATGAACCCATCTGAAAAAATACACTACTCATGACTTGAAGATGACAAACATGGTTCATTTTATAAATTTTTTGTGACACTTTATATTTAGTGAGATGTATATTGTATGAACTGAACAAAAGATCCTTCCTTACATATTCACATATCAATACCTTAACTTGAGGATGAGGCATTGGGTAGAGTATATCTATAATGTTTAATTCGATATGGATTATACACTTTTAAAAAGGTAACTTCATTGAATATTCTCTTAGCCATAATATGTATATATCTCTGGATCTTGTTGAGCAGCCTTCAGAGTAGTGGCACTTGATGATCATATTGGTTGACTAGAGGATTGACCATTCTAAGGATCAGGGGTTAGTGACTAATACTCCCTTGGTGGTCACATTTTCACTGGTATACTGGATAAATTTTGGATAGGATACTAACTTAGACTTTTTTGTTATATAGGAATAGCTAGTAGGTGTTGGCCTAATATTGTAGTGGTCATTGGGTGATAATGATGTAATCCTTGTGCATGGGAGAGATGTAGTCACAAATTCCATTAGAGAGGAGATGATGAAGGGATTACATAACTCTATATGGGTGATTCATCATAGAGTGATAAATATGTACAACAACTTCAAGAGAAAATTCGGGTGTCCAGGGATGAAGAGAGACATAAATTGTTTGTTTCCCAATCTCTTACATGTCCAAGGATAAAGGTTGAGTACCAGTGTCCTAGTGGTTTTCTTAGACACTTCTAGTGCCCATGTTAAAATTGGATGACATCCTGAGGAACCTTATAATGGGGTCACCTAGGACCCTGAGGATTTGTGATGTTTTCTAGGTGAATTTTGATCAGCTAATGGAGGTTACATAATTCTTACCGATTTAAAAGACACACTTAGTAGATTATCTATAAAGGTTTTATGTTTGATAGATCATACATTTACATGGAGTTACCTTGAACATTTTATATTACGAAGATGAACATTTCACATCATGATTTTGGAAGGGATTTCAAAATCCCTTAGGGACTCAGTTGAGTTCAAGAAAAACATACCATCCTCAAACAGATAGACAATGTGAGAATAATATTTGCATACTAGAGGATATTCTCCAAACATGTGTTCTAGATTTCAATGGAGATTGGGATTAACACCTGAGTTTGGTGTATTTCTCCTAAAAACACATTTTCTAGGAATCTATTTAGAAGAATCCATTTGAGAATCTATATGGATATCCATGCCACTCACAATTGTGTTGGCATGAGGTGGGTGAGGCAGTAGTTCTTTCACCTAGCTCAGTTAAAGAGACCTTTGGGAGGGTGAAGTTTATTAGGAAGTGTTTGGTGATAACTCAGAGTAGGTAGTGATCATATGCAGACTGTATGAGATGACCCTTGGAGTTTGATGTTATCGATTGGGTTTTCTTTTGAGTGTCACCTCAGTTGGGGAATCATCGATTTTATAAGTAGGTTAAACTGGTACCATAGTTTTCTGGACCCTTAAAGATCATTGAATGGGTTGTGATAGTGTGATACTAGCTGGACCTTCTACCAAATTATCAAGGAATTCAATATGTATTCCATTTTTCTCAGCTTCAGAGGTACATGCTTGATCATGTTCATGTTATATACTATGATGACATTGATTTAGAGCTAGATCGATCTTATGGGGAGAATACTGAGTAGAATATTTACTAGAGAGAGAATTTTTTATGATGGGATATAGTTCAACTTGTCTAGATCTTGTGGTATCATATATGAATCCATGAAAATTGGGGAGGAGGAGTATGATGTTTGAGATTAGTGGCCTGAGTTGTTCTATAAAGTTGGTAGAGATAATTCTTGGGATGAGAAGTCATTATAGAGTAATAATTATAATATTTACATTTTTTAATTGAATTTAAAACCTCTATTTTAGTTTTTCCTAAAAGAATTCTTATGTGGAAATATTATTTTTCTCATAAGTATTACCCTTACTCTTGTGTTTTGAGTGTTATTTAAGGGTAAATTGGTTTTCCAAGCCTCTATGTAAGGGTAAGATATTTTTTGGAAATCTACATAAGGGTATATTCTCAGATACATGAGTTTCATATGTGTTAGAATGTGCTACATAAGGTTAAGGTATGTAACGTATGTGATATGTAAAGGAACCTGGATCACTATGTAAGTGTTAGCCGAGTTATGTAAGCGAACATGTATCTCACATGATGGTGTTGTTTAAGGGTGGTGGCATGTTTCGTAAGTGTAACTCTGTCACAAAATGGTATTTTAAAAAGGGTAATAGCTTACGTAGGTGGGTTTCATATAGGTAACCTTATATTTTTAAATATCAAGTAAGGGTAAGTGAGTATTGTGTAAAGGTGTGTTGGATGTAGTATAAGGGTAGAAAAGTGGTAAATAAGGGAAGCTAGACTATGTGTAAGGTTAAATATATTTTTCTATAGGGTTTTTAAGGGAACATGCCATTATGAAAGGGAAAAACTAATTTACCCGTACATAGTGGACACTTCATGAATAAGTGTAATGATTTTACCCATTTTTTTAAATCCTTCAAATTCTCCTTCCCTAAGTCTCTCAATAACCTATTATGGTAATTTTAAAAACCTTAAGTAGCAAGGTTTGATTATTTTCACTCATTAAAATATTTTAATATTTTTTAAGGATTTGAAATACCTCTTTATTCATGATCTGAATAAATGTAAATTAAATGATATACTTTATTAGCGATTCTTCATGCGCTATAATCCCATACTTGATTTTGATATTATTAAAAAAATTAGACCCTTTTTGGAATTTTTTTAGTTCACATATTGATGTTATGCATCCAATTACCCTTTACATGAGATATACAAAGTCCCCATCATGTGATTCAGGTTATTCTTTCATTTTCCTAATTTTGCTAAACCCCTATCTATCCTCTCTTCTTGAGAGTAGCGATCTCTATGGAATAAATACTAGGTATTCCATTATCTATTCTTTCTTAGATTCCAGAAAAAAGGAAAAATAACTTTTCAATAATAATAATTTGGAAATTATCAAAGTGTGATAAATATATTATAATATTTGGCTTTACAGGTCTACTCTATATAAAGGAATGATTATAGTGTGTGTTTCTTGATATCCAGAATTAATAGAAAAAATTAGATTTCTTTTTAAGTGTTAAATCACCCGAAATTATCAGATTGATAAAGGATAATTGTTAGTAATTTATCTAGGATTATTCTAGATAGAATTATCAATAATAATAAAGATAACTATTTTGAATTTATCGATGATTTTTTTGGAGAGAATAATAAATAATTATAACGAATAATTATTATAGATTATTATGGATTCTCCCAGAGAGAAAATTATAAGATCACATCTAAGATTTTATTTATTTTTGAAATAAAATGATAGAATTTGTTCTAGAAATCATTGATGAACCTTAAATGTTTACGCATTTAAAAATATTATAAAAAGGCTTAGGAGAAATTTTTATTGGTTTTATAGGTTTCCCCTCCAGATATCGAACCACGCATGGTGTTTTATACTTGAAGTTGGCATTAATAACTCTAAGGTAGGAAGTTCCTTACCATTTTTGAGGACTTTTTTATGACTATTAGCATGATATGATGATGTGTGTTTACATTATAAGGCTACGATGAGGTTGATCATGTGTATGTGTGGTTAAATTTATTCTCACTCGTGATATGTTATGTGTTCCTTGATATGATACTATTATTTCCTTGTACTATATTTTGGTATATTAATTTTTATTATTCTATGAATGGTACCAATGTGATAGGTAGACCCATATTGAATCAGTATCCCTATAAGGGGATAATTTTTAGATGTTTCATGTGACATTTCAATAGGTCTGATATGGATGATGGGATATGATGGCCTAGTGCGGCCTAACCTAGGGCATGATGATCATATGTGATTAGTCCCATGTGGCAGTAGTAGGGAATGATGGTATATGTGACCTGAATTATGAGATAGTAATAGTGTATGATAGACTAGTATCATTTGGAATAGAGACTAAGGTCATGTGTTGATATTGGCTAACTTTGAGGTTGTATCCTGTGATTATAACATATATGCGACCACTATTAAGTATTCCATTAAGGAACTGAAGTAGATACAATCGGTATTTGTGATGACTTGGATAGCGCTTGAACACTTGGTATGATTTTTACCTGTGTGTAAATTTATCTATTATCATGTTATACACTATTATGAATGTGATTATTTTATAATGATGCATTGGTGATTTCCTAATGGGTTTCATACTCACACTCTGCATGGGCATCTCAATGCGTATGATGGTTTTGTATATAGGGATCTACGAAGGAGAAAGGGGATTTTTTAATATGGTTGACTTATGAGGAATAGAGTTGGAGGTGTTAATAGGATATAATTATGGTTTTATCATAGTTTTTATTTATTATTTATATACCACACATTATACTCTGGTTTTTCTTGACACTTTGGGAGCTCGTTTATTATCTATATGACATATATACTCATTTAATTATTTAGTTTCAACCTTTTTACTATGGTGGTTTATTATATTTATTATTATTATTATTTGTGCTATGAAATTATATTGAGGGTATAGTATCTTCATTGATTTACTTGGACCCTCACTGTTAGTTGGCATCCTCTTACATGCAAGGAGGCACGGATGAGCTCATGTGACACTCTAACTCAGACCTGCTGTTTCTGGTGGATGTGTTATATTTAATACTTGTTCCATCATTATATTGACATATTGGTATAATATTAATATTTATTTTATCATTATATGATGTTTAATGTAATTTCAGTAAGAATAAGTTCACATAAAGAAATATAAATGAGAAAGTATCATTTAGAAATTTATACCTCACTACATGGATTATCTCCTTTTAAAAGGAGTTAAACCATTACGGGTGGTATTTTGAGAAGAAAAAAACATATTTAATGTATATAGGAGTGTTTATTAGAGGTTTAGGTGTATTATGGTCAAACAATATGGGTTTTTTTATGTCATCGAAAGTAAGAGGAGGAGGGTCCCTTTTAAAAGTGGAAAAGGGTGTCATTTTTTGTAAATACCCATAACTTTTTAATAATAAGAAGTCACTCTTAAGGAAAGTGGGACAAAGTTGAGAAATAATGGATAAAAGAATTGATAAGGTCAATTAAGGCCACAAACACACATTCATACATATTTTTTAAATATTTTTGAGTCCATTTACTCTTAGAATTTTACTTTTACAATTTTCACTTTTACCGTGGTAACTAGTTATTTACAAAAGTTATATATCCTTTATGATTAAAAAAATATTCATTGTTATATATTTGGACCTAATAATTAAAATTTTAAAATACATTTAATTAGATTCAATTTATAAAAGTTATAAAATTTTATTCAAAAATAATAATTATATAATGTATTAAAAATAATTTCTTGAGAAAAATATTACACGAGTTTTAAAACATTAAATATATGTTTATAAACAAAAATAAATATTTTAAAATTTATAATATAACTCATAATATAAATATTTATTCTTTTAAATTTTTTCATAAATTTATAAATCATTTTTATAAACTAATAATTCCATAAAAGGCACAGTATTTGTAAAAATAGTATACTTCACTATTCACCTAAAAATCAATTTTTTAGAAAAATATTAAAAATTCATATTAAGATAATATTTCTATGATAAATCAAAATATAATTTTAATTATTTATAGTTCACATTATAAAATTTTTAAATTTTATTTTAAATTAAATCATAAAATATAGTGAAAAAAGTTTTTATTAGAAAATGACTTTTAGTATATTTACTATTATTTTTCCTATAAATTAGTAAGTAAAATATTGTAAAATTATTATTCATACAATAAATATATATTGTTATTATTTAGTTGTAATAAATTTATATCCTTTAAATAAAATGGAATGTTTTAAAATATACATTTTTTAAGTATAAAGTGACATGAGAAAAAATGGAATTTCAAAAAGTATAAAAAGTCATAATATATCTATACATATAAATATTTTATTACATGTTAATATAATCCTAATTTAAACTTAAATTTATTTTTATGATCTCATTGTATGATTTAATCATCAGATAATCTCTGGTGGTAGTTTCCGGTGGTGGTTCAGCTAGCATGGATCTTGTGGTAATCTCCACAAGCTAGAACTTCTCCAATATATGATTTTACTCAAATTGTAATTTCTTGGGTTTATCATTGGATTAGTCAAGGTAAAACCCTATTTAAGGTGAATCGCTTTTGATATCATACAAATAGGCTTCATAGGTAAGACTTCTGCTTTTAAATTCCATTTATTCCTACTATTTTATTGATTTTGTAATCTGTTTTCTTCAATTTATACCATATAATTTAACTTCAATTTTTTAACTTTCATGTTTAATATTCAAAATATATCAAGGTTTTTTATTTTATTTTTTAATAATGTGTTAACTTTACTAATTAATATATTATATATTTATGGACAATATACAGTGAAATATCAGGTCCTTACATTCACCCCCCCCATTTAAATTGCATCCTCGCAATTTTAATCATTAATTATTAAGGAAGTTAAATAGGAATATATATAATATAACTCTTGATTTAATATTATAATGAGTCATCAATCACATATATTCACTTTTAGTAAGCATAATCGCAATATTCTGTTTCTTACTTACCATTTGTGTTAAATACCTCTCATGTTTTGTTGTTAAGAACTATTTTATTTTTACTTGATTTCATAGTCAAATTTGAATTGATAGATTATCATAAATTTATTTGAGGTATGAATTATGATTCCCTATTTTCATAATACATAAAACATAAACACCAATCTCTTGTAAACCATGATTCCTTGACTTGGCGGTGTTGGTGGATAGTTGAGGTCAAATGATGAAGTCAGTAAAGAATGATTCTCGTCATCATAAGGATCATTGAGATCCCCATTCAATCTTCTTATGGTACATTTTGTAGTATCTGCCTTCATCACACTGACCTGCACCCTCTTAGTTTTATCCGTAACCCGCATCATCGACCTCAAAAAATGACCACCCATATCTCATCTCTCTAGTCCCACTAGTACATGTGTATTCCATTCCACGAATCCATCCCAGAAGAAGTTTGGTTAGGGATGGATTCCCCCACCACATCCACTCTGGGTGTCTCTTCATGTACCCAAATAGGTCCTTCTAAGAATCAACCTGCATCCTACACATATTTCATGGGATTTCATGCTCTAGGTCAAAAAATATGATTCTTGAACTTCTCTTTGCCCTGGTGTCGCTAGACAACCACCCCATTTCTTCTTAACCATTATATCCTATTGCACTTATAGTGGTGCATGGGTGTTGTATTCTATATCCACCAATTACATCATTCCTTAAACTTCTCTGAAAACATCACGACCTAAATAAAATGGTATTTCATCAATAGAGGATTAAGAATACAATTTTTTTTTCATTTTTATTGTAGTGACATTAAGACCTCTCTGTTATGACTTCTGGTTATTGTCCCTACCCCCATCATTTTTTTAATAATGAATATTTTATGGGTAATATAGACATGATTAGGGAATATGGATTCTATGTTGAAATTACTAATACATTACTAAAATCACATTAAATCCATATAAAGGACCCATACTAAGATTTATATTCCTATAAACATAAATTTTAAAATGAAACCATCATAAAACTAGATGTTTTATTTGATAAATAAAACATTATGGTGGTACAATTAGAAAGCAAATCTTGGAAACTTAGATTTAATAGGATAAAGAACCCATATTCATATTTTTGAATTATTTGATTTAGTTATACCAACCCATCTCATTAGTATTCATTGAATAGGATTAACTTTTTTCCCCTAGTTCTAGTGATTTTTCATGTCCAAAATCCTTATCTTCCTTATATTATTTCCCTAACTTGGATAATGTCCACATTTTCCACACATAAGTTATTAGACTGTTAGTGGTTATTTTGGATTAATATTATCTACTCCAATCATGCTAACTAGACTCTTCATTTTCATGCACCATTTTGATGCTCGATAACCCACTCTTCCCTCAGTAAATCATTTTACAGTCCCCTCCAATAAATTCTCTTGGTGCTTATTCTCACATTCTTGACATATACGTGGATGAATATTCCTTCTTTAAATATCTTCATCGCCAAAATTTTCATGAGTATCCAACCTTATCTTCTTTTTTTCAATTAGTATTTCAAGAATGGTTACATTTTTAATCATATTTCATGATATTTATCTTAGAATAATCAAAATATTTCTTAGTTCATCATTATAATGGGTTGATCATTAACACAGTCACTACATTATTCCCTACAAACATTGTTAAATCAAATCCTTCTTGTTCCATCCATTACTAAAACCAAAAGGGTTAACACGAGTGACAAAAAATTAACAATAAAAAAGATTTATCATAATCATAAAATTAATTCAACCTTAAAACAAATTTTTCATTTACATTACCTTTTTTCCTATAATTCCTTTAGTTCAACCTATATAATTATTAGTTTAACCTAGGTTATCTTAATTTGGATTTTCAAATTCTTCTTAACCATATCCCTCAAAGTAACTAGGAAAAAATCCTTTATATTGTTTTGAAAATATAACATGATCAACCAAAACATATCCCTCGGCAGCTCAAACTAGGAATGCAGCCTTAGGTCCACTCATAATGCATAAGAGTGACGATTGATTAAATTCAAAACCAAAAGATTTTGGGTTGATTACCCCAAGGTGTATATGTACCATAGTTGTATCCACTTGTTAGTATCCATAAAAAGATATATTTCTAAGAAAACCACCTACTCAAGAGTTTTACAATATTTATGGATATCATGTTGTACATAGACTCATATATATGGTTTTCAATAAGGTTATCTAACCCTAACTTCAAAGGTCACTAAAATAATATCCCAAAAAAACTAAACCCTCCCTATGATACTAATAAAGGAGACCCATCCTAATAATTATTTATTCAATATCATTTCTATAATTAAAACATTACATTAAAAAAATAAAATCAACATCTAGAGAATTGAGAGGTTTAGTGTCTTTGGATATGAGAAATATAAGAAATGTATTTTAAAATTATTTTCAACATTTCCCTATAATTTCATCATACTGGGTCTTATTATAAATATATCCTAAGTTAAACTCATCTTTATTCCCTAGTAAATAGAAACAACTAAAATGAATGGGCCCAAGCCCCCAATAAGGGAGAAATAAACATATCAACTTATTAACCAGGGTGAAATCAGAGTGTAAGAGAAAACATATGAAGCAAAGAAATATCTAAATAAAATAAAATGTAATAATAAAAATGGTTAATACGGAAGGATAGGAGAATAATTAATCCCATTTTATTTAACAAATAACATAGCGTAAAGATTAGGAAATCATGAGACTTAAATCATGATCTAGGAATCATAGCATAATCTCATATAAAATTAGTGTGGAAAAAATAAGCATATACTTGAAACATTGTAGATTATAAATCACCAGTTATTTCCCATAGTGGATCAGGAATTACAACATGTTTCCCTTGTAAGATCAGGCATCATGACTTTTTTCCCATAGTGGATCAGGCATCACTGCATGTTTCCTATTTTGGATCAAGCATCACAACTCATTTCAATATTATCTCATGAGACTTAATTCTTTACCCAATGACTTATAGGGATATATAGGCCCCACTCCACACTTAAATATTTACCATCCACATGTGTACTGTTAGAAAACATCAAATCACCACATTATTAATACCCCTAATATAAGAATGGGATTCACATTAAATTTAAAAATTTATCATATAAATAAACACAAAACCATATCAACTGATACTAAGTTCAATCACCCAAAAGAGGAAATTTATATAATCATTTAGAGGGTGTTTTAGAAAACATAACATCATGGAAAATAAATCCATTTTGAGATAAAGAGGAAACCAAATCCAAATCATTAAAGGGGGTAATAAAGATTATATTTAAAGTGAATATATGAAGATCAAATAAATTGATACATTTATAGATTTTAAAATAATAAAAGAGAAAGTTGGCAGTAAGTTAAAACATGGAAATGAAAGAAATATACGTTTAAAAAAATTAACACATAATAGGATGGTATTTATTCAAATAATTTTATAATTTTATATAAAGAAAATCATTTATAGAATGGGATTTGAACTAATAACTCATTTTACATAGAAGATAAAAGTATAAATTATATATAAAAAATAGTTCAATTAATATAAGGAATAATGAAGGTTTTAGTTTAAAAGAAACTAAATAACTCAAAGAAATATATTTGAGTTACCAAAGTTCATTACGGTACAGGACTTTCTTAAATCAAAAGAGTGTGAGTGGGAGTTCCATAAATGACCCTTAAAATATCATGAAATGTAATATGATTATACCATGAAAAGATAAAAGTTATACAATAAACTATATGAATAAAATCGGGTGGAACAAAAAAATGTCTCATGGAATGGAAAATTGATACAAATAATCCTTACCTTTGATCTTGTCTTCCAAAAATGCACTCTAAACTCTTGTATAACAAACATAACTATCTTAATAACTTAATTAAAAACTATATTCATACCAAGAAATATTTATTATTTTTATTTATAATAATTATCCTCATGTATACACTATAGGAAAAATAGCATACAGTGGTGTGTTTTTTGGGTTTAATATAATGGACTATGAACCGTACTCCTAGATCCTATGCTGAAATTCATAACATTACATTTGTTGCTATAATGTTGATAATTATGACCCAATTTTTCATATAGATCTTACAACATCAAAAGTAAAACTTGGATAACTTACATTTTAGAGGAACCTTTTAATATTATAGTTTTATATAATTAGGAAAAACTCATATATAATAATTCACAAGTCATCAATTTAAAATTTCTACCATTTAGTCTAGATTTTCATATCTCATATTATGTCATCAACATCATCCTTTTGAGACCGTTTATAGAAATAATTTTTTCAATCACATTATTTATAACCTGGGGAAAATGAAACACAATAAGTGTGATCTCAAATTATCAAAAAGGGAAAATATACGCATCAAAAAATAAATTTCATCAGTGAACATTAGAAGAACATGGGCGTATGATGACATAATAAAAATGCATAAGAATAACATATGAATTTTCTTACCCATCAATATCCAGATCATCAAACATGAAAATAAATAAAAGGAAAGAGTAATTATAATCAATAATCAATAGCCATGTGAAATCAATCATGATCATGAGAAACATTATAAACTCATATAAAGTATATATAAAACATATTGGTATCTTGTAACATCATCTCATTGAACCCTTATATAACAATTAAAATTTTCAATAATAATACAGTCAACTTCTAATATAATTCTCGAAAGAGCACAATCCTTACCCATTGCATTAGAGTACGATCTTATTCCACCCCTCATTAAAGATATAATGGGCTCACCTGGTGCTATCTGGGAGAAACCATTATTTATAATATCTAATAACTGAATGATGAATAAAGAAAATAGATAATTTATTTCATCATAACTCATTGAAACAACCTTTATTCTATTCATAACTTGATTAACCTATGGAGAGGAAATGTGTTTCAAAATAATATATTTGAAACATGTTTAAACCATCGAAAATAAAAGGTTAGTATAACAATATCATTGAAACATGATTAACCCATATAATTGGTGTTTGGAAAAAATCCCTCACGGTATCATTGAAGCGTTTCTGAGGTGATTGTGTTTGTTCACAAAGTGGGCATCCATGTTGTGTTTGTTGACAAAGAAAACCATGATGAAAAAATTTGTTGACAAAGGGGATTTCATGGTGGCATGTTGAGTTCAAGGGATCTTGTTAAACGATCCATGGTTGATTCAAGAATGTCGACAAGGGAATGGTCGATCTGGAGGCGGTTCAAAAAGATCAGATACAATGTGGCACTGTTTTTCAGTGTTTGCCAAATTTTGGGACCTTATAATCGACAAATGGAGAAGACAAGTGTTTTTTTAGAAAATGGACTTGCGTGCCGGTGTTTTGGAGTCTTGGAAACTTGCGCGCCATATGTTTTTCAAGATCATAATATCAAAATATAGAAAAGGAAGAAGGGGTGACAAAGTTTTGGGTTTCTTCGCACAAGTGACTAGGGTGACAGAGACTAAGGCGGCTGGACTTGCGCGCTAAGAGGATACTTGCGCGCCGGTGCTCAGGGTGTCCAAATGCCTACAAATATAGTTTGACCCCTCCTCATTCGAAGTAAGTTCAACACTTAGAGAAAATCAGAGGTACAGTTGCGCAGGTGGTGTGGTCAAGAAAGTATAAAGATATTCAGAAGTTGCATTCCAGTTGATAGTTGCGTGCCCAAAGTGGTTTGGGATAGAAAGGGTGTGAGTTTCTCAAGTTTAGATTTGAAGAATAGGGTGTCACGCAGGTTGTTTGGTGACAATTGCGTGCCAGGATTTCAAGAAGCGCGATAGTTGATAGTTGTGCACCAAAATTGGTTTGGGCATAAAAGGGTATGAGTCGCACAAGTTTGGAGTTGAATAAGTGAGTTTCGCACAAGTGGTTGAGGTGAACTTGTACGACAGCTTGGAGAATCGCGCCAGGTATGGTAGAAGCACACCAGTCATTTTAGGGCTGTGCGAAATCTAGAAGATTTCCTGATACCTTCGGTGAAAAGTGAGTTTCATCTGCGGGTGAAAGTTGGAATTCAAGAGAGCATCTACATACAACAGAGTATGTATTCATTAGTGATAATGAAGAGACCTACAGGTCTATAAACTGTGAGTGGATCCTTTCCAGAGCAGTGAGAAAAGGAAGAGGAAGAAGGTGATCCTCTCCACCGGTAGTGAGCCAGAGAGAGAGAAACAGGGAGTGACCCTTGAGAAATTAGTGAGCTGACCCTAAACGTTGTAAAGGCAGTGAGCCTGGGAATAGAATTGATTTATCCCAAACTTTGTAAATAGCAGTGTGATTTTAGTAGATTTGGTACATCGGCACATTGTCGGTGTATGCTCCTTGGACGTAGCCAAGTGAGGGTGAACCAAGTAAAAATCATTGTGTCCTCTGCATGCTTTAGTTTTTTTTATACTTTCCTGCATAAAAGAGAGAGAAGAAAGTCTTTCTTAATAGAGAGGCAGGATCAATGGGGGTAGTTGTTTTAATCTATCATACACTAATTCATCCACCCTCTCATGGTATCTAACCTAGTGTATCTAACAATTGGTATCAGAGGGAAGGTTTATATCAGTGGTTCTCTCTCAAATCGAGGTCACCAATCATAAAGGGATTCCAATCTTCGAAGGAAAAAATTTTCATCTATGAAATAATCGGATCCAACAAAACTTTCGATCTTTGGGAATGGATATATTCACATCAGCAATGCATGGTATAACAGCTGACATCAACAGTGGGGCATTATCAGAAGTCGAGCGAAGAGAATTGGATTCTGACGCTAAGGGAATAAATGCCTTAGGGGGAGCCCTATCCAATTCAATATATACGAAGTTGATGTCATATAAAACATCACATACCATGTGAGAAAATCTTTTGAATATATATGAAGGAGATACAAAGGTCATAAAGGCAAAGCTACAAGTACTATGGAATAAGTATGAAGATATTAAAATAAACCCGAATGAGTCTGTTGATGCATTATTTGACAAGGTAAATATTGTTGTGGAAGATACGCGAGGTCTTGGAGAAGTCATTGAAGATATAAAGATCGTAAATAACATTGTTTCTGATGCTTTCGTCGGGGCGCGTGCATCCGTTCGTCCGCGGAGGAGGACGTGCTGCACTGTTGCCCCGCATTCCCGCTTTCCAAAGGCGGGCGGCATTCGCTCCTTATTCAGGGAAGTCTGCTCCTTGATCGAAACGGGATGATGGGATGTCGGTTCTTCCTTCTTTGGATTCCTCCTCAGAACTCGTCACCTAGTCCGGGTCTCCCTCATAGATTTAATACGTTGTTCGTGAAACTCTTCCCAGTGCCATGTTTCCATGGACGCCGGTTAATTACACTGCTTCTGTCGGGACATTCCGAAGGGTCCGGTCAGGGAAGCAACCTTTAGTCAGGGGATTAGTCACGTTGAGGCATCAGTAGCGTGTCTGGATGATGGGGACCTGGCATGTCTGTCTATTATCCCAGGTCACAGGGCTTCTCGAGGGCGTGGAAGCCCGAGGCATCCCACATCGAGTGCGGGGAATTATTTTCCATAGACACATATCTGAGGTCTTCCTCAGCTTCCTGTGTTTAACACAGGGTATGCCGCAAGTTTAACGTCCTGCGGAGACGGATCAGCCTGATCAGAGCATTAGCTAGAATGGATCGGATTGAGGGATTTCCCTTGAAGGGGTGCCGATACCGGGACCAGCCCATGGGCAGTTGTGAAGAGGAGCGGACCGACATGGTCTCGGACCGACATGGTCTCACCGGGATATGACGGACCGGGCGAGAATCAGGGTGGATGATGGATGGACGAATGAAGTGGAGGGGGAAATGAAATGGGACCATCGCAGGGGCGACAGTGAAGTTGGGCTTGAGCCTTGAAGAGTCTTCCTACGTATACTTGTGGCAGGGAATCAAAGTCTGCGTAGTTCGGGATGGTTTCGGTGAACCGGCATGGAGGTGTACCTTGGCCCGATGAATGTCCCTAGTGAACTGACGTGAAAGTGGACCTTGATCTGAGGGGTCTCGTTAGCAAACCGACGTGAAGGTGGACCTTGATCCGAGGGGTGTCGTTAGCAAACCGACGAGAAGGTGGACCTTGGTCCGATGGGTGTCGTCAGTGAACGGACGTGAAGGTGGACCTTGGTCCGATGGGTGTCGTCAGTGAACCGACGTGATGGTGGACCTTGGTCCGATGGGTGGTGGGCTTGAACCTCTAGGAGGCTTCCTGTGTATCATGCCTTGACATGGATCAAAGTCCCCGTAGTTCGGGGGTGTTATCGGTGAACCGATGTGAAAGTAGACCCGGGGGTCCACTAGTGGTGGGCTTGAACCTCGTGAAGGCCTCCTACGTACCATGCCTTGACACGGATCAAAGACCTCGTAGTTCAGATTGGTCACAACGGCTTGTCATCGGACTGGAATACAGTTTAACGTCATGTTGGACGAGAGTGAACCCTGGCATGAATAAACGACGGGCGGTGGGCTTGAACCTCGTGGAGGCTTCCTACGTACCATGCCTTGGCATGGATCAAAGTCCCTGTAGTTCGGGATGGAGGTGGGTGTCGGCGAACCGATGTGAAAAAGGAGGGACCTTGGTCCAAAGGGGGATAGGTTTGAACCTCAGGGAGGCTTCCTACGTACCATGCCTTGGCATGGATCAAAGTCCTCATAGTTCAGATTGAAAATGGTGGGTTGGCACACCGACAAGGTGACGGTATGGGCCAATGATTGTTGGGCTTAAAACTCAGGAAGGATTCCTACGTACCATGTCTTGACACGGATCAAAGTCCTTGTAGTTCAGGTGGTCACAACGGCTTGCCATCGGACTGAAATGCAGTTTAACGTCATGTTGGACGCAAATGGGACTCGACGTGAATTAGATGACGGGTGGTCTTGAACCTCATGGAGGCTTCCTACATACCATTCCTTGACATGGATCAAAGACCTCGTAGTTCAAATAGGTGTGCAGATTAATGTTGTACCGGACAAGGGCATGCATTTTAACGTCATGTTGGATGAGGGTGAAACGCGAAGGGAATAAACGACCGAGTGGTGTGGCTTGAACCTCATGGACGCTTCCTACGTACCATGCCTTGACATGGATCAGAGTCCTCGTAGTTCTCTAGGGGTGGGGGTCAGGGTTGGTGCTCACTCTAAGCCCACGTGAGTCATGCTCGGTGTGAGAAAAAAGAGGTTGCAGGGACCTGGCGATCACGTCGCGAAGGATGCGTCTGTGAGAAGCGAAGATGGGCTTACACATTAGGTGGCCCATTGTGTTGGGACTTACTCTAGGATGGAGGCCCGAAGTGTGACAAAGCGCAGCGAAAGAGGGATTTGGGACCAATTATGGGAGGTGCCTCGTTCCCTATCACGCCCTCCACTGACCTTGGTAGTGGGGAAGTACGGAGATGCAGGAGTGCAGCCATCTGTTGGGGGACTGGGGTCTCCCTTCTCCTAAGAGCATACGTCGCTCCAATAAGGAGGATATCATCCCTTGTAGAGGGTTGATTCCACTCCCGTGGAGACGAGTGGCATAAAAAATGTTCGAGCTGGGGGGACCCATCGTGAGAGGCATGAGGTCGGGTCACAGTTTAAAGTCATGTGTTAAGGACGTAGTGCTTGGTAGTTTAACGTCCTGAAGCTCGGACGAGGTGGGTTCACTCCACACCCCTAGGGCTTACATAACAGGTACCCTCTGGACCTTGGGTGAGGGAAGGTACTGGAAAGGCCATAGTCAAGGGGGGTTGTAGGGTGAACCATCGAGGGGCCCACGTTAGTGTGGCTATGTGAAGAAGCAATAGCTATTAGCGTGCCTATGCGAAGAAGCATTAGGCGAAGCAACGCTACGAGTAGTATTGTCCGTGGGACTTTGAAATCACATCGTGCATACCTGGAGGGTTTCATGGGAAGTGGAATTGCCAAGAAAATGGGTGTGCTTCGCGAAGCAGAGTGACTTGACCTTAGCATGGAGCATAGGTGCGAGTGGAGGGTGCTTCGTGAAGTGGAACAATATTCGCGGAGCACTGCCTCGCGAAGAGGAGGTGCCTCGCGAAGCAGGGTGCTGCGAAGCAGTGTGCTTCACGATGTGTAGCGATCCTGCCTTAACATAGGGATCACTAGTACAGGTTGGGTGTTTCGCGAAGCATAAATGCTCTGCGGCTACCTGGGTTCCCTAGGGAATCCCCCTCCTTCGCGAATGCCCTTGAGCTTCGCGAAGGGCATCCCTCTCGGAAGTGGGGCTCAAAACGAGAAAAAGCGAAGGCGTCACGCGAAGTAGAAGTACCTCGCAGAGCTCATGATTCCCGGGGGCAAAGAGTGCTTCGCAATTCGGGATAGGAGAAGCCGAAAGGTTGGATTGTCTGTCCTCGGGACTCAGGGAGAGCCTGGTATTTATAAGCAAGGGGTGCCGCGAAGCAGGACTCGCGTGCCGCCTCAGGTGCTTCGCGGCGCGCACGCGAACGTCAAAGTCGTTCATGGAGAGTTACCACCTCCAAAGCTTCGCGGTGGGCTCATGAACGTCAAACTTGTCCGCAGAGAGTTACCGCCTCCGGAGCTTCGCGGCGGTCTCATGAACGTCAAACTCGTTCGCGGAGAGTTACCGCCTCCGGAGCTTCGCGAGACCGCGATGCTCGGGGTGCTTCGCGGCGGTGCTTCGCGAGGCAGCATTCCGGCCATCTTTTCCATCCCTTCCTTTCGTGCAATATTTTGGCACCAACAAATTCCCCCCCTCAGACTTGGAGCTGCGGTGGGTGAAGGGTCGAAGTCTGAGGGAAAATCGAAAAAATTGTCGGCGGTTCGTGATGCGACTTCGCGAAGAGGGCTCGCACTGCTGACCGGGGCCAAGGATCCAGATGCGCCACGATGCTCCACGCGGGTGAGGTGCACTGTGATGCTCCGGGGTCGCCTCCTATAAATAGGGGGGTCGACGTCTTTTGTTTTCATGCAATTTCCTTGTCTTTTTGTGCTCTCAATTTCGCGAAGCTCCGTGTACTCCGCGACTGCTCTCCGCGAATCGAGCTTCGCGGCGAACCGCGGGTCTCTGACTCTGCGACCGCGCCAAGTGAACTCTTGTTTGCCGGCCTTGGCCAGATTTCATGGCTTGTGTCACGACCCGTCCTCGGGGCCCGTGCCGTGACTACCCCAAGCCCGCCTTCCATAGGCCAGGGGCTGGCGACTAGCACCAAAGGCGTAAAATCCCGTTAACTGGGAAGGCATTGCCTTTATAAAAGAAAACAAGCACCACAGAGTACAAGCGGAAGTAAAACACTAAGTACAAAAAGGAGAGCTGAAAAGTAAAAAGGGGCCGGAAATACAAGCCCAACTGTAAAGTACAACTCGAAAGGGAAAACAGCGACTGAAAAGTAAAGCTGCTACGCTGAGATGTCCACTGGAAATCCCACCTGAAGGGTGGGTACAGATAGCTCCTCTGCTCCTCGGGTCCTGCCATCCGCTCCGAGTATGTCCCGCCCAGTGGTCCACCTCCGGGTACCGCCTCGTCGTATAGTCCACCTCCAGGTACTGTCCAGTCCTCGAACCTTCGGCTTCCGTCAGTACTGTCCGTCGTCTGCAACCAACACAACGAGGTGCGGGCATAGCCCGTGCAGGGGTGAGTATAACGATACTCAGTAGGGACCCCGAGACCCTCAAGGTCTCACTAAAACCAACAAGGATAAACACAAGAAGATCTCAACAGATAAACTCTACTTAGGTATATGCCCATACATATACCTAAGTTATCAAGTAACCCATCTTAATCATGAGGAAACACAAAGGTCAAAAGTCTCAGCTCAAACCAGGATTTTCATTATCGAAACCGTAACTGCTGAAGAGCTCCGTCTCTAGAGTGTACAGTGGTCCTGTCACGACTCCGAGGCTGCCGCTCACTAACCTAGGACTGCTGAGGTACTCCTCCTGTCAAGTACTGTGGGTTTGCGGCCAACTACCTGGCGCTCCGTCCGCTGAGGGTCTGTCGCCAAATATCGGGCGCTACCCAGATAGCCTACTGAGGTACTCCTCCTGTCGAGTACCGCGGGTCTGCTGCCAACTACCAGGCGCTCCGTCCGCCATGGGTATGCCGCCAAGTACCGGGCGCTCCGTCCACTGGGCTAGTCGACTCACTCCAAGTCGAGTCGGTCAAGCAGTCGTCAGGTCTCAGCCGGCTACACGGTCTCCGTACTCTGCACGCTCGTCTCCGGGAGGGTCTGCTCCACGAGCTACTGGTCGATACTCCAAGTATCTCAAAGTCCCGCAAAGAAGTGTCTCAAAGGTCCGTCTCGTCACAGGGGTCTCAACGCAACAGACGGCGCGTCGATCGAACGCCCGGTCTGTGAGTTATTAGCCTTTTCGTCCCAGGGGCCCGGTTGGTTTCGAGTGCGAACCAATCCCGGTCGTATCACAACTGTACCCCGAACTCCCACAGGGTAAACTCAAAGGGACCGTTACTCAACGTAACCACCAACGCCGCTGACGGCTCGTCAAGCGGACGTCCTGTCTGAAAGATATCAGCTTTCCCGTTCCAGGGGCCCGGTTGGATTTCGGGTACAATCCAACCCGGCCATACTCCGACTGCATCCAAAACTCGGGCGGAGTATGTCAAAAGTTCCGTCTCATCAAGAGTAAGTCAACGAAACAGACGGCGCGTCAATCGGACGCCCGGTCTGTGAGTTATTGGCATTTTCGTCTCCGGGGCCCGGTTGGTTTTTAAGGAAAAACCAACCCGACCGTACTCCACCTGCGTCCAAACCTCGGGCGGAGTATGCCAAAAGATCCGATTCACTAAGAGGAACACAACGCGACTGACGGCGCGTCAATCGGACGTTCGTGGCTCAAGATAGGAGCGTTTCCGCTCCGAAGGCCCGGTTGGTTTCGTGAACAAACCAACCCGGCCGAACTCAAAGTAATCCGAAACCTTGAGTGCGATATATCGAAACGACCGTCTCGATCCAAGGATCGCGTTGCCGCAGACGGTTCGTCATTCGGAGGTCCGAGGCTCAAGTTATGAGCCAAAAACCAAATCAGGTTCGAAACGGGGGGTCCGGGTCCGGGCCGACCCGGCCCGACCCCCCCCCCCCCCCCCCCGGGTGGCGCGGTGGCCGGCGGCGGCGGCCGGCGGCGGTGCGGCGACCGGCGGCGGCGCGCGGCGGCGCGCGGTGGCGGCGCGGCGGAGGCCGCGGTGGCGGCGGGCCGCGGCGGTGGCGGGCTGGGGCGGCACGGCGGCGCGCTGGACGGCGCGGCGGTGCGCTGGGCGGCGCGGCGGTGCGCTGGCACCGCTAAAGGAGGCCGCACGGGGGATTTTTTTCCCCCTTTGAAGATCTGGCGGCGCGGCAGTATAGCCGCGCCTCTCTTGCAAAACCGCCCCCACGTGGGGGCCGGTTTATTTAAGGGAACCAGGGGGGCCGGCTGCCCCCCCCCCCCCCCCCTCCTTTAAGAGCCGCCCCCCCTCATTAAGAGGGGGGTTTCTGCGGAACGGTCCGGGGGATTTATTCCCCCGGTTTTCAGTCATCCGGCCGGCCAGCTGGCCGGCCGGTTTTTACCAACGGGACCGGAAATTCCGGTCCCGCCTTCGACTTCCGGCGTCGGCGGCCCGGCCGCCGGCCTTCTCTTCCGCCGCGGCCCGGAACCGGCCGCGGTCTCCTCATCCCGCCGCGGCCCGGAACCGGCCGCGGCGTTCGTCGTCCGGCGCGGTGTGACGGCACCGCGCCCCTCCGCCGCACTTTAATTTCTTTCAACGCGGCGCGACGGCGTCGCGTTCTTCATGTTTCTTCCATGGTGCGTGCGACGGCATCGCGAAGATATTTGCACGTTCATCCGCGTGGTGCGACGGCACCACGCCACTTGCTTCCTCCCGCAAGATAAATCAACATAAACGTTGGAGGGGGGTTCGGCCGTGTTCAAGCGGTCCGGCCCCCCTCACGTTAAATAAAAACTCAACATGAACATTCTAAGCCTCATGTTAGACATGCCAGATCCATGTTCAAGAAATGGAATAATTTAAGAATGAAACAACAAACCCCTACCTCGGTATAAGTTCGAGGATTTGACTATGTCCGCGGAAGTCGACGTCGCGGAGATCGGGCGTCGCGGTAGTCGTTCGTCAATTCCGTTGACGAAGAGACGCGTCCGAAGAGGCACGTCGTTGGCGAATCCCTGTACGCCGACGAAGGTTGTCCGAGGAAGGTGCGGTGTTCTCTCTCGTTGACACCGAAGACGAAGAAGAGCGGTGCGGCGTTCTTCGTCGGAAAAAGGGCGTTCCTCGTCAAGTCTTGAGGAAAGTCAAATTATAAAGAGAACAACGAACTCAAGAATCTCTACCTCGATAGTCGCACGGTGACGGAGTCGTGGAATATCGGTGTCGATTCCTTTGACGTCGGAGGAAGAGTCGTTATCGAAGGCGTTTGTCGCGGAAAACCGTCGCGGAAGAGATGACGCGGAAGAAGTACGTCGCGTCGCGGACACGGCGTCGCGGATGGATCGTGTTCTTCGGCGGAGAAGTTCTTCGTTGAAGAACGACGTTCTTCGCGTTCTTCGTTGAGTTGAAGAAGAAGAAGAAAAGCTTCCAAAGCTCTCAAGAAATCCTCCCAAGGGTAAAAGAAACTCCTAGAATAATATAAGCTTTAACTTATATTATTTCATAACTTAACCACAAGAATTTCAAAGGTTTGAAATTCAAAATGGATAACTCCAAAATTAACTCACTTATTTAATATACATGAATTGTATAATTAAATATAAGTTAACTTGTCAAGCCATTAAGAGGGAGAGTGGGGAGTTGAAAAGGTGGGGGTTCGTGTGGGCCCCACCACACTTAATCCTCCCAAGGGAGGTTAAGTGGGTGTGGGTCCCACTTCCAACCTCCTTTGATAGGTTTTAAGAAGTTATAATAAAATTTGTTCTACACAAATTTTATTTAACTCAACTAAAAACCTCAAAAATTAACTTTCAACCCGCAACAAACGCAACTCCCAAAAAGGTCTCTTTAAGCGAATATCGGCGCTGCGAGTTCATCGGTGCCCTCGGATTTCAATTCCGAGCACCGGATCAAAAGTTAGAAATTCCCGCTCGTTCGTTCACTGAACGTACCCGAGCCAAACTTCGGAAATTAATTCCGGGCACTCCGGGCCTCGGAATCAGGTGCCGTCTGAAACCGCGCTCTTGTAAAATTCTAAAGAAAATTAAGAAAAAAAATTTCCCTTGAATTTTACGGGTCTTTACATTACTCCCACCTCAGGGCTTTACGTCCCCGTAAAGATACAACAAAAACTAGGGTAACAAAAGAGGGTATTGAGCACGCATCTGAGCCTCCCGCTCCCATGTGCTCTCCTGGAGATTCCCGTGCCGCCATCTGTTGCGCACAAGAGGAATCGATCGTCCATGTAGGACCCGCTCCTGTCGATCCTCTAACTCCACCGGGACCTCCGTAAAAGTCACCCCATCGTCAACGTCAAGCTCCTCAGCTGGAATACGTGGAAGACGTCGTGCACCCGGTGCAACTGAGGTGGTAGAGTCAGGCGATAAGCCACCTCGCCAACCTTGCTGAGGACCTGGAAGGGTCTGATGAAGCGCGGAGATATTTTGCCGCCTCGGCCAAATCTCTGAATACCACGTCGAGGTGAGACCCGCAAGAAGACGTGGTCGCCATCCTCGAACTCCAGTGGCCTCCGCCTCCTGTCAGCGTATGACTTCTGCCGGCTCTGTGTTTTCCTCATCCGCTCCTGGATGACATGGACCTCTTCTGACATGGCCCGGACCATCTCTGGTCCCACAAGAGCTGCGAGATTTCTTCTTTGCCGATAAGAGAAACCTGGTCTCATCCCCTGGATGAACCACATTCTTTGCCTAAAACAGTCAATCCTAACATGGATGATACTAATCCATACCAAGGATGACGTCGTAAGGCCTCGACGCTACTACTAAGAGATCCAACCGTTACTCTCGCCTCCAAGGGTTGAGTCACACTGTCGGCATCAGTGTGTGGTAACTGGTCTCCTCCAGTAGATGTCTCACAAGTGAGGGTCAAGTCAACAGTCAACTGGAACCTCTTAGTAACATCACAAAAGAGGACAGGAATGAAAACATCACAAAGGATGCGTCTTTTATTATTGCAGCTCATAATACAAGACGCTACACAAAAGCAACATCAACATGGAACTAGAAGTACAAGAGACGTATCCACTAGTTCCGCTCCTGTCCACCTGCTTTACTGTTGCTCAAGCATTTGTCGCTGCCTCAACCTCGGTGGCTCCCTCCAAGCCTGCGGATCGAGGAGTCGGACAGTCACGTGCCAGGTGACCCTTTCCGCGGCATGAGTAACACAACCTGCTCCTTGCTAGGCTAGCTCTGTTCCCACTCCGGGTGCCCTGCACCACTGGTCCTAAAACCCGAGATCGCCCAACTGCTGGTCTGGTCCTCCTGGACCTCTGCATCATCTGTCTACTGCCCACAGATGACTCGGCTTCTGATCGAAAAACACGCGGTAAAGGCAGATTCTCCTGTACACGCTCGGGGTGTAGAGATACTGGCACAAACTCCACCCTGAAGAAGGTCTCGAAGTCTTCCCATGCGAAGTTCATCTCATCACAAAACTGAAACAAGTGGCTCCACCACCTACCTGCTGCTGCGTGTAGTAGGCTCGCAGCGAGGATCACCATGAGGTCAGCTGGTGTCCTCACTAGCCTAAACACTCGTACCACTGCCTCCAGCCAGTCCTCTGCAGCCTGGGGATCCGTCTCCCCGCGAAACCTGGGCGGTCGCTGGCGCTGAAACTCATGCAGTGCGCTGAGGCGACGTGCATCGTCAGCGGCTGCTGCTGGAAGCATCGGGGGCTCGGCGGGTAGAGCTACCGCCGGTGCCACTACTGGAAAAGGGCCCTGCACCGAGGCCTCGTCGCTCGGTGGGCTGTCGTCACGTTCTATTCTCGGAACCCTAGCTGGCTGCCGTCGTGGGGCCATCCTGAAAGAAACAACGTAACACGATCAAACGATTATACCTGGTGAGCTGACCTGGTTTGAGCTGTTTTAAGGGGAAAAACTTTTGAAAACACACACGCAATCAGTGTTTTCGTGCACAAAGTCGGAAATCAGTTGTCAGGGTCCTGGTGTATGGATACGTCGGCCGCCCGCACCAACACTGGACTCCCTGAACTGAAAACCACACTCGGTACCCTTAACACTATTGCTTCACAGAAAGAAAGATCAGAGTCTGCGGTAGAACCGACCACCTCTGATACCAATTTGTCACGACCCGTCCTCGGGGCCCGTGCCGTGACTACCCCAAGCCCGCCTTCCATAGGCCAGGGGCTGGCGACTAGCACCAAAGGCGTAAAATCCCGTTAACTGGGAAGGCATTGCCTTTATAAAAGAAAACAAGCACCACAGAGTACAAGCGGAAGTAAAACACTAAGTACAAAAAGGAGAGCTGAAAAGTAAAAAGGGGCCGGAAATACAAGCCCAACTGTAAAGTACAACTCGAAAGGGAAAACAGCGACTGAAAAGTAAAGCTGCTACGCTGAGATGTCCACTGGAAATCCCACCTGAAGGGTGGGTACAGATAGCTCCTCTGCTCCTCGGGTCCTGCCATCCGCTCCGAGTATGTCCCGCCCAGTGGTCCACCTCCGGGTACCGCCTCGTCGTATAGTCCACCTCCAGGTACCGTCCAGTCCTCGAACCTTCGGCTTCAGTCAGCACTGTCCGTCGTCTGCAACCAACACAACGAGGTGCGGGCATAGCCCGTGCAGGGGTGAGTATAACGATACTCAGTAGGGACCCCGAGACCCTCAAGGTCTCACTAAAACCAACAAGGATAAACACAAGAAGATCTCAACAGATAAACTCTACTTAGGTATATGCCCATACATATACCTAAGTTATCAAGTAACCCATCTCAATCATGAGGAAACACAAAGGTCAAAAGTCTCAGCTCAAACCAGGATTTTCATTATCGAAACCGTAACTGCTGAAGAGCTCCGTCTCTAGAGTGTACAGTGGTCCTGTCACGACTCCGAGGCTGCCGCTCACTAACCTAGGACTGCTGAGGTACTCCTCCTGTCGAGTACTGTGGGTTTGCGGCCAACTACCTGGCGCTCCGTCCGCTGAGGGTCTGTCGCCAAATACCGGGCGCTACCCAGATAGCCTACTGAGGTACTCCTCCTGTCGAGTACCGCGGGTCTGCTGCCAACTACCAGGCGCTCCGTCCGCCATGGGTCTGCCGCCAAGTACCGGGCGCTCCGTCCACTGGGCTAGTCGACTCACTCCAAGTCGAGTCGGTCAAGCAGTCGTCAGGTCTCAGCCGGCTACACGGTCTCCGTACTCTGCACGCTCGTCTCCGGGAGGGTCTGCTCCACGAGCTACTGGTCGATACTCCAAGTATCTCAAAGTCCCGCAAAGAAGTGTCTCAAAGGTCCGTCTCGTCACAGGGGTCTCAACGCAACAGACGGCGCGTCGATCGGACGCCCGGTCTGTGAGTTATTAGCCTTTTCGTCCCAGGGGCCCGGTTGGTTTCGAGTGCGAACCAATCCCGGCCGTATCACAACTGTACCCCGAACTCCCACAGGGTAAACTCAAAGGGACCGTTACTCAACGTAACCACCAACGCCGCTGACGGCTCGTCAAGCGGACGTCCTGTCTGAAAGATATCAGCTTTCCCGTTCCAGGGGCCCGGTTGGATTTCGGGTACAATCCAACCCGGCCATACTCCGACTGCATCCAAAACTCGGGCGGAGTATGTCAAAAGTTCCGTCTCATCAAGAGGAAGTCAACGAAACAGACGGCGCGTCAATCGGACGCCCGGTCTGTGAGTTATTGGCATTTTCGTCTCCGGGGCCCGGTTGGTTTTTAAGGAAAAACCAACCCGACCGTACTCCACCTGCGTCCAAACCTCGGGCGGAGTATGCCAAAAGATCCGATTCACTAAGAGGAACACAACGCGACTGACGGCGCGTCAATCGGACGTTCGTGGCTCAAGATATGAGCGTTTCCGCTCCGAAGGCCCGGTTGGTTTCGTGAACGAACCAACCCGGCCGAACTCAAAGTAATCCGAAACCTTGAGTGCGACATATCGAAACGACCGTCTCGATCCAAGGATCGCGTTGCCGCAGACGGTTCGTCATTCGGAGTTCCGAGGCTCAAGTTATGAGCCAAAAACCAAATCAGGTTCGAAACGGGGGGTCCGGGTCCGGGCCGACCCGGCCCGACCCCCCCCGGGTGGCGCGGTGGCCGGCGGCGGCGGGCGGCGGCGGCGGGCGGCGGCGGTGCGGCGACCGGCGGCGGCGCGCGGCGGCGCGCGGTGGCGGCGCGGCGGAGGCCGCGGCGGGCTGCGGCGGCGGCGGGCTGGGGCGGCACGGCGGCGCGCTGGACGGCGCGGCGGTGCGCTGGGCGGCGCGGCGGTGCGCTGGCGCCGCTAAAGGAGGCCGCACGGGGGATTTTTTTCCCCCTTTGAAGATCTGGCGGCGCGGCAGTATAGCCGCGCCTCTCTTGCAAAACCGCCCCCACGTGGGGGCCGGTTTATTTAAGGGAACCAGGGGGGCCGGCTGCCCCCCCCCCCCCTCCTTCAAGAGCCGCCCCCCCTCATTAAGAGGGGGGTTTCTGCGGAACGGTCCGGGGGATTTATTCCCCCGGTTTTCAGTCATCCGGCCGGCCAGCTGGCCGGCCGGTTTTTACCAACGGGACCGGAAATTCCGGTCCCGCCTTCGACTTCCGACGCCGGCGGCCCGGCCGCCGGCCTTCTCTTCCGCCGCGGCCCGGAACCGGCCGCGGTCTCCTCATCCCGCCGCGGCCCGAACCGGCCGCGGTGTTCTGTCGTCCGGCGCGGTGCGACGGCACCGCGCCCCTCCGCCGCACTTTAATTTCTTTCAACGCGGCGCGACGGCGTCGCGTTCTTCATGTTTCTTCCATGGTGCGTGCGACGGCATCGCGAAGATATTTGCACGTTCATCCGCGTGGTGCGACGGCACCACGCCACTTGCTTCCTCCCGCAAGATAAATCAACATAAACGTTGGAGGGGGGTTCGGCCGTGTTCAAGCGGTCCGGCCCCCCTCACGTTAAATAAAAACTCAACATGAACATTCTAAGCCTACATGTTAGACATGCCAGATCCATGTTCAAGAAATGGAATAATTTAAGAATGAAACAACAAACCCCTACCTCGGTATAAGTTCGAGGATTTGGACTATGTCCGCGGAAGTCGACGTCGCGGAGATCGGGCGTCGCGGTAGTCGTTCGTCAATTCCGTTGACGAAGAGACGCGTCCGAAGAGGCACGTCGTTGGCGAATCCCTGTACGCCGACAAAGGTTGTCCGAGGGAAGGTGCGGTGTTCTCTCTCGTTGACACTGAAGACGAAGAAGAGCAGTGCGGCGTTCTTCGTCGGAAAAAAGGGCGTTCCTCGTCAAGTCTTGAGGAAATTCAAATTATAAAGAGAACAACGAACTCAAGAATCTCTACCTCGATAGTCGCACGGTGACGGAGTCGTGGAATATCGGTGTCGATTCCTTTGACGTCGGAGGAAGAGTCGTTAATCGAAGGCGTTTGTCGCGGAAAACCGTCGCGGAAGAGATGACGCGGAAGAAGTACGTCGCGTCGCGGACACGGCGTCGCGGATGGATCGTGTTCTTCGGCGGAGAAGTTCTTCGTTGAAGAACGACGTTCTTCGCGTTCTTCGTTGAGTTGAAGAAGAAGAAGAAAAGCTTCCAAAGCTCTCAAGAAATCCTCCCAAGGGTAAAAGAAACTCCTAGAATAATATAAGCTTTAACTTATATTATTTCATAACTTAACCACAAGAATTTCAAAGGTTTGAAATTCAAAATGGATAACTCCAAAATTAACTCACTTATTTAATATACATGAATTGTATAATTAAATATAAGTTAACTTGTCAAGCCATTAAGAGGGAGAGTGGGGAGTTGAAAAGGTGGGGGTTCGTGTGGGCCCCACCACACTTAATCCTCCCAAGGGAGGTTAAGTGGGTGTGGGTCCCACTTCCAACCTCCTTTGATAGGTTTTAAGAAGTTATAATAAAATTTGTTCTACACAAATTTTATTTAACTCAACTAAAAACCTCAAAAATTAACTTTCAACCCGCAACAAACGCAACTCCCAAAAAGGTCTCTTTAAGCGAATATCGGCGCTGCGAGTTCTTCGGTGCCCTCGGATTTCAATTCCGAGCACCGGATCAAAAGTTAGAAATTCCCGCTCGTTCGTTCACTGAACGTACCCGAGCCAAACTTCGGAAATTAATTCCGGGCACTCCGGGCCTCGGAATCAGGTGCCGTCTGAAACCGCGCTCTTGTAAAATTCTAAAGAAAATTAAGAAAAAAAAATTTCCCTTGAATTTTACGGGTCTTTACAGCTTGGTCTCGCGACCGACCTTCGCGAGCCGTCTTCGCGATCTATCTTCATGATCCATTCTGAAAAAATTCTTTTCTGAGTGCCGGAACTGGAATGGCCCATCAAGAAGCTGTATTGGGGGTGCTTGTGGATGCCGCCCGTCGAAATGAGATGGCCAACTGTCCAGACCTTGGGGATATGGTCCGAATCCATTCGGACCACGCTTCTTTGACAAATCTGCTATCAGAGGGCCAGAATAATTATCCGCAGTGTAAGAAGCTACCATTGTACGACTTCGGGTTGAGGGATGATGTCTTCATCCCTGAGGCGAGTAGGGACGAACCAGCTTGCTGGTTCAGGAGCACACCATGTCAGCACCAATGGTTCAGGACGGCCGATAGTCATGCACAGGATGACTTCACACCCGTCACTGCTGACTGTCTCTACAACCATGTGAACGATATTGATGGTAATCCACTGCAACCGGAGACGTCCCCTCCTCTCTACCGTACCATAATGAAGGTGGCTCTGTAGGATTCGAAGAAGGGATGGTCCGATGAGTGGGACCTGCACCAGGGTGGCAACTTTACTGATGACTGGGCCTGGGCCTACTGGGTAGGCACCTCATGCGAGGAGTTTGGGGCCGAGCTGAGGAGAGTGGGGTTATATGAGGCGGCATGGGTCTCCCAATTCCACATTTACCAACTGAAACAACTGATGCCGGAATTACTGAGCAGATGGTCGTCTAGGACCAATACCTTTCACCTGCATCATGGGGAGGTGGGCATCAGCCTGTGGGATGTCCACCAGATTTCTGGGGTTCTGATCTTGGGGGCCATATATGATGAGTTCCTCCCCGTCATGAGCACATGGGAGGATACAGAGAAAATGATGCGACTGGCGTCAGTGTTGATGGCACTCGTCCCTGGAGAGGACAAGGAGGCAGTGAGGGATTTCCAATTTAGGAGATGGTTCAAGTGCTTCCTGAATTTCCCAGAGAATTGAAAGTTCCCTTCAAGGCCTCGAACTTGCCTGAGGGTGGCCCAACGGGGTAAGGGGCACTTGTATTGGCGATTCCTGGAGTACATCCAATGGAAGACTTGGGGTTTTAGTGTCATCACTGAACAACACTCGATATTTAGGCTGGCGGCGTTCATCGCGGCTCTCATCTGCGGTTGGATTCTACCAGTGAGGGATACAAGAAGTAGTGGTGGGAATTTCCCGACACAGAAAGGGGCAGGTTAGGGAAAAGGGATGCTCCGTAAATACCATCCCAATGACACTAACATGATCTTGTGGCGCACCTAGATGCGCGAAGAGAAAGAGAGGAGTATGATGGAATTCCACTTGAACATGAGGAAGTGGAAATGTGTGAATCATGGTGCTCAAGATTTAGATCACGATGATGACGGCGTGACGATGGAGGATAACTGTTGACCATGGCGGAAGCCCAGCATCCATATCGCATTAGCCTAAAATGGGGATAGACAAATGAGGGTCTACCATTGACCATGTTCGAAACACAGGACCATGTCACAAATGTTTCCAGAGATCCGTAGGGACGTTGGCCGAAAACAATTGGAGGGCCCTTAGGTCCATCATTTATGGAGATCCCTTAAGCCTAGTATCCATGTCGTCATAGGGTCCTTTTGGATGTGGAAGAGGATGAGGATCCAAATAGCGAGCTCACGAAGCTTGGTCATGGGATGAGGGGGATGTCCCTATGAAAATCCCACACTTCGGGCTCTTTGTCGAAACACATCTGAATACGACAACGAGACGTATTAGATAGGGGGATCAGAGTCCTTTCCCAGAGGGAGATCTTAGTTTAGGGTCGTAGAATTCAGACCATGGATGGGAGGAAACATAAGAGGCACATGGTGGAGTAACTCAAACACCTGGCTTGAATGGGAATAGGGGGTGTGTACGGTGCGGTGAACAACCTGATGTGAATGAGGACATAATCCCGTATCACACTGCATGACCCCCTTGGGAGAGGTTTTGGGTCAAGGGACCGAAAGTGAAAGTTAGTCTGGGCCCATAGGGAAGTGCCCAGGCGCTCCTGCGTATCTCATGAGGATGAGAATCAAGTCGTACGTAGTTCTTGAAAATGTCTTAGTTTAAGGTCTTAGAGCTTGGACCATGAGTGGGTAAGGGGATAAAGGGACACATGGAAAGGTGGTTACATCACCCGACGTGAATGAGGACCTAAGCCCTACTTACCATGTGTCCTCTAGGGAAATTCTCGAGTCGAGGGACCGAACACGAAAGTTGGGCTGGGCCTGCAGGGAAGTGCTCGGGCGCTCCTATGTATCTCATAAGTGGGAGAATCAAGCCTCACATAGTTCTAAAAAGTTTCATGGTAAGGTAAGAGTGCCAGGAAAAAAAAGGGAGTGCGGGCGTGGCCCTTGCACTAAAAGAAGAGGAATTTGATAAATCTTGTTTGTCCTTTAAGGTGAGTGGTTTTTTTTGTGAAGCGACAGGCCTAGAGTTGTAGGGCATGGTGTCGCCACAAGAATCAAGTCGTGATAGTCATTGACAAATGGCATGGCACGTGACAAATACCCAATGTGATGTCCTCTACAACGAGGTCATCACAATGCAGTGCCATTTTTCATCGTGCGGCCAGGACGATAATGTCACAGTTTAGGGTCGTGTGATAGGACCAAGCATGCATTTTATTGTCATGCAGTGCAGACGTAGCAGAGGCGATGCTAGGTGGGGAATGGGCGCAGTGTTATAAAACACAATTGATGGAAACATGATCCCACATCACATTGTACGCCACTCGGAGAGGGAGACCTTAGGCCGAGGGGCCTATATAGAGGTAAGAGGTGAAACAAGGGGGGAGATACTAGCTCCCTAAATGGGATAGACCTGAAGACAAGGCATCTGGGCGGTCCTACGTATCCCATGAGGATGGGAATCAAGCTGAACGTAGTTCCAGATGGATCTTAGTTTATGGTCGTAGAGCTCGGACCATGAATGGTAACAACTTCCCAAGTTAGCGCAGATGTCAACCTGATCCCTAAGCCCACGTGAGTTAAACTCGGTGTGGGAAACAAGGGGGGAATCCTTATCACAATACCTGGGGCGCCCATCAGAGGGGAGTTGGTAGAGATCCCCGAAGGACACCTTTGACGCGGCTTGTTTCCCCAATGCGCAGACGTGCACGGAGGAAAAGTACCAAGAGTTATGAGACTCTACATGGACACGATGAAGTGATGAAGGGTGTGAATTGTGTACCCGACATTTTTGGCTTAATGGGTTGGCGTGGCGATAGAGGAAAACTGTTAACCGTGGTGGAAATGCAGCGTCCATATCACGTTAGCCTGAGGTGGGAACAACAAACGAGCATCGACTGCTGACCATATTCGTAACACAGGATTTTATCGATTTGTTGTCTGAACCCCTCGGGGGAGTTGGCCCGTAACAGTAGGAGAGCCCTTGGGCGTAGTATCCAAGCCGTTCTTGGGGGTCCCTCTGGGTGTGAAAGATGATGGAAGCCCTAATGCAGGGATACACAATGCCTGGAAAGCGGGTGCAGACGTGTCCGAGTAAAGCTTGGCATTCCAGGTAATAAACCAGAGTACTCTTAGGCACATTGGTGAACCGCCGAAAAGGGGTCGACGAAACAGCTCATGAGGGAGAGGTACATGGCATGGTCATTACGAGACAGACGTGAATGAGGACATAATCCCACACCACACCATATAATACTCTCATGGAGGAAGGGTAGGCCAAGGGGCCAAGATGGGATGAAGATTCCCGAGAGATGGGGCTGGACCCGAATCCTAGACATTCAGGTGGTCCTACGTATCCCATGTGGATGGGAATCAAGCCACACGTAGTCCTATAAATTTAGTTTAACGTTATACAGGACGAGGGGGGAGTAATATACCCCCAAACAAGGGAGGTGTACGGTACGGCGAAGAAGCCGACGTGAATGGGGAAATAATCTCAAACCACACCATATAATCCTATAAGAGAGGACCTGGGCCGGGGCCCGAAAAGACCAAGGGGACTGATGGTTAGGCATTGGTCCGGAAGGCTTGACCTGCTTGCAGTTTAACGTCTTGTAGTGAGGATGAGGGTCAGGGACCCGATGAGGCCAAAGGGCCTGAGGCTGGGCCTCGTGAGGGAAGGCATATGGTATGGTACATGATCCCGACGTGAATGAGGACATAGTCCCACACCACACTGTACATCCCGGGTAAGAGGTTGGGTGGAGGGGCCCGAGAAGGCCAAGGGGCCTAAGGTCAGGCATCAGTCAGGAAGGCATGACTGGTCTGCAGTTTAACGTCTTACATGAGGACGGGGGTCGGGGACCCGAGGAGGCCAAGGGGCCAGAGGCTGGGACTCGTAAGTGAAGGCGTATGGCATAGTACATGATCCCGACGTGAATGAGGACATAGTCCCACACCACACCGTACACCCCTTATAGGGGAATCGGGGCCATGGGCCCGACCACTGGCACCACCCGGGGGGAAGTTTGTCGCTTCGGTATGGGGTAGAACAAATTACTGCACTCGATGTTTGGGACCTCTCGGGGTGGACACGATGATCTATGATACTATTGACCGTGTTCGAAAAACAGCATTCCTATGGTGACCTGATATGGGAGAAACAAGTGGGTGTCGACCGTTGACCAAATTCGCAACGCGGGACTTGTATCAGCTTGTTGCTTGAAAACCCTCGGGGGCGTTGGCCCGTATCGGTAGGAGAGCCCGTGGGTGTAGTATCCAAGCCATTCTTTGGGGTCCCTCTAGGTGTCAAAAATGATGGAATCCCAGTCAAGGAGTGGGTGAAGCATATCTGTATCCATCCACGAAAGAGGAGAACATCTCCAGGGGGACGCGCTGCCAGGTCGAGGCTTGCTCGATGTGAGTTGGGGAAAAAGTGTGCACCCTGCCATATATCTTGACCCGGGGGGAAGATTTTGGCTTTTGGGCTGGGCCAACGGACGAAATGCCCAAGCATTTCTACGTATCCCATTTGTATGGGAATCAAGCCATACGTAGTTCTTGAAGGCCATGCAGTTTAGCGTCATGCAGTGAGGAAGTGGGAGGATAGAAGAACGGGAGTGGGAACATGGTACAACCCTTATAATCCTTGTATGAGCGGGGTTAAGAAATCCTACTCCTCGCTACACAAAGATCCTCCAAGGAAACTATTCCCAGGGGGTAGTGGAAGAGAAAATCTTGGGGCTAGGCTCAAGACGAGGCGCCCGAGCGTTCCTACGTATCCCATTAAGATGGGAATCAAGCCACACATAGTTCTTGAGGCGTAGTTTAGCGTTGTTCTGGACGAGAAATGTGTCTTAATTGGGTATATGTATGGTACAGCGGGTAACCCGACGTGGATGAGGATGTAATCCCACACCACATTGTACAATCCCATTAGAGATCCAGAGTCGACGCAGGACAAGGGACCAGAGGCTGAGCCTCGGTCAGGAAGGCCTGACTGGCTTGCAGTTTAACGTCTTACAGTAAGGACGGGGGGCCGGGGGCCCAAGGATGCCAAGGGGCTTGAGACTGGGCCTCGTTCAGGAAGGCCTGACTGGCTTGCAGTTTAACATCTTACAGTAAGGACGGGGGGAGATCTTAGTTTAAGGTCATAGAGCTCGGACCATTTTGCAGTTTATCATCTTGCAAGACGAAGATGTGGTTTAAGGTCATGTAGGACCCTATAGTTTAAGGTCGTGTTGGACCATAACGTGCAGTTTAAGGTCATGCGGGACCATCTAGGATCAAGTGAAGTACCGCTTGAGGAACCTGGTGTTGGTGGGAGGGGTTATGCGCTCTCCATCCATGGTCACCAAGGAGTATGCTCTATTGGGGTAAACCTTATGGATGATATAAGGCCCTTCACATTTGGGTTCTAACTTGGGCGGTTTCCTACCGATAATCATTGGCTCTCGAAGGGCCAGTACTAGTTCTCCTTGTAGAGAAGAACGGAGACGAACCTTCTTGTTGAAGGCCCTCTCTATCTTATCCTGATGCCTTTCCAGATTGTGCAGGGCACAAATCCGGTTCTCGTCCAGTGCTTCTAATTCAGCTAGATGGATTTCGGCTACCTCATCTGATGTCTGGTGATCATAGACTTCAGTGCGTAACGATGGCAGCTGGATCTCAATGGGTAGAACGGCCTCAGCTCCATACACCAGGGAATATGGGGTCACCTGGGTAGAGTTGCGAGTCATCGTCCGATAAGCCCATAGGGCATTGGGGAGCTTGTCCGGACAAATTTTCTTGTTCTGACCGAGCATCTTCTGCATAATGTTAGAGAGGGTTTTGTTGAACACCTCTATCTGTCTGTTTTCCTGCACGTGGTAGCGGGAGGTATGGTTCAAACGGATGTCGTACTTGGCGCACAATTTCTTCAGTTCAGCCGCTCGGAATTTGGTGCTGTTATCGGTGAGGATGGTATGAGGGACCCCAAATCGGTGGATAATATTGGAGCTCACAAAGTCGACGATGGAACGGGCCTTGACCTCTTTGAGTGGAACTGCCTCTGCCCACTTGGAGAAGAAATCTGTAGCAGTCAGGATGAACCTACACTGGCGAGCTGTTGCTGGTGGATATGGTCCCACTACATCAAGTCCCCATACCGCAAATGGCCAAGAGTACTTGGTGGGGTGGAGGGGCTCCGGCGGCAGATGCAGGAAGTTGGCGTGAACTTGGAATGCGTGGCATCTCTTGGCATACCCAATAAAACCGTGGATCATAGAGGGCCAGAAGTACCCCAAACTCCGGATTTGATGGGACAGCTTCAGCCCAGCTTGATGGGTGCCACAAGAACTAGCATGAACCTCTTGCATAACTTGAGGAATATCTACTCCTTGAATGCAATGGAGGAGGACGCCATCGAAACTCCTCTTATAAAGGATATGTTCAAGACTGGGGCCGCTCTGGAGGGTAAATTGCAGCACGCGGTGTCGGATTCGCTTGCGCTCGGCCTGGTCATCTGGGAGGCGACCATTTTGGAGATACTCGACAAAAGGTGCCCTCCAGTCGGGAGTGGCCTCAACCACTTTGTCTGACGAACCCGGGACCCCTGACATAGAAGGTCCGGCGGTGAGATGACTTACCCGCAGGCCATCATTGTCCTCTTGGGTGACGAGGGCAATGACTCTCCAGTGTGTCACATGTATGATCAAATCATCTTGCTCGGGTTCTGCGAGCGACATGGATAAGCCATCCAAGGCATCTGCTTTACCGTTCTGTGACCATGGGACATGGGTAATCTCTGGTTGAGAAGAGAACTGGGCCATTAGGTGGAGGGTGTACTCTAGAAACGGTACAAGCTCCGACTTCCTGATGACGTAGTCGCCATTAACCTGTTTGATTACCAGCTCGGAATCTCCTTTCACATGTAGATGGGTCACATTGATCTCAAGGGCCAACTTGAGACCGGTGATGAGAGCCTGGTACTATGCCTCGTTGTTCGTATAGCCTTCTGACAACTGGAACGAGTATGGCAAGGCGGCTTGCACCGGGGTAATGAAGACAATACCCAGACCCACTCTGTTGAGATTAGGATCGTTGAGCCTCCTACCGGTGGGGATCTGGGAGGCACCGTCGAAATGCATTTGCCAATACGGGATGGCATGATCGACTGAGAGGATCATCTCATCAGGAAAATCCAGGTCTAGGGATTGATCCGCGGAGGTTGGATGGGCAGCTAAAAAGTCTTCCAACACATGTCCCTTAATGGCCTTCTGAGGTACGAACCTGATATCAAACTGTTGGAGAATCACCTTCCACCATGCTAGTCGACCAGTCAGCATGGGGCGGTTCAAGATGTACTTCAGTGGGTCTACCCAGGAGACCAATTGCACCTCATGGTGTTGTAGGTAATGTCACAACTTCTGTATGGCGAAGACGAGCTCAAGGCAGCTCTTTTCAATAGGGGAGTATCTTAACTCCGTATCGGGAATCATGTGGCTAAGATAGTAGAGACAGTTCTCAGTACCCTTTTTATTCTTCTGGGCGAGCAGTGCACCAAGGGATCTTTCCAAGGCAGTCACGTAAAGGACCAACGACTTTCCAGAGATGGGTGGCATCAAAACCGGAGGTTGGAGCAGATACTGCTTGATGTCCTCGAAGGCGGTCCGACACTCCTCATCCCATTCATAGGCAGCGCCCTTCTTCATGAGCTGGGAAAAGGGCTTACACTTACCGGCCAGATTCGCGATGAATCGGCGTATATTGGCTAAGTGGCCTTGGAGGCCTCGAAGTTCCCGAATATTGCTCGGAGGGTGCATTTGGATGATGGCCTTGATCTTCTCTGGGTCGATCTCAATACCTCAGTATCTAACAACAAAGCCCATAAACTTCCCAGAGGTGACCCCGAAGGCACACTTCAATGGGTTCATCTTCAGGTGACGAGAACGGAGGAAACCGAACACCTTCTCAAGGTCTTTGAGATGGTCCTGGTGCTGACATGATTTGACCACTAGGTAATCTACATAGCATTCCACCAGCGTCCCGAGAATCGTCTTGAATATGCGATTCATGGCCCTCTGATAAGTGGCACCTGCATTTTTGAAGCCGAATGGCATAACTTGGTAGAAAAAGGTACCTTCGGAGCCCTGAAGGCAGTGGACTCCTCATCCTCGGGGGCCATCTGGATCTGGTTGTACCCAGAATACCCATCCATGAAAGAGAGAGCTTGGAACCCGGCCGTGGCGTCAATCAATAACTCAGTCACCGAGAGTGGGAAGTCATATTTTGGGCAGTGGCGATTAAGATCACGGAAGTCGATGCAGACTCTGATCTGCCCATTCTTCTTCCTGACTGGCACAATGTTGGCAAGCCACTTGGGGTACTGGACTTCCTTAACGAAGTTGGATTTGATAAGATTGTAAACTTTGGCCTCAACCATAGCACCATTAGAAGGGTGCATCTTCCTGGGACGCTTATTAAACCCACGATGGTTTGTCGGGAGGCCCAGACGGTGAACGGCTACCTGGGGATCTAGTCCTGGCATCTCGTTGTAACTCCAGGAAAACATGTCACGGTGTTGTTTGAGGAAGTCTACGTACTGCTGCCACTCCTCAGGGGACATGGCTGCACTGATCAATGTGGGTTTTGGATCTTCCTTGCTACCAAGGTTCACATGTAGCAGTTCATCAATCGTGGTAGAGACGCCATCCTCAAAGGCAGGGGGAGCATCCTCCAGGTCTTCCTCTCCACCCGTGGGGGGATTTCCCGCGACGGGAGATACTTCTGGGCTATCAAAGCCTGAGGGGCAGCTGGTGCCGGCTTGGGTAGCAGTGGTCATCATATCAGGAGACTCACTCGCCATTGAGACCATAGAAATGAAGGCAGTCGACCCTATCCCATCTGGCCTTCAGCCTAAGGGGCCACGTTTGATGATATCAAAGCAGTGGTGACGTGTCGGCCTGAGTCGGTTGATTCCAGCCCGGCGGAAGAGACACGCATGGCGTACCACCGTTGTCATAAGCTTGACACTTAGGTACCGTACAGGGGTAGGAGGTTCCGGGATCGCCTGAGCCTGGTTGATCTAGGAGTACGAGGTGATTTTCCGTCGTCGCTTGGACACGGGAACATGCCTTCCTTGTGTACCCAAAACAACAAAACATTTCCCCATGTCGGGGGTCGTGGCCTCCAATCGGTGGATTGGGAGGATGTAGGCATCATCCATGCTTGTCCAGGGATCACTTGTGATAGGGGCGTGTTCATCCTCACTTACTAGGATTTGATTATCCTTACTCTTGTAATAATCAGCATCCAGGTAGCGGGCCTCACAAGAGATGAAAGGAGACGCATCTCCTTGGGGCACGCCTACTCGACCGTTGAGTGATTATTTGAGGCACTGGTGATACGACGAAGGGACTACTGCATGCAGATGGAGCCATGGCCTACCCATCAACGCATTGTAGGCGGTGTCCTGAGAGATGACCATGAACTCGGTGCTGGAAATTAAGCCACCGAACTGAGTCTTCATGCGGATCATGCCGACTGGGTTTGCTCGATCCTGTCGTACCCCTGGATTCGGAGGTCAGAGAGAGTTAAATCACCTTCAGACAGACCCAGCTTTCGCAATTTCCGAGTCGGAATTAGGTTGATTCTGGAACCCGTGTCAAGGAGGCAGCGGTGGACTTCCACACCATTGAAGTAGCCAGTGATGTACAGCGGGTGAATGTGCCCCTGTATAGGAGGGTCCTCATCTTCACCGGATAACGAGATAACCACCTAACATTCGGAGTTCTCAATTGTCTCGGCACGGAAGGCTTCTGCAGCTGCTACCTCCATCTCAAACTGGAGGGGGATCCTTAGTGCCTCGGAAAGTGCCTCGCACATTTCAGATGTCAGGCGAAGGGCCTCGAGGATAGAAATCCTTTCCATAATGTCGTCCAGGTGCTTCAGTACATCATACTTTCGTGCCAAATGCGAACCTCTGCCTACAGAAGGTCGTTCGGCAGTTGGAGGCATAGCGGGTCCTGCCGGTTGAACCGGCGGTCGGCTAGTACTGGGTACATCCTGCTACCTACTGGTTGAATCCTGGAGAGTAGACGTCGGACTAGGATCAGACAGTGGATAATGTCCTGTAGCCGGGTGAGACTGACTATGATACGAACGAGGAAGCTCTCCCTGATCTAGTAGCACAAACAACGGTGGAGGTAGAGCTGAGGGTGTTAGATGGGGCTGCGTGTGTTGGGCTCTGCGCTGAGCCTGTTGTCTGGTCTCAGTAGTGTGTACGGCCCGGCTGAAAGTGCCCGCTGATATACCTCGATGACCGGTTTGGTTGCGGTTTAGCTGACGTTGACGTCGGCTGGAAACGTTGGGGAGGTTCATCTGGCGTTCCCCCTCGTCGGGAGTCATATAGGGCTTTACCAGCTCCAATGTGTTAACCGAAGCGTACCCCTAGCTGTCGTTTGATGATTCATCTACCACCGGGTGGATTCTGGGAGGAATCCCCATTTCAGATGGCATGAAGTCGCCGAGAGTGTGGGATGACGACGGCACCAGCAGAGCGCGTTGCTTCTTCTTACGTCGTCACTGCTTGCCCTTTTGGGAAGAGGTCGGCTGTGAAGACGATGCAGAGGTACCGGCTACTTCTTATGAAGTTTCCGGCTGCCTCAGGCATGCCCGGATGATACCATGGGCACAGACGACAGTTTTTCGATCCATCCAGTCGTCGTATTTCCGGGATCCATGGCTGGGAACCTTCTGCCACTCGCCTTCGCTGTCGCTACCGATCTCTAACCCTGCAAAGACACCTTCCACTTGTGTTGGTGTCAGGCCCAACCTGACTATGTTGTTGTTGACCTGTTCTTGAATCCAGTCTTTAAACACATATCATTTCTTGAGGGTGTGCCCCAGAATCCGATGATAAGGACAGTATTTGGGGTGATCGGTGAGATTTGCCTCTGCCGGCCTTCTGCACTCGGGCAGGTGCACAATCCCTTGTTCTAGAGCACTTCGAAAGTAGCCAGGGACCTGGTTTTCATTGAACGAATAAGTCAGGTGCCTTCTTTCCAGATAGGGGGCCCTGGGGGCCTGGCCCTGATGAGGGGCCGGAGGGGCCTGCCAAGGAGGGGGTGCCTGATTGTCTCGCCAATGTGGAGGTGGCGCATTGCGCGGGGGAACCTGTCAATTCTGAGGCGGTCACTGGTGGGCAGGAGCCTGTGCTTAAGGTGGAGGACCTCTGCGGGGTTGCGGGGATGGTGCTGCTGGCTGTAATTCTAACTGCCTAGGGTCTTCTATTTGGGCCACCGTGGCGGGTTCTTCTCCGGCGGTCCTCCTGGATGGGATCATAGGGGGAAACGAATGTTCCTAACTATCCTGTTGCAGAGCCTCCTCAAGGCGTTGAGCCTTATCTGAGAAATCTCTGAACCCTCCCGGGTAGTTCTGGGTAATCATGGAGGGTACCAGCTCCGTTTTGACATTCCCCACACACATCGTTAGTAATTTCTCCAGATTCAGTGGAATATCGAGGGAATACGTAAGTCCCTTCCACCGGGCGATGAAATCTGTGACTCCCTCATCAGGCCTTTTCTTGCACTTGAAGAGGTCTGCAATGTTGGTCTTCTATGTGGTGGAGCTGAACTGGTATAGGAACTGCCGATGGAGATCCTCCCAACCGGTCACCAATCTGATACGGAGCTGGTTGTACCAGATGAATGCGGGACCTTCCAATGTCTGTACGAAACATTGGAGCTTGGTGGCTTCTTGCTGGGTCGGGGTCCCCGGCATGGGGCCACACCTGGAAGAAAAATGAGCCAAGTGCTGCGGCGGGTCCCCTGTCCCATTGAAGGGCGAGAAAGTGGGGTTCCCAAAACCCGAGGGTGCGGGCATATCATCCACCCACGCGGGATACGGCTTACCATCCGGTGGGACCGCCACCTGTCGCGTTTCCAATGCTTTGAGGCGGGCTGTGAGTGCCGCTATAAGGTCATCCGGGTGGGGGTCCCTGTCATGACGGGGATCCCTAATCACAAGTGCGTTTCCAGGTTCTTCAACACGGTAGATGGCATCGACAGCTCATGGATCGACTGGCGGAACGACCTGTGGGGCGACTGGGGGAATCCGGACTAGATTCTTCGTATTTCCCTGTCGTTCGGGGTGGTTTGGTGAGACGTATCGCGCCCTCTGGCCGTAAGTTCCGGCTTCTGCCCTATCTGTGGAAGTAGCATGATCAGGGTTTCCCGGAGACATCTCACCGGGGGGAAATTGTTCCTGCCCCTGCTGCCCCGGCCTGGGATTACCATAGTCGGGTCGCCACTCTACAGCGTGCTCATCCAAGAGTTCTTCAACCAGCCTCTTCTTCTCAGCAAGCTGCTGGCGTAACGTGGCCTTCTCGGGATCATCGTCCGTTTTCTGCACAGAGGTGGATGGGTCAGAGTGCTTGACAGTTCCGACATGATCCTTAACCTTTCCGGTATTTCGACTGAGTACCAGCGACTCGGTGGGTACGGGGAGGCCTAGCAGGTTCCTCTGCTGATGGTTAACCCTCACTGATGGGTCCACCAGTGGCGGTATGCCCTAGGGGGGTAAGTCTCCATCAATAAATTCAAGCTCGTCTTCCTTGTCCACTACTTCAGCCATGTGGATCGCGACCCCTCTCGAGGGAATGTCCTCAATATCGCATAACGAATCGGGCTTCCGTCAGATTGGGTCAAAGAGGAGAGCGGCATAGTTTCCCCAACCACGGACTTGCACATGGGGGGTAGCTTCCCTGATGACTCTACGGAGTACTTTGAAACTCTGGGCACATTTCCGTTGAAGGGAACTCTAACGGCCTGGCAACTCAGGGTGCTAGGCCACAAGGAGTGCGGCCAAATCGATCAGGCAGCATTGCTCTCCGATTTCTTCAAAGTGCTCTAGACTTCTGGGGTACATCAACCACTCGTAATGAAGGTGGAAGTGTGTCACCCATAGGGTTCGACAAAAGAACCCCACATCTTTAGGGGTAAGGGACTCTGGTGCGCGAAAGTTCAGTGCTGCCGTCGGCCAGAATTTCTTCGGGAAGTAATCCGATGTGAGAATGCTCCAGAAGCTCATGGGTTCGGACTCGGGGTCTGGCCCTGTATTGCCCCACTCGTCAACCGGGGGTGGCTGAGGGACGGGTAGCGGTACCGAGGCGGACCTCTGGGATAGTAAACTCGGCGGTAGAGAATACGGCGAACGAGCTGACTGGACGCCGAATTCCGGGCCATCCTCTGAAGAGTGAGGTGACCTGGCCATGATGTCATGATATGATGGGCTGATAGCCACAGCTTCTGACACAGGAGTCACGAATGCCGGCGATAGGTCACGTCGTCGCTCTTCCACCATTGGCCCCCAAAAATAGCTCTCCGTGATCCCTGGTAGAGGTAGATGGCGCTTCTGGTGAGAATGGTGGTGATTGCACAGTCGAGACCTGCGGAATTTCCACGATTTCTTCCTCATGGATGTACCTGCGGAGAGAGGTGGGAATCTGGTGAACCTCGCATTCTGGGAGAATGAGGTTAACGCACCTGGTTCCCGCCCTAGTCCTTGATACGGAGGAGCGGGGAGAAGCTTCCATCACTGAGTTGCATTCCACTTCAGAATCCGAGAAGTGGGCAGGTTTAATCTCCACCCGGGCCTTCCCAGGACTCTTCTTGTGGCGGCGACGACCCGCTCTCCGGCCCCGGGGTGGCTCTTCGGGACATGGTTGATCCCTAATAGTTATCCTTGGGCGGCGATGGCCCCGTGGTAGATAGGGACCCCGCTCGAGATAACCGAGGTGTGAGGGGAACCGGGGAAAATTCCGAAGGGTACATGGGGAGGACCTCCATGGACAGCACCCATGTGGGCGGAGCCTCTGTTGGAATCGGCAGGAGCATGGGGATGACCCCCATGGTCGATGTGGGCAGAGCGAGGCTGACCTTCACTCCCCAAGTTGCTGGGGCGAGGAGGACCTTCGCCCGTTACAGAGAGGACGTAGGGAGGTCCCCCATGCTGGAGAAGGAACGGATGGACAGTGCCTTCAGATCGGCGGTCGGAGGTAGGAGGATGGACTCCATACCCTGTATAGTGGGTGTGGGGAAGGTTTTTGCGCCGAGTGTCACTGACACGGGGCAGGTCTTCCTTCGGGATGGGGGTAGCACGAGGCATACCTCCCTGACGAGCTTCGGAGCAGGGAAGGCCCACGCTCTGTGGAGTAGTGGTACGGGGAGGGCCTCCGTACGGGGTGACATCACCGAGGGTTAGTTCACCACTTAGGCCTGCCACCCGGAGAGTCAACCCAGCCTGCCCGTGGGGCGGTTGGGGTCTCGATCCTGGTTGGGTGAAGGAGTGCCCCTGCTCAGTGTATGCAGGGACTCCATGATGCACGTCGGTGGTGGCTCGGGCTACTGTATCTGTTGACGTCAACGCACCTGGGCGAGCGTCCTCAGCCCGGGCCCGGTGCTGACGTCGGGTCAGACGAGCTGGCGCAGGTGGTGTAGGGGCATGGCCTACCAGCTCTTCCTACAGAGTCGGACGGCGGCGCTGACGCGGCTGGACGGGAGCCCTTGCCTGGGGCCCTTGGGTCGGGACCCTGATCGGGCCGAGCCGGACATCACCCGCCTCATCAGCGTAAGGCGAGGAGTCATCGAGGCGTTCCAGGGATAGGCTCCCGAAACTGTTCAATGTTGGGGTGGGGAGCATGGGCTCCCTGCACGGCCTATTAGGGCGGCGTTGACGGTGGGGCCTGGATGTCTCCAGGTCCAGGCGGGCTATATCCCGAGTTGGGATTACCCCTTCCACCTCGTACCTTCATACAAGGTTGTTGATCACCCTTCGCTGGATGATCTCTGATGGGAAGAGGGGACGTGGGCGCCCCGTATTCCGTGATGTAGCAGTCGTCGTGGCGGTAGCGGAGCCAAGTGGGGTGGTTGTGCCGGTGTTGCCCCTGCCCCTGTGTAGGCGAGCGGGCGGTGATCGTGTTCCGCAACAGCAACCTGATTCCTGGAAAACGAAGGGATCAACTCATCAGCACTGCGAGGAAAAGGATTGACAACCAGTGCCCCAGCGTCTTTCCATTCCCCACGTCTGTAAAAAGGATCCATGCCAACACGTTGCAGAACAGAGTGCCCCACGTTCTACTGCCCCGACTTCCGGTGAGTTTCACGACAGGCCCGCTATTTGCTTGGAGGGACCAGGCGCCAGATATCTGGATCCGGTGACACTTCAATCTATTGGTGTCTCGAACACTACTAATCTCCACATTGAGTAGAAGAATTTCACTTCGGGTTCACCATTTCTATTTCTGATGCTTTCGCCGGGGCGCGCGCATCCGTCCGTCTGCGGAGGAGGACGCGCTGCATTGTTTCCCCGCATTCCCGCTTTCCAAAGGTGGGCGGCATTCGCTCCTTATTCAGGGACGTCTGCTCCTTGATCAAAATGGGATGATGGGATGTCGGTTCTTCCTTCCATGGATTCCTCCTCATAACTCGTCACCTAATCCGGGTATCCCTCATAGATTTAATACGTTGTTCACGAAACTCTTCCCAGTGCCATGTTTCCATGGACGCCGGTTAATTACACTGCTTCTGTCAGGACATTCCAAAGGGTCCGATCAGGGCAGCAACCTTTAGTCAGGGGAGTAGTCATGTTGAGGCATCAGTAGCGTGTCTGGATGCTAGGGACCTGACATGTCTGTCTATTATCCCTGGTCACAGGGCTTCTCGAGGGCGTGGAAGCCCGAGGCATCACACATCGAGCGCGGGGAATTATATTCCATAGAAACATATCTGAGGTTTTCCTCAGCTTCCTATGTTTAACACAGGGTATGCTGCGAGTTTAACATCCAGCGGAGATGGATCAGCCCAATCAGAGCATTATCTAGAATGGAACGGATTGAGGGATTTCCCTTGAAGGGGTGCCGATACTGGGACCATCCCAAGGGCGGCTATGAAGAGGAGCAGAATGACATGGTCTCAGACCAACATGGTCTCACCGGGATATGACGGTCCGGGCGAGAATCAGGGTGGATTATGGATGGACGAATGAAGTGGAGGGGGAAATGAAATGGGACCATCGCAGGGGCAACAGTGAAGTTGGGATTGAGCCTTGAAGATCCTTCCTACATATCCCTATGGCAGGGAATCAAAGTCTGCGTAGTTCGGGATGGTGCCGGTGAACTGACTTGGACGTGGACCTTGTCCCGATGAATGTCTCCATTGAACCGATGTGAAAGTGGGCCTTGATCCGAAGGGTGTCTTCAGAAAACCGACGTGAAATTAGACCTTGATCCGAGGGATGTCTTCAGCAAACCGACGTGAAGGTGGACCTTGGTCCGATGGGTGTCATCAGCGAACCGACGTGAAGGTGGACCTTGGTCTGATGGGTGTTGTCAGCGAACCGACGTGAAGGTGGAACTTGGTCCGATGGGTGGTGGGATTGAACCTCTGGGAGGCTTCCTACATACCATGCCTTGACATGGATCAAAGTCCTCGTAGTTCGGGGGGGTGTTATCAGTGAACCGACGTGAAACTAGACCCGGGGGTCCACTAGTGGTGGGGTTGAACCTCGTGATGGCCTCCTATGTACCATGCCTTGACACGGATCAAAGACCTCGTAGTTAGGATTGGTCACAACGGCTTGCCGTCGGACTGGAATACAGTTTAACATCATGTTGGACGAGAGTGAACCCTGACGTGAATAAATGACGGGCGGTGGGCTTGAACCTCGTGGAGGCTTCCTACGTACCATGCCTTGGCATGGATCAAAGTCCCCATAGTTCGGGATGGCGGTGGGTGTCAGCGAACCGACGTGAAAAAGGAGGGACCTTGGTCCAAAGGGGGATGGGATTGAACCTCAGGGAGGCTTCCTACGTACCATGCCTTGGCATGGATCAAAGTCCTCGTACTTCGGATTGAAAATGGGGGCTTGGCACACCAACAAGGAGATGGTCTGGGCCAATGATTGTTGGGATTGAACCTCAGGAAGGCTTCCTACGTACCATGCCTTGACACGGATCAAAGTCCTCATAGTTCAGGTGGTCACAACGGCTTGCCATCGTACTGAAATGCAGTTTAACGTCATTTTGGATGCAAATGGGACTCGACATGAATTAGATGACGGGTGGGATTTAACCTCGTGGAGGCTTCCTACGTGCCATGCCTTGACATGGATCAAAGACCTCGTAGTTCAAATGGGTGTGCAGTTTAATGTCATACGGGACAAGGGCATGCAGTTTAACATCATGTTGGACGAGGGTGAAACTCGACGTGAATAAACGAACGAGTGGTGTGGCTTGAACCTCTTGGAGGCTTCTTACGTACCATGCCTTGACATGGATCAAAGTCCTCGTAGTTCTCTAGGGGTGGGGGTCAGGGTCGGTGCTCACTCTAAGCCCACGTGAGTCACGCTCAGTGTGAGAAACAAGAGGTTACAGGGACCTGACGATCACGTTACGAAGGATGCGTCTGTGAGAAGCGAAGATGGGCTTACTCATTAGGTGGCCCATTGTGTTGGGACTTACTCCAGGATGGAGGCCCAAAGTGCGACAAAGCGCAGAGAAAGAGGGATTTGGGACCAATGATGGGAGGTGACTTGTTCCCTATCACGCCCTCCACTGACCTTGGTAGTGGGGAAGTACGAAGATGCTGGAGTGCAGCCATCCGTTGGGGGACTAGGGTCTCCCTTCTCCTAAGAACATACGCCACTCCAATAAGGATAATATCATCCCTTGTGGAGGGGTGATTCCACTCCCGTGGAGATGAGTGGCGTAAAAAATGTTCAAGCTGGGTGGACCCTTCGTGCGAGGCACGAGGTCGGGTAACAGTTTAACGTCATGTGTTAAGGACGTAGTGCTTGGAAGTTTAACGTCCTGCAGCTCGGACGTGGTGGGTTCACTCCACACCCCTAGGACTTACATAACTGGTACCCTCTAGTCCTTGGGGGAGGGAAGGTACTGGCAAGGCCATAGTCAAGGGGGGTTGTAGGGTGAACCATCTAGGGGTCCACGTTAGCGTGGCTATGCGAAGAAGCAATAGCCGTTAGCGTGCCTATGAGAAGAAGCATTAGGTGAAGCAACGCTACGAGTATTATTGTCCATGGGACTTTGAAATCACATCATGCATACCTGGTGGGTCGCACGGGAAGTGGAATTTCCAAGAAAAGGGGTGTGCTTCGCGAAGAGGAGTGCCTTGGCCTTAGAATGGGGCATAGGTGCGAGTGTAGGGTGATTCGCGATGTGGAACATTATTCGCGGAGCACTGCCTCACAAAGAGGAGGTGCCTCGCGAAGCAGGGTGCTGCGAAGTAGTGTGCTTCGCGATGTGTAGCGATCCTGACTTAGCATAGGGATCAATAGTACAGGTTGGGTGTTTCGCGAAGCATAAATGCTCCGCGGCTGCCCGGGTTCCCTAGGGAATCCCCCTCCTTCGCGAATTCCCTTGAGCTTCGCAAAGGGCATCCCTCTCGGAAGAGGGGCTCAAAAAAAGACAAAGAGAAGGCGCAACGCGAAGTAGAAGTACCTCGCGGAGCTCATGATTCTGGGGGGCAAAGAGTGCTTCGCGATTCGAGAGAGGATAAGCCGAAAGTTTGGATTGCCTGTCCTGGGGACTCAGGTGGAGCCCGGTATTTATAGGCTAGGGGCGCCGCGAAGCAGGACTCGCGCGCCGCCTCAGGTGCTTCGCGGCACGCTCGCGAACGTCAAAGTCATTCGTGGAGAATTACCGCCTCCGGAGCTTCGTGGCGGGCACTCGAATGTCAAACTCGTTCGCGAAGAGTTACCGCCTTCGGAGCTTCGCAGTGGGCTCGCAAACATCAAACTCATTCGCGGAGAGTTACCGCCTCCAGAGATTCGTGGGACCGCGATGCTCGGGGTGCTTCGCGGAGGTGCTTCGCGAGGCAGCGTGTCAGCCTTCTTTTCAGTCCCTTCCTTTCGTGCAATATATTGGCGCCAACAAACATCTTGAAGAAACTTCCACCTCAGTGAAATCTGAAAGTTTCAGTACTAGAAGATAAAGATCCAAAAGAGCTGACACTGAACAATTTGAACAGTACCTTGGTTGCATATGAAATGAGGAATGATGATAACAAGGATGTGGAAAAGGGGAAATCCAAAGAGGTGGCATTTAAGGCCATGAAGAATCTCACCATTGAAGATTCTTAGGAAGAAGAAGAGACATATGAGGTAATTTCATTCCATTACTCAAATATTCAAAGAGGAAAAGGAAAGTTCAAAGGGAAACTTCCACTTTCTTTCTTTAGATGTGGAAAAGTTAGTCATCTAGCCATAAGGTGCCCCAAAAATTTTCAAGAAGAAAATGATGAAGATTAAGTTGAAATTCCCAAGAATAAAACTTCAGCCTATGTGAAAGGGAATAAGCAGTTCAAGATAAATTTCCTGAAGAAGAAGAAGAATCTTCTTTCACAAGAAATAGATAGTTCCGATGAGTCTGAGGTTGAAGAGGTTGAGAAGATTGAAAATTGTAAAGATCGTGGAGAAAATGCAATGGTGGCTGTTTCTGGTAGTGCTCAAGAAAAGGAAGAAATTGACGCTGATGAAGAAGAAGAAGAAATTGAAGGGAGATTTGATATGAAAGTTGAGTTAGCGTTTTCTCTTGAGGAGATAGATGTTTAGAGAGCAAAAACAAAGAAATCTGACAAAGTTGTTCATGATGCCAAACTCTATATGCAGCAGTTGGAAGAAAAGAAGTCTGAGTTGATTGAAGATTTTTGAGAAACTCAAGTCATCAACACTAGAGAACTCAGAATCAACTAGTGAGTAAAAAATAAAGATTGAAGAACAAAAAACAGAGATCAATGGATTGAAAAACACAAGGAAAGATCATGTCAAGCGTATCGAAGAGCTTGAAGAGGATGTTGTTGGTCTGTGGAGAAAAGTTAAAGACCAATAAAAACCATTGATTCCAAACAAATTCTTGGGAAATAAGGTCATTCAGAAGACTAAAAAGATAAAGGATTATCCTAGTAGTTCAGCAAGAATGAATCAGCAATTGAGCTTAGATGTTAAGGATGATTCAGGGCTTGATCAGAAACAAAAATCTGTGAAAATTGAAGTCAGATCGCAAGCACCCATCCCGAGATTGAATGTTGATTTGGGAACAAAGGAGAATAAGAATATTCAAAGATCCCTAGGGGAAAATTGCAGTGCAGAAGTAACATGAAGGAATGAACCTTATATCAGGTGTTATTGTTGTGGAAAGATGGTACATTAACAGTATGTGTGTTCCATAGCCAAGAGATATTGAAGGGAACAAGAACAAAGGTGGCATCCAAACAAAGAACGGTTCTCCAGAACATATTTCGAAAGAAACTATTTTTGGTGTGGACGATTTGGGTACATGGCTAGGTAATTCACTTTGACCATACAGAGGAATGTGCCAAAGAAGAATCAAAATGTTTTCAAGTAGCAGATCAACAAACCAACAGGTGAGTTAAAAATGAAAAATAGATTTGCAGCTTTTCAAGATAAAGTTGGTCCATCATACTTTGAAAAATATCAGAAGTCTCAATCTTTTTTGAGTGTGAGTACAAAAATATGGACCAAGAAGAAGATATTAGAGAAGGGAGTGGTTGCTGAAATTCCCCTTAAAGCATCAGACCGTACTCGTTTTTGGATCCTTGACAGCGGTTCCATGTCTCACATGACAGGTAATAAGAATTTTGTTACAGGCATAAAATATGACAAATAAGGAGTTGTCAAGTTTGGAAACGATGAAGGCCTGAAGATTATTGGCTCAAGAAAGGCCAGGTTTGGGGGGAAAGAAATAAGACGTGCTGATGTATTGGTAGTAGAAGGCCTCAGTCACAATCTGCTCAGCGTAAGTCAACTATGTGACTCAGGACATTATATAAGGTTTACTAAGAAGGTGTGTATCCTCAAAAGAAGATATGGGGCAGTGGATCTACAAGGAAAAAGGACAAAGGGAAATCTCTACATTGTAAGTGAAGAAGATGATATGTGCTTTTTATCCAGAGATGATGAAAAAAAATTATGGCATAAAGGACTTGGTCATCTATGTCCACCATCTCTAGAATATCTGGTAAAGTGTGAAGTAGTAAGACACCTCCCTAAGCTATCACATGATCATACACATACGTACGACGCCTGTAAATAAGGGGAAATCATCATAAAGACGTACAAAGCGAAGGAAAAGAAGTCGACAAGAGTGATTGAATTGGTGCATACTGATGTCTATGGACCTATTGCACCAAGATCCATTGACAGGAAGAGGTATTACGTTATTTTCATTGATGAATATAGAAAAATGGCATGGGTATTTTTTATTAACCAGAAGTCTGATGTGTTCAGCGGCATAAAATAGTACTAAAGGGAATCTGAAAGGAAGCTTGGATAGAAAATTATGAAGTTTCGTACAAACAATGGTACTGAATTCACAAATAGTCAGGTGGAAGTGTATCTCGACAAACATGTGATAAGGCATCAAGTCTCTTCAGTAAGATCTCCCCAACATAATGGAGTAGTTGAAAGGAGAAATCAGATCATCAACAACATGGACACAACAATGCTTATAGAAAAAGACCTACCCGAGAAGTTTTGGAAGGAAGTAGTATTGACATCAGTCTAAATTTATAATAGGGCTTTGTTGTGTCCGAAGAAGTAAAGACTCCATATGAAATGTGGTTCGGAAAGAAGCCAACTGTGAAATACTTTTGAATATTTGGAAGTAAGTGATTCTGTCACGACCTGCCTTCACCAAAAGGAGGGAAGGGACAGCAGATTTCCAAGCCCTTCCTTATTTAAGTTGAAGGAGAGATAATGAGCCTCGAAACCTGCCTTCAATAGGTCCCGGAGTGGTGACTAGCACCAAGGGTATAGAATCTCACAGAGAAGGAAGGCATTACCCTTTTATTTTTATAGGATCGGGAGATAAGATAGCAAATACCAAACAACACCAATGATGGAGGAAAAGGTAAAACCCAAAGTAAACCATTCCCACATGCATGGTCAAAAGTAAAAGATATAATCCACAAAACTCCAAAGGTAAAGTACCAAGAAAAAGGAAAATGACAATAGCAACTGCCCCAAGGTCCGAGTTAGTACGTTCCCGCACAATCCCTGAAGTCCTTCTGGAAACCTGAAAGTAGTTTTATATACGTAGGGTGAGCATACAAGTATACTCAGTAGGGAAAACCAAAACCTCTCGTGCAAAAGGGGAGGGCATTTTAATTCCCTGTGAGAAAGGAGATAACCAAAACATCTAAAAAGGTAAACTATCCACCCAAGCCTCACCAAATCACACACCCCAAATAACGCAAGTCAAGTAAAGTATAGTAATAGCACATCGATGTTTGGGTACCCCGTGCCACTTTCCCACTGGTTATTGAAGACATCCTATGCATAGAACCAATCTCGCCATTCTCACCACAGTCCCACTGCCACACCCGCCCGCACACACTTGGTCCACAACCGCACATTCCACCCGCAGACACCTAGGCCACAACCGCACATCCCACCCGCAGACATCTGGGCCACAACCGCACATCCCTCCCACAGACACCTGGTCCACAACCGCCACACATAACCACACCCACAAACACCTGGGTTAGAACAACTACTACCATGCCTGAAGACACTTGGGCCTCATCCTAAAGACACTTGGGAAACAACCCGCCCGCAAACACCTGGGTCAGAACAACTACTGTCATGCCTGAAGACACCTAGGTCTCATCCCAAAGACACTTGGGAAAAAACCTGCCCGCAAACACCTGAGCCGGCCACCACAACTACCCTTCCCGAATATTCTTGGGCTAATAATTCACTTTAGGCCATCACAGCCTGCCCGAAGAGTCTTGGGATATTCGGGAAAGGGAGAAAAAAAAAGGATACAATAACCATCCACTAAGAGGAGAGTTGGGAAAAACACCCTCCCCCATGAAATGGGGGTGTTCGACACTAAGTGATCAACTTGGGTGGGGCATGAATAAGAAACGTAAAATCTATAGATATATGTATAGGTAACAAGCACTCATACTAACCTAGGGTTCCAAAATCTAAGCACAAACACCCTTGTTACTATTCCTTCATAAAAGAACATCACAACACTCAAGGCCGAGTCACAACTCATTCCCAAAACCAAAACCCCTTTAAACCATTCTTGCTTACATGTTCAAGTGATCTCATTTAGGTGGATTCTACACTACTGGGCAACTAACAGGCATAACCAAAAGCTAGGAAAAGAGAAACAGCCAAACATCAATTTAAGAAATCACACCCGGTTCTCTTGTGAAGTCACAACAACAAAGGGATAAGTGAGATCCCTCAATGTACTGGGACCAAATAAAACCTGAGACATAGCCCCATGTCCCTAGAACCAATGGTTTCTCAAAAATAGAGGATCCCACCTGAGTTCGTGTCACAGTAGAGCAATCACACAGCTTTAGATTCATGACCAACAACCGTACGATAACTAAGGATCCCATCCCCGTCCACACCTTCCCATAAGCACCAAGTAGAACCACACACCACCACCAAACAGAGTGGGAAACTTCTAGGTTCAAGCACATCATTCATTAGGTTCTTCTTTCTGTTTGCTAACTGGGGTGGTCACACAGGGATTCTTGTTTTACTGAACATCCATTTAAACCGTCTAAGTATAGGTGGCTAACCAATTTCCATGTTACAAACATTTAATCATCATAGAATACATGGTTCATTAGTGCGCAAGGAAAGACTACCAACGGCCGTGATTTTCAGTGAGTAGAAGCCTGCACAATTCCCAACACATATCAACATACAGGAGTATAGAAAAACATTGATCACACCCCCTTCATTCTTTAAGGTCCATTTATTATCTTCGTTAAGTTTGGTTTCATCAATCACCACAGAAACAAAAGAATACCCACCCCGCATGATGCACAGTAAGGAAAGATGAAGGAAAACCCTACCTGATTGATCAAAGATCGAAGTTATTCGCCACGCGCCAAAAATAGGGGAAAGCGCTCCATGCAGAGGAGAGACGTCAGGAACTCCAAACGCACTAATAATAAAAGGAATCCAGACAAGAGGAAGAAGAAGGACGAATAAATTCCCGTGCGATATATAGATAAGATCCCATTGTTAAGGGATATGGGGATTTGATAGGCTTTGAATTCGGATCATGGTTCCCCACGCGGTTGGGTGGTTACGCATGACGGGATTAATTGTTGTTTAATATCCCCCATTGGGGAGGTTCCTCGGGATTTTTGGGTATTAATTAGGGGATTTAAATGGCTTTGAACCACTTGAAAAGGGTTAAAATGGCCCAAAATAGGTGTTACAGGAAAACTGTAGAAGAGAAACCGACAGGGCTGGGTGACACCGATCGGCCGCGCCGATCGGCCATGCTGAAATTACGTCCTTCCACCGAGACTCCACCCTTAGGATCTGGAAATTGGAAAAGGGATGGACCATGAGGGTCCGGTTCATCACATCAGATACCTCTCAAAGCATTCTCGCCCTTGAGAGTTTAAAACCAGAAGAGAAAGGGGGGGTCCAAACAACCACCTCCAAAGATACCTCTCAGGAATGAACCTCTCCAAAATCTAGAAACACCTCTCCCTCAAGAAACCATGAAACATTAAAAGGTCAAGTTGTCCAGTCACATGGGTTAGGGAGTTTCTTCCTCTATGTCAAGATACTATCCGCTTTGGGTGGCACTGACTTGCCCGCACGGGTTTAATCGCATCCACCTTAATGCGTCTTGATTAGGGATCAGGTTCTCCCCTCCCCGCAGTCAGGACTTTTCACATGCATCTTAGAGAATAAGGAAAACCATGAATTCCATGGTAAACAAGGTAATGTGTTCCATCAGATCCAAGTACAAACAAATAGGGACAAAACTCAGAATAGCTCTGGGTACTGGACACGCATTTGCATCTCCCGTTCCCAGGTACTTTCCCCGATCCCACCATGCCTCCACAACACACGAACCAGAGGAATGGTTCATCCATGGATCACCTTCTCCTCATGATCCTTGATCATCACCAGCTGTTCCACGAACGTTGCATTGTCTTCGATATCTATCACTCCCCAGTCAAGAACATTTGAGTCGTCGTGCAGATACCAATGAAGCTGGGACACATGGAAGAAATTGTGCACTCTTTGTAGCTGTGGTTGCAAAGCAAGCTGGTAATCCACCTCGCCGACCCACTGCAACACCTCGAAAGGTCTGAAGAACCTGGGAGAAAGCTTACTTCCCTGGTCGAACCTCTGCTGCCCATGCTGAGGGGTGACCTTCAAGAACACGTGGTCCCCAACCTCAAACTCCAAGGGTCTCCTCCTATAGTCATCATATGACTTCTATCGGTCCTGAGCTGCCTTCATCCTCTCCCGTATAAGCTACACCTTCTCCGTCGTGCTCTGCACCACCTCCAGGCCAAGGACGCCTACCTCTCTGACTTCTGTCCAGCACACGGGTGAGCGACATGGCCTCCCGTACAAGGCTTCGAACGGATCCATACCAATGGTAGAGTGATAGATATTACTATAGAAAAACTCTACCAGTGGAAAGTTTCACACCCACGATCCCCCAAAATCCAGGACACATTCCCTTAGCATGTCCTCCAACATCTGGATGGTGCGCTATGTCTGTCCATCTGTCTGGGTGTGGAAAGCAGTTTTAAGACGTAGCTGGGTGCCAAAAGCATGCTGCAATCCCCTCCAGACTCTTGAGGTAAACCGTGCATCCCTATCTGAGACTATGGACCTCGGAACTCCATGAAACCGCACCACCTCATCCACATACCTCCATGCTAAGTCATCCACTACACTCGACTCCTTGATCTCCAGAAAGTGGGCTGATTTCGTCAACTGATCCACCACTACCCAGATAGTGTCATAGCCTCCTTGAACCTTGGGTAGCTTCATGAATAAATCCATCAATATTTCATCCCACTTCCACTTTGGAACATCTAAAGGTTGCAACGAGCCACCTGGAACACGGTGTTCATCCTTCACCTACTGAAACACTAGGCACTTTGCTACGAACTCTTCTACTGCCCGTTTCACCTCAGGCCACCAAAACTGTCTCCTCAGACCCTGGTAAATCTTGGAAACTCCTAGGTGCACCACTATGGGTGAGTTGTGGAACTCACTAAGAAATATCTTGTGCATCACCTCCTAAACAAACATGTTTCCTCAGAAAAGCACCCGATTCTGACCATCCTCCGTCCACCCTTCCGGAGCATCACCTTGGTTAACCTGGTTACGCACCACTTCGCTTTTTGAGTCTCCCCACTGAGACTCCTCCACATACTGCAGTAGAGAAGACTGCACAGTCATATGATATAAGAAACCTCTTCCACCTTCCATCCTTACATCTAGGTCTAGGGAAGCCAACTCTTTCATTGCCTTCCAAGCATCTGCCGACTCTCGGACTGCATCCTTCTGTGACTTCCTACTCATGGCATCGGCCACCACATTCCCCTTTCCTAAGGTGTAGGAAATATCCAAGTCGTATTCTTGAAGTAATTCCATCCACCTTCACTTCCGTAAGTTTAGGTCCCTCTGGGAGAAGACATACTTCAAACTCTTGTGATCAGTGAAGACCACGAAGCGCTCCCCGACGAGGTAGTTCCGCCACAACTTTAGTGCGAACACGACCGTCGCAAGCTCCAAATCATGGGTGGCATAATTATGCTAATGAGGACGTAACTGCCTATACCCATAGAAGATCACCCCTTTCTGTTGCATCATCACACATCTGAGGCCTTTCCGTGAAGCATCACAGAACACCTCATACACCACCCCTTCTTCTGGAAACCTCAGCACTGGATCACTAACCAATTTATCCTTCAGATAACTAAAGGCCGCCTCACACTGCTCATCCCACAAAAAATCCTGGTCCTTCTTGGTCAAATATGTCAAGGGTGCTGCAACTCAGGGGAATTTGGGCACGAACCTCCGGTAATAACCTGCCAGCCTGAGGAAACTACAAACCCCTGCCACGTTCTTGGGTGTTTCCCAAGAAACAACCACCTCAACCATCAATGGTTCCACTGCTATCCCCTACTCTGACACCACGTTCCCAAGGAAGTGCACCTCTCGCATCCAGAACTTGCACTTGGACAACTTCCCATAGAGTTGGTGTTGTCGTAGGACCTCTAAAACAATTCTCAAGTGCTCAGCGTGATCCTCCTATGATATTGAGTATATCAAGATGTCTTCAATAAATAAAACTACAAACCGATCCAGGTACTCCTAGAAGACGGAGTTCATGAGCCCCATGAACACATCTAGAGCGTTCGTAACACCGAACAGCATGACTACAAACTCAAAGTGGCCATATCTGCACCTGAAGGCAGTCTTCGAGATGTCACCCTCCCTCACCCTCAACTGGTGGTATCTTGACCGCATTTCAATCATAGAGAACCAACCTGCTCCCATCAGCTGGTCAAAGATATCATATATCCTCGGGAGGGGGTAACGGTTCTTGACCGTTACCTAGTTTAGTCTCAGGTAGTCTATACACAGCCTGAGACCACCATCCGCCTTCTTGGAGAATAAGACTGGAGCACCCCCTGGCGACACACTTGGTAAAAAAACCCTTCTTCATCATATCATCAATCTGAATCCGTAACTCCCGCAACTCAGAACGTTCCATCTGGTGGGGATCCATCGAAATTGGACGAGCACCAGGTTTTAGGTCTATCCCAAACTTGATATCGCGTCGAGGGGGTAGAGTCGCTACTTCTTCAGGGAATAATTCCATAAACTCACTAACTATCCCTGGGACTTCCACCATATCTGCATCCCCCGACTCCACTGATAGGTCAGCTAGCAAGGAGAGGAGGGGTTCTCCTCGCTTGCTTCTCCCATGGAAACTCTGCTCGTCGATGAAAGTCACATGTCGATTTCCCAAGTATGAAAACACAACCCTTCCTCGGAAGTAGTAAATGACAGTACATACAGAGAACAGCCATTCAATGCCTAGGATGACATCGTGTGGATGTATCTCCAATAGAAGAATATCCCTGACTAACTGATGTGGCCCTATCATCAGTCTGCATCCTCGAAAAACGTACAACAAGTCTGTTTGACCTCCGACTGGTGTGCTCAGCACCAGGGGCACTGGAAGTCTCTTAGCGTCTAAACCCAGAGCATGGGCCAGACTGGGTGTAACAAAAGAGTGTGAGGCTCATGTATCGAACAAGGCATATACAAGGGTACTAAACAAGCTGATCGTACCTCGAACGACCTCTGGCCCTACTGAAACTGCTGCCTCCATGGTGTGCAACTACCAACGCCCAGCTCCTCTACCTCTCGGCTGTCGAACACCTCCCCGACCACGCCTGGGTCGAGGTCCCTGAGGATTGCTCTGAGATCGGCCTCCTCCTGCAACGTCTTCCCTCATCGGAGCGGGATCCCGCTTCCCCTACTGCTGCTGCTGAAAGCGCCTAGTCGGGAACTGCTGCTGCTGATGTGGGTTATGGACATGCCCATCTCATCCATATTGTACTCTGTCTGGGCACTGATTTCGAAGGTTCCCATGGCTTCCACAGATGAAGAATCTTGGCCCTAGGCCCTAAAGAAATGGGCGAGGGTTGGAAGGTCAGAACTGGAACTGCTGAGTCCTACTTCCTGTTGGTCGAAACCTAGAGGGTCCTGATACTGGAGGCCTACTGCTGACGGTCTTCCCCTTCGACGAGCTCAATTGGATCCCCTCTCGTGACACACCTCCATGTGTGTGCATCCTCTCCACTATTTCAGCCTTCTTCTGCACCTCTAAGTAGGTTGGTAGGGTGAAGGGAGTAACAATATACTAAAGAGAAGGTCGAAGTGCCTCCTCCAAACATCTCGCCTGAGACTCCTCATCCAGAAATAGGTCCGAAGCAAAGCAAAGGAGATCCTTGAACTTGATCCCCAACTCTCTCACTAACATACTCCCCTTATGGAGGGAGAGTAGCTTCTGCCTCTTCTCAGCCTTCATCGTGGAAGAGAGGAATTCTGCCCGGAACTCCTTCTAGAAGTCTTCCCACGTCACCTCAGTCTCCCTCTCCTCCCCAAGATAAAGCGTCCACCACTGACGTGCTTCTCCACGCATATGTCTTACAGCCAGAGGACCCCAGTACTCCGTCGGAGCCTGGATCAAGATGAAAGTTATCACCAGCTCCTCTAGACAGCTCTCTGTCTCCACGTCTGAGATGTTTCCCTCATACTTCCCGATGGTCTGTCACTGAATAGATCGAAGCATTTTCTGCCACTGATCATCCCCCTCCTCTCGGTCGGTCCTCTTCCGATCATCCAAGTCATCCTTCGGGGCCTCGATCACCCACACTACTCGTGGTTGCCTCTCAGGTTCCATAGCTGCAAGGTAAACAAGGAATTCCTAAGCCCGAGTAGTGTAGAATATTGTTCTTAAATTTTCTTAGACTTCTTTTTTTATTTTTAAATTCCCAATACGCCCATGAAACATAAGAACACAAGTCATTATGATTCATGTACCTTTCCTAGGGTCTCTACCCTGCAACTAGTGTAGCCTCACTTGGTCGTTTGGTAGTTCTAGAGTCCTTGCATCGGATCACGGGGGGCCCTAAAATCCCGTGTCCTAGCTGGTCTTCCCTAGCCTAATTCATGCACCAAGGTAACCCAACACTGTTTCCCTACCACCCCATGCAATCCTCAATGTGACAAACTTCAAACTCCATCCTATCTCTCAACCTCAACCTCCCTTTGATACCATTCTATCATGACCCACCTTCACCAAAAGGAGGTAAGAGACAGCAGATTTGCAAGCCCTTCCTTCTTTAAGTTGAAGAAGATATAATGACCCCCAAAAACCGCCTTCAATAGGTCACGGAGTGGCGACCAGCACCAAGGGTATATAATCTCACACAAAACGAAGGCATTAACCTTTTATTTTAATAGGATCGGGAGATATGATAGAAAATCCTGACACCAAAGCTGGAGGTAAAGGTAAAACCCAAAGTAAACCATTCCAACATGCATGTTCAAAAGTAAAAGATACAAGCCACAAAAACTCCAAAGGTAATGTACCAAGAAAAAGGAAAACGACAACAGCAACTGCCCTAAGCTCCAATCTAGTACAGTCCCGCACAATCCCTGAAGTCCTCCTGGAAACCTGAAAGCAGTTTTATATACGTAGGGTGAGCATACAAGTAAACTCAGTAGGGAAATCCAAAAGCTCTCGTGCACAAGTGGAGGGACATTCTAATGCCCTGTGAGAAAGGAGATAAAGAAAACATCTAGCAAGGTAAACTATCCACTAAAGCGTCACCAAAACACACTCCCCAAATAACGTAAGTCAAGTAAAGTATTATAATAGCACATCGATGTTTGGGTACCCCGCGCCACTTTCCCACTGGTTATTGAAGACATCCTACGCATCGAACCAATCTCTCCATTCTCACCATAGTCCCACCACACATCCCGCCCGCACACACTTGGGCCACAACCACACATCCCGCCCACAGACTCCTGGGCCACAACTGCACATCCCGCCCGCAGACTCTTGGGACACAACCGCCACGCATAACCACACTCACAAACACCTGGGTCAGAACAACTATTGCCATTCCCAAAGACACCTGGGCCTCATCCCGAAGACACTTGGGAAACAACTCGCCCGCAAACACCTGGGTCAGAACAACTACTGCCACGCCCGAAGACCCTTGGGCCTCATCCCGAAGACACTTGGGAAACAACCCGCACGCAAACACCTGGGTCAGCCACCACAACTACCCTGCCCGAAGATTCTTGGGCTAATATTGGACTTCAGGCCATCACAGCCCTCCCGAAGAGTCTTGGGCTATTTGGGAAGGGGAGTAGAAAAGGATCCAATAACTATCCACTCAGAGGAGTGTTGGGAAAAACACCCTCCCCCATGAAATGGGGGTGTTCGGCACTAAGTGATCAACTTGGGTGGGGCGCGAATAAGAAATGTAAAAGCTACAGATATATGTATAGGTAATAAGCACTCATCCCAACCTATGGTTCCAAAATCTAAGCACAAACACCCTTGTTACTATTCATTCATAAAAGAATAGCACAACACTCATGTCTGAGTCACAACTCATTCCCAAAACCAAAACCCCTTTAAACCATTCTTGCTTAGATGTTCAAGTGATATCATTTAGGTGGATTCTACACTAGTTGGAAACTAACAGGCATAACCACAAGCTAGAAAAAGATAAACAACAAAACATCAATTTAAGTATTCACACCCAGTTCTATTGTGAAGTCACAACAACAAAGGGATATATGAGATCCCTCAAAGTACTAGGACCAAAGAAAACCCATGACATAGCCCCATGTCCCTAGAACCAATGGTTTCTCAACAATAGAGGATCCCACCTGGGTTCGTGTCATAGCATAGAAACCACACAGCTTCAGATTCACGACCAATAATCGTACAATAACTAAGGATCCCATCCCCATCCACACCTTCCCATAAGCACCAAGCAGAACACCACACTACCACCAAACAGAGTGGGAAACTTCCAGGTTCAAGCACATCATTCATTAAGTTCTTCAATCTGTTTGCTAACCGGGGTGGTCACATAGGGATTCTTGTTTTACTGAACATCCATTTAAACCATCTGAGTTTAGGTGGCCAACCAATTTCCATGTTACAAACATTTAATCATCACAGAATACATGGTTCATTAGTGTGCAAGGAAATACCACCAACGGTCATGATTTTTAGTGAGTAGAAGCCCACACAATTCACAACACATATCAACATACAAGAGTACAGAAAAACATCTATCACACCCCCTCCATTATTTAAGGTCCGTTTATTATCTTAGTTAAGTTTGGTTTCATCAATCCCCATAGAAAAAAAATCATACTCACCCCGCATGATTCACATTAAGGAAAGAATAAGGAAAACCCAACCTGATTGATCAAAGATCGAAGTTCTTCTCCACGCGCCAAGAACTAGAGAAAGCGTGACTTGTAGGGGAGGGACGTTGGGAACTCCAAATGCACTAAGAATAAAAGGAATCCAGCTAAGATGAAGAATAAGGAAGAAGAAATTCTTTTGCGATATATATATAAGATCCCGTTGTTATGGGATATGGGGATTTGATCGGCATTAAATTCGGATCGTGGTTCCCCATGCGTTTGGGTGGTTAAACATGACGGGATTAATTGTTGTTTAATATCCCCCATTGGGGAGGTTCTTTGGGATTTTTGGGTATTAATTATGGGATTTAAATGCCTTTGAACCACTTGAATATGGTTAAAAAGGCCCAAAAGAGGCATTATGGGAAAACTGTAGGAGAGAAACCCAACAAGGCTGGGTGACACCAATCGGTTATGCTGATCGGTCGTGCCGAAATGACGTCCTTCCACCGAGACGCCACCCTTAGGATCTGGAAATTGGAAAAGGGATGGGCAGTGAGGGTCTGGGTCATCACAGCTTCATTATCAACAAATAAAATCATAGGAAGTTTGAATCATGTGGATATGAGGGAATATTTCTTGGAAACTTAGGCAAAATAAAATCATACAAATTCCATAACAAGAGGATAGGAAAAGTAGTTAAGAGCAATGACATCACTATTGTGGAAAATGAAGAGAATATTCAACAGCATAGTGAAGAGTTTCTTGAAGAAATTGATGAAGAGGAAAGTAACACAGGAGGAGAAGAAGTGGCAGATGCTGACTCAGAAGAGGACACTGATGATGAAAAAGAAAGTGTAAAGTCTGTGTCTGCAAGGAAGCCAAGGAGTAGAGCTGAAATTGATAGGAAGAATATCATTAGTGATCAAACAGCTCCAGTTCAGATAAGAAGAATGAAGTCACTGCAGTATAAATCTTTCCTATCTCAGGTAGAGACGAAATCCTTTGTTGATTCATCTGAAGATGAAAATTGGGTTCAGTCTATGAATGAAGATCTTGATCAGATTGAGAATAACCAGATGTGGGAGATTATTTCGAGACCAGCAGATAAGAATGTCATCGGGACTAAATGGGTCTATCACAACAAGATGAATGAATATGGCACAGTGGTTCGAAATAAATCATGACTATTGTGCAAAGGATACTCCCAGATAGAGGGAATAGATGTTGATGAGACATTTTCACCAGTTCCAAGGCTGGAGACAATCAGATTATTCCTAGCCATTGCAGTGAAATGGAAGTTCAAAGTGTTCCAGATGGATGTCAAATCTGCATTTCTGAATGGGGTTCTAGAGGAGGAAGTCTATATTGAGCAGCCAAGATGGTTTTCTCATTAATGAGGATGATAACAAGGTTTGTAGACTGAAGAAGGCATTGTTTGGGCTGAAACAAGCACCAAGAGCATGGTACTCAAGGCTTGATCAGTACTTGAAGAAGCTTGGTTTACAGCGTGGGGGAGTTGATTACAATCTCTATTTCAGCAACGACATTAATCAAAGGATGATGGTGTTGTTTTATGTCGATGACATAATATTTGGCGGATCATATGAATCTCAGTACAGACTGTTTTCTGAATTCATGAAAAGTGAGTTTGAAATGTCAATGATTGGAGAGCTAATATTTTTCCTTGGTTTACAGGTGACACAAGGAAGTAATGGAACATTCATTTCTCAATCCAAATATGCCAAGGAGGTATTAAAAAGATTTGGAATGGAAAATTCCATGGAGATGAAGACTCCAGTTGCTACCTGGAAGAAACTATCCAAAGATAAGGATGGAAAGGCAGTTAATATCACAGAATACAGGAAAAATATTGGATGTTTGCTGTACTTGACCGCAACAAGGCCTGGCATTGTATTTTCCACATCCCAAGCAACGAGATATCAGAGTAATCCCAAGGAAAACCACATGCTTGCAGTGAAAAGAATACTTTTATATATCAAGGGCATGGTAGACTTTGGCTTGACATATAATGAAAAATCTCAGAAAGAGTTATTGGGATATATTGATGCAGACTGGGCTGATTTAGCGGATGATTGGAAATCAACGTCTGGTGGTTCTTTCTATCTTGGTGGATTATGTATTTCTTGGATAAGCAAGAAGAAATATTGAATTTCATTTAGCACCACAGAGGCTGAGTATATTGCGGCCACTCAAGCATGCACACGGTTATTGTGGATGAAGCAACAGCTTGATGATATGGGATTTGAAGTGAAGTATCCAATCGAAATCTAGTGCGATAACTCAAGTGATATAAATCTTAAAAAAAATATCATCCATCATTCAAGGAAAAAGCACATTGAGATAAAGTATCATTTTATCAAGGAGAAAGTTGAGTAGAGAATCGTAAAGTTGGAGTATGTGCCTATAGAGCTACAGGTTGCAGACATTCTGACAAAGGCCCTACCCAAAGAAGCTTTTGAGAGATATCGACTAGCTCTGGGAGTTCAGTCGACTCCCCGCACTTGAAAAATTTTGGATGTGGGCCTACCCCTTTCCCTGAGGTATGATGTATTTTTCCCTAACATTCTGATATGTGTTCTCTACTCTGTTATAGCCTGCAAAGCAGTGACCTTTGGGTTTATTGACAAAGGGGGAGAAAATAGTGATTGTTCAAGGGGGGAAAGTGTGACTATTTGAGAAATCATGAAAGATACGGGGAGAAGTTGATAGGTGGAGTAGCCATATAGGGGGGTTGAAGCTGGTTCAAAGTTCTTACCTAGAGCTTAGCTTGGAAAACACAGGCAATAGTGCTGAAAAGGATTTGAAGCTGACAATAGTTAAAGTTATGAGCAGACAGGGAGAGTATCAAATCTAACGATGCTAGAAGAGTTTTCAACAAACCCAAAGGGGGATATTGTTGGGAAAAAGTCCATCAAGGTATCATTGAATCATTTTCTGAGGTTATTGTGTTTGTTGACAAAGTGGGCATTCATGTTGTGTTTGTTGAAAAAGAAAACCATGATGAACAAATTTGTTGACAAAGGGGATTTAATGGTGGCATGTAGAGTTCAAGGGATGTTGTTAAATGATCCATGGTTGATTCATGAACGTTGAAAAAGGAATGGTCGATCTGGAGGTGTTTCAAAAAGAGTAGATACAAGGTGGTTCCATTTTCCAGTGTTTGCCAAATTTTGGAACCTCATAATCGAAAAATGGAGAAAAGTGTTTTTTTTTTGGAAAAGGGACTTGAGCGTGGGTGTTTTGGAGGCATGGAAACTTGCGCTCCATATGTTTTTCAAGATCAAAACATCAAAATATGGCAAAGGAATAAGGGGAGACCATGTTTTGGGTTTCATCGCGCAAGTGACTAGGGAGACAGAGACTAGGGCAGCTAGACTTGCGTGCCGAGAGGAGACTTGCGCGTCGGTGATCAGGGTGTCCAAATGCCTATAAATAGAGGGTGAACCCTCCTCATTCGAAATAAGTTCAACACTTAGAGAAAATCAAAGCTCCAGTCGCGTAGGTGGTGTGGTCTCCCAAGTATAAATATATTCTGAAGTTGTGCGCCAGTTGATAGTTGCACACCCAAAGTGGTTTGGGAGAGAAAGGGTGTGAGTCCCCCAAGTTTAGAGATGAAGAAGGGGGTGTCACGTAGGTGGTTTGGTTACACTTGTGCACTAGGCTTTGAAGAAGCACGATAGTTAATATTTGCGCGCAAAAATTGGTTTGGGCGTAAAAGGGTGTGAGTCGCACAAGTTTGGAGTTGAAGAAGTGAGTGTCGCGCAAGTGGTTGAGGTGAACTTGCGCGGCAGATTGGAGAAGCGCGCCAGGTATGGTAGAAGCGCTCCAGTCATTTTAGGGTTGCACAAAAGCTGTAAGATTTCCTGATATATTCGGTGTAAAGTGAGTTTCATCTACGGGTGAAAGTTGGACTTCAATAGAGCATCTACACACAACAGAGGATGTATTCATTAGTGATAATGAAGAGACCTAAAGGTCTATAAACAGTGAGTGGATCCTTTCTAGAGAAGTGAGAAAAGGAAGAGGAATAAGGTGATCCTCTCCACCTGCAGTGAGCCAGAGAGAGAGAAATAGGGAGTGACCCATGGGAAAGCAGTGATCTAACCCTAAACATTGTAAAGGCAGTCAGCCTGTGAATAGAAGTGATCTCTCCCAAACTTTGTAAATAGCAGTGCGCTTTTAGTGGATTTGGTACATCGGCACATCACCGGTGTATGCTCCTTGGACGTAGCCCAGTGAGGGTGAACCAAGTAAAAGTCATTGTATCATGTGCATGCTTTATTTTTTTTATACTTTGTTTCATAAAAGAGAGAGAAGAAAGTCTTACTTAACAGTGACACAAGATCAATAGGGGCAGTTGTTTTAATCTGTCATACCCTGATTCACCCCCCCCCCCTCTCAGAGTATCTAACCTAGTGGACCTAACAATTGGTATCGGAGGGAAGGTTTCTATCAGTGGTTCTCCCTCAAATAGAGATCACCAATCTTAAAGGGATTCCAATCTTCGACGGGAATAATTTTAAGCCATGGAATAATCAGATGCAACAATACTTCCGATATTTTGGAATGGATGTATTCACAGCAGCAATGCATGGTATAACAGCTGACATAAATAGTGGGGCATTATCAGAAGCTAAGCGAAGAGAATTGGATTATGACACCAAGGGAATAAATGCTTTAGGGGGAGCCATATCCAATGATATCTATACGAAAGTGATGTCATGTAAAACATCACATGCCATGTGGGAAAAGCTTTTGAATATATATGAAGAAGATATAAAGGTCAGAGAGGAGAAGCTACAAGTACTATGGAATAAGTATGAAGATATGAAAATGAACCCGAATGAGTATGTTGATGCATTCTTTGATAGGGTAAATATTTTTGTGGAAGATATGTGAGGTCTTGGAGAATTCATTGAAGACATAAAGATCATAAATCACATCTTGAAGAAACTTCCACCTCGATTCAATCTGAAAGTTTCAGTTCTAGAAGATAAAGATCTAAAAGGGTTGACACTGGACAATTTGAACAGTACCTTGGTTGCATATGAAATGAGCGATGATGATAACGAGGCTGTGGAAAAGGGGAAATCCAAAGAGGTGGCATTTAAGGCCATGAAGAAGCTCACCATTGAATATTCTCAGGAAGAAGAAGAGATAGATGAGGTAATATCATTCCTTTCCTCAAATCTTCAAAGAGGAAAAGGAAAGTTCAAAGAGAAACTTCCACTTGTTTGCTTTAGATGTGGAAAAGTTGGTCATCTTGCCGCAAGGTGCCCCAATAAGTTTCAAGAAGAAAATTATGAAGATGAAGTTGAAATTCCCAAGAAGAAATCTTCAGCCTATGTGAAGGGGAAGAAGAATTTCAAGATAAATTTCATGAAGAAGAAGAATCTTCTTTCACAAGAAATACACAGTTCAGATGAGTCTGAGGTTGAAGAGGATGAGGAGATTGAAAATTGTAAAGTTTGTGGAGAAAATGCAATGGTGGATGTTGTCGGTAGTGCTCAAGAAAAGGAAGAAACCGACGCTGATGAAGTAGAATAATAAATTGAAGGGAGAGTTGATATGAAAGCTGAGTTTGTGGCTTCTCTTGAGGAGATAGATGTTTAGAGAGACAAAACAAAGAAATCTAACAAAGTTTTTCGTGATGCCAAACTCTATATGCAGCAGCAGGAAGAAGAGAAGTCTGAGTTGATGGAAGAAATTGAAAAACTCAAGTCATCAACACTAGATAACTCAGAATCAGGTTGTGAGTATAAAATCAATATTGAAGAAAAAAGAAGGGAGATCGATGGCTTAAAAAACACAAGGAAATATCACATCAAGTGTATCGAAGATATTTAAGAGGAAGTTGTCGGTCTGCGGAGAAAAGTTAAAGACCAAGAAAAACCATTGATTATAAACACATTCTTGGGAAAGCAGGTCATTCTGAAGACTGAAAAGATGAAGTAGGGGCCTATTAGTTCAGTAAGAAAGAAGAATTAATATATCTTAGATGTTAAGGATGATTCAGGTCTTGATCAGAAATAAAAAATCTATGAAAATAGAAGTCAGACCGCAAGCACCCATCTTGAGATTGAAGGTTGATTTGGGCACAAAGAAGAATCAAAATATTCAGAGATCCCAAGGGGAAACTCATAGTGCAGAAGTAACATGAAGGAATTAACCTTATATCAGGTGTTATTGTTGTGGAAAGATGGGACATTCATAGTATGTGTGTTCTATAGCCAAGACATATCGAAGGGAACAAGAACAAAGGTGGCATCCAAACTGAGAACGGTTCTCCAGAACATAATTCTAAGGACACTATTTTTGGTGTGGAGGATTTGGGAACATGGCTAGGTACTGCACTTTGACCATATAGAGGAGTGTTCCAAAGCAGAATCAAAATGTTCGCAGGCAGCAGATCAACAAACCAATAGGTGAGTTACAAATGAAAAATAGATTTGCATCTTTGCAAGATGAATCTGGTCCATCATACTCTGAAAAAGATCAGAAGTCTAAATCTTTTTTGAGTGTGAGTACAAAAATATGGACCAAGAAGAATAGAGTAGAGAAGTCATTGGTTGCTGAAATTTCCCTTAAAGCATCATACCGTACTCGTTTTTGGATCCTTGACAGCGGTTGCACGTCTCACATTACAGGTAATAAGAATTTTGTTACAGGCATAAAATACGACAAATAAGGAGTTGTCAAGTTTAGAAATGATGAAGTCCTGAATATTATTGGCTCGGGAAAGGACAGGTTTGGGGGAAAAGAAATAAGACGAGCTGATGTATTGGTAGTAGAAGTCCTCAGTCACAATCTACTCAATGTAAGTCAACTATGTGACTCAGGAAATTCTATAAGGTTTACTAAGAAGATGTGTATCATCAAAGGAAGAGATGGGGCAGTGGTCCAATGGGGAAAAAGGACAAAGGGAAATCTCTACCTTCTAAGTGGAGAAGATGATATGTGCTTTTTATCTACAGATGAAGAAAACAAATTGTGGCATAAACGACTTGGTCATCTATGTCGACCATCTCTAGAAGATCTGGTAAAGTGTGAAGTATTAAGAGACCTCGCTAAGCTATCACATGATCATACACATACGTGTGACGCCTGTCAATAAGGGAAAATCATTAGAAAGATGTAAAAAGCGAAGGAAAAGAAGTCGACAAGAATGATTTAATTGGTGCATGCTGATGTCTGTGGACCTATTTCACCAAGAGCCATTGAAATGAAGATGTATTACGTTCTTTTAATTGATGACTATAGCATAATGGCATGAGTATTTGTTATTTCCCATAAGTATGATGTGTTCAGCAGCCTAAAATAGTACCTAAGGGAATCTAAAAGGATTCTTAGATAGAAAATTTTGATGTTTCGTACAGACAATGGTACGAAATTCACAAATAGTTAGCTGGAAGAGTATCTCGACAAACATGGGATAAGGCATCAAGTCTCTTCACTAAGAACTCCCCAACAAAATGGAGTGGTTGAAAGGAGAAATTGGATCATCAACAACATGGCCAGAACAATGATTATAGAAAAAGACCTACCAGAGATGTTTTGGAAGGAAGTAGTATTGACATCAGTCTATATTTATAATAGCGCTCTGTTGTGTCTGAAGGAAGGAAAGACTCCGTATGAAATGTGGTACGGAAAGAAACCAATAGTGAAATACTTTCAAATATTTGGAAGTAAGTGCTTTATTCTCAACAAAGAAAATCATAGGATGTTTGAATCACGTGGAGATGAGGGAATATTTCTGGGCAACTCAGAAAAAATCAAAGCATAAAAATGCTTTAACAAGAGTCTGGGAAAAGTAGTTGAGAGAAATGACGTCACTATTGTGGAAAATGAAGAGAATATTCAACAGCACAGTGAACAGTTTCTTGATGAAAGTGATGAAGAGGAAAGTAACACAGGAGGAGAAGAAGTGGTAGATGCTGACTCAGAAGAAGACACTAATGATGAACAAGAAAGTGTCAAGTCTGTGTCTGCAAGGAAGCCAAGGATTCGAGCAGAAATTGATAGGCCGAATATCATTGGTGATCATATAGATTAAGTTCAGACAAGAATAATGAAGTCACTCCAGCAGACATATTTCCTATGTCAAGTAGATCCGAAATTCTTTGCTGATACAGCTGAAGATGAAAACTGGGTTCAGGCTATGAATTAAGAGCTTGATCAGATTAAGAAGAACCAGACGTGGGAGATTATTTCGAGACTAGCAGATAAGAATGTCATTGGGACTAAATGGTTCTATCGCAACAAGAAGAATGAATATGGCATAGTGTTTCGAAACAAATCACGACTATTGTGCAAAGGATACTCTCAGATAGAGGGAATAGATGTTGATGAGTCATTTTCACCGATTTCAAGGCTGGAGACAATCAGATTATTCCTAGCCATTGTAGTGCAACGGAAGTTCAAAGTGTTCCAAATAGATGTCAAATCTACATTAATGAATGGGGTTCTAGATAAGGAAGTGTATATTGAGTAGCCAGATGGTTTTATCATTCATGATATTGAGAAAAAGGTTTTCAGACTGAAGAAGACATTGTATGGGCTGAAACAAGCACCAAGAGCATGGTACTCAAGGCTTGATCAGTACTTGCAGAGGCTTGGTTTCTAGCGTGGGGGAGTTGATTACAATATCTATTTCAGTAATGATAGTAAAAAAATGATGATGGTGTTGGTTTATGTAGATGACATAATATTTGACGAATAAGATGAAGCTTAGTGCAGACTGTTTTCCGAATTCATGAAAGGTGAGTTTGAAATGTCAATGATTGGAGAGATAACATTTTTCCTTGGTCTACAGGTGACACAAGGAAGGAATGGAACATTCATTTCTCAATCCAAATATTCCAATGAGGTATTAAAAATGTTTCGAATGGAAAATTACAAGGATATAAAGACTCTAGTGGCTACCCGGATGAAACTATCCAAAGATGACGATGGCATGGCAGTCAATATCACAGAATATAGGACAATTATTGGAGGTTTGTTGTAATTGACCGCAACAAGGCCTAACATTGTATTCTCCACATGTCAAGAAAGGAGATATCAGAGTAATCCCAAGGAAAGCCTCATGCTTATAGTGAAAATAAAACTTCGGTATATCAAGGGAACGGTGGACTTCGACTTTACATATAATGACAAATATCAGACAGAGTTATTGGGATATACTGATGTAGACTGGGTCGGTTCAGCGGATGATTAGAAATCAACGTCTGGTAGTGCTATCTATCTTGGTGTATTGTGTATTTCTTGTCTAAGAAAGAAGTGATATTTCATTTCATTGAGCACCGTGGAGGCTGAGTATATTTTGGCCACTCAAGCATGCACACAGTTATTGTGGATGAAGCAACAGCTTGATGATATGGGAGTTGAAGTGAAGTCTCCAATCGAAATCCAGTGCGATAACTCAAGTGCTATAAATCTTAGAAAAAATATCATACATCATTCAAGGAAAAATCACATTGAGATAAAGTATCATTTTATCAAGTAGAAAGTTGAGCAGGGAATCGTAAAGTTAAAGTATGTTCCTACAGAGCTACAGGTTACAGACATTCTAAAAAAGGACCTATGCAAAGAATCTTTTTAGAGGCATCGACTGGCTCTGGGAGTTCAGTTGACTCCATGTACTTGAAAAATTGTGGATGTGGGCCTCCCCCTTTCCCCGAGGTATGATGTTTTTTCCTTAATGTAATGATATGTGTTCTCTACTCTATTACAGACTGCAAAGGAGTGATATTTGGGTTCGTTGACAAACGGGAGTAAAATAGTGATTGTTCAAGGGGGGACAGTGTGACTATTTGAGAAATCATGAAAGATACGGGGAGAAGAAGACAGGTGGAGCATCCAAATAGGGGGTGTTGAAGTTGGTTCAATGTTCTTATCTAGAAATTAGCTTGGACAACATAGGCAATAGTGCTGAAATGGATTTGAAGCCGACAAGAGTTAAATCTATGAGCAGACAGGGAGAGTATCAAATCTGGCGATGCTATAAGTGATTGGTCAAACAATAGATATCACGATAGCTGAGGATCGTGATAAAAGCAGAAGAGTGGTGTTGGAATACGGTAAGAATATTTCCAACAATTGGTATCAGTTTGGTATCAACAGTGGGTGTCAGAGTTCAAGTGATTCATTGATCAACTTTTCATTTACTCTTTTTTCTCACGCCGAGCATTGCTCATGTGGTCTTAGAGTATGTGTTGATTCAATCCTTAATCGCTATCGGAATCGAAATAGGTGAATGGTGGCTGAAGAATTAACAATGTATCTTTTCATGGAAGAGTTTTCAACAAACCCAAAGGGGGATATTGTTGGGCAAAAATCCCTCAAGGTATCATTGAATAATTTTTTAGGTGATTGTGTTTGTTGACAAAGTGGGCCTCCGTGTTGTGTTTGTTGACAAAGCAAACCATGAAGAACAAATTTGTTGAAAAAGGGGATTTAATGGTGGAATATTGAGTTCAAGGGATGTTGTTAAAAAATCCATGGTTGATTCAAGAATGTCGACAAAGGAATGGTTGATCTGGAGGTGGTTCAAAAAGAGAAAATACAAGGTGGCACCATTTTCTAGTGTTTGCGAAATTTTGGGACCTCATAATCGACAAATGGAGAAAAGTGTTTTCTGGAAAAGGGAACTGAGTGTTGTTGTTTTAGAGGCTTGGAAACTTGTGAAAAATATTGTTTCAAGATCAGAACATCAAAATATAGCAAAGGAAGAAGGGGCGCCCAAGTTTTGGGTTTCGTCACACAAGTGACTAGGGCAATCGAGACTAGGGAGGCTGGACTTGCGCGCCGAGAGGAGACTTGTGCGCCGGTGCTCAGGGTGTCCAAATGCCTATAAATAGAGGTTGAACCCTCCTCATTCAAAAGAAGTTCAACAATTAGAGAAAATCAGAGCTCCAGTCATGTAGGGGTGTGGTCGTGCAAGTATAAAGATATTCAGAAGTTGCGCGACAGTTGATAGTTGCACGCCCAAAGTGGTTTGGGCGAGAAAGGGTGTGAGTCGTCCAAGTTTATAGTTGAAGAAGGGGGTGTCATGCAGGTAGTTTGGTGACACTTGTGCACTAGGCTTTGAAGAAGCGCGACAGTTGATATTTAAGCGCCAAAATTGGTTTGAGCGTAAAAGGGTGTGAGTCACACAAGTTTGGAGTTGAAGAAGTGAGTTTCACGCAAGTGGTTGAGGTGAACATGTGCGCCAGCTTGGAGAAGTGTGCTAGGTATGGTAGAAGCACTACAGTTATTTTAGGACTGTGTGAAAGCTGTAATATTGCTTGATACCTTTGTTGTAAAGTGATTTTCTTCTACGGGTGAAAGTTGTACTACAACAGAGCATCTACATACAATAGAGGATGTGTTCATTAGTGAAAAGGAAGAGACCTACATGTCTATAAATTGTGAGTGGATCCTTTCTAGATCAGTGAGAAAAGGAAGATTAAGAAGGTGATCCTCCCCACCGGCAGTGATCCAGAGAGAGAGAAATAGGGAGTGACCCCTGGGAAAGCAGTGAGCTAACCCTAAACATTGTAAAGACAGTGAGCCTGTGAATAGAAGTGATATATCCCAAACTTTGTAAACAACAGTTCACTTTTAGTGGATTTGGTACATCGGCACATCACCAGTGTGTGCTCCTTAGACATAGCCCAGTGAGGGTGAACCAAGTAAAAATCATTGTGTCCTATGCATGATTTAGTTTTTGTTTATACTTTGTTGTAGGAAAGAGAGAGAAGAAAGTCTTGATTAAGAGAGATACAAGATCAATAGGGGCAGTTGTTTTAATCTGTCATACCCTGATTCACCCCCCCCCCCCCCCCCTTAGGGTATCTAACCTAGTTGACCTAACAATTGGAATGGGTTCTATAACAATATCTTTGAAACATGGTTTACCTAGGGAAAAGAAATGGGTCACCTGAACATATTTTTGTAACATGATTAACCTATGGAAAAGGAATGGTTTCCATTAAAATATCATTGAAACAAGGTCAACTAGTGGAAAATAAATGGGTTCAATGAAAATCTCTTTGAAACATGGTTAAACTGTGGAAAAGAAATGGGTTCCATGACAATCTCTTTGATGCAATCATAATCCATCCAGAGAAAGTATGAGGATGGTATCAATAAAAAATATCCCCAGTGGAGAATAATTAACAACAAGGGGTTTTATATTTATTAATATAAATAACATTAAAATATCTTTAAAATAATTTTGAAAACATTTATATAAAACAAGTTTTTGAAAGAAAACAGATTTCTGACTGAAGAGAGAAATAAATTTGAATTTTCTTAAAAATAATTTTTCAAAAATTCTAAGTACCAAATATTGGGAAAATGGTACTATTACATTAATATATCATTAATAACCATATTATAAAATAATTCATAACAATTATAAAAACTCAAAAATGGATACTTAATCATACATAATCCCAATAAACAATGAGATTGTAACAAAAGACTCTTACCACTTTGGTAAATTTGAATAATAATACCCATGATGTAATAAAATTATATGAAACTTATAATATCGTGAGAATAATTATATTCAAGAAATTTCATGTCAAATTATCATTATATACACCTCATAAAATAAAATTTGTGTATAAAGTAACAAAGAACTCAAAGAAGGAAAATTGTGACAAAAAACCATTCTACTTTGGTAACTTCAAAACCAAAATCCCCTTGTAATAGAGATCATAAAATGGTTATGTAAATCCCAATAAATATCATATTAATAACCATGAAATAAATTCATGGGTATTATATACACCACACAACAAAAATAAGTGTTGAATATCGCATGTATCTCACAGAAATAAAAGTGAGATGAGAAAAACCCTTACTACTTGAGTAACTTTTGAATCATGAGATTATTTAAAGAAAAAAATAAATGATAATTTTGAATGTCATTAAATAAATTAAATTAATTATATATAATTTCATTTTTCATTATATACACCACACAAAATAAATGAGTGGAGAATATGATATAAGTCTCACAGAAATAAAACTGTGACTAGAAATCCCTTTACCTTGAGTCTGATTTGTCACACTTATTCTTTATATTCCTAAATAATAAAATTAAGTTAATTAGTTACTTTTTTGAGAAAATTATTAAATTTTATTATTAATTTTATTTCACTTATTACCATTTTGTATACAGTTATTTAATCAACTAAGTCTACATCATATGTTTTGACCATTTTCGAAAAATGTGTCAAAAATGACTAATATTGGTTGACTATGGTCAAGGCGTTCAATATAAAGAAATATATATATATAATAATAATAATAATAATGAAATAATTATCATATTTATACATAAATTATTCTTTTAAAACCAATCATGGAAGATGCTTATGAAAAATGAACTAATATTTCAATCATAGAGATAGTAGGTCGTACGTACGCATGAGTAACGTTCTCATTTTTCAATGATCATTATAGAATGAATATAACAGAAATTTATATTTTAATAATGATCATTATAAAAACAATAAAATATTATTAAATTATATATACTTATATATATCATTATTATTGTGTGGTTATGAAAAAGAAGAATCACATCGTTTCGAAGAGGCAGTGGTCCACACATCCATGAACGACGTTATCACTTTTTTAATGTGTGAAAAGGTAATAAAGAAAATAATATATTCTATTTATAGAATTTTAATTATGTAATTAATGTCGTATATATTTAATTTATATCACATATTATTATTAAAACCATCCTTAATACATTCCATGTAATATGTGAATGAATCACGTCACTTTGAGGAGAAGGTAGTCCACGCATCCAGAAATGATGTTATCATATTCCATTAAAATGGAAAGAATGAAGGTATGTGTTATATAAAAATTAAAGAAAAATAAATTCATCATAATTATAATATATATCATATAAAAAAATTATGTCTGTCATTATTCCCACCCTTGAGAGGTGGTAATGAAAGAACGAACGACATCGGTTCGCGAGGCAGTAGTCCGCCATACACACGAACTATGATTGTGTATCCCATTTGGTGGAAGTGTATGAATTTGTAGGTTTTAACCTTAATATAAAAAATATAATTATATTTAATATATTTAGTTTATTATTTAATAATTTTATAAGAATAAAAGAAGTGGTGGTGAATGAAATTTTACAAAATTGCTCGTTAAAGAACATTGATTCTTCTTCAGGTAACTCCTTATAGTTTGAACCAAAGGATTTAATTGGAATGATTTATTCAAAAATTCACTATTATAGTATGAGAGGAGTGATTTTGGGAGTTTAGTTTCATAGTGTGTATGATAAAAAAGGATTTAAATGTTTGAATAAGTGGGGTGAGTGAATTCCCTTTTATAGTGGATGGGGAGTGGAATTCTTGTAAATACAAAAAGGTAAGTAGTATTGATAGGTCACCCTTACATAATGTGCCTCTAATAATGAAAAAAAAGTATAAAAGAGGTAATATGGTCGAAATATGTCCATACAGTGTGTTTGGGACAATTTTCTATGTCATTTTTTCCCTTAAGTTGAAAGTTTAACCACTAAGTAAACTTGTTTTTACCTTAATCGCTATAATTAATTTTAATTACATACATTCATTTCTTTGGTCAAAAATAAGTTTAAATTGCTAGATATTATAAAAAAATATTATTCCAAATATGGAATCAATTTTTATAAATTCCAATCATATAAATGGAACAATTTAAATTAAAATTAATCTCACAGACGGGATGAGAAATCATGATTTTAAAGTAAAAAAGTTTGAAAGTTTGAAATGTTTTTTATAAAATTAAAATGTGAAATTGATTAAAATGATATCAATTGGATTTATTTATTTATTTATAATTAAACTAATTATTATTTAAAACTGATTTTAAATATAATTTATCAACATAAATTATTTAGACGAAATGTCTGTTTTCAATTAAAATTCGGTAATTTTCACTATTCGTCAAAATATGAATATTCTTAGAAAAATATAAAAAAAATCACCCAAAGTAAATTATGATATTAAAATTTTAAAAAAGTTTTTTTTCTAAAATAAAATTTATTAAAGTGTCAAAATTTATTTTTAAAACAAGTCTTTCATTAAAATCCTATAGAATTAGCTTTTAGAAAAATAGTGCTTTTTATTCTTAAAATTTGATTTATCCATATTTTATGCTTATAAAACTTATTGAATGAATTAAAAAATATTTTATGGAATAAATATAATAATTAAATCAATATTTTTCAATAATAGTTATTAATTTAATTTATTAATATAAAAATCCTTTGTGGGCATAAAAATATTTTTTTTTATAAAAAAACATCCTTTATATCAATTGGGTTTTATATTAATTTCTAATTATTTGGTCACCAAATAATTCATTATATATAAATTTTTAAACCATTTTATTACAATATAGTTTATCTTACTCATTCCCATAATTCCAAAGCCTAAGTGATAGCAATTATATTAAATATTAATATTATATTTTTGTTCCATAAAACTTGGTCTTCTATGTAACACATGTTTTCAAAGAAACTCGATATTGCAGGAAATGAAAGATAAACATGGAATTTTTTATAACATAATATAAATTTTTCATTTTGTGTAATGTAATCTATTAAATAATCTAAATTAATTTCATATAATATATTTCTTAAAATATCATGATGTTGCATCCTACCCCTATTAAGATGAATTTCTACCTTGAAATTCATCTTTGTTATCAAAGGATTAACATTTTTCGAATTCCTTTATTGAAACCCATAATGTAAAAATTAAATAAATAAAACACCCCTTAAAAGTGGAATGTGGAAAATATAAAGGTAACCTAAAGTTATGCATAACTAGGTTTCCATATAGGATAACATAGGTGGTAATAGAGGAAAATAGTAAATAATTATGGAGTGTGATTGAGGTCATTGATCACAAACAATGGAATGATTGATGGAATGTTAAGGGTTTCAAAACCATAAATCTATGATGATCTAAAATTCCATCAATCCATCATAATTTAAGGTACTAGGATAATACTATTTTAAATATCTATTTCCTAGTGTTAAGTAATTCTCTTACTATCTAGACCAAAAAAATTAATTACACTTACTGGAAGAGTAGAATTCCATTTTTTAATACATTTACACCAAAATCTCATACTTTTTTTCCAAATTATGAGTATTAAAAATGAATTTTTAATTCTTGAAATTTTAAAATAAATCTTTAAATACCACATAACCATAAAAGTGATAGTCAAAATATTCAACATGTCTTTATACATTAACCAAAACCAAAATGGATAGCACATGGTAAGATAATTCCCAAAATGATTAAAACATTATATGACACATTAATCTTAAAAACTCAATAGAAATACCCAAGGTTCAAACTAAATTATTCCATAAATAACTATCCTTAAAATTATTCAAACATTTATTAACCAAGTTTGAAAACCAAATATTAGAAGGATCTGATCATATATTCTTTCATGAAAAATCAACCATTATTCCTCAAATAAAATATTATATGTTTCTGAAATAAACATAATATTTACCTATAAAAAAATTCATACTAACATGGAAATCATGTAGGCCATTGTTATGTTTTACACCCTTATCGCCCTTCGGTTGTGGGTTCAAGCCCCATGGCCTTGTCAGATACGATGGGTTGTCACCCAGCATACGGGTTTTCCCCTTTTTTATTTAATCACAAAAAATAAATCATGCCTAAAAATACCTCATGTTGACACTATGGTTTAGAAATACCTCAAACCTAAAAAATATCTCCAAAAACATCATTGATAACCTCAAAATTTTTACTACTTAAAACCTCAAATGGGGAGCCTTAATTCTTTAAAATTATGATCAACCTTAAGATTGTAGTCCTATAAAGTTATCCATAACTCTTAATATAACCTCATATGAAAATAGCCTAATGTAACTATTATAAAATTGGGTTTATCCAGTGCTAGGACACTAACAGTTCTAGCAAAAATCACTCTGAAAGACCCCCTTTGTTGGTAATAGAAAAATCTTTGTTAAAGGGGGTCTATGACAATGCTAAAAGTTATTGTTAAAAGGGGCCCATTATCAGTGATTTTTTTCTAGCATAGATAAAGGGTATATTTAAAAAAATATTTTATTAAAAATAATATATAAATATATAAATATATTTATATTGATATAAATATAATATATATTTTTAAATATGTTTCGGATGATGCTAAATAAAAATTTACACTTAAGATATAAAATATTTAGTGAAAATAGCTTATAAAATAATTAAAAATTATTATTAATTAAAAATATTATAATTATTGTTGAGTAATAGTCATTTAATATTAATTGGATGAAATAAAAATTAAATTAATTAATGAATGTTCTAATATAAGTTGAAAACCTTACATGAACTTTAAATGGTCATAAATTTTGATCTAAGTGTCCATTTAGGATATACCGTATATCAAATTAAAACTTTTGATTATATTTATTCCCTTTTATTTAGAAAAATCCCTTGTTCATGTATTTTAATGCCAAAAAGGCCAGTATGTCCTCCAAAACTGTGTTTTTAGTCGGGGTATCCCAATTTTTTAACATTCGATGGAATTTCACCCTCACTTAAGAGGTTATTATTGTCTTTTTTGGTTGGAATGAATTTATTTTGAGGGATTAAACTCATATTGATATTATGGTTTTTATGTTTTATCATTTTCACTATGTAGTTTTATTCATAATTAAATAAATTATTTTTTTATATTTACTTATAATATATCACTTGTATAAATACATAGATAAACATATTTATATAGAAATGTATTTTTAGATATATAAAATAAATATTTATTATTAATTTTATTTACCTTGTAAAAATTAATTAATGTGTATATATATACATATACAAGTAATTTTTATATATAAATATGTCTGTGTTAATAAAAAAATATATATGTATATATATATTATAATATATATAAAGATATAAATATTCTAACAATATATTTAATATAATATTTAACAATTTTTTATAAAATACAAATATATATATATATATAATATTTATATATGAATATGTGTGTGTATGATCCTGGCCTTTTCAGGAGATGTCTTGGGCTCGTTTATAGGTACTCTTTTTTCCATGTGATGAGTGCTTTTTGTTTGGGTTATACCTTGGGGTGTGTTTGGGTGAAATATGAGGAAAAAATAGAAGAAAGAGGGTAGTGAACGGTTGGCGTTTGGTTTTCCCTAACCATGCACTTTGGCCCAGCAAACCATGCAACCTTCGACAGAGTAGGTATGCCCAGATGGTGCACGGTTTATCAAACTGGGCACCACCTTAGAAGAGGTGTGTGGTTAAGATGCACAGTTAAGAAAAATTGTACACCTCTTCCTAGCAAACTATGTGTGCAGTTTGAATTAATCTGAAAATTATATTTAAAATTACCCAAACCCCATAATTAGTCCAAAATTGACCCCCACTCAGACCAACTTGTTTTCTCTAATTTTTTGAGTTTCCTGGGTGCATTCCAAACCTTTTTTACCTTAGTTCTTATCAATTTGAAGGGTGGATTAAAGGTGTACACCCCAACCTATAAGAGGATCTAATCCTGTGTCGTTTTCTTATTGCCTCTTTTCTCTCTGTCATATTTTAGAGGGAATTTATCCTAGGTTTTGTTAAATCTATGTCTATGATTTTTGTATCTAGATCTAGAATTGTGGTATCTTAACTGTTCGATCTTGAATTATGGTTTTAGATCCAGATCTTATTCTTCGTCATTGTTCTGATCAAATTGACGATTTTCATTAGCAATCTTTTATCATCGACCTTGAGGTAGGTGGTCTATTATTCAAATTACAAAGTAATTATTTCAATTAAATGTATGTAATTATAGAATTTCTAGGGTTATTTTAGAAATAAAATTTCCTAATTGAATTAATTAATTTGTTAAATTAATTAATAAAGTGATTATGGAATTGGGGATAATTTGTTATTGAATTAATTATCAGAATGTTGAAATTGTGGGATTTTTGGAATAATAATTGTTGAATTAATTATAGTATTTTGATTTTGTGAATTAGAGTAATTAATTATTGAGTTAATTATTTGAATATTTATATTTAAATTATGAATAATTAATTGTTGAATTAATTATGGGATATTGAAATTGTGATTATGAATAATTAATCAATGAACTGATTATGAGATATTGAGATTATGAATTATAATAAGTAATTGTTGACTTAATTATTGGATGTTGATATTGTGAATTGATTAATTAATGGAATTAATATTATTAATTAATTATTCAATTAATTAATGGAATGATGGGTATGTGCAATTTTAAAATGGGGTTAATTAATTCATGAATTAATTATTGTGATAATCGTGTGTGGGACATAGTCTCCTACATTAAAATATCATAGTATGATAAGAAATGATTAATGGTAATAATGGAATTCACATGTGATAATTGTCTATGGGACATGGTCTACTTCATCAAAAGACCACTGTGTGATAAGAAATGGTGAATTATAACGATGGAATTCACATGTGATAATTGTGTCTGGAATATGGTCTTCTACATCAAAATCTCATATTTTAATATGAAATGATTAATGGTAAAAATGTAATTAATATATGATTTAAGGTGAAAAATTGTAACAATGGAATTATGAGATATGATATCCCTTAGGGATAGTTTTAACTCTGTCACAAGCTGAGGCATGTATTAAGAGTATGGGTGTCCTCATGAACCAAGGTGTTATGTGGTTAAATAAAGAGTAATTTAATTAGTGTAAACTATTTACTTTATTACTTTTATGTATTCTTTAAATAATTAAATAAACATGTTGTTGACTAGATATTATTTTATACATCATTGGTGGTGGCCTATTGAGTTGTACTCACACCCTACTTGGGATTCCTGATCGGTACCTGAATAGACTTCATGATTGAAAGAAAGTATAAGGGAAAATTCCCTATGTTGGATGGATTATTTGGGATGGATCATGGATGAAGGAACCATATGTGGTTCGGAACCCTCTTGGGATTTTTCAGTGTAATTACATTTGGGTTTTCATTTTGACACTTGACACGTACTTTGTCATGGAATATCTACTATTTAGTTTTGATATTGTATTTCCAGTTTTGTTCATTTTGAGATACTAATATTATTCAAGTTATGGTTATATGTAATTTGATTTAGTTTTAATTATTATTGTTTTCCACTATGCTGTTACTATGATAAAGTGAGTTTGGTCTCCCCATGATCGACTTTAGACTCTCACTGCTAGTCAGCAGCCTCTGGCATATGAGGAGGTGTGCCTTAGGTCATGTGACTAACTAGATCGAGGAACTAGTGTGTGTCATCCAAGTTCGTACATTAAATTGTGTGTATTAATAAATGAATATATATTTATATTATATTCTAGTATATTTAAATTAATATAATATAATATATAATTAAATAAATACAAGTATATATATCACACACAGACACATATTTTATAAATGTATTTAAAAATAATTATATAAATATATGAATAATATTATATATATGTAAATATATATAGAAATAAATAGAAATATCATTAAACAAAAAACAAAACATCATGGTTCATTGGTAAAGGCATTCTATCTTCAAAGGATGGGTGTAGGGTCAGAATCCAGATGTGTGTAGGAGGTTGTAAATGTGAAAAGAATTATTAAATAAGTTGTGGGATGAAAAGAACTGATTAAGCAGGGGTGGTGTGATGTTAAAGGGTTTTTGGAAGCACTGATAAAATTTTCGGGCTTATAGAGATCCAAAAAAATAATTTTACCCTCATTAGTAGCAATTTTTTAGTACAAATAAAGGGGGTCTTTATCAACACAAAAAAAAGTGATGTTAATGACCCCCTTTAACAACCCTTTTTGTGAGCAATGTTAAATCCAACCCTTTAACAACTCATATGTAAACAGTGCTTTATAATCATTATTAAAGGCCCTTTACTAGCACTATTAAAAATCATTTTTGTAGTGGTGTATCTAAAGTTAACTAAACTGACCTTTTATATCAACTATAATAGCCCAAGACCCGCACTCTATGATCATGTGCTAAAATCCATAACATTACATTTCCATATATGATGTCGATAATTGTGACCCTGTTTTTTCATATAAACCATACAAAATCAAAAAGAAAACTTGGATCACTTAGATTCTAGAGGAACTTTTAGGTTTAGAGTTTTAGAGAATTAGGAAAAACTCTTACATAATAATCCTTAAGTCATAAAATGAATATTTCTCCTATTTGAGCCACCTTTTCGTATTTCATATTTGTTCATCAACATCATCCTTGTGAAATAATTTATAGACAAAAATTCTTCAATATCATTCTTTATATCCTGGGGAAAAGGAAATATAAGAAGGTTGAGCTCAAATCCTCTATAAGAAAAATTCTAAGTATTAAAAAATTAATTTCATCAGTGAACATAACAGGAGAATAAGGGTATGATGACATAATCAAAATAAATGAGTATAAAATATGAATATTTATACCCATAAATACCTATATCATCAAAAATAAAAACATAGAAAATGAAAGAATCATTATAATAAAAAATAATGATTGAAATGATATCAATATCGATCATGAGAAACATTATAAAACAATATAAAGCATATATAAAACATATTGGTATCTTGGAACATCATCTCGTTAAACCCTTACATAACCCCCATAGAACCCTTACAAATTAGAATAACTATACAGATGACTTCTAATATAATTCTCTGGATAGCATAATCATTACCCAATGCATTGGAGAAATATCTGGGTGCACCCATTCTATAAGCTATAACAGACTCACCCAATACTATCTGGGTGCACCCATCATTTATAATATCCATGAAATGAATAATAACTAAATAACATAGATAATTCATTTCATTATAACTCAATAAAACAACCTGTATTCATTTCATAACATGATACACCTGTGGAACTAAAATGGGTTACACAAAAAACACTTCAAATCATGGTTCACTCGTGGAAGAGAAACAGGTTCCATAACAAAATATTTGAATCGTGATTAACCCATAAAAATGAACGGATTCCATAAAAATATCTTTGAAACATGGTTAACCTTTGGAAAAGAAATGGGTTCCATAATAATCTCATTTAAACATGGATAAACCATGGAAAAGAAACTATTTCTATAAAAATATCTTTGAAACATGGTTAACTCATGTAAAATAAATTGGTTCCATCACAATATCTTTGAAGAATGGTTAAACGGTGGAAAATAAATGGTTTCCATGACGATCTCTTTGAAATAATCATAATCCATCTAGAGAAAGAATGAGGATCGTATCAATAAAAAATATCCCTATTAGAGGATAATTAATATCATGGTTTTTTTACATTGATGAATGTAAATACCATTTAAATATCATTAAAACATTGTTGAAAACATTTTTATAAAACATGGTTTTGAAGGACACTAGATTTCGGACCGAAGAAATAAATAAAGTCAGATTTCCATAAAAACATTTTCATAATTATTATAGGATCCAAAGAGTGGGAAAATGGTACTATTACATGAAAATATCATGAATAGATATATTATAATATAATTCTTGATAATTATAAGATTTCAATAATGGATACTTAATCAAACTCAATCCCGATAAACAATGAGATTGTTACAAAAGACTCTTACCACTTTGGTAACTTGGAATAATAATCTCTCTGAGGGAATAACATTAAATGAAACTTATAATATCATGAGAATAATTATATTCATGATATAACATATCAATGGATCATTATATACATATCATAAAAGAATATAGGTGTATATCATAAAAAATTTCTCAAAGAAGGAAAATTGTAAAAAATATCCATTACCGCTTTGGTAACCTTGAAAACATAAAACCAAAGAAAGATAGATAATAAAATGGATATTTAAATCCCAATAAATTTAAAAATAAATAGAATACATTCATGGGTAGTATATACACCACACAATAAAAATAATGGGTGAATATGGCCTGTATCTCACATAAATAAAAGTGAGACAAGAAATACCTTTACTACATGAGTGAATTTTGAATAATGACATCTGTGGAAGAATAACATAAATGAAAAAGTTTAAAATCATGAAATAAATTAAATTAATTATATAAAATTTCATAGATAAATATATATATCCCAAAAAATAAACAAGTGTGAATATGGCATAAGTCTCATAGGAATAAAAGTGAGACTAGAAATCCCATTATATTTAGTCTGATTAATCACGTCTATTCTTTATCTTCTTGAATAATAAAACTATGTTATCTATTTACTTTATTGGAAAAATATAAAGTTTATTATTAATTTTATATCACTTATTTCCATTTTTTATACAATTACTTGATCAATTAAGTTTACGTCGGATGTTTTGACCATTTTCGGCTTATGTGTCAAAAAATGACTATTATTGGTTGAAAATGGTCATGAAGATCATTACATAAACATATAAAAAATATTAAAAATGAAATATTTTTCATATTTATACATAAATTATACTTTTAAAACCAATCATAGAATATGGTTATGAAAAATTAACTAGCATTACAATTATAGAGACGGTAGGTCATACAAACGCATAAGTAACGTTCCCATTTTTAAATGATCATTATAGAAAGAAGGTAAGTAACATGTATATTTATAGAATAATAATTATATAATAAATTCCATATTATTTAATTATATATACTTATATATATCATTCTAGTATTTTTGTGATGAGAAACAAGAATCGCATCTCTTCGAGGAGGCGGTAGTCCACATGTCTACGAACGACGTTGTCACTTTTTCAGTGTGTAAAAAGTTAATAAAGAAAATAGTATATTATATTTAATGAAATTTAATTATAACATGAATATTATATATATATATTATTCATATCACATATTTTTAGTAGACTCATCCCTAATTAATTCCATGTAAAGCATCAACAAACCACATCACTTTGAGGAGGTAGTAGTACACACGTCCCTAAACGATGTTATCGTATTCCCACATAGTGGAAATCATGAAATTATATATTATATATAATTTAATAAGAATAAATACATCATAATTATCATATATATAATTTCAAAATAGTATTTCCTTCATTATTCTCAACCTTGAGTGGCAGTAATGGATGAACAAACGACATTGGTTCTCAAGGCGGTAGTTGGACACAAACACGAATGATGACTGTGTATCCCATTTGATGTAAGTGTGTCAATTTATAGGTAATAACCATATTATAACAACATATAAGTATATTTAAGATTATTATATTATTATGTAATCATTTTAAAATAATATTTTAAGGGGTTGACAAAGAAATTAAACAAAAGGGCTCATTGATGAACATTACCACTTCTTTGGGTAACTCCTTTTGGTTTGCATCAAAGGACATCCTTAGTTTCCCTTATACCCAATGTGATTATTCTATGATTATAGGAGGGATATTTTAAGTTTATTTTTTCAGGTTTTGGATGATCCAAAAGGCATTATAGGTGAGAAGTGGTGAGATTTAATTCCCTTTTATAGAGGAAGAGGAGTGACATTTTTATAAATATAAAAAGGTAAAAAACTTTTGGGAGGTCTCCTTTACATCATGGGCCATATATAAATAAATAAAACTCGATAAAAATGGGAATATGGTAGAAATAAGTTCATAAAATGGGTTTTGGACAAGTTTCTAGGTCATCTTTCACTTGAGTTTAAAGTTTAACTAGTAAGTAAATTTGTTTTCCCATTAATCGCAATAATTAATTTTAATTACTTTCACTAATATTTTTTGTCAAAAATTAAGTTGAAGATACAACACATTATAAATTATTTTGATTTAAAATATTGAATCCATTTTTATATATTCCAATCACATAAGTGTTATAATTTAGTTTAAAATTAATCTCTCATAAGGGATAAGAAAGTGGGTTTTAAAAGTAAAAAAAGTTCAAATGTTTGAAATGTTTTTATATCCAATTTCAATGTGAAATTAATTCCAATGAACTAAATTGTAATTATTGATTTATAATTGAAATAAATATACTTTAACAAAATTAAAATATAATTTAAATATATATATATATTATTTATAAGAAAAATAAGTTTTCAATTAATATACAATATTATTCACTATTCATCAAAATATGAAAGTTCTTAGAAAAATACCAAAAAATAACAAAAAGTAAATTTTCATATTCAAATTTCAAATAAAAATTTAATTTTATTTAATAAAATTTATAAATGTTTCTAATTTTATTTTTAAAACATGTCTTCCATTAAACGGCAGCAAAACCGTCTTTTAGAAAAATACAACTTTTTATTCTTAAAATTGGATTTATTCTTATTTTATGCCAATAAAACTTATTGGATAAATTTAAATATATTTTATTGAATATATAAAATATAAATTTAATCATGACTTTTTACAATTAGTTATTAGTTTAATTTATTAAGATTAAACACCTTTGTAGGCATAAAATAGTTTTTTTATAAAAACACATCCTTTATATTCAATTAGTTTTTATGTTCATTTATAATTAATTGGTCACAAATATTTAATTATATATTCATTTTTAATCCATATTTTAATAATTAAATTAATTTGATTAATTCCCTCTACTCTAACTGCTAGGTGATAACTATCAAATTAAATATTAATAGTATGTTATTCTTCCATAAAACTCGTTTCTTGCATGTAACACGCATTATCGAAGAAACTCGATATTGCATGCAATGAAAGATAAACATGGTGTTGATTATAATGTATGCTAAAATTTAGATTATTTTTTACTCAATGTTTTAAGGAATTTAAGTTAATATTAAAGAAAATGTTTCATAAAATATTAGGATGCTATATTTAGAGGTGGTTTTAACCGACCCCAAAAGGATACATCTCAGATTTTTAAAACCTCTATGAGTTTTTTCATTGAGTATTTAATGATAGATTTATATTATTCATGACACTTTTTTTTGTTATGATAATATTTATATCTGGTGGAGGTTTTTTATTAGCATCTGTTTTTTATGGTATAAAATATAGCAACATATATTTTACTAGCGGCGGTTTTTCTGGAGAAAAATGTCCTGAAATGGTTTTAATCACTACTAAAAATATAAATTTACCATATTTAGTGGTGTTTTTGACCAAACCTATTTTATTCATGATGGATATACTTATAAATATTAACAAAGTTTCATAAATGAATATTTTTATGGCCACCTGATCCACCAAAAACCAATACATAACAAACATAAAAAAAATTAGGTAGCCAATAGAGTATAATAAAAACAATAAATTACATGTATCAACAAACATTAGATAACCAATTATAAAAAATTTAATTAAATAATATTATATAAAGATTCATGTTTCATTAAATTTCAACACACACATGAGTCTTGGATACTCTACTGAGATGCATGCCCCCACCCTCCATTACTCGGTCACACTATTGCCCATCACCTCCTTCCCCAAATCCCGCCTATGGTACCTACATTTAAATTACTTAACCACACATTACTAATGATCATATTAAATGAATAATAAATCAATAACAATTATAAGTATATATTATTTGATATAAATTTACTTTAAGTAATGGAATAATAATGAATAATTGGTTTCCATGCGCATGCCCATAAAATCAGATGGGCCATTATATGATGTGTGAGACACACTACTCAATTAACTCGTCCGAAGAATGTAATATTTGGATCTTGAATTATTTAACCTCTTACTCAATATTTCAACACTAAAAACTAACTCAACCGTAACTAGGACCATACTTACTATGAGATCCTCTCAATTAGAGAATTTCAAATTCAAACTGGTGAATTTCAACATCCCATGGTGAAATTCCCTCATATTAAGAATAGAATTATATATATTCACATACATGAATGTAGCTAATGAAATTAAATTTCTATATTTTCATTTTAAATCAACAATTAAATATAAAATTTTAAATAATAAATGATTTGACCAAACCTTTAAAAACCCAGGAACTACTCAAAAATTGTTAATGCATCCTAAGTGGGTACCCTTTATTCGTCCAAAGGAACAACTAAATTTATTTTATTTGAATTATAAAAATCTACATTATTTATTTTTATCTCCATTATATTAATATTTACATCTGTCTAACAAATAAATTATACAATTAGTATTGATATTTAAGAAATTAATGTTTTCACATTGAATTACATTATGAAGAATGTGACCTACTAATAATATCTTGATGGAAAATAATTATCATTCAAATTAATATATGGATTCGTTACATGTTTTTTATCAGATTTATCAACATAATCAATAAAATTCATACCTTCATATGATATCATATTAGGATAATATGAAATGGTATCAAAAAAAATTCAAGGTATGTGATGAAGTGTACCTTATGCACAGAGAGAGAATGAGAATCCATAACATAGAGTGGGTATTATCACTAAACCTATTCTGGTGTGTCATACAAATGGAAAAACATTCATTGAATTTATTAATATAAAAAAATAGTCCATGGATTTATTAATATAAAAAAACATTCTTTTCATTTATTAATTTAAAAAAACTTGAAAATTTTATTCCCTATCGTCATGTTTTTATCATGTCCTATTATTAATATTATTTATTTTTATTTTTTTTGTTTTATTCTTATTATCAAAAATCCATTACAAAATCTAAATTTTCAATATCAAAAGGTACAAACAATTTAGATAGTTGTTGTTTATGTGGTTTTCTATCAAAAATTACTTCGCCTTCATCACCTATATCATACATGTCTCTCAGTGTCATGTGGAAAACAACACTCCACCCATCATCCACTATATTATTAATATGATACAAAAAAAATTTCTTGGAAACATAAAATATATGGATGATGTTCTTCTCACACACTAGTATCGATCAACTGATATAAATTGACATAAGTAAGTTGAAATGAATCTTTATTTATACCACTGATAATATTAACCGGGTTACATTTACGTAACACAACTGAAAATTTCACAAGATAATTTAACTTCACAATATAATCCAATATTCAATTTTTATATTGATCTGAAATTATGAATATAACATTATTTATTGTTTTCAAATCTTCTTTTTTTCAACAATATAAAACATGAACCCGCTAATATTGTAAGCATTGAACCTCTAAACATGATTCAAAGGACCTCAAGCTAAAAACATAAAATCTTACAATAGTTTATCTTGATTATCATCTTTAATTTCCTATAAAATTTGATATAATAAGTTTACATCATTTAAATAATTTTAAATATATTCAAACTATGATTTATATTAAGAAATTACAAAATGTGCAAACCATTCACCAATTTCTTTGGTACCAACTTTTTTTATCTTTATATCAATTTGAATTTTACACCTAAGTATTATTTTCATTTTAGTCCTTAATTATTTGATATAGATATTAACAATATAATTATTACATAGCACATATCTATTCTCTTGTCTTAACTATATAATTGTCAAAAAAATAGATACTTCTCTAACTTCTCAACTTAATTTTAAAAACATTAATGACTCATTATTATCCTAAAATTCACTTGGATTTCCATCAAAACATATCACTCAATTGAATCTGGTCTCTATCAAATCGAAATACCTTGAAAATGTTGTTAAACACTCTTTGGAAAGGTAACCATCTACGATATAACCTTCTAGATGAGCATTATTTTTCATATAATACTTCATGACCAAGATACCAAATGATAAAAGGTGATAAATTAATAAATAAATCTTTTAAATATTTACTAATAAATTTATAATTTTTAAATTAAAACAATATTAACATAAAATATTTTTATATGGGATATATCCGTCAATAATGTATGGGACTCCAATATTAGATTATTATAACAAATGAACTTCCATATAAATCAATATAGTAAAAAATGATGGGGGAAAGCACATCTCAAAATTACATAGAATCCATAAAATTCATACATTAATTTTATACAATTCATTAGGATTTAACATATTCATAAACAGTTTTATAAATAATGTGAAAAATATTATTATAATGGTGGTTATTTTGTCTCGTGAAAAAATTATTCTTTTCCAAATGTAGAAGCTAATTTACAATACATGTGATTCATAAATTTTCAATCCATGTATCATATAGTGATTTAAATCAAATAATATTAAAATATTACTATAATATCCTTCAGGAAAATTTAAATTTTTTAATATTTAAAGTAAAAAATAACACTAATGATTTTTCATTGGGTAAATAATTTTTAGATACTTCTGATCCTTATTTTTCATAGATCATGTTTGATATTGGTTGATTCTATGTACTTGAAATCATTTAATTGATCCTTTTATTTTCCATTCTCATTAAGTAATGTAAATATAACATTATCACACACATTATTCTGAATGTGAATAGTATAAATATTATGACATAACAAATAAAATTCCCAATAAGGTAGTTTTAATAATATTCTTTTTTCCTTGAATTATTGGGATCCAGCTGTAACTGATGGTGTTCGAACACTTTCTCCACTTTCATTAAGATGAAAATATTTTCAAAACTCTATACCAATACTTAAAATTTATATAAAAATATGTTATATAGATAATAGTTTTACTAGAATCCTAAAATCAGTTTTTCCATTGAAATGTGACTTGTTAAAAAAAATCTATGAGATATATCATGGAAATGATGATGACACATGAAGCGCCACTTTCTTCTATAAGCTATCCATTGATACTAAAAAGTAAAAGTTATAAATTGTACAATCCAAAAAATTGTGTATGTTTAAACATAAAAAAATTCCTAGTACATGAAATTCATTAATGGTATACATAAGGGAAACATGCATTTTAAACATTTTCAATGTAGATGCATCAAATGTTTCTACACCATCATTCCATAACTCATGTGATTATTAAATAAAAGGTTTAAGGTAGACATCAATGACATATCGAGGCATTTTATTTTATGGAATAATTATTGACGTGATGGATGAAGTGAGTTTCATACACATCCAAGAAGTTATATTAAAAGTGATCAAAATAAATGGCCAAATTTTGTAACTAATGTTTAAATTATCACAAGGATTCAATAATTTGGATGTCAATCCCAATAAAAAATTTCTAGGATTATAATTGAAATTTTGATGTAATGAATTCAATTCATTCTATGATTTTGAATTTGATAGATTTTATATGAATTCATCATTATTATTATGAAAAGAATGTTACTTCATATGTTCAGTGGTTTTAAATAAAATAAACAATCATTGAACCATAGTTTTAATGGAAAGTAATATAAAAACATCACATAAATTTTCATTTTATATCTCTTCACTATAATACTTAGATTCAAACTAGCATCATTAATTTTTTATTTCCATCTATAAGTAAAACATATTTTTCACTTTTCTCTATTTGAATCTCATTTCGAAAAAAGAATACAATCATGGGGACATGCATGTATCTTCATAAATTTGAGTCTAATATTGATAATAATATTATCCATCTTATAAAATGATAATGTGATCTTAGATTAAAAAATTCATCACACAATAATTACAATATATTCAGCATTTTTTTATTTTTTATTTCACATAAACACTTGATGTGGTACAACTTCAGTAAAAAATAAAATTTTCAATATTTGTCACATCCTTCATATAATACCTAATTTATATATAAAAATAATTTTGAACATAGATTGTTTGTTCAGTTGATATTTCTCATGAATTAGTCTCTTCATAATTATCCATTAATATGTTATTAACTTAATCAGGCTATCATTCAGTTCTAAAAGAATCATTAATATATGTAACATCAACAAGTGACTCAACTAATGGGTTCTATTTTTGATGAAATTTCCCTACTATACCAAAAGAACAATTTAAAATGTTTTTAATTTCATTATCCACTATCAAGGCATTAACTTTTTCATTTTGACTATTGATATAATAGCTTGAATTTTATGTAATGTTCTATTCTCCATGCCAAATCCAACGCACGTAATGAGGGGGAAATTGTGACAATATAATGTGCCCAAATACTTCATCACTATTCAACTATCATAAGAAATTTTATTTAATATGTTCACATTTGATTCTTCCATCCACATATTTATTTTCTATTCAAAAATCCAAAAACATGTTCAAACCCATAACAAACAAATGTGTATTCTCACGTAAAATAATCCAACTTTTATCCATTTGTACTAGATTTCCTATAAATTATAATATAAAATATATTTATATTATATATATAATACATTTAAGTTCAAAAATAAAACTATTTAAACTTTAAAATTATTATAAACATATAAAGATATATAATTCAGTCATTCACTTGAAATTTTGTTAATAAATTTATATTAAAATATTATATAAACAATATAAAATGAAATAAATATATTTTTAGAAGTCATACACACAATTTTTACCCAAAAACTCATTTCATGAATTAGTTATCCATTTATAACTATAGACCAGACTATAAAATAACAGAATTACACTAAAAATTTTAATCTCAAATAAATTTATTATTAATTCTTATAATAATTTTAACATAAATTTTAATAATTATTTCACCATTTACATAATTAAAAAACTTTTTTAAATTTAATTTCACTTTAATTTACTTAAAAATATTTCATATGTAATTTTTATCTCTTATTAATTCATTTAAAATCTTTCTCAATCAATTGAACTCAATTCTCAAATCATTAAGTTCACACTAAAAAATCAAACATAAGAGGAGATCACATTTTGTATAAAATCATCGAAATATATATCATAGTGTACAATAGGTTTCCTATATCAAACTAGAGAAAAATTAACACCAATAATGGATCAAAAAATATCCCTCAACCACCAAAGATATATAAAATAAACTACCTATGATTTGGGAAAAATGAATCTTAAAGGGAATCAGATAGGGTTCAAGCTCACCGAAAATCACTATGAGGGTCTATTGACATGAATCTCAAGAGGGGGTCAAAGAGAGCGATATAGAATCAAGTATGAGAGGTCATACAACATCAATGGGGTATAAGTCATATAGGGTGAGGGTATTAGAGTGGGTAAGGTGAGGGTTTGGTGGGGTGGAGTCTATGAGGGAATCAAAGAGGGGGATCAGTCATCAAGACTGAAAGAGAAGCTAGTGTTGAGAGGGATGTCATCATCGAGGGGCGATATCAAAGTGGGTTTAGTATATAGATAGGTTTCGAGTGGGGGGTCAAGGCTAAAGTTATTTTTTCAAAATATATGGAATAATCTTTAATTAAACCACAATGAAATGGTTATTAAAAGTATTTATGGACATCTTTAAAACAAAATCGATGCTAAATATAAATATTAATTATGATTTATGGAAGAACCATTTAAATAAGAGAAAAAATATATTTTAAGAATTAATAATTAGTTTCTAAAACCACCACTAAAAATTCATCATAATTTATAACAATTCTTCTAGTGGTATTAGTTATTTTTTACCTATTTTTCCACATTAGGTGTTTATAGTTTTGACTATTTGTACTAGTTTCATTAGAATAGTGTCAATATTAATTATTATTACAAATTTAATAATTAAAATAAAAATTAAATTTACATTAATTAATGACTTATAATTATTTATGTTATTCCAATTTCCCTTTATGAGTGTTTTATTCTTTATCTTTGAAGATGAAATTGACAATAAGCACACTTAAGTGATTATCTTAACCAATGAAAGGTTTTTTCTTAATTATTAAGATAGATATTGATATATCCTTCCTTGAACCAAAAAAATATTATTTAATTATTTATATCATATTATACTATAAATTAGGTTTTCATAGTCATATAAGATATAATTTCATATCATTGTTCAAGTAGGTGGTCAAACAGACTCAAACATGAACATGTCATGATTAATGTATGATTATGAGATGATTTTGTTCAAAAATCTTTATAATAGTAAAATAATGATATGATTTAGTGTTTATTAATGTTATATATTATTATTATAAAAAAATCAATATAATTATGGGTGGATATGAAATAATTACATCATGTGAATAAATTGTTTTTTCCTTCTTAGTTTGCTTGTTTACTATAGTAAATTTTATAACAATTGTTTATCATTCATATCATTAATATGTTATGAAATTTTTAATACAAAAACATTACTCATAATAATAAAATAATATTTATCATTTAAAAAAATCTTATATCCATACATGAAATTTGGTAATGGACAATGGAATACATTGATCCATGGAGGTAGTAGTCTACACACATGGATGATGATTTCATTTTCATATAATAGGAGAGAGGATTAATATGGTTTATCATTTTATAATATTAAATAATTCATAAATATCATATTTATATATTAAATTAAATTTTTAACTAAAAATGGTATAAATTTAAGGAAAATATACATGTTACTTCATGAAGGTGCCAGTCCACACATACACATGTTTCGTGTTTTCATTTCTCTGAATGGAAAAAAAAAGTTTTTAATACAAGTCCCATCTTTATTATAATATATTAGTATAATATTGATACTAATGTTATCATTTTAAGATGGCTTAATTGAATTTTAGGAAGAATTAGTGTACATAAAGAAATAGAAACAAGAAAGGGGAGGTTAGAAATTAATACCTCACTACTTATATTATCTCCATTTTGAAAGGGTTGAACCATTGATGGATGGTCTTTTGAGAATAAATAAAACACCTTAAGGTATATATTAGTGTTTATGAGAGGTTTGTGTAGTGTTTGGGATGAAATTAGGGGGTTATGGTATAACAAAACAAACTCTAGTAACCCAGAGTGGGTGTCTATTTTATTAGATTGGTATAAACTACAAAGGATGACATCTTAAAGGACCAATCTGTTTAATAGTATTAATGAACCTGATACATATGTGATTCAAATATTACATTGGAAATATAAAATAGATAGTATAAATAAAAACTTTTATCCTTGATATAGTTCATAATATCCTTTTCCATATCCCGAGGAAAAGAAAAGAAATAAAGGGTGAGATTGGATACTCAATAAGAGTTATCTACAACAGAATCTATCATGAATCAATAATAAATAATCAATAAATAAAGGTAAATAACTGAAAACTCATTCCATTTAATCAATAACTTGAGTGAAAAATTAATCCATGGATAATATCAATATAGTAATATCATGGATAATAATAACAAAATTCATAATATAGAAAAACTCATATTATTGGATGTCATGATCTTAAACATCATGATATCTCTACCATTAAGACTATTATCTAAGAAAATTTATGAATATGGGTAAATAACCATTTATTAGTAGATTACATAATTGTCATGTGATACCTATTGATTCATCAAGGGGATATATAATTCTAGTAACCACCCATCACTTCTTGTCTAATAAATTCCTCATTTATTGAATGATCCATTTAATTAATGAACAATATTCTTTATCAAAAAACATATGTATTGAGTAAAAAATACATATTATCAATAATTCTCCATTTAGTCAAATAAATTAAAATTAAAACATAATATGTTGAAATGGTACAAATTTTAGGAAATAATCATATCCATCATACAAATAATAGGGATATTTATTGGATATGTAATGTTCGGTGATCATAATAGAGTGAATGTTTCAAGAGAAAGTTAATGAATATAAAATTAATCAAGAAAGTGATTGTAAATACTTTCCTCAGTCAAAATGGCCTTAAAGGATAAGTAGAAATAATAAGTATGGTATCATTATAACATATCCCTATGGGATTATAATAAAAATAAAGGGTTGTTTTCATTAGTGAATAAAAATACTATAAAAATAACATTAACATTCTTTAAGAAAATACACTTTTTATTTTGAAAATAAATTTTAAAATATTAAAACTTCTAGAATATTAGGATAAATATTTTATTTTAAAATAAAATTTTAAACTGGTAAATTAAACATCAAATAAATTAGTGGTTATGGTTGTGTAAAAATTTCGTTCATGCAGAGTGTGTTCAAACAAAGACACATTTCACATTTTCGATAAGAAGTCAAATAATACCTTGTTTGTAAAATGATAAAAAGATTCCTTTTAAACCATTTCATAAAAATTTATTAATGGTTAAAAATTTCATTAATAAATAATTTTATTAATAAAAAATATTTTTTAAAAAAAAATTTGATGATGTGGATTTGAAAGAAAACACACACGATCAAAAAGAGAAATAATATCAGATTTTATTTTAAACATTTCACTTGAAAAAGTAACTTAAGTTTAAACATTAGTTATTATAATTAAATTTATACACACATTAAATACCTCAAAGGGGAAATATATACACCACATAGAAATAAATAGGTGTATAATATCAAATATGTCTCAATAAAGTGGAAATTGAGTGGAAATCCCTTACCCCACATTTCCATTTAGTTCAATGTGATTTAAACTCATTTATAATAAACATAGATTTATTATAATTACATAAATGAACCATTTAAATATTTATAATATTATATATGATCTATTTATAACATTTTATCACCTGTATTTTGAAAATCAGTTATTATTATCATTATTTTGGGTGTTAACAGTTTTGTTTTTTAGGTATGTTTTGATTCGCTAGTTTTGGTCCATGTACTTTTTTTATAATTACATTAATTCATGGTATATAAATCATATTTTTTTAATATATATATATCCATCCATAAAATATAGATATATAAAATTGATTTACATAGTTAATGAAGATGGTAGGTCGTATGTACACATGAATGTTGTTTTCACTTTTCGGTGCATGGAAAAAAAAGAAGGATAAATAATAATTTACATTTAATGAATTATTATTATGAAATATATATATCATATATATATTTTTAATATAACCTTATTAGCATCAATTTATAGTGTAAATGAAAAATAGCTCTCATCGCTTTATGGAGGCGGTAGTCCACACGTACACATGAGTGATGTTGTCATTTTACAATGGATTGGAAGGTAAAAAGTTATATATGATATTATAATTATTGAATGATATTTATCTCATAAATATCATATATATTCATTAGTTACATCTTTATAACCATCCAAATGAAATAGTGACGAAAATCAAATTACACTGTTATATGGAGACTGTAAGCTGTATGTACGCACGACTGATGTTTTTGCTTATTATAGGATAGAAAGAAGATAGAATATGGTTTTACCATAATAATAATAATATATTAGTACATTTATGATTCTATATTTATTATCTTAGTATGGTTACAACACTTTTATGGTAGGTATAAGAATAAATAAACTAGAAACACTTGATAAAGGCAATAACCTCTTCTTCAGTAGACTTCCCTTAGATATCTTCTTAAGGGACCTAGGATAGTTATTTTGGAATTTCCAAAACCTATAAACTTGTATAAGGATGTTTATAATATAAATTTTCAGGGTTGTTTTGATATATATGGCCCAAAGTGGTTTAAAAATTTGAGAAAAGGGATTCCCTATTATAAGGGAGGAGAGGGGCATTGTAAGAATATTTTGAAGTATTAAATTAATATCAATTATTTTTCATTCCCAAATGGATAAAAATTGACATAAATAGAATATAAGATGATTATAAAGTTAAATAATATTATAAAATAATATTTTACATGTTTCAGGTATGTTTACACCCTTATCTTTTAGTTTTAACCATTGTTAACACTTTTTTAGAATTATTGTAATATTAAATTTTTATACCATTTTAGGGTTAATAATATTACTATAAAATGAAAAAAAAACCCAAACATAGACCATGGTATATATTCTAAACCATATACAATTAATTCATCTGAACCTAATATTTTTATGAATTTTAAATCATTTAATAAAATATTATTTATTATAAAATATCATTAATCTCATTTTTGAAGACTATTCATTTAATATGAATTTAAATACATCAATAAAAAGGGGGAATTATAATATAATCCTTTAACACATACCTAAAGTGTAATATAGATAAATAAAATTCCTAGGAAACATTTATTCATTCAAATTATATCACTTTTAATATTTTAAAAATCATATATTTTATTTTCAAATTAATTGAACAAATATTGTATTAGAGTTGTGAAAGAATTTAATGTAATTATTTAATAACTGAAAATTATAAAAAAAATACCATAATGAATATAATTTTATTATTCACAAAATTAACATCAATATTCATCCACCACTTTATTTTTTCTCTATGTAAACACATAAGTGATATTCAAAACAAAGAGAGTGACATTTTGTAGCTTTCTTTGATTTAAATATTATATAAGTTATTTTCATAGAAAAGTGTCCATTAAACAACTAAATATAGAGACTAAGGTTATAAGGGTCTAAATTAATTCATCAAATAATAATTATGATGAAAAATTATGTATGTATCACTTAGTATTAGTCGATATTAACCTGATTTACCCATTTGCCGAGGTGATAAATTTTACCACGGTTACTAATCATATTGACCAAAAATAAATGGGGTAGATTTAAAAAATTTGAACCTCCTGGTTATAAATATATAATTAATTTTTTAAATTTAAATAAATATAATAATAATAAATTAATTTCAAAAGTAATAATGCAAAATTTGATGAAAACCACTTTTTAAATGAAAACATTTTTAAGCACAAATCTCGATTTATTCTTATCCCATGAATAGGAAAATATTAAATGAATTATAAAAAAATTTATTGAATATATGATATATAAATTTAATTAAAACTATTCAAAAATTTATATTAATTTATTTTTATTAATATATAATAACATTACGTGCATAAAAACATTTTTTCAAAAAAATGCATTTTACGTATACAAATGTTTTTATACCAAATTCAAACATAAAATTGATTCCAATGAACATAATTGGATTATTTATAATATAATATAACTAATTTTTCTATTATCTAATTTTAAAAAAATGAAACTTTATAAATCCTTTAAACAAAAATCTAATTTTCAGTAAAAAAACTTAATTTTTCACTATTCACTGAAAATTCAATCTTTTTAGAAAAATTTGAAAATTTAACTCTAAGATAAATTTTATGTGATGATTTAAAAAATAATTTTTTTTATAAAATTTTTTTCTATATTCTTAATAAATAAATTATAACCTTTTCTATCAAAAATCAATAAAAATCATTTTTGAGATTAACATAATTCTGAATCATAAAATAACCTTACTAAAAATTGTGTTCTTATTTCATAAGAATTAGAAAATGTAGTTGTATTAGATAGTTACTTTATATATATATATATAATAATTCATTTAATACTATTCATACCATCCAATTCAACTACTTGGTGATAAATATTACAATAAATAATAATAATTTAATAATATACTATGGTTATCTTAAACTCGATATTGTGTATCATATGCACAATAAAAAATAGTGTTATTTTAAAATATCAAGGTGTTACATTCTCCCCCTTTAATAAATTTCATCCTCACAATTTGAAATTATGCATGTTATTGAAGGGTTCAACATTTGAAAATTCATTTATGGAATACCCACATCATAAAAAAGGGTTAATAATACTTCTTCTTAAAAAGAGGGAAAGGGACCTATGAAGGTTACCACAAAAATAGGTTTCTAAGTTGGATAATATTATTAGAAATTGAAAATATGGACATGGAATAAAAAAACTAACCTCCAAGGATTAATAGAGAGTTATATAGAACATTTCAATGATAAATTTACCACCACAAAACCATAAATATGTGATGAGTTAAAATACCATTGATTAAAAGGAACAGAAAGTAAATGTATAACATTTTTATTTATAGTACTTTTTCCTAATTTTGAGGGATTATTTTACTATCAAGATACAAAACTCAGGAATATAGACATACTTGATTTATTTCCATGTTATAATCACAATATCATCCTTTGGTTGTGCTTAAACCAATTTACACTTCATCTTCTATGCCAGAAAATAGATATATGAGATAAATATTTCATGACTAAAGTAATTTTTATGAATCATATGATAAAGAATTAATTCATTTGGACTCTAAATATTTACCAAAACCAAAATGGTTATCACAAGAAATCTAATATGATTATTCATACTTTAACCTCAAACAATAACATCTAAAGTTCAACATAATTCATTTCATATGTAATTAACCTTAATACCCTCCCAAAATATGTCTGACCGAATTTAAAGTCCAAAAAATTTATAAGCATGGTCAATAAATTTCCAAAATAAACATATCATTATTTTACTAAACAATATAAAGTATCTCTTAATGTCACATACCTAATATGTGAATAACCTGTCACCATAAAATATTAATGAAAACATGAATGCTTATAGAAATTAATTCTATCCTTATTACATAAATAAAATCAAAAATTATAAAATTTATTCCATGATTCTAAAATCCATCAAACTCCATCATAAATTACTTCATAATCAAATCACCAAAATTTTTAAATTCCATCGATACTATATAAATTACATAATCAATTTCATACATCTATTTATCCCAACTTCAAATTATCACTTCAACATCAGGCACATATTAAGGGTTTCCTTTCCCTTATTCATGTGTTCTTCAAAAATATCACAAATTACTTTTATGGGTTATCGGTTCAATTCAATATATGAATACTATTCCTTAAATAAAAACTACTACATAACAATCCTTATATGTTTCTTGGTTCTTACTAACATAATATTATTAACATAACATTTTTATGTAATTATTGAATCCAAATACCCAAGAACTTTAATCCTTCCACATTGGCTATAGTAATAGAATAACTTGGCCTTCTCCCTTTAGATTCTTCTATGATAATTTCCCTTTAAAATTGTTACAATGTTTTTAATATCTCCCCATCTATTTATAGTTGAAATAGTAATCATTGGAGGTTTATTTATTAATCTTTCATTCAGATTCCTGATGGAATTTTAATCCACACTTGAAGAAAACTCTCATTTTCTTCAAGAAAGTACTAGGGTTTTTCATTCCAATATTATCATATGTAGGAATTTTTATCCTTACCTTTTTTCCTTAACTCATGTATTTTTTCTTATTGCTTAGTCTACATATTCTTATCTTTATTTCAATTTAAAATATATGAATTGGATAATTATTTCCCTATCTTGATAGTACTTGAAACAATATCATCATATGATGAAACTGATTGGGAATCTTTCATCCATCAGTATCATGTCTTAAGTCTGTCAAAGAAACTATCAATATTACATTTCATGTCATGTATATAATTAAAAGCATGAATTTATAATCATGTAATGTTTTCCTCTTACTCGGTAATATTTTCCTCTACATTTTGTCTTAGATATAGGAATTTTATTTCCATGTCTACTCGTTGATCATGAGGAAAGTATTTCTAGAATAATATCACATTAAAAGTCCTCTATTCTATACTTTTTATTTCTTCATCCTCTTTAGTTTCCTAGATTAATGAACACCATTGATTGGAATCTCCATTCAATTAATAAACTTCTGGAATAACCTTTTCAATTTTACTACTCCCCAAATCTAGGAATATATTTTCAAGATATTTAAACCATTGATTAGCTACCAATGGATTTTTTGTTTCGTTAAAATATGAAGGATTTTGACTCATGAATAGATTCAATATAGGTGAATCATGCTATGGGAAAAAAATTATTCCATATATATAAGGTTATTTTTCATAACCCGAGTCAAATTTCCTAATATAATTGTGACATTCTTAGTCCCAACACTGGTTGTATTGCATTTTTCAGAAGGGAAATTCATACATTATATATGAGTGTAAGTTCCATTTCTTATGTTAGGTACCATCACTAAATAATGGCACACACTTAGTTAGATTATAATCATCCTAAATATTGATCCATAAATTAAAATCACTTTAATGTTAAGAGTTCTCAAATAATATAATTAATTATCATAATTCTCTTGTTATCTATGTTTGTTCAAAATTTATTTCTCAAGATTTCCACTAAACTGCCTCTGATTATGACTCTAACAACCCCAAATCCTGTAACCTAGAGCTGTTGTCTACTTTATTACATTGGAATAAGATCCAAAGGATCTCATCCTAAAGAACCGATGTGTTTAGTAGTCATAAATAAACAAATATATACATGATTCTCATATTATATTATAAATATAAAATATATATCATAAAAAATTCTTGAATTATTGGTATTATTCATAATATCCATATTCATATACTGGGGAAAAGAAAAAAAATAAATGGTGATGTCGGTTGCTTAGTAATGGTCAAAAATAGTAGAATATATCATGAATCCATAAGAAATAGTCAATATAGAAAGGTAAATAACTAAAAACACGTGTCATTTAATTAATAACTTGAGAAAAAAACATCTATATATAATATCAATGTAGTAATCTCACGGATAATAATAACCAAATTCTCAATAAAGAAAATTTATACTATTGTAAATAATTGTATATGACATCATGGTGTCTCTGTCATCAATACCTTATGACCATACATTTCAAAACTATGGTTAAATACCTAATTAATTCTAGATTTTTTATTTTTCTCATGATATCTATCGATGAATCAATAGGCCATATAATTCTAAGACCCACCCATCATTATATGTCTAATGTGTTCTTCATATATTGAATGATCTATTTAATTAATGAACAATAAACTTTGTCAAAAAAATATTCATACTGAGTAAAGAATAATGATTATCAATAATTCTCTAATCAATAAAAAAAATTCAAATTGAAACACCATATGTACAAATGATATATGGTTTCGGAAATTATCATATCCATGATAAAAATAATTTGGATATTTAATGGAAATTTAATGTTCATTGATCACATTGAGTTAATGTTTTAAGAGAAATTTAATGACTATAAAATTAATCAATAAATTGAATTTTAATACTTTCCCTGGTCAAACTAATCATAAACCATCCCAATAAAGAATAAGAATAGTATCATTACAATGTATCCCTATTAGAGTATATGTAAAATAAAGGGTTGTTGTATTCGATGAATATAAATAACATAAATAGATAATAAAATAGATTCTTGATAAAAATAAAAATAAATTAACTTTTAAAATTACTTTTAAAAACTAAAAAATTCCAAAATATTAGGAAAAAAAATTCTTTATAGAGAACCTTGTAATGTTGTAAAGTAAGATTCAAAGCAACGAGCGGTCATGATAGTGAGAAAATTCCACTTTAATGGGTAAATTTAATTGAAAAATTAATCATCATGAATAAATTTATATTTATGTTAAATAACTCAAGGGGATATTATATACACCACAAAAAAATAAATAGGTTCTTAATAAGAAATATGTCTCAAAGGATAATAAATTGAGATGAAATCTCTTACCTCACATTTCTGTTTAGTTGAACAAGCTTTAAACACCTATATAATACATTTCTATTTATTATAATTACATAATATAACCATATACATGTTTATAATATCATATAATATCTATATGTATCATATTACAACTTTTATGTTAACAATATTTAATTATTATGATTATTTTAGGTGTTAACTGCTTCATTTTTCATGTATGTTTTGATTCGGTAGTTATAGTCCTTATAATTTTATTTGGGTTTCAAAATTTTTATATTTAAATATCATATATAATCAATACATATATATAGGGTTCCAAAAAATATAGGGATAGAAAAAAATTACACCATTCAAGGAGACGGTAGGTCGCACCTACGCATGAAAACTGTTTTCATTTTTTGATAGATAGAAAGAAAAAAGGTAAATAATAATTAAAATTTATAGAATCATTAATATGTCATATATATTCATAAAATATAACATTATTACCATCCATTTAAAGTGTAAATGTGAAATTATTCACATCGCTTCGTGGAGGTGGTAGTCCACACATACGCATGAGTGACATTATAGTTTTCCCATGGATCAGAAATGTAAAAAAGGTATATGTGGCATTATAATTATATAATAATATTTATGTAATAAATATTATATATATATATATATATATATATATATATTAGTCCCATATTTATAACCATCCTAATTAAATAGTGATTATATATGAATTACACCACAACGTGGATACGGTAAGTCAAGCATACACACGAACAATGTTTTCACTTTTCAAAGGATGGGAACGAGATGGAATAAGGTTGTCCCAAAAAAATAATAGCATATCAGTATATTTATGATACTATATTTATTATCTTATGATGGGTACAACACTTTAATAATAAGTATAATAAGTAATAAACTTGAAATAAATGATAAAGATGATTACCTCTTCTTCGGTAAACATCCTTTAGATCACTTTTGAGGTACATTGGGAAGGTATTTTGGAATTAAAATAACATATAGAAACTGTATAAGAATTTTTATAAAATAAATTGGTATTTTTTGTTAATATATATGGCTCAAAGTTGTGTGAATAACTGAGAGAAGGGTTATCCATTTATAAGAGAGGGGAGAGACATTTTAGGAACTTCTTAAAGTATTTACTTAATATAAATTATTTTTCATCCCCAAATGGATCCAAATTAATAAAACTCAAATATAAGATAAGGATAAGTATACATACTCTCAAAAAAGAAAATTTGGGAAATTTTTGTGTATGTTTCACCCATATCTTTATGATTTAACCCCCCATGTTAACCCATTTTACAATTACCATAATATTATAGTTTTCTGACCATTATGGGTTAATCATGTGACTATAAATGAAAAACAACCCTTAAATGGACAATAGTTGATTTTTAATTCACATCCAAATCATTTTCCTGAACAAAATATTGTTGTTAATTTTAAATAATTTTAAAATATATTATTTATTATAAAATATCATTAATGTCATTTTATTACTATTTATATAATTTGAAATTGAATACATTAAGAAAAAAGAGAAATCCCAATATAATGCTTTCAAACCTCCCTAAAATATCATATATATCTATAAAATTATTGGGAAACATTAATTCAATCAAATTATATCGCTTCAAATATTTTTAAAATCATTTATTTTATTTTTCTGTTAATTGAATAAATATTATATTAAAATTACGAAATCATTTAAGCTAATTATTCAAACACTAAAATTTTAAATTAATTATCATCGTGAATATAATTTCATTATTTAAAAAATTAACCTTAATATTTGTTCTCTTCTTTATTTCTTCCCTATGTCAACACATAAGAGATATTTAAAATTAAGAGAGTGATATTTTGTAACATTCATTGATTTTAATATTTATATAGGTCATTTTCACATAAAAGTGTCTTTTAAGAAAATAAATATTGAGTATAGGGTGATAAAATTATTATTACCTTCCTATAATAAAAATTAAGATGAAAATTTATCACCCAATCACTTACTGTTAACCTAGATAAACACGATTTACCCCTTTACCAATATGATAAATTTTACCACAGCCACTATTCATGTTGACTATAAATAAAATGAGCCAATTTAAAAAATTGGAACCACATGATTTAAAATATTGAATCTATTTTTTCAAATTTAATTCCTATAATTTTCATAAATTAATTTTAAAAGTGATCACACAAAATGCTATGCAAACCATTTAAAAAAATACATTTTCAAACATAAAACATGGTTTATTCTTATCCCATGATTATAAAAATATTAAATAAATTTCAAAAAAAATTATTGAATATATAATATATAATTTTCATTAAAATCATTCACCAATAGTGATTAATTTAATTTATTAAGATAAATATTCATTGCACACATAAAAAAATTCAAACAAATGCCTTTTTATATGAAATTGTTTTTATACAAAATTAAAACATTAAGTTGACTTAAATGGAATTAATTGAATTATTTAAAATATAAGAAAACTAATATTACTTTTAAATCAATTTAAAATTAAATGGAACTTGGTAAATCATTGGAAGAAAAAAGGGTTTTCAATAAAAACGGTAGTTTTCACTACTCACTAAATATTCAATATTTTTAGAAAAAATTTGAAAATTTCACCTTAAGATAAATTTGATATGATTATTTAAAAAATAAAATTATTTAAATAAAATACAATTATATAATTTCCATAAATAAATTATAATATTTTCTCTCAAAAATCAATAAATAACATTTTTTAAGAAAACGTATTTATGATGCATAAAATAACATTACTAAAAATTGATTACTTATTTTCTAAGAATTAAATAATTAATTTATATTATATAGTTACTTTATAAATATTTAATAATTTTGTTAACACAATTCAAACTCACTAATTCAACACTTTGGGGATAACTGTTATATTAAATAATAATATTTCAATAGTATATTGTGGTTCTCATAAAGTCGGTGTTTCGTATCCTATATGCCATCAAACAGAGTGTTATTTTAAAATATTTACGGTTTATACATGGTGTGAGAGGAATTTAAGGAAGTATATCCCCATTTATAATTCAAAAGGGATGGTATTTTTTTTAATACCCACAAGTTTTTAATAATGGGAAGTTAGTATCAAGGGAAGTGGCTCTAGAATTGAGAAATAATGGAGAAGAGAAGTTATAAGGTTGATCAAGACGTTAAAAAACATTCCCACACATGTTTTAAACATTTTTTTGGTCATTTACTCTTAGAAATTTACTTTTACCATTTTATATTTTATCACTATAACTATTTAATACCTTAGTAACATATCATTTATGTTTAAAAAATAAAATGAACCTTATTATATAATTTGGACCTATTAATGGTGAATTTAAAATCCATTTAATTTGATTGAATTTATATAAATTATAAAAATTAGATTTTAAAATAATAATTATATAATATATAAAAAAATCATTTCAAGAGAAATAATATAACTTAAGTTATAAAACATTAAATCTAGGTTTGTATACTAGAATATATACTTTAAAATTTATAATATAACTCCTAATTTAACATTCTACCAATGTTTTCAAGTATTACTCTACTCCTGTTTTTAGTTATTTTTTCCCTAAGTCATTTCTAGATTATATCTTTGAGTTCATAGTGGGTCTTAGTAGAAATGGGGTTTGGGGTGTGTTCTCATGTTTTGGAATAAGTGTAAACATTAACCTATCACTGGAAGAGATTTAGGTAGTACATGGACAAGCTGGTGATGGCCACCAACCAGTTTGTGGATGTTTGGAATAATGGATTCCATACAAGAATCCCACAAACCATCAGATTAAAGCCCATTGACTGGCCTCTGGAGTGTCTAGAGGTATAGGCATTCTGTCTGCACCATCAGCTATTCAGTAGAAGCCTAGTGGCTAGCTATCAGGTCATCCTCTAGCTTCTTCATTTCTGAAAAATCCATAATCCCGCCAGTGGCGGTGTTCTAATCTAATTCAGTAAGGGTAAATTTTATATTTTCACCACCCTAAACACATATTTTAATTCTTAATCAACCTTTTTTGACCCAAACTTGGTTTTATTGACTTTGAGACTCTCTTGTGGTGTTCTTAATTCTCTCATTACAATTACTTGGTGGATCAAAGTACTGCTTGAATCTATATACCTCTCTTGGTAAGTTGATCTTTATTTTAATCCTGGATCTTCTTCTTCTACCAATTCCCCATATTTATCTTTATAGATCAATCTCTTCAACAGTTAAAAATATTGAGTTTTGAATTCTAATCATGTACATTATAGATCCATTATGGAATTGAGTGGTCTTGGTCAGATCATCAATCCTTATGTCGTGTTGAGCAAGAGTTATGGTGGCGTGTGATCCTTTTTGTTTTTCATCATTCTAGAATATGTTAATTTAATTATTTATAGTTAGTAATTCATCTTTTATGATCTCTACTAGATTATTAATACCCTTGTCTCATATTGACTAATTGTTTACCCATGGGTGTTATTTTTTCTATGTGGTTCAAGGTAGGTGGTTTCGTAACATATATTTTTCTTGTGAACCTTGATTTCTTGAACATTGAATTTATTTTTATAAAATTTATCAAAGGAATGAAATTTTTTTTGGAAATAATGGGATGGTTTTGGTTATTTTTTTGAAAATGGTTTTCCTATTTGGTGTGGTTAAAAAATGATTTTAACACATGAAATGTATGGTTTCTAATATGAAATGAATATTGAAATATTTGAATATGGTAAACTATAATGTGATCGAAGATGAGGAAAGGATTCAACCTTGTGGATGAACTCTTTCCCATTTTACATGTCCTAATAGAGAAATTTGTGCACAATGGTACCTAAGTTGTGGTAAAGAGTCACTCTTTGGAGCATTATCTTACCCCATGGACCTGTTCAGTTAGGGTAATATGTATTTGAGTTGGTTCCATAGATCCAACTTATTATGTACGTTATAAAAACTTATATTCATGGTTTTGAATATTAATAAACTACTTATCATATCAGGATTGTTCTTCTGTGTGACATAGTATGTGATAATGTCCAAAGAGTAGTTATCGCACTAAAAGGTTATAATAGTTCCCTACTATGATGAGAACATAAAAGTGCTGTGAAACTATTCTTTAATATATGTTCTTTATCTGGATGATATCATTTGAGGGACACAAATGATAAAGGTTATCAAAGGTGGAGACTCATAGGATATTGAGGAAGCTTCTCATGGTGTACGCCCATAGTAATATCTAGTATAGATATTATAAGAATGAGACCCACCATTAAGAAATCCACATTTCTATTTTTAGTTGGATGTTTCTATTTGTGGAAATGTATGTTGGTCCTTAGACTTTATGATTATTATTCATGAGTATTATGAGTCGCATACTTAGATGTATTGACAAAAAATATGATGATAGAAGTTTTCAGTGAGGTATGATATGTTGGTTTCATCATGAGTAATATTTCATTAATGAATAATGCGAGAAAGGATTGGTATCTTCTGTTATTTAATGAAAGTTGATATATTAGGCCCTTTTATGGAAATTATATAACCTAAATAAATCCACAACCATGGTTTTCTAAGGCAAGTTAAATTTTTAAAAAGTCAAATAAAGAGATATCGAGCATATAGGTTGATGGAACAAGCATACAACCTACTTTATTTGAGATATTATGATAAAGGGATTGTATTACACGATAAGAATTCTTATGAGGTGACATGTCGTTGTGGAATTAATTTTTTTTCTTTATGGATGTCATGCCATGTTGCTAGATTCTAACCTTGGACTTTAGGCTACATCATCTAGTTCCAATGATAAAGAGCCCAAGAGGGTCACACACTAAGTGTTTCTGTAATATCAGTTAAATAATATATTATTATTTATTATTTAACAGGTTGAATAAATATTATTCCTGTGTGTGGTTGAATAATTATTCATGTATACTTAATCACATTTATTTAATCACTAGTTATTTGAGAGAATATATTGTGAGTGGAATATTTGTTGATTCAATAAGGATATATTATGAATTCTCCATTCCTTATAGTTTTCTGTTTTGAAAATCACAATCACTTTTTCTTAAGTTATAAATATTTTTTTTATTCTGTATTTATCTTAATATCTGTAATTGTCATTCTGTTATGCTTACAGATATATCATTATTTTTTGTCATTCTGATAGACTTACATATCTATCATTTCGATTTTCCAGTCTGCTATACTTATAGATCTTTCATTATGATTTGTGATTCAGTTTTATGATTCTGATTCTTGTGTATACATGATGCCGATTTTCAATTCTGATTTCGGTGTATATATGATTCAGTTTTTATGATTCTTATTCTGGTGTATATATGATGCTAATTTTCAATACAGATTCTGGTGTATATGTGATGTTGATTTTCAATACCGAATCCGGTGTATATATGATTCCAATTTCCAATAACGATTCCGGTGTATATGTGATGACGATTTTCAATATCGAATCCGGTGTATATATGATTCTGATCTTCATGATACTGAATCTGGTGTAGATGTGACTCCGAATTTATGATTCCATTTTCTTGATAACGTTATTTCTAAGAATCTGTTTTCCTGATATCTTAAGATTATATTTTATTCATAATGTTAGAGTTGTTTAAATGTATCATTCCAATGATATCGGACTCTAAGTTCTCTTATACTTACCATTGTTTCTGTTACTTTAAACGATGTCATACAATCAGTTTTAAAATAACTATTGTATGTTTTCCATATATCCAGGTCCCTTCGAAATTTAAGGAAAATATGACCATTAGAGAGGAGCTGACAATTGGGAAATTTTTCTTATAAATACAAGCTTATTTTAACGAGAAAATTACTTGACAGTAAACAAGCTTGTGAAGTTATTTCTAGAGAGTGAGGCTCTTACAACACTCAGTGCTTCATGTGGATGTTGTGAACAACTTGTTCAGGTGTGAACAACTTATTCAGGCTTGCTTAGTTTAGACTATGCTCGTGCTGATCGTGGGCTTATGGGTTTGGAAGGTAGAGGTTTCGATTTCCTTCTAAATCAAGGGCTTGCGGGGATAGCAAGACAGATAACGATCTTTGGATTGACAGCTTACCTGGGTTTGGGTAAGACATACTTTCTTGAAATTAAAAATCAAGGTACCTTTATCCAAGGTTGTTGGATACCCTTCTCTTTGGGTTAAAAGAATCTTATTGTTACTTGTTTACTATTACAAGTTGTTTTAATTCTATTATTGTATGTTAACTTTGTTAAATTTATGAAGTATAACCTTCTTATACTTTGTAATTTCGTTAATCTGATTATATTATAGATTCTATATGCTTTAAGGTAGAATCTTTCTTTTAAGAAAATATAAAAGGTTTCTTTAAGAAGTCTTATGCATGTTTGTTTAACCTTTTTAAACTTAACTTTAATGGTTATAACGGAATTTTTAAAGTATACAATTCACCCCACCCCTCTTGTACTTGAGCATCTCATTTTTAAAAATTCGATCTTATAATTGGAATCAGAGGTTGGCTACCTCATACTCTGAATCAATCTAACAATTTTTATCAGAGGAGGTCACAGAAATACTTATATACACATATAATTTTTCTTGTTCAAGTTTTCCTTTTCTTAATTTCTTCATATTTTTTTCTAAACTTCTACTACTAATATGTATCTTTTTAGTATGGCAGTCATTCATGTTGGATCTTTAGATAATCTCAATCCTACTAGACCACCGATCTTCAATGGAAATTACTATGAGTACTAGAGAAATAGAATAAAGACCTTTGTGATAAAAACAGGTTTAGAAAACTACATTATGTTAACTGGAGATTATAAGATTCTTGATAAGGAACTTAGAACCTTTACTAATCCAGAAAATGTGGAATACCAGCTGAACTTTAAGGTACATAATACTTTTCTATGTTCAATGACTAGAAATATATATTTCCAGATTTCATCCTATGAAGCTGCAAATAGTATTTGGAAGAAGCTTGAAGTAACTCACTTTGGAACTTCCAAAATTATTGAAACTAAAAGAGAAATGTGCAGGGATGAGTATCATGGTTTCTTATTTCTTTATGGAGAACACATATGTAAGGTACAACAAAGATTTATGACTATCTTCAAAATCTTATAATCAATGGGTGATAAAGTTTTAGATGATAAAGCTCTTGTAGAAAAAATTATTGACATCATGCCTAAAGAATGGGAATCCAAGAGGACTGTTATATATGAGAATAGGAAAGTCACTCAGATTTCTCTTGATGAACTATTTAGAACTCTTCTTCAACATGAAACTAGAATGAATAGAGATGCTGATAATATTAAGAAAAATAATGGAAATATAGGTGTTTCTTTTACTACTACTTCAAATCATATTAAATCCAAGACTCTTGAGAGAATTATAAGATCTAAATCTAAGAAGTTTGTTGTTCAATCTGAATCTAGTGAAAGTGAAGCTTCAGAAAATGAATTAGCCAATCTTGCTCGGAGGATGAACAAGATTGTTGGGAAGAAGAACTTTCAATATAGATACAAGAAGAAAGAATGAAAAGATAAGAAAGATGGAGAATTGATATGCTATGAATGTAGAAGAACTAGTCATATTAGACCTGATTGTCCCTTTCTTAAGAAAAGAGACAAAAATGACAGGAATTCTAAGAGAAACAAGATGAATTTCTACATATCAAAGCATAAGAAAGTCTTGAAAGACAATGACACTTGGAGTGCTATTTGTGGAGATTCTTTTGATGATTCTTCAGAATATGAATCTTCTGGGAAAAAGAATATTGGACTAAAATCCAGAGCTCCATTTCAAAATCATTATCTTATGGATAAGGTACGAACTTCTAAATCCTTAACCAATATGTCTTTAAGTGAAAATTTTCCAGACAGAAGTTTTTCTTCATATGAAGAATCATCTTCATCAGATAATGATAATGATTTTCCTTCCTGTGATGAAGTTTCTATATTTTCTAAGTTGTTAGAAAAGAGAAATTCTAAAGTTTATAAGAAACTTGATAAAGAAAATTATAGAGAATCTATTTTAACAAAAGAAATTTTGGATCTTTTTAAAGATCCTGATGATAAGAATGACTTTTGAACAATCTTTCTAAGAAACTTGAGGAAGTTAATTCTAAGAAGGATAAAATTTTTGAGGATCTTAAAAATATACTTTTTGGAAAATATCTTTTAGAGGATAAACTTAACTCTAAATCTATTAATCTTAAGGATAAGAATTTAGTCATAAGACTAAATTCTGAAATATTTTCCTTGAAGAAAATTCTTTAAAATTTCACTTCTGGTATGGAAAGTTTTGATAAGATGTATTCTCAGATCTGACCACATGGTAATAATCAGGGTTTAGGTTATTCTCATGAACACCCTATTTTTAAAAATAATTATTTTGTTCCTTCTAGAGCCCCTTTTAGTACTAAATGTCAAAGTGGTGGGCATTGGAAGAAAAATTGTTCTTTGAATAATGTTCAATCCCTTGGGTTTCATAAAGCTTATTTTTCTAAACAATTTTGGATACCCAAAATTTTATTGACTAATAATTTCAGATCAAAACAAGCCTGGATTCCGAAATCCTAACTCTTTATTTTTCAGGAAAAATAAGGAAGTACCAACAACCTATGGTACATGGATAGTGGATGTACTCGGCATATGACTGGTAACAAATACTATTTCAAGAAGGTTTTAAAAACTAAAGGTGGAAAGGTAACTTTTTATGATAACTCTCAAGGAAAAATTGTCGGTATAGGCAAAATTATTCTTCTTGGTAAAATTTTTATTTCAGATGTTCATTTTTGTAAAAGGTCTTAGGCACAACCTCATAATCATAAGCCAATTATGTGATGAAGGTTACCTTGAGAATTTTCGAAATGATAAATGTTTGGTCCACAATTACAAGGATGACTTTATTTTCTCTTCCCTTCAACATGAGAATGTATACAAATTAAACCTATAAGACCTTAGAAGTCAAGATCTACCTTTCCTTAGTGCATTTGAAGATCAATCATGGCTTTGGAATAGGATACTAGGACACTATAACTTAATAAATCTTAGTAAGCTTTCTACGAAAGAACTTGTTCAGGATCTACTGGAACTTATGTTTGATTCTTCGAAAGTCTATGATCCTTATCAGTATGGAAAGCAACATAAATATAGCTTTAAATATATAATTGAAGTTACAAATTCTAATTCCTTACAGTTAGTGCACATGGATTTATTTAGTCAAACAAAAACTGGAAGTATTGAAGACAAATACTATGTGTTTGTCCTAGTTGATGACTAAACCAGATTTACTTTGGTCTATTTTCTTGCAAACAAATCTGGAGCTTTTTATTATTTCAAAATATTTATATCTCAAGTTAAAAATGAGAAAAACCTACCATTTATAACTATTCATAGTGATCATGGTGGAGAATTTGAAAATTCTGATTTTGAAACTTCTTGTAGTAAAAAAGTTATTACTCCCAACTTCTCAGCTCCAAGAACTCCTCAACAAAACGGTGTTGTCGAAAGAAGAAATCACATTCTTAAAGAGATTATGAGAACCATTTTGAGAGAATATTCTGTATATAAACATTTTTGGGCTTAATTTTTTAGAAATTCCTGTTATACTATAAATTGAGTTTTAACAAGTTCGTTTCTTAATAAAACACCTTATGAGTTGTGGACTGGTCAAAAACCAAATGTTTCTTACTTCAAAATTTTTGGTTGAAAAGTATTTATCCTGAATACTGAGGATAACTTACATAAATTTTCACCTAAGTCCGATGAAGGACTTTTCTTAGGTTACTCTACTAACTCTAAGGAATATAGAATTTTTAATAAAAACACTTGCACTATAGAATAAACAGTACATGTTAATTTTGATGAAAATGATCCTTTCATTTTCAAACAACCTGAATCTTTTTCTGATATATTTTCTAAAATTAATCACCAACCTTTGATAGAAGATCTTTTAGAGAAGGATAATGTTCAAGAAAATTTTTTTGTAGCCTTTACGCCTAAATATTTTCTACCCTATGTTGATGAACAGGTTTTTCAAAATCCAAGTTAGTTGTTACTTAGGAATCACCTCAGTGATAATATCATTAGAAATGTTAATCAACCAGTAATAACTAGAAATTCATTAAGGAATGAAGTTGAACATGTTGCATTTCTTTCTCAATTTTAACCAAAGACTCCTGAAGAAGCCCTGGGTGATGAAGATTGGATAAAGTCTATACAATATAAACTCAATGAATTCATAAGAAATCAAGTTTGGACCTTGGTTGAGAAACCTAAGAAAACTTCTGTTATTGGGAGTAAAATGGGTTTTTAGAAATAAATGCGATGAAAATGGAGTCATTGTTATAAATAAAGCAATACTAGTGGAAAAAGGCTATAAACAACAAGAATTCATAGACTATGAAGAAACCTATTCTCCTGTAGCAAGAATCGAATCTATTTGTATTATTCTATCCTTTGCAGCATTATTTAATTTTAAACTCTATCAAATGGATGTTAAGTGTTCTTTTCTTAACGGTTTTGTATAGGATGAAGTCTATGTAGATCAACCCCTGGATTTGAAGATACAAAATCTCCTAGTCATGTTTATAAATTTACCAAAGCTTTATATGGACTAAAACAAGCCCCTAGATCTTGGTATGACAGACTTTTAGGATTTTTGCTTCAAAATAACTATGTTAAGGGAACTACTGATCCAACCCTTTTCATTGATAAAAATGATAAAGATGTTTTTATTGTTCAAAATTATGTTGATGACATCATCTTCAGATCAACTAAGCAATCCTTAACTGATTCCTTTGCAAATCTTATGAAATCTGAGTTTGAGATGGGTATGATGGGTGAGTTAACATTTTTTTCTTAGTTTTCAAATTTCATAAAAATCAGAGGGAACTTACATATCTCAACATAAGTATATCAAAGATATTCTAAAGAAGTTTGTGTATGAAAACACTAAGATCATAAGTACTCCTATTTTAACCTCTAATACTCTTGATGTTAATGAATTAGGTAAACCTATAGATCAAACATATTATTGAGGGATGATAGGAAGCTTACTTAACTTAATAGCTAGTCGACCTGACTTAATGTCCTCAACATGCTTATGTGCAAGATTTAAATAAAATCCTAAATAATCCCATTTAAAAGAAGTAAAAAAGAATTTTCTGGTATTTAAAGGGAATTTTAGATTTGGGACTATTTTATTCCTCTGGAAATTTTTTTGAACTTAAAAGTTTTTCGGATGCTGACTTTGGTGGTTGTAAAATGGATAGAAAAATTATATCCGGAACTTGTTATTTCTTAAGAGATTCCTAAGTTTCTTGGTCCTGCAAGAAACAACATTTTTTAGCACTTTCCACTACTGAAGCTAAATATGTAGCAGATGGAAGTTGTTGTGCTCAAGTGTTGTGGATACAACACACACTCACAGACTATAGAATGAGTTTTAATAAGACTCAAATTATTTTTGATAACACAAGTTCCATTTCCCTAAGTAAAAACCCTTCACATCACTCTCGTGAAAAACACATATATATTAGACGTCACTTTCTTAAGGATCACACACTTAAAGGAGATATTATTCTTCAATTCATCGGAATGCAAGAGAAACTTGTTTATATTTTCATAGAACCTCTACCTTCCAATAGATTTTAATATATTAAAAAAATCTAGGAATGATTTCTGTAAGGTAGTCATTCATATCTACTTCTTGTTTAAATAATTTCCTAACATTAAATTACTCCTTATTTTAGGGGGAGTACATATGTTTTTTTTCTTTCCTTAAAATATTTTTCTTTTATTTGAAAATTTCGGATTTAAAAATTTCGGAATTGAAAATTTTGGATTTGAAAATTTTGGATTTGAAAATTTCATATTTGAAAATTTCAGATTTAAAAATTTCGGATTTGAAAATTTCGGATTTAAAAATTTTGGATTTGAAAACTCCCAAGAAAAATTCTTATAATACCAATAAATCTCTCAGAGTATTCCCAAAGGTAGTATTTATTACTCTTTATTCTCTTTATCTTAAGTTTTAGTTTTTGGTATTTCAAAATTTCTTAAATTCTAGTTTACCTTACTTCAAAAGATCGGAATTCATATTTTCTATATCTATTATCAACCGTCAGATCAGATCAGGTTATTGTGAGCGGTTTGATTATCTTATGGAGGTTGAAAAGTCATAGCTATGTCTATATAAGGGGTGCCTTGTTTTCAATTATCACACCATCCTTACTGATCTCAGTGCCAAAGTTCTGTTGCCATCAAAGCTTTTGTTCTGAAGTTCTCCATCACCCTGAATGACTCCAGAATCCTCAGTAGACCAGATGCTGGTTAGCAAGGAGATTAAGGACTGGTCAATCTTTTAGGAAAGGTTAGTATGCCCTAAGTTCTTGAAAAATATTACTCCCTTATTTCTAAGGTGATAAGATCTAATAGATGGGAAAGTTTCAGTGTGGCTAAGGAGAAATCTCAGGATCCAGTTTATCCTAACCTCCTTATTCAATTCTATGAATCTATTTCTTTCTTCCAAAAAGATGGTAAGGATCTGTTTAAGTTCAAGTGCTATGATAAATCCTATATAGTCCCCTTCAAGAAGGCAGCAAATATTCTAAACATACCGTATGAAGGGGAATCTATTCTTTGCTCCCAGAAACTCCCTGAGAAAGAAGGATCTTTTAAAAAGTCAAGGATTTGGATTTTCTCATTCTTAAGTATGTTAAGAATCCAAAAATTACAAATCTTTCAATGAATCACAAGATGGTGGCTCTTTGTATGCAATTATATATTATTCCAAGAAAGTGAGATAAGGATTCTCTAAAGATATGTGATATCTTTCTTTTATACTTTATGTCAACTTAAGGAAGATCAACTTGGTGAAGTACATCTTTCTCACCATTCAGGAAATAAAAGGAGGAACCATCAGATCTCATATCCTTATGTACCCAGCAAATATTTTGAGGATAATTGTTTTGTGTATTTAAGAAATGAATGTTCCATGCCAATCAGTCTCGAAGTCATTCAAGATATTGTTGCTAAGTGACGACACTCTAAGAAGGATAAAAGTAGAGTTTATTCCAGAATCAAAAATCTTTGATGAAATAGTTTTCCAGAACAAGGGTGATGTTCTGGATTCTTCAAAGTCAGTTCCTAAGAAAAGGAAACTTGATGAACCGAGCTTGCAAGTTCCAGCTCCTGTTGTTCTGACTTCAGCACGTCCTCCTTCGAAGAAACCCAAAGCTTATTCAGATGCAACAATTGAAGAGTGGAGAGAAATGGAATCCACTAGAAAGTAAGGGGATCCTTCTTTTGGTATAAATCCAGCAGAGGAAAAGGTTCTAAAAATCATGCAAGCTGAAAATATTGAGAAAGAAAAGAAGGATAAGAATTTAAAGAAGAAATCTTTCGAAGATCAAGTTTTTCAGTCCCTTCTAAATTTTGTAAAAAATAAATCTTAGGAAGTATCTGAATCCCAAGATATTCTCAAAAAACCAGTGGCCACTCCGAAAATCTAGAAAGCTAAGAAATTCCTAGAATTATAAAAACCAGTTCAAGAAATGGAAGATCATATAATCCAATATGATGATGATGATGTTTTAAAGGAAGTGGAAAATTATGTTGGAACTCTTTAGAGTTCAGGTTCCAAATCTGTTTCAGTAGAAAAACCTGAAGAACAAGTTGAATAAATAGAAGTCGAGGAAGAGGTTGAAGTTGAAGATAAAGAAGAAGTTGATTTTGAACTAGAAGAAGAAGCAGAGAAAGAAAAGTTTGAACAACAAGATGAAGAAGAGGGAGAGTCTCAAGAAGAAGACGAACAGGGAGATCTAAATATTTTTCAAGTTTCGGATAAAAAATCTCCAATCCAAGATCCTCTTAAAGGAAAGAATGTTTTTGTTACTCCATCTGATAATAAAACTCCTCAGAAGTCCTCTAAGATAATAGAGAGACCAGCTTCCTTAACTCTAAGAGGAGTTGAGAAAGGAAAAGATGTTTCAAGATCCGAGTCTTCTTCATCTATCAAAGATGATTTTTTCAGGTTTTCTTTAAGAAATTTGGTCAGTACTATTCTGGTTCATGCAAACATAGATTCCTAGAGTCAAATGATACAAGAGACCCTAAATCAAAATATGAAATCAACCAATATGCTTATGGACACCGTTGTCAAGAAATAAATAGACTTCGGTAATCTTTTGATTGATTATAAATCTCAGAAGGTGACTTGTAAGAAAGTCTTTAACCGTACCAAAACTATCAATGAAGAGCTGAGATAGTTTTGTGACTTCATGGATTCAATAAAAGGATCTTTTAATACTTGTGAAACTGAGTTCAATAAGTTCAAGACATCAATCTCTAAGAAATCTAGTCAACTTAATTCTGTTGCTCGATCTGTTAGTAGTGAGAAGGAAGTCAGAGCTGAATTAGAAATAAAGGTGGCTGCTCAAGAAGAGAGGATCTTGTCTTTAGAGACGAATAATTAGGAACAGGAGATATTAGTAAAGAAGTTTGAAGAATATCATAAGGAAGTAAAGAAACTTAGAGCCTTGATAAAGAAGATGTTGTCTGAGCAGAAGAAGAGTGTATGACTTTTCTTTACATTCCGATGTCTTGTTGTAATGTAAACCTTATTTCTAAAAATTTCTTAAAGAATTTTCTTACATATAATTCTTTTGTTTTCGAATGTATTCTTGTTTAAACTTACAGGTACATCTTAAACTTCTCATTTCCTTTTCCTCTTTTTGAAAATCAAAAAGGGGAGAATTTATTTAAAGGAAGAATTTAATCTCTGAGAAGGAGATTCTAGTAAGGGGGGTATGGAAAGAAAGGATAATGTCAAAGTAAGTGGATTTTTTATTTTAAGAAGAAGTGTTTATCTATGGGGTAGATATTCCCTTAAGAAAACCAGACTTCAAAAATCAAGAATACAATCCATAGGAAACATAACCTAAGAGGGAGTTAGTCGTATTCATCAGAAATTTCATTCAAAAAGGGAGATAAGTTTTTTTAAGTCAATATATACTTCCTTAGCAAAGTTGTTTGTGCTTTCCAAAAAGGGGGAGATTTTTGAGTCCATAAGGATATCTTATGACTTCTCCATTCCTTATGGTTTTCTGTTTTGAAAATCACAAACACGTTTTATTAAGTTATAAATATTTTTTTCAGTTTCTTATTTTTCTTAAGATCTATAATTGTCATTCTGTTATGCTTACAGATATATCATTATGTTTTGTGATTCTGTTAGACTTATAGATCTGTCATTTTGATTTTCAATTCTGTTATACTCACAGATCTGTCATTACGATATGTGATTTAGTTTTATGATTCCGATTCCGGTGTATACATGATGCTGATTTTCAATTATGATTACGATGTATATATGATTCAGTTTTTATGATTTCGATTCTGGTTTATATATGATTCCAATTTTCAATACCAATTCCGGTGTATATGTGATGCCGATTTTCAATACCAAATCCAGTGTATATATGATGCCAATTTACAATACTGATTCCGGTGTATATGTGATGTCGATTTTCAATACCGAATCCGATGTATATATGATGTCGATCTTCATGATACTGAATCTGGTGTATATGTGACTTTGACTTTCTGATTCAATTTTCTTGATAATGTTATTTTTAAGAATACGTTTTCTTGATTTCTTAAGATTATGTTTTCTTCATAATGTTAGAGTTGTTTAAATGTATCATTCCAATGATATTGAACTCTATGTTCTCTTATACTTAACATCATTTCTATTACTTGAAACGATGTCGTACAATCTGTTTTAAACTAACCATTGTATGTTTTCCATGTGTCTTGGTCCCTCCGAAATTTAAGTAAAATATGACCATTGGAGAGGATCCGACCATTGGGAAATTTTTCTTATAAATACAAGCTCATTTGAACGAGAAAAGTACTTGACAGTGAACAAGATTTTGAAGTTATTTCTAGAGAGAGAGGCTCTTACAACTCTAAGTGCTTCATGCGGATGTTGTGAATAACTTTTTAAGGCTTGAACAACTTGTTCAGACTTTCTTAGAGAAGACTCTGATCGTGCCGATCGTGGGATTCTGGTTTTGGAAGATAGAGGTTCTGATTTTCATGTAAATCAAGGGCTTGTGGGGATAGCAAGATAGATACCGATCTTCGGATTGAGGGCTTACCTGGGTTTGGGTAAGACATAATTTCTTGAAAGTATAAATCAAGGGACCTTTATCCAATGTTATTGGATACCCTTATCTTTGGGTTAAAAGAATCTTATTGTTACTTTTTTACTATTACATGTTGTTTTAATTCTGCTGTTGTATGTTAACTTTGTTAAAGTTAGGAAGTATAACCATCTTATACTTTGTAATTACATTACTCTGATTATATTACAAATTCTATATTCTTTAAGGTAAAATATTTATTTTAAGAAAATATAAAAAATTTCTTTAAGAGGTCTTGTGAATGTTTGTTTAACCTTGTTAAACTTAACATTAAATGTTTTAAAGGAATTTTTAAACTATACAATTCACCCCCTCTTGTATTTGAGCATCTCATTTTTACATATTTGATCCTACAATATTAAAGTATACAATTCACCCCCTCTTGTATTTGGAAGAATGGAGGACCGAGTGTAATTTTCCGGTGAGAAATGATAATATTGAATATTATTTAATTAAATAATATTTAATTATAATTTTCAAGTTCATCTCATGTCGAGAAATAATATTATTATTATTATTATTTGACATAAGGTGTTTCTAGGATTAAATAAATAATAAGGGAATTTGTGAAATTATATTATTTTAAACCTAGAAATACAAATACCTAATTATGTTATTTCCCCATAAACTGATTTAGTTGTGCACTAAAATTTTGGAGAAAACCTCTCAAGCCTCGAGAGCTCTATTCTCCTAGAATGGTCTTAAAAATGGAGAGCAGTCTTCCTCCACCAGATCAAAGAGAACGTTTTGGATGAGGTTCTCGTGGTGATCAAAGACAAATGATGCTTGTACAATGATCTTCCATGCTAGCACCCAGAGACTTCTTTGGTGATGTCCAAAGATTAATGAAACACGTGTATATCACTACTAGATAAAATATACAGTTGGATTCTAAAATGCAATGATAGTGCACTACAGAGTTGTCTCCGGACACATCAACGAAGAAATAATACTTTAGAGGTAATTATTTACGAAATTAAATTAATTATAAACAAATATGTACTGATCTCCTCTCTCTTTGATTCTAGAATAAATAATATTTTCTATTATTGATTCAATTTAATTGATAATGGATATTAAACATCATATATATCTTTGATTTATCATCGATTATGGAAAAAATAAAAGTTGGGCACCGCCCATCGTATGCTTCTACAGTAACCAAAACATACAAGTGGTATCATAGAAGTGCACATAATTGTTTATAATTATTTAAGATCATTAGTATTTAACACATTTTTTAATTTAGTTTTTTAGATCAATATTAATCATTATTTTAATCATAATTGTGATATTTGTTTCTTCCTCCTTCATTTCTCGTATATCTAATTGAGGAGTTTAATTTTAGGATTAAAAATAAAATCAAGGAACTCATTCGGGGTGTGCTAAAGATTCTGCCCAGATAACACAACAGTACACACTATGTAACCATAGTCACACACTATGTAGTTATATTCAATGCACCCGGAGTTAATTAAAAAATTACTCAATCCATGTGCATTATTTACACGTAGTGTAGTTAATTCTTAAACTACATGTTGACTGAAAAAGACTGGCACACGGTCACTCAGACTATAAATTGTGTGCCCATTGAACATGGTATGTTGTCCCTTTTAGTCATAGATGAGCTGGTTTTTTCATACAAACCCTTCCCAACCAGTGAACGTGCAACACGGAGTCAACACAGTGTGTGTCCCATTGGACATGCCATATACTCCAACTTTTTTAAGGTATGTTTTACATGCCAAGTCCTTATGTGTGTACCTCATATATATGATGAAGGGTTTACATGATGGGTATATCAGATCTATATTCCATATAATTTTACCAAATTACCTATATTTAAAAACAATTATTTATTTTACTATGTAAACTTTGAGACATGTACTTGCATGTGGTCATAAAGATAGGACATGTAATGTGATGGGTTTTAATATACATTAATATTTTTAAATGTTTAATTAATGTATGTGTAATGTTAATATCTTCATATCCTATATGATTTGTATTACAAGTTGTTACTCTACCTTCATTAAAGCATAACACAAGACTGAAAAATCATCTAATTCATGTAACCATTTGTGAAGTACACATTGTGAAATTATGTGATAATTCATGTATGTCATATGTCAAAAGAGTAAAATAGTATACGAGTATAATACATGTTGGGTAGAATCGGATGGGTATTTACCATGTTACCTCCAAGGTACGAGTTATGTACATAGTTAATTTTAAATGAATTCATTTAATTTGTTTAAAATTATAATGGATGAGAATATCAATGAAATTTGGGTAAGAATTAAGATAAAAGGATTGATTAAATAAATATAATAATTAATTGATTAGAGCGTGATTTATCTTAAATAAGAATGATCAAATTATTGAATATTAGTTTTATTAAATGCGTAATACATTGCATGCATATGGATGATCATGATCTAGACCAGACCTTTTATATGTGATTGGTTTCATTTAATTTATTATTAAATTAAATTATTGGCATACGTACCTTCTCTCCTAATTATTATGTAGGTCCTGCATGCCGATGGTTTATTTTATGTAAAACCATTTTTCCCCCTCACCTGTGTGTGAGTAAAAAGCATATGTAATGGGTGGAGCTCTCAAGATAGTGGAGGTGGTTCAAGTTAGAAGCCAAGGTGAAACCAATCTAAGGAGATACAAAGGTGGATAGGTGGAAAGCTATAAACACAAACCTCAATTGGTTCGATGTGTTTTTCCCCTATGACAATAGTTATTTTATCAACCACTAAATAAACTAACCATTAGTATAATCTCATGGTCATACCCTTTATTTTATTTCTTTTAGTTTCATGGTTATTTTATTATGGATGTATTATCATGATCATGTAATTAATTAATAAACAAACATGTAAGATGGAACTAAAATAAACAGGATTATGCGTAAATATTATCAAATACATGGTTAATCACTTAAGAAATCCTACTTAACATTAAAAATATTGTAATAAAAATAATAATTGGAAACTTATGCATAAAAGGATAAAATTCATCAATAAAATATTATGTTGTAATAACCTTCTATTACTTCGGTTATAATCAATCCATAGTTCAACGTGCTTGAACAGACAAATTTGGGGTTATTTCAATTATTGGGGAATTCTAACATGAAGTTTTGGGTTGACATAACTTAGTTCACATCAAGGGTAGACTGCCAAATAAGTACATGGTGTAATTGAGAGGCAAAGGTTGAGAAATCTAAATTAATGATTTCGGGATTAGGGAGTCCACTCAACAGATCAAGGAACTTTGAGTTAATACAATTTTAATTTGTAATTACTACCTAAAACCATTCGAGTTTCTTGACCAATCAATGTTGGGGTAATGAGAAAGTGAATATGGATCATTTTCACTTGAATTTACAAGAAAACGGATATTCTGAATCCAATGGTGAGGGCTATTAGGTTTCGATAAAATAGTGGGAGACTAATAAATATAATATTTATTTATTTGTCTAAATTTATCAGATAAAGTAATAAAATTATACTCATCTTATTTTGTATAAATATAAATAAAATGACATCAAACATATCATTGTCATCCATAATTGAGAAGGAAAACCTTCTAACTAGTAAAAATTTCCAAGAGTGTCAAAGGATCCTATCTGTCATCCTTCCCCATGAAATGAAATTATATGTGCTGGAAAAACCTATTCTAGTTTCACCTAGAAATGAGGCATGTGATGTAGAACTATCTATCTATGAGAAACAATTGAATGATGCTGCCGATTTTTAGTGCCCCATGCTATCATCCATGTCCAATGAGATTTTAATGAAACATGAGGATATGGACGCCTATAGTATGTTGTCTCACCTTCAGGATCTCTATCAAGATATGTTTATACAATATAGGTATGAGATCTCCAATTCTTTATTCAAAACTAAGCTTGGAGAGTCTGCGCTAGCTGGACCTCATGTAGTCAAGCTTATTGGCTACATTGAATACCTGGACATATTAAGGATTAAATTTCCGGATAAGTTGCATATAGATCTCATACTTTCATCATTTCCCAAGACCTTATCAAGGTTTATTATGAATTATAATATGATCAATAATGAGAAGTTCCATTTAAAACTTCTTACTTTAATTAACCAAGTGGATAAGGATATGGAGTGTAATAAACTAGCAGTCCTTATGGTGAATAAGAAAAGGAATGATAAAGAAAAGGGGACCAAGAATTATAAACTGTCTAAATCTCCCAAGCACCATCCTACCAAGAAGAAGAAGATCCATATCTAGTGCAAGGAAAAGGAGGCAGTGCATTTTTCATGTGGAAAGATAGGCCACTGGAATAGGAACTACACCTAAAAGAAAGGGGAAGCTAATGGTGTTTTCATTATCAAGTTAAATCTTTCTATTTCTACACATTGGGTATTAGATACATCTTGTGGAGCTCACATTTTCATCCTAATATAGGAACCAAGTAGATTCTGGAAGATTTCTAGAGGAGCAGTGGATCTGCGAGCTGTTAATGGTGTGAGGTTGGATGCCCTATCCATTGGTGATTACGACCTTTAATTGCCAACAAGAATGATTTTGGTTTTATGAGATTTTTATTATGTACCTATAGTTACAAAGACCATTATTTATGTGTCTTGTTTAGATACAAATTTATTTATTTTCAAATCTGGAAATAAAAGTCATTTCTTTTAAAAGGAAAACATATGTTATGGTATGGAAAATTTAAATAACTGTATTTATGTATTAAATTAAGAAAAATAAGTGTTGGAAATAAATTACAAATCGTGTTCACATGACACATATAACACCCAGTCATGGAATCACCATCTTGGTCATGTAAATGAGAATATTTTGACAATGCTCTGTCAACACGGTTATTAAGACTCCTCCGAGCTAAAACCACTTGATAGATGTCATGTTTTTTTACAAGGAAAAATGATCAAACCACTATTCGGTGTATAGGAGGAAAGGTCCACATAACTTATAGGATTGGTACACACTGATGTGTGTGGACTATATCCAGTAGAATCTAGAGGTGGATATTCTTACTTCATAACTTTTACTGATGAATTGAGTAGATATCACCCTATATACTTGATGATGTATAAGTCTGGGTCCTTTGAGAAATTCATGTAATTCAATAATGAATTAAAGAATAGGATTGGTAAGAAGATAAAGAATTTTTGATTAGAGAGAGGTGGTGAATAACTTCTCCAAGATTTGATCGAATTTATATGGGAGTTTCTGATTCCATCTCAACTCACTCCACCTTATACACCGTAGTTGAATGGTGTTAGTGAAAGGAGGAACTATACCTTGTAAGACATGGTATGGTCAATTATGAGTCATGAAGATATTTCATTATCCTTTTGGGGATATGCATTGAAAATCGTGGCATTCAAATTAAACTGAGAACCATCTAAAGTGGAAAATGGAATTCCCTTTGATCTATGGAGTGAAAAGAAACTCATTTTATCACATAAATGTGTTTGGGGTTTTGAGACATTCTTTAAGGCCTTATTAGAAGAAAAAAAACTAGCACCCCAGGGCATGGGGTATATCTTTACTAGGTATCCTAATGAAACAAAGGGATACTACCTATAAAAACCCTCAAACAAGAAAGTGACTATCTCCAGACAAGCCATCTTTTTTGAGAGGGGGGACATCCTAAAAAAGGATAGTCAGAGCAAGATTGACTATGATGATGTAGATGATCAAAATACATAGGATTTAGTGAAAGAATAGATTCCAAGGGTCCCCATGGAATAAGTAGTTCCTGAAACACAAGTATTGTGTAGGTTCATAAGAGAGGTAAGAGAATTTGAGAGATATGGTTTTCTGGTCACCAATGATGCTGAATCATTATTGGTTGACAATGATGAACATCTCTTCTATAAGGAGATAATAGAGATATCATAAGCTACATGATGTCTATAAGCTATGAATTCTAATATGGATTCCATGTATCAAAACCAAGTTTGGGTTCTAGTTAATGCAATATTTCATGTAAATCATATTGGATGAAAATGGGTATTCAAGAGGAAATTGGACATGCAAGGTAAATTAAGTACCTATAAATCATGGATAGTGGATAATGGTTTTAAACATCATCAAGGAATTGACAATGATGAAACATTTTAACCATTTTCTATGTTTAAATCCATTAGAATCATACATGATATAGTAACTTACCATGACTATGAGATTTGGAAGATGGATGTCAAAATTAAATTCCATAATGAGGACCTTAATGAAGATGTCTATATGACACAACCTGAAGGGTTTGTGACTCTAGGTTATGCCAGAATGATTTTTCAGTTGTAGAGACCCATTTAAGGATTGAAGCAAGAATCTAGTTCATGGAATATTTGATTCAATGAATCCATAAAAGAATTTGGATTCATTAAGAATGAATGTTATCCATGTATTTATAAGTGGTTTAATGGGAATGTAGCCATTATCCAAGTAGTATATGTACCTGACATATTACTTATTGGAATTTAAATAATATAATTATAATTTTTAAAGACTGGTTGAACATTTTTTTCTCCATGAAGGGCTTAGGAAAATAATCCTACAATCTAGAGATCAATATCATTCATGATAGATCCAAGAGGGTTCTTAGACTAAGTCAAAGTACTTATATTTACTATATACTAAAGAGATTTAGTATGGAACAATCCAAGAGTGGATTGGTTCTAGTGTCACATGGTTTACATCCTTCTAAGAAAATGTTCCCTCAAACACAACATAAGAAAGAGATAATGAGTAAGATAACATACACATCAGTGATAGGATCAATCATGTATGTCATTATATGTACTAGAATTTATGTGGCCAATGCACAGAGCATGGTAGGTAGATATCAAGAAGATCTAGGAGAAAAAAATTGGATTGTTGTTAAGGTTATCCTTAAGTATCTAAGAATAATTAAGGATATGTTCCTACTTTATAGATGGGATGAGGAGTTGGTCATCAGAGGATATACTGATGCTAGTTTTTAGATAGATCAAAACAATCTGATGTTGCAATTAGATATGTTTTCTATCTCAATGGTGGAGCTATAGGCTAGAAGAGTTTAAAGTATCTAGTTGTCATTGATTCTACTGTGGATTCTTTGTATATAGCGACTTTTGATGCATCCAAGAAAGCTGTTTTGATTTGGAACTTTTTCCTAGATCTTGATGTGGTTCCAAGTAGTAAAGACCCTATCACATTGTATTGTGATAATACTGTAGTGGTTACTCTTGAAAAAAGTGACAATGTCACACCAATGGGAAAATAATATACTCTGTAAGTATCACGTTTTGAGGGATTTCTATCATAAAGGTGAAGTTCTAGTGAGAAGAGTACCCATGGAAGAGAATGTTGAAGACCCCTTGACTATAGTCCTATCACAGCAGATGTATGGGTATCATGTGAGAGCTAACGGACTAAAGGTTGTTAGAATTTGTCTATAGTGTAAGTGGGAGTCTGTTGGATTTGGTGCCCTAGAACCAACATATTGTGAACTTTATAAAAACATATATACATGATTTATAAAATTAATAAACTATTAATTGCATCATGATTGTTCTTCTATGTGACATAGTATATGTTAATGTCTTAAGAGTATATGTCATACTAAAATATCATAGTAGTTACCCTGCTATGATAAGAACCTTAAAGTGATATGAAACTATTCATGAATATATATTCTATATAATAATGATATCATTTGAGGGAAAAGATGATATAGTATATTAGGGGTGGAGACTCAGGAATTTGAGGAACATTCTCATGGTGTACACCCTTGGTAATATCCAGTATGCATATTATAATAATGAGACCCAATTGTAGGAAACCCACATTTCTATGTGTCATTGGATGTCTGTATCTATAGATTTTTCTATTGGTCCTTAGACTTTAATATTATTTTTAATGAGTATTATGAGTCACTCACTTAGATGTATTGGAAAGAAAGTGACGACAGATGTTCGCGGTGAGGTAGGATATATTGGTTGTGTCACGAGTAATATTTCATTATTGAATAATGTGTGAAAGGATTTATCCTTTATATTATTTAGTGGAAGTTAATATCACAGACCATTTGATAGAAATTATATATCCTAAATAAATCCATGGCCATGGTGTTCTATAGGTAAGTTCAATTTATGGAAATTCAAAGAACGAGATATCGACCACGTTGGTTGATGACACTAGCATGCAACCTCCTTGATTTGACATATTGTGATAAAGGTATTATACTACAAAGTAATCATTCGTATGAGGTGACTTGTCATTTTGGCATTAAATTCTTTCTTTATGGGTGCCTGGGTGTGTTTCTAGATTCTAACCTTATATTTTTGGATGTGTCGCACAATACCATTTAGAAAGAGGCCTAGAGGGTCACACACTAAGTGTATCCAAAATCTATGTTAAATAATATATTATTATTTATTATTTAATAGGATGAATAAATATTAATACCATATTTGTTTTAATAAATATTCATGTAGGCCTGATCGCATTTATTACATCACTATTTATTCAAGAGAATATATTGTAAGAGAAATATTTAATAAATATTAATTTTATATTTATTGGATATAATTTTTATTTATTTATTGGAAAATAATGCGGTGATATTTATTTAAAAAATAATTATATATTATTTAAGGTTTGATTAATATTTTGGAGTAATGGAGGAAAATGTTTAATGGTTAGGTGATAAATGATAATATTGAATATTATTTAATTAAATAATATTAAATTATAATTCACAAGATCAGCATATGTCAAGAAATAATAATATTTCTATTATTATTTGACATGGGGGTTTTCTAGGATTAAATAAATAATAATGGAACTTTTGAAATTATATTATTTTAACCCTAGAAATACAAATACCTAATTATGTTATTTTCTAATAAGCTGATTCGGTTGTGTAGAATAATTTTGGAGAAAACCTCTCAATAATAGAGAGATATATTCTCCAAGAACTCTCTCAATAACGGTGGAAAATCCTCCTCCTTTAGATTAAGGAGAACATTTTGGAAGATGTTCTTAAGGAGATCAAAGGCGAACAATGAAAGTGGAAGGATCCTCTGTGCTGGCACCCAGAGACTTCTCTGGCAACATTTGGAGATTCATGGAACATATGTGGATCACCGCTATAGAAAATCTATAGTTGGTTTCAACAACACAACAATGGTGCACTGCAGATCTGTCACCGGACAAATTAATGAAGAAATAATTACTTAGAGGTAATTCTTTATCTAATTAAATTAATTATAAACAATATGTGTTTATCTCCTCTCTCTGGTTCCAGCATAATTAATATTGTCTATATTTAATCCAATTCCATTGATAACGGTGATTAAACATCATATAGATCTTGGATTGATCATCGATTATGAAAAAAAAGGAAAGTTGGTCATCTCCCATCGCACGCTTACAATACGCCCAGAACCTACAATGTGTACACCAGGTGGCCTTCTAATTAGTATAATGTAAATAGGATCCTCATTAACCTAGAATTTTTGTACTTGTGGTATTCTTATCTGTACTTGTTGTCTTTGTAATTATTTATTGGTGTGTATACTAAAATTCTTTAGAAACGTACTTTTTGGTATGATTCACTAAATTGTGAAAGGTGTTTTTTATCCATGCTTTATGTTAAATTGTAACTTATGACTTATTTTAAATTATCTGATCATAACTAGTTAATTTTATAAATCATTCTTATAAAAAACTTAATGGGATCTAACTAGGCTATTTTTATCACACTACATACACCATTGGGTGTATGTAGATATATTTATATATAATTTGAGTTAGTTAAAGGTTCCACAAGGAGGCTTCATGTTTTTTCATTAGCAATGTGTGAGAGTCTATAGGTGATATAATGTCATATAGAGTTTGGTTTTACTATTTTTTTAGTTCTTTGGTTGCTTTTATATATCTTTCCACTTATTTTCACAAATTATTGTATCAATTTTTTGTCCTATTATTTTTTGTAATACCAATATATTCTATATATTTATCTCGTTGTTTCAGGTTATTTGGGTAACAATTATTCCTAAAGTTAGTTCTTATTGTTTAGTCACTTGTCACTAACCTTTGTGGTTCTAAAATTCCCTTCGGGCCATTTAAGTACCAAATTAGGTTACAGATGGTTTTTCTAATCCAGGTTGGCTCCTAGAAAATTAGTAAAAAAGGTTGGTTGAACTATTTTCATCATCATTGTGCATTTTTTGGATTTCTTGGTATACAATAGATAGGAATCTGGAAAATTAAGGGGTTGGTTTCGAGTGAGTGTCTAGCTAGATTTCATTATAGAGAGCCTTGGGTTACTATGGGTTGTTAGGAAATGTGTATTTTAGGATTTAGAGAGTTTGAATCATGGTATATATTTTTATTATCTCTTGATAATATAAATGGACTTTTATTTACTAAACTAGAATTGATTCATGGATTCTATGTTCTTGTGCCTCTTTTTCTGTTAATGTGTAGCACCAATCCCCCCATAAGACTTCAAGTGATTCCTCGGGAGTGTATTTTCAATGAACCATGCCATTGGAACCCTCTAGTTGATTATAACTTGATTGAAGTGGTGTTTGGAATGTTCTGATCTATAGACCAAGGTGTAGAACCTACCCATATTCAAGACTGAAAGGTAGAACCATGAAGGAATAAGGATAGGATTCCGGACAAGGAGTTTATTTTCCAGAAGATGAAATCTTTCAAAGGGATGAATGATCCTTAAGAGGTAGAGTATTGGTTTAGAAATCTTGATATTATTTTAAAATTCATAGTGACTCATGACTTAGTAAAAGTGATGTGCATTGTATTCAATCTTGAAGGTCCAAGTAAAAGGTCATGGGACTCTATTTTCTTGGATAAGAAGTATGAAGTCTTGGACTAGAATGACTAAAAGGACATTTGGACCAAGAAATTATACCCATAATATATGAACATGGTAAAATACATAGTGTTTCTCAATATTGATTAAAGACATCAATCATTCATGGTGTATTCTTACTACTTCACTATGATCTTTGTGTTTTCTTCTGAGATTGTGTCAAATGATAAGATGAAGGCTTATAGGATTAAAAAGTGTCTTAGAGATAATACTCATTCATAGGTATTTATATAAAATATAACCACCTATGATGAAGTGGTGGATAGTTTCTTAATGAAAAATCATGTCCAAGAGGGTAATATAGGATCAACCAGATTTTCTCCTTCATCTATTGGTAGCTCAAGTGGTTATTTCAAGGGTAAGAGAAAGTAGAGTGATTTATATAGAGAAAAAAGTATTGGTGATTCTAAGAGATTTATTCTTTCATTATCATAAGTGGAAATTTTCTTGACATGTCACCAGTGTGGTCATACATGACACGTGAAATTATTTTTCCTTGTGACTCTATAAGTTTTAAACTTTTGTGGGTGTCGAGGTCACTTGAAGAAGTTTTTTTTATTTATATCTTATCCTAGATCTGGTATAGCCTTTTTATCACCTAGAGGATATGTGGTGTATCTAGATGATTCATAAAGTGCAGGTTTCCAACCGAATGCCTCTAGAACAAAGATGTTACATGTAGTTGAGGAGCTTCCATTAGAGGTTGATATGGAACCTATGATGGTAGGAGGTACTATTTTTTTGGTTCTACCTTAGAAGTTGATTTTTTATATAGGTTCCTATCACTCCTTTGTATCGACTCATTTGGTGGATCATCTATAACATTCAATGTAACTCATTTAATTTGTTATTAAATTAGAAATGACTCTAGGAATGAAGAGGGAGAAGGGTTTTCAATGTCCCTCATGTTATTTCTTTATATGAGATGTATAGTTGGTATGGGATTTCTTGGTTCTCAACATGGAACAATTTGATATGATCCTCATGATAGATTTGTTGATCACTATCAAGTATCAAATTGATTGTTACTATTGGCAGGTTTACTTCACCACTTCCAATGGGAGATACCATGTGATTCAAAGAGAATGGGATATAAGGTCCAGTCAGTCAAGATCATCTCTTCCAGGTCTTAGTAAGTTATTTTTCTTATCTCTAGATATGTTGGAATAGGAATTTGGTTATGGTAACATTCCTGTTGTATTCAATGATTTTTCAAAAGTTTCTTTGGATGACTTATTAGGTTTTCCTCCAGAGAAGGAGTTGGATTTATCAATTGACTTCGTACTCGATACTCAATAGATATTTTTGTATTCATATTGTATGGATCTAGAAGAACTGAAAGAGATGAAAATTCATTTTTATGATCTGAAAACTAAGTTATTTATACACACAAGTGTGTCTCCTTGGGAAACCCTTATTCTTTTTACCAAAAAGGCTGAGTAAACTCTTTTATTATGCATTAATTATGAATTTTCAACCAAGTAATGGTCAAGAAATAATAGAATTTTCTACACATCGATTATTTGTTCCACTAATTGAAAGGGGAAAAGTGATTTTCTAAAATTTGTCTTTGGCTTGGTTATCACCCACTCAGAATCAAGGAATTAAATATTCCAAACACTTATTTTAGGAGTAGGTATAGCCATTTCAAGTACCTTATGATGATGTTTGTTCTAACTAATTATTCTTCTAACTTTATGGAATTAATGAACTGAATATTCCATGAGTATCTTAAAACTTTTTTCATAGTTTTAATGGAATAATTTTTTGTGTAATATATGATTGGATAACATCATGTGTTTAACTTGAGGCATGTTTTGGGAATTCTAAGGGATCATCATCTTTATGAAAAAAATTCAAATTTCTAGTTTTGGATCCAGGATGTCATGTTCTTGGGACATGTGATATTCTAACATGGTATCACAGTCGATCTTAAAAACTAGATGGTTTTCATGTCATGGGAGGAAATGTGGAATATCATTGATATATTTATATTCATTGGTTTACAAGGATACTATAAGTTGTTTGTAAAGGATTTATCAAGGCCTGAATCTCCTATAACTACTCTCACCAGGTCAGGGGTGAATTTTATATGGTATTCAAAGTGATAAGAATCCTTCAATAAACTAAAGTAGTGTTTAACCTCATTATTGATTCTTAATTTACCAGTGTCTAGTTAAGGAAATGTAGTTTATTGTGATACATCTAGTTCTTATTTGAGATGTGATCTTATATAAGGAATTAATATGTTAGATTATGGATCATTTCATCTTCAACCACAATTGAGGAGTAATCCAACTTGTGACCTAGAACTTGTAGTGATTTTGAGTTCTCTAAAAATTTGGTATCACTATCCTTTCAGGGGAAAGATTACCATCTAATATAACTATAAAATTTTGGGGTATATCATTTCTAAAAACAATTTGAACCTCAGACAGAGGTTATGGGTTCAATACTTACAATATTTAGACATTGATATTGTCTACACACCCAATAAAGGTAACATAGTTACTGATGCTTTTAACAATAAGTACCCTCTCAGGATATGAAAGATCCAAAGGATGAATGAAATATAATACAAATTGTTTATAAAATGTATCTATGAGTCAGGGAATAGGATGTTGAGTCAATAAGGATTCCTTAGGAATTTTCCATTCCTATATATTTTTAAAATCACAAACACTCTATCTTAAGGAAAATCATATTTTCCCTAAGCTTTATCTTAATAATGAAAATTTTATATCCTCAATGAAATTATATCCTTACCTATATTTTCATTATTCATTTTATAGATTTAATAAATCCATCTATTTTTATTTCTAATGGGTGAAATTCGGTTTCATATCTAAAACCTCATAATCCTACAAATCCTTAGTGTTAGAGAATTTTGTTTTCAGGTTCTGATTTCAGGTTCCGAATTCTTATTCCGAATTCTCTGAAAATCAGACACTGAATTCACTAAAATTCAGAATCTGAATTCTCTGAAAATCAAAATCCGAATTCAATGAAATTCAAACTCCGAATTCACTGAGATTCAGGATATAAATTTTTTAAAATTTGGACTCTGAATTCAATGAAATTCAGACTCAGAATTCTCTGAAATTCAGACTTCGAATTCTCTAAAATCAAGACTCCAAATTCTCTGAAATTCATACTCTGAATTCTCTGAAATTAAAACTATGAATTCTTTGAAATTCTAACTCAGAATTCCTCATAATTCAGACTTTGAATTCCTCATAATTCGGACTCTAAATTCCTATGAATTCAGACTAATAATTCCCTAGAATTCGGACTCCGAATACCTCATAATTCATACTCTGAATTCCTACAAATTAAGATTCTGAATTTATTGGAATTAATATTCTGATGTCTATAGAATTCAGGTTCTGAATTCTTTGGAAAAAAGAATTCAAATATTCATTATTTATAGTCTCCAAGGGTTTATTTTCTTATACTCTGAACATTTATTTTTCCTTAGACTCCAAAAAAATATTTTTGGTTAATAAGCCTTATGTTGTTGATACCTATTATAGTTATGAAATGATGTCATACATTCTGTTTCTAACTAACCATTGTGTGAGTGACATGTGTATAAGTCCCTCTAAAATTCAAGGAAAAATATGACTGTTGGAGGAGGGAGCCGACCATTATAGAAATGACTATAAATAGGAGCTCATTTGAATGAGCTCATACTAGACTAATCCATCACTCTAAATATTGCATGCTACTAAAGTCATTTCTAGAAAGAGAGACTCAAATGCCTTGTGTGTACTGAACATCTTGTTCATCTTTCTTTGTGTGACTCTGATTTTTTCTATGTATAATCGATGAATTCTAGGGATAGGAAGACAGAGGTGCCAAATACATTAAATTTCGAGGACATCTGTGGATAGGAAGACAAAGGTTCTGACTAAATTAATGTTTAAGGGCTTGCAGGGATATCAAGATAGACTCTGATATTCCTATTGATGACTTCCCCTAGTGTGGGTAAGATAAAATTTATTGAAAGTATAAATCAAGGGACCATTATCCAAGGTTATTGGATACCCAACTATTTGAGTTAAAATATTTCATACTTGTTACTTGTTTTGTTTTAAGTTTATTTCTGTTGTATTTTGATAAAGTAAAATAGTATAACCTTCTTATACATTCTTGTTCATTTGTATACTTTGATAAGTATGATTCTATACCCTTTAAGGTAGAATATTTTCCTTGTAAACATTACTTATGTTTCATTTCTGGAACCATATTTCCGAAAACTAGCAAGTTTGAAGAACTAAAATAGGTCTTGTGAATTTACCTTATTTAACCTTGTTAAAAATAGTTTTGCTTAAGGTTAAAATTGAATGTTTTTAAAAATTACTATTCACCCCCCTCTTGTAATTGAGCATCTACATTCATATTTTGATCCTACAATCGGTATCACAAGAGGTCTCTGAAATACTTATATTAACATATACATTTTCTTTCTCGTGTTTTCATTGTTATAAATATTTTCCTTGATTAAGATTTTTATCCTTGTTTATAATATTTTACTATTAACAAGTTTTTGTGGAAAGACATTTTCTTTAGATGGTAGGAATGAATGTTAGTTTGATCAAAAATAAAAATCCTACTAGACCACCAATATTTGATGGGAATGATTATAAATATTGGAGAGATCATATTAAGACTTTTGTTAATAATACTAGAGTGTACAACTTCGTTATGCTTACTAGAGATTACAAGATTCATGATAAGTAAGTCAGAACTTTTAATAATCAAGAAAATTCAGAATATCAACTAAACTACAAGGTACACAATACTTTGTTTTGTTCCATGACCAAGAATATATATAGTCAGATTTATTCTTTTGAAGATGCAAATTGTATTTGGAAGAAATTTGAGGTTACTCATTTTGGTACATCCAAGTTTATAGAAACTAAAAGAGTTATGCTTAGAGCAGAATATCATGGATTTCTATTTCCTTATGGAGAACCAGTGTGCAAGATACAAAAAAATTTTATGACTATTGTTAACAGTTTACAATAAATGGGTGAAAAAGGTTTAGATGGTGAGGTACTTATGGACAAGAATATAGATATCATGCCTAATGAGTGTGAATCTAAGAGAATAGCTATTGATGTGAATAGGAAAGTATATCAAATTACTCGTGATGATATTTTTGGAACTCTTCATCAACATGAGACAAGAATTAAAAGATATTCTGATATGAATAATAAGAATAATGGTAATAGAAGTGTAGCCTTTACTACTACTAAATCCAAGACTCCTTAAATGGTTACTATATCCAAGTATAAGAAAGTCACTTTTTTATCTAAATCAAGTGAAAGTTAACATTTTGAGAATGAGTTATCCAATATTTCTCAAAGGAAAAAAATATAGTTGGAAATAATTACATTCAGTACAGGTTTAAGAAAAAAGAAAGAAAGGACAAGAAAGACTCATAAGTCACTTGTTATGAATGAAAAAGAGTAGGGAATATAAGGCTAGATTGTATTATGCCTATAAAAAAGGATAGAATGGAAAAGCATTCTAAGAGGAATAGAAAAGTGTACAACATAGCTAATTCTAAGAATTTTTTGAAAGCTAATGACACCTAGAGTGCCAGAGATGGTGACTCTTCTGATGAGTCCTCAGAGTATGAATCTTCTAGTCAGAAGAATTTTGGTTTAATTTCCAAGCTAACTATTGAAAATCATTTTCTAATGGACAAGGTACACAATGCTAAATTCATAAAAAAATTTATCCTTAAATTCTAATTATAGAGATAATAAATATTATGAATCTTATGATGAAGAATCTTCTTATGATGAAGATAATACTTTACCTACTTATGAATAATTATCTAGGTTTGTTAATATTTTTGAGAATGAAAATTCTAAACTCATGAAAAAACTTGATAAGTAAAATTCTATAATTTCTATTTTAACTAAATAAGTATCAGATCTTTCTAAAGATCTTGATTAGAAAATTTATTATTTTTAAATTATTTCCAAAAACCATAAAGATGTTAATTTTGTGAAGGATAAATATTCTAAGGATCTTGAAAATGAAATTTCTATGGAAAATATTTTAGAGACTAACTCTAGAGCTAAAACTAATGTTTTTTAGGATAAAAACTTAGTTATTAGACTAAAGTCAGAAATATTTTCCTTGAGTAAGTGTTTTTCAAACTTTACCTTAGGTAAGGAAAACTTCGACAAGTTGTATTCCCAAATTCGACCCTTAAGGAATAATTCTGGATTTGGTTAGACTCATTCTAAACCACTTTTTAATAATAATTATTTTGTTCCTCAAAGTGCTCCATTCTGTACTAAATGGAATTGCGGTGGACATTGGGAAAAAAACTATTCTTTAAACAAAACTCAGTCTTTAGGTTTTCATAAAGCTTATTTTTCTATGAAAATGTAGATAACTAAAAATTTTCTTTCTGAAGTTTCTGGATCCAAGAAAGGTTGGGTTTCAAAACTTTAACACTATTATTTTCAAGAAAATAAAGACAGTACCAATTGCAATAGATAGTTCATGGATAGTAGATGTTCCCAACATTTGACTAGTAACAAAAATTTATTTGAAAATATTATCAAGATGAAAGAAGGAAAATTAAATTTCAGAGATAATGCTCAGGGAGAAATTATTGGTATAGGTAACATTATTCTTCTTAGAAAAACTTTGATTTCAAATATTTTATTTCTTAATGTTCTTAAGCACAACCTTATTAGAAAAAAGTCAATTATGTGATGAAGGTTACCTTGTGAATTTTAGGAATGACAAGTTCTTAGTACACAATTCCAAGGAAGAGTTTGTTCTTTCATCCCATAGGCAAGATAATGTTTACACACTAAACTTAGAAGACCTTAGTAGCCATGACCTACCTTACCTTAGTGCAATGGAAGAAAAATCTTGGTTATGGAATAGAATTTTAGGACATTGTAACCATAGGAACTTGTGTAAACTCTCTAAGAAAATACTTGTTAAGGATCTACCAGAACGTAGATATGATTCTTCAAAAGTTTGTGATCATTGTCAATATAGGAAGCAACATAAATCATGCATTAAATCAATTTGTGAAGTCTCAAATTCTAATTCATTATAGTTGGTCCATATTTATCTTTTTGGTCCAATACAAAATGGAATCATTGGAGGAAAATTCTATGTGTTTGTCCTAGTTTATGATTACACAAGATTTATGTGGGTCTGTTTTCTAGCAATAAAATCTGAAGCATTTTCTTATTTAAAAATAATTAGAGGCCATGTTAAAAATGCGAAAAACATTCCATTGATAACTATTCATAGTGATTATGGAGGAAAATTTCAAAATTATGATATTGAAACTTTTTGTAGTAGAAAAGGTTTTACTCATAACTTCTCATCCCCAAGAAACCCTCAAAAAATGGTTTTTTTGAAAGAAAAAATAAAATTCTTCAAGAGATAACAAGAACCATGTTGAGTGAATATTGGGTAGCTAAACATTATTAGGCTGAAGATGTAAGTACTTCTTGTTATACTATAAATCGAGTTTTAATTCGAATTTTTCTTAATAAAACCCTCTATGAGTTATGGAATGTTAGAAAACCTAGACTCTCCTACTTCTTGGTATTTGGATGCGAAGTATTAATTCTGAATAATGAAGATAATCTACATAAATTCGCACCCAAATCTAATGAAGCAATTTTATTAGGATACTCCACAACTTCTAAGGCTTATATAGTTTTTAATAAAAATACTTGTACTTTTGAAGAAGCAGTACATGTTAAGTTTGATTAAACTAACACTTTTGTTTTTAAACACCCTCAACTTACCTCTACAGATGTGTTTTCAAACACTGGTTATCAACCCTTGATAGAATATCCTTGTGATAAGGAAAATGTTTAAGAAAATGTTTTTAAGATAATTACCCCAGAAGATATCCTACCATATGTTGATGAACAGGTTTTACAAAACCCAGATCAGTTGTTTCTTAAGAATCATCCCAGTGAAAGTATCATTGGGGATGTAAATCAACCTGTAAGTATTAGAAGTTCCTTAATAAATGAAGTAGAACATCTAGCATTCATTTCTCAATTAGAACCAAAAAGAACTGATGAAGCTTTGTGTGATGATAATTAGATAAAATTCATACAAGATGCGCTAAAGGAATTTGGAATTAATAAAGTCTGAACCTTGGTTGAAAGATCAAAGGAAACATCTATTATTGGAGTAAAATGGGTCTTTCGAAATATGTGTGATGAAAATGGAATCATAGTAAGAAATAAAGCTATATTAGTTGCTAAAGGCTATAATCAACAAGAAGTAATAGAGTATGAAGAAACCTATGCTCCATTAGCTATACTTGAATCTATCTATATTCTACTTGCCTTTACAGCATTCTTTAACTTTAAACTTTTTCAAGTGGATGTTAAATGTTCTTTCCTTAATGGGTATTTACAAGAGGAAGTTTTTATCGAACAAACTCTTGGTTTTGAATATACAAAACATCCTGAACATGTTTTCAAACTTACCAAAGATTTATATAGACTTAAACAAACCCCTAGAGCCTAGTATGATAGAGTTACATGATTTTTGTTACAAAACAATTACATTAAGGGAAATGTTGATCCAACCCTCTTTATAAAGACAGATAAGAAAAATGTTTTGATTGTTCAAATTTATGTTTATGTCGTTATATTCGATTCGACTAATCAATCTTTAATCGATTCATTTGTGAACCTAATGAAATCTGAATTCGAAATGAGTATGAGGGGTGAGTTAACATTTTTCCTTCATTTTCAAATTTCTCAAAAACCAAAATGAATTTATATATCTCAACATAATTATATTAAATATCTTCTTTAAAATTATGGATATGACAACACTAAAAGTATTAGTACTCCAATTGGTACCTCAAATTCACTTGATCTTGATGAAGTTGTTAAACTAGTAGATCAAACACCATTTAGAGGTATGATATGAAGTTTACTATACTTGATAGCTTGTCATCCAGACTTAATGTTTTCAGTATGCTTATGTGCCAGATATCAGTCTAATTCTAAGTAATCTCATTTAAAGGAAGTGAAAAAAAAATTCTACTTAATGGGAACCATGGAATTAGGACTCTTTTATACTTCTGGAAATGATTTTGTTTTAAAAAGATTTTCAGATTCTGACTTTGGTGGATGTATAATGGATAGTAAATCTATATCCATAACATGTCATTTCTTAGGAGATTCATTAGTTTATTGTCCATGCCAAAAAGAAACAATCAGTAACACTTTCCACTACTGAAGCTGAATATGTAGCAGCAGGAATTTTTTGTGCTCAAGTGTAGTGGATGCAACACACACTCACAGAATATGGTATGAGTTACCAAAACACAAATATTGTGTGATAATACTAGTTCCATTTACCTAAGTAAAAACCCTTCACATCACTCTCGTGAAAAACACATATATATTAGGCATCACTTTATTAGGGATCACACACCAAAAGGAGATATCAATATTCAATTTATCAGAACGCAAGATCAACTTTCTGATATTTTGAAAAAAGGAGAAATCCTTCTTTGGCATTCATCATAACCATTAGATTTGATCAAAAATTTATTCAACCATTGGATCAATCAAGTAAGTTGAACTGTAATTTCAAATTCCTATATAAGGACCCCCCCCCCCCCCCCCGATGTTTGTCCCACATCAATTTTCAATCCTTGGCGTGTTCAAGCTCTGACCCTATACTTAATCATGTTCTTAATCATCAGGTTTTCCTCAGTTTTGAATGTCTATGTAAGCCTCTCCTCAGAATGAAATTTCTTCGGTAAAGGAAATATCTGAGTGGAGGATTTACAGAAAAAGGATAGTCGGTCTGAAATTTTATGCTAATTATGACTATATTATTTCAAATAATATTAAGCTGAATGGATGGGAGATCTTATGTATATCGAAACTGAAGGCGCATGATCTGGTCAATCTGGAGTTGTTGATTGAATTTTATGAGTCATTAAGCTTCTTCAATCAAGGAGGGAGAGATAAGTTTTCCTTCAAGTGTTATAGAATTACCTACCCCCTTTCCAACACTAAGGCTGCAAATCTGATAGGAATTCCTTATGAGGGTGAAGTAGAATTATGTACTCACAAGCTACCAGATATATTATGATCATTTGAGAAGGAAAATTCTATATATTACCTTGGATTGAAAAAAGTAAAAAATATGAAGATTATCCATCTATCTAGAAAATTCCATATTCTTGAATTGTGGGTTCAAGGTTTTATCATTCTGAGAAAAGGGGATAAGGATTACATAAAGAAAAGTGACATCTATATTTTGGATTTCTTGGTAAACCTTAAGAAGATAAACTTGGTCAAGTATATATTGGTTAAAATTGAAAATATCAAGAATGGAAATGTTCAGTCTCAAATTATCATGTATCCAGAAATTCTCTCTAATATTATTGTTCTTTGTATTTAATCGTTCAAAATTCCTTTAGTTTTATGCCAAGAAATTACAAGGTTATGCTGATTAGTGATGAAACCTTAATAAGGATGACGGTTGGCTTCAGTTGTAAATCCAGAGATTTTTATGATTTGTCTGAATTAGAAATAGAATCTCTATCAAAGAATTCCGAAGTTTCTGAGACTTCCAAAAATAGTGGAAGGAAGAGGTAGGCAAAGGAGCCAAAAGAGAAAGAAAAAACCCCAGTGGTTATGGAAACACAATCTGCATCCCCAAAACCAAAGAAGAAAAAGTCTTAAACTGATGAAGTAGTGGATATATGGAGAGAGGCCAAGAAGAATAGGAATAAGGGGAGCCTACTTTTGGCTTGGACCCTCCTAAGGAAAAATATTTAAAGATAAAGGCTGTTGAGGATCATGAAAAACAAGAGAAAGAAAAGAAGCAAAGGAAGAAGTTGTCTGAATCCAAGATAGTTCAATCTCTTCTCAAAGATGTTGAGAAAGCCTCTGAACAATACCAGGTACCAGAATATTTTTTTCAAGAATCACTCCCTGTGACTCTTTGAAATAAAGTAGTAATTCCTGAACCAGAACAAGAAGAAGAAATTTAGCAAGAGGAATAAGTAGAAAAAGATGTAGAATAATAAGTAGTATTAAATGAATAATAAGAATAAGGAAGTGGTGATACCAAAGAGATGATAAGGCAAGTAGAGAATTATATTGAAATGGAGAGTCCTTATGAGACACTTTCAATCCAAACTTCTGAAGAAGAGTCTTTAAAACTTTCTACACCTGGAAAAGAAGATAAGGGTTAGGAAGAAGTGAATAAGTTATCTGAAGAAGAAAGTAGAAATCATGATTTTATTCAGCCGGAGAATATTGTGGTAGGTTCAAAGAAAGAAAATCTTTAGAAAGATAAGATCGTCCAGCTATCATATAGTGAGCATGAATCTCCCAAAGCATAATAAATCATTCTAAGAGCTAATAAGGGAAAGTACGTGTTGGTGGATACACCTAGTAAATCTGTGGTTAAAATGAAAGAAGTTGGTGCCTCATCGAAGAGGAAAGTTGAAGAGTTTGAAAAAAAATCCTCACCAACCAAACACTCTGATTCAGAATCGTCCACTCTGGGACATGATTTTATGGTCATTCATTGAAAAATTTGGTTGATACCATTCCCTTATTCCCGAGTATAGATTCATGATGAAAATTGCTTCATCATTCATTCAATCAAAAATCAGATTCAGTTTCAATGTCTACGGATAAATTTTTCGTACTTGAGGAAGATTATAAATCTTTTCTCATTTCTTATGAGGCTCATAAAAGATCATGCAAGAAGATTACAAGTTGGTCAGGAAATATATTCGAAGACCTCAGAGTCTTTGATGAATTTCACTATAATTTGAAATATTCTTTTGACATCGAAGATGTCAAGCTTAATGATATTACTAAGAGTTTTGAGGAAAAGATGACTCTCGAATAGACAACTCGGAAGCAAGAAGTCAAGGACTTGAATGGAAAGCTTATTTCAGTGGCTATGAATTGGAAGAGAGAAAGGGATCTTAGAATTGAGTTTTAAAGAAAATCTTGTTAAGAAAGAATAATTCTTAAAGTCTCATGGAGAATGTCTTAAGGCTTCGGAAGAAAAAATTAAAGCCTTGGAGTAGAAAAGTGTTGATTAGGATCAACTATTCAATCATTTTTAAGAAGATAACAAGGAGCTTAAGAAGATGAAAACCATTGTGAAGAAGTTTATGCCTAAGGAGAAAGAAGGATAATTCTCCCAAATCCGATCTTTTTTTGTATTTTCATCTTTGTAAAAATTCATTCAAACTTAATGGAATTTTGTTTGTTCTTCATATATTTGGATTTTAGTACTAATTTTTTAGGTACCATTTTTTTCCATTCCCCTTATTCCTTTTTGAAAATCACAAAGGAGGATAAAGTAATGATAAAAATAATTCAATGTAAATAAGAGATTTCCCTAAGGGGGTGTTCATATAAGGGGAAGTTCTTATCAAAAAAGATTTTTATATGCAAGAAAATGTAAAATATCATTCAGTAAATCAAGAATATGAACCTTAGGGGTTTCAAAACCTAAGGGAGAGTTAGTCGTATTCACTATGTTTCATATGTAAAGGGATATAATTTTTTCTTTTATATCCATAAAGAAATTTTCTATGTCCTTATATTCATTTTAGTAAGGATGTTTGTGCTTTCCAAAAAGGGGGAGATTGTTGAGTCAATAAGGTTTCCTTATGAATTTTCCATTCCTCTTTGTTTTGAAAATTGCAAAAAATATATCTTAAGGAAAATCATATTTTCCATAAGCTTTATCTTAATAAAGACAAAATTTCCTTCCTTAATGAAATTTTATTCTTACCTATGTTTTCATTGTTCAATTTATAGCTTCTATAAATCCAAATTTTTTATTTCTAAAGTGTGAAATTCAGTTTCATATCTAAAACTTCAAAATCCTATAAAAAGTTAGTTTTAGAGTATTCTATTTTTAGGTTCTGATTTCAGGTTCTGAATTCATATTCCAAATTCTATAAAAATCAGACTCCGAATTCACTGAAATTCAGATTTTGAATTCTCTAAAAATCAGACTCTGAATTTGCTCAAATTTAGACTCTGAATTCACTAAAATTCAGACTCCTAACTCTCTTAAATTCAGACTTTGAATTCAATAAAATTCAGACTCTAAATTCTTTGAAATTCAGACACCCAATTCTCTGAAATTCAGACTCTGAATTCTCTAAAATTCAGACTCTGAATTCTATGAAATTCAGACTCTAAATTCACTAATATTTAGACTCTGAATTCTCTGAAATTCTGACTCCGAATTATCTAAAATTTAGACTCCAAATTCCTTAAAATTCGGACTCCGAATTCATCTAAATTCATACTCCAAATTCCTCAGAATTCCGACTCTGAATTCCTTAGAATTCCGACTCTGAATTCCTCATAATTCAGACTCTGAATTCCTAATAATTCAAATACCAAATTCATTATAATTCATATTCTGAAGTCTATATAATTTAGGTTCTGAATTCTTTGGAAAACCGAATCTGAATATTTATGATTTATAGTCTCCAAGTTTTTATTTTCATAGACTCTGAACTTCTATTTTTTCCTAGACTCTGATAAATACTTTTGGTTAAGAAAACTTATCTTGCTTATAACTATTATAGTTATGAAATGATGTCATACATTCTATTTCTAACTAACTATTGTTTGAGTGACACGTGTATAGTTCCCTCCGAAATTCATGAAAAAATATGACTGTCGGAGGAGGGAGTCAACCATTGGAGAAATTCCTATAAATAGTAGCTCATTTGAATGAGATCATACCAGAATGATCCATCACTCTAGAGATTTCATGTTAAAGTTCGATGACTTCCATGGATAGGAAGACAGAGGTTCCGACTACCTTAAAGTTAGAGGGATTGTGGGGATAGCAATACAGAATCTGACATTCCTATTGAGGGTTTACTCTAGTGTGGGTTAGACAGACCTTCTTGAAAGTATAAATCAAGGGACCTTTTTCCGAGGATGTTGGATACCCTACACTTTGGGTTAAAATATTTCATACTTGTTACTTGTTTTTTTTTCAAGTTTATTTCTACTGCATTTTGATAAAGGAAGAAAGTATAACCTTCTTATACTTTCTTGTTCTTTTTTATACTCTGATAAGTAAGATTTTATATGCTTCAAGGTATAATCTTTTTCTTATAAAAATTACACAAGTTTAATTTCCAGAACCATATTTCTGGAACCTATCAAGTTTGTAGAACTAAAAGAGGTCTTGATATTTTACCTTGTTTAACCTTGTTTAACATAGTTTTCCTTAAGATTAAAAACAAATTTTTTTAAAACATACAATTCACCCCCTCTTGTAATTGAGCATCTACATTCATATTTTGATCCTACATAGGATTTTGGAAATGTTATTGAATTTTTTCATGCGAAGCAATCACTTATTTATAAAATTCTTTAGAAGTAGTAGTAAGATGATGATTTCTAGAGTATCAGGTATTCTTTATATGGTGGGGAGACCATGGATGAGTGGTCTACTTCCTCAGAGGGTATCCTTTTTCTTAGAAGATGATATGTTATTCTGGAATCTACATGAAAAGATGTTTTCAAATATTGTCCCTTTTTATAAAGGGTTATCCACCTTGACACAATAGAGATGTTCTATGACATGAAACATCACTTTTAGTGGTCCGGTATGAAACACAACATAATTGATTGTATCTCACTGTTATACTTTCCAACAGATAAAGGTTGAGAAACATAATCCTTCACGGTTGCTTCAGCCAATTCCAATGCCAATATTTAAGTGGAATGAAATTTCAATAGATTTAATTATTAGGTTACCTCGAACACCCTAATGTAATAACATCATATAGGTGGTGATTGATCGGTTGACTAAATTATCTCATTTCATATTGAACTATGATACTCATAGAGTGTAGAGCCTAATAAATTTGTATATGAAATAGATTATAAGGTTTTATTGTGTTATTTTGTCCATTATATCATATAGAGAACCTAGTTTTACCTCATAGTTTTGGAAGTGTCTCTAAGAGGTAATGGGTACTCAGGTCAGGTTGAGAATAGCATATCATCCTCAGATGAATGGGAAGACAGAAAGGGATATTTAGATTCTAGAGGATATGCTTCATGTTTGTGCCTTAGATATTGAAGCTACTTGGGAAAGCCACTTGGGGATGGTTTAATCTTAAAATAATAGTTATTATTCATCCATTAGAATGAAACCCTTCAAATAATTGTATATCCATCCATGTAGATCTCTTCTCCATTGGCATAAGGTTGGAGAAGCTTCCTTAGTTGGACTGATTTTGGTTCAAGATACAACGGTGATGATATAGTTGGTCTATCTGTGTTTGGTGGGGGGATGGATCTATTACAAGTCTTATGCAGATCAAAATCATCACCCTTTGGAGTTTTTGGTTAGTGATCAAGTGTTTCTAAGATTCTCACCTTGATAAGTTCATCAAAATCTTAGAAAGAAAGGGAAGCTGAATCCTTGGTTTGTGGGAATGTTTGAGATCATTGAACAGATTCTAAATGCGGATTATCACTTTGCTTTACCACATCAGTTATATTTTATTTGTAATGTTTCCATGTGTCTCAACACAAAATATATCAACTGAAACCATCTCATGTTCTAAATTGAGAATTCATCAACATAGAACCTAATATGTCTATAAATGAACAACAAATTTGGGTTATTAATTATCAATTAATGTTTCAACATGAGAATTATTTACCTATAGTTTTTTTTGGTAGTGTGGTTCTAAATCTCATGAGACTTAGTAGTGGGACTCATTGATGAAGAAATTGTGTCCTTAACTCTTTGAAGGATAAACTTCTTCGGAATATATTTCTAGGGGAATAAACCAATATGTTAGGGAGAATTATAACATTTTGTTGATATTTTCATGTACTATATTTCTCATGTTTGTATTTATTTTTCTACTTGGTAGTTTTTGTATTGTCTCCTTCTGTTAATAGTGGATTTTAGTTGAAAAATGGGCCGGGGTGTATCATCATATTTTGTTATAAGTGTGGACATGAACATGTAGCTAGAATAACAATAGGTAGTCCACCGGATCATTGATGAGGTCCACCAATCAACTGGTGGAATTATAGTAGAAGGGCTTCCCTATAAAAATCCCAATGGAAATCCAATAGGGTTTATATAGGTGGAATCATTTTTTCTGCACCACCGGCTAATCGGTGGGATAACCCATAGCTTCTGAATTTCTAACGTACCCACCAGACCACCAATAGCCTCCAATGGTTAGCTGACGTTGGTGTTTTGGGATGATAAAGTAAGGGGTAGTTTCAAATTTACACCACCTAAAACACCCTCTTTAATTCTTAACCAACCCCCTTTGACCATAATTTAGTTCATTCAGATTGGAGACTCTCTTGGGGTGTTCTAGGCTCTCTCAACACAATTCCTTAGTGGATAGAATCACTAATCTAATCCATATACCTCTCTCAGTATGTTTATCTATGTTTTAATCATGGATATCCTCCATCTAATTCCTATTATTTCTCTCTACATATCATCTTTTTCAATGATGTGAATTAATGAGTTCAGGGTTCTAATAATTTTTATATATATACATTGTGGAATTGAGGGGTCTCGGTCATATCATTAATCCTATTGGAGTGTTGATCAGGATTCCTAGGGTATTGTGATACTTTTGGTTTTACATCATTCTAAAACACATCAATTTGGATATTTATGATTTCAAATTCATGTTATAAGATATCTCCTCAATTCTTAAGGCCCTCAGCTCATCGTGGATTATTATTTACTCATGAGTGTTGTCTTTTATGAGTGGTTTAAGGTAGTTGGTTTCATAAATTAGATTTATCTTGTGAACCTTGATATTTTTTCTCTTTGAAATTATTTTTTAAAAATTTTCAAAGGTTTAAAAAAGGTTTTGATTAAATATTATGGTTTTGGTTATGGTTTTGAAAATTGATTTTTCCTTTGTTGTGGATAACGAAACACTTTTAAATCATGAAATGTATGGTTTCATAGATGAAATTTCCAATGGAATAATTGTATATAGTAAAAATAAATGTGATCAATGATGAGGTAGGGATCTATCTTTAGGAATAAAATCTTCCCCCCTAGACCTATTCGTCTAGGGTAATGTGTGCACTGGGTTACCTAATTTCTATCATGGAGTCACTCTCTAGAGTTTCATTTTACCCCTTACTCCTACTCTTCTGGGTTAAAGTACACACCAGGTGACCTACTAATCACTATAATGTAAATAGGATCCTAATTGACCTATAATTTGTTTACTTATGGGATTTATTTCTCTTTTGGTTATATTTGAAATGCTTTATTGGTGTGTATACTGAAATTCTTTGGAAACCAATTTATTGAAAAGATTTTATAAATTTTTGAAGGGTTGTTTTATCCTTTATTATTGTTAAATTTCACCTCATGACTTGTTTTAAATTATCTGAGCATAATTGGTTTATTTTATAAACATTACTTATGAAACACTTGGTGTGATCCTTCTAGGTGCTTTTTCTCTCCCCCTATATAAACCTTTGTGTGTATGTAAATATTTTTATATCTGATATACGTAAGGAAAACATTCTAAATAGAGGTGCTGATTTTGGTTGATTAGTAGGGTGTGAGAGTCTGGAGGTGACATCATGTCACATAGAGTTTGGTTCCATAGTTTTTTCCTGAGGATTTTATTTATATGTTGGCATCTTTTTTTTGGCATATCGAAATATTCAAAAAATATACATACATCTCCTTGTTTCAAGTTAATTGTGAAAAAATCATTCCCAAATGTAGTTGTTGATGCCCAAGCATTTTTATCCCACCTGTTGGGATCAGGATTACCCTTTAGGCCATGTTAGGACGGAATCAGGTTACAGATGGTTTGGGTAATCTCGATTTGTTCATGACACATAAAATCCATATTTTTTCCAGAAAATGGATTTATAAATATCCAAATAATTCTTATATACTAATAATTTTATAAAAGGAATGATATTTTTTAAAAACAAATATTTCACTATTCACCTAAAATCAATTTTTTTATAAAAAACACACAAATCCATCTTAAGTTTATATTTTCATGATAAATAGATAGATGAAATTGATTTTTTCAAATTCACATTATAAAATTTATAAAATATATTTTTAATTAAAAACATGAAGTATATTGAAAATATATTTTTACAAGAAGAGAAATTTAGTCTATAAAATATAATTTTTATTATAAATTAAAAATTAATCTACTATTAACTCATTATTCATACAATTGATATATATTATCATGCAGTTGGGGTGGCGTATGAGTGGTAAACCCCATAATCCTTCTTCCAAATGACTAGGGATAGAATACTGGAAATCCCCTTAGGGGATTTATGATGTTGGCACTAACATTAGGGGCGGTGATGTAAGCATGATGTGGGAAGGTAGTGACATAGCCATGAAGTGGGTAGGTAGTGATGTAGGCATGATGTAGATAACTTTTCCTTGGGCCTAAGGGCTATGTAATGGGTCTCCCTCTACCTATATAGAAATAAGTCTTTGATTTAAAAATAAAAAAGTCGGTTTGGCCCCAATTATATATATATATGTGTGTGTGTGTGTGTGTGTGTGTGTGTCTTGTAATTATTCAATCATAATAAACTAATCTCTATGAAGTAAAATTCTAATTTCTGGAAAACAAATTATGTATAATGTGAATTAAGAAAAAATTTCAAAAAGTATAAAAATTCATGATATATCTAATACTTGTTGAAATAATCATAATTTCAACTTACCTAATCCCTTATTATCTTAAATTAATACCTAAGCATCAGATAAGCTCTAATTGTAGTTTCGGGTGCTGGTTCAACTAGCATGGATCTTATAGAAATCCAGTTTTTATGAAACCATAATTTCTTGACTTTAGCTTTGTCTTGGTCTAGGTAAAACCATATAGAATCTACCTAGCTTATGAGATGATACAAAATAGTATTTACAAGAATTAATTCTACTTTTTGATTCTATCTCTTCTTATTTTATTGATTTTTGTAATCTGGTTTCATTAATTTAAACCAATTAATTTAACAGGTATGTTTTGATGGTTATATTTAATATTCAAAAAATCACGTTTTTTTTTGTTTTAGTTTGGTATATTGTGTGAAACATGATATTTAATATATTATTTTTTAAATATAATATAAAGTTAAATATCAATTCATTACATTCTCTCCCCTTAAATAAATTACATCATTATAATTATTACATACTAATGAAATTAGTTAAGGGTATTTATAAGTTCACTCATGATTTAATTTTATAATGAATTTCCAATTAAATATATACACTTATAATAATAATAATCCCACTATTTTTTTTCTTCCTAATAATTTGAGTTACATAACTATCATGGTTTGGTGTCAATACATGTTTTATTTTTACTTGAGTTCATTGTTAGACTTTCAATTATAGATTTTCAAAAATTGGTTTGAGGTATTAAATTTGATTCCCCGTTTTCATAATATATACACCACACACACTTATCTCTCATCCCTCATGCTTCCTCAATATAGATATGTCGCTAGAAATATGATTTTAAACAATAAAGTGGGTGAAGAATGATTCTCATCCTCATAATGTTCATTTAGGTCCATATTTAGACCCATTCTAACCCTTTCTTATGTAGTAGAATCCACTACACCAGCCTAAATACTCTCTAGTTTATCCCTCACCTACATCACCAAACTCAATAGATAACCACCCATCTCATCGCTTTCTTCTTGCACCAGCTCCTACATTTCCCCCTCCATGAATCCCTCCTCGATAAAAGTTTGTGAGGGATGGACACCCCAACACATCTACTCTGACTAGATATTCATGTGACCAAATACGTCCCTCCAAGACCTGAACTATTTCACACACATGCTACAATAGCTTCCATACTCTAGGAAATCAAACCAGGTTCTCAAACATCATTCTTCCCTAAGGTCACTAGGCGGCCTCCCACAATTTTTTCCTAACCACCATATCTTGATTCATGAGCAGTGATAGTGTGGGTTTTATTCTAAATCCACCATTAGAATAGTGATTTCAACTTCTCCATAAAAATCAGAGCCTACATATGGTTTTGGTGAAATTATGGATGATGACTAAGATGATTTGTTGTTGTTTTCTACTATTGTAGTTACATTTACATATCTCTTTGGAAAATATAGGTTTTTGTCTCTACACCCATCCATTTTTTCAATAATGAAGATGTTTTGGGTAATATGACCATGGTCAGTGAATATGGAGTCTATTTTGCAATAGTGCATCCATTAATATAATCACATCAAATCCATCAAAGGACCAATACTAAAATTTATATTCCCATAAACATAAATTTTGAAATGCAACCATAATACAACTATATGTTTTATTTTATAAACAAAAAATCTTGGCGGTGCACTTTTGAAACAATCTAGAAAACATAGAGTGGCTAGAATAAAGATCTCATATTTATATTTTTGAATTAGAGGATTTAGTTATGCCAATCCATTTCATTGGTATTCATTGAATATGATTTATATTGTTCACATGGTTATGGTTTTTTATCATTCATATCATCATTATCATCCTTATATTTTGATACTGACATGGATAGTGTCCATGTTTTCCACACTTAAGGAATTATACCATTAGTGGTTCTTCCATATACATATTTTCCACTCCCATCAAGCTAAATGGCCTCTTTATTTTCCTATAGCGGTTTGATTCTCGATAACCCCCTATTTTACATATAAATTTTCTTATAGTCCCCTTGAGTCAATTCCCTTAGTGTTTCATCCCACATTTTTAACATATAAGTGGTTTAATATTCCTTCTTTTAGTATATTCATTTCCCGAATTTTCATGAGTATATTCCCTTCTCTTCTTTGGTGCACTCAGAAATTCAACCATGGTTACATTTCTAATCATATTTCATGATATTTGGTTTGGAATAAGAATCATATTTTCTAGTACATCTATAATTCTAATGGGTTGATCGTTGACATTGTCCCTACATTGACGCTCAAACCCATTGTTAATTCAGTTCCTTCTAATTCTATCCATCACTAAAACCAAATAGGATAACATGAGTGAAAAAAATTAACAATATAATAGAATTATTAAAATCATAAAATTAATTGAAACTTAAAAAATATTTTTCTTTTAAATGGGCTAGCATGAGTGAAAAACCAAAACATATCTATTAAGAGTTTCCAACAAGTCATGAAGTCTTAGGCCCACATGTCAAGGATTAGAGTGATGGTTGATTCAATTCCCAACCAACCCATTTTCGAGTGACTACCACTAGTTTAATATGTTCCATAACTACATCCACTTTTCAATACCCATAATGGGATGTATTTCTAGGAAAACCACCTACTCTAGAACTTTCTAATATTCTAGGATATCATCATATACATAGATTAATCTCTATAGTTTTCACGAAGGTTCTCTAAACCTAACACCAAAGGTAACTAAATAGTCTCTAAAAATAAATAAATTGTCCCTTTGATACCAACTGAGGAGACCCAAGATAAAAATGCCTTTATTGTACATGATTTCTATAATTAAAACAATAAATTTTATAATAAACTCAACATACAAAGAATAAATAGGTTAAGTGTATTTGGAGACTACCTATATAAGTAGCTTATTTTTTAATACTTGTGAACATTTCCACATAATTTTATCATGCTATGAATTATTCTAAACTCTTATGTTAATCTCATCTGCATGCCTAGGGAAATGGAAACATAATAAATGTGCGAGCTCAAATGCCTAGTAATCTAGAAATAAACGTATCTATATGTCACTCAAGGTGATATCAAAAGCATATGAAAAAAAATAATTATAATAGAAATATATGATTAAAAGGTCTTGGAATCATAAAAATGGTTCATATAGAAGGATAGGAGAATAAGTAATCCCATTTTATTAAATAGATAACATGGCATAAAGACTGGGAAAACATGAGACATAAATCATGATCCAGAGAGTATAGAATTTTCATATATAAAAGGATTGAGGCACCAGAATAAATTAGAAGTACAAAATTCTAGATTAGGAATCACCACCTACTTCCCTAGTGGATTAGGCATCACAACATGTTTCCTATAATAGATCATGCATCACAACTAGTTTCCTATAGAAAATATATCGTCACAATCGGATTCCCATTTTGGATTGATCATAACTACTCATTTCACCATTATATCAAGAGATGTAAATATTTACCTAACTCATAGAGAGTTTTAATGGGAATAAACATCACTTAAATATTAACCATACACATGTGTGCTATAAGAAATCTTCAAACCATGAAATCATTAAAAAGTAATAATAGGAAGGGGTTTCACATTGAATTTAAAAATATATCACATAAATAACCACAAAAACTAGATCAATTGATACCAAATTAAATCACCCAAAATTTTACCTATATAAAATAATTTATAGTTATATTTATAAAACATAACATCATATAAAATAGATCCCTTTTGATATAATGATGAAAAAGAAATCAAAATCATAAAACAGAGTAAAAACATATATTTAAAATAAAGGTTTGGAGATCATATGAATTGATACATATTTTGATTTCAAAATAAGAAATTATAACATTTGAAGTAATTGAAAACATGGACTTGAAATGAGAATCCATATAATAGAAATCATTACTTAAGTGGATGGAAATTATTCAATACATATTTCTATTTTATTAAAATAAAATCATTCATGGAAGGGTATTTAAATGAAGTATACTTTTTACACATTGAGAAAAAAGTGGGAATAATATATAAAAAGTGATAATTTAATATAGGTATCATTTAATTTTAAAGTTAAAAATAATCTTTATAACTCAAAGAAATAGGTTTGAGTTACTAAAGTCCCTTACAACTTAAGGAATGTTCAAATCAAAAGAGTGTGAGAAGGAGTTACCAAAATGATCCTTATAATTTAATTAAATTTAATATTATTATCCCACATTAAATCCATATGGTAGTTAATACAACATAAAAAAATGTTGTTGAACATCAAACATGTCTCATGGAATGGAAAATAGAGACAAATAACCCTTATATTTGATCTCATCTTCCTTAAATGCACTATATCCTTCTATATAACAAATATAAATATCTGAATATTTTTTTAAACTATATACATACCTAAAACTATTTATAATTTTAATCTATATTCATAATCTACATGTATATTATATAGTTTTTACTTATTTTCCCATATCAAGTGTTTATAGTTTTCAGTGTTTATAATTGTTTTGTATGAGCGGTGTCAGTATTCCTTATTCTTAAAAAGTTTATATTTACAATATAATTACATTAAATATAATAGATGATTTATAATTATTTATTATATTTTAATTCCCTTTGATGTGTGTACTATTATTTATCTTTGAAGACGAAATTGATGATAAGCACACTTCAGTGCTTTTCTTAACCAACCAAAGGTGTTTTCTTAATTATTAAGTTAAATATTGAAGAATACTTTCCAAAAATAAAACCAAATCATTATCTAAATATTTATATCATATTATAACATTAATTATGTTTTCTTAGTCATCCATGATATAATTCCATAACATTGTTCTAGTAGGTGTTCAAATCGACCCAGACATGAACATACCATGATTAATGGATGATTATGAGGTGATTTAGTTTCTATATCATTATACCAGTATATTAATTATATAATTTATCATTTATTAGTGTGATATATAATAATTATAAAATAATTATTATAAGAAGTGATGGAAACTAAACAATTACATAGTATAAATAAGTTGTTTTTCCTTCTTGGTTTTCTTGTTTATGACGGTTAATTTTATAATGATTTTTTTATCATTTATATAATTAATAAGTGATTAAATTTTTACTACAATAATTTTATCCATAAAATAACCATCATATTTATAAATTAATACCATTTTTATATCTATTCATGAAAGAAAATAATGAAAAACAAAATACATCGATCCACGGAGGTAGTAGTCGATACATACTCATGGATTATGATTTCATTTTCATAGAATGGGAGAGAGGAGTAACATGGTTTGTCATTTAATAATTTTAAATAATTCATAAATATCATAATTATATATTAAATTATATTTTTAACTATCCATGTTAAGTAGTGATGGAAAATGAACATCATACTTCCTGGAGGCGGTAGTCCTCACATACGCACATTTCATGTTTTCATTTTTATTAATAGAAAATAGAAAATGTGGTTAATAATTTTACCATATTTATTAAAACATATAAGTATAATAATGATAATTATGTTATAATTTTAATATTATTTAATGGAATTTTATGAAAAATAAATGTACATAAAGAAACAGAAATGAGAAATGAGAGGTTAGAAATTTAAATCCCACTATTTATATTATCACATTTAAAATTGGGGTTAAATATTTAAAGGGTAGTATTTTAAGAAGACCATCACATATTTAAGGTGTATAGGAATTTTTAGGAGAGTTTTGGGATAATTGTTTAGATCAAATTGGGGGGTATTTGTGTGAGGTAATTGAAGAGAGGAGAGCCCCTTTATAAGTGAAAAGGGATGGCATTTTTGTAAATACTCATAAATTTTTAATAATGGGAAATCGCGCTTGAGGAAAGTAACTCAAAAATAGAAAAATAAATGGTTAGAGAAGTGATAAGGTTTATAAATTATTCAAAAACACATTGGAACATATTTTTTAGTTCATTTACTCTTATATTTTATACTTTTACCATTTTAGTATTTATCATTGTAACTAATTTTTACCTAGGTAGCTTATCCTTTATGGATAAAAAATAAAATGGCCTTTATTATATAATTTGGTCCTAATGATTCCAAATTTTATATCTATTTAATTTAATTTAATTCATCATAGTGATAAAAAATCATTGTAAAATAATAAGTATAAAATGTATTAAAAAAATTCTTGAGAAAAATATTATATAATTTCTAAAACATTAAATATAGGTTTCTAAAATATAATAAATATTTTTATATTTATAATATAACTCCTAAAATTTTTATTTTTTCTAGAAAATGGTTTCATAAATATCCAAATCATTCTTATAAATTAATAATTCTATAAAAGTCAAGGTATTTGTGAAACAGAATATTGATTCACCTAAAATCGGTTTTTTTAAATACCACAATTTCATATTAAGCTAATATTTCCATGATAAATCCAAATATAATGTTAATTTTTTTCAAATTCATATTCAAAATTTGGTATATTTTATTTTTAATTAAAAACATAAAATATAGTGAAATTTTGTTTTTATAGGAAAATGACTTCTGGTATATTAACTATTATGTTTCATAAAAATTAATAATTAATCTAGTGTTAAGTTATAATTAATACAATCAATATATATTGCTATTATTCAAACATAAAAAAAGTTAGTTCCTTGAAATAAAATGCAAATTTCTATAAAATTAATTTTTTAATTATAATGGGAATTGATAAAAAATTAACATTTGAAAAGAATAGAAATTCATGATATATATATACATATAAATATTTTATTGTATATTTAAATAATCTTAATTTTGACTTATATTACCCTTTATGATATCTACATAAGTCTTAACCATAAAATAATCTATGGTTGCGGTTTCAGGTGGCAGTTCAGCTAGCATAGATATTATGTAAATCTCCATGAGGTTGAACTTATCTTTTATATGGTTTTTCTCAAACCTTAATTGCTTAAGTTAATATTTGGCTTGGTCTAGGGAAAACACTAGGGAACCAACCTCACATTTGAGATTAGAAAATGGGCTTCATAAGGAATACTTTTTCTTCCAAATTCAATTTCCTCATACTTTCTTTATTGATTTTATAAAATGTTACCTTCAATTTATATCGGCTAATTAAACAACTATGTTTTAACGGTCATATTTAATATTCAAAATATATCAAGGTTTTTATTTTTAGATTTTTATAGTGTGTGAAACATTTTATTGAATATAATTTTATTTAAGGATAATATATAGTGAAATCTCAAGTCATTACACCATGGTAATATTCATCAATCCTCTCTAAATTTACTTTAATTTTAGGTAACATTCAAGTAAATTCCACTGGCTTGAAAACCATTTGTAAACATTTAACTTAAACTCCCAAAAATTTCATATTTTGATACATTTTTAATTGATCATAGATAGTGAGAGAAAAACATAAATTATAAATTTTATTATTTGGATTCCATAATCAATCATAAATGCTTTATAGTATTATGATACCAATATATCATAGAATAAGATATATAGGAATGAAATATATCATTATATCAATATAATATGACTTTTCAATATGCCCATTTTTTCAAACAATATAGCCTAAATTCATCACATGCATGTGGGATTTAGGGAATATCTTTATCACTATTATTTCATGTTGTTACTCATTATATCAATTACTAAATTGATATGATTTTATCGCATGGTTACTTTATTTGGTATTATATACTCTCTAACTAATAACATAATAAAAACATTATCCAATAGATCACTTTTACCCAATGACAATATATATACTCAACAAATGTATATACACAATGGGTGAATATACTAATCCACTATATATACCCATACACCATCAAATACTTCCACCAAATAATTGTATCAATCATTTATTTCTCTATTCAAATGTCTATGATAGTTTTAATACTATTAATTATTTTATAATTATTCATGGTGGTATGATTTTCATGGGATACAATGAGGAAGAATATTTCAAAATTTTCGTCTTTATATTTAATGGTATTTATTATCATTTTTTAATTTTATTATTTGTATTCCATGTGAGTTTTTTATAAATTATTGTTATAATAATCATTATTTTATTTTATTTTATAACTCTTTAACTTAATAAAATAAATTAGTGTTCATTTATATATGTATTTCTTGTAAAAAAAAGTTATTTAATTACAAAACACGTGGAAGTTAGGGAAATAAAATTCAAACTAAAATCTAGGGTGTTATAAAAATAATACCTTTATTAATATAAAAACTATGATTTATACGAAATTACAAAAAACAATATGAGGAAAAATAACAGTTGAAATATTTGTGAATGGTCATAGTCTCATCTAAAATGGATTTTCATTCAATCAAAAAATCTACTCAAACACATCCATTTAAAAATTGGATATACTAACCTCTAGGTAGGGTTATATTTTTGGGTCTTATAACTTAATGTGATATCTATGAACCTCATGTTAGGTCCCCTTACCCTCTATCGAAATATGGAATCTAATAACTTCAAGTTGGGGCCGATGATTAAGCCATCATTTTGAAATCATTTGAAAATAAACCTTTATAAATTTAAAGAACTGTATTAAATTGTTTCATCATTTAAAATTCAGATACATGGTTGAAACAAACCCTAACATTAGTGATTCATCACAACATTGATTTATCAAAATAAGTTAAATTATCAAATAATTTCAACATGTACTTCATAAGTTTGGAGTACCACTAAGAGGGGTGAATCAGTGGTCCCTTTTTACGAATTTTTACAATTTAATTCAACCACTTAGACCGAATAAATTATCGATCATATCATTATTTCATCTCCTAGTATCAACCAATATATTAAATAAATAAAGGAATAATAATACGAGTTTTTAAAAGGTTACACCTTGAAATCATACTCCTTGTCATGATTGGATGGTCCCCCCAATCACAAATTCTTCCATTATTTCATGTGAAGTTGTTTCAACGCATAGCCTCACACTATGCTTCCAAATAATCCCATCATGGGATATGATGTCCCATTGGAGGATCTTTATACCACTTCACATAGTGTTACCATCTTCCCTCTAAAATTCTCTTTGTTGTCTCAAACAGCTCTCATAAGCTTCCCACTAGAAGTATTGACAGCCTCACATAGTCGGTGAATAGATATTCCACAAACCATTGAGTATGACTCTGACTCTCTTTATCTTGTTATGTAGTGATGGGTCATGCATTATATTAACCTCAATATGATTTGGAAGATTCTCATGAATATGTCTTTAACTAATAAGTATATGATTTGTAGCTTTACGTCCAGGTTGGACTTGTTCCATCTTCTCAATTATCTCCCTTTATAATGAAGTTGTATTATAGGCCTCATTATTTTTCTTATTCTTATTTAATACCACCATATTATCTCCTTATAGGTATAGTATTGGGTTCTCCTTTCTCCTCTACTGAGTGTATTTCTTCAGGGAATAGAGATATAAAGAGTTTTTCTCATATTTATTCTTCCCCTCATCCGTGTTTATATTCAAACTATTCATGAATATTTATTTTACAAATTTTATTTGGAATATCCTCATAATTCAGTAGTAGGTGATATTCTTTCTCAAGCTAGAAGAAATTTCCTAGTGAAATCCTCCTTCAAAATCTATGTCATGTTTTCCCATTTAATCTCCATGAAGACTCAGGTTTATTTCCTTCTTTTAAATATCCATGAATACGAATGAATTTAACACCCTATGATTATCCACATGTGTATGGAATTATGGTGCGGTAGCTCCTCTTACAGTTGTGGAAATCATCTCACCATCGAGAACCTCCCTTGGTTAGTATTCCTTTAATATAGGCTTAGATCTTGACCATGTGATTGATTATGATTATTGATATTTAAAGAACATCTCAGCATCATCATCTATTTCTTTCTTATCCAAAATTTAATAATTATACAATTATCAGATATTTGGATTTTTAAAGGCTTTATAAGTCTTATAAAATGAAAAATTTATACAATTCAGTAAAATTTTATTCCCTCTCAAAGTCATATAGGCTCCCTTAAGAAGTCATATTACCACTATGAAAGTATTAATCGGCATAAAACAAAGTCTTAAACCACCTATCAAAGTATTACACATATATTATCATGAAAACAAAGTCTTATAGGTTTTCATGAAGTCATACATGAGCTCCTATAAAATTTATATATGGAACCAATAATATTTTACACTTAGGAAAAGTCACATGCTAGAGTTTGAAAGTCATACACAATTTCTATACAAATTCATATACTCCCTTCTAATGTCTTGCACACACCAGACTTATACTTATTTCTTAGAATGAATTCAACTCATTCTGAGGTCATCTCAACCACATAAAAAAACTCAAATGAACTATAAACCTCATCCAAATATTCTCTATTCGCTTGGATAGTCTTACCACTTTTGTTAACATCTTCCTTGTAAATCATTATATCATATGCCAACTCCTTCATAATATATAAGCTTCCAAATTCCTCATCAAATGTTGGATACATTACTTTCATCATTAGTGCTTCTCATAAACTTGAAGAGAAGTATATAAATCATTATATTTCACCTTATTGAAAACAAATGCAATTCAATAAAATGGTAACTTCAATATCCCACTTTGTATATATATTAAATACCACCAAAAATATTTCTATGCCAATATGTTTTCTTCTATTTATCCCCTTTGGAAAAGAAATACAAAGGAGATATAGGGGACTTACAATCTCATATTTATTCATTCAAAAAAATTCAAAACAACTTCTTATCCCTTCATCATTTAGAATCACAAATTAATCCAATTATGAGATAAGTATAACACCACATGGTTTTATTAGAAAAGAGAATTTAGTAAGTCAATGATATATCTTTGTGGGATAACCTGGTGTAGAAAATAAGAGTGATTTAACCAGGGTTATAAAATTATTCTATAAACTATTATACATTTAATACCAACTCAAATTATTATCTTAGGGATGTTGTGAATAGATTTATTAAAATAAATTTAATATGTACTCAACTAAAAAATCAAACAAAAATTTTATGAAAGACATATAAACTACCCATTTTTCTCATATTTTCATTAACCAATACTCTCCCTTTATAAATATTCACAATATAAAAAATAATGGTTGTAGGTGTGATTGGAAAACCTCATTATCTAGTTTTGTATAGATGTCCTGATTTTCTAGATTCACTACTCAATGATGATTTGATAGCTTTATCTCATTTTTTCTTCCACTCAACGGATGAACTCAACCCCTCTTATTCATGGAAAATGAAACACTCCTTTAAGGATAAGTTCATTGTTGTTCATCAGTGACAAAATCACTCTTCTGCTTCAATTCTAGGAATGTTATTATAAATAAAAAAAATCGTGGAAAAAATAGGGTTGCCTTGCTCTATTAATGAGATAAATAAATATGATACTTCATTATCAACCTATACATTATTTTTTCCTTATATTTTCTTTTGTGAGAGACTCCAATTTTCACGGTATCTTATAAAGCATAGAAATATTTTAGAGATTTCATTCCATTTTTTAGTAACTCCCACTATTTAGAGGGAATTTCCATATAGTTTTGAGTAATTTTATATATTTTTCACACCTTTCACACAAGCCATAATATATCTTCAAATTGTCATTTATTGGAATCAATTATTCATTAATTGACTTCTTAGGAGTATCTTGTTCAACACTCTTCTTTTGTCAGCTACTCAAGGTTGGCTTGTTTTCATTATCCACTTTTTGCTTTTCCTACTTGGTTATTTTCTTCAATATAGAATAATATATTTGTTGAATTGTTTTGAAAAATCACTCATCTTCACTGTGACCATTTTTATAGTAGTATTCCCATAATTTTTATAAGACCCTAAGTTTGTTTTTAATGAAAAGACGATTCCCTTTCAATGAAATTTCCCTTTATTCAGAAGGTTTCTAATTTATCAAGATCTTAACCCCCTTATACTAGGCCTTATACTTGTCCATAGTTTAAAACATTATTCCAATAATCTATATCTATATGTATGAACTTTCAATAGCACTAAAAATGACTCATGGGTCTCTTCCTTTTGCATATATATGTAGTTTGGCTAGATTTGAGAACTCTTTATTTTTGGGAATTATTCTAAGTTATTAAGGGTACTTTTGGGGATTCAACATTCACACACACTATTATATCTACCATTTATATAGTGATAGTTTTCTTATCATTTTTCATCACCTATATTTGTATAGTTTTTTCTTTAAAACTTACATGGTTCTAAAAAACAAATTTAGTATAATCAAAATATTTTGATTTGGATGGTACCTTTTTCAAAGAGAATATTTTTTGGTTAATCAGGGTATTAAACCAAACTATTATTGAAACTAAAAGGAATATTATTATATCTATGAAAATAAATAGAAATATTTTTTTCATCAAATTTTTTCTTAATGATATGAGAAGTTCTTGTTTCTATTGGTTCTAGGTTTGTTAGTCTCACTTCTTTCTCAGGGTAGTTCATATTAAGGTAGTTTTTCTCATCCTCAACTGGTCTCATGTTTTCTTCTCAATCTGTATTCATCTTTTTGACTTTATCTTGATTCATTTTTCTTTATTCTTAAAAATAGTTATCAATCACTTTTATTCTCTTTACTTTAACCTTCAATTGAGAATCTTTAGCATTGATAGAGGTATTGTGCACTTTTTTGCGTGCATGAATAACTTCCATAAATATTATTTTAGTTAAAACATTATCATTGGTATGGAATTTAAATTATTCTTCAAACAGAGAATATATTCTATTACAAAGTGATAACAATTATTATTTTTCCTCTATATAGTTCGGGAAGGAAATGTATTTCCTGAATTTCTTACTTAGTCATTATCTATTACTTAAACTTCTACTTTTAGCTATGTTTTTTCCTTAATATGTCCTTTTGTAATAAAAAATATAAAATCCAATAGTTATTTGGGAACTTTCTTTAAATTTCATTGATTTCAGAATAAAGATCACTAAGTGATACATAATTATAACAATGTGAACTAGCTTAATTTGAAGAATCATAATCAATAGAATTATAAATACTTCTACCACTATGATTAACATCAGCTAGTGGTGTTCCTTCCAATATTTTTTTCAATTATTCTTCATCTTACAAACTTATTAATTAACTATGAAATAAAAAATATTCCAAGATATAATGCACTACCTGATGTTGATTTTCTATCATCTGTTGTACTGGCCCAATCTACATATATATTACCTATTAAATCTTACTAAGATTTTTATTATACAATAATCTAAAATTCATCATTCCCTTTATATACCAAAGTATTATATTCACTGTAAGTAAGTGGATTTCCTTGTAATTTCAATGATATCATGCCTCATGTCATGTGGAAAACATACTGTTAATTCATGTCACTATTAAGTATAATAAGATCACAATAATCTACCTATATTCTATGACATTTATTGATTTTCCCTCATCGTCTCGTGATAATTTCATCCTAGTAACTATGAGAGTTGACATATACTTGTAATTATCTATTATGAATCTTCTCAAGACCTCTTGAAATATTTTTATTGAGAAATGAATGTGTCATGCCTTCTTTGCATTACCTTTAAACGAACAAAAAATCAAGCTCTCCAATCATTAAGATTTTGAACTGACATTTCCTGAGTTCCATAAACAGCTTTCAATGAACTTTGTTCTATCCACCAAAGATTATATTGTCAACATATACTAGCACTATCATCCTTGTATTACTCCCATTATTGACATAGATATTGTAATCAACTCCACCATGTTGAAAACCAAGCTTCTTCAAATACTAATCAAGTTGAGAATGCCATGATTTTGGTTCCTACTACAACAAGTATAATGACTTATTTAAATGGGAAAAAAATCATGAATGATAATACTATTTGTTTGTTCAATATAAACTTCTTATTCTAGAATCCCATTCAAGAATTATAACTTTACATCCATCTGGAAAACATTGAATTTCTTTTTCACTGTTATGGATAAGAATAATCTAATTGTATTCATCCTTGTAATAGGAGAAAATGACTCATCTATATCAATACCCTCAATTTGGGTGTATCACTAGCACACCAGTCATTCTTTTTTTTGAATTATTGTTCCATCTTCATTAATTTTTTTGGAAGACCCATTGGCCCTGATTAAATTTTTATTTGTCGACCTCAAAACAATCTCCCAAGTCAGAATATTTTCTAATTGTTCAAGCTCTTCATTTGTTATTTGAACCCAATTGTTATCCCTTGTAAATTATTAAAACACTTTATCTCTATCTATGATAGGAAATATGCTGGATGTAGCATCTTCATTCTCCTTGTCTTCACTAGTGTTGTCTGATCATCGATTATGTTCAGTATATCAATTTCAGCTCCACTCTTTAGTTTTTGTGTAGATACAGGTCTAGTTTTATCATTATCATCATCTAAATATTCTCATGAATCCTCCATGGGTACTTGAACTCCCTCTGAGCTATGCATATATTCATCACTATCATCCTGATATTGGTCATGGACTTTCTAAATATTTTTCTCATTTTACACCATAAAAACATCATTACTATATACTAATTTCCTCAGCTGATTATTAAAGAATTTATATGTTTTAATTTTTCCTAAGTAGCCAAGAAATATCCCTTCATATCTATGGGATTCAAACTTCTTATGTTTCTATTTATTGATAATGAAAAACATACTTATGAAAACTAAAAATTATTTTAATTTCAGCTTCTTTCCATACCACAACTAATATGGAGTATTTTATTACTTTAGAAACAATAAGGCTCTATTAGAGATGTGTACTAATGTAAACACTACCTATTTACAAAACTTATCTATAAGGTTATTTTAAATGAGTATAATTATAACCTTTTTGTTGATAATATAGTTTCTTCTCCCAACCACTCTATTTTCTTGAGGAGTTATTACTACTAAAACTTAGTTCCATATCCCATGTTTCTTGAAATAATGATCCACCTAGATATTTGTGAACTCCATTCCATTATTATTTTGAAAATTTCATATTTTTATAATCTAGAATAATTTTATCTTTACTCTGAAAATTTGTTATGAAATTAAGCACCTCATACTTATGTGTAAAAATTGAAACCCAAGACATTATACAAAAATCATCAATAAAGAAGACATAATATCTCTTCCAATCAATAGATTTTGGTGAAATAGATCCACACACATTAATATGAACCTATTCAAGATCACTTTTTGACATTTACTCTTTCTCCTTATATGTATTTAAAGTGATACTCCTTTATAGTAATGAATCACATTTATGAGTATGATCGCATGATAACCTAGGGAGACCTCAAGAAGCAACACATTTCAATAGATTTTCCAAGGATGGTTTGATCAAATGATGTGGAAATTTATACCACAACCTATTTTCTTATTAATTGGATACAAATCACATATCTTCTTCTTTAATCATAAGTTATATATTCTCCTTCATGTTATTTCCCAGAAAAACAACTACACCACCTTTTTCCTTGATGATACACACATTGTTGGTAAATCTAATAGCATGTCCTGAATAAAAAAGTTTAAAGAAACTTAATAAGTTATGACTGAGACATTCAACAAGAAATACATCAATGTGCCTCATATCTTTTCTCCCAAACATGGATTTTCCTGAGCTCATAATCTTTAAGCCTTTATCATTTCCAAATTTTACAACACCTTCCTTGTTGTATTTAATGTATGTCATAATATCATTATTTACTATAATTTGGGAAGTGAGTCCACTATCAAGAATCCATAAACTATCATTATTTGATGCTTTAGAGGAAATATCTATGATTTTTTCCAACACATCACTTTTGTTTTTTATCCATGTATTCAATAGCATACCTATAGTGAACTTATATTATTGATCTTAATTGAAGAATGATTGACCAACTTCATCTTGCAACACTTAAAATAGATATTTCATTTTCATATAATCTGATTATTTCTTGAGTTTTTGTTTATGACCACTTTGGGTCTACTTCAACACATTCCTATAAATTTTTTATGATTAATATTTTTCAATGAGTCCAAATCCTCCACACTAGAAATAGTGACCATTGAATGTATTCTTGGAATTTTAAGATCATTATGGATTCCTTCATTTATCTTGTTCTCTTCAGTACCTATTAGCTATGGAACATACATTTTGGGAATTTCCCATATTTATATAATAATAACACTTGATATATGGTGAATTCTTATGTATTGTTGCTATAGAACCGACTGTCCCATGGGTTTTCTGATTATTTTGATTTTTATTAAAACTCAAATCAATTTTCAACCTCATTGTGGGTGATTTTTATTAGAATCAACCATCACTGCATTCTTTGTGTGATAAATCCCTGTACAATTTGTGACATTTTAATGTGTCATTTTACTGTCTTGATATTGCTTTGATTATCTTGTTGGACCACCAAACTCTTATTTTCCCTTTTTTTCATATGTTCCACCCATATTAGCATTATCATACAGGGAGTCAAGAGTTTATCCTAATATTTTACCTTCCTTCATAGGCTGACAACTTCATATTTATGTTATTCAATACATTTTATATGATCTTTTATAGTGTTAGTCAACCCATTGATAACTCTAGACTATTCTTCAACCTTGATCTTGTACTCAATGAATTTCTATGAGTTATTAGGATTTTAATATCTGATATATTCAATTTTAACCTTTATCACAGACTTATCTTCTTCATATTTTTTTTTATATAGTTTTTTATAATGAACCACTCTATAGGATTTATTTTGTTTTTCCTCTCAAAACATATATCTCCTCAAGAGAAGATTCTAATTCAACCTAGAGGTCAATTCTTCCTTCAAATTCTCCTTCATTACTGTGTATTTTATCCCTTGTTTGGTAATATCCCACAACATCCACCATATTATTTTCTCCATGATCCTTACAGTTTTCCATCACTTCCATCTTAGATTCTAATGAACTTTCATTTTCTTGTGAAAGAATATTCTTCTTTTCTTTTTTTCATACTAACTAAAGAATTATTCTTAAGAATTTAATCATCATCCTCATTTTCATATTGAAAATTCTTTAAACACTTTGACAAAAAATGTTTAACCATTCTTCAATATAAATATGCAAGAGTAATTTTCCCTTTAAACTCTCCTTTTACGCTTTATAGATTTGGGGAAAGGAATGACATAACCTCATCCACTACATCTTCTTCCTAGAAATATTAAATGGTGATATTTTCAAGGATTTTAATGCCACCTCTTTATACTACCCTTTTTCCACAACTTCATTGTCATTATTTCTCATATTATTTGTGAAAAGAGTACTATGTAGGCTATCTAATTTCAGATTATTTTTATCATTATCCTCCGATACAGAGACTTTTCAATTGAACCATGGTCGAATTATTGTCAAGATTTTTTTGTTGAAATTTACATCATCAAGATTTTCCCTATGACTGTGCATTTATTCCATGACAACATTGAACTGATTAAAAAATGTATCTACATACTCATTATGGTGAATTCTCAAGTCCTTATATTTATTCCACAGAACATACAGTTTATGTTCTAGAAATTTTTAATCACCTTGGTATATATTTATAATGTTTTCCCTCATGGAATGTGATGACTTGCAAAGAATCGCCATAGTGTAGATTGTGTGGGATAAGGCTACCCATGTGGCATTGATTCCCCTATCATAGACATTCAATTATCTTTGGTCTTCTTCTGATAATTCTCCATTTTCAATACTAGCAAAAATATCATGAATCTACACTATAAACACATATATAAATAATAATGAAAAGTAATGATACATCTGATTCTTCTGTTATTGAATATTGTTTCTTTTAAAGATCGGAATCCCTTTGTGATTAACAGATTCTATTACTACTGATGTGAGAGAAAATCTAACTTTAACTCTTCACTCTGATACCAATTTTTAGTCCAACTAGGTTAAATATCATGAGAGGGAGTGAATTAGGGCATGACAAATTGAAAAAACTGTCCATTTGGATCTTGTTTCACCATTATACAAAACTCTCTTATATCTCCCCATCTCATAACAATGAATAAATGGAAAATAAATCATCCACGTGAAATCCCAATTTTATGTTGTTCACCCTCATATAATTATATACATGGTATAACAACGCGTATTTTTATTACACATTAATACATGATTTAATTACATAAAATTAAACATAATAAAACCTAAAATATCAAAAAGTATAGTGTATTTGGGAATTAGGTACATTTTATTACAACTTTAAACATGAATTACAACATCTTTATCGAAAACTTCATTAAATGTCTTGATCTTAAAACTGCATTAGATAACCTGGGGAAAATAAATAAGAAAGGGGTGAGCCATAAAACCCAATAAGGGAATAAAAATGGCCTAAAATGAAGATAATAATACATGTTATACAAGGCATGTCAATGAGTCATAAAGGAACATGAATAATAAGGCGTGATATAGATTGATAATCGTAGCATGGGAAATGTGGTGGCAACTTAAAACACTACATCATAAACATAGGTCAAGGCTAAACCGCCAATACTTCACAGTGGAAAATGCCCCATAAAGGAATCAGGTACACTCCTGTCCCAAAATGAGGTATCGTGATACTAAACATTACCCAATGTATTTCAGTGCTATATAATTTTAGGCGCACACCTCATTTTCATTTTATTATCATGCTTAAGTGTTCCACATAGATCATAAAACATTGATTCATACATCATCATAATTTATTCCATGATCAAGGAGTCTGGAATAAATACATGTAATTACCAAATAAAAGCTATATGTATATAAAATAGAACACCCTTAATAGGAAATAGGTTTGGTATTCACTACACATTTTGTTTGGCATTAAAAATCATGGTGAAATTTCGACAGCATAACATCATCTCTTAAAAGTTCATAAAAAAGATTGATAAGAGAGAAATGGGTATCTCATAATTTGGAAATTAATTGTACAGTAATAGGTACATTTAAGGACATGTACACATATTTTTAATTATAAAAATAAGTCATATGATAATAAATAATAATGATGAAAAAGGGAGATGAAAAGATGCTTATGAATTTTCGGCATGGTAACGAGTGTACATGGGAGAGTTAATGAGAGATAAAGGATTCTATCATCATTTAGAAATATTAAGGGCAGTATGGGTGAGGTTTTAAAACATACCCCATCATCATTAATTAAAAATAAAATGTCATAAAAAGATAAATAAACTTGGATAAACATGAGAAAGGAAAGAACCCTAATGAAATTTTTGCATGGTAACGGGTGTACTTGGGAGGGATTAATGAGAGAGAAATGGGTATATTATAATTTTTACATAATAAGGTAATTATGGGGGAGGTTCTAAAATATACCTCATAATTAGGGAATTAAAAAAATGTCATAACATAAAAGAGATTCTTGAATAAAAGTGAGAAAGAAAGGATTCCTTACCTTAAGAGTATGACACCAAAAGCTTGAAAGGTGATTGATAGGAGCTTGGGGTAACCTTGAGAGGATTCTAGAGATATTAGGTTATATTATGTTCATTCTACAAGGTTTTTTAGTGAAGATAAGTTGGATCTTGGGTGGGGTTATATAGGAAAAAAAGATGGATTTCTTTAATATTTAGGTTTTGGACATTGCAAAATAAAATATTTCAAACAACAAACCTTCACATGGTTTTTGCCCGTGGTTTTTACAAAAGTGGAGATATTTTAATTATTTTATTTTGAAAATGTCTGAACATATTAAAATATTACCATTTCTTATGTGGTGGTGAGTCATATTTTTAAAGAAATGAATTTAAAATCATAAAATACATTATATGTTTTAGAGGATTCATAAAGGCTTAATAAAATTAATCAAAAATACATAAATCTCATTATTTTAAGGTTAAAACACATATTGTTTCGAATATACCCATTATAGAATGTATTAAATCATTTTATTTGTCATTATGATGTCATAAACACAACGTATGTTTATATGGTATTTAATTTTTACCTGAATATTTGGTTGTCTTATAAAATTATGAAAAATTTACCATTGGATAATTTTGATGTTATAATTATAAAAATAAAATTCATTGTATCTAAATAATTTTTTAAATATGTGAATTTTCAAAATAATATTTGATATTTATTGAAAAATGTTGGGTTTTTTATAATAACATTTTTTTTAATGCTTAAAAAGTACATTTCACTTCATAAAAAATATATAACCATTTATAATTAATAAATCTTATTTAATAATAACATTTTATTAAAATACTATTTATTTCAAAAATTCATTAATTAATCAAAATAAATCCCTTAATTTAATTACAATAGTACCCAAAAATACAATTTGTGTTTAATTGAATCAAAATCGTTTATAAAGTAACAATAAAAATGAAAAAAAATTGTTATTATATAAAATATACATATTCATATAATTAATTTATTGATGCATATTCCTTTATTACATTGGTGTATTCCCTAAGATTAAGGTGTGAGATGATGAGACTTTCATGGGGATGTTCGGCAAACATGGTTTGGGCCATGATCTTGATGAGCTTGAACTTCTCCCATAAATGGTTTCACTCATCCTTAAGTTGTTGGATCTCATCGCCATCTTGGTAAATGGAAAATCCAAGTGATTATATCTCTCTCTGAATCTTTGATAAATGGGATTCATAGGGTAAAATCCTACTGGATGAAGCCATCTCTTCCTTTGTTTGTGTCAATTGGATTTATTAAAGCCCTATATCTATATTAATCATGTGATAATTATTTAACAGCTATATTAACAATGATAAAATTATTAATAGTATTTTAAATCCAATGATATTAACAACGAATTGAATTTGTTTCCTATAACCATATTACATAATAATACATTTAATTAAATCACCAAGGGAAACATCATTTATAACAGTTCGAGTGATTAAAATCTCCCCCCTTGAAAAAATTCACCTTCAAAATTTTCATTTCACCCCCCTTAAAATAGATGAGAGTGATTTTTTTCATCAATTCCTCCAGTTCCCATGATTATTCTTCAAACATGTGGTTTATCCAAATCACTTTGACATTGTGCATTGTCTAATTTCTTATAAATTTTTCTTTATGATCTAATATCTTCACCAGCTACTCCACATAGGAAATATCATTCTCTAATGGTACCACATATAGATTGAGTACATTTGAGGGGTCAGGTATGTAATTCTTCAAGATTAATACGTGGAATAAATCATGAAATCAAGATAAGTTTAGTGGGAGTGAGAGTCAATAGGTCACCACTCTGATGCAATCAAGGATCTCAAAGGGGTCGATGTATCTTGGACTAAGCTTTCCTGTAATGACACAAACTTTTATTAATGAAAATTCCTCTTGATCTAATTAAATGTATTATTATGTAAAATTTTTATATGAAACATATTCACTTCCTTGGTTTTATTTTTTTGGATTTTAAAATACCATTATGAATCGTGATTGTCGCTAATATAGTCATTGAACAATGATCACTTGATTGGTATAAACATAGGGCTTTAAAAAATCCAATTTACTCAGACAAAGGAAGAGATGGCCCCATCCAATATAATTTCTCCATATGAAGACCATTTTTTGGAGATTTTAAAGTATTTTAAATCACTGGGCTTCACTCATGACCATGATCAAGCTGAGCTTCAACGCGTTAAGCTTGAACGGACCCACTTATGGGATAAGTGGAAGTTAATGATGATAACCACCCAAGCGATTCTATCTGAGCCACCCCAAGAGTTTGTCACCACTGCACACCTTACCCTTAGGTCTTATTTGGGTGTTATAAGTGGTTATGTAATAATTCCTTATAACTATAATTATGTACATTATTTTTTTGTATAGAATAAATAATATACATTCATTTTATTGTTGTTACTTTGTTAATAGTTCTTAAAGAACAAATAGTATTTTTAGTTAATTTTCAGTTAAGAAATATATTTTGATGAATTAATGGATTTTTTAATTAAATAATATTTTAAGAAAATATTATTCCTATTTTTTTTATTAAATATAAATGATCATTAAATTTTTATGAATATAGTTGTAATTTTTATTGAGGTTTGAAAGCTGTTTTTTGTCAAAACCAATGAATTTTTGATAAATGTCGGTTTTTATTTTAAAATTTAAAATTAAAATATTTAGATAATTATTTATATAAAATTAATATTGTTTTTGGAATCATGACATCAAAATTATCCAACAGTGAATTTTTCATAATTTTATGTAACAATCGAATTTTTGGGTAAAAAATAAATATTGTTTAATTAAATAATGTGTTTTATGTCATAATAATGACCCAATAGTGATGTTATAAAATGGTAAAAAAATATATTTTTGGAAAATATATGTTTTACCTTTAAAATAATGTTATTTTATATTTTTTGATTAATTTTACAAATCCTTAGTGGACCCTCCAAGATGTATAAAATATTTAAACATTTAAAAAAGATTTCCTTGAGAGTGTGACTCACCTCCACATAATCAAGCCGAATATTTTAATAAGTTCAGCCATTGGGATTATAAAATAATTTTCTCCATACCACTTTGGAAAAAATCATGAGAAAAAATCATGTTATGGTTTGTGATTTTGATTAGTTTAATGTGTGGTGTCCAAAACCTAAATAATAAATAATTCTCTCTCCTTTCCTATAAAACCCCACTCAATCTCCCATTCCTCTTCACTCAAACCATTTGTATTTTGACCAACCCCTTCCCTCACCTCTCTAGAATCCTCCCAAGGTACCCCAATCTCCCAAGAATCCCCTCTCAAGCCTCTCCCAAGCCTTTAGGATCACACTTCCATGTAAGGGATTTCTTCCTTTCTCACTTTTGTCCAAATTTCTTTATGTTGTTATTCCCTTTTATTTTCAATTAAAAATGTTGGGTTATAATTTATGACCTCCTCCATACTTCCCTACTTCTGTTTGAATGATGATATACCTCTTTCTCTCTCATTAATGTCTCTCATGTACACCTGTTACCATGCTGAAATTCCGTAAGGAATTTCTCTCTCCTCATTTACATTCAAGAAATTATTTTATATTATGCATATAAATTCCATAACATATGTTGGTATATTATTTTCCATGAACCCTTACTATAAATTTAATGTATAAATTATTATATAACCCTTTATCTATCATCAACCCATTTTATGATTTCTATTTGACGTCGTTATATTGTCGAAGTTGCCGCAAAATTTCCATGACAAAATCATCATGTATATAAATACCATACCTACTTCTCTATAAATGGTATTAATCATTATAAACATGTAATTATTTTTTTGGGAATTAAATTTATGTATTTCACATCTCTTATTCAAGTAATAAATAATTGTGTTTAATAAATCCAGGTTTTATGATCTATGTGGCACACATATGCATGAAATGAAATGATTAAGAAGGGTGCACCCTAATAGTGCTCCAATGCATTGGGTAAAGATTAGTATCATGATATGTCAAGTGAAATGGGGGTTTACTCATTAAAATTCAAGTGCAATGAGGTTTTACTCGTGCTCCATGTGCAATGATCCTTGGCTCATGCTAATATCATGTTAAATGTTGTTACCACATTTCCATGTTTTTGATAATCATGTTATATCATGCCATTATGTTCATGTTTCTGTTGTGCTCTATTTATATGCCTATTTCCTAACATGTACTATATTCTTCATGTTATTCCTTGTTTACTCCCTTACTAGACTTTATATCTTACCATTTTCTAAGATGTTAGGTAATGTTCCTAATTTCCCAAGACACTAGACCTCTCGATCCTCAAAGTTGTTTTAAGTACATGTTTATATAATAAATCATGTTTAAGTAAGTAATAAAGAGCAGGGTTGTTATAGTTGGTATCAAATAGAGGTTTAGTTATTTTGGGGATTAGGATTAGAAAACCCTAGTGAAATCCTTAGTTATAATAATAAGTATAAAAAAATATCCCTAAATTTTGGTGAGTATTGAGTAAGTGATTTATCAAGAAAATACATCCATGTCTGGATACGAGAAGGTAGAGGCAGCTCTGGCACAAATATATCTTGTGGTAAAACCTAAAAACACTGCTTCGAGATAGACTTGAATGGGAACTGGAGCACAATAATGGGTCTCTCTACACTCTTGTTTATGACACTCCCAGTGGATATTATTTAGTAAATTCATAAGCTTAGTATGAACCATTATTAAGGGAATTAAAAAAATGACCCTAAGAATATATGTTGGGAAGTAGATCATAGATAACCTAGATAAGATAAGGAAAAACATGTAATTAATAAGTTATCCCTTTTTTCATTGGATTCCCATTTATGTGTTACCCCTTACTTTACTTTTATTCCAACCAATGGCTGGTAATAAGAGGACTTAGGCTAACTATCGATGTGAAGACCAATGTTCTCATGGGATGCCCAATCCGATTGGCGTGGGAATCACAAACTTTGTCATGATACACTCTCATTTAACTCATGTTTTGAATAGAAACATGGGTCAATTAGAACGTTAACCCCCCCCCCAAGAAAAAACAAACCACAATCAAGAGCTTTATGAGAAAAAGGCCTCCTAGTTTTAATGGATCATATGATCTCTCAAATACCGAACAATGAATCAAAACCATTGAGAAGATCTTCTCTATCCTTAAATGTTATGAATAAGAGAAGATTTTTCTGGTTTCTTATCATATGGATGGTGAAGCTGATCAATGGTAGACATTGATCAAAAACACAAATCCTGAGGAGGAGACCGAGGCTCTAGAATGAATGGATTTCTAGAAAATGTTTTTCGATAAATATTTTCCCCACACCCTTCGACTTAAGATAGAAATGGACTTCCTTTCCCTCAAGAAAAAAGATGACGAATCCATTGGAGAATACGAGGAATACTTCCCAAGGCATGAATTATATGCCTCTGGCATTGTCATTACCCCTGAATGCAAGTTTGGCCACTCCTTTGGTGGGATAAAACCTAGAATACAGAATTCCCTAGTGATCCGTGACTTCGACTTCTCTGAGGAAATTGTTTGATGTTCCCTCAAACAAGAAATCGAGATCGGTGCATCTCAGGGGTATCATGGGGATAAGAAGCGTAAGCTGGGCTTTAATTATAGTGTTCCAATGGATAAATCCAACAGTACTAAAAAATTCCAGCACCCCACATACCAAAGGTGCGGAAAGAACCACCATGGAAATTACCTGAAGGGGACAAGGAAATGCTTTAGGTGTGGAATAGAAGGGAACCTAGCCATTAACTATCAGCAAGAAAAACCTGCTACTGCGACCGAGGAGAGGAATGCTCTATTCGACCCTTAACACACATTTCATTTTTTCAACTACAAATAACTAGGTAACTTTTCAAACCCTTTCCCAAATCCAAGGGTTTTTTGAGGCAACCAACAACTTCCAAGGTTTAAAGGGTGATCTTTTTCCATCACTATCATTGAAAGGAACCCCGAAAATGAAGTGGTGATAGGTACGCTAGTTATTCATTCAATAATAGTGGACGTACAATTTGATTCAGGTTCTACATATTTTATTATATTTTGAATTTTTAGTAGAACAATCATAACATCACCACAAATCATGGAGGTAGAGATGTCAGTGAGAATGGAAAATGGGGAAATCATTGAAACCCATGAATATAACTCCTACCCTGTCACAATTTGTGTTTTGAAATTCCCATAGAACCTCTTCATACTCCCTCTGGTATAATTTGAATCAATTCTTGGAATGGATTGGCTTTCCCTATATAGAGCCAACGTAAATTTCCATGAGAGGGAAATCATTCTCCATATGGTGAATCGACCCCCGATTCTGTGTAAGTGCAAAAAGGAGGATGAATCTTCTTTAGCACCATCATCTCAAGCGTGGATATTACTGAACTATGAGAAAGTGTATCTTTCTCAGATGATTGAGTATAAGGAAGCAACCTTACTTGAATATATGCCTATTGTGAGGGAATTTGCTGAATTGTTTCCTAAGGAATTTCATGCTCTTCCTCCTAGAAGAGATGTTGAATTATCAATTGATCTTATAACTGGGACATTACCAATATCCAAGACTCCATATAGAATGAATGTCGTGGACCTTTATTAGCTAAATAAATAACTATAGGATAATCAAGATAAAGGATTTATACATCCAAGTGCCTCACCATGGGGTGAACTAGTCCTCTTCGTCAAGAAAAAGGATTGGTCAATTTTCCTTTGAATTGATTATCATGAGCTCAAAAAAATCATGATAAAGAAAAAGTATCATATTCCATGAATGTATGACTTGTTCGATCATCTACTTGGAGAATAATACTTCTCTAAGGTGGATCTACGGTTAGGATATTACCAAGTAAGGGTGAAGAAGGATGATATCCCCAAGACTTCTTTTCAAACAAGGTATGGGCATTATGAATTCAAAGTAATTCCTTTTGGACTCACTAATTCTCTAGAAATATTCATGGACATGATGAATGTAGTCTTTAGATATTATATCAAAAAAAAATTGGTAGTCTTTGTACATGATATTCTAATATACTCCAAAACCAAAGAGGATCATGAGGAGCATCTAGGCACTGTACTAAAGACCTTGCAAAAGGAGAAGATCAATGAAAATTACAGAAAGTGTGAGTTCTGGATAAAGTAAGTCTCATTATTAGGTCATATCATCACAAAAAAATAGGATATCTATGGATCCCTCCAAGATAGCTACAATAGAGGTATGGCTGAGGCCAACATCGGTGACGGATATCCATAGCTTCATGGGGTTAGCTGGATATTATCGCTGATTTGTGAGAAATTTCACACGATTTTCAAACCCAAATACCAAGCTAACTCATAAGGGAGTTCTGTTTTCGAGGAGTGATGATTTTGAAGAGATCTTTAAGGAGTTGAAAAGGAGGTTTATCACTACCCATTTTCTCATACTACCCATAATTGGAGAAATTTTTGTGGTATTTAGTGATGCTTTAAAGAAGGGCATTGGTTGTGTATTGATGAAAAATGAAAAAGTCATTGCCTATGCTTCAAGGCTATTGAATGTTGATGATAAAAACTATCCAACACATGATCTGGAGTTGGATGTAGAATTATTATCTTTGAAAATTTAGAGACAATACCTCTTTGAGGAGAAGTTTGAAATATACATGGATCATAAAAACATCAAGTATATATTCACACAGAAAGAGATCAACATGAACCAATGAATATGGTTAGAGAAGATCAAAGGCTGTGACTTCTCAATCCATTACCACCCTGGGAAAGAGAACTAGGTGGAAGATTCTCTAAGTATAAATGAAATAAAGATTATATCATTGATGAGAATTTAAAAAGATCCAATCTTCTTAGATTTGATGATGATGGAAATTGGAATCATAAATAAGGGAACATCATCAATCCTTTCTTAAATGAATGCTCAGTCATCTCTTTTGGAAAGGTTAAAGGATTCTCGAAAGAATGATATGAGAATTCAAAATAATGTGAAAACTATCATAAAAGGGAAATCCTTAGAGTTCAGTTTCAATGATGAAGGAATTGTGAGATTTGGGTCACGACTATGTGTTCCATCAAATCAGTAGTTAAAGAATGAAATTTTGGATGATTCACAAAGTTAAAATTTCTCCATTAACCCAGGAAACACAAAGATGTATCAAGATCTCCGAGAGAATTATTGGTGGGATAACATGAAGAATGAGATAGATGAGTATACATTAAAGTGCCTAGTATGTCAGCAGGTGAATGATGAGAGGCAGAAGTCTAAGGGCATGATGCAACCATTACCCATACCAACATGGAAATGTGAGAACATCAATATAGACTTTGTCACAGGACTTCTGAAGACATCCGAAGGATACAATACTATCTATGTTGTTATGGATCGTCTTACAAAGAATTCACACTTCATTTCAATTATAGATGATTTCTCATTGGATCAACTGGAACAGATAAATATCAGATAAGTGGAAAGGTTTCATGGAGTACCAGTATCTATTATATCCGATTGAGATCTAAGATTCAACTCTAACATCTAGAAGGAATATTGAACATGCTCTGAATACTAAACTGAACTTCTGTATGGATTATCATCCTCAAACTAATGGTAAATCTGAGCAGACTATCCAAACACTTGAGTACATGTTGATTTCATTCTCAATGGACTTCAAAGGATGATGTGATCAACATCTTTCTCTGGTTGAGTTCTCTTACAATAATAGTTTCCACTCATGAATCCAAATGGCTCCTCATGAAGCTCTTTATGGGAATAGGTGCATAACATAGGAATATTGGGATGAAGTTGGGGAGTGAAAACTCCTAGGTCCATAAATGGTTGAAGAAATGGTGGACAAGGTTAAGACCATCCAGCAACACATTAAAGCTTCCTAGAGTCGATAAAAGATCTCTGATGATAATCATCGACGAGGCCTAGAGTTTGATGTTGGGGACATGGTATTCCTCCACATATCACCATGGAAGAGAGTTATGAGATTTGGGGAAAGGGAAAGCTTAGTCCAAGGTACATTGGCCCTTTTGAGATCCTTAATCACAATGGAAAAGTGGCATATTTACTAGCACTCCCACCAAACCTCTCTAAAGTACATGACGTATTCCATTTATCACTATTTATGAAGTACATACTTGACCCTTTGCATGTACTCAATATAGAGGTGGTACCATTGGATAATGACCTCTCATATGAAGAGAATTCATCAAAGATCTTAGATCGTAGGGAAAAGGTTCTAGTAAATAAGACAATTCCCCTCGTCAACATGTTACGGTGAAACCACAAGTTTGAAGAAGCAATGTGGGAATCAGAGGAAGTGATGAATTAGAGTTACCCTCATCTATTTTAGTGTGGGAAAAGGAAAATTCTAGGGAAAAAATTATTAAAGGAGATAGATTGTAACAACCCAAAAATTTATTAATGAAAATTCCTCTTGAACTAATTAAATGTATTAATATGTAAAATAGTTATATAAAACATATGAACTTCCTTGGATTTATGTTTTTGGATTTTAAAATACCATTAATAATTGTGACCATTTCTAATATATCCATTGAACAGTGATCACATGATTAGTATAAATATAGGGCTTTAACAAATCCAATTTACTCCGACAAAGGAAGTGATGGCCTCATCTAGTAGAATTTCTATATACGAATCTCATTTGTCAGATATCACAAAGGAGGTGGTATCATTAGGATTAGCTCTTGACCAATCCCAATATGAGCTTCGACACATTAATCTTGAGTGGAACCGACTATGGGAGAAGTAGATGTCAATAGAGATTACCACCCGAGCGATGTTATCTGAGCCACCCTAATAGTCGGTCACCATCGCACACCTTACCCTTAAGTCTTATGTGGGTGTTATAAGGGGATATGTAACAAGGCCCTACCACTATTATTATGTTCATTATTTTTTTTCTATATAATAAAGAGTATACATTCACCTTATTATTGTTACTTTGTAAATAGTACTTAAAGCATAAATAGTATTTTAAGTTAATATTCAGTTAAGAAATCTATTTTGATGAATTAATGGAATTTTGAATTAAATAATAGTTTAATAAAATAATATTACTAATTAATTTTTATTAAATATAAATTATCTTATAATTTTCATGAATACAACTGAAATTTTTATTAATGTTTGAAAACTATTTTTGTCAAAACACATGCATTTTCGATAAATGTTGGTTTTCAGTTTAAATGTAAAAAAATCACATATTTAAAAAATTATTTAGAATAAATGAATATTATTTTTGGAATAAATATGTCGAAATTATTCAATGGTGAATTTTTAATAATTTTCTGAGATAGTCGATTTTTTGGTAAAAATTAAGTACCGTTTAATTATATAATGTATTTTATGACATCATGATGACCCAATTGTGATGTAATAAAATACTATAAATGGTATTTTCTACCAATATATGTTTTAACTTTAAAATAAAGTGGTTTTTTATTTTTTATTTTTTTATATTTAAAAGCCTTAGTGAACCCTCCAAGACTTATAAAACATTTTAACATTTCAAAATGATTTCCTTGAGAGTGTGACTCACCTACACATAATCAAGCATAATATTTTAATAAGTTAGGACATATTCCTTATAAAATAATTTTTTACACTCCACTTTGTCAAAAACCATGGGCAAAAACAATGGTACGGTTTGTGGTTTTGATTAGTTTAGTTTGTGGTGTCCAAAACCTAAATAATAGAAAAAATCCCTCTCATTTCCAATATAAACCCACTCAATCTCACATTCCTCTTCACTCAATACATTTGGAGCTTGAACAAACCCTACCCTCCTCTCTATATAATCCTACCAAGGCTCCCCAAGCTCCCATGAATCCTCTCTCAATCCTCTCCCATGCCTTTGGGGACACACTTCCATGTTAGGGATTTCTTCCTTTCTCACTTTTTTCCAAATTTCATTATGTTGATATACCATTTTATTTTCAATTAAAAATGTTGGGTAATGATTTAGAACCTACCTCATACTTACCTCATTATTTTTGAACGATGATAGACCTATTTATCTCTCATTAATTCCTCCTATGTAAACTCGTTACCATGTTGAAATTTCTTAAGTAATTTCTATCTCCTCATTTACATTCAATAAATTATTTTATATTATGCATATAAATTCCATAACATATGTTGGTATATTATGTTACATGACCCCATTACTTTCCATTTCATGTATAAATAATTAGGGATCAATTTCTCTTTCATCAACCCATCTTACTATTTCTATTTGACGTCGTTTTTCTCCCAAACTTACACTAAAATTTCCATGCCAAAATAATCATGTAAGTAAATACAATACCTATTTCTCTATCAAGTTTATTCACCTTTATACACATGTGATTGTTGATTTAGGACTTATATTTATGTATTCCACATCACTTATTCATGGAATAAATTATTATGTTTAATGAATCCATTTTTTATGATCTATGTGGCACACTTATATATGAAATGAAATGATTCAAAAGGATGTACCCTTATATCACTCCAATACATTGGGTAAATATTATTATCCTGATACGTCAAGTGCAATGTGGTTTTACTCAAGATAATTCAAGTTTAATTAGGGTTTACTCATGATCCATGTGCAATTAGCCTTGGATCTTTCTAACATCATGTTAAATGTTGTTGCCACATTTCCATGTTATGATAATGATGTTATATCATGCATTTATGTTCATGTTTCTCTTGTGATCCATTGATATTCCTATTTCTAAACATGTACTATATTATTCATTTTATTCCTTGTATACTCCCTTACTGATCTTTATAGCTCACCCTTTTCTTATGGATGTCCTCAGGTTATCCCATGCAATGCTAAGTATGAAGGAATGTTGTGATCATGTAAAAGAAGCTTTAAATAAAGATATTGTGTTTTATGTTCTTTTTTCTTTAGTAATGTTTCTAATTTTCCCATACACTAGACCTCTAAATCCTCAGAGTTGTATTATGTGAATTTTTATGTAATAAATCAGGTTTATGTAAGTAATAAATAGTAGGGTTGTTATATTTCCCTTATTCCCAAATCTCATCAATTAATTATATAAAGATATGCATAGGAATACCATGCCTCCAACATAAAACTCTAGGCCTTGTCAATTATTTTCAAAATATATCTTTTTCCAACTCTGAAAATCATTGATGTGTTTTTTAATGGTCTTTACCTTTTCCTCCATTTCCTTGACCATTTTAGGACCGAACAGTTTTCGTTCCCCAACTTCATCCCAACATGCAGGTGTCCTACACATATTACCATAAAGGGATTCATAGGGATCCATTTGGATGATCGAATGTAAACTATTCTTGTAAGAGAAATCGAACAAAGGAATATGATGATCAAATCCTCCTTTTAAGTATATTGAGAATACTCTCAACATGTCCTCAATTTTCTAGATAGTCTGCTCAGATTGACCATTAGTTTGAGGGTGATATGTCGTGCTAAATTTCAATAAAATATTCAGAGCATGCTGGAGACTCTTTGGAAACATAAGGGTGAATCTTTTATCTTGATCAGATACAATATATAGTGGAACTCCAAAAATCTTGACCACTTCACTGATGTATATCCATGGAAGTAGATCCAGTGATAATTCATCTCGTATCGCAATGAAGTGTGCAGTCTTTATAAGAGGATCCACCACAACCCATATAAAATTATTTTAATACCCCAACTCCACTAAACCAGAGCTGGTGCATTACATGTTACATTGGAATTATTAATAGAAAATAAATCATGAATGAACAATAAGTTTAGTAGTATTGAAGAAACTAAATACATATATGTAACTCAAATTACATTGGAAAAGGTAACGACAAAGAATACATAACAAAAACTAATAAACTCCAATCAAGGGATCTCAATAAATAGTCTCATATTCATAACTTTTTGAAGGTAAACAAATGAAAGGGGGGATATCAAATTATCAGTAAGGGTTAAAAATAGTGGAAGAATGAATCAATAATAACTAAATCATAAAAAAAATATGGCATGGTGAATAAATGAAGAACACACATCATTAATAAACTGAGAAAGAGAATGCATCCTTAGATTTTTCCATAGTGAAAACCTCATAGATAGTAATAACTGAAAAAGAATAAAGAGAGTGATTATTAATTGGATGTCATGTATCTGGCACATGATACCATAATACCAATAAAATGTTTTAGTTCCGTGGGTAGAAACCCGTCTGATTTTTGGAGACAAACTCAAAGGGTTTGTCTCTAACTGATTTGTCTTATGAGACCTATCGATGCATCGAGGGGAAATAACAGGCCCCACCCACCGCTGCATGTCAAAATCATTCTTTATACATAGATTTGATATAATTACAATATTCCTTCCCAATATCCATATGGAGTAGAGAATACATATTCATCAATACTTCCATAATTAAATTAACTTTCCAAATATACACTGTATGTAAAAGGGTATACATCTTAAGACAATACTCATATCCATGAAACCAGAATATGGGTATTATATATTTATATCTTAAAATGAGAAATTATCTCAAATGGGCAGTATATACACCACATAATAAATATTAGGTGCGTAATACCAAGAAGGAATCAATGAAATGGAAATTGAGACAAAGTCCATAACCATATTGTAATCAATTGAATTATATGACCAAAATTAAATAATCACAAAATTATTCACAAAATAAAATGAATATAAATAATATCATGTAATTATTTATCAAATTTCATTACACATATACCACATACAAGAAATAAGTTGCAAACAATGGAAATCTCATAGAAATGAAAGTGAGATGAGAAACCCCTTACCTTATGCTCGAGTGTGTTCTTTGTTTGTTTTAATGACCTGAATAATAAAATATATCTTGATTAATTAATATTTCAAGAACCTCCTATACATTTAATTAATTTTTCATAAACATTTTAGGTTTATTCATGGCTCTTTTTATAGGTTTAAGAGGTTCAATTTTATTTTTTGGAATCATTTTCTTCCTTGGTTTTCATGATTCATTTACTTGTATTCATGACTGTAAGTTCATCTGAAATGTGGTTAAACATCCAAAATTGTTAATATTTCTTATTAATGACATTATAGATATATAAATGATATTATAATGATTTTGGGTTGTATACCATGACGATGATTCATTAGTTAAAAGTTAATTACAAATGTTTGTATTAACTTGGTGGTTTTCTTCATAATGAACTTGTTTTGTATTCTTATTTTATATTATGAGTGTGTAAGGATTATAGAAAATTAATGGGCTGAAATAAATATATTATGTTCTAGTTCAACCATATAAATTCCTTAATGACCATAATTGAACATGGTCGTGAAAATTGAGAACCTGTCATACTTGAATGTGATAAATTAACACATCTCAGATGGTGTTTTCATTTTTAGTATAAGAGGAGGGGGAAAGAGAGATGATGATTAAATATTACATTAGAACAATATAATTACATTACATGTAAGTTAATGGAATTATCATATAATTTGGATGAAGGGATATGAGGAAATAATTATAAAATAAAGGAAATCAAAATATATGAAAAATTAGAAATCTCTCACGAAAATTTAGCAGGCTAACGGTGTCACTTAAAATTTCATAAAATAGTTTGATGGGAGAAAGGGGTTTTATCATCACTTTAAAATAATATGGATCTAAAGGGTAATATTGAATTCTATATCCTAACATATTCTTATTGAAAATAAAAGAGAAAACATAAAATGAAAGCTTTAAGAAAAGAGAGGGGTGGTTGATTCTCTTACCTTGTAGAGTAACTCCCAAAATGTGATTGATGGGACCTTTGGGGTTTGAGGACACCTTGGGAGGAATCCTAGGGAGTTAATACTACCAAATATTCTAGGATAATGAGTTTGTAATGAAATAATGAGAAGGGGGTGAGTGGGTGAGTGGGTATTTATAGTAAATGAGAGGGAGTTTTTTTATTAATTAAAAGGGACACCTCATTAGTGGTTTTTGCAAAACCATGGGCTTTCCCAAGGTATTTTCCCATGGTTTTATCCACTTGGGACACCTCATGTCAAATTTTACTATACACAAGTTGACCATCCTTTTATATTAATTATTATATCTTTATGATGACATTAAACTACCAAAAACTCATAACTGTATTTTTACTATTCATGAAAATTTTAAGTATTTTAAAAAAATACCAAAAATTCACCATATCCATTTTACGATGTTTAAAATTAAAAAATGAACTCCATTTTTTGAAAATAATTTTCTATGAATTTTAATTTAATTTTTTAATAAAATCCTATTTATTTCGAAAAATAACAATTTTTACTGTATAATTAGTTTTATATCACATTGAAAAATTAATTAAGATCTTATTATCTTATTACATTAAGAAAATAAAATATTGTCATTATTTACTATTCATAAGGGTCATATTACTATTCATAAGGGTTTTTTACTATTCATAAAAAATCAATTTGGTTCTATCAGACTCCTAATGACTTACTAGTCACAACTCTAGATGAACGTTTTTCAAAATTCAAAACATGGAAATGGAAAATTAAGGTTTAATGGATATGTTATGACTATCTCCTAAATAACCAATTGTTGTTTCAAAGGAACAAAGTACATTTTGAAATATAAGATATGAATATAATGTATTTAATAGAAGCATACCATAAAATAATTGGGGTGTTATATTATTCCTTCATTCAGAAATTTTGTCCTTGAAATTTTTCATGAATAAATTCCTCTAAGAAGATGTGGGTGGTTCTAATTCATAACATCCTCAGGTTCCCACGTTGCTTCCTCCATATTATGGTTTCCCCAAAGAATATTTACTAAAAGAGTTGTCTGATTTCTCAATTCCCACTCCCTTGTGTCATGAATTCTGATTGGCTCTTCACAGTATGACAAATCAGGTTCCGGTTCTATTTCTTCATAGGTGAATATGTGCATTGGTTTAGGCATGTATTACTTCAGAAATGTAACATGTAAAACATCATGAACTTGGGAGAGACTTGGAAGAATTTCTAAACAGTAAGCTACAGCTCCGATTCATTCTAGAATTTTGAATGTTCTGATGTACCTAGGGCTCAGTTTCCCTTTCTGACTAAAACTGAAGACACCATTCCATGGAGATACTATCAAAAAGACATGATCTCCCACTTAGAATTACAAATCGTTTATTTATTTGTGAGCATAACTCTTTTGCCTACATTGGGATGCTTTAATATGGGCCTGAATTGTCTTTAACTTTGTTGTGTTATCTTCAATAAGTTATTTCCCTATAAGTTTCCTCTCACCAACTTCATCCCAACAAGTTGGAGTCTAACATCTCTTTCCATATAATGCTTCATATGGAGCCATTTGAAAACTAGAATGGAAACTGTTGTTGTAGTAAAATTAAACAAAAGGAAATTATTCATCCCACATACCTTGAAAGTCAAGAGAGCATGATCTCAACAAGTCTTCCAGTGGTTGAATAGTCCTTTTAGACTGTCTGTCGGTTTGGGGGTGAAAAGTAGTACTCAAACGAAGCTAAGTATTTAATGCCTTCTAAAGGATTTTCCATAATTTTGATGTAAACAGGGGATCTTGATCGGGCACAATCGATAGAGGTGAACCATAATGTCTTAAAAATTCATTAATATAAAGTTTTTCTAGAATATCAAGTGGTAAATCCTCTCTTATAACATTGAAATGTGTTGATTATGTGATATGGTCAACAATTACCCATATTGCATCATTCCTTCTAGGTGTCCTCGGTATTCTGGTGAAAAAATACATTGTAATGTCATCATACTTCCACATAGTAATAGGAAGAGGTTTCATCACCCCTCTAGGATGTTTTTTATCTTCCTTGATTGTCAAAAAACAAGACACCTTAACACACAGTCAGCAATTTCTCACTTCAAATTATCCCACCAAAAATATTCCTTTGTATCTATATATATCTTTGTATTACCCGGGTGTATAGATAAATTTGAGCTATAAGAATCATATAATAGTTCCCTTTATAGCTCAGGTGCTGATGGAATGCACAACCACATCCCAAATTTTAGAACTCCTTCCTCATACACGATGTCTCAAATATCCCATCCATAACAGTATTAATTTTCTTGTACATATTCTCATCATCAGATTGAGAGCTTTTTATCTTCTCTAGTAAAGATGGTTTAGCAATAATTTTAAAGTATAAAGATGTTTCCCCTTATTTATAAATTCCTATATCCATCTTTAGTAGATCCCTGAATATAGGATCTATATCAATCCTCATATGAGTCAAAATTCCATGATATTTTCTTCTTAATGCATTTTCCACCTTATTTTCCTTTTCTGGGTAGTAGTGTATTGAACAATAATAATCTTTGAGTAACTCGAGCCATCTCCTTTTCCTCATGTTGAGTTCTTTTTGTGTGAAAATTTATTTCAAACTCTTGTGATCTGTGTATATATCACATTTTTCACTGTAAAGATAATGACTCTATATTTTCAGAGAAAAGATTACAGCTGTTAACTCAAGATCATGAGTTGGAAAATTTTGATCATGAGTTTTCAACTGCCTTGATGCATAAGCAGTAAATTTATGATTTGGTATAAGGACGCAACCCAACCCATTCTTTGATGCATCACTGTATACTACAAATAAATCACTTCTAGATGGAAGAGTAAAAATTGGAGCATTGTCCAATCTTCTTTTCAATTCTTCAAAGTATTCTGTACATCCTTTCTTCCAAACAAACTTAACTCCCTTATGTGTGAGCTTGGTTAGCGGGTTATCCATTCATGTGAAATTATGAACAAAACTCCGATAATAACCTTCTAATCCAATAAAACTGCATACCTCAGTTATTTTTGTTGGCCTGGGCCATTAATGGATTTCCATTGACTTCACAGGATCAACTAGGATTCCATCCTTAGAGACAATATGGCCTAGAAAAGAAACTAATTGAATCCAGAATTCTCACATGCTAAACTTCCCATATAACTCATTTCTTTTATGAGTTTTCAGAATAATCTCAAAGTGATTCTCATGGTCTTCATAGATTTTGGAGTATACCAGAATATCATCGATGAATATCAGAACAATGTTACCAAGATATTTCTTGAAAACCCTATTCATTAAATCCTTAAAAATATATGGTTCATTAGTCAGTCCAAAAGGCATCACTGTAAACTCATAATGACCATATTTGGTTTGAAACGATGTCTTTGGAATATCTTCCTTCTTCACATATAGCTGACGATGTCCAGATCGATGGTCAATATTTGAAAATTATTGTGCTCCGTGAATTTGATCAAATAAATCATCAATTCTTGGTAGAGGATACATGTTCTTTATTGTAATAGAATTTATTTCCATGTAATCATTGCATAGCCTCATGGATCCATCATTCTTAATGACAAAGAGGACATGGGCTCCCCATGGAGAAACACTAGGTCTAATAAATCCTTTGTCACTCAATTCCTCAAGTTGTTTCTTTAGCTCCACTAACTCCATTATGGCCATTATATAGGGAGTATTTGATATAGGTCTTTCACCAAGAATTAAATAATAGAGAACTCAACTTCTCACCCTGGAGGATGTCCAGGTAAATCCTCTGGGAATACGTCAATTTATTCTGGCACAATATCTACATATTCAATTTGAATATTTCTTTCCTCACCTAAAGACATTGTGTTCTCTTCCTCTCCAAGAATTTCATTCAATAGAGATACTGGTGGTGTATCTAGATAAGAATCAGATGGTGAGGTTTCTAATCTAAAAATAAGGAATTCTACACCATTTTCAAAGATTGTAACTTCCTTATTCTTTCAATAAATCTTCACATCATAATTTGACAGCCAATTCATATTGAGAATTATATCAAAGTCATTCATGTTTATGATGATAAATTTATCAACTAAAGCACATTTATGTGTTATGAGGGGGAATAATCTACATACCTTTGTTGCAATGATACATACTCTAGGAGTTTGACTGACATATCATTTATTAAATCAAATTGGACATATCTAGTTTTCATGGAAAATAGGGAAGATATAAATGAATGTGATGATCCAAAATCAAATAATGTGTTGGCTATGTTTTAGGAAACAATTAATGTACCTACCACCACATCATTGGGAACTTTTGTAATCACATATGCTTTCCTTTTATCTCATGGCCTTTTCTAAGGCAAGTTTCCTTGGAGCTTAGGATACTCATTTTCATAGTGTCACATCTCTCTACAAATGTAGAATTGAATATCATTGACTTGTTTCTTCCCCTTGCATTCATCATATTAATGACCCTTTTATCTACACATATAGCTGACTTGCATGCCTTTCAAGCATTTCCCAGTATGATTCTTTCCACATTTTCTGCAAAATAGAAATTTCTTCATTCCCTTGTTCTTCTTTGGTGATTCACCTTTTCCATAGAAATAAGAGTACTTCTTCTTATCTTGGTTTCCCTTGAACAAATTTGATCTAGAAAATTCCTTCTATGTTTTTATGGAACTTGATAGAATTTCATCATATGATGAAAATGTTTGAGAAGCCAGTGCCCTTCAAAGACTTGGCTTAATACCTTCAAAGAAATGATCAATTTTTTCTATCGAGTCACGTACGTAATCTATGGAATACCTGGATATCCTTGTGAATGTATCCTCATACACTACAACATTTTCTTCTTCCCTGTGCTTTAAGTCAAGGAATTTCCTCTTCATTTCGGTTCGTTTCTCACGAGGGAAATATTTTTCAAAGAATATTTCCTTAAATGTCCTCCATTCCATATCTTCTATTACTTCTTCCTCAATGGTATTCTGGATCAAGGACCACCATTGATCTGCATCGCCCTTCATACAATATACTACCAACACTACATTTTCATTTTCATTTCATCTTAATGACATGAATATATTTTCAAGGTACTTCATCTACTACTCTGCTACCACTAGATTAGTAGTCCCACTAAAAGATGGGGGATTCTGCCGCATGAAATGATCCAACATTTGTATAGCTTGGTTATTTGTCACAACCTTAGTAATTTTTCCTAATATGGTCATGATTTGATCTGCTCTGACATTGACTATATTGACTTGCTCAGTGGGGAAATCCCTACATTGTCTACGAGTATTGATTCCCCTTATTACATTAGGTGCAATTTCTAAATAATGGAATACACTAAATTAGGTTATCAACCTCAAATAGAAAATCACATAACATAGAATGAAATTATATGCATAGATAAACTCATAAATATGGTTTCTATGAGGAAAAATTTATATAAATATCCTTCATAATGGCTTGTAAAGAAAATATGAATTATCATAAGAATATCCCCCAGAAGTGTCAATACTAAGAGTGCAGAAAGGCCCATTTTCGTGTACCAGGATACCATGGGTCATGCCCAAAACTCCTTATCAGATTTTTCACTCCTAGGTACATCTATGTCAGATCCACCTCTACCTATTTGTATCCAGACAGGGATGTATTTTCTAGAAAGATCCCCATAATCTATTCCTTACCAAAATTATAGGACGTTCTTGTATGTTTTTTTTAAATACTACCTTAGTGATTTGTTCCCTAATCTACATTTTCTAATCTAGTTTCCATGGTTCTTACTAAACTTCCTCTAATACCAACTATAATGCCCCAAACCCTCTAGAACAGATCCAGTGCATTAAATTTTACATTGGAATTATTATAAGGAAACAAATCCTTAATGAATGATTAGTTTATTAGTCTTCAATAAACTATATACATATATATAACTAAAATTACATTAGAAAAGGTCAAAAAATAAAATACATAACAAAAACTAATAAACTGAAATCATGGAAACTCAATAAATAGTCTCCTCTTCATAACCTATTGAAGGTAAAAAAGTGAAAGGGGTGAGATCAAATGCCCATTAAGGATTACAAATAGTGTAATCACAAATCAATAATAACTTAATCATAAACAAATATGGCATGGTGAATAAATGAAGAACACAAGCCATTAATAAACTGAGAAATATCTTGCATCCATAGATTTTTTCATAGTGAAAACCTCATGGATAGTAATAACTAAAAATGAATAAATAGAATTATTATTAATTGGACATCATGTATTTGGAACATGATACTATAATACTATTAAAACAGTTTAGTTTTGTGGGTAGAAACCCATCTGGTTTTTTAAAAGAAACTCGAAGGGTTTGTCACCAACTAATTTGTCTCATGAGACCTATCAATGCATCGAGGGGCTTAGCAGACCCCACCTGCCGCTGCAAGTCCAAATAATTCTTTATACATAGATTCAATAAAATCATAACATTCCTTCTCAAAATATTTATAGAGTAGAGAATATGGATTCATCAATATTTCCATAACAAAAATAACATTCAATATATACACCGTATTTAAAAGGGTATATATCTTAAGACAATACTCATATCCATGAAACCAGAATATGGATATAATATATTTACAATTACAAATGAAAAATGATCTCAAATGGTTAGTATATACACCACATAAGAAATATTAGGTGCATAGTTCCAAGAAGGTATCACGGAAATGGAAATTGAGACAAAGTCCCTTACCATATTGTAATCAATTGAATTGTATGACCAAAATCCAATAATCACCAAATTAATCACATAATAACATGAATATAAATAAAACCATGTTCTTATATATAAATTTTCATTACACATCTACCACATACAAGAAATAAGTGGTTGACAATGGAAATATCACATAAATGAAAATGAGATGAGAAACCCCTTACCATATGCTTGAGTGTTTTCTTCATTTGTTTTAATGACATGAATAATAAAATTTATCTTCATTAATTAATAAATAAATAACCTCCTATACATTTAATTTATTTATTATAACCTTATTTGGTTAGTTAATGGCCCTTTTATGGGTTTAATAGGTTCAATTTTAATGTTTTGGAAGCATTTTCTTCCTTGGTTTTCCTGATTCGTTTACTTGTATTCATGAATAGAAGTTCTCTTGAAATTTTGTTAAACATCCAGAATTGTTAATATATCTTATTAATGACATTAAATAGATATAAATTATCTTATAATTATTTGTAGTTATATACTATGATGATGATTCATTAGTTAAAAGTTAATTACAACTTTTTGGATTAACTTGGAGGTTTTATACATAATGAACTTGTTTTGTATTATTATTTTATATTATGAGTGTGTAAAGATTCCAGAACATTAATGATATTAAATAAATATATATTAGGATTGTTTCAACCATAAAAATTCTTTCATGACCAGAATTGAACATGGTAATGAAAATTGAGAACTCATCGTCCTTTAATGTGATAAATTAACACATCTCTGACGGTGTTTTCATTTTTAGTATAAGAGGAGGGGGAAAGAGAGATGATGATGAAATATTCCATTAGAATAATATAATTCCAATTAATTTAAGGTACTATAATTATTATATCATTTGGATGAAATTATATGAGGAAATAATTATAAAATAAAGGAACTCAAAATAGAAGAAAAATTGAGAAATCTATCACGAAAATTCAGTAGCCTAACTGTGTCGCTTAAAATTTCATAAAATAGTTTGATGAGATAAAGGGGATATCTCATCACTCTTACATAATATGGACAGAAAGGGTAATATGGAATGACATATCCTAACATAATCCAATTTAAAATAAAAAAGAAAACATATAATGAAAGCTTTAATAAAAGAGAGGGGTGGTTGATTCTCTTACCTTGTAGATTAAATCTCAAAACATGAAGGTGGGGACCTTGGGAGTTTGGGGACACCTTGGAAATACTCATAAGGAGGTAATACTACCATGTCTTAGAGGATTATGATCTTTTAATGAATTAAAACGAATGGGGTGAGTGGGTATTTATAGTAAATGAGAGGTAGTTTTTTTATTAATTAAAAGGGACACCTCATTAGTGGTTTTTTGCAAAACCATGGGCTTGTCCATGGTATTTTCCCATGGTTTTAGCCACTTGGGACACCTCATGTCATATGTTACTATACAAAAGTTGACTAAGATTTTATATTAATTATTATATCTTTATGATTTCATTAAACTACTAAAAACTCAAAACTGTATTTTTACTATTCCCGAAAAATTCAAGTATTTTAGAAAAATCCCAAAAATTTGCCCTAACCATTTTTCGACGTGTAGAGTTAAAAAATGAACTAAATTTTTTTAAAATAGTTCTCTATGTATTTTAATTTAATTTTTAAATTAAATCATAGTTAATTCGATAAACTACAATTTTAAAGGTATAATTAGTTTCATTTCACATTGAAAAATTAATTAAGATCTTATTATCTTACTACCTTAAGAAAATAAAATATTATCATTATTTACTTTTCATAAGGTTCATAATACTATTCTTATTACTATTCATATGGGTATGTTACTATTCATAAAAAATTAACTTTGTTTTATCAGAGTCTAAATGACTTATTGGTCACAACACTAGATGGCCGTTTTTTGAAATTCAAAACATAGAAGTGTAAAGTTAATGTTTAATGGATAGGTTATGGCTATCTCCTAAATAACAAAAAAAATCAATGAAACAATGTTCTTTATGAAATATAATCTATGGATACAATGTATTTAAGAGAATTATACCATAAAATATTTGGGGTGTTATAGTTATTCCCTCTTAATGTCTTTGGAAGATCAGTGAAGAATTATATGGTGATGTTTTCCCATTTTCATGATGGTATGGGTGATGGTTTCATCTTCCCCTTGTATTTTTTCCTTTCTTATTTCACGTACTAAAATACAAGACATCTTGATGTATATTATATAATATTCTTCTTCATATTGTCCCAAAAATAGTATTATTAGAGATCTCGATACATTTTTTTTCTTCTTGGGTGGATGGAGATGGTTGAGCTATGTGCATTATCAAATAGCTCATTATTTAACTCAGGATTTGATGGTACAAATAGTATTTACCAATATCTCATAACAATTTCATAATTAACATTAAACTATAAGGATTTCCCATTCCTAATAGATTCCTATTTCTTCTGATTTCCTACATAATCTCAATGAGCATCCTTTAACCATTCTATAAGAGATGGTTGAGAAATAATTTGTGAAAGGATTGATGATTTTCCTTCCTTTATGTTTTTTTTAAAAGGTAATTCTTTGGTCAAAGACCAAAGCACAATTTATTGATAAGAAAAAGATTACAAAAGATGGAAGGATGGGATTTTTTTATAATCTCTATCAAAAAAATATAATAAGTCAGCTGGCAGAGTGTCCAGCCAAGTCATGCTCTGATGAGTTCCTTTGTTAGCAAGAGCATCTACAACAACATTCGCTTCACGGTAGGCATGAGTAGATATGTAATCAATCCCATGGATCGAGTTCAGACAATTCATCCAAAGTGTGGTGAGCGGCCAAGCAAGATGAATAATGTCATTCCAGATGGCATGAATGGTAGTGGTACAGTCACTTTCAATACAGAGCTTTCTCCAACCACTTTGAAGCGCAAAATCCACTGCATGGATGACCCCCAGCATTTCAGCCTCTAAAGATTAAGAATGTCCACATCCAGCATAGAAGCAACCCTGACACTGGCTAGCTGAGTCTTTAAAGATGGAACCACAACTGGTAGGGCCTGGATTTCCTTTAGAAGCACCATCAACGTTCACTTTGATCCATCCCGGCATCGGTGATTTCCAGAATACTTTAAAGGAATGTTTGGTCTTTGGGAAAATTCCAGGCACACGGAGGTGATGAAGGATCTCAAAGTCACCAACAGAGTTGTTGCAACAGTCTTTTTGAATTGAAGAAGCTTCATGAATCGCAATAAGAATCCGAGATTTGCCTGCATTGAGACTGAATGAGTGTTTATTATGAATAAGATCATTTCTAACATACTAGATATCATGAAGGAGTTCTGCCACTTCCGCAAGAAAAATATTTTTAACCTGTAGAGAGGCTTCATATCTAATGCATTTTTTTAGAAACAAACAAATAGAGTCAGATAGAGGCCATATGCAATTAAATAATTCAAGAACATAATTCCATAAAGCAGAGGCCGTCGCACATGACAAAAATAGATGATCAGCATCCCCCCTGTGTTGATTACACAAGTGACATTTAGAGAAGAGTTGTATGCTAAAGGTTTTCAAACAGGCTTCAGTAGGCAATCTATTATGAGCAATGCGCCAAATGAGGGTGAGCCTAGAAGGTTTGATCCAAGGTTTGTTAAATTGACTCACCCATTGAAAATTAGATTCATTTCTAGAAAATTTATGCTTATAGAAGTTTTTAGAGTCTAGGATTCCATTTGGAGTAGGTTCCCAACCAAGGAAGTCGTCATTAGAAGAAAAAGGGTGATTATCAATGATATGTGCAATATTGTCAGGGAGGACATGTCTATGAAAATGTAAGACATCCTTTATAGAATGACTAGTATATTCAGGAATAATATTAGGCGGTAACAAAGATATCAAGGGGTTACCACACCATTTGTCACACCAAAAATTGATGGAAGAGTCAGCACTAACCATCCATCTAGAATTTTCCATGATCTTGTGGTATGAGTCCCTAATAGAAGGCCAGATCGAAGAGTTTATGAAATTAAAATTCCCATTTAAGAGTTTAGAGCGAAATCTATGGTTCAAGAATTCAGAAGCTTTGGAAGTACAATTAATAATACGCTAAGTAAGATGGTCTTGGAGAGCATTATTGAACAGCTTTAAATTTTTTATACCAATTCCACCTTTGTCAAGAGGTTTACAACAGGATTTCCAAGGGATGGTGACAAGTTTCCTATCAAGAATACTTCCCATCCAGATGAAGTTTTTAATATAAGTATTAATTTTCCTGAATATGCCGATAGGCCATTTATAAATCATAAGAGAGTATACCATTTTAGAGACAATGGTCAATTTGACCAGACATATTCTTCCATCCATGGAGAGATATTTCCCTTTCCAAGTAGAGAGTTGGTTTATGATTTGATCAATGATATTAGCTAAGTATCTTGCTTTAGGAAGATCCCAAAATATTGGGACGCCCAAATAAGTGAAAGGTAAGAGGCCTTCTTTAATTCCAAGATAGGTATTAAGGCTAGATTTTCTTCTGACAGCAAAGCTCTTTCCAAAAAAAATATACAATTTATTTCAGGAAATCAATTGTCCTGAGACTTCCTCATAGTGATGAAGAGATTTCTTGAGGGCATGAATGTTTTTTTGATCCCCTTTAAGAAACAAGATGATATCATCTGCATATAAAAGGCGGGTAGGGGTATTTAGGTTTCTGGAAACTTGTATAGGCTTAAGCTTACCTTGAGCAACCAGATTATTGAGAATTCTGCTTAAGTAATCCTCAGAAATAACAAAGAGGATGGCAGAAAGAGGGTCTCCTTACCTGACTCCTTTAGAGGATTTAAAAAAACCTCTAGGGGTTCCATTGATCAGGATAGAAATAAAAGCAAAGTGGAATAAAGTTTTAAGTCATCCAATGAAAGAATAAAGAAATCCAAAGTTTTTTAAGACTTTGAAAATAAAGTTCCAGTCTATGGTGTCAAAAGCCTTTCTGATGTCAATTTTGATGGACACACATCCCCCTCTAGTGTTTTTATTTAGACTGTTGGCACATTTGGAGGCAAGAAAAATATAGTCCTGAATGGACCTTCCTTTAATAAAACCGAACTGATTCCATGAGATAATTTTATTTCAAATAGGCACCAGTCTATTCGCAATAATTTTGGTAATGATCTTATAAAGAGTGTTAATGAGAGAAATAGGCCTGAATTGATGGATCTCTGAAGCATTTTCCACCTTAGGTATTAAAGATAGAAATTGATAATTGATTCCAGGAGGTAGAGATCCATGAATGAAAAATGTCTTAACAAGGTTACAAACATCATTGTGGATAATGTCCCAATGCTTTTGGTAGAAGCTGTTATTGAACCCATCCGGACCAGGCGCACTATCTGGATTAAGGCCAAAAACTGTATTCGATGGAATTGTCAGATCCTTTCATCTTAGATCATCTTTCACTTTATTCTCTTTCCCAGGATGGTATTCTATGGAGTAGTCATTGTCTTTAATCAACTCTAACCATCTTCATCAGTTCATATTCATCTCTTTTTATGTAAATATATACTTGAGGCTTCTGTAATCCATATATATTTCACATATCTACCCAAAGATATATTGTTTCCAAATTTTTAAAGAGAAAATCATTGCATCCCACTCCATATCATGTGTTAGGTAGTTCTATTCATGAACTTTGAACTACCTTGATGCATAGGAAATGAGTTTTCTATTTTTCATCAACACACATCCCAGACCCTTCTTTGAAGAATTGATGAATACCACAAAAATCTCTCCACTTGGGTGTAGTGTGAGAATAGGCACACTGATAATCCTCCTTTTAAACTCCTTTATTCTTTCTTCACATTCATCATTCCAAGAAAAATTTACTCCCTTCCATGTTAGCCTCATCCATTCTTCAATTTCATGTTTCTTTTAAGGGTATAAATATATCCCATTGATTATTATTATATTCCCCAAGACACTTCATTAAACCAAAACTCACATATTCTATACTTGGCATAAATATTTTCCTTTTGAAATTTCTTTAGCACAGTATTCAAATGATCATCATGATCCTCATTAATTTTGGAGTATGTTAGAATATCATCAATAAATACTACCATTTTTTTAAGGTAATATCTTAAGACACTATTCATCAAGTCCGTGAATATTTCTAGATCATTAGTGAGTCTGAAAGGAATTAATATGAATTCATAGTGTCTGTACCTTATATAAAAAGTAGTATTGGGGATATCCTCCTTCTTCACCATAACTTGGTAATATCTTGACCATATATCTACCTTGAAAAAGCATTTTTCTCCAGGTAGATGATTGAAAAAGTCACCAATCTGAGGAATATGATACTTTTTCTTTGTCATGATCTTGTAGAGCTCACGATAATTGATGCAAAGTCACATTGACCCACCCTTCTTCTTGATAAAGAGGACTGGTGCACCCCATGGAAAAGCACATAATCATATGAAACCTTTATCCACATTCTCTAAAAAAAATCTTCAAGTCCTCAAATTCCACAATATCCATTATATACGGATTCTTAGATAATAGTAACACCCCATGTATAATCTTAATCCAGAATTCAACATGTTGGGTAGGAGGAAGACCAGGAAATTCCTCTGGAAACACATCATCATATTCCCTCAAAATGGTCATGTCTTCAAGAATTATTCTTTCCTTAAACTAAATCATTTGAGAAATACGTGCTTTCTTATAGGGAAATAATATCCATTCTTAATATGATAGTGATAAATATGATCTATCCTCCTCCATGAACTTGTATAGAATCGGGGGTTGATTCTCAATATGGAGAGTGATTTCCTTCTCACAGAAATTTATGTTTACTCTATATAGGGAGAGTCAATCCTACCCAGAATTGCATCAAATTCCACCAAAAAGAGTATGACAATGTTTTCTAGGAAATTCATCCCACAAACATTGACAAGGGAGGAGTTATATACATTTTATGTGATAATTTCTCTATTTTTCATTTTCACCAACATATCTACTTGATTTTTGGTGGTGTTTGAATTGTTCTACTAAACTTTAGTAATATGATGGAATGCGTAGAACTAAAATCAAAAAGTATGTTCACTATTCTTGAATAAATAATTATTGTGTAATTAACCACTGAGTTTTTGGGATTCACTTCATTGGTAGTGATGGAAAAAGTAATCCCTGGCTACTTAGAAGGTTGTTGGTTGTCTCTAAAAACCCTTTTCTTAGTGAATTGGTTTGGAAAATACCCTGGTTACTTGTAGTTGTAACAATGAAAAATACGATGAGGGTCAACTAGAGCATTACTTTCCTCTATCATAGTAACGGGTTTCTCCTATTGGTAATCACTAGATAGGTTCTGTTCCTTCCCACACCTAAATCATTTCTTCATCCCATTCAAGAAATTTATAGGGTTCTTCTTTCAACACCATTGGAAAGTGGGATGCTGAAATTTCTTGTTTCTATTAGATATCTCTATCAGACCCCGAGAATTGATATCTACTTTATTCTTCTTATCCCCATGAAACCCATGACATTTTTCAATATCCATTTATACTTTGAGGGAACATCAGACAATTTACTCATAGATATCAATGTCACGAATCGTCAGGGATTTCCATAGGCTAGGTTTTATCCCACCAAAGAAGCGGTCAACCTTGAATTCAAGTGTAATGATAAAGCCGAAGGCATATCGATAAATCCTTGTGATTTTTTCTTCATAAACCCCGAAAGATTCATAGTCTTTATTCTTGAGGTAAAATAAAATCCATCCCATTTTAAGTTGGAGTGTGCGGGGAAAATATGTATCGAAAAAAATCCTAAAATCCATCCATACTATTACTTTGATCTCTTCCTCAAGGTTTGAATTTTTTATAAATGTCCACCACTGATCATCTTCACTCTCCATACAGTAAATAGCCAAAATAACCTTCTCTTGTTTAGATAATTTAAGGATGGATAATATATTCTTAATGGAGTTGATCCATTATTTGGCAATTAAGAGATCAGATGATCCATTGAAAGTTTGAGGCTTTTTCAGAATGAAGCTCTCGATTACGGTGTGTTCTATTTTTGTGGGATTTGGATGATCCTCTTGATCTAGGATTCTATTCAAAACCTGAGTCTGTTGAGAGAGTATCGTTATGAAGTGTGTTATTACTACTCCCATTAGGTTGGGCATCTCATTGGCATAGTCATTACATTGCTCTTCAAATTGATCATTTACTTGATTCCTCTTATTTATGGCCATTTTCTTGAATAAAAGGAATATTAATTATGAGTATATTAATCTTTTAAACACATAAATAGGAATTTATTACATTAAAGGGATAAATTATAACTCACATGTATTTCCTTAACTTATGGATTTCTAGTCTTCAGTCTTTGTTATCCAAGATCTATTTCATAACATATACTCATATATGCATTTTTTAATCCCTTAATAATGGTCTGTAATGATCTTATGAATTAAAAAATCATATCCCTCAATAGTGTCAAACTAGGTGCATAGTAATTCTCATTGTTGTGTACCAGGTTACCCCAAGTCAGGTTCGGAACACCTTGTCAAAGTTGTTACTCCTAGGTACATCTATGTCAGAACCACATCCACTTGTAGTATCCATATTGGGATGTATTTTCTTGATAAAACACTTACACGATACTCACTAAAATTTTAGGGATGTATTCTTATACTTAGCCTTGTGTCTAAGGAATTTTCTAGAGTTTTCCAATCCTAATCCCAAAAAATATCTTAACCCCCCTCTAATACCATCTATAACAAGAATTATTTTTATTGAACATTAATACATGATTTAATTACATAAAATTACACTTAATAAAACCCAAAATATCAAAAATTTATAGTTTATTTTTCAATTAGGTGCATTTCATTACAAATTTAAACATGAATTACAACATATTTATTGCAAACATCTTTAACATGCTTGAACTTAAAACTACATTGGATAACCTGGGGAAAATACATAAGAATGGGGTGATACATAAAGCCCAGTAGGGGAATAAACATAGAATAACATAAAGAAAATAATTCATATTAGACAAGGCATATAAATGAGGCATAAAGGAGAATGAATAATAAGGCGTGATAGAGCATGATAATCATAACATGGGAAATATGGTAACAAGTTAAAACACAACATTATAAACATAGGTTAAGGCTAAACCGCCAAGACTTCATGGTGTAAAAAGTCTCATAAAGGAATCAGCTACACCTCTATCCCAACATGACATATCATAATACTAAACATTACCCAATGCATTGAATCGCTATATAATTTTGGGCACACCCATTACTTTCATTTCATTCTCCTGCTTAAGTGTGTCACATAGATCTTAAAACTTGTATTCATGCATCATCATAATTTATTCCACGAATAAGGAGTGTGGAATAAATACATGAAATTACCTAATAAAAAGTTATATATGAATAAAATTGAACACCATTGATAGTAAATGGGTATGGTATTCACTACACATTTGGTTTGTCATTGAAAATTGTGATGAAAATTCTGCAGCATAACAACATCACTTAAAAGTTAATAAAATGGGTTTATGAGATAGAAATGGGTCTATATTAATTTTAAAAGAAATAAACAATAATAGGTACATGTAAGGACCTGTTTACACATTTAGAATTAGTAAAATAAGGAATATGATAATAAATAATCTTGAATAAAAAGGGATAGGAAAGGATGATTATGAATTTTTGGCATCGTAACGGGTGTACATGGGAGTGTTGATGAGATAGAAAGGATAATATCATAATTGATAAATAATAATGGAAGTATATGTGAGGTTATAAAACATACCCCATAATTATTAATTGAAAATAAAAGGTCATAACAAGATAAAGAAATATGGAAAAACATGAGAAAGGAAAGAACCCTTATAAAATTTCATCATGGTAACAGGTGTGTATGGGAGGGCTTAATGAAAGTGAAATATGTATATCATCATTTTTAAAGACTAATGGAAGTATGTGGGAGGTGTGAAAACATACCCTACCATTATTAAATTAAAAATAAAAGGTCATAACATAGAATAGATTCTTGAATAAATATGAGAAAGAGAGGATCCCTTACCTTCAGAGTATGACACCAAAAGCTTGAAAGGGGGTTCTTGAGAGCTTGGGGGAAAATTGGAAGGATTTTATAGAGATGATGTCAAATTAATATCATGATACAAGGATTTTTAGTGAATATAAGTGGGATATTTGTGGGGTTATATGGGAAAAGAGAGGCTTTTCTTTAATATTTAGGTTTTGGACTCTATAAAATAAAATATTTCAAACCATAAACCTTCATGAGGTTTTTTCCCATGGTTTTTTCAAAAGTGGAGATGTTATAATTATTTTATTATGAAAAGGTCATAACTTATTAAAATATAACCATTTCTTATATATAGGTGAGTGATATTTTTAATGAAATTAATTTAAAATCATAAAATACATTATATATTTTGGAGGATTCATAAAGGCTTAATAAAATTGATAAAATAAACTTAAAATCACATTATGTTATGTGGAAAACATATATTTGGACAAATATACCCATTATAGTATTTATTAAATCATTTTTGGTTCATTATGATGTCCTAAAACACACTGTATATTTATATGGTATTTAATTTTTACCCAAAAAATCAATTTTCTCGAAAAATTAAGAAAAAATAACCATTGGATAATTTTTACATTATAATTCCAAAAATAATATTAATTTTATCTAAATAATTTTTTAAATATTTCCACTTTCACTTTTTAATTAAGATTCGATATTTATTGAAATATGTTGAAGTTTTGACAATAACTATTTTTAAACCCTTATAAAAAATACTTTTCACTTCATAAAAAATATATGACCATTTATAATTAATAAAGCTTATTTTATAATAAAATTTTATTAACATAATATTTATTTCAAAAATATGTTAATTCATCAAAATAAATCCCTTAATTGAATTTGAATATTACCCAAAATTACAATTTGTGTTTAATTGAATCCAAATAATTTATAGAGTAGCAATAAAAAAATAAAACAAATTCATTATTCTATACAATATACATATTCATATTTTTTAGGTCTTGATAAATATTATTTTATTACGTCGGTGTATGTCCTAAGAGTAAGGTGCGTGATGGTGATACTTTCATAGGGGCGTTCGGAAAATATGGTTTTGGTCGTGATCTCGATGTGCTTTAACTTCTCCCATAAACAGTTTCACTCATTCTTAAGTTATTGGATCTCATCTTGGGATTGGTAAAGGGAAAATACTAGTGATGATATCTCCCATGGAAGTTCTAATAAATGGGCTTCATAGGGTACAATCCTACTAGATGATTTCATCACTTCCTTTTTTTGTGTCAATTGGATTTGTTAAAGCACTATATTTATATTAATCATGTGATCACTATTTAATGTATATATTAACAAAGGTAGTATTATTAATAGTCTTTTAAATCCAAATATATAACCAAGGAAGTTCATGTGTTTTCTATAACCATATTACAAAATAATACATTTAATTCAATCATAAAGGGAAACTTCATTTATTACAGTTTAGGTCGTTGCACATGGAGTATAAAAAGGAAATGTGTCAATGTACCAAATCCACTAAAGGACACTAATTTTATAAGGTTTGAAGTAGACTCATTGTCTCTCTTGGTTAAAAAAAGCAAAAACTAAAAGCTCACTGCTCACTCAACTGAAGTATACTCACTACTCCTTCAAAAGATTCTTTCGTTGCTCTGAAACACCTCAAAATAGTTTCACGCATATATGAGTGTTCCATGAAGATATTTTTTCATCCAAATATGAAATACACTTTACCACGTAGCTATTAATTTGTGGAGAGTCCTTTTGTGGACTATTGTTTCTCCTCCACGAACTACTTTTAACTCTTTATGAAATCCCTTACACTGTGTAATGTGGGTGCACCATGAAATGACATTACATTACATATGGATGACGCCTAACAAACCAAAAATCCTTTATGAGCTTCAATGGACTATAAACTAAACTCCTCTCTAAATTGAACTACATTTCTGAACTTATCTCCTTTTTGAACCACCTCCTTTACAAGAAACTTTCTATATTAGACGAGTTATTCCAACAATGATTCTTTCTAATCGTCTTCTATAAAAATAATGAAGTGATTATGAGTCTTTCATATAAGGAAACAAACCCAAAAACCCCTCTAAAAACAATTACATTTAACCCCTTTTTGAATTACCCTTCACCTCAAAATTCACTTTCTATGTGGCTTGCATAGCACATAACTCCACTAACAATGGACTTTAAAACACTGCCTTTGATTGAAAATAATGAACACCCTTTGAAGGCATCTCAAACTCACCACCTTTGACCACAAACTAAGAGATCACTTTGTGGTTCATATAGTATTTTTTCTATGCAGTTGAATTACCTTTTCTGGTTTTTCTTTGCAGTTTTTCATACTTGGTATGCAATTTGCATAGCAAATTTCCTATGCAGTCAGGAGGCCTTTGTCGAAAAACCATCGTGAACTCCTTCAGGTTCTATGTGGTCCACTGATTTCCCTATGCCGAAATCCTCCATTTTTCATAAAATAAATCTCGGTTTTTAGGCCGAAAAACACGATAAATACTAGGAAACTACGTCACATTCAAAACACCTACATTAATAGAAAATATGTTAGAAAATTCTCAACTAGATTTTTCAAAAAACACAATAAAACCAAAAACCTTAACTCACCAGTGGGATGGATTTTTTCCCATGGATTTACTATGCAGGTATTGTAGCAATGCATATCATTATTCATGACATTTCATTAAAAGCTTATTTGATTTATGGTTTATGGGTACTCTGAAAATCACCCAATAATTCTTCTCCTAAATTAGTCAAATCATTTTTGTTTCTCCATAGATGAGGGTATTGTTCTCAAATCATGTAAATCTCTATCTTGTGGTTTTCTTTTTACTCTTACATTTTCTTTCTCCCTTTTACTTTTCTTCTACAAATTGTTGGTCATTTTTTTCTCCTTCTGTTTCCATAATAATTTCTAGAATAGTGAATTAGTAAGAATTAATAATAATGTGTGGTACTCCCTTGACTATTGTACATGTTTTAGTGAGGAGCGAGTCCTCCTTTATAGTTTCCAGTGGTCTTGTGGTATTTTTATATGATTTTTTTAGATAAAAATTAAGAAAATAAACCAAGGTTAAAAGAATTTAGAAAATAGGCCAAAATTTCATTAATCCCCTAAATGCCTTTGGCTTTTTTTAATAGAGACTAAAGGTGTTTAGGGCCTTAATGTCTTTGTCCCGAATATCTAAGAAGAGGAATTAAACCCCTAAATGCCTTTACCTGATTCCAAAAAAAACCTTTTTAAAATATACATGTTTGTGTATTTTATTTTTTATTTTATTTTTTTTAAGTTGGGGATGAAGACACTTTTTATTATGAATGTAGAGACAACTTTCTATTTGGGTAGAGGAAGACCCATTGCATAACCTGTAAGCCCAAGGTCATGTGACCCAAGGCCATGCGCCCCATGAACATGGTCCAAAGACCAAAAAAAAAATTATTTTGTTTTTTTTTTTTTTTTTTTATATATATATATATATATTAGAGGAACATAACTGCTATTAAATATCCAGTATCACTACAACTAAAGCGGTCTGGATTATGAGAGAAACCATCACCTAGGGCTCCCTTTTATAAGGGTGTTTTCCCTCAAAATCCTTATGGATTTCCAATATAAGATTTAGGTGTCATCTTTCCTGTGCAGAATTTGATAATATGTTATTATTATTATCAAGTGATTAATTATTAATTAATTACTAATAAATTATTATTATTATTAAATAATAAATAAATATTAGCATTTAAAATTAAATGTTAATAATTAACTAATTAATATTAATAATATTCATAAAATACTAATAAATAACTGATTAATTACAAATAAATTACTAATTAGTTATTAATAGTTAATAGTTACTAATTAATTAGTAATTTTAAAATATTTAATTACTTACTGATAATATTAATTACTAATTAACAAATTAATTATTAATTAATAAATAAATATTAATAATTATAATTAAACAATTACTCATAAATATTTTAAAATATTTTTTAGTTACTAAATGTTAATAATAATTATTAAATTATGAATTTACTTGTTATAAATTAATTGTTATTAAATTAGTGTTAATTAATTAACTAATTTTTTCTAATTAATATTATCTACTAAAAAATATTAATTAGATAGTATTATTTACTATTTAATAATAAAAACTTATAATAAATAATAATAACTAGTTAATGTTAATTATTAATAAATATTTAAAATTATTATTTAGTAATAAATTATTTAAAAAATAAATATAATTATTAATTATTAAATAATTAGTAATTAAACATTAAATAATTAATTATTAATAATGATAATTAGTAATAAACTAATGAATTATTAATTAAATATTATTATTATTAATTATTATTAAACAATTACTAATAAATATGTAAAATTATTATTTATTCACTAAATATTTATTATTATTATGAAATTTTTAAATTAATAATTATTGATTAATTTTTATGAAATAATTATTAATTAAATAACTAGATGTTTTTAATTAATATTAATTACTAATAATTATTAATTACTAATAATTATTAATTGAATGATATTATTTACCATTTAATAATATTAGAAATAATGAATATCAATTACTAATTAATATTAATAACTAACAACTATTTAAAATTATTCTTCACTTAGTGATTATAATAATTTTATATATTTTTTTGGTTATTAATTAATTATTAATTAAAAATAATAATTACTAATTAACAATCTTAATTACCAATTAACTAATTAATTATTAATTAATTAATAAGTATTAATAATTATTATTAAACAGTTACTGAAAAATGTTTAAAAATATTATTTTGATGTTAAATATTCATTGCAATGATTAGATTTTTAAATTACTGTTTATTAATTAATTATTATTAAATTATTGTAATTGAATAAATAATTATTTCTTATTAATATTAATTACTAATAAATGTTAATTAAATAATATTATTTATTATCTAACAGTATTAATTTCTAATAAATATTAATTACTAAATAATTTTAATTACTATAAAAAATTTAAAATTATTATTTTGGTACTAATTAATAATTATTAGTATTATATATTTATTAATTAGTTATTATTAATATTATTTATGAGTAATTAAATATTATTTATTTACTAATTATTTAAAACCTATTAATTATTCCTAAGTAATTATTAATTATTTAGTAATTAATTAGTTATTTGTTAATATAATTAATTATAAATAAATATTTATTATTAATTAATGTTATTAATTAATATTTTTTAATTACTGATTAATTTTTAATTAGTTATTTTTAATATTTACTTGTAAATGTTAACAGTTAATTATTATTTAGTATTATTATTATTTATATTTAATTAATTAGTAATTAATATTTATTATTAATTAATTACTAATTATTAATAATGATATATTATTAATTCTTCACAGTAAAGGGGGAACTCAAATCCCACATTGGAAATCCCTTAGGATTTATAGAGAAAGCCTACTCATAAAATACATCTCTTGATTAGGGTTTATGTCCTAATTTCAGGCTGTTTTAATTGCATTAACCCTAGATATTTAATAGTAGTTAAATTCTTTTAAAAAAAATTTTGTGTATATATATATTTATTTATTTGAAAGGTACAAACAAATACCCTTTATTGAAAACAATAAAAGAAATAAATGGAAAGATGGGATCTGACATGACAGCACCGCCCTCATTAATGAACAGTCAAAGACTAAACTTTTCTCTAATCCTAATACCAATCTTGTTCTCCCCATCACGTATTGCATTCCAATCAATTCGTTTATGCCTGCATCCTCAGCCTCAACCCCTAGGGTGACGACCTCTCCTCCTTGTTTTATATTATTGAAAGAGACCTTCAATGTGAGTGCTCTAAAAGTTAGCATTCTCAACCTCTGATTGATCTCCAGTCGTCTTGGATGGAACACTAGTCAAACTCCCTTCAGGGCCTATCTCTATGTAAATCTGAATAAAAATCAACCTGTAAACCACTTTCATGTATATCATTATAACCTTTCAATGGATCCAAGTTCTGGGGCTGCATTTTTGGAACCTGAATCTCTTCTACCTGAGAATAATTTTTACCTTCATTGTGTGTGTCAAGCACACTAAAGTGGTTTGTGATTGACACCTGATCCTTACATGATGTTTCTATTCCTTGTGCAATTTTGACTGCAGGGCCACTTGATTCATCAAGCAGGATAGGAGGAACCTGCTTGCATGATATTGATGGAGTCCCAATTTTAATAGGCAGTATACAAGGGACTAAAGCCAAGTCCCTCGAACGTTTTTCATGAACAAAGGTCTTGATCTAATATTATTGTAAGAAACCAATTAAAAACAATAATTATCAACTAAGACCTTGGATGAAGATCCTTTATTTCCATTTGGACCACTTTCTCTATGATCATCTAAAATTCTATAAGGAACAATAATGATGTCGCTGACCACAGAAGAGTTAGTAGTCACAGCCTGAGCCAAAGTGGTTTTTTCCTTGGATGAGGACAAAACCTTACTTTCCAAGTCACATGAACATGTCATTATTAAATGGATTCTATCATGAGAAACATTCACAGTTTCCCCCCAGAGAAGAACATACCTCCTTTGCAGCAACAGGAGAAGCCACCTGTATAAAATGTGAAGAAATAGTTTTTTTCAGAGGGTGATAACTTTTCTGTAATGTCCCAAACCCGAATGCCATTCAATAGTTCCTTGATCCCAGTTTTCCACATGGCCTCAATCCTATCCAGTAAAACTTCAGACTCTACAAACTATTAGTGAATTCCTAGTTGTGTCTTTGGGGAGACTATTCCCTCTCCACCAGAGTGTAGTACAGCGGAATATCATAAACAAACAAGTAACATAAGTAGTAGATCATACAAAAAATATATCAATAACTGGAATAAATAACAATACCCAAAAAGGAAACTCATATACAGATTATGATGATGATACATATCATGTGTCTAATAAATCAACCTAACATGTATACAATTCACATGTACAATACATGTAAAAAAAGTACAAAAATGCCAAAAACTGTCAACTGGCATCATGATCCTCAACTTAGTCCCATACTCCCCTACACCTAAGCAGTAATCAAGAACCTGTATCAAGGTGATTTCTCTTATGCATACCTATAATGATGTACTTTTTTGGGTACCCAAAGGTGACCTAAATAGGGTGTGATACATAATCCCAGTAGGCAACCACCCAAGGTCAAGTCCCATACAGTTAGTAAATATATAAGAGCCACAGTGAGTAGTATGAAATATAATATGTAAAGTAACTACTGAAAGTAAACATCCTATAAGTCCAGTTTCTCATTTATAAAAAAGTTATTTAATTATTCAATCTTATTAATTTAATAAGTCTAGAGATATATCATAATTCCTAGAATCCCCCATGATAACAAGATCAAAGGATTCCTAAACCGGCCATCCATAAAGTATAAACAAAAGAGAATTCATGCTTGTGCTTTGGATTGGAAGATTCATCATATAAATCATTTAATTCATTATGCATTCATGAACCTAAGCCTATATTTGGAATTCCTAATTTGGAATCTCGGTATTTCTATAGGTATAATATAAACCAATTCCCTAAAAACCTATCCATGGAGAACCTCATAAGAACCCAGGTATCATTCTAAGTGTGGTATAACATCCTTGCCATTCGTGTATATCCATAGTGGTCCACTAAAGGAGATCGGGTATCACCCATGGAATAAAGATCAAATTCCCTTTGAGTATATCCTTAGTATTCCATACAAAAATCAAGTGTCACTCGGCATATAGTAGTCAAGATTCCTTGTGTCCATCCTTGGAAAACCATATCAGGAGTCCAAGTGTCACTCATGTATAAACAAGGTAATAGTCAAATGAGCTCATCCATGGAAATTGTAGATGAATCCATGGGTCACCCAAGTCAAATAAGCATTTAATTTATTCATTACCATTTAATCAATTCCATTTAACTATTTCATGGTTAAAACTGAGAACAAATCAATTCAAACTCACCTCAGAAGGTGACTCAAGGCATTACCCAAGCTCAGAAGGGTTATCATTTAGCTCTACTCATAAGGGAATTTCATTATTACAATAATTTTATGCTTAAAAAACCATTACAAGGCATGTTTCTAGATTCATTTCATATATACCCTCTTCTTAATCAATTCCAATTAAAATTGATATCAAAATTCAAATATAATTGATATTCACAATTCATTTCACATTTGACATCCCAAATAAAGGGGTAAAAGGGAACACCCTAAGTAATCCAATACCAAAATCCACCCATGGTGGTCCAATTCATTATCAAATCATCAAAGGGGTGGCTCTAAATCAAGGTCCTTAACTAATAAATATCCATTAACAATCCTCTTTGATTACATATTCCATGCCTAACAATTTAATTTAAGGAATTAAGTTTATTCCAAGGCACCACTCAGGAATTGGGTGTATGGAACAACGATATATATAATAATTTCAAATTTTAACAAAAAGAAAAATACAACCTACCATAGGTATTTAGTGGATATATTATCCAGTATCATCTCTTGATTCAACTCAGATCAGGAAAAAATCAAACAAAATATGAAGAACCTAATAATAGGGAAAATTAGATTGCACCTAAATAGCATAGTCGATAACAAAATAAACGAGTAACCGTACAAAATGAGTCAAGATATTTCCCACACAGATCCAATGAGATAGACAGTTCTTAAACTAGACACTAGACTAAGATGATCTTTCAATTCCAATAATAGTCACCAAAGAAGCTCTCAAGATGGGTCTACTATCCAAAGCATGAAATGTGGGAGAATTAGGTTACAAATAAAATTAATTAGGGGTAAATTTTTAAAATCACCCAAAATTGGGCACCACATGATTTGGACACACATTTTACAAACTATTCACAAAGCATGAATGGTCTATTAGAAGAAGGGGCACTTCACATGGTTTGTTCGCATGATTTGACTAACTTCACCCAAACCATGAAAAAATCCTCTGTCAAAATTGCAGACATGGTCGCATGGCTATGCACCCCAAATCACATGGTTTTCTCTATGCATCCTTTAGATCCCCACTATCCTGCCTCACATGGTTCTATCTAACCATGTTTCATGCCCCGTATGGTTTGAAATAACCTTGTTTCAGACTAATTTCACCTCAAAACATCAGTTATGGGCCTCGAACCAACCTCGGATATCCCTGATATCTCCATAACCTCAAAGCGAGTTCACATTAGGCCAATTTTAAACATTTAAACTAAGAATTGACAGAAAGTAAAGGATCTGTACCTCAAAGAAGAACCAATTTCTTACAAACTTTCCCCCTTAAATCAATTCATCCCTGAATTACCCTTCCAATGGTGGTGAAGCATAACATGAGAATAAATCTATACATTGTTCTCGTACATCGGACTCCCGCTCCCAGGTATCTTTCTGTACAAAGTCGTGCTACCATATCACCCATACTAAAGTAATTGTCCAGCCTTTGAGAACCATTGTTCTACGATCCACAATATGTATCAGAATCTCCTCAAAGGACACATATACCTATAACCCAACCTCCTCAGTCTAAAAGGTATGAGATGAGTATGAATTGTAACATTGTAGCTTGGATACAAGTAAGGTGTTATGCATGACTCTTGTAAGAACATGTTTCTTCTTTGAGATATAGATCCTTTTATTTCTATTAATTCTCAGTTTGAATGATTAATTATGGACTAATATGAATTCTCTTTTATTTCAGGGAGGTGTTAGGGGTGTTCGATCTCGTTCGGATCCCAAAACCCAGATTTTGGGGTGAAAAATGAATGATGCACTATTAGTTCAAACTGTGTGAAGCAGGATGCACAGTATGATAAACTGTTTGAAGCTCGGGAATAGAGGAGGAGGAGGCCGAATTGTTAAATCAAACTGTGCGATTTGGGCCGCATGGTCATGCAACCACCTCTATAATTTTGGAAGTGGTTTCTTTCAAAATTTATGCACGGTTAGTCAAACAGTGTGAGGAAATTGTGTGGATGCCCTTAACCTATAGAAGGTCATGCATGGTTTTTCCAAACCATGCGCACAAACTGTACAAGCTTTTATTTTTGGGTAAAATTATGTTTTTCCCTTAATTAAAAATCTAATTCAACCTAAATCTATTTATTCATCCCCCACATAGTAAGAACAACATTCTGGAACCTTCATAGATGAATAAACATGGATTCGAGATAGATCCACTGTTCGAACTCCAATTCAAGTGCTGCTCATCCCATTAGATCCACATCAATGAGTTCATAATTCCTTTTTAATCATATGTCGTTCTTTATGGTATCAAATATGATATTAAGGTGAAATCTAATATGCCCTATTATTAGGTTCTTCATCTATTCTTCGGTTTTCTCCCAATATGAGTCGAACCAGGATCTGATATTGGATGAACAATCAACTATGGGCCTAAGCTATATGGTCTTATTCCTTTCAATAAAAGTTGAGATGTTTATGTATGCACTGTTGTTTCGTGCACCCAATTCTTAGATAATCACCCTTTAAATGAGTTTTAATTCATGAATTAAATTGATAGGTATTGCCTGTTCAATTAAAGAAACATGTTAATGGTTGTTTATAGGTTGAGTACCCTGATTAGATACTACACCTTGGGTGTCTTGGTTATATTAAGGGACCATCATGGGTGGCCTTGAAACATGGATTCCTTAAGGTGTGCCTACTGCATTTCCATGGGTTTAAAATGGAGTAAATTAATTATAAATAAAATTGATTAATTGGATTATAAATTTAATTTTTAATTGAATTTAACTAAGAGATGATAATTGCATAATTAAGTGATTAAAGTAAGGTGTGGGTGATCAAGACCCTAAGTCATTTCCTAGAGTTTCTTCATTAATATATAATTTCTCTTTATATGTGAATGAACACATGATTTGAATAGATATTAAGATATATAATAGGTTTTTAGATCATGAGAATCTTGTTATAAATATTTTCCCATGTTTGTAATTGGAATTCAATCCTTCTAAGCTTGGCCAATGACTAGAGTCATCTTTGAGGTGAGTTTGAATTGATATGTTCTTAGTGTTGACCTTGAAATGTTGAATTGTAATTGATTAGATGATTTTTGATCAAATGTTATTGAATTGGTTAAATGGCTATTAGTCATTAGTGACACATGGATTCATATGAGAATGTCATGGATGGACTCATTTGGATATTTACCTTTATTCCTGAGTGATACTTGGTTTTTAAAGGATGGAATCTTAAGGGATTTGACTATTATATGATGAGTGGCTCTTGGATTCCTTATGGATTGACAAGGATGGACTTAATGGAATTTAATCATACATTCCATGGATGATACTTTTTCTACCTTAGTGGACCACCAAGGATGGACTCGAGTGTATGAGACATTATACCACACCTAGAGCGATATCTGGGTTCTTGAGAGGTTCACCATGGATGGGTTCATAGGGTGTTGGTTCATATTACACCTAGAGTGAGACTTGGATTCCAATATAGGAATTCCAGGGATGGTCTCGGGTTCTAAATGGGATAATTAATTAAATGAATTATGATGTGTCTGCCAAGACAAAGCACAAGATTTTATTTGGAGTGGACTTGTACTTTTTATATGGCTTGATTGGTCATATGTTGTTCTTATGGTTATATGGGGAATGTTGGGCTTGCATCAGGTCTCGAGAATTGTAAATTAGATGATATTGAATTGTTAAATGAACTTGTTTAAAGGACACAGACCTAACTATTAAATCAAATACTCGTCTTTTAAATGAATTTTATTAAATGTATTATACATTAAATGAGGACCTAGACTATAACATGTTTACTTTTGATTACATCCTTGCGTTTTTATCACTATTTCATGCACACTCTGTTATATGTATTCACTGGCTAGATATCACAAACCTTGTGTGGTTTCCTAATGGGATATAGTCTCACAGCCGATTTGGGCCACCATTGGGAACCCAAACAGACTATATGATTATAGGTGTTGATAAGGGCAAGCACCCTACTACAGGTTATTGATTGTTTCATGGGAGCAGGGGAGCAGAGGACTGTGATGAGGCTCGTGATGCTATCTAGACACCTTTTTACCCTTTTCTATTTCGTTCCATGTATTATACACCTTCTAAAGACAAATGTTTTGGATGATTTATTAGAGACATGTGGAATGTATTATCATCACTGTTTATGAGATTCGGTTATGGTATTATTATCTACTCCTGTAGTTATTCTATTTTATTATTGTTATTACTACTTCTGTTGTCTCATATTTTATTATTATTTCGATATGCTACACTCTGGTGATGAGGTCATGGTATCCCCAACTGACAAGCCTAGGCCCTCACTTCTATTCAGAAGCGTCTAGCATTTGGGGAGATACATTTGAGTCCATGTGGGAAATTGGGCTTGGGGAACTCTTGAGTGGCATCTAGGCCTGGGATATTACAAAGTGGTATTAGAGAATTCTATTCAGGTTTTATTTATTATTTACTAAAAATATAAAGGGATAGAAAGGAATGAGTGTTTGGTAATGAGTTATGCTCGATCGTAGCTAACCCACACACAGAAAAAAAAAACAAATTACCTCAAATAGATTTATTTTTTTCTGGATTTGGATTATTATAGATTATTTGATTATAATGTTGGGTGATGCACTTGATTTATGCTATTATTATTGATATTATTGTGGGTTTTTTAAAACCAAATGAGATGAGGGTATAACATCTCCTGCATCATATTAGGAACTTGTTAGAAATCAAATATCTTGCATTATGCCATACCATTTAGGATGCATTACTTATTGCATGTTGTTGTGATAGGTTTTGTGATCAATATACCTATTGTTGTGATGGGTATACTAGAATGTGTTATGGTATGGATTAGATGGATGCCAAGATTTGGTCCCTAGTGAGTATGGGCCCTCATTGATCAGAATTTTGAGAACTATTGGTTCAACATTTTTTATTTAACTATGATAAAAATGCGAAACAAACATGAATTCGAATGAAAAGTGAAAATAAATATGTGAGTTTAGGTAATATAAAATGTAAACTTGAGTTTCTTTGGGCAGAGAACTTGACCAGAACCAACCTTAGTAGTGGTAATTTGGTAGTGTCTCTTTCTTATAACTAATCTATACACCACTCATACCTAGATCATGGTGAAGGCAGAGGGGTGTGTTCTTATAGGGGAAGTATTTTACCTATCCTACTTGAATATATTCTATTTGGAGCCGCAAACTTTGATAATGATCTTTAACTGAGGTGTGTGTTTGGAATTATAGAGGCATGCCACCATGATGACCTATAGTGGTACACTGGGATGGTGGTGGTGATCATGCTCCAAAGGTGGTAGGCCATGGGATACTAGTGGATCCTCTATATGTTCTAGTTGTGGTAACCTTTTTTGTACTAGACATAGGTGCTGAGACACAGTTCAGTGATGGATTCTTGTGATTCATGTAGACCATTCAAGGAGCATCACGACCCACACCAACTATGGAAGATTTGACACATTATTTATAGTAGCAGTAGCATCCCATGTTTTTAGGGGATGGATGACCATAGGTTGTGGATTCATGTCTAGAGTCCATGCTATCTATCTTTGAGCATTTAGAGACGCCTCTTGAGAGGAGGGTAAATCTTGTTATGTATATGTTGTGTGATTCCATAAAGATATGGTGGGAGGTTATCACTCATATGGATCATTATTGAGAGATGCCTTGGAGTGATTTTTATATGTCCTTCTACGATTGTTTCTATATCAAGATGTTGAGGTCTAATAGATCTCGGGAGTTCTTATGCCTAGAGTAGGGCATGTTATCAGTGATGGATTACTCATCCCATTTTATAGATATCTAGTGCTTCGCACATATTCTGATGGGTGATGAGATATAAAAATATAGGTAATTCATGGATGGTATTAGGTATGAAATCTGATCATAGGTGATTGTATTTGGGCTGACTACCATTTCTGAAATAGTGAATCAGGTGTTTATCACAGAGTGTAACTTGAGAGAGGTTGGAGGTACTATCTATGGTGATTCAATATCTTTATTTGGTAGTACATCGACCAGTAGTAGTAAGAATCACCTAGATATTCCATGTGGTGATATTAGAAGTCAGAGCTCATATTTAGGTATCCAAGTGAGGTGTTACCAATGAGGTAGGTTAGGACATATGAGGCCACAGTGTATGAGGGACCTAGTCGAGTATCAATCCTACGGCAAGATGGGTCATCTATAGAACTTCTGCAAAATGTTTCCACCAGCAACCAATGAGAGAGGGTTTACACTGGCTCCATGTTCAATAGCAGGGTTAGCATCTTATCATCATGATATGGGCTGGATTATAGTTGGTCAATCAGGTTGAGGTGGTCGTCATGGTCATGGTAGTCAGACCCCAATTTCACAGTGACAGCAGGGTGGATCTGCTCAGGGTATCCAAGATGTATCAAAAGGTCACAGTTCAGGATAGGTATATATAGTGCAATATACCCTTGAGGAGAAGGATCCTAAACCTTATACTATCATGGTACTATTCTAGTATCCTCCAATTTATCTTATGCACTTTTTAATACAAGGGATTCTCATTGTTTTATATTTTCACCCATTGTGGGGAGACTTGGGATCTATGTTCAGACTTCTAATGGTTTCATGATGCTTGACACTTAATTGGGGATTAGAATGGAGGGTGTACGTTAGTGCGAGGAGTTCCCTCAGGAGATTGGTGGGTTTCACTTCGTATGGGACCTCTTTTTCCTTGAGAAGATGGGATTTTATTTCATTCTTGAGATGGACTGGTTGGTTCCCTTTCATGATTTTATTGATTTATATCACTATATGGTGACTTTTATATCACCAAAGGGAAGAGAGTTTATTTTCATGGGTGAATGGGATGTCCAGGTGAGTCGAGTTGGGCCTAAGCATCGTGGGTTGGGTGGATAGACAGTACATATTGAAAGTTTCTATCACGATGATTAGGGAACTTGTCAGGCATATTTCACTCTGGTGGTCGATCATTTCTAGGAATTTTTCTTGGACTAATTTTCAGGATTGCCTATAGTGATAGAGGTAGACTTCACTGTCAGTCTAGTTCCAAGAGCTACACCGGTATCCATTCCTCATTATAGGATAGATATGAAGGAGTTTCGTGATCTAAAGAGGTAGCTAGAGGATTTAGAGACAAAGGGTTTTATCTGACCTAGTTCTCCTCGGTGGGGTTTATTGGTCCTTTTTAAGAAAAAATGCAGATGAAACTCCCAGGCTATGTATGGAATATTGGAAGTTGAACCAGCTGATGGTTAAGAACCGATATCCTCTTCCACAGATAGATAATCTCTTTGACCAGGTCTAAGGATCTCGAGTTTCCCCAAAGATTGATTTGAGATATAGTTACCATCAGGTGCATGTTAGACCATCATACATACCCCGCATGGCTTTTCGTAGTAGGTGTGGTCTATATGTATATTTGGTTATGTCATTTTTCTTTAAAAACACACCAATAGTCTCCATGGAACTGATGAACTGAGTGTTCTATCCTTATATTATTTTTATGGTAGTTTTCATGGATGATATCTTGGTGTATTCTCACAATCTTCATGACTGTGCTAAACATATTAATATCGATTGAATGCACTAAGAGAGCTTCTTTTATTTGTTAAGCTCACAAATTTCCACTTATGGATGGATCAGATTCAATTCCTAGGTCACATCTTCTCAATGAAAGAAGTATCGATATACCCAAAGAAGGTGAGAGATGTAGTTTCCAAGGAGTAGCCTAAGAACATATTTGAGGTACAATGTTTCTTACGGTTGTATTTTTAATACTGGAATTTTATATAGGACTTATCATGCTTATCACTGCCACTTATGGTCTTGACTAATAAGGGTGTGAAGTATGTATAGACAGATTCCTACAAGACAACAATTCAGGAGTTTAAAGGGAGATTTTCTTTAGTGTATATACTGATTCTTCCAAATCGAGGAAGGAGTTACACTGTGTACTATGATGCATCAGGTATCGGGCTAGGAATAGTTCTTATACATGGAGATAGAGTCATGGAATATGGGTCTCGGTGGTTGAGGCCACACGAGAGGAATTACCCAACACATGATCTCAAGTTATTTTTATTTTTTCATGTTTTGCACTATTGGAAACATTACTTACATGGATTGTGTTTTGTGGTCTTCAAAGACGACAAAAGCCTCAAGTACATTTTTACACTGCATGATCTAAATCCGATGCAGTGAAGGTGGTTTGAATACCTTTAGTCTTTTAACTTAGATCTTTCATATACTCCTGGTAATGGAAATATAGTGGCCAATGAACTGAGTACGAGGAATAATATATAGGAAGTTCAGCATGCCAGTAATGAGTGGAAGCTCATGGATTTTTTCTCTAATATACACTTGGAGGTGCATGGCCATGAGTATAATACTTTCATATCATCCTTAGTTGTGACCTCTACCCAGCTGGATATAGTGAGGATGAGGCAGCTATTGTATTCATAAAGCTTTTTCCTACAGAAGAGTGTGGTAGGTGAGGACCCTCCTCCTTGTTAGACGGTAGGTGAGGATGAGATCATGCGGGTACATGGTTGTATATGAGTTTTAGCAGACATGTTGGAGGAGATGATATAGTATTTTCATGATTCAACATGGGTAGTAAACCCAGGTGTCACCAAGATGTATCAGGAATTACATCGCGAATACTGGTGTTTGTGTATGCAAAGATATTTAGTTGGACTTTTCATGAGATGTCCCACCTGTTGACAGGTGAATGCGGAACACTAGCGATCAGCCATACTATTACAGTAGCTACCCATTCCCGAGTGGAAATAAAATGACGTCGCAATGGATTTCGTGACAGGTTTACTGAGGCTGCCTAGTGGTAATGATGTATTATGGGTTTTTGTTGATAGGATCAAAAATGTTTCACATTTCCTTCCAATCAAGGAAAGCTTCAATTTTTACGATCTTGGGAGGTTGTACATTCATGAGATAGTACGACTCCACGGGTTCCATTATACTATCGTTTATAATAGGGTTGTTTTGTTTATAACACGATTATGGAAAGGTCTACAGAGGGTGTTGGGTACATAGGTGCTTCTAAGCATGGAATACCACCCCTAGATAGATGTCCAGTCAGAACACATGATTTAGGTGCTTGAGGACATGTTATGGGCATGTGTCCTGGATTTCATGGGGTCTTGGAAGAGGCAAATATCCCCGATTGAGTTCACCAATAACAATAGATTTTATGATACTATACAGATGGTGCCTTATGAGGCTATGTACGGTAGTTCATCCATCCATCCAATGGCCTGAAGGCCTTCAAATTTTTTATTATTATAAAGGAATCCCCCTTTTAAGGGATGAAGGGAGGAAACCCTAACAGACATCATCGACATAAAAAATTTCATAACTTGAAGGTCGGGTGAGATAAACCAAACTAACAACATGGAGCTACCCCTCCCCAGCAAATGATCGTGAAAAGCTCTCCACCGATGCAAGGCTAAACGGCAAGCAAGTGTCATGTGTCAAAGAACAGGCCCAATCCAATGGCTTCTTCCATACCCTCTCAAACGTCAAAATCCATAAATCACTACAACGATAAATAGATAGCTCTAGAACCTCCTCTGAAGACTACTCCACATGGTCAAGTCCAAGAGAAACACCATACCAACAGGTCTCGCAAGCCCTTCCACCGTTCCGAAAATACAAAACCAAAGAACCTCCAACCTCAACCATCCTGGACCAACCCCACCGTCCTGCTCTAGACACTCACACCACTATAGACACAAAAGTCCGGAAGGCAGTTCAAAAAACACGAGATCAAGGAATCGTCACCTAGGACTGGATGAACCAACCCCGCACTGAGGGAACACCAATGATAAGGGAATCAAAGTCTTCCTGAAATAGAAACGCCACTATGGGAATGGATTTTCTCCGATCAGAACCACGATGCACCCTTATCAGGTTCCAGCACAAGATTCACAGTGATAAGGAGTGCAGAGAAGGACCATTGATGTTGAACCAGGGAATCCACAGAGATCCAGCCAGATAACAAGATCGCAATAACACCAAATGCACAACCAGTCAAAAACTCATAGGATCTGAGGAGAAAACCTCCCCCCTCTGTAGCACTATAGATCTATCCCTGAGCTGCTTGCCAGCAGACCACCGGAGCATTGCCTAGACACGATGATGTCGAACACTGAAACAGGGGACCCAACCTGACCATCGAAGCAATGCCGAGAAGTGAGGCACCGAAGACCGAAGCCCCACTGAGAATCGGAGATGTCGACTGTGGAACGACGTCGGACCCGCGTTGAGCTGTCCGCCGAAGCCCCACCGAGAACCACCGTCGCCGCACAATCACTAAGCCCTAACGAGGTGGTGATGCCAACCGTGGAACAACGTCGATCCCGCACCGAGCTTCCACCCAAAGCACCACTGAGATTTGATGCCACCTCACAAGCTCGATGCCCATGCCAAGTAGAAATAGAGCCGCTGTAAACAGATCCAAATCCGAAGGGGGTATGAAAGAAAGAACTGGGAAACCCTAGGTCCGCAGGAGAAAGGGGAAGAGGCCACTTCAAGGCTCCCGATTTTCTTCCAAAATCTTTGTACGGTAGGTCATATCGATCACCCCTATGTTGGTTAGAGGTAGGAGAGGCGGTGATGTTGGGACCTCGTCTTGTTCAGGAGACTGCATAGCAAGTATAATTGATTCAGAAGTGGATGGCTACTACACAGTCTCTTCAAAAATCATATGCCAATCACCGTAGATGACCTATAGGGTTCGAGGTTAGGGATTTATTTTTCTTGCTTGTTTCACTAAGTTTGGTACATAAGAGAATCAGGATATAGGGTAAGATTTCATCATGGTGCGTTGAACCGTTTGAGATTCTGGAGAGAGTTGGGCCAGTAGTCTATCAGTTGCAATTACCATAGAGGTATCAGGACATGGATGAAATCTTTCATGTTTCTATGTTGTGATGTTACTATTTATAATCTTCTCATGCCTTTTAGCCTAAGGAGGTTGAGCTTCAGGTAGATGCATCCTTTGAGGAGCATCCTATTCATATTGTGGATCATAGAACGAAGGTTCTATGAGGTCAGTCTGTTCCTTTAGTATAGGTACTATGGAAGTATGTCCGAATGCAGGATGAGACCTGGGAATTGGAGGTCGATGTATGATCATAGTGGACACAGTTATTGGAATATCATGCTTCACCACCCTAGGAAGGTAAATTAGAGGACGAATTACTTTAAGGGGGATGTTTGTAAGAAACTAATTATTCATTGAGGTAAAAATACTTTTATATCCATCAAATCTCAATTTGAATATTTAATTATTGCCTATTATGAATTCCATTTTAGTTCATGGATGTGTCAGGGGTGTTCGGGGCTAGTTTGGAGCCCGAAACCCAAATTTTGGGGTGAAAAATACCTAGCAAACAGTTAGTTCAAACCTTGTAGGGTAGGGTACACGGTCTGATAAATCATGCAAGGTTTGTGAAGGGAGAAGGAGAAGGCCAAAAATTCAAATAAAAATGTGTGATTTGGGCTACACAGCCATCCAACCACCTCTACAATTTTTGCAGTGGTATTTTTCACAGTTTCTGCACGATTAGTCAAACTATGTGGGTGCCCCTTACCTACAACAGACCGTTCACAGTTTATGCACATAGTTTATACATACCGTCTGCACAAAATATGCATTCCTGTATTTTTCTGTAAAATAACTTTTTTTCCCTCATTAAAAATCTATTTCAACCTAAATCTATTTCTTCTTCTCCCGTATAGTAAGAACAAAATTCGGGATCCCTCCTTGGTGACTAAACTTGTATTTGAGATACATCCTTTATATGGACTCTGATTCAAGTGTCACCCATCTCATTGGATCCACATCAGTGAGTTATTAATTTTTTTAAATATTATATCGTTATTATTGGTATCAGGTATGTTATTTAGGTGCTAGATAATATGCCCTATTATTAGGTTTTTCATCTTTTCTTCAATTTTCTCTCGATCCTAGTCGAATCAGGAGCTGATACTGGATGACCTATCAACTAAGGGCCTAAGGTAGATAGTCTCATGAATTTTGATAAAAGTTGAGTAGTTATGTATATTTTGTTGTCTTGTGCACCCAATTCTCAGAGAATCACCCTTTAAATGAGTTTTAATTCTTGAATTAAATTGATAAGTATTTCTTGTTCAATTAAAGAGACCAATTAACTGTTGGTTATAGGTTTAGAACCTTGATTATAGACCACCCCTTTGGTGTGTTGGTTATATAAAGGGACCATCATGGGTGGACTTGAAGTTTGGACACCATAAGGTGTGTCAATTACCTTTCCATGGGTTTAAAATGGAGGAAATGAATTGAAAATAAAATTTATGGATTGGTTTATAAATTTACTTTTTAATTTAATTTAAATCCGGTATGAAAATTTCATAAAGAAGTGATTAAAGGAAGGTATGGGTGATCAAAACTGTAGGACCTTGCCTTGAGTAGCTTGTTTACGATTGAATTTCTCTTTATATGTGAATACCCATGTGATATGAATAGATATTAAGGAATATAATAGGTCGTTAGAGCATGAGAAGCTTGTTATAAAGATTTCCCCATGTGGGTAATTGGAATCCAAGACTTCTAATCTTGGACAATGACTAGAGTCACCTTCGAGGAGAGTTTGAAATGATATTTTTTTGGTTTTGACCTTGACATGTTTAATTGTAATAAATTACATGATTTTGATTGAATTCTATTGAATTTGTTAAATGATTATTAGTCATGAGTGACTCATTGATTCATATGAGAATGACCTGGAAGGACTCATTTGGTTGTTGACCTTTATGACCGAGTGATACTTGTTTTTCCAAGGATGGACTCATAGGGGCATAGACTGTTATATACTGAGTGACTCTTGGATTCCTTATGGATTTACAAGGATGGACTCAAGGTGTTTTGATCATACATTCCATGGGTGATACTTGGGCTCCCATAGTGGTCTTCCATGGATGGACATGAGTGGTTAAAACATTATACCACACCTAGAATGATAACAGGGTTCTTGAGAGGTTCTCCATGGATGGGATCATAGGGTGTTGGTTCATATTACACCTGGAGTGAGACATGGATTCCAACATAAGAATGCCAAGGATGGACTCAGGTTCAATATGGGATAATGAATGAAATTTATTATGGCGTGTCTTCCAAGACAAAGCACAATAATTGGATTCGGTCTGGACTTATACTTTTTAGATGTCTATCTTGGTCTTCTGTTGTACTTATGGTTATATGGGGTACATCGGGATTGTGTTGGGTCTCAAGGCCTGTAAATTAAATGAGATTGAATTGTTAAATGAACATGGTTAAATAAAACATTCCTGAATGTTAAATCAGATAATAAATGCTTAAATTAATTTGATTAAATGAATTGGAAATTAAATGATAACCTAGACTATAGTATGTTTACTTTTGAGAACTTTTTTTCATTATTATCACTATTTCCTACACACTCTGTTATATATATTAACTGACTAGATAGAACAGAACTTGTGTGGTTTCCTACTGATATTTAGTCTCACACCATGTTTGGGCCACCATTGGGTACCCAAATAGACTATATGATTTATAGTGTTGATAAGAAAAAGTGCCCTACTACAAGTTCTTGATTGATGCATGGGAGCATGGGAGCATGAGACTGAGATGAGGCTCGCGATGCTAGCTGGATACTTTTTGGCCCTTTTTGTATTTTGTTCCATGTATTGTACACCTACTATAGACACATAATTTGGAATCTTTATTTGAGACATGTGGCATGTATTATCATCATTGTATATGAGATTTTGTTCTGGTATTGTTATTTATTAATGAAATTATTCTATTGGATAATTGTCATTATTACTTATGATATCTCATATTTTATTGTTATTTTGTTGTGCTACACTCTGGTGATGAGGGAATAGTCTCCCCAATGACACACCTAGGCCCTTGCTGCTAGTCGGTAGCCTCTGGAATTTGGGGAGATGCGCTTGATTCCATGTACCCAGCTGGGATTAGGGCATGGTTGAGTGGCATTAGAGTCTGGGATGTTACAGCTTGGTACCTCTAAGGTAATTACAATCGCTAGGCTACCAGCCTGGCTCTATCTAAAATCATGAATGACCTGAAATATCATGGTGATAGCTTACCTTGTCTTCTTATACTCACGTGTCCCAACCTTGGTGAAACTCATAAGAAAACTTGATCCCCAACCTCAAACTCTATAGGTCATCTATATAGATTGGCATATGGTTTTTGTTGAGACAATGCAATATCCATCCGCTTCTAAATCAACTAAACATGCTCTATAGTCTCATGAACAATATGAGGTCCAAGAATTGCTGCCTCTTCTACCTCTAACCAACACAGGGGTGATCAGTATGGCCCAATGTACAAATCCTCATAAGGAACCATCTGAATAGTATCCTAAAAGAAATTTTTATAAGTGAATTCTACTGGGGGTATATGTTTCTCCCAAGAGCCTCCGAAATCCAGGACACATCCTTGCATTATGTCCTCAAGCACCTAAATCATGCACTCTGACTGGCCATCTATCATGGGATGGTATGTTGTTCTTAGAATAACCCATGTACCCAATTTCCTCTATAGAACCTACCAGAATATAGATGTAAACCACGCTTCTCTATTCGAAATGATAGTGTGTAGGACCCCGTGAAGACGTACTATCTCACGAATGTACAACCTATCAAGCTCATCTACATTGAAGGTTTTCTTGATTGGTAGGAAATGTGAAACCTTCATGATCCTATAAAAAATAACCCATACAACATCATTACATCGAGGAGATCTCGGTAAACCTATCACGAATTCCTTGGAGACATCAACCCACTTCCACTCAGGGATAGGTAACTAATGTAAATGTCCAGCTGGTCACTGGTGTTCGGGGTTCACCTGTTGACAGGTGGAACACGTCACGAAAAAACTAGCTACATATTTTTTCATACTCAACCACCAGTACCGGAGATATAAATCCCAATTCATCTTGGTGACGTCGGGGTGCACTGCCCAAGATGAAGCCTGAAAGTCTCACATCATCTCCTCGAACATGTATGAAGAAACCCATACGTGACTATGTACATACAAAATCTCATCCTCGCCTATGGTACAACCAGAAGGGGGTCCTCACCTTCCATACTCTCTCATAGGACTAGGACATCATTGTCTGATAGTTTCCTTATCCTAACTCTATCCATAATAGTAGAGGCAATGGGTAAGGATGATAGATACTTCTTCCCCTAACTGTTATGAACCTCTAAGTGAATCTTAGATAAAAATTCCTTAAATTGGTACTTGGTAATGGCTTGCTGAACTGCTTGTATATGATTCCTCCTATTCAGTGCATCATCCACTGTATTTCCTTTACCAGGTGTATAATCAAGCTCAATGTAGAAAGACTATAGGTATTCAAATAACCTTAATTATCTCAAATTCAGATCATGTTGTGTAAATATATACTTGAGGCTTTTGTGTCCCGTGTACACCAAAAAACACCCTCCAAGTAAATAGTGTCTCCAACAACACAATGCATGAACAACCGCAGCTAACTTGAGATCGTGCATAGGTTAATTCCTCTTGTATGGTCTCAACTATCAAGACTCATGTGCCGCAAATTTATCTCCATGTATATGAACTGCCCCTAGCCCGATACGTGATGCATCACAGTAAATAGTGTAACTCCTGGCTAGCTCTGGAAAAATTAGTATCAGCACTGAATTCAATCTTTGTTTTAACTCATTAAAGGTCGTCTCATATGAATCTTACCATAAAAACTTCACACCCTTATTAGTCAATACCATAAGTGGTGCTTCTTTACATGAGATGTCCTGTATGAAACACATGTAGTAACAAGCTAGCCCCAATAAAATTTGTACCCCTAAGACGTTCTTGAGATACTCCCAGGAAACTATAGCTCTCTCCTTCTCTAAGACAATTGATAATCCTGTCTATGAGATAATCTGATCCAATAAGTGAATATGATCCATCCAGAAGTGGTCCTTTGAGATATTAGCATGTAACTGATTCTCTCTTAGTGTATCCAATATGTTCTCAATATGTTTTACATGGTCGTGTCGATTGTGAGAATACAACAAGATATCATCCATGAAAACCTCTACAATCAAATCCAGATAAGGATGGAAAACTCAGTTCATCAGTTCCATGAAGATCATTGGCACATTTGTGAGACTGAACGGCATAACCAAATACTCGTATAGACCATACATTCTATAAAAGGTTGTGCATGGTATGTCTTATAGTCTAACATTCACTTTATTATAACTGGATCTCAAATCAATTTTTTCAGAAGACCCAAGCTCCTCAGAGCTAGTTGAAGAGATCATTTATCATTGATATAGGATACCGATTCTTAACCATCAATCAAGTGAATTTCTAGTAATCCACACATAGATTGAGGGTACCATCCACATTTTTTCAAAAAGGACTAGAGAACTCCACTGAGATGTACTAGTTCGGATAAAACCCTTTGCCTATAAATCCTCTAGCTTCTTATTGAGCTCCTGAATCTCAATAGTAGTTATCCTATAAGGAGGAATAGATACCATTGTAGCTCCTCGTACTAGATTAATAGATAAATATACCACTCTCACTAGATCTAATCCTGAATAGTCGTCCGTGAAAACATCCCTGAAATGATCAACCACTAGATGGAAATCTGCCTAACATGTTCCCCGATAATTCATGTATAAAATCGCAATATAGGCTATCATCCCACCCAACCCACGATGCTCAGGTCCTGCTCAACTTTCCTGGACATCACAATAACCCTTGTGAATAAACTCTCTGCCTTCTGGTGATATAAAGGCCACGCTACGGTGATATAAATCAAAAAAACATGACTGGAGACCAACCATTACATCCCAATAATGATTTAAAAACCTATTATCTAAAAGATAAAGAAGTCCCATATGAAGTGACACTCGCCAATCTCAAGGGGGAACTCCCTACACTAATGTACATCCTTCGTTCTAATCCCCAATCGAGTTTTAAGTGTCATGAAACCATCAAAGATCTAAAAAATAAACTCAAGACTCTCCACAATGGGAATATATATAAACATATGGTATGCCCCTATATCAAAAAGAGAAAAAGATAAAGTAGAGGACACTAGAATGGTACCCCAAACAATAGAGGTTCTAGGATCCTGCTCCTCAAGGGACTATTACACTGTATATATCTGGCGTAAATCACAGCCTTGTCATTCTTCCTGGCTACCCTGATCTGATCTGCTCTGCTATCACTATAAAATTGGGGTCTTCCTACCACAGCCACGAAAACCACCTCAGCCTAATCGGATGGTTGTACTCCAACTCCCTGCCTGATGAGAAGCTGTTGACCCCACTCCTGAATGTGGAGTTAGTGTAGACCCTCTCTCATTGGCTGCTGAAGGAAATGTTCTGCAGAAGTGTTGTAGATGGCTCATCTTTCTGCATGATCAACACTCGACTCGGTCTCTCGTATATTGTGGTCGTTTATGTCTCGACCTATAGTAGTGGTAGTACCTCACCTGGTTACCTGAGTAGGAACTATGGCTACTATTGTCACCATGTGGAATCTCCAGACGATGCTTCCTACTACCGGTTGATACAATACCAAATCTAGTTGTCAAACTTCCCTGGCTCTCACCATGAGCCTATTTTAGGTTATTCTATGTGATGAGTGCTTGATTCACTATTATAGAAACTCTATTCATCCAAATTATATTCACCTATGATCAGATGTCGTGTATGAGACCATCCTGAAATTGTCTAGCTTTGGACAACTCATCACCCATCAGAATAGGTGTGAAGCGCTGGCACTCAGTAAAATGGGATAAATATTCTATCACTTATAACACGTCCTGCTCTAGGGGAATTTACTCTCAGGCATTATTAGTCCTCTACATCTCGGGATAGAAATAATTATATATGGTTGTTTGAAAATCCCTACAGGACATCTATTAATGATGTTCAATCTGAGTGATAATTTACCACCATCTGTTAGAAGAATCATGTAGCATATACATAGTGAGTTTTACCCTTCTCTCAAGAGGCATCTCTAGGTTCTCTAAGATATATAGAATGGCCTCTATCCATGACTCTATAGCTTGTGGTTTTTCATCCCTAAAAAATGTAGGTAGATGCTACTAATGGAACTCACGAGTCAACTCTCCATAGTCAGGGCAGATCGTGGTGCTCCCGGAACGGTCTACATGAACCTTATAAATCCCTCCTAGAACTGTGACTTAGCACCTATGTCTGATAAAACAACCAGTGTATCAAATGGTACTACTAGAGGATCCACTAGTAGCCCATGGCCCACCACATTCAGAGTGTGTTCATCGCCACCCTCTCGGCGTATGACTGGAGGTCATCGTGGCGACATACCAATACAAATGCAAAGAACACACCTCAGGTCAAGATTATTATCAAGGTTCGTATCTCAAAACTCCAAATAAAGAAATAGGATTGGTGTAAGACATCCTATATAAGAAACACACACCCCTATTTATACACCATGAATCATGTCTGGGTGACGTACAAATCATATATAAGCAAGAGATACTACCTATTTTCCAATAAAAAGGTTGAGTCTGGGTCATGTTCCCTGCTATAAGAAATTTCAGTTTCCATTTTAGTTCACTTGAATTCACTTATTCATTTTCATTTAAATTCAAACTCATTTTGAATTCATATCACAATTCATTAAAAGGGTTGAACCAGTGGTTTGCTAAATTCTGATCCATAAGGCCCCAAAATCCTCAGGAACCAAATTTTAGTGTCCACCTGATCCACTCCACAAATTCAATCACAAAAACATGTATAACTATCATGACACCTATCACAACATCATGCAACAAGTAACGCATCTTAAATGGCATGGAATAATGCAAGTCATGTGATTCATATAATGTTCCTAACATGATGCATGATATGGAATACCCACATCTCATTAGGTTTAAACAAAATATAACTCATAATCATATCAATAATAACATCACAAATCAAGTGCATCACCCAACGGTGGAATCAAATAAACTATAACAGTCAAAATATAGAGAATAACCATTTCATTTGTGGTAATTTGGCATTTTTCTGTACGCAGGTTAGCTACACCCAGGCATAACTCATTATCAAATCCTAATTTATTACTATACCTTTCTATTGTCTTCAAATAATAAATAAAACCAGAAAATAATGCTTTGATACCACTTCGTAACAGATCGGACACGGATGCCACTCAATAGTGCCCCGAGCCTGATTGGCCACATGGCCTCAATCACATCTCCTCAAACACTGAAGGTTGATGACTAACAATGAGGGTTTAGGTGTGTCTATGGAGATACTATTATCTCATCACCATAGTGTATTACAATGGAATATTAATTACATATAGGTAGGGGATGTAGTAGATCATACAAAAAATATATCAACAGCAGGAATAGATAACAATAATCAAAAAGGAAACTCATATACATATAATGGTGATGATAATGATGATGATGATGCATGTCATGTGTCTGGAAAAGTAGCCAAACATATATACAAGGAAGTTGTGCAATACATGGAACAAATGTACAAAAAGGGTAAAAAAATGTCAACTAGAATCACGAGCCTCATCTCGGTCCCATTCTCCCCTGCTCCTAAGAAGTAATCAAGAAACTGTATTAGGGAGCTTTCTTTTATCCATACCTTCAATACTATAGTCCGCTTGGGTACCCGAAGGCGGCCCGAATAGGGTGTGAAACATAATCCCAGTGGGAAACCACCCTAGGTCAAGTGAAATCCAGTTAGTGAAAATATAACAGTCATAGTGTGAAGGCAACAATATAATATGTAAAGAAAATACTGAATGTAAACATCCTATAAGTCTAGGTTCTCATTTATAAACAAGTTTATTTAATGATTCAATCTCCTTAATTTAATAAGTCTCAAGACCTAACATAATTCCCAATGTCCCCCATGATAACATGATCAAAGGATGCCTAAACCGGTCATCCATAATGTATAAACAAGACTGAATCCAATCTTGTTCTTTGGAATGGAAGATGCGTCATATAACACATTTCATTCAATATTCATTCACGAACCTGAGCTCTTCCATGACATTCCTAATTTTGAATCCATGTATCACTCCAAGTATAATATAAAGAAACACCCTAAAAGCACATCCATGGTGAACCTCACGAGAACACAAGAATCACTCTAAGTGTGGTATAACATCCCTGTCATTCAAGTCCACCCTTGGTGGTCCACTAAGGCAGCCCAAGTATTGTAACACCACAATATTTCATAGTACATTATTTATTCAAAGTAATTCAATAACTTGCACTACACGCAACACTAAGTTCAAGCGCACCACGACTTACCAAACTAGCCGTTCAAAAGAGGTTATGAATAGTATTAACTAAATTTTGAACTTTATATAGTCCTTATAATTTTAGAATCCATATTATCAGTTTCTTAGACATAATTTAAGAACAAATTCATTTTTTCAGATAAAAGAAGTATTTTTCAAAAAAATGCAATTTTACCACCTTTTAATGGCAAACCCTTTTTTAAATCCAATATTTGAAACTTTTATATATTCAATTTGACAAAATAAACTTCTTATTTAGAATCGGTACATAAGAATTTAGTTTTAATAAATTTTTGGTGTTTTTCTGAAAACTTTCATATTTGGGTGAATAGTGAAAAATAGTATATTTTAACTGAAAACATCTTTTTTAATCAAAATAATTTATAGTGTTGAATTATACATTTTAATGGTTTGGAAGTATAATTAGATTATATTTTTAACATTTAATCCAATGATAGTCATTATAAGTAGTTTCACTTTGAAATTGGACATAAACAAGTGTCAATCTTTTGATAGTTATTATTTCCTAAAAATACACTTTTTGGTTTTGACAATGAGGATTAATTTTAAATTAATTAATTCAAATTCAATGTTTTGAAATTGGTAAAATAGAATTCATTTTTTAATTCTCAATATCAAAATTATCTTAGGGTGAATTTTTTGTATTTTTCTAAAAACTTTCAATTTTTGATGAATAGTGAAAAACACTGAGTTATTGTTTAAAACCGACTTTTTATTTAAATAATTATTTATTTTATTTAAATTTATTTTAGGTCAAAATATATTCATAATACCTATATAAATTAAATGTAATTCATTGGAGTCATTTTATAATAATTTTAGATATATAAAAATTTTACCGAACTTTTTACCGTCTTTTACCAACCTCCTATGAGCATTTGCAAATTTACATAAAACTTAATTTTACCGCTTTTATGTGTTGAATTTTGAAAATCTGAGAGACACGGTTAATATAAAGGATTAAAATGTGGTTCAATAAGATAAAAATGATTTTTGGTGAATAGTAAATTTTAACTTTTATTTACCACGGTTAAAAGTAAATAGGGTAATTAAAGGTAAAAATGATATTATTATTACCCTAACACATGTCCTAATACTATTGGATAAGTATAATTCGACCAAAAAAACCTTAGGAATAAAATATGAACCTATTTGGTTCACTTGGATTATATTAGGACATTTATTATTATTTAATTCAAAGAAGAGTTAAAAGTGTTAAATTCAAAGTTTAATAACTAAACCATTTTTAATATAGGGATACATATAAGATAAATTAGACTATAAATATTCATTATAAATATAAAAATATTTCCTAAATAATGGTATTTTATTTATATTTTTTAGACATTAAATAATTTAATTTATTTATGACACAATGATGACGCAGTAATTACCTAATTAATGAAATATTAAAATAATTGATATTATAAAAATCCAAATAAATGTAATTTGAGACTTTTTATAAATTACACTAATTTTATAGGTTAATATGACATGTTATGGTTGGTTAGATGAATTTTTGTCGAAGTAATAATGCTGTTATGAATTTAGAAAAAACAAAATACCAAAAGTGTCAAAATTGACATAAAAGGGTTTTTAAAAAACATATTATATTATTAATTGATATTCTATTCCTAAAAATATAAGGTTAAAATAAAAGACTTATATAATTATAGTTGGATCCTTAATGAACCACTTGGGGTTCACTTGGAAGTTTATAGTAAGTTTATTAATCATATAATATAAAAATACAAAGAGACATGGTAAATGTCAAACTATTTAACTAAGAGTTAAATCTAAAATATAAAGTTAATATAGTGACCAAAACCTGTCTAAAACCTATTAGTTTAGTGGTTTTAGACTCATCCCCACCTTAGCCTTTAAATAAACCACTTTGGATCCATTAGAAACCAAAAATTATTTTATTATAAAATAATATATCTAGCTTTTCCAAAGGTGCCCCTCACCCCTCTTATAAAAGGGCACTCCCCCTTCTCTCAAATTCACACCTTCAAAGCCATTTGGATCAACCAAACCCTGCCCCAATATCCTATAAAATGTCCTCCCTTCATCCTAGATGCCTTAATTTAGTCATAAAACCAACCTAAGGATCTTATTTAATCAAATCAAAAGGAAGAACCCGAAGAAGAGGTAAATATTTCACCACCTCCTTCAAGTTCCTTTCTTCTTCCACTTCCTCTTTCTTTGTTGTTTGCATTCTAAAATAATAACTCCAGTATATTCTATATATTTTTATGTTATTATAAAAAATTTAAAACCATATTCATTATTTTTATCCATCCTATGAATGAAAAGTCACCACACGTGCGTACGTACGGCTTACCGTCTTCACGTCGTGGTGTACTTTGTTATTCAAACATTTCATCATTTGGATGGGTATAATAATGAGTATAAATGATGTAAATAATAAATATAAAATTTTAATTATTTTTTATATATGATATACCATCCAATTATATACGATTTTAATATCAAAAGAAAGATATTGTCGCTCGTGCATACGTACGGATTACCGTCTCCACAACGCGATGAGATTCATTTCCACGTTCACCATTCAACGATGATTATAAAAATATATATTATTACGTATGTAATATATGATGTAATAATGCTACTAGATATATATATATATATTTATATTTATATTTATTTATGTATGTATGTATGTATGTACTTACATATATCTTATTCACTTCCGTTTGATACGATATGAAAACAGAAACAGCGTTTATGTGTACGTAGGGCCTGCCGTCTCCATAAATGGTGTTTTCCATTTCATATATCTATCTATTATAAATATTTATATTCTAAATATATATGATATATAAATCTTTTTTTATATTCTTTAATTATTTAAATCATGATCTAAATGATACGATCAAGAATAACAAGTTAAAACACTTACGATAAAGAAAGCAATTATTACCTGAAACGTTAATTTAACATGAAAATCATTATTAAATGGGTAGTATAAAGTCATAAATGAATCATGTATGATATAATAAATATTAATATGATTCTGGTATAATTTAATAACATACAATGGTCATTATATAGGAGGCTAAACGTACCCTAGACCAAAGGAAAGTGCAAGGTAAGGGTCATTTCCTCAATCTCATTATGTATCCGAGATTGTTCATGTGTAAGTAATTTCTGGGACATACTTATCATTAATACACATATTTCATAAAAATGTTTTAAAAATGGATCTTTTAAAGTTTTATGGTAGGGTCTATTTAACTAGATCATCATTTTAAATGTTTTAAAGATTTATCTTTCTTAACCCTTTTAATCAATGTCCATGTTTTCAAAATGATTTTAAAGATTTATTTATATGGACATGAATGTTTTGAAATAACAATTCCTTTAAAAAGTTTCAAAGTGGTATGGAACACTTTTATTCAAAAATATCTTTTAAATTACTTCCTTTATAAATTGTTATACTTTTAAACGATTTCATGAAAAATGGGCATTTCCCTCGAAGCATTTTACTTATAATTTTAATCTATGTCAACATCCTTTGGTGGATCTTAAACTTGTTTGAAGTTGATTTATTATGATACAATATTCCATATTATATTGAATGAGTTACTCTATGTTTGACTATGAATGTGATATTTTTATACCATTCATGGTTTATGGATAAAGTATTCACATTTTGTATGCTAGTTTTAATACGAATGTTTATGTTATGTTTCAACATTTTCATATGAGGAATGAATTGGACTTAGTAAGTGATGGGTGGAGACCGCTATAACTCCTCGATGCATCGGTAGGTCTCATGAGACAAACTAGTGTCTTGGCACAACACCTTGGAAAAAAAATTATTTGTAGTTTTGCCGCAAGGCCTTGACTATGTGGTTATGAAAGTCTGGAATTATGCATTCCATCATTATGAAAGTGGCTATTGATATTGCATGTGATTATTCAACTAGTAGAATATCCATGTGAATAAGTAAATGGAATTATTTTATTGTACATTTTCCATATTATGACGAAGTTTAAGTTTAAAAGGATTTTGTTTTAGTCTTATACACTGCCTTAAATGTTTATGCTTATTTAAGAAAGTTTCTGCAATATTGTTATCCTTACTGAGCATCTGAGCTCACCCCTTTCTATGTTTTAATTTTCTCAGGATTCCAAGAAGTGTATTATGATTGATAGGCAGGGTTAAGCTAAGGGATTAATGGTGTTCTCAAAGGATCATTTATTTTGTGTTTTATTTACTAATGTGTAATGTAATGTTCGTGTATGTAATCTATTTTCCAAGACTGCTAAATTGATCGGTCTTTCGGGACTTGATTCCTTGTAATCATGCCAATGTATTAAAATAATGCACCGACTCTGGGAAACTAGGGTCAGGACATTACAGTTGGTATCAGAGTAAGTTTAGCAATAACCATGGAAACTATATTTAGATAAACTCTGATTAAAGCACATAGCCCAAAGATAGACTTTGAGGATTAGTATCAAATAACTTCCTAGAATTTTGGTATTATAGAGATTTCGTGAGTTTTCAAACAATACATCTCTGTCTGGATACGAGCAGGTAGAGGCGGCTCTGGAACAAATGTACCTAGGGGTAAAACCCGAAAACACTGTTTGACCTAGACTCGAACAGAAACTAGTGCACGACAACGGGCCTTGCTGTACTCTTGGTTATGACACTCCCGGGGAATATACTTAGGATAATTCTCATTTTCTTTACAAACCATTATTAATGGTTTATGAGTATATACTTCCTCAAAGAAAATATTTTTTTATTATCAATTATATCCATAAGCTGTTCAATTTACTTTAGGTATTTTAAAAGTTTGGAATTATTCATTGCAATTCATAAACTGACTTAGTGTATGCCATTATATAGAAATGGCACCCCGTAGAAGGAATGTGAACTCCAGCAATACGTATGATCCAAAGAGTAAGAAGGATCATATCTTTCACGGTATTAAGACAACATTTATAAGGGAAATAGCCTCCCATATATTCTCAACATATGAAGAAATGGTATCACGTGTTAATAAGATAAGTAAATAATTCTCTGAGTCCTATGGCATTGAAGGAAAGCAAGAGAAGAAAATGATGGAAGAGAGAAAGATGGATAAAGGGAAGAGGGAAAAGAAGTATTTTTCTATATGTGATAACTGTGGAAAGAATCACCTTGGTAAATGCTTGAAGGGAATGGGAGTTTTTTATAAGTGTGGAGAAAAAGGACACCAAGTACCTGATAGCAAGGGTAAGAAAAAAGTTTCAAATGTACAATGCTTTATCTACAAAGAGTTGGAACACTACATGAATCAATGTCCAAATCATCAGAGTATACCCCAAATGATTCTATTGGATAATAATAAAGATATGATACCACTGAAGATAAAGATGAATGATTAGATTTCTTACGTTGTTATTAAAGTATTTTGTCATTTGAGTATTGTATTAATGATGTACATGTTATAAGAATTATAGAGTATATAAGGATTGTACTACAGTACTATTTCATTCAGGACTTGAGATTGTGTGGAACCAAGAAAAGTGACTCAATAGAAGGTTAAATTTTTGGAAAATATATGGTTGAGAGAAAGATAAACCATAATATGATTCGGATATCGAGGTAGTGATTTTTGGAATAATACATGATTGATTTGGATAAATTATATTGGATATTCTTGACTACCTTGAAACTGATTAATGATTTGTATATTCCATCATTTTTGGAGTCTACAACATGTTTGGATAGAAGGAGTATATCCAGTATTATATAAGGAATAAGGGAGCATGAATTTAATCAATAAGGTTTTATGATAATTCAGGATTTTTTAGTGTTTTAAAAGAATACATGATGAAGGTGTTCACATGTTATTACGTGGAAAAAAAATATCTTCATTGTGTTTACCTTCCTTATAAATTTTGGACTGTGAGTTTGGACAAAAGTTTTTTGGATAATTCTAGTTTGAGATTATTTATGGATTGTCATAAAAAGGACAACTTGGAGGTCGGGCGGCAACCCGTCACGTTCAGCAAGGCTGCGAGACTTGAACCCGTAACCGAAGGGCGACAAGGGTGTATCACCTACCACTAGCCCACGTGATGTCCTGGATTCAATAATGTTTTTTTTAAGGTATGGTAGATGAATTATAAATTAATTCTTTTTGGAAACCTATACTAATAGGATAAATAAAATATATTTTTTTAAGTTCTATTATCTTATAGAGTGAAAGATGAGTTTGTGGTTGAAGTTTTTTAAAGAATGGAACTCTACTTTTCAAGTAAATATTTTTTTCTTCTCTTATTCTATGAAGAAATTAATTCTTAAACTTTAGGTAAGGGATATTAAAATTCAAAATGTGTTATCCTAATACCTTATGTATTGTTGAATTGATGATATTTTAAATCATCATAGATTGATGGCTTTGGGGCCCTCAATTCTACAAGTTTTTGTGACTGATGACCTCAATCACTCCCTAAAAATATTTACGTTTTTCCTCCAATTATGTGTCTCTAATTTACACCAATGTTCTACTAATAGAAATCATAATTTTGTGGTCACTTTTTCATTCCCCTTTTCCTCTTATTAGGATTAAATTTTATTAACCCAATTTCTGAAGTGGGTTTTCCCACAAAGGTATTTTTTATTTTCAACCTTTTATTTTTGAAAAACAATTTCAAATTGAGAGGACTCAATTTATTGGAGGGAAGAATGTAACACCCCAAGATTTCATAGTAGATTATTTATTCAAATTAATTCAATAACTTTCACTACACACAACACTGAGTTCAAGCGCACCACGACTTACCAAACTAGCCGTTCAAAAGAGGTTATGAATAGTAATAACTGAATTTTGAACTTTATATAATCCTTATAATTTTAGAATCCATATTATGAGTTTCTTAGACATAATGTAAGAACAAATTCATTTTTTTCAGATAAAAGAAGTATTTTTCAAAAAATGCAATTTTACCGCCTTTTAATGGAGAACCATTTTTTAATTCCAATATTTGAAACTTTTATATATTCAATTTGAAAAAATAAACCTCTTATTTAGAATTGGGACATAAGAATTTAGTTTCAATAAATTTTTTGGTGTTTTTATGATAACTTTCATATTTTGGTGAATAGTGAAAAATAGTATATTTTAACTGAAAAAAACTTTTTTAATCAAAATAATTTATAGTGTTGAATTATACATTTTAATGGTTTGGAAGTATAATTAGATTATATATTTACCATTTAATCCAATTATGGTCATTGTAAGTAATTTCACTTTGAAATTGGACATCAACAAGTGTCAATCTTTTGATAGTTATTATTTCTTAAAAATATGCTTTTTGGTTTTGACAACGGGAATTAATTTTAAATTAATTAATGCAATTTCTATGTTTTGAAATTGGTAAAATAGATTTTATTTTTGAAATTGGAATATCAAAATTATCTTAGGGTGAATTTTTGGTATTTTTCTGAAAACTTTTAATTTTTGATGAATAGTGAAAAACACTAAGTTATTGTTTAAAACTGAATTTTTATTTAAATAATTATTTATGTTATTTAAATTTATTTTAGGTCAAAATAGATTCATAATACCTATATAAATTTAATTTAATTCATTGGATTCAGTTTATAATAATTTTAGATATATAAATATTTTATCGAACTTTTTACCGTCTTTTACCTACCACCTAGGAGCATTTGAAAATTTACATAAAACTTAATTTTACCACTTCTGTGAGTTGAATTTCAAAAATCCAAGAGACACGGTTAAAATCAAGAAGTAAAATGTGGTTCAATAAGATAAAAATAATTTTTGGTGAATAGTAACTTTTAACTTTTATTTACCACGGTTAAAAGTAAATAGGGTAATTAAAGGTAAAAATGATATTATTATTACCCTAACACAAGTCCTAATACTATTGGATAATTATAATTAGACCAAAAAACCTTAGGAATAAAATATGAACCTATTTGGTCCACTTGGATTATATTAGGACATTTATTATTATTTAATTCAAAGAAGAGTTAAAAGTGTTAAATTAAAAGTTTAATAAATAAACCATTTTTAATATAGGGTTACATATAAGATAAATTCGACTACAATTATTCATTATAAATCTAAAAATATTTTCTACATAATTTTATTTCATTTATATTTTTTAGACATTAAATAATTTAATTTATTTATGACACAATGATGATGCAGTAATTACCTAATTAATGAAATATTAAAATAATTGATATTATAAATATCCAAATAAATGTAATTTGAGACTTTTTATGAATTCCACTAATTTTCTAGGTTAATATGACATGTTAGGTTTGGTTGGATGAATTTTTAACGAAGTAATAATGCTATTATGAATTTAACAAAAACAAAATACCAAATAGTGTCAAAATTGACATAAAAGAGTTTTTAAAACAAATATTATATTATTAATTAATATTCTATTCCTAAAAATCTAAGGTTCGGCCAAAAGAATTATATAATTATAGGTGGATCATTAATGAACCACTTGGGGTTCACTTGGAAGTATATAGTAAGTTTATTAACCATATAATATAAAAATACAAAGAGACATGGTAAATGTCAAACTATTTAACTAAGAGTTAAATCTAAAATATAAAGTTAATATAGTGACCAAAACCTATCAAAAACCTATTGGTTGAGTGGTTTTTGACCCATCCCCACCTTATCCTTTAAATAATCCATTTTGTATCCATTAGAAACTGAAAATTATTTTATTATAAAATAATATATCTAGCTTTTCCAAAGGTGCCCCTCACCCCTATTATAAAAGGGAACTCCCCCTTTTCTCAAATTCACACCTTCAAAGACATTTGGATCATCCAAACCCGGCCCAAATATCCTCTCAACTATCCTCCCTTCATCCTAGAGTCCTTCCTTTAGTCGAAAATCCAACCTAAGGAGCCCTTTTGATCAAATCAAAAGGAAGAACTCGAAGAAGAGGTAAATATTCCATCAACTCCTTCAAGTTCCTTTCTTCTTCCACTTCCTCTTTCTTTGTTGTTTGAATTATAAAATAGTAGATCCAGTATCTTCTATATACTGTGATGTTATTATAAAAATTTTACAACCATATTCTTTATTTTTATCCATCCGATGAATGAAAAGTCACCACATGTGCGTACGTACGGCTTACCGTCTCCACGTCGTGGTGTAGTTTGTTATTCAAACATTTCATCATTTGAATGGGTATAATAATGAGTATAAATTATGTAAATAATAAATATAACATTATAATTATTTTTTATATATGATATACCTTCCAATTATATACAATTTTAATATCAAAATAATGATATTGTCACTCGTGGGTACGTACGGATTACCGTCTCCCGGACGCGATGAGATTCATTTCCACATTCACCATTCAACGATGATTATAAAAATATATATTGTTAATAATTTTGTAATATATGAAATAATAATGCTACTGGATATATGTATGTATGTATTTATGTATGCATGTACTTACATATATCTTATTCACTTCTGTTCGATACGATATGAAAATAGAAACAGCGTTTATGCGTACGTACGGCCTGCCATCTCCATAAACGGTGTTTTCCATTTCATATATCTATCTATTATAAATATTTATATTATAAATATATATGATATATAAATCTTGTTTTATATTCTAGAATTATTTAAATCATGATCTAAATGATACGATCAAGAATAACAAGTTAAAACACGTACGATAAAGAAGGCGATTATTACCTGAAACGTTAATTTGACAAGAAAATCATTATTAAATGGGTAGTATAAAGTCATAAATGAATCATGTATGATATAATAATTATGAACATGGTTCTGGTATAATTTAATAACATTCAATAGTCATTATACAGGAGGTTAAACGTACCCTCAGCCAAAGGAAAGTGCAAGGTAAGGGTTATTTCCTCAATCTTATTATCTATCCGAGATTGTTCATGTGTAAGTACTTTCTAGGACATACTTATCATCGATACCCATATTTCATAAAAATGTTTTAAAAATGGATCTTGTAAGGTTTTATGGGAGGGTCTATTTAACTAGATCGTCATTTTAAATGTTTTAAAGATTTATCTTTCTAAACCCTTTTAATCAATGTCCATGTTTTCAAAATGATTTTAAAGATTTATTTATATGGACATGAATGTTTTGAAATGATAATTATTTTCAAAAATTTCAAAGTGTTATGGGACACTTTGATTCAAAAATATCTTTTAAATTAATTCCTTTATAAATTGTGATACTTTTAAATGATTTCATGAAAATTGGGTATTTCTCTCAAAGCATTTTACTCATCATTTTCATCTATGTCAACATCCTTTGATGGATTTTAAACTTGTTTGAAGTTGATTTATTATGATAAAATCTTCCATATTATATTGAATGATTTAATCTATGTTTGACTGTTAATGTGCTATTTTTATACCATTCATGGTTTATGGATAAAGTATTGACTTTTCGTATGCTAGTTTTAATACGAATGTTTATGTTATGTTTCAACATTTTCATATGAGGAATGCATTAGAATTAGTAAGTGACGGGTGGAGCCCGCTATAGTTCCTCGATGCATCGGTGGGTCTCATTAGACAAACTAGTGTCTTGGCACAAGGCCTTGGAAAAAAAATTATTTGTATTCTTGGAACAATGCCTTGACTATGTGGTTATCAAAGTCTATCATTATGCATTCCATCATTACGAAAGTGGATATTGATATTGCATGTGATTATTCGACTAGTAGAATAGCCATGTGAATAAGTAAATGGCGTTATTTTATTGTATCATTTCTATATTATTCTGAATTTTAAGTTTAAAAGTCTTTTTTTTAGTCTTATACACTTCCTTAAATGTTTATGCTTATTTACGGAAGTTTCCACTATATTGTTGTCCTTACTGAGCATCTGAGATCACCCCTTTTTATGTTTTAATTTTCTTAGGATTCCAAGAAGTGTATTATGATTGATAAGAAGGGTTAAGATAAGGGATTAATGGTGTTCTCAAAGGATCATTTATGTTGTGTTTTATTTCTAAATGTGTAATGTAATGTTCATGTATGTAATCCATTTTCCAAGACTATTAAACTGATCTATATTTCGAGACTTGATTCCTTGTAATCATGCCAATGTATTAAAATAATGCACCGACTCTGGGTAACTGGGTTTAGGGTGTTACAATTGGTATCATAGGAATTTTAGCAATAACCTTGGAAACTAGATTTAGATAAACTCTGATTAGAGCACATATCCCTAAGATAGAATTTGAGGATTAATATAGAATAACTTCCTAGAATTTTGTTATTGTAGAGATTTTGTGAGTTTTCCAAGAAATACATCCCTGTCTGGATACGAGCAAGTAGAGGTGGCTATGGAACAGATGTACCTAGGGGTAAAACCTGAAAACACTGCTTTGAATTAGACTTGAACGGGAACTGGTGCACGACCATGGGCCTTTCTGCACTCTTGGTTATGACACTCTCGGGGGATATGCTTAGGATAATTCTCATTTTCTTTACAAACCATTTTGAATGGTTTATGAGTATATACTTTCTCAAAGAAAATGTTTTTATGATTATGGATTATATCCATAAACTGATCAATTTACTTTTGGTATTTTAAAAGTTTTGAATTATTCATTTCAATTCATAAACTGACCTAGTAATTCCATTATATAGAAATGGAACCCTATATAAGGAATGTGAACTCTAGTAATACGTATGATCCAAAGAGTAAGAAGGATCATATCTTTCACAATATTAAGACAACATTTAGAAGGGAAATATTCTCCCATGTATTCTCAACATATGAATAAATAGTATCATGTGTTAATAAATAAGTGAATAATTCTCCGAGTCCTATGGAATTGAAGGAAAGCAAGAGAAGAAAATGATGGAAGAGAGAAATATGGATAAAGGGAAGAGGGAAAAGAAGGAATTTACCATATGTGATAACTATGGAAAGAATAACCTTGGTAAATGCTTGAAGGGAATGGGAGTTTGTTATAAGTGTGTTGAAAAAGGAAACCAAGTACCTGATGGCAAGGGTAAGAAAAAAGTTTCAAATGTACAATGCTTCATCTGCAAATAGTTGGGACACTACGCGAATCAATGTCCAAATCATCAGAGTATAACCCAAATGATGCTATTGGATAATAATAAAGTTATGATACTACTGAAGACGGAGAGGAATGATTAGATTTCTTACGTTGTTATTAAAGTATTTTGTCATTTGAGTATTGTATTAATGATGTACAATGTATAATAATTATAGAGTATATAAGGATTGTACTACAGTACTATTTCATTGAGGACTTGAGATTGTGTGGAACCAAGAAAAGTGACTCAATAGCATGTTAAATTTTTGTAAAATATATGGTTGAGAGAAAGATAAACCATAATATGATTCTGATACCGAGGTAGTAATTTTTGGAATAATACATGATTGATTTGGATAAATTATATTGGATATTCTTGACTACCTTGAAACTGATTGATGATTTGTATATTCCATTATTGTTGGAATTTACAACATGTTTTTATAGAAGGAGTATATCCAGTATTCTATAAGGAATAAGAGATCATGAATGTGATCAATAAGGTTTTATGGTAATTCATTATTTTGTGGTGTTTAAAAGAATACATGATGAAGGTGTTCACATGTTATTACGTGGCAAAAAAGGATCTTCATTGTGTTTACCTTACTTATAAATTTTGGACTGTGAGTTTGGACAGAAGTATTTTGGATAATTCTAGTTTGAGATTATTTATAGACTTCCATAAAAAGGACAACCTGGAGGTCGGGCGGCAAACCGTCGCGTACGGAAAGGCTACGAGACTTAAACCCGCAACCGAAGGGCGACAAGGGTGTATCACCTAACACTAGCCCACGTGATGTCCTGGATTGAATAATGTTGTTTTTTTAAAAGGTATGGTGGATGAATTATAAATTAATTCTTTTTGTAACCCTATACTAATAGGATAAATAAAATATATTTTTTAATTTCTATTATCTTTTAGTGTGAAAGATGAGTTTGTGGTAGAAATTATTTAAAGGACGGAACTCTACTTGTCAAGTAAATATTTTTTTTCTTCTCTTATTCTATGAAGAAATTAATTCTTAAAATTTAGGTAAGGGATCTTAAAACTAAAAATGTGTTATCCTAATACCTTATGTTTTGTTGAACTGATGATATTTTAAATCATCATAGATTGATGGCTTTGAGGCCCTCAATTCTATAATTTTTTGTGACTGATGACCTCAATCACTCCCTATAAATATTTACGTTTTTCCTCTAATTATGTGTCTCTAATTGACACCAATGTTCTCCTAATAAAGATCATAATTTGGTGGTGACTTTTTCATTCCCCTTTTCCTCTTATTAGGACTAAATTTTATTAACCCAATTTCCGATGTGGGTTTTCCCACAAAGGTATTTTCTATTTTCAACCTTTTATTTTCAAAAAACAATTTAAAATTTTTAGGATGCAATTTATTGAAGTAGGGAAGAATGTAACACCCCAAGATTTCAGAGTACATTATTTATTCAAAGTAATTCAATAACTTTCACTACACACAACACTGAGTTCAAGCGCACCACGACTTTCCGAACTAGCTGTTCAAAAGAGGTTATGAATAGTATTAACTGAATTTTGAACTTTATATAATCCTTATAATTTTATAATCCATATTATGATTTTTTTATACATAATTTAAGAACAAATTCATTTTTTTCAGATAAATGAATTATTTTTCAAAAAAATGCAATTTTACTGCCTTTTAATGGCGAACCCTTTTTTAAATCCAATATTTGAAACTTTTATATATTCAATTTGAAAAAATAAACTTCTTATTTATAATAGGGACATAAGAATTTAGTTTCAATAAATTTTTGGTGTTTTTCTGATAACTTTCATATTTGGGTGAATAGTGAAAAATAATATATTTTAACTGAAAACAACATTTTTAATCAAAATAATTTATAGTGTTAAATTATACATTTTAATGGTTTGGAAGTATAATTAGATTTTATTTTTACCATTTAATCCAATGATGGTCATTGTAAGTAATTTCACTTTGAAATTGGACATAAACAAGTGTCAATCTTTTGATAGTTATTATTTCTTAAAAATACGCTTTTTGGTTTTGACAACGGGAATTAATTTTAAATTAATTAATGAAACTTCTATGTTTTAAAATTGGTAAAATAGAATTCATTTTTTAATTCGTAATAACAAAATTATCTTAGGGTGAATTTTTGGTATTTTTCTGAAAACTTTCAATTTTTGATGAATAGTGAAAAACACTAAGTTATTGTTTAAAGACGACTTTTTATATAAATAATTATTTATTTTATTTAAATTTATTTTAGGTAAAAATATATTCATAATACCTATATAAATTCAATTTTATTCATCGGAGTCAGTTTATAATAATTTTAGATATATAAAAAATTTATCGAACTTTTTACCGTCTTTTACCCACCTCCTAAGAGCATTTGCAAATTTACATAAAACTTAATTTTACCGCTTCTGTGAGTTGAATTTCCAAAATTTAAGAGACGCGGTTAATATCAAGGATTAAAATGTGGTTCAATAAGATAAAAATAATTTATGGTGAATAGTAAATTTTAGCTTTTATTTACCACGGTTAAAAGCAAATAGGGTAATTAAAGGTAAAAATGATATTATTATTACCCTAACACATGTCCTAATACTATTGGATAAGTATAATTAGACCAAAAACAACCTTAGTAATAAAATATGAACCTCTTTGGTCCACGTGGATTATATTAGGACATTTATTATTATTTAATTCAAAGAAGAGTTAAAAGTGTTAAATTCAAAGTTTAATAACTAAACATTTTTTAATATAGAGTTACATATAAGATAAATTAGACTATAAACATTCATTGTAAAGCTAACAATATTTTATACATAATGGTATTTTATTTATATTTTTTAGACATTAAATATTTTAATTTATTGGTAACACAATGATGATGCAGTAATTACCTAATTAATGAAATATTAAAATAATTGATATTATAAATATCCAGATAAATGTAATTTGAGACTTTTTATGAATTACACTAATTTTATAGGTTAATATGACATTTTAGGGTTGGTTGGATGAATTTTTTTCGAAGTAATAATACTGTTATGAATTTAGCAAAAACAAAATACCAAATACTGTCAAAATTGACATAAAAGAGTTTTTAAAACAAATATTTTATTATTAATTGGTATTCTATTCCTAAAAATATAATTTTTGGCCAAAAGACTTATATAATTATAGGTGGATAATTAATGAACCACTTGGGGTTCTCTTGGAAGTTTATAGTAAGTTAATTAACCATATAATATAAAAATACAAAGAGACATGGTAAATGTCAAACTATTTAACTAAGAGTTAAATATAAAATATAAATTTAATATAGTGACCAAAACATATCTAAAACCTATTGGTTGAGTGGTTTTAGACCCATACCCACCGTAGACTTTAAATAATCCACTTTGGAGCCATTAGAAACCAAAAATTATTTTATTATAAAATAATATATCTAGTTTTTTCAAAGGTGCCCCTCACCCCTCTTATAAAAGGGCACTCCCCCTTCTCTCAAATTCACACCTTAAAAGCCATTTGGCTCGGCCAAACCCTACCCAAATATCCTATCAACTATCCTCCCTTCATCCTAGAGGCATTCCTTTAGTCGTAAATCTAACCTAAGGATCTCTTTTGATCAAATCAAAATGAAGAACCCGAAGAAGAGGTAAATATTTCATCACCTCCTTCATGTTCCTTTCTTCTTCCACTTCCTCTTTCTTTGTTGTTTGCATTCTAAAATAATAACTCCAGTATCTTATATATACTGTGATGTTATTATAAAAATGGTACAACCATATGCATTATTTTTATCCATCCTATGAATGAAAAGTCACCACACGTGCGTACGTACGGCTTACCGTCTCCACGTCGTGGTGTAGTTTGTTATTCAAACATTTCATCATTTGTATGGGTATAATAATGAGTATAAATGATGTAAATAATAAATATAACATTATAATTATTCTTTATATATGATATACCTTCCAATTATATACTATTTTAATATCAAAATAGTGATATTGTCGCTCGTGCGTACGTACGGATTATCATCTCCACAACGCTATGAGATTCATTTCCACGTTCACCATTCAACGATGATTATAAAAATATATATTATTAATAAGTATGTAATATATGACCTAATAATGCAACTGGATATATATATATATATTTATGTATGTATGTATGTATGTATGTATGTATGTATGTATGTATGTATGTATGTATGTATGTATGTATGTATGTATGTATGTATGTATGTATGTATGTATGTATGTATGTATGTATGTATGTATGTATGTACTTACATATATCTTATTTACTTCCGTTCGATACGATATGAAAACAGAAAGAGCGTTTATGCGTATGTACGGCATACCTTCACCATAAACGGTGTTTTCTATTTCATATATCTATCTATTATAAATATTTATATTCTAAATATATATGATATATAAATCAAATTTTATATTTTTTAATTATTTAAATCATGATCTAAATGATATGATCAAGAATAACAAGTTAAAACACGTATGATATAGAAAGCGATTATTACCTAAAACGTTAATTTAACATGAAAATAATTATTAAATGGGTAGTATAAAGTCATAAATGAATAATTTATGATATAATAAATATAAATATGGTTCTGGTATAATTTAATAACAAACAATGTTCATTTTATAGGAGGTTAAACGTACCCTCAACCAAAGGAAAGTGCATGTTAAGGGTTATTTCTTCAATCTCATTATTTATCTAAGATTGTTCATGTGTAAGTAATTTATGGGATAGACTTATCATCGATACCCATATTTCATAAAAATGTTTTAAAAATGGATCTTTTTAGGTTTTATGGGAGGGTCTATTTAACTATATCGTCATTTTAAATGTTTTAAAGATTTATCTTTCTAAACCCTTTTAATCAATGTCCATGTTTTCAAAATGATTTTAAAGATTTATTTATATGGACATGAATGTTGTGAAATGATAATTATTTTCAAAAGTTTCAAAGTGGTATGGGACACTTTGATTCAAAAATCTCTCTTAAATGACTTCCTTTATAAATTGTGAGACCTTTAAACGATTTCATGAAAAATGGGTATTTCTATCAAAGCATTTTACTCATCATTTTCATCTATGTCAACATCCTTTGATGGATTTTAAACTTGTTTGAAGTTGATTTATTATGATACAATCTTCCATATTATATTGAATGAGTTATGCTATGTTTGACTGTGAATGTGCTATTTTTATACCATTCATGGTTTATGGATAAAGTATTGAGATTTCGTATTCTAGTTTTAATACTAATGTTTATGTTATGTTTCAACCTTTTCATATGAGGAGTGAATTGGAATTAGTAAGTGACGGGTGGATACCTCTATAGCTCCTCGATGCATCGGTAGGTCTGATGAGACAAACTAGTGTCTTGGCACAAGGCCTTGGCAAAAAAAATTATTTGTAGTCTTGACATAAGGCCTTGACTAGTGGTTATAAAATTCTGGCATTATGCATTCCATCATTATGAAAGTGTCTATTGATATTGCTTGTGATTATTCGACTAGTAGAATATCCATGTGAATAAGTAAATGGAATTATTTTATTTTATCTTTTCTATATTATGCTGAATTTTAAGTTTAAAAGGCTTTTGTTTTAGTCTTATACAGTGCCTTAAATGTTTATTCTTATTTATGAAAGTTCCCGCTATATTGTTATCCTTACTGAGCTTCTGAGCTCACCCCTTTCTATGTTTTAATTTTCTCAGGATTCCAAGAATTTTATTATGATTGATAAGTAGGGTTAATCTAAGGGATTAATGCTATTCTCAATGGATCATTTATGTTGTGTTTTATTTCCTAATGTGTAATGTAATGTTCATGTATGTAATCTATTTTCCAAGACTGCTAAACTGATCGGTCTTTCAGGACTTGATTCCTTATAATCATGCCAATGTATTAAAATAATGCACCGACTCTGGGTAACTGGGGTCGGGGCATTACAAGTATCACCCATTGAATTAAGGTCAAGTATCGTTTGAGTATATCCTTTTATTTTCATAAGGAATTCAAGTGTAACTCGACATATAGTAGTCAATCCTCCTTGAGTCCATCCTTAGAAGACCATATTAGGAGTCCAAGTGTCACTTGGGCATAAACAATGCAATATTAAAACGATTATATCCATGGAATTCGTTGACGAATCCATGTGTCACACAAGGAAAATAATAATTTAATCAATCCATTTCCATTTAATCAATTCCAGTTAACTATGTCAAGGTCAACACCAAGAACAAATCAATTCAAACTCGCCTCAAAAGGTGACTAAAGGCACTAGCCAAGATTAAAATTCTTAGCCTTTAGTTCTACTCACAATGGAATTTCATTATTACAATCATTTTATGCTTAAACAACCATTTCAAGGCATGTTTTTAAGGGAATGGCATCCATCCCCTCTTCTTAATTAATTATAATTACAATTGATATCACAATTCAAATACAATTTATATTCACAATTAAATTCACATTTGACATCCCAAGGGGGTAAAGGTAACACCCTAAAGCATCCAATTCCCAAATCCACCAATTTTGGTCCAATTAATTATTAACTCACCGAAGGGGTGGTTCTAAATCAAGGTCCTTAACCTATAAACATCCATTGACAAGCCCCTTTAATTGCATAGGTCATGCCTAACAATTTGATTTAATGAATTAGATTCATTTCAAGGATCAACCAAATAATTGGGCGTGCGACCCAATGGTATATATAAACACTTATACTTTTAACAAAAAAAGTATCAGACCACTTGTTGTAGGTCTGTAGTGGATATCTCATCCATTATCATCTACTGATTCGACTCAGATCAGGAAAAATAGAAGAATAGAAGAATAGATGAAGAACCTAATAATAGGGAAAATTATATAGCCCCTAAATAGCACAACCAATACCAAACTAAAAGAGGAATGACACAAAAGGAATCAAGATCTTACCGATGCAGATCCAATGAGACAAACAGTTTTTGAATCGAACACCGGGAGAAGATGGACTATCAATTCTAATAATAGTCACCAAAGAAGATCTCAAGCGGGGGGTTACTCTCCAATGCATAAAATGGGAGAGAATTAGGTTAGAAATAGAATTAATTAGGGGTAAAATAGTAAAAATACCCAAAATTGGGCATCTCATGGTATTTCCCCATAGATTAAAAACTTTTTTCCAACCGTGCACAGTATGTTGGAATAATGGGCACTTCGAATGACTTGTTCACCCAATTTAACTAATTGTGCGAAAACCATGAAAAACTCCTCTTTCAAAATTGCAGACATGGCCACACAATTGTACGCCCCAAACCGCACGGTTTTCTCTAACTGTGTATCCTACAGCTCCCCATTGTCCAGCCTCATACAGTTTTATCAAACCATGTGGTTTCCCCACATGGTTTGAACTAACCATGCTCTAGGGTTATTTCACCCCAAAACTTGTGTTCTGGACTATAAGCTAGCCCTGAAGACCCTTGATACCTCCATAACCTCAAAGGTAATTCACATTAGTCTACATTTAAACATTTAAACTAAGAATTGGTGGAATTTAAATGATCCATACCTCAAAGAATAACCGGGTTCTTACACTTTAAAAACCAAGATCTCAGTCCCAGCTAGTCCAAGGGGATCATCTCCCAACATTCCCTGCATCTAAAAAATAGATGGTGGTTTCAGAATTTCACATTCATTCAGTTTTTTTTTTCTTTTTCTTTTTCTTTTTCTTGAAGCAATCCTCTATTCTTGGAGGATTTGCGGGTCAGCGTAATCCTGAGACCTTACTTCATTAGTTGAGCTATTGTCGCCTTGATTAAATAAATCATCTTCAATAACATCTACTGAATCCCGATCAACATCAGAGGACAACCCATGACTTGATAAATCCACATGGGGATCCTTAGCATGCTCAAATATCTATAGTCATTGTTCTTCACCACCTACAACACGCACTAAATCATTATTGCAAGAGTTTGCTCCTCCAGCCTTGGACACCTGCTCAAACAAGATTTCTCCTTTAGGCTGCATCATAATCTCAATGGGCTGCCTCACTTTCTCATTGACAAGTCACCCCAAAGTTTAGCATGGTCTTGCTGAGGGGGAACCGGTCCAGACAAGTAGCAGAGGCCGGCCAGGTAGAGGTTGCAGAGGCATCACCACCATCCTTCTGGAAAGATGCATTCCTTAGTGATTGTTCTTTGCTGATAATATCTACAAAAGCAAGACCATCATGAAAGTAAGTATTCTTATTCTGCACAGCCATACGTGAATTCCTATCACCTTCCAATATCTCATACTCTTGAAGTTGGGGTTGGGTATGTCGAGTAGTTTTAGTACCTTGCACATTAGAATTCAGACATCTAGATTTTTTAAGACATGAATTAACATCATTGCCTCTTGCAGAACAAAAAACACATATGATTAATCTTCTTCAATTCGAAACCTCTTGTCATATATCCTTGTAGTCCCTATATAATTTAAGGCCCATTTAATATTCAATATTCAAAACAATCTCATCATCATCGATGTAAGGAAAAACATTGTCGACTAAAGTAGAACACTAATCTACTTCAACTAAAAGCAGCAAAAAATGGCCAAATTTGATGACCTCGGTTTCCTTATCCATTTTAATTGGAAACCCAATTGTCATTACAATTTCATTTATTATCCTATGGTGTCAAATCATCCAATTAAGACCATATACCATGACCCACTAGTGCACAGATGATTTTGCAATCTCCAAATGATTAAACCTCTTGTCTCATTCCCAAATGTGTATAAATCCTAGCTTGAGGGCGATCTATTTGAATCCCCATGCATGTGTATTCAAGACCTCCAAGGGAAAGTTCATATGGAAGAACACTCGGCCTAGTGAAATGCACTTCCAATTAGTGAAAACCCAAATTACCGAAAGCCTCTTGAATATATCCCTAACTTTCCAAGGCATATATCCCCTTGGAAAAATGATACGAGCAATGATATAGTACTCACCCATTTGAAATTTTTTCAAGACCTCCATTGGATCTGATTTAACTTGCACAACATTGCATTTATGTTGATTGTCGCCCACTGTATAACCCTTGAAGAGAGAGAGAGCATGATTTCTTGTACCATCACTCGCTATCACGGTCCTTTCCAAATGGTGTTATAAATGAATCTAGAGGCGTTGGGGGCCAAACTCCTTTGGATTTAATCCTAGGTGAATGACATTAAAGCCCTTGACACCTTTGGACTCCACCCAAAAAACTCAAATGTGTTGAGGGTTTTGACATCTTTTAAGTCTTTATTTTTTAAATATTTAAAACCTAGACTTATTTTATTATTAATTTTCTTAAAAACTTATATACAGAAAATCCTAATGTGGAAGCTAGAGAAGTTAGGCATATTAGATACTTTGAGACTTGTGTATCCTCAGGAACTCATTGGTGGCCTTTGAAATGTGACGTAGGACTAAGTTATTGGATTTAAACATGGTGGACTTTTCAATACTCTGAATATTACTAGCTGCTCATGAGATATGACCTTGAGGATTGGAGTTGAGATGAATAAGACTTATTTACATCCCTGAGACTTCTTGTTGTAATGAATATCTAGATCATTTTCTGTCTTGATCTTGAAATCCTTTTTGTTCTGGAGTTTGAACTAACTTGTTTCTTTCCTTCTCTATGGTTTTGTGACATCTTGTTGAGTATGTTTATATTCACCTATACATGATATTTATGTCTACATGTGATGTGTTTGTGAATACAGTGCACAATTAGGAGATAGTCTTGGTGGATGAGGCTGTGGTATGGCTTTCTCAGAGGTGACATGTTATAATGCATGTAGAGCATGGTTTTTCATGATGGTGGTGGTGAATGTTGTGATTGGAGATTGATCCAAGAGTACACATAGTGTGGATGATCTTCTAGGGTCTTATATCAGTCATACTCGAAGTCTTGTCCGGTGTACATGTCCTTTGATATTTGTATATTTTGTGTTGTGCATGTATTTGATGTTTTATCCATGTATTGCATACAGTTCAATTATTTTTATACATATGTTTATGTTGTTGTGGGTAATATGTTATGAATTAGAGATACGTGTTTGTTGTAGGTTGATATAGGCTCAGAAATCTCGTATTGTGTGATATGGGAACCCGGTGTTAGTCATCACCATTTGACTTCTTGGAGATAGACTTGAGGCGACACATCAGACTTAATGTCGGCCCGGGTGGGACCCTTCCATTATTTATTAATTATGACGATGTTAAATATAATTTTTAAATATTATTGTTAGAGTTTAGAAAGCATGTAAATTGAATCAACTGTATTTTTTCAAGTTGATAATTATATGAAGATTTTATTGAATTTCTTATTACAATCGAAAGTTTTCTAAAGTAATTTTTTATGTTGTGAAAATATTTTATGATTTAGAACTTTTTCATTATTTTAATTTATCAACATATGCCAATTAAATATAATATTCAAAATATATTTTGTTTTATCATTAATGAAATTCATTTTTGATCAAATATAATTACATTCACTAGTTTATCATGTTTTTTAAATCATAAAAAATCATTTTTTCATATTTAAATTTAGTGAGACAAGGTGTTATTAAATATAATTTAAAAGAAAACTACATTACACTAAAATATGAAAAGGTTTTTTTAATGGTTTACCAATTTTATTATTTTCAGCCCTTTCAGTTTAATGTTATAAAATATTATCAAATAAATAAATATTTTAATTTTTTTACAAAAAGTATTATAATTTTTTAAGGTGTTTTAAAATTTTATGCTTACTAAATAGAGTTGAAAAATTAAAGATAATTGGATCAAAACTCGAAATTTATTATAATTATGGACTCGAGTAAACCCATCCTAAAAAATAACTAACCTTGAACACATCATTCATTATAATTAATATACATTTTTTTCATTACCATTTTTTCATTATATTATCTCATGGTAGGGGAGGAATTTTATTTCCCTGCCTCAAAAAATGCGCTGATGTATTTTTAATAATATTATTTATAGTTCAATAATTTTAAAAAATTATTGAATTTATCTATTTTTCATATAATATTAAATTTAACTCTTTGATTTAAAAGATATATATTTATTAATAATAATAAATCAAGGTCAAATATTAAAAAAGTGATTATGAAACAACAGGATAAGTATTATTTGTAAAATGGTTATTTAAATGATGTTTGTATATCATATTTTCATAATAATTTTCGTAACGACAAATTAAGCTAGGGGAAATGATAGTGTGACTAATAATACAAATGAAAATAAATGGAAGGCATATTAATTAAAGGGATAATGATAGTTACAGACCAAATGAGAGGGGTAATTCAGGTTAAGGACCAGATATTCAGGAAATACCAAAGGGGGATCTCTGATTATGTGACTGGGTATCCAAATGATGATTATACCCTTAAAAAAAGTTTCCCCATCTTATGACTCTCGCTGCTCCCCATCGTACTCAGATCTCACTGTCGCCCTCTCCCTCCTCGTTGCTCCTCTCTCCCAAAAACCATAGTTCTATGTCACCTCCTCTGTTCTACCACACTCATCCTTCAATGTCGTGGTGTCGCCCTCATCTCCTGCAGTGTCATCATCCTCTCCCAAAAACTACAGCCCTCTATTGCCTCCTCCCGCACACTTCTCCTACAACACATCTACTTCCGCGCACTACTCCCACCACACATATTCTCTGGCAGTCATCCTCCACCCCCATGCGTAGTCACCCTCATGTATGTCACGTCATCACCCTCCACTGTCGTTCAATACTCTCCACTCGCGGAACGTCACTGAACTCTTGGGAAAACCCTAGCCATCCATTTCCTCCTCCTGGTATGTACCTCCTCCTGTTATTGAATTTTATGTGACATATTGATATCCTCCTCCTGGTGTTTTCCTTCTACCATATCATTGCCCTTATTCCGTACATCTTTTATAATTATTTTACAGTTTTGTTCCTTGGTAGAAATTATAGGGCATGCATTGAAGAGAAATGGATCATCGGGATTGAAAAAAATTAGGTATGATTTTATTTATCGTATGTTTTAATTTGTTCTAGAAAATTATGTTATATTAAGTTTGTGAATGAATTTTATTTTCTTTTATAATGTTCAAGCAGTTTTTTGGTAAGAAAAATAAAGGTGTGTATAAAAATTCTAGGGTTGCAAATTTTGACATAATAGATTCTTGGTAAAAACATTCAAAGCATCAAAAGAATATGTTTAATGACATGGAAAATGATGAAAATGATGCATCAATGGGTCAAAAAGTTAGACCCCAAACAATTTAAAATTTTGATGTTCTCCAAATCTATTTAAAGATGTTTTTGATTTCATTTTTAGCCATAAGAAGCCAAAAAAATTGGTCATTGAAGTGGGATTTGGTACATTGTTGGAATTCAACTTTCTATGCTTGCTGAGAGAAATATGTGAGAAGATTGTAGGTGCCTTTGATCCTCCAAAATGTATAATGGCGTTTAGAGGAAAGTAAATGATGATTACTGCGGCATATGTTAATTATAAGTTAGGCATTTCTTCAGGAGGAATATTTTTTGTCTTGAAAGAGACAGTGGTGAATATAACGAAATGAAGAGGAATTATATGGGAAAAAGTTAACTATGTTGAAGGAGATTATTTTTGAAGGCTTGGTAGGAAAGGAGTTTTTGACAATCGTTATGTTGTTTACCTTGGGCATATTGTTAAATCTCATATCTAGTTCTTCTGTAAATGAAAGGAATATTAGAATGTTGTGTGATTTTCAACAAAATCTTAGAGAATGTGATTATACCCAGTTGGTTTTGATGGAGCTTGTTAGAGAAGAAAATATCTACAAGAAGGCAATATAAAAAGGACAACCAATGAATCGTTTTGGTGGTTTCCTGGTAGTCTTATTGGTATGTTTTGAAAATGTTTAGCCATGTGTGATTTTTTTATTAGTTAGTATATTTATTTTAATAATAATAACAATTTGACACTGCATTGTAGCTACTTTTCTTCATCCACTTCCCCATTGGAGAATTTCGTAATGTATGTAGTGAGAACGTTTTGCAATTTTGGAATAAAGATAATATTCAAAGGCAATTAAATTTGGAAAAAAACAAGAAAAATAGCCATTTTATATACACCTCATACTTCATCAAGGAGTGGGCTACCTAATCAGTCTTTGTTCACCCATCCGTTAAAAACCTCATCCTCATATCTATATTCGTGAATGCTTCCTTTAAAAAGTATCCTGATAAAATTTTAAATTGAGGTGTTAAAATATTTTTTTTTATGTTAAATTTTTCATGCTCGATGTCAAAATGTGTTTATATATATAATCATAGTGGTAAAAACCTGAAAATATTGAGTAACCGTGTGGAGTTTTAGTGGTACCTACATTGAAATAGTCCCTTGAAGGTTTTAGTTTCTGTTAGATTGTTGTTAAATGCTTTATATTGTTTCTTTATGATGTATTTATATTCTTAATTTTATGGATTTCAATTTTAAAACATGGAATGAGGGTGTTAAACATTTTTATTTTAGTGTTAGTATATGGGTTGTTAAATTAAAAGGCTTCCTGTTTGAATCTCCCACTTTTAAAGATAACATGTGGATGCCCAATGTTAAAATCTAGGTGCTGAGTGATAATTTCTGGTAGATCAGTGTTAATATTTGGTAGGTTAATTTTAAATTCCTTGTGATCCTCTTTACAAATAGCCATGTGGTTAGATGTGTAATCATATTGGTAAAAACCTAAAAATAGAGTTACTATGTGGAGTTTTAGTGGTTTCTATATTGAAATGGTCCCTTAAAAGTGTTATTTTTCATTTATTAATAGATAGTGTCAAAAACTAGAGGATGAGAATTAAAATATGGATGGTCTGTGTTAGTTTCTGTTAGATTGTTTTAAAATGATTTATATTGTTCCATTATGATGTTGTTATGTTCTTATTTTGTTGGTTTTAAATGTTAAACCATGGATGAGAGTGTTAAAAATTTGTATTTTAGTGTTAATATTTGGGATGTTAAATTAAAAGGATTCCTGTTTGAATCTCCCACAGTTAAGGATAACATGAGGATGCCGAATGTTAAAACCTGGATGTTTAATGATAATTTCTTGTAGATCAGTGTTAATTTTTTATAGGTTAATGTTAAATTACTTGTAATCTTCTTTAGAAATGGTCATGTGGTTATATATATAATCATAGTTGTAAAAATCTTAAAATAGAGAGTTATCATGTGGGTTATAGCGGTTCCAACATTGAAATTGTCCCTTTAAAGTGTTATTTTTAATTTATTAATAGATAGTGTCAAAAACCAGAGGATGCGTGCTATAATTTAGAGTGGTTGTGTTAATTTTTGGTAGGTTAATGTTAATTTCTGGATGTCATTATGTTTTCATTGGGTTTTTTCCAAATTTCCAATGTATTTCTCATTGAATTTTTGTATAGCAGTATCCCCACACATCCATAAACACTATATATTAGATGAAATGTTGATGTTATTTTTATCAATAAATGACCAAAGTTATTTTTATGAAATGATTTATTATTATTTATTATCATTTATAAATAAAGGATATCATAATTTTATCGATGTTTTCAAATAATTTAAGACCAATATGGCATTGAAGAAACCATATATAATTTTTCTCATACCCTAATTGTTATACCCCTTGTGAAGGTTTATGTTATTATTGAATTGTTTTATGGAATAATGTTTATTGATACATGAAGTGTTTATTTTTCATAAATGGTTAACGGGTGCTATTATGTGAGTTTAAATAAATGTTTTCATTTGATTTTTTTTATGACAAGATGATGAAAGTGTCTGTTTTCATTTATAAACCGGAGCCTAAGTGTTAAAATCAGGAAGGTCTATGTTAATTTCTTCTAGATTGTTGTTAAATACTTTTAATTATTCATTTCTGTTATTTGTTACTAACATTTATCTCCATTATATATTATAGGATATCAAGGTTTTGTATGAAGGATATATGAAAGGTTTCAATGATAACCTGCATGATCTCCTTCGAGTTCATGGAAATTTGTTAGTTGGAGGCTCTACTACTCAAGTGGATGGATTTGATACAGTCTTAGATGAAGAAATAGAGTCTGCTAAAGATTCAAAGGAGAATACGGAGGTCTTAGAAGATGAAGTGGAGGGGGTAGATGAAATAAAGGAGGTGGGGGAATATGAAGAGGAGAAAACATTGTTAGAGGGAGATTAATAATGTGATGAAGAGGCGGGTAGCGGATGGCGATGAGGAACCTGAATAGGAAGCGAATAAAGGTGTATTTGAACCAACATTGGGAGACCCATCTATTGGGATGTATCCTAGGATATCCCAGTGAAAAAATACATAAAAATTGTCACCCTACATGCAACAACCTGTTAATGGCAGAGCCAACCTAAAAAGGAGGGTTTATGAGTTGTGCACCATGGGAAGGATGCAGGGTAGCAAAGAGTGGTAGGTTGTACTTGTACTCATATGTTGATGAATGGTACTGTATTGAAATGTATTTCATGTACTTATGGGATGCGATTTAAATGCAGATTTGTTGTTGAGATGCATAATTACTATTTGACTGCACATGATTGTGGTTGTTTGGGTACTATGGAATGGGTTAACAATAAGGTTAGTAAATGGTTCCTTTATAATCAACAATTTTATGATAAGTAATTTGTTGCATATTAATGACAATGATGGAATCATAGATGGTGACCATGATTGGAAAAACTCTAATGAATGATAAAAAATCATTCAGAACAGTGACTAGACACATCTTTGATCCATTATTCATGGTACTTATTTTAGGCATATATTGATGTATAAAAAAAATTTTGTATTATGTTTTATATTTTGTGATAATCTACTATTGTAGGATAAGATTATTTCATGCAAGGAAGAGTGGAAAGTTTCTGATGTTTGGATTTATGTGATGCCTAATGTTGTCGGGCACAACATTGCAAACTGTCGACTTATTTTTTTCCCAACGTTGATGAATTTTCATTGGTTTTTCAATTGTACTAACTTAAAGACAAAGAAATTGCATGTTCTAGACTCCTTCAGCACTTCTTCCACTGATAAACAATAGAAAAAAGTTTTTTCATTGCTAGTACTTATGTTTCCCTTTGTCATCAGTTGGTTTTCGGTTAACAAACATAGTAACTGGTTTAAAAAGTACTAATTTATTATATCATTTGACTTTCATATAAGGTGATTGTCTTGTGGCCATGTTGCGAAATCTATCATGAGAATAATTTTCTTTCCAATTTAAATTTTATTTTGTATTTGAATCTATTCATCTTCAGTCTAATTGGTAGCCAAAATTACTCACTGCTTTATTTTCCAAATGTAGTTTTGTTATCTAATGGGTGTGTTTATTTTTCAGTAATGATTGTGGAATTCACTTTATCAGATACCTGTAAGAATGGGACATCATGAAGAAGATGAAAGACGATACTCATGTAATTAATTTACACCTATTTATATATTTTTTTCCTTAATATATAGAATGTTTTGCATTATTTGTTTGTAGATTCTGCTTCAAACAAAAATGGTTGATTTACTATGTGGTTGGTGAATCATGGGTGAAATGCATGGAGGAAAATATTTTTGGAGGAGTTTTCCAGTTAAAAATATAATTTCTGGGGGAAATGATTGTAATGAAAAATTTTATTGAGTTATTGGTGTTTGGTTGATGCTAGTGGTCATTTGGTTTGGTTCTATTGTGATTGAATTTATTGAATCAATGATATAATCAATCGTATTTTCACTATGCATTTTTTGTTGAACTAATGGCATATTGAATCTACAGTATCATCAATTTCCTTATAATAATGAGGTGTGTTAGGTAAAATTCATACTATTATTTCACTTTTCATGAAAACCAAATCAAAAATCATGGAGCGGGTCTATTAAAATATGGAGCCTCCGTGTTAAAACCTGGAAATATAGTGTTAAAATCTGTAATTTATACCATCTAAACATGTTGAAATGATTAATATGTAAGAATTTCATACACCTTCTACAATGCATCAATTACATTTTAAACACCAGTTATTTTTCATAGCACAACATCATTGTAAGTAACACATGACCAAAATTTAAAAAAATCATGGGTCTTAAACAAAAAAACTCCACAAAATAACATATATCATTTCTCTTAACATTTACATCCTTTTCTTCTCTAACATGACCTTTGTTTCAAAATATATTCTGTAGCATACATAAACTTGGATTGGGATTTCTAAACCTTCTCATGTGTCGTTAACATCATTACAATGATGAAGACAACTCTTCTATGGCATCAAATACATTTCCACCATTTCATTGGTATATATCAACACATTCAACTTTAAAAAAGTGTTACAATCTATATGTAAAATTCAAAGACTGTTATTTCACTTTTCATGAAAACCAAATAAAAAAACCTGTAGTAGGTCTCTTAAAATATGGAGCATCCGTGTCAAAACCTATAAAATAATTGTTAAAATCTATAATTTATACCATATAAACATGTTGAAATGATTAATATGTTAGAATATCACACACCTTACACAACGCATCAATTACATTATAAACACCATCTATTTTTCAAAGCTCAACATCATTATAAGTAACACATGACCAAAATTAAAAAGAATTCATGGGTCTTAAACACCAAAACTCCAAAAAACATATTTAATTTTTCTTAACATTTATATCATTTTCCACTCTAACATGCCCTTGTTTTGAAACATATTCGGCAGCATACATAAACTTAGATTGGGATTTCTACACCTTCTTGTGTGTCGCCAACATCTTTACAATGATGAAGACATATCTTCTAGGGCATAAAATATGTTTCCATCATTTCATTGGTATATATCAACACATTCAAATTTAAAAAAAGTGTTACAATCTATATGTAAAATTCACAGACTGTTATTTCACTTTTCATGAAAACCAAATCCAAAAACCTGCAGTGGGTTTGTTAAAATCTGGAGCATCCATGTTAAAACTTAGAAATTTAGTGTTAAAATATGTAATTTATACCATCTAAACATGTTGAAATCATTAATATGTTAAAATTTAATACACCTTCCACAATGCATCAATTACATTATAAACACTAGTGATTTTTCAAAGCTCAACATCATTGTAAGTAACACATGATCAAAATTAAAAAGAATTCATGGGGCTCAAACACTAAAACTATACAAAAAAAATATATTTCATTCCTTTTAACATTTACACACTTTCCTACTCTAACATTCCCTTGTTTCAAAACATGTTCGATAGCATACATAAACATGGATTGGGATTTCTACACCTTCTCGTGTGTCGCCAACATATTTACAATGATGAAGACAACTCTTTCGTGGTAGTAAATATGTTTCTACCATTTAATTTGTATATATCAACACATTCAACTATAAAAAAAGGTTTTACAACATATATATATATATATAATTCACATAATGTTATTTCACTTTAAATGAAAAAAATAAAAAAACTTGCAGCAGGTCTGTTAAAATCTAGAGCATCCATGTTAAAACCTGGAAAGTCAGTGTTAAAATCTGTAATTTATACCATATAAACATGTTGAAATGATTAATATGTTAGAATTTCATACACCTTCCACAATGCATCAATTACATTATAAACACCAGTGATTTTTCAAAGATCAACATCTTTGTAAGTAACACATGACCAAAATTAAAAATAATTCATTTGGCTTAGACACCAAAACTTCACAAAAAAACATATTTCATTCCTCTTAACATTTACATCTTTTTCCACTCTAACATGCCTTGTTTCGAAACATATTCAATAGCATACATAAACTTGTATTGGGATTTCTACACCTTCTCATGTTTCACCAACATCTTTACAATGATGGAGACAACTCTTCTATGGCAGAAAATACATTTCCACCATTTCATTGGTATATATCTGTCACAACCCGACCCAACGGGGCTCGAGCCGCGACTCCCCAAGCCCGCATCCTATAGGCCAGGGGCTGGCGTCAAGCGCTGAGTAGGCTATCACACACATGGGAGGCATTAGCCTAAGGTACATGTACACACGCACCCACATACACCTCCATGAAACAGTGCAGAGATATATAAAACTGAAAAGTAAATGCATGCATACAACTAGCCCACAACCAGAGTACGGCAGAAGTACAGAAGGGAAAAATAGGTCCCACCAAGAGAAAACTACAAAAGTGTCCAACATGCTCAGAAGAAGGGTTACACTTCCAAAAGCACCACCGGAAAGCTCCTCAACACAGCTCTGGTAAGACTCCACAGTTAGTCCTGCTCACTCAGCTCCGCCTGCTCCGGGTCCTCCTAGGACACCATTGAAAGGCCTGCAGTCTGCAAAAGACACAACATGTGCGGGCAAAGCCCGTGCAGGGGTGAGTATAACAATACTCAGTAGGCACCCCAAAAACCCAAAACAAAATAGAGAAACTGAAAGGCAACAGTCCGCTCATCCCAGCCAGAGGGAAACCAAATGAGATAGAAACTTCATCTCATGACCATCCTCAGCTAAAAACAACTAGTCATCTCAACTCAGGTGTATGCCCATACATACACCCTGAACAATCCATATATATACAACTCACGCACCAAGCCACTTGAGGTACCGACCTCATCACCATCAATAGTTCACAACCAGGATAGCACACTTCACGATCACTATCATCCCAGGTGACACTCATCCGAGAGATACACTCCATCAGATCCACACAAACATATTAAACGCTCACCTAAGATATCACGCTCATTGGGTTCCGTCATGGGGGAAACCTCGCTGAAACAAAAAAACACCAAACTCCTCGGTTAAGGGACCACTCCTAGGGTCCTCTAGGGGATACCAGAACCCACATAGGTATATGAAGATCTCACAGATAGGGGGTCACTCCCAGGGTCTGCTGGGGGATACCACAACTCGATCTGGCAATCGTAGATCTCACAGGTAGGGGATCACTCCCCGGATCCGTTGGGGGATACCATAACCCGATCTGGCGCTCGACAGAAACACGTCACTCAGATAGAGGATCGTCGCTAGTGTAAATGTGGTCTCGATGATACTGGAACTCTATCTGATAAAACTCACGATGTAGGGGATCAAACTAATGATGCCACAACCCTGCAGAAACCACGCGCTGAGTAGGGGATCGTATAACCAACGATACTGCAACCATACTATAAACCTCACGCTGAGTAGGGAATCGTATACCCGACGATGCCACAACCCTACTGAGCACTGCCCACCATGTAGGGTATCATATTCCCAATGATGCCACAAACCTTACGGGATTAACCTGCTAGATAGGGGATCGCCGCCCGCGGATAAGCAGTCACTGTGATACCAAGAACCCGATCTAGGGTAACGATGCTAGAGGATCCCGCTCTGGCCCCACTGGAGGGATACCACAACTCTAACAGATTAAGCATCCCATCGAGAGGATCACAAGCCTATACTAGGGTTGTGATGCTGTGTAAACCCTCGTAGGAACGAACCAAGGGAGTACCCTCAACCACTACTGGTCCAAACGTCGTTAACCCGAGTGGCCCACAACAACACCACACCACGCACCTCCAAGGCCGATACCAAGGCCACCATCGCGATCCACACGAAAAAACACGCAGGATAGGATATTTACTCGCCCGAAACGAAAAACCGGTGAAAAAGGAACTATTCACCATAGCTAGCTCGTGCAGGGCTTGCACAAGGATCTCGAAACCAATCAACCGGATCATACCACGGTGACCTCCTCGGAAAAACACACGAGATCCACTACTTGTTCGTCTGAAATGGACACCCAGTGAAAAAGGCACTATTCATCAAAGTCGGCTTGGGTGGGGCCCATGCCTCGATCCCAAAAACTCATCGAACGGATTGCACAAATGCGATCCTCTCAGAAAAACACTCAGGATCGATTATTCATCCGCCAAAATCGGACTCCTGGTGAGAAAGTTGCATTTCTCCGAAAACGCCCAAAACCGACCTCATGGGGCCCGCACCCCAAACTAGATCCCAACACCAAGAAACCAACAAGAAAATTCCTCCGTACCATCAAGGTCTCAACGCCATTGACGACACGTCAATCAGACACTCTGGGTAGAAGATACGACGGCCCGAAGTCAAATTATAATAAAATATTATTATTATTTCAACGTTTCGTAGCTCCGGGCCAAAAACCCTGACTCACAAAATTACCAAAGTGAGTTAAAAAGGTCCATCTCGATGCAATGAACATGTCGCCGCAAACGGCTCGCAAATCAGACTTTCGGTTTGAAAGTTACAGGGGTTTAAAGAACCCCCAGAAAAACCTGGTCGGACCACCGCCTGCCTCCCTGGAAACCACCGCGCCGCCGCCAAAAACCGTCGTGCCACCGCCGGATTTCGCCACACCACCGCCGCATCACCGCTGTGACGCCGGAATCCTCCATGGCCGCCGCCGGAAAACTGGGTTTTCTGCTGGAAAACATCCGGGAGCCACCGGGAGCACCCCGGTGCTACAAATTCAAATCCGAAAAATGCTTCGAAAAGCTCGGGACCCGAACTACACAACCCTTATGAAAATTTGAAGAAAAACAACAACAAAATGGGATCTGGGATTTTAAAACTCAAACCACCTACCTCACAGTCGAAACACCGACGTTTTGGCTTAGATCCGCGCTCCAAAGCTCCCGTTGCACGATCCTGGAACGTCTGTCGTCGAAATCTGAGCTCTACGGCACCTTGATCACGTGATTCGGTCGCCGATTCACCATCGGAAGGAGAGTAGGAGGAGGGGGAAGGAGGAATTCATCCTCCGTTGTGCACGTCCAAGAGGAGGGGGGTATTTGTTTCCAACAAATATCCGCTTAACTCCCCGGCCCGACACGCCCTCGACCCCGCGCCCGACGCGGACAAGGATAAGGTCGCCCTTAGGGTAAAAACGACATTCTGAACTCAACTGCAGTCTCATAATTGCAATCTGAGACTCCGTTCAGAAGTTATTTGAGCCAACGCTCGTAAATAAACTTTTCCATTTATTTATGAAAACGCCCCTGGTAGCGTTTCTCACCGCAGGCCTGCGCCCGCAAAGTTTACACCTTGCCTAGGGTAAATAGAATGTTTTGGATGCAACTGTGCCCTCAGATCCCCGTTCTGAGCTACCATTTAAGAGATATCACACCCCCACCACATGTAGAGTATAAAAAATACTTAATATTTTTATAAAATTAATTTCGGGCACACCGGGTCTCGGAATCGCACGCTGTCTTCGCGCCTAGCTCTGGAATTATTCATAGAAATATTCCAAAGTCTGATAGGGCCCTAACCCAAGTCGCTATATCCTCCCCTCATTAGAACTTTTCATCCCCAAAAATAAATAAGCACAAGGAAAGCGACGGGACTCTCAACTGGGTCTCCCACACCAGCAAATTCGCCAACAAACACTCATGCCCGAACACATAAGTCAGAGGGACTCATCCACCACACCTCAACACTATCCGCTTTGGGCGGCACTAACTCGCCCGCATAGTTTTAATCGCGTCACAAAAACGCGTCTCGATGGGGGAAGGATCCCTTTTCCTCATGCATTCGAAGCACGTTGAACAACACCCATACAGGGTCTTACCAACTCCCTGAACAAAAACTCGAGCAAGCAACGAAAAAGGAAGAGTACCGCTAAACAGTGTCTATCAAACTACTGCAAAAAGTAGAAAGGGAACAAGGCATGCCTCTATCCATCTGTAGAGCATCTAGGTCAACAGCCTCTAGGACATGCAGCTATCCTCTCCCAGATCCACCAGCTTCATGAGCTTGGCGTGGACCACCTGGGGGTGGGGGCGGTGGCAACTGATACTGCCTACCACCTCCTGCTGCTGCACCAGTTCTGTCGCCACATCCACTGCCCTGCGGACCTCCTTGGTCGAGTCGCTACCTCTGCCAAGGCAGTCTGTCGACCGGCTTTCTCTCAGCAGCACGACGGGTCAGAAAGTCTCTAGAAAGATGTCCCTGACTATTGCAAGCGTAACACTGCCTCTCCTACGGCTGACCAAAACTGGCATGCGAGCCCTGAGAGCCCTGAGCCTCAGATCCTCCATCCCGGGGTCACCTCCTGAAACGTTGGCCATGTCCGGACCCCTGAGTTTGTCGTCGGCTACCATATGCCGATCCGATTGACGAGGTCCCAGCTCCTGCGTACCCAGCACTAACTGGCGGGGTCTGCTCGGCCAGAAATCTCTCCACCACCAACGCTCGCTCCAACACGCCAACATAGGTGGGAAGACACAAGGAAACCTCACATGCCCAGATGTATCTGCATAGACCCTGCTCGAAGGTCCGATCCCTAAAGAACAGGTCTCTAACCATATCCATGGAGTAGCGTGACACGTCTATAAACCTCGTGGAGTACTCCAACATGGTCATTCCCTCCTGCCGAAGCTACAGAAGATCGTGGATCCACACTGACCTCAGCGTCAGTGGATAGAACTCCTCCCTGAAGAGCCGCTCAAACTCTTCCCATGTGAGCGTCTCCTTGTCATGGGACTGCATCACCAAACTCCACCATCGCTCAGCTGAACCATGCATAAGACTCGCTGCTAGGACCACCATCTGATCTGAGGGTGTCCTCATAAGGCGGAAAACTCGGGTGACTGCCTCGAGCCAGTCATCAGCTGCCTGGGGGTCTGGATCATCCTGGAACCTCAGAGGGCGCTGCCTCTGGAACTCATGCAATGCACTCAGCCTGCGTGCAACCTCGTCCTGCACTTCCGGCACAACCAGCTGCTCGACAGGTGGTGGCTCAACTGGCGGACCACCTGGAGGTCCAGCCTCAGTGTCACACCCGAACTCCGCACTATGGAAATGACTTTTAATTTTATTCTTGTTCTATAATTTTTATTTGGAATTAAATTTTTCATGTCGAGGTGCGTGATGGACTCTACTTGATTCTTGCGTTGCTGATAAATGTACGTTTTTGACTTGGAAATGCCTGCTACTTTATTTTAATTATTTTGGGGCTAGTTTTTAAATTTGCAGTTTGAACCGGTTATATATATATATATATACACACACACACACACTTGGGTTGTTCTATGGCGCGCGGTTGTGTGCGTGACCGTGCGTAGTGTCTAACATTACTAAATAATATAATATTATTTTCAGATTTCATTTATTTATTTATTTTTATTTCTATTCCATTTTTATTTATTTATTTATTTTTATTCATTTTATTTATTCATTTTTATTTCTATTTCATTTTTAATTATTTATTTTTATTCATTTTATTTATTCATTTTTATTTCTATTTCATTTTTAATTATTTATTTTTATTCATTTTATTTATTTATTTTTATTTCTATTTCATTTTTATTTATTTGTTTTTATTTCTTTTTTTTCTCTTCTTTTTTTTCTCTCCTTTTCCTTCCTCCCTCACCCTCTCTCGCTCGGGACCCCTCCCCTTTCCCCCCCCCCCTGTCGCGCTACCCCTCCTTCCCCTGCGCCGAACCCTACGCCGCACCCCCTTCTCCCCGCCGGGTCGCCGCGCCACCCTCCCGCGTCCAGCGCCTCCCATCCGTCCTACTCGCGGCCTCCCTTCGTCTGGCCTCCCGCGTCTGGCGCCTCCCGTCCGGCCTGCTCGCGGCCTCCCTCCCGTCCGGCCTGCTCGCCACACCTCCGGCCTCCGTTTCGCCCTCCACGCTCGCCGAGACCCGCAACCCCCCGAGCTCCCACTTTGGTAACCTTCTTCCTCCTTAGGGTTTTGATGCTCATAGGGTTCTTGTTTTAGGATTCTATTTTGATGTTTTTGGGTTCAATCCCTTGTTTTAGGGTTCAATTTGATCTCTGTGCGGTGCGACTATAGTGCGATTTGAGTTTCGCACCAATTTGCGAGAAATTCGACACCGAAGGTTAGAGTTTCCATGTATTATTGCTGTTTGATGAATTAATTCTCTTATTTGGTTAATGTGGCATACTCATTTATTTGTTTACTTGGTGCGAATATATTTTTACTTGACATTTGATAGGATTTCAATATGTTTAGTAGCATGTTTATTTGATAAGCATGTTTTGATTTTGTGAAAACCCATGTTGGGCCTTTTGCTGTGTTTCATAAACTTTGTTGTTGGTTTATTATGTCGCGCAAGGGTTACAAATTCTGTTTCATCATATTATTGGGGTGTGTTTGGCCTTATAGGATGTTTTGTTTTGGCGTTCGCGTTCAAAGATCAGTAATACTGTTTGGAGTTGATTCATAATTTTTTTAGGGGGTTTATCAAATCTTTTAATGGTATTTTTGTTTATAATTGAGGTTCGACTTCAGATGATTTGAAATGGGGTTTTCACTTCTAATTGAAATGGAGGGTTTCTTTGCAAAATGCAACTTGGTTTTTGAAATGAAGTTTTATCCATTCTTTATGTTTGATAAAAATGTCAATAAAAGTTTTATTTTTGAAATACACTTGATGATTGAACTTTAGGAAAAATGATTTTTTTAGCATGTGGTGCCCTTGTGTTTGATTGGTTTCTCTAGTTTAAAAAGGGCTTTTGGTTTTATAAAATGGTTATGGGGTTTTCTTGGATTTATGTTGGTACGTTTGAATATACTTCTTCCTTCCTTTGGAACTATGTATAAAAAAAATTCAGATTTGTTTATAAATGGATTTTCAAATGTTTATGAAATGAGTGAAGGTCCAACTGGTAGTTGTGATGTGATATTGATTTCCCTTGTTGAGCTCTATTGTTGCAGATGACGATTATGGTTTATGCGATTAATTCTTGTGTTATATTAAATGGGTGTGTCGTTAGCGCAAACCCATTTATGTTATTTTGAAACGTTATGTAGATTGTTCGGTGTTTAATTATTTTATTAAATTATTTATGTAGTGCGCTGGTCCTTGCTTCGATAGTTTTGGGCTGCTGGTTTTGAGAATCCTACATGTACATGCATAGGGTAAGGAATGTACATATATATGCCCTCTTTGCACATATTCCCGCATGGTGCGGGGAATATGTGCAATGCATCTAGGGGTGTATATATATATATGTATAAATGCATGTGCATGTGTGCGCTAAGTGTCGGTTCGAGTGGCCATCGACAAATAACGACATGTTTGAGGTAGGTCCCCTATGCCCTAGTCTTTAATTAGAATTTCCATTTTTGCTTGGTGTTTTTTTTAATGTGTCTTCTGCTTTTATATGAGATGCACAAGCTATATATATATATGTGTGTGTATACATAAATGGTCATGGTTCTTTAAAAGTGGTTTCCTCAATGATTTTAGCGTGTAATAAGTATTTCCAATGTTTTTCTTTTTAGATTTAAACATGTTTTCTAGCTTTCTTTTAAATATGTATCACCTTGGTTGTTTAATTGAACTTTCAAATGGTTTTGGAAACTTAAGTGTTGAGTGATTATGTGTTCAAAATGAAAAATGTTTATTTTGATTAATTAAGCCCGCTTGGCACTTTGAGAATGGGTTGCGAAAGTGAAACAAAACCCCTCTTAATGCATGCCCCGTTGTTGTAGAAACATGATGTGTGTGTTAAGTGTGTGATTTGTGATATGTGCCGAATAAAGAGGCTTATGCGATGTTATGTAACATAAAAATGGGGATACGCTTAAGGAGGGAGAACGGTGGTGAGAGGTAAAATGGACTTTGGATAAGAAAGTGTTATGTCCTTTGTATGTTTTTGATAAAACCTCACCACCCTTTGAAATAGAGCACATGGGAAACCTTGGGTATCTAGGTGGGTGACCAGGACTAGTACGCTAGATGAAACGGCAGGGGTTCGTCCCGGTTTGTCTAGCAGGATTGACGCAACAACAACACTAACTAAACACGTGAATTTCTGAGGGTTGTGGCCTTCTAAGCCACGTTTTCTGAGGGTCGTGGCCTTCTAAGACACGTTTCACCGAGGTACGAGGTCTCTATGTTCCCACATACTCTAGCTACCTATAGGGATTACCCATAGTGCTCTTTTGTGACATGCTGCTTGTGATGTAACTTTCTTTCCAGTTGTTTCATACCTGGTGACTTGTTTCGTAAAAATCACATTTTATTCCATACTGGTTTCTCTTCATTTTGAAATGTTAACGCACGCTTGGAACCTAATTTGAAAATATAGTAAGAGTAAAATTCTTTATTTGAAAATGCAAACTCGTGACTTGAATTTGAAAAAAAAGAGAAAACAATATTTTATTATGTCTTATTTTCAAACTAGCATGATTGGATTTCTTTTTAAAGGTAAGGGCATTGGGCGTGGTTTTTCTTGGCTTTCCTACTGAGCATCTCGGTGCTCACGCCTACTTTACTTTTCAGTTGCAGGTTTCAGTCTTGGATTGCTTTTGGAAGTGATTGGTTGTCGTACCGTGGTGATCCACGGGGTCACCTGAGGTATGTCGCGTTTCTTTATTTATTCCTTTTTCTGCTGCCACGTCGTTCAGTTTGTTTTCCTTTATTTATATGCTTGTTCAGTTTATGTTTGCTTATCTTTTTCATGGGCCAAACCATTCCCAACTGGTTTGTTTTGATGCCCGGCACTTGTTGTCAGCCCGTGGGGATCGGGAACGCCCTTCGGGCCATGTCGCGGACCGGGTCGGGTGCCGGGTCAGATGACGCACCGGCCTGGTTCGTGACAAAATGGTATCAGAGGTGCCCTTGTTATTTGGGGTGTCAAGTAGCTTGGTGATTAGGTGTGTCGGGACTCGAGAGGTAGGTGTGGGAAGGACATCATGAACCCTTGCTCGTCCCGAGACTTGAGTTTCCAGGGGTAGTCCAGGATTTGAATTTTCTTCTTTGGATTGGTATGTGTGGATGAGGGATGACCAAGGAAGTGAGCCAGTGTTACGCGGCAGACTTGCATGGAGTAGCGACCCATGTACAGCCCGAGTGCACGGTTCAAGATACTTCCTGTGGTGGATGCCCGCTCGGAGCATGGTCTGCTAAGCCATGTTACCGGGTTGGTATAACCACTAGTCCCTTATTTTTGGATTTTTTAATGTGAGTTATGTTTGACCTTAATTTTGGTTGGTGTGAGTACATCTCAAAAATGAAAATGGATTTTTGTGAAGGTGGTTTGAATTGGGAATGTGGTGTTAGAGTGGAAAAGTGGTTTTGAAATGAAAATTGTTTTCTTTTAGCAAATGTGTGGTTTCAAAAGGGAAAATGAGAGGTGTTTTGGAAGTTGTTTTGAAATCTCAGTTACACTTTTTGTAATGTGAATTGGAAAATGTTTTGGAAATTTGAAATGTATTGATTTGATGATAAGTTATTTTTTTTCAAATTGGTTGGGAATTTGTTCTTTATGCTGAATGGTCTGTTTTGAAAATGAGAAGTGTCTTGAATTGACCCTTGGTATTCCTATGAGTGATCACATACATTGAGGTGCGCATGTGGAAAGTGGAGGAATTGGTGATGTGAGTGGATGAGTGCTTGAGCTAGCACATGGATATGTATGTGTGAGACTTCATGGGATATCAATGGTGGATATTTAAGTTGTTTTGTTTGCTGAAAGATGGTTTTCAAAAAGGGTTTTTCAAATGTTTAGAAAAGTGAGCGAGGAATTGTTTAGCGTTCTCTTTTCGTGTTGGGTGTTCCTTTTCGTGAGTTCTTGGTTTTGACGTACTGAATTGTGGTTGGAATAGTGATTTGAGTTTGAGCTTTCGTTTGTGATTGAGGTGTGAAATTTTGATTTATGATGAGTTTTGATTCGGATTTGTGCCCCTTGTTTTTGAGTATGCCACCCAGAAAAGTCCCAGAAAGTTCTAGTGAGTCACTTCTAGTTGTTGGTTCTACCTAGACTCTTAGTGGGGTTGTGGAATTGAATTCTTTTCGGTTGATGTCCATCTTTTATAGTGATCGTGATCTATTGAAGGTAACAAACTGGCATGGTGAAGTCGTTGGTGTTTTCATGTTATTGGGAACTCCTAAAGCTAAGAGAGTCTGTGTTGGTTCAGGTCCATTTGAAGGTGCAACTTGGGATTGGTGGAGGAGATAACCCTAGTGTCATTGCATGATGGTATGACTTGGAAGGTGCTTAGGACCACTCTCATTAGATGGTTTATATTTGTGGAAGTGGAGGTGATGGAAGCGACAAGGCTTTTGAGTTTCCAGCAATGCCAACGAATAGTGAAGGCCTACGTTGGGCATCTCAAGAAGTTGGTTCCCTTTTCTCCAAAGATAATCTCACAGAAATAGTTAATGTTTCTCTTGTGTGGGGTCTTCGTCTATTGTTCAAGGACCGGTCCCCTTTGGTGTTTGGGATGATTCCCCCATTCGGTGAGAGCGAACCGGAGGAACCCATCTCAGACAAGTTTCATTATCAACTCCATCTTCTATTAGTCGGGCCACTCTCTTGTTCGCTTCTTGTGTGGCCGGTTTGGGTACTTTAGGTCTCCTTATCGTCATTCATTTAAGACTTGTCGACAGTGTGGCTGTTTGGGAAACCTAGAGAGGTTCTGCTAGCGGCTTCGTTAGGATGAATCTCGACAGGAGAATGTCAGCTCCTGACTGCGGGGCAGAAGATGCTTCAAGACATCAGAGCTCCAACCACAGGTCTCGGAGCGAAGCTCTTCACGCAGTCAGGAATCATTGGGTGTGGGGCACCATGGTCTAATTTTTGTCTCCAATGATTAAATGGGGACGTTCTGAATTTCCCTGTTTCATCTCTCCCATCTTTGAAGGTTCGGTTTTTCTGTAAGAGGCGCAAAGGTCTCTTTTTCTCGTTGTGGTATTTGTTCTTTGAATACCCCACCGTGGTTGTAAAAAGGCATGGTGATCTTGTTTTCTTGTAATTCCTGTAGCTACGCCTCCTCAAGCGTAACCCGTTCTTGTTTTGGGATGCACTCGTTTTCGAGACATATGCATCTTGGGAGATAATGAATAGGGGTTTGGTCCGCTACTCGGTTTGGGGTCTTTCGTCGATGACCCCATGTGGTTGGGGTCTGCTTTATGCAGAGAGTTCATGGGTCGATTTGTGCTAGGTTTCTCGTATTATTCTGCGCTAATTGGCTTCAGATGGTCAGTTCTTAAATGGTGGGGAGACCCACCATGAATCTTGAAGTTCCTTTTTCGAGGTTTGGTCTATGTGGTGGTTCCCTTTTGGATCAAGTTAGCAGTTCCAGAGTTAGTTCATGCTAAGAGCCTCAATGTCGGTTGTGTTAGTCGGGTTCTTGTGGTGGGGAGAACCCTCCTCGTTTCCTGATGGTTCTTTTCTTTTCAGTTCCCCTCAGAGTGGGTCGGGTGTGACTGATGGAGTGAAAAGTCACGCCGAGTTGTGATTTTGTTGGCCACATTTAGTTTCAAGCTCGAGTTTGTCTCCTTGTTTGGCTTGGTGACTTTCTGGGGGCAGAAAGTTTTTGTGGTGGGGAGAATTGTCACACCCGAACTCCGCACTATGGCAATGACTTTTAATTTTATTCTTGTTCTATAATTTTTATTTGGAATTAAATTTGTCATGTCGAGGTGCGTGATGGACTCTACTTGAGTCTTGCGTTGCTGATAAATGTACGTTTTTGACTTGGCAATGCCTGCTACTTTATTTTAATTATTTTGGGGCTAGTTTTTAAATTTGCAGTTTGAACCGGTTATATATATATATATATACACACACACACACACTTGGGTTGTTCTATGGCGCGCGGTTGTGTGCGTGACCGTGCGTAGTGTCTAACATTACTAAATAATATAATATTATTTTCAGATTTCATTTATTTATTTATTTTTATTTCTATTCCATTTTTATTTATTTATTTATTTTTATTCATTTTATTTATTCATTTTTATTTCTATTTCATTTTTAATTATTTATTTTTATTCATTTTATTTATTCATTTTTATTTCTATTTCATTTTTAATTATTTATTTTTATTCATTTTATTTATTTATTTTTATTTCTATTTCATTTTTATTTATTTGTTTTTATTTCTTTTTTTTCTCTTCTTTTTTTTCTCTCCCTTTCCTTCCTCCCTCACCCTCTCTCGCTCGGGACCCCTCCCCTTCCCCCCCCCCCCCGTCGCGCTACCCCTCCTTCCCCTGCGCCGAACCCTACGCCGCACCCCCTTCTCCCCGCCGGGTCGCCGCGCCACCCTCCCGCGTCCGGCGCCTCCCGTCCGGCCTGCTCGCGGCCTCCCTCCGTCCGGCCTCCCGCGTCCGGCGCCTCCCGTCCGGCCTGCTCGCGGCCTCCCTCCCGTCCGGCCTGCTCGCCGCACCTCCGGCCGCCGTTTCGCCCTCCACGCTCGCCGAGACCCGCAACCCCCCGAGCTCCCACTTTGGTAACCTTCTTCCTCCTTAGGGTTTTGATGCTCATAGGGTTCTTGTTTTATGATTCTATTTTGATGTTTTTGGGTTCAATCCCTTGTTTTAGGGTTCAATTTGATCTCTGTGCGGTGCAACTATAGTGCGATTTGAGTTTCGCACCAATTTGCGAGAAATTCGACACCGAAGGTTAGAGTTTCCATGTATTATTGTTGTTTGATGAATTAATTCTCTTATTTGGTTAATGTGGCATAGTCATTTATTTGTTTACTTGGTGCGAATATATTTTTACTTGACATTTGATAGGATTTCAATATGTTTAGTAGCATGTTCATTTGATAAGCATGTTTTGATTTTGTGAAAACCCATGTTGGGCCTTTTGCTGTGTTTCATAAACTTTGTTGTTGGTTTATTATGTCGCGCAAGGGTTACAAATTCTGTTTCATCATATTATTGGGGTGTGTTTGGCCTTATAGGATGTTTTGTTTTGGCGTTCGCGTTCAAAGATCAGTAATACTGTTTGGAGTTGATTCATAATTTTTTTAGGGGGTTTATCAAATCTTTTAATGGTATTTTTGTTTATAATTGAGGTTCGACTTCAGATGATTTGAAATGGGGTTTTCACTTCTAATTGAAATGGAGGGTTTCTTTGCAAAATGCAACTTGGTTTTTGAAATGAAGTTTTATCCATTCTTTATGTTTGATAAAAATGTCAATAAAAGTTTTATTTTTGAAATACACTTGATGATTGAACTTTAAGCAAAATGATTTTTTTTGCATGTGGTGCCCTTGTGTTTGATTGGTTTCTCTAGTTTAAAAAGGGCTTTTGGTTTTATAAAATGGTTATGGGGTTTTCTTGGATTTATGTTGGTACGTTTGAATATACTTCTGCCTTCCTTTGGAACTATGTATAAAAAAAAATTCAGATTTGTTTATAAATGGATTTTCAAATGTTTGTGAAATGAGTGAAGGTCCAACTGGTAGTTGCGATGTGATATTGATTTCCCTTGTTGAGCTCTATTGTTGCAGATGACGATTATGGTTTATGCGATTAATTCTTGTGTTATATTAAATGGGTGTGTCGTTAGCGCAAACCCATTTTTGTTATTTTGAAACGTTATGTAGATTGTTCGGTGTTTAATTATTTTATTAAATTATTTATGTAGTGCGCTGGTCCTTGCTTCGATAGTTTTGGGCTGCTGGTTTTGAGAATCCTACATGTACATGCATAGGGTAAGGCATGTACATATATATGCCCTCTTTTCACATATTCCCGCATAGTGCGGGGAATATGTGCAATGCATCTGGGGGTGTATATATATATATGTATAAATGCATGTGCATGTGTGCGCTAAGTGTCGGTTCGAGTGGCCATCGACAAATAACGACATGTTTGAGGTAGGTCCCCTATGCCCTAGTCTTTAATTAGAATTTCCATTTTTGCTTGGTGTTTTTTTTTAATGCGTCTTCTGCTTTTATATGAGATGCACAAGTTATATATATATATATATATGTGTGTATATACATAAATGGTCATGGTTCTTTAAAAGTGGTTTCCTCAATGATTTTAGCGTGTAATAAGTATTTCCAATGTTTTTCTTTTTAGATTTAAACATGTTTTCTAGCTTGCTTTTAAATATGTATCACCTTGGTTGTTTAATTGAACTTTCAAATGGTTTTGGAAACTTAAGTGTTGAGTGATTATGTGTTCAAAATGAAAAATGTTTATTTTGATTAATTAAACCCGCTTGGCACTTTGAGAATGGGTTGCGAAAGTGAAACAAAACCCCTCTTAATGCATGCCCCGTTGTTGTAGAAACATGATGTGTGTGTTAAGTGTGTGATTTGTGATATGTGCCGAATAAAGAGGCTTATGCGATGTTATGTAACATAAAAACGGGGATACGCTTAAGGAGGGAGAACGGTGGTGAGAGGTAAAATGGACTTTGGATAAGAAAGTGTTATGTCCTTTGTATGTTTTTGATAAAACCTCACCACCCTTTGAAATAGAGCACATGGGAAACCTTGGGTATCTAGGTGGGTGACCAGGACTATTAGGCTAGATGAAACGGAAGGGGTTCGTCCCGGTTTGTCTAGCAGGATTGACGCAACAACAACACTAACTAAACACATGAATTTCTGAGGGTCGTGGCCTTCTAAGCCACGTTTTCTGAGGGTCGTGGCCTTCTAAGCCACGTTTCACCGAGGTACGAGGTCTCTAGGTTCCCACATACTCTAGCTACCTATAGGGATTACCCATAGTGCTCTTTTGTGACATGCTGCTTGTGATGTAACTTTCTTTCCAGTTGTTTCATACCTGGTGACTTGTTTCGTAAAAATCACATTTTATTCCATACTGGTTTCTTTTCATTTTGAAATGTTAACGCACGCTTGGAACCTAATTTGAAAATATAGTAAGAGTAAAATGCTTTATTTGAAAATTCAAACTCGTGACTTGAATTTGAAAAAAATAGAAAACAATATTTTATTATGTCTTATTTTCAAACTAGCATGATTGGATTTCTTTTTAAAGGTAAGGGAATTGGGCGTGGTTTTTCTTGGATTTCTTACTGAGCATCTCGGTGCTCACGCCTACTTTACTTTTCAGTTGCAGGTTTCAGTCTTGGATTGATTTTGGAATTGAGTGGTTGTCGTACCGTGGTGATCCACGGGGTCACCTGAGGTATGTGGCGTTTCTTTATTTATTCCTTTTTATGCTTCCACGTCGTTCAGTTTGTTTTCCTTTATTTATATGCTTGTTCAGTTTATGTTTGCTTATCTTTTTCATGGGCCAAACCGTTCCCAACTGGTTTTTTTTGATGCCCGGCACTTTTTGCCAGCCCGTGGGGATCGGGAACGCCCTTCGGGCCATGTCGCGGACCGGGTCGGGCGTCGGGTCGGATGACGCACCGGCCTGGTTCGTGACACTCAGAACCTGCGCCCTACTCCACAGCCTCTACACGGGGCAGATCGTCAGCACAATCTTATTGTGGAACCCTTGCTGGTTATCTTCATGGAGGCATCCTGAAATATATTCAAGATTCACCACAGTCAAAGAGTGTATCTGGAGAGCTGACTCAAGGACAAGGAAAAACCGAAAACCCAGTCTTATATGATGCATGTACCATTATGTATCTATGACCAGTGTACGAATGTCCCGAGTCAAAAGGCAGGTTATCAGAGTCCTGGTGTATGGATATGTCGGCCGCCGCACCAACACTGGGGTCCCTAGCTTGAAAGCCGAACTCAAAACATCCTAACACTACCGTTATGAAATCCAAACCAAACTCACAGTAAGACCAGCTACGCTCTGAGATCCCAAAGGTGGAACCTCCTCTGATACCACTCTATCACAACCCGACCCAACGGGGCTTGAGCTGCGACTCCCCATGCCCACCTCCTATAGGCCAGGGGCTGGCGTCAAGCGCTAAGTAGGCTATCAGACACATGGGAGGAATTATTCTAAGGTACATGTACACACGCACCCACATACACCTCCATGCAATAGTGCAAAGATATATAAAACTGAAAAGTAAATGCATGCATACAACTAGCCCACAACAAGAGTACGGCAGAAGTATAGAAGGGAAAAACAGGGCCCACTAAGAGAAAACTACAAAAGCATCCAACCTACTCAGAAGAAGGGGCACGTTGCCAAAAGCACCATCGGAAAGCTCCTCGACACAGCTTCGGTAAGACTCTATGGTTAGTCCTACTCACTCAGCTCCGCCTACTACGGGTCCTACTGGGACATCGTCGAAAGGCCTGTGGTCTGTAAAAGACACAATATATGCGGGCAAAGCCCATGCAGGGGTGAGTATAACAATACTTAGTAGGCACCCCAAAAACCCAAAACAAAAGAGAGCAACTGAAAGGAAATAGTCCGCTCATCCCAGCTAGAGGGAACCCAAATGAGAGAGAAACTTCATCTGATTATCATCCTCGGCTAAACACAACTAGTCAGCTCAACTTAGGTGTATGCCCATATATACACCCTGAACAATCCAGATATACTCAGCTCACACACCAAGCCACATGAGGTACCTACCTCATCACCAGCAACGGTTCACAACCAGGATAGCACACTCCATGATCACTGTCATCCTAGATGACACTCATCCAATAGATACACTCCATCAGATCCACACAAACATCTCAGACGCTCGCCCGAGAGATCACGTTCGTCGGGTTCCGTCACAGGGGAAACCTCGCTGAAACAACAAAAACACCAAACTCCTCGGTTAGGGGATCACTCTTAGGGTCTTCTAGGGGATACCAGAACCCACACCAGTATAAAAAGATCTCACAGATAGGGGATCACTCCTAGGGTCTTCTGGGGGATATCACAACCCGATCTAGAAATCATAGATCTCACAGGTAGGGGATCACTCTCAGGATCCACTGGGGGATACCACAACCCGATCTGGCGCTCTACAGAAACACGTCACTCAGATAGAGGATCGTCGCCCACGTAAAGTTGGTCTTGACGATACCGGAACCCTATCTGGTATAACTCGCGATGTAGGGGATCGAACTGACGATGTCGCAACTGATTAGTCACTGAAAGTGGCTAATATTGATTGTTAATATCTTTATATTAATTTTTCCAAAGTCCATAAACATTTATTTTAGTGCATTACATAAATAGAACTTCATTTCTCATCTAAAATGCAATTCTTGTTTAAAATGCAAATTTGGGCCCAATCATTCATTTGTTTGTGTACAACATTATATTATTTTATGAATTTTAAATTTTGGGATATTATTGATCACTTTTTTTGGAACATTTTATCTTTTAGGTCCGATGGATGAATCCCAAGGTAAGATGGAGAGCCCGAATGAAGAAATTTGCTGGAGAAAGCATAATGGGCATAAGGCCCATCAAACAAATGTGGGGCTCACAAAACAAGCCCAATGAAGCTCAAATTTATACAGTAGAAAGATAAAAATATGAGGATCATTTTATTCAATTGTTTCCGGAGCTAATTCTTAATTTTTCATGATGATAAAGGGATCTGAAGCTGAGATTTAAATGGTGGACCCGACATTAATGCACATAAAGTCGTCCCACCATTTCGACCATAACTTCCAAAGGGATAAGCCAAATGTCCTGAAATATTTACATAGGATAGAGGACACATGGAAGAATATATTTTTATTCTAAGACCCCTCAATATTCGGCCTCCATCAATTAAATATTTGAACGTCAAAATGGTGAACGAATCTGGACAGTTTTCTGGGTCAACTTCGAAACGTCAATTTCCTTTTGATTATTCACCCTCGTTTTGACTCTATTAATTGTTGGGGGGTGAATTGATTGTGGGGGGTGGACCTAAGGCTCATAATATTCCTATATAAGGAGATGGTGGTGAAGGGAATTAGAATCTAACATTTTCCTTTGAATCCAAGTTTTTCTTTCAATTGTAATTTCCCACTTTCGTTTTGTAATGGCATCGTCAATTTCTCTAATGTAAGTTTTTAATTCATGTTTAGTATTTTAATAAAATTTATTCTTATTCACTTTTTATTTTCATTTTCTTCACACGTTGATACCGTTGAATCATAGTATGAATTTATTCACACTCGCACTTGTGAATTCATCACACAACGGTGGAGTGTTCATTTTGATTAATGTTTTTTTTCTTCTTCAATCCCGCTTCTTTAAGTCAATTACCCGCTTCCATTGATAGAATAGCATCAATGGAGGGCTAAATTTTTATGTGTTGATCCTAGGGAGTTGCATGAGTTGGATTGAATGTTATTTGATGTTCTTAAATTCTTAAATTTGTTCTTTATTTTAAGAGTTCCTTTCTTTGATTTATCTTCTTCTTTGTCTTCACCGACTTTAACGATGACACATTTTGAGTGCCAGTACGATCCAATTCCTTGGAGTGCTAATTTAATTGATCCTCTAAGTGAATTGGTGATTATACTTTAAATTGTGTACGGATTAAATCGGATAATGATATTGAGGGATTATTTTATTTAATGGATACCTCTTGAACCGATGAACAGAAAATCAAATGAAAAACAAATACATCCAATAAAGCCCAAGAGACAACCTAGGATCAACTCACCTTAATTAGTTGTTTTAATTCAAGTAATTTTATAATTTTTTTTTAAATTAAATCAATATTTCTTCAAATAAATCAACACCATAGTTGGCCACTTCATAGCCAATCCTGCATCTAATCAAAGTGTCTCAAGGTTTCTTCTTCTGCCCCTGTGGATTTGACCCCTACCTGTACTACCACGACCGAATACCTGTAGGGTAAATTTGGGAACAACCAAATTTTGGCGCTGTTTTCGGGGACCCAAGTAAGTACCTTAGACCCACATCTTCTTTTCTCACCCCAAATTCACTATTCTCACCCTAATTTCTCTTCTCTTTTCCCCTTTCTATTTCTGTGTGTCAAAAAAACCCCAAAACCAATTTTCAATCAATTCCAATGGATTATCCTCCAAAATACCCCTTAATAAATCAATGTTGTAATCAATTCGGAAATCAATACTGGGAAACAGCTCACATAGGGAATTTCATTGACCAATCCTTAATTGAATACACCACACCAGATGAGATATACAATCAATGGGATGTTGAATGTTTACAAGATCAATTTCCATACCTATCAAGAATGATTGAAAAGATAAATAATGAGGAAGTCCATGATGTACAAACATATATCAACCCTAATCCTGAAAAAATTCTTGAACAATTGTGTGAACAAATGGATAAAATGAATTCAGAAGTTTCATCTTTCAGATTAGAATTACAAAGATTTAAGACTTTTGAGGAACCCATTCCCACTCAAGATGTTCTTTCCTCGTCATTGATAGATGAATATTTTATCCCAAAAACCTCTCATGAATTGAAAAAAGAACTAACCTTTGGATATGGGATAACTGAACAAGATCAAGGAAATGTTTAAGGGTATTTAAATCAGGAGGAAATTAATTTTTTGGATTCACAAGGGGAAAATTTGTCTTCATGGATTGAGTGTTCAGAATATTTCTCCAATAACATTTTTTTAGAATCACCGATCATTGAACCATTGGGAGATATACCAAACATTGATCCCATACACACTTCTGATATTCAACTGGACAATTTTCAGGATGAATCTTATTTTCAAAATGAACCAATTATTTCTAAATGTTTTGGAGAAGAAACTGATTTTGATTTAATTTTTCAATCTCCTTTAGGAAATTTCAATGAACCCGAGCTCAAAATTATTTTACTTTCTTCCGAACTCAAGAATCTCACTATAGGAGATAAAAAAAACCTTGTATTTGTAGTTCATTCTTCTCAAGAAACCAATAATTTTGGAATGGTCATTGATGACTTAGGAAAGACTAGAAATTCAACCGAATCAACCATTACCAAATTTCCTTGGACTTCCACACTCATTATTGACCATGGGATTTCACATGAATCAAATTCTAAAAAAATCAATCTTAATCAAGTTGAAGTGGACAAAAATGGGGTCCTAAAAATGTTAAAAGTTGGAATTGTATAAGTTGGGGGGTACAAGTCGAGCCAACGACGTTAAACAAAAGCGTTGCATGGGAGGCAACCCATGGTTTTCATGTTTCCAATCATTTTGAATCATTTTATTTTTCATATAATAAATTACCATAAGCTATTGACTTGTTCTTCTTTTATGAGTAAGGATGGGTATGAAAGGGGAGCGCGATATTCATCCGTGTCACGTGGTGTGATCTCTGAGTAATACCTTACCCAGAAAATATAAAGAAGACAGTTTATCATCAGTTTATTTTGTTTTGTTTTATTTTTATGTTTTTATAGGTTAAAAAAAATAAAAGGACATGTCGTAAGCCATAAGGAAAATCCATTCACCACCATCCAAGCCGTTGAGACTCAAATCCAAGATTGAAGGGAGACTATGGCATGTGTTATCATCATCAACCACCAGGTGACTTCATTCCATGATTTTCATTTTAAATTTCTTCTTTGAACTCCTCTCCTACCCCCTTCTAACTTTTCTTTTCTTTAAACACTGGGGAGAGTGTTATTCTAAGTTGGGGGGGGGGGATAAAAAAATGATTTTTTTTCAATAATAATATGCATGAAAAGAAAAAATTCCATTAACCTTGAACATGATAACACACATTGCAAACTCTGAAATTGGATATCGAAAAATTTGGATGCTTTGATTCTGATTTTAATGAAAGTTTAAGTTTATGAGCATAGTTTTTGGAAAGTGTGGTTGTCTAATTTGATTTTTCAAAGTTTACATTTTCATCCTCTTAATAAAAATGTCACAATGCACGTCTACTAGATCGTGGGTGTAAATTTGAGTTCTTGGGTCCCTTTCATTATAGCATAGGGTTCTGGGGTCACTTTTAGTTTAATTTGAGTATCCAAAAAAAACAAAAACAAAAACAAAAAAACAAAAAACAAAAAAAATTGACCACATAGAGCAATGTTTTGTCCAAATTCGTGGCGTCCGGTACTTGGGGATCGTGACTTCATAGTTATATTTCCCATAGATAGGCTTTATATATCTATTGTAGAGAATGTAATTGACAATATGTGTGGCGTCCGGCACTTGGGGATCGCGACTCCATAGTTGTCTTGCCCAGAGTTAGTCTTTTCATATCCATTGTGGTTAAAAAAACAAACAAACAAACAAACAAACAAAAAATTGGATACTCATCTTAAGGTTTAATGTGATTCCCACCTAGCGCTTCCATTTTTTACCCTTGAACAATAAAATGGGCCTCATATCTTTTGTGATACACAACACTTTATCATGCTTAATTGGAATTGGATGAAATGTGGCAATGAATTTGAATAAAGGAATGGGCTTGGGCTTGGGATATGCTTATGGACCTAGCTTGTTTTTAATGATTTTGATGGGTTTTCATAATTTTTTTTGTATGAGATATTTGGGTGATCAATGTGTATTAAAATGTTTTTGGAAAAGGGGATTTGAATTTCATATTTGTAATTTATTTTTCTCAGGACTAGAAAAACTCAAGTTGGGGGGTGTGATTAGTCACTTAAAGTGGATAATATTTATTGTTAATATCTTTATATTAATTGTTCCAAAGTCCATAAACATTGATTTTAGTGCATTACATAAATAGAACTTCATTTCTCATCTAAAATGCAATTCTTGTTTAAAATGAAAATTTGGGCCCAATCATTCATTTGTTTGTGTACAACATTATATTAATTTTATGAATTTGAAATTTTGGTATATGATTGATAACTGTGTTTGGAACATTTTATATTTTAGGTCCTATGGATTAATCCCAAGGTAAGATGGAGAATTTTGCGCCTGAATGCAGAAATTTGCTGGAGAAAGCATAATGGGCCTAAGGCCCATCAAACAAATGTGGGGCTCACAAAACAAGCTCAATGAAGCTAACATTTATACATTAGAAAGATAAAAATATGAGGATCAGTTTATTAAACTGTGGACAGAGCTAATTCTGAAGTTTTCATGATGATAAAGGGATCAAAAGCTGATATGTAAATGGTGGACCCGACATTAATGCACATAAATTCGTCCCACCATTTCGACCATAACTTTCAAAAGGCTAAGACAAATGTCCTGAAATTTTTACATCGGATAGAGAACACATGGAAGAATATATTTGTCTTATATGACCCCTCAAGATTCGGCCTCTATCAATTAAATATTCGAACGTCAAAATGGTGAACGAATATGGACAGTTTTCCAGGTCAACTTCGAAACGTCAATTTCCTTTTGATTATTCACCCTCGTTTTGACTCTATTAATTGTTGGGGGGTGAATTGATCGTGGGGGGTGGACCTAAGGCTCCTAATATTTCTATATAAGGAGATGTTGGTGAAGGGAATTAGAATCTAACATTTTCCTTTGAATCCAAGTTTTTCTTTCAATTGTAATTTCCCGCTTTCATTTTGTAATAGCATCGTCAATTTCTCTAATGTAAGTTTTTCATTCATGTTTAGTATTTTAATAAAATTTATTCTTATTCACTTTTTATTTTCCTTTTCATCACACGTTGATACCATTGAATCTTAGTATGAATTTATTCACACCCGCACTTGTGAATTCATTACACAACGGTGGAGTGTTCATTTTGATTAATGTTTTTTTTCTTCTTCAATCCCGCTTCTTTAAGTCAATTACCTGCTTCCATTGATAGAATAGCATCAATGGAGGGATAACCTTTTATGGGTTGATCCTAGGTAGTTGCATGAGTTGGATTGAATGTTATTTGATGTTCTTAAATTCTTAAATTTGTTCTTTATTTTAAGAGTTCCTTTCTTTGATTTATCTTCTTCTTTGTCTTCACCGACTTTAACGATGACACATTTTGAGTTCTAGTACGATCCAATTCCTTAGAGTTCTCATTTAATTGATCCTCTAAGTGAATTGGTGATTAGCCTTGAAATTGTGTATAGATTAAATCAGAGAATGATATTGAGGGATTATTTCATTTAATGGATACCTCTTGAACCAATGAACAGAAAATCAAATGAAAAAAAAAATACATCCAATAAAGCCCAAGAGACAACCTAGGATCAACTCACCTTAATTATTTGTTTTAATTCAAGTAATTTTATTGGTTTTTTTTAAATTAAATCAATATTTCTTCAAATCAATCAACACCATAGTTGGCCACTTCATAGCCAATCCCGCATCTAATAAAAGTGTCTCAAGGTTTCTTCTTCTGTCCCTGTGGATTCGACCCCTACCTGTACTACCACGACCGCATACCTGTAGGGTAAATTTGGGCACAACCATCAACCCTACAGAAACCACATGCTGAGTAGGGGATCGTATAACCAACGATACTGCAACCCTACTATAAACCTCATGCTGAGTAGGGGATCGTATACCTGACGATGCCGCAACCCTACTGAGCACGGCCCACCGCATAGAGGATCATATTCTCGATGATGCCACAAACCCTACGGGATTAACCTGCTAGATAGGGGATCGCCGCCCACGGATAAGCGGTCACAGCGATACCAAGAACCCGATCTAGGGTAACGATGCTAGAGGATCCCGCTTCGGGCCCACCAGAGGGATGTCACAACTCTAACAGATTAAGCATCCCATGGAGAGGATCACAAGACTATATTGGGGTTGTGATGTCGTGTGAACCCTCATAGGAATGAACCAAGGGAGTACCCTCAACCACTGCTGGTCCAAACGTCGCTAACCCGAGCAACCCGCAACAACGCCACACCGCGCACCTCCAAGGCCGATATCAAGGCCACCATCGCTATCCACTTGAAAAAACACGCAGCATATGCTATTTACTCGCCCGAAATGGACAACCAGTGAAAAAGTCACTATTCACCATAGCTAGCTCGTGCGGGGCCCACACAAGGATCCCGAAACCCATCAACCGGATCATACCACGGTGATCTCCTTGGAAAAACACATGAGATCCACTACTCGTCCGTCTGAAACAGACACCCGGTGAAAAAGGAACTATTCACCAAAGCCAGCTCGGGTGGGGCCCACACCTCGATCCCGAAACTCATCAAACGGATTGCACCAATGTGATCCTCTCAGAAAAACACTCAGGATCAATTATTTATCTGCCAAAATTAGACTCCTTGTGAGAAAGTTGTGTTTCTCCAAAAATGCCCAAACCCGACCTCATGGGGCCCGCACCCCAAACTCGGTCCCAACACTCGGAAACCAACAAGAAAATTCCTTCGTACCATCAAGGTCTCAATTCCACTGAAGACACGTCAATCGGACACTCCAGGTAGAAGATACGACGGCTCGAAGTCGAATTATAATAAAATATTATTATTATTTCAACGTTTCGTAGCTCTGGGACAAAACCCCGACTCAAAAAATTCCCAAAGTGAGTTCAAAAGGTCCGTCTCGATGCAAGGAACATGTCGCCGCAAACGGCTCACAAATCGGACTTCCGGTTTGCAAGTTACAGGGTTTAAAGAAACCCCAGAAAAACCTGGTCGGACCACCGCCTGCCTCGCCGGAAACCACCGCGTCGCCGCCGAAAACCGCCGTGCCGCCACCAGATTCCGCCGCACCACCGCCGGAGATCGTCGCGCCACCGCCATGCCACTAGAATCTGCCATGGCCGCCGCTGGAAAACTGGGTTTTCCACCGAAAAACTTCCGAGAGCCACCGGAAGCATCCCGGTGCTACAAATTCAGATCCGAAAAATGTCTCGGAAAGCTCGGGACTCGAACTACATAACCCTTATGAAAATTTGAATAAAAACAAAAAAAATGAGATCTGTGATTTTAAAACTCAAACCTCCTACCTCGTGGGAGAAACGCCGACGTTCTGGCTTAGATCCGCGCTCCAAAGCTCCCGCTGCACGATCCTAGAACGCCCGTCGTCGAAATCCGAGCTCGACAGCACATTGATCGCGTGATTTTGTCACGGATTTACCGTAGGAAGGGGAGGAGGGGGGGAAGAAGAATTCCTCCATCGTTGCGCACGTCCAAGAGGAAGGGGGTATTTGTTTCCAACAAATATCCGCTTAACTTCCCGGCCCGACACGCCCCTGACCCTGTGCCCGATGCGGACAAGGATAAGGTCGCCCATAGGATAAACACGATATTTTGAACTCAACTGTGGTCTCAAAATTGAAATCCAAGGCTCCGTTTAGAAGTTATTCGAGCCAAAGCTCGTAAATAAACTTTTCCATTTATTTACAAAAATGCCCCTGGTGGCGTTTCTCATCGCAGGCCCGCACCCGCAAATTTTACACCTCACCTAGGGTAAACAGAACGTTCCGGACGCAACCGTGCCCTCAGATCCCTATTTTGAGCTATCATTTAGGAGATATCACACTTATTCCATGTGCATAGTATAAAAAATACTTAATATTTTTATAAAATTAATTTCGGGCACACCGGGCCTCAGAATCGCACGCCGTCTTCGTGCCTAGCTCTAGAATTATTCATAGAAATATTCCAAAGTCTGATAGGTCCCTAACCCAAGTCGCTATAATATCAACACATTCAACTGTAAAAAAAGTGTTACAGTGTATATGTAAAATTTACAGACTGTTATTTCACTTTTCATGAAAACCAAATCAAAAAACCTACAGTAGGTCTGTTATAATCTGGAGCATCTGTGTTAAAACTTGGAAAGTCAGTGTTAAAATCTGTAATTTATACCATCTAAACATGTTGAAATTATTAATATGTTAGAATGTAATGCATCTTTCACAATGCATCAATTACATTATAGAAACCAGTGATTTTTCAAAGCTCAACATCATTACAAGTAACACGTTACCAAAATTAAAATGAATTCATGACCAAAACTCCACAAAAAACATATTTCTTTCCTTTAAACATTTACATTTTTGTCCGCTCTAACATGCCCTTGTTTAAAAACATATTTGGCAGCAAACACAAAAAACACCACCCTTTCAATGTTTCTAAATCAAGTTGGATTGGGATTTCTACACCTTTTTCGTGTGTGACCAACTTCTTTACAACAAGAATAATGATACAACTTCTTATTTTGAAATTGAGACTCAATATGATTACGAGATGGTCTACCATGAGGACGAGAAGTCTTCGGTGCTTGCAAAAAAGATTCATCTATATAATCACTATATGTCAATGCATTCAAATGTGGCATATAGAGACCCAAGCTTGACATACATGGACATTACATTACTTTTGCGGAATACTTAATACATAAAAAAACAGATTCCCAAAGACCGTATTAGTTTAGTGTCTTTGGAAACTCGGAACAAAATCTTCTAATCATGGTGAAAGATCATCAACATCTCCCATAAAGATCTTCCCCTTTTGTTTTCTTACCTAAAACCTTTCTTTATATCCTGGGAAAAATAAAACATAAAAAGGTTGAGCTCAAATTCTCAATAAGGGTAAACATGGAGAACATAAAACAACCCATAAACATTTGAACGTAAAAACATGAAAATAAAACATCAAAATCATGAGTAATGACATAAATTTAGGAAGTACATGAGGAATAGATCATAAAGGAACATTAATCATGATAAAATAGCATGGGAATAAAACATGTAATTATGGAAAACCATTAAGAACATGATATTATTTCCATAGTATCCAAGGCATTGCTTCCAAGACCATCATAGTGGACAAAGTTCATTATTGAACTGAGTTCACTCCTCATTCCAACCTTGTTTCACTGAACCGGATTAAATTGTCGTTCCAGCCATGTCTATCTAATGAAATATAAATCTTTACCCAATTCATTGAAGGGAGATATAGGTCTCACCCATATCATAATGAAATCATTCTTTCGTGTTCCACAAAATAAGCATAAATCATTCATCATAACCCAACGAATAAAATGGGTTTTATAAACATCATCCCATCAAAACATAATCCATATAAAACAATGGATATAATTTCATCATAAACAAAATCAAACCATTTAAATAATAGATACATTATACTTGAAACATAACCATATTAAATAATTTAATCATAGATGGAAAATAGTTTTGATACAACACTTGAAATGAATTCTTGAGGAAAATATCATTTCTTCTTTCAAATCACTTTCTTTTCTCAAAGTGACGTGAAATTTTAAAAGAAAAGAATTTTGTTGAAAATAATCATGAAATATTGTAGAGTAAACTTTATGTAAATAAGGCGTTATGAAATCATAAAAATCTGTTCACGCCGTATAAGTTAAAAAAAATCTCCTCGTACTTTTGCTGGAAAAGTCAAAAAGTGCCTCGTATGGTAAACAAAAGAAAGATTCCTTCCATACCACATAGTAAAAGTCAAAAAGAGGTAAACAAGAATTTAAACATACATGGAAGAATAGTAAAAACTTTATGAAAACATTTTTTATAAAACATGGATATAGATGATAAATATAACCCCATTAAATACTTACGAATAAACAATCTCAGATAAGAACGAGATTGGAATAATTATCCCTTGCCATTTATAATTGGTGGAATCATATGTGTCATAAAATAAAGAAAATTACATGAATATGTAAATATCATATCCTTCATAATAAAAATTATAAAACATTCATAGGAAGCATAAACACCATACAAAATAAATAGATGGTGATTAAGGCATATGTCTCACAGAAATAAAAGTGAGACAAAATAATCTCTTACCCTAGGTCTGATTTCTTCCTTATGTGTCTGGACCTCCTGTATAATGATTTAAATAATGTCATTTAATTATTCAAGAATCATATTAATTTTTATGATATCATATATTATTCACTTACAACTTTATATTACCCATTCATTTTTTAATTCCATGTTGAAGCAACGTTTTGGGTAATAATTGTTTCATGTATCGTACGTGTTTGGACTTGTTGTTCTTGACATTATTACTTATATCATTGTTTTCTTACTTTCAAAATGTAAAACATGATTTATATATCATATATATTCAGTATATATATATATATATACAATAGATAGATAAATGAAATGAAATACACCGTTCATGGAGAAGGTAGGTCGTACATACGCATGAACGTTGTTTTCGTTTCCTTATTGAATTGAATGGAAGTAAATGAAATATATATATATATATACATAAATCCAGTAGCATTATTATGTCATATATTTCATGATTATTTATTATATATACTTTATAATCATTCTTGAATGGTTAATATGGAGAATGAATCTAACGCGTCGTGGAGACGGTAAGCCGTACGTACGCATGAGCGACAATATCATTCTCATGATTGTGGGATTGTATTGAAGTGTATGGTGTATAATTTTTTAGAATAAATATCACTTTAAAATAATCATATATAGTTATTTCTTCCATTATTATACCCATCCAAGTAGGTTGGTTATGAAAAATAGATTACACCACGGCGTGGAGATGGTAGGTCGTACGTACGCACGCGTGGTGATTTTATTTTTCATAGGATGGATAGAAGATGGAATATGGTTGTTTCATATTCATAATAACATATAAGTATACAAGTTATAGTGGAGTTATTACCTAATAATGAAACAACTCATATAGAGGAAGTAGAAGAAGAAATAAGTTTGAAAGAATCGGTAAAGGATATTACCTCTTCTTTGACGTGCCTCTTCTAAACCTCATATTAAGGCACTAAGGTTGGTATTTGAAGAAGTCCAGGACATCTAGTGTGTCTCTAGAGAAGATGATATGAGAAATGGGTAGGGTTTGGCCAAGTTTTAAAGCTCAAAATGGTGTGAAGAGAAGAGGGAGGAGGTGCCCTTTTATAAGAGAGTAGAGGGGCACTTTTGGAAACCTCCAAAATATTAATTTATAATAAACTCAAACCCCACTTAAAAACTTCCAAAGTGGCTCAAATTCAAATATGAGATAAGATAGAGTTGTAACCTCATCAACCAATCATATTTAGACATGTTTTGATTTTATTTTAAACCTTATCATTTTGATTTATCCTTATTTAATCTATTTAATTTTATTTGTGGTAATAATATTCTAAATTTTAAATGGTTATAAATACTTACTTATGTGTTCTGAATTGTCCATAATTGGATACTTTATGACATTGTAGAGCATATAAATTTCAATTTTTAATTTTAAAATATTTTTGTGATTTTTAAAGAATTTAATAATATGTTATTTTTATAAAATATCAATAGTGTAAATTTTGACACTATTCATTTATTTGAATTTAAATAAAATCCAAACATATGATAGAGTTGAACCAAAATATTTAATAGATTTCTAACATGTCATATGCATCTAGAAAATTTGTGGAGCACATTAATTAGTTCATATAATATTTATTTTAATATTTTTAAAACCATTTATTTGATATTTCTCTTAATAAAATAATTACTACAACATTTTTGTATAATTATTTAATATACTTATTTGTTGCATAAATATTAAAAATAAAATACTTTGATGAAGATAAATCTAATATATTTTATAAGAATACTTTTAGTCGAATTTATCTTCTAAAACACCCAACTTTTAAAATGATATGTTTATTAAATTATGAAGGTGACAACTTTGACATTATTTAAAATAATATAATATAAATGTCATAATCTGTTTTATAAGGCTCTAAATGGTCCACAAGTCGACACTTGGATGCTTATGGTGTAGATATACTCTACCAATAAGTTTTGGTCAAGTGTTTGGGCCTTTTAATGTGTATTATTATTTTAATAAATACTATATTATTGATTTTTCACTAAATAAATAATTTTTGCATCATTAATGTATAAGCTATTAAGGTAACTAATGTTTCTTAAAAATTACAAATAAATTACCATAATAAATAAATAAAATTTAGCTTTCAAATGAGTATTTATAATCTAATTTATATTCTATATAACCTTATATTAAAAATAATTTAATTATTAAAGTTTGAGTGAGACATATTTCACTTTCCTTTAAATAAAATAAATTAAAGGTCTTAATCACATACAAGGGGGTTCCAATAGATACCATTTCGACCCAAGTATATTTTAGGATGAAATATAATCATCCAATTATATTAAGACAAGTGTTTGGGTAATTTTATAATATTATTTTTACCCTTAATTACCTGATTTACCTTTAACTGTGGTAAATAAAATTTACCGTAGTTACTATTCATAATGCCTAAAAATAAAAGTTGTCTATTTACACAATTTGAACCTCCTGATTTCAAATATGAAATCCATTTTTACAAATTCAAAACACAGAAGATGCAGTAATTAATTTAAAATTAATCTCGTTGTCGAAAAAAACGGTTTTTTATTTAAAACATTGCAAAAGATTGAAATGTTTTTACCTATGAATTCAATGTAAAATTAATGATAATGACATAAATTATATTAAATGGTAAAAATATTTTCTATTTATACTTTAAAACCATTCAATATTATAATTTAACCATATAAATTATCTTGATGAAAAAAGTTGTTTTTAATTAAAATTTAGCGTATTTTTACTATTCATCAAAATATGAAAGTTAACAGAAAAATATTAAAAATTATCCATAAGTAAATTTTTATATCCTTATTACAATGAATAATTTTATTTTTTCAAATTGAACTTATAAACGTGTCAAAATTAGTTTTAAAATGGGTGCGTCATCAAAAGACGGCAAAACTGCATTTTTTGAAAAATTCTCCTTTATACGAAAAATTGATTTTGTTCTCATACCATGTTGTAGAAAATGTGTAAGATGAATTATAATGTTATAAAATTCAAAATGCGATTAATACTATTCATAACGGCTAGTTCATAATAATATTATAACAATATATCGTTGTTTAGTAAAAGTCAGTATTGCGTACAACACACGCTATTGAGGATGGTCGCTCTTGCGTGCAACACAAGCCAAGAATAGTGTTGCGTATACTACAAGCTAATACGGTGTTGCGTATAGCACGAGCTAATCTTGGTGTAGCGTACAACACAAGACATCAAAGAAATTAAAAAAGAATATTTCTCATAAAATCTCGGGGTGTTACATGGCATGTTGTTGGTGTCATCCGGATTCATAACTCCATGATAAAGCTTATGTTGGGTGTTGAGAAGATAACAATCTTCTATATATCTGTATAGGTTACCATGTGCTCTTCTTATTTCTACACATGCATGAGCACAATGGATCCCACTCATTTTCCATGCTTGACAAGTGCATTTCCGACTGCCTAGTTGTACAATGATATCCACATTACGAGTATGAACTAAGAAAACATTATGTCCATATTTCTCTACTATAAAAGTTTCAGCCCTTAACACATTCATTTTCAATTTTGCCTCCACATTGGGACCAACTCCATTTCTCCACTTTTTCATGTCTTCCTTGGTGGTAAAAAATTTCTTACTCAATTTATCACGATGTTCATTAATCAACAAACAAATATTTTGTCTCATCTCCTTCACAATCCATGCATTGAATGATTCGGCTAAATTCATTGTAATATGATCTATTCGACGGTGTGGAAATCGAGACATTGCCCACCTATCAACATCGTCATCCTTTTCAACCCATCTTGACAATTCTGGACAAAAGCTTGTCAAATTCTTCATAACAACATTGAAATCACAGTCTAACCGAGAATAAGCAATGACATCCAATAATTTCAATGTCCTTTCCTTAGTTCATCTACCCATTCCCCTACATAATCTTGTAATTTTAGAGCTAAAATTTTCTTTCACATGATGGTAACAATATGCATGTTTATCTCCACAAAAAAAACTGTTTTAACCACAGTTGTAATTGCATTGTGTTGATCAGATACAATAACCACATATGTAGAACCTGTAATTTCTTTTATGTTGTTTAAAAACCATGTCCCATCATCATATGTTTCACCCCCAACAATTGAATATTCCAATTGAAAAAGATTGTCATCTATATCATATGATGATGCTACCAACAAGGTACCTTTGTAAGGACCACTAAGGTGACACTCATCCACAAACAACACAGGTCGACCGCCTAATAAGAAACCATTTATGCAACACCCATATGCAATGAATAATCTTTCAAATCCTCTATTTTCTGATGATACCCACTTCGCTGCTGTTTCTGGATCAACTTCCATTAGCCTATTGCATATCCAGTGGATTTACATTTATGACTGCTCTGGAACCCCTTATATTCCACCAACTGCTTTTTCCTTGGTTCTTAATGTTTGACGGTATGTAAGTAATATACCAGTCTCTGTACAAGTATGCTTTAATTTCATGGGTAGGTTTTTCCACATTCGACTTCACCACACTAGAAATGATATATGACAGTAATGAGTCCCTTGATTTCTGACTAATTGCTAGTCTATTTTGGGCTGAGTGCATATGAGCATTTTGAAAAGTTTTAACACAAACAAATGGAGTCGAGTTACCCAAGCCATGTGCTCTTAACTTCCACATGCAACACTCAACTTTTCATTTTGCAATAATCTTTTGAGGACTATTCTTGACATATTCATAGTCAAACCCGTGTGCAATTCTATACTTGAAAATTGTCTCCCTTAGTGCTTTGGATGTAGGAAAAATTTGACCAACATCCACCAATAATTCATTTCACTTTGAAGTATTTAATTCTTTGATCGAAGATGGAACACTACTAATTGCACAAGGTAGCATTTGAAGATCACCATCGGCTGATATACTTTGTTCTAAATTCCCACCAACTAATTCACACTACAAATTAAATATCAAATGTAAATACATAACATGTGAACAAAATATTAATATAAATAATTTTGACATGTCATTAACTTTGATCTACATCCACTTGTTGATTTACATCCACTGTCGCATTCATCCAATATCAAAATAATGTAGACATGAGCAAAATTGTCATTGAATCTGAACAACTGCTCATCTCCTTCATCATCTATAAGGTCTACAAAAGAACCATAGCCAAACTTTAATGTGTATTTTAAATCTAACGTTGATTGTATTGTTTCTCTGTTAGGGTGGGGCTTTTCCGATTTCCCACTTTTTCCTCAAAAGTGCTTTTGAAATAAAAATTTAATTTTCAGTCAGACACATCAAACATCATAATCGACAATGCCAAATTTTGATTTTCTTCTTGAAAATAATTTAACATCCTCTTCTGTCAATCAACCTACAAAATTAATGAATATAAATCCTAAAACTCATTCTCAGTTCATATTTACATCCATTAACAAAATAAATCGACCAAAATATACGTAGCATACATTTTACAAAAAATATGGTTCTTGGCGCTGGGAGAAGAGAAACACTGATAGAATGTTACTAAAAGTGGAGATGACTTGGGGGATCCTGGAAGAAGATTCGTCTGCTGGATGACAGCCGAAGAAGATGGGTCGCATGAGCTGTGCGCGGGAGTAAATGTGTGGCAGGAGCAGTGCGCGGGGGGAGGCAACGATGGGCTACGGTTTTTCGGATAGGACGAAAACACCGCGGGAGATGAGGGAGACGCCAAGACTGTGAAGGATGAGGGTGGTGGGAAAGAGGAGGCGATGCCGAACTAGGGTTTTTAAGAGAGAGGAGTGACGTGGAGGGAGAGGGCGATGACAAGCGCGACGGGGAGCAGCGGGAGCCGTAAGAAGGGAAATAAATTTTTAGGATACTCGATCTCATAATCGGAGGTCCTCCTTTGGTATTTACCGCATATTTGGCTCTTAACCAGAATTACCCTTCTCCTGTAACTATCATTCTCCCTAAATTAAAATGAACAGCGGGGCTATGGTTAACAACCTTCGTCAGCAAGGGCGCCCCATTCAATGACGATCTGAAGAAAAGGAAAATCAATCCCATTGGAGCTTGCACCCCGCAGCGCAAATTTAAAAACATTCCATTAATGGCGGCAGTCCACTGCTGCGATCCCTAGGATTGGGGCACTCGATCTCCCAAAAATACCCCCTCCCACCGCCCCATGACAAGGGAATTTCGGTCCGCGAAAAAAATCTCGCCGAGCATCAAATCGCCACACACAATCTTTGGAGGAGGTGAGCGGGGCTTCATCGGACGGCGAGGAAGTTACGTTGGAGTCCAGTCCAATGTGTAAGATGGGGGACGGGACCGTGGTCAAATGAAGTGACCAGGGGTGGCTATCATTTAATTATATATATATATATATATATATTCGACTGATCACACTATTTATTCAAAAGTGCACCCTTTCAACCTTTTTATGGATGGTCCCATTTTTTACTTTTCTAAATGGATCCGTCCACTTAATGTATATACGAATAAGTGGTGTATATATAAAAAAAACAGGATCCTTAAATCTGTTGGATTAGTTTTAGATTATCATTTTCTATATTTTTTTTAAAATTTTAAATGATTTTCTTTTACGGTTTCGATTTTTTTGTATTATTTAATCTATAATTCCGACGTCGTCGTCTGGTTACATGAAGTGATTAATTGTGCGGAATGGACCGTTTAAGTCATAATCATAATTAATTGATGGGTTTTTAGTGAGCCGCAGATCCGGGTTGAGTTGATTGATTGATGCGTCCCGAGCAGGGTGGGCACGTGTCCACTCATCTAATTAAACCAATGATTTACATATAAATTCAAATATTTATTGTTCTCAACATATATTCCCTAAAATTATATATATATATAATTTGGAATTCGTGGTTAGATGAGATAAAAAATACCCCTTTTACAACCGCAGGCCGCCAAGTCTATGAAAATAGTCCGATATCAACTGTTTATGATGGTTACTATAGTAATTTTATGATACGATATTCTTCATATTTATTTACTTGTCGGATAATTTTTTGACAACTGATATTATACATATTAGGTTTCAAAAATAAATAATCAAACACTGTAAATTGTGTAATCCAACACATATCAATAATATTAATTAAAAAATCAAAAATGTAATCATAATTTATCTTGGATCATAAATCCAATAGCAACATAATCTAATAACCTCAATCCATACAAACAACCAGACACATCACCCCGACCAACATTTTCCAGTCACGGTATCAATGAATTGTCCTGCAATTAAAAAATGAAAATCATTCAAATTCAACAGGTTATCTTACAATCATGTAAAATAATAAAAAAATAAGAAATATATAATGTTTTACAATTAATTTGAAAAAATAAACAATCATAAAGCCATTAAAAAAACCGACAACATAACGACTACATTGGGAGCACACCAAAAAACACTTGTACACCTTTAAAAAGACCTACCAAACTACCCAAAGTTATAACCAAACAAAGATGCACAAAAACATGAAACATTCAATAATAGATAATTAAATTGAAAAACAAAGTCCCCAAATGTAAAGACACGTAAAATTCAAGGGAAATTTTTTCTTAATTTTCTTTGGAATTTTACAAGAGCGCGGTTTCTGACGGAACCTGATTCCGAGGCCCGGAGTGCCCGGAATCAATTTCTGAAGTTTGGCTCGGGTACGTTCAGTGAACGAACGAGCGGGAATTTCTAACTTTTGACCCGGTGCTCGGAATTGAATTCCGAGGACACCGATGAACTCACAGCGCCGATATTCGCTTAAGGAGACCTTTTCCGAGGTTGCGTTTATTTCAGGTTGAGAGTTAGTTTTTGGGAGTTTAGAATAAGTTAAATAAAAATTGTGGATTACAAATTTTTATTTTAACTTATTGGTTAACTTCTCCCAAAGGGAGTTAGTGGTGGAACCCACAACCACTTAACCTCCCTTGGGAGGATTAAGTGTGGTGGGGCCCACCCGAAGCATGACTCTTCTTCTTCTCCTTTTTAACTCCCTTAAACTCCTCTTTTAATGACATGACAACTTTGTTAATTAATGGAGTTGAATTGTTTGAATTTAAAACCTTTGAAATTCATTTTGTTAAGTGTGTGAATAAAATAAGGCTCTAGCTTATTTTATTTGGTGAGATTTCTCTAGCCTTCTTGAGAGGATTTGGGAACTCCTTCTTCTTCTTCAACTTTGACGAAGAACGCGAAGAACCTTCGAGCTCCGACGAAGAACGCCGCTCCTCTCTTCTTCGTAGCCAGTTCTTCCGAAGATCGACGACGCCTTCCATGTTAACGAAAGGGAACACCGCTTCCTCCTCGGACTTCCTTCGCCGGCTTACGAAGATTCACCAACGACGTACCTCTTCGGACGTACCTCTTCGTCAACGGAATTGACGAACGATTACCGCGACGCCCGACCTCCGCGACGCTTTCCTTCCGCGGGTCATTGACAATCATCGTACTTGAAACCGAGGTAGGTGTTGTTGTTTATTATTTATTTACTCTCGTTCTTGGTTCTAGCATGATAGTCTTGTGGATGATTATTTAAGAGTTATCATCTAACGAGAGGGGGGTCGGACCGCACAAACACGGCCGAATCCCCCCTCTGTTCGTGATTATTATTATTTTCTTGTGGATGATGAGATGGCGTGGTGCCGTCGCACCACGCGGGAATTCGCACGGTTGCATTGCGCGGCGCCGTCGCGCCGCGCCGTGGAAGGATCATCATGAACGCGACGCCGTCGCGCCGCGTCGAAGAAAACCGAAGGCGCCGCGGCCGGAGCGGGGCCGCGGCGGAGGGGTGCGGTGCCGTCGCACCGCGCCGGACGACGAACACCGCGGCCGGTTCCGGGCCGCGGCGGGACGAGAGGACCGGCGGCTCGCCGGGCCGCCGGCGTCGGAAGCCGGAAAGGGGACTGGTTTGCCGGTCCCGTTGAAGAAAAACCGTCCGGCCAGGTCGGCCGGCCGGAAGGAGAAAGACCGGGGGAATTAAATTCCCTCGGCCAGGTTAATTGCCCCCCCATTATTAAGGGGGGGGGGGGGGCGGTTTCATAAAGGGGGCAGGCGCCCCCCCGTTTTTCTCAAAGGCAGGCCCCCACGAGGGGGGGCGGTTTCACCAAAGGCGCGGCTTTCAGCCGCGCCGCCAGCGAAGAGGGGCGGGGGCCATGCCCCCCGCGCATGGCACCCGAGCGGCGCCCAGGCCGTGCCGCCGCCGGCCGGGCCGCGCCGCCGTGCCGGACCGCGCCGCCGCGCCGCGCCGCGCCGCCGGCCGGGCCGGGTCGGACCCAGGTCGGGTCGACCCGGTTCGGGCCAACCCAGGGGGGGTCGGGCCGGGTCGGCCCGGACCCGGACCCCCCCCGTTTTAGAATCGATTTCGTTCAAATGCTCATAACTTTCGCTTCGGGCCTCCGAACGACGCGCCGTCAGCGGCAACACGATCCTTGGATCGAGGCCGTCGTTTTGGTATACTATACTCAAGGTGCACCTTCCTTTTCGGGAGCCTACGTGGTTAAAACTCCGTAGTTAAGCGTGCTTGGCCTAGAGTAGTGATCATGATGGGTGACCTCCTGGGAAGTTTCCCAGGGTGGGTGTGAGACGGAAAGACCAATAGTTAACAGACCGGGCGTGCGATTGACGCGCCGTCTATTTCGTTGAATTCCTCTAAGTGAGACGGATCTTTTGGCATACTTTGCCCGAGGTTTGGACGCAGGTGGAGTACGGTCGGGTTGGTTTTGCCTTAAAAACCAACCGGGCCCTTGGGACGAAAAAGCCAATAACTCTCAGACCGGGCGTCCGATCGACGCGCCGTCTGTTGCGTTGAGTCCCTGTTGACGATACGGAACTTTTGGATACATCAACTCTGGACTTTGTGACAGTTGATGTATCAGCCTCTCGGCTCGTGGAGCGGACCCTCCTGAACGAGCTTGCTATGTGCGGGAACCCTAGTGCTGGCTGCGACTATGACTACTACTGCTACTACTACTGCTACTGTGACTGCGACGACGACGGTACAGAGATCCTGTGTGGATTCGACGGTGACGACTACAGCACTCAGCGATCCTACGTGGATCAGTGCTACAGGTCCTGTGTGGGCCCGATCCTGTGTGGGTCCGATCCTGTGTGGGTCTTTGCGCTCAGCGGTCCTGTGTGAATCAGCGCCTACAGGTCCTGTGTGGGCCCGATCCTGTGTGGGTCTTTTGCGGGGGTTAGTTACCTATCGATCCTTCGTGGGTCCGACGACTTAGATGGATCAGAGATCATCTTTATCATCCTTTGAAGAAGTATACCTGTGTGAGCTGAATCCTGTTGCTTTCCTGTGTGGATTGTGTTGTGCTATCCTGTGTGGATTACGTTTTGCTTTCCTGTGTGGAATACGTTTACTTTCCTCTGTGGACTGAGTTGTACTTGGGCTCGGAGGTTGGAGCGTATTTGAAATTGATGACTTAGGTATATGTATGGGCATATACCTAAGCAGTGTCGGTTGTTACTTCGTGATTGTACTTTTCTTTGTGGTTTATCCTTTGTGGATTTTGAGAGACCTTCAGGGGTCTCGGGGTCCCTACTGAGTAGCTTATACTCACCCCTGCACGGGCTTTGCCCGCACTACGTTGTGTTGTTTGCAGACGACGGACAGCGTTGATCTTGGCTGAGGCTTGCAGATCAGGACGGTACCTGGAGGTGGACCACTGGGCGGAACGTGCTCGGAGCGGACGACGGGACCCGTGGAGCAGTGGAGCTATTTGTACCCACCCTTCAGGTGGGATCTCCAGTGGACAGCTCAGTGTAGCGGCTTTTACTTACAGTTGCTGTTTTTCCCTTTCGAGTTGTACTTTACATTCAGTTTGGGTTTGTATACTGGCCCATTTACTTTTCCGCACTTCCAGTTGTACTCTGCTTTTGCTTAGTGTTTACTTTCCGCTTGCTTACTCTGTGGTGTTAGTTTACTTTACAAAGGCAATGCCTTCCCTTTTTACCGGATTTACGCCTTGGTGCTAGTCGCCAGCCCCTGGCCTATGGAAGGCGGGCTTGGGGTAGTCACGGCACGGACCCCGAGGGCGGGTCGTGACAAATTGGTATCAGAGGAGTTCGGTTCTACCGCGAACTCTGATCTTTCTATGTGAAGCAATAATGTTTAGCGTATTGAGTGTGGTTATCAGTCCAGGGAGTCCAGTGTTGGTGCGGCGGCCGACGTATCCGTACACCAGGACCCTGACTTCTGATTTCCGACTTAATGCACGAAAACATTGATTTCGTGTGTGTTTCAAAGTTTTCTTTGTGATTACTTTGTGTCAGCTCACTAGGTATACTGTTTGACCGTGACGCACCTGTTCCTTTTAAGGATGGCCTCACGACGGCAGCCAACTAGGGTTCCGAGAGTCGAGTGTGATGACAGCCCACCGAGCGACGAGGCCTCGGTGCAGGGCCCTTTGTCCGCATCGGCATCGGCGGTAGCTCTACCCGTCGAGCCACCGATGCTTCCAGCACCAGCCGCTGACGATGCACGTCGCCTCAGCGCACTGCATGAGTTTCAGCGCCAGCGACCACCCAGGTTTCGTGGGGAGATGGACCCCCAGGCACCAGAGGATTGGCTGGAGGCAGTGGTATGTGTGTTTAGGCTAGTGAGGACACCAGCAGACCTCATGGTGATCCTCGCTGCGAGCCTACTACACGCAGCAGCAGGACGATGGTGGAGCTTGATGCTCCAGGTGCACGATGAGGCATCTCTACTTTGGATGGACTTTGAGAGCCTCTTCCGCTCGGAGTTCGTCCCAGCCACCCTTCGTGCGGTGCGTATCCAGGAGCTTCTTCAGCTGCGGCAGGGCAGCATGACAGTCGCTCAGTACTCGGCGAGATTTACTGATCTCTCGCACTTCTCGACCGACATGGTACGGGACCCATTCTTCCGGGCCCGGACCTTTGAGCAGGGTTTGAGACACGAGATCAGGGCATCGCTGATCTCCCTCAGCATACCGACTCAGACATGAGTACTGGAGCGGGCCCTTTTGATCGAGAAGTTCCTTGCTGAGTCTGCACCAGCGCCGAGACCCACCGCAGGGCAGCACGTGGCGGAGTCTTCCGCGGAAGGAATTCGACGGATGACTCAGGGGTCCAAGCTGACCAGACCTTCAGGTAGACGACCTCAGGACACTGGCTCAGCAGTGCGGGGCACATAGCGCAGAGCCAGTCTTTCGAGAGGCAGATAGTGCTACTCATGCGGCGGGCAAGACCACATGGCTCGTGACTGCCCGACCCGCCATGCAGAGGAGCAACAGACGGTTGAGGAACCACCTAGGCAGAGGCAGAGGTTCGACCGTGGCGGTCCGCAGGGAGGAGGCGGACGAGGCAGAGGAGCTGGCTGAGCAGCAGGTGGTGGGCGACGTTTTGAGGCTCTACCACCACCACCACCAGGAGGTCCACCCCAACCTCAGGGGAGAGCACAGCTTCAGGCAGCTGAAGCTTACGATCTTGGAGCTCCGGAAGCGGGTGGACTAGTGCGGGACTAGCTCCAGGCATAGAGTCCTTTGCCCATAATGCCTCTAGCTTTGTAGTTTGTGTTGCTTTGTGTCTTTGTACTTTAAGTTGAAGTAATAAAAGACACTTACCTTGGTGACTTTTGTTTTCTTGTCTTTTGATTGTTTTTACTAAGAGGTGCCGGTTAAAAACTGTTGACTTGACCCTCACTTGCGAGATTCTTACTGGAGGAAACCCAGTGATCACACACTGATGCCGACAGTGTGACTCAACCCTTGGAGGCGAGAGTAACGGTTGGATCTCTTGGTAGCAGCGTCGAGGCCTTACGACGTCATCCATGCCATGAATTAACTAATCATGACGGGATTGACTGTATTAGGCAAGGAACGTGGTTCATCCAGGGAATGAGACCAGATTTCACTTTTCGGCAAAGGAGAAATCTTTGCAGCTTTGCCATACGTTAAGGAGGAAGGGGAAACCCTTCGTGTGGTCAGTCAGATGTCAGCAGAGCTTCCAGGAGCTGAGACAGAGGTTGACCAGCGCACCTATCTTGAGGTTGCCTGAGGAGGGAGTAGGGTACGTAGTCTACTGCGATGCATCAGGGACCGGACTCGGATGTGTTCTGATGCAGGAGCGGGCAGTGATCGCCTATGGATCACGTCAGTTGAGGCCGCATGAGCAGAACTACGCTACCCATGACCTGGAGTTAGCAGCAGTGGTCTTCGCTCTGAAGACATGGCGACATTACCTGATGGGCGAGCGTTTTACAGTCTTTTCTGATCATTAGAGTCTCAGGTATATCTTCTCGCAGAAGGACCTGAACCTGAGACAACGACGATGGCTCGAGTTCCTCTAGGACTATGACTTTGAGATAGTCTATACTCCTGGGAAGGGGAACGTAGTAGTCGATGCCCTCAGCAGGAGGACGGGCATTCAACTACTTGAGGAGGCGACAGAGCAGCTAGCCTCTTTCCAGATATCCTTCGTGGATAGAGATGGAGCAGCCTTCCTCTTGTCTCTCACAATCACCCCTCCTCTACTGCAGCAGGTCAGAGAGGCACAGCTTGAGGACGCTGACTGTGAGACACGGCGTGTACAGATATCCTCGGGACAGGCACCTGATGGTTTCTCCCTTGGAGCAGAGCACGACATCCTTTTCAGAGGACGTACCTTGGTACCAGTCGCTTTGCGAGAGGAGGTGCTGAGAGAGTTTCACAATTCTCCTTTGGCGGTACATCCTGGAGTGGCGAAGATGTACCAGGATCTCAGACGACATCACTTGTGGCCGGGCATGAAGAAGGCTGTAGCAGAGCTCGTTTCTCGATGCCTCACCTGCCAGCAGGTGAAGGCAGAGCATCAGGTACCAGCAGGCTTGGTACAACCATTGGAGGTTCCAGAGTGGAAGTGGGACGACATATCTATGGACTTCGTGACTGGACTTCCACACACTTCCAGAGGTCACGACTCCATCTGGGTGATTTTTGACCGACTCACCAAGTCGGAACACTTCTTACCCATCAGAGAGCAGGGCTCAGTGGAGAACTTGGGACGTATCTACGTTCAGGAGATTGTGCGGCTCCACGGCGTGCCATCATCTATCGTCTCCGATCGAGCTGCTCGCTTTACTTCCCGGCTTAGGAAGGGGTTACAGGAGGCGTTCGGGGCGCAGCTACTTCTGAGCACAGCCTTTCACCCTCAGACGGATGGTCAGACGGAGAGGACCATTCAGACTCTCGAGGACATGCTCCGCGCATGTGTCCTCGACTTTGGTCGTAGCTGGGAGGACCACTTACCCTTGGTGGAGTTTGCGTACAACAACAGCTACCACTCCACCATAGGGATGACACCGTACGAGGCGTTGTACGGCCGACCTTGTAGATCTCCTTTGTGCTGGACAGACCCTGGGGAGTCAGCACTTGTGGGACCGGAGATGGTCCAGGCCACGACAGAGAAGGTCCAGGTCATCCAGGAGCGGATGAGGACAGCTCAGAGCCGGCAGAAGTCATACGCTGACAGGAGGCGGAGGCCACTAGAGTTCGAGGATGGCGACCACGTCTTCTTGCGGGTTTCACCTCGACGTGGGATTTGGAGATTTGGCCATGGCGGAAAGTTATCTCCGCGCTTCATCGGACCCTTCCAGGTCCTCAGCAGGATTGGTGAGGTGGCTTATCGCCTGGCTCTACCACCTCAGTTGCACCAGGTGCACGACGTCTTCCACGTATCTCAGCTGAGGAGGAACGTGCACGACCCGACGCACATCATTGACCATGGGGAACTTGACATTGACAATGTGACGACTTTTATGGAGGTCCCGGTGGTGATAGAGGATCGACAGGAGTGGGTCCTACGTGGGCGATCGATTCCTCTTGTGCGCATCAGATGGCAGCACAGGAACCTCCAGGAGAGCACATGGGAGCGGGAGACTCAGATGCGTGCTCAGTACCCTCATTTGTTTCCCTAGTTTTTGATGTATCTTTACGGGGACGTAAAGACCTGAGGTGGGAGTAATGTAAAGACACGTAAAATTCAAGGGAAATTTTTTCTTAATTTTCTTTGGAATTTTACAAGAGCGCGGTTTCTGACGGAACCTGATTCCGAGGCCCGGAGTGCCCGGAATCAATTTTCGAAGTTTGGCTCGGGTACGTTCAGTGAACGAACGAGCGGGAATTTCTAACTTTTGACCCGGTGCTCGGAATTGAATTCCGAGGACACCGATGAACTCGCAGCGCCGATATTCGCTTAAGGAGACCTTTTCCGAGGTTGCGTTTATTTCAGGTTGAGAGTTAGTTTTTGGGAGTTTAGAATAAGTTAAATAAAAATTGTGGATTACAAATTTTTATTTTAACTTATTGGTTAACTTCTCCCAAAGGGAGTTAGTGGTGGAACCCACAACCACTTAACCTCCCTTGGGAGGATTAAGTGTGGTGGGGCCCACCCGAAGCATGACTCTTCTTCTTCTCCTTTTTAACTCCCTTAAACTCCTCTTTTAATGACATGACAACTTTGTTAATTAATGGAGTTGAATTGTTTGAATTTCAAACCTTTGAAATTCATTTTGTTAAGTGTGTGAATAAAATAAGACTCTAGCTTATTTTATTTGGTGAGATTTCTCTAGCCTTCTTGAGAGGATTTGGGAACTCCTTCTTCTTCTTCAACTTTGACGAAGAACGCGAAGAACCTTCGAGCTCCGACGAAGAACGCCGCTCCTCTCTTCTTCGTAGCCAGTTGTTCCGAAGATCGACGACGCCTTCCATGTCAACGAAAGGGAACGCCGCTTCCTCCTCGGACTTCCTTCGTCGGCTTACGAAGATTCACCAACGACGTACCTCTTCGGACGTACCTCTTTGTCAACGGAATTGACGAACGATTACCGCGACGCCCGACCTCCGCGACGCTTTCCTTCCGCGGGTCATTGACAATCATCGTACTTGAAACCGAGGTAGGGGTTGTTGTTGATTATTTATTTACTCTCGTTCTTGGTTCTAGCATGATAGTCTTGTGGATGATTATTTAAGAGTTATCATCTAACGAGAGGGGGGTCGGACCGCACAAACACGGCCGAATCCCCCCTCTGTTCGTGATTATTATTATTTTCTCGTGGATGATGAGATGGCGTGGTGCCGTCGCACCACGCGGGAATTCGCACGGTTGCATTGCGCGGCGCCGTCGCGCCGCGCCGTGGAAGGATCATCATGAACGCGACGCCGTCGCGCCGCGTCGAAGAAAACCGAAGGCGCCGCGGCCGGAGCGGGGCCGCGGCGGAGGGGTGCGGTGCCGTCGCACCGCGCCGGACGACGAACACCGCGGCCGGTTCCGGGCCGCGGCGGGACGAGAGGACCGGCGGCTCGCCGGGCCGCCGGCGTCGGAAGCCGGAAAGGGGACCGGTTTGCCGGTCCCGTTGAAGAAAAACCGTCCGGCCAGGTCGGCTGGCCGGAAGGAGAAAGACCGGGGGAATTAAATTCCCTCGGCCAGGTTAATTGCCCCCCCATTATTAAGGGGGGGCCGGTTTCATAAAGGGGGCAGGCGGCCCCCCGTTTTTCTCAAAGGCAGGCCCCCACGAGGGGGGATGGTTTCACCAAAGGCGCGGCTTTCAGCCGCGCCGCCAGCGAAGAGGGGCGGGGGCCATGCCCCCCGCGCATGGCACCCGAGCGGCGCCCAGGCCGTGCCGCCGCCGGCCGGGCCGCGCCGCCGTGCCGGACCGCGCCGCCGCGCCGCGCCGCGCCGCCGGCCGGGCCGGGTCGGACCCAGGTCGGGTCGACCCGGTTCGGGCCAACCCAGGGGGGGTCGGGCCGGGTCGGCCCGGACCCGGACCCCCCCGTTTTAGAATCGATTTCGTTCAAATGCTCATAACTTTCGCTTCGGGCCTCCGAACGACGCGCCGTCAGCGGCAACACGATCCTTGGATCGAGGCGGTCGTTTCGGTATACTATACTCAAGGTGCACCTTCCTTTTCGGGAGCCTACGTGGTTAAAACTCCGTAGTTAAGCGTGCTTGGCCTAGAGTAGTGATCGGGATGGGTGACCTCCTGGGAAGTTTCCCAGGGTGGGTGTGAGACGGAAAGGCCAATAGTTAACAGACCGGGCGTCCGATTGACGCGCCGTCTATTTCGTTGAATTCCTCTAAGTGAGACAGATCTTTTGGCATACTTTTCCCGAGGTTTGGACGCAGGTGGAGTACGGTCGGGTTGGTTTTGCCTTAAAAACCAACCGGGCCCTTGGGACGAAAAAGCCAATAACTCTCAGACCGGGCGTCCGATCGACGCGCCGTCTGTTGCGTTGAGTCCCTGTTGACGATACGGAACTTTTGGATACATCAACTCTGGACTTTGTGACAGTTGATGTATCAGCCTCTCGGCTCGTGGAGCGGACCCTCCTGAACGAGCTTGCTATGTGCGGGAACCCTAGTGCTGGCTGCGACTGTGACTACTACTGCTACTACTACTGCTACTGTGACTGCGACGACGACGGTACAGAGATCCTGTGTGGATTCGACGGTGACGACTACAGCACTCAGCGATCCTACGTGGATCAGTGCTACAGGTCCTGTTTGGGCCCGATCCTGTGTGGGTCCGATCCTGTGTGGGTCTTTGCGCTCAGCGGTCCTGTGTGAACCAGCGCCTACAGGTCCTGTGTGGGCCCGATCCTATGTGGGTCTTTTGCGGGGGTTAGTTACCTATCGATCCTTCGTGGGTCCGACGACTTAGATGGATCAGAGATCATCTTTATCATCCTTTGAATAAGTATACCTGTGTGAGCTGAATCCTGTTGCTTTCCTGTGTGGATTGTGTTGTGCTATCCTGTGTGGATTACGTTTTGCTTTCCTGTGTGGAATACGTTTACTTTCCTCTGTGGACTGAGTTGTACTTGGGCTCGGAGGTTGGAGCGTATTTGAAATTGATGACTTAGGTATATGTATGGGCATATACCTAAGCAGTGTCGGTTGTTACTTCGTGATTGTACTTTTCTTTGTGGTTTATCCTTTGTGGATTTTGAGAGACCTTCAGGGGTCTCGGGGTCCCTACTGAGTAGCTTATACTCACCCCTGCACGGGCTTTGCCCGCACTACATTGTGTTGTTTGCAGACGACGGACAGCGTTGATCTTGGCTGAGGCTTGCAGATCAGGACGGTACCTGGAGGTGGACCACTGGGCGGAACGTGCTCGGAGCGGACGGAGGGACCCGTGGAGCAGTGGAGCTATTTGTACCCACCCTTCAGGTGGGATCTCCAGTGGACAGCTCAGTGTAGCAGCTTTTACTTACAGTTGCTGTTTTTCCCTTTCGAGTTGTACTTTACATTCAGTTTGGGTTTGTATACTGGCCCATTTACTTTTCCGCACTTCCAGTTGTACTCTGCTTTTGCTTAGTGTTTACTTTCCGCTTGCTTACTCTGTGGTGTTAGTTTACTTTACAAAGGCAATGCCTTCCCTTTTTACCGGATTTACGCCTTGGTGCTAGTCGCCAGCCCCTGGCCTATGGAAGACGGGCTTGGGGTAGTCACGGCACGGACTCCGAGGGCGGGTCGTGACACCAAATCAATAAAAAAAACCTAGCACCACAATGATAAAACCACTGACCTTCTAAAAGACTATAAAATTCTGACCAAACAAAGATGCATAGAAACACTTGATGTCCTAACCAGTTAGAGATGCACAAAAACAATATACATCACCCTATACATTCAAAAGCATTTAAAGCATACACACCAATATACAAAGCTTCCACCTCACTCGCACGACTGCTCCTCAATGGGTACAATTTGGTGATATGAATTACATACCATACTCAAAGCTTGTAATGATAGTTATAATTAGTTTATTTTACAAAACTATATATAGTTAAAATTTGTAAACCGTTTGTCAGGAACAAAATTTGATGGTGATCTGCTCATTCGTCATATTTTCTAGCTCTGTGAGTCATGTATGGAGATGCGTGTTCATCGCCTGCATCTCATCAAAATCCTTTATAGTATATACATTGACACATTGTTGCGGAAACACCCGGAGTCATACAACAAATGTTTGCAGATGAAAAAAACAGAACAAAAGAAGATGGAGAAGATGAACACGGACACACCCGATTTACATGGTTCATGAATAATCTCTACGTCCACAAAGAGAGAAAAATACCACTATAATCAAGAGCACAACTACAGGGAGTTTTCAAAGTTTCAACCACACAAAACCCTAGCTCGAAATGAACTAATAAAGAAGACAATGCACTGTTCCACCAACCGCATAGAAAGTCCAATATGCTATAGTACCACAACCACTCAAATTAAAGATGTTATTGTGGATGATGACTAAATTTCCGCGGAGCTACAATACCATTATCCTCAAAATCTTTAATGTTACAGTGTCATGGCAGTGTCGTCTGACCAACTCTACTATAGTCAGTCCGAATTATTACAATTCCCCAAAATTTGGGTAGGACGCATTCGGCCCCCAAACCCTCGGAATTGGGGCGCGTTGAGCTCTACAACCCCAAACGAGCTCACCGTGGAACTCGACCCACGAATGTTGCGGCCTGGTGTGCAGTATGACCCGCAAACATTCGGTCTGACATCATCCAAACAGATCGGGCTGCACTAATCCAACACACACATGACCATCACATACCTCAGCTTACCTAATATTTCCACAAGGGATGTCAATGACATATGAATGTGTATATCCATAACCATCTGCACCTTCAATGGGTTGAAATATCTCATCACGTCTGACTAAGAACTCTCATTCTCCCCCTAGATGTTTATGTATATCCCCATTAAATCGAGTCTCTTTAAAGAACCAAAAAATACATAATAAGTTTTTTTTAATTATAAACAATAATTACATGAGTGGGATAATAAAAAAAATACTTAAAACCATATCAATAACATATGAATATTCATCCTGGTGAGCGATGACACATACCGCCATTCAATCCATATGTTGGCGAGCATCACCCAACTACACAAACATTAAAAATTAGTTATAATTAAATCTATAAACATTTCATTTAATATTATTGAATATAAAATTAAACATACTGAATTCCAGATCTGAGACTTGTTGAGATCCTAGCCTATGAAGGGGGACCTGTAATGCATGACTATTTGCATTATGCTCGAACTCTGTTTTCATTGAAATTTACAATAATATATGAGTATATAAATAGATTGTATTTAAAATAAATAAAAAATTATTAGTTTACTTTGGCCCGTTCAATCGACCTATATTGCACCAGCTATATTATTTATTAGGGAAAATGCCTCTTGGGACATGCTGCATAACATTGGGAGGAGGGTACCAAGGGCACCCAAAACACCCTTTTTACCTTTGCTTTATGATCCTTTAATTGCTTTCAACATTTGGCTAGAAGTAACCGGGACAAGTTCACAAATTTCTCTATACATAATTAATACATGTCATTATGATACATTTATTAAATAATAACATTATAATTTATATCACATTTATACCTTTATCCAGGAACGACCCGGTAAATTCGATTGCCCAAGACCAGTATATGAATTTTTTCCCTAAAATGCATTAAGAGCTACAATGATTGGGTGAAATTTTTGCCCCGCCTTTTTATTTTTTTTTGCTTGCTTGTCTATTGCCCTATCCTGAGGGCTTGTGGGGCTTGCCCCGGGGCCAACCCTGCCTTTATCTCATCCCATAATGTGTAAAGAGACTCCTTTATGAACACATCCCAATCAATTATGATGAGGGGGAAAATATGAAGATCAATTTACCCCAATTAATCCATCAAAGAAGTCGCATCTGACCCTATTGGATGAAAAATCTTGTGAAAATTAAATGAAACAAGTACTTGAGGAGGTCGATGAAAATGTTGTACATGAACCTCGTGCAATCAATGCAGAAGTAGGCGGTCTAGTTGTGGGAGCAAGAGCCATGAGTGGTAATCCTCCCATGGAAAGTGAAGATGGAAATACATCTCATCCAATGGGAGGGGGTTGCTCAGGGAATATCTGACCCCCTACTACTCCCTGATGAAATATCTACACAAAGAAACAAATTGTGAAAAGATACATTATTATATAATAAAACATTTTTTCATAACTGTAAATTCATATCACCTATAAGAGGGGAGGTTGCACATGAAGGTCCAACTACACATTGAAGGGTCATGGATGCCTGAGGATGTGCATGCTAACTAATAATCTCATCCATCGTTCATGCATAAACCCTCCTCTTGTTTGAAGATATACCTGCATGCACAAAAAAATATGAGAAAATGATATATTATAATTTAATGATAACAGTTCTCATATGTGTAAAATCAAATATCATCATAGTAAGGATAAAAAACATTTCATTTATGATTCAAATCTAATTTATCCACTTCAATGCACTCCCTCACCCAATCAATATCTTCATCAGGTAGCATCATTGTATTTTCATCAAGATTATGCAATGAAAATATCTTAAAACCGATACATCACTATCAATTACAAACACCTCTACTCTTGACATCTTCATGAAAACTTTTCAATTGGGATCTGAATGATCAGTGATAATGCAAACTTGCCTAGCTTGTGCGGCCCATATGAATGAATCATTATTTATATGGTCATCTTTATACAATAAATTATTGAAGTTGACAAATGTAAAATCAAATTTCATCAACTTTTTCCCCATGAATCGGATCCACCCAGTTGCACTTCTACAATAAATATTTCGACCCTTCACTATATATAACTTCAATTATGTCTCTCAGTTGGTCATAATAGTGTCCAACATCAACAAAAGGACAACCAACACCATAATTTTGTATTGCCCGATTCTGATCTACATCTAAAAATTGAATTCAAAACCCATTTTCCTCGCAACTTTTATAACATCATGTTGTATACAAAGGTCCATAAACAAGTTATTTGAATTCATCCAATAAAAGATGCTCACTTGATTTTCTTACAACATCGACCAACATAAAGCACATAATAAATCGTATGATATTATTTCATCACCAAATATATTATAATGACTACAAGTAAAAATATTAGACAAATACTTACATAATTTTTGAACCACTTATGGAATTTTTCCTAGTGAAACTGCTGAATCTGATGACTAGTCGCATGATGAAACTCTCTTTGAATCTCATAAATGTGTGTCTTGATTATTAAATAGAACATTTCATTGAATAAATAAAATTTTAGAAATGTTTAATATAAAACATTAAATGATCGTGTAAGTAACAACATAACGAATCAACGCAACAACTGATTGTCTGTTAAGAAACACATAACCATGAACATGAATCCATTCAACATGTTCTAAATCAAATGATGTTCCTTCACCAATGGGACAACTATGGTGTAGGCTCATTTCATGCAATGTTTTATCCATGTAGGTTTCTTATATTGATTACAATAAGGGCATGAAAATTCTCCATTTGTACCCCACCTTGAAAAATTTAAATAATCTAGAAAGTCGTTAATTGTACATATCAATGTAGCTGAAAGATTAAACATTTCACATGATTCAGAACCAAAAGTCCTCAAACCTTTCACCCATAATTCATTTAACTCATAGATCAATGGTTGTAAGTAAACACCAGTCTTATCACTGAGGCCTCTTGGACCATTGATAAGAGTAGACAATATCAGAAAAGGTTTCATCATTCATGATAGGATAAAACTAGAAAAAGAAGTAGAAGAAGGAATTGAACTAGAATTTCTATTACAGAATTCCTGACAGCGTACTTAGAAGCAATTTCTACTGTGTTCCCTTCCTAGAGAACTCTCTCATCTAGGCCCAAGATACAAGACAATAATTCCCAAACTACTCCCTACACCCGAGTTACACCCTACTTATAATAGGAAAATAGGATAAAGACATATTTACCCCCAGTGGTTACAAAACCAAACCAACTAGTTAGGAAGTTACCCCAACCCTCTCTCTGTTACTCCCCTTCCCTTTCCTTTGATAGGTTAATCATACAATAAGCCTATCATTTCTGCTCCCTGGAAGTACCACCTTGTCCTCAAGGTGAAAATTCAGAAATTGAGCTTTAATCCTGTCATCTTCCTCCCATTTCACTTCATCTGGAGATCTACCATGCCACTGTATTAGCCACAAAAGGTACCTCCCCTGAGTTTTGTCTGCTAGAATTGCAATAGGGTAGACATTGTTAGCAATGAATTCTGAAGGCAATTCCGTGTTTTCAAAATGTTGTCCACCTGCAGCTCTGAGTTGTGAAACATGAATAATCAGATGAAGACTACTATTCGTTGGAAGTTTGAGGTGATAAGAAACTGGTCCAACACTCCCCAATACTTCAAAAGGGCCAAAATAGCATGCATACCACTTGGGATTTAACTTTAAATGCACTCTTGGATGATTAGATTGTAATTTTACCCATACTAAATCACCCCATGTATGTGAAATGTATCCTATTCCGATTAGCATTCTTTACCATTATTTGTAGTGCTGATGCAGATTTTCTCGCAACTGTTTGAGTACATCATCCCTTTATAGAAGAGTTTTAGGCACTGCTTCTACTACTGCTTCCCTCATTGTATAACGAATTACACATGGAGGATGACGCCCATACATAACCTCAAACAGAGTACACCTGACAGATGTACCGAAGGAAGTGTTATAATGATATTTTTCCCACGGAAGCTAGGTCACCCAATTCTTAGGACGATCTGAAGAAAAACACTTGAGATATTTTTCTAAGCAACTATTCACTACTTCGGTCGATCCGTCACTTTGAGGGTGGTAGGAGGAGCTCATTTTAAGAACGATACCTTGTAACTTGGATAAATCATTCCAAAATAGACTAGTAAAAAGTGGATCTTTTTCACTTACGATAGCACTAAGAACTCCATGCAATTTTACTATTTCTCTCACAAAAACTTCAACAACTATTATAGTAGAATACGGATGGCGCAATAGAAGAAAATGGGAATACTCACTTAATCTATCAATGATCACAAAAATAACATCATAACCATTAGACTTCAGTAAAATAGTATTAAAATACATTGATACCTCCTCCCAAATCAAATTTGGAAGAGTTAAGGGTTGTAAGAATCCAGCAGGGTTCACTGCCTCATATTTGTGGCGTTGACATACTTCACAAGACCAGATAAAGTGCTGAATGTCCCGGGTCATTCCTATCTAATATACTCCATCTGCTAGGTGTTTTTAAAAAACCTAAATGCCCCCAATAGGTGAAGAATGGAAGTGATGCAATAATTTTGGGGACATATCTGAATTTTTAGTTAAAACCAACCTTTTCATATAGAATAAAAGATCCCCTTTTTTCGAATACACCTGCTTAGAAGTTTTGTCTACATGTAGAGAACAAATAATCATCTGGAAAGTTGTATCTCTTTGTACTTCCTTCTTAATTGTCTTTAAATACAACAAAGTGGGTCTTTAAATGGATATATGAGAACATTAATTATCTCTAATACTCCAATATAAATCATCAACATCATTATTTAACCGTCCAGGTTTATAGATTACTTCAAAGTCATAGCCTAATAACTTGTCTTACCATCATTGTTTTCTCATTGATACCACTCGTTGTCTCAAAAAATGCTTGAGACTTTGGTGATCATTATATATCTTAATCTTCCTTCCCATAAGATACTTCCTCTAATGCTGTATAGATTGAACTAGTGCTATTAATTCTTTCTCATACACTGATTTTTCCAAATGGGTCTCAGATAAAGCCTTGATAAAATAATAAATAGGGCACTCTTCCTACATTAATACCGCGCCAATTCCAACACATGAAGCATCAAATTCTACCATGAATTCTTTATAAAAATTAGGCATAACAAGAAAATGGGTTGTTTTCATTTTATTCTTTAATTGTTCAAAATCCTCCTAACCTACAGGAGTCCACAGAAATCACTCTTTTTTTGTAATAATCATAAGGGGATCAACAATTTTCCCATAATATTTTATAATCCTTCTGAAGTATCCTGTTATGCCTAGAAATCCTCTGACCTCCCAGACATTCCATGGTCACTGCCACAAGTTAATGGACTACAACTTCTTAGGATCCACAAATACCCCTTTTTTCTGAAATTATATTCCCCAATACTCCACATATTTCTAGACAATAACACATTTCTTAAGGATAGAAAACAAAATATTGTCTTCCATTTTCTGTAAAACTCTATGCTAATCCCTTATATTCTCCTCCCAATTTCTACTATAAATAAAAATATCATCAAAAAATATCATCACTGTTTCCCAAAGCATAGATAAGAACATTGAATTCATCATCATCTGGAAAGTAGCATGAGTATTTATTTATCCAAAGGGAATGAAAAAATATTCATAGTTTCCTTCAGGGGTTTTGAAGGTTGCTTTATCTATATCCTCTTCCCGTATCCGAACTAGATGAAATCCATTTTTCAAGTCAATTTTTGAGAATAATGTTGCTCCAAAGAGATCATCTAATAATTCTTCAATAACTGGTATTGGGTATCTATCTAGTATTGTTTTCCAGTTTAGATCCAGGTTATTGACACACATCTTCCACCCACCATCCTTCTTTTTGACCAAAATAATCAGACTGGAATAAGGTCTAGAACTGGGCCTTATCAACCCCTATTTAAGCAGTTCCAGAATTTGCTTTTTGATTTCATTCTTCAAATGGTATGCATATCTATATGGTCTGATATTTACTGAATCAATCCCTTCCTTTAATATGATTAAATGGTATGTTTCTCTCTTCGGTGGAAGAAATTGAGGAGTTTCAAAAACTACCCCATGACATTCCATTTATTCTTGAAGTTGCTTCAACTGGAAGCTGGTTAGTGGGTCTTCTTCCTGTTCTAACTCTCCAGGTTCATTCCAACACAATCTTTGAACCTGATATTTAATTCCACCAAGGAACTCTTGCAAGCCCCAGTAGTGCCATGTAATGATGGTTTTATGCCTTTAAAGATAACATTTCTTCCTTGCCACCAAAAAATCATTTCCATCTCTTTCCAATGCATTGTAACATAAACTAAAGTCTCTAACCATGTAATTCTGAGAACTAAATCTAGTATGGTTGTATCAAAAATATATGCATCGACAATTATTTTTTACCAATTCCACTCTCGAGGATTTGCAAATTCCCCTTGATTTCACCCGTTGGCCATCTCCCAACTGGATATTGAATGTCTTGGTATTTGATTTTTTTTAACAGTCGTTTAGAGATGAAGTCATTTAGCGATGAAGTTATGGATGAATCCATGGTCAATAAGAACCAGCATTGGTAATTCATCAATAAATCCTTCCATCATCATATATTTATCCCCTTTTTCCTTAATTTTTTCTTTAATACAAGTAGTTGTACCTTGAATTTGCATTTCCCAGGTTCCTTCTTATTTTTCTACAATTCTTTTTTCTGTCTCAGAAATTTCAGCATCCTTGTATACATCTTCACTAGGTTTTATACACTCCCATATCATCAATTTATATTTTTTCTCTAAACATTTGTGTCTAGGTTGGTATCCCTTTCCATAAGAATAACACAATCTCTTTGGACTACTTTCTTAATATTCTTCCCTTGGAAAGCTTCTTACTCCCTTCCATCTTGGTTCTGATTCTATTTTTCATTTCTTGTTTATGATGTTTGTAGGATATTTAGGTATCACTGCATTCATTCCCCAATTTTGATTATGTCTACTCAGTGGTGCACCTCTTCCTCTCTACTCTGGCAGCTTGATTACCCCCCACACTATTAGTTCCCTCTCCACTCCCCTAGACAATGTCAAAAGTCAATCCTTATTCTGAGGTTCATGAGTCATAACAGAGCTTCCAATCTCTGGTCATAATCCTTCTATAAACATAGTCACATTCCATGGCTCCGTTAAATATGGAATGCGCAATTTTACTCGTTCAAAATCTTCCATGTGCTCATCCACTGAACCCGTCTGCCGTAATTCCTTCAAATAAATGATAGGATCCACTTCAGTTGTGTTACCATACCGACCAAGTAATTCTTCATTAAGTTGTGTCCATTTAAGAGTCAAATTGACTAACCTCAAGGATATAATACAATATTGGACCATTCCATCCATGCTTAATTGAGCTAAAGTAAACTTCATGCCCTCATGAATTCGCTGTAGCGAAAAATATGTTTCTGTTCATACTATCCAAGAAATAGGATCCTCTCCAAAAAAAGTTGGTAATTATATAGGTTTTTCAATAGTTCGTAATGACTCTCATTCTAATTCTCGATCGTTATTACCTTATTTATTTTGCATCACATTTCTATGACCTCTTCCCTCTATTCAGTTTTCTACTTCACCTTTTCTGAAACTACTTCTTCCTTCCTCGATTTCCATAGATTTTCCTTTATTTATTTCTCATTCGTATTTCTCATCACGAGCCATTCCCTGCCGTGAGACTTTTTCCTTCATCTCCTTCATTTTTGACTCAATTCGAAGCATTTAATTTTCCTATTGTTCCTCCTATCATTGAATTTCATCTTGAAATTACACAATAGATTCTCCAAGTCCAGTAATATAAGTCTCCAATCCAGCTACTCAAGTTTCCATTCAAGTGGACATTAAACCACAACTCATGGTTCAATTTATACTCCAAAATATCCTGTCCATAAAACTCAACATATCTCTCAATGAAAGAACCAAAATTATAAGAGAGAACTAGAAAAATAAGTAAAGGAATTGAACTATAATTTCTATTGGAAAATTTATAACAACATACCTAGAAGCAGTTTCTACTGCATTCCCTTCCCGGAGAAATCTCTCTCCCAGGCCCAAGCTATAAGTCGATAACTCCCAAACAACTCCCTACACCCGAGTTACACCCTACTTATAATAGAAAAAACATAACAAATACATATTTACTCCTAGAAGTTACAAAACCCAACCAAGTCATTAGGCAGTTACCCAAACCCTCCCTCTATCACTCCCCTTCCCTTTCCTTTGATAGGTGAATCGCAGAATATGACTATCAATGAATAACCATGGAGGAAGATTGTATGTAGCTAACGCCATTGGTTACGTGTTATGGGTTTCTCTAACCATTGATAAAATGGATTGAAACCATTATTTTCCAAACCTAGATGAACATTGTGAATGTCTTGAGAAAATTCTGGGCCCCTCTTATCAAACTCCTTCGATGTCATAGAGTCTCTCGAGTGGGTTAGTTTATCGATGTTCTTGCTCTTCTCTGCATTCCATTGCCTCATCTTTTAATTTTAAATGACAAAAAGTTTCTTCAATCTCAGTTTTAGTGGAGAATATCACAATTGTTTCATGGAAATCTTATTTCTATCTTTTAGACCTATACATGATTAATGTTGATGAGTTAATTCTCATCCATCATTCTTCCACCTAGAGGACTTTCAAACAATGAAAATATCAAGATTAGAATTCTCCTTTGTAAACAACATGCAATTATTCAGACATGCATCCAATGTATCATATGTAAAACCAAGATTTTCAGTTAACATGCCTGCATGGTAGTAAGACTCAGGTGTCTTCACACCAATGGGTAAGATCCATGCAATAGTTATAGTAACATATCAAAAGATGTGTCAGTACATTGATTAAGAGTCTTAAAGTGTATCAATTTCACTATAAATAAAAACATACTAAAATTTATACATACTAGAAATATTTAGGTCCAAGAATTATCAAGAATCTCAAAAAAATTTAACGGTTCCCTATTAGTACCTAAATAGGGATTACTTCCGGCTACTCCATCAATCCCCCAATTTAATATATTTGTGTCTGAACTATTGTCCATGGTCATGTAACATTCCACTCATGAGGTTGTCCATTGTATTATGTACCTATATGTTAGCGGATTTCTAGATTACATGAATCATACATTTCTCCATGTCGAGTTTATATCTTATAATTTTTCAAAAAACCAATAGTAATCAAATGTCCTTTCACAATTTCTCATTTGAAGTATTTTCTATTTGAACATTTGATATCACTTTCTTGAAATCAATGAATTATTGAATACCCTCCATGAATTCCTTACAAAACCTATCTGGTAGATCAATAGAACTCTTACTCATGTCTAACACTGGTAATAATAAAAAATTGGTTAAACAAATTGAGAATAAGAAAAATAAAATCATCTAATGGTTTTTCTAGAATTTGAATAAGTTATTTATGAATATAATTTAAACATAAATATAAAATAATTGAGTAACATTAAAAATTAAAAAACATATTATTAAAAAGTAAAATATTTTTTTTAATAATACATGTGATTTTTTGAGAATAAAAATATAATTTCTATACATTAAATAACACATAAATTAACAAATATTTCCTAAAAATTTAACAAATTTCAATAAAAAACTAATAATGAACTTAAAATAATATATCTTATCATTTGAAAAATTCATTTTGTAAAAAAAATCAATGTCAATCTAACATCGTCGCAACAATAAACAATCATACCAATGATTAATTAAGATTTAAACTAGAAATTTAAATTCAATGCAACAATCAGATGAATAAAAAATGAATTTAAATTTAAGAACTAGAAAAATCAAAAATATTCAAATCATCATATGAAATTCAGTACAAAATATGATTAAATACAAAAAACATTCAAAAAGTAATACCTGACAAAAAAATCAACAAATTTCACTAAAAAAATAAGACCCAACTAATAATAAAATATCATATCATTTGAAACAACACTTTATTAAAAAAACCCAATACCAATATAACATTTTAATATCAATGAATAATCATTCCAAAAATTAAATTAGATTTAAACCGACAACTGAAATTCAATGCAACGATTGGATGAATAAAAAAATTTTCAATTAAAATTTAATAACTAAAAAAATCTACATCATTCAAATCATCAAATCAAATTTAGTCCAAAATATGATTGAAAAAAAACATAATTCAAATTTTAGATAAAAATTTGCATTGTGTGCAGTGGGTGTGTACAATACAGATAACACTTTTCTAACAACATTTAAAAAATTGAACAATAATAAGAAAATATTAAATACCACTTATGCCATAAGTTGTTTGAAGTGGACTTGGCAGTAGTAGGGGAGAAATCAGGATGTTGTGGATATGCTTCCCTAACCATAGGGCAACACAAGTGCAAGGATGTGGTGGATCTAAAATGGATATTAGGGTTTTCGGTTGGGTGTCAAGGATGAAAGGGTGGTGGGGCATCAGAGAGGCATGCCAGATGTGAGGATATGTCTCCGACAGTGAAGGGGTGGCATAGCGAGGGCTGGCCGGTAGGGGGTCTCAAGGGCCGGTGTCGGTGGGGGAGGCATTGCAAGCAACTGTGTGTGTGTGTGTGGCGGGGGGGGGGGGGGGTGGCGCAAGAGAGCGAGGTGGTGAGCGGCGACAGGAAGTGAGGTAGTGAGACGAGAGCGGTGGCGTGGACTGGGGATGTCTTTGCGAGCGGGAGGGAAGGAGGGGGGCGTCGTGCGTGGGAAGGAGGGAGGGGGTGTTAGAATTTTTTTTGTTAAATAATAGGTCAAGGGGAGTTTTTTTTATATGCGTTTTTTTTAAAAAAACATTAAAATAATCATATATTAATTTTTTAAAACCAATATAGAAAGGTGTGAAGGGTTTTCACACCGTTTCCCTTTGCCACCTTCGGTGAAAAATTAGGACAAAGGGCTTAACCGCCATAACGCCCTTTGTCCAAATATTAAAAAAATCTATTAATAAATTAAAAATATATATTTTTGTATATTTGAAATATACACATACACACATACAAAATTTTGTTTTGTTTATATACATACATATATTTAAAAATAATTTCTTAATAATATCATTACTATTAATAATTAAATTTGTTACATCATTAATTCAAACTGAAATTTATTTTAAAATTATATTGTAAACTACTTTATTAGTTACGATAATAATTATATTATTTACATAATTATTAACATGTATTATTTTAATTATTATAAATATTTAATGATATAATTAATATTTTGTTATTAATGTAATTACTAACATTTAATTATAATAACATAATTAATAATACGTCATAGTAATTTAATTAATAATATAAAACTTAATAATAATTACAACCACTAATATTTTAAAGTTTAAATGTTATGTTTTTAAGAAATAATGTTTTTGATAGGTATATTATATTTTGTATATTATATTTCATATTTTTTTATTTTTAATTATTTTTTATATGTTGAGTCACTGTCAAATTTCATTTAGATTATATTTAAACTTTATAATTTATATGCATTCAAAGTCACCTAAATGAAACATAATAATTTTTCAAGTACATGAATTTGCAAGTTTATAAATAATAATGTATAAATACAATCTAAATAAAATTTTACAAACTTACTGAAAATATAAAAAATATTTGAAAATAAATATTATTTCATAAAAAAATTTAATGAAAATTAATTTTAATGGCACAATATATTATTATTTTAAAACATTACATTTGTATTTATAATTTTTTTGATATTAATTTTATTTTCAATTGTTTATAATATGTTTAGTCAATATTCTAAATTTCATTTAGGTTTTAGTTAGACTATAATTTATGTGCATATAATTTTTAATGTGTAAATATATTTTTAATCAATAATATTTGTGTCATGTAAATTAATTTTGGTTTATTATATTGATGAAATTATTTTTATTTTAAACAAATTTTTAGATGTTTAGGCTATAATTTATTTATTAATTATATTGTTTTTATAGTTTATATTGTAATGCCCCAACTCCAGTTATCCAGAGTCGGTGCATTATTACATAACATTGGCATGATCACAAAAAATCAAGTCTCGAAAGACCAATTATTTTAGTAGTCTTGGAATAACTAGATACATTCATAAAGTTTACATTACATCATAAAGTGAAAACTACAACAACATCTTGAATCCACACTCATATCCCCTTATACTATCCCTGTTGGTCAATCATAAAATACTTCTTCACATCCTGGTAAAAATAAAACATTGAAAGGGGTGAGCTCAGATGCTTAGTAAGGATAACAATATAGTAGAAATTTTCATAAATAAACATAAACATTTAAGGCAATGTATAACTAAAACAAAAGCCTTTTAAACTTGAACTTCAGTATAATATGGAAAAGATAAAATGAAATAATACCATTTACTTATTCACATGGATATTCTACTAGTCGAATAATCACATGCAATATCATTAACCACTTTCATAATGATGGAATGCATAATGCCACACTATCATAACCACATAGTCAAGGCCTCGTGCCAAGACTAAAAATAAGATTTTGTCAAGGCCTTGTGCCAATACACTAGTTTGTCTCATGAGACCTACCGATGCATCGAGGAGCAATAGCAGGCTCCACCTGTGACTTATTAAGTCCAATGCATTCCTCATATGAACATGTTTAAACAAAACATAAATATTCGTATTAAAACTAGCATACAAAATGTCAATACTTTCTCCATAAATCATGAATGGTATAAAAATAACACATTCATAGTCAAACATATCACAAAACCTTCAATAAAATATGGAAGTTTTGTATCATAATAAATCACATTCAAATAATCTTAAAATCCATCAAAGGATGTTGACATAGATGAAATCAAAACTATTTGAGAGAAATATCTCTTTTTTTTGAAATAATTTAAAATTAACATAATTATAAAATAAAATATTTACTTTAAAAATATTCTTATAAGCTTTTAAGGGAAGCTTCGACGATTTTATAATGGCAGAAAATAGCCACACCCGCCGTATAAGTTACAAAAAACATTCTTACCTTAATTTTGTCGAAAAGGTTAAAAAGGACCTTGTTTGGAAAATAACGGAAAGATTCCTTTCAAACCATTTTATAAAAGTCAAACAAGGGTATAGATAACTTTAACCCATTGTATATTAAATAGTAAAAATGTTTTGGAATACATTTTTAAGAAACATGGATGTGGATGATAAAGAGGTCCCGGTAGATAATCACGTATAAACAACCTCGGATAATGAAGAGATTGTGAAATAAACCCTTACCTTGTACTTTTCATTGGTTGAGGGTAGGTTAACCTCTTGTATAATGGTGAAATAATAATTATTAAGTTATACAATAATCATATACATTAATATGATATCATATATGATCGTTTAATACTACTTTGTTAATAATATCTTTGTATTATCGTCATTTCGGGTGTTAACTTACTCATTTTCTTTTATATGTTTTGTTAAATAAGCCATGTTTGTTATGGATAGGTTGTATATTATTCATATCCAGAATTATATCAAGTCCTTAAACATTATTTTTAATCATCAAATGAGAATTAGACTTGAATGGATACGATGGGGAATGAATCGCATCGCGTTCGTGGAGACGGTAATCCGTACGTACGCATGAGTGACAATATCATTATTTTGTTATTAAAATAATATATAATTGGATGGTATATCATATATATAGAATAATTATCATGTTATATTTATTATTTACATGAATTATAAATCATTATTATAACCATCTAAATAATAATATATTGAATAACAATTACACCACGACGTGGAGACGGTAGGCCGTACGTACGCACGTATGGTGACATGTCATTCAAGGGATGGATAGAATAATGACTTTGGTTTTTCCATATTTATAATAACATCACAGTATATATAATATACTTGAGTTATTATTTTATAATGGAAATAACAAGGAAAGAAGAAGTTGAAGAAGAAAGGAACTTGAAAGAGGGTGGTGAAAACATTACCTCTTCTTCGGGTTCTTCCTTTTGATTTGATCAAAAGGAATTTTTAGGATGGATTTAGGATCAAAATAAGGCCTCTAGGTTGAAGTGAGGGAACTTGGGAGGATATTTGGGTAGAGGTTGGCCGATCCAAAAGGATTTTAAGGTGTGAAATTGAGAGAAGGGGGAGTGCCCTTTTATAAGAGGGGTGAAGGGCACCTTTGGAAAAGCTAGAAATATTATTTTATAATAAATTAATATTCGGTTTCTAATGGCTCCAAAGTGGATTATTTGAAGTTTATGGTGGGGATGGGTCGAAAACCACTCAAACAATATGTTTTAGATAGGTTTGTGTCAGTATATTAACCTTATCTTTTAGTTTTAACTCTTAGTTAATTAGTTTGACATTTACCATGCCACTTTGTATTTTTATATTATATAGTTAATAAACTTACTATATACATCCAAGCGACCCGAAAGTGGTCCATTAATGATACACCTATCATAATATAAGTCTCTTGGCTGAACATTAGATTTTTAAGAATTGAATATCAATTAATAATATAATATTTGTTTTAAAAACTCTTTTATATCAATTTTGACACTATTTGGTATTTGATTTTTGTGAAAATTATAACATAATGATTACTTAGAAAAAACATAATTATATCAATAATAACATGTCATATTAACCTATAAAATTAGTTTAATTCATAAAAAGTCTCAAATTACATTTATTTTGATATTTATAATATCAATTATTTTAATATTTCATTAATTAGGTAATTAATGTATCACCATTGTGTCATAAATAACTTAAATTATTTAATGTATAAAAATTATAAATAAAATATCATTATGTATTAAATATTTTTATATTTCTAATGAATATTTATAATAGAATTTATCTTACATATAACCCTATATTAAAAATGTTTTAGTAAATAAACTTTGATTTTAACTCTTTTAACTCTTCTTTGAATTAAATAATAATAAATGTCCTAATCTAATTCAAGTGGACCTAAATGAAAATATTTTATTCCTAAGGTTGTTTTTGGTCAAGATACACTTGTCCAATAGAATTAGGACATGTGTTAGGGTAATATTAATATCATTTTTACCCTTAATTACCCTATTTACTTTTAACCGTGGTAAATAAAAGTAAAAAGTTACTATTCACCAAACATTATTTTTATCTTATTGAACCACATTTTACTCCTTGATATTAACCGTGTCTCTCGTATTTTCGAAATTCTACTCACAGAAGCGGTAAAATTAAGTTTTATGTGAATTTCCAAATTCTCCTAGGAGGTGGGTAAAAGACGGTGAAAAGTTCAATATAATTTATATATATATAAAATTATTCTAAACTAAATCCAATGAATTACACTGAACTTATATAGGTATTACGTATTTATTTTGACCTAAAATAAATTTAAATAAAATAAATAATTATTTAAATAAAAAGTCGGTTTTAACCAATAACTTAGTGTTTTCACTATTCATCAAAAATTCAAAGTTTTTAGAAAAATACCAAAAATTCACCCTAGGATAATTTCGATATTCTGAATCCAAAAATGAAGTCCATTTTGAAAGATAAAATTTATAAAATTTTAAAAAGTGGGTATTACTATTCATAACGGCTAATTTGATTGGTTGTGGTGTGTGTTAGAACTCGAAGTTGCGTACAACACATGCTACTGTATTATTCAAAGAGAAGCGTACTGTGGAAGCTTGGGGTGTTACATTCTTCCCTCATTCAATAAATTGTGTTCTCACAATTTGAAAATTTTCTTGGAAAATAAAAGGTTTAAAATAGAAAATACCTTTGGGAAAACCCACATCGGAAATTAGGTTAATAAAATTTAGTCTTAATTAGAGGAAAAGAGAAATGAAAAGGTAACCACCAAATTATGATCTCGATTAGGAGAATATTAGTGGAAATTAGAGACATATAATTGGAGGAAAAACGTAAATATTTATAGGTAGTGATTGAGGTCATCAATCACAAACAAATGTAAACTTGAGGGCCTTAAATTCATCAATATATGATGATTTAAAATACCATCGGTTCAACAAAACATATGGTATTATGATAACACATTTTTTGTTTTAATATACCTTCACTAAAGTATAAGAATTAATTTCTTCATAGAATAAGAGAATAAGAAAAATATAAGTAGAGTTTCATCCTTCAACTAATTCCTACCACAAGTTCATCTTTCATTCCAAAAGATTTCAAAAATATTCTATTTATCCTAATTGTATAGGGTTCCAAAATAATGATTTTATAATTCATTATTCAGAATATTAAAATAAACTACATTATACAAACCAGGACATCACGTAGTCCAGTGGTAGGTGATGCACCCTTGTCGCCCTTCAGTTGCGGGTTCAAGTCTCGCGGCTTTGCCAGACGCGACAGGTTGTCGCCCGACCTCCAGGTTGTAATTTTTATAACAATCCAAAAATAATCTCTAGAAATGCTTTAACCTTAACAATAGTATCAAATGTAAAATATAATCCATTCCAACCTTTAGACTTATCCAAATTACTTCTGCCCAAACTCACAGTCCAAAATTTATAAGGAAGGTAAATATAATGAAGATCTTTTTTTTTCACGTAATAACATGTGAATACCTTCATCATGTATTCTTTTAAATTATGGTAACACCCTGAATTACCATACAACCTTATTGATTACATTCATGCTCCCTTATTCCTTATAGAATACTAGATATATTCCTTATATCAAAAAACTTTAAATACTCCAACAATGATGAAATAAAAAAACCATTAATCAGTGCCAAGGTAGTCAAGAATATCCAATATAATTTATCCAAATCAACCATCTCTTATTCCAAAATTAATACCTCAGTATCAAGACCATATTAAGGATTACTTTTCCTTCAACTATGTATTTTCAAAAAAAAAGTTTAACTTGCTGTTGAGTCCCTTTTCATAGTACCATATAATCTCAAATTCTCAATGAAATAGTACTGCAGTACAATCGTTATTTATCTCCATAATTATTTTAACCAATACATTGTTGATACAACACTCAAATGAAATAATTATCTAATAACAACATAAGAACTCTAATCATTCCTCCTCATCTGTGGTAGTATCATAACTTGATTATTATCCAATAACATCATTTGGGGCATACTCTGATGATTTGGACATTGGTTCACGTAGTGTCCGAACTCCTTTTAAATGAAGCATTGTACATTTGAAACCTTTTTCTTACCCTCGCAATCACAAACGTGGTGTCCTTTTTCTCCACACTTATAACATACTCCCATTTCCTTCAAGCATTTTCCATGGTGATTCTTTCCACAGTTATCACATATGGGAAATCCTTCTTTACCTTCTTCCCTTTATCTATCCTTCTCTCTACCATCCTTTTCTTCTCTATTTTCCCTTCAAAGCCATAGGACTCTGAGAATTCTTTACTTATCTTATCAACACATGATACTATTTCTTCATATGATGATAATACGTGGGAGACTATTTCCTTTCTAAATTCTGGCTTAAGACCATGAATGATATGATCCTTCTTACTCTTTGGATCATGCGTATTGCTAGAGTTCTCATTCCTTCTACTAGGTGCCATTTCTATACAATAGCATAAACTAGGTCAGTTTATGAATTGCAATGAATAATTCCAAACTTGTAAAATACCTAACGTAAATTGAACGGTTTATGGATATAATCCATAATCATAAAGATGTTTTCATTGAGGAAGTATATACTCATAAACCCTTCATAATGATTTGTAAAGAAAATGAGAATTATCCTAAGCATATCCCCTGGGAGTGTCGTAACCAAGAGTGCATCAAGGCCCGTTGTTATGCACCAGTTCCCGTTCAAGTCTAGCTCAAAGCGGTGTTTTCAGGTTTTACCCCTAGGTACATCTATGCCAGAGCCGCCTCTACCTGCTCGTATCCAGACAGGGATGTATTTCTCGGAAAACTCACAAAATCTCTACAATACCAAAATTCTAGGATTTTCTTCTATACTAATCCTCAAAGTCTAACTTAGGGATATGTTCTATAATCAGAGTTTATCTAAATCTAGCTTCAAAGGTTTGTACTAAACTTCCTCTGATACCAACTGTAATGCCTCGACCCCAGTTATCCTGATTCGGTGCATTATTACATAACATAGGCATGAACACAAAAGATCAAGTCTCGAAAGACCGATTAGTTTAGTAGTCTTGGAATAACTAGATACATTCATAAAGTTTACATTACATCATAAAGTGAAAACTACAACAACATCTTGACTCCACACTCATATCCCCTTATACTATCCCTGCTGGTCAATCATAAAATACTTCTTCACATCCTGGGAAAAATAAAACATTGAAAGGGGTGAGCTCAGATGCTCAGTAAGGATAACAATATAGCCAAAACTTTCATAAATAAACATAAACATTTAAGGCAATGTATAACTAAAACAAAAGCCTTTTAAACTTGAACTTCAACATAATATGGAAAAGATAAAATGAAATAATACCATTTACTTATTCACATGGATATTCTACTAGTCGAATAATCAAATGTAATATCATTAACCACTTTCATAATGATGGAATGCATAATGCCAGACTATCATAACCACATAGTCAATGCCTCGTGCCAAGACTACAAATAAGATTTTGTCAAGGCCTTGTGACAAGACACTATTTTGTCTCATGAGACCTACCGATGCATTGAGGAGCTATAGCGGGCTCCACCCGTCACTTATTAAGTCAAATGCATTCCTCATATGAACAGGTTTAAACATAACATAAACATTCGTATTAAAACTAGCATACGAAATGTCAACACTTTCTTCATAAACCATGAATGGTATAAAAATAACACATCCACAGTCAAACATATCACAAAACCTTCAATACAATATGGAAGTTTTTTATCATAATAAATCACATTCAAATAAGCTTAAAATCCATCAAAGGATGTTGACATAGATGAAATCAAAATTATTTGAGAGAAATATCTCTTTTTTTTAAATCATTTAAAAGTCACATAATTATAAAAAAAAACATTTAATTTGAAAATATTCTTATAAGCTTGTAAGGGAAGCTTAGACGATTTTATAATGGCGGAAAATAGCCGCACCCTCCGTATAATTTAAAAAAAACATTCTTACCTTAATTTTGTCGAAAAGGTTAAAAAGGACCTTGTTTGGAAAATGACGGAAAGATTCCTTTCAAACCATTTTATAAAAGTAAAACAAGGGTATAAATGAATTTAACCCATTGTCTAGTAAATAGTAAAAATGTTTTGGAATAAATTTTTAAGAAACATGGATGTGGATGATAAAGAGGTCCCAGTAGATAATCACGTATAAACAACCTCAGATAATTAAGAGATTGTGAAATAAACCCTTACCTTGTACTTTCCCTTGGTTTAGGGTAGGTTAACCTCCTGTATAATGGTGAAATAATAGTTATTAAGTTATACAAGAATCATATACATTAATATGATATCATATATGATCTTTTAATACTGCTTTGTTAATAATATCTTTGTATTATCGTCGTTTCGGGTGTTAACTTACTCATTTTATTTTATATGTTTTGTTACATAAGCCATGTTTTTTATGGATAGGTTGTATATTATTCATATTAAGAATGATATCAAGTCCTTAAACATTATTTTTAATCATAAAATGAGAATTATACTTGAATGGATATGATGGGGAATGAATCGCATCACGTTCGTGGAGACGGTAATCCGTACGTACGTACGAGCGACAATATCATTATTTTGTTATTAAAATAATATATAATTGGATGGTATATCATATATACAGAATCATTATCATGTTATATTTATTATTTACATGAATTACACATTATTATTAAACCCATCTAAATAATAATAAATTGAATAACAATTACACCATGACGTGGAGACGGTAGGCCGTACGTACACACGTATGATGACATGTCATTCAAGGGATGGATAAAATAATGAATTTGGTTGTTCCATATTTATAATAACACCACAATATATAGAATATACTGAAGTTATTATTTTAGAATGGAAATAAAAAGGAAAGAAGAAGTTGAAGAAGAAAGGAACTTGAAATAGGGTGGTGAAAACGTTACCTCTTCTTCGGGTTCTTCCTTTTGATTTGATCAAAAGGGCTCCTTAAGATGGCTTTCTAATCAAACTAAGGCCTCTAGGTTGAAGTGAGGGAAGTTGGGAGGATATTTAGGCAGAGTTTTGGATTTTTAATCAAACTAAGGCCTCTAGGTTTAAGTGAGGGAAGTTGGTAGGATATTTGGGCTGAGTTTGGCCGAGTCAAAAGGCTTTGAAGGTGTGAAATTGACAGAAGGGTGAGTGCCCTTTTATAAGAGGGGTGAGGGGCACCTTTGGAAAAGCTAGAAATATTATTTTATAATAAATTCATATTCAGTTTCTAATGGCTCCAAAGTGGATTATTTAAAGGTTATGGTGGGGATGGGTCGAAAACCACTCAACCAATAGGTTTTAGATAGGTTTGGGTCACTATATTAACCTTATCTTTTAGTTTTAACTCTTAGTTAATTAGTTTGACATTTACCATGTCACTTTGTATTTTTATATTATATAGTTAATAAACTTACTATATACATCCAAGAGACCCCCAAGTGGTCCATTAATGATACACCTATCATAATATAAGTGTCTTTGCCAAACCTTAGATTTTTAGGAATTTAATATCAATTAATAATATAATATTTGTTTTAAAAACTCTTTTATGTCAATTTTAAAACTATTTGGTATTTGATTTTTTTGAAAATCATAACAGAATGATTACTTCGAAAAAACATAATTAAATCAATACTAACATGTCATATTAACCTATAAAATTAGTGGAATTCATAAAAGTCTCAAATTACATTTATTTTGATATTTATAATATCAATTATTTTAATATTTCATTAATTAAGTAATTACTGCATCACCATTGTGTCATAAATAACTTAAATTATTTAATGTCTGAAAATTATAAATAAAATAACATTATCTAGGAAATATTTTTAGATTTATAATGAATATTTATAATAGAATTTATCTTATGTATAACCCTATATTAAAAATGTTTTAGTAAATAAACTTTGATTTTAACTCTTTTAACTCTTTTTTGAATTAAATAATAATAAATGTCCTAATCTAATACATATGGACCTAAATGATAATATTTTATTCCTAAGGTTTTTTTTAGTTGAGATACACTTGTCCAATAGAACCAGGACACGTGTTAGGGTAATATTAATATCATTTTTACCCTTAATTACCCTATTTACTTTTAACCGTGGTAAATAAAAGTAAAAAGTTACTATTCACCAAAAATTATTTTTATCTTATAGAACCACATTTTACTCCTTGATATTAACCGTGTATCTCGGATTTTCGAAATTCCACTCACAAAAGCGGTAAAATTAAGTTTAATGTGAATTTCCAAATTCTCCTAGGAGGTGGGTAAACGACGGTGAAAAGTTCAATATAATTTTTATATATCTAAAATTATTCTAAACTAACTCCAATAAATTACGTTGAACTTATATAGGTATTACGTATTTATTTCGACCTAAAATAAATTTAAATAAAATAAATAATTATTTAAATAAAAAGTCGGTTTTAACCAATAACTGAGTGTTTTTCACTATTCATCAAAAATTGAAAGTTTTCAGAAAAATACCAAAAAATCACCCTAGGATAATTTCGATATTACTAATCCAAAAATGAAGTCCATTTTGAAATATAAAATTTATAAAATTTCAAAAAGTGTGTATTACTATTCATAACGGCTAGTTTGATTGGTTGTGGTGTGTGTTAGAACTCGAAGTTGCGTACAACACACGCTACTGTATTATTCAAAGAGAAGCATACCGTGGAAGCTTGGGGTGTTATATATATTTTATAATATATTAAAGTAACATATGTAAAATTTAATAATTTTTCCTATGTTTCAAGTAGTGGGCTTTGAATACTTATAAAATTTAATTTGTAAGTAAAATATAAATGAAAGTTAAAACAGTAGCTAAACATGTAAAAATGGTAGAATATATAAAAAATTACATTAATTTAATAGATGAATAATAATATAGATGAAAAAATACATTCATGTTTTAAATCCTTTATGTCAATTAAAAATATAAATGAATTAGTATAGTCACTATCTACGATGAGGTCTCATCTCACATGGTGGTGTGTGAATGAGACGCCCGTATCGAGATCTCCTACCACTATGATGGGGTGGAGTATGATGAGAAGGATATGGATCTTCCCTGAACATTGAAACCTTGAATGTATAATGCTCCACATGTGATTCATTAAGAGGAGGTGTTATCTAGATGTTTCCATGTGCACCCGATCAATCTCCCACTACATGAGTGGAAGGACCTACCATCATCTGTTGGGGGAACTATATGGCCTTTGAAGGGTCGATTATGAAAGGTAGAGGTGTGGGAAATGACCCCTGATACACGCTCTGATATGATATACCCGAAAAAAACTATGGATATCCTATCTACATAAATGGATTTCATGTCTCTAGATGCACATCTGTAATCAGATGAGGTTGTACTGCAAGTGGCGCGACTTCTTCTTATGTAATAAGTGATGTGCCACGTGCATCACGATGTGGTTTATGTCATCGCCACTGTGAATCCTCGACATCAACAGCTGCTGGAGGATGTTCCTGATTAGGAACCTCCTCTCCATAGGCAGGAAGATCATCTCTCTAAGGTAGATAATCAAAGATACAATCGTGTATAACATGATACACTAACATCATATCCTCCTCTGCAACATGGTACACTATCTGGATAATAATCACTCCCTCCTCCGGATCATACATTTAGATAATATGTTATAGTTGAGTATTAATCAAAGAGATTCAAAATGAATTAAAAAACTACAAAAAACAAACTAGTGTAACATTATTGACTTACTAGATCTGGAATACCTCTACAGTGTTGAGTAAGATATAGTATATAGCTCATTCTATACCATGAATCATACATGAGATGCTATGAAAGATGGAATCAGATCATACACATGCCCTCAATATGAAACTATGATTGTTTGTCCCAGAGGTTAAAATACTATGCATGTCTTCAGCTCCAGTTGACATCCTGCCTCTCTGTCAGTTTCACAGAATGAAGTTCTACTAATAGTTTGTGTGGAATGAGAATACAATGAACAAATACAAACTGGCGCATGACTCTATAAGGCCATTTCCACTCAACTGTATAAAAATGAATGAGTGGAACTACAACTATGGAATCATGAAGACTGTTAGTGAAGTATGTGGGAAGATGGTCTAATATAGCCTAGTTTGGCATCCATGAAATCTGAAATGAAATGTGACATTTGTTTAAATATTTTGTTAATAATTTCAGAAAAATGATAATTTTATGAAATTGATTAGTCAACATAAGAATGTATATACCTACATTAGTGGGTAGTATACTATCCAACTTGAGATGGTAGCACCCAAATTGTGTCTCAAAGTCCCGATGAAGTGGTGTTCCTATCTCCACCAATAATGTACAACATTAAAACTGATAAATAATAATAAATAAATTATAATAATTCACATTAGCATCAAAAAACAATAAAGATGAATGATCATATCTGCATCCATGCAGAGAATCACGTAGTAAATCCATATGAAGCTCTAAAACAACCACAATAGGGTCTTGGGGTGGGATTCTCTCCCATGACCACATATGAATAAAGATGAAACATCTCCCTAGATCACTATTATTTTATTGACATGTTGTGCATAATGCCCTGTATGTGTATGCTAAGCATGAAGAAGCCCAGATGTATCTTCTTACCAGATCAAAGTCCCATAGTAGCCCAAAATACATCATGTGGACATACATACCAGAGTGATCTATGCACAATGTCCCTACAATGATCCACAAGATATATTCCTAGGTATGAAGCATGCTAATATTCTCATCAGCATCAATGAGTAAATGTGTGAAGTGAATGTCCATCGAACTCATAGAAAGAGAACCTCAATCCGTAGCCGTATTATCAACCACAATGTAGAGACCAAGCAATAATTGTACAAGCTCAAGCCAGTCTCCATGGGTGGTTCTTATAACTGCATCACCCTAGATATTAAGACCGACTAGAACTCCCACATCCTCAAGGGTAATAGTCATTACACCCTTGGGAAAGTGGAATGTGTGCATCTCAGGTATCCATTTCTCGGTGAGGGGTAGTAAGGAGGTGATGAGAAAAAAATGTATAATCAGATACAATGATTACATAGAAGACAACATGGTGTAGGTATGGTATAATATAAACTAGAGGTGTAATGTGATGATAATAGTGTACTCTACACACCCTAATCCATAGAACCTCATGGCCTGCTAGCACCTCACATGAAACATGCCTATACTGCTCAGTGAGTATAGTGGTCTCCTCCATCTATACATATAAAAATAAAATATATCTTATGTAATTGTAAAATATAAATATAAAATTAGGGTCAAAATAATGGATTATAATGTTATTTTAATGATATTTGCATGAAAATTGTTTCTTTTATATAGAGTAATTAAGCTATAAAGGAATGATGGATGCTCTTATATTCTTATGGCATACATAAGTATGATTTATCATTATACGATGAGTGGGGACTTATATAACCATCCAATACATCGATTAAAATTATATATCTCAAAGATAAAATTTAATTTCATATTGTATTATATTTTATGTCATTCTATAGGTTTATAAGGATCTACATTCATTCTTGACAGATCTCTCAAGGTTGGTTTTGTTTTTGGTGTAGTTTCCTCTTATTTTCTTAGATCCTTGCTAGATATATTATCCTCTTGTCTCGTTGGAACCAAATTGGGTAGTGGATGATGAATATAAAGGGTTTTATAGCAACCCTATCATTTTACAAATATTATTACATGATTTTAAGCATAATTAACCATCAAATTACAAGCAAAGGAACAAAACATCTAGTGTATTTGGATGATTAGGTACATAAAACTGAAAACATGGAAATAGAATAAAACATATTTATTTTAATAATCTATAAAGATATCCCAACATACATTGAGATCCTACATCTACAAAGGATAATCTGGGGAATACATGAATAAAGGGATGAGCTAAAAATCCCAGTAAATGTATAAACATAGAAATAAAGAAAATCATATGGGTTAGAAGTAATAACATGATGACATAAAAAGGCATGGAATAGGAATAGACGTAAGTAAGAATAACATGTAGGGAATAGTGACTTGTAGTCATGTAATTATAGGAATGTTTCAATGACATACAACATGAAATATGCATGAGTCAAGGCTAATTTCCAAGACTATTACACATGGTGGACAAAGTTCCATAAAGGAATCAGGTTCACTCCTTATCCCAACATGACATCCCATGAGACTAAACATTATCTAATGCATTGGAGTTCTATCTGGGTGCACACATCTTAACATGTTCATGCATATGTGTTCCACATGAAGAATCAATCACATGGGTTACCCATGGAAAGAATTAGGTATCATAATTATGTTCTAAGGCATAAAAAAGGGAATATCATAATGGTGTCCAAGAAAGAATGGATTTAAATCATAAATGAACATTCATAAATAAAAATAGGCATAGATCATGATAATTTATGTCATAATAAAGTGAATACACATAAAAATAGTGTTTAAGAGACATTAGAAATGAAACATTTTAGTGCGATTTAAGGAAAATATTAAAGAACGTTTAAAGCAAAAAATATATATTTGTTTTCATAAAAATAGAAATGAACCAAGATATTTTTCATTATGAAATGAGTTATTTTATAAAAATAATGGTGGCTTAAAACATATTATAGAGTGCACTTAAAATGGGTAATAAAACGGGAATCTCCCTTTAATCGGACTTGTTGTCTCGGAAGAATTGAGAAGGGAACCTTTTAAAAAAATGTATATACCTAAAAAATAAGGATGAAATGATATGGATAAATGATTTTGGATCATATATACAGAATTTAGAATAATTATATAAAAAGTAAAAATAATTACATTAGGGTAAAGAGAGAGAAAGCGTGACCAGAATGAAAAATGAAGGTTTGGAAAGAATCCCTTACCTTATGTCTAAAAGTGTTATGCACTTGAAAATAATGTCATGAATAATAAAAATAAATCCATTAATTAATCAATTAATAACATTTTATACATGTATTTTATTTGTTATAATTTTATTAAGTTTATTTATGGCATTTTTTGATGGGTTATAAGATTTAATTTCATTGTTTGAGGGCACTAGTTTCCTTGGTTTTCACGATCGGTTTACTTGTATAAATGTATGGAAAATCATGTAAAATGAGAATGGTTGTCCAAAATTAAAGTTATATGTTATTAATGAACATAAAAAGATTAAATGGTTATATAATTAATTTGGTTATTTGGGATGAATAAAAATCATTAGATAATACATTAGTGATAATCGTTTAGATTATTATGGTAGTTTTTCGATCATCACAAACTAGTTTTGTTTTATTAATTAATATTATGTATATATTATAGTTCCAAAAGATTTAATAGGATTTAATACATATATAATAATAAATATTAACCATAAAAATGGTTTTATGATCATCTTTTAAGGTGGTAATGGAAATTGAAAACTTTTCATCCTTGAATGTGATAAATTAACACATCACAAACGATGATTTCATTTTTAGTAAAAAAGGGAAGGAGAAGAGGTTGGATTATGAATTATTCCATTAACATAATATATTATAGTATATATTAGATACTTGAGTTTTAATGTCACTTGGATAAGTGGAGGTGAGGAGATAATAAGAAAATAATATAAATTTTAAGAGCAATTAAAAGAAAATGATTGGAGATTTTACCTCTTGAATTTCTCATCCATGAGAACCTACTTAAGGAAAAGGGTTTGGTATTTTGTTGAGACCAAGGAATCTTGGATGTAGAGGAGAGCCATAGAAATATTATTGGGCATAATTTGGACAAGGATCAAATCTTTAAAGGTGTGTGGAAAAGAGGCGGTGAGGTGTGGTATTTATAGTGGAGGAGGGAGGTGTTTTTTGAATATTTAATTCGTTACTTTAATATTTTAGATTAATACTGAATAGTTTGATAATTATATATAAATATATTAAAATAATGAATTATATTTCAATATTATGATCTTACATCATCCATACATCATTTATGACTCAATAATTCATGTATTTGTTAAATACCGTAAATTACCGTATTTCACTATTCACAAAACATTCAGCAATTTTAGAAAATATAAAAAATACATCCTAACCATTTTTTGATATGTATAATTAAAAAATGGACTCCATTTTAGGAAAATAATTTTATACATATTAGAAATTTAATTTTTAATTTAAATCATCATTTACTCAAAAAAATACCAATTTTAAAATTATAACTGATTTTATAACACTTTGAAAAATTAATTAAGGTCTCATAAAATTATCTTATAATCATAAGACAACAAAAGATTAATTTATTAATATATTTTATTAAAATAAATTTTATTTAAAATTGTCACAACCCGTCCCTTGGGGCCCGTGCCGTGACTACCCCAAGCCTGCCATCCATAGGCCAGAGGCTGGCGACTAGCACCGAAAGAGGTATTCCCTAAAACCGGGAAGACATTGCATTTATAACCTGTAGGCACACACAACCAAGCACACAGAAATATACAGACACAAGTAAACTGTATAGTAAAAAGAGTGTGTACAGTAAGAAAAAGGGGCCAGAATACATGCCCAACTAGAAAGTACAAGAAAACTGAAAAGTACAAGTAAACTGAAACAACTCCTGTGAACTCCCACCAAGGACCCTACCTGAAGGGCATGTATAGTTCTCAAACGGTCATCTCTACGGTACGCCTCGTCCAATGTCTACCTCCGAGCTACCTTTATTCCTAGTACTCTCATCCTCAGTCAGCGCTGTCTGTCGTCTACACCAAACACAACAAGGTGTGGGCGTAGCCCATGAAGGGGTGAGTATAAAAATACCCAGTAGGGACCCCGAGACCCTTGATGGTCTCACAAAATCCACAAAGGATAAACCAAAAAGAATGAAAACATCTGACAACCCTACTTAGGTGTATTCCCATACATATACCTAAGTTATCAAGTATACCCATCTCAATCATGAGGAAACACAAGGCCCAACTCAATAGCCCAAACAACTATTCCACAAAGGAAGGAAAACCACGAAGGTAACACCACAAAGACAAGTACCACAAAGGTAATTCCACACAGAAGAATACCAAAAAGGTATCACCACGAAGGTAAGTACCACAAAGGTATACCACACAGAAGAAGACCACAAAGCTATCACCATAAAGGTAAGTACCACAAAGGTAAGCCACACAGAAGAATACCACAAAGGTATTACCATGAAGGTAAGGACTCAGTTCACACCAGGTATAACTTAGGTACGGTAGTAAATATGATTAGATGTAACTACTGAATCATCTTACTCTGTTAAGACGCAGACCCACATAGGATCCTAAATCATCAGACCCATGTAGGATCCTAAATCATCAGACCCAAATAGGATCCTAAATCATCAGACCCACGTAAGATCTCGGTACTGCAGACCCACATAGGATCCTAGAGTAGTCCCACGTAGATTCTTAGAGCGGATCCAAGTGGAACTCTCGAACACAGACCCGCAAAGGATCCCAAATCACAGACCCACATAGGATCTCAATGTACAGACCCACATAGGATCCCTTTCTCACGTTACAACCAACTTCTGGGTTCCCGCACTAAGATCGCTTAATTCCGGGAGGATTTTCTCCTCAAGACACAGGTCAATACTAAAACTACCACAAAGTCCCAAGAAGTATCCCAAAGTACCGCCAAGTAAAAGGGGTCTCAACACAACAGATGGTGTGTTAATCAGACGCCCGTTCTGTAAGTTATTGGCCTTTTAGTCCTGAGGTCCCGGTTGAATTTGTGTTCGATCCAACCCATCCATACCCAAAAATTATCCAAAACTAAAATGGGGTATACCAAAAGGACCGTATTGATTCAAGGCTTCCAGCGCCATAGACGATTCATCAAACGGATACCCGAAGCTCAAGATATGGCTAAAAGAGCAAAAAGGGGTCGAAACTTGTCCAGGTGTGGTCCGACCCGGTCAGATCGACCCGGCCCGACACGGTCTAGACCGACCTGACCCGGTCCAGATCGACCTGTCCTGACCTAGGTCCGACCCTGGGTCCTACCCGTCTTGCTAGGTCCGGCCTGGCCCGCCGGCGCAACCCGCGTTGGCGGCCCGCTCAGTTCGCGGCTGGCCGAACGGCCAGCCCTCCTCCGTGTGGCGCGGTCATGCGCCGCACCATCACTGGTGGCCAAAAGTGAGCCAGCCACCCCTCCACCGCCGCCAAGGCCTTGCGCCGTGACACCTGCACGCTGGGAAGCATGGACGCGCGCCGCCATCACCGTCTCACAGCCAACCGTGCATCGGCTATCGCCCTCGCTTCGCCGTGGCCGACAGGCCGCAACCCTTCTCCAGCGGTGCGGTTGTGCCACCGCCATCTTCGTGGCTGGATGGAATGTTGGCCGCCGTTCCTGAGCTCCACCGGTGTCAGTCGCTGGCACGGTCGCCAGCGACATTCTTCGGGTCACTGGGTGTGCCCCGGGGCCCGATCTTTATTCCGAAAATTCTCACTCTCATCTTGGGACGTCGCCAATGATTCAAGACTATCAAAATCCCATAAAGATTTCGAAGGGGTCGGGCCATGTTCGTTTGGCCCACACCTTCTGCGTTAGGATGATATCAAGAGGTATAATTGTTCTTAAAACATGATGAACGTCAAGAATGGGGTAAGGGGTGTACATATTACAAACCCTACCTCGATTTCTCATTGGAAGATTTCGCGAGGAAGAAAACGAAGTCGTTGGGGATGGTGACGTCAGCGTTCGTCGCTTCTGCAAGATGCTTCCGATTCGAGATCAAGCATCGTCCTCGTTCTTCGATTCCAGAGTATGTTCTTCATTGGAGAGGGCATTATTCGTTTGGAGGAAATGTTTCCCCAAAGTTCTCCAAGGATCTCTCCCAATTCTCCTTTACCAACCAATCCTCTCAAAGGTAAAGAGGATCCAATATAAATTAAAATATGTTTTTCAATTTAATTTCCACATTGGCACAATTAAAGTTGACTCATTTAAGTAATTGTATTTGGATCAATTAATTAAATGGAGAGTTGAAATGTTTTCCCCCATTAAGAGGGGTTCGGGTGGTACCCACTACCAAGATTTAAAATGGGGGTTTTCTAGCCCGGGTGGTCCCCACCTCCATAACTCTAAAAGAGAGGTTTCAAAAATAAAATAAAAGTTTGATCTTTATTTTTTTTATTTACACGAAAAACACGAAAACTAACTTTGACCCTCATCCTACTGCAGTCGAGGTGAAAGTCTCCTTAAGAGAATATCACCGCTGCGAGTTCAACAGTGCCCATGGATTTCAATTCCAAGAACCAGTTCAAAAGTTACAAAAACACGCTCACACGTTTACTGGACGTACCTAAAAAAAGTTCAGAAATTTATTCCGGGCACACCGGGCCTCAGAATCACGCGCCGTCAATTTTCGCGGACTCGTAAAATTCCCATATAATAAAAAAAATTTACATGGAATTTCTGGGTCATTACAAAAATAATTATATTAATTATAAACTGATAAATAAACATTTATGTTTTATAAAAATACCAACACTTAATTTATCATTTTAAAAAAAATTAATTACTTATACTATGATATAAATATATCATATTTTTATTTATAAGATGATTATATTTTATTTATATATCCATAGTTGAGGTTACTGTTCTATTGGCCAATTTAATATTCTTAAGGGTCACATTACTATTCCAAAGGTCATATTACTATTCCATCAGTATAAGTTTCTTAACTTATAGAAATACCTCTTATTTCATTCATTTTTCATTTATAGAGTTTTTATTTTGTTCTTTATGTTGTTTCATGTGATTTATAATATATTTCATAATTGTAATAAGGGAGTTTCAATTGGTAAAATTTTGGGTTGTTACATTCTTCCCCCTTATGAAATTTCACCCTCGAAATTTCATTTTACATACTATGATGAAAATAAGTGAGGTTAATTCTCCTTCATTGCTTCCACTAGTTTCCATGTTGTTACTTCGTACTTATGGTTCCACCATAATAATTTGACCTGGGTATTTGTCTTGTTTCATATAAATTTATCTCTATGGTTCAAGATCTTCACCAGTTTCTCATCATAGGAGAGATAATTTCCAACTATACACCTATGGATTTAGTACATGTGATGGATCTGGTATGTACTTCCTCAAGAGGGATACATGGAATACATCATGTACTTGATATACGGTTGATGGAAGTGCTATTTGATAGGCCACAACTCCAGCATGATCAAGAATCTCAAAGGGGTCAATGTACCCTGAGACTTATCTTTCCTTTATTTAAAAATATAATGACCCTCTTACATGGTGATATGTGAAGGAATACCATGTATACAACCTTAAACACCATGTCCCATCAATGATTTCATATATATCTCTTCTGTTGACTTTGGGTTGCTTTGATGTGATGTTGAATGGTTTTCACCTTTTCCATCATTTATTTGACCATTTTAGGTCCTATCAGCTTACGTTGACTGAATTCATCATAGCATGTCGGTGTTTTGTATCTTTTCCCATAAAGGTATTCATATAGAGCCATTTGGATTCTTGAGAGGAAACTGTTGTTGTAAAAGAATTCAACCAGAGGCAGATATTGGTCCCATCCTCCTTTCAAGTCCATACAACATGCTCTCAACATGTCTTAAAGTGTTTGAATAGTTCGATCAGATTGACCATCAGTTTGAGGATGATAGGCTATACTAAAGTTAAACATAGTGTTCAAAGCATGTTGGAGACTTTTTCAGAACATAGAGGTAAATATCAGATATTGATCAGATACAATCGGTAGTGGTGCTCCATACAACCTTACTAATTATATGATTTATATCCATGAAATTTGATCCAATGATAAGTCCTATCAAATTGTGATAAAGTTAAATGTCTTTATAAGATAATCCATAACAACCCATATATCATTTTTTCCTATGGATTTTTTTGGATGTTCAGTGAAAAATTTCATGGTGATGTTTTACCATTTCCATGTTGGTATGGGTAATGGTTGCATCATTCCCTTAGACTTCTTTCAACCTTCACTCTATGAAAAACTAGACACATTGATGTATATTCAGCAATCTCCTTCTTCATATTGTACCACCAATAGTTCTCTCGAAGATCTCAATACATCTTTGTGCTCCCTAGGTGAATTGAGAAGGTTGAGATATGTGCATCACTCATAACCTCTTTATTTATCCTTGGATTGGATGGTACACATAGTCATGACCCAAATCTTACAACTCCTTCCTCATAAATTTTGAAATCCTATATTTTCTTATTTCTCATGGATTCCACCATCTTCTGAATTTCCACATCATTTCTTTGAGCATATATTATATCCTCCTTAAGGGATGGTCGAGAAATCATTTGAGAAAGGATTGATGATGTTTTTACCTTAATGATTCCAATTTACATCCTTTGTAATCTAAGAAGATTAGATCATTATTAATTCTCATCATTGATAATGTAGTAGGATCCTTTCTACTTAGAGCATCCTCCACCTTATTTGATTTACCAAGATGGTAATGGATTGATCAGTCATAATCCTTGATGAGCTCTAACCATCTTCACTAGAGCATATTAATCTCCTTTTATGTGAATATATATTTGAGATTCTTTTGATCAGTATATATCTCACACTTCTCCCTATATAGATAATGCCTTCATAGTTTCAATGCAAAGATAATAGATTCTAACTCCATATCATGCGTAGTATAGTTTTACTCATGAATTTTAAACTTCCTTGAGGTGTAGGCTATCAATTTATTAATTTTCATCAGTACACAACCTGATCCATTCTTTAAATAATCTCTGTACACCACAAGAGTTCCCCACTTGTTGGTAGTTTGAGCACTGGTGTAGTGATAAGCCTTTTTTTACTCTTTAAATTAGTCTTCACATTCACTATTCTAGACAAACTTTTCACCCTTCTGTGTCAGCTTGGTAAGTGGGTTTTACAATCATGAAAATTTCGTCACAAATCCCTAGTAATACCTAGATAAACCAAGGAATCTACAGATCTCTATTACAAATGTTGGTTTGGTCCACTCTTATATTTCCTTTGTCTTGGAAGGGTCCATAGATATCCCTTTGCTGGTGATTACATTCCACAATAATGATACTTCCTCCATCCATAACTCACATTTATTTTACTTTGCTTAGAGTCTCTCCCTTCACAAAGTCTTTAGTACAATGTTAAAATGATCCTCATGTTCCTACTTTCTCTTGGAGTATATCAGAATATTGTCAATAAAGACTATGAAAAATTTGTCGTGGTAATCTCTAGAGACTCTATTCATTAAGTCCAATACTATTTATAGAGAATTAGTTAGTCCAAAGTGCATCACTATGAACTCATAGTGTCCATACCACGTTCAAAAGGCATCCTTATAAATATCTTCCATTTTCACCTTTAATTGGTGATATATCGACCGACGATACACCTTTGAAAAATACTTATCTCCACATAGTTGATTGAACAAGTTATATATCCATGGAAGGGGATACGTTTTCATTATTGTGATTTTTTTGATCTCATGATAATCAGTACATAGGTGCATTGATCCATCCTTCTTCTTGATGTAGAGGATTGTCGCACCCCATGGTAAAGCACTCAGGCGTATAAAACCCTTTTCCATATTTTCATGTAACTGCTTCTTTAGTTCTTCCAGATCAACAATGTTCATTATATATGGTTACATTGATATAGATAGGGATCCAAGAATAAGTTTAGTTGAGAACTAAACCTCTCGATCTGGAGGAAGACCAGAAAACTCTTCGGGGAACACATTAATGTATTCGCACACAATGGACATGTCTTCGAGAATGATTATCTCCTTTGTCTCAATAATTTAAGCTAGATATACTTGATCATAAGACAATAATATCCAAAATTGAAATTATGGTTCGAAAATAGATTCATATTCTTTCTTACACCTATATAGAATTGGAATTTTCTTTAGGATGTGAGGAGTGATATCTCATTCCCAAAATTTGATGTTGGCTTTGTATAAATATAGCCAATCCATACCCAATATAGCAACGAACTCCACTAAAGGAAGTTAGATAATATTTTATGGGAGGTTCAGTTAAAAAAAATTAACCAGGGAGGAGTTATATACACTGGATATAATAATTTCTCCATTTTTTGTTCTAACAGATAACTCAACCTCCATATTTTTAGGTGGTGTTTGAATAGTTCTAATAAAATTTGAAGACATAAAAGAATGTGTAGAACCAAAATCAAATAATAAATTCTCTATTATTTAATGAATAATCATAGAACCCATCACCACATCATTTTCGAGTTCCACTTCATCATTAGTGATAACATATTCCCTTATTTTGTACATTATATTTTGTTGTTGCTAATTTCCTCCAATAACCCTTAACTTAGGGCAATGGTTTGCATATATACCATGTTTGTTATAGTTGAAAAAATACACTATAGGCTGAGTATTGATTTGAATCTTCATTTATTCTTCCACATTAGTGGTATTATTCATATCCCTTCTACAATTATTAAACCTATGCCCCTCTCTTCCACATTTAAACCATCTGTTGGTTCCCTTTAAAAAGTTTCCAGGATGCTTCTTCCCATTATTTTGACATGTGAGATATTGGTTATTCTTTCCATCATGGGATTTATCTATTGATCCTCCCATATTAAACTCTATTTTCCTATTTCTTTCCCTGGGCCCATGATACCACTAAGAGTCTCCGATCTCCATTTCATACTTAAGGGCACAACGAATAATATCCACATAGCTGTCAAAGTTTTTAATCACCAATGTTTTTTGTAGACTCAAATTTATTACAATAAAGAAGTGAACCACCATGCATTCAGTGTTCATGAAAAATCTAAAGGAATATCTTGCATGATTTGTTATGTTTTCTTCATACGCCCTGATAGACTCATCATCCTTTTTCATTAGTCTGAGGAACTACCTTTCCATCTTTAGATAGAGTGTTTGAGGAAAATATTTATTGAAAAATATTTTAGTGAAATATTCCAATTCCATGGAATCAATTTCCTCCCTAGAATATGAGTTCTTGATCAGTTTCCACCACTGATCATCTTACCCATCTAAATGATATACTGCCGACACAAATTTCTCTTCTTCTAAACATTGGAGGACATAAAATATCTTCTCAATGGAGTTAATCCATTTTTCAGCGAGGAGGGGATCATAAGATCCACTAAACATGGGAGTCCATTTCTGTATAAAGGATTCGACCTAAAATTTTTCATTATTAGGAGAAAGAGGGTGTTCCATGCAATTCAAGTTATTATTCATAACTTGAGCCAATTGAGAAAGTACTATCATGAAGTTTTGAGCACCTGTTCCCATCATATTTGGACAATCATTAGGGAAACCATCACATTGCCTATCAAATTGATTGTTGGAATGGGTTATTCTATTTCCATCCATTAACTAATAAAAATAAATTATAATTAGAGGTCTTGAATACTTATCTAATAAACATAATAAAAGGAAACTTTGAACATAAAGGGATAAACTTATAAATGGAAAGTATACTCTATCTTGTGATAACCTACATTTAAATATAGGTTATCCATGGTGATAGAATTATCCCTAGGGTTCTTACTAATTTTTTATAGTAATAATATCAATAAATAACTAGAACTTTCTCTGATACCAACAATATATACCCTAGAATTTTACACATATTATTACATGATTTTGAGCACAATTAACAATCAAATTACAAGCCAAGGATCGTAAAGTCTTGTGTCTTTGGATGATTAGGTATATAAAACTGAAAACATGGAAATAAAATAAAACATATTTATTTTAATCATACATAAATAGATCCTAACTTCCCATGATTCCCTACATCTGCAAAGGATAACCTGTGGAATACATGAACAAAGGGATGAGCTAAAAAACCCAGTAAGGATATAAACATAGAAATAAAGAAAATCACATGGGTTTAAAGGAATAAAATGATGACATAAAAAGTCATGGAATATGAATAAACATAATTAATCATAACATGTAGATCATGGGGAATTCTAATCATGGAATCATAGTAATGTGGCAACAACACACAATATGACATAATCATGAGTCAAGGCTAACTGCCAAGACCATTTCACATGGTGGACAAAATCCTATAAAGGAATAAGGTTCACTCCCTATCCCAAAATGATGTCTCATGAGACTAAACATTACCCAATTCATTGTAGTGCTATTTGGATGCACCCATCATAACATGTTCATTCATATGTGTGCCACAAGAAGAATCAAGCATAAGGGCTACCCATGGAGTGAATTGGGTATCATAATCATGTCATAAGGCATACAAAAAGGTAATATCATAAAGGTGTCCAATAAATAATTGGTTTAAATAAAATATGAACATTAATAAATGAAAATAGTCATATATCATGATAATAGATGTCAAAATAAAGTGAATAGACCTAAAAATAGTGGTTAAGAAACATTAAAAATGAAACATTTTTGTGCTGTTTAAGGAAAATATTAAAGAGAGTTTAAAGAGGAAAAGGAATATTTGTTTTCATAAAACCATAAATGAACCAAGATAGTTTTTCATGATGAAATTTTTTACTTTAGAAAAATAATGGTGTCTTAAAATTGATTTTGGAGTGCACTTTAAATGTGTATGAAAATCAGAATCTACCTTTAATCAGGCTTGGTTTTCAAGAATAATTGAGAAGGGAACCATTTTAAAACATGTATATCCCTGAAAAAAGAAGGATGAAATAATCTGGATATATGATTTTGGGTTATAAACATATAATTTATAATAATTATATAAAAGTAATAAATAATTACATTAAGGTTTCCCCCCCACTGTCAGCTAGGATGGTACAGGTGTAGGGTTTGGGACGTGGTCGTAGGGTCAAGTCCCTAGACTAAAAAATTTACTAGAATTTTATTTGTAGAATGTCTGAGATATCATTGAAATTTTTACCTAAATATAATTACATTGGGGTAAAGAGAGAAAAAATGTGACCCAAATGAAAAATGGAGGTTTAGAAATAATCCCTTACCTTATGTATGAAAGTGTTCTACACATGAACTTGATGTCCTGGATAATAACATTAAATCCATTAATTAATTAATTAAGAAAATTTTCTACATGTATTTGATTTATTATAATATTATTATGTTCATTTATGTCATTTTTTATGGGATATGAGATTCAATTTCATCTTTTGAGAGTGTTGGTTTCCTTGGTTTTCATGATTAGTTTACTTGTATACATGCACGAGAAATATTATAAAATGAGAATAGTTTTCCAGAATTGAAGTTATATGTTATTAATGAAAATACAGAATATTAAATGGTTATATAAGACATTTGGTTATTTTTGTTTAGGATGAATCATTAGATGAGACGTTAGTGATAATTGTTTAGATTATTTTAGTGGGTTTTCGATCATCACAAACTAAATTTCTTTTATTAATTAATATTATGCATATATAATGGTCCAAGAACATTACATAGACTGTAATACATATATTATAATATTTTTTAAAAATAAAAATGGTTTTATTTTTAGTATTGAAGGAGGTAAATGAAATTGAAAACTCATCGTCCTTGAATGTGATAAATTAACACATCACATATAATGTTTTCATTTTGATAACAAAAAGGGGAAGAGAAGAAGTTTGATAATGAATTATTCTATTATCATGATAAAATTTTTGTATATATAAGATACTGGTTTTTTCATGCCACTTGGATAAGGTAATGTGATGATATAATAAGAAAATAAAAGAAATTTGAAAAGAAATTAAAAGAAAATGAAATAGGATTTTACCTCTTGAATTTATCCTCCTTGAGAACCTCCTTAGGGAAAAGGGTTTGGTATTTTTTTTGTGACCAATGGATATGGTAAATGGGGGATATTCTTGTGAATAATATTGGATAAAATTTTGAAGTGGCTCAAAGTATGAAATGTCTGAGGAAAATAGGTGGTGAGGGGTGGTATTTATAGTGGAGGAGAGAAGTTTTTTTGATTATTTAATTAATTAGTTTATTATTTTGGCACAATACTATGAATAGTTTGATATTTATCACTAAATATATTAAAATAATTAATTATATTTCAATATTATGGGTTTATATTATCTATAAATCATCTATGACTCAATAATTCATGTATTTGTCAAATACTGTAAATTATCGTATTTCACTATTCACTAAAAGTTCAACTATTTTTGAAAATCCCAAAAAATCCCCCTAACCATTTTTTGATGTGTATAATTCAAAAATGAACTCTATTTTATGAAAATAATATTATAAATATGATAAATTTTATTTTAAATTAAAATCATCATTTACTAAACAAATAGAAATTTTAAAATTATAACTAGTTTTATAACACTTTGAAAAATTAATTAAGAGCTCATAAAATTATATTATAATAATAAGAAAATAAAATATTAATTTATGAATAAATTTTATGAAAATAAATTTTATTCTAAATAATTATATTCATTATAAAATTATAAATAAGAATTTATGTTTTATAAAAATACCAACACTTAATTTATCACATTCAAACATTTATTTACTTAATCTATGATATAAATATATCATATTTTTATTTATAATATTCTTACATTTTATTTATACATTCATTAGTGAGGTTACTATTCTGTTGGATGATTTACTATCCATAAGGGTCACATTACTATTTCAAATGTAAAGTTACTATTCCATTGGTATAAGTTCCTTAACTTATAAATATACCACTTATTTCATTTATTCTTCATTTATAAAGTTTTTATTGTGTTATATATGTGATTTTATGTGATTTATACTATATATAATAATTGTTAGAAGATATTTTTTATTGATAAAATTTTGGGTTATTATAGGTTTGATATATGATTGATGTTGTTTCTTTTGTGTCAAGGATCGTGAGGACACAATCTACACTTTCCTGATCTTCTTTTTTGAAGGTCACAAATTTTTCATCCATTCTTTTCTTTTGGTATATCCATTAATAGTTTGATTATGATTTCATGTCATCTCACTTGTACTTTTCATATTCCTTATTATGCGAATATGATAGGATTATTATTAAAATCAAAGGATGATTTACAAAATGGTTTTACCATGATAAATGATGTAACATTTAGGCATGTTTATCTTGTGTGTGATTTATGAAATGGTTGTAAAATTTTTGAACTATGTATTTTTTGATAGTAGAAGTATTAAGAAATATCACTAAATTCTAAAAAATGAAGGATTTTATATTAAAACCAAGTAATTGGTAATACAAAAAGTTCCCATTATAGGAAATACATCATAATTCCTGAGAGTGTGAACTTAATCCAATAATGATAGGGCATAATTTCTTTTTATGTCCATCCCTATGACATATGTTGCATCTCAAAAATTTATCTCATTCTTAAGGCCAATCCATCTCATTCTTCATCTTGCCAGACTTTGGTCTCTCTCACCGCCACAACCTATTGATGTCAAGTATCAATATTGGATGGTCTTCATGCATTGGGAAATGTCAAAAATATACAATAAGAATCCATGGTGAAACATAACAGTTAGAAATAGTGTCCATCTAGTACACGAGATCAACATATGCTTCTCATGATATGTCCACAGAGGCACATGCGGCAATGACGTGTGCGCATGGAAACTACAGTGCTTGGAAGTTTCCACATTGAAAATGCCTCGTTTCTTGTAATACCATCTGGAATCGACTTTTGCTACCTATTATGGGGTCCTAAAACTCTTTCACTTCAAATCAGAATTATTATTAGTTGAAAAGGTGAAATTGTTAAGCAGAATCTTCTTCAATGTTTTTTTCAATCACTCACTAAAAGTGTCATCCATACCTCAACCACTATTGAATCCCATCAACAATATGTCTTCCTATTTCAAAAAATTACTTGATACAATGATAAAATGTATCCTAAACTTGTTCAATTATATGTAACTTATAAATACCCTTGAAGATACCATTGATACACTCCAAAATGTTTGTGGTCATGTGTTTATACCTCTTCCCATCATCATATTCTAATATCCATTTCTCTTTTAGAATATGCATCATATAACCATACACTCCAAGATAATCCCTATGAATTTCTTCTAATCGATGTTCAAACCTTTTTTTTCTAGCTCATATACTGCATGAATGTGATCATATTTCAAATAAATTAATTTTATCATTATATTGAAATAGTAAAAAATTAGAAAAAGATTATATACCAATCCTCATGATAGCCTTATTCATAGCTTCATCATGGAATTTTCCCATGTTGCTATAAATATATCTGATGCAGTACTGATGATGTGCATTCGGGAGTCTCCATGAAATAGGATCTGTATTGATTTCTTCATTAATTTCATGATGGTGATCATATATCAAACATACACCTCAAATGTGGGTGAAATGGTTACTAATAAATGTTAAAACCCAACTATAAAACTCATTATTTTCTTTCTCCATAATGGAAAATGAATGTGGTAGAGGTGAATAGTTTTTATCTTCGGTTTCTGTAATCAATAATATGCTTGTTTGTTTTTAAAGAAATTTCCCATCAATTTGTATGAACATTTTTTATAAATGAAATGTTGAGATACATGAAAGGAATTCCCAGAACACCCGATCAAATTTGACATGAGATTGATCAAGTTGGTTATCTTGATACACATGTTCATTGATATAAAAATGGAAGACAACATGGTTTTTGTGTCTCGGTATGGATAGAAATTACATCAACACCCAATACGAGTCATCCTAATCACCATAGACCTTGATAATTTCCTTCTGTTTTGATATCCATGCCTTTTTATAGGAAATATTATAACCAATTTTTTTTTGTATCCTCTCCTTCACAAGTGATAAAGGAACATATTGTAAGGTATTGATAATCTCAACAATAATATATGTCACAAATTCTGCATCCAATGATGCATGATTTTATGTCAGGTTTGGCTGCACACAAGTATGAGCTACCTCAATCTTAGAAATTGTCTAACCTCCAAATGCAATTTCAGGAATCTCCCTTTAGCGGAATCTATAATGATTCCCATATTTTTCACATTATATGATTTATTTTATATAGATTGAATCCTAAACTAAATATCTATATTGTTTTTCAATATGAAATATTTCTAGTATATTTTTCATTCCATATTTTCTTATAAAATATCTTTCCAATATATAATGTTTTGTCTAGTTCACCGAATCTCTCCTTTATAACTCTAGAAAACTTAGTTGATGGTGTGATAATATTCCAGCTAAATTCAAGAAAATTTTCCATTTCTTTCAAATAAGATGATAAGATGGGTGGATGATTTGTTGTGAAATGGGGATCATGTATAACTAGTATATTTATACCAACTTCCACCCAATTTCTAAAACTTCCTCCTCCTCATCAATATTGTCTTCTTATGTTCCATCATTAAAGACACATTCATAATCAAAATGCTCTTAATGCATATATGGATTATCGGTTTGGTTGTCTTCTTTCATATCCTAGGGAATAACCTCATTTTTTGGGATAAACCTTATTTGATGAATATTGTATGCCTATGTCATCATAAAATTGGATGTTGCTGCTAGAAAATAAAAACCAAAACATATAACTTCATCCTGGAATTATCTGATCATTGGGAAAATAATTTTTTTGCTTAGATCTAGTCCTTATAAACAACCAATAGGCAAGCCAGATTCCAAATCCTATCATGGAATTGAAAATTTCCATAGCTAATAGTCTAGATCTCTTAATCAGGTCCCATATTTAAATGGATATAAATTCTTTATTGATGTTTTATTAGGGTTAAACCATCACATGTCTTGAGCATTGTTGTTGGTTGGGTAGTATACTAAGATCCTTGCTCAGTTTGAATAACCTCTCTGTAGGTGCAGACAAATGAAAACATGATTGTCAATGTGAAAAATGCTTTTTTGAACATGATTATGATAGTTTAAATAATATTGACAATGAGAAATAATCATGTAGTATTGACCACATAATTTTTAATTTACCAAAATTTTAGAATTTTTTCTTATATCCTTAAAGATAACATTAATGTTTTGTAGTACAATTTTTAATCTTCCAAAAGGTATGTTTAATGGTTTATAAAGATATTGAAGATCATCTAAATAATATACCTCGAGAGTGTCAAACCAGATGTGGAATAATTTCCATTTTTGTGCACCAGGTTATGATCAAGTCAAATCCCAATATTCCCTTTTTGGGGATATTACCCCAAGGTATATATTTTCTAGAACCACATCCACTTGTAGTATCCATATAAGTATTTCATTTATCAGATAACCACATAATATTTACTTTACCAAAAATTTAGAATGTTTTCTAAAATCATAAATGATTATACTAATGTTTCATAGTATAATTTTTAATCTTCCAAAAGGTATGTTCATTAATTTATAATGAGAATTAAAATCATCTAAAACATATCCCTTGGGAGTGTCAAAATAGGAGTGTAACAAGGCCCATTATCATGCACTGAGTTTTGCTCAAGTAAAATCCCAATACGCCCTTTTTGGGGTTATTACCCCTAGGTACATCTATACTAGATCTAATCCACTTGTAGTATCTAGAAATGTATTTAATTTCTCAGATAACCACACAATCATTACATTACGGAAATTTTAGAATGTTTTCTTATATACTCAAAGATGACAGTAATGTTTCCAAGTAAAATTTTTAATCTTCTTAAAGGCATGTTCAACAGTCTATAAAGAAAATGTGTATCATCTAAAACATATCCAATAAGAGTGTCAATACAGGTGTTCAGTAAGGTATGAATAATATAAATCAAGGGAGTCACTATGGGAATTCAATCCAATACCAATGGTTCAAAACCATTAGTATAGGCTGGAGAACCATTACTATAGGCTGTACTAACGGCTCTCCAAACCATTGGTATAGGATATATCAATGATTCTCCCAATAGTTGGGTATATTATTATTTCAAAAGTCCTATACCAACGGTTTCTAGTAAACCATTGGTATAGGGTCACCAAAAATTTGTGTTATCCAATGGTTTACATGGAACCATTGGTATATCCCTATACCAATTGTTCCATGTAAACCTTTATTATTGGTCTATAATAATAGTTCAAATACTTTGGTATAGACTCACCAATTTACAGACTTCCATCATCCCCACCCTACTCATCGAGCCAAGAAACAAATAAAAACAACTTTCAACAATGCAACAAACAAATAGAACCTCTCAAATAGACACCAAAAGCCACACAATCATCCCACCTTAGTCAATTACCTAACAAAAAACATCACCAACCAATATATAAATAATTATAGCATAGGAAACTAATTAACACATTCAAGTAGTGATAACACACATTCAAAACATCATATATATTCATTCAAAACAAATCATCAAACATCAGATGTCATAAATATCAGTCAAGAATGTAAAGAATCAATTTGTATCTCATCTCCATCACTATCGTCACTTTAACCATCATCCTCATCCTCATCCTTTGCCTCATCCTCATCCTCATACTCTCCCTCTTCCTCACCCTCTTCTTCACCGTCATCCTCACCATCGCTGTCACCATCACTAGGAACGTCATCATCCCGAACACCACTAGGACCACTATTCAGTGCACTATATAACGTACACATCATCAAAATATATTCACTACAAGATGTGATGATATCTGGTGGATGTGATGGACATAAGACTTCCATAAATTTCATAAATTTATCATTGGACATTATATTTCTTTAACACTCTTGTATAACCATTTTTTTGGCCTCTACTACCTCGGATTGAGCTTTTGTTACCCCTGTATTAGATTTTTCCAACTCAATGCTACAAGAACTGGCACCTGAAGTGGTCCCATATCTTTTTGGGATAATACTCTTCCCTAATTGAAAACGTATATAGCCATAGTGCTCATCTCCAAAATCCTAATGTTAGTGATAATTTTTCCCAAAGTTGTTAGCTTCCCACTCATAAAGGTCCTCCAAAGAACACTGTTACAAATATAAATAGAATATTATGTTACAAAATAGATATTAAAATTTGAAATCAATAAAGTAAAACCTACAATCTAATGTTGTGTCTGTTCATTTACCACACTTCCATTTTTTTCTTTCTGCTTGAGAAAAACAATTTTTCTTGAGGCACACATCCTTCAATATTCATTACCCCCCATATAATGACATTGAATATGGAAAACTATAATTTAAAATTGGTTATTAATAATTAATTTCATAACTAAATTAAAATAGATATTAATTCTAAATGATGTAACGACCCAAAGTTTTTCAATGGAAATCCCATTCTTAAAATTATGTCATAAAATCACATTAAATCACAACATAATGAACTATTAAGTGCTAAGTGACCTTTAAACATAATTTTGTCACTTCTATATTGGGAATTTTGAAAATCTGATATACACGGTTGTGTTCAAGATTATTTTTGGAGTCTAATAAAACAAAAATAATTTTTGGTGATTAGTAACCTACCCTTATGAATAGTAATATAACCTTATGAATAGTAATATGACCCTTATGAATAGTAATTCATCAAACATAAGATTAAACTTACCCATGAATAATTAAATAAAATTTAGACATCTTAGAAAGTGACAATTTGACCTTAGTAAACGTTTTGGTATTTTGTAAGTCATAAATAAATAATTATAATTAATTAATAAATTTAAAAGAAAATTTATTTTCTTAAAATGTTTTTATAAATTAACAAATAAATGTCTTATAGTTTTTAGATAATTTTATAAGACCCTACGTAATTTTTGAAAGCACTATAAAATCAGTTTTAATTTTAAAAACTGTTTTTTTAATTATGATTTTAATTAAATATTAAATTAATAATATTTAGAAAATTATTTTTGAAAAAATGGAATTTATTTTTTAATTATACACGTCGAAAAATGGTTGGGGTGAATTTTTGGAATTTTTCTAAAATACTTGAATTTCTGGTGAATAGTAAAATACATTAATTTACCATATAAATACATTATAATTAAAACCCACTATTCCTAACATCACAAGTGATGTAAGCACACAAATACCAAACTCACATGCATTATTTACTATTCTTGGTCATGGATGACTCACTATTACTTGTCTTAGGGGAAATTAATAAACTAATGAATTTTATATTAAGGAAAACCCTCTCCCCTCCACTATAAAAACCACCCTTCACACCCTAATTTTCTCACACCTCTCAAGCTCCAAGACTTCTCTAAACTCTTCCCAAACATCCTCCCTATCCCCTATCCCACATTCAAGAGATGATGGTCTCATAAAAAGACCAAGCCTATCTTCCTTAAGGAGGATATCAAGAGGAGGATTTAAGAGGTAATATCTCTCCCTCTTCTCCTTTAATTTCCTTTCATGTTCAAGTTCATTTCTTGATATCTCCCTATATATATTAATCCAAATGTTATTTTAACTCCAGTATTATACATGTACTATAATTTTATGATGCTAATGGGATATTATATCATCCAACCCCCTTTCCCTATGACTTTTATTTTATTAAAGAGAACGTTGTTTGTGAGGTGTTAATTTATCACCTTCAAGAACGACATGTTTTCTTATTCCATTTATAACTTCAGATCTGGTCATGAAACCATTTTTATGGTTGAACCAGAATATGTTATATGTATTATCTCCTATTTAAAGTTATTTAACTAACTTATGACCGTATATCAAGTGATAAAATAATACAAGTTCATTATGATCAAAAAATTGCTCAAATTAATCCAAACAATCATCACTTAATTCTTATCTAATGATTCATCCACATGGATCAAATATAATTCATTATAAGATAATTAAAACTCCTGTAATATCATTAATAACATGTAATATCAGTTCTGTATGTTTACCCATGTTCTACCCGAACTTCAATTTATGAATACAAGTGAACCGCTCAAGAAAACCATAAAAACAAACATTCCTGAACAATGTTTTTTAAACTCTATAACTCATACAAAGGCACATAAAATCACTTAATAAAACCATAATGAACCATATTAATGTAACAAAGTTTCTATATTTCTAATTAATTAATATAATGTCATTATACAGGACATTAAAGAGAAGGAAGCATTCAGATACAAGGTAAGGGGAAATTCTCGAACCCAACTTTCATCCTTCGGGTTCTCCCTCTTTCACTCCATTTTTGGATATGGTTACTCCTTAAAGATCATTTGTTCATAATTGCATTCAATTTTATGGGATATACATGTTTTTCACTGGTATTTATGAAAATCCAAATGTTTTCTAAAATAAATCTTCTTTTAAGAACACACCTTTTACTTACCATTTAAGATTGACAGTTCTTGTAACATATATGTTATTCCCTCTTTCTTTTGGGAACCCAATGTTTATGAATGTGTTATTATGAGATGAAACCCATTACTTTTCATGGGTTTTTTATGTTCATTGTGTCATGCATGATTAATGATAATGTTATGATGTGACGGGTGCGCTCAGAATTATATAGCGCAATATGAATGTTTAAATGTGACGGGTCTGCCCAGAATTATACAGTGCTCCAATGCATTGGGTAAAGTGATGAATCTCATGAGTAAATGTGAAATTATGTGTGAAAAAGATTATATCTTAGTTCAAAAGTATGTGTGGTATTTAACCACTAAGACATGATGTTTTATTTTTATGCATTTCCACATTTCAAGTCTTATATTTATGCTTCCTCTCATATTCATAGTCTTTTTACCATGTTATGATTATGCTCACAAAATTATATATTGTTCTTATCTATCCTCTTACTGGGCTTCTCTCTCACCCCTTTTGATGTATATCCTCAGGTGTATACATGTACTAGGAGAGGACAGGTGCCAATAAGAAGCTAGAGAAGAAGAAATTAAATAAATGTTTATGCTTGATGTTGTACTTGTTATGTATGGTCCTAGTTTTCCCGAGACACTAAACCTTTGGATCCTATATGTGTAATACTATTATATTGTTTATCTTGAAAATTATGTAATAGTAATGTAAGAAATGACAGGGTCACTATAGTTGGTATCAGAGGCAAGGTTTAGTTAATTTGGGAATTAGGATTAGTGAACCCTAGATAAAACCTCTAGCATGAGACTATGTAAAAATATGCACACAAGAATCTCTACATAGGGATCCCATATGTTATACTTTTTGTATAAATTTTGCAAATGAATAAGTTATGTATTAATGACTTGTTTAATTATGTTTTTTTATAACCTTTTCTATTTTAGAAAATGGTGGGAACCAGGAGAAATCAGGCCAACAACTCGTGAGAGGGCTAATGCAACGATTGCCAGAACGACATCCCCAATGATTTTAGAGGTGGATTTCAGAACTTCATGGAGATGCTTACCCAATTATCTTAGGTTATGAACAATAACCATAATAATGGGGAACATCCACCTTCACCAAATAGGGAGAAACTGGATATCGAATGTTTTATTCGGCAACAACCACTGATGTTTAGTGGATCTTTCGATCCACTAGTTGCAGAACAGTGGGTCAAATCCATGGAGAAGATCTTTTCTGTTCTTCACTATTCTGAGATGGAGAAGGTGACCCTAGCCATTTATCTTCTAGATGGAGAAACTGATCAATGGTGGGCTTTGATTAAGAACACCAAGCCAAGTGAGGAAATTGAAGAGATGGAATGGGAAGACTTTAAGATAATGTTTCTTAACAAGTATTTTCCACGAACTCTTCATACGAAGATGTAGAGAGAATTCATAGAGCTCAAGAAAAAAGAAGGAGAATCTGTCACAACCTACGAAATGAATTTCACAAGGCTTGCAAAGTTTGCTTCGGGAATGATAAAAAAATGGATAGATTCTTTAGTGGATTAAAACCACACCTTCGAAAGGCTCTTGCAATTTGAGACTTTGGGAGTTATGAAGAAGTTGTTCGATGTGCTCTCAAAGTGGAGATGAATTTTGGAGAATGGTCCCATGGCTATGGTGATAAGAAATGAAAGATGGAGTTTCAAGCTGATGGATCTAATGATAAGGGTGGGAAGAAAACTCAACGACCCACATGCAAAAAATGTGGGAAATTGCACCATGGGAACTGCCTCAAAGGGACGGGGAAATACTTTAAGTGTGGGAAAGAAGGAAATCATGCTCAAGAGTGTCGAAAAGACAAGAAAAGGAAAAATAATGTAGCCGATGAAAGGAGATAACCACTCATGGTTCAATGCTACAACTGTAGGGAGCTAGGGAACTATGCAAACCAGTGCACTAAACCTCAAGTTCTCAAGTGTAATCAGCATCAGCAGCCACCAAATCCAAAGGAACAAGGGAAGGATTATGCCATCACTACTGCAGAAGTGGAGAAAGATAATGAAGTCGTATAAGGTACACTTCCTATTCACTCAATAATGGAAAAAGTCTTATTTGATTCTGGTTCTATGCATTCCTTTATATATTGCAAGTTTTCTAGAACTATAGAATCTAATCCCTAAAACCTTGAAGTAGAGATATCTATAAAAACACCAAGTGGTATAATCATTGAAACCCAATTGTTTGACTCTTCTCCTGTTGGTGTATGTGGGAATATTATTTCAGTGAATCTTGTAATACTTCCTTTGGTGGAATTTTACGCTATAATGGGAATGGATTGGCTCTCATTATATAGAGCACATATCAACTATCGGGAAAAGGAAATATCTTTTCATATTCCAAACCATGACATGCTCCTCTAAAAATTCAAGGAAGATCATAAATCTAATTGGAAAAGTCATTCATCTGCGTGGATGTTGATTCCCTATTAAGAATCATACCTATCCCAAATGGTTGGGTCAAAGGATAGTTCCAACCTTGCGAAAATTCCCATCGTAAGGGAATATGAAGTTGTATTTCCCGAAGAGTTACCCGGAATTCCCCTGGATCGTGAGATAGAGTTCTCAATTAAACTCATACCTGGAGCTACTCCTATCTCAAAGTGTCTCTATAGTATGGCTCCTATCTAACTAGAGGAGTTAAAGAAGCAGCTACAAGAGCATCTAGAAAAAGGTTTCATATGCCCTAGTGCATCACCTTGGGGTGCACCAGTGCTCTTTGTAAAGAATAAGGATAGAACGATGTGGATGTGTATCGATTATTGGGAACTCAACAAGATCACCATAAAGAACAAGTATCCTCTTCCAAGGATTGATGACTTGTTCGATCAGTTAAGAGGAGCTCAATACTTCTCAAAGGTGGATCTTAGTTTTGGATATCATTAGGTAAATGTGAAGAAGGAAGATATTCAGAAGACTGCCTTCCGAAAAAGGTAAGGGCACTATGAGTTTTTGGTGATGCCCTTCCAACTTACTAATGCCCCTGAAATCTTCATGGATTTGATGAATAGAGTCTTTATAAATTACCTCAAAATTTTTTTGGTAGTGTTTATTGATGATATTATCATCCACTCCAAGATCAAGGAGGAACATAAAGAACATCTAAGACTTGTTTTGGCGACATTAAGAAAGGACAATTTGTACTCCAAGTTCAGAAAGTGTGACTTTTGGACGAAGAAAGTCACATTCTTGGGACATGTGATCACGAGTGAGGGAATTTCTGTGGATCCTTCAAAAACAAAGGTGATTGAGGAATGGCCCAGGCCCTCTAGTGTCACATAAATTTGTAGTTTTCTTGGATTAGATGGGTACTATCGATGTTTTGTGAGAAACTTCTCATGAATGTCAAGCCCACTAACTAAGTTAACAAGGAAAGGGGTAAAGTATGTCTGGATAGAAGAATGTGAGAGAAGCTTCAAGGAGCTAAAGAGAAGGCAGATCACTATACCTATACTCACACTACCAAAAAGTGCAGAAAGTTTTGTGATATACAATGATGCTTAAAATAAAGGCTTGGGTTGTGTACTCATGAAAAATGATAATGTGATAGCCTATTCCTCATGATAGTTAAAGATCCATGAGAAGAACTACCCGACGCATGATCTAGAGCTGGCAGCCGTGATTTTTTCCTCGAAAATCTGGTGGCACTACCTTTATAGCGAGAAGTGTGACATATACACCGACCACAAGAGCCTAAAGTATATATTCACACAAAATGAGCTCAACATGCATCAAAGGAGATGGTTAGAGATAATCAAGGATTATGATTGCTCTATTCACTATCATCATGGAAAGGTGAAAAAGGGAGCTGATACACTAAGTAGAAAAGAACCTACTACTCTATCCATGCTGCAGATTGAGAAAGACCCTATCTTCTTGGATATACAAAGAATGGATTTTTAAATCATAAGGGAATGGGATACATCCTACCTTTCCCAAATGATTGCGCAACCATCCATCCAAGAGAAGATTAAGGAAGCACAAAGGGATGATGTAGAAATACAAAAGAGGGTGAATGCAGTAAAGTAAGGGAAGCTGTAGGAGTTCCATATCGATGATGATGGTGTTATTTGGTTTGGAATGCGCCTTTGTGTGCCTTCATCACCCGGGATAAAGAAGGAGCTATTGGACAATGCACATAGCTCAACATTCTCTATCCATCCTGGGAGTACCAATATGTACTGTGATCTCCAAGAACACTTCTGGTGGGATAACATGAAGAAGAAGATTGCGGAATATATATCAAGGTGCTTGGTATGTCATCAATTTAAAGTTGAGAGACAAAAGTCCAAAGGTATGATGCATCCATTTCCTATACCTATGTGGAAATGGAAAAATGTTACTATGGACTTTGTCACGGGTCTCTCAAAGATGTCAAAGGGAAATAATGCAATATGAGTTGTGGTTGATCGACTCACCAAGACTACCCATTTTATCGCTATTAGGGAAGATATATCACTTGAACAACTTGAAAAGATACATGTGAAGGAAGTGGTGAGACTGTATGGTGTTCCACTCTCAATTGTCTCTAACCATGATCCAAGGTTCACATCTAAATTATGGAGGATTCTTCAACATGCTTTGAGTACTGAATTAAATTACAGCACAACCTATCAACCCCAAACTGATGGATAGTTTGAAAATACTATTTAGGTGCTTGAAGATATTCTAAGAGCCTACTCTATAGAATTTAAAGGTTGATGGGATCAGCATCTCCCATTGGTTGAGTTCTCATACAACAATAGCTTCCACTCGAGTATTCAGATGGCTCCATATGAAGCTCTCTATGGAAAGTGATGTATAACTCCAACTTGTTGGGATGAAGTTGGAGAAAGAAAGCTAATTGGACCTGATCTTGTGCAAGAGATGACAAAGAAGGTTCAAGTCATCCAGAAACCCAACAAAGCTACTCAGAGTTGGAAAAAGAGCTATGTTGACAAACGTCTAAGGGACTTGGAGTTTGACGTTGGAGATAAAGTATTCCTATGAATATCTCCATGGAAGAGATTCATACAATTTGAGAAGAAAGGGAAGCTAAGCCCAAGATACATTGGTCCCTTTGAGATCCTTGACCGCATAGGAGCCGTGGTCTATAGACTTGCACTTCCACCGAATATGGATCAAGTTCATGATGTGTTTGACATGTCACTAATGAGGAAGTACATATCGGACCCCTCACATGTACTAAACTCAGAGGTGGTATAGCTGGAAGATGATCTCTCTTATGACGAGCAGCCAGTAGAGATTCTAGATCAGAGAGATATGATTCTACGCAACAAGACAACTCATCTTGTTAAAGTGTTGTGGAGGAACCATAAGTTTGAGGAAGAAACTTGGGATCTGAAAGAGGCAATGAAGGAGAAGTACCCTCACCAGTTTGTGTAAAGTGAAATTTCAGGGGTGAAATTTCTTAAGGGGGGAAGAATGTAACGACCCAAATTTTTTCAATGGAAATTCCCTTCTTAACATTATGTCATAAAATCACATAAAATAACAATATAATGAACTAATAAGTGCTAAGTGACCTCTAAACATATTTTTTTTAACTTATGTATTGGTAATTTTGAAAATATGACAGACACGGTTATGTTCAAGATGATTTTTGGAGTCTAATAAAACAATTTTTTTGGTGAATAGTAACTTGCCCTTATGAATAGTAACATACCCTTATGAATAGTAATATAACAATTATTAATAGTAAATCATCCAACATAATATTAACCTTACCCATGAATAATTAAATAAAATTTAGACATCTTAGAAAGTTACAATTTGACCTTAGTAAACGTTTTGGTATTTTATAAGTCATAAATAATTAATTATAATTAATTAATTAATTTAAAAGAAAATTTATTTACTTAAAATGTGTTTATAAATTAACAAATCAATGTCTTATAGTTTTTAGATAATTTTATAAGACCCTACGTAATTTTTGAAAGCACTATAAAATCAGTTTTAATTTTAAAAACTGTTTTTTAATTATGATTTTATTTAAATATTAAATTAATAATATTTAGAAAATTATTTTTGAAAAATGGACTTTATTTTTGGATTATACATGTTGGAAAATAGTTGGGGTGAATTTTTGGTATTTTTTTAAAATACTTGAATTTCTGGTGAATAGTAAAATACATTAATTTACCGTATAAATACATTATAAATAAAACCCACTATTCCTGACATCACAAGTGATGTAAGCACAAAAATCCTGAAATCACATGCCTTATTTACTATTCTTTGTCATGGATGACTCACTATTTCTTGTCTTATGGGAAATTAATAAACTAATAAATTTTATATTAAGGAAAACCCCTCTCCCATCCCCTATAAGAACCACCCTTCACACCATCATTTACTCACACCTCTCAAGCTCCAAGACTTCTATAAAATATGCCCCAAAATCCTCCCTATCCCCTCTCCCACGTTCAAGAGCTGCTGGTATCATCAAAAGACCAAGCCTAGCTTCTTTAAGGAGGATCTCAAGAGGAGGATTTAAGAGGTAATTTCTCTCCCTCTTCTCCTTTAATTTCCTTTCATATTCAAGTTCATTTCTTGATATCTACCCATATATCTTAATCCAAATGGTATTTTAACTCAAGGATTATACATGTAATGGAATTTTATGATGCTAATGTGATATTATATCATCCAACCCCCTTTCCCTCTTCCTTTTATTTTATTAAAGAGAACGTTGTTCGTGAGGTGTTAATTTATAACCTTCAAGAACGACATGTTTTCTTCTTCCACTTATAACTTAAAATCTGGTCATAAAACCATTTTTATGGTTGAATAAGCATATTTTATATGTATTATATCCTATTTAAAGTTATGGAACTAACTTATAACTGTATTTCTAGTGATAAAATAAAACAAGTTCATTATGATCAAAAAATCGCTCAAATTAACCCAAACAATCATCATTTAATTCTTATCTAATGATTAATCCACATGGATCTAATATAATTCATTATAATATCATTAAAACTCCTGTAATATCATTAATAACATGTAATATCAGTTCTGGATGTTTACCCATGTTCTACCCGAACTTCAATTTAAGAATACAAGTGAACCACTCAAGAAAACCATAAAAACAAACATTCTCGAACAATGTTTTTTAAACTATATAACTCATCCAAATTCAAATAAAATCACTTAATAAAACCATAATGAACCATATTAATGTACACAAGGTTATGGATTTCTAATTAATGAATATAATTTCATTATACATGACATTAAATAGAAGGAAGCATTCAGATACAAGGTAAGAGGACATTCTCGAACCCAACTTTTATCCTTCGGGTTCTCCCTCTTTCACTCCATTTTTTGATATGGTTACTACTTAAAGATCATTTGTTCATCATTGTATTTACTTTTCTGGGATATAAAATTTTTCACTGGTATTTATGAAAAACCAAATGTTTTCTAAAAGAACTCTTCTTTCAAGAACACACCTTTTACTTCTCAATCAAGATTGACAGTTCTTGTAACATATATGTTATTCCCTCTTTCTTTTGGGAACCCAATGTTTATGAATGTGTTCTTATGAGATGAAACCCATTCCTTTTCATGGGTTAGTTATGGTCATTGTGGAATGCATGATAAATGATAATGTTATGATGTGATGGGTGCGCCCGGAAATATATAGCGTAATATGAATATTTAAATGTGACAGGTTTGCCCAGAATTATACAGCACTCCAATGCATTGGGTAAAGTGATGAATCTCATGAGTAAATGTGAAATGATGAGTAAACAAGATTCTAGCTTGGTTCACAAGTATGTGTGGTATTTAACCACTAAGACATGATGTTTCATTTTTATGCATTTCCACATTTCAAGTCTTATATTTATGCTTCCTCTCATATTCATGATCTTTTTTCCATGTTATGATTATGATCACCCCATGATATATTGTTCTTATATATCCTTTTACTGGGATTCTAGCTCACCCATTTTGATGTATATCTTCAGGTGTCTACATGTACTAATGAGAGGAAAATTGCTAATAAGAATCTATAGAAGAAGAAATTAAATAAATGTTTATGCGCCCATGCTGCCTCTCAGAAGATCCAACTGTTAAAGAAGAATAAAATAATATATCAATACATCTTATAATGAAAATAAAATACTGTAAAAAAAATTTACTAGGGTTCTATAAATATACATGATGTAGCCTTATTGGTGGGTGTCAATGGATCCCCAGGATCTAAAGGAACATCAACCTATACAGATAGAGTGAGAACCAATGTATACTCTGGAGGCTCAGAATGTGCCAGAGTAAAAGTCAAATGAGAAGGAATGTAGAAGCTAAGAGTGAAATAAGTAGAAGGAAAATAATATGGCATAAATGTCTGTGTAAATTCATCATATGGGTGAGGATTATGAACAATCATCAGATAAGGGAATGATAAGCTAGGAGGATCAGATGAAAATGGTGGTGAAAACATAGGTAGCATAAATATATTGGGTGTCTCTAACAAAAATTTGAGACCATAAGGTGTGTTATATGGTATGTCAATTGGAGGGATAGGGTTTGATCATATATGCAGAGTGGAGTGCATAACTCTATTACCACCCCTCATATCGTCATCCTAAGCACTGTAACCACTAGGCTGGTTGGATAATAATTGTGTCCTAGGTGGTGGATCTTGATTAAATGTAAAAAAATTAATCACATAAAATTATATGTTATTGATATATATATATATATTTGAAATAAAATACTCACAATAGGCACAAAAGGAGGGATGCACATCTCTCCCAGTCAGCAATTATTGTCTTTCATCTTTTTTCTTCACATATCCTCAATGTTTTTTATTTTATGCATTTGAAAACAAATATGGAATTAATTATAAATCTATAAATAATGTTTAATAGAAAAAATTAATAAGAAGAGACATTAATTAATTAAGGAATACCAATTTTCAAACCAAATATAGGATACATAGTGATATAAAAATAACATTTTATATTTAGTGTGAAGAATATCAAAACATGAAAGACATGTCATAGAAAAATAAATACATTAAAATTATCATGTTTAGAATGGGTATGATACAGTTTTCCTCTATTTCCGATTAGATCCAATTCAATTTTGGTTTGGTTATTTAGTTCATTTTGGTCAATTGATTTGGTCATTTTTTCATTTCTATTTGTCTTAGGTCATTTACTTTATATTATGGGTTAGTTCATTTTACCATTTTATTGGTTAGGTCATTATTTTATTTTTTTTATTTTCATATTAATTAGTTTAATATGTCTAATTAAATTCATCTTTTTTCCAATTTAATTGTTTCAATTTTGTTTGGTTTAGTTTGTTTGAATACAATTCAATTAAATATTAGAAAATGAAACTCAAAGAAAACTATAACCAATAAATATTAAAAATTTACATTAATTTCATATTGGATACAAAATATTTGTAACCAATAATAAAACTATTTCAATAGTACCAACCCTAACAACCCAAGTCGAGCTAAACAAAAATAAATGAGAAAAAGATGATTGTTTCTATATATTTCCCACCACAACTATAGGTTCACAATCAACATTGACAAATTTACTATTGGAGTTGTTATATGTAATAAATAGTCTAGGTCCATTGGGAGTAGGGATGGATCCAATTACATCATCACCATCATCAAAAATATGTCTTGGGATTACTTCAATAATGAAACCAATTTAGGGCAAAGATGATCTTTCACATTAAAAATATATTTTTCCATTCATACTAATACATATGGTTCATAAATAACACAAGTGTGAGTCATGTCAATAACTTGAAATCCAAAATCATCATTAAATGTTCCATGCCTCTTCATTGAATCACACCACTTTTATTTCATCATAATGACTTGACCATGAGAGTAACAATCCAATATTTGTATTTTATCATAATATACATTTTCAAATCGAGGTATACTATCTGATGCAATGGAATAATAGTCTATTTTGGAAATCACCATAACACCATCAAGTTATGTTCTCATGTTCATTGATCATTCAAGGATAATAAATATGTACCAATTGATCACAACTGATTTTCATTCACAAACCACATAATTAGGACTAAAATCCAAAGATCATATTTCCATGGAGACAAATTCAATAGGAAAACTCTATAAATAAAATATAAATGAATATTAAACTCAATTTAATATTTATCTTATTAATTTATTACAGTAATTTTTCAACCATAAATTTCAACCATGCAGAAAACAATTTTATATGAAAAGTTTCTATCCTTCTCAAAGATATAGAGGGATAATTTATATTTATCATTTGTTTATGTTCCCTACTAAAAAAATAAACAGTTTAATAGATATGTAAAATTACATGAGATGAGATAAGATATACATTTTCAATTTACTTACTTGATATAGTCATCAAACAATTCATAGTTAAACAAAACAGTGTGATGTAACGTCTCTCTCTCTCTTCAATGATTAATGTGGTCAATGTATATGATCTAGGAATACCACCTATTTGGGGAAGTGATGGAAAAAAGGTTCAATTTTTTCATACTATTATTCTTCATTTCTCATCGATCTGTTCTATCTCGTAGTTAGAATAGAAAAATACATTGAACAAAAATCCATTGATTCATAAGCCGAGTAACATTTCACGATAGAACCTCTGAGGCAATTCATGTTTAGGAAATAAGACATTAATGTTGTACATATTAATTTCAGTTGGATACATCAAATGAAAATTAATAGGTCCTTCAAGAAGTATTTTTATTGGAAGATGGATGGTTAGATGCAACATGCATGTGAAAAATAACGAAGGAAATATTTTCTCTAACTCACACAAAATTAATGGATCCTTTTCCAAAATTTGTTTCAAGAAAGACTTGGAAAACTTATTAGAATAAATATCTCTACAAAAATGGCACAATAGAATAAATGATACCCTTAGATTATTGGAAATAGGATGACATATATCTATTAGAATAAACTCATGCAGAAGGATGTGATAGTCATTTGTCTTCAAAGATTTCATCTTCAACTCTTATGTTGACCCATTTTGATATATTGCTGGAATAACCATTATGTAATTTAATAGTATATAGTACTTCCAAAAATTGTTTTTTTCTGTATGTTTTATAACAAATGAAGCACATGAAACTTTCTATTTATTTTCGTTGATACACACAGGATAAAATTATGGTCTGATGCCCCAATCCACTAAGTCACAATGAGATCATAAATCACCATTTGTCTTTCCCTTGACATTTATAAGAATTGAAAGAAAAATTTAGCATATATTCTTTTAAATGTGCAATAAATCTAAGCATTTATGAAACAAATTGGTTGACCAATAAGGAAACTCAAAAAAGATACTTCTCTTCCTCCAATTGTAACTGGTTTTAGTGGAAACCTTCTTCCTCTTTCTATATTTCATCTGACCCTTCCTGAATAAAAAATGAAATCTTTCAATTCATTAAGCACATCAGTTCCAGACATACACTAAGGTGGATTCTCGGTCTCCATGGTATTTTCAAATCTTTAAACATTTTTCCTATACGGATGATCGATTGGGAGGAATCGTCGATGTCATATAAAAATGAAACTACAACGATATTTAAGTATTTTGGGTCATATATTTTTGATACCAATAGGACATTATAGTTTTCCCTTCATGCTACATCTAAAAATCATTACATAAGAACCACTATAAAATAGGTGTTTAACAATGCTGGTATTTATTAGCGCTTTATTTTTTGAGCTGATTAATTTAACCCTTTATCAGTGTTTTATTTTTTGCGCTCATAAAGGGTACCATTTATCAGTGCTATATTTTTAGCACTCATAAAGGAATCCTTTATCATCGCTTTTTCATAGCTGATAAAGGTCCGAATGAATGAAATGAAATAATTAAATGAATAAAAAAATAAAAAATGAGTATATTAAAAAAAATATTACAAATTTTATTAATTAAATAATTATTGATTAAAATGAATAAATTGATCATAAGATATATAGATTTTAAATACTAATAAATAGTATTTATTACATATATAGATATATGAAAAATGAAAATTAAATACATTAAAATTAAAAATAAGTAAATGGAGAAAAATATTAGTGATTTTATTAATTAGATGATTATTGATAATGTTAATAAATAGTATATATTAAATATATAGATATATATTAATTTATATAAATATGATTTATATATTACAAAATATTTATGCTCTTTACATTAAATAGTCAAATATTTAGTGAATAATGGTTTATAATTAAAAATTCATATGAATTAAAAATACTGACTAATTGCATAGAGTAATGAACATAATATTGAATGTCATTTCATTTTTCAATTTAACATAGATCAAATGTGTGTTATATTGATTTCACACATACATAATTAATGCATTTTTATATATAATGCACACACACAATACTTGTCCATACTTTCTATATTGTTAATGTGTACTTATTTTTAATTTATTTAATTTCACTCATTTTTAACATGCATACACATTCATTAATAATGTTAAAAAAATATTCAAAAAAAAATTATTTGTAAAAAATTATTTGTATAAAAATATTTGTAAAAAAATATTTGTAAAAAAAAATTATAAATAAATATATTTATGAACAAATATATTTATAAATAAATATATTTATAAATGTACATACTATATTTATAAAATTGTATATTTATAATTATAAATAATTAAATATTTTTAAAAGTACTTATATAATTATAAATAAATAATTATATATATTTAAATAACTATATATATTTAAATAATTATATATATTTAAATAATTATTAAATTTATAATAAATTTACATAAATAATGAATATATTTACTATATTTATATTTATATATATTTATTAAATAAATATATTTATATAATTATATAAATATATATAATGATATAAATATTATTTTTTAAAAATATTTATATAATTATAAATAAATAATTATATATTTAAACAATTATATAATTATAATAAATATATTTAAATAAGGAATATATTTACTATATTTATATTTATATATATTTATTATGTATATATATATTTGAAAATTTTTTATTTATAATTATAGTTATAAATTCTATATCAGCGCTTAAAAAATAAGCACAGATAAAAGAAATATTTATCAACACTTTTTTAGCACTGATAAAGATGAGTCTTCATTAGGGCTAAAACAAGTGCTGATAAAATGAATATTTTTCAGTGCTAAAATTTTAGCACTAATAAAGACATACCTTTATCAGTGCTAAAAAAACATGATAAAAGTGTCCCGATCTATTTAAAAAACCTAACCAGTTGTGAACCCATTGTGATATCAAAATCTTCCCGCGAAAGTCACCCACTACCAACACTCCTCGTCAATGAATCGAAGCTATAATCACACAAACCCACTGCCTCCAGTTACTCGAACATCGTCTGGATCCGATGTTTTATTGCAGTTAGGGTTTCTGAAGAAAACACTGAGATCTGTATATGAGGGACTCAGATTTACATCATCCTTGTGAGCAGGCCTGTGTTTTCCATTGTAGGTTATAATTTTCTTTATGTATTTTTCATTTAATTTTTTATTTCTTCTTCGACGATGTTGGTTTCACCCAAATTTACCCCACAGGTATGCAGTCATTGTAGTACAGGTAGGGGTCGAATCCACAGGGACCGCATAAGAAACCTATAGACACTCTGATTTTGGAGAGATTTTCCTATGAAGTGTCCAACTATTTGGATTGATTTAATTTGAAACTAGTGATTTAATTTAAAGAAAAAATAAAAAAAACTTACAATTAATTAGTCTAAAACAATTAATGGAGATGAGTTAATTTTAAGTTGTTACTAGGGTTAGATTTGATGTATTTATTTTCTTATAACGTTTCATTTCACTAATTCAAGATGCAACCAAAAAATGATATAATTCCTCAAAATAATTCACCAATTTAATCCCTACAAAATTCCAAGTCTAATCACCAATTCACTTGTAGGATCAATTTAATGATCACTTCAAGGAATTGGATCACACTAGCACTCGAAATGTGTCATTGTTAAAGCTGGCGAAGACGAAAAAGAAAATAAATCATCAAATGGAAATCTTAAAATAATGAAATGATTATGAATTTAAGTACATTAAATAACAACCAATCCACACCATTCAACTCCCTAGGATAAAACCATAAGGGGTTATCCCACCATTTATGCTATTCAATAAATGGAAGCGGTAAGTCGGCTTAAAGAAGCGGGATTGAAGAAGAAAAATAAAACAATGAAACGATCACTCCACCGTTGTGTGAATAAATTCACAAGTGATGGTGTGAATAAGATCACACCTTGGGGAAAAGGTATCAATGTGAAAATAAGAATAATAGAAAAAGATAATAAGAAGAACTTTTCTTGAAAACTAAGGTGATTCAAACAACTTACATGCGAAAGAAGAACGTTACAAAGGCAATTTGGAATAACAACATTACAATGAAAGTAAAACTCCAAGATCCCTAAATACTCCATTTATACTAACTTAAATATCCATTTAGAAGGACTTGGGTCTATCCACCATCCATCCCACTCTCTTTAATTAATTTTGGTGCACCTAGGTGGGTGGCCATTTAATGTAGAGGAGACCTTTCAACTCTTGCCTCGAAGTGGGAGCCAACTTTCATCCACGGAACAGAAGCGCCAAATTAACCTTCTATAAGGCCGAATTGGAGTGGTACATAGAAGACTTAAATTAATATTAGGATGTCCCATAATAGCCTGTAAACTTTCATCCCAAAATAATTTTCGTTTTGCGAGATATGATTTAAATGGTGGGCTGTTTTTCTAGGCCTCAGAATCTGGCCCTGAATTTCATCTTCAACTTGGGACGCCTATAAATCCATTAAAACATTCGAATTAGCTTGAGAAAATGATTAATGAAATGTTACCCATGATATCTTATAACTTGAGTTAAATTTTGGGACTCATTGGGCTTGAATAATGGCCTCTATAGTACTTTGATTGGGCTGTTGTCCAGTTCACTTCGCCCAGAATGTGGTTGGTTCAAAGCCCAGTTTGGTGGTCTTAAAAATTGAATATACAAGTGATAAAAAAGAATTAATTGTTCCTTATATAATGGGTGACATGAAAATAAAATATGAAAATAAAATCAATACCATTTGGTGTTTTATGAGATGTTCAAGAATGTACCATGTAATAGTGCATTTTAGGAAAGAATTGCAATCATGATGTGAAATGATGTTCAAAGTGTAAAATGCACTAAAATGTTATTTTTGAATAACAAATCACATGAAAACTATATAAATTAACAATTAATATTATCCTCTTCTAGTGGCTAATCACACCCCCAAATTGATTTTTTCTAGTCCTGAGCAAAATATATCTCACAAACATGAAATTCGAATGACCTTTTCCAAAAACATTTTAATACATATTGCTCACCCAAAGAACTCATACCAAAAAAGTATGTAACCCATCAAAATAATTTGAAACAATCTAAGTCCATAGGCATAACCCAAGCCCAATCCCATTCCTTTATTCAAATTTATCTCCATATTTAATCCAATTTCAATTAAACATGATGAAGTGTTGTGCGTCACAATAGACAAGGGGGTTCATTTTCATTTGAGGGAGAAAAGATGGAAGCGCTAAGAGAAATCAAATTTTAATATTGAGATGAGTACTCATTTTTTATTTTATTTTAATTTTTTTTTTCAATTTTTCCATGGTAATTGAAATTGAACTCAATCGAGTCAACCCATGTAGCAAGACTTTTCCGATGACTTCGAGTCTCAAAGACCTTATGGAACCAATTGAAGCTCACAAACTCAGGCATCGTCTCGAGTTTACTCTATCAAAAAAAAAAAACTCAAATTACCAAAAATAGAGATAAAATGCCCAACTCCGGGCCAGAAAACTATGGAGTCATGATCCCCAAGTGTCGAAAGCCACGTATTAGGACATTTCATTGCTCTACGTACAAATTGATTTTTTTGAATACTCATGTTAAAATTAAAATGATCACAAAACCTATGCCATTTATTATGGGACCCCAAGAACTCAAACTAAAAACCCACAGTCTAGAGGACATGCATTGTGTTTTTTTATTAAATGGATGAAAATATTACGGTGAAAAATCACATCGGACAACCGAACTTTCCAAAATCTATGCACATGAACCTAAAGTTTCATTAAAAGCAGAATCAAGGCATGAAAAATTATTTGATATCTAATTTCAGAGATTGCAATGTGTGTTATCATGTTCAAGGTTAATGAAAATTTTCCTTCCATACATTTTTTTTGCACACAAGATCAAAGTTTTTATTTCATATCCCCCCAACATTGAATAACATTGTCCCCAATGTTTAAATAAAAGAAAATTTAGAGGGGGGGGGGGGTAGGAGAGGATTTCAAAGAGGAAATTGAAAATGATAAACATGAAAAAAATTCACCTGGTTTTTGACATTGAAGTTCATGATGCTCCATATTACTCCTTTGATCTCTTGGGGGATGTAGGCACCTCCTTGATTGAGCATGTATCACCCAAAATAGTCCCTGAACCATACAAATAAGAACAAACCATACAAAAAAAACAACATAATGATTTATTTAATTCAAACACACTCATATTTTCTTGATAATTTAGTAAAATGATTCATAAGTCATTTTTGATGTGTAGGAATCAGTTTCACGTCAAACCGACACATGATGTTATCGGAATGAGTCAAAAGTGTGTTTTTCCATTTTTAAATGATATTTTAGTAAAAAAGACAACTAACATAATCATAACTGATAAAAACATTAATATTGTTTTGATACTTTATGAAAATTATCCAAAAGTCAATTGAGATGTGTAGGAATGAGCCGCACCTCAATCTGTTGCACAATGTGATTGGTATGACTCAAAGTGTGTCTTTTTATTTAAAATTTTCATCAATTTACTAAAATGGACATCTAACCTACTCAAAAAAGATAAAACACATTCGAATTGTTTTTATACATTATAAAAATTATCCATAAGTCGTTTTTAATGTGTAGGGATCAGTCCCACCTCAATCTGATACACGATGTGTCCAGTATGACTTAATATGTCCATTATTAGTTTAAAATCAACATTTTAGTTAAAAAACCATCACACATTTCAAGCTAATAAAAAAAACTATGATTTTATTTATAATATTTGAAATCAATTCATATGTTATTTGTGATGTGTATGAATTATTTTCACATTAAACTGATACACGATGTGATCTAAATGAGTCAAAAGTGTGTGTTTCTAGTTTAAAATGACATTTTAGTAAAAAAAGAAAATTTTTGTACTTAAAACTGAGAAATCACAATGATATTATTTTTAAAATTTAATAAAATGATCATAAAGTCATTTGAGATGTGTAGGAATCAGCCTCACCTCAATCCGATTCATGGTGTGACTGGTATGACTCTAAGTGCGTCTTTTTATTTAAAATTGTCATCAATTTTAGTAAAATGGACAACTCACCTACTCAAAAATGAGAAAAAGCATTTGTATTATTTTGATACTTTAATAAAACAATACATAAGTCATTTTTTACATGTAGAGATCATTCATACCTCAATCTGATACTCGATGTGCCTGTTATGACTCAAAATCTCCGTTATCAGTTTAAAATTGACATTTTAATTCAAAAAGGATTTCTCACTTAAAAATGATCAAACATTCTTAGGTTTTCTTGATAATTTAGGAAAAATATTCATAATTCATTTTTTATTTTTAGGAATTGGTCTTACATGAAACTGATACACGATGTGATCAGAATAAGTCAAAGTGCGTGTTTCCAGTTTAAAAAGACATTTTAGTAAAAAAGAAAAATGACATACTCAAAACTAGGAAAACACATTTATATTGTTTTGAAACATTAATAAAATTATCCATAATTTATTTTAGATATTTAGGAATCATAAAAACCTCAATATTACCCACAGTGTGACCGGTATGACTCAAAGTGTGTATTTTTATTTAAAATTGACATCAATTTTAGTAAAATGGATAACTGACCTACTCCAAATCAAGAAAATGAATTATTATTGTTTTGATACTTCATTAAAAATATTCATAAGTATTTTTTGATATGCAGGAATCATCCACACCTCAATCCAAACCACAGTGTGACTGGTATGGCTCAAAGTGCGTATTTTTATTTAAAATTGACATCAATTTTAGTAAAACAGACTACTGATCTACTTAAAACTGAGAAAACGAATTCATATTGTTTTGATACATTACAAAAAATTATCTATAATTAATTTTTTATGTGAAGGAATCAATCTCACCTTAATATGATACATAATGTTCTTGGTATGACTTAATGTGTCAGTTATTAGTTTAAGATCGACATTTTAGTTCAAAAAGTTTCACTCACTGAAAACCGACCAAATGCGAACATATTTTAATGAAAACTTATTAAAATTATTAATAAGTCATTTGTGATGTGTAGGAATTGGTGTCACATCAAACCAATACATGATGTGATCAGATTGTATCAAAAGTATGTGTTTCTAGTTTAAAATGAAATTTTAGTAAAAAAGACAACTAACTTAATCAAAACTGATCAAACACATTCATATTATTTTCGTACTTCTAGAAAATTATCCACAAGTCATTTGAGATGTGTTGGAATTAGACACACCTCAATCTGTCCATGGTGTGACCGGTATGGCTCCAAGTTTACTTTATTTAAAATTGACAACAATTTTTGTAAAATTAATACTTTATGTTAATTTATTTCTATATATTATTACTAACATAAGAATTTATTTCTTAAACAGATACATTATTTTTCTCTAATAGGGGTGGTTGTTTTGGAAATAGTATGAGTCAGGGTTAGGATTAAATGAAAAGAAACATTGATGTTTTTAAATGTATGTAATAATTTGTATTTATATAATTGTATAAACCAATGTTTTAAATGTCTATAATATAGTGTTTTTTTCTTGTATTCATGTTGTAAATTTCATTTCATTTAAATGTTATAATTAGTTTTTAGTAGTTCTTGGCATGAGATAGGGTCCCATGTTGAGGTAAATAACCAATACAATTGGACAAGCCTACAAAGTGTTGTTCTAATAGTTCTTGAAGAGGGAATTTATTCTCTAATAATATAAGTATTCCTTGAAATCTACCCCCTTAGTATTATACATGTTTTTATATTGATTTTAATATGTGTGGTCTATCCACATTGTGCAATTTTCCCCTTTTTAAATTAATGAATTATATATATATTAAGATGATATATATGGTGTTGAATCAAATAATGTGCCAAATCCATCGAGGGTCAAGGATTTTATTAGGATATCGTGTCTTTCATAATATAAATTCATAGGGGTATTATTTAAATGATATGTAATTGATTGAATAAATTGATGAGGCATAAAGGACCTTTAGATAGGTTCTATAGTGACTCTCCCCTTCAATTTGGTCCGGTTCAGGTTCATTTTATTTGGTTTAGTTTTGTTATAGTTAATTCAATTTAATTAAGTTTATTTAAAATTAGTTCTAGCCAGGTTATGTTAGGTTTGTTATTATTGATATGGATGAGTTTGGTTTAGACGAGTTTGATTCGGTTGGGGTTGTGTATATTTTTTTCAAGTGCATATGGTTTGGTTCAATTTCATTTGTTTCAATTTGGGATAGTTTTATTCAAATATGGTTATTTTAGTTCAAGTCAATTCTAATTCATTTGTTTCAAATCAATTATATTTGGTTTGGTTCAAATAAATTTTATTTGGTTTGGTTTGGGGTTGTTTGATATGGTTTAGTTCAATTTGGAAGAACTTAGTTTTATTCATGTTAGGTCACTTTGGACTGGTTTAGTTCAAATATTTTCCATTCTAGTTTTTTTGATTAGGTTAGTTTAGTTAAAATTTATAATATATGATAATGATGATGGACAAAATGTGTTTAAGATTAGATATATGTATAATACATCTAACTAAATGTACAAGTAATTAGGTACCTTCAAACATGCCAATTGGACTCAATGAGTCATCTACGTTTGAATTATTTAAAGCTATACATGAGACATTAATGCTACATTTGAGTAATATGTGTACATATTATTTAATGTTTCATATGAGTATTCTAAACTAACATCTCATTCATCCCTTTATAAAATTTTTATAATTATAAAGCTGAATGACTAAGAATCTAGAATTTATATTCCAAATGTGAAATTCATATAAAATGATTCTTATATTGTGCTTCCATGATCGAAATATCATTATTCCTTTTATATCAATTATTTAATCTATGATTCGATGAAGCTGACATTAGATGAGTTGAATGATGCTCTAATTTTATTAAACTAGGATTTTCAAATGATCATATATAAAAATCAACATTTGTGAACAATTCCCATAATAATTCAGTTGATCCCTGTTATGTTCTAAAGTGTTTTTAATATCACAAAATTATCTTTGATTCAGTCTAGAAGAATGATAAGTAGTATCTTCACGTTGAAAAAATGATAATCAATGTAGGATGAACAGTTCATAAATATATAAATCTTAAAATTAAGAAATTATTGATTAACCGAATCTAAAAATTAAATATGAATATTATTATGTAGTTATTAACAAAATTAAATATCAAAATGAATTTGTAATCCTTACTGAAAATTAAATAGATTTATGTTTAGATTTTATCTAAGTTTTATAGATATAACATTGATGATGTAGTAATTTTTTTGATGATTTCATTATATAAGAGGATGTAACAAACCTAAAGATGTGGTAGCTATATGAATTTAAAATAAAAATATAGATATTTTACTAAACTAATTAGGACCAAAATTAAGGAGAATAAAAAATAATGATATAATACAAAATTGAATAAAGTGAACCCAAACCGAACCAAAATGGTCTGAAATAACCCAAAGAAACATAAACTAAATATAAGAAAGCCTAAATAAAACTATATTAATCAAGATCAAAAGAAATTAAATTTCCCCAAAGAAAGATAATACCGTGGTGTTTTTGACTAAAAATAATAATCAAACGGATGGATGATAAAATAACTGAATAATTTGGAATCGACTATTTCAATATTGAAGATGAATGAAATGAAATCCAGAAGAGATGAGAGATTGTAGCATCACTAGTTGGGAATAAATTGGAATTCCCACTACTCCTAGGGTTCATTAATAGAATATGATGGGAAGAAGGGTGGGGCACCGACATTGTGTAAATGGGAAGAGCTATGCCAACATTTTTTTAAAGTTGTTGGGATATGATTCAAATAAATAGCCTTTCCCAAAGGTGAGGCCCAACCATTGAGATATGGCAGGCTATACCAATATTTTTTTGAAAACCATTGGGATTGGTTAGGCTATACCAATAGTTTTTTGAAAACCATTGGTATATCCCCATGGGTATAGCCCACAATTCCAGTAGTGAGTGAAAAATCAATTGTGTAGTTAAGCCTCTTTTTTATGCAGTTATCCCTCTTTGATCCTATGTTAATTATATGTTAATCTGATGTAAATCAGTAGATAATCATTATTTATTCCTAATTAAATCCTTAGTTAATCATTACATAGTCATTAATTATCCATTAATTAATTAATAGATGTTAATTAGTTTGTTTAAAGTTAAATAATAATTAATCATTAAATAATCCTAAGTTAATCATTACTTAATACAAAGTTAACAATTACTTATTCCTATTATAATCATTCTTTAATCATTCCTTAATTAATTATTAATAACTCATTAATAATTTATTAAGCATTCACTAAGTAATAGTTTTTAAGTAGTCATTTATAGTTAATTAACAGTTAATCATTAACTAATTATTGTTTAATAATTACATCATCATTAACTATTACTAAGTTAATAATTAATTAATCATTGAATAATCATTCCTTAATCATTGATCAATAATTATTTAATACATAGTTCATTATTATTTAATCTTTAATTAATCATTGGGTAATCATTAGTTAATCATTACTTAATCAATCAATAAGGATTAGTTAATCCTAATTTAATTATGCCTTAATCATTCATTAATCAATCATAAATTATTAATTAATTTATAGTTATTAGGTAATTACTTTAAAGTTAATTATTATTTAATTACTATTTACTCATTAATTAAGTAGTTAGTTTATAGTTATTATAAAGTTAATCATTAATTAATTATTGGTTAATCATTAATTCATCATCAATTAATCCTATGTTAATAATTAATTAATCATTGATTAACCATTCTTTAATCACTCATTAATAATTATTTTATCATTCGTTAATCATTAGTTAATCATTACATAATCATTCGTTAAGCATTAATTAATCCTAAATTAATTATGTCTTAAGCATTCATTAATCACTCATTAATCATTAGATAATTAATAGAGATTAAGTTGTTATTTTACATTTAATTAATATTTAATCATTAATTAATTATTGGTTAATAATTATTTAATTATTAGGTCATTATTAGTTAACCATTAGTTAAACATTAGTTAATCCTATGTTAATTATTCCTTACTGATTCGTTAGTCACTCATTAATCAATACATAATTAATAACTATTAATTACTTACTTTATAGTTAGTTATTGGTCAATTAATAGCTCATCATTATTTAATTATTTGTTAATCATTATTTAATCATTATTTGATACTATGTTAGTCCTAAGTTAATCATAGGTTATTCGTTATCAAATCATTCTTTAATATTTTGTTAATCCTTAGTTATTTAGTAGTTAATCAGTAATTAATCATCACTCTTGTATTAGTTAATCATTAGTTATTTAATAGTTAATTATTATTGATTCATTATTTCACTAATATTTATTCATCATCTAGTTGATATTAATTACTAATTATTTCACTAATATTTAAAACCTACTATGTTATATTAATAATAATCTTCTTATAATAATAAATACATTACTAAGACTAATTGTACATTATTTATTCAAAAGTCAAAATTAAATAATAATAATTTACTTTCTAATATTAACTATTATTTATAAATTGTATATATCTAACTAAACAACTAAGTAAATAAAATATTTAAAACCAAATAAAAACTAAACAACTAAATAAATAAGAAAAAATAACTCTAAACGATGCTTTACAAATTCTATAGTCCTTTAAGGCCACCAAAAAAGTCATGAATAAGTGTGTAAACACAGGGAATGTTTTAGAGGGAGTGATAGTGGAATTTATTGAGAGGTAGAACGAATTGAATGAGGATAAGGGGTGGATTCTTATAGGGGTTGGGGAGAAGATGTTACTTATGGAAAAACCTTTCACCTATATTAACGTGAAAGGTATTAATGGGAAAAAACCTTTTCACTAAAATTAATGCCAAAGTTGTTTTTCATGTTAATTCCTTTCACCAACTTATCCATGTAATTGATCTGGGTCGATGATAGTCAAAGGAATCATTCACCCAAACACCTTTTGGTTTATGCTGAAAGGCATGAAGGTACATAATGCCTTTCTGTATGAGTTTTTTCAAAAAAATTATCCTTGAATTATTTTAATATTTTTTTCAAAAAAAAATATATATAAAAACATGGATAAAGGCACTACCCAATACCCACTTTTAGATACCACTTTAGGAATCCATTAATTTCTTACTTCCATCGATACCTATTTTTCTTATAGTGATATCACAGTTCAATAAATATTGAAAATAGAAGAATCATTTAGTGAATTAAAGTTCAATAAAATACAAAATAGAAATACAGTAAAAATAGAAATGAGGATCTATTTATTCAACCAATTGTATTATTTTCATAAGGAAGTATCATCACAAGCTTTAATATATAATAAAAAATAGTACAAGAGCCAAAAAAAATTCAATAAAAGACAATAAAAACTATCCAAGATTGAGTATCACATAGTCTTAGGAGCTCATGGTCAAGTTTAGTCTAAGGAAGAGGCATATTAATACAGTATATATAGATACACATGACACACCCCTGAAAAACCAACAATATAGGTAAAAAATAAAAAATAACAAAGGTAAACAAACCGAACTAAACCCCCTTCCTAGGGTTAGGTCGAACCTCATTTGTAAGGTTAATCTTCTAGAATGAGGCATTACAAACCATAATCATCATCCAGATCCATAATTGTATAGGTTAATCGTCATAGGAACCTTCATCACCATCTAGGATTACACCCCATGAACCAATTCAAGGGGTTCCTACTACTCCAAGGACCAACAGTAAGCTCCACAAATCAATGTGATCATGTGTCACTCAATTTCTCCCCCCAAAAAGTCAATAACAAGTCTGTTAAAGCCCTATATTCTTTTTATTCATTGGTGAACTAGGAATTTCAACAATGATCTTTCTATTAGTGAATTAGAGAGTAAAACGGAGGGGTTTTTTCCACCCTCTTGATAAAACAGAGGTCTCGAACTTAAGTGGCACCCCCAAATTGAAAAGGCTAATGGGTAATAATAGAGAGGAAAAGCATAAGGAACACATAGACTATCAAGGATCACCTTGACCTAACATATCAATAAATAGATGAAACATACAGTATGAAAAGATAGGTCAGAAGGTAAAAAAATATAGATCCAACCACATATATATATTAGGAAGAGGGGATTAAAAATTGTAAACAACACACACCCCAAAGACCTTAGTGGGTTGAGGCTCATCCCTCCCCTTAGGGAAAGATAAGAACCTACCAGATCTATTTTAGTACATTGATTAATTTGAAAAACCTGGTAAAATATGGCCCAAAGGAACAAATGATTGTGGAAGATAACCCGAAGGCCCAAAATAGCGATATGAATCAAACCAAGTCTTTATTTTTCCAACGTGATACCCCTATCAGAAATAATCACATTGAATGACCCATATGGTAGTAACACTTTCCCCTAACAAGAAGTCAGGATACTCTTCCACCCCACATTGAAAATACATATTGGAAGAGGGATGATTGATAGGTGTCTACACACCCATCATTCTTTCAAACTGACCACCCGATGATATATGTGTGGTGCCCCACCGCACTATCTATCTTGTCACATCACACTATCTGAATGGTTCTGGTATGCTGATCATCACATGGAAATTCACCCCTTTATCCCATATTAAATGTATGGGTGGGTATATCTCTGGTTAATAAGAACCAATACACCCATCACTCTTTCAACAACCCACCAAGTGACGTCTGCATGATTCCATGTTGAACCACATGCTTGCTGCAGCATGCCATTTGTCTAGTCCTACTATACTGCCTTCTACCTAATTCTATGTATTACCATGATGCGGGACCCTATTTTTTCATAAATTTCCAGATAAATCCTCCCCTCTGAAAGGGGTCTTCTAGAATTTTAACACCAGTTGGATATAGAATTACGGGGTGACTTTACCACTTAGTTTATTTTATAACTATAAGATCCATATATGTGTGTGGAAAACAACATAAAATAAGTCAAAAAATAATGAAAATTAACAACCAAATCATGAATATTAATAAAATATTTAATTAACAATACAATAAGTAAAAATTTCACAATTTAATACCTTGGTAATTAAAATGAAAACCACAATTTAATATGAAAGGATTACAAATAATATCCACCATAAAAATTAAAACCTAACCTTATGAAGATTCTACACCACATATCATTATCAATTTTGGCATCACATCACACACATGAATCTAAAGGGTACAAACTGTACAACCTTAGCCATATCATCGGTCTAGATACCCATAACATTCATTAATAAGATACACACTACCCAAATTGAATGATATCTTAAAACTATGAAATTACTCATAATTAAACAACTTTAAACAAAATTCATGATTAAAACCCATACACACACTTAACTATATCATCCTCTATGATACTGCCATTAAGGAATTATGGAACCAGTTCACCAGTACCATCACACATGCAACAAACACAACAATACCCATCCTTTGAAACCATAAAAAACATAGAAAATTCACAAAGTATATAACTCATTAATAAAATAGTTCAATAATGAAAAATGGAAGCAAAAGGATAGACACAACATAATGAAAACATATAAAAGGAAAAATATTCTCCACTTAAACCTAGAAACATAAGGATCAAAACACCTAACACCATCAACTCAAGATGAGTCATGGATCAAGATGAAAAATACCACCTGATAACTACAATTAGAAATATTATCCATGTAGGAAGAAATGAATCCTTTAATGTGATTTTCCAATGAGCTTGTAGACAAGTGGTATATACTCATTCATAGAATTAAAAAGTCCAATTTTCAAAACTGGGGAAGGGGTATATTTCTAAATTACCATAGTAGTTACTATAGTAAGGGAACTATTCACCCAATTTGGGCCAATGAGAAACAGATTTAAGCCTTTGGGCCAGCATTGGCCTTCAGGACATAGGGCCTTTGGGCCACAATAGAGTAACATGTGACATAGAGTGACCAACCGACTAGTGAAACACATTGGTTTGGCAATGTATCTTGGATTCATGTAGCATTACTGGGTAGGTAACTTGAAAGAGTGTTAAGTGCATCAGAACCTATCAATCGACCCTCCAACTATTTAGGACAGAGGGGTGATTTTCCATGAATTTGCAAAGGGAAGAACAATGTGATGGTTCTTGACATGGGTGGTGATGCGTCATGTGAATGGTTATGATCAAAAAGGTTAATTGATGCACCTTGGTAGATAGTGTGACATAGATACATAAAAATATAGTTGGGTGGGAATATCAAAAAAAATACGAGTGTGATGGAACCTATCATCGGGACCTCTTCCCAAACATGGGTTAAAGAGGGGTGCTTTTCCATGCCTTTATGGTGGAGCAGTGCAATGAAATGACTGATGGTAAGGGGTGGGGGTGTCATAATGATAAGTCTAGGATCATGATGTAATGTTTTGTTGCTCAGTCTGGGCATTTGGGTCACAAGGAAATCTGTCCATTAAATTGTAATGGTCCTTTGAGCCATTGGGCCATTAGGTAATGTAAGGGTTACCTATAAACCTTATTGAAATGTGCGTAATATTTCCATAATGAAAAACAGGGCATTTCCCCTACCTGTTAAGGAGAATCCTTTAATGGGATTCAGAATCACCACTTAAGGAGATCAATCAACCTAAACCAATCCAAGAAAAGAGTTCCTAAAACCGGGGACCACTACAAATAAAATTAAAACCCAAGGGTCCTAAAGAAAATATTTAAATCATGATAAAACACCAATGATCCAAGGTAATAAAAATTCCAAACAAGGATAAAACCCATCCTAATATATCTTCCTAAAAACATTTAGGTGCCATCCAACATAGCTAGAGATATCTTGACAGAAAACCATGAATCCCAGTCGTCACCCAACCTATTCACATGGCACTATCACTCTAAAAATTTCCCACACCCAATTACCTCTCACAAAATTCAATAAATGAGAAATAAAAACCCTGACCAAGACAAAAAAAAATGGAACAAATGAGAGAGTTAAATACCTTCCCAACAGCGAAGTAAAACAAGAAGAATCACAGGAATAAAAAAAACTGAATGGACCCTGCCACATAACTCACTACCAACCAACACTATCACACCAACCAAACCCACAAAATCCCCTTCTACTAAATAATTTGTGACACATAACTCGATATGAAAGGATAAATTGTTAAACAATAATAAAACCAAGACAAAAAACTAAAATACCGCTTATAGTGTCAAGTCACTACACCAAGACCTGGAAACTACTTAGATGATGAATCCGTAGCCTATGACTTTTCTACATGAATGGTATATATGGTCTCAAACATATAGGGTAGAAAAAGGAAGAAACAATAAAAACTAATGAATATTTATAGAAAAATATAGCGTGATATAGGTGAATAGAACATCAAGGAATATTAAAAATTAAAATCCACTAAAAAAAAATTTAAATTAATGAAAAAAATCAATTTATATTTTTTATGATGCAAAATTATGACCAATTTATTTTTAATACCAATTATATTGAGTTTCTCTACAATGAAAGTTTTCATTCAATCTCCAAAATCCAATTGGTTATTGATTTTGGTTCATAAAACTCTAAAAATGAAATCTAACTCAAATTTTTATCATTCTAATTATACAAAAAATAAAGGTAATAAACATGGAGTGCATTTAACTCATAATTATAATAATCATTAATTTATAAATGATTACAATAATTAGTGAACAAAACAAATGATAGTGGATAATACATTACCTCAACCTCAAACTACTTACCTTAATTCTAAAAGCAATAAAAACAAGAATTTGTATAGATTGATTCTAATAAATAGAATAAAAAATATTATAATTACATTCTAATTTCAAAAAATGGTTTTGAGAAGCCAAATTGGTTTTAGTAAGCTTCTCAAAATGCAATGAAAAATAAAGCCATATTTGATATATCAAAAGAATATGAGGCACATATAGCACAATTCAAGAAACATAAAAACAAAAGTATCATTTAATGAATTCATGGTCAACAAAAAATAAAATTGTAAAGAAATAAAATAGAAAAACAGATTTATGTGCTTTGGATAATTAGCCTAAATGAATGGGGCATGATCATAATGGGATTCACTATGAAATATAAAACTGTACAAGACAATGATAAAAAATGAGAAAGGACCACAAAAACTATCCAACATTGGGGATCTCAAAGTCCTAGGGGCTCGTTCTTAAGACAAGTTTTAGGAGGAAACATATTCATCAAATTTGGATGGATACACATGACTCAAACAATCCATACCGACAATATAGATAAAAAAGATTGGAAATAATAAAGGGAAACAAACCAGACCAAACCCCCATACCAGTATTTAGTGTCACCTCCTCTACGAGGTCGGTCTTCCTGGATGAAGCATTGTGAACTAGTTTCGTCATCCATATCTTGAAACATCTTGAGTAAAACCCCAAAATTATAAAAGAATAAAATTTTATTTAATAGCATATTTAAAAGATAAAACCTAGTTTAGACGATAATATAACACCCAAAGACTTTGATTTATATTCCTTTTAGAATAAATTTAATTTCATCGATGGTGTATATTACACACAAAACCGAGCTTAGATTGTATTACACACAACAAATTTTTTATCTTGATCTACAAAAAACACTGATTTTAGCTTGCATTACACACAATAATGAGTTCCTTTGATAGATTTTGTTACACGTGAGACTGGGCTTCACCTAACAAAAATATATTATTATTATTATTTAATATTATAGTTAACCCCTAACTGTTGGAATGGAAGTTATGAATATGATTATATAACATATGAAAATATATAGTTTTCAATTTTTATTAGTTTTCTATTGATAAAAATTAAAATAAGAATCATTTAAAAGAAAAATAAATGTTTTCTAAAATAAATATTTTTTTCTAAAAGACGGTTTAATCCTATTTGGTGCAGATATTTTAAAAGTAAATTTAATTTTTTTAGAAATTTTATTTTAAAAAATAAACTTAATTTTTGAAATAGTAATATGAAAATTATCTTCGGGTGAATTTTTGGTATTTTTATGAGAAATTTCATTTTTTCATGAATAGTGAAAAATACTGAGTTTTAATAGAAAACTACCTTTTCATTTAAATAATTTATTAGGTAATATTATATTTATAATTTGTTTTAAAGTAACATTAATCAATTTTATATAAATTAATCACATTTAGTTCATTAGAATCATTTTTATATTGAATTTAGATATTGTTACGACCCTCCTTCAATAATATGAGATAAGGGATATGAAACTACCATACCCTTCCTTCCTCAAGTTAAAGGAGAGATAATGACCCCCCCGAGTCCCACCTTCAGTAGGCCCTGGAGTGGTGACTAGAACCAAGGTTATAGAATCACATGTAATATGGAATGAATTTCCCTTTTTATTTTGTAGGATTGGGAGATAAGATAATAAATCCCAAAAAAAACCAAAACTGGAAGTAAAAGTAAAGTAAACTACAATCCATTCCAATATGCATGTTCAAATATAAAGAGCTATAAGTTACAAGAAAAATACAAAGGTAAGAACCAAATGAAAAGAAAAACAACAATTTCAACGGTCCTGGCGTCCAAGCTAATAGGGTCTGGCATGGTCCTCGACGTCCTCCTGGAAACATGAAAGCCATTTTATACACATATGGTGAGTATACAGGTATACTCAGTAGGGAAAACCAAAATCTCTCATGCACAAGTGGGGAGGAATTCTAATGCCTCGTGAGAAATGGAGATAACCAAAGCACCTAGTAAAGAAACTATCCACCCAAACCTCACCAAGGCACACTCCCCGAATAACGCAATTCAAGTACAGTAACAAAAATAACAATCGATATTTGGGTACCCCGCACCACTTTCCCACTGGTTATTGAAGACATCCTATACGTCAGACCTCCCCCTCCATTCTCCCAGTACTCCCACTTCCACCCCAACAACAAACTTTTGGGCCACCACAACCACATCTATGCCCTCAAACACATGGGCCACCACAACCACACATAACCACACTCGAAGACACCTGGGACAGAGTAACTACCGCCATTCTTGAAGACACCATGACCCGAATAAATACTGCCATGCCCGAAGACACATAAGCGTCATCCCGAAGACACTTGGGAGACAACTTTCCTGCACACACCTAGGCCAACCACCACAACATTCCCTGCCTGATGAATCTTTGGAAATAATGGACCACAGGCCGTCACAGCCTGCCCAAAGAGTCTTGGAATACTCAGGAAAGGGAGAAAAAAAAATCTAATAACCAACCACTCATATGAGTGTTGGAAAAAACACCCTCCCCAATGAAATGGGGGTGTTCAATAGGAAGTGATCAACATGGGTGGGGCACAATTAATAATCAAAAGAAATAAATTATACATATAGGTAAATAAGCACTCATTATTGGGAAAAAAGACATAGCCACAAGGCAAGGATGGAAAAATAGTCAAGCAACAATTTAAGCATTCACACCCAGTTCTCTTGTAATGTCACAACAACAAAAGGGATATGTGAGATCCCTCGAAGTACTAGAACCAAACCAAGCACTAACATACGCCCCCAAACAGACCCAAATCCACAAACAAATAACTGCACAACAGGGGATCCCATCCCCATCCATTTCACCTCACAATCATTAAGTAGAACAACCATACACATCCCCAGAACAGAGTAAGGGAGTTTTCATATTTAAAGAAACCATTCCTTTAGTTCCGTATTTCCATTTGGTTAACTGGAGTGACCACATAAGGATTATTACTCATGGGAATCCATTTAATTAGTCAATTTTACGTGATTAACCATTTTCCATGTTATAGCCATTCAATCATAGAATTATCCAGAAAACAGAGGTTCATTAGTGCGTAAGAAAGGAACACAAAAGAAAATGATTTTTGGTGTAAATAATCCCATACAATTCACAACATATAAGAAAAGGTAAAAGAGTATAACAGTATAATCAAACACAACCCTTAATTCCATAAAAAATATTTATTTTCTTTGTTATGGTTTTGTTTCATCCATCCCTATAGAAACATTATCATACCCACCCCACATGATACACAATAAATAGAGATGAAGTAAAAAACCCACCTGGATAATCAACGATCAAATTTTTTCTCCACTCCCCATGAACTGGGGATGTACAACATGTAGGGGAGGAACTCCGAGGACTCCAAGAGAGAGTAGAAAAGGTGACAACATAGGGGAACCACTAGACTCGAGAAAGGGGGACTCCAAATGCACCAAGGAAAGTGAAAGAGACCATCCAAGAAGAAGAAGGAAAGAATCCTATTTGGTAAAAGGTAAGATCCTGGAGTTACGAGATATGAATTTTGACCCGCTTTAAAGGCAGATCATGCTTCCTCCACATAGTTGGGTGGTTACACATGATGGAATTAATTATCATAGAATAATTCTCATCGGAGTGGTGGCCATAATAGTTGTGATTTAAAGGGTTTCCTTTAGATAAAGGAAAACACGTAACATGGGTGGAAATGGAAAGTATAGAAAAGAGTGTGCCACCGACGAAAAAGCGACACGTTTTGGTAAGTCAATGTCGCCTGGCTCTTGGGGGATTTTTTGATATCATTTATGGGAATTAAATATATTTTAAAGGGGTATTAAAAAATTTTTACGTCAAAAGATATGTTGCAGGGGCAGAACATGAGAAGACAAAGGGTGACACCATTTGGTGAGACACCATCACAGTGCCACCGTCAAGGTGCTACCCTAACCGCTCCCATCATCACAGTGCTACTGTGATCAGTTCCACCATCACGGTACTTCCGTGACCGGTGCCACCATCACAGTACTGCCATGATCGGTGCCACCTTCACGGTGCCACCGTCATGGTGACACCTTCACGGTGCAGCCGTGACTGGTGCCACCATCACAGTTCTTCCATGACCGGTGCCACCGTTTTGGTGGAACTGAGTTTTTGGAAAACTCCTTAATGAGTCACTGCCCATGACATTACATCAGATACCTCTCCAACTATTATTGTCCTCGAGAATTGAAGCTAGACCCGATGAAAAGTGATGGGTCCAGACAACCACCTCGAATAGACCTCTTAGGAGTAAACCTCCTCGACATCTAGGAACATATCTCCCTCAAGTAACCAGACAAATATATAAATGCCTCACTATCCCTACATATGGGTTAGGGATTCCCTTCCTCCATGTCAAGATACTATCTGCTTTGTGCGGCACTGACTCACCCGCACGGGTTTAATCACATCCACCTCAATGCGTCTTTATTAGGGATTAGGTCTTCCCCTCCCCGTAGTCAGGACTCTTCACACACATCCATCAAACAAAGAAAATAACACATTTCATAGTTAACAAGGTCAAGCACTACATCACAATCAATTAAAAAACAAAAAAGAACAAAACTCAAAATAGCTCTGGGAATTGGGCACACATTTATGTCTCCCTTTCCTAGGTAATCTCCTTGAGGACACCATGCCTCCATAACAAACAAACCAAGGGGATGGTTCATCCATGAATCACCTTCTCCTCACAATCCTCGATCCTCACTGGTCACTCTATGAACGTCGTGTCATCCTCGTTATCCACCCCCCAGTCGAGAAAGTGCGAATCATCATGTAGATACTGCAGAGATGAGACATATGGAAGATGTCATGCACCCTCAGTAGTGGCAGTTGTAGCGCCAGCTGATAAGCCACTTCGATGACCTACCGTAACACCTCGAAGGGTCTGACAAACCTGGGAAAATGATTACTTCCCCTGCCGAACCTTTGTTGCCCACGCCGATGGGAGACCTTCAATAACACGTGGTCTCCGACCTTGAGCTCCATGGGTCTCCTACTATGATCGGCACACAACATCTTCAGATCCTGAGCTGCCATCATCCTCTCCCATATAATCTGAACCTTCTACGTTGTGCTCTGCACCACCTCCAGGCCAAGAACACCTACTTCCCCGACCTCTGTCTAACACATAGGTGAGCGAAACAACCTCCCATACAAGGATTTTAACTGATCCATTCCAATGGTAGAGTGATAGATATTGTTGTAAGAAAACTCTAACAGAGGAAAGTGTCGTACCCCCGATCCCCCAAAGTCCAAAAAACATGCCTGTAGCATATCATTCAATGTCTGGACGGTCCGCTCTATCTGCCCATCTGTTTGGGGATGGAAAGTAGTGTTGATGCATAAATGGGTGTGAAAATCATGTTTCAATCCATTCCAGACTCGTGAGGTAAACCGAGTATCCCAATCAGAGACCGTGGACCTCATAACTCCTTTTAACCACCCCAACTCTTCAACATTCCTTTGTGCTAAGGCATCCACCGCACTGGAATCCTTGACTGCCAGGAAGTGAGATGATTTTATCATCCGATCCACCACTATACAGATAGCATCACAACCCCCTTGAAATCTGGTTAGTCCCATGATGAAATCTATTGAGATGTCATCCCACTTCACTCGGGGACATCTAAAGGTTGTAACAAACCTCCCGGGATGCGGTGTTCAACCTTCATCTGTTGATAAATGAGTAACTTCTCCACAAACTCGTCCACATCCCGCTTCACCCCATGCCACCAAAACTGACCCCTCAAACCCTGTTACATCTTGGAAACTCATGGGTGTACCGCTAGGGGTGATTTGTGGAACTCCCCAATAACTCTCTTGCATATTACCACCAGGACAAACAACATTCCATGTAACAACATCCGATTCTTCCCGTCTTCTGACCATCCTCCTGAAGCATCACCCTGGATAACACGATTACACATTAATTCAGCCTCTATGTCCCCCCAATGAGACTCCTCCACCTGTTGTAACAAATAGGATTGTACTATCATCTAAAATAGACATCCTCTACCATCCTCCACCCTTATATCTAGGTGTAGGGCAGCCAACACCTCTATTTCTTTCCAAAAATTTGAATATTATTAGACCACATCCTTATGTGACATTCTACTAAAGGAATTATCCACCACATTCTCCTTTCCTGAGGTGTAGAAAATCTCGAAGTCATAGTATTGAAGAAACTCCACCCACCTCCGCAGCCGCAAGTTCAGGTCTTGCTGAGAGAAGATATACCTCAAGCTCTTGTGATCTGTGAAGACCACAAAGTAATCCCCGATGAGGTAGTTCCACCACAATTTTATTGTGAACACAAATGCTGCAAGCTCTAAGTCGTGGGTGGCATAGTTACGTTCATGGGGACTTAACTACCTAGATCCATAAAAGATCACCCTTGCTGTTACATCAGCACACACCCTAAGAATTTTTCTAAAGCATCATAGAACACCTCAAACATCACCCATTCTTCTGGAAACCTCACCACTAGGGAACTAACCAACTTCCCCTTAAGATAACTGATGGATTCCTGGAACTTCTCACTCCATAAAAAAGCCTGGTCTTTCTTGGTCAATACTATTAAAGGTGCTTCTACTTAGGAGAAGTTGGGCACAAAACTCTGGTAGTAACCCCCTAGACCCAGGAAACTATAAAACTCTGCTATGTTCTTGGGGTATGACCAATAAGAACTTCTTAAATCTTTGATGGGTCACTGATATTCCTTTCTGGGACACCACGTGTCCAAGGAAGTGCACCTATCGTGTCTAGAACTTGCAATTGGACAATTTCCCGTAGAGCTGGTGCCGTCGTAGGACCTCTAAAACTGTTCAGAAATGATCAGTACGATCCTCCTATGATCTTGAGTAGATTAAAATTTCCTCAGTAAACACAACTACGAACCGGTATAGATATTCCCAAAAGACAGAGTTCATGAGTCCTATGAACACAACTGGTGCATTCGTAACACTGAACGACATGGATATGAACTCAAAGTGCCCATATCTGCACCTGAAGGCAGTCTTCGAGATGTCACCCTCCTTCACCCTTAAATGGTGATATCTTGACCACAGGTCAATCTTATAGAACCATCCTGCCCCCTTCAACTAATCAAAAAGGTTTTAGATCTTTAGGAGGGGATAACAGTTATTTACCATCACCCGATTCAGCCTTTGGTAGTCTGTACATAGCTTGAGACCACCATCTTCCTTCTTTGCGAACAAGACCAGAGAACCCCATGGTGATGATCTTGGTAAAAAAAAACCCTACTTCATCAGTTTGTTAATCTGAATCTGTATCACCCAAAACTTAGAAGTCTCCATCTGATAGGGAGCCAGCAAAATTGGATGGGCATCAGGTTACAAGTCTATCCACAACTCAAAATTGCGTCGAGGGGGTAGAGTCACCAAATCTCCAGGGAAGACATACATTAACTCAATGAAAATACCCAAGACTTCCAACATCTCTGTATCCATCGAATCCACTGATATCTCAGATAACAAGGAAAGGAGGGGCTCCACTCACTGGATTCCCTCCTAGAAATCCCGCTCTCCAACAAAAGATACACATTAGACACCAATATATGAAAACATAACCCTTATTTAGAAGTAGTAGATAATGAAACACACAGAGAATATCCAATCGATGCCTAAAATGAAATCATATGGCTACATTTATAGCAAAAGAAGGTCCTCACTAGACTGATGTGGTCCCAACATCAGTCTACATCCCAAGAAAACATAAGACAAGCTGGTCTAACCTCTGACCGACATACTCAAACAAGGGCCATGAGAATTCTCTCTACATCTAGACCCAAAGCATGGGATAGACCAGTTTCATCAAAGGAATGTGGAGTCCTTGAATCAAACAAGTCACAAGGAATATTTCTAAACATGCTGATCGTACCTCAAACGACTTTTGGCCCTACTGGAACTACTACCTCTGCGGTGTGCAACTACCCACGCCCAAATCCCCTGTGCCTATACTATTGGATGCCTCCCCCACCACACCCTGGTTGAGGCCCTTGAGGAGCACCATGAGGTCAGCCTCCTCCTACAACGTCATATATTATAGGAGTGGGAGCTCGCTGTCACTTCTACTACTGCTGAAAGGGCCTGGCTGGGGACTGTTGCAACTGAGGTTGGGGCTGAACCTGCCCACCCCCATTGTACTGCACTCAGTTTGGGCACTGATTCCTAAGATTCCCATGACTTCCACAGATGAATAATCTCAGTCTCGGTCTCGCAAATAGGGGGCGAGGACTGGGAGATCGAAACTAGAACTAATGGGGCCTACTCCCCACTGGCCGAAACATGGAAGGTCCTGATACTGGAGGCCTGCTGATGACAACCTTTCCCTTTGACGAGCCCAAATAGATCCCCTCTTGTGGCACACCTCCCTGTGTGTGCATCCTCTCCCCCACTTCATCCTTCTTCTGGACCTCCATGTATATTGGTAGAGTGAATGGTGTAACAACATACTGAAGATAAGGTTAGAGTGCCTCCTATAAACGCCTCTCCCGAGACTCCTCATACAGAAAGAGGTCCAAATCAAAGCGAAGGAGATCATTGAACTTGATCCTCAAATATCTCACTTATATTCTTTCCTACTGAAGGGATAGTATCTCATGCCTCTTCTCTGCCTTCATCGTGGAAGAGCAGAATTCCACCCAGAACACCCTCTCAAAGTCAGTCCATGAATCCTCAGCCTCCCTCTTCTCCCCAATATAGAGTGTCCACCACTGACGCGCCGCTCACCACATCTGGCTTACAGCCAGAGGAACCCAGTACTCCATCGGATCCCAGATCAAGCTGCAAGCTATCACCATCTCCTGGAGCCTGATCTCTATCTCCATATCCGAGATGCTTCTCTCATACTTCCCAAGGGTCTACCGTTGAAAGGCACAAAGTTTCCTCTGCCACTGGTCATCCTCCTTCACTCAATCACCCCTTTGCTGATCAGCTAAATCATCCTCCTGGGCCTTGATCACCCGCACTACTCATGGTCATCGTCCAGGTACTATAGCTGCAAGCTAAACAAGGAATTCCTAAGCCCGAGTAGTGTAGAATATTGCTTTTAAAATTTTCCTAGACTTTTTATTTATCTTGAATCCCCAAAATAACCAAGACATAAAAGAAAACAACTAATTATGATGCATTTAACTTTACTAGGGTCTCTCCCCTACAATCAGTGTAGCCTCACTTGGTCATTCGGTAGGTCCAGAGTCCTTGCATCGGATCACGGGGGGCACTAAAATATCATTTCCTATCCGGTCTTCCCTGGCCTATTTCACGGACCATGATTGCATAACACTTTTTCCCTATAATCCCATGCAATCCTCACTATGCCTAGCCCCAGAATCCATCCTATCTGGTTGCGCCCAAATTTAGCCTACTGGTAAAAGCGATCGATGTAGTACATGTAGGGGTCGAATCCACAGGGACCGAAGAAGTAACCTTGAGACACTATGATTGTGTGAAGGATGGGCTATGAAGTAGCCGAATTTGGATTTGATTTTGGATGGTTTTTAAAGAAAACTAATAAACCTAAGTGAATTCAATTAAATGGAAATGGGTTGATCTTAGGATTATGCTCAGGGTGGATTGAATGAATTTTACTTCATTAGACAATTTTGGTTTTATTAATTTTTGATGAATCCATTCTTCAAAAATAACGTTACATTCATCATTTTCTGGTTTGGTACTTACTAAACACAATTAATAATCCTGTATACACTTAGAGAACCAAATTCATGATCTCCCCAAGGTATATGGTCATTTAGTAATTGAATTTAGTTTGCTCAAACACAGTAAAGATGAATAGTAGAAATAATTGAAGAATGGATGTCTTGAATTAATTATCCAATTAACAACAATTCGTTCATAAAATAACATTCAATCCAGCCTTTTCATCCTCCTAAGATCATCCCATTAAGGGTTTAACCCTCCATTGATGGTATACTCTCAATAGTGGGTGGAAGATGGCTAACAAGAATTGGATTGAAGAAATTAAAACCGCGGAAATAACGAGCACTCCTCCGTGTGTGTGAATGAAATTCACACCTATGTGTGAACTAATTCACAACAACACAGAGATATCACTGTGATTTGTGATAATAAAGTTTTAATAAAAGAAATGGAAAATATATAAGTGAATGAAGTTGATTAAGAACATAAATATACAAAAAAGAAACTTACATGGAAATGGAAAACATTACAAAGGAAATTTGGAAGCATAACCTTACAATGAACCAAGCAACAAAAGATGATATGAAAAATATCCACCCGTATTCCCTTCACCAATATCTCCTTATATAGGCATACTAGGAGCCTTAGGTACATCCCCCAACAATTAATTCACCCCCCAACAATTAATAGAGTCAAATTGAGGGTGAATAATCAAAAGGAAATTGATGTTTTGAATTTGACCCGGAAAACTGTCCAGATTATTCCACCATATTGACGTGTGAATTCGAAATTGAATAAGGCCGAATCATGAGGGGTTTTAGAAGAGAACTATCTTCTTACATGTGTCTTCTAGAATCTCTCAAAATTTCAGGAAATTTGGCTCATCCGTTTGGAAGTTATGGTCGAAATTGTAGGATGGATTTCTGTGCATTAATGTCGAGTCCACCATTTAAATCTCAACTTCAGATCCCTTTATCATCATGAAAAAATCAGAATTAGCTCCGACCACAGTTGAATAAAATTATCCTCATATTTTTATCTTTCTATTGTATAAATTTTAGCTTAATTGGGCTTGGTTTCTGGGCCCCACATTTGTTTGATGGGCCTTAGGCCCATTATGCTTTTTCCAGAAAGTTTCTGCCTTCAGGCGCAAAATTCTCCATCTTCCTTTGGGATTCATCCAGCGGACCTAAAGATAAAATGTTCCAAACAAATTGATCAATCATATCCCAAAATTTCAAATTCAAAAAATGAATATAATATTGTCAACAAACAAATGAATGATTGGGCCCAAATTTGCATTTTAAACATGAATTGCATTTTTGATGAGAAATGAAGTTCTATTTATGTAATGCACTAAAAACAATGTTTATGGACTTTGGAAAAATGAATATAAAGATATTAAAAATTAATATTAGCCACTTTCAGTGACTAATCACACCCCCAACTTGAGTTTTTCTAGTCCCTATCAAAATAAATTACAAATATGAAATTCAAATCCCCTTTTCCAAAAACATTTTAATACACATTGCTCACCCAAATATCTAATACCAAAAAAAATTATGAAAACCCATCAAAATCATTAAAAACAAGCTAGGTCCATAAGCATATCCCAAGCCCAAGCCCATTCCTTTGTTCAAATCTATTGCCACATTTCATCCAATTCGAATTAAGCATGATAAAGTGTTGTGCATCATAAAAGATATGGGGCCCATTTTATTGTTCAAGGGGAAAAAATGGAAGCGCTAGGTGGGAATAACATTAAACCTTAATATGAGTATCCTTTTTTTTTGATTTTATTTTTTTAACCACAATAGATATGAAAAGACTAACTATGGGCAAGACAACTATGGAGTCACGATCCCCAAGTGCCGGACGCCACACATATTGTCAATTTCATGCTCTACAATAGAGATACAAAGCCTAACTATGGGCAAGACAACTATGGAGTCACGATCCCCAAGTGCCAGACGCCACGTATTTGGACAAAACATTTCTCTATGTGGTCATTTTTTTTTGTTTTTTATTTTTTTTTGCTTTTTTGGATACTAAAATTAAACTAAAAGTGACCCCAGAACCCTATGCTATAATGAAAGGGACCCAAGAACTCAAATTTACACCCACGATCTAGTAGACGTGCATTGTCACATTTTTATTAAGAGGATGAAATTGTAAACATTGAAAAATCACATCAGACAACCACACTTTCCACAAACTATGCTCATGAACTTAAACTTGCATTAAAATCAGAATCAAGGCATGCAAAATTTTTTTGATATCCAATTTTAGAGTTTGCAATGTGTGTTTATCATGTTTATGGTTAATGGAATTTTTCTTTTCATGCATGTTTTTATTTATAAAATAAAAAAAATTAATTTTTTATCTCCCCCCAACTTAGAATGACACTGTCCCCAGTGTTTAAAGAAAATAAAAGTTAGAAGTGGGTAGGAGAGGAGTTCAAAGATGAAATTGAGAATGATAAACATGGAACAAATTCACCTGGTTTTTAAAGTTGAGGTTCATGATGCTCCAAATTACTCCTTTGATCTCTTTGGGGATGTAGGCACCTCCTTGATTGAACATGTATCACCCAAAATAGTTCCTGAACCATAAAAAGAAGGACAAAGCAGACAAAACAAACAACACAATGATTTATTTAATTCTAAGTACCATCATTTTCATGTTTTTTTTAAATCAAACTAATGATACATTGTCTTCTTTTAAATTTCTGGGTAAGGTATTACTCAAGGATCACACCGTGTGACACGGATGAATACGGTGCTCCCCTTTCATACCCATCCATACTCATAAAAGAAGAACAGGTCAAGAGTTTAATTTTTTTAACCTACAAAAACATAAATAAAATAAACTGATGATACATTGTCTTCTTTAAATTTCTGGGTAAGGTATTACTTAGGGATCACACCGCATGACACAGATGAATACAGTGCTCCCTTTTCATACCCATCCTTACTCATAAAAGAAGAACAGGTCAACAGTCTATATATAAAAAAAAATAACAAAATTAAGCAGAAGGAAACAAAAGATGATTCACAGTGATTGGAAACATGAAAACCACAGGTTGCCTCCCGTGCAGCGCTTTTGTTTAACGTCGTTAGCCCGACTTGTACCCTAAATCTATCTTTTTTTCTCTGGTTCATATGTTGGCTCAGTTAACTCCTCCTTGGTTTCTTGTTTATTGAATGATTCAATGAATGGTTTTAACCTATGACCATTGACTTTGAAGACATGACCACTTGTGGGATACTGAATCTCTATTGCCCCATGAGGGTACACATGATGCACTAGGTATGGACCAGACCATCTGGACCTTAGCTTTCCTGGGTGTAGATGAAGTTTTGAAGTATACAAGAGCACAAATTTTCCCAGTTCAAAGTGTTTGACTTTGAGATTCCTAGATTGGTAGGCTTGAACCTTAGATTTATTGATCCTTGAATTTTCATAAGCCTCCATCCTAAGTTCCTCGAGTTCATTAAGATCTAATTTCCTTTTTGTTTCAGCCAAAGAAATGTCAAAGTTCATTTTTTTATTGCCCAAAATGCCTTATGCTCAATTTCAACAGGTAAATGACATGCTTTTCCATAAACCAATCTATATGGTGACATGCCTAGGATAGTTTTGAAAACAGTTAGATATGCCCAAAGGGAATCTAAGAGTTTCTCGGACCAATCTTTTCTAGAGGGATTGACAGTTTTTTCAAGAATTTTATTAATTTCTCTATTTGCCAACTCAGCTTGACCGTTGGTTTGAGGATGGTATGCAGTGGAAGCTTTATGAGTAATAACATACTTAGACATGAGTAAAGAGAATGGGCGGTTGCAGAAATGGGTTCCACGATCACTGATTATAGCCCTAGGAATTCCAAATCGAGAAAATATATGCTCTTTCAGAAATCAGATCACAACATGGTGGTCATTGGACTTGGTGGGAATGGCTTCAACCCATTTTGAGACATAATCAATAGCTAAGAGGATGTAGAGGTATCCCTTAGAGTTTGGAAAGGGTCCCATGAAATCAATTCCCCAACAATCAAAGATTTCAACGACCAGAATGGGAGTGAGGGGAATTTGATTCCTTTTGGTAATGGATCCTAATTTCTGACACGGAGGACAACTTTTGCAGAATTGGAAGGAATCCTTAGTGAGGTTCGGCCAGTAGAAACCACTTTGGAGGACCTTTGCAGTGTTTTTTTTGTAGAAAAGTTTCCTCCACATGCCTCTCCATGACAAAATTTTAGAATGGACTCTTGCTCAGACTCGGGAATACATCTCCTGATGATTTTATCAGGACAGAACTTGAAGAGGTAAGGATCATCAAACACATAGTGTTTTACATCAGAAAGGAATTTCCTCTTAGCTTGGGTCCCCATGAATTTTGGAATGTCACCCATCACCAAATGGTTTGCTATGTCATCATACCAAGGGCAATCACTCACTGAATAGAGGTGCTCATCGGGAAATGAATCAGACACAGAGAGGTGGTGTGATTTGTCTTTGAATTCCATCCTAGAGAGGTGATCAACTACAATATTTTCAACACCCTTTTTATCCTTAATAGTTAAATCGAACTCTTGAAGAAGAAGGACCCACCTAATCAATCAAGCCTTGGAATCTTGTTTTTGGAAAAGGTATTTTAGGGCTGAATGATCAGTGAAGACAATGATGGGTGATCCTAAGAGATAATACCTGAATTTATCTAAGGCAAAGACAACAGCAAGAAACTCTTTCTCAGTGGTGGTGTAGTTTATTTGTGCATCATTTAAAGATTTTCTTGCATAAGAAATGACATGTGGAGTTTTCTCACACCGTTGTCCTAAGACTGCTCCTACAGCGAAATCACTTGCATCACACATGAGCTCGAAAGTAAGTTTCCAATTTGGAGATTTCATGATAGGTGGAGATATAAGAGTTGACTTGAGTGTAGAGAATGATTCCTCACAGCTTTCTGTCCATAAAAATGGAGTATCTTTTACCAATAGAGCACAAAGTGGTCGAGAAATAGAGCTGAAATTCCTAATGAACCTTCTATAAAAACCAGCATGTCCTAAAAAGGACCTCACTTCCTTAACATTTTTAGGAGAGGGAAGGTGACGAATGATGTCAACCTTAGATTTATCAACTTCAATCCCTCTAACAGATACCAGATGACCTAGAACAAGTCCTTCCCTTACCATGAAATGGCATTTTTCCCAATTTAGTATGAGATTCTTATCCTTGCACCTTGACAAAACCTTTTCAACATTTATAAGGCATCCCTCAAAAGTATCCCCAAAGATGGAGAATTCATCCATGAAGTCCTCTAAAAAATCCCCCACCATATCCGAGAATATTCCCATCATGCACCGCTGGAAGGTACCAGGGGCATTACATAACCCAAAGGGCATACACTTGAAGGCAAAAGTGCCAAATGGACAAGTGAAGGTTGTTTTTCCTTGATCCTCTAAGGAGACTTCGATTTGATTATACCTTGAGAATCCATCTAGGAAGCAATAGAATTGATGACCCGCCACTCGCTCAAGGGCTTGATCAATAAAGGGTAAGGGGAAATGGTCTTTCTTGGTACAAGAGTTGAGCTTCCTATAGTCAATACAAACTCTCCATCCACTACTGACCCTTGTTAGAAGCATCTCTCCATCCTTGTTGGTTATTACTGTGATTCCAGCCTTCTTTAGAACCACATGGATTGGGCTAACCCACTCACTCTCAGCTATAGGATATATGATACCAGCTTTTAACAATTTCAAAAGTTATTTTCTCACTACTTCCATGAGATTAGGATTGAGTCTCCTATGAGGTTGACGACATGGCTTTGACTTAGATTCAAGAATAATTCTATGAGTCCCGATAAGTGGGATAATCCCAGGGATATCAGATAAGGTCCATCCAATGGCTTTCTTGTGTCTCCTAAGAACATCTAGAAGCATCCTCTCATGATCGGCTTCAAGGGAGGAAGAAATGACAACAGGAAAGGATTGATTGTCCCCTAAGAAAGCATACTTTAGTGATGAAGGTAAGACTTTAAATTCAATATCAGATTGGTCATGACTTTCCAAGAATGGATGAGACTTTGTATTGAACTTAGTTTCTTTGTTCAGATTTCTTGACAAAATTGGTTCCTTGTGAACAGAATTTTCATCCACTAAATTTTCCAGAGTAGTGTCATGAATGTCTATGGACTCAATGTTATTGATTTCAACCATGGTATCATTGATTGCTGATTCTAGAAATTCATCAATAGAGCTGTCTGAAAGAGATTCAATCCAAGGAGGAAAATTTCCCTCATGTGAATAAAGAAAATAAATCTCTTCTTGACTTAACCATCCTCCGGTAACTCCTTGATGTTCATTGAGTTCATTATCAACACTACCAATCCAATTAACCTCATGGATCTCTTCATCATCCCCAATTTGAGAGTTTTCATTGTAGATGTTCAAGTCTAGACTCATGTTCCCAAAGGTGATGGTCATGTTACCATTTCGGACTCGGATTATAGAGTTGATTGTTGCAAGGAAGGGACGACCATGTATGATTGGGGTTTGCTCCCTAGGACCTAATCTTGGGTGATTGTCCAGAACAATGAATTCAGCTGGGTAAATGAAATTTTCAACTTTCACCAAAACATCTTTTAAGATCCCCTTTGGAACTCGAACACTACGATCAGCAAGTTGAAGAGTGACAAATGTGGGTTGGAGTTCTTCGAGCCCTAACTGACAGTACATGGCATAAGGAATGAGGTTCACACTAGCACCTAGATCACACAAGTCTTTGACAACTTTTTTCTCTCCTAGCTCAACATTTATGTAAGGGCATCCTGGGTCTTTCATCTTAGGAGGAATGGTCCCTTGAATGGTGGTACTCACATTAGCAGCCAAAAGGACTTTGTTTTTATGTGAAGATTTTCTTTTAAAAGTGCACAAGTCCTTAAGGTATTTTGAGTAGGAAGGTATGGTTTGGATGGCATCGAGAAGGGGAATGTTCAACTTGACTTGTGAGAAGATTTCCCTCAATGTTTCACTCAATTCAGGCTTGGTTTTCCCCCTCATGCGTTGAGGAAATGGTGCAGATTGTGGAGTTGTTTGTTGAAGTGTTGTTTCATTCACATTATTATCAGTTTCTTCAGTTTGATCTTGTAGTTCATTTGAATTTTCATTAGAGTTTGAAGCTTCACATGGTTTCTGACTTATCTGTTCAGATTTTTCAATTGATTTCCCACTTCTTAAAACTATCACAGCCTTTAGTTGTTCGTGAGTTGTTTGAGTGAAACTTGTCTCTCCCCTTGATGTTTGTTGTGGAATGGCCTGTGTGGGCGTGGGTGCCTTTCCAGTTTTTATGGTTTGAAGTTCTTGTTTAATGGATGAGAATTCTGAGTTCATTTTGTCCATTTGTTTTCACAGTTGTTCTAGTAGGCTTTGTGGAACATTTTGGGTTAGTGCTTGAGCTTGTGGGTTTATCCCAGGAGGATACTTTGGTTGTTGGATAGGTTGTTGATATTGGACATGAGGATGTTGGAATTGGACTGGTTGTGGTTGGAACTGATTATGAGGTTGAAAGTTTTGTTGAGGGTATGGGTTGATACATTGTTGTTGTGTTGGTTGTTGATTGTCCTTCCAACGAAAGCCTGGATGGTCATTATACCTTGGATTGAAGGTGTTTGTGAATTGTGGCTTTTGAAAGTTCATTGCATTAACTTCTTCTGGTGGTCCTCCTAAAAGAACATCCTTGATGGAAGGAATGGTTGGGAAATTATCAGTCTTGTGGTCATTCTTGTCACAAATTGTACAAACAAGCTCAACAGGTTGGGTTTTGTGGACCTTCCTAAGATCAATCTCCTCAACTTTCCTTGTGAGTGCAGCAAGTTTTGATCTAAGGTTTTCTTCTTCTCCAAGATTGTACATTCCACCAGATTTGGGTGGCTTCTCATAGTATGGTTATGTTCCCCATGTTTGTTTTTGTTCAGTAAGATTTTATAGATACTCGTAAGCATCATTTGGGGCTTTGTTTTTGAAGGTTCCATTACACATCATATCAATGAATTGTTTTTTTCCGGGACCCAACCCTTCATAGAAAATTCTCACTTGTTCTGGGATTAAGAAACCATGGTGCGGTACCATGTTTAATGTGTCCTTGAACCTTTCCCATGTTTCATAGAATGTTTCTCCCTCTCTTTCAAAAAAGTTTTGTATGCTCTTTTTAAGTGCAATTGTTTTGTGATGGGGGAAGTATTTTTTATAAAATTCTCGTTGAAGTTGGTCCCAAGAGTGAATGGATGCTGGTCTCAAATTATTTAACCAATTCTTTGCTCGGTCCTTAAGGGAAAAAGGGAAAAGTCTCATTTTAGCAGATTCAATTTGATTTGGTGGGCACATGGTTTCGACAATGTCATTAAATTCTTTAACATGAAGGTAAGGCATCTCAGACTCCATCCCATGAAAGGTTGGAAGGTGGTTCAGGACATGGGGTTTGAAAACATATTGGGAATATCCTATGTTATCATGCCTAATGCATGAGGGTGCATTGGTCCAGGTTGGTGTGAGGTAGTCATTCATGGTCGGGTCTACAACAATTCCCAAGTTAGGGTCTTGCCCGTTATTTTGGTTCCCTCCCCGGTTTATGATTTGGTTTTGTGAGATATTCTCCATTGTATCGAACTAAACGTCTGAATTTGGAGTATTAGGAAGATTTGGATCTAAAGGAAATAGACCTCTTTTAGTGCTTGACTCCCCAGCCCTAGGAGTATCCACCCTAACTAATCTGTTTGAGTTATCGCAGGTGTAGGCAGACATGGGCCAAAAAAAAAGTGTGAAAGGGAAAAGATAAGAGAATTGGGATGAGAATAGAAGAATGGGGGTAATAAAAGAAGGTTTTTGGTCTAAGAAACTTACTTAGTCCCCGACAACGGCGCCAAAATTTGGTTGCGCCCAAATTTACCCTACTGGTAAAAGCGATCGATGTAGTACATGTAGGGGTCGAATCCACAGGGACCGAAGAAGTAACCTTGAGACGCTATGATTGTGTGTAGGATGGGCTATGAAGTAGCCAAATTTGGATTTGATTTTGGATGGTTTTTAAAGAACACTAATAAACCTAAGTGAATTCAATTAAATGGAAATGGGTTGATCTTAGGATTATGCTCAGGGTGGATTGAATGAATTTTACTTCATTAGATAATTTTGGTTTTATTAATTTTTGATGAATCCATTCTTCAAAAATAACGTTACATTCATCATTTTCTGGTTTGGTAATTACTAAACACAATTACTAATCCCGTATACACTTAGAGAACCAAATTCATGATCTCCCCGAGGTATATGGTCATTTAGTAATTGAATTTAGTTTTCTCAAACACAGTAAAGATGAATAGTAGAAATAATTGAAGAATGGATGTCTTGAATTAATTATCCAATTAACAACAATTCGTTCATAAAATAACATTCAATACAGCCTTTGCATCCTCCTAAGATCATCCCATTAAGGGTTTAACCCTCCATTGATGGTATACTCTCAATGGTGGGCGGAAGATGGCTAACAAGATTTGGATTGAAGAAATTAAAACCATGGAAATAACGAGCACTCCTCCGTGTGTGTGAATGAAATTCACACCTATGTGTGAAATAATTCACAACAACACAGAGATATCACTGTGCTTTGTGATAATAAAGTTTTAATAAAAGAAATGGAAAATATAGAAGTGAATTAAGTTGATTAAGAACATAAAGATACAAAAAAGAAACTTACATGGAAATGGAAAACATTACAAAGGAAATTTGGAAGAATAACCTTACAATGAAACAAGCAACAAAAGATGATATGAAAAATATAAACCCCTATTCCCTTCACCAATAGCTCCTTATATAGGCATATTAGGAGCCTTAGGTACATCCCCCAACAATTAATTCACCCCCCAACAATTAATAGATTCAAATGGAGGGTGAATAATCAAAAAGAAATTGATGTTTTGAATTTGACCCGGAAAACTGTCCAGATTCGTCCACCATATTGACGTGTGAATTAGAAATTGAATTAGGCCGAATCCGGAGGGGTTGTAGAAGATAAATATCTTCGTCCATGTGTATTATAGAATCTCTAAAAATTTCAGGAAATTTAGATCATCTGTTTGGAAGTTATGGTCGAAATGGTAGGATGGATTTCTGTGCATTAATGTCGAGTCCACCATTTAAATCTCAACTTCAGATCCCTTTATCATCATGAAAACATCAGAATTAGCTCCGACCATAGTTTAATAAAATTATCCTCATATTTTTATCTTTCTACTGTATAAATTTGAGCTTCATTGGGCTTGGTTTCTGGGCCCCACATTTGTTTGATGGGCCTTAGGCCCATTATGCTTTTTCCAGCAAGTTTCTGCCTTCAGGCGCAAAATTCTCCATTTTCCTTTGGGATTCATCCAGCGGACCTAAAGATAAAATGTTCCAAACAAAGTGATCAATCATATCCCAAAATTTAAAATTCAGAAAATGAATATAATATTGTCAACAAACAAATGAATGATTGGGCCCAAATTTTCATTTTAAACATGAATTGCATTTTTGATGAGAAATGAAGTTCTATTTATGTAATGCACTAAAAACAATGTTTATGGACTTTGGAACAATGAATATAAAGATATTAACAATTAATATTAGCCACTTTCAGTGACTAATCACTATCTCTCAACCATCACCTCTAATACCATTCTGTCATGACCTTTCTTCACCAAGATGAGAGAAAGGACTGAAAACTGCCATACAATTCCTTCCTCAAGTTGAAGGAAAAATAATGAACTCTGAGTCCCACCTTCAATAGTCCCCGAAGTGGCGATTAGAACCAAGGGTATATAATCACACATACTATAGAAGGCATTGACCTTTTTATTTAGTAGGATCAAGAGATAATATAGTAAATCCCAAACAACACTAAAACTATAAGTAAAAGTAAAGACAAAAACAATTCATTCCCATATACATGTTCGAATATAATGTGCTACAAGGTACAAGAAAAATCCAAAGGGAAGTACCAAAAGAAAGGAAAAACAGCAATGTCAATGGTCCCGAAGTCCAAGATAATTGGGTCCGACACGGTCCTTGAAGTCCTCCTAGAAACCTAAAAGTAGTTTTATGTACGTAGGGTGAATATATATGTATACTCAGTAGGGAAAACCAAAATCTCTTGAGCACAAGTGGGGAGACATTATAATGCCCCGTGAGAAAAGGAGATAACCAAAGCACCTAGCAAGGAAACTATCCACCCAAACCTCACTAAGGAACAGTCCCTAAATAACGGAAGTCAAATAATTTAATTGAAATAAAACATCGATGTTTGGGTACCCCACACCACTTTCTCAATAGTTATTGAAGATATCCTATGCGTCAGACCTCCCTTTCCATTCTCCATGCAGTCCCACTGGCGCCCCAACAATAATATTTTGGGCCACCACAACCACAACTACACCCAAAAACACCCGGGCCACCACAACCACACATAACCACACCCACATAAACCTAGGCTAGAACAACTATCACCATGCCCGAAGACACCTAGGCTTGAATAACTACTACTGCACTCGAAGACACCTAGGCCTCATCTCGAAGACACTTGGGAAATAAACTGCCTGCACACACCTGGGCCAACCACCAAAACATACCCTGCCTGAAGAATGATGGGAAATAATGGAACTTAGGCCATCACAACCTACTTGATGAGTCTTGGGATACTTGTGAAAGGGAGTATAAAAGGAGTTAATAACCAGTCACTCATAGGATTATTGGAAAAAACACCCACCCCCATGAACTAGGGGTGTTCAGCACGAAGTTCTCTACTTGGGTTGGGTGAGAATAAGAAACATAAGAACTAAATTATACATATAGGTAAAAAAAAACTCATACTAAGGTTCCAAAATCATTCTGTACACAAACACCCTCTTGAATATTCATTCATAAGGAAAATAACAACATCCACAACTAAGGCACAACTCATTCCTGGATAACAATTCCCCATGGAACCCATTCTTATTATCATGTTCAAGTGATTCCATTTAAAAAATTCTTCACTACCGAGAAACTAACAGACATTGAAACATGCCAAGGAAGGAAACATAGTAAAAAAAAATTTAAGTATTCACACCCAGTTCTCATGTAATGTCACAACAATATTAGGGAACTGTGATATCCCTCAAAGTACTGAAACCCATCCTAGCCCCAACATACAATCCCATACTGACCCAAATCCACAATCTAATAACAACACAATAGGGGATCCCATCCCCATCAATGTCACCTCACAAGGATTAAGTAGAAAAAACACACACATCACCAGAATAGAGCAAGGGAGTTTTCAAATTTAAACACACCATTCCATTAGTTCCGTGTTTCTGTTTGGTTAACCAGAGTGACCACACAAGGATTCTTATTCATTAGGCATCCATTTAATCAGTCATGTTTACGTGATTAACTAGTTTCCATTTAACAAATATTCCATTAAAGAATTATCCATAAAATAGTGGTTCATTAGTGCGCAATAAAGGACCACCAATGCCCACGATTTTCAGTGTACATAATCCCACACAATTCACAATATATAATCAAAGGAGAAAGATTACAACAACATCATAAAACACACCCCTTAATTATTTAAAACCCATATATTATATTTGTTAAGGTTTGGTTTCATCCATACCTATTTGAACATTATCATACCCACCCCGAATGATATAAAATAAAGAGAGATGAAGGAAAAACCCTACCTGGATGATCAATTATCGAAGTTTTTCTCCACATGCCAAGAACTGGGGATGCACGAATTACAGGGGAGGAACTCTGAGGACTCCAAGAGTGAGCAATAATGGCAACAACATAGGTGCACCACTAGTATTGGAAAGGAGGGACTCCAAATACACCAAGGAAAGGAAAATATTCCAGCCAAGAAGAAGAAGGAATGAATCCCATGTGATAAAAGGTGAGATAATGGAGTTATGAGATATGAATTTTGAACCGAATTAATGGTGGATCCTGGTTCCTCCACGCGGTTGGGTGGTAACACAAGATGGAATTAATTATCATTTAATAATTCTAATCAGAGAGGTGGCCATAATGGCTATGTGTTAAAGGGTTTCCTTTAAATAGAGGAAAACACGTAATAGGAGTGGAACTGAAAAGTACGAAAAAGGGTGTGACACCGTCGAAAAAGCCACATGTTTTGGTAAGTCAAGGGTTGACCGGATCTTGGGGGATTTTTTGATATCATTTATGGGATTCAAATGGATTTTAAAGGGGTATTAAAACATTTTTACATCAAAAGATATGTTGCGGGGGTGGAATTGGAAAAGACAAAGGGTGACATTATTTGGTGAGACATCGTAATGGTGCCACCGTCATGGTGCCTCCGTCACGATTTTGATGTGATGGGTGCCACCTTCACGATGCTATTTTTACTGGTGCCACCATCATGGTGACACAATCATGGTGCTTCCATGACTGGTTCCACCATCACGATTACTATGTGACTGGTGCCACTGTCACAGTTCAGCCGTGACCGGTGCCACTATCATGGTTCATCCGTGACTGGTGCCACCATTTATATGGAACCGAGTTTTTGGAAAACTCCTTAATGAGTCACTACCCATTCCATAACCTCAGATACCTCTCAAAATATTCTCATCCTCAAGAATCAAAACTGGACCCGAAGAAAAGAGAGGGGCCCGAATGACCACCTCGATGACACCTCTTAGAAGTAAACCTCCTCAACATCTAGGAACATCTATCCCCCAAGTAACTACACAAAAAAATAAAGGCCTCATTGTCCAGACATATGGGTTAGGTAGTCCCTTCCTTCAGGTCAAGATACTATCCGCTTTGGGCGGCACTGACTTTACCGCACGAGTTTAATAACATCCACCTTAATGCGTCTTGATTCAGGATCATGTACTCCCATCCCCACAGTCTGAAATCTTCACACAAATCTAGAGAACAAGGGAAACAACACATTTCATAGTTAACAAGGTCAATACCTACATCATAATCAAGTAAAAAATAGAACAGAAAAAAACTCAAAACAGCTCTGGGTACTGGGCACCCACTTGTGTCTCCCTTTCTCAGGTCCTCTCCTTGAGGCCACCATGCCTCCATAACACATGAGCCAAGGGGATGGTTCATCCATGAAGCAACTTATCCTCACTATCCTCGATCCTCATTGGTATCTAAATGAATGTCCTGTCATCCTCTATATCCAGCTCCCCCTAGCCGAGGACATGTGAATCATCGAGTAGATACCGACAGAGCTGAGACACTTGGAATCCATCGTGCACCCATAGTAGTAGCGGTGGTAGCGCCAGCTGATAAGCCGATTTTCTGACCCGCCACAACACCTCAAAGGGTTTGAATAACTTGGGAGGAATCTTACTTCCCTTTCCTAACCTCTATTGCCCACGTCGAGGAGAGACCTTCAAGAACACATGGTCCCCAACCTGAAACTCCATGGGTCTCATCCTATGATCAGCACACGACATCTTCCGATCCTGAGCCACCTTCATCCTCTCCCGTATAAGCTGAAATTTCTCTGTCATGCTCTTCACCACCTCCAAGAGAAGAACACATGATTCCCCGACCTCTGTCTAGCACACAGGTGAGCGACACAACCTCCCATACAAGGATTCGAACAGAGCGATGACCATGGTGGAGTGATATCTATTGTTGTAGGAAAACTCTACCAGAGGAAACTGTCATACCCACGATCCCTAAAAGTCCAAAACACATGCCTTTAGCATATCCTCCATCATCTGGATGGTCTGATCTATCTACCCTTCTTTCTGGAGATGGAAAGTAGTGCTGAGGCATAGTTGGGTGCCAAAAGAATGTTGCAATCCTTTCAAGACCAGTGAGGCAAACCGGGTATCCCAATTTGAGACTATGGACCTCGGTGTTGGGACCACTTTGCGTATAAGGTTGTATTTGTTGCCAATAGTTTTCAATTAAGATCAAAATGAAGGAGATCAAGAAGTACTCCAATGAAATGGAGGAATAGAAATTCAGATGATTTTTGTACTGATCATAAGTTCAAAGAACATGTGTCAAAGGTGACACATTGTTTACAACAGTTAAGAATGGTGAGTTATAATCCATCCGAGGATTATTAAAGAAGAATGGGGATTTGATGAAGACCATGCGGTTATTCATGATTGCATGAGAACCATGCAAGAGGCTTCTTGAAGAATAGAATTGTATGATTTTCATGAAGTAGAGAATGACGGTTGAAGAAGAAGACAGTGTGGAAGGGATTGGAATTTTGAGATGGCCATGCACTTCACATTGTCTCAAAATATGATGATGCTAAAGCTGATCTATCAAAGGATATATATCGCGATAGTGGAGTTTGTGATGAAAGAAGAAGAGTTGTTGAAGAAGCCAAATCATAGAAAAGAAGCATGAAGACTATGGACAAAGAATATATTTAAGGTGGCGCTATTTCCCAGTGTTTACCAAATTTTTGGGCCTAAAAATTGGAAAATGAAGACATGGGTTGTTTGAAAAAGGAGGTGCATGAAAAGAGGAAGTTTTGCACGAAATAGGTGCGCCCTGCACGAAATAGGAGAGTTGTGCGTGAAAAACAGTGTGGGGCATGAAATAGTGGAGTGAAGTTTTTCACGCAAGTAGTGTTTTGGAATCAGAATATTGAAAAATGTTAAAGGCATGGGCTGTGCGAAAAACTAGAGTTGCGCGTGAAAAAATGGGAATGTGCACGGAAAAATGTTGTGCGTGAAATAGCTGGGTGAGTTTTTTAGCGCAAGTAGTGTCTCAGATCAAAAATACTAAAACTCGGCAAAGGCAAGAGGTGTGCGAAAAATAAAATATGTTCGCGCCATGCGCGCAAAAAATCAAACTTATGCGTGAAAAGAAGGTTGTGCACAAAATGTGAGTTTTATGTTTTAGTCGCAAGAGAGGCTTCATGTTCAAAATGATGAAAAATGGAAAAGTCATGTGGTGCGTGAAAAATCCAGGTGGTGCGCGAAAATAAAAGGAAGACGCATGCACATGAGCCTCAGCCCAGTTGGTGAGGACTCCTTAAGTGAATCCAAGAAACCCAGGATCAAATCCAGGTGGGGGATAATTTCCGGGTTACTGTAGTAGGTAATGTAGCATGTACTGTAGTAGGTACTGTAGTGGGAACTGTAGCAAGCACTCTTTGGCACTGTAGCAGCCGGGAATATGCCCACATTTGGGCCTTCGGGCCACCGATTTGGTCCTCGAGTCCTTTAAGGCCTTTGGGCCACCCATGCCTTTGGGTCAGTAAGTCCTTCAGGCCACCTCAAGGCCTTCGGGCCACCTTAAAGTGCAGATGCAAACCAGACAACCTAAAATGAACAAGCTTTAGAAGGAGGAAGAGCAAGGAGCTTTCATCATAGAAGAAGCTAAATGGATTGCAAGAATGAGAGGGTATGACACCTGCCATCGGGAAAAGCCTGTGCATGCATGGGAAAGCCTAGCTGAACATCCATGCGAAGGAGGAGAGCTGATTTCATGATGAAGATGCTGGGGAGGAGTAGTTCCAAGTAGTTAGTCTGGGTTGTATTTAATGTTTGAAGCCTACGAGCAATAAATTCCTCTAAGGCCTATGTGCCATGTAATGCTTACGCCTACGGGCCTTGTAAGGGTTCCACCTCACCCCTTTAAAGGTGGATTATCAAAAATCAATAAAAAATAAAGGCCTTTGGGCCATTGGAGGAAAAGAAGACACATGTAATCTAAAGAACTGAGAGAAAGTTTTACGCATAGGAAGGGGTTTTACACGCAATGTCAAAAATGCCTATAAATATGAGTGAACCCCTCTCATTGGGAGCGGCTCGAAACTTAGACAAATCCCGAGCTCTAACGCATGAAAAAATTGAGGTATAGAGTGGTGTGCGAAAAGAAGAAGTGTTGCACAAAAAAGAAGGTGCTGCGCAAAAAAGAGAAGTTCTGCGTGAAAAAGAAGCATTGCGCGAAAAGCCTTTTTTCGCGCCAAAATATATTTTTATGCGTAAGGTTTGAATTTTACACACAAGGCACTGAAAAAGGTGTTAGAAAAATTTTGGGGTCCTGCAGGCCCTTGATAGGTGCTTAGCACTCTCAAATATGCTTTGCGAAGACGCAAGAACAGTGAACCATTTGGTTTTACGAAGAGAAGTTGTACCGCAGACACATGACTGGTGTTTAACACCCTCATTTTGCTTTGAGAAGAGAAGAAGAACGATTGTGAAACTAAAATCATATCTACACAGAGAGGGAAATATAACGATACACTCAAGTGTCAATATTGGGAATTGAAGGAAGAGAATAAGGAGATTTAGTGCATTAAGGTATTGCACTAAAGTAGAAGATTGATTTCAAAAGAGCATCAAATAGGGACTCTGATGCAAGAAGAGTCTCGTGATAATCAGAGGTAAAGATTTAAATGTGAATCTGTTGAAGATACCCTCACGTCTATAAACTAACTGGGACTTCACCAAAGGCAGTGAGCTAGGGGGAGTCAACGGGAGTGACCCGAGGGATGCAGTGGACTATCGATAAACATTTGTAAAGGTAGTGAGTGTGGGACAGAGTGACTATTCCCAAACCATTCTAATCCACAACTAGTGAAGAATAGTGAAATTAGGTATGACCGAAAACCTGTCGGCCTATGATCCTTGGATGTAGCCCTTAGTGGTGAACCAAGTAAAAGTGTTGTGTCGACTCATTGCATGTGAATGTTTGATTACTGACCATATCCATCATACAGGTTTTACAAGTTTCTACCAACGTGGGGACTGTTGAGAAAAGTATTTTTTTTCAAAAATACATGTTAATGTTATTTAAAGGGGGAGGTTATTGAAAATAATACTCTGTCTCTTTATGATAGTTTTGATGCTCACAAATACCCTTAGTTATTTTCTAATGATTTTATTTAGTATTTTTCAGGAATTTATTAATTTATTTTACTCTTTAAATAATGAGAATCTATTACTTATTCAGAATCTGCTTTAAGCGCGTTCTGGAATCACTGTTCATATCTTACGTAGATAAATATAGCGCGAAATCTGCTTTAGCGCATTCTAGAATCACTATTCATACCCTACGTGGATAAACGTAGCGTAAGGATGAAAAGCGTGTATACTTTTTGAGATAAGAGAAAAGTATGGTTAAACAACCATACGTTTTCAGCAAAGTATGAAAGGAGAACCTTACGTTATGAAGGAACCTTACGTTTTGGTTATCAACAAAGTATGGAAGGAGAACCATACGTAAATTCTAAGCGATACGTTTTTTTCTCAAAAGTATGGTTCATCAACCTTACTTTTGTAAACAACCATACATTCTTGGAAAAGTATGGATCAAGTAAAAGTATGGATCTTTTACCGTACGTTTGAGTGTTGAAGAAAAATTATGGATGATCAACCCTACGTTTGTGTTTAACCTTATGTTGTCAACCCTACGTTTGTGTTCAACCTTACATTGTCCACCCTACATTTGTGTTCAACCTTATGTTGTTAACCTTATGTTTGAAGACTATGTTATTAACCCTACGTTTGGAGGCCACGTCATTAAGCTTACGTTTGGCGTCAGAAATTTTGACAGACGATATATATGTGCAATGATCAGTAAGCTGATTTCTGGGCGGATTTCAAGCCGGATTTAAAGTCGTTTTTAAAGTATGACTTTGACTGATTCAAAGCCGTTTATTAATGGATTCAACATCGAATTGAAAGGAGATTTTTATGCCGAGTCTTAAGGGAAGTTACGACTTCTCTGTAAATTCAAATTTTTGAATATCGCAAATCAGAAGGCAACTTTTATGGATCTAAATGTGCAGGAGATATGCTTTATTATATATGTTCTCTCTAAAACACCAGGTACATGAGTATGTGATCGATCTATTATTGAAAAAGGTGGAAAAGAGAGATTCCAACTATTCACGTTGATCTGCTGATTCAAAAGGAGCGTCAAAGCTCTGTTTGTTCAAGAAGAAGGAACTCGATAGAAGATTCACCTGTTCTACATCGAATATCTACTATGGATCTACTACTGCTGAAGTTGTGAACTATATCTATATATCTACTACAACTGGATCAACTCAGAACTGCTTCGTCTTGAAGATCAATATTTCTAGAGACTTCGATCCATCTGTTGTCAATTGCATTCTGTTGCAATTGTGAAGATCAACTGGAAATTTATTTCTGAAATTATTTTTATTCTTGAGTAACCATCTTCTTGTTCTAAGCTGTGTAGGTTCGTGTTTGAACCAGAAGGCTTTGTTTTTCCTTAGATTGTAAAGTTATCAAATGCCTGTACTCATTTATGAATCGGTCTGTGGAAAAGAGGACCAGATAGTGAAAATCACTGAGCTCGTGGAGTTGAGTGTTGGTGGAGTGGACTAGGGGCCTTATGTTCCCTGAACCACTATACATCTTTGTGTTCTTGATTTTACTTATTCCGCTGCACGATCAAATCTAATAAAGTATAAAGGAGAGAACTTGTTCAAGAAAAGAGTTATCGAAAAATTGTAAAAGACACAATTCACCCCCCTCTTGTGTATAATCTGTAGATTTAGATCCAACAATTGGTATCAGAGGAGGAGATTCAGATAGAGCCCTAACAAGCTAGAATCAATTTAAATATTATACAACATAGCATCATGACTGATACAAGAGAAGGGATGTCGATGGTCAGATCACCATATTTTAATGGAGACAACTATGGTTGCTGGAAATCACGCATGATAATATATCTGAAAAACCTCGGATATAGAGTCTATTCAAAGATTCTGACTCCTTATGAAATTCCTAAAAATCCTGAGACATGGAGTGCTGCTATAGAGGCAGAGTATGATATGAACTAGAAGGCTATGAATGCAATTATCTGCGGTCTAGGACCAGATGAATTTAACAGAGTATCTCAGTGCCCGATAACATATGAGATGTGGGAAACAATATCTGTGACATATGAAGGTACAAACAATGTGAAGAAAATGAGATATGCAACTGCAAAACTGAAATTTGATACTTTCAGAATGGTTGAAGGTGAGACCATTACCCAAATGAATGGGAGATTGACAGAAATTGTCAATAACATAATTTCTCTAGGAGAACCTATCAAGCAGTCTGATCAAGCATTAAAAGTACTGATAGTACTTCCTACTCGATGGAATGGTATCTCTGCTATAATCAGACAATCAACACCTGCCAAGGATCTAACTATGAGAGAGATGATTGGTACACTGATGATGTATGAAGTTGAAATGCAAGATGAGTCTAATGAACACAAAGTGCTTATCAAAAGAGAAGATATTGCCTTGAAGGTAACTTCACAACAAAAGAATAAAAAGATGAAGATCAGAGAAGCCAAAGCTAAATCAGAAAGCTCTGACTCATCCAACTCAGATGAAGAGCTGACTCAGCTAGCCAGGAAATTTAGAAAGTTATACAATAAGAAAAGAGGCTTCAAAAAATCCTTTAAGGGAGATAATAAGGAAGTAAGATGTTATGAATGCAAAAAGATGGGGAATATCAGACCAGATTGCCCACAATTGAAGGATGCAAAGAAGAATAAATTCTTCAAAAGAAATGACTTTGAGCAGAAAGAAAAGAAAGCTATGATAGCCACTTAGAGTGTATCTGAAGACTCTAGTAGCTCTTCTGAATCAATATCAGAGAAAGAAGAAGTCAATCTAAAGGACAATATGTGTCTCATGGAAAAAACTGATGAGGTACACTCATATTACTCCTCTAAATCAAATTCAGAATCAAGATGAAAAAATAAAAAACATGCAGCCTACTGCAATATGCTTGAAGAAAGATATGACTCACTATTTAAGAAACATAAGTCAATAAAAAATAAACATAAATCCGTTTCAGATGAAATGTATACAATGCTGAAACAACATAAAGAATTAACTGATAAATACAATTCGATTAACACTAACTATATTAATTTTGAATCAAGAATAAAAACACTGCAGGATGAAGTAGAATCTTACAAACAGGCTGCATTGGTTTTTACAAAATGAGAGAATTCATTAAATAAAATTCTTGGAAAAACTGTCATTAAAAAGGAGATATTTGGAATTGGCAGTAAAGGAGAAAAACCAAAGCTATATGAAAATTATTTTGTTCCTATCTCTGAAAAGGTTAATTGTAATTTTTGTGGGACAAAGGGACATATAGCTAATTTTTTTTTCTTAATACAACCTCAAATTTGTGGTATTAAGAAAGACTATATTTCAAAAGAATTATATGATTCAGCTAATTTTAAAATAACAACCCAAATCTGGATACCCAGATCATTGCTAGCTAACACTCCTGGACCCAACAAAATATGGGTACCAAAGCAATTTGTTTGAATGTCTTTGCAGGTAGCAAGCCACCAGAGAAGAAAAGATATATGGTATATGGACAGTGGATTATCAAGACATATGAGTGGAAACTCATTGAATTTTTCTTCACTCACTCAAAAGGAAGGAGGACTTGTCACATTTGGTGACAATTCCAAAGGAAAAATCATTGGCATTGGAACTGTTGGAGATCCAAAAACAGTCTCAATCAACAAAGTACTTTATGTACAAGGACTAAAACACAATCTGATAAGTATCTCTCAAATTTGTGATGATGGATATACTGTTGATTTTACTAACAATTTCTGTATTGTTTCTAAAGATAAACTGTTTAAATTTAAAGCACCAAGAACTGAAAATGTCTATACGTTGGATTTAAATTCCTTGTGTAAACACCAAGTAAACTGCTTGAATACTAAAGTAAGTGAATCCTGGATCTGGCATAGGATACTTGGTCATTGCAATGTATATGTTTTATATAAGTTATCTAAGAAACATTTAGTTTATGATTTACCTTGTCTCAAATTTGAAAGTGACAGATTCTTTGATGCATGTCAACTTGACAAGCAACACAAATCATCCTTCAAATCTGTTAATAAGGTTGTTACATCTAAACCTCTAGAACTTATTCATATGGATTTGTTTGGACCTTCAAGAGTATCAAGCTTAGCTGGTAAATTATATGTATATGTTTTAGTTGATGACTATTCAAGATTTACATGGATTTTCTTTTTGAAATTTAAAAATGAAGCTTTTACTTTATTTGAAAGTTTCTGAAAATCTGTTCAAAATGAAAAAGGTTTCAATATTATCACATTGAGAAGTGATCTTGGTGGAGAATTTGAGAATATGGAATTTAATTACTTTTTCTCAAATATGGGTATTAAACATACCTTTTCTGCACCCAGAACACCTCAACAGAATGAGATTGTAGAAAGAAGAAATAGAACAATTCAAGAAATGTCTAGAACTATGTTAAATGAATATTTCCTACCTATATATTTCTGGGAAGAAGCTATGAATATAGCTTGTTATATAATTAATAGAGTTTTAACTAGACCTATTTTGAAAAAGACACCCTATGAACTATGAAATAACAGAAAACATAAAGTAAATTACTTTAAAGTTTTTGGATGCAAGGTTTATATCTTAAACACCAAGGATAATCTTGGTAAGTTCGATCCAAAATCTGATGAATGTATTTTCTTAGGATATTCTTCTACCTCCAAAGCTTATAGAGTTTATAATAAGAAGTCAAAGATTGTTGAAGAATCAGTTTATGTGAAATTTGATGAATCTGATCCTTTTGAGAAAAGGACAGAACAAATGGATGAACTTGACTCTAATGATAACATGAGACTTGAGAATTTAAAGAATGATTTTGAAAATGATATAAAATAAATTCAGTCCAGTTCAGAGGAACATGATACTGAAGAACCTTTAAATATATTACCTAGAAAATCTAGAACCCTAAAGAATCACCCTTTAGAAACTGTAATAGGTGACCTAGAAACTGGTGTTCAAACTAGAAGAAACTTAGGAAACCTAGTAGAATTCTCTTCCTTCCTATCTTAACAAGAACCCAAGACTATAGAAGAAGCTTTAGATTATGAAATATGGGTAATAGCAATGCAAGATGAATTAAACCAGTTTAAAAGAAATGAAGTTTGGGAATTAGTGAAAAGACCTAAGAATTATCCTGTAATAGGAACCAAATGGGTCTTTAGAAATAAACAGGATGACCAAGGCACAATAACTAGAAATAAAGCAAGATTAGTAGCTAAAGGATATAATCAAGAAGAAGGAATAGATTATGACGAGACTTTTGCACCTGTAGCTAGGTTAGAATCCATTAGAATCCTTTTAGCCTATATATCTTATTTGAATTTTAAATTATTTCAGATGGATGTTAAATCTTCCTTTTTAAATGGTTATTTAATGGAGGAAGTTTATGTTGAGAAACCTCTTGGTTTTGAAAACTCTCAAAAACTTGATTCTGTTTTTAAACTTACTAAAGCTCTTTATGGCCTTAAATAAGCACCTAGAGCTTGGTATGAAAGATTAAGTTCTTTTCTTTTGAAAAATGATTTTACTGTTGGTATGGAAGATCCAACACTATTAAAGAAAACTGTGAAAAATAATGTTTTATTGGTTCAAATTTATGTTGATGATGTAATCTTTGGATCAACTAATAAAACTCTTTGTCATGAATTTTCAAAATTAATGCAAGAAGAATTTGAAATGAGTATGATGGGAGAATTAAATTTCTTTTTGGGTCTTCAAATTTTTCGAAAAGATTTTGGAAATGTTTTAAATCAAAGCAAATACATTACTGATTTACTTAAGAAATTTGGACTTGAAAACAACAAGTCATTTAAAACTCCTATGTGTACTGATATAAAACTTGATTTGGATGAAACTGACAAATCAGTTGACAACAAGTTATATAGAGGTATGATTGGTAGTTTGTTGTATCTTACTGCTAGTAGGCCATATATAATGTATTTAGTATGTCTTTGTGCTAGATTTCAATCAAATCCTAAAGAATCTCATCTAATTGCTGTTAAGAGAATTTTTAGATATTTAAAAGGAACTGTTTTTCAATCTATTCTTTATCCTAAAACTTCTGATTTTAGTTTATTTCATATTCAGATGCTGACTTTGAAAGTTGTAGGTTAGATAGAAAAATCACATCTGGTACATGTCACTTTTTAGGAAAGTCCTTAGTATCAGGGTCTAGTAAGAAACAACATTCAGTTGCCCTGTCAACAGCTGAGGCAGAATATGTTTCTGCTGGCAGTTGCTGTGCACAAGTGTTGTGGATTAAAAACACTCTTATGTACTTTGGATTGAATTTTAATAATACACCTATTTTATGTGATAATACGAGTGCAATTAATATTTCAAAAAATCCTATTAGTCATTCTAGAACTAAGCACATTGATATAAGGCATCACTTTTTAAGAGATCATGTTATTAAAAAAGACATATTTTTAGAATTTATAAATACTGAAACTCAATTAGCAGATAATTTACTAAACCACTTCCCACTACAAGGTTTGATTTTATTAAGGGGGAGCTAGGTTTATTTAATTTCAAATAATTTTTAAATGTTTATTTATTTTTATTTATTTATGTAAATTTTGTTGAATACTGTTTAAGTTTTTCTTTCTTTCATCGTATGAAAAATTTATTTGTTTTTAAATATATGTAATGATTAGTGATTACACGGGAATCAAGGATGTCAGAGCCTTTTCGACTTCTAAACCCTTTCACTTCTATCGAAACCCTTTCGAAATCTGAAAATCTCACTTCCTCTTCAAAACTGTAACCTTCGAACTTCTGAAACCCTAACCTTAAAACCTTCATAAACTCTTGCGAAAATGGTAAGGACTAAAAGAGCCAGTGAGGCCGAGCCAAGTAATGCCATGAGACAACGCACCGATGGAAGAAAAATCTTATAGGGTAAGGTAATCGATCTCGACTGGTTATTTCAGACAAATCTATTATTGAAGAAAGTGTTGTCGTTTCAGAATCTTGAACATATGTTCAACAGTGAAAATAAGGAATTTTTGTATGAAGTAGAACTTAGATACTTCTTCAAATCTGTATAATTTAGTCTGGGAGATACAGAGGAAAGTATGATGGATAAGATAGAGGATAGGGATTTCTCAATCTCTTCAGTAGAGATTAGTCAGATTCTCAACTTCCCTCATGAGGGAGTTTTTCATTTCGACTTGAAGAATATAGGAGATTCTGTGCATAAATTCGAAGACATCCTGTCTTTTCTTTTTGGTAGCAAGACAATAAAGAAAATGTTTGTCAAGGATTTGGAGCCTGATTAGAAGATTTTGGTCAAATTTATTCAGACTGGAATAGCTCCACGGATGGCATAAATGGAAAAGATTTTGTACCCAGATATGTATATAATGTTTCTTTTGTTAAGAGATATTAATTTAAACTTTCCCAGATACATGATAAGGTATCTCAGTTACTGCTGTCAAAGCGAGGTTAGGATGAATTTCTACCCTTTTGGTAAATTTATTTCTAAACTATTGTTTAAGAAAGACATGGTGATATTAGTGGATGATAGAGTTAACTGTCATCACAGTAATACGTTTAATGCTAGAACTTTGAGGAAAGTTGGATATTTTTGGAGCACAATTAAAGGAAATTTTTTTCCAGTAGGAGCTAAGGAAGACTCAGAGAGTGATCAGGCTCAACCTGCTAAGTCCAAGGAGGGACAAGATGAATCCAGAGTCAGTAATGTAGCAACAAGGATTCTCTTTGACGTGGAAGATGTTGAGGAAGATAGAAGTTAGGAGGGACTTCAGTCCAAAAGAAAGAGGCCAGTAAATGAGGAAGTTACTTCCACTGTTTTGGAAACTACATCAGAAGCTTTATTTTATTATTCTTTTGTGAGAGAAGCTGTTGTTGATAAGACCATGGAATATGTTACTGAGAGAACATCTCCAGTAGAGGAACCAGGAGCTCAAGAATAAAATCAAAGGGAAAATCAGGAACAAATTGTAGCTAATTTTGAAGTTTCACTTCAACAGGAATAAGAGATGGAGGCAGTGCCTGGTGAAGAAGTGGCCAGACCTCAAGAAACTATTGAAGATATTGTTCTTGAGAACCCAATGGAAGGCATAAATGCTTATGTTTGTGGTGAGAATGCTTCTGAAGCTCACACAGAGGTACTTCAAGAGAATTTTTCTGTGGAGGAGTTTGAAAACTCTAAGGAAAAATCTGTGGACAAACCTTCTCAGGATAGAGAAAAAGAAAAATCTGATGCTGAATCATTGCCTTTGGTACTGCTGCATCAACTTTAGACTATGAATCAAGCATAGGGTGCATCTGATTCAAGTAAAGAAGAAGTTGAAGAACTGTACAGAAAAGTATCTCAGTTGGAATCTGAGAATGTTTCTCTGAGAAATGCCTTAGATTTAGAACATTTAAAGTTTCAAAAGCTGAAGGAGTGTACAGTTTCAAGGCAAGAAGTTGAAATGTTTAAAGAGGATATGCTGACTACTGTTACACAATTAAAATATGAAATGGTTATGAAGTCAGATTCATCATATCTGAAGTTGTTTATGGAGAATCAATTTGCATCAGTTGCAAATAACGCTGTTAGTGGATCAGGTACTTCACCGGATTTAATTAGAAGATTTCAGGCTATCACAGCTGCGATGAGCAACATGAATTACATGATACAATATCTTCAATGTAACAATTCTCGTTTGTCATTGTTTCTAGACAATCATAAGTTCTTAGTGGATCAACTGACATCTAGTGAGCCATCAATCAGAATTCTGTTAAATCAGTTATCAGAGAAGCTGTCAATATTTGTTGAAAAAGAGGAACAGATGCATGAGTTTTTCAGAGTCATTTTATTTGAAGATATTTATATGACTCAAGAGAACAGAGAGCTCATTATCAAGCTTGGATATGGGATGATGAAGAGACTTCAGGAGCTGTTTACAGAACTCAAGTCTGCAATCCAGAGGAGATAGACCCTGTTCCCTATCTTACCTAAACCTTGATTCCTGTGTATATCATTTTCATGTATATACTACTGTTTTTAATGAAAATTTTCTTCATTGTTTATATGTTTCTTTCCTTATTTGTTTTACTGACTTTATTTTTGATATGTTAGTACTCCAGATTTAATTATTGATAAACAGTTCATAATATCATTTACTAATAGTTCAGTACAATATTAAATGTGTTAAAATCCATGATTTTTCATTCTTTTTGATATCAAAAAATGGGGAGAATTTGGATAAACACAAAATCAAAACCTCAACATTATATTTAGGGGTAGAATTCATTTTATTGCGGGAGAAAATTAAATGATAAATTTGGATTTATAATTATCTTTTTGGCAGAGAAGTTTTTATTTAAAACTTTATAACTAATTTTGAAAGTTAATTTTTGTTTAAATAATTTTAATAATTTTATGGGTTTTGTGATCATCAAAAAGGGGGGGATTTTTGAGAAATGTATTTTTTTCAACAATACATGTTAATGTTATTTAAAGGGGGACGTTATTGAAAATAATACTCTGTCTCTTTATGATAATTTTGATGCTCACAAATACCCTTAGTTATTTTCTAATGATTTTATTTAGTATTTTGCAGGAATTTATTAATTTATTTTACTCTTGAAATAATGATAATATATTACTTATTTGGAATCTTCTTTAAGTGCGTTCTGGAATCACTGTTCATATCTTACGTAGATATATATAGCGCGGAATCTGCTTTAGTGCATTCTGGAATCACTGTTCATAACCTACGTAGATAAATGTAGCGTAAGGATGAAAAGCGTGTATACTTTTTGAGATAAGAGAAAAGTATGGTTAAAAAACCATAAGTTTTCAGCAAAGTATGAAAGGATAACCTTACGTTAGGAAGGAACCTTACGTTTTGGTTATCAGCAAAGTATGGAAGGAGAACCGTACGTAAATTCTAAGCGATATGTTTTTTTCTCAAAAGTATGGTTCATCAACCTTACTTTTGTAAACAACCATTCATTCTTGGAAAAGTATGGATCAAGTAAAATTATGGATATTTTACCATACGTTTGAGTTTTGAAGAAAAATTATGGATGATCAACCCTACGTTTGTGTTCAACCTTGCGTTGGCAACCCTACGTTTATGTTCAACCTTACGTTGTCAACCCTACGTTTATGTTCAACCTTACGTTGTTAACCTTACATTTGAATACTATGTTATTAACCCTACATTTGGAGGCCATGTCATCAACCTTATGTTTGGCATCAGAAATTTTGACAGACGATATTTATGTGCAACGATCAGTAAGCTGATTTCTGGGCGGATTTCAAGACGAATTTAAAGTTGTTTTTAAATTAAGAATTTGACTGATTCAAATACATTTTATTAATGGATTTAAGATCGAATTAAAAGGTGATTTTTATGCCGAGTCTTAAGGGAAGTTACGACTTCTTTGTAAATTCAAATTTGTGAATATCGCGAATCAGAAGGTGGATTTTATGGATCTAAATGTGCAGGAGATATGATTTATTATATATGTTCTCTATGAAACACCTGGTACATGAGTATGTGATTGATCTATTATTGAAAAAGGTGGAAAATAGAGATTTCAACTATTCACGTTGATCTGCTGATTCAAAAGGAGCGTCAAAGCTCTTTTTGTTCCAGAAGAAGGAACTCGATAGAAGATTCACCTGTTCTACATCGAATATCTACTATAGATCTACTACTTCTGAAGTTGTGAACTATATCTCTATATCTACTGCAACTGGATAAACTCATAACTGCTTCGTCTTGAAGATCAATATTTCTAGAGACTTCGATCCATCTGCTGTCAATTGCATTCTGTTGTAATTTTGAAGATCAACTGGAAATTTTTTCTGAAATTATTTTTATTCTTGAGTAACCAGCTTCTCGTTCTAAGCTGTGTAGGTTTGTGTTTGAACCAGAAGGCTTTGTTTTGCCTTGGATTGTAAAGGTATCAAATGCCTGTACTTAGTTGTGAATCGGTCTGTAGAAAAGAGGACCATATAGTGAAAATCGCCAAGCTCGTGGAGTTGAGCATTGGTGGAGTGGACTAGGGGCCTTCTGTTCCCCAAACCACTATACATCTTTTTATTCTTGATTTTACTTATTCTGATGCACGATCAAATATGATAAAGTATTAAGGACAAAACTTGTTCAAGAAAAGAGTTATCAAAAAATTACAAAAGACACAATTCACCCTCCTCTTGTGTATAATCTGTAGATTCAGATCCAACAGGGACAAGATCCATCACATTATGGGAAAAAGTTGACACCCTGATTCACCCCTCCCCTCTCAGGGTGTCCCGGGGTCCTACAAGTGGTATCAAAAGAGGTTCAAGTATGTTGGATACTCTATAGTAATTATATTCAGAAGGTGATTTGAGTTTCCTTCCTAAAAGTCAACAATGAAGTGTAGTCTTTATGAAGTTTCAGTAATTTTTGAGTAGAAGCCTACATCCAGCAAGACCATGACAAACAGGAAAAAGAAAGAGAAGCAGTTTAATAAGTCCCTCATATCCAAAGAAGATGCGGTGTCTGGTTCTCCATGTTGTTCCAATAATGAAGAAATATCAGGCATGGAAAGTATCGAAAAAGTAAATTGTGATTCTACCATAGGAATGGAATACACTTCGATCGCAAGTGATCAGAAGAAATTAATAATCTATTTGCATGATATTCCTGAAGAAAGAGTTGCTGCTATTTTTAGAATATTTCAATTCATGTAGGTTGAGATCAACCGATTAGAAAGTAAGGATGATAATTTGGAAAAGGGATTGAAAGGAAAAATTATTGAATGCTTAAAGCTCACCAAACAGATTAAAGCCTTTGAAGAAAAAGAGGTAGTCACTAAGACTCTAAAAGAAAAGATCCATGCTCTTGAATCTGAGCTGAATAAGTGCACTGAAGTCAAGAGTATTTGTTTGGAAGAAACTTCCAAGAGATTCAAGGAACTTGACTCTTTGTTACAATACAAAGTTAAGACGCATGAAGATGATGTTGAAAGATTGAAGAAGACTTGTGAAGAGACGATGATCATGATTGAAGATCTGAAGATCATCCTCAATATTGAAAGTCAAAAATTGGAAGCGCAATTGACGAATCTTGAGAAGACACATATTGAGACTTCACAAAAGAATGAAACAAGTGACGCTTGTATTCAATGTTCATTGGAGGATTTTAAAGATGAAATACCTCCAACATGTGACAAAAAGATTATGACAACTCTTGATTATCCATCTCAAGAATCAGTTGATGCTAGTAATCAATGCTCACTGGAGGATTCTACTGTCAAAATACCTCCAACATGTGATAATAAGATCATGAATTCACTCATTGATCTATCACAATCAGCTATGAAAGTGAAGGTACCATCCATAAAAACCTGTACTATTGTTTCTAAATATGTTCCTTCAAAAAGTGCAGGTTGGAAGAAAAATTCTAAACAAGTATGGGTGAGGAAAGAGGAGGATAAGAAACCTACCACTATGGCTAGTTTGGATGGGAAGAAAAAGGAGGAAGTTGGTTCCTAAAATAGAGTACAAAAAATTAAGAAGAAGTCCCAACAACCTCATACAAAAGATACAAAGAAGAAACGATTTTTGGGTCAATGTTGGTGCTGCAACAGATTTGGGCATTATGCACTGGATTGTTTGTACAATACCTTTAATGAAAAATCAGAAAGAAATGCTGTATTAAATGGAAGAAATCCAGAGAAGAAGAAGCAACCTCTGCAGGTCCAGAAGCATCTGTTTACAGCAAACAGATTTGGAATTCATGATAATATCTGTGATGTATGCAACGACAGTGGTCACAAGGTAGGTACATGCCCATCTCAACATGATTTCACTATTGATAAGAAAAGAAAACCTCTGATTCTGTCTGAGTATGAAGCAAGTACCTTGGGAAGAAATCAGAAGAATAGTGTGAACACACATTTCTACAAGAAGATCTCAAGTAGGGAAGCTGATAATACCCATGATTTTAGATCCATGAAATTGAAGGGTCATTCATCCAAAAGAAAAATTAAGTGGGATGAAACTCAGTTGAACCCATGTGGAAGATCCAAACTAGCTACAACAGTTCCAAATGACATATTGGTCATTTGGCCAGAAGATTTGAAAAGAATGAGGAAACTTGAAGATGAAAAGGCCAAGGATGGTGATAAAGGAAAAGAAAAACTTTCACGTGATGAAGGCAGAGTGCAGGAGAGATTGAAAACTAAGAGAAACACACTTGTCAAAGAAGTTCTGTGTGAGAGATGTATGAGATCTGGTCATACTGCAAAAATTTGTCTAACCTTAATAGCAGAGCAAGAAGCAGTCCTTGAGGAGTAATAATGTATCATATATGATGTCTATTAAGCAGAAAAATTATCCACACAAAAAGAAGAGAATGTGAAGAGATCCATGCCACACCAACACATATCAGAACATATGTTCAAATGTGCAGACGTGAAGACTGGAGTAAACATAGAAACTTGGTTGAGAAAATAACCTCAACCATGCATCTTATGTTGATGAATCAAGGAGGATCCACCTTATTCCCTTAATCATTTGTGTATTGTATTTGTGCTTATAATGTAGGGAATTGTTGGTGAAGCATGCTCTCAGGTGGATAACCTGAGAAGTAGTGAATACTGTCAACTCTTGATAGCTAAGTTGAAGAAGATTCCATCCTTGGAAGATTCTTCAATTGATATTCAAAGATTAAGATGATGAAGGATCACTCTTGATGAAGATGATGAGGAGTGTTTCCCTTTAGGGGGAGGAAAAAAATGAAGAAGATTCAAAAATCATTATTTCAATCAGTATCAAATCCGACTGGTATTAAATGTAATTACTCAGTTAATATCTTGAAGAACATGTCATTGGAGAAGGTATGTCATTTCTCAATCTTTAAACCATGGTTACTCAGAACAAAGATCATTCTACAAATGGGGAGTAATTGAATTGATCAGTGTCATAAGAATAATGGAAGTTCCCCAAAGCCACTTATCCTTCCAATTGAACTTGAATGTTTTTGATCTATTTTCTGATGTAAGTGCAGGAGTTTCCGGTTGATTATTACCTATCACATTTGATTTATTTTTCCTGAAATTAAAGTGGTAAACCCTTTAAGACAAAATACATGAGTTCTCATCTCATGTGGTATCATGATCTGTGAATAATGGACAACTTTGTTGTCTAAATCAAATCCTCTTGTTTTCTAAATCGATCATTGATCATGTAGACTTATAGTGAAATTATTAATGAGAAATTTCTTAAGTATAGATTGATACCCTCCCCACCATGAGATTTGTATTTCTTTTCAATAAGGGGGAGAGAAAGTGAAATTAAAAGTGAAATGAAAGTTTGAAAAGAAAAGTTGATTGAAGAGAAGATTCTCATTTTGACATTGACGGATTCATTTCAGAAGTTATGTATGGTATTGACAACAAAATACAGTGGGGGAGATTGTTGGGACCACTTTGGGTATAAGGTTGTATTTTTTGTCAATAGTTGTTAATGAAGATCAAAATGAAGGAGATTAAGAATTAGTCCAATGAAATGGAGGAATGGAAATTCAGATGATTGTTGTACTGATCATAAGTTCAAAGAACATGTGTCAAATGTGACACATTGTTTACAATAGTGAAGAATGGTGAGGTATAATCCATCTGAGGATGATTAAAGAAGAATGGGGATTTGATAAAGACCATGCAATTATTCATGATTGCATGAGAACAATGCAAGAGACTTATTGAATAATATAATCGTATGATTTTCATGAAGTAGAGAATGACGGTTGAAGAAGAAGACAGTGTGTAAGAGAATGGAATTCTGAGATGGCCATGCACTTCACATTGTCTCAAAATATGATGATGCTAAAGATGATCTATCAAAGGATATATATCACGATAGTGTAGTTTGTGATGAAAGAAGACGGGTTGTTGAAGAAGCCAAATCACAGAAAAGAAGCATGAAGGTTACGACCGAAGCATATATTGAAGGTGGTGCTGTTTCCCAGTGTTTGCCAAATTTTTGGGCCTGAAAATTAGAAAATTAAGACATGGGTTATTTGAAAAAGGAGGTGCGCGCAAAGAGGAAGTGGTGCACGAAATAGGTGGGATATGTGAGAAATAGGAGATTTGTGCGCGAAAAACAGCGTGGTGCACAAAATAGTGGAGCCAAGTTTTTTGCGCAAGCAGTGTTTTGGAATCAGAATGTTGAAAAATGGTAAAGGCATGGGCTATGTAAAAAACCAGAGTTGTGCGCGGAAAAATGGGAACATGCACAGAAAAATGTTGTGCGTGAAATAGATGGGTGAGTTTTTTCATGCAAGTAGTGTCTCGGTTCAGAAATACTGAAAATCAGCAAAGGCAAGAGGTGCGTGAAAAATCAAATATGTTCACGCCATGCGCGCGGAAAATCAAACTTGTGCGTGAAAAGAAGGTTGTGCGCAAAATGTGGCTTTGATGTTTTACGCGCAAGAGAGGATTCATGTTCAAAATGATGAAAAACGGAAAAGTCATGTGGTGCGCAAAAAATCCAGGTGGTGCGCGAAAATAAAAGGAAGGCGCGTGTAATCTAAAGAACCGAGAGACAATTTTACGCGTAGGAATGGATTTTACGCACAAGGTCAAAAATGCCTATAAATACGAGGTGAACCCCTCTCATTGGGAGCGGCTCAAAACTTAGACAAATATCGAGCTCTGATGCATGGAAAAATTGAGGTATAGAGTGGTGCGTGAAAATAAGGAGTGTTGCGCGAAAAAGAAGGTGCTGCGTGAAAAAGATAAGTTCTGCAAGAAAAATAAGCGTTGCTCGAAAAGGATTTTTTCGTACCAAAATATATTTTTATGCGCAAGGTTTTAATTTTACGCGCAAGGCACCGGGAAGGGTGCGTGAAAAATTTGGGGGTCCCACAGGCCTTTGACAAGTGCTTATCACTCTCAAATCTGCTTTGTGAAGACGCAAGAATAGCGAACCATTTGGTTTTACGAAGAGAAGTTGTACCGCAGACACATGACTGCTGTTTAACACCCTCGTTTTTCTTTGCGAAGAGAAGAAGAACGATTGTGCAACTAAACTCAGATCTGCACAGAGAGAGGGAAATATAACGATACAGTTAGGTGTCAGTATTGGGAATTGTAGGAAGAGAAGAAGGAGATTTAGTGCATTCAGGTATTGCACTAAATTAGAAGATTGATTTCAAAAGAGCATCAAATCAGGACTCTGATGCAAGAAGAGTCTCGTGCTAAGAAGAGGAAAAGATTTCAATGTGAATCTGTTGAAGAGACCCTCACGTCTATAAACTGACTGAGACTTCACCAAAGGTAGTGAGCCAGGGGGAGTCAACAGGAGTGACCCGAGGGACGTAGTGGGCTATCCCTAAACATTTGTAAAGGCAGTGAGCCTGGGACATAATGACTGTTCTCGAACCATTGTAATCCACAACTATTGAAGAATAGTGAAATTAGGTACGACCGACAACCTGTCAGCATATGCTCCTTGGACGTAGCAATTAATGTTGAACCAAGTAAAAGTGTTGTGTCCACTCATTGCATGTGAATGTTTGATTACTAACCATATCCATCATACAGGTTTTACAAGTTCCTACCAACGTGGGGACAAGATCCATCACATTAAGAGAAAAAGTTGACACCCTGATTCACCCCTCCCCTCTTAGGGTGTCCCGGGGTCCTACACTCGGAACTCCATGCAGCCACACTACCTCATCCACGTGCATTTGTGCCAAGGGATCCACCATACTCGACTCCCTGACTGCCAGGAAGTGAGCTGATTTCGTCAGCCGATCCACCACTATCCAAATAACATCACAACCCCCCTAAACTCTGGTTAGTCCCATGATGAAATCCATTGAGATGTCGTCACACTTCCACTTCGGGAAATCTAAAGGTTTTAACAGATCTCTTAGGACGCGGTGCTCATCCTTCACTTGTTGACACACGAGGAACTTTGCCACAAAACGCTGCCAAAACCCTCTTAACCCCAATCCACCAAAACTGCCCCCTTAAACCTTGATACATCTTGGGATCTTTTAGGTGTACCACCGGGGGTGAGTTGGGGAACTCACCAAGAAATGTCTTGCGCATTCCCACCAGGACGAACAATATTCCATTAAATAGCATTCAATTCTACCCATCTTTCGACCATCCTCCTGGAGCATCACCCTGGCTAAAACTATGACACATTACTTCATCCTCTAGGTTCCCCAATGAGACTCCTCCACCTGTTGTAATAGAGAGTACTGTACTTTCATATGAAATAGATAGCCTTTACCATCCCCCATCCTTGGATCTAGGTGTTGGGAAGCCAACTCCGCCATTTCTTCCCAATCATATGATGATTATTGGACCACATCCTTTTGTGAATTTCTACTAAAAGAATTGGCCACCACATTCCCCTTTCCGTAGGTGTAGGAAATATAGAAGTCTTAGTCCCAAATAAACTCCATCCACCTTCGTTTTCGCAAGTTTAGGTCTTGATGAGAGAAGATATTTCTAAAGCTCTTGTGATATATGAGGACCACAAAGCACTCCCTGATGAGGTAGTGACTCCAAATCTTTAGTGCGAACACAACTGTTGCAAGCTCGAGGTTGTGGGTGGCATAGTTATGTTCAAGAGGACTTAACTGCCTAGACCCATAAGAGACCACCCCCTACTATTGCATCAGCACACACCCTAATCCTTGTCTTGAAGCATCACAGAACAACTCAAAAATCACCCCTTATTCTAGAAACCTTAACACTGGGGCACTGACCAATATCCCCTTCAGATAACTGATGGATGCCTGGTACTACTCACTCCATACAAAATCTTGGTCATTCTTGGTCAAGGCTGTTAAAGGTGCTACTAATCGGGAGATGTTGGACACAAACCTCTAGTAGTAATCCACTAGACCCAGGAAACTAAGAACCTATGCTATGTTCTTGGGGGCTACCCAAGAAACTACCACTATGACCTTCGATGGGTCTAATGCTATTCCTTGCTAGGACACCACGTGTCCAAGGAAGTGCACTTATCGTGTCTAGAACCTTCACTTGGAAAACTTCCCGTAGAGATGGTGCCATCAGATGACCTCTAAAACTATTCTTAGATGCTATGCGTGATCCTCTATTGATCTTGAGTAGATTAAAATGTCATCAATAAAAACGACTACAAACCAGTCCAGATATTCTCGGAATATGGAGTTCATGAGTCCCATGAACATGGCTAGTGAATTTGTAACACTGAATGACATGACCACGAACTCAAAGTGTCCATATCTGCACCTAAAGGTAGTATTCAATATTTCAACCTCCTTCACCCTCAACTGGTGATATCCTGACCGTAGATCAATCTTGGAGAACCATCCTTCCCTCTTCAACTAATCAAAAAGGTCATCAATCCTCGGGAGGGGGTAATAGTTCTTGACCGTCACTTGGTTCAGCCTCTGGTAGTCTATACACAACATGAGACCACCATTTTCCTTCTTTGCGAACAAGACCGGAGCACCCCATAGTGACGTGTTTGATCAAAGAAAACCCTTCTTCATTAGTTTGTCAATATGAATTCTTAACTCCCACAACTCAGAAGGACCCATCCGATAGGGAGCTATAGAAATCAGACGAGCACCGGGTTTCAAGTCTATCCTGAACTCAACATCACATAGAGGGGGTAGAGTAACCACCTCTCTAGGGATGAATTCTATGAACTCACTGATGATCCCTGAGACTTCCCCCATCTCCGTATCTATCAAATTCACTAATTGATCATATAACAAGGAAAAGAGGGGCTCTACTCACCGACTTACCTCCTAGAAACCCCTCTCGCCGACAAAAGCTACACACTGGCCTCCCATATATGAAAACATGACCCTTCTTCAAAAGAAGTCGATAATGGAACACATAGAGAACAGCCATTCGATGCCTATAATGGCATCATATATCTGCATCTTTAGAAAAAGAAGGTCCCCACTGGACTAATGTTGTGCCAACATTAGTCTACATCCCCGATAAACATGAGACAAGCTGGTCTGACCTCCGACTGGCGTACTCAAAACCAGGGGCACAAGAAGTCTCTTTGGATCTAAACCAAAATCATGGGATAGAATGAGTGTAACAAAGGTGTGTGAATCTCTTGAATCAAACAAGGCACATGCAAGAGTTCTAAACAAGATGATCGTACCTCTAATGACTTCTAGCCCAGCTGGAACTGCTTCTTATGCGGCATGATACTGCCCACACCCTACTCTCCTGACCCTCTGTTATCGACCGCATCCCTAGCCACACCTTGGTCGAGGCCCCTGAGAAGCACCCTGAGGCCAACCTCCTCCTACGACGTATGATATCAGAGGATTGGGATCTCACTGTCCCTACTGCAGCTGCTGAAAGGGAATGTCTGGAGACTATTGCTGCTAAGGTGGGTGCTGAACCAGCCCATACCCAATGTACTGCACTCGGTCTGGGCACTGATTCAGAAGATGCCCACGAATGCCAAATATGAAGCATCTCAGTCCCAGGCCCACAATGAAGGGGCAAGGACAATGATATTGAAACTAGAACTTCTAGGGCCTACTCCCCAATGGATGAAACCCGAAAGGACCTGATGTTGGAGGATTGCTGTTGATGACCTTTCCATTTAATGAGCCCAATTTCCCCCCCTCTCACGGAAGACCTCCCACTGTGTGAATCCTCTGCTACACTTTGGCCTTCTTCTGGGCCTCCATGTATGTCTGTAGATGGAAGGGGGTAACAACATACTAAAGAGAATGTCGGAGTGCCTCCTCTAAAAGACTTTCCCGAGACTCCTCATCTGAAAAGCAGTCCGGAGCAAAGTGAAAGAGATCCTTGAACTTGATCCCCAACTCCCTCACTAACATGAAACCCTGCTAAAGGGAGAGTAGCTCCATCCACATCTCTTCCATCATCGTGGAAGAGATGAATTCTGCCCGGAAATCCCTCTCGAAGTCAGTACACGAAACCTCAGCCACCATATTATCCCCAATATAGAGTGTCCACCACTGATGAACTATTCCCCGAATCTAGCTTATAGCCACAGGAACCCAGTACTCTATCGGAGCCTGGATCAAGCTGAAATCTATCACCTGCACCTTGAGAAAACTCTCTGTCTCCATGTCTGAGACTGTTCCCTCATACTTCTTGAGGGTCTGCCGCTGAAAGGATTGAAGCTTCCTCTGCCATGGGTCATACTCCTCCTCTCGATCTGCCCTATGCTGACCAGCTAAATCAGCCTCTTGGGACTCGATCTCCCTCACTACTCATGGTCTTCATCCAGGTTCCATAGCATCATGGTAAATAAGGAATGCCTAATCCTGAGTAGTGTAGAATATTGATTTTAAATTTTTTATAGAATTTTTATTTATCTTAAATACCCAAAATACCCAATACATACAAGAACACAAGTCATTATGATGCATGTACCTTTCCTAGGGTCTCTACCCTGAAATCAGTGTAACCTCACTTGGTCGTTCGATAGGTCCAGAGTCCTTGCATCCAATCACAGGGAGCCCTAAAATCCGGTGTCCTAGCTAGTCTTCCCTGGCCTATTTCATACAGCCAGATTACCTAACACTATTGCCCTACCATCCCATTCCATCCTCATTGTTCCTAACCCCAGACTCCATCCTATCTCTCAACTATCACCTTTGATACCGTTCTGTCATGACCCGCCTTCACCAAGATGAGAGAAGGGACAAAAAAATGCCATACCCTTCATTCCTCATGTTGAAGGAGAGATAATTACCCCCGAGTCTCACCTTTAATAGGACCTGGAGTGGATATGATCACCAAGGGTATAGAATCACACATAATATAGAAGGAATTAACCTTTTTATTTAATCAGATTAGGATTGAGATAGTAAATCCCAAACTGGAAGTAAAAGTAAAGAAAAAAACAATCCATTCCCATATGCATGATCAAATATAAAGTGATACAAGGTACAAGAAAACTCCAAATGGAAGTACCAAAAGAAAAAAAAATAGCAACATCAACGGTCCATGCGTCTGAGCTAATAGGATCCGGCATGGTCCTCGAAGTCCTTCTAGAAACCTGAAAGAATTTTTATATATGTAGGGTGAGTATACAGGTATAATCAGTAGGGAAAACCAAAATCTCTTGTGCACAAGTGGGGAGGCATTCTAATTCCCCATGAGAAAGGGAGATAACCAAATCACCTAGCAAGGAAACTATCCACCGAAACCTCACCAAGGCACACTCCCCAAATAATGCAAGTCAAGTAAAGTAACAGAAACAACACATCAATGATTGGGTACCCCACACCACATTCCTACAAGTTATTGAAGACATTCTCTACATTAGACCTCCCCCGCCATTCTCTCCCCGCAGTCCCACTACCTCCCCAATAACAAAATTTTGGGCCACCACAACCACAGCTACGCCCGCAAAGACCTGGTCCACCAAAACCACACATAAACACACCAGCTGGCACCTAGGTCAGAACAACTACCACTATGCCAGAGGACCCTAGGGCCCAAATAACTACTTACATGCCCGAAGACACCTGGGACTCATTCCAAAGACACTTGGGAAACAACCTGCCTGCACACACCTGGGAAAACCACCACAATATACCCTTCCTAAAGAATATTGGGATATAATGGACCTCAGGCCATCACAGCCTGCCCAAAGAGTCTTGGGATACTCGGTAAATAGAGCATAAAAGGGGCTAATAACCAGCCACTCATAGGAGTGTTGGAAAAAACACCCTCTCACATGAAATGGGATTGTTCAACACGTTGTTCTGAACATGGGTGGGGTGAGAATAAAAACATAAGTACTAAATTATACAAATATGTAAACAAGAACTCATCCCAAGCTAGGGGTTCCAACATCAGCCCATACACAAACACCCTAATTACAATTCATTCATAAGGAAAAGCACAACATTCACAACTAAGGCACAACTCATTCCTGGAAAACAATTCCCCAAGGAACCCATTCTTGTTATCATGTTAATGTGATTCCATTTAAAATATTTTTCACTTCAAGAAAACTTACAGACATAGCCACAAGACAAGGAAGGAAAAACAGTCAAGGAACAATTTATGTATTCACACCCAGTTCTATTGTAAAGTCACAAAAACCAAAGGGATCCGTGAGATCCCTCGAGGTACTGGAACCAAACAAAGCCCCAACATACGACCCCACACTGACCCAAATCTACAAACTAATCACTGAACAATAGGGGATACCATCCCCATCCATTTCACCTCACAAGCATTAAGTAGAACAACCATACAAATCACCAGAATAGAGCAAGGGAGTTTTTAGATTTAAACACACCATTACTTTAGTTCCATCCTTCCATTTGGTTAACCAGAGATACCACACTAGGATTCTTATTCATTGGGAATCCATTTAATCAGTCGAGTTTATGTGATTAACCACTTTACATGTTGCAGACATTTAATCACATAATTATCTAGAAAACAGAGTTTCATTAGTGTGCAAGAAAGTACCACCAATAACCATGATTTTCAGTAGACATAAGCCCATACAATTTACAACATAGAAGAAAAGGTAAAAGAGTATAACACCATCATCAAAACACACCCATTCATTATTTAAAAACCATATATCATATTTGTTAAGTTTTGGATTCATCCATCCATGTTTAGAAATTATCATACCCACCTCGCATGATACACAGTAAAGAGAGATGAAGGAAAAGACCTACCTGGATGATAAACGATCAATGTTTTTCTGCACGCGCTAAGAACTAGGGATGCATGACTTGCAGGGGGTGGGGGGGGGGAATTCGATGACTCCAAGATTGAGAAGGAAAGGCTCCAACACAGGAGAACCACTAGCCTCGGTGTAACAACCGAGACTTTTATGTTATATAAATCATCAAAGGAATATTTTGCTACACAAAACACTTTCTTGGCTTGATTTAAACGAAATTGCGACCTTCCTCGATAGCTTGCGTCATACGCAATACCGAGTTTCACTAAACAACGATATGCTATTAAAATATTATTAAAACTAGCCGTTATGAATAGTAATAACCACTTTTTGAAATTTTATAAATTTTATTTTTCAAAATGGACTTCATTTTTGGATTCGGAATATCGAAATTAGCCTAGGGTGAAATTTTGGTATTTTTCTGAAAACTTTCAATTATTGATGAATAGTGAAACCACTAAGTGGTAGTTAAAAAAACTGAATTTTTCATAAAACTTAATTTTACCGCTTCTGTGAGTGGAATTTCAAAAATCCGAGAGACACGGTTGATGTAAGTAAGTAAAATGTTGTTCAGTGAGATGAAAACATTTTTTTGGTGAATAGTAACTTTTTACTTTTTTTTTACCACGGTTAAAAGTAAATAGGGTAATTAAGGGTAAAGATGATATTATTATTACCCTAAAACATGTCCTAATTCTATTGGAAAAGTGTAATTCGACCAAAAACAAACTTAGGAATAAACTATGACCATTTAGGCCCACTTGGATTAGATTAGGACATTTATTATTAATTTATATAAAGAAGGGTTAAAATAGTTAAAATCAATGTTTAATAAGTAAATAATTTTTAATATGGGGTTATACATAAGATAAATTAGACTATAAATATTCATTAGAAATATAAAACTATTTCCTACATAATGGTATTTTATTTTTAATTTTTAGACATTAAATAATTTAATTTATTTATGGCACAAAGATGATACAATAATTATCTTATTAATGAAATATTGACATAATTAATGTTATAAACACCAAAATAAATGTAATTTGAGACTTTTTATGAATTACACTAATTTTCTAGGTTAATATAAAATGTTCTTATTGATTTAATTAACTTTTTTAGAACTAATCATTCTGTTATGAGTTTCACAAAAATCAATTACTAAATAGTGTCAAAATTGACATAAAATAGTTTTTAAAACAAATATTATATTAGTAATTGTTATTTTATTCCTAAAAATATAAGGTTCGGCCAAATGACTTAGATAAGGTTATATATATTAATAATAAACAACTTGGGGTTCGTTTGGATGCTTATAGTAAGTTTATTAACCTTATAGTATAAGAACATCAGAAGACACGGTAAAAGTAAAATGATTTAACTTAATGTTAAATCTAAATGATAAGGTTAAAATAGGAACCTAAACTTGTATAAATTCTATTGGATCAGAGGATTTTGACCCATCCCCACCTTAGCTTCGAAATATATCAATTTTGAGCTATTTAAAAACCGAATTTGACTTTATAATAAAATAGTAGTTTTACTTTTCCCAAAGGTACCCCTCTCCTCCCTTATAAAAGGACACCTCCTCCCCCTCTTCCTCACACCACTTTGAGCCTTCAAGCTCGGACAAACCCTGACAATTACTCCTGTCCACTTCCCTAGAGACATCCTAGAGGTCTTGGTCTTCTTAAAAGACCAATTTTAGTGCCCTAAAAGAAGGTCTCAAAGAAGCACTTCAAAGAAGAGGTAATGTCCGTTACTGATTCTTTCATATTTATTTCTTCTTCCACTTCTTCTTATTTAGCAGTTTCATTATGAAGTAATAACATCCATATCACTAATATACTGATATGTTATTATAAGTATGAAACAACCCTATTTCACCATCTATCCATCCTACGGAAAGAGAAATCACCGCGCGTGCGGACATACGGAATACCGTCTCCACGCCGTGGTGTAATCTATTTTCCACCACCACCTTACTTGGATGGGTATAATGGTGTAAATAATGACCATATATGACTATTATAAAGTGATACTGATTCTGAAATAGTATACATACACTCCAATACAATTCCACCATCATAGGAACGATATCATCACTTGTGCGTACATACGGAATACCGTCTCCACGATGTGATGCGACTCGTTCTACATGATCTTCATTTCATAATGATTATATAAATGAATTGAATGAATGAATATGATATATATTACACTAATACCATTCTGTAAATGAGGTATCTATAACCTAAATATAAGAATAAGAATTTATTCGACAAAACACGCATAAGAACAAAAAGTTATAAACACCCGAATAACAAGTAGCAATGAAATATTACTACTAAGAAGCTAAGAAAATGTCCATATATGATATCATAAAAATAAGTATGATTCTGGAATAAGTCAATAACATTATTTAAATCATTATACAGGAGGTTCAGACACTTACGAAGCAAAACAGACCTAAGGTAAGGGAAAATATCACAATCTCATTTTATCCGAGATTGTTTATACTTTGGTATTTACTGGGGTGTATTTTATCATCCACATCCATGTTTCCTCAATATGTAATTTTATTTCCATCCACCTACAATTTTTTAAATCCAAATTTACCCTTCAGTGAGTTTTTAGTAAAGGATATGAAAGGAATCTTTTGTCGTTTTTCTTACGAGGTATTTTTTGACTTTTCCGACAAAAGTACGAGAAGAATGTTTTCTTTTAACTTATACGGCATGAATGGATTTTTAAAACATTATTTCCAAGAAGCTTACTTTACAAGTTTTCAAGTTTATTTTTAATCAACTTGTTTTAGTTTAAAGTTGTATGACATGTTAAGAAAGGAAAAATGTTTTTGAAGAAGAAAGGATATTTTCCTCAAGAATGGAGTTCAAGTGTTTTATCAAAATTATTTTCCATCTAAGATAATGAAGGGTTCTGTTTTTATCCCTATTATTACATTGATTTGATTATGTTGTGATGAAATTATTTTTATGAATTCCTTTATCTTATATGAATTGTTTTATGATGTCATGATGTTTAAGATTCCCATTTGTATTACATGGGCTATGCAATGATGTATGATTTATGATTTTGTGGCACACATAAGAATGGTATCATTATGAGATGGGTGGGACCTGTATATCCCTCCAATGCATTGGGTAACGATTTTATATCTCACGAGATAGACATGGCTGGAACGGTAGGTTATACCGGTTCAGTGAAACAGGACTGAAACGAGGGTGACTCGGTTCAGAAATGGACTTTGTCCACTAAGATAGTTTTGGCAATGAGTCTTGACTAACAAGAAATGATTCTCTATGATTATGTGTGTATGCCACAAAGTTTCATGTTTTAAGTTATGATTATTGTGATTACATTTCACTGCCATGATTTATTCCATGTTATGAAATTATGATCTCTTTTGCAGGTTAAGATTTCCAAAAGTTATGTGCTTATGTAAATGATGTGATTGATATTTCTTTTGTTTACCCTTACTGAGCATTTGAGCTCACTGTTTTGTATGTTTTCTTTCCCCAGGTCAGGAAGAAGGTTATTAAGTAAGATATTCCAAAAGGGACTATAGATATGATGAAATAAATGGGAGACAGTGTAGACGCTTTATGAACCAGTTGTTTATGTTTCCCAGTTTCTAAAGACACTATACCTATACGGTACTTTCGTGGTTTTGTTATAAGTTGAAATAAGTATGCTTCAATTTTGAATTATTAACAATGTATGTAAAGTATGGTTCGTTATAGTTGGTATCAGAGGAAAGGTATAGTCAACCTTTGGAAACTAGGATGTGAAAGCCTTAGTAAGAACCCTAAGGATGAGTCTAAGCATAGAACACAATCTTAGTGTTTTATAAATGGCCATGAATAACCTAGGATAAGACCTTAAGTGTGAAATTTTATTCTTTATTATGTGGTTTTCCTATTATAATTAGTGTTGCTCACACTATTCTTCTTGGTTTTAGTGAATGGCTGGAACCCGAAGGAACCGTGTTAATGCGGAATGCGACGGGCAATGAAATGATTGTACCCCTGAGCAACCAAATGTTATTGGAGATGGAATTCAAAATCTTGTAGCCATGCTCACACAACTTTCTCAAGCTATGAATCATGCAGGACTTCCAAACGAGCAAAGGAAGGAGCAACATTCTGTTGAATCCTTCATGAGGCAGCGTCCACCTTCTTTCAGCGGGTCTACTGATCCATTAGTTGCTGAACAATGGATTAGTACAATTGAAAAGATATTTTCAGTTCTTCAATGTTCTGAACATGATAAAGTCATCCTAGCAGTGTATCGTTTGGAAGGATATGCTGATCAATGGTGGAATCTTATTAAGAATACGAGGTAAAGGGATGAAATCGAGTCCATGGAATGGGACGAGTTCAAGAACTTATTTTTCAATAAGTACTTCCCTCGTATTCTCCGAACAAAGATGGAGAAAGAGTTTCTTGAACTGAAGCAAAAGGATGATGAATCTGTTGATACCTATGAAGCAAATTTTACAAGACTTGCAAGGTACGCTTCTGGTATTATTATCCAACCTGAGAGTAAGATCGATCGATTCTTTAGTGGCTTAAAACCAAGTCTTCGAAGGGCGTTAGCCATAAGGGACTTCAATAGCTACGAGGAAATCATTCGATGTGCTCTCAAAGTCGAGATGGAGATTGGAGTAACCCATCAGTCATATGGGTTTGATAAGAAGAGGAAAATGTAATTCAAAGGAAAATCTAAAGAGCACACTGAAAAGAAGATGAGCTTTCCCTTATGCTCAAAGTGTGGAAAGAAACATGGAGGGAGTTGTCTTAAAGGGACAAGTAAATGTTTCAAATGTGGAAAGGAAGGTCATCGGGCATTTGAATGCCGCGATGATGGGAAGAAGATGTCTAATGATGCAAACAAAGGAAGGGATACACAGAATGAACCTATTAAACTTCAATGTTTCAAGTGCAAGGAGATGGGGAATTATGCCAATAAATGCCCTAATCCAAGGGTTGATGATGATGGTCGACGTCAACAAACTCTTAAGTCTAAAGACAAAGGAAAGTCACATGCAATTTCTATCAGCGATGTGGAGTACGATAACAATGTGGTGAAAGGTACACTTACCATCCACTCTAAAGTAGGAAATGTTTTATTTGATTCTGGATCCACCCACTCTTTTATTTCTGAAGAATTTTCTAAGGGTATCACCGTATTACCTCAACAATTAGATGTTGAGTTAGCTGTGACAACACCTAATGGCACAACAGTCGCATCAAAAGTTTATAATTCTTCTCCGATCGAAGTTTGTGGGAAAGTGCTTCCTGTAAATCTTGTGATCCTTCCTATAGTGGAATTTGATGTGATTCTTGGCATGGATTGACTTTCTTTATATGGATCTCATATCAATTTCCAAAGAAGGGAAGTCACATTTCATATTCCAGATCAATCTATAATCTTCTATCAATGCAAGGATGAACATAACCTTCCAGTGGAAATTTCTTCCATTTTATGGGTATTGATTCCACTAAATGAAGGTTATTTATCTCAAATTGTTGGTGAGAAACTCACGATTAAGAATATTCCCATTGTACGGGAGTTTGATGATGTCTTTCTGGAGGAATTACCGGGTCTTCCACCGAATCCTGAAGTTGAGTTTTCAATAGAACTCGTACCGGGTGCTTTGCCTATTTCAAAGACACCTTATAGAATGGCCCCAATTGAGTTTCAGGAATTGAAGAAGCAACTCCAAGAGAATCTTGATAAGGGATTCATACGCCCTAGTGGGTCACCTTGGGGAGCACCTGTTCTATTTGTTAAGAAGAAATATGGATCAATGAGACTCTACATTGATTATCGAGAACTTAACAAGATCACTATCAAGAACAAATATCTCTCCCATGCATTGATGACTTATTTGACCAACTACGCGGAGCTCAATACTTTTCCAAGATTGACATTCATTCAGGGTATCATCAATTAAGGGTCAAAAGGGAGGATATACCAAAGACGGCTTTCCGTACAAGGTATGGACACTATGAATTTATAGTGATGCCATTTGGTCTTACTAATTCCCCTGCTATCTTCATTGATCTGATGAATAGAGTCTTTAGAGACTATCTTGATCAATTTCTGGTAGTCTTTATAGACGATATTCTTGTCTATTCAAAGAGCAAGGAAGAACATGAAGATCACTTGAGAATTATATTGAAGACCCTGAGAAAGGAGAAGCTTTATGCCAAATTTACCAAGTGTGAATTTTGGCTTCAAAAAGTTGCATTTTTGGGTCACATAATCTCAAAAGAGGGGATATCTGTGGATGCAGCAAAAACAGAGGTTATCAAAAGATGGTCGAGACCAACAACAGTAACTGAGATCTGAAGTTTTCTTGGTTTGGCTGGATATTATTGACATTTTGTGAAAGATTTTTCACGATTATCTAATCCACTCACCAAGTTGACTCGGAAAGGAGTTAAGTTTGTTTGGACGGAGGAATGTGAAGAGAATTTCAAGGAGTTGAAAAGAAGGTTATCCAGTGCACCTGTGCTCACACTGCCTTATAGTGGAGAAAGGTTTGTGATCTACAGTGATGCATCCAAGAAGGGATTGGGGTGTGTTCTTATGCAAAATGATATGGTGATAGATTATGCCTCATGACAGTTGAAAATCCATGAGCAAAATTACCCAACACATGATTTGGAGTTAGTTGTGGTAATCTTTGCATTAAAGATTTGGAGGCATTACCTTTATGGTGAAAGGTGTGATATTTATACCAATCATAAAAGTTTAAAGTATATTTTCACACAAAAGGAGCTGAATATGCGTCAAAGAAGATGGTTGGAGCTGATTAAGGATTATGACTGCTCAATCCATTACCACCATGGGAAAGCAAACAAGGTGGCAGATGCATTAATTTGACAAGACCATGCTAGTTTATCCATGATAAGGATCGCAAAAGATCCAATATTTATGGATTTACAAAGGATAGATCTTGGAATTATAATGGAAGGGGAAAAATCTTATCTTTCTCAAATGAATGTTCAACCATCTATACATGTAAAGATTAAAGAGGCACAGAAAGAAGATGTCGAGTTACAAAAGAAGGTGAGAAATGTTCCTGAATTCAACCTTGATTATAATGGGATAATAAAGTTCAGGAATCAAGTTTGTGTTCCTCCCATCTCCGAATTAAAGAAGGAGCTGCTGGATGAGGCTCATAGTTCTTCATTCTCTATTCATCCTGGAAGCACGAAGATGTATAGGGACCTGAAAGAGTACTTCTGGTGGGATGGCATGAAAAGAGATGTTGCTGAATATGTATCTCGATGCTTGGTTTTTCAACAAGTTAAAGCTGAGAGACAGAAGTCTAAGGGGATGTTACAACCATTACCCATACCCGAATGGAAATGGGAAAACATCACTATGGACTTTGTCACAGGACTTCCTAAAACATCCAAAGGCAATAATGCTATCTGGGTCATAGTTGATCATCTTACAAAGTCTGCACACTTCATTGCTATTAGAGAGGATTACTCTCTGGATCAGCTTGCCAGGATATATGTAAAAGAAGTGGTAAGATTGCATGGAGTACCACTTTCTATTATATATGATCGGGATCCGAGATTTACCTCGAAGTTCTGGAAATGTCTTCAGCATACTCTGGATACAGAGTTGAGTTTCAGCACTGCTTATCATCCTCAGACAGACGGTCAGTCTAAGAGAACAATTCAAACCCTAGAAGATATGTTGAGAGCTTGGTCTATGGATTTCAAAGGTGGTCGGGATCAACACCTACCTTTGGTGGAATTTTCTTATAATAATAGCTTTCACTCCAGTATTCAGATGGCTCCTTATGAAGCTCTCTATGGAAAGAAATGCAGGACTCCAACTTGCTGGGATGAAGTTGGGGAAAGAAATCTATTAGGACCTGATCTCGTTGATGAAATGGCAGAAAAGGTCAGATCTATTCAACAACACATAAGAGAAGCTCAGAGTCGACAGAAAAGTTATGCCGACAACCGAAGAAAAGACCTAGAGTTTGAAGTGGGTGATAAAGTGTTCTTACAGATATCTCCCTGGAAGAGAGTCATGAGATTTGGAAAGAAGGGGAAGTTGAGCCCTAGATATATCGGTCCTTTCGAAATACTGGATCGTGTTGGGAAGGTAGCTTACCGATTGGCGCTTCCACCGAATCTGTCTCAAGTACACGATGTGTTCCATGTATCTCTTCTGAGAAAGTACATACCTGATCCTTCACATGTACTCAGCTCAGAAGTTATACCGCTGGAGCAAGATCTTTCTTATGAAGAACAACCGATAGAGATTCTGGATCGTAGCCAAAAAGTCCTACGAAACAAGACCAATCGATTGGTGAAAGTTTTATGGAGGAACCACCAATTAGAAGAAGCTACATGGGAGCTTGAGGATATTATGAGGGAGAGGTATCCTCTTCTGTTTGTTACAAAGTGACGAATTTCGAGGGCAAAATTAATTTTAAGGGGGGTATAATGTAACACCCGAGACTTTTATGTTATATAAATCATCAAAGGAATATTTTTCTACACACAACACTTGCTTGGCTTGCTTTACACGAAATCGCGACCTTCCTCGATAGCTTGCGTCGTACGCAATACCGAGTTTCACTAAACAACGATATGCTAATAAAATATTATTAAAACTAGCCATTATGAATAGTAATAACCACTTTTTGAAATTTTATAAATTTTATTTTTCAAAATGGACTTCATTTTTGGATTCGTAATATTGAAATTATCCTAGGGTGAAATTTTGGTATTTTTCTGAAAACTTTCAATTTTTGATGAATAGTGAAACCACTAAGTGGTAGTTAAAAAAACTGAATTTTTCATAAAACTTAATTTTACCGCTTCTGTGAGTGGAATTTAAAAACTCCGAGAGACACGGTTGATGTCAGTAAGTAAAATGTGGTTCAATGAGATGAAAATAATTTTTTTGGTGAATAGTAACTTTTTTCTTTTTTTTACCACGGTTAAAAGTAAATAGAGTAATTAAGGGTAAAGATGATATTATTATTACCCTAAAACATGTCCTAATTATACTGGACAAGTGTAATTCGACCAAAAACAAACTTAGGAATAAAATATGACCATTTAGGCCCACTTGGATTAGATTAGGACATTTATTATTAATTTATTTAAAGAAGGGTTAAAATAGTTAAAATCAATGTTTAATAAGTAAATAATTTTTAATATGGGGTTATACATAAGATAAATTCGACTATAAATATTCATTAGAAAGATAAAAGGATTTCCTACATAATGGTATTTTATTTTTAATTTTTAGACATTAAATAATTTAATTTATTTATGACACAAAGATGATGCAGTAATTATCTTATTAATGAAATATTGACATAATTAATATTATAAACACCAAAATAAATGTAATTTGAGACTTTTTATGAATTACACTAATTTTATAGGTTAATATGACATGTTAGTATTGATTTAATTAACTTTTTTTGAACTAATCATTCTGTTATGATTTTCAAAAAAATCAATTACTAAATTGTGTCAAAATTGACATAAAATAGTTTTTAAAACAAATATTATATTAGTAATTGTTATTTTATTCCTAAAAATCTAAGGTTCGGACAAATGACTTAGATAAGGTTATATATATTAATAATAAACAACTTGGGGTTCGTTTGGCTGCTTATAGTAAGTTTATTAACCTTATAGTATAATAACACAAGAAGACACGGTAAAAGTAAAATTATTTAACTTAATGTTAAATCTAAATGATAAGGTTAAAATAGGAACCTAAACTTGTCTAAATTATATTGGATCAGAGTATTTAGAACCATCCCCACCTTAGCTTTGAAATATATCAATTTGGGGCTATTTAAAAACTGAATATTACTTTATAATAAAATAATAGTTTTAGTTTTCCCAAAGGTACCCCTCTCCTCCCTTATAAAAGGACACCTCCTCCACCTCTTCCTCACACCACTTTGAGCCTTCAAGCTTGGCCAAACCCTACCAATTCCTCCTCTCCACTTCCCTAGAGACATCCTAGAGGTCCTGGTCGTCTTCAAAGGCCAATTTTAGTGCCCTAAAAGAAGTTCTCAAAGAAGCACTTCAAAGAAGAGGTAATGTCCGTTACCGATTCTTTCATCTTTATTTCTTATTCCACTTCTTCTTCTTTAGTTGTTTCATTATGAAGTAATAACATAAGTATCACTAATATACTGATATGTTATTATAAGTATGAAACACCCATATTTCACCATCTATCCATCCTACGGAAAGAGAAATCACCGCGCGTGCGTACGTACGGAATACCGTCTCCACGCCGTGGTGTAATCTATTTTCCACCACCACCTTACTTGGATGGGTATAATGGTGTAAATAATGGCTATATATGACTATTATAAAGTGATACTGATTCTGAAATATTATACATACACTCCAATACAATTCCACGATCATAGGAATGATATCATCACTCGTGCATACGTACGGAATACCGTCTCCACGATGTGATGCGACTCGTTCTACATGATCTTCATTTCATAATGATTATATAAATGAATTGAATGAATGAATATGATATATATTACACTAATAACATTTTGGAAATGAGGTATCTATAATCTAAATATAATAATAAGAATTTATTCGACAAAACACGCATAAGAACAAAAAGTTATAAACACCCGAATAACAAGTAGCAATGTAATATTACTACTAAGAAGCTAAGAAAATGACCATATATGATATCATAAAAATAAGTATGATTCTGGAATAAGTCAATAACATTATTTAAATCATTATACAGGAGGTTCGGACACTTACGAAGCAAAACAGACCTAAGGTAAGGGAAAATATCACAGTCTCATTTTATCCGAGATTGTTTATACTTTGGTATTTACTAGGGTGTATTTTATCATCCAAATCCATGTTTCCTCAATATGTAATTTTATTTCCATACACCTAAAATTGTTTAAATCCAAATTTACCCTTCGGTGAGTTTTTAGTAAAGGATATGAAAGGAATCTTTTGTCGTTTTTCATACGAGGTATTTTTTGACTTTTCCGACAAAAGTACGAGAAGAATGTTTTCTTTTAACTTATACGGAATGAATGGATTTTTAAAACATTATTTCCAAGAAGATTCCTTTAAAAGTTTTCAAGTTTATTTTTAATCAACTTCTTTTAGTTTAAAGTTGTATGACATGTTAAGAAAGGAAAAATGTTTTTGAAGAAGAAAATATATTTTCCTCAAGAATGGAGTTCAAGTGTTTTATCAAAATTATTTTCCATCTAAGATAATAAAGGGTTCTGTTTTTATCCCTATTATTACATTGATTTGATTATGTTGTGATGGAATTATTTTTATGAATTCCTTTATCTTATATGAATTGTTTTATGATGTCATGATGTTTAAGATTCCCATTTGTATTACATGGGTTATGCAATGATGTATGATTTATGATTTTGTGGCACACATAAGAATGGTATCATTATGAGATGGGTGAGACCTATATCTCCCTCCAATGCATTGGGTAAAGATTTTATATCTCATGAGATAGACATGGCTGGAACGGTAGGTTATACCGGTTCAGTGAAACAGGACAGAAACGAGGGTGACTCGGTTCATAAATGGACTTTGTCCACTAAGATAGTCTTGGAAATGAGTCTTGACTAACAAGAAATGATTCTCTATGATTATGTGTGTATGCCACAAAGTTTCATGTTTTAAGTTATGATTATTGTGATTACATTTCACTGCCATGATTTATTCCATGTTATGAAATTATGATCTTTTTTGCAGGTTAAGATTTCCAAAAGTTATGCGCTTATGTAAATGATGTGATTGATATTTCTTTTGTTTACCCTTACTGAGCATTTGAGCTCACCCTTTTGTATGTTTTCTTTCCCCAGGTCAGGAAGAAGGTTATTAAGTAAGATATGCCAAAAGGGACTATAGATATGATGAAATAAATGGGAGACAGTGTAGACGCTTTATGAACCAGTTGTTTATGTTTCCCAGTTTCTAAAGACACTATACCTATACGGTCCTTTCGTGGTTTTGTAATAAGTTGTAATAAGTATGATTCAATTTTGAAGTATTAACAATGTATGTAAAGTATGGGTCGTTATACTCAGGAAGGGGGGACTCTAAACACACCAAGGAAATGAAAAGAGACCATCCAAGAAGAAGAAGGAAATAATCCCGTGTGATAAAAGGTGAGATCCTGGAGTTAGGAGATATGAATTTTCAACCGCTTTAATGGCGAATCGTGGTTCTTCCATGAGGTTGGGTGGTTACACACAATGGAATTAATTATCATTTAATAATTTTCATCAGAGAGGTGGCCATAATGGCTATGAGTTAAAGGGTTTTCTTTAAACATAGGAAAATGCGTAACAGGGGCGGAACTGGAATGTACAGAAAATGGTGTGACACCGAAGAAAAAGCCACATATTTTGGTAAGTCAAGGGTCGCTTGAATCTTGGTGGATTTTTTGATATAATTTATGTGATTTAAATGGATTTGAAAGGGCTATTAATACATTTTTACGTCAAAAGATACATTGCGAGGGTGGAACTAGAAAAGACAAAGGGTGACACCATTTGGTGAGACACCATCACGGTACCACCATCATAGTGCCTCATTCACAGTGCCACCACAAGTGGTTCCACCGTAATGGTTCCACCATAAGAGGTTCCATTTTCATGGTGCTACCGTGATCGATAACACCATCACAGTGCTACTGTGACCAGTGCCGCCTTCATGGTATGACTGTGACTGGTGCCACCATCATGGTGCTGCCATGACGGGTGCAACCGTCATGCTGATACTGTGACTGATACCACCATCATAGTGCCGCTATGACCGGTGCCACCGTCACAATGCCATTGTGACCGGTTCCACTGTCACGCTGCCACCATGACCAGTGCCACCATTTTAGTGGAACTGAGTTTTTGGAAAACTTCTTAATGAGTCACTGCTCGGGTCGTTACATATATAAAGAAATCTCAAAAATTTGAACATTTACACTTTAAAAACCCACATTCTCATCATATTTGCAGAATTAATTCTAAATTAAATTATTCCATTTGTGTGAGATGAATTTGAAAAAATGGATTAAATATTTTTAATCATCATAATTTATAATGTATAATAAGACCATATTAATTTTTTACCAAAGTTATTAGTAAAAATAGTTAAAATTAATTACAGTGATGAAGGTAAAAATGAGTTTACTTAGTGCATAAATATAGAATATAAGGTATAAAATGACTAAATAACTTTTAAAAAACTAATTTTATAGAAATATTCTAAACCTTAACCTGATAAGATCTATTTTTATGAGTTAGTGGGATTCTATTCCTTGAAATCGACCAATATAATAATTTATGTATGGAAAAAGGAAAAAAATGAACCTCCCTTACCTTTAATATTTATAAAGTTTTGATATAGGGAAAACATCATATTTTAGGTCATAAATTTTATTTTTAAGTTAAATGAGTTGTTTCTATCATGATAATTTAATTTAATTTTTTTAGATTAGATAATTTCATTAAATTCTTAAAAAACACCATCACATGAATTATTTAGTTAATAATTAACTAAAATAAATGATATTAAATATATTAAAAGTTAAGTAAATTGAATGAATTATTATCTTACATTAATTTTATGGATGAATATATCATGTTACATAGGTATGAACTTAATATATTCAAATAAAATCAGTATATTGATATTTTTAAATTCAAATTAAATAAATCATGTTAAAATTGACATTAATGTTATTATATAATAAATTATATTTTAGTAAATGATTTAAAATTACTAAAAATATTATAATATTCCATAGAATTTTTAAATGTTAATAAATGTCAAATATGACCCATTCATGGAATAATTTATTTTTCATAATGAACATATTGACCGCTAAATAGTAAAAACTTTGTTAGCACAGTTAGGGTTAAAGTAGTGTTTTTGCACACAACATGTGCTTCTGTTAAAATTAATTTCCAACACACATGGGATTTTTATTTTATAAATTAGATATAATAGTTATAATTATTCGGTACAAATTATCTAATAAAACTCACCTTAATTTAGTTTTAATGAATAAATTACCTTGGTGGGAAAATTAGTTACCTTAATAAAAACCAAAATGGTAAAAGTGGAGAAAATTAAAAGTTAAGAAAAAACATTATAAAAATGCACTTATTTTTGTGTGGTGGAGGTGTGTATAAAAAAATGAACCATAGACTCAATTATTATTTAATTTTTAAGCCACATGATATAATAGATACCTCACAATAGTCAATACTTTTGGGAATTTAAAAGAATGACACTTCTCAACTATAAAAGGGAACTCACTCCCCCCTTCTTCATACTACTCAAGCCATTTAGATCGACAATACCCATCAAAAATCACTTCCCAACTTCCATCACATCCTCATATAAGCCTTATTTTATGCATACAGAAAACCATTGAAGGTTTTATTGAAAACCCAAGAAGGATACCCAAAGAAGAGGTAATGTTCTTATAAAAGGGTTTTTATATAATTTCCTTCTCTAGATCCATCAATTCCTATTATAACTTACATATATAATAGCATAAGTATCTTAAATATATTTATATATTCTTATTTTAAGGATAAGAACTATAAAATCACAGTCTTCCATCAAATGAGTTATGAAATCATCGTTCATGTGTACGATAGACTACCACCTCATGAAATGATGTTATTCATATTTCCATTACTATAACAACCCGCGCCTAAGCTACAAGACTCAGCTCATATAAATGCTATGTATTTTTTCTTTATACAAAGAAATTGACACAATGCATGAAATTTATTCCATACCAAGAACTTTTACCAGTCTAGGTTTTAGAGAATTAGATACAAATATTATATTTACACATACCTATACAAAATGAAATTAAATAAAAAAATAATCTTCAGTATGCTATCCCCACATAGAAAAAGCACATCACTAATAAATCTACTAAACCTGTAAAATTGAATTTAAAATTTAGGGTGATCATTTTTTTTCCCATTATGGGGTTTTAAATACATAATTAAACCAAAATGAGTTTGACAATTCAAATATAAAAAAGTAAATCTTGTTATATGTTTTGGAAATTCATACCTTAGAAACCATGTGTACCTTTCAAAGTAAACATTTTATATAAAAGGATTTCAATATATATAAATATATCATTTGGAAATCAACTTCATTCACTCATAAAGCTGTAGAAAATTTACTTGAAAAATTAAAATCATTTCACAATTTATTTCTCAAAGGCACCTTGGATCATAGCATAAATTATTAGTTCACTCCCGAGACATAGTGGACATAGCCCCATGTCAGATTAGGTTGACTCCCTAATCCCATAATGTGCTTAGGATAGACCTTACATGCACTATAATTTTCTTAGGATAAACCTCTCACGTACAATATATAACATCTCATGAGATTAACACATTACCCAATGCATTGAATCACTATATAATTCAAATCGCACCTGTCACATAATTGGAAAAAAGTCCCATAAGGGTTTTGGGTTCACTCCCCATACCCTACGTTCATAATATCTATGTGAGACACTTTGGAATTAAAAAACACATAACTTACATATTTTTATCATAAGGACTATGTAGCTTCTTTAAATATTGGAGCTTCGATGACCATTTTTGTAAAACGGAATTACTTGGCTATACATGTGTCATGATAAAAAAATAGTTCTGCATGAAATCATACCTATATATGTATTTAACAGTTTTACATAAAAGATAAATATATGTAAATATTTTTTTTTATAAAAATTGATATTTGACTACAACATGATTGCATATTTGCATGCATATATATAAAGACATTAAAAATAATAAAACTTTTACATAAAATGAAATATAGACATGCATACATATATGTACATATATAAACCATAGTTTTAAATTCTAAATAAAAGAACGTGATGTTTCCCATAATAATCACACACTCACGCACACACACACACACATATATATGACATTTAATTTATAATACACATGATTTCATAATAAATTAATGTTTTTAAAAAAACTTGGATAAATAAAAATACCACTTTCATCAGAATCATGAATTCAAATTAAGACATATATTTAAAAAGTACATATATTTTATAAAACCATATGTTATAAATTGAATAATAAAAATATTCATTACAATAGATTTAGAATTATTTCTAAAATAAAACATTGTTTTGATAAATGATAATCTCTTAAGAAATATAATTTCCAAAATAAAATCGCTAGAATAAAATTTTTCAAAAAAAAAACACGCACAACTAAACCTAATTTTTGAGGAAATAAATATAATCCTCTCTTAATTTGGAAATATAGAATCATAAAATAAATAACTATAACATTTCCCTTACAAAACAATAACTTAAAAAATAAATTGATAAATAAAAAATAATCCCTTATATTATAAATTTCTAAAAATAAAAAACAGATTTTTGTATTTGATTTCATATTTATGTATAAATATATATCATTTAAAATTAAATATAAATTGAAAAAATTAAACCTCTACTGTAAATGCTGACCGAATGTCAAATATCGGACACACCGAGAGAAAAGTATAAAGGATGCAGATTATAGTGTAGTTATATAGGGTGTGAAGAATGAATTTTACCCCCCCACCACATATATATATTACTTATGAGGACTGCACAGGAAGCAAGAAATATTAATAGTTGGTTTGATAAATTTATTTTATATATTTTATTTTTATTTTATTACACATTCTTATTTCATAGGTTATATTGGTGTTAGAATACTTTAAAAAGGACTCATATTTTATCTTCTCCACAACATATGATTTTTATTTTATCTTATTTATTATAATTATTATCAAATTATTTAACATTTTTATATAGTTTAATTCTTCTCTACCTTTTTCATGTTTTTCCATATTTTTATTTTTTTTGTTTTTTATTTAATACATGTTATCATTTTTTTAGTTTATTTGACAGTTTTTTTAAAAACATGGAACATTTTTTATTATGTGTCATTTTACCAACTATTTAGTTTTGTATCTCAAATCTCTCCCTCTCTATTTTGTCATGTAATGATTGTTTTTTTATAATTTCATATTTCATTATCATTTCACATTTAATTTCTCACATTTTGGTCAAGTTGAAGTTATAATAATATATTATTATATACCAAATATCATTCTCACTTTTTCATTATTGTATTTTTATTTTATTTTTTCATTATTTAGTTTAGCGTTTTTATATTTAACATATTTAAAATCACGTTTTTCTATAAATAGAATATGAAATTTTCTTTTTATAAATAATTCAAACCCCAATTATTTTCTAAAAATATATATATATATAGTGTGTTTTTAATACTAAACTAATTATATATATTTATAATTTATAAATTTTATAAAAAAACACAATATATTTTCATATATTTAAAATATATTATCTTAAATAATAATAATATTTTTCATAAAAAAATGTTTTACCCTTAATTATTAATACATATTATTATTATTATTATTTCCATTAAAAAATTAAAACAAATTACATTTGTCATATTTTATTTATTTAAAAATGATGGTAAAATTTTAATTAGTATCATTATTATATACATTAATATATACATTTCATTATATATATATATATATATAATATAATCATTTTTATTTTTAAACAATTTGATTATTCAAAACATTTTTTTTCTAAAATAAAAAAGTAAATAAATTTATATTAATATAATATTTTAAATAAAACAATAGTACATTAAAAAATTAATATATTTTTTATAATAATAATATAATCAAAACATTAAATAGTAAAACATTCTTATAAATAAAGAATATATTTTAACTTATTAAAAAAATAAATTTATTTAATGAAAATAGGCTTTCTTTAAAAGTAATATATTTTTTTATTTTGAATAATAACTTATTTTTATTATACAAAATAATTTAGTTTCATACAAGTATTAATTAAAAAATCTTTATTTTAAATTATAAATAAAATAAATATTTAATAAAAGTACTATTTGAATTTCTTGGGGTGTTACAATTACCACATTTCACGGTTTGGAATAATGATGGATTTATAGTTTATATATGATATATATTATATTTACAATGTTATTATGCATATATAATTTTTATATCACTCATACATTCATGCTTTCTATTTTTTGGAATATGATAATGTCGCTCATGTGTACAACAGACTACTGCCTCGCGAAGAGATATGATTCGTTCACGCTTTACACAAAATGTAATAAATACGAGTTTAATAAAAACATGTGATATATATGACATAAAATTTATAATGTAATGATAATATATATATATATATATATACTATTAACTTTTCTTCTAATATGATAAGAAAATAGAAATAGAGTTCATGCGTATGTACGACCTACCGTCTCCATGAACAATGTATTTCATTTCCCGTCACCAAATTTATGGATTACATTAAATAAATATATAATGAATATATATTATATTTAAATAATGTTTTATATTATGGATATTATTAAATAATCATCAAATTAATAAAAACAAAAACATAAAAGTCAAAACATAGTTGAAAAATAAGACAATTAACATCAGAAATGATGAAAATAATGAAATATTATTAACAAATTGGTGATAAGATTTTATAAAATAATAATATATTATATGTTACATATTAATATTATTTCAGTATAAGTTAATAAAATGTTTAAAACCACTATATATGAGGTTAAATAATGTACGTCCAAAAGGAAAGTGTGAGATAAGGGATTTCATCTCAATTTCACTACATTGAGGAATATTATAATGCTATGCACCTAATTACTTTTATTTGGTGTATATAATTCCCCTTTGAAATGTAATATCATGAAAAATTCATTCATTATTGTGTTTTAATTATCAATTCAAATTTTTTAATCTATGGGGATTTGAGCTTTATGTTACCAAGTATTAAACAAATTTCATAACTCAATTTTTTTCAGTGGGTTATATTACTTCTTCATTATCATCGATAATATATGATTATGTGTATAATGAATTTTTACTATCTATTATTTTATATACAATTATTTTATGTGGATAAATATTAGATACACATAATTGATTCATTGATTAATTTTCACTTCAACATTACTATCATTTTAATATTTTATTTCACAATCTCATTTGAATGAATATTTATTATTCTTGAGTTTTGATTAAAGTAAATTTTATGACCATTGTTTAATAAATCATTTCCTTATCTTATAATCAAGTTGTTTTTGATCTTTTTCAAGTGATCGTAACATTTTTCACTCTTATGTACATAAAATTATTGAGAAAATATTTAAAAAATATCCGATTTCATTTATCTCCCAGAAATCCATTTTATTACAAAACCATGTTTAATAAAACAATTTTCAATTTTTTTTCATTAGCATCATTATAATGATTTATTAAAAGAAATATTTTTCCATTTTTCATTTTTTTAATATTTTCCAGAAGTAATCTCCTTATATTTTTATGAGGAAGGAACTTTTATAACCTTTTTACCATGAAAAAGGAATGTTCCTTATGAAATATATATAATTACCAACCAACTTGGAAGCCATTTCTTTGAACCTTAATTTGCATTTTCATGTGGTTATTTTTAAAGAAAATGTTTTAAAAAGTTATTTTCAATGAAAAGTATTTTCGAAATGTTTTTCAAAATGAAAAACACATTTTCCTAAAGAACATTTTTAAATACCTTTTTATGTTATTTCTATTCATTATTGAAAAAACCATTTATTATTAATCCAATGTGTACATGTTTTATTGATAAAATCCTTATACTTCATCTAGATGGTTCAAGATAACTTGTACCAAGGAATGTATTGACACTCACTTCCTTGATTCATTCTTATAGCCATTAAATTCCCCTTGAATTATTCACTTTCCATTAGACATTAAATTTACCCCAAATATCCATATTATTTATCATGGATATGTTTATTTTTTAAACCATATACTATTTTTTACATATGGTGTTTACATTGAATGTTATTTGATTACTAGGGAAATATTGTTAAATTTTTATCCTTTACTCAATACAAATATTTAATGATAAGAAACACTTTTTCATAAATAAAATTGATTACTCGATATATGAGGAATGATTTAGACATGTAATACACAGGTTGTGGACCAATTAATGTAAGCACCTTAATGAAGAACTAGTCTCATTGAATGAAATTTGTTTTCCACAAACCCTTCGTTCTTGTAACTAATTTGTATTAAACTATATGGATGATAGATCTTGATAGTATGTTTCTTGTGAAGGGTCTTGATGCAAAATAGATTTGTTTTTACCCAATATGTTTTAATCTATATTGAGGATATATCTTTATGGTAATGTTACCACGTTCCTAGAAAAAAATGAATTCTAATAATTAAACATCGCCTTTATTCAGATTCAATTTCCATTATCCATGATATTTTTGATATTATATTATATATGGATGCATTTAATTATCAGTTTATTGATTAAATAGAATGTGTTTTCAATTATTTACCTTACCATATTTATTATGAATTGTCTATTAATGAAGTGAAGTTATTTATTTATTATTCTTATTGATTCAAGATTACTTCTTTTTTACTTAGCCCTTACTGAGCATTTGAGATTACCCTTATTTTTGTTTCCTTTACATAGGATTCCTTGAAGTTTACTATAAATGATCTGCATGGATACGATAGATGAAATGAAGTTATTCTAAAAAACATGTTATAATTTTTGTACTCAATTGTAATGCAGGACTCATTTGTGTATCTAGTTTACTAATACTACTGTACTATTTGATCCTTTGAGATGTGATTCCTTTTATCTTATGGCAATTTAATTTGACCAGGAATCAGCTCTGGGATGCTAGGGTCCGGGTCACTATAGTTGGTATCAGATAAAGTTTAGTAGAAACCATAGAAAAAATATTTAGGAAAACATAGATTAGGGAACATAACCCTAGGTTATACATTGAGGATATGTATAGTTTAACATCATAATATTTTTTTAAGGTAGATATTATGTGGTTTTTACTTGTAATACATACCTATTTGGATACTACACATTGATGTGGTTCTGGAATAGAAGCCCCCAAGGGTAATAAATATGAAAACGCTGCATCAGTCTTGAATCTAGAGTAACCTGGTATACAAAAAAAGCCTTACTATGCACCTAGTTTGACATTCACAGGGGATATTCTTAGGATAATTCAATTTTTATTTACAAACCAATATGATGGATTTGAATCTATAATGACAATTAATGACCTAGTTTTAACCATAGAACAAGGAATGACCTATGTTGAAGTAAAATAGATGAAGTATTTAGGTATCGGGGTTCAGTAATTAAATTGTATAATTATTTTACAAATGGTATTTGATTACATGAATCATAAAACATCTCAGGATTATGTTAAATATTTGAAGTCAATGTGTCTTAATTAACTTAAGAGTTATGAATACCATCACAAGATTATGAGATTAAGGTTGAACATATGTTCATTGTATTAAAAACCACTTTTTAAGAATAATGTGATGGGAGTATACCACAATTAAGAATATTTTGAGAGAAATTTATTGAAAGTACAAGTTTTAGTGATAAATTTATTTGATTAATAACACATTTAAATTTTATAGACATAATTTTAAAGGTATTTATAACCTTTAGGTTTAATATGATCATTAATGACATTGTAATAATAGTCAAATAAGATTATTAAAAAAAGTTGTATTGAAAATCATAGTAAAATTGGCTATTTAATAGTTAATTTTGTTTCAAGGATTTCTATCATATTGTTTTGGGAACATTATAGGAATTATATTAATACGGTTTTAGAAAAATAACAACCCCTCAAGCAGGGTGAAAACCTGTCACATCTGGCATGGTATTGGGGCTTGAACCCATGACTGAAGGATGATAAGGGGTTTTCACCTACCACTAGACTATGAGATATCCTGGTTAATATGTCATTGTTTTTAGTTAAAAAATATGATGAATAAATATTAATTATAAACTAGTAGTTTTACTTTTGAGGTTTAGATATTAATGTATTAACCATATTGGTTTTGGAAAATAGTTATATATAGATATAAATAATTTTTTATGGATCTTACGATCAATTAAAAGTGAATTTTAGTGCATCAAAAATAAAAAAATTAATTTTTACATATTTATTTCTTGGAATTAGAGATGAATGTAAAATTTATCGAAGCATAACTAAATGATGAAAATTTTCTTATGAAGTAGAAATGTATCAAGTAATTATATTAAATTATATTCTTGAATAATAATATAATTCATCAAATTTAGTAAAAGGATATTGTAACAAAAATATAATCCTATTTCATTCATATCTGATGAATGATATGATATTTTAAATCATCACAAATTTATTGATTTGAGGCCCTTAACATTTCACTGATCATTCAATTTCATGTCATCAATAACCTCAATCATTCTATAATAATATATACTTTTCCTCCATGTCAATATATTTACTTTCCACCAATTTTTTACTACATAGAATCCAAGTTATGTGTTATTCCATATAACCCTTTTACAACACTTTTATATCTTATTAAGAGGATATTTTATTAACTATTTTATGATATGAGTTTCTAAATAGTGGTATTTCCAAATATCAAACCTTTGACTTCTGAGATCAAGTTTAAATTATGAAGTTTAAAATTATTTAAGGTGGAAAGAATGTAACAACCTGAAATTATAAAATAATAACATTTTATTCAATAGCATATGTAAAACACAAAATCTATCTTAGAAGATAATATAACACCCAGAGACTTCAAAATTTATTTCTTTTAGAATAAATTTAATATCTTTGATAACATATATGGCATGTAACACTAATGTTAACTAGTATTAAATGAAATAAAATTTTTATCTTTCTCTACATGGAATACCTTGTTTAGTATATGTCACATGCAACAACTATTTATTTCAATAGCTTGAATTACACGTGAGACTGAGTTTTACTAAACAACACTATACTCTTAAAATTATTATTTAATATGATAGTTAACACCTAAATATTATAGTAGAGGGTATGAATATGATTAAATAAGTTGTGAAAATATATAGTTTTATAATTATTATTATTTATCCATTTATCAGAAATAAAATATTAATCATTTAATAGAAAAACAAACCTCTTTTGAAAAATAGTATCTTTTCTAAAAAGTAGTTTAATTGTGTTTAGAGAACATAATTTATAATTAAATTTTAACACTTTTAGAAACTTTATTTGAAAAAATAAAAATAATTTTTGAAATAAAAATATCTTAATCATATTTGGGTGAATTTTGGTATTTATTTGAGAGGCTTCATTATTTCATGAATAGTGGAAAATGTTATGTTTTAATTGAAAACTGCCTTTTATTTTAAATAGTTTATAAGGTAAAATTATTATTTTTAGTTTTTTTAAATTAAAATTAGATTAATTTTATATCAATTAATAAAATTTATTTCATTGGAATAATTTTCTTATTGATTTTTTTATTTTAAAATATTAGAAATATTTGAACATTTTCACTTAAAAACCTGCTTTCTCATCCTGTCTGTGGGATTAATTTTAAATTAAATTCTACCATTTTTATGAGTTAAATTTTGAAAAAATAATTCCATATTTTTAATTATAATAACTTATAATATATAATAAGGAAAAAAATAATTTTTTTTCCTAAGTGATTAGTGAAAACTGTTAAAATTAATTACAAATAGTTAAGGCTAAAACGAGTTTACTTAGTTATTAAACATATAATATAAGGTTTAAAATGAACTAAAAACTTGTTACACACCATTGTATTGGACATATTTATACCCTTAACACATTAGGATCTATTTATATGAGTTAGTGGGATACTATTCCATGAATGTGACCTATACAATACGTTAAGTAAGAAAAAAGACAAAAAAAGGAACCGTCCTTGCCATTAATATTTAATATGATTTTAGATAGGAAAAACATCATATATTTTATTATAAATATTATTTTAAAATTTAATTGAGTTTTTGTTATCAATAATATTTTTTTAATTTTTTATAGATTAAATTATTTCCTTAAATGCTTATGAAACACCAACACATGAATTATTTAGTTAACAATTTACAAAAATAAATGATACTAAAAATATTAAAAGTGAAGTAAATTGAATGAATTATTTCCTTATATTAATTTTTTAGAAGTATATATCATTTTACACATGTTTTAAATTAATATATTAAAATTCCATTCTTATCATGATATTTTAATATTCAATTTAAATAAATAATGTCAAAATTTAAATTAATGTTATTTTATAATAATCCATTTTTTGTTAAACAATTTAAAATTACTAAAAAACCTATATTAAGAAAATTTATCTATAAATTTTAATAATTATAAAATATGGTCAATTTATAGATAAATATACCTTTAATAATGAACATATTGACCCCTAAATAGTAACAACTTTGTTAGCATGATTATGGTTAATGCGTCGTTTTTTGCGCACTACATGCACTTATGTTAAAATAAATTTCCAACACAAATGGGTTTTTTATTTTGTAAATTATATATGATATTTATAATAAGTGCGCCGAAAATATCTAATATTTACCAATTTAATTTAGTCTTAATTAATAAATTACCAAGGTTAGAAAATTAGTTACCTTAATTAAAACCAAAATGTTAAAAGTGGGGAAACATAGAAGTTAAGTAACAACATTATAAAATGAATATATTTTTATTTGGTGGCAGTTTTTATTGACCCAATAAACTATAAAATCCATTATTATTTAATTTTGGAGCCATATTAGGTAAGGGAGACCTCCCAATAGTGAATACTTTTGAGTATTTACAAGAAAACCACTCCTGTTAAACTATAAAGGGAACTCACTGCCCCCTTTCATCCCACATATAAATAAATTTGAATAAAAAAAACTAATAAAATCACTTCACAAATTACATACACTCCTTATATAATACTTATAATGGTAATAAATCAAACCTTCTAAGGTTTTAGTGAAAAAATAAGGAGGATATTCGAAGAAGAGGTAATATTCTTCTAAAAGTTTTTTTATTGTATTTCCTTATCCACCTCCTTAGATTCCTATTATAACATACTTATATAATAACCCCAGTATCATAAATATATTTATATTTTTTCATGTTATGGTTATAACCTACAACTTCACACAGTTCCATTAGATGACTAATAAAATAATAATTCTACTTTACGACGGACTACCACCCTGTGAACCAATGTCATTCGTTTTTCCATTACCACCATTCAAGGTTAGTCATAATGATTTTCTATAGTTTATATGTTATATATATGATATTAATAATGTTATTATTATTATTTAATTATTATACCACACATACCTTTATTCTTTCCATTTTGTGGGAATACGATAACGTCGCTCATGTGTACCATAGACTACCACCTCGCGAACTGATGTGATTCATTCACGCTTTACATGGAATTTATTAAGGATGAGTTTAATAAAAATATGTGATATATATGACAAAAAAATATAATATAATAATAATATATAAATATATATAATTTAATTTTCTTTTAATATGATAACAAAATGGAAACAACTTTCATGCGTACACACGAACTACCGTCTACATGAACATTGTATTTCACTTCCTATCATTTTTTTGATTAGTCTAAATACATATATAATTAATATATATATATATATATATGATATTTTAATTATGTTTTATATTATATATATGATTAAATCATGATCTAAGTAATACGAAAAAAAAAATAATAAATCAGAAAATACCCAAAAACATGACAATTAACACATGAAACAATGAAAATAATGAATGATTATTAACAAACGGATGATAAGATTTTATAAATGAATCATATATGATATCATAAATATTAATATGGTTATTCTATAAGATAATAAAATTTTTAAAACCAATATAGAATAGTTTAAATAAAGTTCAACTAAAAGGGAAGTGTGAGGTATGGGTTTTCGTCACAATTTCATTTCATGGAGGCATATTGTAATGTTATGAACATAATTACTTGTATATGGTGTATATTATATCAATTTAACATGTAAAATCATGAATAATTCCTTAATAATGTTATTTTAAGTTTCAATTTTAATTATTTCATCTAATGTAATTTGAGATTAAAGTTACTAAGTAGTAAAGAAATTTCATAACTCAATTTCTTTTCATTGGGTTATATAACTTTTTCGATGTCATAGATAATATATTATTATGAGTATAATGAATTTTTACTATCTATTATTGAATTTAAAATTTTTTTACAAGGATTTATAGTTTATAAATATAATCTATTCATTGATTAATTATCACTTCAATGTTATGATCATTTTAAGGGTTTATTACACAATCTCATTCTTATTGAGATTGTCTATTCTCAAGTTTTAATTAAAGGAAATTATATTATAATTGTTTAATAAAACGTTTTATTTTCTTCTAATATAGTTATTCTTGATATTTTTCAAGTCATAATACCATATTCCACTCTTTGGTACTTAAAATTATTGAAACAATGTTTAAAAAATATCGATTTCATTTCCATCTTCAGTCAAAAATCCATTTTCTAAAAAACCATGTTTAATAAAAATGTTTTCAAAAATGGTTTCTTTAAACTATTAATTTTTTTTATTAAAAGGAATATTTAAACTTTTTTTCTTTTTACAATTTTGTTTCAAATGAATCTGCTTGTCACTTTCCATACATGGAACTTTTCTAACATTTGTTTGTGCAAAAGGATGTTCTTTATGGAATGTATGGAATCACCCATCAAAATCGACATCATTTTTTAATGATTCATTTTAATTTTTATAAGGTTATTTTATATGAAATTTATTTTAAAATATATTTTCAAAGAAAATTATTTTCAAAATATTTTTAAAAATAAAAAGAATATTTTCCTAAAGAACAAATTTTTAAATATTTTTATGCTATTTATATTTATCAATGAGAAAACCCCTTTATTATTACTCGAATTGGTATATGATGTGTTGTTACCATCCTTAGAATTACTCTATATATTCTAAGATCATTTTTACCAAGGAATGTATTGACATTTAGTTTCATGATTCATTCTTGTAGTCATTAACTTTTCCTTGAATTTTTCACTTTCCACTGGACATTAAATTCCCCTAGATATCCATATTATTTATGATAGATATGTTTATTTATTAAATGATTTATCATTTTTACATATAATGTTTACTTTTATAGTTATTTGATTGACTGCAAAAATATAGAGAAATCTGTATCCTTTAATAAATACAGATATTTAATGGTAATGTACATTTTTTCATGAATTAAATTGATTATTAAAAATATGAGGAATGATTTGGCCATGAAATACATGGATTGTAGACTATTTAGTGTAAGCCGCTCTATGTATCAGTAATCCCATGGGATGAAATCAGTTGTCCAAAAACCCTTCATGTTGGTAACCAAGTAGTTTTAAACTATTTAGAGAATACATCTTTATACTAATCACCTTATGAAAGGTATTGACATAAATAAGGTGGATTTTTACCCAGCATGTTTTAAACTATATTGAGTATAGATATTGATGGTAAAGGTATCATGTTTCTGTGAAACATGATGTCCAATAATTAAGAATTGTCTTCATTTAGATTCAATTTTCATTATTCATGAGATTTTCAATATTATATTATATATGGATTCATTTATTTATTAGTTTAATGATTAAATGATATTTTTTCTTAATTATTTACCTTAACTTATCAATTATTCCTTATCTATTCAGGTATTTAAGTTATTTAAATGGAATGTATGTTCGGTTATTTACCTTTACATATTTATTATGATTATTGATCCATGATTTCTTCCAATTTACTTAACCCCTACTGATCATTTGAGATCACCTTTATTTTTGTTTCATTTCCCCATGATTCCATGAAGTTTACTATCATTGATATATTGGGATACATTATATAGAGTAAATTTATTATAAAAAAATAAGTTATAATTTGTGTATTCAATTGTAATATAAAAATCATATATATATCAAATTTGAAAAGAATACTAAACTATTTGGTCCTTTGGGATGTTATTCCTTGTATATTATGACAATGTAATGGTAGAAGGCACTAAATCTAGGATGTTGAAGTCAATGTCACTATATATAGGTTCATCACTACAAGAACCAACATCATTGTCTAGGATTGCACACATCAAACCAATGAAAGGGGGTACTACAACTCCAAGGACCGATAAATAACTACATGAGCTAGTGTCATCACACACCACTCTAATTATCCTCTAGCGAGCTAAGAATGAGGCCAATGTAGCCCTCCCTTATTTATCTTCATTAGTGAACTAGGAACGCTGCCACTACCCTCGCTCTTGGTGAACAAAATAAAAAACCATATAGGTTATATCCTTTCTCTCTCTCTCACAAAAACATATGAGGTCCTAAACTGAAGGAAACTTGAAAACCAAGAAGTTTAATGGGTAATGATTATGGGGGCAGGAACAAGGTACACATGGACTGAAAAGGACTTCCCCAGACACGTAGTATGTAAGGATTGTGTAGAAGGGAAAAAATAGGGAGAATAAAACTTACATAATAATAAAGAGGTATAATTTGGGATAAGGACCAAGAATTGAGAAAGTTTCAATGGGGGGATTTCTTTTATTATATTGGGTGTCAAAATTACCTTTATACTTGAAAACAATTCCCCCTTCTTAGACCTAATTCTCTCCGACACCCTTTTGTCTACCCCACTATCATCCCACCACAACAACCTCTCCTGCGCTTGTCTAGCCACAAAATCCTCTCCCATTATCATTAAACAGTCTCCTCCTCTCCTATGATCATCTCTTCACCACCTCCTCTCCGATTCTCATCCTATTTCCACCTCCTCATAATGTTACTCTAGTTATCCTTCAATATGATCCTCCCATCCTAATATCGTCCCACTTTAATCATCTATATTCATCCTTCTGGTGCTATAGTTGTATTTCTTATAATATTTCCATACTCCCACCATTGACTCCACTCCCACCAATAGCCTATTTATTTTTCCCTTATCCTAGCTCCTAGTGTGTCTAAAACCAAGTAAATTTTTTGTTGTCTATATTGTTTTTGATTTATTTTTTTAATTTATGTAAATATGAACCAATAATGAGTTTTAATGTCTTATAATCATAAATGTTGTAGATTTATTGATACGATATGATGCCAAATTATTTATAAAAATAATTTTTTTATTTTCATTTTGATGGAGTACATGTCAGTGATTCATAAGGAAAGATGAATAATGATTGTGTTAGATCTATGGGTAGAATGATAATAAAAGAAATTTCATTTGATGAAATATTCAGATTTCCATCATCAATTATGATGGGGGAGTTGAGAATATTTTTACATTCAATGAAATATTTTCTCATGCATACATTATTTTGAGGTTAGATAAATTCTTATAGGAGAAAATGTATGTAGATCAAAGGTAATGACATGTCAAAATTATTTATATTAATATTTTGTTCGCAGGTTATGAATTTAAATACGATATTTAAATTCTCGGATTTAATTATTTGGTTGGAATTTAGATTTTTTTTATCATATGATGGTGATTTTAAAATGATAACTTGTTCAATTAGTACAGTTCCATGTTCGATTCTAGATATAAATGCTTCAAAGTGTAAGAAATTATTGTTGGATGTTAGTCATTTTTTTACTTCATACAAAGCATTAATTGAGATAATCTTCAAGTATATCATTTCTCATAGGTTTGATTATGAATATTAAAGGAATAGTCTTGAAAAAAATTCATGCCAAATGTAATATTGAGAGTTTCATGTGGAATTTAAAAACTTATGGCTTGGGAAATTATACTCCGTTTATTTTTGTGAAAACATTTCAAAATGATCACATGCACTTAGCTCTAGATATACTAACAATTTTTCACAAATCAAGGGAATAATTAAAAATATCTATCATTTTTGATGAGGTGAAGTCAAATGTGAAAAAATATACTAATGAAATGAAAGATGAATTTTACAGATACTTTTTTATATCCCTTACATACCTTCATGCATTATGATATAAGGAAAAAAGTATTTGGTGGAATATATGGGGTTATAGAGTAGTCAAATGTGTAAATCCATTAGCTATGAAATATACTAATGGAATTTGATTAGAAAAAATAATTAAGTGGGTATCTTTATAAAATGGTAGATTTATAAGATTATTAATTACATATGGGTGTTGTATAAATGGTTTCTTACTAGGTGATCGACCTATGTTGTTTGTGTATGGGTTTCACCACAAAGGTCCTTATAAAGGTACCTTGTTTGAATAATCCGCATACGATTCATATAAAAACCACATCCCAAGGGATTATTCAATTGTTGGGGGTGTAACATATGATGATTGGACATGGTTTTCAAAAAAAAAATAAAGGTTTTATTTCACTTGTTATTATATATGATTGATAAAATGTGATTATAGGTGCTATTAGAACAAATTTTAGTGGATATAGACATGTATATTTCTACTATCATGAAAAAATAATTTTTTTCTCCTAAATTAAATAATTATGTAGGGGAATGGGAAGAAGAACTAAGGAAAGAGAACTGTAATTATTCAATTCCATTTATTATTCTTAGTTGGATTGTGATTTTGATGTTGCTACTAAAAATTTGAGAAGCTTTAGACCAGAACAATCATGATGGGTTGAAAATGATGGTGATGTTGATATATGAGAAATAAAATGATTTATACACCTTTTATGGGACTATATTACAACCAATTTAGATGAATCATTTAATGTATATATTGCAAAGTATAAGAGGAAAAAAATTTGTGTTTTAATTAATGAAAATCATGAGAAATTGAGTAAGAAATATTTTACCACGAAGGAAGACATGAAAATGTGGATAATTGGAGTTGGTCCCAATATTGAGGAACAACTGAAGGAAAATATTTTAAGGGATGAAAATTTTATTGTATAGAAATATGAACATAATGTTGTCTTAGTTCGGACAAGTAATGTTGATATCACTGTATAACTAGGTAGTCAAGAATACACTTTTCAAGAATATAAAATGAGTGGGATACCTTGTTCTTATTCATGTGAAATAATAATAAAATTAAATGGTAACATTTAGATATATGTAGAATATTGTATTCTATTTAACACCAATAAAATAATTATCTTGGATTCATGCACTAGGTGAAGAGAAATGATATTCCACATTTGAATACATTGTCAAATAATGATTATATGGATCAATTTTTTTACAACCACCAAATACTTATCACACTCTTGGTAGACCATGTTGTAATACTAGAGAGTCTCAATTTAAAAATTAGAAGTTGAATCATTATTCTTAGTGTAAATAAGCTGGTCACAACTAAAAAAGGTCCATAAATACAAATATATGCTGATGTGATATATTTGAGAGGTTGGAGTTTTTTTTGTGCATGATGCCTAATATGATTCTATATAGGGGAATGTTAGAGCAGACAATGATGTAAATATGGAAAAAATGAAATATTTTTTATGTGGAGATCTACTATTTAAATCCTATGAATTCTGTTTATTTGTGGTTTTGTATTACTTACAATGATGTTGAGGTATGAATAATCACTGGTGTTTATAAATTAATTGATACATCCAAAAATATGTATTAAATTATGACATTAAAACCATGTTAACATGTTTAGATGACATAATTTACATATTTTAACACTGACCGTCCAGGTTTTGACACCGAACCTTTAGATTTTAACACTCCTACTCCAGGTTTGTTGGTTTTTTTTTTGTGAAAGGTCAACTAACACTCCATTAATTTTACATAGATAAACTTTTAGACTATAATACCTATATTAAAACTGAATGTGTTTACATATACCATGGAAATGGATGAAACTTTTTTTCATCCACTGAAGACTTGTCTTCATCATTTTAAAGAAGTCAGTCACACATAAAAAAGGTAAAAATATCACACTACACATTTTTAATGATGAATAATATGTTTATAAATAAATTAATTTTAGCGAATAAAATGAAATAAATATAAAAAAAAATGAAATATATTTTGTGTGGATTTCTACTATTTAAATCCTTTGAATACTAGTTTTTACGGTTTTATGTTACTAACAATAATGATTAGGTATGAATAATCATTTGTGTTTATAAATTCATTGATGAACCCAAGAAGAAGTATGAAATTATTACATTTAAACCATGATAAAATTTTTATATAACATAATTTATAGATTTTAAAACCGACGTTCTAGGTTTTAACATAGAAACTACAGATTTTAATACTCTTGATCTAGGTTTATTGTTTTATTTTTTGTGAAAAGAAAACTAACACTCCATGAATTTTACATAAAATAATTTTTATATTGTAACACCTATGTTATAATTTTACTCATTGACATATACCATTGAAATGAATGATTTTTTTTGTATCCATTGATGATTTGTATTCATCATTGTAAAGAAGTTGGTCAAATGTAAAAAAGGTGAAAAAATTATAATCCAAGTTTGTGTATGATTCCTAATATGTTTCTTAACAAGGGCATGTTAGAGTGGAAAATGATGTAAATCTAAAAAAATTAAAAATGTTTTTTAGATTTATTCTATTTAAATCCTATGAATTCTATATTTTTTTATGGTTTTGTCTTAATTACAATGATGTTAGGGTATGGATAATCACTAATGTTTATAAATTAATTGATGTAGTCAGGAAGACATATGATATTAGTAAATTTAAACCATTTCAACATGTTTAGATGAAAAATTTACAGATTTTAACACCGAACATCTATGTTTTAACACCGAGCCTCCAGATTTTAACACTCCTACTCCAATTTTTTTTTTGTTTTTGTAAAAATTCAACAAACACTCCATGAATTTTACATAACATACTCTTCATAATTTTTAAGAAGTTGGTAACACTCCTTATCTAGATTTATTATTTAATTGGTTCAACAAATAAATACAATGTTACAATAGGATTGAGTATGCTATTGATTTAATAAATACACAGTCACAATAGAACCAAATTCCCACCACATTCTACCAAATCTTAGAAAATCATTAACATTTAACATAATAAACATATACTAAAAAAATTATTTTATTAAGTAGAAAAATCCAAAAAAAATTAATCCTCCTTTCATTGCGGCCATGGTTCACTAATCACGAGAACAATTCAACCATTTTCTACTAAATCTAATCATATCATTAAAAAATATATATATTAGGGAGAAAAAAATATATAAAAACATGAGTTAGGAAATTTTAATTACTAGAAATGTAGAAAGGTGTTTCTTTTGTTTATTAGTGTAATTTTTACTAAGTGAGTCAAAAACATGGAATTTATTTGTCTCCAAGTTGATGTAGTAGAAAAACCATTTAGATTCATAAAAGTGGGGAAAAAAGTTGACACTCTGCTATTTCGTATAAAAAAACATTAGGCATGACATAGATCAAAAAATCAATCACGTTACACTCCTATTTACATGAGATAACCTTATATTACAATAATAAATTATAATAATATATAAAACATAATATAGAAGTTTTTTTGTACATAAATATTCTCATGAAATTAGTATTATTAATAACAGATCAAATTTATTTCTATTCACTGTTTCAGATGATTATTGATCATTTAAAAGATTTCTATCAATCATGTTCACCATTTATGATTCTAAAATTTTCATTCATATGTTACTAATTAGTTATAATAAAATAGTTGATTATAAAGGATACAAATACTATCATTGTTGTTGACCCTTTTCATAGGTCCAAAACAACGATGCTCATGTTTAGTCAGATAATTATTATACATGTCAACCATAACTATGCATTCAACCCACAATCCTTAAGTACATAATATATATTTTAATATAGTTATATTATTCAAAATATTAATATTATTACAACCTACCACTTTTTTCTTCCATGATTCCATCATAAAGTTCACAAGTCATAAAACATCCTTTTAAGTTGACCAGACCATTGAGAGGCTGTTGAATGTAGGGTAACCATTTTTTCTGTCTTATTTCACTATGATCTCCTAAGCTCCATGCCTAAATATGGGAATCCCAATCTTTGTTCAAAGGAAACATTATACACTTCTTTATTTACTTCTACTAGTCCCCACTCTTCTTCACCACTTCCCTCACCTACCTCCAACACATTTTCCTCCTCTTCCTATCCCTTAACATCCTCTGCTTCATCTATCTCCTCCACTTACTCTCCAACATCCTCTAAATTCTCTTCAGACTCTCCATAATCCTCTATTTCTTCCTCTAGGACATGATTAAACCTATCTAATTTAGAAGTAGAGGCTTCATCTAATAAATTACCATTAACTCGAAGAAGTTCATGAAGGTTCTCATTGGCACCTTTCATATATCCATTATACAATAACTTGATAATCTATAATATATAATGGTGTGAAAAATATTAGTAGTAGATATAAACAAAAATTATTCAAATTAAACAATCTATAATTAACATATGGTCATTAAAAAGGATTCTTTCGAAGTACTTCACATCAATCTTTTAGAAATTAACACATAGCATCCCCAATATAACACCAACATTAACAATATCCCTCCAATTTTTAACACTAACATTTTAGACATGAATATTAATCCTTTCGACGAAACATTTCAAAGTAACTAACACTAAAATCACACAATTTATTACAGTAACTCCAGGTTTTAAAAACTAGAAATACACATCTAAACACATGGTAATTTTTAATGAGTCTTTGAAGGAATTTAAGATTATGATCTCAGGAATTAAAATTGGCCATCCTCAATTTAAAACTAAGCATATCGATTTTAACATTGGGCATCCACATTTTATCTATAACAGTAACAAATATAAATAGGTAGCTTTTTAATTAAACACTCCTGATACTAACACTAAAATTAAAATTCTTACCACTATAATTCCATGATTTAACACTGGAAAGACACATTATATAATATTGGCATCTAAAAGAAATCATTAAAATTATTTAACATCAATTTTATAGAAATTAACATAGAGTATCCCCAATTTAATTCCGAGAATCCTGATTTTCACACTAGACCTCTGGTTATTTACACTAACATTTTATTGATGAAATATATGCTTTTCAATTGAACAATTCAAAGCTGGTAACACTAAAATCAAACATTTTAACACTATAATTCTAGGTTTTTAACATCATAAATATTGATCTAAATACATGAGAATTTTTATTGAGGATTTAAATGAATTTACTGTCATTATCCAAGAAATTAAAAACGAATACCCTCATTTTATCACTAAACATCCCGATTTTAACATTGAGAATCCACATTTTATCTTTAACAGTCACTATAAAAAATAGGGTATTTAGAGGGGGTTATGTGCAAGCCTCGAAAAATTCAGTTTCAGTATAAATTTTGGGGTTATGCACAACCCTCACTAATCATCAAATTTATTGGGGGTTCACAACCCCATATAAATATTTTATCATTATTTTGTTAATATTTTGTAGGATTTTTGACGCGGTTATTCCAAAACCACCTCTAATTTAATAATCAGTGGCACTATATATTCGGTTAGAGGCACTGTATATATATATTTTGTTGGATTTTAGAGGTAATATATATATATATAATATTATTTTTTTAAGAAAATAATGGGGGTTCACAACCCCTTCTAATTTAAGAGATGAGAGGGGTTGTGAACCCCCACTATTTAAAAAATCATAATATATATATAATTAAAAAATAATATATCAATATATTTTAATATATTATAACATATTATGTAAATATAATTATATAAATAATATATATGATTGTATTTAATCGTATTTATATGTATATATAAATATAATTATATAATGCGTATAAACATTAATATATATATTTTTAATAAAATTTTATTTCATATAATATTAATTATAATATAAAAGCATAAATATATTATATTAATATATACATAAAGAAAATTTATTTAAAAAATCATTTAAAAAACTTTTTAGATTAAATAATAATAATATATAATAAAGATATATACTTACACAAACACACATATAATTATAGGGGCTTTTAAACCCCCTCTAATTTAAGAAATTAGAGGAGGTTTATAAGTGTCAAATAGAGGAGGTTTTAACCCCCTATAATGTTTTTTATTCTTTTTAAAATATATCAAATTATAGAATATGCATGTATGTGTCTTTAAATATATTATATAAATTTACTAAAATACTTTATAATAATATTTTATAAATTCATTAAATAAATAAAAAATATATAAAAACATAAATGTAAGTATATAAAAATAATTATATAAATTTATATATTATATTAAATTACATAAATATTATATATATGTTATTATAAAATATATAAATACATTATATATATAAATAAATTTTTTGCAAATAAATAAATTTATATTATTATATAGATAAGTATTAGGATTGATATATTAAATATATATGTGTATACATGATATAAATATATAAATATGTGTATAGATGTAGAAATATTGCCCAAATGGCCCGAATTCCTTCTTTTTTATTTTATTATAGATAATCCCCCTTTTAAGGGTTGAAGGGGAACCCGAACATGACCCGTAGGCCTAAGGCACAAGGCCCGACATGATCTGAAATACATGACCCGAAGGCCCAGAGGCATACCATGCCCAATAAATGACCCATAGGCCCAGCCCACTAGAACTGCCCCTCCCCAGCTTCTGCATCATTGATTGCCTTTGTCTCCCCACCTGTATTGCTAATCGGCTAGCTTTGCCCCGTACAAATATTTGGTTAATAAATATATATATATACATAATATATATATATATATACATATAAAGACCTAGAAATTTTCATTAAATATTATCTAAATATAAATATTATGTTATATTATATTATATATATATATATATATTTACATACATATAAATGTATTTATAAAATACATAAGATACTGTATTCATATAAATTAATAATAAAAATACATATTGATAATTTTTAATTTTTTATGTATAAATATAATATATATATATATATTCGTAATATATTTAGGTAATAAAAAAATATATATACATAATATATATATATATATATATATATATATATATATATATAAAGACCCATAATTTTCAGATATAGACATTACACAATTTTTGCAGAATACGAAAATACACACCCAAAGACCGTATTAGTTTAGTGCCTTCAGAAACATGGAAACAAAAACACTGGTACATAAGTGAACTACATTATATCCCACTAGATTCTTTATGACTAAAACCATTTTTAGACACATCATACATAATACATATCTTCATAACACGGGGAAAGGAAACATAAAAAGGGGTGATCTCAAGTGCTTATTAAGGGTAAACAAGCGATATTTGTACGCATATCATGATCATAAGGGTATGAGAACATGATCATGAAAATAGAATATCATACCAGACATATCAAAGATTATAAAAAAGATTCATGACACAAATATTGGAATTTCATAAGACATGAACCATAAGAGAATCATGAGAATAATCCATGAAAGCATAACATAATATTGTGACATGGATTTTTTGGTAGATACATAAACTTGTAATATCATTCCCAATATTCCATGTCGCATTGAAAAACACTTAACATGTCACTTCGTTAGGAATACACCTACTGGGTGAGATTGACCCCCATACCCAATTATAGTCCTTTCCTTGTAAGGGATTAGTTCTCCCCATTTTCCCATTGTGGATCCAGTTTCCCCATCTTCCCATAGTGGATTAGGTTTCTCCATATTCCATAAGGGATCAAGACCTTCGACTTTTTTCTATCATCATCTCAAGAGATATATATATTTACCCAATGGATTTAAGGGAAATATAGGTCCCACCCATCACATAATGAAAATCATACATATGCATGCCACAATAACATAAATCCTTTATCATATCAGAACCTATGAAAATAAATACGTTTCAAAAACATTTCATTATAACATAACCCATGGAAAAGAAATGAGTTTCATAAATATCAATCCATAATTAACATAAAACAATTACATGAATAATGGGGATAATATCCTTAATAAATATTTTCATTAAAACACAATTAACATCAAATAATGTTTTCGTGGATGGAAAATAACTTTGATAGATCAGCTGAAAATAATTCACGAGGAAAATATCATTTCTGTTTTGAAATCATTTTCTTTTCTTAACATTAAATGAAATTTTAGAAGTAAAAATTTTCATTAAAAATAAACTTATAAAATTTCAAGGAAAGATTCAAGTAATTAAGGAATAGTGATGGAGTAATATTCCATTCATGTTGTATGAGTAAAAAAAATATTTCATTCATATATGTTTATCGGTAAAGTCACAAAGATCCTTGTTTAGAAAATGAAAAAAATATTCCTTTTAAACATTTTTGTGAATATTAAATCATTGGTAAAAATAAATTTAAACATTACTTTGAGAATAGTAAAAAATACTTTGAAATCATTTTTAGAAAACATTTACGTAGAAGATAAATATTCCTCAATAGAGACTTAAAACAAAACAATCTCGAATATTGATGACATTGTGAAATAAGCACTTATCACATTATAATTAGTATAATTGTATGCCCCATTAAAAAAATAAAATTATATGGAAATGAAAATACCATAATATTCATAATAATACTTATAAAATGTACTCATTGGTCGTATATACACTAAATAATAGAAACATGTAGTGTATGAGGCATGTGTTCCATAGAAATAAAAGTGAGATAAAAATCCCTTACCTTATATCTTGACTCTCATCATACATGTGAAAAAACTACTTTTTAATAAATATAAGTTTATTATAATTAAATTTAAAAACCATATTAATGTATATAATACCATATATAAATTACTTATAAATTTATATGACCCACTTGTTAACAATTCCATGTTTCAGTTATGTTTTGGGTATTAACCGCTTTGTTCCTTGTACATGTTTTGAATTGTTATTCTTGGTAATCATACATAGATCAAGATTTTATTATCTATATAATGATAAAAAAGATAAAAATATCAAATATATTCATTATATATTTATTTATGGATATTTATGAATGATATAAATAGATAAGGAAATAAATCGTTCATGGAGACGGTGGGTCGTATGTATGCATGAACACTACTTCCATTTCATGTCATATTGAAAGAAAAAAATTAAATGATATATATATATAATATATAATTATAGTATAATTATTATGTCATATATATCATATACTTTCACTAAATCCATCTTCAATACATTATATGTAAAGTGTTAACGAATCACAATGCTTTGAGAAGGCATAAGTCCACACACCCACTAACGAAGTTATCATATTTCCAAAAAATGGAAAGTATAAAGGTATGTGTTATATAATAATTACATAAACATAAATAAATCATAAATATCCTAAATATAATATAAAAACATAAATATAATAATTATTTCTAACCATTAAAGGTTTAAATGGAAGAACACACGACATCAGTTCACAATGTGGTAGTCTGACGTACACACGAATGATGATTACATATCCCATTTTATGGAAGTGTATATGAGGTAGAAACTTTAATATAAAAAATATCTATATACTGAGGATACTTTGGTTTATATTTAAAAGCAAAATAAAAATAATTTAATGGGATTAAGGAAGAAATAAAACAAAAACATTGGTTGATGAACGTTACCTCTTCTTTGAGAATATCCATTTGGTTTAAATAAAAAGACTTCTTTTATTGGACTTATGCCAACATTAAGTATTCTAGGATGAAGGTTTGGAAGTTTGGGGGATATTGGGGTAGATTTTTTCTGAACCAAATAGGTTCTAAAATGTGAATAAATGAGAAAAAGAGGCACCCTTTTATAAGATAGGTGAGGAGCAATTTTTTAATTTCCTCAAAATATTAATTTATTATAAATTAAATCTCACTCCAAATACCTAAAAAAGGAAAATTATTAGAAGATAATATGATATAGGGTTTTAATATCACCAAAATATATATTTTATACCAGATTGTTTATTATTTTAAACCTTATCATTTTGTTTAACCCTCAGTTATCTTATTTTAATTTTAACTATGGTAACGACATTTTCAATATTAAAAGGTTTCAATTTTTACTTATGTGATTTTAATTAAATAATAAATGAATAATTTATAATATTTTAAAAATATTTTAATTTTTTTATTTTAAATATGATTTATTATTTTTAAATAGTTTAATAAATATTATTTTCCTAAAATATCATAAGTGTCAATTTTGACCCTATTTATTACTTTGACTTTAAGAAAATTAATAATACAAGATAACATCAAACCAAGTCATTTAATACAACCTTAAGATATAATATTACCCTATAAAATTGGTGGATCCCCTTAATTAAGTAAAATTATATTTATTTTAATATTTCTAATGACATTTAATTTATTGTTAAATTAATTGAATAATTGCTACATCATTATATTTTAATTATTTATAATAATTATTTCTTCACTAAAATTTTAAAATAATTTTATATGAGGTATATAATTTTTTTATTACATAATAATATATATAGTTGATAATATCATATATTTATCCCCATATTAAAAATATTATACTAATTAAAATTAAGAGTGTGACATTTTGTCACTCTCTTTGATTTTAATAATATATAAATCATATTATTGGACAAGTGTCTATTAAATAATTAAATTTTGAATAATTAGGTGATATGGGTGGAATTAAATTCATCCAATAACATTTTATCATGTGTTATAGTAGTTTTATAAAATTTATAATATTATTTTTACCCTTAATTACCGAATTTACCCCTAACTGTGGTAATAAAAATTACCCAAGTTACTAATAATATTGTCCAAAAATAAAAGGGAACTAATTAATAAATCTGGACATTATGATTCCAAATATGAAATACATTTTTCATAATTAAAAAAATGGATAAAATTAATTTCAAATTAATCTCATTGATGGATTGACAAAATGAGTTTTTAAAGTGAAAACATCCAAAAGATTGAAGTGTTTTTATATCCAAATTCAGTGTGAAATTGACTCTAATGGCCTAAATTGAATTAAATGATAAAAATTTAATGTAAATATACTTTAAATCCAATTGAATATATAATTTAACACTATAAATTATTTCAATGAAAAATCCATTTTCAATTAAAATTCATTATTTTTCACTATCCATCAAATCATAAAACTTATCAGACAAATATTAGAAATTCAACCAATGTTAATTTTGATATTATAATTTCAAATAAAAATTTTATTTTATCAAATAAAATTTATAAAAGTATAAAAAACTATATTTAAAACAAAAACTCCATCAAAAGACGGTAAAACTACCTTTTTTGAAAAATACTTCTTTTATGCATAAAATTGGGTTTGTTCATATATCATGTTTATAAATCACATAAGATAAATGTTAAAAATTATATTGAATATTATATATATATATTTAATTAATATAATTCAAAAAGTTTTATTTTATTACTTGATAGTATAAAACACATTTTTTCACATTTAAATACGTTTTATAAAAATATTTTCGTTTATTTCAAAAAAGGTTTTGAATTAATTTATAATTAATTGGTCAAAAATTATTTGTAAAACATAATTTCAAAATTCACTTAATCTTGTTAATACCTACCCTTCTAATGGATAAGTTAATATTATCTTGTTTAAATAAGTATAATAATAGAATGATGTTTCATAGAAACTCAGTGTTGCGTGTAAAGCCAGATAAGTTGGGGTTACGTGTAGAGAAAGATTAACTTAGTGTAACATATAACAAAAAACATCAAATAAATTTAATTTACTAAAAAAAGTTTCATAAAAACTTGGGGTGTTACATTATAACCCCTTATAATTAATTTCTCCCTCGAAATTCATCATTCTAAAACAAAAAAAAGAGGATACTTATACCTCATCGTATCTTTAAGTTAGCTCCCAACTTATTAAAACAGGTTATTTTCTCTAAAAAAATTTAATCATGTGAGTGGTATTTTTTGTATAACTTTATATCTACGATCCAAAATTTCTACTACTTTCTCTTAATAAGAAGGATCTTTTTCCAGCAGCATGACTACTGAGTTGAGTAGATGTGAATAATTAGGTTTGTAATTCCCCATAAGCGATAAATGAAACACATCATTAACATGAGAGATATTTTTTGTAAGTTCCAATGGATATGATACCATTCAAATGTGATCAATAATTTTAAAAGGAAACCACATCCTTGAAATTTCAAATTTTACATGAAAAATACAAGGTGGATGTTTGAGAATTTCTTTGTGGGAAACCCACATCATAAAAAGGGTTAATAAAAATTCCTCTTAAATAGAAGGAAATTAAAATACAAAGATAACCAAATAAATAAGATTAGTGGAAAGTAAAAATATATACATGAAAGAAAATTCCAAATATCAAGTTCTTATATAGAGTGTTATAGAACATGGTCATTATATAGTTAATCATCATAGAATGTTAAATATGTGATGATCTAAGGGACAATTTGTTCATAAAAAATGATGTTACTAGGATAAATGTTTTTTTTCACAATAATTTTCCTAAAGTTGAATAATTTCCACAAGAATATGTACTTACTTTATTTTATTCCATTTTGTATGTACGATCTCATCCATCACTTGTGCCTTGATAAATTTATGCTTTATCTCTTACTACATGAAATGAGGTTGAAATTGTAATGTCTGAAGAACTAGCGGATCATAATATCCATAATGAGATTATAATTCATTTCTTCTATCTCTAGTTATCATAGAAACATAGTGGTTAACACATGTTATCCAATATTTATAAATCAAAATATTTATATCTAAAAACTTATCCAAATTTCAACATAATGATTTTTACAAATAGTTAAACTTATGAAACTTCCAAAATATTAAGATCCAAAACATTAAAAATTAGGGTAACTATCCTTAAAAAATAAACTCATCATTAATCCCCCTAAAAACATTATGAAACTCTTAATTTTCAAACACCAAAAATGTTTAGACCATTATTATGTCTTCTCTTGAGACATGGTAATAACCTAAATTACCATAAAACATTAGTGAAAACAATCATGATTTCAAAAATTAACTCATTCCTCATGCCATAAATCCAAAAATTCTGTAAACTCAATCCATAATATAATAAACCACATTTTCATTATACTACCGATCAGTTACAAGTCTATCAATACTATCCCATTTACTTTATTCTTATCCAACACCTATTTATCATAACTAAGGACTATTTTATCAAAATTAAAAACATATTAAGGGTTACCTTTACTTAATCCTTTTTTCCATAAAATATATCTTTGTCATTAAATCACGTTTCTATGTCATCATCACTATTCAACATATTCATTCAAATCCTTAACGAAAAACTCATAATTTACAATCCTTATATATTTCACAATTCATAATTCTTGAATCCAAATATATTAATACTTCAATACTTCCACTTCGATGATTGTCATGGAATAAGTCCTTCCTTGGTCTATAAGTTAATTCTTGTGTTAGGGAATTGAGTTGGATAATTACAATGTTTCACACACATGATACATTGAACTCTTGGACAATTTTTCACTCTATGTACTTCTTTTACACAATGATAGTATCTTCCCATCCATTTTAGATATCCCTCTAGGTTCTTATTCCCACCATATTGACATACGAGGAGTCTAATCTTATGTTATCTATGATCATTTCCACATGAACATTCATAAAATTCATTCTTCCTCTTATTTGATGTGTTAAGAATAGAACCAAGGTCCAAATTGTTAATAATATATCTAAATAGATGGCTAGGAATAATCATAATATCTTTCTCTCTAGCCATAATCCAATTTAGTTGCTCATAGTCACTGAATTTTCCATCAGAATCGATGTTAACATGATTCCATCTAGTTCCATCCATCCTCTAAAACTAAAATAATAACGTGAGAAACACTATTAATAGTGTTAAAACTACATAATCTATGGAAATTAATTATAAAATTTCAATCTATGAATTAGGTTTAATCCTATTTTATTCGTGGTCATTACAGAAACTCTAGGTTAAGAACCTATACTTAGACTTATCCTTAGATACATCCCTAGTCATATCCATAGAAATATATATAGGGATCTCAATAAATTTTTCTAATCTTAATTTCCAAAGGTTGAATAAACCTTTGATCTGATACCAACTATAATGAACCTTTATTTTCAGACATAGACATTACATCATTTTTTCATAATATTAAAACACATGCCCAAAGGCTATATTAGTTAAGTTTATTTGGAAACACGGAAACAAAAACACTAGTATATAAGTGAGATACATTATCTCCCACTATATTCTTTATGACTATAAACCTTATTAAAAAAATAATACATAATAAATATCTTCATAACCTGGGGAAGGTAAACATAAAAAGGGAAAGATTAGATACTTAGTAAGGGTAAACAAGGGTTATATGTACGCATATCATGAGAACAAAGGTATAATAACGTGATTGTGAAAATAGAATATCATGAAATATATATCAAAGATCATAAAAAAGAGTAATGGAATAATTATTTTCAACTCTTAAGACATGAATCATAAGGGAATCTAGAGTATAAGACATGGAAGAAAAATATAAGAATATGACATCGAATTGTTTAAAGATAAATAAACATGTAATATCATTCCCAAAAAGTCAAGAAGCATTACCATCACATAACATGGAACTTAATGGGAAAAAACTATTGTGAGGGAAACACCACTAACCCCAGTCACATTCCTTTCCTTGTTTGGGATCAGGTTTCCCCATCTTCCCATAATAGATCGGGTTTTCTCATCTTCCCATATTGGATAGAGTTTCCCAATATTCTATAGTTGTCAACCCGTCAACTTGTTTCCATAATTATTTCATGAGATATAAATATTTACCCAATATATTAGAGGGAGATATAGGAACCACCCATCAAATAATGAAAAACATACATATGTGTTCCACAAGAATAGAAATCATTTATCATATCATAACCCATTAAAAGAAATAGGTTCCATAAACATTTCATTATAGCATAACCCATGGAAAAAATGGGTTTCATAATATCATTGCATAATATAGATAAACAAAACATATGAATAATAAGGATAGTATCCTTGAATAATATCCCCATTAATTCATAAGTGTCATTAAATTATGTTATCATATATGGAAAATATTTTTTGAGAGATCACTAGAAAATAATTCTTGAAAAAAATATCCTTTTTTGCTTTGAATACATTTTATTTACTTAAAACACCATACAATTATTAAAAGAAAACATTTTATTTAAAAATAACCTTGTAAAATTGTAAGGGAATATTCAAGGCATTAATTATTCATGATGGAACAAGATTCCATTCGTACGTATAAGTTAAAAAAACATCCCTTCCATATTTTAATTGGAAAAATTCACAAATATCCTTGTTCATAAAATGAAATAAACATTATTTTCAATCCATTCCCTAAAAAGTAAAAAAGGGTAAAAATAAATATTAATATTCCCATGGGAATAGTAAAATTTGTTCTGAAAACATTTTTAAGAAACATGGACATGAATGATAAATATTCCCTAATGGAGATTTAAAAAAAACCTAAATATTGATGAGATCATGAAATAAGCGCATATCACATTATAATCAGTAGAATTGTATTCCCCATGAAAGAAAGAAAATTACGGGATATGAAAATACCATAATATTCCTAATAATACTCAAAATATATCTCTTGCATGGTATACACACCACAAAAAATAATCAATTAGTGTATAAGGTATGTGTTCCACAAAACTAAAAGTGAGACAAAAATCCCTTACCTTATATCTGGACTCTCATTGTACTTTTGAAAACCTAATGTATAATAAATATAATTTTATTATAAATATATTAAATAAAAAAAATCATGTATATAATACCATATATTATTTAATTATGGATTTATATTATCCGCTTTATAAAAATTCCATGTTTAAGTTATGTTTCAGGTAATAAATTCTTTATTTATTGTACATGTTTTGACTTGTTATTCATGGTACTCACACTTAGACCATGTTTTTATTTTCGATAGAATGAATATAATGATATAAATATCATATATATTAATTATATATTTATTTATGGTTATCTATATTAAATATAAATAGAAAATGACATACATCGTTCATGGAGACGGTAGGATGTTCATGGAACTCACACTTAGACCATGTTTTTATTTTCTATGTAATGTGTGAATGAATCATATCACATTGAGGAGGAGGTTGCCCAAACACCCACAAAAAAAGTTATCATATATAAAAAAATGGAAAGTATTATGTTATGTGTTATATATTAATTATAAAAGCATAAATATATCATAAATTATATATATTTCATATAAAAATATAAATTAAATCATTATTTATAACCTTTAATGGAGGTAATGGAAGAACGAGAGACATCAGTTTGTGAGGCAGTAGTCTTCCGTACACACGAACGATGATTACGTATCCCATTTGATGGAAGTGTGTGCGACTTTAGGTAAAAAAATTAATATAAAAAAATATAAATATATTTAGGTTATTTAGGTTATTATATAAAAATAAATTAAAAATAATTTAAGGGGTTTAAGGGATAAATATAACAAAAACGTTAGTTGATAAACGTTTCTCCTTCTTTGGGTATCTCTTTTTTATTTTCATATAAGGACCTATATGGTTGGCCTTAGGCCCAAATTAAGGTTTCTAGGAAAAAATTAGGGAATGTTTTAGTATATTTGTGTAGAATTTGGCTGAACCAAATAGGTTTTGAAGTGTGAATAAAAGAGAAGAAGAGGTGACCTTTTATAAGAGAGGTGAGGGGCAGTTTTGGAATTTCCTCAAAATATTAATTTATAATAAATTCAATATCAATAAAAATACCTAAAAAATTCCATATATTAGAATATAAGATGATATATGATTTTAATATCATCATCCAATATATTTTAGACTAGTTTTGGTGTTATTTTAAATATTATCATTTTGCTTAACCGTTAGTTATCCTATTTTAATTTTAACTAAGGTAACAACTTTTTCAATATTTAAAGGTTGTATTTTTTAGTTAATTGATGTTAATTAAATAAAAAATGAATAATTTATAATATTTTAGATAATATTAAAATGTATTTTTATCATTAAATATGTTTTATTATTTTTCATTAATTTAAAAAATATTATCTTCATAAAATATCATAAATGTCAATTTTGACACTATTCATTACTTTGACTTTAAGAGAATCAATACAAAAAGATAACTTCATGAAAAATTCATTTAATACATCCATAAAATGTATTATTAACCTATATAATTCTTCCCTTAATTAAGTCAATTTTTTAATATTTATAATATCAATTAATTGATTTTTCATTAATTGAATAATTACTACATAGTCATTTTGTAATTATTTATGATAATTATTTATCGATAAAAAATTAATAATAAATTTATATGATTCATATAAAATTTTTATATTTGATAATAATATATATAGTCAAGCATATATTATATTTATCGTAATGTTAATAATATTATACTTTTTAAAAGTAAGAGTGTGACATTTTGTTACTCTCTTTGATTTTAATAATATATAAATCATTTTCATGGACAAGTGTCCATTAAGTAATTAAATTTCTAATAATTAGGTTATATGGGTCAAATTAAATTCATCCAATAAAATTTTAGAAAGTATTAGGGTAGTTTTCTAATATTTATAATAATATTTTTACGCTTAATTACTCGATTTACCCTTAACCATGGTAATAAAAATTACCAAAGTTACTATTCAAATTATGCAAAAAAAGAGACCTAATTACTAAATTTGGACCATATGATTCCAAACATGGATTCAATTTTTTAAAAATCAAAACACATAATTGGAAAAAATTAATTTAAAATTAACCTCGTTGATGGAATGAAAAAAATGAGTTTTCAATGTGAAAAGGTCCAAAATACTGCATTATTTTTATATCCAAAGTCAATGTGAAATTTATTAAAATAACCAAAATTTAATTCAAGGATAAAAAATTGAAATAAATATACTTTAAAACCAAAAAAATATATTATTTAACACTATAAATTATTTTGGTGGAAAAGCTGTTTTCAATTAACATTTAGTATTTTTCACTATTCATCAAAAAATGAAACTTATCATAAAAATACTAAAAATTCAATTAGAGTAAATTTTGATATTACTATTCCATTAAAATAGTTTATTTTATCAAATAAAATTTATAAAAGTGTCAAGAACTATATTTAAAACACGTTCGCAATCAAAAGGTGGCAAAACCACCCTTTTAGAAAAATACTTCTTTTATATGTAAAATTGGTTTTGTTATTATATAATGTCTAGAAGACACATAATTTGAATGCTAAAAATTATATTGAAGATATTATATATATATATATTTCATTAATATAATTCAACAAGATTGTTTTTTTATTTATTGGTATAAAACACACTTATGCACATTTAAATAATATTTCAGAAAAACATTTCCTTTTATTTTAAAAAGGGATTTACATTCATTTATAATTTAATTGGTTAAAAAATTACACCACTACAAAACCCATGTTTAATAGCATTGGTATTTATCAAAGCTAGAAAAAAGCTGATTAGTGGCATATTTATCAATGGTAAGGAAAGCGCTGATAAATTTATCGTTTTATTAGCACTTTATTTTTAGCACTAATAAAACACACATTTTATCAAAACTATATTTTTAGCACATATGAAGGTATGAATAAATAATATGAAATAATTAAATAAATAAAAAATAAAAAACGTGTATTAAAAAAAATTAAATTATTATTAATTAAATAATTATTGACAAAAATGAATAAATTGATTATACATTATTTAATATTAAACATTTTATTATTTTGATAATTATTATAATTATTGTTATTAAATTGTATATGTTAAATATATAGATATATATTAATGTATATAAATATGATTTATATATTAAAAAATATTCATGTGCTCTATATTAAAGAGTCATATATTTATTGAATGATGGTTTATAATTAAAAAATAATATGAATTAAAAATATTGAATAAATGCATAGTAGTCGACATATAATTGAATGTCGTTTGATTTTTCAATTTAATATAGATCAAATTTTCATTATATTGATTTCACATATACGTAATTAATAAATTTTTATATAAAATTCAGACACATAAAACTTATCCATTTTTTCAAAATTCTTAAAGTGTACTTATTCTTAATTTATTCAATTTCACCCATTTTGAACATATATGAATGCAAATAAAATTAGATATTCATTAATAATGTTAAAAATATATTTGTAAAAAAATATTTAGAAATAAATATATTTATAAATGTACATTTACTATATTTATATAATTATATATTTAGAAATATAAATAAATAAATATTCTTTTAAAAGTATTTATATAATTATAAATAAATAATTATAAATATTTAAATAATTATTAAATTTATAATAAATTTACTTAAATAATGAATATATTTACTATATATATATATTTGTTAAATATATATTTTTATAATTATATAATTATATATAATCATATAAATATTAATATTTAAAAATATTTTTATAATTAAAAATAAATAATTATAAAATTAGAATAAATATATATAAAAAGGAATATATTTGCTATATTTATATTTATATATATATTTATTAAGTATATATAAATATTTTAAATTCTTTTATTTATAATTATAATTAAAAATCCTTTGTTAGTGTTAAAGAAAGCGTTGATAAAATTAACATTTATCAGTGATATAATTTTAGCGGTGATAATGATCGATTTTGTCAGCACCTTTTTAGCACTGATAAAAACCTACCTTCATCAGCGCTTATATGTAAGTGATGATAAAAGTTTCCCGATATAATTAAAAAACCCTAACCATTTGTGAACTCATGGTGATATCATAGGATTTTCATGGAAGCCACCCGCTACTGACGCTCCTCCTCGGTGAATCGAAACTCAAATCACACCACTTGACTGTATCTCGAACATCTCGTTTGACATCTGGTGTTTGATGAAGATAGGGTTTTTGAAGAGGGATTCATATTTTCTTCAACCTAGTGAGGTAGGGATTCCAATTTTCATTGTTTATTTTTTGTTTCATTTTTGATTTATTCTTTGACGATGTCATTATTTGTGGTCCGGTGATTGTATACCATCAAGGTAGGCCTTCCTATTTTCTTATTTTTCAATTTTGATAGAACTCTTGATCGATCATGGAGAGTTTATTGTTTTTGGATTCTATGTCGAAACGTGGAGTTTATTTGGTTGTTATATTTTGTTTATATTTCCCAAATTGATCGCCCAAAGCTATCATACTTATTTTTTATTTTTTATTTTATCAATGGTATTCCATAAATGTGAAATTTTAAAAATTGAAACTAGGGATATTGTGTGTGAGGGAGTTTACGGTAGGTTAAATGATTTATTTTATATTATACTGATTCTTGTCTTCTTTATTTAACTTATCTAGGTTGGTGTGGGAATCCAATGTATGGATGCATCATGAAAATTTTTATTTAAATTTTAGTTCTACTAGTTTTATTTATTTTTTATGCTGAATAATTCAAATTATGCGGTTTTTCATGCCTGAGTGCTTGTTTCAAACCTAAGGGGGATCAGGAATTTCCCCTTGACACTATCATGGGATAGATCATTTGTTTGATATATGGTTGTCTTGGGTTTTTTGGAAACTATATCTATTTTTAAATTTTCTTTACCTTTTCTCAACAATCCATCTTCCTACATCTTTAATTTTTTTAAAAAATCTATTTTATTTGTCTCCCTATTTAAATTAATGAAAAATTATTTATAAATACTTTTAATAATAATATATGAAATATTATACCTTGATGATATATACTATTTTACAACAAAATTATAATTTTTCATCAACATCCTACTCCCCCTATCTTAAGAATTTATAAAAAAATATCCTTTTGAGATTACCCCTTTCTAGTTATACTATTTTTTTTGAGACCTATATACCACTATAATACATTATAATTTCTTGCTTAGAAATGTGGATTTTCAAGAATTTATTCCCCTTTTTTGAGTATTTTTTAACTAATAATGAGCTGATTTCCATGGAATCACTTTGATACCTAGCTATATAACATATTAAAAAATAGTATGTCAAACCTTTTAAATATAAAAAACGATGTCATATAATGAATGTCCCACACTCCATGGTATACATTGAAATTACATCCACAACATTTGAATTTTTATTCAGTTTTCATTGAGTTTCAACATGGGATTTCAATATTCCTTTTGAAATCTATAAAACACTTCCTTTACATACTTGTATTGGGAAATAAATATCCCATGAATTCCATGTGTCACCTATAAACTAATGAAAATGTCATCTCACTAATCATCAAAATTTAAACATTGGTCATTGTTAATGTAGAAAATTATTATCATCATTCCTCTCTTGGACCTCAAAATTATTATTTCATCCACATTGATAAATAATTTCAATCTATCCATAAAATTATTTTTTATATAATTATTATGATTAATTCCTCATTTTTGAAATTAATATTTCATTTATAATTCATCTAACCTTCAATACCAATATCTTAGTCATTATTTCAATTCATACCTATCCTTTTTCAATTTACTAATATTATTCTCATATTAAATAATGATAAAACTATCTATTTGTTTGATTTAAACTTCCTATTCGTGTAATCCATTAATAAATGCTAATTTTAAATCCAGTTGGAGTATCTTGAATTTCCTTGGGATGGGTCGGTGTGGTGATATGACAACCCATGAGTCCTAAGTTGTGTTCAAATATTGACATATCATTAATTTTAAATGTAATAATTCCTTAGGTTTCTATATCACTTGTTTCAATACATTTTTATATCTTCTAGTTGATTGAATGAGAGATTATTATTCTTTTTTATCGTATTTGAGTTTCTTATTTCTCCTTAATTTTCTATATTATATTTTCATTTTTAGGGGATTTAAGAAATATTTTATGTGGAGTAATTCTTTTCTAAAATTTAATTACCCATTTTCTTCAACATACTGAGATTCTTTGAAAGAATCAAATGTTCAATTTCCCTTATTATAATTGTCTATAACATTCAATTTTGATAATAAATATAATTTGTGTATTTGTTTATATATTGTATAAAATTAATATTTTATAAACCAAATAGGATGGATATGAATTGAAAATAGATGCATGCTAATCATTTTATAAACTAATTTGAAGATTGAGTTAAATATTTCATCGTGTTTTCAAGAGAGCATGCATACAGACCTTATAAAATCCACTTTCTGTGTTTACATTGTTGTTAATCAAGAAATATTATTCCATAAGAGTTGGAGAACATTTGATTTGTCAAGGAATAGATCAAAGCTATAAATTTTAGACTAAACATGGGAAAAAATTGAATGTGGATATCGATTGGGATGATACTATGGTTTATGAAAAATTTGATATGAATACCATTGTAAAAGATGATGGATATCGCATGAAGGAAATGAAAATGAAAATTGAAGATGACCTTCGTGATTGTAGAAAGTTGTTTAAGGAGTTAAATAGTTGTTAAAAGAAAGCATTTTATACCATTTGTACTAAATACACAACATTTCCTGCTGTATTAAAGTTATATAATTTGAAATCTAGCAACAGATGGGGCAACACCATCATTATAGAACTACTTGGTCTTCTAAAAGATATGCTACCCGAAGAAAATGAACTACCATTCCAAACATATGACGCTAAATTAATTTTATGTTCAATGAGAATGATCTCTAAAAAAATATATGCTTTTCTAAATTATTTCATATTGTTTCACAAGGACCATGAATCACACATAATATTCCCTAAGTGTGGCACATATCAATACAAGAAAAATGAATCAAAACTTTCAAAATCAGTATGATAATTTCCTCTCATTACATAGTTTAGAAGAATATATGGATGTTAGGAAATCATAAGATAATAAACATGTCATATAGATACAATAATTAAAGATGAGAACCTATGTCATCCAATAGATTCTCCTCAGTGGAAGAAAATTTATTATGAGTTTCCTAAATTTGGAGATGATCAGAGAAACATCCATCATGAATTATCTAAAAATGGAATAAATACTTTTCCTGTATAGAGTAGTAATCACAGTACATGGTCTATCCTGTTGGTAAATTATAACATTCATCCATGGTTATGCATGAAGCGCAAATAAATTTTGCTGTCTCTGCTAATATTTGGACCAAAGTAACCTAGTAATTATATTGATGTCTAGTTAGATCCATTGATCGAATATCTAAAATTGATGTGGGATACATGTGTTACAATGTATGATTCTCATAGAAGTGAAGAATTCACATTGAGGTCCATGTTGTATGAAATGATAAATAAATTCCCCGCTTATGGAAATTTATCAGGCTATATCATTAAAGGAATGTTGGGGTGTCCAATTTTTTAAAAAATGAACATAATCAGTTCAGTTGAAACATTCATCGAGATTGTGTTTTTATGAAATCGTAAATTTTTACCTCAATGATATAAATAATGATCTGGTATGACATCATTCGATGAAAATATCAAACAAGGTACAATATCATCTTCATCAATGGTCAAAGAACTGTACAAAAAAGTAAAAAATATTGAATCTATTTTCGGTAAAAATTTTAAAAAAAAACCTAACAAAATCTGGTTGGAAGAAGAGAATAATTTTATTGAATTACTATACTAAAATTGTTTGTATGACAGACATTTTCATGATATCATGCATGTAGAAAAAAAGATTTTTGATAGTTTTGATGGCACATTACTAAATGTTCCCAAAAAAATGAAATTTTGCATCAATGCTATGGTGGACTTGATTGAAATGAGTATATGTGAATAGTTTGCACCGGTGAAGGGTAAAAGGTGGAATTTTCTTCCTCCAACAGCTTACACTCTTTCTAGACAAGAAAATTTGGAATTTTTCTTTTTTTCTTACTAGTGTAAAAGATCCATACTGGTATTCATCAACTCTCAAGAATGTTTTGTTAATGTCTAATTTTAAGTTAAAAGGACTAAAATCACCCGAATGTCATGTTTTTATGAAATATTTAATGCTTTTTAATTTCCATTGAATTATTACTCAAAATATATGATATACATTAACCAGACTCTGCTTATTTTTCAAAGCCATATACAAAAAATTCATAGACCAAGAGAAATTTCCCATCATGTATAAGGATATTGTAGTCATATTATGTGAATTAAAGATGTTCTTCACACAATAATTCTTTTATATAATGGTCCACCTGATGGTTCACTTGGTTAGATAGGTTCAACTACATGGTCCTATCCATTATAGATTGATATATTCCATTGAATGGAATATGAAGATTTTGAATGGGTGTGTCAAGAATCGAAGTTGGCCAAAAGGATGTACTGCATAATGATATATTGATGAAGAAGCTATTAAATTATATACTGATTACCTATCATATGTTGAAAGTATAGGTCTCCCAAAGTTGTATCCCAACAAATTCCTTGTGGGAGAATGGATTTATAGAAGAGATGTTGTTACAATTACCCTGATAGAGATGTAGCAAGCCCATATTTACATTTTACATAATAGTGAATATGTTGATCCAAACATTGAACCCCACAAAAAATCATATAGATTTGAATCCATCTAGGGATGAAGGATGGATATCAAATCCATATAATCAAAAGTTAACAGGATGGTTCCATGATCAAATTTATAATGAGTTATCTAAAAACCAGAGTTCAATTTCTGAAAAAATTCAATAGCTAGATAGAGGACCAAATGAAAATGTTTTATCTTGCACAATTTTTTAATCAATGGTTATACATTCTATAAAAAAGAACATGATGAATTCAGTACGATGAAACATAGTGGTGTTATGCTTGTGGCTGAAGCAATAAACATATCTGGTTCCAAGGATAGAAATATAATTTATGAAAATATGTGACATTTTTGGCATTATAAAATAGATATAAAATTTGTATTATACAAAATTTCACATGACACTTTTTTTAAAATGGGTTGAGAATATAAATGGAGTAAAATTTGATGAAATGGGATTTATGAAGGTGAAATTCAGTATGGAAGGGAAAAAAGATGAGATTTTTATAATGAAATCCGAATCAGTGAATGTATTTTATGTCTCTAATCCAAAAAATAAGAATTTTTCAATTGTCTTGCTGGAAACTAAAAAAATACTGAGTGAGATGAAAATTCAATCAAGGATGACCCTTTCACTAGAACATCATAATCAGTTTATATTGGTCCCAATGTAGACAATATCTTGTCCGTTAAAGGGGACCACAAAGTGGGTATTTGGATTCTTGATAGAGGAACCCAATCCTTGAAACCTTTAAAAAAATAAATAGGGTTGAATGAGAAGGTAAAAGTGTTTTTTTTAATATGTTATGTTTTTCCTCATAATATTATATGTTCTCTATTGTATTAACATAATTTAAATTAAATGTTTTACTACTCATGCAGAAAATGTCTTAAGAACAAAATGGAAGAACAAGAAATAATGAAGGAAACCCTTTTGAAATATGTAAAGGTAATTTTACGATATTATTTCTCTATTTTATCAAAAAATTATATAATTAAACATTGATTTAATTTTTATTATTCCTTTTAGAGTTCATTTATTTTAAAACATTTCTATCCATGTGTCTTTCCTTTGCAGGAAGAGAAACGATGTTGTAATTTCCCAATAATAGAGGTAATCTTTTTTTTTCACAATAAAATAATTTTCCATAGAATTAATTTATTTTTTGATATTTATGTTTAATTTATTTTTTAGTACTACTCACATAATAATTGTTTTCTTATAGAGGTTGATTGTTTTGTTCGAATTGGGGTGGTCTTTCCAACTTGCATCATTATTCTCCCTCAAAACCTTTTCACCCCTACAATGTTTCATTTATCACTTTCATTCATGTTCTCTCCACTACCTTGGTAAGAAAATCAACTACACTGCCTTTTCTCAATAACTAAGGTAATTTTGATGTTTTCACAATATAATCATTCTCTATAAAATTAATGTATTGTTTAATATTTATGTTTAATTTATTTATTTTTAGTATTACTCACATAATATTTTTTTTATACAAGTGTATTCTTTTATTCTAGTTTGGGTTCTCTTCCCATTTTTCTGCCCTTTTTGCACCAAAACTTCCACAGAATTCTTCTCCCTTAAAATCTTTTCACCCCTGCTATGGTGCATTTATCACTTTCTTTCAAGTTACCTCCACTGCCTTTTTAAGAAGAGCAATGATGCTGCCTCTGCTCAATTATAGAGGTAATCTTGATGTATGAACAATAAAATCATCAACCATATAATTAATTTATTGTTTCATATTTATGTTTAATTTATTTATTTTTAGTATTACTCATATAATAATTGTTTTCTTATACAAGTAGATTCTTTTGTTCAGTTTTGGGGTGCTCTGTACAACTTTCATTCTTATTCTCCCTCAAAAAATTTCACCCATATAGTGGTGTATTTATCAATTTCATTCAAGTTACCTCCAGTGCCTTTGTAGGAAGAGAAACAATGCTGCCTCTACTCAAATGCAGAGGTATTCTTGAGGTTATCACAGTAAAATCATTTTCCATAGAATTAATGTGTTATTTCATATTGATGTTTAATTTATTTATTTTTAGTATTACTCACATAATCATTTTTTCTTATATAGTTGGATTATTTTGTGTTTTTTGGGGTTCTCTGTCCATCTTTCATCCCTTTATACACAAAAATATCTACAGACTTATTCCCCCTTGAAACCTTTCACCTCTATAGTGTTAAAATTTATCACATTCCTTGAATTTCCATCCACTTCTGAATCACTGGGTTAATCTTGATATTTGAAAAGTAAAATCATTATCCATATAATTAATTTATTATTTCATATTTATGTTTAATTTATTTATTTTTAGCATTACTCATAATAATTGTTTTCTTATACAAGTGGATTACTTTTTTCAAGTTGATGTAGTTTTTTGAAGATGCTCATGCAGTGTTGGTAGTCGGAAAAATAAAGTGAATGGAAATCATTGTAACATTGATGGATAGCGTTTTTTTTGAGACTTTGGTACATGTAGTATTCAACCACACCTCAATCTGACACACGATGTGACCGATATGACTCCATGTAGTTCTTTGTATTTTAAATTGACATTATTTTTAGTAAAAAATAAAAATAACATATTCAAAACTGAGATAATATATTAATTTTGTTTTGATAATTTAGGATAATGATCCATAATCCATTTTTTATGTGTAAGAATCATCCGCACCTCAATCAGATACATGAAGTGCCCTATATGACTCAATGTGTCTGTTAATAGTTTAAAATAGAAATTTGACTTTAAAAAGAGTCACTCAATGAAAATAGATCAAACTTGATTTGTTTTTTTATAATTTAGAAAAATTATCCATAAATAATTTGTGACTTGTAGGAATCAGTATCTCATCAAATAGATACACGATGTCATTTTAATGAGTCAAAGTGTGGGTTTTAAGTTAAAAACAAAATTTTAGTGAAAACAAAAAATGGAGTAATCATAAATAAGAATTCATATTCAGATTGTTTTGATGATTTAGTACAAAGATCCATAAGTGATTGGAGTCATGAATGAATCATCCACACCTTAATCTGATACATGGTGTGACCAGTATGACTCCAAGTATGTGTTTTTATTTAAAATTGACAACAATTTTAGTAAAAAGGCCAACTAACCTACTCAAAACTGAGAAAACACATTCACATTGTTTAAATAATTTTGTAAAATGGTCTATAAGTAATTTTTGATGTGTAGGAATCCTCCACACCTCAATCTGATACAAAATGTGATCGGTATTAGTCAAATTACATGTTTCAATTTTTAAATGAAATTTTAGTAAAAATGATAAGTGACATACTCAAAACCGATAGAAAAATTTCATATTATTTTGAAACTATAGGGAAATGATCCATAAGTCATTTGGTACATTTATGAATTAGACGCACCTTAATTGGATGAACATTGTTACTGGTATGACTCAAAGTACATCATTTTATTTAAAATTGTCTTCAATTTTAGTAATCATGCCAACTGACCTACTCAAAAGCACGAGGAAACATTCACATTGATTAAATACTTTAGTAGAAAAGTCCGTAATTTATTTGTGATGTGTAGGAATTATTTGAACCTCAATATGATGAAAAATGTGATTGGTATCATTCAATGTGCGTGTTTCAATTTTAAACTGACATTTTAGTAAAAAAAACAAGTGATGTACTAAAAATCAATAAAACACTTTCATATAGTTTTTAATCTTTAGTAAAATGATCTATAAGTCATTTGGGATGTGTAATAATAATCCTCACCTCAATCTTATATACGGTGTGACCGGTATGAATCAATGTGCATCTTTTTATTTAAAAATGTCATCAATTTTAGTCAAATGGACAACTTTCCTACTCAAAACTGAGAAAAAACATTTGGATTATTTTGATACTTTACATCAATGATCCATAAGTCATTTTGGATGTTTTTTAATCAACCACACCTCAATATGATACATGATGTGCCCGGTATGACTAAAATATTCTGTAATCAGTTTAAAATATAAATTTTAGTTCAAAAAGTGTCACTCAATAAAAACCAATCAAACATGCTCAAATTTTATTGATAATTTACAAAAATGATTTATGTAACGCCCCGACCCCAGCTACCCAGAGTCGGTGCATTACTTCGTAACATTGGCATGATCACAAAAGATCAAGTCTCGAAAGACCGATTAGTTTAGTAGCCTTGGAAACACTAGATACATTCATAAATGTTACATTACATCACAAAGTGAAAAACTATAATAACATAGTCTCCATAGTCCACACTTCTATCCTCTTCGGACTATCCCTGTAGGTCATTCATAAAATACTTCTTCACATCCTGGAAAATATTAAAACATTGAAAGGGGTGAGCTCAGATGCTCAGTAAGGATAACAATATTGCGGAAGCTTTCATAAATAAACATAAAAATTTAAGGCAATGTATAACTAAAACAAAAGCCTTTTAAACTTGAACATCAACATAATATGGCAAAAGTAAAATGAGATAATGCCATTCACTACTTCACATGGATATTCTACTGGTTGAATAATCACATGAAATATCAATAACCACTTTCATAACGAGGGAATGTATAATGCCGGACATTCTGAAACATTTTGTCAAGGCCTCGGCCAAGATGTCTAAAATGATTAAGGCCTCGGCCAAAACCATAAATCAAATTGGGAAAGGGCCTCGGCCAATTCCACGTCTAGTTGTCTCATGAGACCTACCGATGCATCGAGGAGCTATAGTGGGCTCCAACCGTCACTTATTATGTCCAATACATTCCTCATATGAATAGGTTTAAACATATCATAAACCATAACATAATCGTATCACATAAAACATGCATAAAGGAAACATAAAATTTCCACATTCCAATCACAATATATCAATACAACACATTGATATAATAAAAATTCTTTCAAAACCATTTTCAATACCAAAATAAAAGAAAGTTAAAATTTTGTATTTATTTTTCATTAAAAAAATGATGGCTTGTAGAGGAAGCCGAAACTCAAATAATGGTCACGGCGGCGGAGAAGTCATTGTCGCCGCATAAGTACGGAAAGAAAAACATTCCCTTTTTTTCGTTTATCAAAATGCTTCGTATAAAAAATATTCCTTTTGAATAAACGTAAAAGTCAAAGGGGTTTATACACCGTATAAAAGAAAGTTGTGTATAAAACCAAATATGCCTCAATGAAAGGAGATTGAGACGAAGTACTTAAAAAGATCATTTTTAAAATAAAATATATCTATTATGTGTATTCACTATAGGTACACATAAAGAACGTAAAAATACAAAATAGGACATAATAATATCATGACATAATTTGAAAGTAGGAGATTAACCCAAAGAATGGAAGTTGGGTTAAGAAATTCCCTTACCTCGTGTCCGACTTGACTCAACCGTTCTTTAACCTCCTGAATAATAAACTAGAGTTAATATATAACTTATTAAGAACCATTTTTAATTTCATTATCCTTTTTATATCACCTATTACAATGTTATGAACATTATGTAATTATTTAAGTTAATAACGGTCGTTTTGTCGATCTTTGTTACTTGAGTCAACAATAAATTTCTTATAATTACAAGTTGTTCATGTGGTGAAATATCCATTATATACAGAATTATATTCATGATGTAGATATCATATATATGATATATATCCAGTATATACATTCATTCATAATGTCACGTAACATTTAGAGGTAAGAAATGAAATGCACCGTTCATGGAGACGGTAAGCCGTACGTACGCATGAACGCTAATTTCATTTCTATTTCGTATTTAATGGAACGGAATCATAATGATATAAATTTATAATATAATTACAGTATAATATAGTGTATAATACCATTTAATCCATCCTTTATACATCCCACATATGGCATTAACGATTCAAATCACTTTGAGGGGGCGGTAGTCCGCACTTCCTAAAATGAAATTATCGCGTTTTACCCATAATGGAAATCATAAAGTATGCCATAAATGAGAAATACAGAAGCATAAGTAAAACATAAACATATTATATATCATATATAAAAACAGTGACATCTTAATGGCCACCTTTGAAGGTGTTATATGAGTGTTGAACAATCATCGTTTCGTGAGGCAGAAATTCGCCATCCACAGAAACCGTATGTTCTTTAACCATTAGATGTAGGTGTGTGTAAGTGTAGCTCGAATCCTTCTTATAACAACATCCTAGTATATTGAGGATACTGGTGTTGTTACAAAAGAAATTAATAAAAAGATTTTAGGGGGTTGGAGAAGAAAAATAAAACAAAACAACATTAGAGAAGACATTACCTCAAAATCGGGTAACTCTTTTTGATTTGGGCCAAAGGCTTCCTTGAGAAGAGTTCTGCCCAAAGTGAGGCTTCTAGGAGTAAGAGGGGGAAGTTGGGAGAGTATTTGGGCAGAGGTTTGCCGAACCAAAAGGCTTGGAAGTGTGAATAAGGTGGTAGAGGTGGGGGCCTTTTATAAGAGGAGATGAGGGGCTCTTTTGGAAAGATTGAAATGTTACATTATTATAAAATGCTTTTCGGATACTAAAGGTCCCACACTTATATAATTCTGGGATAAGGTGATAAGGGTTCTAAATATCCTCATCCATTAGGCTTTGGACAAGTGTAAGCCTTGGATTTTTCATTATCTTCTCATTTTATTTAAATCGTTAAATAATGAGGTCATCACTGCATCCTAATGATGCCATAAATAATTTAATTTATTTAATGTCTAAAAATTATAAAACAAATACTATGATGTAGGAAATCTTTTTAGCTTTCTAATGAATATTTATAGTCAATATTTGGATCTGTGTAACCCCACTTAAAAACTGTTTTAGTAAAACAACTCATGTTTGTGTCAATTTAATTTTAACATTAAATAAATATATATTAATGTCATTTTCCAACTAAAGTGGCTCTATGGGGTCCCCAAGTTGACACATGGGTTGTCTTGGTCGGCCATGACTCATCCAATAGGAGTAGGACAAGTGTCAAGCTCATCTCATATTATTAAAACATTATTTTTACCTTAAACTACACTAATCACCTCTAATCGCGATTAAGAACTTAAAAGTTACTATTCACCAAAAAATTATTTTAATCTTATTGAACCACATTTTACTTCTTAATGAAAACCATATATGTCGGATTTTTGAAAATCAAATCACAGAAGTGGTAATATTTCATTTTAACGAAAAATCAGTTTTTAACAACCACTTAGTGGTTTCACTATTCATCAAAAATTGAAGTTTTTCAGAATAAGGCCAAAATTTCACCGTAAGCTATAATTGATATTCCGAATTCAAAAATGATGACTATTTTAAAAAATTCAAAACATATAATTTGAATTAATTAATTTTATAATTAATTCCCGCTGTCACAACAAATAGCGTGTTTTTAAGAAACAATTTATATCAAAAGATTGGCAATTGTTTATGTCCAATTTCAATGTTAAATTAATTATAATGACCACCATTGGATAAAATTGTAAAAAAATATTCTAATTATACTTTAAAACCACTAAATAGTATAATTTATCACTATAAATTATTTTGATTAAAAAAGTTGTTTTTAAGTATTTTTCACTATTCATAAAAAAATTAGAAGTTCTCAGAAAAATACCAAAAATTCAACATAGGCTAATTTCGATATTCCGAATCCAAAAATGAAGTCCATTTTGAAATATAAAATTTCTATAATTTTAAAAAGTGGTTATTACTATTCATAACGGCTACTTTGATTAGTCGCGATGTTTTAAAACTCGAACTTGCGTACAATGCAAGCTATTGCATTATTGAAAGAGAGGCGTATCGTGGAAGCTCGGGGTGTTACAATTTATAAGTCATTTGTAATGTGTAAAAATCAATTTCATGTCAAAATGATACATGATGTAATTCTAATGAGTCAAAAGTGCATGCTTCTAGTTTAAAAAGACATTTTAGTAAAAAAGACAACTAATGTACTCAAAATTGAGAAAAACATTAAGATTGTTTTGATACTTTATAAAGAAGATCCATAAGTTATTTGAGATGTATTATAATTAGCCACACTGCAATCTAATGCACGGTGTGACCAGTACGAATCCAAGTGTGTATTTTTCTTTAAAATTGACACCAATTTTAGTAAAATTAACACTTTATGTTAATTTATTACTTTATATTATTACTTATATAATTTTTTTTCTTATACATGTGTGTTATTTTTCTTAAGCAGGGTTGGTTTGTTCAAAAATTACATGAGTCGGGCTAGGATTTATAGATAAAAAAATATTGATGTTTTTGAATGTATGTAATAATTTGTATTTATGTAATTGTATAAAAAAATGTTTAAAATGTACATAATATATATTTATTTTTTCTCTTTGTTTTTCAAATTTAATTTCAATTAAATCATGTATTGGTACTTATTTATGTTGATATCTGGTGTGTTTTTGGTGATGTGATGTGTTGTTACAACACATTACAATGGTGCTGTAGTGTGCTATTACAACACACTGTAGTATGGATCTTTATCAGTGCTTTTTTAAAAACACTGATAAGAGGTCCTTTTTGATGGATTTTGTAAGTGATGATAAAAGAATATTTATCAAAACTTTTATAAGTGCTGATAAATGGTTCCTTAATCAGAGATTTTAAAAGCACCGATAAAGGTCACATTTATCAGTGTTTTGGTTAGCACTGATAAATGACCCCCTTATCTGCATGGATAAAAGACCAGGGATTTTAACCTCGCTCATGTAGTTAGTGATTTTATAGCACTGATAAAGGCCAGTTTTATAGTAGTGTTATGTGTAAACCATAATTTCATAATTTTGTTATTTCTTCACACACCTTCCATTATAATGATTAGGTTAAAATGATCATGATTAAATAAGTATAATGACATGAGCCGAAACGCCAACCCCCTTGTTCTTTTATTTATTCTGTGTCTTCCATATGGTCCAACACTCCACATGTAGCACCACCACATGGGCCACCCTCTCCGGGTCTCTTCTCTCATAGACTTAGAGACAAAAATAATAAATGTGGGGGAGGATCCATCTGATGGAAGGGACATAGAGAACCCCCCTAAGATTTTCCACACCTCGTGTGCCCAATCACTGTCGAAGAACAAATGGGCAGTGATCTCTTCAATAGGGATGCTACAGAAGATGCACCTAGACATAAGAGGGATACCGCATCTAAGAATATTTTCATCTATTGGAAGGGCTCTGTTACGTATCCTCCAGGTGAGAATGTTTATCTTGGTGGGGATGTTTTTCACCCAAAGAAGATCATCCCTGCCCTTTACCTAAATTTGACCATTAAAAATTCGACAAAAATCCTTCGATGATAGAAGACCTGAAGAGGTTTCCGTGAACAGACATTTTACCTCCTATTCATTAAATTCAATGAGTTGAAAATAGTCCTATTTTTCCTTATCCAAGACCGAGTTGGTGAAGATAGGGACGAGACTGGTCTCCTTGAACGAAATATCTATAGCCATGCATCTGGGGAATACCAGCACTATACCACACCAATATTGATGCTAGAAATAAATCTCACTCTTCCCCACCCTCCATCACGAGAAGGGATGATGAACATCGAAAATAGGAGCGATTACTGACAAATGGTAAGAATGATGCCCCTCCCCCAATTCACGGAGCCACATCGCATACTCCTGCATGGTAGTCCCCCACAGGGTAGGCCATTTGAGAATGCTCCATACAAGCCTATAATGCATGTAGTTGAGGGTATCATCTAGGTTGCGCACATCGATACCTCCTTCAGTCATGAGCCGCACCATTTTCCCGCTGGCTACGCAATGATTCTTCCTCTCTGACAACATATCCAAGATGCAATTGGCAAGAATCTTGTAGATCGTTTTAATAACCTCCTATGGAACATTGATGGAGGACATACCATGGATCGGAGAGGCCTACAGAATGCTGTTCCCCTAGGCAATGTGTCTGCCAAAAGACATTAATTTATTTTTCTAGTTGAACACTCTATCTGAAACCCTGGTGCAGAGGGTGTCGAAGTCTTGGATCCAAAGCCTCCCAGGAAAGATAGGCACGCCAAGGTAACCCATAGGGAACTCTCCCATTTGGATGCCAAGTATTCTACATACATCTTGCACTCTCTTGGCAGAGCACTTGTTTGAAATAAAGAAATCAATTTTTCCATTGTTAATGGTCTAACCACTCCAACAGCAGTAATTATCCAGCACTCTGTTTAGGCTTCATATTGATCTACTCATGCCATTCAGGAATAAGATAGTATCATCAAAAAAGAAATATTAGTTGGTGTTGCATATAGTGCATTATTAACTTGGTGTAGCGTATAACACATGACATGAAATACATATAATATAATCAAGAAAAGTTTCATAAAAACTCAATGTGTTACAATATACATCTATGAATATAAGTATAAATATTTAAAAATAAATATATAAATACATATTTGTTTTTTTGTGCGTGTTTGATATAAATGTATTTATAAATACTTTCGTACATAATTTTATTTAAATACATGTAAATATATAATTTTTAGAGGTTTTTTGAAAAAATATATATAAATATATGTTTATATTTATATTACTATACATATATTTACTAATACAAATGTACATATAAATTTTATAATTTTTTATATACGTTATATATTTAATGTATTAAAATATATTATGAAAATAATATTTATTTTAATTTACTTATAAATATATATAAATAAGATATTATATATAATAAATTAGAAAGCGAATTACCATAGTGGTTCTAGACGCAGGAAGATCGAGAAGGAAACCTAGGATCGAATCCCATGAGGATTAAAAATTTTACATGGTGCATGTTTGTGGCTTGATTCATTAGACGACGGGCTCCGTGTAGGCATGTACAACAGGATATAGGAGGTATTGGAGTTGGGTTTGAGACATGGGAGGTTACTAAATGGGGGGTGAGATATATAAGACACAGTACTAGATATGGAAAGGACATGGGGGATGAAGAAGGTGGTGCTCTAGGGGGTACTAGAGGTGTAAGAGATGGTGTATGATGAGGAGGTTTCCTGGTTGAGAAAAAAAAAATAGAAAAGTGAGGGGTGGGTAAAATCACCCCTAAAAACCTCAATTAGAGGCGGTTTCCAACGGCCTCTAATTTCATAGATATATTAGTGGCAGTTAAAACCACCATTAATTGAGGATCTTCTAGGAATTTGGGTCAAAATTAGTGGGGGGTTAAAACCCCCTCTAATATAACCACTCAAAAATTCTCAATTACTTTACCAGCATTTTCCCAAAACCGCCGCTAACAATACTAGGTGGTCCTATTATTGGCGATTACTTTTAATCTCCACTAATGTGTTTAGAGGAGGTTATAACCCCCACTAAACTGACAAATTACCCCTATAATCAGGTTGTTTTTTTTGTAGTGAGTAAAAGATACAAAAAAGAATCTTTTTAATTAACACTCTATATACTACCAATAATATTATAATGTTTAACACTAAAATTCCATGTTTTGACACTATAAAGACACATTATAACATATGAGAACCTTAAAGGAGTCTTTCAAAGTATTTCACATTAAGATTACAAAAAATTAACACAGATCATCCATATTTAAACACCAACCCTCTGATTTTTAACACATAAATTTTAGACATGAAAAGTGTGTTTTCAATAGAATATTTAAAAGTTGGTAACCCTACAATTCTATATTTTAAACCTATAATTAAAAGTTTTAAACATTTATAATACACATATAAACACATTGGAATTTTTAATTAGTATTTGATGGAATTTAATATCAATCTCCTAAAAATTAACATTGACCATCCTCAATTTAACACTCAACAACAAGATTTTAACTTTTGGTGTCCAAATTCTATCTTTTAATATTATAGATATAAATAAGAATATTTTTAATTAAACACCCCCAATATTAACACTAAAATTCTAATTATTAACACTATAATTCCATGTTTTGACATTAGAAAGACACATTATAAGATATAGGCATTTAAAAGGATGATTTAAAAGTATTTAACATGAATGTTATATAAATTAACACAGATAATACCCAATTTAACATCAAGAATCCACATTTTAACACTAACCATTCGGTTTTTAACAAAAAATTTTAGACATTAAAAGCAAGATTTTTAATTGAACATTTCAACGATGGTAACACTAAAATCCTACATTTTAACACTATAATTATAGGTTTTAAATGATGGAAATACACATATAAACAAATGGGAATTTTTAATGAGGCTTTGAAGTAAGATAACATAAAGATCCCATAAATTAACACTGATTATCCTCAATTTAACACTCAACATCCCAAAATTAAAATTGGAAATCCACATTTTAGGTTTAACAGTAACATATATAATCAAGAAGTTTTTAATTAAACACTCTAGATACTAAAACTAAATTTATAATTGTTAACAGTATAATTCCATGTTTTAAAATTAGAAAGACACATAATAACATACGAGAATCTAAAATTAGGCTTTCAAAGTATTTAACATCAATCTTACAAGATTTTATATAGAGCGTACCCAATTTAACATTGACTATCAATATTTTAACACTCACCTTTTGGGTTTTAACACTAACAATCACTAATGGTAAAATTACCTATCCCAATGGTTTGGAACCATTGGTATAGGTCCCCAAATCGTTGGTATAGACTATACCAATGATTTGGGGAGCCATTGGGTGATTTGGCATGGGGAAAGCCCTGTCCCAATGGTTTTCTAAACCGTTGGGAGAGGTCTTTCCCAACGGTTTGAGGAAACCGTTGGGATAGGTAAATATATAAAATATAGTTCCATTGGATGTTTGAACCCACAACCTTCATGTTATATATCAACAACTTTACCAATATCCTAGAGTATCCTTTGTGAATATATTTGGATATATATATATATATATATATTTATATGTTATTTATATATTGATTTATTTGATGATATTCGAAAAATGTACTCATAAAAAATAAGGGAACCTATCCCAACGGTTCTCAAAACTGTTAGTAAAGGCATATCCCAACGCTTTTGAGAACCGTTGGGATAGGTCCCCACCCTTACCCAATGGTTTGGCCAAACTGTTGGGAAAAGTGGCCACAAAGTAGACTTTTCCCAAAGGTTTGGCCAAACCATTGGGAAAGTCATACCCTTTCCCAACGGTTTGGGCAAACAGTTGGGAAAAGTGACCTCAAAATGGGATTTCCCATCGGTTTGGCCAAACCTTTGGGAATGGGGACCTATACCAACGATTTTTACAAACCGTTGTTATAGAAGCGTTGGGAAAGGTCAGATTTCTAGTATTGAATTTATACAAGAAATGTAATTATTTCAACTAAACATTTCAAAGATGGTAATACTAAAATACCACATTTTAACAATATAATTTCAGGTTTTAAATACTAAGATTACAAATTTTTACAATACACATCCAGAATTTAACACTAAAATATTATATGTTAACACAACATTTTCAAATTTTAAAATGAAAATTTTAATAGGAAGGTTTCAAGAATATAAAGATGTTTTTTTACCATATGGGAGAATAATGAGTGACCAGACATATTGTTATTTTATTAATTATTATCCAAATATAAGATTCTTATTTTACTTGTTCTTTCTAACTTTAATTGCCTTTGAATGTTTTATTCATCCAAAAATTTAAAAAAAAATTGCAACATAAATTATGAACCTCACAAATTAGGTAGTGGATAAAAAAATAGATACAATGCGATGTTAACATATTTATATAGTGAAATTAATTTACTAAATGATAAATAAATATGCAACATGTTTAATTTTTTTAAAAATATAAAAATAATACAACCGTAAAACCAAAAACATGCTTCTTTTTTTGGAATTTTTGTATGGACCTCTTGTAAATATTCACTTCTTGAACAAGATCCATAAATTATTTTGGACCAATCCCATTCTTCAACATTTCTTTGACAACCACACAAAAAATATATATTTATTTCATTTACAAAATAACTAGAACTAAGATTTAACATGGTCCCAAATTTAAACAACATAAAGGTTATTGAAAATTACTTTTACCCAAACCCTCCAAAAATAATTTCCTATAATTAATGAACCTAATTTTCCAAGTAAAAAATCTTTATTTATTTGTATTATCACTTTCCGTTTCAAGATACACAGTTCTTCCTGTATAAGGAATGCCTTACATGTAATTAACATATTCCACACAAATAATCATTTCTTTTTCATTTAAGTGCTATGGTACATCTTAGAGGATAAAAAGAATTAGTAATATTCTCATATAATTCTCTTCTAAATCATTGAAATTTAAATTCCAATAATGTACCAAATCCAAATTCTACTAAAAAATATTTTTGCTTCTCATGTCTAATATGGAAATCAACAACATATTTAAATAAATTTAGAGAAACTCTACAATTTAAAATATTTTGGGTTCTGACTCTTTAACCCATTGAAGCATCCTTTTGATAATTTTCTATGATATTATATTTATTCATGTAACATTTTTATATTTTTATAAGAAATTTAATATGTCAAAATTAGAAACCTTGTAATTTTTACACACACCTTTATTTTTTTGTAAATTTTTTTTCCTCCACAATAAAAAGTAAAATAAAATTATATCACAACATTCTTATAAAATAATTTTCTAAAATAAATAAAAAATAACATGAATTAAATAATAAATTTTTTTTCAATCCTGATGATCCCTTCTTCTCCATCATAGTCCCTAGAACCTCTATCAAATAAAAAACCATAAAATAGTTATCAATTTTTTATGGAATGAAGAAAATTATTTGGTACGAGGAACACAACAGGAGGATAGCATTGATATGTAAGAGAAAATTCAATGATAGGAAGAGAGAGATACTAAGAGGAGGTGCCCACAAACTAGGGTATTCGAGAGAGGAGGGCGATGAAATAGGATTTGTGGGTGATTATGCGAGAGTGGAGGGTGACTTCAGGGGAGTAGTGGGAAATGACGAGATGATTGCACGGGGGTGGGGATGGTGAGCTGTGGTTTTTGGGATTAGAGGGAGAAAGTGTGGGAGAGGAGGGAGATATTTTAGGAGTGAAGGGTGATGGTGCATGAATGTATGGAAATTAAAAGAAGAGCGTACTCAAGGATTTAAATATGGGATATGTTTTTTGGGAGAGGATACTGAAAGGGAGGGAGAGGAGGGCGACAAAGTAGGACTAGAGGTGACGATGAGAGGAGCACATGGGAGGAGGTGACTAGGGCTTTAGATTTTGGGAGAATAGAAAAAAATGTTAGGGTATATAGGTAATTTCGATACCTAGAAAAATATAATAAGGTCCTCCATTGTAATTTTTCCAATTCCTGGTCCTTATCCTGAATTATTACTCTATATTGGTATGTAAGTGTCATTTCCAAAAAAAATATAATACTTGCATATAAATAATGTGAAAAAGAGTATAAAATAAGTCACTAAATAATGAAAATTAAAAACATTGAAATTAAAAAACAATTTAAGTAATAATATAGTGAATATAATTTCACATTAAAAAAACATTGTAATCGTGGAATTGTTTTGAGATAAATATTAATATATAATTAAATAAAAACTTAATAAATGTTCATACATGATATTGCATTCCTTAATTAACACTATTTGAATCATGTCATGGTATGATAATAATTATACATCATTGTCCATATTGATTAATATATAGTTTATTAATGCTTAAATGCTATACATATTGATGAAGTCAATACCATGTTCTCCTGATAACACTACCACATGATAGAACATGGTAGTGTATTATCTTAATGGAACAGTCCTGTTTGAATAATCAAGAGAGCCTTGGAATGAATTTCTAGTTTGTCTCAACTTTCTATAACAACCATATTAGGTTTATTATATTTGTTCAATCATAATCCTTTATTAACTTGTCAATGATTTCTTTCTTTAAACCAAAACTACGAAGTGTACAACAACACATAGCTCTTCAGGTTGAAATTGTATTGGGATAATTATTTTTAATTTATTTCATATTAGTATAAATCCAATAAGGTATTAAATGAAACATATTCTTTAAAAACATAATTAAGAAATAGAAAACAATGATCTTTATATTTTAATGAGATAAAATAAATATAAAATCATAAGTTAAAAGGAAAATACCATGAATGAATGAAACATGGAATTGCGATGTAGGGAATATTATTTAGTGGAACTATATTGATATGTGGCACAAAGTCTGCCGAGTTTGTCACTGTATTGTGATCAAACATGGAAATAATTTAATTTATAATTAAATGTTCACCCAAATTTTACTTTAAACAAATTCAAACAAATATAGAACATAAATACATTTGTTTCCTTATTAAAACAAAATGATTGTTGAATCATGGAAGAACACTACTTTATTTGGTGTTTTATTGATCATTTACCCCATGTTTAGAATCTATAGAAGTGGAATAAAATTTAAAATCACAACAGAACATTGAGAGTGACATAAAATAGTATACATGATATATGCATTGAAAATAGATTAACCTGAATCATTAACCTTTTTTGACATGGGAGTTTCCATTATGATGAAGAAAATTTAGGATTAAAGTTATAAAAACCAAAATAATGAAAACTTTACACTAAAAAGTTTCATGGTATTTAATTTATGACATGCATAGTTCAAATAGTTTTTATTGAAGTCATTTTGATATGAGAGGTAATGGAAGATAGGATGATGGTTTCAAAATTTAAACATACGTGATATATTTTTTATGAATAAAATATAAAGACTAAGATAAATATCACCACATTACAGTTTGAATTTGTTTTTCAAGATACAATTTTAATTTCATATTGGGTATTTTATATATATAAAATTAATGAGTCCTAATTCCATTACAATAAATTGTTTTGGTATATAGTTCCCCATTATATGGTGAACATCACCATGTTATGATATTAATTGTAATATTCTTTCTAATTCTGAAGGGGGGTGAATTTTAAACTTATTAATTATATTTTAGAGATCAATTTAAATTATTGGGATTTTTTATTTGAATATGCTTGATTATTTTGAAGTTTTTCAGTTAATTTAATTTTACCTTATACTTTAGTTTTGGATTTCCATCATTACGTTAGATAACTTTTCTCTATTATTTTTCAATTATTTAAATAATGTTTTTTGCACTAATAATAAATATTTTATTCATTATGAGTGAAAAACACCCAAATGGGGATAAAATTAAGGCATAAATATGAGTACACAAATGTTTAGTCAAATTTTATTTTGAATATTTGGTTTAATTAATATAAAAATTAAAATTAATTGATTTATTGCATTATTTATTAACACTTTTGACCAAAGTATTTGATTATGGATATATCATATTTACCTATTACAACAACTTAAACTCGACCCCGATCCTATGTTATAAATTCACTAAAAGGGTATATCGTATTTTAGGATATACCATTTTTCACAAGTGGAGAAATGCATGTGATACATATTGTAGGCTACGATATGCTGATATCATAAGAAACATAATATGCTTATGTTTTCCTCAATCAAAGATTACCATTGAATTATGATATAGGAATCTAAGTGCAGGCATGATGACACATATTGCTCTTATTTATCATTAGTTTTGAATAATAATTTATTTCATTTATGAATTTATCTCTTGAATTAATTGAATATTCAATGAGTAATACTCAAACGAGTAATAATGTATGGGTGCTATGATATGGCGCATGATATGAGTGATGATTTTAATTTGACGGATAGTGTTGTAGATAGCGTATAAAATTAAAGGGTTCCCTCCATGTTTTGACCCTCATTTTATACCACAAGCCGATACTCTCTTAATTCCTTGCTTCTTTATTACTATTTTACAAAAAATGTGTTAAAACACTTTTTGAATAATCAAGATAATTATGTTATGAACATGGAGTCACATAAAAACATAATCTCCTTGAGGGAAATATCCTTTTAGTTGTTAAATTAGTAATCTTCATTAAAGGTTCTCTATCAAAGAGTAAAATATAGATTATTCATCATTTTCGGTATGTAATGGTTTTTCTCTTCATATTTTCATAGCATGTTGTTATTTTTGGAGATATATTGGGCTTTTTCATGGGTTTTTACATTTCATAATGATCATTAGATGATACAATAATACTAATCAGTGGTATTAAATCCTTATTATTCAATACATTAACATTTTAATTATATTGTTTTTTAAAAAAACTTATCCATCATATGGAATTTGAGCCATATTGTAAAATATTAAACATTTCATTTCTTTTATTTTGAATAATCATTTAATATGGCCAGCCCATTTCATATGTTATGATATGTGTAAACACATGGATTTTAACTGTGTCATTACATATGATATACTCTACCATAAAATATGAATGAATCCAGAGTTTCCAAAAAAAGAGTGTTGTTTAACTATTATGATATCAACTATATCGTAAAATATGATAGGATCCTTATAATATCACTAGTCATAAGTGGAAATAACAATTATATAATATTATAGGTTTTATATTATAAAATATGCTTTAAAAAAATAATATTTTTTCAATTTATGCTTATTTTTTATAAATTTTTTATAACTGATAAGTATTATAGATTGTAAATAGGGTATTTCCATGCCTAAATTTAATATTACAAGTTTATATTTTTATCTCATTTTTTCAAAAATAAATAAAGGGTTTATTTATTTGTTAATTACTTTAGAATATATATGTCTATAAAATGTTTATAAATTGTGAATATTTTGTATGATGCATATATGTGACAAATTGGTTATAGTAGAATGTTAATTCATGAATTACATGCTAAGAACAACTTCATAATATTTAATTTTCATTTACCTTGACCTCGGTTTGTAATTAGAGTTATTATCTTTTTTTTTGTTAAATATAGTTTTTGAATATTATATTTTCAAATTATTGTGACTTGGATTCACTCTTGAGTAAAGTCTTCATAGGGATAGGTATTTTTATCCAAAATTCACATTATCCTAGAGGATTATTCTTTGTTCTAGAAAGGTGGTGGTTTTTTGTCCCTCACTCCTGGCTTACACATATAGGGATTTTAAATCTCATATAGTTATTATCCTTTTAAATGAATAGTTCATGTACCTTATACATAAGATTTATTTGGATATCTATGAATATGTTTTAATTCTATATTTGTGTGGGTAACACATATTATGGGTTGTCTAAAGAGTTTCACATTAATGTGGCGTGAACACATTAATTTGGCAGATCGAATAGGGATTCTAAAACTAAATCATAAGAAGCGTGCATAAAAAAAGGAATAAAACATTGGAAGTTAAAAATTATATATAATTTAATAATTACTATTTGAATATGCCTATTATATATATGAAGTTGGTTATACTTTTAAAAATAAAATAAATATGATACTAATTGATATATTTCTTCCAATGTATCACATGTTAAGACCTCAATCATCCAATCAGTTAGTTTTTTCCTAAGCAGATTACACATGGATAATATTTTTAAGTCATGGTGGAAATGGATATTCCCAAAGGTTAGGTAACCAAATCCTATTGTGTGTTTTGAGTGACACTTATCTTGGAAACACTAAAAGTTAGTATACTTGAGTAATTTTTTAACCTAAAATTAAGTTTAGAGTGGATTTGTTGACAATATGTGTTGTATTTACAAAGATTAAAGCTTGTTTTTTTGGTTATTCTTGCATAATTTTCATAGATTCATTCAATCCACAGTACTTAAGTTTATGTAGTTCATGTTATGTTCCATAAAAGTAGGATTTTCATCAGATTTATTCTAAAAGCATTTCTGTGGAATTATGGAATTATATATACTGGAGGATCCATGTGTAAAGGTAACCATAGGAGAATATATAGTTGTGTAAGGGTATCCAAACCATGTATAAAAGTAACTATGTCTATGTGTAAAGGTAACTAGGTCATGAAACACACATAAGGGAAAAATCCATCATTTGTAAAGGTAAATAGGTCAATGCGTAATGGTTATGCACCTACATAAGGGTTTGTATAAGTGTACTGGATGTGCTGTGTTAGGATACTATAATGTGTAAGGGTACTAGTGAGGGTCAAGAAAGGGTAAAAATACACTAGGTAACAATACTGGATATGCTGTATAAGGGTACTAGATGCATTGCGGAAAGAAACCAGATTATGTTAGGCTACTAACAAGGGTCAAGTTAGGGTAAAAATTATCATATAATGGTATGTTGAGTTTTACTATACCAACATAAGGGTATGTAATAATTTCACAAATATAAGCTACAGATCCATGTGACTTTCATAAGGGTATGATGATATTTCTAATACCAGCATAAGGGTAGTTGATCCACACACATAAGGGTAAAAAATGATCACATAAGGGTACTCGTGGCTGTGTAAGGGTAAAGTTAAACGTACATAATGGAATATATGCTATAGTGTATGAAATTTATCTGTAATAATCCAAGGATGAAAATGATATAGTGTAGAAGAACATTTAATTTCATAGTTGTAGGGTATTACACAACCGAAGAGGATAGCTGTGCTGTAAGGGAAAGAAGAGATTATATTTTTCATTCTTCCATTTGAGATTTTTCCATACCATAGAGAACAAGCTATGACACAACATTGGGTAGTTCTAGAGAATTTTAATTTTCTACACTATAAAAGATTAAGTGTAAAGATTAAGTGCAATGAAACTATTTTTTACATATATTGTGAAACTAATGGATACCCCATAAAGGTGTTGACTTCACCGTAGTAGGCATGCTTGCAACATGACTAGATTTTAGGAGTCTCTTAATTATCTCAGAATGTAGTAAACATTTAAGGTTATTAATAAATGAGATTTTCACTATATTTTATGAATGATTTATGATCATGGGTCATGAATAGTTAAAGGTTTAACACCACGATCATGGTGTTTTATATTTATGGTTTTCCAAATTTGTAGATAAGGAATTATTGACAGTCTGGGGAGTGGTTCTCTTAGTCAGTTACATCCTTCAGTTACTAAAATATTCTATGAAGTTACAACATAAGACTCAAGTATGATTTAAGAGCCATTTTGAATCATAAAGTGGAAGTTAAATGACATGTGATAATGACTATATAAGACCATTATATCTTCATCTCATGAGATATCTCTTGAAAGAAGAAATATAGAGGATATACTTTTCTCCATTAGATATATCTATAAAAGAAGAATAAGAGAGTGTATTATATTGAAATATCTGAATTATAATAGGATAATATTTGTGAAACTACAATAATAGAGTATAAATATATGATATTTATGTTCTTACAATAAATATGAATTTGTTCCAAAATTATTCTGGAAACAAGAATCCTTGTAATCCAGTGAAGGATTGGAAAAATATTATGAAATATAGTTCACCTCTATCTAGTGAAGAAAGTGATTAAAAAATTCTTTTGGAAATTAACAAATATGATTCGATGACCTCTCATAAAAATAAGTTACTCAAGGTGATATTAACAATAGACTTGTAAAGAAATAATTGGATATTCAAAGGCACCCATCTAAAAACTACTGCATCTAAGAAAACAAAATGACATTATTCTTAGTGTTTGAGCCAATATTATTTTTTCTTTAGAGTATTAAGTGAAATGGGAAATTATAAGGGAAGTAATATTGGGGATATGGTGAATCTATAATAATACAATAGGCAGTGATCCTTTTTAGTAGTGACCTAGCCTAAACCATTGTAAGGAAGTGATCCTTGGAAGAAGTGACCTATCCTAAACCAATAGACAGTGATCCAAGAGATTTTGGTTCCCTACACAATGTTGGTAGCATGTTCCTTAGAGTAGATCTTTGTGGTGATCCAAGTAAAAAATATGTGTCCATGTGTAGTTTTTATTTACTTTCCATGTATCATCATCAGATAAAATTCATAAATATACTTAAAAGGAAAATTGATATATTAGTACTAGTCAAGTAAATATTAATCATATATATAAGAGAAAATATAGTTGACCCTTATAATTAATAGGTCATGATCCACCGGGGCAATAGGAGGTATGAAAAAGTATCCATACCCAAATTCAACCCTCTCCTTGGGAACCTAATCACCTTTTAGATCTAAAAATTGGTATCAAAGGGAAATTTTCTTTATTATATTTTTTTCTCTAATATTGTTCATTTATTTGTTTAATTTATAGTTTTATTTTGATCCTATATTGTGGCATGATATAGAAAAAGGTATAAATTCAATGAAGAATAAAAAATCATGTGGAATCCATCTACATGGTATAGTTTTTGGGAATACTGATATTAAATTCTATGAGTATAATAATGTGGAGAATAGTGGCATGAAAAATTTATATTGTGTATCCATTTACACATTAAATGATGCTTCATGTATGTTTTAGGAGCTAGATCAACCAAGTGATAATGGGACCACCTATGATGAGATAATCCCAAAGTGGTAAAGAAGGAAAGAAGACCATTTATCATAAAACATCGACCAACAATTAAATAAATAATGTTTGAGACATAAAGAAGAAATTATGTACCTAGAATTTAAGCTTAATGTACAGTAAAATGAGGTAGAAAAGATGAGAGACCTAAAAAAAGATTTTTTAAGTTGTAACTTACCTTAGGTATAATAATGATTTTCATAAATACATGTTAAAGATGACATCCACAAATTTATAATAACTTAATTAAGATTCAAAAGAAAATATTATAGACTAGAGATATTTTTTTGAATCTGAATGAAAGAAGGATGTATTGGTTAGTCATATTAACGAAGTGGTTAATGAGAATAATATTATACTAAAAGAAGATTTATTCTTCAAAGACAATATTTTTAAAATTGAATATAAAATTATTGAGAAAGGGAACATAATTTATAATATTAACCAATCCTTGGATGAGAAAATGTATAGTGGGAGGAAATTAAATGTTAACTTTAGTGATGAACTATAATCAATGAGAAATAAGATACAATGGATGAAAGAAGGATTAGTTTCATCCATGAATGAGATCGATGATAAGGGTAAGCCTAATCTCAAGAATGATTTACATTTTTTATTTGATCACTCTTCAATAGGTGATTATGAAACAAATAATATGTATTCTATCGTGTAAGATAAACATAGAGATATTCTCATTTCACAAAGATCATTATTTATAGAAATAGTTTATATTGGCTATAAAGAAACACAACCAAGTTATGGAAAAAAGATAGCCATGAATATTACCAAGAAAAGGAAAAGTTGTTAAGGTGCTGAAAATAGACATAAAATGGACCTCACAAGAGGTACAAAAACTAGATGTGGACTCAAGGAAGACATGGAAAAATGTGTAAATTTTGTGGGATGTATATACACACCTTCAGTTTTTTGTGTTGAAGCATGGGGATATATAAAATTATGTGAATCTAGTGAAAAAACATAAAGACTAAGTCACCATGTTAAAAAAAACAAGGTATATTTCTTATCCTAATAATTATTAAATTTTTAATCATGAAAAAATTAGAAGTGTTAGAGGATATTCAATAGGTTCTAAAAGAAAATTCCATGATGCGTGCCAGGGGAAAAATATTTCCTTGAGAAATAGATTTCAATGATTATGTGAATGAGAATCCTTTTCTATAACTGAGGTATAGAATATTTCCAAATGTATCTGTAAAACTCAAATATTCTTGAGTGATATGAAAATGTATTTGAAGTAGGAAAATATATCACTTAATGATATAATCAATTATAACCATGAGAAAGGGAAATTTTAAAGATGTGAAAGCATTGAAAGGATTGATAATGCTTCAAGGTACAATCATGGAATCAAGGAGGTTTGGAGAAAGAAAAATATTTCTATTTTGGGAAAAGAAGAAACTTGTGGTAAAGAAACCCATGAAATAATATATTGTGGGAAAGATAACACACACAATGATTTTGAAGTGTGGTTGAATTCCATAAAATCAAATTCAAATTATAAGATGAATTCTAAAGTGAAAGATAAATGAAAAATGGTGGACCATAATGAATCACCATCATCCTCAACTCAAGGAAGTTCAAGGTACCTCTATACCTATATATTCCAAATTTCTAACTTATTTAAAGAGGTGTAGAACTTATGGGGAGATAAAACCCATGGTGTAAATATAATCAATATCATATGATGTGAAGTAGAGATCAGATATGAAATTTAGTTGGAAATTTTATGAATAAGGTGGTTACTGATGTCTTTAAAATATGAATAAATATTTTGTAACTTGAAAAAAATATCCTTAAATGAGGATATGAATGACATATTATAAGGCCCCGGCCTTAAACCTTACTTAATATTGAATTAAATTAATAATTCACGTTGAGGATCTTTTCAGGTTTAGTGTTTTAGAGAATTAGAACATAACTATTACATCTCAAAAGATTACAAAGTAGTCACTTCTACTAAGTTTCCATAATAAAAAAAAAGCTCTTAAAAGAAACATGTCTAGTTCCATGTTTTATATATCATGAAATTCCCTTGATCCCATCCTTGACCTTATTCCACATTAAGTCCTGTGAAAAACATTTCGAAAAAACTTGGGGTGAGCATAAAAAGCTCAGTAAGGGATACACAAAGAATTAAAACTGTTAGTTTTTCAAACATCAAGTAAACCATGTATACTCTATCAAAGTAATAACACCACCTTCATGAAGTAGTAAAAACTATTCACTAAATAAAGTATCATTACTTAACTTTTTGTAACCAAAGTATTACCATAAAACCCATATAAAGAACACATAACATATATAAAGGTAACTTGGGACATAAACATACTTAAGTGGAATAACCATACGGTCGACTTCCACACATATCACTTAATGGAATATCCATACGGCCAATTTCCATACACACTTAATGGAATAGCCATACGGCCGACTTCCATACCCAATGCATTGGAGGTTATAACGTAACCACCCGTCCTGGTATTCACGGCACCACCCGTCATATGGTTTATCACGTAACCACCCGTCAAATGTCCAAGTACCAATATAAAATCATAAAACATAAAACCAATATAAAGGAATGATAACATTTCCACATTTCAATCACAATATATCATAATAGAATCCTTTATCAAAACCATTTTCAATACCAAAATACATAAAAGAGTATATGGTATTTATTTCATTTTAAAAACATTACGTCTTGTTGAGGAAGCCAAAGACCAAATAATACTCACGGCGGCGGAAAAGGTCATTGTCACCGCGTACGTAAAAAAAAACATTCCTTTTTTTAGTTTAGTAAAACGCTTCGTAGAAAAAGATTCCTTTTGTATAAAAGTAATAGTCAAAGTGGTTTATACACCGTATAAAAGAAAGTTGTGTATAAAACGAAATATGCCTCAATGAAAGGAGATTGAGACGAAGTCCCTTACAAAGATCATTTTTAAAATAAAATAGATCTATTATGTGTATTCACTATAAGTACACATAAATAAAGTACAAATACAAGATAGGACATAATAATATCATGAAATAATTTGAAAGTAGGATATTAACCCAAAGAATGGTAATTGGGTTAAGAAGTTCCCTTACGTCGGGTCCGACATGACTCGATCGTTCTTTAACGTCCTGAATAATAAACTTGAGTTAATTTATACTTGATTAAGAACCTTTTTAAAGTTCATTATTCCTTTTATATCACTTATTTCCATGTTATAAACATTATATAACCATTTAAGTTAATAATGTCTGTTTTTTCAATATTTGGTTCTTAAGTCGAAAGTGGACTTCTTACAATTACATGTTGTTCGTGTGGTCAAAGGTTATTTATATCCAGAATTAAATTCCTGATTTGGATATCATATATATCATATATATCCAGAATATACATGTATTTATAATATTACATAATCATTTAGAGGTAAGAAATGAAATGCACCGTTCATGGAGACGGTAAGCCGTACGTACGCATGAACGCTACTTTCATTTCTATTTCGTATTTTATAGAATGGAATCATAATGATATAAGAGTATATTATAATTAAATTATAATAACATATATAATATCATTAACTTTATCCTTTAAACATCCCACATATGGTATTAACGAATCAAATCACTTTCAGGGGGTGGTAGTCCGCACTTCCTAAAATGAAGATATCGTGTTTACCCATAATGGAAACAATAATGGTATGCCATAAATGAAAAATACAGAAGCTTAAGGAAATAATAAACATATTATATATCATATATAAAAATAGTGACATCATAATGGCCACCTTTGAAGGTGTTAAATGAGTATTGAACAATCATCGTTTTGGGAGGCAGAATGTTTCCATCCACGGAAACCATATGTTATTTAACCATTTGATGTAGTTGTGTGAGAGTGTATCTAGAATAAATCTTATAACAACATCCTAGTATATTTAAGATACTGTTTTTGTTACAAAAGAAGTAAATAAAAAGAGTTTAGGGGGTTGGAGAAGCAAAATAAAACAAATGAACAAGAGAGAATGAATTACCTTTAAAAGTGTAACTCCTTTTGATTTGAGCCTAAAGGCTTCCTTTGAAATGATTCTTCCCAAAGGGAATCCTCTAGGATGAGGAGAGGGATGTGGAGAGAGTAAATGGGCAGGGTATGGCCGAGCCAAAGGCTTGAGGAGTGTGTGAAATGAGGTAGAGGTTGGGGCCTTTTATAAGAGGATAGGAGGGGCACTTTTGGAAATCATGAAACTATTATTTTATTTTCAAAAGTGTTTCGAATTTATAAGGTCCCACATAGATATAATTCGAATATAAGATGAAAAGGCTTAGAAATATTCCCATACAATAGGTTTAGGACATGTTTAGGTTTTAGATATTACATTATCTTTCCATTTAATTTAAATCGTTAAATAATGAAGTCATCGCTGCATCATCATGATGTCATATATAATTTAATTTATTTAAAGTCTAAAAATTATAAAAAAACTACTATTATGTAGGAAATTTTTTTATATTTCCAATGACTATTTATAATCAAAAATATGATTAGTATAACCCCTTTTAAAAATTGTTTTAGTAAAACAATTTATGTTAGTGTCATTTTCACCTTTATTTAAAAAAAGGTATTAAAATCATTATCTCACCCAAGTGGCTCCATGGGGTCCCCTAAATCTACCCATGGGTTTTCTTGGTCGTCCATGACACAAAAAATAGGGGTAGGACATGTTTCAAGCTCATCTCATTTTATTAAAGCATTATTTTTACCTTAAACTACACTAATTACCACTAATCGCGATTAAAAACTTAATAAGTTACTATTCACCAAAAAATTATTTTAATCTCATTGAACCACATTTTACTTCTTAATGACAACCATGTATGTCGGATTTTTGAAAATAAAAACACAATGATGACAAAATTTCATTTAAACAGAAAATCAGTTTTTATAAGTACCACTTAGTGGTTTCACTATTCATCAAAAAATTGAAGTTTTTCAGAAAATTACCAAAAATTCACCCTAATCTATATTTGATATTACGAATTCAAAAATGAAGTCTATTTTACAAAATTCAAAACATATAAGTCACATTAATTAATTTAATAATTAATTCCCGCTGTCAGAGCAAATAGCATGTTTTTATGAAACAATAAGTATCAAAAGATTGACACTAGTTTAAGTCCAATTTCAAAGTGAAATTAATTCCAACGACCACTATTGGATTTAATGGTAAAAATATTTTCTAATTTCACTTTAAAACCAATTCAAAAGATAATCTAATCATATAAATAAATTTGATTAAAAAGTGGTTTTGAATTAAAATACAACATTTTACACTATTCATTAAAAAATGAACTTTATCGGAAAGGTACCAAAAATTTACACAAAGTAAATTTTGATGTCCCGATTCTAAAGAAGAGTTATTTTTGGTCCAATAGAATTTATAAGATTGATTAAAACTATATTTAATGATGGTTCGCCGTCAAAAGGTGATAAGTGAACCCTTAGTGAAAATTTGGGTATAAATGCCTAAAATTGAACTGTTTTCGTATTTTAAGCCTTTATCTTTTATTGGGTAAATGTAAAAACATTTAAAAACATATATAATCATATTTTAGTTATTTATATCCATTCATTCCAGTACAACGACTACTTGTTAACTAACATTTAAAATAATATTATTTTATTACTTGTGTGCAACGTAAGTTTTCAAAGAAACTCATCGTTGCGTATTGAGTACGCTATCAAACGTAGAAACCCCTTTTAATTAAAATTAATATTTAATTCGTAAATATTAATAAATATGAAAATTCTTTATTCTTTAATTACCTGAGATGTTACATCCTTCCCCCCTTTTGGGAATTGCGTCCTCGCAATTTTATTCTCTTATCAAAATAAGTGGGGGTATTTATCCCTCATAGCATTTTCAGATTCCCACGTTGCCTCTTCAATCACATGGTTTTTCCACAAAACCTTTACCTGATGAATCATCTTATTCCGTAACACCTGCTCCCTGTGGTCAAGAATCTGGACCGGTTGTTCTTCATAAGATATGTTCTCCTCCAGCTGAACTACCTCTGGACTCAAAACATGAGATGGATCTGGCATATACTTCCTCAACATTGAAACATGAAAAACATTGTGTACCTAAGATAAACTCAGAGGTAAAGCCACTCGGTAAGCAACTGATCCAACTTTCTCAAGAATTTCATATGGTCCAATAAACCTTGGACTCAGCTTTCCTTTCTTTCCAAATCTCATCACACTTTTCCAAGGAGAAACCTTGAGAAAAACATGATCACCTACCTCGAAAGATAGATCCTTCCTCCGGTTATCCGCATAACTCTTCTGCCTGCTCTGAGCTGTTCTCATGTGCTTCTGAATCAGCTGAACTTTTTCTGCCATCTCTTCTACCAATTCTGGTCCCATCAGCTTCCTTTCACCCACTTCATCCCAAAATACTGGAGTTTGACATCGCTTCCCATATAATGCCTCAAATGGTGCCATCTGTATACTGGAATGAAAGCTGTTATTATAAGAAAACTCAACCAAAGAAAGATGTTGGTCCCAACTTCCCTGATAATCCATCGAACAAGCTCGTAGCATATCCTCCAAGGTCTGAATTGTTCGTTCTGACTGCCCATCTGATTGAGGATGAAAAGCTGTACTAAAATTTAATTCAGTACCCAACGAATTCTGAAGGCCTTTCCAAAAGTTAGATGTGAACCTGGAATCACGATTAGATACAATGGAGAGGGGAAATCCATGTAACCTGACTATATCTTTAAGATACAAATGGGAAAGTTGATCTAGGGAAAAAGTATCTCGTATAGCAAGGAAATGAGCAGATTTAGTCAAGCGATCAACAATAACCTAGATTGCATTATTACCTCGAGATGTCCTCGGTAATCCCACAACAAAGTCCATGGATATGTTTTCCCATTTCCACTCTGGCATTGGTAAAGGAAGAAGCATCCCTTTCGGTAACTACCGCTCTACTTTAACCTGTTGATATGTCAAACACTTCACAGTAAAATCAGCAATATCTCTTTTCATTCCATCCCACCAGTAATACTCCCGAAGATCTCTATACATCTTAGTACTTCCAGGATGAACTGAAAACAGAGAACTATGAGCTTCACATAACAACTCTCTCTTCAACTGTGAATCACAAGTCACACACAATCTCTTCCCAAATCTCAAAACGCAATCATTATCAATGTTGAATTCAGGAAACTTACCTTTCTGAACCAGCTCTACCTTTTTCTGCAACTCACTATCTTGCTTCTGTGCTTGCTTGATTCTATCTGATAGAGATGATCTCACTGATACCGGAAACAAAATCGAAGAACATCCTGCACCAACAACTTCTATGCCAAAGTTCATCAAATCCTTAACCAAAGGATCACGTTCCAAATGCAACATTGCTAATGAAGCATTACTTTTTCAACTTAAAGCATCAACCACTTTATTTGCTTTTCCCGGATGGTAATGAATTGTACAATCATAATCCTTGATTAATTCCAGCCATATACTTTGTCTCATGTTCAATTCTTTCTGAGTGAATATATACTTTAAGCTTTTGTGATCGGTATATATTTCACACTTTACTCTATACAAATGATGCCTCCAAATTTTTAAAGCAAAAACAACAGCAGATAATTCCAAATCATGTGTAGGGTAATTTACCTCATGAGTTTTCAACTGTCGTGAAGCATAAGCAATTACCTGATCATTCTGCATTAGGACGCAACCAAGTCCTTTCAATGAAGCATCACTGTATATAACAAACTCACCATTCCTGGAAGGAAGTGCCAAAACTGGAGCATTCACCAATCTTCTCTTCAACTCCTGAAAACAATAATCACATTCTTTTGTCCAGATGAACTTAACACCCTTACGAGTTAGCTTAGTCATTGGACTAGATAACCGTGAAAAATTTTCAACAAACCTTTGGTATTAACCTTCCAAACCAAGAAAACTATGGATCTCGGTTACATTTGTGGGTCTTGGCCATTCTTCAACAACTTTTGTTTTAGCAGGATCAACAGTTATGCCATCTTTTGAAACAATGTGACCCAGGAAAGAAATGTGTTGCATCCGAAACTCACACTTGCTGAATTTACCATACAATTTATTTTATTTTAAGGTTTGAAAAATAACCCTTAAATGTCTTTCATGCTCCTCTTTACTTTTAGAAAACAACAAAATATCTTCAGTAAACACAACCCCGATTTATCACCTGAGTCAACTGATCCATCACTGCAACAAACTGTTTAGTTCTGATTCTGACCATCTCAGGATGCTGATTTAGAAGTTCATTTCCATCTGTATACATTCCTATCACAACTTCCTTGTTTTCTCTTTGAAAAACCATTTTGAACACTGAAATACCTTGGGTGAAGCAACATGGTAATCTTTAAATGCTATATCATTTCAGTCATACCATAAATTAACTTATAATTTAACTATTTTCTAACTCCTAAAGTTGTCTAAACCAACCTTTGATACCAAATGTAAGGCCCCAGCCTTAAACCTTACTTAATATTGAATAAAATGAATAATTCACGTTGAGGATCTTTTCAGGTTTAGAGTTTTAGAGAATTAGAACTTAACTATTACATCTCAAAAGATTACAAAGTAGTCACTTCTACTAAGTTTCCATAATAAAAAAAAACTCTTAAAAGAAACATGTCTAGTTCCATGTTTTATATAGCATGACATTCCCTTGATCCCATCCTTGACCTTATTCCACATTAAGTCCTGTGAAAAACATTTCAAAAAAACTTGGGGTGAGCATAAAAAGCTCAGTAAGGGATACACAAAGAATGAAAACTGTTAGTTTTTCAAACATCAAGTAAACCATGTATACTCTATCAAAGTAATACATTCGCCTTCATGAATTAGTAAAAACTCTTCACTGAATAAAGTATCATTACATACCTTTTTGTAACTAAAGGATTACCATAAAACCCATATAAAGAACACATAACATATATAAAGGTAACTTGGGACATAAACATACTCAAGTGGAATAACCAAACGGTCGACTTACACACATATCACTTAATGGAATAGCCATACGGCCAATTTCCATACATACTTAATGGAATAGCCATACAACCGACTTCCATACCCAATGCATTGGAGGTTATAACGTAACCACCCGTTCTGGTATTCACGGCACCACCCGTCATATGGTTTATCACGTAACCACCCGTCAAATGTCCAAGTACCAATATAAAATCATAAAACATAAAACCAATATAAAGGAATGATAACATTTCCACATTTCAATCACAATATATCATAATATAATCCTTTATCAAAACCATATTCAATACCAAAATACATAAAAGAGTATATGGTATTTATTTCATTTTAAAAACATTACGGCTTGTTGAGGAAGCCAAAGACCAAATAATACTCACGGCGGAGGAAAAGGTCGTTGTCACCGCGTACGTAAAAAAAACATTCCTTTTTGTCGTTTAGTAAAACACTTCGTAGAAAAAGATTCCTTTTGTATACAAGTAAAAGTCAAAGGGGTTTATACACCGTATAAAAGAAAGTTGTGTATAAAACGAAATATGCCTCAATGAAAGGAGATTGAGACAAAGTCCCTTACAAAGATCATTTTTAAAATAAAATAGATCTATAATGTGTATTCACTATAAGTACACATAAATAAAGTACAAATACAAGACATGACATAATAATATCATGACATAATTTGAAAGTAGGAGATTAACCCAAAGAATGGTAATTGGGTTAAGAAGTTCCCTTACCTCAGGTCCGACTTGACTCGATTGTTCTTTAACGTCCTGAATAATAAACTTGAGTTAATTTATACTTGATTAAGAACCTTTTTAAAGTTCATTATTCCTTTTATATCACTTATTTCCATGTTATAAACATTATGTAACCATTTAAGTTAATAATGTTTGTTTTGTCAATATTTGGTTCTTAAGTCGAAAGTGGACTTCTTACAATTACATGTTGTTCGTGTGGTCAAAGGTTATTTATATCCAGAATGAAATTACTGATTTGGATATCATATATATCATATATATCCAGCATATACATGTATTTATAATATTACATAATCATTTAGAGGTAAGAAATGAAATGCACCGTTCATGGAGACGGTAAACCGTACGTACGCATGAACGCTACTTTCATTTCTATTTCGTATTTTATAGAATGGAATCATAATTATATAAGAGTATATTATAATTCCAGTATAATAACATATATAATATCATTAACTTTATCCTTTACACATCCCACATATGGTATTAACGAATCAAATCACTTTCAGTGGGCGGTAGTCCGCACTTACTAAAATGAAGATATCGTGTTTACCCATAATGGAAACAATAATGGTATGCCATAAATGAAAAATACAGAAGCCTAAGGAAAGAATAAAAATATTATATATCATATATAAAAATAGTGACATCATAATGGCCACCTTTGAAGGTGTTAAATGAGTGTTGAACAATCATCGTTTCGGGAGGCAGAATTTCTCCATCCACGGAAACCGTATGTTCTTTAACCATTTGATGTAGTTGTGTGAGGGTTTAGCTCGAATAAATCTTATAACAACATCCTAGTATATTGAAGATACAATATTTGTTACAAAATAAGTAAATGAAAATAGTTTAGGGGGTTGGAGAAGCAAAATAAAACAAATGAACAAGAGAGAATGAATTACCTTTAAAAGTGTAACTCCTTTTGATTTGAGCCTAAAGGCTTCCCTTGAAAGGATTCTGACCAAAGGGAATCCTCTAAGATGAGGAGAGGGATGTGGAGAGAGTAAATGGGAAGGGGATGGCCGAGCCAAAGGCTTGAGGAGTGTGTGAAATGAGGTAGAGGTGGGGGCCTTTTATAAGAGGATAGGAGGGGCACTTTAGGAAATCATGAAACTATTATTTTATTTTCAAAAGTGTTTCGAATTTCTAAGGTCCCACATTGATATATTTAGAAGTTAAGATGATAAGGCTTCGAAATATTCCCATCCAATAGGTTTTGGACATGTGTAGGTTTTAGATATTACATTATCTTTCCATTTTATTTAAATCGTTAAATAATGAAGTCATCGCTGCATCATCATGATGTCATAAATAATTTAGTTTATTTAAAGTCTAAAAATTATAAACAAAATACTATGATGTAGAAATCTTTTTATATTTCCAATTACTATTTATAATCCAAAATATGATTAGTATAACCACTTCTAAAAATTGTTTTAGTAAAACAATTTATGTTAGTGTCATTTTCACCTTTATTTAAAAAAAGGTATTAAAGTCATTATCTCACCCAAGTGGATCCATGGGGTCCCCTAAATCGACCCATGGGTTGTATGGGTCGGCCATGACACAACCAATAGGGTTAGGACATGTGTAAAGATCATCTAATTTTATTAAAGCATTATTTTTACCTTAAACTACACTAATTACCACTAATCGCGATTAAAAACTTAATAAGTTACTATTCACCAAAAAATTATTTTAATCTCATTGAACCACAATTTACTTCTTAATTACAACCATGTATGTCAGATTTTTGAAAATCAAAACACAATGATGGCAAAATTTCATTTAAACGGAAAATCAGTTTTTATACGTACCACTTAGTGGTTTCACTATTCATCAAAAATTGAAGTTTTTCAGAAAAATACCAAAAATTTACCCTAAGCTATATTTGATATTATGAATTAAAAAATGAAGTCTATTTTAAAAAATTCAAAACATATAAGTCACATTAATTAATTTAATAATTAATTCCCGCTGTCAGAGCAAATAGCGTGTTTTTATGAAACAATAAGTATCAAAAGATTGACACTAGTTTAAGTGCGATTTCAAAGTGAAATTAATTCCAATGACCACTATTGGATTTAATGGTAAAAATATTTTCTAATTTCACTTTAAAACTAATTATAAAGATAATCTAATCATATAAATAAATTAGATTAAAAAGTGGTTTTGAATTAAAATACAACATTTTACACTATTCATTAAAAAATGAACTTTATCGGAAAGGTACCAAAAATTTACACAAAGTAAATTTTGATGTCCCGATTCTAAAGAAGAGTTATTTTTGGTCCAATAGAATTTATAAGATTGATCAAAACTATATTTAATGACGGTTCGCCGTCAAAAGGTGATAAGTGAACCCTTAGTGAAAATTAGGGTATAAATGTCTAAAATTGAACTCTTTCCGTATTTTAAGCCTTTATCTTTTATTGGGTAAATGTAAAAACATTTAAAAACATATATAATCATATTTTAGTTATTTCTATCCATTCCCTCCAGTACAATGGCTATTTGTTAACTAACATTTAAAATAATATTATTTTATTACTTGTGTGCAACGTAAGTTTTCAAAGAAACTCATCGTTGCGTATCGAGTACGCTATCGAACGTAGAAACCCATTTTAATTAAAATTAATATTTAATTAGTAAATATTAATAAATATGAAAATTCCTTATTCTTTAATTACCTGGGATGTTACACATATAGTTAACACGAATAATCCACTTAGGTAAAATAATTCACTGTGGCTTCAACAAGGATAAATTTTGATTACACCTTTTTATATTCTAATATGATGTATCATTTGTGTCATTTTTTAGGTTATTAATTGCTTCTAAAAAAGTTATTATCAACAAATACGGTCCTAAAAAATGAAATTAATTTTAAAAATTCAATATTGAAATCAATGGGAAATCATGGAATTATATATGCCAGATCATCCATGCGTAAAGGTAATTATGGGAGAATATGTAGTTTCGTATGGGGATCCAACACATGTGTAGAGGTAAAAAAGTCCATTAATAAAGTTAAGAAGGCCATGTAGATCGTGTAAGGGTAAACCCTATTATGTGTAATGGTAAAAATGTTAATACATAAAGGTAAGCTGCCTACATAAGGGTTTTTATAAGGGTATTTTTTGCACTATATAAGGGTATAAGGTTGAGTAAGGGTACTAGTGAGGGTTATGTAATAGTATATATGCTCATGTAGGGGTATACTCAGTTTTCTTATTCCCATGTAAGGGTAATAAAAACCTTTTATAAAGGTGAGATCCATATATGAGCCGTTCACACAAGGATAATATGATTTTTCTAATACCTTTTCAAGGGTAGTTTATTTGCTAGAGTAAGGTTAACGTAGGCTCATGTAAGGGTATTAGAATCTATATAAGGGTAAATTGATACCTTCATAAAGTAATCTACGTCATTGTGTATGAAATTTCACCACAATAATATGAATAATAAAAGGATATGACATAGAATAACTTTCCACACCATAGGAGTAGAGTATTTCATCACAAAAGATGATGGATACAAAACAAGGGTAAGAGGATATTATATTTTTCATTATTCCATTTAAGATATGTCCATGCTGTAGATAATTAGATACACCACAACACTGGGAATTTCAAGAGAACTAGGAGTTGCAATATCATGGATGATTAACCATGCCATATCCACGTTCTCACTAAATCTTTGGAATTAATGGTTGTACCATTGATTTATTGGCTATTTTATAGTAGTCATGAATGAATACAATAGAAAATTTCCGGAGTCTCTTAATTATCTATAAAGATAGTGAATGTTTTCTTTTATTTTTAACTTGAAGTTAGACCACATTTGATAAAGGATTTATGATCATGGTCCATATAGAGTTAAAGGTTTAGGGACATTATCATGATGCTATACATTTATGGTTTTTCATATTTATAGATTTGGAATTCATGGATGCTGATGGATAGGTCCTCTCATGTAGTTATATCATTCAGTTAGGAAAATATTCCATATAGATACCACTTGAGACTAATGGAGGATTTAAGATTCATTTATATCTCTTAATGTGGTAATTAAATCACAAGTGATAAAAACTTTATAATATTAGAGGATATAAATCACATGATATATCACTTAAATGAAGAAAAATAGAGGATATACTTTGCACCATTAGACATACCAATAAAACAAGAAGAGAGAGAGAGTATTCCATTAAAATATCTGAATTATGTAAGGATTATATTAGTTTCACTACAATATTAGAGTGAATGGAAACATATTTCTGTTCCTACGAAAAATAATTTTCACCTAAATTATTCTCGAATGAGGAATCCTTAGCATCTAGTGAATTATTGTCCAAATAAGAAGAAGAGGATTTCACCACTATCCAGTACAGAAAGGGATTCTATAATACTTTTGGAAATAAAGAAAGGTGATTCGATGAACTCTCATTGAATGAATATTATTAGGGTGATACCTGTAATATATTTGTTGAAGTAGAAACTATAGATTCATATCCACCCATTTAACAACTAGTTAATCTATAATAATAAGGGAACATTGTTCTTGGAATGTGAGAAAATCTTGTTTCCCCTTTGAAATAGTGAGTGAAAAATGGAATTATGAAAGAAGTAACCCAAGAGATATGGTGCATATACCCTAAAACAATAGGAAATGAGCCTTTTCAAGAGTGACATATCCTAGGCCATTATATGGAATGAGCCTTCGTAGGAGTGACCTATTTTAAACTAATAATAAGTGAGCCTAGTGATTTTGGTGCACCAACACAATTTGGGTAACATACTCCATATACTAGACCTTTGCGGTGAAACCATTAAAAATACACATGTATTTGTGCCTATTTTCTTTACATTTCATGCGTCATCATTAGATAAAATGGATAAAGATAATAAAAATGAAAATTTTTATAGAAAGTCTAGTCAAGTAAAAGGTAAAAAATACAACAATTTCAAATTAAGGAGACCCTTATAATTAAGAGGTCAAGATCCATCAGGGAAATAAGTGATGAGAAAAAGTATTTATACCTCAATTCAACCCTCAATCAAGGTACCTAATCCCCTATAATATATAATTAGAATAGATTTTATTGAATACATTTGATAGATTTAGATTAGGAATTGTCCACCCATCTGTAAAAAAATCACAACTTTTATGATTAGGATTATTCCCTACCTAAATAACTATGTAGTAAGATGAATGCCCAAATATGATCATTACATAGTGAAATATGAATATTGTCTCACTAAATGAATATTATTTATGGGTTCATCATTTTTAGTTGGATCAATTTGATTAAAATTACTTGATAAAAATAAATAAAACATAACACTCACACATAAATATTCATTTTTTGTAGATTTTTTCCATAATTCATGATAATAATATTAAGATCACTTCTAGGTGTAAATTATAATATAGTTTGAGATTAGTTTCCAGGATTGATAAGTGTTATAAAATTGAATCATTATGAGCATATGAATGTTAATGTTATAGAGATTAATTCCTCGAAGTTTGAATCATGGGTATTGGACATTGGGTGTGCATAAAATATTTATTCTCATAAACACATACTTAGAGATATGAGGGATTTTATAAAGGTAGAAGTATACATTCATGTTGTTAATTGAGAAATATATAATGTATTATATTTCAATAATTATAATCTAAGTCTACCTAGTGTATTAGTTCTATAATTAGTAAACTTTTATTATGTTCCCACCATAAATATAAATTTGATTATTATATATTTTTAAGATAATATGAGATTTTCGTTCACTATAAATAACAAGAGTTTTTCTATATATAAGAATGAATTTTTTTATGGAATTGAGAATATGTTTTATGGTTTATACATTATAAACATGGAAAATATAGTTTATAACATCCATAATAATAAGGTTATGGTTGATTCTAATTCCACATACCGTTTTTCAGTATCACCTTGGACATATAAATGAGAAACTCATCCAAATACTATATAAATATGGCTTGTTATACTCATTTGATTATGAATCATTTTATAGATGTAGATCTTTTATATTAGGAAAATTCCCAAGATAGGTTTTAGAGAAAAATGTGAGAGGTTTATTGAATCATTAGATCTTATATATAGTGATGTATGTGGATTAATAAGAAGAAAGGGAAGTGGAGGTTTTATATAATTCGTTACCTTTACTAACAATTTTATTTGGTATGGTTAAGTGTTTTTGATGAGACACAAGTATGAATTTTTTTAAATGTTTAAATAGTTTCAGAATGAAATAAAGAATCAATTGGGAAAATTTAGAATGATTCTTTGATTAGATCAAGGTGGTGAATAATTGATTCATAAATTCATTAATAATCTGAGAGCTTTTGGAATTGTTCAAAAACTCACTCCACCTAGAATACCATAGTGTAATAGTGTGTCTGATAGGATGAATCATACACTATTATGTATGGGTTGATCAATGATGAGTCAATGTGACCATCCTATTATATTATAGGGGTATTATTTTAATACTGTTGTATTCCTACGTCACCGCATTCCATCTAAATAAATTATAAAGATTATATATTATATATGGTCTGAGAACATCTCAATTTTTATTTTATTAGGATTTTTTGTTCCAAATAACTCACATAGTGATTGAATTATAATAATATTAGGCCCATATTAGATAAGTTCTTAATTTTTGGTTATCCTATGGATATAAAGAGATATTTTTTTTACCATTTTGAATTCAAAGTGATTTCAGACCAATTTAGTGTTTTTATTATAAAACAATACATGAATAGAGTTGTTAGTGGGAGAAAAGTTGAACTTAGAGATGTTCAAGACCAATACATATGGAATTTTCATACAATGGAAGTTTAGTTTCTTCTATAAAGAGTTGTGGAAGAAGAATTGACTAATCTTACAAAAGAACCTAAAAGGTTTGGTAGGATTCATTAGGAACCCGAGTGATATGGTTTTCTCATAGAAAATAATTATATATTAATATTCATATAATAAGAACATACCATATACCATAATTCTACTGAGTTTTTTTATTCTGATAAATGGATAATACAATGGAATCTAAGATGAACTCTATGTACACTAACTATGTTTCAAACTTTGTGGATGCACCTTATGGGGTGATAGCCACAGGGTGGAAGTGATTTTATATAATAAAAATAATTTTGATGGAAGATTTTATACCTATAAATAATACCATGTGTAAAATGGTTATAATCAAATTCATGGTATTAACAATGAATAAAACTTCTCACCATGAGTGAGGATAAAGTCAATTTAGATTTTTTTAAAACATCTCATTTTGATAACATGATTTATCAAATGGATGTCAAAAACATTTTCCCTATAGATAATTTAGTTTAGGATGTGTATATAATACAACCTAAATATTTTGATGTTCAAAACTAGTCTTATAAGGTATAGAAGTTTCAATGGTCCATTTATGGACTAAAACAAGCTTCTCAGAGTTGGAATATCCAGTTTCATAATGTTATCAAAGAGTTTGGTTTTATGAAAAAATTTATGATTAATATGTATATATGATGATTAGTGGGAGTTTAGTGGTGTTTCTAATATTGTATATAAATTGAATACTTATTATCATAAATGACATCCCAAATCTTCACTCTGTGAATATTTGGTAGGGAAAATGAATCTATTTAAAAGACAAGGGTGAACTAGCATACATATTGGGTCTAAAGTTGTCTAGAGATAGATCTATGAGACTACTTGAACTTAGTTAGGACACATATATTGGTAAAGTTCTAAAGTGTCTTAACATAGAGAACCCCAAGAAGGGATATTTACCAATTTTTCATGGAACAAATCTTAAGATTATTCAACATACTTGATGTTATTAATATTTTCACAACTTATTATATTCCCCCTTTACTTATTTTATATGAAATGTGCATAATTTGTGTGAAATATTAATGTTTTAATATTAAGTATAATATTTGAGCATTTTTAGAAGTAGTCAAATTGAGTCAGTTTAATGTTTTAATTATAACTATCACTATACTGATCCAAATTGTGTGGTTCTTGTTTTTTGGTATTCTCCTTTCAATATACAACATTTCATTAGAAGGAACCATGATCCAATTCTGCCATTTGAAGGGTCATATGGTCCTCACAAACAAGACCAAAGAATCTTTGAAGAAACTGAACTATTCATGAAGATTGATTTACTGGGCTCAATCTAGAAGTTCAAAAACCTTCACTCTCCACCATAATTCGGGGGACACTACATGTCATCTTGGATAAAAATTTCATGGCCCAAATCCAAGTACAAGGGGCCCAAATGAATCTTTTAAGTCCAGCCCACCATTCTGGCCGAGAATGAAAATCAGTATAGTATGCATGACATATCTCCTGATGTAATCATCCAAGCGAGCTGAGATTTTGCAGTGTGAAAGAGGGGATATAGGCGGCAGACTTTGTTGAAGAAACCATTCGGATTTGAAGGCATATTAATATTACAAAACCCTTTCACATTATGGACTTCAAAAAGACTGGATTGAAATGGACAGTTTAAGTTTGTTTATTCAACCGGCCATAACTTTTTATCCTTACGTCCAAATGACTCCAAATTTTGAGAGTAGTCGGACAACATTATTGCCTACAACTTTGAAGAATAAGATATGTGAAGATTCTGCTGTCTGAATTGCAAAATTGGCGATTCAAGTGGAGGGACAGATTGGGAATGCAAACAGTCCACCTCTTGGGCTATAAATACTCTTCCCTTCTCTCCTTGAGAGGGGTTGGCATTTCAGAAGAGAGGAGATCACATTGGCACGACCAAAGCTTTGCAAAAGGCTTGGGAGGACCTGCCATACTCATGTTTTCACTTGAGAGACCTTTCCTCCTCTCTTTCTTTTCACTTACTTTTGAGTTCTTCATTTTTGTAATCTTGTAATTCTCTTTCTTTGTAATTCTGTTTTAATGAAAGTTACTTCTTCAATATCTCTTATTCTCTTCCACCTTCTGTATTTTAATATTAATGTTCTTAAAATAGTTTAAATTCAGTTCAATCCCCTTCCCTTCTTAAGCTTCCTCATTCAATCGAAATTCCATTTTTGATTCTTAAATTATTTCGTGTGTGTGTTCGGCACACTACTCTTATCTTGTCCCTTTCTTTTTCTTCTCTTTATAATTCATCACCATAAACATATATTACCAGATTATTAAACATCCAAATGGCTGAGTAAATCTCTCATTGTGGTGAGTTATAATTTGGGGATGTTAATTGATTGAGAGTTTTGCTCGATGGGTATTCTTTAAATTAATATTGTGTATGTTAAACTTAATATGTCATGGATTAATGATATGTTTTGTTTAACAAGTGGTTTCCATGGATTATTGGAACCATAAATACACTACCATAAATAAGTTTTGATTGAGATTAGAACCCTAAGTTAAGTTAAGGCTTGGATTAAAGCCTTCACACTTAGGAATTCCAATCAACATCAACTTATGACATGGGTGTTAATTTAATGCAATACAAAGTAAGGCTCAAGGATATCACATGCTTAACTCCCCAATGATGAACTCACCCCAATCTTTATCAATTTGGTAAATCAAACATCATCCATAAATCATTTCAATTAAGCTCTGCAAACAAACCCCCTAATCAAAACACAATCAACTAAAAATAATCGACTATTACGAAGTACCATCACCGAGGATTCGACCCGAGTGCTGCTATACACATTAGCAGAGCACCAAAACTTTGACCGGTCGATAGGCGACAATCGGCCGTGCGTTTCAAATGGCGCCGTTGCCGGGGATGGTGCTTTAAGTAGTCATTAGTTTCTGGTTATTGTAAAAAAAAACCCAAAAAAATATAAAAGTTTAAAAAAATTGAAAAAAAACACAAAGAAAAACCCGTCTTGCTCTTAAAAATCATAAACTGAAAAAATACAAAGAAAAAACCGTCTTCCTCTTTCTTCCAAAATCTCTCTGAATGCCCCGTAGCCTTCCAAACAATCCTTCGGATTTGTTTGACCCTGAAATTGAGCGAACACTTCGCCAACTTAGGAGGAACATAAGAGATACTCAAATAATTCAAGAACCAGTCCTCATTCAACCAATTGAATTAGATATGGCCAATCCTAGGGAACAAACATTGAAAGAACTTGCTACCCCTGATATGAATTACCAACCTCTTGGTATTCAATATCCAAACATAGAGGATGACTTCGAACTCAAGTCGGGTTTGATTCATCTTCTTCCTCATTTCCATGGTCTAGCTGGTGAGGATCCTCATCTTCACCTCAAAGAGTTCCAAGTGGTCTGCTCAACCATGAAACCTCAAGGGGTTTCTGAAGAACAAATCAAGCTTAGAGCTTTCCCCTTTTCCCTAGCGGATTCTGCCAAGTCTTGGCTCTACTACCTCCCACCTGGTTCCATAAACTCATGGGTTGACATGAAGAGACTTTTCCTTGAGAAGTTCTTTCCCGCTTCCCGAACAGCTTCTATCCGAAAGGAAATAAGCGGCATCCGTCAATTCCCTAATGAATCACTCCATGAGTATTGGGAGAGGTTCAAAAAGCTTGTGGCAACTTGTCCACACCATCAAATCCCTGACCAACTCCTGATCCAATACTTCTATGAGGGGTTATTGGCTATGGAGCGAACTCTCATTGATGCCGCAAGTGGCGGTGCTCTTGTTGATAAAACTCTTGCAGCTGTAAGAGAACTCATAAGCAGCATGGCTGCAAACACGCAGCAATTCCATACTCGAGCACATGCTCAAGTGAAACAAGCCCAAGATAATCAATCCATAGAGCCCAACAAGATGACTGAGTGGATGAGTGAACTTACAGGTCTTGTGCGTCAACTAGCGGTGGCTACCAAAGCCCCAACCTCATCTTCTCCACAGTCACTATTCCCTGGACCTATCAAGAATTGTGGAATCTGCAACTCTCCATCTCATCCGACTGACACATGTCCATAACTTCAAGATGATCCATCTGATTCATCTAGTCCAATGGAGCTCAATGCGGCATATGCTCAGCGAAACTTCAACCCTCAACAATCAGGTCAGTTTGTTAGAAACTTCAACCAACCCCACTCTGAGCCCTTCTCTTCTACCTTTAACCCACCTCTGAGGTATGGTAATCCCATTTCTCATCCTCCTCAATTCCCTCCTCAAAATCCAAACCAGTTCCAATATGGTCAAAGTGGTGGTATCCATCAACCTTATCCTTTTGTTCCTCAACCCCAAAGGAACAATCCTCCTCCTGGATTCCACTATCCTAACGAGCCTTCCCAATTCCCCACCCAATACAATCGCTTTCCCAAGAACCAAAATCAAGGCCAACCCAATTTGGGACATGCCTCTTCTTCTAAACAACCATGGGAAAGTGCTGTAGAGGATCTTGCTTCCTTCACCCGTTCTAGCCTAAAGAACATTGAAACCCAAATAGGTCAACTTGCATCCCACCTTAGCCAGCAACAACCATCCAATTCATCCCAACTCCCAGCTCAACCATTACCCAACCCCAAGGGTAATGTAAGTGCAATTGCACTTAGATCAGGAAAGAAACTTGCTATGCCTCAAGATAAATCCTCAAACCCCCCTTTCGATGTTGATCTAGAAAATGAAAAGAACAAAAAGCTGGAAAAGGAACTTGAATCCACTCCTTCACCTTCTTCCATTCCACTTAGGAACCCGATTCCTTTTCCTCAAGCCATCTCCAAGCCTAAGAAGTCCTTTGAACCTGATCCGGAAATGCTTGACATGTTTAGACGTGTTGAAGTGAACATCCCCATCTTAGATGCCATCAAACAAATCCCTAAGTATGCCAAGTTTCTTAAGGAATTGTGCACCCATAAGAGGCAACTTAGGAACATTGAAAATGTTTCAACTCAACAGTCCATTCCCATGAAGTGCAAAGATCCAGGGACCTTCACGGTTCCATGTCAAATAGGGAGTTCCAACTTTGATGATGCACTCATAGACCTTGGAGCCTCAATAAATGTCATGCCCAAATCCATTTTCTCCAACCTTGGTCTAGGTCCCTTGCACCCAACAGGTATTGTCATTCAATTAGCCAATCGAAGCACTGCCAGTCCTGAGGGGATAATTGAGGATGTTCTTGTTCGGGTCAATGATCTTATCTTCCCAGCTGATTTCTATGTCCTTGACATGGAAGGTGAGACGACCTCTTCTTGATCTCCCCTAATTCTAGGAAGACCATTCCTCATGACTGAGAGACCCAAGATTGATGTCCACTCAGGCATCTTATCCATGGAATTTGGTGACCAACTGGTCAAGTTCAACATTTTCCAAGCCATGCGATACCCATCTGAGGATCACTCTGCATTCTCAATCCATGCTTTTGAGGACACTTCTAAGATTCAATCGAACCCCAATCCACCATGTTCTTTATGTTATAATGATAAAGGATCTTGTGAAATATGCACCATGATTAACAAAGTCATAAATGGTGAAGTTGATGTGGACCTCTCATTCATAGACTCCATCAATCTAGAGGAACTTGAAAACTCTCTTGAATCCCACATCAACTCTGATCTCTACTGCTCCACCTTGGACAGTGTTGAGGAAAATGATCCAAACCCATCTAGAATCCCTTCTCCTACTCCTAACTTGTCTATCTCTCCAATCAAGGCTGAAACTGATCTAAAACCACTTCCTTCACACCTCAAGTATGCATTCCTTTTCCATGATCCCTCCTACCCTGTCATTATCTCTGCTGCACTTTCTGAAACTGAGGAGTCCCAACTTGTTCAAGTGTTAGAGGAAAACAAAAATGCCTTAGGTTGGACCCTAGATGATATTCCAGGAATCAACCCTGCCCTTTGCATGCATCACATCCATCTAGAGGAATCATCCAAACCAATTAGGCAACCTCAAAGAAGACTCAATCCACTCATACTTGAGGTAGTTAGGGAAGAGATTACCAAGCTTCTTCAAGTTGGTATTATCTACCCAATTTCTGATAGTGAATGGGTTAGTCCAATTCAAGTCGTTCCTAAGAAGGGCGGGATAACAGTTGTCACAAATGAACATGGAGAAGTGGTCACAACTCGGGTGAAAAACAAATGGCGTGTGTGCATCGATTATCGCAAATTGAATGCTGAAACACGAAAAGATCACTACCCACTTCCTTTACTTGACCAAATGCTTGAGAGATTGGCCGGAAAGTCACACTATTGCTTTCTTGATGGTTACACCGGCTACTTCCAAATTCCAATCGCACCTCAAGACCAAGAAAAGACCACATTCACTTGCCCCTTTGGAACCTATGCCTATAGGCGAATGCCTTTTGGCCTTTGTAATGCTCCTGCAACATTCCAGCGGTGTATGATGAGTATCTTTTCTGAATTCATTGAGAATTGCATGGAGGTCTTCATGGATGACTTTACCATTTATGGCGAGTCATTTGAATCTTGCTTAAATTCACTCTCTTTGGTCCTTCAAAAGTGTGTCAAGTGCAACCTTGTGCTGAATTTTGAAAAATGTCACTTCATGGTTTCAAATGGGATTGTTCTAGGGCACATAATTTCTCAAGAGGGTATCCAAGTTGATCCAGCCAAAATTGAGGTGATCCAATCACTTCCTGAACCCAAATCAGTTCGAGACATTCGGTCCTTCCTTGGTCATGCCGGTTTCTATCGGCGATTCATTCAGAACTTCAGCAAGATTTCCATCCCACTCACTCGTTTACTTCAAAATGATGTCACATTCAATTTTGACGAGGCTTGCAAGAGAGCCTTCATTGAACTCAAATCTTCTCTCACATCTGCTCCAATAATCCAACCCCCAGATTGGTCCTTACCATTTGAATTGATGTGTGATGCTTCTGATAGGGCCATTGGGGCTGTTCTTGGTCAAAGAAGAGAAAACATTCCTCATGTCATCTTTTATGCCTCAAAAACATTGGATGAAACTCAATCACACTACACTGTGACTGAAAAAGAACTTTTAGCTGTGGTTTTTGCCTTGGATAAATTCCGGCCCTATCTCTTAGGTGCCAAAATCATCATCTTCACGGACCACTCAGCATTAAAGTTCTTACTTAAGAAAAGTGATTCCAAACCAAGGCTAATAAGATGGATTTTAATGCTCCAAGAGTTTGACCTTGTGATAAAAGATAAACCTGGAAAAGAAAACCCTGTGGCTGACCACCTGAGTAGAATTTCTAATTCTTCTCATTCTGAAATAATTGATCCTGAATTTCCAACTGAACACCTCTCATCTCTCACTCCAAAGTTACCATGGTATGCCCCAATTGTCAATTACTTGGTTTCTGGTGTTTTCCCTGAATATTTTTCAAAAGAACAAAAAGAAAAGATGAAAAGTGATTCAAAGCATTATTTTTGGGAAGATAATAAACTTTGGAAAACTGGGGCTGACATGGTAATTAGGAGATGTTTTGATGAAACTGAACAATCCTCCATCTTGGAATTCTGCCACTCAATGCCTGGAGGTGGCCACTTTGGACCACAAAGGACTTCTCGAAAGGTCCTAGATTCTGGATTCTTTTGGCCTTCACTCTTCAAGGACTCACACGAGTTCTGTCAATCATGTCCCACTTGCCAAAAGTTTGGCACAATTTCTAAAAGAAACGAAATGCCTAAAAAGCCATTAATCTTCTGTGAGCTTTTCGATGTTTGGGGCATCGATTTCATGGGACCTTTTCCCCCTTCCAATGGATTATCCTACATTATCCTTGCTGTTGACTATGTTTCTAGGTGGGTCGAGGCCAAACCCACTAGGAAAGACGATGCTCAAACTGTGAGTGAGTTCCTCAAAACTCATATCTTCCATCGATTCGGAACACCACGTGTTTTGATAAGTGACTTAGGAACTCATTTCTGTAATAGAACCATGGAGTCACTTTTGAAAAAGAATGGGGTTGTACATAAAACATCCACTGCATATCACCCTCAAACAAATGGAATGGCTGAACTTTCTAACAGAGAAGTGAAAAGAGTGCTTGAAAGAATTGTTAAGCCCACAAGAAAAGACTGGCCCGATAGACTTGGTGAAGCACTTTGGGCCTATCGAACAGCCTATAAGACACCCATTGGGATGTCTCCATTTAGGCTAGTCTTTGGTAAAGCCTGTCATTTACCAGTTGAAATCCAACATAAGTCATTTTGGGCTGTCAAAACATGTAATTTTGATTGTGAAAAATCTGGTGAAGAAAGATTGTTGCAGTTGACTGAATTGGAGGAGCTTCGACTCGATTCGTATGAGAACTCCATTCTCTACAAAGAAAAGGCAAAGTCACTCCATGACAAGTACATTCTTCGAAAGGTATTTCATGAAGGTGAAAAGGTAATTCTCTTCAATTCTCGATTTCGACTTCACCCAGGTAAGCTAAATTCTCGTTGGGATGGACCTTTTATTATTACTAATGTTTACCCATTTGGTGCAGTGCAAGTCGAAGACCCTTCTTAAAAAAGAACATTCACGGTAAATGGACACCGGTTAAAGCATCACCATGAGAGGCCATTCACTTCAGGTTCCACATCGACTTCCATTGACCCACCACTAGATGGAAATGGCGACCCACCAAATCCAAACCAGGGGGCACCTCTTTCCCTTTAACTCTCTCTCTATCTCTTCCTCTCTCTACCTCTTTCTTCTTCTTCCTCTCTCTTTCATTTTGTTACCACTTTATTCATCAAACCCTTTCTTTTTATCTTTCTTGTGTGGGTGTGTATTTTTTTTTTAAAAAAAACCTTAAAAACTAAAAAAACCAAAAAACACAATTACTTAAAAAAAATTACAAAAAAAGAGTCATGCTTACTCACCATCTAGTTTTGAAATTTTGTGCAACCATTTTGGGGAGTCAAAGGCTTGTTTTAAACTCAAATATATTGAATTTTTATCTCAAACTTGGGTAAACAATTTTGTGTCAATAACAAACATTTTGAATGAACAATTTTTGGTGGAAAATGATTCTCCCCTACCGTGAGGAATAACATTAGCCTTCATGCCAAGGTCATCTATGGCCATCTTTTTCATTGTGTGTCTTCACCACTGATTGTGAGTCTTGAGTTTGTGGACCTTCGAGCTGAATTTCCATCTTTTGTGTGCATTAATATGATAGAGGCATTTTCTAAGCCACATGAGAATCAGAATAGCCAAATAGCCTCCCGTTACCCTTACATTGATCCTACTTTTGAAAGCCCCTTTGAGCCTATGAAAACCTTTCTTTTGATAGCCACATTACAAGCCTAATACCTTGTCCCACCCAACATCTTCATGGATTTTCATTGTACAATTTATTGAAATTTAAGTGTGGGGGGAATGGACTTCATTTTTGGGCGTACTTTCATTGATTTCCAATGTGTCATCATATGCTTGAGGGCAAGCATCCATTCAAGTGTGGGGGAGAGGTTGTAATTCTGTGAGCTTTGGGGTGTATATGTGTAATTTTCATTTGTACAAAAGTCATTGAAAAGTGTTCAAAAAAAAATGAAAAAAAATTATATTAAAAAAATGATGAAAAAAAAGGAATGGGTTGTGTCTTGGGTGGGTCAAAAATCATTCATCATCAACCTTTGATCGTGTTATAACTACTAAAATTAGTTCCATGAGAAGATCAAACATGGGTTGGGAGATGACTGTGAGACTTGTTTCAAGCACAACTTTCAAAAAAAAGCAAAAAAAAGAAAAAAAAAGAACACTTGAATCATCTTGTATTGTGTCATTATTGGAAGTCTTCCATGTTGTACATATTCCATCATCTCACCCTATTCCATTTTCTATCTCCATCACTTTTCATTCATCACACATTCATTCCCTTGTAAATATGTGTTTCTATTTCCTTTCAAATCAAATTTCAAAAAAATGTGCATTGATTTTTCCATGTTGGTGTTTTTAACCCCTCTTTTCCTTTGGACATTATATACCTACCGTCCCATAGCCACTGAAAAACCCCTTAAAAGACCTCTTGATTCTTGTACACATTAGATTTGGGAATGGAAGCTGAGAGCTCTTACAAACTCTTGATTTTCACTTTTTGTTGGTGAATGAGTGAACCTCCTAAAATACATTTTTATCATCTTGAGAGGAGTAAGTTTTGAGTGCCTACATTTTCCAATTCAAACCTTGAACATGAAAAAATGAATTGTTTCTGATGCATTATTGTGAACCAAATTTGTGATGGAATTCAATATGGATGAGTGAAATATTCTAAACCTCCCCTGATTGGAGAAAACAAAATTTTAATATTTGTTGGTGAGTGAAAATGATTTTGTCATGTTTTTATATTTGTTGCACATGAGGACACGCGCAAATCTAAGTGTGGGGGAGTTGATGTTATTAATACTTTCACAACTTATTATATTCCCCCTTTACTTATTTTATATGAAATGTGCATAATTTGTGTGAAATATTAATGTTTTAATATTAAGTATAATATTTGAGCATTTTTAGAAGTAGTCAAATTGAGTCAGTTTAATGTGTTAATTATAACTATCACTATACTGATCCAAATTGTGTGGTTCTTGTTTTGTAGGATTCTCCTTTCAATATACAACATTTCATTAGAAGGAACCATGATCCAATTCTGCCATTTGAAGGGTCATATGGTCCTCACAAACAAGACCAAAGAATCTGTGAAGAAACTGGACTATTCATGAAGATTGATTTAATGGGCTCAATCTAGAAGTTCAAAAACCTTAACTCTCCACCATAATTCGGGGGACACTACATGTCATCTTGGATAAAAATTTCATGGCCCAAATCCAAGTACAAGGGGCCCAAATGAATCTTTTAAGTCCAGCCCACCATTCTGGCCGAGAATGACAATCAGTATAGTATGCATGGCATATCTCCTGATGTAATCATCCAAGCGAGCTGAGATTTTGCAGTGTGAAAGAGGGGATGTAGGCGGCCGACTTTGTTGAAGAAACCATTCGGATTTGAAGGCATCTTAATATTCAAAAACCCTTTCACATTATGGACTTCAAAAAGACTGGATTGAAATGGACAGTTTAAGTTTGTTTATTCAAACGGCCATACCTTTTTATCCTTACGTCCAAATGACTCCATATTTTGAGAGTAGTCGGAAAACATTATTGCCTACAACTTTGAAGAAGAAGATATGTGAAGATTCTGCTGTCTGAATTGCCAAATTGGCTATGCAAGTGGAGGGACAGATTGGGAATGCAAACAGTCCACTCCTTGGGCTATAAATACTCTTCCCTTCTCTCCTTGAGAGGGGTTGGCATTTCAGAAGAGAGGAGATCACATTGGCACGACCAAAGCTTTGAAAAAGGCTTGGGAGGACCTGCCATACTCAAGTTTTCACTTGATAGACCTTTCCTCCTCTCTTTCTTTTCACTTACTTTTGAGTTCTTCATTTTTGTAATCTTGTAATTCTCTTTCTTTGTAATTCTGTTTTAATGCAAGTTACTTCTTCAATATCTCTTATTCTCTTCCACCTTCTGTATTTTAATATTAATGTTCTTAAAATAGTTTAAATTCAGTTCAATCCCCTTCCCTTCTTAAGCTTCCTCATTCAATCGAAATTCCATTTTTGATTCTTAAATTATTTCGTGTGTGTGTTCGGCACACTACTCTTATCTTGTCCCTTTCTTTTTCTTCTCTTTATAATTCATCACCATAAACATATATTACCAGATTATTAAACATCCAAATGGCTGAGTAAATCTCTCATTGGGGTGAGTTATAATTTGGGGATGTTAATTGATTGAGAGTTTTGCTCGATGGGTATTCTTTAAATTAATATTGTGTATGTTAAACTTAATATGTCATGGATTAATGATATGTTTTGTTTAACAAGTGGTTTCCATGGATTATTGGAACCATAAATACACTACCATAAATAAGTTTTGATTGAGATTATAACCCTAAGTTAAGTTAAGGCTTGGATTAAAGCCTTCACACTTAGGAATTCCAATCAACATCAACTTATGACATGGGTGTTAATTTAATGCAATACAAAGTAAGGCTCAAGGATATCACATGCTTAACTCCCCAATGATGAACTCACCCCAATCTTTATCAATTTGGTAAATAAAACATCATCCATAAATCATTTCAATTAAGCTCTGCAAACAAACCCCCTAATCAAAACACAATCAACTAAAAATAATCGACTATTACGAAGTACCATCACCGAGGATTCGACCCGAGTGCTGCTATACACATTAGCAGAGCACCAAAACTTTGACCGGTCGATAGGCGACAATCGGCCGTGCGTTTCAATACTTCCAAGGAGTGAGAAAGGATATATAGAATTCCATATTCATCCACCATAGGATTTATCATTTATAAAATGGTTTATAATTGACCTGATGTCTCCTATGATCAAATAATAACCATTAGATACCAATCCAATCATATTTAGAGTAACTATATTTCTATGAATAAAATCTTGATGTACTTGATAAGGACTAAGGATATGTTCTTGGTATTTATAAAAGAAGGTGAGATCTATATAAAGGGTTACATAGATGCTAGATTATAACCTGTCGAATATGATATGAGAAATGACACCCCCATATCACTGTTGTATTATATATAATTTAAATTGTGAAATTTTGAAATTTTTTAATATTCCTTAATGCTTTTTGGTTTGATTTGGATGGGATATAATTTTTTGAAGGTGTATGTCCCCACCATGTTGTGGTGCTTGTCTCGAATGTGAGTGGTGAGATTTTTAGCCATTAAAATGGCAAGAGAAACTATGAAATAGTAAACATGTTGAGTATTTTTATTTGGGCATTTACTTATGGGAAATAGATAGATTCAAAAAGACAGGGACATGGGTTTTGGTCACCATTTCAATCAGGGGGATTCCCTATGGAAACAGTGGGTGACCATGGAATAGTGGACCCATGGTACCTATTTTGAGGGAAAATGTGGAGAAACACTATGTGGTCCATAGTATAGTGCATGGGGACCACACTATGATATGATTTTTCCTAGTTCATATTAAACATTGAAATTATATATTTTCCCGTCCCCAATTTTAAGGGATTAACCACCCTTTTACCCTTTTCTCATGTATCTAAATCCCTTAGAAACATAAGGAGAGAATTTTATAATCTTTCATTAATTAAGAGACTCTATTTAATTATTTATAATTTATTATTTAACATATTCCCTCTTTATCTTCTTATTTTTCATTTTATCTCTTCCATTTTCCTTTTCACTTCAATTTACCTTCATACAAAAAACCCTAATGCCCATGAGGAATGATATTAGGGTTTGGGTTGGTTTTAATTTTGATATTTTGATTTTTAGGGAACATAGATTAGGATTTCATTCTTATTAGTTTCTTATAGAGGATAGTGAAATTTTACGAATTGGTTCCTTTTGATTGAGGTATGTTTTTTATTCATTTCCATTTCTTAGAATATCATTGAGTGATTATGTTTTAATTTCTTTGTTTTATAGAATTAAATTTATCTATGATAGCCATAATATATTTTTAGAGGTTTTAATGGTTTTCTCACATGGAATAAAGGGTGTTTAAATTGTTTTCTAATTAATAAAATTATGATTGAGTGAAATTTTTTCATAAAATATTTATGTGGGTCTTTTATAATGAATATTTAGGAATAATGGTATTTAAACTCATTTGGGTCATGAAGTAGGGACTGTCATGGTTTATATAAAGTATTTTGAAAGAAAAGAAATTGTTATATTTCCTAAATAGTTTTGAGTCAAACATTTTTTTAGTTTTAAATGGTTTTATTTGTTGTTATCCATGATTTAAATTGAAATAATTTTTTATAGTGTTTTCAAGGGATGTTTGAAAATAAGATATGAAGTGGTGTGAAATGGAATGACATCCAAAGATTATTTCTAATGAACCATTTGATAGTTTAAAGTTTTTAACTTAAGAGTGTGTATACGGCCCTCAATGGAGCCCATTTTTTATATTAATTTGTATAAATTGATGGACCCTAAGGAGGAATGTTGTTGTATGATATTTTTTTTATGCTTATTCATGTGAAATAGAGTCTGTTTCATGTGAGGGTGTTAGAGGTGAGATGTGGTATTTATTTATTATGTTTTATCATTAATCATTTTATGATTCCTTGTTCTTATTGTATGATAAAATTAATTTTTATTTTTAACATGAGAATCTTAGGAAATTATTAAATGAACTAGATGAGTTCAAGCCATAGTGTAGATTGTGTACTGAATAGTTATTGTGAACCAGTTGGACTGAGTGATCTAAAAGGATGAATTGTGGCCCATAAATTTTTTACACTCCCCGGATGGACTTAATATCCTAAGTATTTACACATGACTACTAGGATGTTTATGGGTTCTTTAGTGTCGACATCAGGTTATATTCAATAGTTCATGTCTATATTACATGAGTTATGGGGAGTTTCACATGATACCTAGTTCAACCTGAAGTTTATTTTTATGGATTCTATTATATGTATTATCAATATCCCCCAGACATTGATTATTTTCATGGAATAATTGTTTTATTATGAATTTTCAACATGTAGGTTCCAATTTTTATTTTATTCCTTTTCAATTATGTTCATGATTTACTTTAAAATTTATTTATTAAATGGTTTGGAAAGTATTCTAGAAAGAAGAGTAACATATATTTCTATAAATAAGGAACTTGGTAAATGTCTCTAGAAATAGGAAAGGGATTTGTGATTTTTTTTATAAATTTATTAAAGGAAGATATTTCCATTGTTTTAATAGTATTTTAGTAGAAAGTCTTTTCCTCTTCCCTTTATCTCTCTAAGAAGGGACATTTTTATAAAAAGTGTCTTACAACATGCTATTTTGTTTTTTTGTACTCACTTGTGGAAAAAAATATTTTTTATATATTTAAAAATATTATTAATGAGATGGATTTTAAAAAAATGTTCAAAAACTCTTTTTGTGATATTCTATTGGGCCTGTTATATCTCACCCTACATATATACTAAGGTGCATATATGAAACTCCTATAAATGATGCAAGTGACTGGTTTTTATCAGTTTACCTTTCAGTAATGGATTGCCAATTGGTATGTTGGGTTTTGGTGAGAAGCCATTGGTTGCATGGAGGTGATTTTACAGTTTTTTGGGGTTTTAATTTTTAATTTTAGTAGTTTTTATACTAGAAAAGTAAACTTTACATTTTTTTTTATTCAATTTCCTCTTATTGTATTTGAATATGAATTTATTTTTGGATGAGGTATGTATATATATGAATATTTTTTGAATCGTATTCATTGGTTATTACTCATTTTTTACTTTTATTCATTCAGTCCGGCTTATTTTTTTATGGATTTTTAACTTATGAACGATCTATGATAGATTTTCAATAAAGTGGATCATTATATATTTAATCTGATTTGAGGGTGAAATATTTCCATAGTGTGTGTTTTTTATTCTTAGGACCTAGTAACATGCTTGTGAGGATTGAGAATTCCCTTTGTGTTGAGTTATGAATTGGTTGAGGTATTGGGATTGTGGAATCTAGGACTGGTTCATCACATGAAATCTTAATCTAGTTTTTTTCCTAAACAATGGAGCTATCCCTTTGAAGTGTTCAAAATTGGTAACTACGAGAGACTTGAAAATTAAGGCAAAGTACATCAATACATCAATTAATGTGAAGGAATATATTTAGATTAAAATTATCATCTTTGAACTAGGGGTAGTACCTAGAATTTATGAGGTAATCAATATTTACAATGAAAATGATGAAGATATTGCTTAGTCTAAGGTAAACTTGTCTCACCAAAGAGACAAACACATTCTTCACAAATACCATCTTATATGGTAGTTTGTTGAGAGGGTCCTTGTAAATATATTTTGGGTGTAAACATATGAAAATGTAGTAAATCTAATAATGAATTCATTATCACAACAAAAGCATGATTCCCAGGTTGAATCTATTAGTATATGATACATAATATATTGATTATAATGGCAGAATAATGTATCCTAATTTTATAAATAAATTCAATCTTCATTCACAATTCATTTTTTCATGTTTAAATATACATTACATAAACATTGGAATGATGATATTGAATATTATTGCCACCTACTTGGTATACATGTGGTTAACCCATGCCAAAATCAAGTACATGGGTGGTTAGCCAAATCCAAACATGTTATGAATGTCTTGGTGTGATGCCTTGGAATATGGTTTTCTATGATTATTTATATCCTAAAAATCATTGTCTTATGAATATTTTATTATCTCATGGATCATGTTCTTTGATTCCCATTTGTTTTGTGCCCTACGAACTATCAATATTTGTGCCACGACTCAAGATTATGATATTTTATATACAAGGTAAGGTCTTTAAATGTTATTCTCATGTTCTCATACCATTATGCTCATGTTATTATTAATTATCTGCCTTGTTTACCCTTAATGTGCATTTTATCTCACCCTTTCTTATGTTTCCTTTCTATAGGTTCTGATGAAATGTTGTGAGTAGGTTATAACTATAAAGAGTACTTAATGGGAATATATTTATGGGGGAAATTAAAGATACTTCATAAAATAAGAATATTATTTTCCTTGTTTCCACATGGTCTAAACTATTATGGTCCTCAAACATGTGTTTGTGTAATGTAATGAATATTCATCTAAAAAATGTAATATCTTTGTATGAGAAGCCTAGGTCACTATAGTTGGAATATAAGGAATGTTTTAGTTAACCTTTGCAAAATTAAATAAGAAAACATTAGTGAGATCCCTAGGGTTATTTCTTAGTATGTTTATAGGGATATCTCTAAAGTTAAGTCTAAGGATGATTCAAAGTATAAGAAAATGTCTTGGAATATTAGTTAAGGATAGAACAATTGGTTTCCATAAAATTACATCCCTGTAAGGATACTATATGTTGACGTGGATCTGGCATAGAGGCACCTATGGGTAATAAATATGAAAAGGTAACATTTATATAGAAACAATCATCACTTGGGGCACAATAATGGGCCTTATTGTACACTTTGTTTGACACACCCAGGGGATATGCTTTGAAAATTACAAAACTATTTACGAAGAACCATGAAAGATTTAAATAGAAAATGAATAGGAATAACCTAGGTTAAACCTAAGGTGTTATAAATTTAAAATAAATTTCCATGATTTAGACATATTATATGTTATTTGTCAGGATTATATGGTTTACCACTATGATTAGTGTCACTCACACTAAACTTTTCGATTTTAGTCAATAGAGAGAACCAGAAGGAAGTTGGTTAACATTTAATGTGATAGAAATGTTTTTGATGAGAATCAAAATGAGATGATGATTGGAGTGAAAAATATTGTGAATATTCGTATTCAGTTATCAAAAAACATGAATAACAATATGAACCTTAACCAACTAAAAGACTCACCAATGAAGATAAGGATAGAGTTCGCTAATCATTTAGATAAGAAAGACCATGAAGGAAAAAAGATTCAATTTATTGTATGTCTATAATGTGGGAAGAACCACCCAAGGTAATGTATCATAGGTATGAGAATATAATTTGAGTTTTGAAAGTAAGAACATAAATGAAAATTGTATGTGAAAAATGAAATATTTTGTCAATACAATGGATGAGAATAATGATATCCCAAATGTATTGTCACCTTTTGAATGTTTTAAATATGAAAATTATGTGAATTATGAAAATATATGTCTTAAGGGGAAATCTTGTGAAGAGAATCAACAAGGCTATATGAGTAATGGTTTTGCTGCTAATGATGAAGAGACTATAAATAACATGTTAAAGGAATTAGGTATTGAGGAATAAAATGATGAGGCCTAGTTAATCTTTTGAGAATGAAGTGGGTTGATTAAAGTGTTTATGTATTGTAATTCAAGAATTATGTTATATGAATAATGAAATATATAAGGTTTTTTTAGTATATATTTTTTTGTTAAGAATTTTAAAAAATAAGTTAAATAGTGATGATGACATAAAAAAGTGATTTTATGGTAAGATAATATTTTGATTAAGGTAATGTAAACATTTAAATGTACACGATATTTAGAAAATATTTTCATGTTTGGATAAAGAGTTGATTTATATAGATAATGTAAATTGGATAGTATTGAAGTATTTGGAAATAATTATTGATTTCATTGAAAAAGTGGTTTATGCTATCATTGATGGAGTTTACATCATTTTTTGATTTAAGGAATATATCCAATAACACATGTTTTATGTAAGGAATTAATAATCATGCATGTTTTTAATAATAGTTTATGGTAATTAAGTTTATTACCATGTTTCCAGAGAATACATGATGAAGGTATTCATAGGTTTAATATGTGACAATCAAGAACTACTTTATGATATATGTGGGATTAATGATAATAAATTTAGTAACCTTCATTATAAAGTTTTTGATATTAATCATTCATAAAGGTCATAAGGTTAACCATTTATTAAATGGTTGACGTTTAACTTTGGATTTGGTTTTAGAGATTAATGTTTATGCAGATATATGCATATTGGATAATCTCTTTTAACAAATTTTTTATATAACAAGAACTAGTGATAGAATGAATGACGTATCCTTATATTATGGATCTTGTAATCCATTAGTTCAATAAGTATAAAAAATTAATATTCATTTCTTAGAGTAATAGATAAAGTGAAAATAGATCAAGGTATAAACAAAGGATGAGATTGTGTTTATCAAATGTAACGAAATCAAGTAAGTATATCTTCTCATACAAGTTCACCAACATTAGGATCTTGAAAAAAAAAGTTGTTCTATTATCACAATTTTTGATGATATAAATGACCCTTTTCAGGCAACTTTGGTTCATGGTTTTTTGGTTATTAACCTTAAATGGATCTCTCTATTTCTTATGATCAATGATCTCTATCACTCTCTATAATTATTTATGTCCTTCATCCTTGTACAAATCTTCACTTCCAACCTATGTTCTTCTGTGTGGAAGTATTTTTTTGAGCTAATTTAGTTAACATTTAGGTTTAAAAATTTCCATTTTTAAGGGAATTTTTATTATTCATTTGAATGATTTTGGTTTCTATAAAGGATTTTTCAAATGTTAAACCTTTTCTGACCAAGATTAATTTTGATGTTGAAATTCATTTTAAGGGGGTAGAATGTAACACCCCAAGATTTTGTGATTTTTTCAACTAAATTTAATCTTTTCAATATTTTGTGAAATAGGGAGTTTATATTTCATTACATGAATCATTAATTTTTGTTTTCATTATGTACAACACTAATTTAAGTTTGAGTTATACATGACATTGAGTTTTAACAACCGATGATATATTATTAATATTATTATTTAATAAGATAGTTATCACCTAGCCAATGAAATAGAGACTATGAATTTTATGGAATATTTTTTGAAAATATGGTTTACTAATGTATATAAAATTAATTCTTTGGTTACCAATTTATTAGTAGTGAAAATATAAACCATTTTAAAAGAGAAAAATATTTTTCTGAATAACTATTTTTATGCGCACAAATGGGTTTTACATCAATAAATAAAGAAAATAATATGTTGATAATTATTTTAATGAAATTTATATATTATATATTCAATAAAATTTTAAAAATTAATATTATGTGTTTTTTATATATAAGATATGAATAAATCCAAATTAATATTTAAAATAGTATTTTTCTAAAAATTAGTTTTATAGAATTTGGTTAACCTATTTTAAAATTATGTTTTACAAATTTTATAATATTTTTTAAAAAATAAACTTAAATTTTTATGTTATAATTTTAAAATAATATTAGGGTAAATTTTAGTATTTTTCTGAAACGTTTCATTTTTTGACGAATATTGAAAAATACTTAATTTTAATTGAAAATTTCCTTTTTGTTTAATTTATTTATAATGTTAAATTATATTTTAAAAGGGTTTTAAACTAAAATTTGTTCAATTATACATAAATTAATACAATTTATGTAGATTAAATCAATTTAATATTTAATTTTGATATAAAAACATTGTAAACTTTTGAACATTTTCTCTTTAAAAACCCGCTTTCTCATCACATCTATGAGATTAATGTTTTAATTAATTTTTGAAACTTTTGTGAATTTAATTATAAAAAATGGATAAAATATAATTAATCATAATAATTAATGTAATTTAATAAGGAAAAAATTAATTTTTGACCAAAATTAATAGTAAAAGAAATACCAAATATTTAATGCGGTTAAAGTAAAAATGGGTTTACCGGGGGAGGGTAAACAAAAAAATAAGGGTTAAAAATAAACCAATACTTTTCCAAAAAAACTTTTATAGATATTTTTCAACCTTATATTTTATATTATTGATAATGATATATTATTGGAGCCTTGTGAAATGAAAAAATGTATATAGAATTCTTTCTTTCCAAAAATTACAAGTGTTCCACTCACATTACTAATAAAAGGCCACCACTTCTCCTCTCATCTTCACACCATAAAACCATTTTGGATCATCCAATATATAATAGAATCATTTAAAAACTTACCTAATATCATCCTAGAATCATTATTTTGTATATAAAGAAAACCTCAAAATGATTTTTTGTGCCAACCTAAGGAGGATACCCAAAGAAGAGGTAATGTTCATCAATGAGCATTTTTGTGTTTTTTATTCCATCACATTGTTAAATTATTATTCTAATATTATTATATAAAAAAAATAATATTAAATATATTTATATGTTTCCATGTTATGTTCATAACCTACAACAATCTACACTTCCATCAAATGGGTTACAAAATCATCATTCATGTGTATAATAGACTACCTCCTCACGAACTGATGTCATTCATTTTTTTCCATTACCACATCTCAAGGATACAAATAATGAGGTATTTATTATTTATAAATTATATTTATTATGTTATTATGATTATGGAACTATTATTTCACTAATACCTTCATTATTTCCATTTTGGGGGAATACGACAATGTCGCTCATTTGTACGGCGGAGTACCGCCTCTTGAAGCGCTGTGATTCCATCACACTTTACGCAGATGATAATAAGGGAGTGTTTAGTGATAATATGTGATATATATGACATAAAAATAAATATTTAATGATAATATATCATTTTATATTATTTATTTTAATCATACGTGAAAGTGGAAACAATGTTCATGTGTGCGTACGACCTACCATCTCTATGAATAGCATATTTAATTTTTTTGTCACTAAATTTTATGGATTACTATAAATGAATATATATATTTAATATATATAATATTTATATCATGGTTAATATTTTTTATATGTTTTAACCATAATCAATATAAAATGATTGAAAATAACAAATCAAAACCTACATGAAGAACAAAGCGGTTATTACTCGAAACATAACTTTTACATGGAATCTTTGATAAACATGTAATAAATGATCATAATAAAATCACATATGGTTTGAGTGAAAATATTTATGTGGGTCTTTTATAATGAATATTTTGGAATAATGGTATTTAAACTCATTTGGGTCATGAAGTAGGGACTGTCATGGTTTATATAAAGTATTTTGAAAGAAAAGAAATTGTTATATTTCCTAAATAGTTTTGAGTCAAACATTTTTTTAGTTTTAAATGGTTTTATTTGTTGTTATCCATGATTTAAATTGAAATAATTTTTTATAGTGTTTTCAAGGGATGTTTGAAAATAAGATATAAAGTGGTGTGAAATGGAATGACATCCAAAGATTATTTCTAATGAACCATTTGATAGTTTAAAGTTTTTAACTTAAGAGTGTGTATACGGCCCTCAATGGAGCCCATTTTTTATATTAATTTGTATAAATTGATGGACCCTAAGGAGGAATGTTGTTGTATGATATTTTTTTTATGCTTATTCATGTGAAATAGAGTCTGTTTCATGTGAGGGTGTTAGAGGTGATATGTGGTATTTATTTATTATGTTTTATCATTAATCATTTTATGATTCCTTGTTCTTATTGTATGATAAAATTAATTTTTATTTTTAACATGAGAATCTTAGGAAATTATTAAATGAACTAGATGAGTTCAAGCCCTAGTGTAGATTGTGTACTGAATAGTTATTGTGAACCAGTTGGACTGAGTGATCTAAAAGGATGAATTGTGGCCCATAAATTTTTTACACTCCCCGGATGGACTTAATATCCTAAGTAGTTCCACATGACTACTAGGATGTTTATGGGTTCTTTAGTGTCGACATCAGGTTATATTCAATAGTTCAAGTCTATATTACATGAGTTATGGGGAGTTTCACATGATACCTAGTTCAACCTGAAGTTTATTTTTATGGATTCTATTATATGTATTATCAATATCCCCCAGACATTGATTATTTTCATGGAATAATTGTTTTATTATGAATTTTCAACATGTAGGTTCCAATTTTTATTTTATTCCTTTTCAATTATGTTCATGATTTACTTTAAAATTTATTTATTAAATGGTTTGGAAAGTATTCTAGAAAGAAGAGTAACATATATTTCTATAAATAAGGAACTTGGTAAATGTCTCTAGAAATAGGAAAGGGATTTGTGATTTTTTTTATAAATTTATTAAAGGAAGATATTTCCATTGTTTTAATAGTATTTTAGTAGAAAGTCTTTTCCTCTTCCCTTTATCTCTCTAAGAAGGGACATTTTTATAAAAAGTGTCTTACAACATGCTATTTTGTTTTTTTGTACTCACTTGTGGAAAAAAATATTTTTTATATATTTAAAAATATTATTAATGAGATGGATTTTAAAAAAATGTTCAAAAACTCTTTTTGTGATATTCTATTGGGCCTGTTATATCTCACCCTACATATATACTAAGGTGCATATATGAAACTCCTATAAATGATGCAAGTGACTGGTTTTTATCAGTTTACCTTTCAGTAATGGATTGCCAATTGGTATGTTGGGTTTTGGTGAGAAGCCATTGGTTGCATGGAGGTGATTTTACAGTTTTTTGGGGTTTTAATTTTTAATTTTAGTAGTTTTTATACTAGAAAAGTAAACTTTACATTTTTTGTATTCAATTTCCTCTTATTGTATTTGAATATGAATTTATTTTTGGATGAGGTATGTATATATATGAATATTTTTTGAATCGTATTCATTGGTTATTACTCATTTTTTACTTTTATTCATTCAGTCCGGCTTATTTTTTTATGGATTTTTAACTTATGAACGATCTATGATAGATTTTCAATAAAGTGGATCATTATATATTTAATCTAATTTGAGGGTGAAATATTTCCATAGTGTGTGTTTTTTATTCTTAGGACCTAGTAACATGCTTGTGAGGATTGAGAATTCCCTTTGTGTTGAGTTATGAATTGGTTGAGGTATTGGGATTGTGGAATCTAGGACTGGTTCATCACATGAAATCTTAATCTAGTTTTTTTCCTAAACAATGGAGCTATCCCTTTGAAGTGTTCAAAATTGGTAACTACGAGAGACTTGAAAATTAAGGCAAAGTACATCAATACATCAATTAATGTGAAGGAATATATTTAGATTAAAATTATCATCTTTGAACTAGGGGTAGTACCTAGAATTTATGAGGTAATCAATATTTACAATGAAAATGATGAAGATATTGCTTAGTCTAAGGTAAACTTGTCTCACCAAAGAGACAAACACATTCTTCACAAATACCATCTTATATGGTAGTTTGTTGAGAGGGTCCTTGTAAAGATATTTTGGGTGTAAACATATGAAAATGTAGTAAATATAATAATGAATTCATTATCACAACAAAAGCATGATTCCCAGGTTGAATCTATTAGTATATGATACATAATATATTGATTATAATGGCAGAATAATGTATCCTAATTTTATAAATAAATTCAATCTTCATTCACAATTCATTTTTTCATGTTTAAATATACATTACATAAACATTGGAATGATGATATTGAATATTATTGCCACCTACTTGGTATACATGTGGTTAACCCATGCCAAAATCAAGTACATGGGTGGTTAGCCAAATCCAAACATGTTATGAATGTCTTGGTGTGATGCCTTGGAATATGGTTTTCTATGATTATTTATATCCTAAAAATCATTGTCTTATGAATATTTTATTATCTCATGGATCAGGTTCTTTGATTCCCATTTGTTTTGTGCCCTACGAACTATCAATATTTGTGCCACGACTCAAGATTATGATATTTTATATACAAGGTAAGGTCTTTAAATGTTATTCTCATGTTCTCATACCATTATGCTCATGTTATTATTAATTATCTGCCTTGTTTACCCTTAATGTGCATTTTATCTCACCCTTTCTTATGTTTCCTTTCCATAGGTTCTGATGAAATGTTTTGAGTAGGGTATATCTATAAAGAGTACTTAATGGGAATATATTTATGGGGGAAATTAAAGATACTTCATAAAATAAGAATATTATTTTCCTTGTTTCCACATGGTCTAAACTATTATGGTCCTCAAACATGTGTTTGTGTAATGTAATGAATATTCATCTAAAAAATGTAATATCTTTGTATGAGAAGCCTAGGTCACTATAGTTGGAATATAAGGAAAGTTTTAGTTAACCTTTGTAAAATTAAATAAGAAAACATTAGTGAGATCCCTAGGGTTATTTCTTAGTATGTTTATAGGGATATCTCTAAAGTTAAGTCTAAGGATGATTCAAAGTATAAGAAAATGTCTTGGAATATTAGTTAAGGATAGAACAATTGGTTTCCATAAAATTACATCCCTGTAAGGATACTATATGTTGACGTGGATCTGGCATAGAGGCACCTATGGGTAATAAATATGAAAAGGTAACATTTACATAGAAACAATCATCACTTGGGGCACAATAATGGGCCTTATTGTACACTTTGTTTGACACACCCAAGGGATATGCTTTGAAAATTACAAAACTATTTACGAAGAACCATGAAAGATTTAAATAGAAAATGAATAGGAATAACCTAGGTTAAACCTAAGGTGTTATAAATTTAAAATAAATTTCCATGATTTAGACATATTATATGTTATTTGTCAGGATTATATGGTTTACCACTATGATTAGTGTCACTCACACTATACTTTTCGATTTTAGTCAATAGAGAGAACCAGAAGGAAGTTGGTTAACATTTAATGTGATAGAAATGTTTTTGATGAGAATCAAAATGAGATGATGATTGGAGTGAAAAATATTGTGAATATTCGTATTCAGTTATCAAAAAACATGAATAACAATATGAACCTTAACCAACTAAAAGACTCACCAATGAAGATAAGGATAGAGTTCGCTGATCATTTAGATAAGAAAGACCATGAAGGAAAAAAGATTCAATTTATTGTATGTCTATAATGTGGGAATAATCACCCAAGGTAATGTATCATAGGTATGAGAATATAATTTGAGTTTTGAAAGTAAGAACATAAATGAAAATTGTATGTGAAAAATGAAATATTTGGTCAATACAATGGATGAGAATAATGATATCCCAAATGTATCGTCACCTTTTGAATGTTTTAAATATGAAAGTTATGTGAATTATGAAAATATATGTCTTAAGGGGAAATCTTGTGAAGAGAATCAACATGGCTATATGAGTAATGGTTTTGCTGCTAATGATGAAGAGACTATAAATAACATGTTAAAGGAATTAGGTATTGAGGAATAAAATGATGAGGCCTAGTTAATCTTTTGAGAATGAAGTGGGTTGATTAAAGTGTTTATGTATTGTAATTCAAGAATTATGTTATATGAATAATGAAATATATAAGGTTTTTTTAGTATATATTTTTTTGTTAAGAATTTTAAAAAATAAGTTAAATAGTGATGATGACATAAAAAAGTGATTTTATGGTAAGATAATATTTTGATTAAGGTAATGTAAACATTTAAATGTACACGATATTTAGAAAATATTTTCATGTTTGGATAAAGAGTTGATTTATATAGATAATGTAAATTGGATAGTATTGAAGTATTTGGAAATAATTATTGATTTCATTGAAAAAGTGGTTTATGCTATCATTGATGGAGTTTACATCATTTTTTGATTTAAGGAATATATCCAATAACACATGTTTTATGTAAGGAATTAATAATCATGCATGTTTTTAATAATAGTTTATGGTAATTAAGTTTATTACCATGTTTCCAGAGAATACATGATGAAGGTATTCATAGGTTTAATATGTGACAATCAAGAACTACTTTATGATATATGTGGGATTAATGATAATAAATTTAGTAACCTTCATTATAAAGTTTTTTATATTAATCATTCATAAAGGTCATAAGGTTAACCATTTATTAAATGGTTGAAGTTTAACTTTGGATTTGGTTTTAGAGATTAATGTTTATGCAGATATATGCATATTGGATAATCTGTTTTAACAAATTTTTTATATAATGAGAACTAGTGATAGAATGAATGACGTATCCTTATATTATGGATCTTGTAATCCATTAGTTCAATAAGTATAAAAAATTAATATTCATTTCTTAGAGTAATAGATAAAGTGAAAATAGATCAAGGTATAAACAAAGGATGAGATTGTGTTTATCAAATGTAACGAAATCAAGTAAGTATGTCTTCTCATACAAGTTCACCAACATTAGGATCTTGAAAAAAAAAGTTGTTCTATTATCACAATTTTTGATGATATAAATGACCCTTTTCAGGCAACTTTGGTTCATGGTTTTTTGGTTATTAACCTTAAATGGATCTCTCTATTTCTTATGATCAATGATCTCTATCACTCTCTATAATTATTTATGTCCTTCATCCTTGTACAAATCTTCACTTCCAACCTATGTTCTTCTGTGTGGAAGTATTTTTTTGAGCTAATTTAGTTAACATTTAGGTTTAAAAATTTCCATTTTTAAGGGAATTTTTATTATTCATTTGAATGATTTTGGTTTCTATAAAGGATTTTTCAAATGTTAAACCTTTTCTGACCAAGATTAATTTTGATGTTGAAATTCATTTTAAGGGGGTAGAATGTAACACCCCAAGATTTTGTGATTTTTTCAACTAAATTTAATCTTTTCAATATTTTGTGAAATAGGGAGTTTATATTTCATTACATGAATCATTAATTTTTGTTTTCATTATGTACAACACTAATTTAAGTTTGAGTTATACATGACATTGAGTTTTAACAACCGATGATATATTATTAATATTATTATTTAATAAGATAGTTATCACCTAGCCAATGAAATAGAGACTATGAATTTTATGGAATATTTTTTGAAAATATGGTTTACTAATGTATATAAAATTAATTCTTTGGTTACCAATTTATTAGTAGTGAAAATATAAACCATTTTAAAAGAGAAAAATATTTTTCTGAATAACTATTTTTATGCGCACAAATGGGTTTTACATCAATAAATAAAGAAAATAATATGTTGATAATTATTTTAATGAAATTTATATATTATATATTCAATAAAATTTTAAAAATTAATATTATGTGTTTTTTATATATAAGATATGAATAAATCCAAATTAATATTTAAAATAGTATTTTTCTAAAAATTAGTTTTATAGAATTTGGTTAACCTATTTTAAAATTATGTTTTACAAATTTTATAATATTTTTTAAAAAATAAACTTAAATTTTTATGTTATAATTTTAAAATAATATTAGGGTAAATTTTAGTATTTTTCTGAAACGTTTCATTTTTTGACGAATATTGAAAAATACTTAATTTTAATTGAAAATTTCCTTTTTGTTTAATTTATTTATAATGTTAAATTATATTTTAAAAGGGTTTTAAACTAAAATTTGTTCAATTATACATAAATTAATACAATTTATGTAGATTAAATCAATTTAATATTTAATTTTGATATAAAAACATTGTAAACTTTTGAACATTTTCTCTTTAAAAACCCGCTTTCTCATCACATCTATGAGATTAATGTTTTAATTAATTTTTGAAACTTTTGTGAATTTAATTATGAAAAATGGATAAAATATAATTAATCATAATAATTAATGTAATTTAATAAGGAAAAAATTAATTTTTGACCAAAATTAATAGTAAAAGAAATACCAAATATTTAATGCGGTTAAAGTAAAAATGGGTTTACCGGGGGAGGGTAAACAAAAAAATAAGGGTTAAAAATAAACCAATACTTTTCCAAAAAAACTTTTATAGATATTTTTCAACCTTATATTTTATATTATTGATAATGATATATTATTGGAGCCTTGTGAAATGAAAAAATGTATATAGAATTCTTTCTTTCCAAAAATTACAAGTGTTCCACTCACATTACTAATAAAAGGCCACCACTTCTCCTCTCATCTTCACACCATAAAACCATTTTGGATCATCCAATATATAATAGAATCATTTAAAAACTTACCTAATCTCATCCTAGAATCATTATTTTGTATATAAAGAAAACCTCAAAATGATTTTTTGTGCCAACCTAAGGAGGATACCCAAAGAAGAGGTAATGTTCATCAATGAGCATTTTTGTGTTTTTTATTCCATCACATTGTTAAATTATTATTCTAATATGATTATATAAAAAAAATAATATTAAATATATTTATATGTTTCCATGTTATGTTCATAACCTACAACAATCTACACTTCCATCAAATGGGTTACACAATCATCATTCATGTGTATAATAGACTACCTCCTCACGAACTGATGTCATTCATTTTTTTCCATTACCACCTCTCAAGGATACAAATAATGAGGTATTTATTATTTATAAATGATATTTATTATGTTATTATGATTATGGAACTATTATTTCACTAATACCTTCATTATTTCCATTTTGGGGGAATACGACAATGTCGCTCATTTGTACGGCGGAGTACCGCCTCTTGAAGCGCTGTGATTCGATCACACTTTACACAGATGATAATAAGGGAGTGTTTAGTGATAATATGTGATATATATGACATAAAAATAAATATTTAATGATAATATATCATTTTATATTATTTATTTTAATCATACGTGAAAGTGGAAACAATGTTCATGTGTGCGTACGACCTACCATCTCTATGAATAGCATATTTAATTTTTTTGTCACTAAATTTTATGGATTACTATAAATGAATATATATATTTAATATATATAATATTTATATCATGGTTAATATTTTTTATATGTTTTAACCACAATCAATATAAAATGATTGAAAATAACAAATCAAAACCTACATGAAGAACAAAGCGGTTATTACTCGAAACATAACTTTTACATGGAATCTTTGATAAACATGTAATAAATGATCATAATAAAATCACATATGGTTTGATATATATAAATATTTTTATATAATATACATATAATTACTTATATTTGTCATACACAAGTTTTAATTGTGTATTATGGAAGTTAATACTCAAGGTAAGAGATTTCTAGTCTCTATTTTATTTCCGGGAGACAAATAAAAATTCACCACTCGTTTATTTTGTGTAGTGTATGTAGTTACCCTTTGAAATTTTATATAATTAATCCAATTATTTTAATAATATTAAATTTTTCATTTGATTTTATGTTTTATTTGGTCTTATGCTTCAAAATATTTTTAATTTAGTAAGGGATTTCCATCTCACTTTTTATATCTGTGAGGCATATTCCAGATTCACCATAAATGTTTTATGTATTGTATATAAATCCCATGAATATATTTTATTAAAATTATGCATAATTTATTTTAGTTAAATATCCATTTTAGGATCTATATTTAAGGTGGTTTATGGTTTAAAATTTACAACATTGGCAATGGATTTTTGTGTCAATTTTTTTCTTCTTTGTGACATATAATTAGGTTATACACCCATCTTCTTGTACAAGGTGTATATATAGCCATTTTGAAATTTAATATCATGAATATATTTATCATCTTGATATTTTAAGATTAATTTAATGATATTACTTCATGGGGATTAGGTTTCAAATTTACCAAAGTGGTAAGAGTTTTATGTTACAATCTCATCATTTATCATAATTATTTATGATTATGCTTCCAATGATGAAATTATATGATCTATCTATAAAGAAACTAATGAATTTTCATATCCTATAATTATGTAATTATATTATATGTTTTCTCCTAATATTCATCTCTTTATATACTCAAGATTTCAAAAATTATGTATTTAATAAAATCATATTTTTGGTCGAAAACCCATTGTTCTTCAAAAACCATGTTTTCTAAAAATGTTTCAAAAAAAAATTAACATTATTCAAATTATTTATAAATGAAAAATCTTCCCATATTAGAATTTTTAAAAAATATTTTGAATGGAATTTTCATTTCATTTTACAAAAAATTCCCATTTGTCTTTTATCAAATATGTGAAAGTAATGTTTTTTTTAACATGTATGAAATGAAAAAAATTCCCACTATTATGACCATTATATGATTTGAATCATTATTTATAACTTTTAAGGTTATTTTCAATGAAAATTATTTTCAAAATTTTATATGTTTTAGAAATTTTATTTCAAAGAGGAAATGATAATTTCCTCAATAAATTTTTAACTGATTTTAAAGCTTCCTTTATTAGTTTTCAAGAAATGGATTTTCAAAATGATCTATGAATTTTTAGTTAAAAAATTATTTTCAAATAAAGGTTATCTTCCTCAAGAAATTTTCCATGTGATATATTTTTCTAAATCACTAAGATGATATCCCATAATGTACCTTATGCTTTTCTAAGGATATGAACCAAGGATAACAATGTTATTATTTATCTGGATTATTTATGATTAAAATATATTTATGAACTGTGATTCTATTCCATAGGTTATACCATGAAAAAATTCTTTTGAAATAAACTTATTTTACCTGGGAAATGTTATGATTAAATAATTATATGAACTTTCTACTTTCCATTGGTTATGATATGATAAAATTTTTATGAAACCCATTTCATTTCATGTGTTATGATATGATGAATTTTTTTATGATCTTGTGGAACACATATGTGTGATTTCATTATGTGCTGGGTGAGACCTATATATCCCTATGATGCATTGGATAATGATAAATATTCTATGAGCTCAGAGGGTACATGGGTACTTAGCCTAATCTGAAAAAATATGATACATTTTTTATTACCACAATCCTGAAGTAGGTACATGGGTGGTTATCCCAAGACTAACATGTTTGGAATGTATTGGTGGGTAACATTGATATAATAATTTTTAGGATTATGTACAAGCCAAAAATCTATTTCTTATGCCAATGTTATGCTCTCATAGATCAAGTTCTTTAATTACATTATGATTTATGCATTGTGAATTGCCATTATTTATTCCATGACTCAATATTATGATATTTAATACACAGGGTATGCTATTTAAAATTTATACCCACGTTCTCAAACATTTATGCTCATTTTATTATTACATATCTCCCTTATTCACCATTTCTGAGTATCTAGGATCATCCTTTATTATGTTTACTTTCAATAAATTATGAATAAAGGTTTTATGTAGGGCATGTATATGCAAATCCTAGGAATAACTTTATGGGGGATATTGAAGATCTTTTAGGAGTTAATATTATTGTGTTCCAAGTTTCCAAAGGCACTAAACAGTTATGGTCCTCAGGTTCATGTCTGTTTAATGTAATAAATATTAATCTAAAAATATTTAATATATATAAAAGATAAGATTAGTTGTATATATAAAAAGTTGAATATTATTATATCATTTCATTAATTGAAACCCCTTAAAAAAATAAAAATAAAAAACGTTGAAAAAATGATTTTTTGGGTTGTTTCCTTAGAAGGTAAAAAATCACGATTTATAGACTAATGCTCTTAAGCATTTTTGGTTGGGTTGTGAATGTGAGATTTTTCATAAGATAAAATTATGAAAAAATAAAGATACTTTTTAGAGGGTGTATATAATTTATTTTACTTTATTTATTCATGAAATTTCTTTGAATTTGGGGGAAACATGGAGATTTAATTTCTAAAGGGCCTATCATCACTGAGATACTTTTTGTCACCATGTAAAGTACTTTATAGAAAAACCTCATTTTGAGATATATTGTTTTACATTTGTAACCTAATTATCCAAATCCCCAGAGACTTTTGATTCTCCTGGTGAATTTTTCCTAATTGTTATTTTTTCTCTAAAAGTTGGATAAAGCATATTGTTTTCATGTTTTTGGAAGGGAGACTGATTCAAGGTATGAGAAAAACTACCTTTACATTTGTACCATAAATGATGGGTGAAAGGAATTAGAATTGATTCAAATTAAAATTAGCATGCACATTGATGGTGAATTAAGAGATATGGATGGAAAAGAGGCGATGCATGGTTAATTAAAAAGAGAAAAATTAAAATACATGTAGACTTGATTTCTTTGAAAAAAGGGGTGAATGAAATTTTCTCATGCGACGATTCAAAATTTGATTGATAACAACCCTGATAATGATAGAATAAATCATTTTAATATTTATTTGTATTCATAAATTGGCTAGTTATATTAATTATTAATATATTAATTATTTTTTTTAAAAAGTAAATAGTTTTATTGAACACTTTTCTTACAAAGTTTTATTTAAATGATTAATTTTAAAATTATAGAATTTTAATTTGGAAAACTAAACTCAATTATTGAATTTATAATGTAAAAATTATCATAGAATGAATTTTTGATAAATTTCTTGAAAACAATTGATATTTCAATGAATAGTGAAAATACTAATTTTTATTGAAAATCATATTTTCTTTTTGATTATTTAAAAATTTATATTTTATTTTGGATTAGTTCTAAAATTTTATCTATTTTTTTATTTAAAATAATCCAATTATGGTTTTTTTAAAATAACTTATACATTATGTTAATATAAAAACATTTTTTTTACTTAAAATATGGATTTTTCTAAAAATCCATTTTTCATCATGTTTTTCCTATTTAATTTGAAATTGAATTATACCACTTTTTTGTTTTTGAATTTTAAAAAATGGATTCAAAATTTAGAATCATTTGGTCAATTTTTTTTAATATGTGCCTTTTATTTTTGGTCAATATGAATAATAATTATTGAAATGTTTCTTACCATAGTAAGGGTAAATTGTGTAATTAATGTTAAAAATAAGAGGATAAGGACTAGAAAATGACCCTAAAACGTTGTTTAATTTTATTTAATAAGTCCATTTCATCCATACTAAAATAATTGTAACGCCCCGACCCTAGTTACCCACAGTCGGTGCATTATTACATAACATTGGCATGATCAAAAGAAAGATCAAATCTCGAAAGACCGATTGGTTTAGTAGCCTTGGAAACACTAGATATATTCATAAGTTTTACATTACATCATAAAATGAAAAAATACTACTACAACATAATGTCTCCACAGTCCACACTATTACCCCTTCATAATATCTCTGCAGGTCATTCATAAATTACTTCTTCACATCCTGGGGAAAATAAAACATAGAAAAGGGGTGAGCTCAAATGCCCAGTAAGGATAACAATATAGCGGAACATTCAAAATAAGCATAAAAATTTAAGGCAATGCATTACTAAAACAAAAGCCTTTTAAACTTGAACTTCAACATAGTATGGAAAAAGTAAAATGAAATAATTCCATTTACTTATTCACATGGATATTATACTAATCGAATAATCACATGCAAAATCAATAAACACTTTCATAATGATGGAATGCATAATGCTAAACTTTAATTTCTTTTCAAGGCCTCGTCCCAAGACCTTGGCGCTAACTGTAACCGGAACCCAACCCGGAGTGCCTCTAATAACCGGACACCAACCCGGAGTGCCTCTAATAACCGGACACCAACCCGGAGTGCCTCTAATAACCGGAGACCAAACCGGAGGGCTTACTTTTACCAGTCCCTAACCTGGAGGGCTTACTTTTACCAGTCCCCAACCTGGAGGGATTACTTTAACCAGTCCCCAACCTGGAGGGCTTACTTTAACCAGTCCCCAACCTAGAACATACTTTTCCAACACATTCATATGAAGTAAAGGTTGAAATATAACATAAGCATTCTTATTGGAACTAGCATACGAAATGTAAATACTTTACCCATAAACCATGAATGCTATATAAATGACACATCTACAATCAAACATATCACAAAACTTCATTACAATATGGAAGTTTTATATCATAATAAATCAACTTCAAATAATCTTAAAATCCATCAAAGGATGTTGACATAGATGAAAATGTTTTTTTTAAAAAATTATTGAGAGAAATATCCCTTTTTCATGAAAACATTTTAATGTTACACAATTTAGAAAGTAAGGCATTTAAATACATTTTTGAATCAAAGTGTCCCATACCACTTTGAAACTTTTGAATGGAATTAACACTTTTAAAACATTCATTTTCATATAAATAAATCCTTACAAACCATTTTGAAAATGTGGACATAAATGAGGATGATTTAGAAAAATAAATATTTAAAACATTTAAAATGATGTTTTAGTAAAAGTTCCCTTAGAAATAATCCCTTTGAAAACTTTTTTATGAAATATGGACATGGATAGTAAATATGTCCCTGTAGATACTTACGTAAAGACAACCTCAGATATTAAAGAGATTGTGAAGTAAACCCTTATCAATTTGGTAACTTATGAAACATACAACCCATGAAAGAGGTATCATACAATGAAAATGTAAATACACATAAGGTAAAGTGTATTACACAAAGAATACAATTATGGGCAGTACATACACCACACAAAAGATAATAGTGGAAATATGGCATGAATATCACGGAAATAAAGAGTGAGATGAAAACCCCTTACCACGTTAATCAACTGAGTCGTATGGACAAAAGTTAATAACCACCAAATGATTTACAGAATAACATGAATATAAATAGAGTCATGATAATATATATCAAATGGAAGTACACAATACACCACTTTCAATAATTTAGTGGCGAACAATGGAAATCTCACGGAATTGAAAGTGAGATAAGAAAATCGCTTACCTTGTACTTTTACTTGGTTGGGGTAGGTTAACCTCCTGTATAATGGTGAAATAATTGTTATTAAATTATACAATAATCATATACATTAATATGATATCATATATGATCTTTTAATATTGATTTGATAATAATATCTTAGTATTATCGTTGTTTCGGGTGTTAACTTACTAGTTTTCTTTTATATGTTTTGTTACGTAAGACATGTATGTAATGGATAGGTTGTATATTATTCATATACAGAATGATATAAAGTCCTTAAACATCATTTTTAAATTATCAAATGATAATTATACTTTAATGGATACGATGGAGAATGAATCTCATCGCGTTCGTGGAGACGGTAGTCCGTACGTACGCACGAGCGACAATATCATTCTTTTGATATTAAAATAATATATAAATGGTTGTTATATCATATATACAGAATCATTAACATGTTTTATTTATTATTTACATGAGTTAAATATCATTATTATACCCATCCAAATAATAATATATTGAATAACAATTACACCACGACGTGGAGACGGTAAGCCGTACGTACGCACGTATGGTGACATGTTATTCAAAAGGTGGATAGAATACTGAATATGGTTGTACCATATTTATAATAACATCACAGTATATGTGAGATACTGGAGTTATTATTTTAGAATGGTAACAACAAAGGAAGAAGGAGTGGAAGAAGAAATGAACTTAGAAAAGGGTGGTGAAATCATTACCTCTTCTTCGGGTTCTTCCTTTTGATTTGATCAAAAGGGCCCCTTAGGTTGGCTTTATGATAAAACTAAGGCCCCTATGTTGTAGTGAGGGAATTTGGGAGAGTATTTGGTCAGAGTTTGGCCGAACCAAAAGGCTTTGAAGGTGTGAAGAAATGAGAAGGAGGAGTGCCCTTTTATAAGAGGGGTGAGGGGCACCTTTGGAAAAGCTAGAAATATTAATTTATAATAAATTCATATTCGGTTTCTAATGGATCCAAAGTTGATTATTCAAAGGTTAAGGTGGGTATAGGTCGAAAAACACTCAAAAAATAGAATTTAGACAGGTTTGGGTACTTATATTAACCTTATCTTTAAGTATTAACTCTAAGTTAATTAGTTTCACTTTTACAATGTCTCTTTGTATTTTTATATAATATGGTTAATAAACTTACTACATACATCCAAGAGATCCCCAAGTGGTCCATTAATGAGGAACCTATCATGATATAAGTCTCTTGTCCGAATATTAGATTTTTAGGAATTTAATATCAATTAATAATATAATATTTGTTTTAAGAACTCTTTTATGTCAATTTTGACACTATTCAATAGTTGATTTTTGTGAAACTCATAACAGATTTATTACTTCGAACAAAGTCAATTAAATAAATCCTAATATATCATATTATCCTATAAAATTAGTTTAATTCATTAAAAGTTTCATATTATAATTATTTGGGTATTTATAATATCAATTATTTTAATTTTTCACTATTTTAGTAATTACTGCATCATCATTGTGTCATAAATACAATACATTATTTAATGTCTAAAAATTATAAATAAAATATCATTATGTAGGAAATCTTTTTATCTTTCTAATGAATATTTATAATCTAAAATCCAACATATATTACCTTATGTAATAATTGTTTTTCTAAAAGATATATGCTTGTGTCATTTTTGTATTCATTTTAACTTAATTAAAATAAAGTGTCCCTATCACCTACAAGTGGCACCATGGGGTCCCCAAATCGACCCAAAGATGCCTATGGTCGAACATGTATCAACCAATAAGGCTAGGACACGTTTTAGGATAATTTAGTATTATTATAATATTATTTTTTAACCCTTATTTACCAGATTTACCCTTAACCATGGTAAATAAAATATTTACCACAGTAATTATTCAAAATGTCTAAAAATAAAAGTTACCTATTTACACAATTTGGAAATCCTGATTCCAAATATGGAATCCATTTTTCTAAATTCAAAACACAGAAGTGGCAGAAATTAATTTAAAATTAATTCCCGCTGTCAAAACAAAAAGCGTGTTTTTAAGAGATAGTAACTATCAAAAGATTGACACCTGTTTATGTTCGGTTTAATTGTAAAATTATGTCCAATGACCAAAATTATATTAAATTGTAAAAATATATTCTAAATATACTTTAATACCACTCAAATTCATAATTTATCACTATTAATTATTTTGATTAAAAAAGTTGTTTTTAATTAAAATTTAGCAATTTTCACTATTCATCAAAATATTAAAGTTATCCGAAAAGTACCAAAATTTCACCTTAGGATAAATTCGATATTCCGAATACAAAAATTAAGTCCATTTTGAAATATAAAATATATATAATTCCAAAAATTAGGTATTACTATCCATAACGGCTAGTTTGATCGGTTGTGGTGGGTGTTAAAACTCGAAGTTGCGTACAACACACGCTACTGTTTTATTCAAAGGAAAGCATACCGTGTAAGATTGGGATGTTTCATTTTAAATTTTTTGATGTCCCCATTTAGTGAAAAAGTTTAAAATATTGTATTTAAAAAGGTTTCACTATTAAAAGTTGATAAAAGTGCAATACTGAAAATGAATCTGTTCTTGCATTATGACTAAGAAACTCATAATATGGATTATAAAATTATAAGGATTATATAAAGTTAAAAATGTAGTTAATGCTATTCATGACCACTTTTAATGGCTTTTTTTTTGTAAGTCATGGTGTGATTGAACTCGGTGTTGCGTGTAGTGCAAGTTATTGAATAACACACTATGAAATCTTGGGGTGTTACAATAATATTCTATTATATGACCTTTTTTATCCATTTTAATGTGATTATGACCTTTATAAAATTTTTTGTAAGGAAAAGTAAAAAATGACACACTTCTATTTTGATAATTATAATATTTTTGACATGGTAATAAATAGTGGATATGTTTGTTAATAAGTATCAATATGAAATATAAATTATTTATACTCAACATGGTAATTTAGTTTTTAATCGTTATTTATTAAATAATTACCTTAAATTATTACACAATGCCGGCGTAGTAGTTATTTTATCATTGGAAAAATTAAATAAGTGAAATTAAAAATACATAAAGTAGTAAAATATGTAATAATAAATGTTAAAAATGAATTACATATATAAAAATAACACGTTATTGATATATTAAAATATTTTATTTGAATTTATTTTATTATCTTGATGTTATAAAAGTCAATGTAAATGAATAGTTCTAAAATTGACGCTGTTGATAATTTATGAAAATAAAATTTTATTAAATGATATAAAGTTCCTAAAAATATAATATTTATCCTAGTTATTAATATATGATTTGAAATTTAATTAATGATCGATTTATGGGTAATTTTTCCATTTATATTTAATATTATGTTTCTCAAATAGTAAAAAACCTTTTTATCATGGTAAGGTAGAAAGGGTTAATGAATGTTAAAAACAAAAAATAAAGGTAAAAATTGATCTAAAATTTTCAAAATTTTATTTTATTAGATTATTTATATTAATACCCATCTTATATTCATATATTATCAATTTTTAATATTTTTTATATCAAAATTAATTTATATTAATTTAACATTTTAAACAATTCCAAGAGTAACCCCCTCCTCTCTTATAAAATAGACCCTTTTATTCTCATATATTAACACTTAATAATTATTTTGGATTAGTAAATACTTGAAAAAATACATTACTTATACCCCTAATCATATCCCATAGGTTCTGGTTTCGGAAGAATATCATCCTTAGAAGGATTAAGGTGTTATGAAACAGAGATTTTCCCAGGAAGAGGTGTGGTCATTAACTACATGTTTTTGTTTTATTTATTATTACACATCCTTTAAATATTGTTAAACCAAGATGATATAATAAAATCCATATATATCATATAATTATATGTTATTATGTTAATGGAACAACTTATATCCATATAAAAACTTCATCAAATGGGATAAAAATCCATTGTTCGTGTGTACGACAGACTACCACCTCGTGATCCGCTATAATTTGTTTTCCATCACCACCAATCAAGGATGGTAACAATTATGGAATTAATTTTTATATATTATATTAAAAAAATATTTATCATCTTGAAAATATAACATGTCACTTAATTTCTTACCTTTCGATTCACTGAAAAATTATAATGTCGTTCGTGCGTACGTGTAGACCACCACCACCCTAGAGCGATGTGATTCCTTTTTTATCATCACAACACATAGATGATATATATAAGTGTATATAAATAATTAAAATGATATTTATGATATTATAATCATTTTTAATGATAAAATAATACTAACATTATTTCTATAATGATTTTTGAAAATGGGAACTTTACTCATGTGTATGTATGACCTACTGTCTCCATGATCAAAACATATTTCATTTATAATATCTAAATTTTATAATTTTTTTAAAAGTAGAATTTATTTTTAAAAATGATATTTTCTCATGATTATTATTCCATATATTATAGAATAATAACCACTTTTACCAAAATCAACCTACCAATGTCATTTTGGACTGATTAACTGAGTATCGTCAAACCTTCTGATGTGAAATTAAATGATTAATTAATTGTATATAAAATGGTTTTAATTAAAATAAAAGGAATAATAAAAATTAAAATGTTCTTAATAAATTAAATAATTTATATTATCTCGTTATTCATGAAGATTAATAATACACATGATGATTTGGAATCAATATAAGGGACTTTCTTTTAAAAAGTTTTTTTTAAAGTTTCTATTTATACTCTTTTTATTCCATGTCCATGTTTTCAAAATTAATTAATAAATGTTTTTATATTATCATAAAACAATTATAAAATGCATTTTATATATCTTTAACTTCTCTTAATGGGTTTTAAAAAAATAAATCTTTTTACGGAATGCCTTTTCTTTCTTTATAAATGAAAAAAGGGATGTTCAATTTTAACATATACGATGATAATAGTTTTTTACACTATCATTGCCATTACTTTAAGTTGAGATTACTCTAAAATATTTTATTTTTTATTTAGCTATAATTAATCTTTCCCTTATTCTGAGTATTTTGTTATTAAAGATGGGTTTTAAAAAGAAAAGGGTATTTTTATATTTGAAAGTGTTTTTCAAAAGGGTTTTAATGTGTTTTTAAAATGTTTTATGATGAAAAGTTTATGAATAAAATGTTTTATTATTGATATGGTACTTGAAAATTAAATATGATAAATGGGTGAGACAAATATGTCATATACAATGGGTTCACTCAAATATCATCAGGTGGTCATGATATAACTTATATGATGGGTGAAAAAATATTGTTCTCTAATGCATTGGGTAATTATCCTTTTCTTCATATGGAATAAAGAGGATGTTACTGGAGGGTTTCTCCTATGGATTAAAATTGTCTCTAATTATTTCTGACATGGTTTGTAAATATGATGTTGAATTGGCCTAAAAAGGGATTTTATTTACTCACTATGGGGTTTAGAAGTCTTATTTAAGAAAAAAGTGTGTGTTTTTTCATGTGTAAATGAGTTATATCATTAAATCAAAGAATATTGATATAAGGGAAAACATTTCATGGGTTTTTATTATTTTCATTGGACTAACAAATTTATTTTTCTTATGTACCATAATAAGTTTTTTACGATAATACCACATTTTAAAATTTCTTTAAATTTGTTTTAAGGATGAGTAGTGAAATGGATGAAGTCAAGATCAAAATTTGGAAGATATTTCATGAAAATAAAATATGATTCTTTTTAAAATATAAATTTTATAAAAAAAATGGATACTAAGTAGAAGGGTCCACTTTGTAATATAATATTTTTTCATGTAAGTGTGATGAATTAATTCAATAAAACTCTAAAATTAAAGGATCTTTGGTAATGAAATAAGGTGAATTGTAGTTTAATGTCACCATAATATGTAATGATAAAGACTAGTTCCTTAAATTTGGTATCAGATCCAGGTATAGATAACATTAGAGTTTAAGATACTGTTAAATTCACACCTTTGAAAGATTATACATTATTGTTAATTTGAAATGATATTTTATTTGAATATTATCATGTTTATTTGTACAAAATATGTTTTTGAAAAATTATTTTCTATAGTGTAAACAAGGAAGATTTAGTAGGAGGGCACCAAGAAGAAAAGATCGTTCAAAATTAGCATCCAGAAATGGATGGAATTGTAATTGAACAATTTTTTATAGTAATGGATTAGTTTATGCATGAAATAAATGGTGGTGGTATTCATTATATAGATAATCTAGATATACTATATAGAAAAAAAATTATAGTAGAGCATTTTATGAGACAACGTCCTCCAGTATTTAGTGGATCTTCGTACATATTGGTAGCAGATGGATTGATAAATGCTCTAGAAAAGAAATTCAAAGTCATGGGATGTTCATATCATCAAAAGGCAACTCTTAACGTTTATCATTTTTAAGTGGATGTTGATCGATGGTGGTATTTTTTTAGAATACAAGAGAAATAGATGATCTTGATGCTATAGAATGGGAAACATTTAACAACATTTTTCTTGATAAAAATTTTGCTAGGGTTGTTTAACTTAGGATTGAGAAACAATTATTGGAATTGTGGAAAATAGATGAAGATTATATAGTTTCTATATAATAAAATTTTACAATATTGGATAGGTACATAATAAATTTTCTTCAGAAAATTGATAGTAAAATTAATAGATTTTACTCTAGATTAAAACCTTGTTTACAAAGATATTTGGACACAATAGAATTTATAAGTTTGGATAAAGTTGATTTTTTTGCTGGGAAAGTAGAGATATATTTTTTTGACACTTATTTCCATTGATATGACATGAGTAAGAAATAGTCAAGGTGGTAGGTAATAGAGAAACAATTAGCTAATAACTTTGCAGGTAATCCATTAATATGTTCCAAGTGATGTAAATGAAATTTCAAGGAATATCTAATAGGATTTGGAAAATGTTAGTAGTGTGGTAATATTGGTAATAAGGATTGTGAATATAGAGAAAAGAGCCATGAACCACCAAACAAGGGGTAACAGATATCCATCCAAATGTGATATTTTTTGGTTGTAATGAGTTGGGTCAATATACTAATGTGTGTTCAATGTTCGTTACACAAGATTGAAATCATAAATATTAGAAGAAGAAAGGTGTGGAAAAATCATTTTATACTCGTACAATTGATATTGATCCTTAAAATCAAGTGGTAAAAGATATGAAACATTTTATTCAAATTATTACAATTCCCTATTTTGATATGGATATTAAAATTACTTTATTTCTAATAAATTTTATGTAAATTTGGTATATCACTTCATTAATGTAAGATATAAATTTTAATGAAAAATAAGTGAGGAAATTTAAAAGAAACCAAGATTTATAGAAATATTCATATTGTTATTAGTTGAATGTTCATTCCTAAAAATCTGGATGAACTTCCCATGATAGAGTTTTATGTTATTTTAGGTATGGATTTGATTTCATTTTATCATGGATATATATATTGCATACCTAATAATGTTTTCTTCAATGATTTCACACTATTGATAACCTACCAAGAAGGCGAGAAATTGAATATGTATGAAAGTGATATTTACCTTACTCTTTTTTTCTAAAAGAAATAAACTATTCAAATTAATGACGTTCTTATAGTGAATTAATATATGGATGTTTTTCTTGATGAATTTTCTAGTGTTATACCTGATTGGGAAGTTGAATTCACTATTGAAATAGTATCTTTTTCTTATCCAATTTCAAAACCCCCTTATTGAATGACACAAGTATAAATTTTTTAAATTGAAAATTAATTGAAGGAGTTTCTAGATAAATGTTTCATTCATCCAAGAACTTCACCATGGGATGATCCAATCTTATTTTTAAAAATAAAGATGGTTAAATGAGACTCTATATTGACTATAGATCATTGAACTACAACAATATTAATAAAAAGTATCCCTTTACACAAATCTATGATTTTTATAATCAAATCCATGGAGAAAAATACATTTCCACGATTTATTATAGGTCAGGGTACCATCATTTAAATGTTAAGGAGGCAGGTATTTCTAAGACTGTGTTTTAGACTATGTATGTGAATTATAAGTATGTAGTTATTCACATTGGGTTGTTTAATGAACCAAATGTATTTATGGAGCTTATGAATAGAGTTTTACCTAACTATTTAGTTAATTTTATGGTTCTATTTATTGATGATATATTGGTATATTAAAAAATTCACGAGGATCAGGAATGACCCCTGATATTTTTTTTGAAAACAGTAAATGGAAAGTAACTATATTAAAAATTTTGTAAGATTGAATTTCTGTTACAATATATATCTTTCCCGGGTCATGTTTTTTCTAAATGTGGCATAACTATTGACCCATACTAAAAAAATTTGTTGAAAAGTGTCAAAGACCAACAAAAGTCACATAGATTCACAGTTTTTTGTTATAATGGGTTACTACTAGTTGTTTGTTGTAAAATTTTCTCAGTTTTCTATCCCATTGAATAAGTTAATATGAAAAATTGTTAAATTAATTTGGAGTTAAAAATGTGATAATTTTTTTCAAGAAATAAAAATATGATTGGTGAATACTTGATTTCTGGACTTTCCTTCTAGAAATGGTGATTTTTTTCTACAACGACGCTTCTTTGAAGGGGCTTGGTTGTGTTCTAATGATTAATGATCTTGTAATTTCTTTTTCTTCATATAATCTAAAACTACATGAGTTAAATTATAATAAAAATGATCTAGAATTAGCTGCTATGGTTTTTGTTTAAAAATTTATAGTCATCATTTATATGGAGTAAAATGTGAAAAATACACTAATCACAAAAGTCTGAAGTATACATTCACTCACAAGGAGTTAAAAAAGAGGAAGTGAAGATTTCTATAACTAATCAAGGATTATTATTTCATGATTTAATATAATAATGAAAATTGAAAACGTATCCAGTTCTTTGAGATGAAAAAATAATGCTATATTAACCATGTTACATTTGGAACGTGAATGTTTTGTTATTGGTTCGATAAATTTTTTCCTAGAAGTTGTGGATGTAGGAACTTATTCTATTTTGTTTCATGTGTTTAAAAAATCTTCATTATAGTAAAGAATTAAATAAGCTTATAATGAATACTGTATGTTATAAAAAACGTAGAATTGGTTAAAAATGGAATGTTTCTTGAATTTAATGTGGAAAAAGAATGAATTTAGAGATTTATAAAGAGATTATGTGTTCCTTATGACTTTTAGAATAAGAAATATTTTTTTAGTGAAGATCATAGTCCCCCATTTTACATTCATCCTAGAAGAACTAAGATGTACATAGAACTTCAATATTATTATAGGTGTAATAGAATGAAAATATATATTACAAACCTTACAATGAAACGATTGACTTATAAACAGGTTAATATAGAATGACCATTACCAAATTTGATTATTCATCACTTTACAGTACTATATTGTAAGTGGGAGAATATATCCATGGCTTTTATAGGTTAATTTCCAAATACTTCTCAAAGTAATAATGTAATTTGTGTTATTGTTTCCCAATAAACTAAATCTATACATTTATTTTCCTTTCAAGATGAAATGAATTTTGTTGATTGTTTTTCACTGTACCTCAAGGAAATATTCAGGTTAAATGGAGTTCTTATATCCATTGAATCTAACTATAATACCATGTTCACATAAGTTTTTTAGAATGTAATTTAGAAGTCTCTAGGAACTAAATAAAAGTTCAGTACAAATTTTTATCCTCAATCTGATGGATAGTCTAAATGAAAAATTTAGTCCTTGGAAGAAATGATTCATTATTGTTCAACGGATTACCAGAGATGTTGGGATCAATATATATATATATTTCTTTTGATTTTTTTATAATAATAGTTTTCATTCTTTTATGAAGATGACAAATTTTGAAGGTTTATATGGAATGCAATGTTAGACTATAGCTTTTTGGGATGATGTGGGAGAAAGGAAGTTTATGGGACAATAGTTTGATAAAGAAATAACTGAGAAGGTGAAGATGATTCAATAATATATGAGGAAGACTCAAATTTGGTAGAAAAAATATGAGGATAATCAGAGGAATGATCTTTATTTTGAGGTAGGTGATATTTTTTTCTTAAAGCATCTCCATGAAAAAATTTGAATTGATTTGGTAAAAATTTGAAGTTAAGTTTACACTTCATTAGACTATATGAAATCCTAGATAATGTTGGATAAATTTCTTAGTAAGTATCCTTTACTCTATGTTGAACCCATGTACATAATGTTTTTCATGTTTCTATGTTAAGAAAATATGTTCTAGATTCATCTCATGTTTTGAGTCCTAAGGTAGTTCAGTGAAAAGATAACCATTATTATGAAGAAAAACTAGTTAGGATTATTCATGACATATATCATGTTCTTTGAAATAACATAATTAATCAAGTTAGGGTTTTATGAAAAAACCATATGGTTGAAGAAGTGACATGCGAATCTAAAAATTCTTTAATGGAAAGATATCCCATTTGTTTGATAAGTGAATAAAATAGTGAGGATGCAATTTTTAAATGGGGGTAAGAATGAAACATCCTAGGTAATGTTATAATAAAAAATTTTCATATTTATTATTATACATAAATTATATATTTATTTTCATTAAAAATATCTTAAGTAACTTTTAAAATAAAAAATTTAATAGTTTTATAAAACTCTTATTTGATAAGGTTTTATATAATAGTATAATTTTAAAATTATCGAATTTGAATTTGAGAAAATGAATTTAATTTTTGAATTCGACGTGTCTATTTATGATGCTATAAATAGGGCCCACCTACTTTTTGACATGATGCTTGTGTACACTGGCTATTGTATCCCCACATTACCACTTTTAAAAGGTGGGATACATTCATCACTTTCAATGACGATTTCCGCTCCTTCATCGAAATGATATTATGTGATTTCAGTTCATCCTTCCATGGATTCCTCCTTGGAGATTGTTGACTAGTTCCAATATCCATCATAGATTTAATTCATGTTCTTTGAACTCATAACTGGGGCTATCTCTTTGTGGGAACTGGTTAATTAGGCTGCTTCTATTTGGTAGGGAAACAACCTTCAGTCATTAGAATAGTCATCTTGGGCATCACTAAGTATGTATAGACATTGGGTGCATTGGTCACCTATGAATCTTCCTCATTGTAGGGAATCTCATATGAGGCATCTTATGCATGGAACCCTATACATCCTGTGAATACGACAAGGTTACTAATTCCATGGGTGTAAGTCATCCAATGTTTTTACCCCAGGAATCCCATATATGTGTATATGGTAAGTTCATTCAAAGAATTACATCGATTTTACATCAGGCATCCCATTTTATTACATGGGGCAGGTATGCTGGAGCATGTCACAAGTTCTACGTCCTATGGATATGGATTAGAACATCTTACAGGGATAGATCATGGCACAAGTTTGACATCTTTTGGAGACGATCATAGGGTTAATGTCTTTTGGGGAAATGATGAATGGATCATAATTCCCCGTAGAGGAAGACCTGGGAGGTGTGTCCCTATGATGGAAGTTTTCACTCCAAAGTAGTTTATTGATGGTTTAGAATGATCAATGCAGGAAGATCTAGAAGGTTGATCAGAATGTCCCTTGAGGCAGATCCAGGAGATGCATCCATATGAGGGTATATTTCACTCCTGGATAGTTTACTAATGGATCAAAACATCCCGTAGAGGCAGATCTAGAAGGTTGTTTAGAACTCACCTTGAGGAAGATCTGGGATGTGAATCTCATGCAGGAAAAATGTCACACCTGAATTTTTTACTGATTGATGGATCAGAATTCCCCTTGATGTGGATTCAAAATAGATGGTTTAGAAATCCTCTTAATGTGGATCTATGATAGATGGATCATACTTCTAATTGAGAAATATCTGGGAGGTCCATCCCTAGGAGGGAAGATGTCAAACCTATATTGTTTATAAATGGATTGATTAGGAACCCCTTAAGTCGGATGCGGGATGGTGGGATCATAATTACCCTTGTGTATGATCTAGGTTAGATGTATTAGAATTCCCCTATAGGGAGATCTAGAGGTTTTTCCCTTGGAAAGAATACCATGAGTTTACTATTGTCGTGATTGAACCTCAAGGAGGATTCCTACATACCCTTTTTAGAAGACATATATAAAAACCCACATAGTTTGATGATGCAATTTTAGATCTTTTAGTAGGAACAATCCATTAAATTTAACATCATGTGGTAAGGATGAATGTGTTGTGAAAAGATCATCGATGAGGGATGGTTGGGGGATTAGGAATGGTAGCTACCCTTTGCATGATGATTTCTCTTGGATGGAATGATTTGGGGATTATGCATGGAATATACCCATTAATGCTTCCTCATGTAAAGCCATGAGGTCATTTTATATCCATTACATGGAGTAAGATTACATTTTAACATTATGTGAAAGGATGGGGTATGTGTGGATTATGCATTGATCTTACCGAAGAGGAAATGTTTGAGACTCGAGGCATGTGATGTTGGGAGGCATACACATGTAAGATTACCTTTACAAGTGGATTTCTCTTGGCATTAAGTCGGGGGTCTTATGCAGGAATCTTCCCTCAGTGGAAATGTGTGAGACTCAGGGCAAGTAATGGTGTGAGGATTATGTATGTAATATAACCTTAAAAAGTGAATTTATCTTAGGGTAATAGTTTGTGGATTATGCCTAGAATCTAAAAATATTGAAAGTCTTGTGGTCAATGGTAGGAGAGGGTGGAATCCCATGATGATCATACGTGGGGAATATCATATTTATCGTAGAGGGTATGGTTGTAGTTTTACATCATGTCCTGCGGATTTTTTCATGTAGTTTAATATCATATGACAAGGAAATGAAACTAGGATATTTTACATCATGTAGTTTTATCATGGGTGGATTCACTCCTTACCCCTAGGGATTATGTCATCACCACTCATACACCTTTGGGTGGGAAATTTCATTGGAATTTCCATGGAAGAGAGGTCAATCATGAGTTCCACCTTATGATCCATGTGATGCGAATAAAAAGGGGCTGTTATATATATTATGAGAATAAAAAGGTAAGTAGGAGGCTTGATCCAAACTTGGGATGATCTGGGATAATACAGGATTTGGTGGAAAAGGCTACATGGGGACTCAAGGTGCTACTGGACTAGTCCTGGATTGGTGTGGGGGCCTTGGGCAGTCGACCATTATGAATGGGTATCAACATAATGGAGGCACCATGGAGAGGCCAAGGAGATAGGTCTCATAAAGCCTGGGGCCTTGTAGAGAGTTACTTTATAAAGCTGAAGTGCCTCATGAAGGCCAAAGAATTCATGAAGGGGTATGCTTTACGAAACATGATTCCATTACCTCATAGTGAAGTTCTATTTTAGGGGGTGAGTGCTTCCTGAATGCTAAATGATTCCCTAATCCTCAAGTTTGATAGAGGGCGTTCCTACTCTTTGAATGGTATAATAATTCATGAAATTAATCTTCAATTGGGGTGGGGAATCATAAAAAAATAAGGGGGTTTCATGTAGCTCAAATTCCTTGGGTGATTTATTTTTTCTTTAGCTCATCAATCTTATGAAGTTTTTGAATCGAGATCAATTTATGAAGTTGAAAGGTTGGGGATAATATTATAAATGTTGGAATGAAGGGGATATTTATAGGGTATGGGTTTAAAGAATATTACTGGTGCTTGTAAAGACAGTTGGACTTTGAGAATGGGTGTGGTTCCATGATTCCAAGATCCTAATTTTTGAAGACACTGTCAAATCTTCAGGAATTCTTGATGCACTTTGTGGCTTTTAATATCTCTGCATGGAGAGATACTATCAATAATTTATTCCTTCATAAAGGGAAACTACATGTTGGGATACTTGTGAGCTGAGACTATTCATGAAGCTCATTAGCTTCACGAAATAGACCCTTAGAGGTTTTTTGGGGTCAGTTTGGCATGGATTAATCCTAAAAAGGCCACACCTTCCTCATCTATTCACATGGAATATTAATTTTATCAAAAAACCAACACTTATAATGGGAGGTGATGGGAAAAAGGATTGTCATATTGTTAGGGAGAATTATTGAAAATTTTAAATCAACTCCCTTTTTCTGATGCTCACTCATGGAGACCATTTGTGATGACTGCCATGGGAAGCCCATTGTGAAACTCGGGGCTGACCATATACCTATAAATACCATAGGGGCCCCTGAGAGTGACCAAAAGACTCTCATTAAAAGAAAAAATAGTGATCACATTTTTCAATTCTCAAAATCCATTATGAGTTCTATTTAATTTCAATCTCCATCGCTTGTGAAGCTCCCTATCTCTGTGAACCTGTCTCCGTGAATGATTTTCAGTGAACCAAAATCCATGAACCAGATCTCCATGAACACCCTTTATGAATTAAATCCATGAAAAACCTTACCAAAACATACTAACAAATAACTTTATCTTTAATAAAATAGATTCTCAAGGATCTAACACCACCGCTACTTGTTGGGAAGAAATAGTAGGGAATATCATGATTGGGGAGAGCGTTTGAGGTTCCTTAGACCATAAATAACATATTGATATACTAACCAAGGCTTAGAGGGAGTTCCCATTATAAAAAAGGCTTCATATTTATGGATTTGATCTAATGTAATATGATTTTATCTCTTTAGTGAGTAGTGATGAATCAACCTACTAGTTCATAGGCATAATGGGGAAATACCAGTGGCACAAGGCTACTACAGGATACATCTGGAAAGACTAAAAACCAATAATAATTTAAATTCTATAAAACAAAATAAATAAATTTTATGGGGATAATCTATAGGATGAGTCACCCCCCGTAGTATGAGATGGTCCTCAATTCAGGTTTTGGGAGTCCATTCAAGGGATGAAATGACAATTGGGGTTTTCAATAGGGAGGCAAATTTAAAGATTAATGGGATTGGTTCTAATGAGAATACACATCTTATGTGGAGTTAAAGTAAGAGATAAAGTGGATAAGTCTCTAGGAATCAGCATGGGACTCACAGTCTCACATTTATTACCCTTAGGAAATCATGCCCGAGTTGCTGAGAGAGTGGTTAACAGAGACTTACACATTCCATATGTACTATGGTGAGGTCGATGCCATCCCATGACACCTTCATAAAATCTCTAGGATACTAATCCTGGGGGTTATTTATGATGATTTACTCCCCATATAGAATTTATGGGGGGACCAAGAGAATTTTATTTCTCTATAGAAGTTACTGCTGAATATGGTGCATGGAAACAACAAAGTGAATTCTGGGATTAGGGATATTACCTTCATGAAATGGTTTATGTATTTCCAAAATGAGTCTGTAGAGGATCTAGATGTCGGAGAGGATCTAGAAATGAAGTTTCCATGTATTCTGCACACATGTTTCGGGGAATACTAGTGGGGAAAGGAGAACTCCAACTAGAAGATCATTAATGTGATCTAGTGAATACTATGGGTTAATGGAATCAAGCTGGAAGGCCATCTTAGGTTTGTGGGTCTTCTTTCCATGCTCATTTAGGATAGATGGTTCATGTGAGTAATGAACACATGGGGGTGCAGTTGAGCACCTTTATCATAACAATGATGTTGTTTGTAAGACAACTAGTCAACCTAGCCATCCTGATATTATAAAAACTGTACAAGGTGTTTTTCCACATAATTAATGGAAAGAATATAGTCCATGTGTTTGAGACTCTCTATTTCTTGTACAACTTGGGGTCATATAGATGGGGGGATATGATTTGATGAACCCCATATCTCCTCTTACTATGAACTTCTGGTCGATGATCATAAATATTTCAGGGAGTCTCCCACTCAGTTTGGGTTTGGGGGGAGTGTTGGAGATGGTCAGGATGGTAGAGAACATCATATTTTACCCATTTTTCTTCCAATAGTGATAGTTAACAATGAAAGTACTAGGAACATTGAATTACAATCTTACCTTATGGACTTCCGAGTTAGGTTTTTGGTTGAATGAGTTCACAACTAGCCCATTTATAAACCATTTATCCCACAATGTTTCACAATGTAATTAAAATTACTATAATAGCTAACACAAAAGGTTTAAATGGATTTACACCATGAGTGTTAGCCTTTGGTTCTGAGGCAGATCTAGTGCATGTTCACACGTGAAGATGGAAACAAGTGCAATGAATTTCCACCACCTACTGCTGCATATAGACTCATCCCTGAATATTCTCTATGTTGGGAGATAGAATATTATGGGGAGATTCCAAGGCACTGGGCCATCTAAGATTATAAAGTAGTGGCCCTTCAACCATAGGGTCAGGGACGAGTGGTGGTTAGTGTATGTCATGGTGAAATATCTATCCCAGTGGGTTGGACAACAGTAGTGGGTATGACAGTTCATAACCCCAAATAGGTTGGATCCACAGGGAGAGTGGAAACATTGGGCACAACAATCCAGGGAAAGAGGAGAAATAAAAAAGGAGAGCCCTAAGAGATCTCCAAAGGAAATTAATGCAAGGTCCCATGAAGTATTTTCATCATGTGGATATTCCCAGTGATTTTTTCATCCTAGAAGTCTTATATAGAAGAGATTTTAACTGGTATTTTTCCAAAGCTCATAGGATATTGAAGCATCTTAATAGAGAAGTGACGTTTCTTTTTAGGATTGGTTAGGATAAGGATGGATTTTAACATGTCCTGGGATGAGGTAGAGGGATATGCAAAAGAGATGGAAGACCTGATCCATTCTTGGGTCACTGTGTACCCTCTAAGAAACCAATTGGGGGTGCTAATGATCATGAAATCTCCCCCACAACTATCGATAGCTGAGATGGATGTGCTTCTGCCACTGTCAGATGGTTTTGATGATTCTGGGGGAAGCGATGCCTACCGATGATCAGACGGAGAAATACAATCATTTTCTAACCATGAAAATATCTGGATCTTACATACCTCATATATAATATACCCCTTAAACTATTCTATAATTCCATTTTTCAATTGTGCAAGAATCTGATACGGAGGAGGGGGAGGTCAGTGAAAAACTTAAAAAGGAGGGTGATGGGATATCAACCCTTTAAGGGAAAAGTGTGGGGTACCTTCCTGATGTTGTGGCTCTAAGTATACCACCGTTGATGCTAGTAATAAAAGAAATAAATGTAGAGGAAACTTTGGAAAGAGAACTATTCGTGAAACTCTAGGATCGATTTACCAGACTATATAACTCATGAAAAAGTCTTTTACTTATATATTTCCTCATCTCCCTTTTTTATTTTCCTTCTCATGTATGACTAAAATATTTTGGAATGGAAGTTCAAACGGTTGTCAAAAACCAACCTCTTACATCAGTTCTAGCATTAAACATGCCTAAGGTTGAGGTGGCGATGGTGGATGCAAATATCCTAGTGATAATGGAAGAGGAATCTATGGTGGTTAGGCCAAATGTAGAGGTTCCACTGCAGGGGAATTTTGAGATTGTTCCCTAAGTGGAGGGGGTGAAGGTGTTCCCTACAGTAGGGTCAACTAAAGGAGTTTTGGGGGTGGAGACAATTATAGAGGTTCCATTGGAAGTAGCCATTGGAGATGAGGTTATGATGGATATAATGGCCATCATTCTAGGATCCGAGGATACTAGGGAGGTTGCATTGGATTCTCCTACCCCATAATTTCCCATGGTGGTGTAAAGAGGGGATGATGATAAAATTTTGATACTAACCAGGGAGTATGAGTGATACGGGATAATTACGTCCACCTTAGCGGTTCCACACAGTGCATTGGAAGCTTCTACCATAGGTGTAGAGGCTGACGATGATCTATTTCTTGAAGTAGACCCCCATCAACTATTTCTTGAACATATACACCAAGAAAATCCATGCTATGATATATTGGCGATCTTTCCTTCTTTTGATCCCATACTGCTAAAATATTTCTAGTAATATTTCTAGGAATTAACCGAGGATAACTGAATTATCCATCACAATGTATGGGGACGCATGCAGAACTTCATCATCCAAACCTTGATAGGTGAACTTCCAAACTTAGTGGGATATCTCTTCCACTAGCTAGTCATCTTGGTGACCAGTTGTGTAAATCCAACATTATCTACATATTGGACCACGACATTCTTATCGAGATCACATGTGCAGAATGGAAAGTGTTTGACCTTTCCTAGTGGAAACACGAGGATGAGGGATCCAAGGTAATTGAGGTGGACAAGAAGGAGATCACCTATCTTGAGGGGCTGGTGCAGTATCATGTAACAGTTGATGATACCTAGACTAAGATTATCAATAATTTGAAGGACCTATTAACAGCAACTGATGACAAGGTAACATCAGCAACATCCTTAATTGCTTAGTTCTGGTTTGAGAAGAACTGATAGTGGATCTGAGGTGAAGAAGTATCCTCCTAGGTCTATGAGGAGAAATAATACCTAGTGGGTGATAGCTAATCCTAGAGACCACCAAGAAAAGATGGCCATGCTTGAGCACTCAATTGATGGGGTTAATCTCTGAAGTGTTTTGCAAAGGAGTGTCTCCAACCTATGGATAACCCTATGAAACATTGGATTTTTTAATTTATGCTTGCTTGGACACATCTATTTTTCGTTCACTTCAATCATATTCATGAGATAACCAATAACCAATCCTTAAGATCACATGATCCATGCTCTGTGAGGAAAACATTGGATGACCATGTGGTTACTCATTCATATGATTTTTTTTGGTAAATCATCAAACCCTCAAGGTCTTCCATTGTTGACTTACCATCGAGAGTGTTTATACTGAGTGAGATAGGGCTGGAGAACGAGGCTCTCATGGAAACATAATTACTTTTCCAACATGTGATTCTGTATGGATGGGGAAGTTATAGGGGTGTTGAATTCCACATTAACTAAGGGGTAATATAGAGTGTGAATCATGATTACCAATGTTTAGAACAAAAGGTATGTGGTGTGATAATATAGGATAATTGATTACTATATTTGAAACACATAATCCATACCATTAGCCAAGAATAGGGACAAAAAAATGAGTTCTAAGTGATAAACATGTTCAAAACAAGGAAAATATCTTATAATGTCAACCAAATTCCATTTAAACATTGTCCTAGGATGGTAGGTGAGCCATTGTGGCCAGACACCATTTCATTAAGGGGTCCCTTCAAATGTGGTGAAGGATGAGGATCCGGATAAGGGGATCACGAAGCATGTAGATGAAGTGATAGAATGTTTTAATGGATTCCAACACTCTTTTATTATGCCAACATGGATTAGAGTTCATTGGTGTGAGAATATTAGTCTGAACAAAGTCAAACCTATCTTACATGGGAGCTCCATCTCAGATGCCGAGTAGTGGTCGAGGAATATGAATGATGTAGTAGATGACCAACAGGGGTCGAAAGGGATTCTGGGGAGAGGTCCTAATATTCCTTGTAGATTTACATTGTGTAATGAGGATGATAAACATGTTGTTTCACATCATATGGTGAGAACATTTTACACAAATTTTAGCATCATATTTCAAGGATAATGTATCACATAGTTTAATGTCATGTGATCAGGATGTTTCTCATATTTTAACATCATGTTACTGAGACATGGAGTTTGTAGGGATTATACATCGATTTTACCTCCATATATTCCTCATTTAATGTTAGGAGGGTGTCCATTGTACACTGCATAGGGTAAGGTTACTAGTTAATGTATCTGAAAGGACATGTGAACCAGCATGAATGGGAATCCTTGGAAGACCTATCACATGGAATGTACTTGAATCACTTTTTACAGAGTTTAGGGTCATGATTATTGTACCATAGATTTAATTTTGAGGTCCTAAATCATAGAACTATTGAAAATATTTTATGTTCATAATGCTTGGACTGAAGGGAATATACCTTGAAGTAATGTATGCAACATTTATGGAAGGTTACCTGACTTGAATGGAGGATCCTAATAGGCCACATGATGATTCATAAAACTCCCTTGAGAAAAATCACACATAGTTTAAAGTCATGTTGTTCATACTTGGGCTATGCTCTTAGTTTAAGGTGAAAGATTTCAGACCAAGGTGTTACCTATTTTGTGTGAGACAAAAGGGTATGAATATTCAGCCAAGAATTCCTATATTACATGTGAAATATAAGGGGAACATTGAAAATAGTTTAAGTGTGTACTTCTTGGATTATGGATTTTAGTTTTATTTCATAAAGTTGAAGCAAAAAAAAGTGGGGAAAGAAAAGGACCTGTGATGAGTTGACAGAGGGGATAGACCCGAGAAACAATATTCAGGCATCAATACATGTCCCATGAATATGGGAATCCAGCCACATGTAGTTTTGAAGCACAGTGTGGTAGAATACCAACACCGGTAGGCGTCTACCCTCTCAAATTGGTCATTTAATTTTCTAACACTTGGAAATGAGGCATCATGAAATTGTATGAGGTAAGGATTATAATTTATGAACATTTCTTGAAGATGTTCTTTCATTCAATATTCTTCTCACTGGACATCCTGGTTTGATAAAGGGTAAATTAATCTCTTATTTAGAGGTATCTCAAACTTGTTAGTGGTAATATTATATTTTAACGTCATGCACTCGGAATTTTGGTGAGATTACCCATTGTAATTATAATCATTTTATTTCTCATATTAGGCTATGAGGGAATATCATCCCACTTATGGGTCATGTTAATTGAATGGGGCTTATACCTAGACGGAGGATCATGGGACATTCTGAGGTGATTTCACCATAGATAATGGATTATTTCATAGTGAATCTACTTTTGGTCCCAGAGATAGAAATTCTATAAGTAACTATGTATCCCATGATGACAAAAATCAAGACACATGTAGTTATGAAGGTGATTAAAATAGTATAATGTCATGTGGTTTAGACCATGGTGAATAGTTTAATGTCATGTTGCTTGGACTATGGGTAATTAGTATAAAGTCACAATGTGTGGACTATAAAAGTGTTTGTTTTAGGGGTAATTTTGTAGAAAAGAATAGGTAAGACCCAAAATGAATGAGGACCGTGGAGGCTTTCACCACATTAGTATCAGGATAAAAACACATAGTTTATGGTTATATTGTATGGACCGAGAAACACATAGTTTAACATCATGATTCTTGGATTTAGATGATATTGGAAACATAGGAACCTATGTGGCATGGATAGAGGGAACATTGGACATGACTGGGGGCTATGGAGGCCTACACACCACAAATGGGTTTTAGAGGGCCAAAGGATTGATGAATTGGTGGCTGGTCCTAGATATGGGATGTACGGGTGTCACTATATATCCCATGAGGATGGGAATCAAGACAAACGTAGTTCTATAAAGCCATGTGGTAGGGGGACAATAACAGTGGGGAGATACTATATGGTGATGGAACTTGAGGCATCCCATTATTATCATGTGGAATCCCATGTGTGGTGCATGGGGTAAAGATCATCTCATTTTCTGAGGCATCCTAGTTTCAAATGGGGTAAAACAGTAGTTTAACATAACGTGTTGAGAGTGTTAGGATCTATAGTTTTAAGTCATACAACTCAAATTTTAAGGGATTCAAAGAGATTAAGGTCATATTTCTTTGACCAAAAGTTCTTATTTTAATGTCATAGAGTTTCGAACATGGATAGAGGATTCTCAAATGGATATATGTAGCATGGTGGGGAGACAAACCTGATGTGAATGAGGAACAAGGAGGCCTAGAACCACACCACATATTCCCGATAAGACTCAAACATAGATTAAGGTTGTGGTTCTTGGACAATAAGGTGGATATTAATTTGAGTTCTTAAAGCTTGGTCCATGTGGTGAGTACTCCAAAAGGGATATGCATAGTGTAGTAGGAACAACCTGATGAGAATGAGGACCAAGGAGGCCCAATGTTGTATAACACATTCCTAAGAAGACTCAAACATAGTTAAAAGTCATGATTCTTGGACATAGACTCCTTTTTTAAGGCAATAGAGTTCCGACCATCTCGTAACTTTATGCAATGTATTTCTTAGGGAACTTATCATTGGGGGATGTGCGATATGCTCCCTATCTATGGTGATCAAAGAGTATGCTCCATTAGAATAGACCTTATGAATGATGTATGATCCTTACCACTTGGGGTATAACATTGGTGGGTTCTTAAAAGATTTCATTAATTTCTTGGGAGATAGTACCATGTCACCCTGGAGGAAGGAGTGAAGACACCCTTTTTTTTGAATTCTCTTTCAATCCTGTTAGGTGCCTCCCCAGACTGAGAAAGGTATGAAGCATATTTTCTTCTAGGGATTAGAGCATATCTATACAGACATAAACTATTTATTTTAGAGTATGGTGTTCCTAGAATTATGTTCATAGTAATGTAAACTGAACCACAATGGGCATGAATTCCCCTATTTCGTACACCAAGGAATATGGAGTCACCTGAGTGGAATTTAGAGTTGTCAGCCGATAGGCCCAGATGGCATTGGGGAGCTAGTCTAGACTAATTTTCTTATTCTGTCACACCATCTTCATTATAATTATAGAGAGGTTCTTGTTGAATTACTTTATCTATCCATTTTCTTCTTCATGATAGTGGGAAGTATGGTTTGACCAAATGTTGTACTTGGTGTGCTACCTTTTTAGATCAGTAGCCCAAACTTTGCTTCCATTGTCTATGATAATAGAGTGAGGATCTAGAAATAGATGGATTATGTTGGAGTTCATTTACTTGATAATATATCGGGCCGTGACTTCCTTGAGGGGAATCACTTATTCCCACTTGGAGAAGAAATCCATCACAATCTGAATGAACTTTCACTGTTGATCTATCACTGACGGATATGGGACCACACCATCGAGTCCCCTTGCTACCAAGGTCTAAGAATACATGGTGGTGTGGATGAACTCTGAAGGTTGATGCACAAGGTTGACATGGATTTGACACACATAACACCTCTTGAAATACACAAGGAAATCATGTACCATGGTGGTCCAGAAGTAGACCAGTATCTGAATATGGTGGGAGAGATTTAATCCTACCTAATGGACACCACAAGACCAGACATATACTTCCTTGATAACCTTGGGAATCTTATATCCATGGATTCAATAGAGGATAATTTCATCCAATCCACATCTTTAGTGAGTTGATTTGGGGTTATACTCACTCTGAAGGGTGGACTTCACTACACACTGATGGATTCATTCTTGCTTGGCTCAGTATGGGGGTAGAATGCCACATTGGAGATACTCGATGAAAGGAGTGGTCAATTAGGAGGTCTCTTATATAATGGAGGAACCTAAATATCTTGACATAGAATATACAGTAGTTATCCAATTCACATGTTACCTATCATCATCATCTGAAATAATGGGAGAGACATCACTTCGGCATGATACATGAATGAAAATATCATCTTAGTTAGGATATGTGAGAGATTCTATTAAAATGTACAAGGTCTCATCTTAATCAATATGTGATAGAGGGACAAGAGTCACTTCTAGATGAGAAGGTAAATAGGACATCTATTGGTGAGTGGAATCCAGTAGGGGCACAAGCTCTGGATTTCTAACGACATAATCACTATTTATCATTTTGATGACTTCCTTAGAGTCTCCCATCAGATGAAATCGTGGGAAAATCAATTTGTAGAGATAGTTAGAGACCATTAATGAGATCCTGATACTCTAACTCATTATTGGTGCAGCCTTCTAATAGAAAGAATGAGTATGGAAGGACAACCCCAACCAGAGTAATGAAGATGATCTCTAGACCTACTCTCTTGATCTTGGGATATTTGTGCCTTCTATTTGTAAGGATCAGGGAGGAACCATCAAAATGAATCTTCCAACATGGAATATCCTAATCCAATGATAGGATTGCTATATCTAGGAAATATAAAACTAGGGTTATTTCTTTAGGGATCATATGGGTAGCCATAAAATTTTCGAACGCATGACTCTTGATGGATTTCTGTTGAATAAACCTGACGTTGAACTGATAAAGGATCACTACCCATCATGCCAACTTTCCCATCAGTATGGGGTGATTTAGGATATAATTTAGCATGTCTACATGGGACAACATCTATATCTCAATATACTGTAGATAATTCTACAACCTTTTCACTTTGAAAACTAGCACAAGTCAACTCTTTTTGATAGTGGAGTATCTAGTTTTTGTGTTGAGGAGCATACAACTGAGATAATATAAATTATTTTCTCTACCCATATTTTTCTTTTGGCTGAGAAGGGTAATGAGGGACCATTCCAGGGTGATTACATAGAGGACCATAGTATTCCTAGAAATGGGTGGAATGGGAACTAGAGATTGTAGAAAATACTACATGATTTCCAAAAAGGAAGTATATAACTCCTCATCCCACTAATTGATAGTTCCTTTCTTCATTAATCTTGAAAAGGGAAAACACTTACTGGAAATATTCACATTTAATTGATGTATGTAGGATAACTATCCTTGGAGGACTCATAGATCTCGGATGATGATCCAGGGAGGAATCTGGCTAATAGATTTGATCTTCCCTGATTTGATCTTAATACCTCTTTATTTGATGACAAAGCAAAGAAGCTTCTTAGAGGTAACCTAGAATGAATATTTGAAGTTGTTCAACTTCAAATGTTGGGAGTAGAGGAAGACAAAAACTTTATCAAAGGTATATGAGATGGTATTGATGTTGGAGAGATTTTATAACTAATTCATCCATGTATCATTCCACCAATATCCCAAGAATAAATTTGAATATGTGCTTCATGTCTTGCTAATAAGTCACTCATATATTATTCAGACTGAAGTGAATTACCTATAGAAAAATTTACTGGAAGTTCCCTGAAATTGATATAATCCTCATCATTAGGGGCCATTTATATATGGTTGTACCCAAAACATCTATCCATAAAAAAGAGGGCTTGAAACCATTTTGTAGAATTGATCAATATCCCTATCACTAGAAGGGGAAATCATCCTTCGAGCAATAGTGGTTGAGATCCTAGAAGTCGATAAAGACTTTGACATGAATGTTCTTCTATTTTACTGAGTTGATATTACCTAACCACTTGGGGAACTGAAATTATATAAAAAATTTGGATTTGATAATGTTATAAACCTTGACCTTGACCATGGAACCATAAGATGGATTCATTTTCCTAGGAGGCAGTTTGAACCCATGATGAACCCCTGGGAGACCAAGATAGTGGATGAAGACCTAAGGTTCTAGACCTGGAATATCATTATATCTCCACGTAATGAATTCACGATGCTACTTCCAGAAAGCCACATATTGTTGTTTTTTTCCATTGGAGTCATTATTGTGCAGATTTTTGTTTTCCTTATATTCTTTTAGGTGATAAGGTTCACGTAAATAAACTCATAGACAATGGTGGAGACACCCTCTTAAAATGAGAGGGGAGCATCTTATAAATCATACTTGTCATTTTATGTAGAAGAATATATTGGAGGAGATAGTTTAACTAGGCTAGATGACTTAGGGGGAGCACAAATTCATGCTTGGGTGGATATAGAACCTCAAATTAGGGGTTCCTATTCTGCTGAAACCACGTACACAATGTCTATTGAACCAATTCTATCCGACCTTTGACCATGAAGGTGGGGTCCATGATTGATGTCAAATTAGTGGTGGTTGGTTGAGTTCCACCCATTCAACCCACCTCTACAGAACATGTGGTAGTGCGATGAAATAATGGCTATAGGGAGTAGGTATTGGTACTTCATTGATTTGGGGGATTCTAGTACTACTTGGGTTTTTCCTGTGTATGATTATGAGGAAATATTTGAAATTTCCTTATTTTTATGGACTTCAAGTCCATTATTCTCAGAGATGAAAACGAGACTTCCAAATTGAGGCATTATGGCCTCCAAATGACAGATCAGGAGAATTAAAGCATCATCCATGTCTTCCCATAGACTGGTTTTAGTGGTTGTGTGGTCAAACTCATTGGTTGGAACATGCTTCCCCTATTGTAATATCTGACAACTAGATAATGGGCTTCACTGAAGTCTTAGAGAGACAAATCACCTTGGAGTAACCCTACATGACCATTGAGGGAGTACACGAGGCATTGGTGATATGAATAGAAGACCTCTACATAAATATGAAGTTGTGGCCTTACTAGAAGCATATTTTAGGCGGTATCCTATGAGTCTACCATAAACATAATGCTTGCTATCAAGCCTCCAAACTCGGTCTTAAATGGAATAATTCCACACAGTTTCTGCTTATCCAGTTCATAACCATGAATCTTTAGGCCATAGGGAGTGGGATCTTCATTAATGTGTCACAACCCATGAATCATTCGGGTTTGTATGAGATTGATTCTAGAACAAGTGTCCACCAAGAATCAATGGTCTTACACACCATTGAAATGGCCTATAATGTACAATGGGTGTATGTGCCCCTGCATGAGAGAAACATCATCTTCCTCAGAGAATTATATGATGTCTTTTCATTACCTTTACTCAGCCTCAAATTCATAATAAACCTCTATGCCTACAACTTCGGTATCAAAATGGAGGGGTATTTCCAGTGATTTTTCAAGGGCCTCACACATTTCTTTTGACAAGAGAATGACCTCAAGGACTAAGAACCATGTGGGTATTTTTGAAAGACGATTGACCATGTCATACTTTTTCACCAAATAAATACCTTTTTTATATGGGCCCCCTCTCTTTAGCATGTGGAACAACATATACTGCTAGACGAACAAATGGGTTCTAGATAGTACTAGAAATATCCTACTGCTGACCAGTTGTCATGATATGAACCCATATTAGTTGATTTTTGGTTGTTGAATATTATCTCTGGCAAGATGTGGCTGATCATGGTGTGGTCATGGATTCTCTTCTCGGTTAGTTAACATGGACAGATCTGGTGCCTTATTTGGTAGAGCAGTCTGGGAGTAATGTGCCAAATGAGATCTATGAAAAACCTACTGCCTGGTTTTTATTGCATGCATGGTTCAATATGAGATACTTCCTTGAGAATTCCAGTGGATTTTATTCCCTAGACCTCTCATTTGATAGTACTTTCTGATGGAATTTAGGGGGTTTACCTGATATTCCTCATTATGGGGCACTATTAAGTGGTCTACCAACTTGACGACTTTCTCGGAAGTGTACTCCTTGTAATCAGAAGGGGCCTTAAAATACTGAGTAGAACCTGTGGGAAGTTATCAATTCATGAGGTATGACATAACTGAGGGTGTGAGATGTCTTTGGAATTGGTGGAAGACTCTTATATCCTTTAACCTATTATCATCGGTTGAGGAAGGCTTGGTGTACACCAAAGGTTATGGCCTACCTAGGCAGGAATTAATTATAACGTGGGTGTGACTAACTGATCTATGAGCCAACAAGTAATAATAATATTGGGTTCCACGGTTGGAAACCTTCTTCTAATAAACCTAACTATAACGAATCAAACTATTATAAATAAAATTCCTATTGCATTTTTATTAAATGAATTATTATATAATATGGTTATAGAAAACACATGCACTTATTTTGTCTTATCTTGAACATTGGATTTAAAAGACCACTATGTATCATTAACATTGATAATATAGCCATTAAAAATTGATCACATGATTAATATAAATATAGGGTTTTAGAAATCCAATTTTCATAGTCAAAGGAAGTGATGACCACAACTAGTAGAATTACACCCTATGAAGCCCACTAATCCGAGCTTCCTAGGGAGATATAATTTCTAGGATTTTACCTTTACCAATACTAATATGATATCTAATATATTAAGAATGAGTGAACCTATTTATGGGATAAGTTTATGCTCATCTATATCATGAGCCAAAACATGTTGACCGAACCGCCCCATGAATTTCCCACCACCACACACCTTACCCTTAGGGAATTTTCTAGTTTATTAAAAGGATGTGTAAAAATACCATAGAAATTTGAGTATGTATATTATTTTATATATAATAATGAATATATTTCTATCTTATTATTTTTAATTTATAAATTATTTTTATTTTGATTAAATAAAACACAAATTCTATTTTTTTGTTAATATTTAAACTCAATTAATGAATTTATGGATTAATGGATTTTTGAAATAAAAAATATTTCAATAAATCATTATTATTTAATAATGTTTATCAATTATTAATTATCATATATTTTTTATGAAGTCAAAGGTATTTTTTTATGAAGTCAAAGTCAATTTTTATAAGGGTTTAAAAAATGTTATTGTCAAAAAACACGTCATTTTCAATAAATGTCATTTTTTATTTTAAAAGTAAAAACTCACATTTTAGAAAATGATTTAGATAAAATTAATATTATTTTTGGAATCAATATGATCAAATTATCCAACTTTTAATTTTTTATTATTTTCAAAGATAATTGATTTTTTGGGAAAAAATTAAATATTTTATAAATATACATTGTGTTTTATGACATCATAATGACCCAAATGTGATGTAATAATTAATATAAATGGGATCCACGAAAAAATATTTATTTTACCTATAATATAATGTGATTTTATGTTTATTTTATTAACTTTCTAAAGGAATTATGAATCCTCCAAGATATATAATATTTTTTAAGATTTTAAAATCAATTCTTTAGGAGTGTGACTCACCTACACATAACCAAGGGTAATATTTTAAAAATATGGGCCCTTTTACTTCTAAAATAATAAAAACCACTCGCATTTGAAATAAACCATGGGAAATAACCATGATATATTTTATGATTTTGGATATTTTATTATGCAGAATCCAAAACAAATATAATAAATAAATATCCCTCTTTACCTATATAAACCCATCCAAGATCCCATTCATTTTCACTAAAAATACTTATAACACATGAAAACTCTGACCTCAACTCCCTAGAGTCCTCCCAAGGTGGACTAAAGCATTCTATAATACCCTCGCATGTCTTTGGTGCCACACACTCATATAAGGGATCTTCCAATCTCCTCTTTCTATGAAGCACTCCTTTTATGTTATGTCATTTAATTTAAATTTCCATATGTTGGGATACATTATTCCATATCCCCCTTAATTTCCATTTTATTTATAAATTATGATATCCCATTTCACTCTAATTTTACCTTCTATGAGCCCTTATGTACACATGTTACCATGCCGAACTTTTGTAAGGGTTATTTCCTTTATCTTCTTTATTAATGTTTATTTATTATCATATGAATTATATTTCCAATTCCTCATTTTGGGAAATTTATTTTAATGTGTATATTACTTTAAATATCATGTATAAATAATTAGAGACCCCTTTATCACTCATAAAACCTATTTTATGAATTTTTATGTGACACTGTTATGATGCCAAAATGTTACTAGAATTTTCCATCCCAAAAGAATTATGTAGTGAATACCATGCCCATTTCCTATCAAGGATATTCAAATTTATGAACATATACTTTTTATTGGGGACTTACATGTTTTTATTCCACATTCATTGATCATGTAATAAATTATGATGATGAATGAATCCATGTCGTATGATCTATGTGGCACACTTAATCATCATAATGAAATGATTATGATGGATGCACCCAAATAGCACTCCAATGCATTGGGTAATTTTTAGTATCATGATATATCATGGTGGGTCATGGGAGTACCTAATTCCTTTATGGGACGTTTTACACCATAGTTTCTTGGAAGTTTAGCCTTGACATATGTTTATGATCTTGTGTTTTATGTTTTAGCCACATTTTCTATGTTGCCTTTATTATTAACATGCTATATCATGTCTCATTATTCTTGTTTGTGATTCCTATTCTTTTTATGCCCCATTTATATTCCTATTGTATATCTTGTATCATATTATTCCTATTATTCCTTTATTATTCCCTTAATGGGATTTTTTGATCACCCCTTTATTATGATTTTCCCCATGTTATCCCATGCGGTTTTAAGTTTGTTGGAATATTATGATCATGTTAAGGAAGTGTTTAATAATGTTTTATCCTATTTTATAAGTTGTTATGTAATGTTACTAATTGAAAAAGACACTACTTGATTTATTAGGTGGTATTAAGTTTAATTTTATGTTATAAATCATGTATTAATGTGTAATAAAGATCAAGGTTTCCATAATTGGCAGCATAGGAAAAGTTTAATTATTTTTGGGATTAGTATTAGAGAACTCTAGTGAATTCCTTATGGATAATTCCATTTATAAGCAAACATACCTAAATGTTGTTAAGTATAGAGTGATTGGTTTATCAATAATATACATCCCTGTCTAGATACTACAAGTGGACGTGGTTCTTGAACATATATACCTAGAAGTAACAACTCCAACATGGTGTTATGGGCATGACTTGAGGTAACCCGGTACACAAAAAAGTGCCTTACTAAGCACCTGGTGTGACAATCCCGAGGGATAATCTTTGGTAAATCCATAATCTCATTATGAAACATTATTAAGGGAAAAAATTACCATAAGAATACATGTTAGGAAATAGATCAGGGATAACATATATTAAAGCCCTAAAATTCATAATTTATGGAAATAAATATAATTTATAAGTTATCCCCTTATTGTAATCATATTCCCATGTATGTGTTTAATATTTTAAGACCCTATTCCCCAATTTTCCTTTTATTCTAGTTAATGGTTAGAAATAGGAGGAATCATGCTGACAACTAATGCAAAGAGAAATGTGATGACTTACCCAATGTGATGCCCAACACAATGGGATAAGGAGTCACAAAATTTATCATGACACTCTCTTATCTAACAGAAGTTATAAATATAAACATGGATCAATAGGAGCACCCAAACCCCTCTAAGAGAGAACAAGCCACAATCAAGATCTTCATGCGAGAGTGGCCTCCGTATTTCAACGGATCATTTGATTCCTTCATCACATAATAATGGATCAAATAAATTGAGAATATCTTATCCATAATTCATAGTTCTGAAAAAGAGAAGGTTCTTCGGGATGTTTATCATATACAGGGATAAAATGATTAGTGGTAAACATTGATCAAGAATATGAAGCCTGAGGAAGAGATCAAAGAAATGGTCTTGAAATAATTTCAGAAAATATTTTTTGATAAATATTTTCCTCACACTCTTAGTATTAAAATGTAAAGGGATTTAATTTCATTCATGAAAAATTATGAAGAATATATTTGGGAGTACATGGTAAAATTCAACATACTTTCCTGATACGCCTCTGGTTTTGTCGTTACCACCAAAATCAAGGTTGCCCACTTATTTGGTGTGTTAAAACCTAGTTTAAAAAAATCCATGGTGATCTGTGACATTGATTGCTATGAGGAAATTTTATGATGGTACCTCAAAGATGAGATAGAGATCATAAAATATAAATGGTATCATGGGTATAAGAAGTATAAATTGGAGTTTAATTTTGGTAGTCCTATGGTGAAATATAATGGTGAAAAAAAAATCCAAGATCCCACTTGACAAAGGGATGTAAAGAAGCACCCTAGAAAATAAATGCTCTATTCAAACCTCAGTAAATTTTTTATTTATATAACTATAAGGAATATGGGAACTTTTCAAACTAATTACACAATCCAAGGGTTTTCATAGGCAACCAATAACCTCCATGTTAACAAGGGAGAGATTTTTCCATCCCTACCGCTGAAGTGAATCCTAACTATGAAGTGGTGATAGGTACTCAAGTTATTCATTCAATAATATAGAACATACTTTTTGATTCTATTTTTACACATTTCTACATTTCTTGAAAGTTTAGTCTAATTATTAAAAAACCACCACAAATCATGGAAGTAGATATATATTAGTGAAAATGGAAAATGTGGAAATTATTGCATCCTAGGTATATAACTCCCACATATCAATATTTGTGGGATGAAATTCCCAGTGAACCTTTCCATACTTCCTTTGGTAGAATTTGATGCAATTCTTGGTATTAATTATCTTTCCCTTTATAGAGCCAACATAAATTTCCACATGAAGGAAATCACTTTTAATATGATGAATTGACCCCCTGATTATGTACAAGTGTAAGGAGAATGATGAATCTTTTTAACACCATCATCTCAAGCATAGATATTATTTCCCTATAATCAAGCGCATCTAGATCAAATGATTGAGTCTAAATAAAGTATTATCTTAGAAGACATGCCTATTTTTGTGGAATATACTGATATGTTTCCTAAGAAATTGTCTAGACTTCCTCCTAACTGAGAGGTTAAATTTTCAATCCAGATTTTACCTAGGGAGTTACCAATATCCAAGACTCTGTATAAGGTGGATGTTGTTGAACTTGTGGTAATAAAGAAACTACTATATGATAATATTGATAAAGGGTTTATACACCTAAGTGCTTCACCATGGGCTGCACCAGTCCTCTTCATTAAGAAGAAGGATAGATCAATGCGCCTTGGCACTGATTATCACGAACTCAATAAGATCACGATAAAGAAAAAGAACAATATTCAATGTATTGATGACTTGTTTGATCAACTACTCGTATCACAATACATATCCAAGGTGAATATTCGGTCGGGATATTATCATGTAAGGGTGAAGAATAAAGATATCCCCATGACCGCTTTTTGTACTATGTACGGGCACTATGAGTTCATAGTGATGCCATTAAAACTCATTAATGCTACAACAATATTCATGGATTTAATTAATAGAGACTTTAGATATTAACTCAACAAAATTTTGGTAGTATTTATATATGATATCCAAATCAACTCTAAAATAAAGGAGGAGCATGGGGTGTATTTGAACATTGTACTAAAGACCTTACGAAAGAAAAATCTTTATGCTAATAACAGAACGTGTGAGTTATGGTTTAATGAAGACTCTTTCTTGGGGAACGGAATCACAATAAATGAGATATCTATGGATACTTCAAAGACAAAATCAATCAAATGATGGAAAAGATGAGAATCTGTGATATATATCCGTAGTTTTATTAGGTTAACTAGATATTATCGCTGATTTGTTAGAAATTTCCCATGATTGTCAATCCCTATTACCAAGATAACTCGGAAGGGAGTCATGTTTTCTTGGAATGATGAATGTGAATAAATATTAAATAAGTTAAAAAAGAAGGATTATAACTACCCCTCTACTCACACTACCCACAAGTGGAGAAATTTTCGTTGTATTCAGCGATGTTTCGAAGAAGGAATTGTGTTGTGTGAATGCAAAACGACTAAGTCCTTGCCTTTGCCTCAAGTTAGTTACAAATTCATGCAAAAAACTATCCCAAACATGATATAGAGTTGTAAATTGTGATATTTTCATTTAAAATCTTGAAATATTATCTCTATGGGGAGAAGTGTGAGATATATACTGATCCCAAGAGCCTCAAATATATATTCACATAGAAAGAGCTAAATATGCACCAACGATGATGATTAGAGATGATCAAGGACTATGAATGCTCAATTAACTACCATCCTAGTAAAGATAATAAAGTTCAAGATTCTCTAAGTAGAAAGGATAGAGTAATTTTATCATTTATGAGAATTCAGAAGGATTCAATATTCTTGGAATTAAAGAGGATCACCATGATAATCATAAAGGAAGGAACATCATAAATCCATTCAGATATGATTTCTCCATCGTCTCTTCTTGAAAGTTTAGAGGATGCTCAAAATGATGATGTAAAAATACAACTAAAATTAAAAACTATAAGAAAAGGGAATTACTCAGAGTTCAATGATAATGAACAAGGAATTATGAGATTTGGGTAAAGAATATGTGTTCCATCAATTCCTAAGTTAATGATGGAACTATTGGATGATGCACATAGTTGGAATTTCTCCATTCACCCAGGAAACACAATGATGTATCGAGATCTTCGAGAGAAATATTGGTGGGAGAACATGAAGAAGAAGATTTATTAATATACATAAAATTTCCTGGTATGTCAGCAAGTGAAGGATAAAAGGAAGAATTCAACAGAGATTATGAAACCATTACCATACCAAGCTAGAAATTGGAAAGAATATCCATGGAAATTATCCCTGGACTTTTGAATACATCCAAAGGAAAAAATACCATCTAGAGTGTTCCCGATAATTTTACAAATACTGCACATTTCTTTATGATTTGAGAGGATTTCTAACTGGATCAACTTGAACAAATATACATCATAGAAGTGGTGATGATATATGGAGTACCACTATTGATTACTTTAGATTGAGGTCCAAGATTCACCACTATGGGTTAGAAAAGACTCCAACATGATCTAAACATTGAGTTGAACTTCAATACAGCTTGTCACCCTAAAAATGATGGCCAATCCGAGTATACTATCCAAACACTTGAGGACATGTTGATATAATTCTCAATTGACTTCAAAGGAGGATGAGACGAACATCTGCCTCTGGTTGAGTTCTCTTAAAACAGAAATGTTCTCTCAAGATTCAAAATGGCTCCCTATGAATCCCTATATGGGAAGAGGTTCAGAACATTGGCATGTTTGGATAAATTTGGGGATCAAAAAATTCTAGGTTTTGAAATGGTCAATAAAATGGTGGGGAAGGTTAAAACCATTCAACAAAACATAAAGGATTCTTAGAGTTGATAAAAGTTCTAGGATAATAATCATTGATGAGATCTAGAGTTTGATGCTGGGGACATGGTATTATTTTGAATATATTCATGGAATAAAGTGATGATAATTAGGAAGAATTGAAAACATACTCCATGGTATATCAACCATTTTGAGATCCTTGATCGCATTGGAATAGTGGCCGGTCGACTAGCACTCCCACTAAAAATATCTCAAGTACATGATATATTACATATTTAAATATCGATGATGTACATAACATACCTATCACATGTACTCAATCCAGAGGTATTACCATTGGAGAATGACCTTTCCTATGAGTATCAGTCAGCGGAGATCTTAGACAGTAGAGAAAATGTTCTACAAAATAATATGATGGCCCTAGTCAAAGTGTTCTAAAGAAACCACAAGTTTGATGAATAAATATGGGAACCAAAGGATGTGATGAAAGAGAGTTACCCACATCTATTTTATTGTGGGGAAAGAAACTTTTGAGGGTGAAATTTCATAAGGGGATAAGATTGTAATGAAAAACTATAATGTATAAAATTCCCCCTGAATTTTTATTAAATGATTTGTTATATAATATGGTTATATAAAACACAAGCACTTATTTTTTCTTATTATTCCCATTGGATATATAATAAATTTTCTTTCCTTACCATTTATAATATAATCACTTAATAGTTTTCATATGATTATTATAAATATAGGGTTTTAACAAATCCAATTTTCATAGACAAAAGATGTAATGACCTCAACCAGTATGATAATATTCAATGAATCCAATTTTTAAGAGCTTATAAGGGAGATAAAATTTTTGGGATTTACATTGAACAATCCCAATCTATGATTCAAAAACTTAAGAATGAACAAATCTGTTTACAGGAGTAGTTTAATCTCACTCATATCACGGACCAAACCATGTTCGTCGAACTAATCGATGAAAGTCCCACTGTAATGCACCTTAACCTTAAGAAATTTGTTGGTGTATTAAAGGGATATATAATAAGACCCTAGAAATATGAGTATGTATAATATTTTGTAATGAATAATTAATATATTTCCATTCTATTATTGTTACTGTGTAAATGTTAGTTATTTTGATTCGATAAAATAAAAATTTTATTTTTGGTTAATATTAAAATTCAATTAATGAATTTAGGAATGAATTAATTTTTTAAATAAATAATAATTTCATAAAATATTATTATTAAATAATTTTTATCAAATATAAATGATCATATAATTTTTTATAAAGCCAACTATAATTTTTTTATAAGGGATCAAAAAAATGTTTCTGTAAAAAACCCACCATTTTCAATAAATGTTGGTTATTTATTTTAAAAGTAAAAATTTACATATTTAAAAAATTATTTAGATAAAAGTAATATTATTTTTTGAATCAGGGGATCAAAATTTTCCAACAGTGAATTTTTCATTTTTAAGATTGTCGAATTTTCAGGTACAACTTAAATACCGTATAAATATACTTTTTATTTTATGACATCACAATGACCCAAAAGTGATGTAATAAGTAATATAAATGGGATACATGACCAATTATATGTATTAGTTTTAAAATAATGTTATTTATATTTTATTTTATATAGTTTTTAAATCCATTATGAATCCTCTATTACATATAATATATTTTAATATTTTTAAATCATTTCTTTAAGAGTACGACTCACCTCCACATCACCAAGGGTAATATTTTAATAATTTTGGACCTTTTACTTCCAAAATAATAAAAAATAATCCCTTTTGGTAGAAAACATGGGAAAAACCATGTTATGGTTTGTGGTTCTGGATATTTTATTATGTAGAATCCAAAACTAAAATAATATAAACATCTTCTTCTTTTCCAATATAAACCCACCCAATATCATATTTATTTTCAGTAAAACTACTTATATTACATATAAACTCTTTACTCTACTCCCTAGTGTACTTTCAATGTTCCTAATTCTTCTAAGAAGCACCTCCCAATCCATTGGAGTCACACAGTCGAGTAATGGATCTTCCACTCTCCACTTTTATCAAGTACTCTATTTATGTTATATATTTTAATTTAAATTTTAATATGTTGTGATATTTTCTTATATATCCCCCTTACATAACATTTATTTATAAAGTATTAAATCCCATTTCACTCTCATTTTTATCTTCTATGGACCCTTATGTACACCCGTTACCATGCTGAAATTCTGTAAGGGTTCTTTCCTTTCTCTTCTTTATTAATGTTTCTTCATTATCTCTTGTATTAAATTTAAAATTAATCATGTTGGTACATAAATTTAAATGTCCCTATTACTTTAAATATCATGTATATATGACAAGATACCCCTTTCTATCTCATGAACCCTTTTTATGAATTTTTACGTGACACTGTTATACTGCCGAAATGACACTGGAATTTTCATTTCCAAAAAAATTGTGTAGTGAATATGATACCCATTTTCTATCAAAGGTATTAAAATTTATGGACATATAATTTTTCATGGGGAATTAAATGTATGTATTCCACATTCCTTTATCATGGAATAAATTATGAGGATGAATGAATCCATGTCATATGATCTATATGGAATAATTAAGCATGAGAATGAAATGATTATGATGGGTGAACCCAGACAATGCTTCAACGCATTGGGTAATGTTTAGTATCACAATAAATCATGTTGGGATAACAATGTACCTGATTACTTTATATTACATTTTCCACCATGAAGTATTAGAGGTTTATCCTTGACCTATGTTTGTGATTCATTATTTTATGTTGTTTCCCCATTTAACTTATTTCCTTTATGATTACCATGCTATATGACATATCATTATTCATGTTTATAATTCCTACTATTTTTATGCCCCATTGATAGGACTATTTTCTATCATTTATCATATTCTTCATGTTATGCCATTTTTATTCCCTTACTAGGATTTTTACCTCACCCCTTTATTACATTTGTCCCTAGGTTATCCCATGTAGTTTTACATTCATTGGAATATTATGATCATGTCAAGGAAGTGTTCAATATTGTTTTGTATCACATGTTATAAGTTTTTATGTAATGAACCTAATTCCCAAATACACTAGACTTATAGATATATTGGGTTGTATTAAGTGTAATTTTATTTAATAAATCATGCATTAATTTGTAATAAAGAACATGGTTGTAATATAAAACCTCACTATCACTGCCAATATCTGTAAAGGTATGGGATACCTACTATAGGACGTCACATAACATGACCTAACCATTATCCACTTGGTCCTAGGGCTACTAATTAAACACATATCATAACTTGATGGTATGTCTAAGGAACCTATGGTAAGGGTAATAGTCCGAGTCCGGCTTAATGAGGCCTCCTGCACTCTACCACCTTCAAAATGACATATTCTTGGGAACATATGAAATAACCCATAACCTGTGCGTCCTTGAAGGAATAGGTTTTCTATCATATATCTAAGAAGGGCTCTATGGGATCCTGACCCCGATGAGGGGATCAATCTGGATAAGAAATTGGAGCCACATTCTATCATCTAGGTAGTTGTGTGTGGTCATGCAATGCTTGTCAGTTCTATGCTAGATGGGGATACACTTGATAAGGCTACACTCAAAGAGGCTCCTCTAGAAAAGGGGAAAAATTACAATGGATTGGAAGCCTCTACCAATGCATTGGTGGCCATTTTTTATTTGGTAGAACTTCTCACTATAGTTGGGAGAGGCAACAGGAATGACTGTTTTGCTGGCTACAAGGATTCCTCCAGAAGTTGGGACTTATCGGAAAACTACTTGAACCCACCTAGAATGTTTTAGGTGATGAGGATATGGAAAACCTCCATATTGAAATTCCCCACCCATATCATGAGTAGATTATCCCGAGTCAGCAACATTTTGAGAAAGTATGTGAGGCCTTTATACTTATAGAAAAATTCATTGATGCATTCATCAGGTAGTTTCTTGCACTAAAAGATGCCAAAAATACTTTTATTTCACATTATAGAGCTAAACTAGTAAAATAACTACCTACTAAGGTGTTGCCATCCTATGAAAGACCCTATGAGTAGATAGATGTACAAAAAAAACATAGTCCCCTCCAGCGTCTGAATGAAACATCATAGCTTGGAGGCCTCCTATTGCTTTGGGGTTCTTAGCATAGGCCCACATCTCGAGGTGAAGTTGGAAAGTTCTATAATATTCTACCCATCCTATAGAATGAGGTAAATAAATAATTTCCAAACTCTAGGGGTTCTTTTATATCATCCACCTATACCGGGTATGGATTTCCATCTGGTGGGATCACCACCTACCATGTCAACAGGGCATCGATGCGAGTGGTGAGAGCATCTATAAAATAATCTTAGTGAGGAATTTATCTTGATGAATATTTATAACCACTAATGCATTGACATGATCATCAACTCAGTATGAAGGCTCTGTAGATTGTGGAGTGACACAACCTGAATTCCAAGGAGGATGATTATGCTACTTGGGTGGGTTTGGTAGCTCATACCACATTATCTTACCATATAATCCTATCTCTTATATGTCTGGATGAATGGGGTTTCCAAGATTAGATGGGGGCATCTGGCCAAGGAAGACTTATTTCCCCACTAGGGGACAAATGAGATACCTTAGGGTAGCACCATAATCTATGCACTGACCAATAATGAGCTCATTGTTGATCCTTTTTTCTGATCTTTAAAATAATAGAGCAAGAGGGCTACCATGGGATCTGCCTCTATTTTTGGTGCAACCTTGTATGGATCAGAGGGCCCAACATGTGCTTTAACCTTAATGATGTTCCAATGTGCATGCAACGATGGGTCATTGGAGGGATCCCAGAGGATAAGAACTGGCTTTTGATGGTAGGTGAGGACACCTATATAAGGATCTATCTGGTACTACTCCACCCCTTGGTGAAGGTTTTATGCATCATGCCATGTGTCGATGTCCCTGTTTACCTGATCCTTTTTTTGGTTAGAGATAACTATTTTTACCATAATGGTATGAGGAGTGGGACCTTCATCATTAATGAGTAGGTCAAACATCACATTATAGGGATAAAGTGGATATCAACGTACTATCCCCATCCCCTGATCTTCACATACAGAGATTCCTATTCCATAATCCAGTGGATAAATATGAGGATCTTGATGCATATCTATTTGTGGGTCTGATGGTACCCTAATGAACAGGGACACTGATTCAATAAGGTTTCTGATAACTCAACCCTTCAGCACTATTGATCAATGTATTTGATGTTCCTCAAGATTCTTAGATTGACCAAACAATGATCTCAGAGGTGGTGAAGTGTCACATAGATGATCTGATTGAAACACACAGCCTGAAAATTAGTAAGGGATTATGGGATATCAATTTTGGGGGTTGCTGGAAGCTAGAAAACCACATATAGCTTTTCAATATCCATAGATTCCCATATGGCCTCTTTATTAGAGTAAGGGAACACTTCTTGGTGGGACCAATCTTTGATTTTCACTGGCTAGTAGATATGTATCTACACAATTTATAGATTAGTTTTTTCGTTGGTTGACTAGAAGATGAGTCACTCTGAAAGTAATCCATTAACTTCATGATTTGATATCTCTTGGTGGTGATACCAACCACATAATCACGTCCATTTAGGATGGTGTGTTTACCATTACCTCATGTGTGGGAGAGACGATTGTCATATATGGATCAACAGGGTGTGAACCATATGAAGGAGTTATCCCAGACCTAAAAATATATCCAATTTCATGGGTAGTTTTAGAGAGGAGGGAAACTAGAAATGATGAAGATGGTGCACTGTAATTCCCTAGAAGGGAGACGAATAATCCTCCACCTACATGTCATTATGGATGGATCTGGGGATCCTATGTATATCATCTTTTGGGATGGATAATCTTACTGAACAAGATTCTACCCTAGAATTTAGAATTTGGGTTAGAGATTCCATTATCACATATTCTACGTCCTTAGAATCAAATAGGTTAATGAGAACATTGATGACATGGTGTTTCACTAGATTTCTCCGATGATGGTGGGTGTTTTACCTTCATCCCTAGGATGGTTCTTTAGGGAATAATGACTATTTATAACGGGGTGGACCTCCATGAAAGTGGGTAGGATAATTAAAAACACCTATATGTTGGTAATTAGGTGTACGGGTAGGGCCTCCATAATAGTTTTCAAAAGAGTAGGAAGGATCTCCACTTGGGTTGGCACTAGAACAGGAAGGACCTCGAATTTGGTTGGTGATGGCACAATCACGACATCTATGATGATTATTAGAAGATTTGGGAGGACTTCCACTTGGGTGGTCGACAAAGTGTTGAGGGAATCCTATTTGATTATCATCATTATAGGTTGTCCCTTAATAGATGTTAGGGGTTACAATGATTGAAAGAGTCAACCCGACCTTCCTGTTAGTCAGATGGGGTCTCAATCCCAATCATGAAAATATGGACCAATTTATCCATGTTGAAGGGATCTAATGGGATGTGTGAAAGGTGGAAGGTTTCACATGATCTATAGAATATATCACCCATGGGTGATTTTCTTTGCCTTCCTCTGGCATTGGCGTGTGGTGCTTCAAACTATGACCAACATAATAGTGGAAAAGTCTACCTATTGTTCGGCCTAAGGGACCAGTTGTTGCTGGCACTCATAGGGCATGGTGGGAGCACTCCTCGGTGGATCCTAGACTATAGTCATGGATAGGGTTCAATATTACTCCACCTACTCATTATAGGGGAGAAAATCATATGATCACTTTGGGGAAAGAGTCCTGAAGTAGTTTGATGTTGGAAGGGGGGAATGGGGGAGGGGTTCCCTTAGCGCAACTCTTAGGGTCGGTGGAGTTGGTGAGGTGATGATGCCTCATAGTTATAGAGGGACATGTTACTTGTTGGAATTACCCCTTTATAATCATACCAAAGCACAAGTGTGTTGATCACCATTTGTTGGATGGTCTTTGAGGGTGATACGGGGCATGAAATCCCAATAGTAAAATTCTTAGCTGAAGTCATGGAAGTGGTGGTGTCGTGTAGGATTATTACATTTTTATTTTCCATACTTGACACATGCGGGAGTTGGGTTGTTGGTTACCTAATTTGTGAGTCCTATAATGCATGTGGATTTGTTTGTTAGTACAGGTGCAAGGAAAGAGATTCCTAATACTCCAATTTCAAACAATATTCCAAAGATAGAGAGGGATCCATTCTAAAAATGTCTATGAACAAGTGTACACAATTACTAACTAAAACAATTATGAGGTGAGTCCCTTGTTGGGTCCACCATTTTATTAGTGGGACCTAGTCCCGAACATCTGGATCTGGGGACATACAGATATTCTGATGCCCCAATGTTTCTAGTCCCCATGGTTGAAAATAAGAGTTTCATGTCGGGTCCACCATTTCTGTTTCCAAGGTTTTTCCCAAGTGCCGCCTACAAGTCAACATGATTAATGTGTGTGATAGATATTGTAGCCCCACATTCCCACATTCCAATGGAATGTGTATTTTATCACATTCAATGGTGATGTTTGATCCTTGATCAAAATGGGATGATGGGATGTCAGTTCCTCCTTACATGGATTACTACTTGGAGGTCATCTCCTATTCCGAGTTCCCCTCATAGGTTTAATTCTTGTTCATGGAACTTATTCCATGTGTAATCTATTTGGGGATGCTGGTTAATTATGATTCTTCTTTCTAGATGGGAAGAAAACTTTGGTCAGGAGAGTAGTCGTGTTGGGAATCATAGAGTATGTCTAGCCACTGGATGCATTGGTCACCTATGAATCTTCTTCATAGGAGGGAATCTCATTTGATTCATCCTAGGTGCATAACACAAAGAATCCTATGTTGATCACAGTGTAATTAACTTCAGGGGTGTAAGTATTCCACATATGTTTTCCAGGCATTGAATATATGTGTATGGGTTAGGCACTTTGGAATTATTCCAAGGATTTTACCATAGGACTTCCATATCTTTTAAATGGGGTAGGTACCTTGGATTATGTTACAAGTTATACTCCCTGTGGAGACAAATCAGAACATCCTTCAGAGATGGATCATGGCCTTATTTTAATATCTTGTTGATACGGGTATAGGGTTAATGTTTTGTGGGGACATAATGAATGGATCAAAATAACCCATAGAGGTAGACCCGAGAGGTGTGTCCCTATGAGGGAAGATGTGACACCTGAGTAATTTACCAATGGATCATAATTCCCCATAGAAGTGGATATAGAACGTTGATCAGAACTCCCCTTGAGGAACATCCTGTAGGTGTGTCCCTAGGATAGAAGATGTCACACCTAGATAATTTTCTGATGGATTGGAACACCTCATAGAGGTGGATCTGAAAGGATGATAATAACTCCCATTGAGGTGGATATATGAGGTGAATCCCAACGAGGGAAGATGTAACACATGGATAATTTACCAATGGATAGATCAAAATTCTACTTGAGGAAGATCCATGATGGATGGTTTAGAACACCCCTTTAGGAAGATTCCAGATGGACGGATCAGAATGCCCCTTGAGGAATATTTAGGATGTTCATCCCTAGGATGGAAGATGTCACACATGGATATTTTACAAATATAAGTATTAGAATTACCCTTAAGGTAGATCCATGATAGATAAATCAGAATTACCCTTGAGGTGTATTTAGGATGGATGGATTAGAATGACCCTTGAGGCAGATCTAGGATGGATGGATTAGAATACCCATTGAGGTGGATCCAGGATGGATGGATCAGATCTCCCCTTGAGGTGGATTTGTGAGATATAACCATAGGATGGAATACCATGAGTTTTCCATTATTGGGATTAAACATTAGAGATGCATCCAACATACCCAGTTTATAAGATCAAGATCATATTCTACATAGTTTGATGCCACACTTTATGGTTGTGTCATAGGACTAGTCTGTTCAGTTTAATCTCAAGTGATAAGGATTCCTTTTTCATGAAAGGAGCATCGATGAGGGATGGTGTAAGGATTATTCATGGAATTTAATTTTCACAAGAGAATTTATCTTGGTTGGTATGGTGTGGGGATCATTCATGGAAGATCCCAATTCATTCTTCCTCATTTCATGTCATGAGGGAATTCTATGTCCATTTCTTGGAGTAAAATTGAAGTTTAAAGTGATATGAAGGGACAAGGTATGTGGGGATTATGCATTGAGATGAACTAAGTGGAAAGGTGTGAGAGTCGAGCTGAGTGAGGGTGTGGGGTTTATGTGTGTAATATGCCCATCACAAAAAGATTTTTATTGGGGGAATGATGTGGGGATTATGCATGGAAACTTCCTTAAGGGGAAAGGTGTGAGAGTAAAGATGAGTAAGGGTATGGGGATTATGTATGGAATATGAACTTGAAAATAGGTTTTATCTTGGGGTAATGGTGTGGGAATTGTGTATGAAAGCTTCTTGAAATTGGAGGCTTGTAGTCTATGGTGGGAGAGGGTGTCATACCATGATGACTGTACATGGGGAATCTTGTGTATTTCGGATAGGGTAAGGCTACAGTTTTATTTCATGTGCGAAGGATGTTTTTTCATAGTTTAATGTCATATTACTAAGACATATAACTAGATAGACTTACATAATGTGGCTTAGATGTGTGTGGACTCACCCTGAACCCTTAGCACATATATAAACACATCCCATGCCCCTTTGGGTGGGGAATAGTGTTGGAACTGCTGTAGGGGAGTGGCCAATCATGAGTAAAACAATAAAATTCCTATGTTGAGAAGAATCCAGAGCTATGGTAAATATCCTATGAATAAAAAGGTATGTGGTAGGATCCATCCACCCTTAGGATGATGTGGGATGACAACATATTGGGTGTCATAGGTCACATGGGTACTCGAGGTGCAGCCGAACCATTCCTGGATTGGTGTGGGGAACCCAGGCACTCGACTTTCTTGAAGAGGTATCAAAATAAGAGAGGAATCATGGAGTATAATAGAAGAAAGGTTTCACAAAGCTTGATTCCTTTAATATATGTGTTTCATGAATCTCAGGTTCCTCACGAATGCTAGGGGCTTCGTGAAGGGGTATGCTTCACGAAACAGGGTGCCCCTACATTGAAGTGAAGTCTTGATTCAGGGTGTGAGTGATACATGAAGGATAAATTCTTTATGAAACCTCACGTTTCACATATGTACTTCCTCCTCTGTAAAGGGAATATGACTTCATGAAAGGCATATATACTTGGGTTGGAGTCTTTTAAGAACACAAATAAAGTGGTTTTGTGAAGCCTAGACACATCTAGTGATCCATTTTCTCTTTGGTTTGTGAAGCTAAGTAGGTTTAGAAATTAGGATAATTTTTAGAATTCGAATGGATAAGGATATTCTCTAAAATTTCATATTTAGGGGGGTATTTATAGGGGATGTGGCTCATGATGATTATTGGTGATCGTGAGGGATTCATGAATGGGTGTGGCTCCGCGAGTCTGAGATTCACATTTGCGAAGAAACTGTCAATGCTTCGCACTTTCCTAAAGAGCTAATGTACTCCAAATTTCATTTCATGGAGAGATATTATCAAGTTTTTGTTCCTTCTCAAAGGGATTCTACTACTAGGGAGATTTTTTAGTTCCATCCATTTACGAAGCTCATTAGCTTTTCAAAACATACCATTAGAGGGGTTTTGGCTTGTTTTGGCTTGGGATTGTTTCTAACTAGCCAAAAATTTCTCAAATATTCTCATGGAATGCGTATTTCAGCACCAAAATTTTAAATTTTTTCTTAGAATATTTTTTTTGAAAATTGTCCAGGAAAAAATGATTTTTCAATGAATGGTGATAAATACCCTTTTTATTGAAAATATTATTTTCTATTCAATTATTTACAATGTCAAATTCAATTTTGGATTTTTTAACATTTAATTAGGTCATTTTGATTTAAATTAATCCAATAATGTATTTTTAGATGAATTTTATATATAATTCTATTATAAGAATATTCTATACATAAAATATGAATTCTTGGAAAACCAGTTTTTAACACATTTTTCATGTTTAATAATAAATTAAATACTATCACTTATGTATTTTTAATTCTGAAAAATTTATTCAATATTTGAAATATGTGGGTCCAAATTTTATAAATAGTCCCCTTTTATTTTTGATCAATATGAATAATAACCTTAGTAATTTTTTACCATGATAAGTGTAAATAAATAAATTAATGGTTAAAAATAATTTGATAGGACAAGAAAATAACCATAAAACTTGAATTAATTTTATTTTATAATTCAATTTCTTCCATAACAATCCAATATTATATTATATTATCTCTTTCCCCCTTTGGATGTTTTTATGACCATTATAATATTTTATGAAAATAAAAGTAAAAAATTCCACACTCCTGTTTTTAACATGGTGAGAAAAAGAAGATATGTTTAGTTATAAGAGTTAATTTGAAATATTAATGATTTATCTTCATCATTGTATTTTTTTTATATTTTAATTGATTAGATAATTACCTTAAATTACTATGCTATGTTGATGTGATAATTATTCAATTAATGGAAAAATATAATAAATGATATTAACAATATTAAAATTAGCATAATTTGAACGAATTAAGGAGTTCCATGAATTTTATAGAAAAAATAACATTTTATGCATATATTAAAATATTTTATTCCAATTTATTTGGTTTTATTGTTATTATAAAATCCAATGTAAATGAATTGTTCTAGGATTGAAATTATCAATATTTTATGAAAATAATATTTCATTAAGTGACAAAAAATTACTCAAAATACTATATTTGAAAAATTTATAAGGATATGGTTGAAAAAATAAACCATGGTCAATTTATGGGATTTTATTCCATTTATATTAACTATTATTTACCTTAAAGAGTAAACAACCTTGTTGTTGCGGTAAGTGTGAAAAGGGTTGATTAAGGGTCAAAACAAGAAGATACGAGTAAAAATGTGATACAAACCTATCCAATTTTTTATTTTATAAGAGTATTTGGACTCATAATCCTATTGTTTTATAATATTTTAAATTTTATCCATTTATACATAAAATTAATTTATATTAATTTAATATTTTAATAAATTCCAAGAGTGCCCCTATTCTCCCTTATAAAGTGAACACCTTCTTCTCATTTTTGTACACCTAAAAATCCTTTTGGTTGAAAAAATCCCTACTAATATAATTTTATTACATACCTCCTCACACCCAAGAGGTATTGGTTTGAAAATAATACTTACTTTAGAGGGATTAAAGTGTTAAGAAAATGAGATTTTCCAAAAGAAGAGCTATAGTTTTTAACAACATGTTTTTGTTTTATTTAATTTTCCATATCCTTAAAACATTCATAAACCATGATGATATAATAACATCAGTATATCCCATATAATTAGATTTTATTATTTTAGTGGAGTAACCTATATCCATCTACATCCTCTATCAAATAGGAAAGGAATCTATCTTATGTGTGTACTGTAGACTATCGACTTGGGAAACTATGTAATTCAATTTCTAGTACCTCTATTCATGGACGGTTATAATTATAGAATTAATATTTATTATGATATTCATGAATGATTTATTTTTATGAACTTATAATACATTACTTAAGTTATTACCTTTCTATTCCCTGAAAAATTATAACGTCGTTCATTGGTACTTATGGATTATCATCACCACAAAGAGATGTGATTAGTTTCTTATCACCACAACAGATGGATGATATATATAATTATATTTAAAGAAATAATATGATATTTATGATATTATTATCATTTTATAAAGATAAAATAATACTTACCTTCTATTTATAATTATTACTGAAAATGGAAACATTACTCATTCATACATACGACCAACCTTTTCCATGATCATAACATAGTTTATTTTTCATAAACATATTTCATGATTGATTTTAAAAGTATAATTTATTATAAAATAACAAATATGATAGGATTATTATTCTAGATATTATGGGATAATTACCACTTTGACCAAAGTTAACCTACAAATTAATTTTGGACTCATAAACCGAGTGTCATAAAAACATTAGACATTAATTATATGATTATATAATTGTATATAACAAGGTATTAAATAGAATAAAAGGAATAATGTAATTTAAAAATGTTCTTAATTAGGTAAATAACTAACAAAATATTGTTATTTTGGAAGATAAATAACACATGTGATGAGTCAGACTCAAGATAAGGGACTTTCTTTTAGAAATATTCTTTTAATGTTTCCCTTTAAACACATTTTATTCCATGTATATGTGTTAAAAATAATTTCATGAATGTATTTATATGAACATAAAAAAGATATAAATATAATTTTATTTCTCTTTGAACTTTTTCAAATGTTATCAAAAAAGTAATATTTTGACAGAACATTTTGAATGTATTTAAAAAATATAAAAAAATGTGGTATTTTAACGTATATGAAGACAATGAATTTTAATACCACCATAAAAATCATTTTATTAATGTATTATACTAAAATAATTCATGTTTTATTCAATTCAAAAACATATTTCTATATTTCTATATGTTTTCATATTGAAAATGAATTTTTAAAAGAAGGCGTATTTTGATATTCAAAATTGTTTTTTTATAGGTTTAAAAGAGTTTTCAAATGTTTTATGATGGAAGGTGAAATCATAAAATGTTTAATCATGACATAGTAATTGAGAATTATATATAATAGAAATCTATGATCTCGATATATCTTATACAATGGGTGAACCCAGATAGCACCTTGTGGGCCCAATATAACTTATATGGTGGGTGCTCTTAGGTATCATCAGGTCACTCCGTTATAGGTTATATTATGGGTAAGCCAAGATAGTTCTCTAAATCATTGTCTAATGTTCCATTTCATGATATTAAATAAATATGGAGTTTCTTGAGCTTTTATTTTATGGATTTATTTGGGATCTGGTTATTTATAACATAGTTTATGAATAGGATTCTCTACATGGTCTAAAAAGGTGTTTTATTTTCATGATATGGGTATAATGGTTTTCTTTGAGAAAAAAAAAATATTTTTGTTTACCATGTTGAAATTATTTATTTCAATAACTCAAAGAACAATGAGATAACTAAAAACATTTCATGGGTGTTCATGTTTTTAACTAGACTAAAGGATTTCCTCTTTTTATTTCCATTACAGATCTTTTTGTGCTAATCTAACATTTTAAAATGTTTTTCACAAGTTTTTTAGGATTATTAGGGACAAAAATGAGGTCAAGATGAAATTATTAAAGATATTTAATGAAAAAAATAATTTTTTTTGAAAAGTTTTATATTATAGGGAAAATGAATACTATGTGGAAGCATTCAATTTGTAATTTAATATTTATCTTTTTTGTAAGGTTGATAAATTAATTATCTAAAACTCTAAACCTAAATTATATTTGGGAATGGAAGAAAGTGAATTACAGTTTAAAGTCACTATAATATATAATTATTAAGGCCATGTCCTTATATTATTCCCTATAAAATAACTTGAATTTATTTCCATTTTGGTTTAATCATTGTAGGGTGAGTATCCTTTATAGTATATAGGAATTTATTACTCGAGGATGAGTCTTGATTCAATTATTGGGGGATTTTATATCTACTATTTATGTATATATTTTTAATATAAAAGTCACTTATTTTGGAATTAAAAATGATTATTCTTTCAGAAATATATATTATTTTATTTATTTTATGGAATTGACTATTTTAATTTTGTTTAGATGTAATTTTACACAAGAAGTCTAAATTGAGAAGCTATAACGCGACACCCGATGAAACAAAGTAGAACAAAAATAAGGAAACCAAGTAGTAAGTTTTCATGTCGTGACACCCAAATTACTGGGGTGAATCCTTCAGATCTCATATCATTATAATAAATGGAAAAAAGGTAGTTAGAGAGAGAATTATGAATATTTAAGAAATGTAATATGATGTCATTCCATGAATCTAGTTGACAGGAAAAGAAAATGTTCTAAATTTTTATTTTTTTAGAGTTTCATTTTAACTCATCTAGAGACTCCTAAGACTGAAACAGATGCATTTAATGCCCACATTTATGGAATTAAAGCTACCACAATAATGAATATATGTCTATATATAATATATTCGGAATTTACTCTAAGAAGAGAATGAAATCTAGGATTGGGTATAATGTTTCTCCACTATAGAGTCTTCACCTAGATTAGTCCATAAAATTCTATAGAGTTTCTTCTCTCTCCACTTGTCTCACTCTCTTATAAATAGTATGATATGGTAACATATATTTTATGATAAGTGATGTAATCTTAATGAGATTATGTATATGGATATATATTTTCAATTTTAGTATATGTTTGGGATGTATGTGGACACTTCAATTTTATATATACCCCTTTTTTATAATAACCATTGTTAATTGAATTTGGAAGTACCATTTAATGTACAACTAGTAATCCTAATTCATACATGATAAATGTGTGGTTTGAGAAAATTATGACTAAACATTTTATTAAATAACCTAATTCATTTATCCACCTGAAGTAATTAAACTTATAGAAATTGAAATTAATTAATTTGAGATAGAGTAACAAGACTAAGGTATTTCTTTGATTTTACATGAGAGACAACATAACTAACTATATTAAGTAGTTATTCAAATATCACATGAACTTGAACATTAATGAACGTAACATGTCTTCTAAAATTAATTTAAAATATCTTTAATCACTCTTATTCTCATTCAATTACATTTAGTTTTCCAAAAATATACTAAAACCATCCCATTAGTTTGACATTGAAATCACCACTTATTAAATTTAATTAGTTGTTATTAATAGTTTTAGCCTTTTATAAATTATTAATTTTATTTTACCCATAAGAAATTTTTATGCCCCATGGGCGATACGTCCTAATGGAATCTTCGTAAATGTGGAATATTTTTGGAAACATACTAAAAGGATATAATATATTTTATGATATACCCTATTTCATAAGTAGCAGCATGCATGTGATGCATGTAATAGGCTATAATATTTTTATATCTTAAGAAGCATTATATGATTATGTTTTCCTCAATCATAAAATATAAATGGCTTATGATATGGGGATTGGAGTTCATGAATAATGACACATATTCCTTTTATTTCTCCTCGATTCTGAATCGCATGACATTAATTTCTAAATTTTATTCATTGAAGTGTTCATTTAATAATAATATAATAGGGATTAATGTAATGGTTCCATGAGATAAAAAGGAACATGACCGATGATCTTCATTTAATAATGAGAATTTGGGATGTATTATAAAATTTAAGGATCACCTTCATTAGTGTTAACCCTCATTGCATTCCATAAGATGATACTCTCTTACATTCTTTGGTTATTCATCAATCTTATATAAAGAAGGACATGACATTCCATTTGAATAATTAGGATGCTCACATTATGAACATGAATTCACTGGGTAATGTAATCAAATTGTAGAAAATATCCTTTCACTTGTTTATTTATTCAAATCCATCAAACATTATCCATCAAAGATTAAACAATAGATTATTCATTTATTTATGTATGAACTAATTTTGTTTTTTTATATTTTCAAATCATTTTTCTATTATTAGAGATAAATTATACTATTTTATGGGTTCATCAACTTTATAATTATCATTAGGTGATCCCCTATAACCCATCATGATAAAATAAAACATCACCTATCTCTTTACATGTACATAAAATTCCAAAGGCCTAAAATTAATTCTTGAGGGTTTATCCAGCACCATTAGAGGATAAGTTACCTTTATAAACCACTGAGAACCGATATATTAATATATATGGCGTGAAATAGACTCATAAATGTAAATATATACAAACCATTCTTTTAATGATAAATTCAAGGTCTCATTTGAGGTTTAATGAACAATTAGTGGGGGGGGGGGTTGAATCAGTGGTCACTAGATAATTTAAATATTATCACTCTTCTAAAAATATCCTCTAAAACTCAGTGTCTTATTTCCAGTAAAGGTTCTTTCACTTATTATATTTTTAAACACACACACTAAAATATATGTAAACAAAAAATAACAAGTGACAACTCATATTTTTACAAGCTTTGACCAATCTTTGAGTTATTACTAAGACTTGGTGAGTAGTGGCTAATATTTCACTTCTCATAATCTTTGATTTTTATCTCTTGAATTCCCTTAGAGTAGGGATATAACATTTAACTCCATTTAAAAAATATGTGTTACTATAACACTTACAACATGTGCTTTCGGTAATATAATATCAACAAGCGAATGAACAAATGGTGTGGTAGAAACCTTTATCCTCAAGATGAAAAAATAGTGAGGATCTGCATCTCATGAGTTACTTTTATATTAACAATCTTTCCATCAAAATATTGGATTACTAGTTCTCAATCTCTTTAATTTTCGTAAGTAAAACAATGAATAAAAGAGATTTAAATTCAATAATAGAATAATTTAATGAAAAAAACCATATATGAACCATATCCTCCACTTATTATTCTTCTTCTAAAGTACATAAAAATATTTATAACATGATAGATACACACCTTTAAGTTCTCTTTAATGGCAATGAATATATTTAGAACAACACATTTCATGAGGTTTTCATATTCTTTATATTCTTGTGTGTATGATGATATTGAAGGTGTAAAGCACAATATCATTCCTTCTTAAACACCCTTTGATGATATTAAATAGACTCTAATGATGGTGTGGTATTTCACTATAGTAGAAGAATATAATCTTTTAGAAATTATCATGTAATGTGCATACCCACTATAGATTCCCCCTTTTATCTTTTTGTATTGATGATATTATTTAATGGAGTCACACAAACACTCTAATGATTCCATGAAACTATTATGAATTTCCACCTTCATTACCTATCTATTTCGCATATTTATAACTCATAAAAAACATGAAACTTTCATTAAAGGGTCATGGAGATAACCTTCATTAAGTTTCCACCAACATTACCAAACTTTTGATTTGAAAATGAGTTGACATAGATTCCTATTTATCATCTATTTTAGATATAATTTTTAAAATATAGCTCAAAATGAGTTGATTTAAATTCCTATGAAAGGATAAAAAAATTTCAATTTTTTATTAAATTTTATTTGAACCATAATTGGCCTTTATCATGGTCTAAAATTTTAGTTAAGCTAGAAAATGTAATATAAAATCTTCTATTGCATTGTAACATGAAAATAAATTCAATGGGACATGAATGATGATCCAAAAATCCATATTAGGTGATTAAAATATCAAAAAATGAATACTATATATTAAATTATAATAAAAAATATCACCACATTACCTGAATTATAAATTTGGTTATCCAAAAAATATACTAGAAAACTATTATAAATTGTCCACAACTTGTTGTATCTATAACTATTGACACAATGAGACAGTTTAACTGATTTTATTGAACATATTAAAAATATATTATAATATGTTTAGAATATTTTTGTATACAGAACATTATAGATAAGGTAGGTTTCTAGTTCATTCTATCTACTATCCTTTGCATGAAAAACCAATTTTTGACAACAACTTCAGAGAGTCATAACCATTGATTGAGAAATCATATTAATGTGCTTCAGGTTGGGTTAGAAATATTAATCCACTATATATGAATGTATATTTATATATAATATATGAATCAATATATTTTATTTTCAACTAAATGAATATTTCCACTGGATGTTAAAATATATTCTCTAACAATTCATGTTATTATGAAACATTATTCTTTATTTGAGATCTAATCACTTAAAAATGATGTGCATTAATCGTCTTGAATTAATGTGAACCTATCTTAACTCTCCATAAATTATCCAATTTAATTTCAGTTCCTATTTCATTCATTCTTATATAAAATTATTGTATCATGAGGTTTTGGATCCCTTACATACTCATGAAATTTAATACAAGCTCACAATTCCTCTTTAATTATAATATGACATCCTTAGTAATTTTCTATACAACCTTCATGATGTGATAATCATATCTATATTATTTTGGGAAAAAGTGAATCTCACATGTAAACTCACTCTACTTTTCTATATGAATCTCCCTCAATAGAAATCCTTCATGAAGTTCTATATAGTGTCTAGATCACCCTCATAAAATAAACTGAATTATTCTTTAAAAACCTCTTAGGATAATCCTTCTTCAATGCAACTTTTTAATACTATACCTTAGGATGATTCATATCAACATATTTCATATTATATGTAATTTTAATTTTTTGGATGTCTCTTATAATTCTAAATAGACCCTTTATAATTTTCATGAAAACTCAAACACTTAGTTATTTTAATAAATACCACATGTTATCCTTCTCAGTCCATCACATGATACTTGGTTAATAGAAAACATGTTGTCTTTACATCACTTCACACATAAAGTTTGTATATGCAATACAAAAAACCTTCAAGATCACTCTATATATTCTCAATCCACCCTCAATACATCTTATGAAAAATATTAACATTATTTAATCACATGAATCATCTACAATCAAACTCACTTCATATAAACGATATTCATTAAAGTGTAATGAATTTATTATGATGATATTTGAATTATGTATATTTTGTTCACTTTATTAATTTGATGAATCAATGGACCACTCACAATTGGGGTATTTCATTAACATATCATTGGATTGGGTGATGTTTTTAAGGAATCTCCACTTCTATGTGTGTGATAAATTGTGAGGCTCATGAAAACTTCACATGGATTTTATCAGGAAGCCTGATAGTCATTTTATTCATAATTACTCATTGATTTCCAAGATGTATTTCCATATCTCCCCAATGGTTTCCATCTCATATAATTAAATTATTTTCATTATTTATAACCTTAGGTAGATATTATTCCCGTGTAGATCACAATGTAGTGAACTTTCTTTTTTTTTCTTCCCCCTTTTTCTAAGATCTCAAAAAACACTAAAAATAAATCCAAAATTAAAAAATGTGGAAATAAATCCCACTTTTTGGATTTTTTTCTCTATACATGATCAATATAAATCATTTTTTCTAAGTAATATGAATTAAATTTTTTGAAACATAGATTATTATTACAAATAAATTTAATCCACCTGAATTAAATCTCCCTTTTGATAATTTAATGTGAAACTACCTCTCCTATGTTGATAATTTTCTTTTTGATTTATTTGTTTCTCTATCTAACCATTGAAAAAAATAATCCAGTGGTAATATGGGGGAAGGGTATCAGGGAATGCCTCATTGTCACAATGGTGGTAACAAATGAAGATAAAATTAAAATTGAATTTATTCTTTTAGAAGACCAATAATGAATCTTCCATCATTAGTGTTGAACTTATCACTATTTTGAATAATCTTTCTAAACTCGAATTTTTTCAATGACACTTCCCTTTAAAAATAATATTATTTACTACCATAACTGTAATGATCAACCATATTTTAAATTATACTCTTTGTGATATTAGTAGTCTTAGGGGTTCATTTTTCAACACTGGGTTCCACTTTCTTCAACTTCATATTATATCTCCCCCTTAATAAGTGAGTTTAAAACTTATAAAATGTTGGTGTTGAATACAAATAATCATATAATGCAAGTCAATTAACTCTATATATACAACAATTTCTATTAAATCTCAACTTTTTATAAAATATCACATTATTTCTTGCCTTTTTTACATGGTGTTTTTTATTATTTGAGTCCACTTATTAGTACTGATTTGGATGGAATTTTTTTCCCATCTTCTACATATATTTTTCTACCTTGAAAATTTTAAATACTTTTTATCTTCGCACGTGACCACAAAAATATATATGAATACATACTACTTTTCCGAAAATAGAATTCACATTTATGGATCTAAAGGGTGGTTTCTTAATCAATGAAGCATCTATTTTAGATTGTTTTGTATTAGTATTATTTTTATTCAATGAATTAGTCTTGGGCTTTATTTTATCTTAAATGAGTCTCCTAATAGAATCACATTTCTCCATTATTTGTATGGGAGATAATTTCGCCCCATTTTTCTTGGGAATCCACATTGTTGTTAGATTTATTTATTTAGTGGGTTCATTCTTATTTGATTCACCACCCATCATAAAGTTATCATTTCTTATTAGAATTCATGGATTATGAATTGACTATTCGTTTTATTCATGGTATTCTTTAACATCCACCACTTTTTCTTTTCCTTCGGATGAATTTGTGATAACAACATTAATTTGGGTATTAGAAAAATAAATTCTCAACTCATTTACCTATTGATCTATTTTTATTATAAATTTTTCAATATAAATTATTCTATCCTTGTAATAAAATATCATTTTGATACCCAATATTAATTTTTTAGGTATTAATTTATTTTTTCTATTTTTATGGATTTTAATTTGAGTTTGAAGTTGAAAATTTGAGTATTTTTTGTGTTTTTTTCTAACATGCATACATATGGAGCACGTCCATACAAAAGAACATGAATTTAAATAGTGAATGCGATGGATTTATGAAGACCCTAGATCCTATTAAGGTACCATTTAGAGGATGAGAGGGGTGAATTAGTGGTATTAACTTATTTTACAAATTATCTACTGAATTTTACCCATATGACAAATTAATGTCTATATTATCTCAGTAAGACTCTTCACCCCCCAAAATTAATGAATTATAAATAAAAAAACACACAATAAATATTAAAACTTTTGACCTCAATGTGAGAGACTACTCCATTCCATGATAAACCTTTGGTTGAGTCATGGATTTTATTATTATATTAATTTACATTTATTACAAATAATTAACAATCGTCAAATTTTTTTGATCTTGTATCACATACTTCTTTATGTGGGAATTTATCATTCACATACCACTATTGAATACTAAATTTGGGTTATAAAAGAACCAATTATTTTTCAAACCACCTTACTTCACTCTAGAATGAATAAGATCCTAAACAAATCACTAGATTCCTAGACATCGAGAATGTGATCTACTTATGAGAGGACCCTAACTACTTGTGTGATCTAAATATTGTATTATGAATTTCTATATTTCCTTAATATTCTTCCAGATAATATTCCCAAGTATGAAATTATTTATACATTAACATGATATCATTCCATAATAATAGTAATCATTTGATGACAATAAATGTTCATGCTTTCCCCAACCTCTTCAAAATCCATGAACACAATGTATGTTGACCTATCCAATTCACTCTCTCTTCTATAAAACCACGTATGAATTTTTCATAGAATATTAAAAAACATTTATCTTATTATTTTATGATTTTATACTAATGAATTATTTCATGAATTTTTTTCCATGTTTTGAATATAAAAATACTCCATAATTCTAGCCTTTAAAATAAACTCCCATAAAAATAAAATATTTTGTTGAGAATAAATGATATTGGATTTATATTTGAAATCCCTCTGAAAATTTCTCAAAATAATTTTTAATAAGTCACCATTTTAATTTATCTAAATAATTAATAAATTTTCTTCTTTCAAATTCTATGAAATCAATTCTATTTAAGAAATTCATCCACACATGCATGAATCTAGGAATAGGAACACCGTAATCTGTCTTTCAGTGTGGTTTTCATATAAAATATCCACATTGAAATATATTAATATTTATTAATAATATTATATTGAAACAAAACCCATAATAGTTTTTTTTATTTTTAAAATATTTAGGAATAACACTTGAATCATTATTAGATTTAATCTTCGTTTAGAATAAAATTCTGGAATGTTTTCTTCAACTATACATATAAATGATCCTTATGGTGGTTGAACATCCTTATGGATGATCATACTTACAAGGATAATATTATACTTATGAAGTGTATATCTAAGGTTAAAGTTATCCTTATGGAATATCATACTTACATGGTGTAAAAAAGATCATCCTTATGTTTGATGATCTTTATATGGTATGTAGGATGCATACATAAAGGGTAATCCTTTTTAAATAATCCTTATCATGAATTGATGATAATTTTATAAATGATTCTTACACCGATCCTTATAGTGTTTCGGACTCATTATTATGTAGTCTATAAGAACCAATACTTTAACAAAATTGGTTCCAAAAATGGATTTTTTTGTTATTTTTATAAACTGACAATCTTATTAGGAAATCATCTCTGGACATTTCTAAAAAAGCCTAAGAAAATTCTGAAAGATACAATAAAATATATTTCTCTTCCTCCATCAAATTGATGACAAAAAAAAAACTTGTTCAATAAAGTTTATAGGGAACTTCAATCTACCCCTTTGGATTTGTTGTTAACCTTACTCAACTCTTTCGAGAAACTAAAACCCATTTTTGATTCATCAAATCATATCCTATCTCACATGAGATGTATATTGACATCACACCATTGGATAATAATGTGTTTTTGATGTAAATATATCTCTATGTAATGTGAAATATTTTTTTACAAGTTATAAAGTGAGATACCCTTCAAACTATTTTCTCAATACTTCATCTAACTACCACTTTTTCTAATAAAATTTCTTGTAAATTAAATGGTTTGAATTCCAATTCCCTTATCTTTGAAAATAAACACATCAAATTTTAAGAAGGAAATATGTTCTTCAAGAAGAAATGATATGTGAGCCTAATAATTACCATTTAAAAACAATATATGTATTAACGAGCCTTCAAAAAAATCATTTTTTAGTGATAATGTGGGGATCAACACCCATGTTCAGCCTGAAGATATTAAATACATCAATAAGAATAGCCCTGGTAAAGATATCTTCTAGTCGATAATATGATTTAATAAATTTTAGATTTATGTATCAATTTTCCATCATCTACTTGATAAAATGAAATCTAATATCAATATACTTGGACCTTGAGTGTTACGATGGTCTTTTAGAAAGGTATGTTTTATTTTGATTATCATATAACATTTTGAAAGGTTTTTAAACCTTCTTTATAAAATAATTATGTTTCTATTTCATCAATATCATATAGGTGTAATTAGTTTTTGTAACCACATATTCATATTATATATTGATTAAAATACCTAAATTTGGATTTATAAAGTTCCAACTAACATATCTCTCTCATAGTAAAATGATTAGACCTGAGGTTGACCACCCATCATAAAAATATACTACCTAGTTAGTATTAGTAAATATATATATATATATATATTTTATACATTCCTATATAGTATCCCACAACATGATACCCCTTTATTTATTTTAGATCCCTTTTGGATTCAATAATGTGTGATTATTTATGAGTACATTGATATCTATAAAAAAAAGACAATATCAGGTCTAGATATAGTGAGGTAAAAAAATACCAATAAAATTTATAAACTTACCTTTACCTACACCTTTACCTTCAATATATTTTAAAATAATTAACCCCACTTTAGTAGCTCTAGATTCCAGTTTAGAGTCCACTATCTCAGACTTCTTCAACAATTCTATAGAGTACTTTTCTTGTGATATTTTTTTTTCATCTTACAAAAATTGTAATACCAAGATGAATTTTAGCTTAAACTACATTAAAATTTAAAATTATTACTTAATTTTATTAGAAAATTCATTAAAATCACCCTCACTGTATCCCTTGAAAATTATATCATCAACCTATCACTTACAATAAGTTTATATATATCTATTTCTTTGATATAAAAGTTGTTTTCCACTTTAACTTTGATGAATTTTAACTCTATTAAAGAGTTATCTAGCCTTGATTACTATAGATTTGGGGTCTATTTTACAATATATAGGGCCCTATTTAATATGTACACTCTACCACCATCATTATCAAGCATAAAACCATCAAGACATTCAATATATACCTCTTATTCAATATCACCATTTAAGAAGGAATATTTGACACCTATTTGATATATTTTATTATGTATGTAAGATTCTACAATAATAAACATCCTAATATCATACAACGTTGAAACTGGAGAAAACAAATCTTCAAAATTTACCCATTCAACAAGGGAGTTCCCTTTTCACACTAGTATATATTTTTTCCCTAAAAACCATTCCATGATCATTAATCTTATACCTAAATACCCATTTTTTTATAATGATATTCATATTATTATTTTTAAGAACAAGGTCTCATGCAATTTATTTTTCAATTTGATCTAGCTTACTATCCATAGCCCCAATCCACTCCTCATGTTTGAAGGCATCTTCCCTAGATTTTGGTTCAACATGAGAGATAATTCAGGTATGGTTTTCAAACATCAACCTTAGTTTAGTGGGTTATACTATGTGTTCTTCCTATATCATATTTCATCTAGTTTTAATAGGTGTATATTGTTATCTAGTGATGTTATCCATCTTAACATGCTTTTCTATCTTTAGAAATTTATATTTCTCACTCATAGTAACCATTTCAGCATTAGTTTGTTCAGAATTTACATAAATAATTTATGGATTGAACTCAACATCTCTTTCACCGTTCTACCATGATATATAATTATTTTCTTCATTTATTTATTCAAATAATTATATATCTTGAATGTCATTTTTTGGTTGGTTTTCAATTATTTTTACATAATAACATATATTTGATGTTTTCTATTCCACTATTTATGAAAGCTAACATTACCCAATTTCTAACCACTTTTCATTGATTATTAACCCCAAAATTGATCTAAAAATTGAATAATTAATTTATTTTTATATATTTTTAATGTTTATAATTTTAATAATAAATGGATATAAACGTGATTTTTAATGGTTTTATATACTTTTAGATTAAATTTGAAATCCATACATTATTTCTTAAATTCTGTAATTAACTGTTTTAGAGGATTTTTATTCCATGTTTTGTTGTTTTAAATCATTTTGATTTTTATTTAAACAAAGGATATAGTAAATATGTTTTTTTCTTTGTGTAGGTTAAAGGACTTGAGGTAATTGTTAATTACCTATAGGTTGATGAAAAAATAAATTTATAAAAATTCAAATTATGCTACTTAATTAATTAGAATGGATATTACCAACATGTACTGATTGATCCACAAATATAGTGAATTAGTTTTTTTATGTTTTCAAAATATTTAATTTTATTATATTTAAAGAAAGTGGTGAGAAAATGTTGGTTTTATTTAATTTTTAAAAATGAATTAAGATAAAAAAGTGCAGCAGATTGGTTTGGTTTGAAAACTGATTTTTAAAGTGCATTGGGGTTTTGTAATATCGGGGCTTGGGTGTAATTGTATTTAAGAAAATATGTTTATTAATTCATGATTTGTGTGGTATTTCGGAAGAGAAATATCCAATAGGGATGGTATCCCCTCCATGACATGGAAATACCATATTCCCCTTGGCCTGATAATTTAGTGTTTTCATCGAATCATGTTGGTCTCAATAATATATTTGAACATGATTTCCCTTAAATTTGAAAATGGTCATGCCTTATTTAGGGTTTTGAGTTGTGATATTTTAAATTCCATTTTGGATTCAAATATATTTGGTTAGGATAAAAGAAAAAAAGTTATTGGAAGATTAATATTAAATCTGAGAAAACCAAATACATGAATAATATAAAATGAAAAAAATCCAATTCCCATTCCACCTTCTATTACATTATCCTTTTCTCAAGGTGGGTTTTCCACTTCATCATAATGATGAGAAAATGAAAGAGAATAATAAAATAAAAATTAATCACAATGTGAATAAATATGAACGTGGGGAGGGTCCTGCACATAACTGTTTTTTGCTCTAATCTTCAATCTTCGGCAGGTCTGAATATGAATGCCTCCAACAATAGAAGCCTAGACCTCCTTTTATAAGATCTAGATGTGATTCTATATTAATGGATATCATAATGATTTTACCCATAGGTTTTTAGGGATAGGTCCCCTATAACAGATTCTATCAAAAATCAATGATACACTGAATCGAGGCTTTGAAATCTCGTCCTTTGACTTTACATGATGTGTAATGGATTTTCACATCATGTAATCTACATCAGCAGTGATTTTTTAGGATCTTTACATATTGAATTTTCATGACATGTATTTGATTATATGATGTGCAACTAAATTTCACTATGTGTATATTTCATGACATGTCCTGGCAGCGTTGCTTCTACTGATGATGTCATGACAGGTAAATAAATTACATGTCGTGTAATTCTTCTGCTCTAGTTTTATATCTCCAATTTGGATTTAAAAATTTGGTGTCATGACACTAGAGAAAATAATGGTGTGAAGTGTTTTTTATATAATATTTTCCTATTTTTTTTCATTTTTCAAATATTCATTGTATGCTTACATAAATCATAAAAAATTAAATCACTCACATATCAGAAAGATTAATAATTTAAATAAACAAATTAATACATTAAAATAAACTAAAACATATACATGAAAAATAGTAATCATTAGGCCAAATATAGAATATATAAATGGAATACATTATATAACTCTAGAAAGGCCTTATAGTTTGACCTAGCTAAGTTTTATATGATTTCCAAGGCATCTTTTCTAAATGTCCTTTTAATTTCACATTAATTATCCTTGATAATCATTTAAAATGATAAAGGGAAGCTTATTTTTTAATATCTATCACAACTCGTAAGACTTACCCTATAAAAACTTGAGATTTTCATACATGGATATTACATATTTTTTGTTGAACATTCATTATAATACATAAACACACACATGAGGATCAAAAAGTTATAGTGAAATGGAAACTTGGAAACATAAAAAATTTATTCATAAGTTAACTACATCATATCTCACTAAGTACTTAATATCTAGTACCCGTATTAGAATCATCATATATGACACATTTTATGATAACCTAGGTAAAGAAAACCTAATAAAGGATGATCTCGGATGCATAGTAAGTGTAAAAAATATAGATAAGTAAATATAACATGAGTAGAAGGATATGATGACATGAGAAAAACATTTGAAAACCATGACCTACATACCAAAGATAATAATATCGGGTCAGTACAGAAATATTATAAGTTCATATGACATGAATCATATGGGAATCAAAGAACATAAACCATGAGAGAATAATAATGAAATATGACATGAAACTATGGAATACACATAAGTATATAAAATCATCACCATATTTATCAAGGATTATTTTTAAGTATATAATATTGAAATGTGTTCACTCCCCAAACCATCATAGTTATCAAGGTTCACTTCTAAAACAATCATAGTGGACAATTTACCTTACTGAATTGTCTCCATTCCCCATTCCAGTCTTATTTATCTCATGAGATTTCAATCTTTACCTAATGAATTGGATGTAGATATAGTTACCATCTATTATATTATTAAAATCAGGAAAATATGTTCCAAAATATCATAAAAAACTCATCATATCATAATATATGAAAATAAATTGGTTTTATAAGAATTAAATCACAGAATAACCCAAGGAAAGTAAATGGGTTTCACATACATTTCATCATAGCATAACCCATGGAAAAGAAATGGGTTTCATCAACCTCACTTTATCAAAATAATAACTATCTAGGGAAAGTATAAGTATTGTAAAACTAGATCATATCCCTAGTAAAACAAAAGAAACAATAAATTTTATTTTTTTATTAGTGAAAATTCCATTAAAAAAGCCATTAATAGAATGATGATGAAAATATACTTTCCATTTTGAAAATAAATCATTAGAATCTAAAAAAATGTAAAATATCCTAGAAGAATTTTTATTTGAAAATTTTATTGGGAAATTTTGATGGAATATTTAAACCATTGATTGGTCATGATGTTGGAAAACTCTATTCATGTCGTACACTTTAAAACATATACCCCTTCCGCAAATTTAGAAAAATTAAAAAACACCACATTCAGAAAATGAAAAGATGGTTACTTTTAATTTTTTTTGAATATTCAAACAAGGGTATAAATTAATTTGAACATTCCTAGGGTAATTTTAAAAGAAATTATATATTTTTTTTCAAAAACATGTATATAGTAGAATAATAAATTTCAACCAAAGAGAGTAATACAATCGATTTTTCTTCAAAAAACATATTTTTGTTCTCTTGAGTACTTAAAAAAAGGAAATTTTTTTAAAAAATGTAATCAAAATAAATAAATATATTTTCATAAAAAACATTATTTTCTTGATAGATATATCATAATGTTTCATCATTGTAAACATAATCATAACCAATCACGATAAAAGATGAGATTGTAACATAAAATATTTAGCACCTTGGTATCTTTTAAATCATAAGACCCATTAAAGATTAACAGAAAATGAAAATTTAAATATCAATAATTGAATTATATTAATGATATAACAAGTAAAATGGTATTATATACACCGTATAAAATAATATAGGTGTATATCACATCTTATGTCTCGAAGAAGGCAATTTGAGACAAAAATACATCACCTTAGTCTCAACTTCCATTATAAATGTTCCAAAATCCTGTATAATAAATATAGTGTTATTATAAATCTAGTAAATAAAAATAATAATACATATCATATGATATATGACCCGATTATGTTTTTTATTACCCATTTATCTATAAATCCACGTTAAAATCAATTTTCAGGTAATAACTGATTCATTTTTCATGTATGTTTTGGTTTGGTATTTTTGGAACTTTTAATTTTATTATTATTCCATAATATAAATAATGTTAAACATGATATAAATATCATATATATTCATTATATATGTATTTATAGTTATCCATTAAAGGTAGACATGAAAAAATAAATGCACTGTTCATGGAGATGGTAAGTCATGCATACACAAGAATGTTGTTTCCATTTTCACAATGGATTGAAAGAAAGGAAGGAAAATAATATATCAAAATTAATGAGTAAATATTATTTCATATATTTAAAATATAATTATTAAATTTCCTTATTAATTTTCATATAAATCATTAGATAAAAACGAATCACATCACTTTACATGGCAATAGTCCAGTGTACACAAAAGCGATGTTATCGTATCCCCAAAAAATGGAAATTAAAGAATAATATGTGATATAATAATTACATAAGAATAATAATATTATAAATATCATATATAAATAATAAATAAATCATTATATCTAGCTGTGAGATGTGGTGATGAAAAAAGAATAACATTAGTTCGCAAGGCGGTAGTTCTCTATATACACGATCGACAATTTCATTTTTCTGTTTAGGGAATAAGAGAAATATTTAGGTAATTAAATTAAAAAAATAAAATATTTGAATATTTAATATACTGATTATAATATATTATCATAGTTTAATAAAATCTTAAGGAGGTGTAAAAAGAAATAAAATAAAAACACAAGTTTAAGAATTTTACCTCTTCTTTAGAGAGCCTCTTTAGGTTTATACATGAAGCTTTATGAGGAAGGTTTAATAATAAAAATAAGTAATTTAAGATGATATTTTGGAATTAAGGAATATAATTTTTTAGTTATTTTTCAAAAAAATTCATTCTTATGTGTAAATTGGGTGGTAGAGGATGTGGCCTATTATAAGTTGGGGTAGAGGACACACATGGATTTTTTTAAGATAATAAAGCGTGCTCACGTTTTCCATATCCTATAAGGATTCAAAATGGATATTTATTAAACCTTAGACATTATAAAGTCAAAATATGCCCATAAAATGGGTTTTTATATGATTATAGGACATTTAAATCCTTATCTTTTTCGTTTAACCACTAGTAATCCAACATTAACCTTAGTAGTAATAATTATTTTTTACTATTTTCACTATTTATTATGTAAAAAAATAAGAATAAATTTTAATATAATATAATATATTATTATTTAAAATATGGTATCCATTTTTTAAAATTTAATTAACATAATTTCTAGAATTTAATTTAAAATTAAACCCATAGAAGTGATGAAAAAGATGTTTTCCAAAGAGAAATGTTTCAAAAGTTTAAAAACTTTTTGTATCCAAATTCAATATGAAATTGATTAAAATAAAATATATTGTTTTAATTATAATATAATTGAACTAATTTTACATTTAAAACTATTTGAAAACTAAATTTATAATTATTAATTCATTAAACGAAACAACTGTTTTCAATAAAAACTATTATTTTTCACTATTTAGTGAAAAAGAAATCCATTCAAAAAAATTACAAAAAAATTAACTTATTATAATTTTGACATGTTTATTTGAAAAATGAATTATATTTTATAAAATAAATTTTCTATAATTCTCAAGAAATATTTATTATTATTTTTTCACTAAAATAACTAAAAAATCATTTTTTGAGAAAAAAATATTTTTGAAGCATATAAAGTCTACTAAAAAATTAAGTAATTATATATTAATTACTTAATTTATCTAAAATATTCATAAATAATTTGAAAAATGTGGTTATTACTATTCATACTCCAAAATATAAGTTCTAGGTTATATCATTCTTGTATGAATAATAATATTAATAGTATATCACTGTTCGTTAAAACATGGTATTGCGTATTACACAAGCTATCGAAGAAATTAAATTGTTTTGAAATAAAATATTTCATAAGATATCAATGTGTTAACTTATATATCATTAAAATTAATTTTCCCCTTGAAATTAATCACTCTGATATAAACAAATGAGGATACATATACCTCGTTACATTCTTAGGATCCCACGTAGCTTCCATAAGCTTGTAGTTTTACCTCAAAACATTGACAGTGTGAGTAGTCTTATATCATATAAATTTTCTCTATAATCTGGAATCTTCACTAGTTATTTCTTATAAGATAGATATTTCTCCTATGGTATGACCACTAAGTTTAGAACATGTGAAGGGTTAGGTATGCACTTCCTTAGGAGAGATATGTCGAACACATCGTAGACTTAATAGAGGTTTGATGGAAGCTCCAACTAATAGGTTACCATACAGACATGATTAAAAATTTCAAATGGAATTTTATACCCATGGATTTGTTTTACCGTCTTTCAAAATCTCATTACCTTCTTCCATGGAAAAATTCTTCGAAACACCTTGTCACCAACATCAAATTCCAGATCACATCATTAATTATAACATAAAATTTCCATTAACTTTGTTCCACCCTTATGTGTTGTTGAATGAATCTAACCATCTCTACCATTACATAAAATATCACAGGTACTAACAACTTTATTTTTCGAACTCCAATCAAACATGTTGGATATTTAAACTTATTTATGTAGAGGGATTCATATTTAGAAATTTAAATACTCATGTGAATATTATTTTTTGTATGAAAACTCATCTAAAGAAATGCATAGATACCTTAAAACATTGAAATATAGAGTGTGAGATCTCATAATATCCCTTAGGGTTTGAATTTTTCTCTCAAACTATACATATTTATAAGGATGATACATATTTTTAAAAATAAAATCAATATTCAGATCTTGCTAAAGACTTTGCTAGAATTTTGAGGAAAATATCAGATCCCAATCAGATACAATGAAAAATAGTACTCCTTTCAAACTTAAAAATTCTCTAATGTATATAATGGAAAGATGTTCTAAATAGAAATATTATCCAATAGATATAAATTGTTATAACTTTATATGGGGAGTGAATAAAACCCATATAACTTTGTTCCTTTTAGAAATTTTGGGGAGTCTGATGAAAAAAATCCTTGGTGATGTTTTCCCATTTCCATTCTGGTTTGGGTAATGGTTGTAACATCCCCTTATTCAATTATCTCATAACCGTAACTTCCTGATATATCAAGATTTGAGATACAAACTCTTCAATATCTCTCTTTATTACATCCCACTATAAATATTATCTCAAATCTTTATACATCTTCATACACTCAAGATGAATAATGAACAACGAAATATCATCCTCCTATAGAAACTCATTCATTAAATATGGTATGGATGGAATAAATTCTTGGTTCTTAAAAATTATCATTCCATCACAATCATGGTTAAACCAAGTGATATTTTTCATCTTGATATATAAATCTATATAATCCTTCTATGAATATTTAATATTCAATTGGGTAGGTGGTTGGACTCTCATTTGACAAATATTATATTTCCCACTTTGATTAGGATTTCTAAATTCATGCATTGAAAATCTAAAAATATTTTTTCCTTTATGATCCATATCATGGATAAGATATACCATCCTTTCAATCGAATAATTGGCCACCTTGTTCACTTTTCTAGGGTGGTAACATATTGAGAATTCAAAATATTTAACCAGATCTAACCATATCCTCTGGTGTAATTTTAACTCCTTCTGTGTGAATATATACATTTAACATTTTATATCAACATATATATCTGAATTTTCTCCATAAAAATAATTCATATATATTTTACCCAAAAAATTACCATAGCTAAATATAAATAATGAGTTGAGTAATTTTTATAATTAACCTTGAATATTCATGAGGCATATGCTATAACCATGTAATTCAATATAATAAAAAATCCCAGTAGAACCATGGATTTATCACTAAATATTACAAACCCTTCTACCTTCTTTTAAAAATAATTTGAAGGAATTAATTATTTAAAAATAAGCTCTTAATCTTATCCCAATCCATAGAGTTAATTTCATCTTGTTCCCTCATATTCTTTATGAGAGTCCCCCAATATTCTACTTTTCCTTGTAAATGATAGAAAAAATTAATTTTTCTTGATCTTAACACTATATAATTGAAAATATATTTTTAGCAGTACTAATAGATTACTTAGAAAACAATGGATCAACAGAACCACTAAAAACAATGGATGTTTCCTCATGAAGGACTCAATAAAATGTTGTTCCCTTATTTTCTAGTATGTAGGTTCAACATGATTCATATCTTGAGAATTTGTGTGAGTATAAAAATGATATTTTTCATTTCTCTTACCATAACATTCAGTTTTTTTGGAGGAATATAATATTATTTTCTGTTGCATTTAACCTTAAGATGGTTCCTTTAGTTTCTGACCACTAATTAAAACCAAAAATCATAGTGTGTGAAATAATAGTCATAGTGGGAAAATACATAGCCATGAAAAATAATTTATAGGGTGTCTAAAAAAAATACATATTGTTATAAATCCCTGAAACCTAAGTTTTAAACTTGTTTATTCATGGTTATCATCTATTCAAATCTTTCATGATGGCTCATAAAGAAAATGTTAATTAAACAAATCAAATCTCTTGGGAGTGTGAAAATAAGTGCTCAGTAAGGCTTATTGTCATGTACTTGGTAATGATCAAGTCAATCATAAGGAGCCACTTTTAGAGTTATTACCCTCAGTACATGTATTACAAAACCATATACACTTTTAGTATCAAGACAATGACTTATTTCTAAGTAAACCATATAATATATTCCTTATTAAAACATTAAGATGTTACCCAATAGTTAGTCTTATCCTATGGTTTCTCACTAATGTTTTATCAACCTACATTCCAATGGGTAACTAAAATTATCCTTTGATAACAACTATAGAGACCAATAATTTTCATACATATGTATTACATATTTTTTGTTTAATATTCATTATATTACATAAGTACATGCCTGAGCATCATAAAGGTATAATGCCTTTGGAAACTTAAAAAAATAAACAACTGGTTGATAAGTGAACTACATAATATGTCACTAAGTTTTCCATAATTATCACCCTTAATATACATATCATACACAATAAATTTCTTCATAATATAGGGAAATGAAACATAAGAAAGGGTGTGATCTAATACTCAGTAAGGGTAAAAAAGTGAGATATATAAATCTAACATGAGTAGACGGGAATGGGAACATGAGCATAACATTTTAAACAAATACCCTGTATAATAAAGATCTTAATATTAGGTCATGGAGTAAATATTAGATGTTCTTAAAACATGAATCTTAAGGGAATCAAATAACATTAGACATGAGAGAATAACAACGGAATAATACATGGAATTATGGGATACACATAAGCATATAAAACCATTTCCATAGTATTAAAGGATCATTTCCAAGTCTATCATACTATAATGATTTCACTCCCCAAACCATCATAGTAGTCAAGTTTCACTCCTATGAATATCATAGTGGACAAAGTACCTTACTAAAATGGGTTCACTCCCTATTATAGTCATGTTTATCTCATGAGATTTCAATATTTACCCAATGTATTGGAGGGAGATATGGGTCCCAAATGTATCATATTGAAAATAATACAAATGCATTCCACAAAATCATGAAACATTCATCAAATTAGAACCAATTAAAATAAGTGGGTATCATAAGAATTACATAATATCATTAACCATGGAAAAGAAATGGGTTTCATATACATTTCATCATAACATAACCAATGGAAAAGAAATGGCTTTCATACACATCTCTTTATCATAATCAAAAACCATCTAGAGAAAGTATAAGGATGGTAAAAATATATCTTTTCATCTGTAAAATATAACCAACACCAAATTTTTTAGTCGATGAATAGAAATCCATAAAAATCATTAAAACATTCATGTGTAAAATATCTTTTCCATTTTGAAATAACTTATTTAAAATATAAAAACATCTTAATTGTTAATGAAATATTTTTCTTTGAAAATAACATTGGAATCATATAATGAAATATTTAAACCATTTTTGTAATATTTATTTTGTAAAATTCCATAAACACCATAAAAATTTAAATAAATATTCCTCTCACATTTTTGGTAAAAGTCAAAATAAAACCATTTAGAAATTACAAGAAGATTACTTGGTACATGTTATAATCCTTATGCATGAATATTTACTTTAAATTTTTTTGATTAGTATATATATCACACTTTTTCCCATAAATATAATGTATCAATATCTTTAATTCCAAAATTACCATAGCTAACTTCAAATCATGTGTTGGGTAATTTTTCTCATGAAACTCCAATCTAATGAGTCATAAGCTCATACCATGTCATTATGCATAAGAAAAAACCCAGTCCCATATTAGATTCATCAATAAAGATCACAAAACATTCTCAATTATTTTACGAGGAATGTGAGGGAATTAATTTTTGAAAAATATGAACTTAAACACATCACACTATATAGATTCAATTTCATCTTATTTCCTTTTATTATTTATGAGAATCCATCATTGATCTACTTATTCTTACAAACTATAGATAACCAAAATTACTTTTTCATATTCCAAACACTAAAGAATGGAATATATATTTTCAATGGAATTTACCCAATTCTTAGAAACTAGCTAATCAGAGGAAACACTAAAAGATAATGTTACCTCCAAAAGGACTCAAAATAATGTTATTCCATCCTTTAATATTTTGGATGTTAAACATGATTTATAGCTTGAGAAATTTGGGTGAGTATTGCAATGATATTTTTCATTACAGCTCCCATAAAAATCCGAAACTTATGAAGAAAATCATTGTATAATCCATTTAATTCAACATTTACATGATTCCTTTGGGTACATCCATTTAATAAAACTAAAAATCATAGTAAGATACATAATAATCATTGTGAAAAAACACATAGTTGTGAAAACATATTTATAGGATGTCAAAATAAAGACACCTTATTTTAAATCTAGGAATATTAATGGTTATCCTATGTCATTCATGGTCATCATCAATTCAAAAACATTATGATGTTTCATAAATAGAATTAAAATTAACAAAATCATATCCCCTAAGAGTGTCAAATTTGGTGCACAGTGAGGCCCATTTTCATATACTAGGTAATCATTGAGTCTAGCATAACGTTCCATTATCTTAGTTATTACCCCTAGGTATATCCATTATAGAACAACATCTACTTATTGTATCCATAAGTGGACATATTTCTTAGTAAACCACATAATATCTTCCTTACCAAAACATTAGGATGTTACCTTATACTTAGGATTATCCTAAGGGATCTCACTAAATATTTCTAATCCTTGTTTACAAATATTAACTAAAACAATCCATTGATACCTACTAAAACAACCCAATAATTTAATACATTTATATTATATCTTTTTTGATGAACATTCATTACATTATAGAAATAGACACATGATGATCGTAAAGGTATAATTCCTTTAGAAACATAGAAAGATAAACAACTAGTTCATATGAGAACTATATTATCTCCCACTAAGTTCTGGATAACTATCTCCCATATTAGATAAATCATACATAATAATTTTCTTCATAAGTTGGAGAAATGAAACATTACAAGGGGTGACCCCAGATTACCAGTAATGGTAAATAATGGAGATACATAAAAATAACAAAAGAAAATTGTTATAATAATATGAGAATAACATTTGAAAACCCTACACTTAATATCAAATATCATAATAATTGGTTATTTCATAAATATTTTTAGTTCATAACACATGAATCACAAGGGAATCATAGAACATAATCCATAATATTATAATAATGGAATAATATTTGAAATTGTGGAATACACATATGTATAGAAAATCATTTACATAATAGTCCTGGATAATTGAAAATACCATAATAGCGGATTAAGTTCACTTCCAAAACCATATTATTAGTTAAGGTTCACTAAAAAGACTATCATAGTGGATAAATTCCCTCACTGAACTGGTTTCACTACCCATTCCAGCCCTTTTAACTCAAAAGATTTAAATATTTACCAATTAAATTGGTGGGAGATATAAGACCCACCTAAAACATAATGAAATTAATAAAAATGTGTTCCAAAATATCATAAAACATTTATCCTATTTGAAAACATGAAAATAATTGTTTTAATATGAATTACATAACAGAATAACCCATAGAAAAGAAATCGGATTCATATACCATTCTTAAACATTTCATCATAGCATAACCCATATAAAATAAATCGATTCATTAAAAATATCTTTATTATAATAATAAAACCTATAGAGAAAGAATAAATATGATATAGTTGGATCATATCCATAGTAAAACATAATAATCATTGAAGGTTGTTTTAATTTTTGAATTGAAATTCCATATAAAAATCATTAAAAAATTCTAGAGAAATATACCATTTCTATTTTGAATGAAATAATTTAAAATATAAAAAGAGACCCAATATTAAATAAAATATTTTATTTTAAGATAATTATAGAAAGTAATAATGCAATATTTAAAAAATTGAGTGGTCATGATAGTGGGAAATTTTATACATGTCATACACTTTAAAAATAGATTTATTTCACATTTTCTTGAAAATTCAAGAGCACTGTATTCAGAAAAAGATTTGAAGATTATATGTAAAAAAATTTGTGAATATTGAAACAAGTGTATAAACTAATTTATTATATATTATTAAATTTTTTAAGACATATTTAAAAACATTTTTTTAGAACATGAATATGGAATAAGAAACATTTTCATCCTAAGAGAGAAAGAAAATATTTTCTTATTAAAAAAAATATTTATGATACTATGAATAGTTAAAAAGTGGAAAATGAAATGAAAATTTTGTTATAAATAAATAAATATAGAATAATAAAATAAATTTTCATCTTGAGAGATAGATAATAATGTTTCATCATTGGAAACCGAATCATAAACAGTCCTGATAAAAGATGAGATTGTAACCTAAAATCCTTACCAATTTGGTACTTTTTGAATCATAAGCACCATTAAAGATTGAAATAAAATAAAACATTAAATATAATTAATATATATATATATATATTAATGATATAAAATTTCAAATGTCAGTATATAAAACTCATAAAATATTGTAGGTGTATAACATATCTTATGTCCCGAATAAGGCAATTTGAGACAAAAATCCCTTACCTGAAGTCTCGACATCCTTCGTACACATTTGAAACCATTTTATAATAAATACAGTTATATTTTAAATATATTAAATAAAAATAATAAAATATATCATACCGTATATGATTTAATTATGAATTTTCATTACCCATTTATCAATAATTCCTTGTTAAAATCACATTTCTGGGAATAACTGTTTCATTTTTCGTGTATGTTTTGGTTTTGTATTTCTGGTGTTTTAAATTTGATCATGGTTGCATAATATCCATAATTTTAAAAATTATATAAATATAATATATTTTTATTACATATTTATTTATAGTAATCTATTAAATTTAGATATAGAAAATGTGACACACCATTCATAAAGATGGTAAGTTATACGTAAGCATGAACATTATTTCCATTTTCTCGATGGATCAAAATAAAAGAAGTTATATAGTATATCTATTTTATATATTGATTATTATTTAATTTATGTGACATATATTCATTAAATTTTCCCCTATTACCTTCCTTGTAATGTGTTAGTGAAGAATAAATGACATTGCTTCGTGAGGCGGTAGTCCACCATGCACATGGGTGACATAATCTTAACAACACAGAATGGAATGTAAGAAGAAATATATGATAGAAAAATTAGTTAATCATTGTAATATCATAAATATAATATATAAATAATAAGTAAATAATTATATTGAGCCTTAAGAGGTGGTTATGGAAAACAAATAACATCAGTTTGTGAGGCAGTGGTCCGCTGTAGACATGATTGACAATTTTGTTTATGATTTATGGGAACAAGAGAATGATTTTGGTAATTAAATTTAAATAATAACATATAATGATTTTGGTAATTAAATTTAAATAATAACATATAATTATTTTTTAGATACATAGGATATTTTATTATCATTTTTAATAATATTTTAATGAGGTGGAAGAAGAAATAAAACAAAAACACAAGTTTAAGAATTTTAACTCTCCTTTAGAGAGCCTCTTTAGGTTTATTCCTAAGTACTTATTAAGTGGGATTAATAATAAAAATAAAGCATAAAATATTATATGATGGAATTATGGAATGTAATTGGTTAGGTATTTTCCAATACAGAGGTATTTTTAATTTTCAATTGGATAGGAGAGGGTGTGGCCTTTTATAAGTGGGAGAGAAGACACACATGAACGTTTTGAAAAGAATAAAGTGTACCAACTTTTTTAACGTGGAAAAAGGATCTAAAATGGGAAATTATACAACCTTATATGTTAAAATTTCTAAATATTTCTATAAAATGGTGGTTGGAAAATTTTATAGGTCATTTCACACCGTATAATTTTAGTTTAACCTCTTAGTAAACCCATTTTAACCTTAACCGCGATAATTATTTTTTATTATTTTAGCTATTCCTTCTGGTATAAAATTAAGTTAAAAATATTATATAATATTAATTATTATGATTCTGAATATTTAATACATTTTTTTTAAATTCGATTCACCTAATTAGAAAATTTTAATTTATATTTAAACCCGCAGATGCGACACAAAAGTGGTTTTCTAAAGAGAAAATTTCAAAAGCTTAAAAAGTTTCTATATCAAAATTAAATATGAAATTGAATCCAATGAAATTTATTTGTTTTTTTATAATAAAAGTTGACGAATTTTAATTTTAAAATAATTTTAAAACAAAATATAACCTTATAATTTTTTAAACTAAAATGCAATTTTCAATAAAAACTAGTATTTTTCACTATTCATCAAAAAATTAATATTTTTCAGAAAAATACCAAAAATTAAAAATATGTAATTTTTATATCTTAATTATAAAAATGAATTTATTTATTTTTCAAATAAATTTTATCAATTTTTAAAAATTAATTTTATTATTCACTCACAAAATAAAAAAAAATCATTTTGTTTGAGAAAAAGTAAATTTTAAAGCTTATAATGACATTTGTAAAAATTAAGTAATTATTTATATAAAATATTCATACCTAATTTTAGAAATTTGGTTATTCCTATTCGTATCGATAAATATAACTACTTGTTTAAATAATAATACTAATAGTATATCACTGTTCATTAAAACTCAGTGTTGTGTGTAATAAAAGTATCAAAGAAACTAAATTAAATTTAAATAAAACATTTACTAAAATATCTAGGTGTTATATCCCATGGATCATAAAAAATGGAAAATCCTTGATATGATCGTAATACTTCAACCATTTTATACGACTACAACCCTCCCATCATACACCTTTAAGGGATTTGCACCATAAGACTTCATTGATGCCATAGGATTGTATGAATTTAATTAAGGTCTAAATTTACATGATATAAAGGTCATAACTATGAATATTTATGCTTTATAAGAATAATAAAATCACACTTCCACTCATGAAAGGGTATCTCCATGCACTAGAGTAATGTAAAGGTCATTTAAGACCTCCATAATTGTACTGATGGGTATGCATAAATGTCATATTCACTTTGGGAGTAAATTATAAAATATACCCAAAATGAAAAAAATAAATCTACCCCCACTTTCACTAGATTTTCCAAATAGAGGACAAATTGAATGAATTATCCACACAAATATCATCAAAATTTGGCAGAATATGGAGATCGTGTTAGGGGATGCTTCAATATACAGATTCGAGTGGTACCCACCAAAATAAATCAAATCCCATGACCTTTACCAATTCAATGAATCCAAGGAAGATGATTAATATGATCATACTAAATCAAAATTATAGGAGGAAGGAGAAAGAATATTTTATTCATATATGTTTCTTTTATCCTCTCAAGTTTTTATCTTACTTTATCACTATGTTATAATCATGCTTTCCAAAATCTATGATCATGTAGATATAACCTATTGTGGGTGGTACTAGGAATGTTTAAGTGGAAATTCTTTAATTTATATATTTCAATTCCAAATCTATTTTCTAGTTCAGCACAAAAATGACATCGATGTGTGGGTGAGGTGATTACGAATCTATCTCTCATTATTGATGTTGTATTCCTCTATCCATTGAACTTCAAACAAATGATATAATTATGGATTAAATTAATTCAATAATATTGTTATTCACTTACATTATAACATAATGGGGGAAAATTAGGAAAATTATATTGAGTATTCTTAGTATATTAAGTGCTTTAGAACAAATGTAAATGACGATGGAACACATTTGGATTAACCTTAGGTCTACCCACCTTTCTTTCCAACCTTCTTTTTAATGAATTATATTTTAATTTCTAACTATCATAAATACAAGCATATTTAAATTTTTCCCTTGATTTGAAAGATATAAAATAACAAAAAATTTATAATAGGTTCTTTAGTAGTGAGTCATTGATACCAACTTCTTATACAAATTATGTTTTTAATTCAGCCCTCGTGACCAATTAATGTATATATTTTCTTAGTGCAACTCTTCTACTCACACTTGTGAAAAAATCATAAATAAATACAACAAATAATAAATTTTACAAGATTAAATCTTAATGTTATAAACTTCTCTTTTTTTGATCAACCTTTGGTTATGTCTCAAATTTTATTATCACTATAATTTTTAGCTATTAAAAATGCCAAATAATTATAATGCAAGGTTCGTGAAGGTATCATTCACTTATCGTTATGGATATTCACTATCTAGGTCCCAATGTTGAATTATTGAATTTTTCTATAAATGAGTCACCTATTTTGAAACACACCAATATTTTATGGAATGCCTCTTATTAAATTTAATATCTTAGATATCTTATACTGCATACAACACCCATCTTAAATGAACAATGAAATATTACTATGTGATCACTATAACCTAGATATTAAATTGGAGAGAATGAATAATATTAATCAAAAGATGAAATTTATATATTATATATCCAATAAAACGTTTTTACATTCATTCAATATATTTTTACAAACATAAGATAATAATAAATCCAATTTTATGCATAAAATCTTTATTTTTCTAAAGATAGTTTTGTAGCATTTTAATGGAGGACATGTTTTAAATTTTATTTTACAATTTTATAAATTATTTTTGAAAAAATAATCTTCATTTTTTGAAATTATTATTTAAATATTATCTTATAGTGAAATTTAGATATTTTTCAGAAAATATTTATTTTCTAGTGAATAGTGAAAAATACCGATTTTTATTGAAAAATATATCTTTTATTTAAAACATTTAAAAGTTATATATTATGTTTATTTAAAATTAAAATAATTTATATTTTTTTATAAATAATATAATTAATTTCATTTCAATCAACCTTATACCCTATTTTGGTATAAATACATTTTTTGACATAAAAATGCATTTTTCAAGAAATCTGTTTTTGATTGCGTTTTATTGGAAATTAATATCTAAAAATTATGTGTTTTGAATATGATAAAATGGATTCCATATTTAGAATCATGATGTACAAATTTATTAGATATTTCCCTTTTACTTTTGGTAGAAATGAAAAACAACCATATTTATTTTAGTTACCACGGTAAATGGTAAATCTGTTAACTAAGGGTTACAATAATATTATAAGGACTATAATTTAACCCTAAAACATGAATTTTTTATTATATGAGTTAATTTAGTCCATAATAATATAATTTTTGTATATATTACAATTTGTTACTATTAGTAAGTGATTATAACCATTATAATATTTTATTTAGTGAAATTTCAAATATGTCACATTCATATTTTGAATAACGATAATATTTTTAATATGGTTTTATTTAAATGGTATCGTAGAAAATAAATATTATTTTGAAATATATATGATTTTTATTCATCATTATAATTTTTTTAGTGAATAAATATGTATCTTAAATAATTACACAATAATGATGAAATTATTATTCAATTGATAAAATATCAAATAAATGATATTGAAAATATTAAAATAAATATAATTTGAATTAAATAAGTTTATAATTTAAATTTTAAAATAATTTTACATATTATTTATTCTTTAAAATAACCGGTTCGAAGTTATATTGTCTTGTTATTTTATTAAATTCAAAATAATGAATAGTTCTTAAAATTGACATTATGAATATTTGATATTAAATAATATTTTATTAAATATTTAAAATTCATAAAGATACTATATTTGGAAAAATAATTTTGATAAGGTTAAAAATTTCATCCATAATCAATTTATGATTGTTTTTAATTTTATATTAAATATATTTACCCATAAAGAGTAAAAATCCATGTTGTCAAGGTAAGAGTTAAAGTTGCAAAATAAGGGTTAAAACAAAAAATAAGGGTATAAACATGAACTAATCATGTCCAAAAAAATTACCAGATGAATAATATTTTACCTTTTTTACCTTATAATAAAATATGAGTTATTTAATTGATAGTTTTCCATGATAATGACTTATGTATTATTTAAATCAAATATAGTTACGAAATGTCACTCTCTTTGTATTTTATATCTTTTATGTGTTTGCCCAAGGGCACAAGTGAGTTGGTTAAAGGCAGTGGCGTTGAGACCCCGAGGTTTTGAGTTTGAGTCCTCGCAAGGCAATGGGCACTATATGATATAAAAACACTCCTGGTCCCCTCTACCCTACTGGAAACTGGCCTAAGCCCAAGGGTTGGCCACCTTGGGCCTCGTTGGGGATGTGCGACGCGCATGTGGGCCGGCCAGCCTAATACCTCATTACCCAACAACACGTTCGCCACTTCGGTGGTGGCGTAGTGGTGTAGTGTTGAGGGCCATAACAAAGATGTTTGGTGTGTTTTGGGGTTTGATTTTTGGGCTCCCGCTCTTGGGGGAATTTCCGCCTCCCATGTACCACTCGCCTTGTCGGGACACCGGGTGTTTCATCGGGTGGGAAGAATGGGCGCACTTCACTAGGCCGACGGATTGTTGTGACGAACCATCACCTATCGAGGTGTTACCCCATGGGACGCAATATCATCTTGGCTGGCAATGAATCCTTCCCGGCTGGGGCATCTCCGGATGATCTCTTCATCTGGAGGGGGGTTCTCGAGTGTGGAGGGTTCGAAAAGGCCACTCTTGGGAATTCCATTTCTTTTTAAATATATCTTTTATGTGTTCACATAGGGACAAGATCAAGATTTGAACAAATATAAATGTCTATTTTTCTCTCAATGAAATTAGTTTTATTATATAAATCTATTTTTAATTTTTAGATGTCACACAATTAAGTTCAATTCTTATGAAATTCTAATATAATATTTTTTTAATTAACATAATAATAAAATAATTGATTTTAAAAATATAAATTTTAATATAATTTTAATGATTAAATTTGGGAATTTAATTTTATAGATCTATATGAAATATTATATAGGTTTTAAATCATTATATTTTAATTGCCTCTTGATCTGATGTGTTTGATGTCAAATTAATTGAATAGTTTTAAAATTGATATCAATGATTATTTATCAAAACAATATTTTATTTAATTATTTAAAATTCGTAAAAGTATTATTTTCATACATTTTAATGTAATATAGTTATAAATATCTTAAATATTCCATTTATGTGACATTTTTATATTTATAGTAACATTATTACCCCTTTATGACTAAAATAGTGGATTCCACAGTTAATGTCAAAAATAACTAACTAGGGGGTAAATCAAATGGATAAGGTTTAAAATAACACCAAAACATTTCTAAATTTTATTGGTTGATGGTATTAAAAAACTATACTATATTGTCTTTGAATAAATTTCTATTTGGATTATTTTGGAATAATAAAGAAATTTATTATAATTTATTCTTTTGGGAAATTTTAAAAGTGACCCTTGATTCAATTATAAAAGGAAACCTCCTCCCACACATCTTAACACCACATTGAGCCTTATATATCGACCAAATAATACCCATTTATCTTATAATAATCTTTATTTAAGTTCATTATATTCATTTCCTTCCAATAGACCAACCCAAGTGTCACTAAGAGGAAATTTAAAGGAAGATTTTTTATAAAGAGGTAATCATCTTTACCAAATCTTTCAGGTATATTTCTTATTCTACTTCATATTCATGTATTGTTTCCATGATAAATAAATAAATACAGTAAAATATATATAATGATATGTTATTATTAATGTTTTTCAATCATATTCCACATTTTATCCATCCAATGAAAAAACAGAAGCAGCACACATGCGTACCTATGACTTACCATCTCCACGTCGTGGTGAAATTTTTTATTCATCACCAATTTACTTGGATGGTTATAATTATTAAATTCTAGATATATATGATAATTATGAATTGATATTTATTATTTAAAAATCATCATTCCATCAATTTTTTTAACCATTCTCCATTAAGAGAATGATACCGTTGCTCGTGTGTACATATGACCTACCATCACCACAAAAGGATGCGATTCATTTTCAATGTTCAACATTTAGTAATGGTTATAAAAATATATATAATTAATAAATATTATATTTATTATGTTAATATAATTATTTTGATGATGAAATTATATCCTATGTATATAATTGGGGCTTATATGACAAGACAAGTATTTGAAAATGAAGAAGTTAACAACCGACACAAGGATAATAATTAAATTTTATAAACAAATAGGTGATAAGATGATGTAAAAGGATAATATATTACATTATAAAAATGAATATTGTACTGGTATAAATTAATAATATTATTTAAACCATTAAAAAATAATTTAAAATACATTTTACAGAAGTCTAACCTGAGGTAATGGGTTTTCATCCCACACTTAATTATGTTAGACATATGATTTATTCACCACTCATTTCTTTTGTATAGTGTATATACCTCCCCTTTGATATGTTAAATAATAAATTTATTTATTCTCATGATATTTAATATTTTTAAATGTAATTATTTTATAATGTATATGATTCGACTGATTATAAGTGTTAAGAGATTTCTTAACTCAATTTTCATTAATTGGTTTAAAATTATATTTCAGTGATTATAATATTATGTGTAAAATGAAATTTGATTATATTATGATTTATTTAATCTTTTTATGTGGATTTATTTTTGATACATATAATCAATTAATTTTATTGTTGCCTAAAACGTATACCATTTTTATATATGGTGTTTACACTGAATTTTATTTGAATAAATATAGAAATAATGTTCAATCCATTTATTTTACTCAATATGGATATTCATTTTAAGGAACATTGATTCATGAATTAAATTGATCATTTATATATATTAATAATTTTTTGACAATAAATAATGGTTGGGAACTATACAAAGAAAATCCCCTTGATGCATCGGTAGTCTCATGAGATGAAATATGTTGTCCACAAACACTTTTCATTAGTTTACAAGAAGAATCAAATAGGTTTATATGAAAATACATGAACCATATTATGAAACCTTTTGATGGTGTGGTGGTTAATGTTCTAGATATATGAAATCCAATATTTATGAATTGCCTTCATTCAAAATTTAGTTATTATTATCAAGAGGATTTTCACTATAAAAAAATCTCTGGATGATTTCCATTCTTAGTTTACTGATGAAATGGAATATTTGTTAAGTCATTTACAATTACATATTTATTATTATTATTGATTTAAGATAGATTCAAATATACTTAACCCTTAATGATCATTTAAACTCACCCCTTTCTTATGCTTAATTTTCCAGAGGTTACTATTATGTTTATTACGATTGATATAAAGGGTTACTATATCCGGAATACTGGCATTCACCAAGAATATATATATATTTTTTGTATTTTATGAATAAAATTTAATTTTAATTTCAAATATTTAAATATTTTACCAACACTATTACAGAAGTTGGTCCTTTGTAATGTGATTCCTTATATCTTATGAATATTTAATAAAGTGAGGCACCAAATCTAGGATACTGGAGTTAAGGTATTTAAATTTTATTTAAATCACCTTACATCATTCCATAATTAATTATATCATCAAAAAATCCCAAGATTCCCAATCATCAAGAATGATATCTACTTCTGAAAGCTCCATGATTGACTGGATGATTTGAATACCATATCAAGAACTTCAGTCTCTTCTCATGGTTCTTTAACATGATATACCCATTCAAGAGAGAATTTATAAAAGAACATGAAATCCTTCTGTATTAGAAGAATTTTTTTATGATCAAATGATAAAATATCATTCCTAGACCTCTTCAAAATACATAAATATTGTTCCTGCCAATCTCTTCAATTAACTCTCTCTCTGATTCAATAATGTAACAATTTTTCTTATAAAATTTAAACACATTTCAATTATTTGTTTTATAATTTATTACTCACAAATAATTTAATGCACAATGTTTCTATATTTTTAATATATAAATCCTCCATGATTCTTAGCTATAAAATAAACTGCCCGAAGAAAGAATATTTTGTTAAGAATAAATGTTTTCAAAAATTTAATTTTAAATCCCCATTAATATCACTCAAAATACTTCATAATAAATCACCAGTTAAATTTCAATTATGTATTAGTAATTGACTTATTTAAAACTCTATTAAATTCACCTCATTTAAACAAATTCTTCTACATAGGCATGAATCCCCACATTTTGATGTGGTGGTGTGGCTTTTAGAATGAGGCATCCCTATAGTGGTTGAACCTGATTACTGTTGACTATACTTACATGTTTCATATGATCATTATAAACTGTCTATGTATGTATAAAATGATCCCTATAATAGACCATTCTTACATGATGTAATCTGACCATTCTTACAACCGATCATCTTTACGTGACTCCCATAATACTTAATCATAGAACAATCCTTATGAATCCATCCATACATTGAAAAAATGATACTGATATAGATTATTATTATGATGATCCTTATGGTGATTCAAACTCATCCTTAAGTGGTTCATAAAAATCATGATTTGACCCAAATTAGCTTTGGTATTGAAATTATATCCCTCTTTAGAAACCCATCGAATTCTTTGGAATTTATCTTAAAAAACTTCTAAAACGAATCCAAAACACCTAAAAAAATACAATAAACCATTCTTATCAAATTCTATAAAATGGTTGATAATAAATACAAATTATTTAACAAATTCAATATGGAACTTCAATTTCATTTTGGGTATGTATGCTACACTGGAAACTTTCATGAGGTCCCAGCCTGTGCACAGTGCCCAATAGGCGACTCCATGCATTTACCCATAGCTAAGGAACATTGAGTGATTTTGTTTTGTAAATATTGTTTTCTAATAATATATATCTTGTATTTGTTATTTATATGGTTTGAAATTGTTTCCTTTTTTTGATTTATTTATCATTAGATATCAAAAAGTATTTGTACTCTTAAATGTTAAAGAAATAATTCCATGAAAATAATGCACATGAAGTTTTTTTTAAAAAGTTCAACCCTGATTTTACATGAAATAATTGAAATTTGTTTCATATATTTAGAATATATGAATTATAATAATTTAATTTCAAGTTTTGAATAATGTTTTCATGATATTGAGGCTTTCTTGGTTACATGATAGTGAACTTATTCCATAAAAAAGGTTATATTAAATAACACTATGTACGTTGGATTTAATTTTAGAAACCACAAATTCTTAGATTTATAATTTTTTTATATAAATGAAAGGTATTAATATATCTCGAGGGCTATCATAAAATTCAATATTTTTTTATTTGGTATTCAATTGATAAAAAAATTGAATGTTTAAAATATATATTTTCCTATATGGTTTAGGAATAGATTACCTTAATGATATATTTTAAATAGATATTGACGATTTATTTGGATAGATAATATCAATTTATTATGATTAATACAAGTTATTTATGAGGAAAAACCATGAGCTAATGTGGTGTTTTCCCTAGTAGGCTATTTGATCAAGTTATATTATTCCTCTATAACTTCAAAGTGTTCTTTCCAAACTTGTTTATACAAACACTGTGATTTACTTATAATAAATTATTCCATCTTGTGATGTTTTGATTATTTAAATTTCTTGAATTTAAATATGTCACATGGGAAACCTTGGGTACATTGTTGGTACCCTTGGAAAAGTGCTAATGATTTAAAAAAAATACTATTATATGGACACAATACTCACTTATGAATCTAAAATTGGACAAGACTCTCTCTTAGAAATTAATAATGGGGATATAATTCTACCTTTTAAATATCACATTATGGACTTGGTACTCCATTAGATAATGAACTAGGTGGACTTGGTTATCCCATAGAAATTATACTACGCAAACATGGTGCTCCAAAATATTTTATAGGTTTCTTATCCACTCTCCCGATATTTTCTCACAAAATTTTTATTTACCTTTATTTTTAAGGTTTTGTTTATAATAATCATTTTTTTGTTTATAACCACAATTATAATGAGTAAAGGATATACTAGTGTTACTTTTAAACGATTTCTTTCATTAAATTATACATCTAATTTATAAAAAAATTCGTAAACCTACCAATGAATTTTTTAATAAGATCCTAATGTTTTTATTAAATTCTTAACATTGAAATTGATATATTTTCTTAAAAATTCGGTTAGTACACTATTAAATTTTCTTAAAATAACTACTCTTGTATCCTATTCATTAAGTACTTTTAAATACTCTTTCAATATTCTGTTTTTTTGTATTTAAAAATAGTATAGTATGGTATTTTCACTATTTTTTGTAAGTGATTATTACCATTATAATATTTTATTTAAGGAAAACTCAAAGATGTCACATTTATGAATTTAATAAATATAACATTTTTAATATGTCCTTATATATAAGTAATATTTGACTATAAATAGTATTTTTAAATTTAAAGGTATTATATTCATCATGCTATTTTTTTTTTAAATTTTAGTGACTAAATAATTACCTTAAATGTTTTCACAAAGATGATGGAATGGTTATTCAATTCATGAAAAAATCATATAAAAAATATAAAAAATATTATATGTAATATAATTTAATTAATTATGGTGATCCAAAACTTTAATAAATAAAATTTTCATTTGGGGGATGTATTAAATGAATTGGTTCAAAGTTATTTTTTATTGATATTATTAAATTAAAATTAATTAATAGTGTCAAAATTGACAATAATCATATTTTGGGAAAAATTTTTTTTCTTAAATTATTTAAAAATATCAAAGATATTAAATAATAAAAATGTTATAATATAAAGTCTATAAAGTCATTCCCTATGCATTTTTAGGACTTTTGGTTTCATTTAGATCTAGAATAGTCTTATTGTATTTTAATTTTTTGGAAATTCCAAAAATTCCCATCACTTAAATTATAAAAGAGAACCCCAACCGTCAGTTCTATATGACACATTGAACCATCTAGATTGACAAAAACCCACGATGTTCTCTTAAAAAGTTCCTTATAAAAGTTATTTATGTTATGTTATTCTCAAAAGATCAACCCAAGTGTCCGTAAGAAGTGATTTAACGGAAGTTTGATGAAGAAGATGTAATCATCTTTACCTATTCTTCTAAGTTTATGTATTCTCATACTTCATATTAATGGATTGTTTCCATACAAAAATAATAAATCTAATATCATATATAGAATATTATTTTATTATGGTTATGAAACAAACATATCCTACCTTTTATGCATACTATAAAAATTGAAAGCACCGCATGAGCGTACGTTTGGCTTACTGTCTCCTCATAGTGGTGTAATTCATTTTTCATCACCATTTAACTTGGATGGTTATAATTATGGAAATAATGTATATATATTATAATTATGAAAATATATTTATTCTATAAAATTAATATACTTTTCACTTCATTAGCCTTTCATCCATTTAGAAATGATATCATCGCTCATGCGTATGAATGACTTACCGTCTCCATGAAACGACGTGATTCATTTTCTATGTTCCATATTAAATATTGGTTCCAATTTTTTTTAATGATTAATATTATATTTATAACTTTATTATCATTTTTTATATGATTTATCTATATCCTATGAAAAATAATATGTACTTTCAAGACAAAACATGCCCCAAAACAAGGAAATTAACACCCAATACAATAAAAATAATGAAATATTACTAATCAATAAGTGGCATGATGTAACAAAAATATGATAAAATATTTAATAAATATGAATATTATTATAATATAAATTAATAACTTTTTTAATACCATCATGTAGGAGGTTTGAGCACATTTTAAGGAAGTCTAACCAGAGGTAAGGGATTTCTGAACTCAATTTCCTTTCATCGGGTAAAACATCCAATTCATTGATTATGTCATGATAATATTATGTGTCAAATTAATTTTTATTATATTATGTATTATTTAATTTTTTTGCAGATTTATATTTTATACACATGGTCGATTCATTTAATTAACACTTACATCAATGATATGTTCTTTATAAGGGATTTTCACCTCAGTTTTATTTATTTGGGGAACACGCCTTTCTCACTACATATTTATTTGGTGTTGTGTATATCCTTCCCATGAGTTTTATTTTATGAGGATTTTTATGAATTTAATGGGGACTTACATTTCCATATATTTTTCTTTCTTTCATGGGGATTATGATTCAATAGTTACCAAAGTAGTAATGGTTTATTTCATAATGTCATCATTATTGGTGTATTGTTTACATTTATGTATACATTTTGGAATATTTCTATTAAATTTATATGTTTCCTAAAAATGTTTTCAATTTTTTTTCAATTATACTATGAATTTTTAATGTTATTTTTATCCATATTTGAATTTTTACTAAATAGTTTAATGGAAATTTTTTATAGGAAAAGTACCTTATGAATTTTCTGATAAAAATATGGATGAAATGTTTTTTTAACTTATATGAAATGAATGTAATTTTCTGCCATAATTTAATCTTGAAGTTTTGATTGTTACATTTTAAGTTTAAAATTTAATTTTCAAATAAAATTATTTCTTTATTAAATACTTAGTTTTTTGATTTCAAAAAATTATTTTCAACTTAATGTGTATTTTACTTATGAAATATTATAGTAATATATTTAATTTATTATCATCTATGTCAACATAATTTTTTGAATGTTATATGTAGTATAGAATCTAATTATACCATTCATTACATTTCTTTTTATGAGTTATGATCTATTTGTCTGAGGAAGTAATTGATACTTGGTATGATTTGTTCTTTTAACAAATAAAATTATAGATTTGGATTCTATTATATTAATTATTTATATGAGGAATGAATCTGACTTTTTATGTGATGGGTGGGGCCAAATAGATCTTCTAGATGCATCAGTAGGTCTGATGAGAGAAATTGGATTGTGTTTTGTCCATGGAATGAATTATTTATTAGATTCTAGGAATAAAGATTTGATGATATTAGATTCTTGGCACAAAGTGTTGATGGAACTAGATTCTTAGAAAAAAGCCTCAATGATATGTTTTATATGTCTTGTATTATGTAGAACATCATTATTAATTTATTTATTTATATTCCATGTGATTGTTCAGTAAGATAGAATATCAATGGTTTAGTTTCATGCACATGTGATTATTTATATGGACTTATTTTATCATAATTTATTCCTACCATATTATGATCATGTTACAGATTAAATGACATGTGTGTTCAATTATTTTCCTATCTATATTGATTATTCTTGTTGATTTATGAAATATTCCACTATACTTAACCCTTAATAATAATTATAGATCACCACTTTATTATGTTTTACTTTTTCCTAGGAAACCATGAAGTGTTTTATGATTGGTATGTAGGGATATGATAAGAGGAATAATGGTGTTATCAAAGAAAATACCATGTATATTTTATGTTTGAAATTTAATTTGAATTTACAAAATTTACCTAGTTTACCAAGAGAAACCAAAAATCTGTTCCTTTGGGATATGATTCCTTTCATCATATGCAATTTAATAAATAAGAAACCAGATTCAGGCTACTAGGGTATGGGTATTTAGATCATTACTAATGTTTTTTTAGGGATGTGGGGAGGATATCTACTAATATTTGTCACTAAATCACTATATACAAACTCTGTGGGTATTTATACTCCTTATAATTTATAATGAATGTTCTAATATATATTCACTTGGATATAATGGATAATCCTTGGCTTGGATTCATGTGATAGATCGGTGGAAATTGGAGTTCAATTTCTTTTCCCAAAGAGATTGGATATTTTGTTTTAGTTCCCCATTCTAGTCATATTTTGGGTTGTACCTAATATATTGAGACACATTATCTCTCACTCTCATATTCCTTTTGTTACTGTTTTTTGGATTGGTTTCAGTTTTTTTATAAATTTTGGTTCTATAGGATATTTGGATATTTGGTTATGTTTATTATTTATGATACCTGGTATAATCGATTACATAGTAGTTGTTTTATATAATTTGGTTTTGTTTTATTTTGAAACTAACTATTCTAGATGCATAACATATCCTTCATATAGAATTTTTATGCTGAATTATTTTTTGGTATCCTTCCCTTAGTTTTATATTTCTTTTGGAGAAATAATTCCCAATGAGCTCTACAGAGTCCCTTAGAACTTTTTCCATCCCATTGTTATCAGTAACACACTTTGGTACTTGTGATGTGATGAATGAGTTATGGAGTCAAGGAAATCTGATTTAGTTCGTTACAAAGTGACATCAGAGCCTAGTTTTTGTTTATTTTTTTTGGGGAAGTCTAGATGATATGAGATATGACTGTTGGAATAGAAAATGGTAGTCATGAGTTAGTTAATGATAAATACTTTCATGATAATACTTGAGTTAACAACGTATGTTAGATAAGTGTATATTGGGTTTTATTTTTCATTCAAGAGACTTTCAAAGGTTTCCTGATTACAGTACAAAAGCTGCAAATTATAGATTAATTTTTTTAAGACGATTTAGGATGTTTCATTTTGTTTGAAATGTTTCATCCAATGATTCCATATTATTTTATATGATGCTCATGAGATGTTTCTGATTCAAATTTAGGTTATTTATGGTCTTTTTTTGGATTTAATGTGTTTTTTTAATGTATTTATTTTTTAAAAATTATTTTAAAGTGATTTTGTTTTCAATTTTTTTTTTGAAATATCCGTTAATCTATCTTCACATGTTTCTTAATTTGTTTTTGATTTATATTCTGGTTGAATTTTTTTGTTTGTTCTATAGTGTGTGTGTGTAAATGTTTCCTCAATTGTATAAATTTTTATAATAAATACCTTTCCAAATTGTCATTTAAAAATTATGAAACTGAAATATTTAAATAATATTTTTTCAAATTAATGGATTCCTATAATCTTATATGTAATCATGGATTTCAAAAAGGGTTCTTTAATTTTTTTAGTGTAATGTATTTTAATTTTTACTTGTTATAAATGTTTTACAATGTAACAAAGGTTTTAATGGATTGTATTAATGAATTTTTTTGAATGTAATGAAAATTCTATTTGAATTTTTATAATGGTAGTTTTTTAAAATTAAATGAGTTTCAATGTAACGTAAAATTTTTTTGAAAATATAAAATGTATCTATATACATGTATTTACTTTGTTAAATTATTTTTAAATATCGTATTTAATATTCAAAAGTGAGTGGGATTGTGTATTTGAATGAAAAATATGAATCTTGTGAGTAATGATTGTATTAATAATCTGTATTGTCTATAATATGTGTCAATATAATTGAGCAAAGGTCACATCAATTTTACTATCACTTAATAAGTCAAATTTTTTGATAAATTAATTTCTTAGTAAAGGGTAAACATAATTGGAAATGGGTCATTAGTTCATTTTATGGATTAGTTTTCTTTAATTTTAATTACCAGTCTGTATGGTTTGGACACATTTTTGACTTGTTTTGTTTTATTTTGTTTTATTATTAATTGTTTTGTGAAATTAATGAAGGTACATGTGGAATCGATTAAAACCAAATTTTTTTAAAGGTATATTAATTTTAATAATATTTTATGTGATAGGATAGTTATGAATATCCATGTAATAATGATTGTTTACTTTAATTTTATATCTTCAAGAAAACTAAGTATTTTAATATCTAAATTTTTATCAGTATTTTTCATGGAGAGATTTTTTTTAATATGAGATAGTATGTTTTTGAGTTACCCCTATTTTGAATATCTAGATAATATATGAGTTCTATTCATCATGTTTTAATCTAATATATATATTTTTGAAAAAAAACTTCATATAAGTGGCATTTTACTAAATTATTTTATTAAATTATCTTTTAAAATTAGGTTCTATCATTGAAAAATTATTGTTTTTTTATATATTCAACCATTTATTTTTTTCTATGTCATGGAACAATCCACAGGGGATTTACTTGTTAGTGAAAAGACAAGTGTGACTACACCAATCCTGCCTCTAATAAGCTAGGGGCTGGATACCAACACCACATAGGCATATCTTACACATTAGAGGTCTTAGATAAAGTAACCTGTACATACACACAAATATCCAATCTCATATAATGCAGGGAAAATAAAAATAAAAGATAATATAAATGCACGAACAACATATATCCCAAATCAGAGTACAAAAAAAGTTCTAAAAGTGATAAAAGGGTGAAATAAAATCCCAATAAAAAAAATAAAGGAGTCTGACTTTCTCAGAAAGAGGGGAATACCTTAAAATGAAACACTTGGAAAAAAACTTAGTCATTATAACATATGATAATTTAATTCTACTCATGATCCTCCCAAGAAACTATCAAATGTCCTATCATCTACATAAGACACCACTTGTGTAGGTAAAACCCATGCAAGGGTGAGTATTAGAAAACCCGGTAGGACACCTTGAAATAAGAAAACATAAAAAATAAAGATTACTCTGATCATCAATACACATGTATGCCAATAAAGATATGATACATAGTGATAATCAATAATTACCCAGATATAATCATAACATACTCCATGCCTCATGTTAGTCTCAACTGATACTATCCATTGAATTCTTCTTGAGGATTCATGGTAATGCTCTTCCAGGAGATCTCACTCCATGATCCATGTTGTCACTACTAATACTCATCCAATAGGTCACACTCAGAAAGCCTAAATATAAAAATGTCACTCACCCAAGAGGTTATTATCACGAGGTCTAGTCAAATATGTACTCACTAGATCATAAATATCTCAAGACCCTGATAGGGGATCACACCAAATACTTCCAGGGACAACATAAACCCTACTAAAATGACCTAGTAAGTTGGGGATCATATGTAATATGATATCATGATCCCATATGGGCTTAAACTGATAGATTGAGATTAACTCCCTGTGCATGGTAGTCATATTTATTCCATGAAACCTTCTTAATGTGGATAAAAATAATGATAGAAGATCACAACCATTATCGTTGTGGGACCCCCAAAAATCTATCAGAGACTCATCCCATAGAGGGGATCACAATCATTGGTTGAGGGTATAATGATACACTATAACGTCATAGGTATTGACAAAGGGAACCTACTGAACTAACATTTTTGTACACCAAAAAGTAAGAGGTAAATCACCCAAGCTCATACTAGAGGTGAACTGAGAAGTATGAGTTCTACAACCTACCCAAAATGGAGTACATGCCGTTTATATAATGAAACATGGTGTGTTTTACTAATCCTATAACTGACCGTGTCTCGTTCTATTACTACATACATTTTTTTTTCAAATTTTATAGTGTGTCCCATTTGGTACACAATGTGTACATGTCTATTCAGAGCTCTTGTCTCCTCATTCTCATACTTGAAGACATATGGTCATTCCCATGTACTTTGGGCCATTCCTATATATTTGGTTGTGCCTATGTACTTGGCCATGTCCAAGTACAAGTTCATTCCCATATACTATACCCATGATCTCATTCTTATCCGTGTCTGAACCCATGTACCGTCTGGGGTACATTCTATGTTTCCACCAATGTATCTCATGACATATGACACATGTCCCGCAACATGTGATATTTAATTTTTGTTCAGAAGCCTGAGTGTGGTAGCTGGTTACACATGACATGTGTTCTTACGGAGTACATGTTGTGTACCATGTAATTTAATATATTTAATTATTCCTTCATGAAAATTTAGCCTTCAATAGAGTTTCGATACTCACTGGAGATTGTGGATCTATGCTGAACAACCCTTGTCGTCGCTGGTTATCAGATTCCAACCATCGATATGCACGGAAATTGACCATCGTCACCTGGCACTATTTTCACATGTCAAACTAGGAAGAACGAGAATCACTAGACCGATACAATATATAATGACTCAAATTTCATATTTTCTTGCATTATAACTTGTTTTATTAATATTAATTACATTAAGAAAACCCACACCTAAGGATTATAAAGGTATAATGCCTTTATAAACATGGACACATAAACAACTGGTCTATAAGTGAGCTACATAATCTCCCACTATGTTCTTCATAGCTATCACCCTTATTAGAAATATCATACATAATACCTTTCATCATAACATGGAAAAAACTAACATAATAAAGGGTGATATCAATTACTCAGTAATGGTAAATAATGGAGATATCATCATATCATGAATATAATGGTATGTGAACATGGGAGTGACATTTGAAAACTATAACCTGCATATCATAGATAATAAACATGAGTCATGAAATAAATCATATAATCTAATAATACATGAATCATAATGGAAAAATAACATGAAGCATGAGATCATAACATTATAATAATACATTGATTTGTGGCATACCCATAAGTATATAAAATAACTTCATTAGAAGTTCAAAGACCATTTCCAAGACAATAATAGTTGATTGGGTTCACTCCTCAGACAATCATAGTAGCCAAGGTTTACTCCCAAGGCTATCATAGCAGACAAATTCCATTATTGAACTAAGTTTACTCCCCATTGGAGTCTTTTCTATTTCATGAGATACATATCTTTACCCAATGCATTGGAGGGGGATATAGGCCCCACTAATATCATAATTAGAATTATACATACATATTCCAAAAGATCATAGAACATTTATCATATCAGAACCAAATAAAAGAAATGGTTTTAATATGAATTTCATTATAGCATAAATTATGGAAATGAAATAGGGTTTATAATCATTTCATCATTTCATTATATCATAATCCATGGAAAAAGAAATAGGTTTCATAAGAATTTTATCACGGTATAACCTATGGAAGAGAAACTGATTTCATAAATAAATTTTCATCATAAATATAAAACATTAATAGAAATAATTTGAATGGTATACTTGGATAATATACCCAATAAAGAATAAGTAACATCAAAGGATACCATCATATATAGAAAATGATTTTTAAATATCAGTTGAAACATTATATAAGAAAATAACCATTCCACTTTGAAAAAAAAAATTTTAAAACATAAAACATTTTCAAAATCATTCAATTTAAAAATAATGTTTGAAACTTATAATAGAGAATTTAAAAATAATTTAAATTTTTTTTTACTAAAATATCCTTTCCACATTGATTTTTTAAATAAATAATATATTAAAAATACTTTTCTTTGTGAAAATTCTTGAAACTAATGAAGGAAGATTTAAAAATAATTTAAAAAATTTACTGAGGAAAATATAATTTCCACTTTGGATTTTTTTTAAAAATATTTTTTTTGTGAAAATAACCTTTTAAAATTATAAATAAAGTTTTAAAAATCATTTAAAACATTTATTGAGGAAAATATTCCTTCCTTATGGATTTTGTTAAAATATAAAACATTTTCGAAATAATTTTCTCTGAAAATAAAATTTCAAAACATATAAATTATGATTAAATGAAAAAAGTGGTCATGATAGTCAAAAATACGGTTCATTCCATACAGTTTTAAACAAATATTCCTTTCACATTTTTGGTAAAATCCAAAAGAGCCTTATTTTGAAAATTATATGATGATTACCTTAAAAAAATTTAAGAATATGAAAAATTAGTAAAATTTATTTAATAATCAATTTTGGAAAAAATTAAAAAAAAAATTAAAACATTTTTTTAAAACATAGATTTTAATGAAAAGGATTTTCGACCAAAGAGATAAATAAAGTTGTATTTTATTAAATATAGTTTATCAATAATTTTAAGTATGAATGATTAAAAAATTGATTCTATTACATGAAAAATTTCATTAATAACCATATGATATGAAAATAAATTTATTCTAAGATATAAATATCAAATAACCCCCAAAACAGTGACTTATTGAAACATATTTCTGAATAATAATGTGATTGGGAAATAAACCATTACCACTTTGATAACTTTTAAATAATAAGAACAAGGAAAGAATTAAAATATATAAAACCTAAAATATCATGAGAATAAATAAATTCATAATATTTTGTTTAAAATTGTTATTATATACAGCTCATAAAAGAAGATAGGTGTGTAACATGACATATATCTCAAAGAAGTCTAATTGAGACAAAAATCCCTTATGCATTGATAACATTGAAACTATAAACCCCGTGAAAGATTGATTATAAAATATATATTTAAATAAAAATTTTTTAAGGATAATAATCATTAAATAAATTCCTGGGTTGTGTGTATGACCCATGAAATAAAGAGTTAGTTATTATGTCATGTGTCTCAAGAAAGTAAAAAGTAAGACCAAAATCCCTTACCGGTCTCATATATGTTGAACCAAAAACATCTTGAAGGATATATCATAAAATTTATATGTAAATACTCATAATTTTAATGAATAAAAATATAAAATACATTCATAGAAAGTGTATACACCATATATAAGAAATAAGTGGTGAATGTGGAAAGTATCCCACATATATAAAAGTGAGACGAGAAATCTCTTACCATAATTCTCGACTTCATTCATACATGTTTGAACAACATGTATAATAATTATAAGTTTGTTATAAATTAATTATATAACTATTAATATATATATAATAAAATATATTATTTACTTATTACTTTTTATTACCTTTTTATTAATAATTCCACGTTAAAGTAACATTTTGGGAAATAACTACATTGCTTTTCATGTATGTTTTGAATTTTAATTTTTTGGTCCTATTTATTTAATAATGGTTCCATTATCTAAAAAATTTTAACAATTAAATAAATATCATATATATTTATTAAATATTTATTTAGAATAATCTTTAATAGTTACAGGTAGAAAATGAAATACACCTTTCATGGAGATGGTATGTTATATGTACGCATGAACGTTGTTTCCATTTTCTCGATAGATTGAAAGAAATATAGGTAAATAATATATTACTATTAAAAAATAATTTTTATTTAATATTTATCATATATTTTAGTTAAAAAAATACTTATTACCTTCTATTTAAAGTGTGAATGAATCACATCAATTCACAAGGCTGTAACCAGTCATATAGAGAAGTGATGTTATCGTATTCCCACTGACTGCAATGTTGGGAGGTATATGTGATATAATAATTAAAACTGTATTATAATGTCATAAATAAAATATATAAATAGTTAATCATTCATTGTATCAATCCAGGAGATGTTTTTATGGAAAACGAATAACATCGGTTTGTGAGTCGGTAGTCCACCGTACACACCAATGATGATTTCATATCGCATTTAAGGGAAGTGGAGATGGTTGTAGGTAATTAACATAACATAAAAACATATAATTATATTTATGAAATGAATTTATTACTTCAGAATGTTTTAATAATAAATTAATGACTTGGAGTAACAAATAATATAAAAACACTCATTGAAGAACGTTACATACTTCATTGGAAACCTTCTTAGGATTGTATCAAAAGCCATCCTAGGTTGGTTTTCTAAAAAAAAATAAGGATTCTAGGATGATAATATTGATTTTATTAATATATTATAGTATTTAATATATGAAATAATGGGGTATAATCTGTGAAGAATATAGGAGAAGGGTTGAACTTTTCTAAGTGAGGTGAGCAGAACACTTGTATTTTTTGAAAATAAAAAGGTTTCCAAAGTTTTTTCACTTGAAAAAGGCACCAAATTGGACCATTATTGAGTATTAAATATTATAAGGTATATATAGTGTTTTAAAATGGGTGTTGGATATGTTATGAGTTATTTAAAACCCATATATATTTTTAGTCTTACCCTTTGGTAAACACATTTTTACCTTACCCATGGAAAATAATTTTTAAATTTTTTTACTATTAATTATGGTAATTTTTTTTAGAAAATATTGTATAATATAAATTATTATTATTTAAAATATTTAATCAATTTTTCTAAATTTAATTCAAATAGTTGGAAAAATTTAAATAAAAAATTAAACTCGCAGATGCGGTGAGAAACCGGTTTTCTAATGAAAAAATGTTTAAAAGTTTGAAAGGTTTTTATATCAAAATTTAATTTTAATATGATTAAAATTTCCTAAATTATATTAATTGGTATATAATTTAACTAATTAAATATTAAAAACCATTTTAAAACCAAAATTAACCATATAAATTCCTTAAAATAAAAGGAATTCTTCAATTAAAACTAGCATTTTTCAATATTTATCGAAATATTAATATTTTCAAAAAAATCACAAAAATTAAGACTAAGATAATTTTTAAAGGTAGATAAAATATTTAATTTAATTTTTTCAAATAAAATGTCTAAATTTTCTGAAAAATAATTTTAAAAAAGTGTGTAAAATACGATAAAACTAATTTAAAAAAATATTACCTTTAAACATAAAATTGGATTGATCACATCTCATGCCCATGGATCAAAATAGATTAATATTAAAAATTATATCGAATATATAATATATATATTCCATTAATATCACTCATATAATGTTAATTGTTTGATTTATTTAGGTAAAAAAAATTTTTGCATATAAAAATTGTTTTAAAAAAATATTTTCTTTATTTTCCAATGGCTTTATTTTACTTTCTAATTAACTGGTAACCAAAGAATTAATTATATGTACATGTGTCAAAAATATATATTTTTAATTTTTTTAAATCCTATTCAGACCCTCTATTTTAAGGACTCGGTTATAACTATCATATTAAATATGAATATTTTAATAGTATGACACATATTGTTTTAACTTAGTGTTTTGTTTAATGCATACTAAACTCAGTGTTGCATGTAACACAAGATATTGAAAAATAATTTAATTAAAAACAAAAAATCACAAAATCTCTTGGTGTTGTTGGACCCACCAATGATCTTAATTAATTTTCATCTCTCAACAATTTTATTCTCGATTGTAAGCTGCACCCACTATATTGATTTGTTACACTAACTGACAATCATGAAATTATTGAATACCAGTTCTTCATTGAATCATGGGACAGAAAAATTATCGATGATAAATGCTAAAAGAAACTACGGATAAATCTTAATAAAAAATAGGAACAAACCAAAGTCATGTTTTTGGTTTCTTAATGCATTTCCATATGCACAATGAAATAATTAACAACATAAAACTAAATAAATCATTTATAAATAAATTGTCTATGTAAAAATCAATTAATGTTAGTGGAATTTATCCATGTTTGACATGAGATAAACTGATGGGATAAATCCACCTAAATCAAACATCCTACCTAGAGTTGGACCAAACACTGATGAAGAATGGTCTTTTGTTTCTATCATTGGTGAGATTCTTGAACTTTTTTATACACCGATCGTCGATCCATGTTCTGGTCATCATTCCTCTAAGAATAATCCTCCAAAAACTACTCTATATGTCTCCTTGGTTAATTGGTTCTCCATGATATTTATCCATAAATGTGTTTTTATAGAGGAGGGATTAGTTCCAGGAAATTAAACAAATAATTAAATTAATTAATTAATTAATTAATTAATCCTCCCATGACTATGATCACCCCAAGCGTTCGACATAATCCATGCTTATGTAATGACTAGGGTAAAGCTCACACTCTAAACTCAATTCTAACCTTATATTTTTAATTTTAACCTCCATTCCTGATTTATTACACTATTTTAGGAAAACTATGTGCATGTGATATAATATATATAATATATTTTTTATATCCATACTGGGTTCATCGTCCTCGGAATTTCACGCTGTCTTAGTTCCTAGCTCCAAAAATATTCATTAATATTTTTTCTAATTCCTACAAGGAAAAAAGTGGGGATGTTACATTCTCCCAACATTCAATGAATATTCCATGAAAAGTGAAAAACTACTCAAAAGTGAGAACACTGAGCTCTCTACCGGGTTTACCAAACCCACAAGATCTCCTGAGGGTTTTTATATTTTTAAAAAATATGCACCCAAGTGAAACACTTGACAATTAAGGGTCTTATTTTGTTGAAACCCAAATACTACTAATATCCTTGAAGTCTCCAAAATGGTAACTCCACTCTCAATGTCCAGATCCTATTAGTTGATATCAAGCAATGATTTGTGCACATTTCTTCTCTGCTGTGACATATAGAAAATACCAAGCACACATCTGAACTCTAATCATATGGACTATAAATACACCACCTCACTAATCCAATATGGTAACTAGAATAATGGACCATTAACTCAGGAAAAGTCATTTCCTCCTAGCCAAATCCTTACAATACTCAAGTGGGGAGATCTCTAAGAACATGTGACACTTCTACAAAAAATGCCTTTTACAGTGCTGACATTTATCAGTGCTAGAAAAAAGAGATAATAAAGGGCACCTTTTATCTATACTTTCATTTTTGGCGCTGATAAACAATACCCTTTATCAGTGGTTTTTTTATCACTGATAAAGGGGAAATGTTATCATCCCTTTATTTTTAGCACTCACAAAGGGTAAAATTTCTCAGCAGTTTAGTTTTACCATTTATAAATTTCTAAATAATGTAAAATAATTACAAAAATAAAAAAGAAAAACGAGTTTATTTAAGAAAATATTAAAAATATTAAAAATTAAGTAATTATTTATTAAAATGTATAAATTGATTATACTATATATAAATTACAAATACTAATAAATATTATACATTAAATATATAGATATATGTAATATAAAAATTCAAAAATTAAAAATTAAAAATAAGAAATTTGATAAAATTTTTATTTTTTTTTAATTAAATAATTATTAATAATTATAAATAAATAATATATATTAAATATTTAGATTTATATTAATGTTTATATATATGATTTATATAATACAAAATATGTATTCTTTACATTACATAGTCACATATTTAATGAATAATTGTTTATAATTAAAAAATTTATATGAATTAAAAATACTTACTTAATACATCAAGTAATGGACATAATTTAATATCGTATGATTTTTCTATTCAACATAGATAAAAAATCTTTCATATTGATTTTACAATAATGTAATTAATACATTTTTACATAATACACACACACACAAATATTTAAGCAAATGAAATCTTATATAGAAACACATACACCAAATATTTATGTAATTTATTCAAAATTTTGCATTCATTTTTGAATTTCATTATAACATGACACATTTATTATATCTTATCTTTAATTTTGGTAATTTTTTTTAATTTTATTATAATTTTTTATTATTTAATTTTAAATAGGTTTTATTTATTATTTTTTTTGGGAAATTAATCAATTTCTATTATTCATTTTGTATATATTTATTTACTATGTTTTAATATTTTTAATATGTATTCATATTTAAAACAATATATATCTATATTTTTTAATAATTTATATTTATTTATTAAAACATATCCATTGTTTCAATATTATTATATTATATTAATTTTTAATTACTCATTTTCATTCATTTTTTAATATGCACCCACATAAGAATAAATATTCATCAATAATGTTAAAAATATACATTTTTAAAAATTATTTACAAATAAGTATATTTATAAATTTATCTTTAATATATTTATATGTTTATATATATGAAATTATAAATAAATAAATATTAATTTTTAAAATTATTTTTTTATATTTACAAAAATATTATTATATGTAATTAAATAATTTTATAATTTATAATTAATTTATTTAAATAAATAATATATTTAATATATTTATTTATATATTATATATGTATACAATATAAAATTATATAAATTCATATAATGATATAAATATTATATATTTAAAAGTATTTATATAATTTTAAATGAATACTTTTATATTTCAATAATTATAAAATTTTTTATAAATATATTTAAACAAAGAATATATGTACTATATTTATTTTTATATCTATTTGTTAAATATATATATTTATATGATTATATTTTATTTTTTATTTATAATTATAATTATAAATCCTTTTTGAGTGCTAAATTAATTATCTCTCATAAAAGTGATATTTATCACCGTTTTTTTGGAAGCACTGATAAAAGTGACCCGATCTATTTTAAAAACCCTAACTAGTCACAAAATTCTCGTGATATCTGAAGCTTTCTACAGAAGCCACCCTCTGTCACCACTCCTCGATGAATTAAAGCTCAAATCAAGATTTTAATCAAGGCTCGGATAATTCCAAGGCTCTAATCTAGGGCTTAAATGATTGAAGGGTCGAATAAATACCAGGCTTGAATGAATTCATGGATTTCCATATCTCTACATTCTCTTGTAATTCTTCATGTTTGAAATGATTTTTAAGCCTAATCCGTGGTATGTATTTGTTAATTCCATACCACGCTCAAGTGTACTGTTTACATTGATGATAATGATGTTCACAGTGGAGAATAGGGATTAGAGGAAGGTCATGCATGACCTGGCCATTATAAACTAGGTGGGATTATGTCCCATAATTCTAAACTGATGGTGGAAATGGGGAAAGAAATTATATATTTTTCATCCCACATTTTAATGGTTTCAAGATGATTTTATTGTTGACCTTTATATTTTTACACCTATAAGAGATGTTGGGTTTTCTATCAAGATTATGTCTGGAGATCATTCGATTTATAATCCACCTTAAAAAATGGATCTGATGGATCATTATGAGCATAAGAATCAGTTGTATTACATAGTGGCTGATGGAATTATTCATCCCAACACATCCTATTCAAGATCCTTGATTGCATTTTTTATAAAGGAGGATTTCTCATTGATGTAATATGTTAAATACATGAATATTTCTAGTTGAATCATATATACAGAACCACCTAATTGGGAATTCTAAGAGGAATTATCACTAGGGGAAGCCCATGGTTTGTTTAATCGAAATATCTATTTTTTTTTAATTTATTAAAAATCTCCCCATTCTAATTACTAAACAATATCTATCTATTTTATCATCTGAACGCACCGTTTTTAAGCCAGTATTCAAATGTATCATTATTTAATATGATCAATTTTTCAATACCAAAAATCAATTTCCCCTTTTAAACATAATAACCCTAAATTTTTACCGACCCTAAATTAGAATATGGTTTGGGTAGTTTTCTATAAATTTCTAGAAATATATCCATATTTAATATTTTGACCCACTCATTATTACTTCTTAAAAATTACTTCATTTCCTTCATCACACCTCTAATATACACTATGTATATTTTAAATTAATCCATATAAAAATATACCATTCTTTAACATTACCTTTTATTTCAGACATTGTTTAAATTAAAACAATTTATCTTAAGAGATACACCATTTCTAAAATAATAAGTAACCTTTGAACTTGTTCAAAAATATTCAATTACATAAATTTACCCATCATGTGATATAATCAACCAATATTTAATATGAAATAATATTTCTTTTCTAAATCCTTTACTGTGATATCAATTATTAATCCCTATTATATTACATTCCTTTTCATATAATACATTTCTATTTCTTTCTTCACATTTATCTATGTTTTTGGAAATTTTTTACAATCCGTCCTGCAACTTTTTAATCTGTCACATGTTCAATAGATTTCATCCAATGGTTGAAATTTATCATCTAATTTTACTTGTGAAGATTTTTCTCACTTTGAAACTATTTTTTTAAGAGTGGGTTATCTCCCATTTTACTTAAAACCTCTATAACTTCCATAATTAGTATTATTTTTCTCATTATGACTAAAATTTTATACTATGTTCCCAAAATACCCATATATTCCATAATAGACATGAATATTAAAATTTTAAATAATTTATACCCTTTTTCTACTAGAAAATAATTCTTCTTTTCAACATATCTAGATAAAATTCTTGAATCAATTTATCAACTAATTTTTTTTGAGATTTTTCAAACTATTATTGTTATTATGTATATTATTTTCCTAAAATTATTTTTTCCATTATTTATCAATTTTTAAATGAAATTATAATTTTTATATGGTTTCAAATATTTTATATACCATTAATATTAAATGTAATGATTCCTTAGGTTGTTACATAAATTGTTTTAAAAAATAGAATGTAGGTTATCAAATTCAATATATATGAGAATAATTATTAGAAATTATTTTTAGGTATTCATCATTTTAGGTCTAAATGTATTGGTTCCCCCCTAAGAATCTCTGTTTACCATCCATGTATATGAAATAACTCTTTATTTATTAAAACATTGTATCAATACATTTTTAGATCTCATAGTCGATCAAATGGGAGTTTATTATTTTTGATTATCATAGTTGGGTTTCTTATTACTACTTAATTAACAATATAATATTTTCAGTTATTTAAGGGATTTAAGAAAGAGTTTATAGATCATTTTAATAGAGTTAGGTCCATTTTTTGTTTGAGGATTTAAAGTATTAAAAGTGGGATTTCTCTTATAAATATAGAATTCATAGTGGACCCAAAGATTTATATATCATAACATGTCCCCACCAAGACCCCCTAAATCACATACAAGAATTTTTATGACCCCAAATATCACCTAAAATAGAAAATGAGTTAATAACTTGTTCAAATAGTGTAATTCTCACAAATGAGTGGCATTACCTCTTTTAGATAGTATAATATAGTAATAATGCCATCATCATTAGCTTAATCTATCAAAGAGTTGTTATTTCAATTTCTTTTTTGAGACTCATCCTCTATATATTTTATGTTGTTGGCCCTAATAAGTAGTCATCCCATGGATGAAACTAATTGGAGTAGTTCAAGAAATATAGGTGCGTGTCTATAAAATATAGTGGATGTGCATCAAACAAAAAAAATCAATGATTAATGTTTGAGAGATGATCTGTTGATGATGAAAGTTATTTATAACTTTAACCAAAGAATGAATTTGAAGGATAATACCTACCATAGTGGAGTAATTATTTTCATAAATTCAAGCGTACATTAACATTTTACATCATTGTGAATATGTTGATCCTTACATTGAAGCAAACAAAGAAATTCTTAGAGATTAAAATCCGTCAATGTCTGAAGGATGAATATCAAATACACATAATCAATAGTATATAGGATGGTTTCGAGATCAAATTTAAATGGGGTTATCTAATAATGTGAATTAAATTTCCAAAAAACTTAAATGTATATTTTGATGACCAAATGAAAATGTTATATCTGACACTAGTTTTGTAATCAGTTGTTATACATTATATACAAAAGAAGAAGAGGACTATAGTTTGATGAATAATAGGGGTGTTATGCTTGTGGAAGAAGAGATGCACATTTATGGTTCCAAGTATAAAAATATATTTTATGAAAATATGTTATATCATTAAATTATCAAATAAATATACGAGTTGGATTATACAACATTTCAAGTCAAAATTTTTTATTTCAAATGGGTTGAAAATATGAGTGCAATGAAAGTTAATGAAATGGGATTCATGAAGGTGAATTTAAATTTTGAAGGGGAAAATGATGATTTGTCCATTATAGAATCACAAGAAGTGAAAATATTTTATATCTCAGATCCAAAAAACAATAATTGGTTGATTATCCTTCCGATGACTAAGACAAATATTGGGTTAGATGAAAAATTCAATAGGGGACGACCATTTCATTGGGAGATCGTAGTCATTTCAGGTAACTCTTAATGTATAGAATGAATTGTACATTATAGGGGGCCATAATGAGGGGATTTGGATTCTTGATAGAGAAAAACAAATCCTAAAAACCTTTTTAAAAATATAGTTTAATGGGAAGGTAAAAGTGTTTTTAATATACTATGTTTTTCCTCATAATCTTATTTGTTCACTACTGCATTAACATAATATAAATTTAATGTTTTACTACTCATACTGACAATGTATTCGGCATATAATGATGTTACCAATCCTATGGAAGTACAAACTATAAAAAGGAAACCCTTTAGAAATATTTAGAGGTAATGTTATGATATGCTTTCTCTATTTTTAATAAAATATATATAATGAAATTGTGATTTATTTTCCATTATTCCTTGAAGAGTTTGTTTATTTTATTAGTTATATATATATATATATTTTATGAATTTATGCACAAAAACATTCAAAGTCTTCTTCTCCCTCAAATCCTTTTCACCCCTACAGTGTTGGTATTTATCAAATTCCTTCAAGTTATCTCCACTACCTTTTTTGGGAATGGAAATGAAGTTTCATCTTCTCAATCAGAGAGGTAATCATGATGTTTTCCCAAAAAAATCATTATATATAAAATTAATATATTTCATAATATTAATTTTTAATTTATTTCTTTTTAGTATTACTCACATAAGAATTGTTTTCTTATATAGGTGGACTCTTATGTTCAATTTGGGGATGGTCTTTCCATATTTCACTATGTTCTATACCAAAACTTCCACAAAATTGTTATCCCTCAAAACCTTTTCACCCCTAAAGTGTTTGAATGTATCACTTTCCTTCAATTCCCCTCCAATACCTTTTAAGGAAGAGCAACAAAGCTAACTCTGCTCTATATCATGGGTTATCTTGATGGTTTCATAGTAAAATAATTTTTGACAAAATTAATGTATTATTTTATATTTATTTTTATTATTACTCATACAAGAATGGTTTTATTATATATTTTGATTTGTTTTTTCAATTTGGGGTGGTCAATCCATCTTTCTGTCCTTTCTACACCAAAACCTCTATATACCTCATCTCCCTCAAAACCTTTTCACACATACTATATTGGAATTTATTACATTCCTTAAATTTACATTTACTGCCTTTATTAGATGATAAATGGTGTTACCTATACTCAATTATAAATTTTATAATTATGTTTTCATAGAAAAATTAGTATACATAGAATTTATGTAATTTTTTATATTTATTTTTAATTTATTTATTTTTAGATTTAATTGTTTAATAATTGTTTTATTTTAACGGTGGATTAAGTTGTTCGAGTTCGGGTAGTTTTTTCAATGCTTCTCTTGCTCATGAGAGATTGGACTTTGAACCTACAACTAAAATAACGACAATAAGGAAATGCATCAAGAATGCTGAAAACCATCATGAAAAGGTGAATTACTATTAATTATTTAATTAAATTTTCATCATTTTGTCTAATATATTTATGTTAATTTCCTTATCATTTTTAACTAATACTTATTTAGTTTGTTTAAACTATCTTTTGGGAGGTCATATTTTTCATTAAATTGTCTACAATAATCCCAAAAGAGATAAAATGTTCCTTTATACCTATATTACTATGATTTCCATTTTTTTCTTTCTTGAAATAAAAAACTATATATTTATTTGATGTTCTTAGTCAAAAAACAATTTTTATGGATAAGATCATTGGGTCAATATTCAGGTTTATCAGTTGGAAAAACGAATTGAATGGAAATCATGGCAACATTGGCAGTTAAGATTGTATGAATCATCCACACCTCAATCTGACACACAATGTGACCGATATGATTCCAAGTTCTCATTTTTTTTAAAATTGACATTAATTTTTGTAAAAAGTAAATCTAACATACTCAAAACTAGTAAAAAAATATTTATATTGTTTTGATACTTAATGAAAAAATGAGTGATTCATTTTTAATGTGGTGGAATCAACCATAACTCAATCGAATGCAAGATTTCCTTAGTGTGACTCAAAGTGTCTGTATTTAGTTTAAATTAAATATTATAGTTAAGAAAGAGTCACTCACTGAAAAATAATAAAACATATATTTATTTCATTTATAATTTAGGACAATTATTCATAAATCATTTGTGACATATTGGAATCGATCTCACATGAAACTGACACACTATGTGACTGGTATGAGTCAAAGTGTGTGTTTCTAGCATAAAATTAAATTTTAGTAAAAAATACATGTGACTTACATAATACAAATAAAAAACTTTTGGTTTGTTTTGATACTTTTGGAAAAAAATCCATTTGTTATTTGAGACATGTTGGAATCAACCACCCCTCAATCTGATGAACCGTGTGAATGATATGACAACAAGTACAAATTTTTATTTAAAATTGACACTTATTTTTCTAAAAAAAATAATGACAAACTAAAAAATGATAACAAAGATTCATATTTTTTATATACTATTGTAAAATGATCCATATTTCATTGGAAACATATACAAATCATTCGAAGCTCAATATGACGAATTGGGTTACCAGTATGACTACAAGTACATCTTTTTTATTTAAAATTGACATAATTTTTTTTAAAAAGAACTATTGATGTACTAAAAACCATGAAAACACATTTTTATTATTTTGATACATTAGTAAAATTATTTATAAGCCATTTTATACATGTAAGAAAATGATTCACTTCAAATAGACGCACCGTGTGATCGGTATGACTCAAAGTGCATCTTTTTTATTTAAAATTGACATCATTTTTTCTAAAAAACACTAATGACGAACTCAAAAAAGAGAAAATGAATTTTTATTATTTTTAAAATTAAAAAAAATCCATAAGTAATTTTTGAAATGTAAGAAATCTGCCTCATCTCAATCCAATACATGATGTGCCCAGTATGACTCAAAGTGTGTCTTTTTATTTAAAATTGGAATCAAAATTAGTAAAAGGACAAGTGATATAATAAAAAACAAGAATATTTATTTATTATTTTTATACTTTATAAAAATGATCCTTATGTCATTTGATAAGTGTAGTAATCATCCTCACCTCAATTAGATCTACCGTGTGATCGATATGACTCCATGAACATCTTTTTATTTAAAATTGAAATCAATTTTAGTAAAAAGGATTAGTGACGTACTAAAAAAAATAAAATTTATTAGGATTGTTTTTATACTTTATTAAAATGATCCATAATTAATTTTTATGTTTAGTAATCAGCCACACCTCATTTTGATACACGATGTGCCTGATATGATTCAAATTGTCCATTATCAGTTTAAAAATGATATTTTAGTTTAAAAATTATCACTCCACAAAAAATAAGAAAACATGATCGTATTGTCTTAACAATTTATTATAATGATTCATAAATCATTTTTAAAATCTAGAAATTAGTCTCACATAAAAAAGACACACGATGTGACCGGTATGAGTCAAAATTCTTATTTCTAGTTTAAGATGATATTTTTGAAAAAAAGAATACTGATATAATCAAAACTAAGATAACACATTGTTATTGTTTTTAAAAATTATGAAAATAATACATAAGTCATTTGGGATGTGTAGGAATCAGTAAAACCTCAATATGATGTACTTTATATCCAATATGACTCAAAGTGTGTCTTTTTTATTTAAAGTTGACATCAATTATAGTAAATAAGACAACTGACCTACTCATAATGGATAAAACAAATTTTTATTATATTGATACTTTATTAAAATGCTTCATATTTGATTTTTGATGATTAGGATTCATCTATACATCAATCAGATACACTATGTGCCTATTATGACTCAAAGTGTATGTTACTAGTTTAAAATTGATATTTTAGTTCAAAAAGTGTCACTCACGGAAAACTAATAAGTCACACTCAGATTGTCTTGATAATTTAGAATAATTATTCATAAATCATTTGTGACCTGTAATAATTAGTTTCACATAAAACTAACTCCCGATGTGATCAATTTGATTCAAAGATCATGTTTCTAGTTTAAAATTAAATTTTAGTAATAATGATAAGTGATGTACTCAAAACTGAGAAAACACGTTCAAATTATTTTCATACTTTAAAAAAATTTTAAATAAGTAATTAGGGATGTTTAAGAATTATCCACACCTCAATATTATATACAGTGTGACCAGTATGAATTTAAATGCGTCTTTTCAATATATAAGTGTCATTTTAGTTTAAAATGCGCATAATATTACCAAATAGAAGTAAACAAGCCTATATTATTTTCTCATAACTATATCTGCTATAACATAATTGATTTCCTTATCATTTTTATTTTATACTTATTTAATTAATTTTCATATAGATAATTCATGAAGTTGAATTATAAATGGTGTGACATGCAAGAATCAACAACAACTCAATCTGATACAGAATGTTCCAGCTATGACTCAACGTTGAGTTAAATATTTATAATTTATATTAATTTATTTAATTATATTATTACTAACATAAGAATTTTTTTTATTATACAGGTGCATTATTTTTTTTTGAGATGGGTAGTTTGTTTGGTAATTTCATGAGTTGGTGTCAGGATCAAATGACTAATGAATATTGATGTTTTCAAATGAATGTAATAATTTGTAATTTTTTAATTAGATAAACCATATCATTAAATGTCTATAATATATATATTTTCTTGTATTTGTGTTGTAAATTTCATATAATTTATATTCTATATTGATACTTGATTTTATTTATATCTAGTGGCGTTTTTGGTGCACCGGCGGGCTACCACAACACACTAAACTGGTGTTGTAGTATGCAGTTACAACACAATATAGTGTTCCCCTTTATTAGCACTTTTACAAACACTTATAATGGCACCCTTTATCAATGGTAAATAAAAGTGATGATAAATGATGTCTTTTATTAGTGCTTCTAAAATATATTATAAAGGACACCTTTATCAACATTGTTTAGTGCTAAAAAATGAACCCTTTATGAGTTTTTTTTAGTGCTGAGAAAAGCCTCGAGATTTTAAACTCGTTCCACCAGTCAACACTTCTCATTCATTGATAAAGAAAATTTTATCACTGTTAATGTCCTATTTTTTGTAGTGTGATCACCATATTGAAGTCAAAGAAAACTTTCATTGGTTTAGAATGAACTCTTAACATTATTTAGAATTTATCATCCACACATAAATGAATTGTACCCTTTAAAACCATTACTATCACTAACTATAGGCCTACAAGTGACGTCACTCCCTGGCTCCATCTATTATAGTGATAACTAGCAGGGTACCACAAACATGGCCAAAAATGGTGCTACACCGACAATAGAGTGACGTTTTGATATGAAAACCCAACTGATAGAAGGTGATCCTCCCAGAAATGGATGAAGGCTAACATGAAATCATGAACCATTTTTTCCATAATCTGAATGCTATGTTTTACATGGATAACTATATGGGGTATAAAATGTGTGCTCAACTACAACCAAGTCCTAAAGCCTCCCAATTAATCTCCCTAATCATGATTTTATGTGAGCATCACTATATGAAATGATCATCGAGGGAATTCAAAAAAGAATGACTAACTCCTGCATGCACAAGCTTCCTAAAATATCTATGAATATCTATCGGTATTCACCTACTGATTGGTGAGACATCAAGAGATAAACCAAAAAACAAGCTATAATATCCTTGGTTATCAAATCTAATGCTGAATGATGTTAGTACATACACATATCTACTGGATATACTTCTATGAAATGTAAGCCACCATAACACCTTCGATTACATTGGGATAAGTGTCATTTTCTACCCTTATATTGATGAAATAATTCCCACATTCATAAAATCAATTATGAACATGTTCTATGGATATCTACTCACAAAAGTCCTTAAAATCGATATCCCCAATCTATACCATCCTAAATCAATGAAAAATAAGAGGGGTAACAACCCTTGACTATAGATACATTGAATCATTAACTTCCTAAAGGGATAATTTCAAATAGGTAAAATACGTTATCAACTCAAACAATAACTACGAATGGAAGAGCCTCACTGTGAGCATCAACTATCACCACCACACTCTCAGATGGCTCTCAATATCAAACTTCCTCAACCTCTATAGGGTTTATAATCACATCCATGCATCTAAGGATATATCCCAATAATTGGACCTCCTAAATATAGAACAAATTATTTGAGGGATTCTAGAAAATATGGTACTCTAAGCGCATATCTAGAACCATCCATAAGTTTCCATTGTGTTGCACCTCTGATGTTGAGTATACTAGGGTGTCATCAAAGGATACTACCACACAAAATCCAATAAAGGTCAAATGATCAATTAAAAAGTCTCCTAAAATCTACTGGGGTGTTCACCACACCAAAGGTTATCCCCATAAATGAAAATATACTATAGATTCTATTAGAATCCATGCTTTGTAGTTCCTGCCATCGAACCTAGAGTTGGTGATATCCTTGAATGATGTAAAAACTCTGAGAACTACTTCACCCCAATCCATAGGTCCAAGAAGTCATCGATTATTGGTGGTGGATACTCCTCCCACATAGTCACCCAATTCATGTGAAAATAACCCTCACCTAACATGATATCACATCCTCCTCCTAGGTGAAAAATGATGTGATGCCCATGAAAACACACTTTGTTTTATGAATACAAACCTCTGTAAACTCACCAACCACAAATTTATCTCTTAAATCCACATGAGGTTATCTAATATGCTAGTATAGATATCGAGTCATCCCTAGGGCATGTCCATGTAGAAAACCACCTGTTGATTGGGTGGTAGAACTAGAACCTCCTTAGGGAATATATCCTCATACCTCTCCCGCATTATAAGAATTCAAAGCTCATAGCAGCAGTTTCTCTAAGGGTCCTATTAGTCAACTAATAATAATTGGTTATGTCCTCTTGTACAAAATATAATCTTACTTTGCCTGGGGTAAATTCTAACCGAAAGGTAATAACTCCTTCAAAAAACTCAGATTCATTGGAACTGTCACTGGTAATATTCACTTGAGAATGAATGTTAGGAAATTGGTCCATACCGAGGAAAACATAAAAGGGTCTCACTACCACTATGGAAAGGTTTTATATTAGGTTATATATATCTATATATCCTCTAATGTGAGGTCACACTTCCAATATAAGTTTGTGATCACTGATCATCTCTGTACGAGCCTCCAAACACAATGGTTGAGCCAAAGGCCCAACTAGAAACTCTAAGATCTCAAAATGGGGATATAGAAAGAAAATAGTGTCTTAGGATCATGTCTATAAAAACTATAGATATAGTACAAAAGAAACAGATTTACCTTAAATACTACAAATTCCTATAGGTCATAAGACTCAACCCCTATATCTTCCCATGTCTCTAACCAAAATCTCTATAATCTAAGGATAGATAGCCTAGGGATGGTGGTGGTAGAAACTGATCAGAGTTCCAACCACCTCTTGATATTATACAAGATCCTCAGCCTCACCCACCACCATGAAGACCTCCATGTTCCAACCACTGCCTCTTTATGGGAGGTCTATAAACCATCTCTCTATATTTAACACAATGTGTATGAAAATCCATTGCGATATGTCCATGTCCATCAAAAGCATAACAATACCTCTTACTGGGTGAACTGAGTTTTCCCTGAGTTCCTCACGAATGACTCAACTTCTTGTGACATGAAGTGAATCACAAAAATGTTTTCAATGGGTCCTTATCTTCCTGTATTGTAAGTGATTTTTGGCATTGAAGCTCATGATACACATTTAATCTATACACATCATCACCCAACACTAACAGAGCCATACAAAACTTAGAATAACATGTTTCATCCACTGAAACACCTAGGTGGGTCTATTCACTGATCAATGGGAAAAAGAACCACCAATTGTCCTCATAGAAGGAGAAACACATCATGAACAGTCCCCTGCATGGAGGCCTCATCACCCATTAGGTCATACCCTAGAGTTTATTATCAAAACCTCATTGGCTATCATCATTAATACATCCTAAAAGAAGACAAGAATTACTATGATCAGTGAGTATATCCAAGGAGTTGAATAAATAAGGATATGAAAACCACAACCCATTTCAATATGATGCATGTACTAATGTTTTCCCTACAACTAGTGTCCATATATACTGAGTTATCAAGTAGGTTATCAGAGTTATGGTGAATGGATACATTGGCTACCACTCCGAGACTGGTGACCCTGGCATGAAATCCAAACTCAAAAAAAGTAACACTATTTTAAAAAATACCAAACCAAACTAAATAATAGATAATGTCAAAACTCCAATACTAAGGAAGAACCAACTCCTTTGATACCACTTTGTCACAACTTGACCCTCTAGGGCCCACTTGGCTAATGGTAAGTCGAGTGTGACTACCCCAATCCCACTTCCAATAGGCTAGGGGCTATTGACTAGTACTAAGTAGGCATATCACACACATGGTATGCCTTATCTTAAGTAATTTTACACACATACATATATCCAATACCATATAATGATGAGAAAATAAAAACAATTGATACCATAATTGCATGGACAACTTCAATCCCACATCAGAGTACAAAAAAAGTATTTAAAGAAATAAAGTGTATAAATACAATCCCAACCAAAAACTGTAAATGGGTACAACCATATTATAAGGATGTGAATAGTATCAAGTGAAACACCAAGTAAAAACTTCTATCTTTCTATCCCAAAATAACATCATTATACTCCAGATCCTCCTTGGACACCATTAAATAGCCTATCATTGGCATATGGCATGACATATATGAGAAAAACCCTTGAAGGGTTAACTAAATCAATAATCAGTATAAAACCCTAAAATAACCATACAATAAGCATCAAGAAAAGTCACATCATCAATAAATAGGTATGATAATCAATTAATGAATCATAAAAATGATAAAAAAACAACCAAGATATACTCATAACATACTCCAAGTCTCAAATATGTATGAACTACTATTAGCCATTGATTTTTTCTCAAGGATTCAAGGTAACACTCATCTGGAAGATCTCAATCCATAATCCATACTATAAATAATGAAAATTAATGGCAAGGTAATTATTTTGATTCTTCATTGTACCAATGAAACACATCCAAGAGTTTATGATTTTCGGTTCTAGTTAAAGAAGTACTCACTGGATATCTAAGATCTAGACACCTAGAAAGAGATCCCACCCAAGACAGTAGGGGGAAACCAAAAAACCTACTGAAATAACCAACTAAGTAGGGGATAATATGCATGATGATATTGTAAACCCAATAGGGTAATACTACTAGATATGGGATCAATTCTCAATTTATAATGGTCAAGCCCATACTATGAACCCTACCTAAGGTGGATGAGTGAATGAGAGAGGATCACACATCAGATCACTAGGGGCACAAAAAAATTTATCTAAGACTCATCTAATATATGGATTCACGATCCTGTGATGAGGAATTATTTTCACATTGTACCCTCAGAGGGATAGACCAAGCAAACTCTCTCAATCGATACTAGTCTACAATAACCTAATCTGATGGAAGACACCCAATCTCATATCATAGATGAACTGAGAAGAAATAGGTATCCAACCTACACTAAAAGAAGTACAATGAATGTATATGGAAATACATAGCATGTATCACTAATCCTGTCAATACCCATGTCTCATACTCACATGGAATTCATTTTTTCCAAAAGTCTTGGCATGTCCCAATGGGTATATTGAATGCATATTTCCATATGTCACTCGGTGTGCCTCCTGCTCATGCTTGTGAACATCCGTACGTTCCCTTATTCATTGAAAAATGATTTTATACCTATTAATACCCATGTAATATTTCTTGTTCGAGTTTTGTTCGATGCCCCTATACATTACATGTTCTCCTGTGATTGTATATGTTCCTTCCATTATGCCCTCTCAGTTACATGTTGATCCACTAGAATCAGTTCAAATTGTGTGTCAAACATGTAACAAGGTGATTTATATTTATTTTTTCATGGAAAACCTAATTCCATAGGTCGGTCCGTATAGAATTTGTTCCTTTTGAATGAACACCATGTACCATATAATTTTTTAGATTCCACAGTTCCTTTATGATTTTTTAGCCTTTGATCTTTTCATGATACTCTTTGACGATCATGGATTTATATTAACCGACCCTCATCATTTCCACTCATCAGATAGTGAACTTCAATATTCTCTAAAATAAACCACAATTTCTGTACATCATTATAACATGAGAAACCAAGAATAATGGTAACCCCAGACCAATCCATTCTACCTATGATCATCCATCACATTCATTTTATTTCAATCACATTATTGATCATGAATTACGCCTATGTCATTGATCAATTTCATCGAATAATGATCACACAAAAATTGAATACCATCTATTAGTAGAGATTTTTGATAAGGAAATTTTATATATTTAATGTGAAAATAATTAGGAGTTAAATCCAAAAAAAAATTAGAGAGGAATAAACATAGGCTATGTTCTGGTTGGCCTCAATCCATTTCCATTAGTACGATGAGAAAATTAAGCAAAAAATAATCAAATAAATCAACCATAAATAAAATATTGATGAAAAAATAAATTATTGTATGTAGAATTGATCTATATTATACATGTCATAAATAGATGGTATGAATCAAAATAAATCAAATGTCCTACCTAGAGTTTGGATTTATCCCTAATGAAAAATTTTCTTATTCTATTTTTTTGGTGAGAATCAAAAACTCCAATACACATCGATCATCGATCCATGATCTAGTAATTATTTTTCCAAGAAAAATACTCCAACGGATCCTATCTAGGTCTACTGGGTTTTGTGGAGAACCCATATATTTGAAAATAACCATGTATTTATATAGGAGGGATTAGGATTCTCACAAAACCTTCTCTGGAATTTTTCTCTAGTGGTGTTATGTGATGATGACGATATGTGGTAATCAAGAAGGCTATGACATGACTTTCTATGAAGTGATAATCATGATCTCCTTGAGTTTCAGTCTTTATTTGGTGTTTTGAATTACAATTTTGAATCCCACCTGAATTCAGGTTTTAAAAATTCTTTGGTTTTTGTGTTGAAGTTTGAGTTTTGGTTTAAGAAGGTTTTAAATTTTTACTGTGCTTTGTTTGTGCAGTTCCCACTAAACCAAACATGGTATTATTTTGAAAATGAAAATAGTAGGATTTTGTGTGTGATATAGGAGGGATTAGGTCTAGGAAATTAAGCAAAGAAAATAAAATAAATAAATTTATGTACCCACTACCGTGCTCAGCCCAAGTGTCCAACGTGCTCAAAGGTTATGTTGTTCCTATTGTAAAACCCACTCTCAAAAATCAATGGATAAAAATAAAATTTTGATATTATTCTCTATTACAGATTCTTCCACTATTTCATAAAAATGGTTGTGTGTGATATAATATATTTTATATTTTTAATATATCCATACGTAGCTCACCAAGACTTAGAATTTCATGCCATATCAACACCTGCCTCCAAAAATATTCCTTAATATTTTTAAAAATATTACAAGTAAAAAATAGGGGTGTTAAATTATATGAGTTTTCTTTAGATAAAATTATAATTAAGCATATAATATTCATATTTTTAGGATGATTTATTTATTGATTTTGGTCATCTTCATTTCTTTTATTGTGTTCATGTTGTTTTATTTTGGATATTGATATTTACAATTTTAAGTTTGATTTAATTTACTTAAAAATGGTATTTAAAAAATTAGTTTAATTTATAATTTTTTTGAGTAACATATTATAATATGATTATTAGTTGTGTGAAATTTTTTAGGGAAGATGTCGGATTTTGAATATGGAATTTTTATTGTGATAATGTTTTAATTGGGATGGGTCTAGTGATATTTTGAATTTCAAATTGTGATTGGGAATTAGGATTTTTTAGTTTTATAATAAATTAATCTTTTCTTTCAAATGAAATTTTGGGTATTATAAGGTAATATGATTTAAAACCTAGAGGTTCATATTTTCATTTAAATCAATAAAGTAATGTGTGTTAAAAAAAAATCAAACCCAATGAGGATATATTTTATTTGTCATCAATAATTAATGATGTCGATATGTGTTGAGAAAATACCCTTGAATAGATTTTTTTAGTACCGATGCATATGAGGAGAAGATGAAGAGTGAAGTACCCGAGAGAGGGTTTTGAGGTTTGTTGATTTTGGAAAATTTAAAAATATATTCAAGATGTGAATATAAAGAAAAATAAATATTAACAATTAAGGAGAAAAGATTGTATGAGGTGATACTATTGAATATTTTACTCGAGTTCCATTTACATGTGGTAAAGTTTGATGAAGTTAATGAGAATTTCCCTATAGAGTAGAGTTTTATGAAGAAACATTGTTATGACTATAATATATGTAGCCTACATAGTTGGGGTGGTTCCTGCGTGGTAAAAAAAATATAATCCCGAATCATAAAACCATGATAAAATGTTTTTGGCAATAATTTATAATTTTACCATAAGAATATTTTTTAGAGGTACTGTTCACTTGAATTGGGATTTAGGGCCCCCGAATTCGGCCTATGGGCCATAGGGCCTTCATGACAAAAAATACCTTTGGGTTACTTAGAATTCAAGGAATTATCAGTAAGGACATAAATCCTCCATTTCATAGGTATATAATTACGAGGAAGTAGGTTATATGTTAGTATTAGATGAACAAATGAACACAATATGAAGATGATGGAACTTAGTTAGATAAAGGAAGTACCAGGTGGGAAACCTCAAAATAAAGATGGGCATGTTAGTATCTATCAACCATCCATCCTCCTGGATGGATTTAACATGTGGGACATATGGGTGCAATACCATATAAATATCAAATTAGTGATATCACTTAGATGGTGAAATTTAATTGGTAGGTGATGCAGTAGGGCACCACATACGAATCACTGATTGGGCGACTCAAAAGAGAGATTGATGTGCTAACAGCTATCATCTGATCCTCCTCCCATATAGTTATTTTATGAGCGATAGTGGTGGTGGAATACCAAAATTTATCAAAGTAAAAAATATTTCAATGATCTTAGTGGGGTTAGGAGAAACAGATTTCCTATTGGTTACAAAATTTGAGGAATACTAAAAGGGGAAGTGAGGTATTAGACTGGTGACATGACACATAGTAGGATTCTTATTTGGAGGAAACTATGTATTTGGCCTTAAATACACTGATATATAAGGACCCTGATTTTTTAATAACACAGTTCCCCTAGGACATTGAACTATGTCTTATAATAAAATAGGTTTAGTGGGTTGTTTCCATTCATTATAGGGGTAGGGATGAGACTAGACCCATTAGGGTGCCTGTGTGTGGGTTGTTTGGTTTCTTGAAATCCTCTATAATTATAATTTATATATCTTAATGTTTTTATATAACTCACATATGGATTATTTTGGGTTAAAATAATTTATTTGGAGTTTAAATAGGTGCCAATTTTAATAGAAAATGATGAAATCACAATTATTCAGGCATTAAAAGATATTTAAAAGATAATTAACGATTTTGATGTAGTTGAATTAGTTTTGGAAATATTTTTTTTAAATAGAAAAAAATACGGAAAAATGAATTAGTTAGATGTTGTAAAATATATGATTAGTGGTTGGAAATGGGTTTTTGTAAAAATTATTGAGTTTATTTGAGAATTTTTAATTTCATGTATAATAATGAATTAATAATTCATCAGAGAATGCTAAGATATTTGGAACTAATATTATGAAATTATTTTAGTTGTTTTTCTTATGAATTTGAGTGGATGAGTTTTTTTGAGATGATTTTTGTATGCATGAGTGTAATTATAGAGGTTTTTGGAGATATTGAATTTTGGAAGAATGATAAATTATGGATTGTGCAAGATTAACACATTTTTCATAATTTTATATAAGATTAAATCAGGTATAGAAATGTTCACATAACAGTAAGATATAAAGACCCGGAATTTCCATGTAATTTTTTTTCATATATGGGAATTTTTAGAGTCGGCGACAATTGACAGTGCACAATTCCAAGGCCCGGTGTGCTTGGAATCAATTTCTGAAGTTTTGTTTGGGTACTTTCAGTAAGCTTACAAGTGAGTTTTTCTAACTTTTGAACCGGTGCTCGGAATTGAAATCTGAGGGCATCATTGAACTCGCATCACCAGTTTTTTCTTAAGGAGACCTTCACCTCGGCAGAAGTTGGTCGAGGATAAATGTTAGTTTTTGGGTTTTTTGTGGAATAAATAAAATAAAATAAACTTTATTTTATTTTATTTTTAGATTCGATGTGGATATTTCAGGTGGGGTCCACTGGAACTAAACCTCCATGTGGGAGTTGAGGTGTGGGGACCACCTGACCTTAACCTCCCATGAGAGGTTATGGTGGTGGGGCCCACCTGAACCTAACTTCCCACGAGAGGATATGGTGTGGGGACTACCCGGGACTAAAACCCCCTAATAATGGTGGTAGATGAAAACCTCTCAACTCCCTCATAAATAAAGAAGAGCCTCTTGACCTCATCCTCCTTTATTATGCCAAATCCTCCCCGTTAATTAATTGGTCCAACACATCAATTAATTACTTAAACCATTTTAAAGTTTGCGTCAACAATTAAATAATAGATAACACAATTTATTAATTTGGCTTGGGATTTTCATTTTGGTGGGACTTGGGAGAGGTGAGAGCTTGGGAGAAATAAAGTTATCCAATGAAGAACTTCATCTCCCAATGAATAATGCTCTCCCGATGAAGAACACTGACGAGGAACACCTTCAACTACGAAGAACGACCTCGACTTCGACCTTTTTCCTCGGAACCAGCATCAGCGTGGGATGTGTTCTTCTACAAAGAATAGACATCTACCTTCTCGTGCCAACTTCGATGAACTACGAACAAGGTAGGGATATTATTTATGTATGATATTATTCCCTTGATTATTTCCTTCTAAAACAAAGAACGCGGACCAACTTATTATCAAGTTTATCCACGGATCTTTTTCCTTGCGAGAGGGGAATATATTGTTAAAGAGGGATTATGGTAATTGATGTTTTTAAGATATATTCCATGCATATTCCTTGACTATGTTCTTGATGGGCCAAATGATACCACTTAAACGCAGAGGGTGTGAGCCAAAGAAACATAGCCTGACCCCCCCGCTGATCTTCTATGTGGTGTTCTTCGAAACAGTGACAAAGGTGACGAAGGAAACGGCCGCGCCACCCACGACCTCAGCGACTTGTTCCACCACCACGACATTCTGACCGTCGACTAGACTGAACCCCACACCTCGGCCGCACCGCACTCCGGCCGCACCACCCTCACCGGCCGCGCCACCCTCACCGTCCGCGCCACCCTCACCGGCTGGGCCGCCTCGCCAGCCGCGCTGTCCTCTCTTGTTTAATCGCCCCACCGGCCGTGTCACCCTCGCTGCCTTCACCGGCCGCACAAGCCTCGCTGGCTATGCCGCCCTCACTAGCCCCGCCACCTCGCCGGCCGCACTACCCTTACCGGCCTCACCGCTCCATCGCCTCGCCGGCCGCGCCGCCCTCACCAGCTGCACTGCTCTCTCCGGTGGTGCCACCCCATCGGCGGAGCCGCCCTTATCGGCCACACCCTCGCACCCCGGCCGCACTGGCCCTAGCCGAACCAGTCATGCTCACGCGCCGCCCTGGCCAAACCGGCCCCTCGAAGTGCCCTTCTGGGCCGAGCCAACTCGGGCCAGGCCGAGCTGCCCCGCACCCTTGCGGCTCTCCGCGCCCTCGCGGCCTGCTGGGCCCAGCCAAACCAATCAGCTGGCCTGCCAAAAGGGCCAGGCCGAAACCAACAGGTCAGGCCGGGTCGGTCCGACCAGGTCGGATTGGACATGGGCCCACTAAGACACATTTACTTATTTTGGCGATATCTTTGGCACCAGACGTCCGTTTGACGAACTGTCAGCGAAGATGGAATTCTTGGAGCGTGATGGTCTATTTAAGTATACCCCACTAGATTTTGGGGTATAGTTGAGATACATTCAGGTTGGATCGTGCACAAATCCAACCAGGCCACCGAGACTAAAAGTCTAATAACTCACAGATCAGGCGTCCGATTCACGTGCCGTCTATTGCGTTGAGACCCCTATGATGTGGCGTACCTTTGGAATACTTCTTTGTGGGAATTCGTGGTAGTGGATCATCGACTTGTATCTTTTGAAGTGGATCTTCTAGAGATGAGCAATCATTTTTGCGGGAACCTAGTAGCTGGTTGAGACTTGACGACTACTGACCGATTGACTCAGAGTGACTCGACTAGCCCAGTGGGGAGTGCCTGGTCGTGGGGGCAGACCGATGATGGAGGACCACCTGGTTCTGAAGGCAGACCCACGGTACTTGACAGGAGGAGTACCTTTGCAAGATATGAGGTGGAGCGCCTAGTTGTGGTGGCAGACTCATGGTGGGGAGTGCCTCTGTGTGACGTAGTAGACCCATGGTACTCGACAGGTGGAGTACCTCAGCAGTCCAAGGTTAGTGGGAAGCACTTGGTTATAGCGGCAGACCCACTATACTTTATAGAGGATAAGTTCTCCAGCAGTTGAGGGTTCGAAATGTTTTACCCCTAGAATAAATCCTGGTTTGAGTTGAGTCATTACTTTTTTATTTTCCTTATGATTGAGATACATTACTTGATAACTTAGGTATATGTATGGGAATATACCTAAGTGGAGTTATATTTTGAGTTTCATACTTTGTGGTTTATCCTTCTTGGATTTTGTGATACCTTGAGGGTCTCGAGGTCCTTACTGAGTATCGTTATACTCACCCCTACATGGACTATGCCCTCACCTCGTTGAGTTGGATGCAGATGAAGAATAGTGATGACTGAGGATGAGAGTATGAGGACTTGACGGTACTCGGAGGTGGACCTTACGATGAGTCGATACAAAGAGGAAACATACATATGGGGAGTACTGAAGGGGTTATCTGTACCTACCTTTCAAGTAGGAATTCCAGAGGACGACCCATCCGTTGTTATTTTTCCTTTCTTCAGTTGTATTTGTACTTCAAGTTACTTTTACTTTACAGTTGGGCTTGTATTTCTGACCCCTTTTACTTTTAAGAAATCTTTTGTTACAGTTTACTTAGTGTTTTGTATCCAGCTTTGTGTGTTTATAGGTTATAAAGGTAATTCCTTCCCAAATTTAGAGAATTACGCCTTTGATACCAATTTGTCACGACCCGTCCCCCGGGGCCCATGCTGTGACAAAATCATTGTTTTCGTGCACTGAGTCAGAAATCAAAAGTCAGGGTCTTGGTTTATGGATACGTTGGCCGCCGCACCAACACTGGACTCCCTGAACTGAAAACCACTCTCACTACCCCCTTAATAGTATTTCTCCACAGAAAAGATCAAAGTACAAGATGATTATGTGTAGAAGATAACCTTCAGGTGTCGGTATGACCATTACCCGTTCTTGGTTATGCCATTTGGTGTAACCAATGCTCCAGCAGAGTTCATGAGACTCATGAATAGGATCTTTTACCCATACCTTGATCAATTTTTCGTTGTCTTCATCAATGGAATTCTGATCTACTTGACTACTGAGGATGAGTATGCCTATCATCTGCAGGTAGTAATGAACACACTCTGATAGCACCCACTTTATGGTAAGCTCTCAAAGTGCCAGTTTTGGTTCTGAGAGGTTCAATTTCTAGGACATGTCATCTCGGAGGCTGGAGTTGCAGTGGATCCAACAAAGATTGAGGTGGTACTTCCTTGGGATCCACCCAGGATTGTGACGGAGGTATGAAGTTTTCTAGGTTTGGCTGGATACTGCCAGAGATTTGGGATAGATTTATCTTGATTTGTAGCACCACTATCTGCCTTGATGAAGAAGGGGAAAATTTTTGTGTGGTCAGAGAGATTCCAGCAGAGCTTTTAGGATCTAAGGCAGAGGCTCACTAGTTCCCCCATCTTGAGGCTTCCATAGGAAGGCGTAGGGTACGTAGTCTACTGCGACACATCAGGGACCAGGCTCAGATGTGTCCTGATGCAGGAGTGATCAGTGATCCCATATGGTTCATAACAGTTGAGAAAAATGATCCGAACGACGCTACCCTTGACCTAGAGTTAGCAGTAGTGGTATTCACCTTGAAGATGTGGTGACACTATCTGGTGGGTGAAGGTTTTTCCGTGTACTCAGATCATAAGAGTCTAAGGTATATCTTCCCCAATAAGGACCTGAACCTGAGACAATGAAAATGGCTTGAGTTCCTATAAGACTATGACTTTGAGATAGTCTATACTCCTAGGAAGGGGAATGTTGTAGCAGATGCACTCAGTAGGAGATCTGGTATACAACTGCTTGGAGAAGCGATGAAGAAACTGGCTGCTTTATAGATATCCTTTTTTGGATAGTGATGAAGAAGATTTTTTTCAGTCACATACAATCACTCCTCCACTTTTATAGCGAGTCAAGGAGGCATAGCATGGGGACGCTAACTGAGAGATCCAATGTTGTCAGATATCCACAGGGCAGACACCTGATGGATTTTCTGAAGGTGGGGATCATGTCATCCTCTTTAGAGGACATGCCATGGTACCAGTGTATCTTCAAAAGGAAGTGTTGGGGGAGATCCAAAATTTCCCTCTTGCAGTACATCCAGCAGTTTTGATGATGCACCAGGATCTCCGACGATAGCACTGGTGTACGGGAATGAATAAGACAGTTGTAGAGTTTGTCTCTCAGTGCCTCACTTGTCAGCAAGTGAAGGAGGAGCATCAGGTACCAGCGGCTTGGTTCATCCTTTAGAGGTCCCAGATTGGAAGTGGGATGGGATATCCATGGACTTCATGATGGGTCTTCCACTTACATCCATAGGTCATGACTCTATCTGGGATATTTTCGACCGACTCACCAAGTCATCCCACTTTCTACCGATTAGAGAGAAGGGTTCCATAGAGAGATTGGGAGTCCTCTATGTGCAAGATATTTTGAGGATAAATGGATTAACCTCGAAGATCATTTCCGATCATGGTGCACGTTTTTCTTCCTGGATATGGAAGGGGTTGCATGAGGATTTCAGGACGCAGCTTCGTTTGAGAACCTCCTTCCATCCTCAGATGGATGGCCAGACTGAATGGACCATTTAGACCCTTGAGGACAAGCTTCAGGCTTGTTTCCTCAACTTCGGTCATAGCTAGGAGGATAACATGCCTTTGGTGAAGTTTGTGTACAAAAAATGATGTCACTCCACCATAGGGATGAAAACTTTTGAGGCGTTATATAGGAGGCCTTATTGATCACCTTTGTGCTGGAAATACCCAAGGGAGTCATCACTAGTGGGACCAAAGATGGTACAGGATACCACAGAGAAGGTGCAGATCATCCAGGAGAGGATGAAGACTGCACAGAGCTGGTAGAAGTCTTATGTCGACAAGATATAGAGAAATCTCGAGTTTGAGGATGGTGACCAAATATTTCTACGGGTCTCACTCTGATGAGGTCTATGAAGATTTAGTCATGGCGAAAAGTTATCTCCAAGGTTTATGTGATCTTTTCAGGTCCTCAACAGATTTGGAGAGGTGGCATACTGCTTAGCTCTTCTGCCTAATTTACACTTGGTGCATGATGTCTTTCACATATCCCAATTGAGGAGATACATGCATGACCCTTCTCACATCATCAACCATGGAGAGCTAGACATCGATGATGGGGTGACTTTTATGGACGTTCTAGTAGAGATTGAGGATCGACAGGAGTGGGTCCTTCATGGACGGTTGATACCTATGGTGCACATTCGTTGGCAACACAAGAACCTCTAGGGGAGCACATGGGAGTGAGAGGCTCAGAAGCGTGCTCAGTACCCCCACTTGTTCCCTTAGTAATGAGTTAAGGCTTACGGGGACATAAATCCCTGAGGTGGGGAGAATGTAAAGACCCAGAATTTTCATGTATTTTTTTTAATATATGGTAATTTTACGAGTCTGCGACAATTGACAGTGCGTGATTCCGAGGTCCGGTGTGCCTGGAATCAATTTCTGATGTTTTGTTTGGGTACATTCAGTAAACGTATGAGTGGGGTTTTTTCTAATTTTTGAACCGGTGCTCGTAATTGAAATCCTAGGGCACCGTTGAACTCGCAGCGCCAGTTTTCGCTTAAAGAGACCTTCACCATGATGACAGTTGGTCGAGGATGAAAGTTAGTTTTTGGGTTTTTTGTGGAATAAATAAAATAAAATAAACATCATTTTATTTTATTTTGAGCTTCCATGTGGATATTTCAGGTACGGTCCACTGAAACTAAACCTCCATGTGGGAGTTGAGGTATGGGGACCACCCGACCTTAACCTCCCACGAGAGGTTATGGTGGTGAGGCCCACCCAAACCTAACCTCCAACAAGAGGATTCTGTGTAGGGACCACCCGGGACTAAACCCCGTAATAATGCTGGGAGAGGAAAACCTCTCAACTCCCTTAAATATGAAGGAGAGCCTCTTGAAATCCTCCACATTTATTATTCCAAATCCTCCCCATTAATTAATTGATCCAACACATCAATTAATTACTTAAACCATTTTAAAATTTGTGTCAACAATTAAATAATAGATAACTTAGACTATTATTTTGGCTTGGCATTTTCATTTTGGTGGGACTTGGGAGTGGAGAGATCTTGGGAGAAATGATGTTCTCTAACGTAGAACTTCATCTATCAACGGAGAACGCTCTCCCGATGAAGAATATCGATGAGGAACACCCTCAACTATGTAGAATGACCTCGACTTCGACCTTCTTACTCAGATCCACCATCGATATAGGATGTGTTTGTATTCAATGAATCGATGTCCGCATTCTCACGCCAATGTCGATGAACTTTGCACAAGGTATGGATATTGTTTATGTATGATATTATTCCCTTTGATTATTTCATTCTAAAACAAAGAACGTGGACCAAATTATTATAAAGTTGATCAACAGATGTTTTTCCTTGTGGGTTGGGAACATATTGTTAACGAAGGATTATGGGAATTGATGTTTTTAAGATATCTTCCATTCTAATTCCTTGAATATGTTACTGATGAGCCAAATGCTACCACTCTAAATGCGGAGGGTGCGACCAAACAAACATGGCCCGACCACCCACCCACCGATATTCTTTGTGGTCTTTTTAGAAATGGTGACAAAGGCGATGAAGGCGACGAAGGAAACAACCACGCCACCCATGGCCTCAGTGACCCGTGCCGCCCCCGTGACGTTCTGACCGTCGACCAGACCGACCCCTGCACCCCGTAGGCGCTGCACCCCAGCCGCGCCGCCATCACCGGTCGTATAGGCTCACCGGACGCACCACCTCGCCGTCCGTGCTGTCCCACCGAATGGGCCACCATGTCGGCCACACCGGTCATGCCGCCCTCACTAGTCGCGGTTCCATCGCCAGTTGCGGTACCCTCGTCGGCCGTGGCGCCGTCGCCTGTCGCTCTGCCTCTCCGGCCGCGCCACCCTCGACGACATTGCCGCCTTACCGACCACACTACCTTGCCGGCTGTGCTTCCCTCACCAGCCATGCCGCCCTCGCGGGCCGTGCCGCCCTGCCCTCACTGGCCGCACCCCCGTGCCCCAACCGCGCAGGCCCCGGTCAAACCGGCCGCTTCCTCACGATGACCCGGCCGAGCCAGCCCCTCGAGGTGCCCTTCTGGGCCGAACCTCCCTGCGCCCTTGTGTATCTCCGTGCCATCACGACCTTCTGGGTCGTGCCAAGTGGGCCGGGCTGAACCGAACGAACTGGTTGTGGCGGCAGACCCATAGAGGAGGAGTGCCTGGTTATTACGGCAGACCCACAGCGGAGGAGCACCTCTATGTGATGCAACAAACCCATAACGGAGGAGCTCCTCGTTGTGGAAGAAAACCCACGATACTTAACAAGAGGAGTACCTCTGTAGGCTATGAGGGGGAGATCCTGGTTGCGGCAGTAGATCCATGGTTAGGAGTGCCTCTGTGTGATGCATCATACCCACAGTACTTGACAGGAGGAGTACCTCAACAGTCCAAGGTTAGTGGGAAGCACCTGGTTGTGGCGGCAGGCCCACTATACTCGATAGAGGAGGATTTCTCCAGTATCTGAGGGTTCGAAATGTTTTACCCCAAGAATAAATCATGGTTTGAGATGAGTTAGTACTTTTTTGTTTTCCTCATGATTGATATTGACTACTTGATAACTTAGGTATATGTATGGGAATATACCAAAGTGGGGTTATCTGTTGACTTTCATACTTTATGGTTTATCCTTGTTGGATTTTGGGAGACCTTGAGGGTCATGAGGTCCCTAATGAGTATCGTTATACTCACCCCTACATGGGCTATGCCCACACCTCATTATGTTGGATATAGATGACAGACAATGCTGACTGAGGCTGAGAGTACCAAGACTGGACGGTACCAGGAGGTGGACCCTATGACATGTCGATACCTGGAGGAGACTGACAAACATGGAGTGACGAGGAGGCTATCTGTACCTACCCTTTAGGTAGGAATTCCGGAGGAGACCCAACAACTATTTTTTTCCTTTCATCAGTTGTATTTGTACTTACAGTTCCTTGTACTTTACAGTTGAGCTTGTATTTTATGGCCCTTTTACTTTTCAACACCATTTTTGTGACAGTTTACATAGTGTTTTGTATCCAGCTGTGTGCTCTGTTGTGTGCGTTTACAGGTTATAAAGGAAATTCCTTCCCAGTTTTAGGGAATTACACCTTTGGTGCTAGTCGCCATCCCCTGGCCTATGGAAGGAGAGCTTGGGGTAGTCACGGCACGGGCCCCGGGGGAAGGGGCGTGACGTAATCTTGTAATTCTAAACCTATATATTAATTTATCCATAAAACATGTCCTATATAATGGTATGTTTGGATATTTCACACATATGGAAGATTAAATATATAATCTACAAAAAAGTGATCAAATTAACACTAAAAGAGTTAAAAACTATAGATTAATTAATATTCGAATATGTATGGTTATGTATGAGTAGTTCCCTAAGATGAAATTATATGGAAGAATAATTCTAGAAGCACATAAGCTGTGGATTAATATGTCTGGATGATATAAATTTCATAGAATATTAAGTAAAAAATATATAGATCTATATAAGAAAAAATAAATGCTACATCAATTTAAACTAAATGTCCTAGGAGTTATGTAGGGGTAACCAGTTGAACATAAAAGATTACTAGAATTTCTTAGAGTCCATGTACAATACCTTTTAATACCACATGATATGAAATGTTTTCTTGATGAATCATAAAGCCTAATCTTTGTTATTTTTTCCACTCCATTAAAAATAAAGTATAATATTTCTTTTGTAGTAAATCCATGATTTGTACCTTTAATTTCTTCTAAACATTTATAAATAATATTTCCCAATAAATTAGGCATATAACTATATTGGATTCATGCATTTAATCACTATCTTGTAAATATTTTATGTGGTTTTTAGAGTTGTTTTCATAAAATAAATCATAGTATTTAATTATAATTAAAGTAGTGAAATTTATAATTAATAATTTATAATTAAATTAGTATATTTTATAAAATAATTAATGTGATGATATTCTGTGTGATATTTATGAGGATTTTCTAGGAAAATTAAATAAATAAAATTAGAAAGAAATAAAATAATATTACGATTCATACATAAATAGAAATTCCAAATATTGGATGTGGGAATATTTTTCATGCAATAATTCTTAAAAGAGAATTAAAAATAGAGGACATTACACTACAAAAATTTATAGAGATTTCATATCCAAAATATAATGAATATATTCATCTGATTATTATGAAATTATAAAGGTGAATATTAGTTGACGAGATGGTATTGATTGAGATATCAAAATTATTTTATTATCTATATCAATTATGATCAAATAAAAGAAACAAGTGACCAATATTAATCTAATAGAATTCATCTTGTGAATTAGATGATAAAATGAATAAGGGGATAAAGAGACTACTGTTCATATTTTTTTTTGAAAATCATACATTACGAAGAAGATGAAGTGAGACATTCATGATGATTGTCATGTAATTAATAATAGAGAATGTTGATTGAGATTTCTATAACTGAGGAATTAGATTAGATCCATTCTACCCAGAAGAGACACAATCCTACACTACTGATCACACTTCAAGAAAGATCCAACAAAATATAGTATTTTTTTAAGAATATGGATATTTGATTCTAGTACCTAAGAAAAAAGTATGTGGGTTACAACTTATTGTAATTGGTGTTGTTCTTGTAGTATATGTTGGGCCAGATAAAATGGTTCCAAGAAATTCACTTTCCATTGGTTTATTTTGATAATAAGATATAAAAAATGCATGTGGGGGATGAAAACCACCATACACCAAGAAATATCATTATTATATGCATACAATATGGGTCTGTGAGATGAGAGTGAGACCCATTCACCCAAACAGATGTATATGTAAAATTAATAGATTTTAAATTAGTGAAGAATAGGAAACATATATTCACCCCCTTTAAATTTAGTTTCATCAATCCTAGGAGTACATCAATTAGTATTATAGATCTAGGTTCCACCTCAAAATGGATTCAAAACATTTTATGTTTTTGAAGTTAGGAGTTTCTCTTCTAAAAAGAAATCATTATGTGTAGATAAGGAGAAGATTTGTCTATTGATGATATCAATTATATATCATCCAATAAATTTAAGAATATAATTAATAAAAATATAACAAAGATAAATAAGGAATCCATATGAAATAAATATGAATAAATATCCATATCCACATGTTTTATTTATAAATACATCAGAACTAGAATGAACAAAGAATATTTGGTGGGAAAATACACTAGTGAGAATATGGAAAACACTCCCAACTCAGATGTTTCAAAACCTTTAAATAAATATGAGGTAAATTTATTTCCTTGAAATACTTCAGTTTTGATGAACCAAGTTCAAATGGGTAAATTCTTTCTACCGAGAACTTATATGAAGATTCATATTTTTTTAAAAAGATCCATATAAAAGTTTCAAAAAGATATTATCACCTTTATTTGTGCCTCTTTTAAAGATATATAGGAAGGAATCACCAAATATTAATAATATATTTATATAATAAGAGAATAGTTAGATCAAAAGGTTTTGATATGTATAAGTCTCAACAGGCAAGTTTAGGATAAAAGTGATATAAATTGATTGGTTGTAGATTTATAATAAAAAATGGGATGAAATTTCTTAAAGTAATAGAAGAAAGGATATAGTCTAGAAAGGGAATGAGAAAAAGTAAAATTTATTTGAAGGGAAAAAATCATTGATATCAAGAATTATCAACATGAAATCCAAGTAAACAATATTAAAGAACTTGACTATAATTTTAAAAAGAATAATAGTATGAATGACTAATATTAGAAACATATAAATATGATCAGATGACTTTGTGAAGAAAGTGTGATGTTTATATGATATCACAAGAACACTTTTAATATGATGTGACTTGAACTAGAGGTCAAATTGAGAAATCTAGAAACTATTCTAGCCGTGTCTTCAAAAACTATTAAGAAAAGCGTTTCCTCTATGTAAACATCCATGAATGTTCGTTGGGTTAAAATATATATATCTTGTTCCCTGAAAATATTGAGATCATTTAATGATAAATATACTACAATCTAAAAAAAACGACTATTTTCACAAAAAAACTATTTTACACAAATTATACCATTTTTGAAAATTTTAGGTCATTAAAAAAATTTTAGATAAAAATGGGTTAAGAAAAATTATGAGAAACCCACCACTAAATAAAAGATGTATAGAACCATAATTAATAGAATTAGTTACCCAGAAATTTTTCAAAAGGATTATGTTTTTGAACAAAAACACCATGGGACTCAAGATTTTCATATTATTTTTCAAATCTAGAAATAAATATTTTTTTGGTACTACTTATACTGTGAATGGTTTGGGCACGAGGTCATTGATTTTGAGTATAATATGTAAATTAATGGAAGAAACAAAGTTATACATATAGTGGGAGACTAGTTGAGTTGAATAAAAGGGTATATAAAAAAGATAAAAATCTACTCATCTCTAATATATTTTAATGTCTTGGATATATTTGTGGACATTTCAACAAAAGTGGTAGCTATGATGAAGCATGTCTTTTGAAACCAACCAAACATATGAAAAAAAATTAAAGAATATAGGATAGAAAATATGAGGAAAAAACAACTAAATAAATATGGAGAGTTACCCCAGGGTTATAAGTAATAAAAAAGTTTTGAGAAAAATACACCCAAGAATTCTACGAAGGATGCAATATCAAGAGGAATAATCTACTTTTATTGTTGGATAAGAGGAAACACCATGGTCTTTTTCAAGAAATCCATGATTATTGTTTTTAATGGAGTAATTAAAGAGATAAAAATAAAAGAATCTATTCATGAAAGGAAAAAATATATTTGTTTGGTGGAATAAATCATTTAGAGAAAATTTGAACTCAAATTTAATGAGTGGTTCTAAAAATATGATGATGTAAGAGTTATTGAGAGGACATATATAAGGTGAAAGTATTCTAGATATGCCGCAATGTATTACATGATTATATTACCACCACAAGAGTAAATTTTAAATAATAGGAAGCTATCAAGGAAAACATCATATGATTTAATTTATAAAGTATAGAAGGGAATTTCACATAAAAAGATTTCTTAAAGTAATGAGACCATTCTTCCCAAAAATACTAATGATTTGAAAACCAAGGTAGAAAGTGTGGGGTATTCTCTCAAACATAGAGATTAAAATAAAGGACTTGTTTGGTTGAAAATAAAATCTAAACCCTTATGGATATCACTCATAACCCATATAGAACCACTATATTGTTATATATATTATGCTTGTTTTTCTTTGTGCATAGAATTGATGTTGATCTATGAGAAGGTAGAGATGGTGTGAAAACATTTATGGTGGTATTATTGTTATATACAAGTATTCATCTTTCAAGTGATACTATAAATAGATATCATGAATTTTACTTGATAAAGATATTATCCTTAATGAATAAGTTGTCAGAGTATACCATTTATGGGAAGATATATGAAGAATATATGAAAAAACTAGTAGAAACTATTTTTTTGTAAATATATATTTTTTTGATAAAGTTCTTAAAGTTTTCATTGAATAGATATGCTTATCTCAATCACCCATAAATGTTTAAAATGTATCAATATTTAAGTCAAGGGTGATAAATTAAAATTTGAAATGAAATAAAAAGTAAATAGTACTAGAAATACATGGATGTGAATGACATGTTATGGGAAGTTGATTAGTCACACTTATTTTCTTCACAAAGCATTGATCAAGATGACTTCGATTTGATTAATTAATTACATCATGTTTTTATTTATTTTCAATAAGTTGGATGGAGAATAAAAGAGTGTAAGACATATTTAAATGAATTTTATATAATGGTATTGAAAGAAAAATCTAAAGGGTGATATTCTTTAACCCATTTGGATATGTTTTATTATTTATAAAAATATTATATGGATTTATTTTGTGAAGAGTATATTATAAGAAGATCCAAAGAATATGATTAGAATATGAATATTGAATTACCCAACCAAATTTGTAAATGTCTATTGAGTTGTGAATATTTAATGATATTCCTAGTGGGATCATGCTGACACACTCGAGAGGATGGTGAATTAGCTATGATTAAATTTTACTTAAGACTAATTACTTCATTTTAATATAATTATAATCCTTTAGACATATGAATCTTTATCACCTGTTAGGATATAAATGGATCTCCTATTGTTCACCTCGCAATACATCTATATGACATATAGATACTTAAAGTAAATATGACACAAATAGTTAGACATTGATCATCCCCAATATGGGAAACCTATAACTTTCCATTTTCAACTCCTATTGAGCAATGGATTCTCTACTAATAATTTTGTTATCAATTTTAATGGGTTGGATAAAGAGTATTCTGAAATCGGGACCAACATATTACATAAGTGAGGTCACCATATTACACATGTAATTTTCCACTATATCACACAAGAGAATTTACTATCACCGGTAGGATCATTATACTAGTATCAAACCAGTTCTTGCAACACATCCACCATTGAAATTAGATCTTCCAAACTACATAGGGATGTCACTAAATCCACAAAATAGGATTATTTCCTCACTTTAGCATCTTAGAAAACCTATTGATCTTCAAAAAACACTTCTTGTAACTCGTTCTATGATATTATGTTCAGATCATAGTTTTTAGAATATGTTTAATGACTTCTCAACAGTAAAATATTAGGTATACCAAGTTATATAAAATCACTCGACTTCATATTTAGGCATTCATCCGCCTTCTTTATTATTATTCAATTGTATCAAACTAGTAGAATAAATTAGAAATTTCATATTTTTCTTATAATTATTTGAAAAGAAACTAGTTATTTCTTCCTCACATGCTCACTAGATTTTTCATTATTCTATTTTATTGTATGCAATCAATCCTCCTAATTCTTTTTCATCGAGTGTATCAATTCTACCAACTAACTCAATTGATCAATAACCACATATACACATCCTCTTACTCTATTTTTTTATTTTTATTTTCTGGATATTATCAATTTCACATGCAGGGGTGGATTTTTTAAATTATACCAATCATTTCAAATATCCATAAATGCAATACATTGAAAATGTTTCTTATCAATTTTTAAATAATGGATATAAAATAAAAATATTTAGTTTCAAATATTTTTTTCAACTGAGAATATATTTAAAATATAACCCTATTTATTATTACTCACATGGATGAATAATTTTTTCTTTTATTTCACTAAGATACTTGAATTTTTTCTACCTTAATCTCAACTCAAAGTAGACACACTAATAAAATTTTCAAAGATTTTATATAATATAAAAAAACATCATCAATAATATATGTGGAGGTTCACATCATTTTGGATTGTGTGTATACATGAAACCCCATATAAATTTTAGATTAGTCTACACACAATTGAAACAACTCATACCTTACCATTATTTCTCAAACAACATAGATTAAATTACAACACTTTTGTGATGTTTATGATTTTAGAACCCATAAGTTTAATTGGATGATTTTTCATTTCCATATTTATCTAATATTGAAGTATTATTATTTTTTTAAGTATAAATATTTAATATTTATCCTACCATTAATATTATTCTCAAAAACACGGTTTGGTTCACAATGATTTAGGATTTTATGAAAAACTCAAGATTTGACTCAAATTAATCTTTATTATTCTTAAAACACATGATTTTTTCTTTGGTATATCATCAAATTTATCTTACTCAAAGCATGATTTATTTCAGGGTAATAAATAATAATAATTATTTAAATTTGGAACACTTCTCACACATATTTATTTATCACTTTTATAATAAATAATAATTATAGAAACTCAATTATTAGACTTTTAAAATTATCTCACGTACTATTTCTATAATCTTCTCCATCACTTTTTCCCCAACACCTTGTTAATTCAATTCATGGATCACACACCATTTGAGGTGTTTGGAATGTTTAGAGCACTTAATATGAGATTTCAAAGCATAACAATTGACATTATCCTTCATATATTAATTATGAAAACTCAAAATTTTAGTTTATTGAATCTTATAATTTTCTTTATGTGTTGATTTTTATGAAAACAAACATGATGCTTACACACAAATAGATGATGGTTAAGTAGATACTAATCATGGTGAAGCATACACAGATAAGGTTTACAGAGGGTAGACTGATGGTTATGAAGGCCTCTATAGTTCTTACATATCTAGATCTGAATGTTATATAGGATAAACTTCACATATACAGTATGATAGATGATGTATAAGATGTAGTAGGATGATGGTTACATAACTCAAATATAATGACTTTGTAGCTAATATTTTTCAATTTTTCCGGGGTCTCTTGGAATGATGATGCTTACAAAACAAAAGGAGATAATTTTTATGCAAAATAGGGACAAGGCCAATTTTCATATATCATTAAAATGACTTCAAGTATACATCTTCTCAAATACGACCTATTGAACCATTCATCTAAGAGTGTATGAACACTAAATAATTTCATACAACGTGATATGTACACCAATGATGGATTCTGATATACTTTCATTTACATCAACTATCTTAGGATATCCTCAATAGCTGGTATATTCCGAATCAATTTCTAACTAATTTAGAAAATACCACACATCCTTGGTACTTGTGTTTTAAATTAAGAACAACTTATACCAACTATAAATTGTTAATGGTTTGTCACCCTGAATCGAAATTCAATCTTATTTTCCTTAATATATGGGTAAATACTTTATATTTCTTTTGCAACATAAGATGAAATCTTCTTTTCATGTTACATGGTATCAAAATCTTTATTATTTTACATACAATGAATTACAATATATTGAAAGAAAATATAATTCATGCTTCACCCATAAAAAGAAAATTAATTTAAGAACATCTTCATGATGTGATTATCATGAAAAAAATATTTTATTTAAAGGTGAAAATGTTATATAAAATACTTCCATTGAATATATTATTTGATATACAATCACATATTTTAATCGTTGAATAAGTTAATGAAAATTTCCATGGAGAATACAGTTTTGTAAGGAAATATCTTTGTAATTTTCATACATGTATCCAACTATTTATATAGAAGTCACAATTGATTGGTGTTTTGATAAAGGAATTGAATTTGAGTTGAAATAGGTATAAAATTAGTTAGAAAATTATAAAAGAACTATTATTTAAGCTTTGAAATAAGATTAAATAATAATAAAATTTTTTAGGTTGTTGAATAATTTTTTGAAATATTTTTTTTGTGGATTTAAATAATTAAAAATAAAATAATTATATTTTGTAAAATATTTGAGAAGTAGGTAGAAATGAGTTTTGTAAAAATATTTGAGTTTGTTTAGGCTTATTAATACATAATATTGAATTAATAATTTTTTTGATAAGAATTAGATATTACAAAATAATATTATAAACTATTTTATATGTTTCTAGATCAATTTTAGTGGTTGAGTATGTTTAGAGATTATTTTTATGGAATAAGATAAATTCTTAAGGTTTTTGGAGTTACAAAATTATTGAAAATTGATAAAGTATGATGAACATAATATTAAATCTATTTTTTGTAACTCTATGTAAGATTAAATCTGGTGTTTAAGGGCTCACATAAGAGTAACACCAGAATCTTAATGCTAATAAAGAATAAATTCTTAGAAGAGGTCTTACATAAGAGTATGTCTATATGTATCACACCTATAGAAGATTAAATCTGGAAGCTACAAAGTCTTTGAAATATTAACTTCATAAGAATCAATATCAAAATGATAATAAATATTTTAATATTATATTGTGAAATGAGAAAGGTTACCTTGATCATTTAAACCAAATCCATGTTAGGGTCCTCACTTCGATAGCAAAAGTAATGTATCGATAGAAAAGAAACTTTCAACACTATGCACATGCATGTGGAATTTCTATGTCCCAAATTATTTCTCACACACAAAGGTATAAATATTAATAAAAAACCTCATTTGATTATTTAATTTTATGGTGAGTACCTCTTATTGGAAGTAGGCTAGGAATTTCATATTTTTTTTGATGAAAATGAGTGTTAAAACCATACAACCCATTTTTGAGGGTCTTTAGGGAACTTTTAAACCATTTAAAACAATATTTATAAGTTATAATAGTAGATGGTATTTTATTTATTTTCGTTTCCTTCAATTTGACTTGTCGTGGATACCTTAAAGCCTTATGGAAAAAAGTTATTGTTGTTTGAAATTGGATGGAGCTTTTTTGGATTCTAGTAAGGAGCCAAGGTGAACGTCGTAGAAACGAAATAGTCTTGAAAACCTTTTGTTCATTCCAAGTTCCACATTACTAGGTAATGAGCTCCCCAATTCACACACCATGGTCAATGCACCCATGTGTAATTCTCATCAGTTTCAGATTTTTTGTTCAACTCCCCTTCACACAAACAATTTGCGTACCTGTGACATTCACCTAGGTCCCTTGAGCGAGGAACACACCTCACTATGGAACTATGAATGTTATATATGAGGTGACACTCCAAATTCCATGTTAGATTATATATGTATCCCCTTAAATGTAATTTTCTACACACTTCGATAGGGAGAAATGTGGTACGATCTCCATTCTCCCAAGATATTTTAGAGCCCCCTTACAAGGGCTCAATGCACCCCTGTTATTCCAGAGATTGTATACTAGTTTACCATGATACCTAGTAATGATTAGTGATTAATACCTTATAACATATCACATATGCACCAATTCTTGAGAACCCAACACCTGGGTGGCAATAAATGGGCACTGAACATCCAGGGAACTGAGGAACTTGAGCGTGACATCACCTAGGCCTCATACTTGGGAACCGATTCTCTTTGTCCTATATACTCAAGTGAACATTTGTATAAGAATTTATACTAGGGAAATACATTTCCTAATCAACATAATTAGGGTGATAATTCACCCTCGTACCTACTTGGGCACTCCACATCACCCATGACTCTATGCATGGGAAACCCTCTACAGAGTTCGCCTACCTATGTAGCTTATTCACCCAAGCCTCCCACTTCTGTTCAATTTCTATAAGGGAATCATACATGGTGTAAGACCTAATTGTATATTATATTATTTATATACAAATAGATATGATGAGAAAAAAGGTAATCCAAATATGTATTCATCACTTAGTATCTTATTATTTCCACTTTTATAGAAAATTCATTCTATATGGGCATCCAACATGGTGTAATAATCGACCATTTCGTATCTTATTTTGTTAATAATAGTTAGGGTTAGAGAAAAGGTTATCAAAATGCATAATCCCAACTCATTATCATATTTTCCCCACTTTTGTATTATATGTATCTCAAATGGGCCTCTTATTAGGTTTATTCCGCAACAAAATCTTTTCTTGCCCACTAACCAACATATAGGATGAAATAAATAGGTAAACCAATGTATAATCCCCACTCGGTATCCTATTTAAACCCTTTTTATGATGTAGAAATCCTACATGGTACACATGATAGTTTTAATTATAGAATCTATAATCTTTTTTCTATTTAAAAATATATATGATGATCCATAAGGTTATCTTAATGCATAAGCCCCACTCCATCCCATATTGTCTCCCCTTTCATGACACCAGAGTCTTAACCACATTGTGTTAAATTCATAAACTGAAGACTATTATAAGGTATAATAAGCAACCAAAATATACAATATTATTTAAATAGTCCACTAATTCATGATATTTTTTAGTGTTGAATTAATTTTATTCCAAAATATTTATTGATTCATAAATATTTATAGAGTTTTGGAATAATCATGTCAATTCATTTTATTTTTAGACTAGTGATTAATGAAAAACGTTATCAAGTTAATTGATATGCTCAATATTTTGGATAAAATGAATAGACTAATATTAATTATTCTATTTAATGATATTTTAAAGGATGTTAAATAATAAAACTCTTGTATGGAAAATCCTGGAAGTACTAGAACTTGATTTTGGGAAAAATCGTTTGCTCCGTAAGGATGAATCCAATGTTGTATAAAAATAATCCTACACTCCATAAGGATAATCACATGAATATATAAGCATAATAAAACCACTGTAATCATTATTTCAAGGCCTTGTTGGTATGATTCTCATTTATGTTGGCATCATTTCAATAATTTATAAGGATTATCCAACCATGTAAGAATCATTGTAGTGTTTTGTAAAGAATGAATATGGTCGGTATAAACATGATTTTTAATCTTAATATAGATGAAGATATTCATATGGATCATTTTTTTTAAAAATTATTGTTTTTATGGATAAGGTACCCAATAGATAAGCTTTATATCCTATAGCATAATCAACATTGCTTTTTAGATTTTAGAAGAATAAAGGTATCCCAATGGAACTTTGTAAAGATCAATAGACTTTATACATAAGGTTTTGTGGAAACATATCAACATCCACAAAAGAAACTAATAATAATCCACATGTATTCTAAAAAATTAATAATTAATCATAATTTATGAATGATATTTTCACAAAAATAAGGGATATCTATAGATTTTTAGGCAGAATAGATCACAATTGAGAGAGAATATCAAAGAAAAAGGCAAGATTGAATATTTTTGAAGGATAAAGGTTGTCATAGGTTTTACTATACGCTAATGAAGGATAAAATTGAGGATCTATGAGAAGGGACTAATGTTAAAAGATAATGGAGTAAAAATTTCACCGCTAATTCAACAATTTTTTTATTTTCATGTTTTATTTTATTCTTTTTATTGTGCTATAATGTATTCTTCTTCCACATTGAACAATAATAATTATCTGTGGGTGGGGTAAATACTATTGGTTATTGGGGAAGGAAAAGTTTTTATTTTTAATTATTTATTACCAAACATCATATATAAAACTCTCCATTACATTAATCAGTTTAAATATTCAATAATTATTCTTAATATTATATGTTATTTTGTGTGATTTAATTCTATTTATTATATGTTTCCATCCATTTATAATCGATTATCTACCTCTAATCATCTATAATATAAATTAAATGGAATAAATAATGACTTAGGGGGAATATATTTATTATTTTTGGATCATATGTAAAGTGAAATGAAACATTCTTGTGTCAATGTGGAAACAAAAAAAGGGACATCCCTATGTAAACTAAATTTGGGTTTCTGCATCACTTCATGAACATGAAAGGAGATAATATCAAGCTATGATTTAATCTTTTTCAAAACTCACCCAACTGATTTCACCTTGGGTGAGAGGTAAAATGATTATGTAACCCCCACTTTCTAGTTAATAAGAGAAGAAAAAAATTTGAAAATATGATAGAAATATAAATGGACATCCATCACTAAACCATCTACCTCTCACCAATTAATTTTCAAAAAATTACTTAAATCAATTAAATTTATTCATTTTAATTTGATTATAATCAAATAATTAAAAAACTTACATTTTATCCCCAAAAAGTGTGACAATTAATATGAGCTCTGCTATCTGGTGAGAACCCTAGGTTTCAACTATACTATACCTATAAAATGTAAATATCTTTTTGAAAATTTGTGACATGTGTTGTTTAAGCTTGAAATTGTATTTTGGGATGTCATGAAAAAAATAATAACTTTTTATTTCTGGACCAGATATTCAATTGGCCAATTACTCTCCCTTAATTGTAAAAAAGAGGGAACCATGCTAATATGGCTTTAAAATTTCAAATTACATACTGAATTTGAATAAATTGAGCTCTTAGACTTTAGTGAAACTTCATGGATTCACTATGAGCCTATAAACATGGCAGTAAATCCCAACCAAGAAATAATAGATCATTATGACCCTCAATTTTGGAATCAAAATACTTTTATTCCCTTTCCTTCTTTGTAGAAGGATTTTTAATTAAAAACTATCCTAATTTAATTATTTAAATGTATTATGGTCGTATAGGACATGATTCTAATAATATAATCAAAGAGATTTTCTATTTATACTCAACTTTAAATCCTATAGAAGTGTAAAAAGAGAATATAATTGGGAGAACACTCCATATTTTACTCAAAGGAGAAGCTAAGAAGTGGTTGAAAAATTCTATAACCAAAACAATTACATGATTGGGATGATGTATGAAGAAGCATTATTTAGATATTCTTTCTCACCTCTAAATTTATAATCATCAGGATGGAGATTTATGAAATCTAGAAATATTATGGAGAGACTCTTTATGAGTATTGGGAGTGATTCAAGAATTTGTGTGCTAATTTCCCTCATTAAGACAACGAGGACAACCATTTCCTTCTATTATATTAACATAGCTTACTAAACAGGGATAAAAACCCAATAGATTCATCCATAGAAGGATATTTAGTATAAAATTACCAACAAAATCTAAGGAACTCTTTGAGTATATAATACAAAAAGCACAATAGTTTAGTATAAGTGGTATATAAACCATATGGTTACATAAGGTAAGGTATTATGAATCATATCTATTGCTAAAATATGAACTTGAGGAATAATCCAATCTAGTTAGAAAAATAGAACTAAAGAAATATAGTGATCAAAAATCACAAATAAAGGTGCATGGCTTATGTTCATCACCTAACCATTATACTAATCAGTGTGTGGATATACATGGAACAGAGAGTTGTATAGAAAATTACAAGTAGAGGATATTTCGGCATTATAATATATAATAGGATATATAATTATCCATTATAATATTGTTTTGGAAACCATAAAAACCAATCCCCTTTAGCAATAATATCAATTCTAACAACCGCCAACCTTTAAAAAAATTTGAATAACATTACACGAAACTAGGATATCAAAAAACAACACCATTCAAGTAAGGGTGGTCTTTTGAGTAACCCTCAAATAGTGTGAAATCCAAGGTACATCAAGAGTAGGTATCTAAATATTATACATTGATGAATGAAAAGAAGTATTTAAAGGATCAACTCAAAAATTTAGTAAAAATTGTTTAAAAAATCGATACAATTTTATAGCATAGTTAGTCCAGAACCCTAAGGGAAACATAGGCAGGGTAACTAAAATATGTGGAAAGGATATTCCCCCCAATTAAACACCTACGAACAAGTAGAGTCTGTAAAGACCCTTAAATTTCAAGGAATTTTTTTTTCTTAATTTTGTTCGGGATTTTAAGAGTACGTAGTTTCTGACGGCACCTGATTCCGAGGCCCGGTGTGCCCGAAATCAATTTCTGAAGATTATCTCGGGTAAGTTCAGTGAATGAACGAGTGGGTTTTTCTAAATTTTGAACCAGTGCTTGGAATTGAAATCTGACGGAACCAATGGATTTGCAGTGCCAATAATTGCTTAGGAACACCTTTTTCGGAGTTTCGTTTTCTCGGGTGAGGTTTTTAAAAAAATGGGTTAACTAAGGAAAGAAATAAAAATCTGGGCAACAATTTTTATTTTCTATTCTGAGTAGTTTAAACCTATGCATGGTGGTTGGAGTGGGACCCACTACATCCTAACTCCCCTTGGTTGGATATTAAGTGAAGTGGGGCCCACACAAGCCCCACCCCTTCAAATCCCTAAAACCTCTCACAAGCACTTATTTGTGTAACTCACCCGCACCCCCTATTTAATGACATTTCAACTCTCAAAATTAAATTTGGATTATTAAACACTCATTAATTAAGTCAATTAATTGACTGTGATCTTTTGATTTTCGAAAAGGGTTGGCATGAGTAATAAAATAAGGCAAAGCCTTATTTTATTATTTGTTGAATCGTTGTGTGGAGATTTCTGGGAGAGGAGAGCTCAAGTCTTGGAGATCTTCTTCTTCCTCAGAGAAGAATGCGAAGAATGCCGAGTCTACAATGAAGAACTCCGTCACCAAAAGGGAAGATCGCCGCACCATCTCCTCTCCTCTATGAAGCCAGTGAGAGACGCCTTCTTCGAAGAACCATGACGCACCACATCCTACATCGGGTGTGCACCGATGACGTATATGACGCCGTCTTCCGCGACGCCGTCTTACGCGACGTCCTTTTCCCGCGACGATCCGCGTTCAACGACTTTCTTGAGGTAGGGGTTTGATTTTGTTCGTGAATTATTCTTTTTCGTTCATCGTCAATTTCTTTGGGCCGCTTGTTATCAATTTAATGGGAGGAGGTCGGACCGCATGAACAAGGCCATCCCTCCCCCCTTTTGTTTCTATGTTCGTTACGGCTCGAACGAAGGCGGCACGGTGCAACGACACTGCGCAGAAACAAGGAGAAATGCGGCGAAGAAGTGCGGTGCCACCGCGCTGCGCCGTTGAGGCCGAAAGAAGCCGCAACGAAGGGGCGTGGCACCGTCGAGCCGTGCCAGAGAACCATAAAGAGGCCGCGGCGGACCGGAATGGATTTTCCGTTCTGGTTTTACGGTAGGCGGCGCTGCATTAAAGCCGCGTCGTTCGGTCAACCAGGGGGGACAACACCCCCCCCCCCCGCGTCCGCTCAGCTAGTGGGTGCCCAGGCCGGACCGGCCGCTCCGCCCACGCTGGACCGGGCTGCCCGCGAGGACGGGCCAGGCATGATCCGATCCGGGTCGGGTCGACCCGGTTTGGGCCGCCTAGGGGGTCTCGGGCCGGGTCGGTCCGAAGCCAAAACCCCCTAAAAATGGGCAGGTTCGTTTAAACGCCCGTAACATGGGATACAGACCTCTGATCGATGTACCGTCAGTTGCGATGAGATTCTTGGATCGAGACGGTCGTTTTGGTATGTTACACTCAAGGATTCAGAGAACTTGGGGTACGACCGGGTTGGTTCGAACACGAAACCAATCGGGCTCTCAAAGCGGAAACACTTATAACTTGAGCTCCGGACGTCCGATTGACGTGCCGTCGACTTTGTTGGATTCTTCTTAGTGATACAGACCTTTTGGATTACTCCAATCAAGGTTTGGACGCAGTTGGAGTACGGTCGGGTTGGTTTTGACTTAAAAACCAACTGGGCCCCTGGGACGAAAGAGCCGATAACTCTCAGACCGGGCGTCCGATAGACGCGCCATCTGTCGTTTTGAGTTCCTTTGATCGAGACGGTCGTTTCGGTATATTACAATCAAGGTTTCAGAGAACTTGGGGTACAACCAGGTTGCTTCGAACACGAAACCAACCGGGCCCTCGGAGCGGAAACACTTATAACTTGATCTCCGGATGTCCGATTGACGTGCCATCGACTTTGTTTGATTCATCTTAGTGAGACGGACCTTTTGGATTACTCCGCTCGAGGTTTGGGCACAGTTGGAGTATGGTCGGGTTGGTTTTGACTTAAAAACCAACCGGGACCCTTGGACGAAAGAGCCGATAACTCTCAGACCGGGCGTCCGATAGACGCGCCGTCTGTCGTGTTGAGTTCCTATTGATGAGACGGAACTTTGGGATACATCATCTCCGAACTACGTTTCAGTTGATTTATCGACCCCTTGGCTCGTGGGGAAGACCCTCCTGGAAACGAGCGTGCTGTGTGCGGAAACCCTAGAACTGGATGAAACTTGATGACTGCTGATCGATCGACTCAGAGTGTTTCGATAGCCTAGTGGCGAGCGATTGGTTGTAGAGGCAGACCCACGGTGGAGGAGCGCTTGGTTGTAGCGGCATACCCGCGATACTCAACAGAAGGAGTACCTCTATAGGCTATGAGGGGGAGCACTTGGTTGTAGCGGCAGGCCCATGGTGGGAAGCGCTTGGTTGTAGCAGCAGGCCCACAGTACTCGACAAGTGGGGTACTACAGTAGTCCAAGGTTAGTGGGAAGCGCTTGGTTGTAGCGGCAGAACCACTGTACCCGATAGAGAAGAAGTTCCCCAGTAGCTATGGGTTCGACGGTGATGGCTAACGTACTAGAATCCTCCGTGGGTTCGACGATGAAGACTATCGTATTGGAATCCTCTGTGGGTTCGACGACGACGACAACCGTACTGGAATACTCCGTGGGTTTGGCGGTGACGACTACAATACTTGTATCCTACATGGGTCCCAGCTAGATAAATCAGTAACTACATCTGATCATCTCCTTTAGCTTTACAAATGATGTATACCTGTGTGAGCTGAGTCTGGCCTTTCAATCATTATCTTCAATATGATTGACCTGATTTACTATATGGATTTATTTTTTCTTTCCTATGTGGATTGGGTTGTACTATCCTTTGTGGACGTGATCGAACTTGGTCTCGGGTGTTGGAGCCGAACTGGAATTGATGACTTAGGTATATGTATGGGCATATACCTAAGTAGTCTTGGATGTTACTTTGTGATTGTATCTTTCCTTTGTGGATTATAGTTTGTGGATTCTGGGAGACCTTCGGGGGTCTCGAGGTCCCTACTGATTAGCGTATACTCACCCTTGTACGGGCTATGCCCGCACTACGTTGTGTTGGATGCAGACGGCAGACAGTGCTGATTGCGGTTGAGGCTTGTGGAGAAAGTCGGCACCTGGAGGTGGACTACTGGACAGGATGTACACAGAGCGGACGGCTGGACCTGAGGAGCTGAGGAGGCTATCTGTACCCACACTTCAGGTGGGACTTCCAGTGGATGGCTCGACATTGCTGCTTTACATTTCAGTTGTTGTACTTTCTTTCAGTTGTACTTTACTTTAGTTGGGTTTGTATTCTGGACCATTTACTTTCTAGCACTTACATTTGTACCCAATTTTACTTAGTGTTTACTTCTTCTTGCTTACTCTATGGTGTTTTCTTACATTATAAAGGAAATGCCTTCCCCTTTTGTCGGGATTTACACGTTGGTGCTAGTCGCTAGCCCCTGGCCTATGGGAGGCGGGCTTGGAGTAGTCACAGCACGGGTCCCGGGGACGTGTCATGACAAATTGGTATCAAAGGAGTTCGGTTCTACCGTAGAAATAAGGACTATGATCTTTCTTCTATGTGAAGCAATATTGTTAAGGGTATTGAGTGTGGTTATCAGTCCAGGGAGTCCAGTGTTGGTGCGGAGGCCGACCTATCCATACACCAGGACCCTGACTTCTGATTTCCGACTCAGTGCACAAAAACACTGATTGCATGTGCGTTTCAAAAGTTTTCTTTGTGATTACTTTGTGTCAGCTCACCAGGTATACTGTTTTGACTATGGCGCACTTGTCTCTTTCCAGGATGGCCCCACGACGGCAGACAGCTAGGGTTCGGAGCTTTGTGTGAGACGACAGCCCACCGAGTGATGAGGCTTCGGTGCAGGGCCCCATTACAGCAGAGGCACTGACGGTACCTCTACCTGCAGATCCACCGACGCCACCATCCCCAGCCGCTGAGAGTGCACGTTGCCTCTGTGCACTGCACGAGTTTCAGCGTCAGAGACCGCCCAGGTTCCACGGGGAGATGAACCCTCAGGCAACCGAGGATTGGCTGGAGGCTGTAGTTCGTGTTTTCAGGTTAGTGGGGACACCAGCTGACCTCATGGTGATCCTTGCAGCGAGCCTCCTGCACGTGGTAGTAGGTAGATGGTGGAGCATGATGCTCCAGGTGCATGACGGGGCATACCTTCTATGGGCAGACTTCGAGAGCCTGTTCCGGGTAGAGTTTTTACCAGCCACCCTTCGAGCGGTGCGCATACAGGAGCTACTTAATCTTCAGTAGGGTAGCATGACAGTGGCACAATATTCAGAGAGGTTCACCGATCTCTCGCTTTACTCTACAGATATGGTACGGGACCCGTTCTTCAAGGCCCGAACCTTAGAGCAGGGGCTCAGGTGAGAGATTAGAGCTTCAGTTGTTTCTCACAGCATCCCTACGCAGACAAGGGTGTTGGAGAGAGCCCTCTTAGTGGAGAGTTTATTTGCTGAGTAGTCTCCAGCATCAGGATCCACCACTAGCCGGCATGCGGTAGAGTCTTCTACAGCGGGCAGTAGAGAGATGACACAGAGGTCCAAGAGGACCAGACCTACAGGTGATCGACCGCATGACACAAGATTGTGTGTGCGAGGCACCCGGGGGTAGAACAACTTACCAGGAGCGGATAGTGTTACTCCTGCGGCAGGGTCGGTCACATGTCATGTGACTGTCCGACCCGCCATACAGATGACCATCGGATAAACGAAGGACCTCCCAGGCAGAGGCAGAGGTTCGATCGGGGTGGATCTAAAGGAGCAGGAGACCGAGGCAGGGGACCTGGCCATGCAGTGGGTGTTGGGCGACGCTTTGAGGCCCTACCACCACCACCACCAGGAAGACCACCCCGACCGCATGGAACGGGTGGAAAGGGGAGAGCTCAGCTTCAGGAAACTGAGGCCTACGATCATGGAGCTCTGGGAGTAGATGGACAGGAGTAAGACTAGCTCCATACATGGAGACTTTTGTTCATGTTGCTTATATCTTTGTTGATGTTTTTTTGTGGATGCTTTGTGTCTTTGTACTTTGAGCTGCAGTAATAAAAGACACCTTTCCTTGTGGCATTTACTTTCCTGTCCTCTCTTTATGTTGTTACTAAGAGGTTCTGGTTTAAACTGTTGACTTGGACATCACTGTTGAGATTCCAACTGGAGGAAACCCAGTGACCACACATTGATGCCGACAGTGTGACTCAACCCTTAGAGGCGAGGGAAATGGTTGGATCTCTTGGTAGTAGCATCAAGGCCTTATGACGTCATCCTTAGTATGGATTAGTATCATCCATGTCGGGATTGACTGTATTAGGTGAAGAACGTGGTTCATCCTGGGGATGAGACCGGATTTCTCTCATCAGAAAAGATGAAATCTTAGCAGCTCTTGTAGGACCAGAGAAGGTCCAGGTCATCCAAGAGCAAATGAGGATAGCTCAGAGCCGACAAAAGTCCTATGCTGACAAGAGGCAGAGAACACTGGAGTACGAGGATGGCGACCACGTTTTCCTACGGGTCTCACCTCGACGTGGATTATGACGTTTTAGTCACAGCGGCAAGTTATCTCCGTGCTTCATCAAACCCTTATAGGTCCTCAACAGGGTAGGCGATGTGGTTTACCACTTGACCCATCCACCTCAGTTTCACCAGGTGCACGAAGTTTTCCACGTACCTCAGCTGAGGAGATACGCGCACGACCCAACACATTTCATTTACGATGGGGCGACTTTTGCGGAGGTCCTAGTGGAGATCGAGGATCGATAGGAGCGGGTCTTATGTGGGTGGTTGATTCCTCTAGTGTGCATCAGTTGGAAGCACGAGAACCTCTAGGAGAGCACTTGGGAGCGGGAGGCTCAGATTCATGCTCAGTACCCTCATTTGTTTCCCTAGTTTGTGATGTATCTTTACAGGTACGTAAAGCCCTAAGGTGGGAGTATTGTAAAGACCAATAAATTTCAAGATTTTTTTTTCTTAATTTTACTTGGGATTTAATGAGTATGCAGTTTCTGACGGCACCTGATTCTGAGGCCTGGTGTGCCCGGAATCAATTTCCGAAGATTAAGTCGGGTACGTTCAGCGGACAAACGAGCGGGTTTTTCTAACTTCTTAACCATGGTTCGGAAACGAAATACGAGTGCACCGATGGATTCGCATCCCCGATAATTGCTTAGGAACACCTTTTCTGGTGTTGCATTTGCTCGGGTAATGTTTTAAAAAAAATGGGTTAACTATGGAAAGAAATAAAAATTTGTGCAACAATTTTTATTTTCTATTCTAAGTAGTTTAAACCTATGCATGGTGGTTGGAGTGGGACCCACTACATCCTAACTCCCCTAGGTAGGATTGTATGAGAAGTGGGGCCCACACGAGCCCCATCCCTTCAAATCCCTAAAACCTCCCACGAGCACTTATTTGTGTAACTCACCTGCACCCCCTATTTAATGACATGTCAAATCTCGAAATTAAATTTTTATTATTAAACACTCATCAATTAAGTCAATTAATTGGTTGTGATCTTTTTATTTTTGAAAAGGGTTGGCATGAGTAATAAAATAAGGCAAAGCCTTATTTTATTATTTGTTGAATTGTTGTGTGGAGATTTTTGGGAGAGGAGAGCTCAAGTCTTGGAGATCTTCTTCCTCGGAGAAGAACGCAAAGAACACCGAGTCTACGATGAAGAACTCCGTCACCAAAAGGGGAGATTGCCATACCGTCTCCTCTCCTCTCCACAGCTGGTGAGATACACCTTCTTCGAAGAACGACGACGCATCGCATCCTACATCGGGCGTGCACCGACGACGTATACGATGCCGTCTTCCGCGACGTACTTTTCCCATGACGATCCTCGTTCGATGACTTCATTGAGGTTGGGGTTTGATTTTGTTCGTGAATAATCTTTTTCATTCATCGTCAATTTCTTTGGGCTGCTTGTTATCAATTTAACGGGAGGAGGTCGGACCGCACAAACACGACCGACCCTCCTCCCCATTTTGTTGCTGTGTTCATTACGGCTCGAACGAAGGTGGTGCGGTGCAACGACACCACGCAAAAACAAGGAGAAATGCGGCGAAGAATCATGGTGCCATCACGCCGTGCCGTTGAGGCCGAATGAAGCCACGACCGGAGTCAGGACGAGGCGAAGGGGCGCGACACCATCGCGCCGCACTGGAGAACCATGAAGAGGCCGCGAACGGAATGGGACCACAACGACGTTTGAAGGCCGTCTTAGTGATGATCAGGTCCCGAGAGGACCACTGGCGAAGATGGCCGGCAAAATGGACCACCGGAGCGCTTCTGGTGGTCCGTGGAAAGTGGCAGCGGCGCGCAACCCCAACGCGGTGGCGCGCCGCCGGAAAAGGCCGTCGCGGTTGAGCCGCGGCGGACCGGAATGGCTTTGCAGTTCCGGGTTTAGGGGAGGCATCGTGACATTAAAGCTACGTCGTTCGGTCAACCGGGGGGAGGGGGGGACATCACCCCCCCCCCCCCCCCCCCCCGCGTCCGCTCAGCCAGCGGGTGCCCAGGCCGGACCGGCCGCTCCGGTCTGGTCCGCCCGTGCTGAGCCGGGCCGATTGCCGGGCCGGGCCGGACCCGACCCGGGTCAGGTCGACCCAGGGGGTCTCAAGCCGGGTCGGTCCGGGCCCAAAACCCCCTAAAAATGGGCAGGTTCGTTTAAACGCCCGTAATTTGGGCTACAGACCTCTGATCGATGTACCGTCAGTAAAGATGTGATCCTTGGATCGAGATGGTCGTTTCAGTATATTAAACTCAAGGTTTTGGAGAACTTGGGGTACGACCGAGTTGGTTCGAACCCGAAACCAACCGGGCCCTCAGAGTGGAAACACTTATAACATGAGCTCCGGACGTCCGATTAACGTGCCGTCGACTTTGTTGGATTCCTCTTAGTGATACAGATCTTTTGGATTACTCCTCTTGAGGTTTGGATGCAGTTGGAGTATGGTTGGGTTGGTTTTGACTTAAAAACCAACCGGGCTCCTAGGACTAAAGAATCGATAACTCTCAGACCGGGCGTCCGATAGACGCACCGTTTGTCGTGTTCAGTTCCTATCAACAAGAAGGAACTTTGGGATACATCAACTATGGACTACGTTTCAGTTGATGTATCGACCCCTTGGCTTGAGGGGTGAACCCTCCCAGAAATGAGCGCTCTATGTGAGGAAACCCTAGAACTGGCTGAGACTTGACGACTGATGATCGATCGACTCGGAGTGTTTCGATAGCCCAGTGGAGAACGCTTGGTTGTAGTGGCAGACCCACAGCGGAGGAGGGCTTGGTTGTAGCGGCAGACCCACAATACTCAACAGAAGGAGTACCTCTGTATGCTATGAGGGGGAGCGCTTGGTTGTAGCGGCAGACCCATGGTGGGAAGCGCTTGGTTGTAGGAGCAGGCCCACAGTACTCGACAGGTGGGGTACTACAGTAGTCCAAGGTTAGTGGGAAGTACTTGGTTGTAGCGGCAGGCCCACTGTACTCGATAGAGAAGGAGTTCCCCAACAGATATGGGTTCGACGATGATGGAAAACGTACTGGAATACTCCGTGGGTTCGACAGTGAAGACTATCATACTGGAATACTCCGTGGGTTCGACGACGACGACAACCGTACGGGAATCCTCTGTGGGTTCAGCGGTGACGACTACAGTACTTGTATCCTACGTGGGTCCCAGCTAGATGAATCAATAACTACATCTGATCATATCCTTTTACTTTACAAATGATGTATACATGTGTGAGCTGAGTCTTCACTTTCAATCATTATCTTAAATATGATTGACTTGATTTCCTATGTGGATTGGGTTGTGCTTTCCTGTGTGGATTGGGTTGTACTATCCTGTGTGGACGTGATCGAACTTGGGATCGTGTGTTGGAGCCGAACTGGAATTGATGACTTAGGTATATGTATGGTCATATACCTAAGTAGTGAGGATGTTACTTCGTGATTGTATCTTTCCTTTGTGGATTATACTTTGTGGATTCTGGGAGACCTTCGGGGGTCTCGGGGTCCCTACTGAGTAGCGTATACTCACCCCTACATGGGATATGCCAACACTACGTTGTGTTGGATGAAGACGACAGACAAAACTGATCGCGGTTGAGGCTTGTGGAGCAAGTCGGTACCTGGAGGTGGACCACTGGGCGGGACGTACACGGAGCAGATGGCTGGACCCGAGGAGCTGAGGAGGCTATCTGTAACCACCCTTTAGGTGGGACTTCCAGTGGACAGCTCGAAATTGCTGCTTTACTATTCAGTTGCTGTACTTTCTTTCAGTTTTACTTTACTTCAGTTGGGTTTGTATTCTGGCCTATTTACTTTCCAGCACTTACAGTTATACCCAATTTTACTTAGTGTTTACTTTTGCTTGCTTACTCTGTGGTTTTTGTTTACTTTATAAAGGCAATGCCTTGCCCTTTTGTCGGGATTTACGCCTTGGTGCTAGTCTCCAGCCCCTAGCCTATGGTAGGTGGGCTTGGGGTAGTCACGGCACAGGTCTCGAGGACGGGTCGTGACAGAGTCAAACAATTAGTAAATAAGAATAATATGATACACTATGATAGAAGTTTGAAATATAGTATTGGGAAGAAGAGAAAAATGGTATGTAAGAGGGAGATAGACCAAGAAAGAGGTGACCAGATACATCCCTATAATGGAATAAGTGGAAGAATAAGGTTTATCTACACCCATTTCCTTCCAGGATGATTAAATCTAGGAAGATCCATGAAGAATAACTCTAAAAATAAATTCTATAAACTTTACCAAAATTTGAGATCAACACCACCCTTATAAAAGATCTCAAGAAAATCCCCATATATGATAATTTTATTAAGGAAATATGAAAAAAATAAAATAAGGCATCAAGGGAATAAGGGGATTAATTTAGGAAAAATCATTTCAACCATTATCACCCCAAAATCTCCCACATGATGAAAATATAAAAGTTAATTTTCAATCACTTACATAATTGGAACCATGATTTTTTTGGACGTTTTATGTGATTTAGGTGATTCTATCAATTTCATGCCCCACCTAATTTTTACTTCTTTACAAATGGGAGAAGTAAAATCTGTAAGAGTGGTAGAACAACGTGTAAATAGACCTATAAAATTTCTTGGAGTCTTGTAGGATGTGTTTGTTAGGGTTTATAATTTTATATTTTATGAAGAATTTTAAATACTAAACATAGAAGAAGATTAATCCAAAGAAAAATCAACCCTTATTTTTTCCATTCTTAATGATAAAAAATTACATCATCAATGTATGCGAGGGAACTCATACAATGGAATTTGGAGATAACACTATCAGCTTAAACATATTCAATTATATAAATTTCCATCTCAAGGATCATATAATTTTCTCACTATAATATATTAAGTAGGCTGAGACCAGTTCAAATATAGACATGTTAAATCAAATTTTATCTATAAGGAAATAATTAATGACTATAAATTTTATGGATGAAGAGGATGTACAATAATATAAAAAATATATTTTTATATTTGAATAATATATAACATTTTAATTTTTTAAGGATTTTATTATTTATTTAATGATGAGGAAGTTGATATTGAGATATTATAATTCCATTCTCATTTAATGGAATTGATGAAGAGCATTTTAAATATATTGTGAAAGGAAACATATTAATAATATGTCAAAGAGAGGAAAAATCCTTCTATCCCATCAGTTGAGGATAAAACTAAAACAGAACAACTATAGATTTCTTTGGGACTCAATGGTTACACTAATGAATGGTTTGAAATTCAGGTTGATTACTCCATTGAGAAATTAAATTATTAGTTCTCTTATTACAGTACCTATCTCTCAAGGGCTTAATTACTACTATAATCGAGCTGAGATTTTAGGTCAACCCCAAATATGAGATCAAGAGATTACAATGGAGGGATTAGAAGAATCCTTTTTTATAGCATTGTTTGGAATAGACTATTCAGTACTGGTTATCTCCATTATTGTTTATTGTAGGCTTTGATGATTGTATCCAGATATTAATCTTATATTTTCAAGCTAAGTATATTATTAAAGCATGATTGGAATTTGAATTCTTATGATGATCTCAATATTTAAACTATAAGACGTACTGGTCTCTCATTTCTCTAGGATGTTTTTTGTGGATCTATTTTCAATTTAGATATCTTGTAGGGTTCCAACTCCACCAAAAAGTGATTTTTCTTAAAATTAAAAGATATGAAAATAGGATGGAGGTATTTTATATTTTAACTGTTGTGCATGAAACCCAATATTTGGAGTTAATAAGTCTAGATTTGGTTTTGTCCATTGAATAACCCAGAAATATGGAATTGAAACCATGGAATACCAATCATAAGTTTTTATAACTAATTGAATTAATGAAATTACTGGTAAATATTGCTATAAAATTACCCTCAGATTCATAACACAAAATTATTGGAATTTTAATGTATAATGTAAAATAAATTGGATGGTGGGTAAGGGATCTACTGGGAATAAAATTAAAAATATCCATGTATAAAATTATTTTTGAAGAGAACTCAAGGCCTATTAAGCTATAAAAAATGAATATCAACCCAACTATATTGGATATTCAGATAGAAGATATAGAGAATATTTTAGAGTCATTGATCATCTATACCATTTTTATATTCATAATGCGCTAGTCTCATCCATAATGTTCTTAAAAACTGGACTGAATACAATGTGGAATGAATACAATGAGGTGATACCTATTGTAAATTAAAATAAACAGATAGTGTGTATATATTATGTAACCCCCTGATATTTTTTGAAATATCACTTATTTTTCAAATAGATTTAACTTCTTCAAAATATTGCATTACACAATGCATTGAGATTTAACGAACTAAAATATATTATTAACATTATTATTTAAACATGACCTTTAAAACATAGTTGTTAAGCATAAAAGTGTGAATATGAATTACCAAAATTTTAAAGTTAGTTATAATGGTTTTAGATAAATAAAATTTATTGATAAATACGTACATAATATTTTTCAAAGTCTTTACATACTTCGAAAATATATTTTTTCTCAAAAAATGATTTTCATTATTTTGTCTAAAAAAATAAAAAAATTAATTTTTTATACCTTTAGAAAATTAATTTTAAAAAATAATATTCATTTTTAAAATAAAAATTTCAAAATTATGTTAGAGTGATTTTTACAATTTTTTGATAAGATTATTTCTTTTTATAAATAGTGATAGATACAGATTTTTATAGAAAACTGCCTTTTCATTTATAGTATTTATAAAGATACATTTTTTAATAATTATTTTAAAAGTATAATTAGTTAAATTTTATTGTTATTAACACTATTTAATCTATTGGATTCAATTTTATTTTTACTTCAGATATATGTTTTTCTTTGTATTTGAGAATCCATTTTCTTTGGAAAACCATATATTTATCGCATCTACGGGTTAAATTTTAAATTAAATTATATAAAATTTTTGAATTGAATTTGAAAAAATGTATTCAATATTTTTATTAACAATACTTAATATTATTTTCTAATTTCAACTTATTTTTTGTGAAAATTAATAGTAAAAATAGTAATAAAATTAAATACTAGAGTTAAGGTTAAACGAGTTTATAAAGATGTTAAACCAAACGATATGGGTAATCTTGCCAATTAGATATGTCCAAATCCAGTTTTATGGCCATATTTTAACCATTCATATCACATATTATAATTTATTTTCATATTGAATAATATTTCTTGGGAATAATTTTATCATTTTGTATTCTGTTGGGAAATTTCCAAGTTGTTTCCCAGTGGATCCTTTCCCCCCAATTTCCTCTTATTCTCTCATATTCACACCTATAAAGAATTTTGGTATGGAAAATAAGTAACCATATATGCTCCTTAATTCCCTAACCATGTTGTAGAAGCATATTTTGATTAGTTAAACCTCCTAATAAGTCTTTAGGTATAAATCTAAGGATTCTCTTTAAAGAAGAGTTATAAATATTAACCATGCGTTTATGTTTTATTTATTATTCAACCTCCATGAAAAATTCTTCAAATATGATGATATAAGAGAAAATATATATCACTTATACATAGAAGTTATTTTTTAAAGGAATAACCTATATTTTAACACCCTAATATTCCATGGTACACTTCTTCTTAATCATTCAATAGCTTGCACTACACAGAACACCGAGTTTGAGCATACCATGAACTATCAAATGAGACATTTAAAAAGAAGTTATGAATATTGTTAACCACATTTTTAATTTTTATATATATCCAATATAATTTTAAAATTCATCTTATGTGTTTCTTAGACATAATATAAGGACAAATTCAATTTTTCAGATAAAATAAGTATTTTTCAAAAAATGTAGTTTTTTCTTCTTTTAAAGAAGTACACATTTTAAAGAAAATATTTTTCATTTTTATATATTCTATTTGGAAAAATGAAATTCTTATTTATAAGTGGGACATAAAAATTATGTTTGGATAAATTTTTGGTATTTTCCTCAAAAAATACATATTTTAATGAATAGTGGGAAATACTACATTTTAATTCCAAACTACCTTGTCATCTAATTTGTCTATATATTTAGATTGTACTTTTTAATTGGTTTTAAAGTTTAATTAGATTATGGTTTTATCATTTAATCGAAATTTGGTCACTAGAATTAATTTTACATTGAAATTGGATATAAAAAAATGTTAATATTTTGAAAGTTTTTACTTCTTAAAACCCTTTTTCTGGTTTTGACAATGGAAATTAAATTTAAATTATTTTCTGCCATTTTTTATTTTGAATTTGAAAAAATTTATTCCATATTTGGAATCCTAAAGTCCAAATTCTATAAATTGGTACCTTTTATTTTTTGGACATTATGAATATAATTTCAATAATTATTTTTATTTACCATGGTAAAAGGGTAAATCTGGTAAATAATGGTAAAAAATAATGTTATAATAAAATAAAAATACCCTAACACGTTTCCTAATACTATTGGATGATATATATCTGATCATGAGGATCCTTAGGTCAATTTTTGGACCCCATAGAGCCCTTTGGGTGTGATAATGACTTTTTATAAGGCTTAATTTAAAGAAAAGGGAAATATAACATAAACATGTATCTCCTGACTAAAACAATTTCAATTTGGTTTATATAAATGTTCTCTTCTAATATAAATATTAATTTGAAATATAAATATATTTACTACATTATGGTATTTTATTTATAATTTTTATTCCTTAAATAAAAAAATTCATTTATGACACAATGATGATTGAGTGATTACCTTATTAATGAATGATTGAAATAAATTATATTATAATTATTAAAATAAATGTAATTTGATATTTTTTTATGCTATACATGATTTTTTTGATAAAATTGACATTTTATGGATACTTCACTATTTTTTGGAAGTATTCAAGTTGTTATTACTTTAAAAAAATCCAATTACTAAATAGTATCAAAATTGACATAAATGATTTTTTATGACGAACATTATTTTATTAAATGATATAATAGTCATAAAAATATATGATTTTATGAAAAATAACTTATATAGTGTTAAAATTTCATTAATTATCTAATTTATGTAATCTTGGTATTTTATAGTAACTATATTAACTATATAGTATAAAAATACAAGAAGACGTGGTAATCTTTAACTATTTAAAGAAGGGTTAAAGCCAAAAGATAAAGTTACATTCATTACCTATACTTATCTAAAACATATTGGTTGAGATTATTTCAACCCATAACCATTTTATAATATAAATAAATCACATTGGAGAAATTATAAATTGAGAATAAATTTATAATAAAATAAAATTTTAAGACATTCTTAAAGTGTCCCTCACCTCTCCTATAAAAGGGCATTCTCATTCTCTTTTATTCACACCGTCAAATCCATTTGGATCAGAAAAACCCTATTATAAAATCGTCTAAACTTCCCCCAATTCATTATAGAGGACACCATTTTTTTAGAAAACAATCTTATGGAGTCCTTTTGTGGAAACAAAAATGAGACACCTGAAGAAGAGGTAATCTTTTTACCCATTCTTTCAATCATCTTTTCTTCTTTATTTCCTATTCGTAATTTGTTACCATACTAAAATAATAAATAAATCATATAATATATTATGACATTTTTTTATGATTATGGTACATCCTTATTATTACTTTTACACATCCTATAAAAAACAATATCACCATTCGTGCGTACACACAGCTTACCGTCACCACACCGTGGTGTAAACTATTTTTCATCTATACTTTATTTTAATGGGTATAATGATGAATATAAACGACTTAAATAATAAATATAACGTGATATTATATATGGAAAATTAATATTACATCTAATTCCATACCATTTAATGATTTAATAAATTATACCATCACTCATGCGTATGTACAACTTACCGTCTCCACGTTGCGATGAGACTCATCTTCTACGAATGATTATAAATATATATATATTATGAATAATTATGAAATATATGAAATAATAAGTCTAAATGAATAATATATATATATATATGTATATATTTATTTACATATATCTCATTTACATACTTCCATTCAATATGACAAGAAAATAGAAACAACATTCATGCATACGTTTGACCTACCATCACCATGAACTGTGTATTCCATTTCATATTTCGTTCTATTATATATATTTATATTGTGATTATATATAATATATAAATCATATTATATATTATTTAAGTAAGTAAATAATGATCTATGTAATATGATCAAGAATAACATGTCAAATCACATACGATAAACAAAGAGATTAGTACCTGAAATATTGCATTAACTTGGTATTTTTAATAAACAGGTAATATAATGTCATAAAAGAATCATATATGATATCATAAATATTATTTTTATTTTGATAAAATTTAATAATATTTAAAAACATTATGTCGGATTTTCATACATGTACGAAGAATATCAGATATAAGGTAATGTTTAATTTCACAATCTCATTATTATATAAGATTATTTATTCATTAGTGTTTATAGGGACATATTTAACATTCATGTCCATGTTTCTTAAAAATGTTTTCAAAAATAATATTTTTAAGGTTTCATAAAAGTTAACCTTTAACTAAAACATCATTATAAATTTTGTAAGTATTTATATTTCTAAACATTTCTCTTTAATGTTTATGTTTTCAAAATGGTTTTAACGATTTATTTATATGGAAATAAATGTTTTAAAATGATAATTCATTTCAAAAGATTCAAAGTGGTATGGGAAAATTTTTTTATTTTATTTTAAATTTATTTTTTTATAATTTTTTTGACTTTTAATTTTTTAAATGTAGAAAGGGATATTTCTCTAAAAGAGTTTTAATTCTTTTTAGATTATTTTTAGATATGTCAACATCCTTTGGTGGATTTTATGCTTAATTGAGATTTATTTATTATGATACATATTTCTGGACTATATTGAAGGGTTTATGATATATTTGAATGTGGATGTACTATTTTAAAACCATTCATGGATTATGGTAACCGTATTAACATTTATTATAATAATTTTAATATGTGTGTTTATGTTATGTTTCACCATTTTCCTATGAAGAGTGTATTGGACTTAGTAAGTGACGATAGAGGCCCACTATAGCCCTTAGATGCATCAATATTTCTCATTACAAAAAATAGTATCTTGGAACAAGGATTTGATATAAATTTTTTTTATGGTCTTGGTATGGGGCCTTAATGTAGTGGTTATGATGTCTGGAATTATGCATTCCCTCATTATAAGACTAGTTATTTATTTTACATTTGATTATTCGACTAGTAAAATATCCATGTGAATGTTTGAATTGAATTATTTTATTTATTCTTGTCATATTATGCTATAGAAAATGTTTTTAAAGGCTTGGGTTTTAGTTTTGTACCTTGCCTTTAATGAGTATGCTTATTTTTGGTAGCTTCTGCTATATTGTTTATCTTTAATGAGAATATGATCTCACCCCTTTATTATGATTTTTTCTAGGATGATAAGAATTTTTTTATTATTTATATGAAAGGTTAATATAGGAAAATAATTTAATTATCAAACGATTATCAATACTGTGTTTTATGTTGGAAATTTTAACGTAAAGTTCATGTATGTAATCAATTTTCCAAGACTGCTAAACTGATCAGTCCTTCGGGATTTGATTCCTTGTAGTCATGCCAATTTATAAAAAAAATTCACCATCTCCAGCCATCTAGGGCAATGTAATTACATATATACATATCGTCTTCCCTCAAATGGGAAATGAAACAGTTGATTGTGTGTATGTTGGACTACCAACTCAAAAGCTAATGTAATTTGTTTTCCATTACGTCCACTCTTATATGGATATAATGATGGATTTAAGTTATATATATATATATATATTTAATATTTGTGAAATCATTATACTTATGTAATAATAATATCAAATATACCTTCTTACTTTCAATTCCATTGAAAAATAATTACATCGCTTGTGCGTACGTGTGCACTACAGCCACCATGAAGCGATGTGATAAAATTTTCATTTTATTTTAACATGGATGGTAATAAGGATATATTTTATTAATATATATGATATAATAATTATTATATATATGTTAATTAATTTTTATCTTACTTTCATTCCATTCTTTGATAAATTTAAACAACTTTCATCCGTACATATGACATACCATCTCCATAAATAATTTAAATAATTTTTTATTTATAAATTTATCAGATTAATATAAATAAATATGTAATGAATATAAATTATATTTATATTTTTATTAAAATTATGTATATTAATTAGCTATGATAAAAAAATAATAACCAAAACTTCAAATCCGAAACGTACATGAAAAAAGAAGTTATAACTCAAAATAGCGTTTTTAATATAGAATAGTTAATAAATAAATGATAAATGGATATAGGTAAACATGTATATATATATATATATATGACTAAGGTTTTTTAATATATTATTAATAAACCTTATTTATTATATATTATGTTTAAATGTGTTCAAGGTAATTATATATTTGAGGTAAGGGATTTTCATCTCACTTTTATTTTTGTGGGATACATGCTGTATTCACCACTTGTTTATCTTATATGGTGCATATACTACCCATGAATGTATTTTATGATTATTATCATGAGAATTATAGTATTTACATATCCATATAAGTTTATATCTTTCAAGTAGATTATTATTCAGTAGTTACCAAAGTGATAATGGTTTTATGATAGAATCTCATTGTTTATTGGGATTGTTTATAGTTATGATTCTGATAACGAAATATTATTATCCACCTATTAGTAAACCATTTTATGTTATTGTAAAATGATTATTTCTTGAGAATAAATGGTTTAACTTCATTTTATCTCTTTATGGGTTAAATATATTGAGATAATATGTTTAAGTAAAAAAACCTTATTTCTCTCATTAATTGAAAATCCATTTTCTCCCATAACCATGTTCTGTAATAATGTTTTAAAAAATATTTTACCATTATCAAATTATTGTTTAATGAAATTTTTACCCATGTATTAATTTTTACCAATTAATTAATTATATTATTTTCAAAACAAGTCTTGTTTTTACCTTTTACTTAAAATGCGAATAGAATATTTATTTTAACATATATGACCTGAATTATATTTACCATCGTTATGACCACTCTATGATTTAATGAATACATTAAAAGTTTCTAAGTTTTATTTAAAAGAAAATTTTGTATTAAACTTTTTTAAAATTTTAGATTTTAAATATATGATCTAAAAATGTTAAGGATATTTCCCTCAATAATGTTTTACTAATATTATTATGGATTTTCTTTTCATCATTGATAACAAACTTTGGTGTTTCTTATGATTTACTTGGTATATGATCTAATGATACAATCCATATCCTTTATTAGGATGATTTATTATTTTGATGAAAATATTTCTATTAAACCCATTCCTTTTCCACGTATTATTCTATGATGAATTGATTAAATGGTTATGAAACTCATTTATTTTCTATAGGTGATGTCATGATGACATTTTTATGTAACCCATTTCTTTTCCATGGGTTATGATATGATGAAATTATTATGAAAGCCATTTTTTTCATAGGTTATAATATTTTTAATGTTTCATGATCTTGTGTCATAAAAATGTTTAGATTATCTGACAGGTGGGACTTATATCTATATCTAATGCATTGGTTAAGGATTGATATCTCATGAGATAAATAGGACTAGAGTTGTGAGTGAGACCTATTTATTAATGTAATTTTTCCACTATGATATTCTTGGGATTTAACCTTGAACACTATAGCACTTTCGGGAGTGAACCCATTCCACTATGAAAGAATTATAAATGATCCTTGAAAACTAAGGAAATGATTTTATATGCTTATGTTAAATCCAAAAATCTACGTCTTAGGATAATATTATGCTAACAAAACTTATGTTCTTTATTTACTTTGTGATTCATGTATGGTGAATTTATAATATTTATTCCATGTTGCAAGATGATGATCTTTAATATGAAAGGTACGGTTTTAAAATGTTACTCTCATGTCCTCATACCCTTAAACACATGTTTTATTGATATATCTTTTTTCACCTTTACTAAGCAATTGAGGCCACCATTTCTTATGTTTCCTTTCCTTGGGTTTTGAAAAATGGGTTTTAGTGTGATATGTATAATAATGGTTGTAGTTAGGAATAATTTAGTGGGATATTATGTATTTCACTTATAAAATAGTTGTTTATGTGTCTACGTTTCCAAAGATACTATATCTATACTATTATGGTACAGATCATTATTTTATGTATTGAATATTTATCTTTTAAGATATAAAATTTATGTCTGAAAAGTGTGATTCCATATATTTGGTATCATATAATGGTTTAATTAACCTTTGGAATCTAGGATGGGAAAACATCAGTGAGGTCCTAAAGGATAAGTCAAAGTACAGGAAAATATCATAGAATTTCGGGGAATGATATAGTGAGTGGTTTCTTAGAAATTACATCCCTATCTATATACTACAAGTGGATTTGGATCTAGAACAATTTTACTTAGGGGTACTAACTCCATAAATTTAATATTGTGATTTGACTCTATCATCACCTTGTGCATGAAAATCGTCCTTTCCACACACTTGGTTTGATGCCCATTAGGGATATATTTTGGAAATTCCCAAACTCTTTTCTGAACATCATAATGTATTTTAATATATTATGGCCATGGATAGCGTAAGTTAAACCTTGGTGTCATAGAAAAAAATTAGGTGTCATGATTGAGAAATCTAAAGAAGGATTTTTCATGATTAATCACTCTGATTAACAATACTTGATGGTCATGATAACCGTTTTGGTTTTAGTATGAGATTTGAGATAAAATTATGAATTTAAAGTGTTAGTAGTAATTATTATATAGTGAAGTACCCATTTTGAGATTATTTAAATGACTTCTTGTATATCTAGAAAATTCTCAAGGAATGCTATCTCATATCCTGAACAATTAGTTTTTGAACGAGTAGTTAAAACTCTAAATGACACAATGTGCTTATATAAATTGTATGATTATTATCTCTTTGAATTTTTCAGGAATATTATTCCTTAAAATCATGTTATTATTCCTCTATTGGAATTTATTCTGATCTTAGAAAAGGATTTTTTCCTTTACATTAATCCCCCATCAATTTCTAAGGAAGTGAATTTATTTTTGATATTACAAACCAACCTATGAACATCTAGAAGTGAATTGATAAATATAAAATTTTTATGGAAATAAAATCCATTATATCAATATTAATTTCCATTAAAACGGGGTTCTTTTTTAATATGGTTGGGGAGAAACTCAACATAGATGATATGATTATTGTGTGGGAGTCTGTTGATGTCTTTATGGAATAGTTTCCTAGTATTACAGAAAATCATGATGTTTATTTATCAAAAGAACACATATATGGTGCTTCAACTATTTAAAAGATTCACTATAGAATGGCCTGGATTGAGTTGCCATAATTAAATAATCAACTCCAAGATAATCTTGAAAATTAATTTATTTGGTCCTGTGTGTCACGTTTGGTTAAACCTAGTTTTTTAATAATAAATATAGATCAATGAAAATATTAATTGATTATTGGGAGATTTATAAGTTCAAAATCATTAAATAGTATCCTCTACCTTGTATTGATGACTTGTTTGACCGACTATGTAGATCTCTATACATTTTCCAGATTTACCTTTATTATGGATATGATCAATTGAGCATTAAGAAGAAGGATATACCCAAGTCAACATTACATTAAAAGTACGGACACTATGAATATATAATGATCCAATTTGGTTTTATTAATTAACTAAATATATTCATGGATTAAATGGATAGAGTCTTTAAAGATTATCTGATCATTTTATGTTAGTATTTATAGATTATTGTTTATATATTCAAAGAGTATAGAAGATCATGATGATCCCTTGAGGATTGTGAAGAAAACCCCGAGGAATGATAAGTAGTATGAAACATTTTCCATGTGTGAATATAGGTTACAAATGGTTTCATTTTTGGGTCATATAATCTACAGATAGCGTATAACTACGGTTCCCTCAAACATGGAAGTTATTTAAAATTGTCCTAAGAAAACCATGATCACTAAGATATAATTTTTTCTTGGTTTTCCTAGATATTATCAGTGGTTTTTGGAAAATTTATCATGGTTTTATAATCCACTCACTTTTCTAAATCATAACGGATCTAATTTCCTTTGAAAAAAATAAATATTAAGAAAATTTTAAGGAACCAAATAGATATTTAGTCAATGAACCTATGATTACATTACCATATAGTGGATAATAGTTTGTAATATATTTTTATGCATTAAATAAGGGACTTTGAATCCTTCATGTATATAATGACATGGTTTTAGCTTATTCGTCACAACAATTGAAGTTTTATGAGAATCATTACCAACTCAGTATTAGGAGTTAGCTGTAGCATTTTTTGAGTTAATTATGGTAAAAATATCTTTATGGAGAAAGGTTTTATATATATACTGATCATAATATTTTAAATTATGTATTCACAAAATAATATTTGAACATGTGACAAATAATTGGATTGTAACTAATTAATGATTATAACTACTCAATACATAACCACCCTGGAATGAAACAAGTTGGAAGATGTTTTTACTCAGAAGGACAATGCTAGATTATCTATGATGAGGGTAATAAAATATACAATATTTTAGGATTTAAAAAGGGTGGATCTTTGAATATTAAATGAAGAGGTGAAATATTATATTTCAAAAAGAAGTATTCAACCATATATCCATGTAAATATTAAAGAAGTGTAGAAGGAAGAAGTAGATCTACAGAAAAAGGTAAGAAATGTTCCTGAGTTGAAATTTTATTATGATAGAATGATAAGGTTTAGTAACCATGTATGTGTTCCTTCTATACCAAATATTGAAGAAGGATCAGTTGGATGAGGCTCCTAGTTCTTCATTCCCTATTCACCTAGGAAGTATGAAGATGTATATAGATCTAAAAAATATTTTTTTTGGGATGACATGATGAGAGATATTGCTAAGTTCGTATCTTAGTTTTTCGTATCTTAGTAAGTTAAGGATGACGTAGAAAATTATAAGGTGATGATACATCCATTACCAAAACTAGAATGAAAATGGGAAAATGTCACCGTGTATTTTTTCATTAGACTCCCCAAAACATCTAAAAGGAATAATGTTATATGTGTTATAGTCAATCTCCTAAAAAAGTTAGAATACACTATTTATATTATAGAATATTTCAATCTAGAAAATATTTCTAGGATATAAATTAAGGAAGTGGAAAGGATTCATGAAGTACCACATTCTATTATATTAGATCAGAATATGAGGTTTACTTTGTAGTATTGGTCAAGCCTTTTAGAGGCTATAGATACAGAGTTTTGTTTTTAACATAACATAACATCCTCATATAGATGGTCAACTTTAAAGAACAATTTAAACCCTATTGGATATATAGTGATGTTATTTTATGTATTTAAATGGGGTTTGGGATCAAAACCTTCCTTTGTCATAATTTTATTCAATAGTAGCTTTTACTCAAGAATTAAGATGAATCCTTATGAATCCCTCTGTTAAATGAAGTGTTAAACACCAATGTTTTAGATAAAGTTAGATAAATAATGCTATAGGGAAATAATATATTTGAGGAAATTATAAAGTTATATCCACTCAAAATCACATGAAGGTACCTAAGAGTCTATAAAAAATTTATTCTAAGAATAGTCGATGTGATATAGAGATTGAAGCTGTTGAGGAGGTTTTTATAAGAATTTCTCTATGGAAGAAGGTTATGAGATTTAGTATAATAACCATTCTCGTTATTTCACACTTAAACATAATTTATTACATAATATATTCACGTGATAAAACATTGAATATCAAGAGGTCTAGTGCCTTATAGGCTTAAGAACATTACATAACAACTTAAAACATGAAATACACATCTTTATTGAAAACTTCTTTTACATGACCACACACATTCCTTCATACTTAACATTGCATGGGATAACCTGATGTCATGCATAAAAAAGGGTGATCTATAAATCCCAGAAAGGGAGTAAACAAGGTATAACATGAAGAATACAATACATGTTAGGAAATAGAAATATCAATGGATCATAATAGAAACATGAACATAACGTCATGATATAACATGATTATCATTACATAGAAATACGACAACAACATTTAACATGATATTTTCTTGATCCAAGGATCATTACACATGTAAAATGAGTAAAACCTCAATAAACGTGAAATATCATGAGTAAACCATCATTGTAACTAACTAATCATGATACTAGTATTTACCCAATGCATTGTAGCGCTATCAAGGCCCACCCTTCTTGATCATTTCAATTCATGCATAGGTGTGACACAATGATCATATAACATGGATTCAAAAAAATCATCATTTATTCCATGATAATGGAATGTGGATTTCATACATGACACTATATAATAAATAAGTAAATCTTCATAATATTGAATACCCTTGATAGAGAAATGGTCATGGTATTCACTACACAATGACATTGTCTTGGAAAATTTTGGTGCAATTTCAGAAGCATAATGACGTGACATAAGAATTCATAAAAATGGTTGTTGAGAGAGAAAGGGTTGTCTCATCATATTTACATGAAATTTATAGTAATGGGGGTCATATAGATACATGTCCTAGAATATGTAATTTAATTTATATTCATAAAATAAACAAATTTCTTGAAAGTAAATGAGGAGATAAAAAATACCTTACATAATTATGGCATGGTAACATGTGTACTTGGGGGGAATTAATGTGAGAGAAAGGATTATATCATCATTAAAACATAAGGAGATAAGTATATGGGAGGTGAAAATTCATACTTGAACATTTTTAATTTAAAATAAAATGGTATAGCCACATAAAGAAACTTGGACAAAAAATGAGAGAGGTAGAAGCCCCTTACTTGGAAGTGTGATCCCAACAGCTTGTGAGAATCTTGAGAGAGGCTTTTTGAGTTCTTCAAGAATATTGGGAGGATTGTAGAGAGATGGGGGAAGGGGCGGGGACATGATCCAAGGGATCTTTTATGAAAATAAGTGGGATATTCAGTTGGTTTATATAGGAAAATAGAGGGAATTATTTATTATTTTGTTTTTGGACACTACACATTAAACTAATCAAAACAAAATACCAACCCATGGGTTTTTCCATTATTTTTTTCCAAAGGGGATTGAAAAATTTATTTCAAAGGAAAATGGACAAACATATTAAAATATCAGGACCTCTTATGCGGAGGTGAGTCACACTCTCAAAGAAATCATTTCAAAATGCTAAAATGTTTTAAAAGTCTTCGAGGGTCCACTAAGGCACCATAAAATTAATCCAAAAAATATAAAATCACTATTTTTAAAGGTAAAACATATATTAGCTGAACAAACATTTTATAGTATTTTATTATATCACTGTTGGATCGTTATCAATTTATAAAACACATTATATTTTTTAAACGGTATTTAATTTGAATCAAAAAATAAGACTATCTCGGAAAATTATGAATAATTCACTGTTGGATAATTTCGATGTCCTGATTCCAAAAAAAAATTCATTTTTTCTAAATAATTTTATAAATTTGTAAATTTTTACTTTTATAATAAAAACCAACATTTATTGAATATTCATGGGTTTTGACAAAATCGACTTTCAAACCTTAATAAAAATTACAATTTTATTCATAAAAACTATTTTTTCATTTATATTTAATAAAAATTAATTTAGTTATAATATTTTAATAAAATATTATTTAATTTAAAAGTCCATTAATTCATCAAAATAGATTTCTTAATTGAATAATAATTGAAAAAAATTCTATTTTGGTTTTAAAAACTATTTACAATGTAACCATAATAAAATGAATGTATATTCATTATTCTATACATAAATAATAAACATAATCATAGTTTAAGGGTCTTGTTACATAACCCCTTATAACACCCGCGTAAGACCTAAGGATAAGGTGTACAATAGTAATATAATCTTGGATAGGCCCAGATAACATCTCTTGGGTGGTAATATCTTTTAACATCCACTTATCTCATAGGGAGTTCAGTTCAAGCTTCACGTGTTGAAGCTCAGCTTGGACTTGGTGAAGAGTGAATCCCAGTGGCGACACCTCCAATCCAATCTACAAAAATCGGCTTCATTTAGAGAAATTATTCTGGATGAGGCCATCACTTCCTTTTTATGAGTAAATTGGATTTGTTAAAGCCCTATATTTATACTAATCATGTGATCACTGTTCAACGACTATATTAGAGATGGTAAAAATTATTAATGGTATTTTGAAATCCAAAAACATAAAACCAAGGAAGTGCATATTTTATTTAACTATTTTACATAATAATACATTTTGATATATCAAGTAATTTTTTAATTAATAAAAGTTTGGGTCATTACAATATTACCCCCTTATGAAATTTCTCCCTAAAAATTTCCTTCTCCCATAGTAAAACATATGTGGGTAACAATACTTCATCACTTCATACAATTCCTACACTACCTCTTCAAAATTGTCGTTTCTATACAACACCATGATGATGGGAATTGTCTTATTTAGTAGAACTACATTCCCAAGATCTTAGATCTTCACCATATTCTCTTCATAAGGTAGTTCATTCTCCAGTGGTACCATCTCTGGATTGAGTACATGCGATGTTTCATGTATGTACTTTCTCAGGAGTGATACATGGAATACATCTTGTACTTGAGAATGGTGCGTTGGGAGTTCTTGTCAATAGGCCACTTCTCTAATGTGATCAAGGATCTCAAAAGAGATGATGTACCTTGGAATAAGCATTCCATTATTACCTAATCTCATAACCCTCTTCCACAGTGATATGCGGAGGAATAACATGTCTCTGAAATCAAACTCTAGGTATCTTTGATGATTATTATCATAGATATTTGTTGACTCTGAGTAGCTTTACTATGCTACTGTATGGTTTTAACCTACTCCACCATTTCTCCAACCACTTATAGACCTAAGAGTTTTCACTCCCCAACATCATCCCAACATGCTGGTGTTCTGTAGCTCTTCCCATACAAGGCTTCTTAAGGTTCCATTTGGATGTTTGAGTAGAAATTTTTATTGTAAGATAACTCAACCAAAAGAAGATGTTGATCCCCTCCTCCTTTGAAGTCCATTTATCATTCTCTTAACATGTCCTCAAGTGTTTGGATAGTCAACTTAGATTGGCCACCATTTCGAGGATGATAAGCTGCACTAAATTTCATCTGCGTATTCAGAGCATGTTAAATAATCTCCCAGAACATAGAGGTGAATCTTGGATCTCGATTGGATACAATAGATAGTGGTATTCTATGAAGACTTAGCACTTCTATGATATATATCAGTGATAGTTGATCCAATTAGAAATCTTGTTGAATTTAAATGAAGTCTGCAGTCTTTGTAAGACGATCCACATAAAACCAGATTTTATTATTTCCTTTGGATGTCTTCGAAAGTACAGTGGTAAAGTCCATGATGATGTTCTACCATTTCCATGCTGGTATTGGTACTGGTGGAATCATCCCCTTAGACTTCTACCTCTCATCCTTCACTTGATATAATACCAGGAACTTTTATGTATACTCAGCAATCTTTGTATTCATGTCATCCCACTAATAAAATTCTCATATATCTTGATTCATCTTTGTGTTTCCTGGGTGAATGGAAAAATTAAAACTATGTGAATCATCCAAAATTTCATTCTTTAACTCAAGATTTGATGAAACACGCAGTCTTGACACAAATATTACTACATAAAACTGCAAATCACATGTTGGATAGCTTTGGTCATGAAATTTCAATTGACTTGAACCATAAGAAATGAATTTGTCATTTTTCATCATCACACAACCCATGACCTTCTTTGAAGCATCAATAAACACCAAAAAATTTTCTCCACTTGTGGGTAGTGTGAAAACGGGTGTAGTGATAAGCTTATTTTTCACCTCCATGAATATCTCTTCACATTCATTAGTCCAAGAAATATTTACTCCATTCTGAGTTAGGTTAGTAATAGGGTTGGAATATCGTGAGAAATTTCTCAAAAATCGGTGATAATATCCAGCTAACCCACCAGAATATACGAATATATATTACCAATGTTGGCCTCTTCCATCCCTCAATTTCAGATTTCTTAGAGGGATCTACAGATATCCCATTGCTTGTGATGATATTATCGAAGAATGAGGCCTCCTTCAACCAGAACTCACACTTTCTGTACTTGGCATAGAGCTTCTCCTTTCTCAAGGTCTCTAGTATAGTTCTTAAATACTCCTCATGATCTTCCTTGGTTTTAGAGTATATTAGAATATCATATATAAATACTACCACAAATTTGTTTAGGTATTATCTAAAGACTCTATTAATATAGTCGATGAATATTTCTGTAGAATTAGGGAGTCTGAAAGGAATTACTATGAATTCATAGTGCCCATATCTTGTACAAAAAGTATATTTGGGGATATATTACTTCTTCACCACTATATGATAATATCCCGACCACATATCCACCTTAGAGAAGTATTGTGCTCCACATCACTGATCGAACATGTCATCAATTCATGGAAGATGATACATGTTCTTTATCATTATTTTGTTGAGATCACGATAATTAATGTAAAGGCACATTGAACCACCCCTCTTCTTGGCAAAGATGACTTGTGTAACCTACAGTGAATCACTTGAGCATATAAAACCTTTATCCAAATTCTCATGTAGTTGTTTCTTCAGCTCCTCAAGCTTTACAACATCTATTCTATAAAGATTCTTGGATATTGGAACTGCCCCAATTATAAGATCGATTGAGAATTCAACATCTATTCTAAGAGGAAAACTAGGTAATTCCTCAGAAAAAACTTTAGTAAATTCCCTCAAAATAGACATATATTCAAGGAAAGTTGCATCCTTAGAATTAGTAATCTGAGAAAGATACCCATGCTCATAGGGTAGTAATATCAATTCTTGAGATGATGGTTCTAAAGAGTATTCCTCCTCCTCCTTGCACTTGTACAGAATTGGGGGTTGATTCACCATATGTAGAGTGATTTCCCTCACACAGAAATTTATGTTGGCTCTATATAAGGAAAGCCAATCCATGCTATGAATTGCATCAAATTCCACCAGAGGGATTATGAAAAGGTTTTCCAGGAAGTTCAATCCAAAAATTGTGATAAAGGAGGATTTATATTCATGTGATGCAATGATTGGCCCATTTGTGGTTCTCACCAACATCTTTACATCCATGATTTGTAGTGGTGGGGGAATTTTCTCTACTAAAATTTTGGGATCTAAAAGATATCATAGAACCAGAATCAAAAAGTATGTCCACTATTCATGAATTAATGACTAGAGTACCGGTCACCAATAAATTGTCGAGGTTCACTTCGGTGGTAGTGATGGAAAAATATCACCCTTTATGCCTTAGAGGTTTTTGGTTTCCTCTTAAAACCTTTGGATTAGGGCACTGGTTTGCGAAGTTCCTCTGTTCTTTGTAGTTGATGTAATGAACAATCCTTTGGGGGTAGAACAGAGTGTTCTTCTCCTCTGTCGCATCTGGGGTTAGTCTTGTCAGTAATTAGTGGACAAGTTCCCTTCTCTTATACACCTAAATAATTTCCTCATCACATTTAGGAAATTTTTGGGGTGTTTCTTTCCTCACCTTTGGCAACTGGGGTGCTGGATTCTCTTACCACCATTGGATTTATCTATCAGACCACCAAAATTAAATTCTACTTTACACTTATTACTCCTATTATACCCCTGATATTCAATGATCTCTATTTCTACTTGGAGGGTACATCAGACAACTTCCTCATAGCTCTCGATGTCACAGATTTAATGGGATTTCTGGAGGCTAGGATTTAGCCCACCAAAGAGGCGACCAACCTTGAATTCAAGGGCAACGAAAAATCAGGAGGTATATTGTACATTCCTTTTGAAGTTTTCCTTGTAATCTCCTATGTATTCATATTCTAATTTTTTGAGGGAAAGTAAGTCCCTTTCTATCATAAGTCGGAGGGTGCGAGGAAAATATTTATCAAAAAATATTTTCCGAAAATCCCTCTATTCCAACACCTTGTCCTCTTCCTTAGGCTTCGTATTTTTGTTCAATGTCCACCATTTATCAGCTTAACCCTCCATACTATAATCATATAGAAGAAACCTCTCATGACCGGAACATTAAATGTTGGAGAAAATATTTTCAATGAAGTTGATCCATTGTTCAACCATTGAGGGATCGATGATCGTTTAAAAGTAAGAGGCTTTTGTCTCCTGAAGCTATCGATTGTAACTTATTCATTCTTATGGGGGGTTGAACGTTACACTTGACATATCTTTCTATTCAAAACATGATTTAACTATGAGTGTATCTTGAAAAAGTTTGTGATTACCGCTCCAATCAAATTGGGAATTTCATTAGAAAAATCATCACATTGATCTTCGTATCAGTTGTTAGCCTAATTTCTCCTATTACCAGCCATTGGATAGAATAAAAGGAATGTTATGGGAAACAAATAATGGATATTCTAAAGGAAAAAAGGGATAACTTATAAATTATTTTTATTTCATTAACTTATCTATGTTATCCGTGATCTGGTTCCCAACATATATTCATATGGGAATTTTTTATTTCCATAATAATGGTTAGTAATAATTTTATGAATTTATTAAAGAATATCACCTGGGAGTTTTGTAACCAAGAGTGCAGTAAGACATATAGTCATGCACCAGATCCTGTTCGAGTCTATCTCGAAGCGATGTTTTCAGGTTTTTCCCATAGTTACATCTATGCCAGAGCCAACTTTACCTGCTCGTATCCAGACAAGGATGTATTTTTTTTCATAAAAAAAATAATATATAATCACCAAAATTTAGGGATGTTTTTATTATACTTAGTCTTATCCCAAAATATTTCACTAAGGTTTTCTAATCCTAATCCTAAAAATAACTAAACCTATCCTCTAATACAAACTACAACAACCCTTCTCTTTATTTCATAGATAAACATAATTCATTACATAAAATATTACCTTTATAAAACATAGAAGATCAAGTGGTGTAGTGTCTTTGGGGATTTGGAACATTATATAACAACTTAAAACAAGAAATATACATCTTTATTGAAAAATTCTTTTAAATGACCACACACATTCTTTCTTACATAGCATTGCGTGAGACAAAGAATTATCTTTATATAGAAAGGTTTTATATATATATTGATCATAATATTTTAATGTATATATTCACAAAAGAAGATTTGAACATTTGTCATATAATGTGATTGAAACTTATTAAATATTATGACTACTCAATATTTTCATATTTAAAAAATGTGGATAATTAAATATTAAAGGAATGGGAGAAATATTATATTTCTAAAAGGAGTATTCAACCATATGACCATTTAATGAATAAAGAAGTGTATAAGGAATATGTAGATATGAAGAAGGAGATAAATGTTCTTGAGTTGAACATTTATTATGACAGAATGATAAGGTTCAATAACCATTTCTGTGTTCTGTATATACCAAATTTTGAATAAGGAACATTTGGATGAGGCTCATAGTTCTTCATTCTATATTCATCCTAAAAGTATGAAGATGTATATAGATCTAAAAAAACATTTTTGGTGGGACGACGTGATGAGAGATATTTCTAAGTATGTATCTTAGTTATTATTATGTCAGTAAATTAAGGTAGATATAGAAAATTCTAAGGTTATGTTACAACTATTACCTTTACTATAATGGAAATTAGAAAACATCACCATGGATTTTGTCATCAGAATCCCAAAACATATAAAGGGAATAATGTTATATGGGTTACAATCAATCTCCAAAAAAAGTTAGAATAATTCATTTATATTAGAGAATATTTCAATTTATACATGATTTCTAGGTTATATATTAAAGAAGTGGTAAGGATTCATGAAGTACCACATTCTATTGTCTCATATCTGGATCTGAGGTTTACCTCGTAGTATTGGTGAAAACTTTAAGAGGATATACATATAGTGTTATGTTTTTAACATAAATTATCATCCTCAAATAAATGGTCAAAATGAGAGAACAATGTAAACCCTATTAGATATATTATGATATTATTTTTTGTATATAAATGGTAGTTGAGATCAACACCATACTTTATTTAATTTTTTATATAGTAATATATTTCACTCAGGCAATAAGATGAGTCCTTATAAAGCCCTATATGGAAATAAGTGTTAAACTCCAATGTGTTTGAATAAAGTTAGATAAATAATGCTATTGGGACCTGATATATTTGAGGTAGTGATAAATATATACCAACTCAACATCTCATGAAAGTACCTAAGAGTCGAAAAAAATTATTCTGAGAGTACTCGACATGATCTAGATAATGAAGTTGTTTAGGAGGTTTTTGTATGATTTTATCTATGGAATAAGGTTGAGATTTAGTATAACAACAATTATCTTTATTTCACAGTTAAACATTATTTATTAAAAAAAATATTCAGTTGATTAATCATCTAATATCAATATTTATAGTGTCTTTGGGGCATAGGAACATTACATAACAACATAAAACATGAAATACACATATTTATTGAAAACTTCTTTTAAAAGACCACACACATTCCTTCATACTTATCATTGCATGGGATAACTGAGGAAATGAATAAAAAAGGGAGATTTATAAATCCCAGTAAGGGAATAAACATGGAATAACTTGAATAATACAGTACATGTTAGGAAATATGAATTTAAATGGAGAAAAAGAGAAACATGAACATAATGTCATGATATAGAATGACTATCATAACATGAAAATCAGGAAACAACATTTAACATGATATTAGCATGATCTAAGAATCATTACACAAGAAGCATGAGTAAAACCTCATTACACTTGAATGAGCAAGAGTAAACCCTAATTTCACATGACGTATAATGATACAAGTCTTTACCTAATGCATTGAAGCGCTATCTGGGTGCACCATTCTTTATCATTTCATTTCATGCATAAGTTTTCCACAAGGATCATATAAATTGGACTCATAATACATCATCATTTATTTCATGATAAAGGAATGTGGAATTTATAAAAGAAATTATATAATCAATATGTAAATGTTCATAAAGTTGAATACCCTTGATAGTGTAATGGGCATGGTATTCACCACACAATGACTTTGGCTTGGAAAATCGCGGTGCAATTTCGATAAGAAAATAGCGTGACATATGAATTCATAGAAATATTTGATGAGAGAGTATGGGGTGTATAATCATATTTACATGAAATAGTCAATAGGGGGGGGGGGTCATCTTGATACATGTACTAATATATGAATGTAATTTATATTCATGAAACCAAAGAATTGCTTGAATGTAAATGAGGAGAGGGAAATCCAATACGGAATTTCATCATGTTAACAGGTGTAATTGGGAGGAATTAAGGAGAGATAAAGGAGTATATAATCATTAAAACATAAGTAGGGGAGTATAGTGGAGGTGAAAAATAATACCCCAACATTTATAATTGAAAAGTCAAGGGTATAGCAACATAAAAAACTTGAACAAAAAATGAGAGTAGAAGAAATATCTTACATGGAAGTGTGATCATAAAGCTTGATAGAGGAATGATAGGGGATTAATGGGTGACTGGGGAACCTTGGTAGGATTTTTGAGAGAGGAGGGATGGGTAGGTTCCTGTTCCAAGGGTTTTGAGTGAATATAATTGGGAGAATCAGTGGGTTTATATATGAAAAGAGAGGGAATTCATTATTATTTAGGTTTTGGACACTATACATTAAACTAATCAAAACCATAATCCAACCGATGGGTTTTCCCTTGTTTTTTTCCAAATGGGAGTGGAAAAAATAATTTTATTTGGACAATGACCTAACATATTAAAACATTAGGTATACTTATGTGGAGGTGAGTCACACTCTCAAGAAAATCATTTTAAAAAGATAAAATGTTTTATAAATCTTGGAGGGCCACTGTGGCCCCATAAAATTAATGAAAAAAATATAAAATTACAATTTTGTAAAGGTAAAACATATATTGGCCGAAGAAACCTTTTATAGTATTTTATTCTATCATAATTGGGTCATTATGATGTCATAGTACGCATTATATTTTTAAACAATATTTAATTTTTACCCAAAAATTTGACTCTCTCAGAAAATTATAAAATAAAAAACCATTGGATAATTTTGACGGCCTATTTCCAAAATTAATATTCATTTTATTTATAAAAATTTATAAATATATGGATTTTTAACTTTACGATAATAACAAATAATTATTGAAAGATTAGGGGATTAAAAAAAAAGAATTTCAAACCTCAATAAAAATTAAAATTGTATTCATTAAAATTGTAAGATCATTTATATTTAATTAAAATTAATTTAGTAATTATATTTTATTAAAATATTATTCAATTCCAAAATCCATCAATTCATCAAAATGGATTTCTTAATTGAATATTAAATTAAAAAAATACAATTTGTGATTTAAAAAATATATACAAATTTACAATAACAAAATGTCTGTATATTATTTATTCTATAAAAAAATAATACACATAATAATAGTGATAGGGTCTTATTACATTACTCATTATAACACTCACATATGAACTAATGGTTAGTTTTGAGAAAGTAAAAAACTATTGGGGAGGCTCAGATAACATCGCTCAGGTGGTAATCTCTATTAACTTCCACTTCTCCCATAGGCGATTCCGTTCAAGCTTAACGTGTTGAATCTTTGGTTGGGATTGGTTATGAGAAAAGCCTAGTGACACCACCTCCTTTCTGAGCTCCGACAAATTAGATTTGTATAGGGAAATTATACTGGATGACGTCATTTCTTCTTTTGTCTAAGTAAATTTGATTTGTTAATGCCCTATATTTATACTAATCATTTGATCAGTGTTCAACGACTATATTAGCAATGATAACAATTAATAATGGTATTTTAAAATCCGAAAACATAAAACCAAGTAAGTTCATATTTTATATAACCATTTTACATTATAAAAAATTTAAATAGATCAGGAGGAATTTTCATTAATAAATGTTTAGGTTGTTACATTTAGGAATAAAGGAAAGCCGATCCATAGGTCTATTAGCCCTTTTATAATCTTAATTGATTAAGGTTGCTAGATTAGTGATTAGCGCTTCTACCAAACCTCTCTAATGTTCACGATGTGTTTCATGTATCTCTGTTGAGGAAGTTTATACTTAACTATTTACATATAATCAACTTAGAGGTCATAAAATTAGATAAATATCATTATTCTAAAGAATAAATTATCAAGATTCCATAATATATAGAGAATTTTCGATGGAGAAATAACATTCATATGGTCCATGTTTTTTGGTGAAACTACCAATTTGAAAAAGATCCATGGGAACCTGATGAAATTATTTGGAAAAAGTATCCTCAGTTGTTTGAACCAAGGTGATGAAATTTTTGAAGAAAAATTAATTTTAATGGGGTATATTGTAATATCATAAGATTTTATGAAATATTTGTTTCAAATAGAATTAATTTCTAGGATATCTTGTAATATATGAAACACCGAGTTTTAAAGAACTACAATATACTATTAATATTAATATTTAAACATGTTTTTTATTAACTATCCATTAAAACTGGTGGTATAAACATGGATTACCTGATTTTTAAAATTATGTACAATTGTCTTTGATAAATAAAATATATTGATAAATAAGTACTTTATTTTTGTTAATGTCTTTAATACTTTTAAAATACATTTCTTTTGAAAAAAATATTTTCATTTCTTGTTGTGAACAAATAATAAAATTAATTTTGTAGAATTTTAGAAAAAATATATTAAAAAATAAACTTAATTTTTTAAATCATCCAGAAAATATTTTTTTGTGTGAAATTCTTATAATTTTATGAAATTAATAATTTTTTCATCGAATAATGAAAAATATATATTTTTATTGAAAAATTATTTTTAGTTTAATTTTTTTTAAAAAGTTCCATTTTTAAAAAATTATTTTAAAATTGAAATTAGTACCATTATATTAATATTAATTATATTTAGTTATTTGGAATCAGTTTAATGGTGAATATATATATATATATATATATATATATATATATTATTTAAAAATAATAATTGGAAAACAATGTTTTTTTGAGCTTATGCATTTAATTTTAAATTTAATTCTGCCACTTCAGTGTATTTAATTTGAAAAAATGGATTCCTAATTTTTAATCATCATCATTAATATTATGTGATAAGGTAAAATTAATTTTTTGGTCATAGTTAATCATGAAAATAGTTAAAAAATTAATTATCGCGGTTATGGTTAAACGTCTTTTCCAAGGGGTGAAACCAAAAAACAAGGGTATGTTTTCAATTTAAACATTTTAAAATCCAATTTTATGGATATATTTCAAGTATATAATATAAAAAAATAAAATACATGTTCATTTTGAATCATTGTTTTTGGAATAACTTTATCATTTTTCCTCCTTTTGGGAAACTTCCAAGTGGTTTCCATGTGGATCATTTCCCTCACTCATGAAAGGAAAGCTCATATCCTGTCATCTTCACACATCTAATACCTTTTTGTTCATCTGATAACTAACCCAAATCCATTACTCACATTAATGTCCACTTATTAGTTTCATTAGTTTTATTAGGAATCCATTTTGATAATTCTTAAGGTATATAGCTAAATGGGCTCTCCGATGAAGTGGTATAGTTCTTAACCATGTGTTTTCGTTTCATTTCTTCAAATACATTCTTTAAAGTTTATTAAAATATGACGATATGATAAATTTTTTATTTAAAAAATAATTATATTCTTCTATGTTTATTTAAAAACAAATATACCTTTAATATTATATAAAAAGGGGAAACAAGGTCGTCAATCATGTGTACGACGGACTACCGCCTCACAAACTGATGTAATTTATTTTCCATCACTGATTCATAAAAATGAATATAATGATGGATAATATATATATATATATATTATTTTTGAAATAATTATACATCTGGAATTATAGTATATCATCAACCTTCTTACCTTACAATCGATTGAAAAATGATAACATTTATCATGCGTACATGTGGACTACCACCTTCACGATGAGATGTGATACAATGTTCATTTTATTAATGAATGGATTGTAATATGGATATATTTAATGAATTAATATTGTATATATGATATATTAATTATTTTTAATGTTTAATTAATGTTTTCCATTCTTTTATTCCATCTGTAGAAAAACAAAAACAAAGTTCATGTGCTCCTATGACCTACCATCTCCATAAATTGTGTAAATTATATTATTTCACTAACATTAATGGATTCCTATAAACACATATATAATGACTATATATGATATTTATATCATTATTAAAATAATTTATATGAAGGAACTATTATCAATGGACAAGGACTAAGTCTAATAAACCAAAAAAAACATGAAAAAGAAAGAAGTTATCAACCAAAACAGCTATTTTTATAATGAATTGTTAATAAATGGGTGGTAAATGGTTGTAATTAAACGATATATGGTATGAAATATATTTTTATTGTTTTTTAATATATATATAATAATTCTATATTTATTATAAATTAGGATCGAATGTCTAGGAAGAAATTCAATACTTGAGGTAAGGTATTTTCAACCCACTTTTATTTCCATGGGACACATGCCATATTTACAAATGTTCCCTATTGTGTTGTTTATATACTACCAATAAATTATATTTATTATTCTTATAACTAAAATTACTCGATATATATATATATATATATATCCATAAAAGGTTCTTTTATTTACGGGGCTTATGATTAAAATTTTTCCAAAGTGGTATGAGTTTTATGAAACAATATCATTTTTATGGGGATTATCTATTATCATTATTTCAATGATGAAGTATTATAATATATATTTCAAGAAACCAATAATTGGTTTCCAACTAGGTAAATTTCATGAGAATACAAGATTTACATTCATTTTCCTTTCTTTATATACTGAAGTGACCTAGAGAATTTTTTTAAGGAAAACAAACATTAATTATCTCTTCAGTATAAAATTATTTTTTCTTCCATAACCATGTTTTATAAATTTGGTTTAAAAAATATTTTACTATTTTTTTAAAATAAACTTTTAAACATTTTTTAATTTTTTAATTTTTTTTAAAAGGATACTTTTTTTCATTTTCCAAATAAGGCTCTTATTACATTTAACCAAAAATGTGAATGGAATATTGAATTTAACATGTATAAAATTAATAATATTTTATGCTATCATTTCTACTCATTGATTTAAATATCCCTTTAAAAGTTTACAATTTTATTTTATAAGAAGAAATTTTCTTTAATTCTTTTTCGAAATTTTATATTTTTAAAGAATTTATTTTAAAATGTAAAATATATTCTCCTTAAGAATGTTTTAATGATAAATTTATTTCAGTTCTTTTCATCAACCATAATAGACTTTGGTGGTTGTTATGTTTTAATAGGGTTATGATCTTATGATACCATCCTTATCCTTTTTATGTATGGTTTTTGATTATGATCAAGATATGTCTATAATTTCCATTCATTTTCATGGGTTATGCTATGATGAATTGATGAAATTATTATAAACCTATTTCTTTTAAATGAGTTATGCCATGATGTAGTGTTTATGAAACACAATTATTTTTCATGGGTTATGATATGATTAAATTATTATGAAACCCATTTAATTTTCATGGGATCTAATATGATTAATGTATTATGATCTTTTGGAACAAAAATTATTGAGTTATTTCATGGTTGGGACCTATATGTCCCTCAAATTAATTGGGTAATTATTGATATGTAATGTTATAAATACAACTATAATGAGGAATGAAGCCAGTTTAGTAAGGTAATTTTTCCTCTTATAGTTTTAGAAGTGATCCTTTACTACTTTTATGGTTTATGGAGTGATCACATTCCACTATGATAGCCTTTACAATGAGCCTTGACTAATAACGACATGATTTTCTCTACTTATATATATTCAAAAAATCTTCGTATTATGAAAATGATATTCAAAAATAGATTATATTATTTGTTACTTTATGAATCATGTCTTATTATCATCCAAGATTTATTCTATTTCACAATATTATATTATTTTATATATAGGGTACGGTTTTCAAATGGAATTATCATTTTATCATATTATTTTTCTCACGTAACATTGATATCTCGCTTTCTTAACCTTATCGAGCACATGAGATGACCCTTTATTGTATTTACTTTCCCCATGTTATGAAGAAAGGTATTATATGTGATTTTCCTAAGAAGGGTTATAGTTATTGAAAACATAGTGGGGGATTATGTACAACACTTATGAAATAGTTTTTTACATAGAAAAGTTTCCAAAGATATAAGAACAATATGATTCTAGAATGGATCAATTTTTTATATAATTAATATTTATCTTTTAATATGTGATTTGTTTTATCAAAAGTGTGGGTCAGTATAGATTATATGAAAGTGAATCAGGTCACTTTAAAGGATCATTTACATATTCCATTTATTGATTAAATGTCTGAAATGTTTATAGGATGTAGAAACTACTATATTTTAGATGAATATTCTGGTTACTTTTAGGATCCCATTGCACCTGAGGAAATGGAAATAATAAATTTTCAAATATATATGGTTCCTTTTATTATAAGATGATTTCATTAGGATTTTTCAATACACCAGGTACAATTCAAATTTGTATGGTATGTTTCTTTTTAGATCACATTGAAGAATGGTTGAATATGTTTTTATATGACTTCACTATTTTTAGTACTTCATTTGATCATTGTTTGAAAAATATAGAAAAGTGTTTGAAAACATTGGTAAAAAATAACCTTGTTTTAAATGTTTAATTATATCATTTCATGATGGAAAGAGGAATATTACTTGGGCATGTTATTTCAAAAATTGGAATTAAGTTGGGTAAGCCCAAAATTGATGTTATAAATTCATCATGAAACCTAACTTGTGTGAAATATACTAGATCCTTTCTAGTATGTGAATGATTTTATATAATATTCATCAAGGAATATATTATGATTAGTTTTCCATGATTTAGTTTACTTTTCAATGATTCAGAATTTATTTTTGATGTTTATTGTAGGGAATATTTTGTTGAATTAAAGAGTAGACTAGTCACACCCCCAAAAATGATACCATCTAGTCAGGAGTAAATTTTTATCTAATCTTTCATACTTATAACCAGGCCATGGGATCTATTCTATCCCAAAATATTAATGGAAAATATGAAGCGATTACATATGCTTCAAGAACATTAGATTCTACCTAGTACCGTTACACAACCACTAAAAATGAATTCTTAGTAGAAATTGTTTCTATAAAAAGTTCATATTTTATTTATTTAGTACTAAGGTCCGTAGTTTTTTATGATCATACAACTTCAGTATATTTAATGAAGAAGATATATGATTAAACAATACTTGTAATATCTAAACCAATTCTTCCAGAGATTAATTTAGAGATCAAGGGAACGAAAGGAGCTATGATCCAGGTGTAAGATCACCTTTATAGGCCAAAATAATCCAAAAAATTAAAAATTCCATATCAAGAACTAGTGGATGAGTTAATTTAAAGAGAATATTTTCACATGATTTTAGAATTGGTACCTTGATATGATGACATGGTTACTTTTTTGTAAATTCTCATGTACCATCTCATCTGGTAACCCTATATGTTTTAATATTGAAATGTGAATATGAATTTTATATTTGTGAATATATATATATGTTTTATAATTCATTAATGATAAATTGATAAGAATATTCATAACTACTAGTGAAATATAATATATTTTCTAAATTTTCAACACTCTAAATTATAGATGACACTTTTGACCTTTTTGTAAATTTTTAGAACTAGGAATCTACTTCCCTACTTTGAGTAAAATTTATATTAATTTTTTAAAAAGTGTGCTAAATTTAAATTAAATTGAAACATATAAAAAATAAAAGATATTATTCACACACCCATGATATTTTTTGAAATACTTATTGTTTGAGGAATAAAATTTAGGGGATCCTTTTGCATTTAATTTTGTAACTCATACATTTAACTAGTTGCTGATTGTGTCTCAAAATAGGTGGAATCCAAAGAAAATAAAATAATTAATGATTTTGTAGTGCATGATTTTGTTAGGACTAATATTTTTTGTAAATGTGATGTTCTATGATCCTTTATCTGTGAGAAAGGGGATCATTTATACAAAAAGATCATGAATGATTAGATGAGGAGTGCAGAGGGAACCAAAAGACATCAGCACACAACCACCAACAAACACATTGCCATGTTAAAATTTAAAATTAATAAATAAAGGGGATACTAGAGAAAAATATTAAGAAAAATATGAAATATTGGATCTAAAGGTTAAAATACACCTTTGGGTATATTTGAAAACAAATAAAATACCATGATTTATGTGAAGATATATCACCTTCCTATGGAATTAGCGAACAAGGAATACTCTTCAATGTAGTAAATGAATCTAGATTCGATCAAAACTAGGAAGTATAGAAAAATGTAGCCACTATAGTTGAACGAAACCACAAGATGGTATTTTTTAAAATAACAAATTTATAAATAAATAATTAGAGTGGACCTTGAAAAATTAATTAAGAAAAAATACTTCTATCATGGTGAGCAATTTTCATTATATAAATCAAGATTAAATATGATGGGAGGGTCCATTTATTGTTACTCATTTATATCATTTTTTGATCTGCAATTCATACAAAAATTATAGGAAAACCCCTTTAATATCAATGGGTACAAGATAAATAAATTATATGGGAATCTACCACAAGAACCAGTGGATGATATCATACTCCTCCTACCTATCTATAAATTAATAACAGTAAGTTGTACATTTTCTTAACACAATATTTATTATTGTGATTAAATTGAAATATATTTCAATGATAAATAAATTAAAATACATTTATGGCTATATATCATTTATTTTTGGGAGAGGGAGCCTTTGTAGTTAAGGATTTTCAAATATTGTTTTTCTTTATCAATTATTTATTCCTTTTATAATTTTTATTCTGTGATTATTTTTCAATTCTTGTGTGTTTTATAACTTAATTTTCATAATTTGAATTCCTAGGATAGTTTTTAACCCATGAAAATGTTGTGAAAATAATTTTACCCATTTACTCACCTTAGGTTATTAATGAAATTAACTCTTTTTTTTCAAATTCTATGTGAGGGAAATTTATTAAAAGACCACTAATTTCATAATTCTATGGAGTGAAATACTATCCTATATGTTAATCACTTACCTATGAGGACTATAAAACTATTTTTAATTTTTTATAAAATTACTTATTCCATGATGGAATTGGGACATGTTTCTATAATAGTAATTTTTTTAATAGTATTGTGAAAGTCGTTGATCATTTGGAACTCTTTGATATATATGATTGAGGCATTATTTTGTTTATAAAATTCCATTTAAAAATAAAACCATTTTTTTGGACTACAATGTCATCTAACCTTTATAGACCATCTAAACCAAGAATAACCTTAATTGGTATCCATATTATAAGACAAAAATCTAAATACACCTTTCTCTAGAACCTGATGCATGATCTAGGTTTAATTCAAGTGTGTGTGTGGGGGGGGGATCGTGTGAGTTAGAAAAAACTATTTTGAGGAATATTCTTGAGCTAAATTGAAGACATAATGCACCACTTATATTTAGATGTTTTGAAGAAAATATTGTTGGGAATAAAGGGAGGATCCCCATGATATCATTAAAGGATATACAGTGAATTTTACAGATAATTCAATGAGAAAAATTCATATCCTTCTATCAACAGAAATAAAATATTCACTAAATTCAATATTTAACAAGACTAGATAGAAAATACTTAAAATAAATATAAGTGGGAGGAACATTTATTGATATTTATAAAGTTTTACATTTAGTTACATCCCATGAAAATTACAAGGTGAGGGGGTGAAATATTTTTCATGAAGGAAAATAAGACGGTGATAATTGATCTAGATAAACCTGTATGGATGCTGCCATATGTTAGGTTGTCTAGTAGATTTTTCATAGAATAATTATTTAATTTGATTAAATAAAGGCCCTAGAAAGAACTAAATACGAAGTTACTAAAGGAAAATATCTCCTAATATTGGGAAAGGAAGATCACACACCTACTCAGAAATCTAAAAACTTATCATCCTTCAAGTGATAAAAAAGAAAACAATGAAAAGTGAAATATATTAAGGGAAACCGAGAGATAAATTATTTACTAATGTAAATGTTCTTGTATTATAATATTTCATATAAAAAACTCAAAGTGGTGGTGTTCTACCAGTGAAATATTATAAGAGAGGATTGATACCATTATTGAAGAAAGATATAAATCATGCATTATGCTTTGATATAAAACAAAGCCTCCTAATATATAAAAAAATATTCTCAATATAACACATCATCCGATAATCGATAAATAAACTATAAAAATACTACATTATATGACTGAATTATTATTTAATTGGGTGGAGATAAATTAAATCATCAAGCTTATGGTGTGCCTTTATTATCTTTGAATGAAAAAAGACTTACTTAAAATTCACACTAGATTTTTCAGGGAAGTAATTTTTAGAATTTAGGTACAAATTAGTATTAGAGTTAATAATAATAGGAAAATAATTTGAACAAACTTAATGAAAAATATGGAACTGAGACATTTTTTAGGCATTATAAGAATGACAAACACGATGTTTAAAATTAAACTAGATTGTATTTTATTTGAATTTTACTTAATAATAATTTTAAAGTTAACATGTTTGAGATCACAAGGATTAAGTGTTAAGGAATTTACATATTATTTATTAATATTAAATTAATTTTATTCCCTAATATTTATATATTCATTGAATTATAAGGAGTTTTTGAATTAATGCATCAATTCATTATATTTTTTAAATATTGATTAAATTTACAATGTTGTGGATTTAATAGATCTCATCAATTTTCTAGAATAAAAGAATGTATTAATGTAAATTATACATTGTTTTTATTTTTTGAAGGATATCGAAGAATTAATTCTCTTTTATAGAGAAGTATAGATAAACTACAACCTGATTTTTGGAAAAGGAATTGGCTACGTAAGGATAGATCCAGTGCTATGTAAGCATCTCCCAATACATCATAAGGATCATCTCATGAATTTGTAAGCTTCATCCATCCACAATAAGAATAATTATTGGGTAGTTAAAAGATGATTCTCATCTATATTGGAATAATTTCAATACTTTTTAATGATCATCTATTCATATAAGCATCGTTACAATGTTTCGTAAGTGTGAATGTAGTAGGCATAAACATGATTTTTAGTATTTGTAAGGATAATGGTGTTTATAAGGATCATTATTTTTAAAAACATAGAGCTTTATAAGGTTAGTATACCTACTACATAAGAACGATTTTAGAATTTGTAAATATCTTGAATTTTAAGATTTAAATTGAATAAATGTATCCATATGGAACTCATAACAATCATCTAAAACATTCCCAAGGACATATTGCCACATGTCATGAATTTATAGACTAATACATTTTCATATATGTTAATATTTTTGAATAAGATATTAATTTTTTTCAAAGGCATCACTTTTTCTAATAGTGTACTTGACACACAACAAAGAGTTTCTCTGAAATATTACGTTGCACACAACACTGAGTTATACCGAAAAATAAAACAATAATAATATTATTATTTTATATGGTAGTTAACACCTAGATATTATGTTGGTGGGAATGAATATTTCTAACTATAATATTATTACACATGGTATTTAAATGATTTTACCTTTATCTAATAAATATTAGTCATAAATGAGAATGAATCCAATTTTAAGCATAAAATATAATAATATTTTTAAAAAGAAAATTTACCGCCTTTTGATGGAGAACCATTTTCAAATCTATTTATTTACACTTTTAAACGTTTTATTTTAAAAAATAAACTTCGTATAAGGAATTAACCCATAAAAATTTTCTTAGCCCGAAATTTTGGAATTTTTTTGATAAAATTTATATTTTAATAAATAGTGAAAATATTGAATTTTAATTCAAAACTGGATTTTCGTCTAAATTATTTGTATTAATATATTATAATTTTAATTAGTTATAAATTATATTTAGATTATTATTTTATAATTTAATCCAATATTTTTCATTGTAGGTAAATTCACATAGAAATTTAAAATAATCACATGCCATTCTTTTGACGGTTTTTACTCTTAAAAACCTGATTTCTCATTTTGGTAAGAGAAATAAATTTTATATTAATTATTACAGCTTTTGTGTTCTTAATTTGGAAAAATTAATTCAATATTTGGAATCATATGGTTTAAATTATGTAAATTGGTCCCTTTTATTTTGTGACATAATGAATAATAATATTAGTAATAACTTTTATTTACCACGGTTAAAAGGTAAATCAGGTAAATAAGGGTAAAAATAATATTATAATAAAATAAAACTACTATAACACATGTCCTAATCATATTGGATGAGATATAGATGACCCAAAAAAACCTTGTATTGGAAATTTCGCCTTTGGAATTCACTTGTTGTGATTATGATACTTATATCTTTTAATTTAATGTAAATGAAAATATGTTATAAAAAAAGTCTTACCAATAAAAAAATTTTAATATGAGTTTATATAAGTGATATATTCGACTATAAATAGGAATTAGAAATATAAAAATATTTCCTACATGATGGTATTTAATTAATAATTTTTAGACATTAATTAGTTAAATTTAATTATGACACAATGATGATGTAGTGATTGTTTTATTAACGACGAAATAATATAAATGATTTTATAAATATTAAAATAAATACTTTTTGAAAAAATTAATTTCACAAATTACTTTTTTAGGTAAACATTACATTATAAAAGACTATAAAAAACTATTTTTCTAAGTTATCTCTCTTTTTATATTTTATATAAATTTAATAAATTATATAGCATAAAAATGGACATAATTGATGTTTTTTAAAAATAGTAATTTATTAAATTATTCAAAAACCCTATTTTTTTTAAAATAAAATAGTGTCTATTATATTGTCTAAAAGTTCATTAAGAGTCCATTTATGGGAAATTAATCAAACATAAGTAAAATTAATAGGCACTTAATAATTAAAATGCTATTACCACTATCAAAATTAAAAGAGAATAATTAAGGGTAATCCAAATTGATATGGTTTAAAATAAAATCAATACATGTCTAAAAATTATATTATGAGATGATTCATACCTAGACACATATTATATTATACACATATCATGTTTGATTCTTTTGAATTAAAAAATTAAATTATATTTTTTTAATATTTTAAGAGTTTCCAAGGTTTCCCTTAGCCTCTTCTATAAAAGGTACCCTATCTTATCTAATACTCACAATTAAAGAACCCTTTGGTTCGACCAAGACCTACCTAAAATATTCATGGAAACCCTACTCTCATCATAGAATCCTCATATAGGGCAAAAAACCTCAGAAGGAAGCCTTTTGGTATAAACCAAAAGAAGATACCCAACTAAGAGGTAACACATTTTCTCATGGTTTTTAGTTGAATTTACATTATTCACTCCCTATAGTATTCTAACTTTATGATTATATACCAAAACCAGTATAAAAAATATACTATTAAGTTGTTATTGTAAGGTTGTAACCTAAAATTACAAACACCTCTATTTAATGAGTAACAAACTTAATGTTTCTGTGTTCGACGAACTACTGCCTCATGAAATGATGATTGTGTATTTTTTCTCTATCACCTATCACGGCGGCCATTATAGTGGAAACCTTATTTATAGACTATATATATATATATTTTTTTTTCTCTATGCTTTGGTAAATTTTATTTAGAAAATACCATTATGCTTTCCATGTTGTGTAAATATAATAATTTCGTTTGAGGAAGTGTGGACTACCACCCCCTCAAGGCAATATGACGGATTCCTACTATACATGGAACATATGAAAGATGGATTTATAAAACCCATATCACATACATGAAATAAATATAACACTGGTATTATAATATACATACCATTTGATTGTTATTCCTTTAATATGATAAAGAAATAGAAGTAGCGTTCATGCGTACGCACAACCTACCATCTCCATAAATGGTGCATTTCATTTCTTACATCCAAATATTAAGGATATAGTAAATAAATATATACAGGATGTATATGATATTTATGTCATGAATAATATTATATAGATTATGGGATTTTGACCACATGGGCAATTTACATCAAAACAATTTCATTCTATACTCAAGTACAGAATATCGAAAAAGCAACCAATATGAACTGAAATAATTATGTAATTTCTATAAATTGGAAATTAGTGATATAAAAATAATAATAAACTTGAAAATTTTTATAAAGAGTGTATAAATTAACCTATGTTTATTATTCAGTAACATAACGATTGTATATGACGAGTCATACTTAAGGTAAGGGACTTCATCTCAATATTATTTCATTGATGCATATTTTGATAATATATACTAACTTATTATATATATTTTTTAGAAAAACCCTTTGAAATTTAAATTCCATCAAATTTTCTCAAAAGGAATCATTTTATAGGAGGTGTTTTTCTAAATGAAAAAAGGAAAATTTTTAACATATGTGGCGATAATGACTTCTCCTCTAATATAACCGTTATTTAATAAATGGCTTCCTTTATAATCCCTAATGTTTTTAAAAGGAAAAAAGAAATCACTTATTCTTTTTTTGGTATTACAGCATTGAAAATGGTTGGGATTGTGGATTTACTATTTCAATATCTTTAAATAATTTCTTGTGATTTCAAATAAAATTTTACTAGGATAATGTTGATAATTGTATTCCTTTATGTGTTATGGTAAAATATTGGTACTTGGAAATTTGATGAGTGGTTACATGATAAACCAAATATGGGTGGTTCCGTGATAAACCATGTATGGGTTGTCACATTATAAACTCCATTGCATTGGGTATGGAAGTCGGCTGTATATCTTTTCCATTTGTAAGAAAGATATGTGTGAAATTCAACCATATAGGTGTTACATTTAAGTATGATCATGTCCCAAGTTACATTGTATATATTATTCATGATTTATATGGGTTTTAGGGAAATATTTTGGTTAAAAAAGGTTCTGAAATGAGATTATATTTTTTAATGAATATTTACTACTTCATACAGGTTTAAAGTACTACTTTGTGATAATGTATTCATTCTTTTCATGTTTTAGAAAGGCAAATAGTTTTACTTCTTTTTGAACCCCATGATGAAATTTTTATGCTCATACAAATGTTTAAAAATGTTTTCATAGGGTTTTAGGATGATTAAGATAAAAGAATAAGTCAAGAAGATTTTTATCAAGAAAATAAATCTTGTTTTATTTTTAAAAGGTTTTTCTTTGGTGAAAAAATGGATACTGTTTTGATAGTATCTACTTGTGTGATTATATGAATATATGTATTAATAATGAAATAATTCTCAAAAACCCTAAACCTGAAATGATCATCAATGTGAATTAATGTAAAATTATTAACTTGTCCCATGATTATGTAATGTTTTAAGGCTTGGGCCATATGGTTGGTATCAAAGGTTGGTCTAGATAACTTTAGGCATAAGAATGTTGTTAATATAATATCCATTAAAGATTTATAATTTATGTTCAAATTTAAATGAGATATAATTTTAATATTACCATGTATCTTTGGCTATGATATGTTTGTTCATAATGGTTTTCCACAGAGGAAACAAGGAAAATGTGCTGGGAAGGCATATATAGGGAAATGACCTTCAAAATCAACATCCTAAGATGGTCAGAATCAGAAATGAATAGTTTGTTGTAGTGATGAATCAGTTGAAAATGGAGATAAATTTTGGTGGTGGCCCTACACGATATCATCCAGGTCGACCAAAGATGAATAAGTCGATAGTGGAGCTTTTTAGGAGGAAACATCCCCCATCATTCTTAGGACCATGTGACCGTGTGCAATATGAAGGGTGGATTAAAGTACTAGAATTTTTTGGATGTAATGGGGTGTTAAGACAATAAGAAGGTTAGAATTTCTATTTATCATTTTGAATTTGAAGTCGATCAGTGGTGGTCAATGATTAAAAACATTAGAGGAAGTGAAGAGTTTCACACCAAAGAATGGGACGAATTTATGAATATCTTCCTTGAGAAATATTTTCCTAAGGATATTCAAATTAGAGTAAAAAATAAATTCTTGGAATTAAGAAAAAAAGGAAGAAGATTCTATGACAACATATGATGAAAATTTCTCCTGTTTTTCAAGGTACATCCCAAATTTTATCATGGATATTGATAGTAAGATAAATCATTTTTACCTAGGATTGAAGCTGAAATATCAAAGGGTGTTAACTTCTCATGAGTTCAAAAGATATTAGAAACTTTTCTAATGTGATGGGGAGGTAGAAATGGATTTTTCTGATGATCATGTGTTCCATGAGAAAAATTAAAAGAAGAAATTCAGTTGGCAGGAAATGGGAAATAATTCATCAATGAATCCAAGAGTTAAGAAAACTAAACTTCCAACTTGTGAGAAGTGTAGTAAAAAGAATCCTGGATAATTCCTCTCAAAGTATGTGAAGTGATTGTGATATGGTAAAACTATTCATATTTCTCATAACTATATGGAATATGATCATGTAGTTAATGAAAACCATAGGTATGAATTTTTAGTTGTAAGGAGATTGGACATTATTCCAATGTGTGTCCAAAGTTAATTACCTAAGTTAAAAACTAGAAAGATAAAAAGTATAATGGAATGGAAAAAATCGTATTCTACTAATAAAATTGACGTGGGACTATAATATGAAGTGGTGACAAGAATGTTATAGGTTTTTTCAAAATATTCCAATACTTTATTTGACTCTGGATCTTCACATTCTTTCATTTATGATAGATTTGAAAGTAAATTGGAAATACACTCTTGTGAATGTGATATAAATATTTTGATAAATACTCCAAGTGAAAGTATTAAAGAAACCATGATTTATTGTAATAATCCTATTTTCATCTTTGGGATTGTCTTTCCTACAACTCTTATTGAACATCCCATAGTGGGATTTGATATCATTTTGTGCATGGATTGGAATTTAGTTTATCCTGATAAAATAGATTTTAAATCCAATAAGGTTTTATTCAATGAATTCATTACTTTCATAACATACCAATAAGTTTAAATATCTATTAATGATGATCGTGAAAGTTATCTATATCATTTTTTTGAAAAAAATAGTTTTGATTAGTGACATTCCAGTAGTGAAAGATTTTTTTGTTGTTTTTTTCTGGATGAATTTCCTTGTATTTTTATAACCAGGAAGATGAATTTACAATTGATTTAGTTCTTGATGCTAAGAATATTTCTAAGTCCCTTATCAAATGGATAAATTATAACTATTGAAATTTTAAATACAATTGCCTGCATTACTAAATAAAAGTTTTATTCGATCTAGTACTTCACCATGAGGTGCTCCAGTTTTATCTTTGAAAAACATGGATGGTTATATGAAACTATGTGTTTATTATAGAGCCTTTAAGAACATCAATATTAATAAACAGTATCATTTACCTCATATCAATGATTTGTTAGATCAGATCTAGGGAGATCATTATTTTTTGAAGATTGAATTGAGGTCCGGGTACCATCAGGTGATGGTAAAGGAGGATGACATTCGAAAGATAGCATTCCAAAGGAGATATGAGAATTATGAGTTTTTAGTTATTCCCTTTATGTTATTTAATTATCATATTGTATTTATGAATCTAATTAATAGAGACATTCCTCAGTTTTTGGATTGTTTTGTGGTTGTTTTTATAGATGATATTTTAGTATATTCTAAAAGTAGATAGGAATAGGAATGTCTCTTAAGGATTTTTTCAAACCCTAAAATAAAAGAAAATATATATAATGTTTAGTTAGTGTGAATTTTTTTCACAAAAAATTTCATTCTTAGGACATATTGTTTCTAATAATGGCACATCTATTGACCCTTCTAAAACAAAATTAGTTGAAGAGTGGACAAGAACTACCAAGAACGGTGAATTAATTATCTACAGTGAAACATCATTGAAAGGAACTAGTTGTTTCCTAGTATATAATTATCATGTAATTTCTTATTCCTCATGTCATTTGAAACCTCATGTGTTAAATTACCCTACACATGATTATCAATTAGCTGCTATAATTTTTTTCATTAAAAATTTGGAGGTATCATTTGTATGGTAGAAAGTGTGAAATATATACTGATCATAAAATCTTTATGTATATATTCTCTTAGAAAAAACTAAACACGATACAAATGAGAAGGATGGAATTAATCATGAATTATGATTGCACGATTCATTACCATATAGGAAGGGAAAATTAAATGGCGGATTCTTTGATTCGAAAGAGTAATGTTACATTAACCATGCTATGTTTGGAATGAGATCCCATGGTTATTGATTTGATTAATTTTGGATTGAAAGTCGTTGGTACAGAAAATACCTCTATTTTGTTTCCAGTGGAATTTAAATAATCTCTATTATACAGAATTAAGAAAGCGTAGAAAGAAGACAGTGAGTTGTAGAAAAAGGTATATTTTTTCCAGAAGGGTAATTTACCTGATTTTTACATTGATAATGATTTTGTTTTGGGGTTTGGAAAGAGATTATGTGTGCCTTGTGATTCACAGTTGATGAAAGAGTTGTTATGGGAAGACCATTATTCTATGTTCTTAGTTCATCCTGGAAGTGCTAAGATGTATAGAGATGTTAGAGTGTATTTATGGTGGGATGGAATGAAAAGATATATTTCTGACTTTATCCTAAGATGTTTAATTTTTCAATAGTTTAAAGAACAGTGGATATTTCCGAAAGAGATGATTCATCCTTTTCCAGTTCCAGAGTGAAAATTGGAAAATTTATCCTTGGATTTTATAGTGGGAATAACAAATACTTCTTGAGTTAAAAATGGAATCTAGATTATAGTTGATCGATTGACTAAATTGAGTCATTACTTCCTATTTGAGATACTTTGTCTCTAAATCATTGTTTTCAACTATCTATTAAAGAGATATACAAATTACATGGAGTTACTCTCACCATTGTATCTGATCATGATCCTCGGTTCACATTTAACTTTCTGAAAGGCCATCATAAGTCATAGGGAATTGAATTAAATTTTAGTACATCATTTCATCCTCAATCATATGGGATGTTAGAATGAACAATTAAATCATTGGATATTATGAAAAATAATTTTTCAATTTATTTATAGGGAATTTGGGATCAACATATTTCATTGGATAAGTTTTCTTATAATAAAAGTTTTCATTCCAGTATACAGACGACCGCATTTGAAGTACTATATGAAAAGAGGTATCAAACTCCATGTTTTTGGGATGAAGTAGGTGAAATAAAGTTGATGGGACCATAATTGGTAGAAGAGATGGAAAACAAATTTCGGTAGATTCAGAAAGACATGAGGATAGATCAGAGTAGGAAGAAAAGTTATGTTGATAACTGGAGGAAGGATATTTTTTCATTCGAGATAGGTGATCATGTCTTTCTAAAAGTGTCACCATATAAAACTGTGATGCATTTCGTTATGAAAAGGAAGATGACTCTGAGGTTTATTGGACCCTATAAAATCTTAGAGGAAGATAATTCAATTTCCTATCAAGTGGATTGACCTTTGAATTTATCCTAGGTACACAATTTATTTCATGTTTTAATGTTAATAAAGTATAGGCCGAATCCATCTCATGTTTTGAGTGTAGATGAATTTGGGTTGGAAGATAATATTTCTTATTAGGAACAACCAATATTGATTTATAACTATAGAGATAAAGCGTTTTTGAATAAGGTAATTTATTAGGTAAATATTTTTTGAAAAAAAAACTATATTGTAGAATAGGCAACGTGGGAATCTGAAAATTCTATGAGGGAGAAATACCCCCACTTATTTGATAAGTAAAAAAATATCTAGGATGTAATTTCCAAAAGGGGGGAGGATGTAACATCCTAGGTATTTATAGAATAATAAATTTTCATATCTATAAATATTGATCAATAAAATATAAATTTTACATTAAAGAAGACACTTTGTTTGATAGAATATTGAAAAAACAACAATGTGTTTCTCCAAAATCATACGTTGCACCCAACACTATGTTATACTGAAAAACAATACAATAATAATATAATAATTTTAAATGGTAGTTAACCTCCCGTAGTTATGTTGGAAAGAATGAACAGAACTAACTAAAATATTATTACAAATGTTTTTTAAATGGTTTTACATTTATCCAATAAAATTTAGAGGCTTAAAATGAGAATAAATCCAATTTTAAGCATAAAATATGCTAATATTTTTAAAAGGTTATTTTACCAAATTTTGTTGGAGAACCATTTCAAAATCATTAATTTTCCACTTTTATATGTGATATTTTTCAAAATAAACTTCTTATTTGGAATCAAGATATCAAAACTTACTTTGGTTTATTTTTTTATTTTTCTGATAAAATTCAATTTTAATTAATTGTGAAAATACTGAATTTTAATTCAAACTGAGTTTTTTGTAACTTATTTTCATTGATAGATTATCACTTTAATTGGTTTTAATGTATATTTAGATTGTGTTTTAATAATCTAATCCAATTTTTGTCATTGAAGGTAATTTTACAGTGAAATCTGATATAATCACATGTCAATATTTTAATGTGTTTTACTCTTAAAAAACTATTTTCTAATTTTGACAATGATAATTAATTTTAAAATTAATTATTGAAACATTTATTTTCAAAAATTTTAAAAATATATTCCATATTTGGAATCATTAGTTCCAAATTTTATAAATATATCCTATTATTTTTGGACATGATGAATAATAACTATTGTACTTATTTTTATTTACCACGGTTAAAGGGTAAATCAGGTATATAAGTGTAAAAATAATATTATAATAATATATAACTTCCACAAAACTTTTCTTAACCATATTTAATGACAAATTTATGAAGAAGACAACCATTGGAAGGAATATATGGCCTTTTGAAGCCACTTGGGTGTGATTGTGACACCGATATCTTTTAATTTAAAGTAAAGGAAAATATGTTATAAACATTAATGTTCTTAATAAATTTTTTTAATAACGGTTTATATATCAGATATCATCAACTATTAATAGTAATTATAAATATAAAATTATTTCCAACATCATGGAATCTTATTTAAAATTTTCAGACATTAAATAATTAAATTTAATTTTGAAACAATGATGATGTAGTGATTTCTTTATTAGTGAACTAATCAAATAAATGATATTATAAATATTAAAATAAATATTATTTTTAATAATTTTTTCATAAATATTTTTCTAGGAACACATGACATTTTATAAGACTATTCAATGCTTTTTTAATGTTATCTCATTTTTTGGATTTTATTTAAATACTGTAAAATGAATAGTGTAAAAATTGATATATTGATGTTTTATAAAAATAATAATTTATTAAATTATTTGAAAAATATATATATTTAAAAAAAGTTTCTATTATAAGGTCTCAAATTTCATTAAGTGTCCAATTATGGGAAATTGATCCCATATAAGTAAAGTTAATAACCTCTAAATAATTAAAATGTTATTACCACAATTGAAATTAAAAGAGAATAATTTAGGATAAACCGAACGGTTAAGGTTTAAAATAAAATAATTCATGTATAAAAATTATTTTATGAGAAGATTTAGATGTATACTCATCTTATATTCTAAATATCTCATTTTTGGGACATTTTAATTAAAAAAATAATTTTAGATTATGTTAATAATTTAAGAGTTTCTAAGGGTTTCCCTTCCATCTCCTATAAAAGGCACCCTCTCTTCTCTAATAATATCACATGAAGAACAATTTGGTTTATAAAATAACATTCTAAAAATATTCTTAGAATCCCTCCCCTAATCCTACTCTCCTTACTTAGTGTATAAATCCGTCCATAGAATCCTTTTGGTATAAACCCAAAGAAGTTACCTGATTAAGAGGTAACAACATGTCTCATTATTTTTAGTTCCATTTCCAATATCCACTCCATATACTATTATTATTTTATGATTAAATAACAACACCAATTTCCTTAATATAATTGTACATTTTTATGATAATGTTTTAACCAACATTTACACACACCTCCATGTAATGGATAACGAAGATACTGTTTCTGTGTATGATGAACTACTGTCTTACGAAATGATGATTGTTCAATTTTTCCATACCACATCTCAGGGTGGCCATTATGATGGAGAATATATTTTTATAGGATATATATTATATTTTTATTTACTATATGCTTATGTAATTTTAATTTATCATATACCTTTATGATTTCCATGCTGTGTAAATATGTTAATTTTATTAGAGGAAGTGTGAACTGCCACCCCCTGAAAGTGATATGACTATTTCCCACTATATAAAGAATGTATGAAGGATGGTTTTATTAGACCCGTGATAAATATATGAAATTAATATAACATTTTTATTATAATATACATACAATATTATTGTTATTATTTTAGTATAATAATGAAATGGAATTAGCGTTCATGCGTAGGCACGACCTACCGTCACCATGAATGGTGCATTTCATTTCTTATCTCTAAATATTATGGATATTATAAATAATTATATACTATATATATATTATATTTAAATCAGGAATAATATTTTTTAGAAGATGAAATTTTGACCACATGGAAAATTTACATCAAAACAAGTTCATTTTCGACTCAAGTACATAATATCGACAAAACGACCGATATGAACTTAAATAATTATGTATTTTTTATAACATGTTAATAAGTGATATAATAGGTATAATATAAATGTATAATGTTCTATATAAAGTATAAATTAACCTAAGTTTATTTTTTAGGAACATAACAATTGTACATGATGAGTCAGACTCAATGTAAGGGATATTATCTTGATTTTCTTTTGCTGATGAATATTTTGATAATATACACCACCTTCTTTTATATGATTCATAACAAACCACTTTAAATTTTAATTTCCTTAATTTTTTTAAAAAGGAATATTTTTATATGAGGAATGTTTTTAACATAAAATGATTTTTTAACAAATACGCCAACAACGTATTCTCCATCATAGTAACTGTTATTTGATATTTGGCTTCCTATATAAGACATAATGTCATTAAAAGGGAAAAAATCTATGTTTCTATTTTTTTTGTATTTTGGTATTCAAAATTGTTTTGAATCTAGATTGACTATTTCAATATCTTATGATTTCATATTATTTCAAATGAAATTTTATTAGTGGAATATTGATAATTGTAATCACTTATGTGTTATAATTATATAATGGTACTTGGACATTTGAAAAGTGGTTATGTGATAATCCAATGATGGGTGGTTTCGTGATAAACCAAATAGGATTGGTTAAATTATAACCTTCAATGCATTGGGTATAAAAGTTGGCTGTATGACTATTCCATTTGTAAGAATTATATGTGTGGAATTCAACCGTATGGTCATTACATTTAAGTATGGTTATGTCCCAAGTTACCTTTCATACATTATGTGTTCTTTATATATGATTTATGGTAATCTTTTTGTTACAAAAGGGTAAGTAATGAACTTATATTTTTAGATGAATATTTACCACTTCAAAAAGGTGAAAAGTATTACATTATGATAATGTATTCATGGTTTTCTTATTTTATCAAGGCTGTCCATTTTCCTTCTTTGTGAATCCCTTATTGATTTTTTTTCTCATCCAAAGTTTTTAAATTGTTTTCACAGTGTATAATAATGATTATTAAAAAGGAATATGTTAAGAAGTTTTTTTTCAAGAAAATAAATCACGTTTTCTTTTTAATAGGGGTTTTTTGTAAAAAATATTGATATTGTTTCGATAGTATCCTATTGAATTATTATTGGATGATATGATTTAATAATGGCCTAATTCTCTAAAAATCTTAATCAAGAAGGATCATCAATGTGAGTTAAAGTCAAATTATTGACTTATCTTATGATTATGTAATTTTTTAAGGTTGGGTACTTATATATATAGTTTTAAATAGGCATACATGCAGGCCAACAATAGGCTTCCATGTAGATCATAATAAATGGTTAATCGATCCTAATTCATGTTTGATATTTTTATCAAGAAAGGGGACATGAAAATATTTAAGATGATTGGATCTTGACAGAAAAAGAAGATAAAAATAATAAATAATAAATATTTTAAAATGATCAAGGATCAAAGACAATTGATCGTAGGCTGATGAATGATGGAAATTCAGATGTACAATCAGGGAAGAAGGACGAAAGATGTGGGAGTTAGGATTTCACCATTTCTGATGTTGTTTTCATGTTAAAAATGTTTTTTTATAACCATTCATCTTTATTTTATTCCTTTTACTTATTCACAAATGCTACATCTCACATGTATGGGTAAATACTATCATTGCTTAGGAAAAACCCATTTCTCAAATATTAAAGTCAACTTTTAAGGTAGAGTGTGAAAACATACAAAATTTCACATTGATCATAGTGAATGGATGAAAATGAAAAGTTATCATGGATTAAATTCATTATAAAAGGTGTTTAAAGTAGAAGTGTTAGTCTCAGAGTGTAAATAAGTGCCATCATACTTGCTTTCAAACTGGTGATTAATAGTACATGTGAAAGTTCAAACATTCACATCAGAAAATTCTTATATGATAGAGCATATAGGATTGAATATAAATATTAAATATTTCCCATTGATTAACTTCTTATTATATTTATTATTACAAAAAGTTGTTTATATTGTCCACTAAAGTGAAAAAAGTGACTTGATACACATGAATCACTTTATCCTGTGTATTGGGTAGAGGGAGATCATAGATTCTCCTTCTATCACTAGATAAAATACTATAGGAATATACCCGAGGCTTGGAATAATACATAGTGGCACCATTTTATTTCTTACTAATCGATCTATAGACAAAAACATTAATAGAAGGTTCTAGTCCTATGTAATGTGTAGGTTGATAATCAATGAACACCATAGGATATTTTCATTTTAAATTCATCCAATATTATGGGGGTGTTTAGGAAACACATGTAGTGGTTAGGGAAATATGTCTAGTGGGCTTATGACCCTAGGAGGCCCTATGAACTAGAAAAACATATACCTTAGAAAAATTAATTATAGGAGGGACAATAGTATGAGTACACCCATCCATAAAGCTATCCATATGTAGATATTTAGGGGATATAGATTAAGGAGCCATTGAATCCATGTAGTGTCATCACCTGGAATGCCAATAGATAGATTTCTAGTGAACTTGATGATAATAAGAAGGGTATAATCTGATGACATTATCATAGGCAATGTGCTGCCAATATCTCCCCTCCACAAGAACCATAAGAAAGATACATCTGGGGAGGTACTGAGATAGGTTAAGATTGATGAAAATTTTAGAAAAACCATATTATATAAAAACCAAACTAAAATCATCAGTATACATAAAGCAGTTGATCTAGTTGGACATTCCTTTTTGGATAGAGGTATTCTATAAGGGAAGAGGTAAGATATGTACATGAAACTACATTATTTATCACTTAATGTGTTGAAATTTTTTAAAGTCCATTGTTTGCAAAAAAGTTAAAGATCCTATGAACAATGTAAGTAAAAATTTATGAAGAACAAACAAGGTAATATTCAGAGTCTGGTATAATATAAAAAAACAATAGATGCTAGTATAAGACCTTAACATCAACGAAAAATTGTAAACCTCGATCTTTTATTATGAAACAAGTGATAAAATTTGATTATGGTAGATTCAAAATGAAACAAGAGACAAATGTTCTTGAGTGAAATATTTTAATCTCTTATAACTCTATAGTTGAGATAAAAAGGTAGGGGCCCCTAAGAGAACGTTTTTCAATAGTTGATGATCATTTATCTACCTCCTCTCAGATCTAATATATATAATTTGGAATAGATAATGGATGAGGGGTGAAATGATTATCCATTGCTGGATCTTGTGTGAAGGGTAATGGAACATTCTTGGGTGACAGTTTAAGTATTAATAAAGATCGTATATTACCTATGTAAACATAGTGGGGGTTGTTGCATCACTTCACAAACATGGAAGGAGGGTAGATAATGATAATATTTTAGGTTAGTCAAACCTCACCCAAACCCTTTCACATTATGTTTGAGGTGAAATGATTGTGGAACATCTTACTTTACAGTTAATAAGAATAAGTGTAAACTAACTTGAAACTATGGAAGTAATATAACTTTAAATTCATCCCTGAACATTTAACAACTCATCATTTTAATTTCCAAACATTTCTCCAATCTCAACAGTTTATTTATTTCAATTTAGCTACAATTTAGTAATTCTAAACCACCAATTTTCTCTCCAACCAAAGTAATAATTTATTTGAGTACCCCTCTGAGGAGAGTACCCTATGTTGCTACTATATTATACCAATAATTGTTTTTACACCATGTGATAAGTGATGAAAATAATCGCAATCCAATGAATAATCAATGTGGAATATATATATCATCCTTATAATAAGTGTTAGACCCAACCATTTACTACCAATTAAACTTACCAAAATATATGATAAGCCATAAGTACACACTAATGAATTAGATGCACTCCATCCCTTATTTTTTAACTTTTATAACAAAAGAGTCCCTACCACATAAAATTAATCTAAATGAATTAAAGAATCCTAGTAATTGTAATAATCAACCAAAACATAATAAATGATTTGATTTCTATACCCCATCAATGATCCATACATATATGATCCTTCAACTAGGTGTAATCCCAAAACAATTTTTTTTCATAGTTACCAATAAACAAGATGAACCATAAAGGTATCCCAATTCATAATAACCACTTCAATATTTATTTTTTACCCTTTCAATATGTAATATTTCTTACTTCATGATATTAAAATGAATATAACTGGGATTCCTACTAGGTGTAAGGTGCATCCAAAACATCATCTATGATCTTATTCGTATGCCCCATCATTTATCCATGTATACATATATGATCCTCTTACTAGTTTTAATCACCATACATACACCCTCTTGTCTAGTTACTAAAAAAAGTGATTATCCATAAGAGAAACCTAATGTTCAAGCCCAACTCCATCCCATACCATTTCCCCTTTCACAAAATAATATTTCATACCACATAGAATTAAAATACACAGTTTCAGGAATCCTAATTGGTGTAAGACCCATCATAAAACTCATTGATAATCACATTAATATAACCCATCAATAAGACATACATATATAGACCTCCTAGTAAGTATAACTATTGTTTATGGGTGTATAAGAATCATGTAGTGGTGGGTGATATATTATAATTTCTTTTAAATATCTTTTGTCGAAACCAAGAGAAATAATCTTGCAAATCAAATTTTATAATTTATTTATTTATTATATAAAGAATTGAATAGCTGGGATTATGAATTTTTTTTGTTGATGAATGTTGATCATTAAAAATGGACCTTCTATCATTCCTTAATTGTGTTCTAAGGATCAAAGGATAGAATCCCTCAAGCAGTGATCCACACATGCGCCTATGATCTCTAAGAAACGACACCTGATCTTTAAGTTCCGATGTGGTGAATTGAAAGTATTTCATTTTTCATTCCTGATTGATCGTTCTTTTGTCTTGATGGGGTATCTCTTGTGTTTCTCATTCTTGAGAGGGAGAAAGAAGGATGATTAGAGAGAGAATTCACTATGTGCATATATTCCCACATTTTTGATTGCACAATGATGCTACAAATAATACATATAACCCTCTATTTATTGAGTTAAGGTCTAATTTAAAATAAGAATTTGCATGTTGAACATTAAATAATCTTATGAAATTTAATGAAACACAATGAAACTAACTATTAATAAAAATAATATTATTCTGTGTCTTGTTCCAACTTGTGTAAATTGATAAATAATATTTATTAGCATGTAAATAATTATTTATCACTGGATGCGGTTTTGGACTATTATAACTCCTTGATAATTATTTAATACCTAAATAAATATTTTTATTCATAAATAATTATTTCATTCATATACTAGAGAATAAATATTTATTAAATATTCAATAAATTTAATTTATATATATTTATTCATATGCTATTGAATATTTTTTTAAAATTTATGCGATCAATGAACATGAATAAAATTATTTCTTAGTGTTGATAATAATATTTATTCCATTAATTAAATTCAAATATAATATTATCGTGTTCGATGAAAATAAAATAGTGTGTGAACCTATAAAATTATTTTTAATTGGAATTAGGAGGGCTTTCTTAATGCTCAGGATTACTGTCTAGCAATGGGTCACACATCCAAGAGAAAGAACATGATGTCAAAATGTCAAAAAATATAAAAATGATCACTATATAATATAATCCAATTTTAAAAAATCTATCCATGTAGGTTTCATGAAGTTTTCATTAACCTATATGCATGATACATCATTGTTTGACTATCTAAAATGAATTCATCATTAGAACAAGTACATGGAATTTAGAGTGAAGATTTTATTCCAACCAAAGTGGTGAGATATCATTTTCTATAAATATAGATGAGACAAATCCTTCCTTGACTTATCCATTAATTAAATGTAAATTATGACACACCCAACATAACCTAATTATCATGATAATATGTAATGGTGGTTATCATAGTAAATCATTTGGGGCGAGTAATGCAATGCAACAATGATAAGATTAAATTCTAAGTACCCTTAGATACACTCGTATATGGGAATATCAAATGATAAAAAACATACAGAACTCCTAATTGTAGTATTTTTCTCATAATCTAACATCTTGGAGATTAACAAGTGTGATCTTCATTAGAAGAAGCCTCATATGCTTTTGAGTATATTCACTTGATGGTGTAAATACTCGGTGACCCATCATAAGGATATCCAACCACATAACTACATTAAGAATATCGTAATTGAACATCATTGTTCCAATAATTGTGGGGAAATGTTTTGACATTTTTAATGTGAAAAATACACTTTTAAATTATTACATTAAATACATGTATAACAATGAACAATATTTATTAATATTTTTAATTAATATTTAATTTATTGAATATAACTTGTATTTTAAGGAAAAAAGGTTGGTCTTTGGACACCAAATCCAACCGAAATCCCTCAATATGTAATGTCCTGTCTAGTTACCAATGGATAAGATCAGATAAAAAGATAAATAAATGTGTGGGACCCACTTAATACCCTTTTTCAACTCATTCATGACAAAAACTTCTGTATTGCATGCCAATAAAATCTGTAGACTATTCCTATCACACTACCTTAATCTATGAAATTGGAATTACATTGGTTTTGATTCCTATTAACTATGATATATAGTAAACCTATTTGAGGTTTAATCCAAATACATAATATGTATTTGAATCATAATGTTAAATAGAACTTAAATTGATTAATGATACCTATCACATAAACTTAAAATGTACGACATTTCCCATTAAGTGAATCCAAACTATGCAATTTCTAATTACCTTCATAGAGTTACATAAAAATCCCATTTTATGGGCCTAATCCAAAATCCATGATACCTACCACCTCCCTGGATGGAGATATACCCTATATTTCCCAACAACATAGATTTAATCTATATAATCACTAGCTAATAATATAGGGATTGAGATGGTTTTATAGATATAAATGTTTAGTTTTAAACATGGTTTTATTCGATAACATTCACGGTGGTAACCAATCAAGAATTGGGAATCAAGAAGGGCTAAAAAATATATATTATATTTATAATAGAATTCGAGAGTCGGAAATATTTCCCCTTAATGTATGACATGAGTTTCACCTTCTATCCTCTTGATCAATGTGCATTCCAAAGCATCCTTGGTAAAGTCCCAGTGAACTTTGATCTTTGGAAATAAAATATACATTGACCTATAATTTACATGGGTTGTGAAGCCATTGGAGAAATATTCATGGATATATAAGACTAGTTTTAAAAGTATCAAGTCTATGAAAGAAGAAAATTGGATGCTCAGATGCTATGTTAGAGTAAGTATGAAAGATACAACTTCCAGGAAATGTTTTGGTCGGAAGATGCAAAGCTAATCGTGAATAATACATTAAACAAAAACAAAATTTTAGGGGATATGTTGGAGTAATTAGAGGATAACATAATATTAACATAATGATCTCATATACAATGTAAGATACCACTAAATTTATTGTTATATTAAATGTTATCTCAATGAATTCTGTCTAGATAATTTTTTTTATTATATTAAAAGAAATTAATTTTTATTTTGTGATTAATTAATGATTCAAGATAATTTTTATTAATATTTTAAGAATAATATGGTGGAGCAAATAATGATTCACTATAAAATGGATTTGTTCATGTAAACATACACTCATAAAAATTAGATGTAGTTTTTATAGAGTTGTTTATAAAAAATAAAGATGATTGTTTTGAAATAATTAAATGAGGTAAATTTGTGAATAATTATTGAGAATTAATTGATAATTAAATGTAACTAATTTCATATAGAATAAATACAAATATATTTTTTGTAATATTTATGATTATTTCTTAAGGAAGTTAAATACCATAAAGTAGTGAGAAATAAAAGAATATCACAATGGAGAGTTAAATAGAAATTATAAAATTATAATTTAGGTATATTATCAATCTAAATATTCTTTCTTTAGTATTTTTCATAACCACTTTTTTAGGTTAAGTGGGAACCCTTATAGGGAACACAAAAACATACAACCAATAAAACTAGGGAAAAGAATCAAACTCAAAACCATAAACACTTATCATTAGTTATCGAGTCATTGAGATTGAATTAATATTTTAAAGATATATCTTCTGTATAAAATTATATATGGGTATGATGGTTTTTTAACTCTTTATTCTATGTAATCCAATTCTATCTAGTATTTCTTCAGTAAATTGTGAAATGTTTTAAATTAAATTTTTTTTTGATAAAATTATAAAATTACATGATCTTTTCTTTGAGGGCTCAGAGAGCATTGTCACTCCCAAATTTATTAGAATCCCCAAATAACAAGTCAAATATAGTTTTCTAGAATTTATTATATTCTTAGATTTATTATTTTTCAAAACTATCATAAATTTATTTCATCTTATTAAAACATGAGAGGGTTATGAGCAATTACCATGAATTTAATTATCCATGCTCTCTCTTGAAAACTCTGGGCCTGATCATAGATCCTTAATATATGTACCCTAAATTTTATCCTTATATCCTTTTTTTTGTTAATAAAAGGATCCTTGTATCCAATTAACTTACAATTAGATCATGTCATCATAGTTCTGGGGATTGTTGAATGATCTCCTCAATTCCTATTTTTCTTACCAACAACCATTGAGTAATATCCTAAATTTATAACCCCCTAATTTATTTTTTAATTCCTTATCAAAGGTTCTATTAATCATGGAATTCAACTTCAAAATATTATTAACCCTAATAGTAGTCATCAAATCATTTTCCCTTTTTTGTTGAAATATCATATTTCATTGTGTAAGAAGCCTTCATATCTTGTCCTACCTCTATGATTTCCACCCAAAAATACATATTATTTCTCTTAAACCATGATAATTTCGATCCCTCATCTTCTTTGTTTAGAGAAAACTCATTCCATTTCTCCAATAAATTTTGAATCCCTATTTCAATGTGATATTACATCATTGAAGTGAGGTGATTGGAAAAACTTACATAATCCCAAACCCATTTACCACCTCTAAATGTTGATTTTCTTATTGAATTTTTATTCTTAACTGTATTTTGTGTATGGTCCTATATTGATGTATATAATACTATTAATACACCTTTGACTTTCATTGGTAGTTCTATTACTTGCTTCTATGTCACTAATCTTAAAAATTTAGGGCTAGATTCCTCAGGGAGAATATCATCAAATGAATTACCAGTAACTAGTGTTGGGAATATTATCAACATGAATTTTCAATGAAGAAAATTCAAAACGGAGAAATTAATTCTATAGTAATATTTGGAGAGCTCATATAAAAAATAAAAAAAAATAAACTGACATGATTATTTTATGATTGTAAATGAAAATATGAGTTGAAGAGAAGGTATTTTTTGAGATATCCTGATGCTTCTATTTGTTTCTTTTGTAATGTTTAAAGAAATAAAAAATAGGGTGGCCTAAAATACTATGATGCGATTCAACTTGTACATTGAAGTAGTGGAATAAAAAGAAAAGAGAGATATAGAGAGAGGGAGAGAGAGAAAGATACATAAATATATATAATCTATTGAAAATCATACTTTCCATAGGCGAATAAGTGAGACAACCTTGATTATTTATATAAAAATGAGAAGAGAGGAAGCCACATGAGATTTCAATTACTGAGGAAGGAGACTATATTTATTTTTTATAGAATATATATAATCTTACTATACTGACAATAATTAAAGGAGAAACATAATGAATCTATTATTATAAAGAATATGACTAGTTGGTTCCAATTCTTAAGAATAAATAAAATAGGTTCTTTTTAATGTTATTTAGAATAACACATATAATCTGGGGGGTGATAGATAAAAGCATTCAAGGTCACCCATTTCCCTTGATTTATTTTGATAATAATTGATTTTCTGTGTGTGTATGGGATAACAACTACCATAATCCAATGACTAGATCACATATTTTGATTGAACCTCATAAATATCCTTGAGACTTCTACTTTTATTTACTTATTTTCATTTAAAACATGTGTTTTCAGTGTGATAGATGAGAGTGAGATATTTTCACTCTAATAAGTGTATAGGTAAAATAAAAAAAGTTTAATTTAGTGAAGTATATGTTACACTAATTCCTCAGCTCAGTGTAACTATTTCAATATTAATGGACAAAAAATAAATTTTTATTTCTCTATTGGGGATTTGTTTATTATGTTGTGTTTTGATAGGGTAATATTGATTTCTTTGAGTTATTGTGGTTTGATAAATTTACTTATTTATGATTCAACCTCTTTATTGGGTTTTAATTTATTAATTACCTATTTGAGTGATATTAGATTAATTGGCGTAAGAAGAGGATTAAATTATGGGGGAATATCCTTCAATATGTGAGGTTTTACTAAATGGTTATGTGGTGTTATATTTTCATTTTACAACTAAATGGAGTTATATTCTGTTATATGAATCAATTTATTTTGATAAAATTTTGAAGGAATTTTTAATGATGAAATAGTTTGATAGTGGGGAGAATTGTTACCCCAATAATGAAATTCTCATTTATTTAATTTTTTTATTCATATTTGATGAATTTTAATTTGAGTTTCGGGTAAAAATTTTGAGCGTATGTAGTGTTTTTCTAGCACGGATGGGTGCACCCCAATGCATGAGTCTATGTATTTGAATAGTCAAAGGTGAATATTTCCTTTAGGTATAGAAGGTTACAGTGGAAAGATGTACAATATCTGATCACATGCATAGTTCCCATGAATATTTGATAACATAATTGTTTTATTTTTTAGAAACCCAATTTATGGGGAATAAACCAGTAAAACCTCAAGATATTGTTAAATATATAATTTTCATATAATATTAATATTTTTTATCTTTATAATTAATTTAAAAATCATATGTAGATTTCATTAGATGTAAAATTATGTTAATTTTTCACTACATGCAACACCAGGTTTAGTTTTCATTACACACAACTTTGAGTTTTAACAAAAACCATGGTATATTATTAATATTAATGAAATATGACCATTATAACCAAGTCTTTAAATGTAGTGATATGAATAAAAATTAATTTTTTTGAATATTATTTATAGTTTTTTTTCATATGAAGGAAACTTATTTTCAAATAATTTCTTACTTTTTCAATAATGTCTTTATATGTTTCGAAAATACCATTTTCTCCAAAAAAATATTTAATTTATTATTTTGAATAATAATAAAAATAATTATTGTAAATTTTAGTAAATGGATTTTATAAACAAAAATGAATTTTTAAACTTATTATATCATTATTTTTCATATGTTTAATTTTTGATAAATTTAGGGAAATATCAAAAATTTTAATTTATAGTGAAGAATCCTGTATTTTAATTGAAAATTTCCATTCTATTTTAATTATTTATTTAGCTAAATTATGTTTTAAATTGGATTCAGTTTAAATTTATATCAATTATATATCTAATAATAATAATTATTTCAATAGAACCATTTTCATATTTAATTTTTATATAAAAACCATGTAAACTTTTGAATATTTTCCCTTTAAAAACCCGCTTCTCATTGCATCTAGGAGACAAACTTTAAATTTAATTTTTCCACTTCTGTGAATGAAATTTGGAAAATTGGTTTCCATATTTTTAATCCTTAAAATATATATTTTCAAATAATATCAACTTAATTTTTTACTATCATGAATAGTAAAATCATTAAAAAAAGTAATTACCATAGTTAAGGTAAATATAGATTTACATAGGGGTTAATCTCTGAAGATGTGGGTTAAAATGACATAAAAATTCTTCCAACACCCATTTACTAGACATATTTATAACCTTATTACCTTTTTCTATATTTTTATGCGTTTTTGTAATACTTTTCCACTAATGTGACCTATATAATAAGTTATGTAAAGAAAAAAACAAAAGAACTGTCCTTTCTATTAATATCTCTAAAGCTTTGGTATACGACCAAAAAAAATATCCTGTTATGTATAATATTTTAAAATAAAAATTATTTTTTATCATTATAATTTATTTAAAATTTTTAGGGATGAAATAAATACTTAAATTCATAAGAAAAATCCAATTCAGTAAGTATTTAGTTAATAAAAATTTTAACGAATTGATAATAAAAATATTAAAAATAATGTAGATTGAATCAATTTCTTCTGGAGGCACATGAGGTGATAGTGACCTCCCATTATTGAATGCTTTTGAGTATTTACAAAAAGGACACTCCTTTATTATAAAAGGGTACTGAATTCCCTCACTTCTTCACACTTATCAAGCCATCTATATTGACCAAAACCATTCCAAATAACTATAAAATTTACATAACCTCAGATTATAAGCTTTATTTTGGGCATAAATCCAATCTAGGATAAATTTTGGTGCTAACCTTAGGAGGATACCCGAAGAAGAGGTAATGTTCATCAACAAGCATTTTTGTTTTATTTATTCCTCAATATTATCAAATTATTATTATACCATGATTATATAATAATATAAGTACATTAATTAAAATTATATGTGGTTATGTTAATTTAATTACCTAAAAGCTTCTCCACTTCAATAAAATGTGTTACGAAATCATCGTTCATGTGTACGAGAAACTACCGCCTCACGAAAAAATGACATTTGTTTTTCTGTTACCAACATTATAGGATAGAAATAATAATGGGTTAATTATTAATATGTGTTACATATGATATTATTTTTATTCTATAATTATTATATTACACATACATTCATACCCTCCATTTTTAGGTAATATGATAATGTCGTTCATGTGTACGATAGACTACCACCTTATGAAGCAATGTTATTTATTCACGCTTTACATGGAATATATTAAGGATGATTTTAATTAACATATGATATATATATGACATAAAAATTATTTTTAATGATAATATACTTTTCCAATTTCTTTATTTCAATCTGAAAATAATGGAAACAATGCTCATGCATACGTACGACCTACCGTCTCCATGAACTCTGTATTTCATTTTCAAACATTAAATTTTATGGAATACTCTAAATAAATATATAATTAATTTATATTATATTTATATAATTGTTATAGTTATTTATATTATTAAATCATTATCTAATTAATTATTCTAAAAAGAAAGTCAAAACATATATAAAAAAAACAAAGAGGTTATTACCCGAATCATAACTTTATCACAGAATTGTAAATAATTGAGTAATAAAAGGTCATAAAAAATATATGGAATGATATACATAAATATTTTTCTATAATATAATAATAATAAAATTATATTTATTGTACATGAGTTTTGAACATGTATGATGAAAGTCAAGAGTTAAGGAAAGAGACTTCAATCTCTCATTTTACATATGTGAGACAAAATACATATTCCCCAACTAATAATTTTATGTGGTGTATATAATCCACATGAAAATATTTTATGATTATTATTTTCAAATTTGTGGGTATTTATATATCCATTTTAGGATACCTATTTTATTGGTTTTTTGTTTCAAATTTACCAAAATGGTATGGATGTTTTTTCTTCAATTTTCATTCTTTGAGACGTATTATAATGATATGGACCTATATTCTTTTCCGAGGAGTATATAAAACTAAATTTAGATTTAATATGATGAATTTATTTATAATAAATATATTTTAAGTTTCATTTAATATTTTACTTCATGGTGATTACGTATTAATGTTAGTAATTTGGTAAAGATTTTATATTACTATGTAATCATTTATCTGGATTGATTATGATTATGATTATGATAAAAAAAATATTATGATACATCTCACAAGAGACACATAAATTTTATCCTAATATGGTTGTTTCATTAGGGAACATTAATCCCTTAATTATCTTTTTTTTGTACTAATGAGTTTATAATAAATGTTTTTTTTAAGAAAAACCCATTTTTTAGTCAAAAAACCATTTTTCTTCCCAAACAACTTTTTCTAAAAAATTATTTTCTGAAATAATTTTATCATTATTCAAATGAATTAATAATTTCTTTTTAAACATATTTTAGTTTTTCAAAAAACATTTTTAATGGAATATTCATTTTCTTTTCCAAACAATTTCCTTTTGAATTTTACTAAAAATATGAAAAGAATTTTTATTTTTAACATGCTTGACATGAAAAAAAATTCCACTATCATGATCATTCAATGATTTCAAGATTAATTTACAAGTTTTTAACGTTATTTGCAATGAAATTGTTTTCCTTAATATTTGGTAAATTTTTTCATTTTAAATAAATAATTTCAATGTGAACTTTTTTTGGAATGTGTTTTTTGGTTTAAAAAGAATTTTTCAAAATGAAAAAATATTTTCCTCATGAAATGTTTTAAATGATTTTGAAAGATTCGTTTATAAAATTATCAATTTTATTTTCAAGGATAATTATTACAAAATTATTTTTAGTTTTAAAATATTGAATTCCAAAGAAAATTTATCTTCCTCAAGAAATGTTCCATGTGGTTTATCTTTAAAAACCATTCATCATATAATATGACATCCTTTGATATAAAAGATGAATTGTTGGGGATATGAAACATGGATACCATTAATATAAATTCTCTGAATGGTTTATGATCACAAGATATTTATGAAAGAAATTTCTCTTCCATTGGATATACCATGATAAAATTATTATTAAATTCACTTTTTGTTGGATTATGGTAGATGAAATGATGAAATGATTATAAAACATCTAACTTTTCTATAGGCTATGCTATGATGAAATGTTTATGAAGCCAATTTCATTTCATGGGTTATTATATAATTAATAATTTATGAAATTATAGGAACAATTAATATGATTTTCATTATGTAAGGGGTGAGACCTATATCTCCTTTTAATTCATTAGGTAAATATTTATATATCATGAGATATATAAGACAAGAATGGTGAGTGATACCAGTTCAGTAAGGGAATTCACCTACAATGATGGTCTTGTGAGTGAACCTTGTCTATAATGATGGTTTAGGGAGTATAACCATTCGATTATATGGAAATGGAAGACACTAGGGATGGTGGTGTGTCCCGCCAAAAAGGTGCATCCGCCCATTAAGTTCCCTCATAAGATTTTTGAATGAACATTGAATACTTTTGATATTATTTTCTATGCTTATGTGTATTCAAAAAATTGTATGTATTATTCCAATGTTATTCTCTCCTGACTCATGTTATTTTATTACCTTATGATTAATAACTTATAACATTCAAATATTTTTTTTCCATGACTCATATTATGATCTTCAATAAGAAGGGTATGGTTTTCAAATTCGATGCTCATGTTCTCATACAATTATGGTCATGTTACGATTTCATATCTCCCTTTTTTTCCTTTACTGAGTATTTGAACTCGATATTTCTTATTTTTACTTTTTGACTAGTTAATAATAAAGGTTTTGAGTTGGGTATATTTGTGAATATTACTAAAGGTAATGATCTTTATTAGAGAAATTGACGAACTTTCCTAAATTAAGAATATTGTTTTCCATATTTCTGAAGGGACTAAACTATTATGGTCCTCGGGAATATAATTATTTAATATATTTAATATTCATCTAAAAATATTTAATATATATGCATGAAAATACTAGGTCACTATAAATCCTTTTTTTCATCATCATATTGAGGAAATTTAAATCACTCTCCCAGATGCTAAAATCATTGAATCCCTATAGTTTCCATTCAATTTTCATTATAAAATACTTTTTAAGGTGGAATAATCCTCTTATTAAGAGACTTGTCTTCCCTCATTAATTAATTATCTTCTCTCAAATTATATTTTTATTCTTAACCATGGCCCTATTCAATAGATTTTCATACATATTCTTTTTTATTTGATGGGTTTTTTCTTTTATGGTTTCAAACAAGATTTTAAGGCTTATTTATCATAATTTGTGGTGAATTATCACCAATTAAAAATGTTTTAATCATTTATGATGGGTGAGTCATTTAATTTAAAATTTATTATGGAACTACAAGTTTTTGTGTTTTCTAAATCCATTTTTGATATAAAATATATGTGGTATTTTTTTTTATGTTTTAGGTGTTTTTCCATTTATTTTGTTGAATTATTCTTAAAAAACGATATTTATTATGAATTCTATGAACCTAATTAATATTTGGTCTTCATAAAAATGTAAACCTTGATTTTCATTAAAAAAATTAAATAACTTTCATGGATTGAACTTATTAGAATTATAATAATTTAATGATTTGTTTTTAATAGTATTTTCAATAGTCAAGGGTTTGATTGGTTATTTGGAAGTGGTATTGTTTCATAAGAAAGGTTATAATATATTAAACTCTATCTCTGGAATTTTATTTTAGAAACCAATAATTATTGGAGTTTTAAATGTGTTCTATATAAATGAAAGATATTTATATAAGTTATAGGACTCCATATAATTTATATATTTTCATTTGGTTTTAAAAATACAATTAAAATCGATTTCTTAAATGTTGTATGTTGGTTTTGAAATATATGATGCCCATATGATGTTTAGAGATATTCCCCTAATGATTTATTGAAAATAGTTAATGATTATTTATTGGGATGAATATTATTTATTTTAAATTATTTATAAAATATATATATGAGGTATAACCATAAGATAAATTGGTGTTTGGACTTAGTAGGCGGTTTCATTAAATAATTTATATTGTGACACTACATCATCAAGGTGATATTTCAAGACATGTTAAGAAAAAGTTTGTAATTTATTAATATTAAATTATTTTAATTATGATTTTTTGAATTATTTAATATATTGAATTTAAATATTCCTCATGGTAAACCATATGTACATTGGTGAGACCCTATGAAAAGTGTTTATGATTTATGACATGACTATTATTGGGATACACCACTCCCTTATAAATCAAACAGTGGTCATGATTATCCCCTATAAATTAATTATGAATAAATTATACTCCTTTTGAAATATCATTTTATGGACATGGTCCTCTATTAGATACAAATCGCAGTGTACTTGATTATCCCAAGGAAATAATTCTCTTTGGACATGGTTCTATAAATATGTTTTTATTTTTTTATTCATTAGTACATAATTATTCTACCAAAATTTTGGTTTATATTTGAAGTTTAATATTTTCTTTATAACATTCATTATTTTTGTTAATCATTCCAAATAAAATTAATAAAGGATATGAAGATATATCCTTTAATCGAATTTTTTTCATTAAATTATATATCCCCTTTCTAAAATATTATATAAACTTATCAATGACACTTACATAAAGTTTATAATGATTTTTATTAATGTTTAAACACTGAAATTGATACATTTTCTTAATAAATGTGTCTAATAAATCTTTAAATAGCTTTGAAACAATTGTTCATGAATCCCATTTACCTTATTCTAGAAAAACTAAATGAATATTTGATTTAATTGAGGGACAAATTATTAAAATTTAAGTACATTTTAACTTTTATTTCATTAGTTTTTTAACATTCTAATATTAATCACTTAATTCATGTTTTATCCCAAACCTATACTATTCCCTTTTAAACCCAAGGAATTTCTACCCTTGCTACCTATTATCATTAGAAGGGAATAATGACTTCTTATTTTCATCTTACACTAGTATAGAATAGTATCATTACTAATGGTTATGGATGAAAAATGGGGAGGATACCTATTAGAATTTTCCATTCACACATTACATAAACACTTACTCTATATGTAGTATATGTATGGTTTTTGATGTATTTTCGGGTGGAGAACTGCTTGGGTATATAAAATTATCCATGGATTAGTTTCAATTTATATTGTTGTGGAAGGTTGATTTCATCCACCTATCAAAAGGATATGAGATATTTTATCTTGGTTCCCCAATTATGTTATGTTCTAGGTTATACATCTTGTGTAATGCCACATTATTTCTCTCTCTCTCTCTCTCTCACCTTCCTTTTGTTATAATTTTTTGGATTAGATCTATATTTGACATAATATGTATTTATATATTATGTTTGTATGTTTTTTATATTTATTATTTATTATACTTGATTTGATGGAGTATTTTTCATTTTATTTTATATCATATAGATATGTTTTATGATGATATTTATTTCTACATAAGAAAAACATATCTAATTTACAAGATGTTGAAGATGAATTCCTAGTAGGAATACTTCCCATTATTTTATATTTTAATGGTATAAATTAGTCGTAACATGTCATATAGGGTCCATTGGGACTTTTTCTTTCCCATAGAAATTGATAATGTGATTTAGGCCTTATGATGAGTCGACTAGGGTACTAGGTTATGGTGTATTAAGTTTTTTATTTAAAATAAATCTTGTTGATTGAAGTTTAGAGTTTAATAATTATCTTCAAGTGTCTTCCAACACCATTTACATCTTATATATGTAATTTTATTTATGAAATAACTTTTATATTATATTCTTGATCATATAAGTATCTAATTGACACATTTTGGAGATTCTTTGTGGAGAATCTTTAATATTCTCATATTCACTGGTTCTATCCCAATTTTCAAGAAAATTAATATGTACTATCATTCAAGAATTTATCTTTTTATTATTATCTTAGTGATTCATAATTTATGTTTGACCTCATTAAGTTTATATTAAATCCCTTTGATGAAATATAAAATAGATGTCCACATTATATTATTGGAAGATAAATCATTTTATACTTTGGATAATATTTTTAAAAATACATTCACTTATTCTTGATCCATATACAATTGGTATTTTAGCTTAGTAATTTCAATATTTTAATTTTTTTTTCAATCTCAACTTCCACTAAATCTGCATCATGTGGCTCTATTAGAATTATATTCATTCCCTTAAATGAATAAATTTTTTAACAATCTTAGTATGTATTTCATTAAAAAATTCATTAAGATAAATGCATTATTCACCTATTTAATTTATTAATGAACTATCTTCATAGCTCATTCCAGTTTCTTCTTGTGACTATTCATCACAAAATAGCTATTTTATTTACTCATTGTGATTATTTACTAAATTTATTTAATCCCCATGGATATCCAACTATTCCTTGGTTAGGTATTTCTCTATTAACATAACATTGAGTACATTGTTATATGTATGAGATTTCACACATTGAATGTGCATAAATTTTTTTTCTTATTCCTTGAGGACCATATTCCCCAATTTCATAGAGTCTTTATTGGTCAAATTTTTGATTGAATTGATGGAAATAATGTATACCATATATATAAGAGTAATATTTGAAAGACTATAAGATGGATAACCAGTTATACACTTCACATTTAAATAAAAATAAACAGATACAAGTTAAATATTCAAGCATAGAGAGATATACAGCTATAGTCTTCTTCAATCAAAGATATGAGATAATGTAAATAATAAATTAATATATTATCTTTTTAGAGAAAATTATAGAGTATTGCAATGAAAACCCAACCAATATTCAAAGATGAATTTCGGAAGTAAACTTTGGGTGAGGGAAACAATATGGAAACCAACCTCTAACACCAATTATATGATTTGTTTGAGTTATACCGAACACAGGGGGTTAATCAGTGGAAACTCCCCAATATAAATAAAATTATCATTATAAAATATTACTTTATAAATCACTATGACTTGTTTCTAGGAGATTATTTTCAATAACTTTTTATATTTTTAAACACTGACACCTGGATACAGGAAAAATGAAAATAATGAGTGAAAAATTGTTTTTTTACAAGGTTGACCTATCTTTATAGAGCTATTAGTCCTTGGGGAGGACTATGGGATATCTCAGTTCACACAAATTTTTATTGTTATCTATTTAATACCATTATTTTTGATAGATATCCCTAAAATTAATTTACAAAATATATTTCTATGTGAATGTTACACCATCTTCTCAATGCAATATAAAATATCAAAAAGATAATGCAATAATGGTGATATACCAATGTGTATCATTAACATGATACACTAGTGTAGATATATGTCTCATGAGTTCCTTATCAACAGAAACTTATTCCTTCATAAGCTCAATTGACTAGTTCTCATGAATGTTAATTTCAACAAGTAAAACTATGAATACAAGTTCATTAAATCCAACACCTGATTGATGGAATGATAAAAATAGAACATTAATCAACTCTTGAACTTATAATTATTTTTTAATTTGGATAGATAGATCTTCAACATGAGGGATACACACATTCAATATCTCTTCCTTAGTGAATATTATATTCAGGATAAAACATTGCAAGTGGTTTTCTTATTTTTCTATTTCTTCCATTGTATATGATGATATTAAAGGTTTCAAGAACAAGTCAAATCTCTATTTAACACCACGTGATGATATTAAATATAATAAATTTATTATATAAGGTTTAATCATACCATAATAATATAATCTTATTGAAGTAAATAAGTAATCTGTGTACCCAGGGTACACTTCCCCTTGCCTCTTACTTTGTTGATATTGATATTCAATGGAGTCACAGACACACACACACTCTATGGATTATATGAAAATGGTATGAATTTACACCTTCATTTTCTATATTTTATCAATGATAAAACTCATAAAAATAATGTGACCACCTTTAATTGTTCAAGGGGAGAACCTTTATTATGTCTCTACAAATTTCACTTAACATTTTAGTTGAAAATGTTATTTGATAGATTCATTATGATAATGAATTATTGAAAATAACTTATGGAAAAAAACTAGAAATGAGAAGATTATAAATTATATTTAAATTTTAAAAATTTTAGAAATATTTTATTAATTTTAATATGATATTTAGTTTTCCTCTATCATGGTACAAAATTTATCTTTATTCTCAAAATGTAATATAAAATCTGTTGTTTCACTGTAATCAGGAAACATATTCAATAGGACATAAATCATGATACATAAACCTACATTAAGTGATTAAATGATCAAAATTAATATTTATACATTAAATAATTTTAAATGGATCAGTATTTTACATGAACATTCTATTTAGATATCCAAAAACTCTACTGAAAAAATATTTTGTATTATAACCTTTATTTTTGTAATTATATATAAAACTAATTTTATAGAAGCTTTAGATCGTGAAAAAATAACCCAATTGACTTCAAACTGTCTATAAATGTTAAATATATCGTCGAATATTTTAATTTTTTATAGAGAATATTCAAAGTATGATAGTTTTACAATTGATTATTTCCATTATCATTTCTAAGAAAAATTAATTCTAACAAGAAACATCATTGATTCACAATTTTTAAATCCAAATTATGATTAAAGTGATTCGATTTGGGTTAGAAATATTAATTCAATGTATATGATTGTATATTTATATTTAAAACCTATGTCATATATGATGTTATAATAAATCAATATTACCATTAAATTTTAAAATAACTGCTCTAACAATACTTATCATTCTAAAATATTATTTTTTACATTGAGTACCAATGACATCCAACTCATACACATTGATTATATTAACTTTTTGTGCACTTATTTTCATAATAATAATATCATTCAATTTCATTCCAGTTTCTTATTCATTAATTTTTATTTAGAATTATCACATTATGTTCTTTTTGAATTACAAACTTCCTCATTCAATGTAATACAGGTTCACATTACTTTTTTAATTCCTATATTTCCTCCTTATTCATTTGTATCACAATGATTATGATGTAATAAACCCATTGATATTATTTGTGGTGAAAGTGAACCTCATATACCTATGATCTCTGCTTAGAGATATACACCTTCCTAAAGATTTACCCATTAATCATTGAAATTGATTTTATATAAAAACCTCAGTAAATAGACTCAATTATGATTCAAAAAACTCTCATGATAATAGTTTTAAAAATTCTATATTTAATGGTGTGACTTGGGATAATTCCCTTTATTGGATGTTATCTCATATGTACTTTTCATTTCAAAGAATCTGGTACACTTCCAAAGAGACCCTTAATCATTTTCGTAAAAAATAAAACAATTCGTGATTTAAATAATTACCACATGTTATCCTAATCATTTCAAAACTTAATACTCTATCAATGGGACAAATGTCATCTTTACACTACTTCACACAATAAGTTCGAATATAAAAACCAATAATCCTTCAAGAGTACTCTATATGTTCTCAATTCACCCTCAATGCATCTCATATGAAATATTGTCTTCATTTAAACTCATGACTCACTTATAATAAAAATAATATCATATAGATGATATTAAATAAAGTATAATGACATTACCATGATTAACTTTGACTTAGGTATCCTTTGTTCACTTCATCAACCTTAAGATTACACGACCTACTAGTAATTGGAGGATCTCACTACTGTATCATCAGAATGGGTGATGATCTTGAGGAATATCTATTACATGGTGTGTAATAAATTTTGTATCTCATTAAACACCCAATGTATCTTCTCACGAATCTTGGTAATTTTTTATTCATAATTACCCATGGATGTTCAATATGTTTCATCGTATATCCACATTTTCTTTCTTCTCATAGTATGAAATGACTATATATCCTCATAACATTAGGTAGATCTTATTTCCCTAATGATCATAATTTAGTTAACCATATTATTATTTTCATTAATATTCTAAAATATCCAAAAGAATTCCAAAAAATATAACACTGAAGAAATGGGGTCATCATAAAAAACAATTAATAAAAAAATTATTGGCTATTTTTTCTAAACAAAAATAAAACCATCATTAAAATTATATAAAATTATACTGAAAACAGACCCTCCACTAGTTTCCATTAGTCATTTCAAAAAAATTTTCCAACATGCATAACCAATAAACAAGATATACTAAAAAAATTGAAGATAATAATACCTACATGTTCATTGAATTATACATTCATGTGGTGAGAATTAAGCCCAAGGAAATTTCTCAAAGGGACTCTAAATAGTTACCATAACCAGGTAAACCATGAAAGCCTATATAAGAATTATTTAATTCATGAAATAACAAAAAAATTGTTATAAAAAAAATATAAATGAATAAAACCTATACAAATATTTTATGTACACACACATCCATCAATTAAAAACAATCCAAATATATCAACTATTTTAAATCCAGTTCCCCAGTGCCAACCTTTTACAAAAACATCCCATTTCCCAAATATAAACTAGTTTCTAAATAAATTTTGAGAGATAACAAAAGTAGACCAAGATACATCCTCCATGGGAACCTTTCCAATTAATGGAATTACTACCCCTTGACTTGATTCATCACTCAATTATACAAGAAATTGAAATATCAAATATGGAGACAACATAGTAATGTGAGGGTATATATAAAGACACTTATCTATCTTAAGGATATTTATACCACCTAAATGTTATAATATGTGCTCTAAAACTTATTACCTATAGATACAATAACAAAATTAATATTCACCAATAGAAATATTTTCTGAATCACACCAAACCATTAATAAAATCACATAATAAAAACTCATAGCAATTATAATTTTCAAAAATCTAACAACAATATATAACTTTTAAAGTATTCTAATTCAACTAATAAAATATTTTAAAACTAATATATCCAAATAACACTTTTAAACATTAAAAACACACAAATAATTATTTATAAACATATTAAATAACTTAATTATTTTAGAAATTTTTATGAATATTATAATAAGTATTAAAATATTTTTTAACCAAAACACCATTATATTAACAAAATAATGGAAATATTGAGGCCACTATTGGTTCTATTATCCCATAAACACCCCAGTGGTGGTGGTGGTGGTGGGGGGGGGGGGGGGGGTTAATTTGTGTTTTTCTTAGATGAATTGTTTTTTCATTAAATGATTTATTTAATTGAATACTATTCCCATGTTAATAAGAACACCGATTTTATTTGTTAGTTTTATAATGAGTAATTAGATTTAATGTAGATAAATTAATTAAGAACATAGAAAAACTGATTTTACAAAGTTTGTAAATATTGGATATATTTTAGGAGAATACAAGAACCAGTGTCAGAATATAATAAAAGGAAACTATACCTTATGTGAATAAGATAATTTGAATATGGTCTCTCTATTCAATGGATCACTACCGATACAATGGTTTAAGGATTTATGAAATCTATCCACAGAACACTACCTATTCCTCTCTCTTCTCTCACTAATTTAAGTAACATATTAACTACATTATAAGAATGGGGTTCTATTCTATAATAGTATATTAAAACTATTAAATTATAAAACAAGACTCTAGATATCATTCATCAATGAATTTCACCTTTGTCTTTCTATCTTCAATTACAATAATCGAATATCTCTAATTAATGAGTTATCTTGTCTTAAAAACCATTGTCTTAAAAATAAGATAGATATGATCAATGAATTGCGACAATAGTAAATGGAATGTCTTATCATGTCTCTAAGTTAACTTCAAATTCTTCAAACAAATTTATGAAACACACACATACATCCCTTTATTTTTCTCATGCATCAAATTTTTAAAAGATCTAAAATTCATTGTAACTTCCTCAAGTTATTCTTATATATATATAAATGTATCACCAATTAAAAATTTCACCTTTTCTTCACGTTTTAATATATATGAAGTTATGAAAACAAAATCATTATAATAATCAAACCATATTTTCTATCTAAAAATATTTATTAAAACATGCATTATCACTAATTTAATTTTGAAACAAATATTTCGTTACATTATTCAAAAATATATTATTCAAATATCTCTATGATGACCTGAATTTACCTACTCAAGTGGAGACAAATACATTGATGATAGTAGACCACATGACCACCTTTTAATAAGATAATTAATACCGAATAGTGGAGAGGGACTAAAAAAGATGTGGGGGGGATATAATGAAAAATCAAATCCCAATTGTAATGATTAAATTTAGTAAACTTTTGGTAGTCCCCATTAATATAGTGAACATCCAAAAAATCTGTAAACACAAAAAACAGACAAGGGGGGCCCTAATGTCCAAAATATAAAGTAGTAAATAGTTTTTAGGATTCATCATTAATAAAAAATATGTAATAGAAAAATATACCAAAAAATCATCAGTATAGATAAATAGTTGATATCCAAGCTGGTAAAAATTCAATTTATGTAATGAAAAATAATAAATATAATGGAATATGACCCAAATAACATGATCAACACCTACTGAATCCATGAACATAATTACCATGCTTATCTTGGGCCATGCATCCAGATCTAAGATGATACCTATTCCTAGAATGAGATATAAAGCTCTTCCTATATACATCAAAGTCCATATCATTTATGTGGGTATGTGTGATTCCATTGACCTAGTTTGATCCACAAAATTTCTTTAACACACCGAGTTTAAGTGATTATGTTTACAAGAATTAAAATTTGTGGAGTTTGTGAAAATTGGTTCTTGGTTCAATAGAAAATCCCAGAAACATAACACAACATGTATATACTATCCATATGTGTTCTCACATAGATTGAGTACATTCAATTCCCAGAGAATCTTATAAAAAAACCCAAATCAGTCCATGAACCACTTATCGTTAATTGATAACACATATACCATCATATCCAAATAGGGTATACCAAAACTATAAGGCCCCAACCTTAAACCTTACTTAATATTGAATTAAATGAATAATTCACATTGAGGATCTTTTCAGGTTTAGAGTTTTAGAGAATTAGAACATAACTATTACATCTTAAAAGATTACAAAGTAGACACTTCTACTAAGTCTCCATAAAATAAAAACTCTTAAAAAGAAAGATGTCTAGATTCCATGTTTTAGATAGCATGAAATTCCCTTGATCCCATCCTTGACCTTATTCCACTTTAAGTCCCGTGAAAAACATTTCGAAAAACATGGGGTGAGCATAAAAAGCTCAGTAAGGGATATAAAAAGAATGAAAACTGTTAGTTTTTCAAATATCAAGTAAACCATGTATACTATATCAAAGTAATACCTTCACCTTCATGAAGTAGTAAAAAAAAATCTTCACTGAATAAAGTATCATTACTTACCTTTTTGTAACCAAAGGATTACCATAAAACCCATATAAAGAACACATAGAATATATAAAGGTAACTTGGGACATAAACATACTTAAGTGGAATAACCATACGGTTGACTTCCACACATATCACTTAATGGAATAGCCATACGGCCAATTTCCATACATACTTAATGGAATAGCCATACGGCCGACTTCCATACCCAATGCATTGGAGGTTATAACGTAACCACCCGTCCTGGTATTCACGGCACCACCCGTCATATGGTTTATAACGTAACCACCCGTTAAAATGTCAAAGTACAAATATAAAACCATAAAACATAAAACCAATATAAAGGAATGATAAAATTTCCACAATTCAATCACAATATATCATAAATATATTGACATAATAGAATCATTTATCAAAACCATTTTTAATAACAAAATACATAATAGAGTATCTGGTATTTATTTTATTTTAAAAACATTACGGCTTATTGAGGAAGCCAAAGACCAAATAATACTCGCGGTGGCGGAAAAGGTCATTGTCACCGCGTACGTTAAAAAAACATTCCTTTTTGTCGTTTAGTAAAACGCTTCGTAGAAAAAGATTCCTTTTGTATAAAAGTCAAAGTCAAAGTAGTTTATACACCGTATAAAATAAAGTTGTGTATAAAATGAAATATGCCTCAATGAAAGGAGATTGAGACGAAGTCCCTTACCTTGGGTCCGACTTGACTCGATCGTTCTTTAACGTCCTGAATAATAAACTTGAGTTAATTTATACTTGATTAAGAACCTTTTTAAAGTTCATTATTCTTTTTATATCACTTATTGCCATGTTATAAACATTATGTAACCATTTAAGTTAATAATGTTTGTTTTGTCAATATTTGGTTCTTAAGTCGAAAGTTGACTTCTTACAATTACATGTTGTTCATGTGGTCAAAAGTTATTTATATCCAGAATGAAATTCTTGATTTGGATATCATATATATCATATATATCCAGCATGTACATGTATTTATAATATTACATAATCATTTAGGGGTAATAAATGAAATGCACCGTTCATGGAGACGGTAAGCCGTACGTACGCATGAACGCTACTTTCATTTCTTTGTCATATTAGTGGAATTAAAACTAAATGAGAGGTATGTATATTTTAATTCCAGAATTATATTCATCATTTAGTTATATCATTAATTATATATATACATTATATACATGTAATTTTAATAGTACATTACATTTGGGGATAAGAAATGAAATGCACCGTTCATGGAGACGGTAAGCCGTACGTATGCATGAACGCTACTTTCATTTCTATCTCATACTTTAATGGAAAGAAATAATAATTATATAGAGGTATATTATAATTCCAGTATAACATCATATATAATAACTTTAAATCCATCTTTTACACGTCCCACATATGGCATTAACGAATCACATCACTTTTAGGGGGCGGTAGTCCGCACTTCCTTAAATGAAGATATCGTGTTTACCCATAATGGAAACCATAAAGGTATGCCAAAAATGAAAAATACAGAAGCTTAAAGAAAAAATAAACATATTATATATCATATATAAAAATAGTGACATCATAATGGCCACCTTTGAAGGTGTTAAATGAGTATTGAACAATCATCGTTTCGGGAGGCAGAATTTCGCCATCCACGGAAACCGTATGTTTTTTAACCATTTGATGTAGTTGTGTGAGAGTGTAGCTCAAATAAATATTATAACAACATCCTAGTATATTGAAGATACTGGTGTTGTTACAAAAGAAGTAAATAAAAAGAGTTTAGAGGGTTGGAGAAGCAAAATAAAACAAATGAACAAGAGAGAATGAATTACCTTTAAAAGTGTAACTCCCTTTTGATTTGAGACTAAAGGCTTCCTTTGAAAGGCTTCTGCCCAAAGGGAATCCTCTAGGATGAGGAGAGGGATGTGGAGAGAGTAATTGGGCAGGGGTTGGCCGAGCCAAAGGCTTGAGAAGTGTGTGAAATGAGGTAGAGGTGGGGGCCTTTTTTAAGAGGAGAGGAGGGGCACTTTTGGAAAGTAAAGAAATATTACTTTATTTGAAAATGTGTTTCGGTTTTAAAAGGTCCAACATTGATATAATTCGTGGATAAGGTGATTAGGGTTCGAAATCCACTCATCCAATTGGTTTTGGCCATGTGTAGGTTTTAGATTTTTCATTATCATTCCATTTTATTTTAATCGTCAAATAATGATGTCATCGCTGCATCATTATTATGTCATATATAATTTAATTTATTTAATGTCTAAAAATTATAAAACAAATACTATGATGTAGGAAATCTTTTTATCTTTCCAATGACTATTTATAATAAAAATATGGACTTGTATAACCCCAATCAAAAATTATTTTATTAAACCAATTTATGTTAGTGTCATTTTCACTTTAACATTAAATAAAAATATATTAATGTCATTTTCCAACTAAAGTGGCTCCATGGGGTCCCCAAGTTGGGCCATGGCTTGTCTTGGTCGGCCATGACTCACCCAATAGGTGTAGGACAAGTTTCATGGTGTTTTCACATTCTTATAATACCATTTTTACCTTAAACTACACTAATTACCTCTAATCGCGATTAATGAAAAAAAGGTACTATTCACCAAAAAAAATTATTTTAATCTCATTGAACCACATTTTACTTCTTAATGACAACCATGTATGTCGGATTTTTAAAATTCAATACACATTAGTGGTAAACTTTCATTTAACTGAAAAATCAGTTTGCTTGATTAGCACTTAGTGGTTTCACTATTCATCAAAAATTGAAGTTTTTCAGAAAATTACCAAAAATTCACCCTAAGCTATATTTGATATTCCGAATTCAAAAATGAAGTCCATTTTACAAAATTAAAAACATATAAGTCAAATTAATTAATTTAATAATTAATTCCCACTGTCATGACAAATAGCGTGTTTTTGTGAAACAATAAGTATCAAAAGATTGACACCAGTTTAAGTCCAATTTCAAAGTGAAATTGATTCCAATGACCACCATTGGATTAACTGGTAAAAATATTTTCTAATTTCACTTTAAAACCAATTAAAATAATAATCTAATCATATAAATAATTTAGATTAAAAAGAGGTTTTGAATTAAAATACAACATTTTACACTATTCATAAAAAAATGAACTTTATCAGAAAGGTACCAAAAATTTACACAAAGTAAATTTTGATGTCCCGATTCTAAAGAAGAGTTATATTTGGTCCAAAATAAAGTATAAGAGTGATCAAAACTATATTTAATGACGGTTCACCATTAAAAGGTGATAAGTGAACCTTTAGTGAAAATTAGAGTATAAATGCCTAAAATTGAACTCTTTCCGTTTTTAAGCCTTTATCTTTTATTGGGTAAATGTAAAAACATCTAAAAACATATATAATCATATTTTAGTTATTTCTATCCATTCCCACCAGTACAACGGCTACTCGTTAACTAACATTTAAAATAATATTATTTTATTACTTGTGTGCAACGTAAGTTTTCAAAGAAACTCATCGTAGCGTACCAAGTACGCTATTGAACGTAGAAACCCCTTTTAATTAAAATTAATATTTAATTCGTAAATATTAGTATATATGAAAATTATTTATTCTTTAATTACCTGGGATGTTACATCCTTCCCCCCTTTTGGGAATTGCGTCCTCGCAATTTTATTCACTTATCAAAATAAGTGGGGGTATTTATCCCTCATAGCATTTTCAGATTCCCACGTTGCCTCTTCAATCACATGGTTTTTCCACAAAACCTTTACCTGATGAATCACCTTATTCCGTAACACTTTCTCCCTGTGGTCAAAAATCTGGACCTGTTGTTCCTCATAAGATAGGTTCTCTTCCAGCTGAACTACCTCTGGGCTCAAAACATGAGATATACTTTCTCAACATCGAAACGTGAAAAACATTGTGTACCTGAGATAAACTCGGAGGTAAAGCCACTCGGTATGCAACTGATCCAACTCTTTCCAGAATTTTGTATGGTCCAACCAACCATGGACTCAACTTTCCTTTCTTACCAAATCTCATCACACTTTTCCAAGGAGAAACCTTGAGAAAAGCATGATCACCTACCTCAAAAGATAGATCCTTCCTCCGGTTATCCGCATAACTCTTCTGCCTGCTCTGAGCTATTCTCATGTGTTTTCTGAATCAACTGAACTTTTTCGGCCATCTCTTCTACCAATTCTGGTCCCATCAGCTTCCTTTCACCCACTTCATTCCAAAATGCTGGAGTTCGACACCGCTTCCCATATAATGCCTCAAATAGTGCCATCTGTATACTGGAATGAAAACTGTTATTATATGAAAACTCAACCAAAGAAAGATGTTGGTCCCAACTTCCCTGATAATCCATAGAACAAGCTCGTAGCATATCCTCCAATGTCTGAATTGTTCATTCTGACTTCCCATCTAATTGAGGATGAAAAGCTGTACTAAAATTTAATTCAGTACCCAACGACTTCTGAAGGCCTTTCCAAAAGTTAGAGGTAAACCTGGGATCACGATCCGATACAATGGAGAGAGGAACTACATGTAACCTGACTATCTCTTTAAGATACAAACGGGAAAGTTGATCAAGAGAGAAAGTATCTCGTATAGCAAGGAAATGAGCATATTTGGTCAAGTGATCAACAATAACCCAGATTGCATTATTACCTCGAGACGTCCTCGGTAATCCCACAACAAAGTCCATGGATATGTTTTCCCATTTCCACTCTGGCACTGGTAAAGGCTGAAGCATCCCTGCCGCTCTGCTTTAACCTGTTGACATGTCAAACACTTCACAGTAAAATCAGCAATGTCTCTTTTCATTCCATCCCACCAGTAATACTCCCGCAGACCTCTGTACATCTTAGTACTGCCAGGATGAGAAAACAACTCATTCTTCAACTGTGAATCACAAGGCACACATAACCTCTTCACAAAACTCAAAACACAAACACAAACACAAACTTATCCAAGAACTCATGGAAAATTTTATTCATAAGGTCCATGAATACAGCAGGTGCATTGGTTAACCCAAAAGGCATAACTAAAAATTCATAATGGCCATATCTAGTACGGAACGCAGTCTTCGGAATGTCTGCTTCTTTTACTTTCAACTGATGGTACCCCGACCTCAAGTCAATCTTCGAAAAATACTGAGCTCCCTGGAGCTGATACCACATCATTCGATGGCCCAACATCTGCTGAAGTTGTTGCAAAGGATTTCGCCACCCCTTTTTGCTTGTAGTCTGGCTGCATTCCCCCAGTTGAGTTCTTCGTTGGACACTCGTTTGCATAATGACCCATTTCATTACACTTAAAACATCTTACCGTTGGCTTTTCATTTCCTGCTTGATCATCTTCCTTACAGTTACGAGCAATATGACCAAACTTACCACACCAAAAGCACTTACTATACTTGGATAAACATTCTCCAGGATGCATTTTACCACACTTCTCACAGGATGGATATTTGGTTTTCTTACCTCCTTGCTTCTTTGATGAATTCTTCCCCTTTTCCTGCCAACTAGATCTCTTATTCTGTTGTTTGTCATAGAACACCTGATCATCAGCAAACTCCATTTCCACCTTCTCCGCACATCGAACAAGTTTTTCATAACTTTTGAACTCACGAGAAGCTAAAGCCCTTCGATACTTTGTCTTTAACCCTGAGTAAAAACGGTTTATTTTACTATCAAGATCTCGTATAAAGTTTGGAGCATACCTTGCCAATCGAGTGAACTTTTCTTCATAAGTAGCCACTGAATCATCCTCCTGCCTCAATTCTAGGAACTGTTTTTCCATCCTAAGACGAACCACCTTAGGAAAATATTTCTCAAGAAACATACCTTTGAATTCGTCCCAGTGAAGATCATCAATCTCATCACTATCCCTTATATTTTTCACCATCGACCACCACTGATCAGCTTCACCTTCAAAACGGTAAACAGCAAGACTAACCTTTTGATGTTCTGAACACCCCATGACATCAAAAATCTTCTCCAGTGCTTTAATCCACCCTTCAGCTTGCACAGGGTCAGATGATCCTCTAAATGATGGGGGATGTTGCCTCATGAAGTGTTCCACCACTGACATGTTCCTCTGCGGTTGATCTGGCTGATCTCGTGCATGGATACCACCACCATTTATAGCCTGAGTCAACTGTGCCATCACTGCAACAAACTGTTCAGTTCCGATTCCGACCATCTCAGGTTGCTGATTTTGAAGGTTGTCTTCCTCCTGATGTCGTCCCAACATAGCTGCTTTGTTTCCTCTACGGAAAACCATTCTGAACACAGAAATATCTTAGGCGAAGCAACATGGTAATCTGTAAATGCTATATCATTTCAATCATATCATAAATTAACTTATAATTTAACAATTTTCTAACTCCTAAAGTTGTCTAAACCGACCTCTGATACCAACTATAAGGCCCCAGCCTTAAACCTTACTTAATATTGAATTAAATGAATAATTCACATTGAGGATCTTTTCAGGTTTAGAGTTTTAGAGAATTAGAACATAACTATTACATCTTAAAAGATTACAAAGTAGACACTTCTACTAAGTCTCCATAAAATAAAAAATCTTAAAAAGAAAGATGTCTAGATTCCATGTTTTAGATAGCATGAAATTCCCTTGATCCCATCCTTGACCTTATTCCACTTTAAGTCCTGTGAAAAACATTTCGAAAAACTTGGGGTGAGCATAAAAAGCTCAGTAAGGGATACAAAAAGAATGAAAACTGTTAGTTTTTCAAACATCAAGTAAACCATGTATACTATATCAAAGTAATACCTTCACCTTCATGAAGTAGTAAAAAAAATCTTCACTGAATAAAGTATCATTACTTACCTTTTTGTAACCAAAGGATTACCATAAAACCCATATAAAGAACACATAGAATATATAAAGGTAACTTGGGACATAAACATACTTAAGTGGAATAACCATGCGGTTGACTTCCACACATATCACTTAATGGAATAGCCATACGGCCAATTTCCATACATACTTAATGGAATAGCCATACGGCCGTCTTCCATACCCAATGCATTGGAGGTTATAACGTAACCACCCGTCCTGGTATTCACGACACCACCCGTCATATGGTTTATAACGTAACCACCCATTAAAATGTCCAAGTACCAATATAAAATCATAAAACATAAAACCAATATAAAGGAATGATAACATTTCAACAATTAAATCACAATATATCATAAATATATTGACATAATAGAATCATTTATCAAAACCATTTTTAATACCAAAATACATAATAGAGTATATGGTATTTATTTTATTTTAAATATATTACGGCTTGTTGAGGAAGCCAAAGACCAAATAATACTCGCGGCGGCGGAAAAGGTCATTGTCACCGCGTACGTTAAAAAAACATTCCTTTTTGTCGTTTAGTAAAACGCTTCATAGAAAAAGATTCCTTTTGTATAAAAGTCAAAGTCAAAGTAGTTTATACACCGTATAAAATAAAGTTGTGTATAAAATGAAATATGCCTCAATGAAAGGAGATTGAGACGAAGTCCCTTACCTTGGGTCCGACTTGACTCGATCGTTCTTTAACGTCCTGAATAATAAACTTGAGTTAATTTATACTTGATTAAGAACCTTTTTAAAGTTCATTATTCTTTTTATATCACTTATTTCCATGTTATAAACATTATGTAACCATTTAAGTTAATAATGTTTGTTTTGTCAATATTTGGTTCTTAAGTCGAAAGTTGACTTCTTACAATTACATGTTGTTCATGTGGTCAAAAGTTATTTATATCCAGAATGAAATTCTTGATTTGGATATCATATATATCATATATATCCAGCATTTACATGTATTTATAATATTACATAATCATTTAGGGGTAATAAATGAAATGCACCGTTCATGGAGACGGTAAGCCGTACGTACGCATGAACGCTACTTTCATTTCTTTGTCATATTAGTGGAATTAAAACTAAATGAGAGGTATGTATATTTTAATTCCAGAATTATATTCATCATTTAGTTATATCATTAATTATATATATACATTATATACATGTAATTTTAATAGTACATTACATTTGGGGATAAGAAATGAAATGCACCGTTCATGGAGACGGTAAGCCGTACGTACGCATGAACGCTACTTTCATTTCTATCTCATACTTTAATGGAAAGAAATAATAATTATATAGAGGTATATTATAATTCCAGTATAACATCATATATAATAACTTTAAATCCATCTTTTACACGTCCCACATATGGCATTAACGAATCACATCACTTTTAGGGGGCGGTAGTCCGCACTTCCTTAAATGAAGATATCGTGTTTACCCATAATGGAAACCATAAAGGTATGCCAAAAATGAAAAATACAGAAGCTTAAAGAAAAAATAAACATATTATATATCATATATAAAAATAGTGACATCATAATTGCCACCTTTGAAGGTGTTAAATGAGTATTGAACAATCATCGTTTCGGGAGGCAGAATTTCGCCATCCACGGAAACCGTATGTTTTTTAACCATTTGATGTAGTTGTGTGAGAGTGTAGCTCAAATAAATATTATAACAACATCCTAGTATATTGAAGATACTGGTGTTGTTACAAAAGAAGTAAATAAAAAGAGTTTAGAGGGTTGGAGAAGCAAAATAAAACAAATGAACAAGAGAGAATGAATTACCTTTAAAAGTGTAACTCCCTTTTGATTTGAGACTAAAGGCTTCCTTTGAAGGGATTCTTACCAAAGGGAATCCTCTAGGATGAGGAGAGGGATGTGGAGAGAGTAATTGGGCAGGGGTTGGCCGAGACAAAGTCTTGAGAAGTGTGTGAAATGAGGTAGAGGTGGGGGCCTTTTATAAGAGGAGAGGAGGGGCACTTTTGGAAAGTAAAGAAATATTACTTTATTTGAAAATTTGTTTCGGTTTTAAAAGTTCCCACATTGATATAATTCGTGGATAAGGTTATAAGGGTTCTAAATCCACTCATCCAATTGGTTTTGGCCATGTGTAGGTTTTAGATTTTTTATTATCTTTCCATTTTATTTAAATCGTCAAATAATGATGTCATCGCTGCATCATTATTATGTCATATATAATTTAATTTATTTAATGTCTAAAAATTATAAAACAAATACTGTGATGTATGAAATATTTTTAGCTTTCCAATTACTTTTTATAATCAAAATTTGGACTTGTATAACCCCACTCAAAAATTATTTTAGTAAACCAATTTATGTTAGTGTCATTTTCACTTTAACATTAAATAAAAATATATTAATGTCATTTTCCAACTAAAGTGGCTCCATGGGGTCCCCAAGTTGGGCCATGGCTTGTCTTGGTCGGCCATGACTCACCCAATAGGTGTAGGACAAGTTTAATGGTGTTTTCACATTCTTATAATACCATTTTTACCTTAAACTACACTAATTACCTCTAATCGCGATTAATGAAAAAAAGTTACTATTCACCAAAAAAATTATTTTAATCTCATTGAACCACATTTTACTTCTTAATGACAACCATGTATGTCGGATTTTTAAAATTCAATACAGATTAGTGGTAAACTTTCATTTAACTGAAAAATCAGTTTGCTTGATTACCACTTAGTGGTTTCACTATTCATCAAAAATTGAAGTTTTTCAGACAATTACCAAAAATTCACACTAAGATATATTTGATATTCCGAATTCAAAAATGAAGTACATTTTACAAAATTCAAAACATATAAGTAAAATTAATTAATTTAATAATTAATTCCTGCTGTCATGACAAATAGTGTGTTTTTGTGAAACAATAAGTATCAAAAGATTGACACCAGTTTAAGTCCAATTTCAAAGTGAAATTGATTCCAATGACCACCATTGGATTAACTGGTAAAAATATTTTCTAATTTCACTTTAAAACCAATTAAAATAATAATCTAATCATATAAATAATTTAGATTAAAAAGAGGCTTTGAATTAAAATACAACATTTTACACTATTCATAAAAAAATGAACTTCATCAGAAAGGTAGAAAAAATTTACACAAAGTAAATTTTGATGTCCCGATTCTAAAGAAGAGTTATATTTGGTCCAAAATAAAGTATAAGAGTGATCAAAACTATATTTAATGACGGTTCACCATTAAAAGGTGATAAGTGAACCTTTAGTGAAAATTAGAGTATAAATGCCTAAAATTGAACTCTTTCCGTTTTTTAAGCCTTTATCTTTTATTGGGTAAATGTAAAACATCTAAAAACATATATAATCATATTTTAGTTATTTCTATCCATTCCCGCCAGTACAACGACTACTCGTTAACTAAAATTTAAAATAATATTATTTTATTACTTGTGTGCAACGTAAGTTTTCAAAGAAACTCATCGTTGCGTACCAAGTACGCTATTGAACGTAGAAACCCATTTTAATTAAAATTAATACTTAATTCGTAAATATTAATAAATATGAAAATTATTTATTCTTTAATTACCTGGGATGTTACAACAACTCTCTTTTATCATCTGATACAATCACTATGTGGTCTCCTTATATCTAGAAAATAAACTCATCTGAGCCTCACCTAGACCATAAATAATCTCATTTCCCACCCATAAATAAAAGCCTAAAATATCATAGTATAAAGAATGAAATAATAGAAAACCAAATATGACCCAGTTGAATGAAATAGAATAACCCATCTCTTATTCCCTTCTATAACCCATCTAACATATACTCCCTAATGTTATTATTATACAACCTATAAAGCATATAGAAAACCATCCAGGATTAACTTTATATATTAGCTAGGTTATATTTCCACAAGGTTTGAGGCATGTTCATGATATATGTGGTATGATTACAAAAACAAAGTGTATTTATACAAGTACATGGGAATTATTTTACCCTTTGAATATTAATAAATGAATTATGTACTCTTATCTGGAATCCCACATGACACATCCATTAACCATACCATCATGAAAAATGAAATAAGTTGTTTTATAAAAATAGGGAAACCAAATATAGAATAAAAATTGAAAAAATAAAAATTAACTTCTAAGTATAAGACATATGAAAACACATAAAATGTAATGATAAAAGAGAAAAAAACATATAATGGTGGAGAAATTTAATAGTACCATATTATCTTGAGATGAACTATAAAATTTAAACAATAATAAAATCATCTCCATGTGACCCACAGTCACCACCCAATCATAAAATTGCAATAGAAGGTATTAAAAAAGTGAAATATCGACTATGAGTCATACAATGGATACCTGCATGAATACAAGAGAAAAAATACACACCAAGGTGTGTATGAAAAGTTTTAGATAAAAATTCATTGAAATATTTCACCATAGATTTTAGGTAATTAATTTTTTAAGAAATTTTAGAAATATAAATTTTAAATAAAATTTATAAAAATAACCCTTTTAACATTATAAAAAAACTAAATAATATAACCATACATCAGAGTACCATTAAAAATACCAATATATTTATAAAAAACCAAAAGGTATTGATAAATGGATTCAAATAATTTTTAAATGAATAAAAAAAACCATTATCCTGGAATTCATATCCCAAACCGTTGATGAAAAGATTAAATTTGTTTAATGAAGTATATGGAAACTAAATTATGAATTATGTGGGATTGAGTGCAATAATAAGTACTCAAGAAAAATAATTATATGTTTAAATATTAATCACCAATATTTAAGGAATAAGTAACACCATAACATGTTGAAACAACAATAATTATGTGTATGATTAAAGGAAATAGGATAAAATTATTTGCCATTAATGATGAAATATACTACACAAATTAATAAACCAAGAAAATAATTTATGATAATAATGAAAATAATCAATACTAATCAGTATGAAAACTAAAATTACATTATATATATCATTTGAAACACTATAGTCCCAAGCGATACAATCATAAATATACTTAGGTGGTATCATCTATAGATGTATCAAAGTATTCTAAGACAATAACCCACACAATAATCTCAATTAGACTAACTAAGTTGAAACCCCAATAAGAAGAGTCACGTCATGGATTATGTTATGCTATATAGTGGATATAGCTATAAATGAAAATATCTTTTAATTTTCAACTTTGATACCCTGAGATATCATGAAATAATATAATGTAAGTGAGGGAACATTTCACAAACCATATCTAAAAACCAATAATTCAAATCAATATAAATTCCTCATATCACCTCAAATCAACCTTTAATGAATGCAACACCATCATATAGATACATATCTAAAAAGTCCCTCAATTCATATCAAGTAATACCTAAGATTATATAAAATATAATACATTGGCTTTCAAAATCAGGGGTGTAATACATATCATAAAAACTATTATTTATGAAATTACAAATATACCTCTAAATCATATATCAAAATTCTTGTTAAAAATATTGTTTGAAATACATTTAGATATCAATATAAAAATCAAACTATCATATAAAAAATTAGGTAATGAAACCAACCACTATATATCACCAAACATATGAAATTAATGAAAAATAATAATAGAAATTCAAAATATACCAAAACACTGTTAAATAGTAATAAAATTCTAGAAAACAAGAAATAAAATTTCAAAAAACTAAAAATTGGGTCAAAATATAATTTAGTATTATATTTTGTTTTAAAATTTATTTTATGAATAATTGAAAACACATAGTGTGAAAAAGAAATTATTTTGCAATTTAGGAATCAAGAAACCATAAAACCCTCTTCAAGAAAAATAGTAAATTCAAGGAAACCAATGATAAAATTTATAATTTCATTATTTAAAAAATATATAGGTATAATTTTTCGGATAAAATTTATTTTAGAAACTCTAGAATCATATGACATGTCATATAAATGAAATAAAAAAAATACATTAGGTTAGAGAGATTGATTTGTTTATTATGAAGAGAATTGTATTAGGTAAAAAAGAACACCTCACCATCCCTAGTCACAATGAATCCCAAGATTTACATAAACCCAAACATAGGGTATTTCCACTATGGTCCTTTAAATGTAATAATAATAAAGAATAAGTGATATAGAGTAGAGAATAAGAAAAAAATAAGAGACTTACCTTGAATAATTGAAAGGAAATAAAAGTGGAAGGTCAATGGAAACCAAATAAATGGGTAGTGGAGTCATATAGTTATCTCATTGAAAAAGTTGATAAAATAAAAATTAAGAAGTATGAAATACAAATTAAAAGGTATATGTCAAAATTGAAATTTTAGTATTTGGGAAAACCAAGGGATTGGTCATACGGTTTCTTAAACCATAGCTCGAATTTAAATCCATAACAAGACCTAATCTACAACTCTATAATATTGAGGAATATAGGTTCTTTAAAATAAATTACATCTATGAATTTTTAACTTTTGGGTGAACTTCACAGTTCATGGTTTAGGTATATAGTTACTAATAACCATGTTCAAATTGTGTGAAATGAATATTCACTAAAATTTTCAACTTATAAAATCCAATAATTATAATATTAAATATTAAAAATAATGTAAAAAATTGTTATAGAAAAGTGACATTTGGGTGTCACATAGAACCCCTAGCTCGATCTCATATTCTATATTCAATTTCATGGGATGTATTTTACTACATAATTTTATATCTCTCAAGATACACTATATTCAACGAGTTTATCTATCTAAATTTGTCATTATCAATTTATAGAAATGATTTTTAAATTGACATGTTCATGAATTAGGAAGATCCTTGGAAATATATGGGTTGACTCTATTTCATCCATCCTAATATCATGTCCCAAGTGTCGACCACCACCCTATTTTGTGCCTCATCACCTATCACTCCACATCCATGAACCCATGATGAAGTGTATATTTAAGATGTATAATATAAAAAATTGGTAAATAAAAAATACATATATCCTTACAAAAAATGAAATTTGATTTTAGATCATCACATTGATCAAAAAGGTTGCCTTATAAGTCACTTCCCATGGGTATCAATACTCCATAAAGTGGTCTGTTATACAAATCACACTTCCTCTATGTCTATGTTCCAAATCAATCTATCTAAAAATATTAATAATCCAAAATTAGTCATATGGTACACTCATGTACCCATATTAGTATAACAAAGGGGACATCTCATCTCCTCAATTTATCATTTGGTATATAATAAGAATCATCACATTACTAGGGCAATTAATCTTGAATCTAGAATAAGTTGTTAATAAAATACCCCTTTCAATGCTTCCCACCTCCACCATCGAGGTAAATGGAGAGTCTCTCCTATGAGGAATTAATAGAGTAAAAAAGAATCACCAAATTTCCAATCATTTACTAATAAAATATGGTGAAAAAACACCCATCACTCAGTTAGTATCAATGTATCACACCCATTAGAAAGGTATTACATGGTTTCTATGGACCAAGAATAAAATGAAACCTAACAAGAATTTAAATCCTATTTGACCAACTCATAACACAGGGGAAAGATTCTATTATGATTATTATTCTATAATTTAATGGGAGATACCATTAAAGGGAATAATATACAAGGATCTTCTGTAATCATAAAATATTTGGAAAGTAGAGTGTCACAAACACAAGGTCAAATAGACCAAAACATGTCTCAAAACAAGATATATATTCCTTAATTTAAAACCCATGTGAAAAACCACTATATGAATCATTTTAAATAAGTATTACATGACTAATTTTCTCATGATAGTCCTTAAAATAAAAATACATGAAAATACTCTTGAATGACCCCTATTTTTCTGAAAAAATATTTCAAACCAAATATTTAAATCCAAAATTTCCTTTAAAACTTCAATTGAAATAGAGACCTCATTTTTAATCAATTTAAAAAAGAAAACCCATTTAATATTCAAAAATCAACTAAAATCAATGACCCATAATTCTACATATATATTTTTCCATCTGATTATATATGTGTCATATTTATTAATGTAGTATAGTAACAAAGACATATACCATATATTAAAAATTAATAACACTTCAATTTATTAATTTAATATAATAAATTTGAATCCTAATATACTTAAACAACAATATCAAATATAATAATATAAATATTGGACAAAAATAAAACATACTTTTATATTATTTAAAACACATGACTTATAATAATTAAAATATATTTTCATGATAAATATAAACATATAAAAAAATTTATTTTCATAAAATGGTTTTATAGTAATCTAGTTATTTTTATATAATGATAAGATAATTTTATTAACTAATTAGTAATTGTTCTACTTGTTAAAAATTTGATCATGTCAAAAAATTGGTATATTTTTCAATAAAAGGACTTTATTTAAAAATTTAATTCCTCATGTAACATCACAACCTGATCTATTGGATTAGGAAGAACTGAAATTACCCTAAACATAGGTGGCATACAATGGATAGTAAAGGCTAGTAAAAAATTCCAATGGTATAAGTAATCATTGTGGGAAGAGTTTATTTTAAACCATTCAACCGGTAATAGAGAACCCAATAATACAAAATTAAATATGATATATGATACTGAAACCAACAAAACCCAATGAAAAAATAAAATTCAAATTATAATATGAGTTATAGTTTTAAAATAATTCAATGAAGAAGTATAAAAATACTCTAAGACAAAAAAAATGTACCCAAATGGAAATAAACTAGAAACCAATTCTCGACTCCCTCTAAGATATATTCCCCAAATGAAAATAATATTATCATGCCTCATTTGAAAAGTATGAAATATTCCATTTACCTATATTATTATATAAAGTATCTATATATGAACCAATGTGAATATATAGAGGATATGAATATTTTCTCAGTAGGAAATCATGCATGCTTATCACAAATGCCATTAGGATAAGAGCAAGTTAGTTATCAATTTTATATCAAATAGGAGAAAGAAATTTCAAAATTGTTTTACCAAGATTCCATTAAAATGAATATTTCAAATAATTTTTTTCCCAAGAATATGAAATTCATAACTCAGACACACATACACCAATCCATCCTTTGAGTTGTCCAAATTATGGAGAAAAAAACATTTCCTTTAAGACTCGAGTTGTGAGTTATCTATCCCACAATGTTCCCCCTTGAAACGAGTAGTCATGATTGAACCAAAAAATGCCCCATATATAGGAAGCACCAACTCATGGAAACCACATAAATTTTAAATCATCACACCTAATATTTCATAAATAAATCAATTATATTTTTTAGTATTTAAAAAAACACATTATTAGTGAAACTCGCGATTTCAAAGTTTCAAATCCTTAAATAATAAGTGGTTTAAAAAAGTAATTCTATATGGTTTTTGACCTAAAATAAAAAAAAATAATTTATAAATCCAGTCCTTCAGGTTATTGGATTATGTGGAGAGAGGGAGAATCCATCTACCTGAAAAATATTTCTGTTCACAAAGAATCAAATAACAATATTGGTATATCTAGGTTCCCCCTTCTTTTCATCAATAATTTAATAATAAATTCCATGATATCATACCATGACCCATATATATGTGAATTGAATAATAGATCTATGGTTATATGCAATATAAAATAAGTGTATTGATATTGAGAAGGATAAATGGGGTCTTAAATTTTTTTATCAAATCTAACGCCCTCTGATCCATTGAAATTTACATTTAAAAGGAAGAGGATCACCATATCTTCTAGAAGATGGATGATATTTGTGATCCTAATGAAAGGGAAGAATAATGAGGGTTTTGGGTGAATTTTTTGGTGAAAAATAAAATTTTTACTTTTAATTAATCACACTGCATGACTAGTCCACATTGTTTGGAAAACCGTGAACCTATCATGTCAGTGCTACTAGAAAATACCAAGTTCTCCATGTTTGAGCTTGAAATTTTGGTAAACCATGATCCAATTATGTTGGATTCTACTGTCTGTAAGTTTAAAAATTCACAACGTTACCACAAATTTGTCCCAAACCAAGAACTAATTTATTTCCTGATCAATGAGCTTCCTTAATCTTCACACACTTACCTTGGTTTTCTTCATGGTTTACTTATACTATTCTTGAACCATAAACCTCTATAATCTCTATAGATACTTTGAAAAATTCCAATGGCTTCTTGAAACTAGTACCATCCCTCTAAAAACATAAAAAGATGCTAAAATACCCACATATCCCCAAACTAGGGTTGATACATCTAATATTGAGAAAATTAGTTAGATAATATTATTATTAATTTTGGAATAGTTATGTTGAAATTATATTAGGGTGAATTTTTATGATTTTTCAAAAAAAAAATCATTTTTTAATAAATTGTAAACAATACAGTTTTTTAAATACGATTAATTTATGACATCATAATGAAATAAGAAATAATTAATAATTTATGAAAATATTTTATCGATAAAATATGTATTTAATGAGTAAAATAATAACTTAAAAAAATTAATTTAGAAGCCAATGTTTGATATTTTGGAACCTTCATAATATTTTCTTGTAATAAAAATTTATTTTTGAATATTTAATTTTAAATAAGTTATTCTAAGTTCACATTGGTTTTTGGATTTGTTTTAATATAAAATAAACCTCCATTTTAATTTAAAACCAATTAATTTGATGGGAATAAACACTATTCATAATTATTTATACTATAAAATAATCATTATTTCAAAAAGAAATTTCCATCTTCTAAATTATAAATACCCCCTGTCCCATCAAATGAATGATAACTTCCCATACAAATATAAATGAATATTTTTCCCATTTTTCCTCTCAAATTCCACTAAGTACCCTTAGGAATATTATATAGCCACTTAATCCTAGGTCATTAAGTCTTTAACAATGGAGTGAATCTTCAATGAAGAGGTAGCCCCTATTCTCTTCAATTATTTCATTCTCTATTATTATTTATAATATCACAATTAGTATCAATTTTTTACCTTCCTGAAATATTTCATATATATGTATATTACATATTAATGATATTATGATACAAGTATGGATATTTTAATATATTTGTTGTATATACTCTCTTCCACCACTTCTTACACGCACCATCTATGGTAAATTTCATTTGATTACTAGGATTTTTTGAATGTTTTACTTATACAACCCTACATGTTATGTTAGAATAGATTATATAATATTAATTAATTTTAATATATTATTATCTTATTTATTTATTTTTACAAAATGATAAATTATAGATAATTTAAATCATGAAATCAAAACCAAAAAAGATTATTTGAAAGAAAACATGTCTTCAATCCACTCTATCTTCAAAAACATAGTAATAAATAAATTTTATTGTTCAAAACTGATCATTAATTAAAATAGAAACATGATTTAATTTTATATTCAAGTTTTAATATACATAGTACTATTATATTTGGAACAAATATGAAAAAATATAATGAGACCCAAGGAAAGAGGAACTCTCAAACCCAAATCTTTATCTTGGATTATCCTCATATCCTCTATATTTTACCATGTTTCACCTTAATAACATATAAATATATTTTTAATATTATTTATATTACCTTTTATGGGGGATATAAATTATTTTACTTCATTTAGAATATTTCTATGCCACCAATAATGAAATCTAAAAATACATTATTTTCAAAAATTTGGAAATGACTTAACATTATTTGTTTCCTCTTATAAAGATAAACTATAATCATTTTATATAAATATTAATTTCCCAAAAATATTTTTTCCCTTATTATTATAGAAAAATTGATGTTTAATAATTGAAATATTTTTTATTTCATCTTTATGAAGCCCAATCTCCTTCTAGGGTTTGATTCATTCTTATTTGTTTCATTTCCATGTGGCATGAATGATTATGAGCATATTATTATGTGATAGGTAGGATAAAAATTATATATATCTCCAATTCATTGGGTAATGTGTTTCATTAGATAATATTTTTTGTATTATTCCTGAACCTGATTTGAGTTTCTTTTTCTACATTTTATGAAGTGATGATTTGTACACATATGTTATAAATGACCCTAATGCTAGATTTTATATTAACATAAGTATAGAATTTGATCGAAGTGTTATGATGCCCCATTATCATTCATAATCCATATTCAATTCTATTCTAAAATTATTCCATTATGATTATTATAATTATTCATTTTCTTATGATACGATGATAAGGATTATTATCACCCATACAATATATTATTTCATATTTTATATTCATTCCATTTTATTCCTCCGCTTACTAGGCCATTGTCTCACCATTTATTTGATGTATATACTTAAGAGGATACATGTACTAAATGGAATATAAAGTCTCATATGAGTAAAATGGTAATGAATAAAAATATGTATTAATGGTTTTTGTAAGATTATGTTGTATGAACCTATTTTTTCAAAGATACTTAACCCTTAGATTTTGTATTATTAATATTATTATTTATTTATTTTAAATATGATGTTATGATAATGTTTGAAATATGTAAGATGATATAATTTCTATCATATAATGTTTTCTTTAATTTGGGAATTTGGTTAGTAAAATATAATATAGGATAAACTTATAGTTCCCATAAGTAAAGACTGTAGAAATTATTTAGACATGTGAATAAGTTATTATTTATTCTTCACTGACTTATGTTTTTTATAACAAATTCCTTTTTATAAAATTATTGGATCTGGGAGGAGAAGGACTTGATACACATGTAATAGATAACACACCAATTATCTAAATGATAATCCAAATGCAATTGGAAGTGGAGTACAAAACTTGACTATAGTACTGAAAAACTTGTCCAAGGATATAAAAAATAACCATAACTATGTGGATCATACTACTTAAATCAAGAAGTAAAAATTATCCACAAATTCCTTTATATTCAAATTAACTTCTAAATTTAATGAATCTACTGATACAAATGTTTTCAAATAGTGGTAAACTCTATGAAAATGATATTTCTTATGATTCAATGTGATAAGAATAGAATGTTACTTTTTCAATCTAAAGTTTAGATGGATAAGCTGATATATAGTGGACATTGATCAAGAATAAAAATATGAAGTATGAAGTAGAAGTAATTCATTGGGAATACCTCAATAATATATTTCTCAGAAATTTTTTCCCTCAAACTCTTCTCACCATGATGGATACTTTTATTAGATTTTAAGAAAAAGGAGAGTGGATCCATTGAAACTTACAAGGTCAATTTTACAAGTATTTGATGGTATTACTCGTGGGTTTTTATCAAAAATGAAATAAAATAAGATACATTATTTGGTAGTTTATGACCACATACTATAATTGGAATCTTCTCCCATCCTTCTCACCCTGTAGTTACTCCACAAGGATGATTTTGATTGGTGAGACTTGTGGACTTATCTGGTATTCTCTCCCCATACCCTCCAATATTTTCCTTCACCTTCCTCCTTAGAATGAACATTTCTCTCAACCACCCTTAAGTCATGGGTTCTCTTTATCCTGTGATATTATATCCCACTTGATTTATTTTATGGCCAAGTATTTTTTTTTGACATTGATATTGTGTCTTTAATTTATCATAATATCTATTAACATGTTCTAACCTATCATGGTCCAGATCATTGGGTATCCAAGATGGTTTTATATATGCTTGATGAGGGTATGTTGGTGTCCCAAGAGGCATGGATCAGGGTTATTCGATGTGATGATGGAATTTTGTGCTTTATTTTGGATTTTTTAGGTCTGAATGTTTGCGGTGGGTTTTAAGTGTATCTCACTAAAGGAAGGGGATGATAGTATTTTTAAGGTCATATCTTTTTGTTAACTACATAGGTAACCTCATATGTGTTTATGATTTGTGTTCCATCACTCCCACCAATAGTGGTTTTGTGTAATAGTCCTTAACAATGATTTGATACGTATTTTTTGAGAAGTTAATTGTGTTTTAAGAGGCGCTACCTGTGTAGGATTTACCCATTCCTTAATTACTCTATTTTTTTTAATTTGTGATGGTTTTTAATTAAGGATGTTGGTTTTATTCAGATATATTTTTCCTAGGGGGAAATGGTTGGGGTTTTACTATTCTTTGACATTTTTTGGGAAGCATTTGTTTGCTGATGTTCTAATATTGAGCTCATTCATCTGGTGTTGAATGTTTTGGTGTTTTTCTAATGATTATTATGGTGGTTTTTGGTCATATATATAAAGGTGTAGTTATTGGTTTCACATTAAGACAATTATGTGTTGTTCAGATGGTTTCTTAATGGTACATGTTGTTGTTAAAAATGATGATAATGAGATGTTTTCATTGGAAAGAATGAAAATTATATAAAGGATGGTGATGTGAGTTGGTGTTATTGATGTTGAAGTGGGATTGAGGAAACAATATGCAGTCTGGTGAGTGAAGTATATATGTAGTATGAAAGGTATGGTTTTATTTTTGTGGTTTTTTTTATTTTGATGTTTAAATCTATTTTTTGTTCTTGGTTATTGATCTATTCACATTGGTGATTCTCATAGTTACTTTGATTACGAGTTTAGAGATTTTTATTGGATATTCATTATAATGTTGGTGGAGGATCTATAGAAAACGAGGAGTGGATTTTTTTCTTTGGTTGGAATGTACTCTGTCTATACATAGGTGTTCAGATCAGGGAATTTTCCTTGACCTTCCCACTCAACAGAAACGTTCTATTGGTTCAATGGATTGGAATTTTCAGAACTGAATTTATATATATTTTTTTAATTTGGAATTTCTTTTGGTATCTAGTATTTTTTTATTATATATTATTTATTTCAATATGTATTAGGTTTCCCACATCCTATATGGTGAATTTTATGGAATCCAAAAAAAGTAATTGAGGTAATACCATTTTATGGTATGTTCTCGATATCCAAAACATAGAGATTCGTGGAAAAGTCATTTGGTGCACTCTTTGCAACACCCCGAGATTTTATGAAAAATAATATTTTTAATTTCATTAATGTCTTGTGTTGTACGCTACACCAAAATAAGCTTTCACAACACGCATCCTTGACTTGCCTTGCATTACACGCAATCGCGACCTTCCACGATAGCGTGTGTTGTACGCAATACCAAGTTTTGCTAAACAATGATATGCTATTAAAATATTATTAAAACTAGCCGTTATGAATAGTAATAAACACTTTTTGAAATTTTGTAATTTTTTTTCAGAATGGACTTCATTTTTGGATTCGGAATATCGAAATTAGCTTAGGGTGAAATTTTGGTACTTTTCGGATAACTTTCATATTCTGATGAATAGTGAAAATTACTAAATTTTAATTAAAAACAAATTTTTTAATAGAAATAATTAATAGTGATAAATTATTAATTTTAGTGGTTTTAAAGTATATTTAGAATATATTTTTACAATTTAATACAATGTTGGTCATTGGATTTAATTTCACATTTAAACCAGACATAAACAAGTGTCAATCTTTTGATAGTTATTATCTCTTAAGAACACGCTATTTGTGTTGACGACGGGAATTAATTTTTAAATTAATTAATGCAACTGATATGTTTTGAATTTGGTAAAATAGACATCATTTTTCAGTTCATAATATCAAATATAGCTTAGGCCTAATTTTTGGTATTTTTATGGAAACTTTCATTTTTTGATGAATAGTGAAACCACTAAGTGGTAGTTAAAAAAATGAATTTTTCATAAAACTTAATTTTACCGCTACTGTGAGTGGAATTTCAAAAATCCGAGAGACACGGTTGATGTCAGTAAGTTAAATGTGGTTCAATGAGATGAAAATAATTTTTGGTGAATAGTAACTTTTTACTTTTTTTACCACGGTTAAAAGTAAATAGGGTAATTAAAGGTAAAAATGATATTATTATTACCCTAACACATGTCCTAATTCTATTGGATAAGATTAATTCGACCAAAAACAACCTTAGGAATAAAATATGACCATTTAGGCCCACTTGGATTAGATTAGGACATTTATTATTATTTAATTCAAAGAAGAGTTAAAAGAGTTAAAATCAAAGTTTATTTACTAAAACATTTTTAATATAGTTTTATACATAAGATAAATTCGACTATAAATAATAATTATAAAGATAAAAGATTTCCTACATAATGATATTTTATTTGTAATTTTTAGACATTAAATAATTTAATTTATTTATGAAACAACGATGATGCAGTAATTATCTTATTAATGAAATATTGACATAATTGATGTTATAAATACGCAAATAAATATAATTCCAGACTTTTTATGAATTAAAATACTTTTATAGGTGAATATGGCATGTTATGATTGATTTAATTAACTTTTTTTGAACTAACCATTCTTTTATGATTTTCATAAAAATCAATTACTAAATAGTGTCAAAATTGACATAAAATAGTTTTTAAAAAAAATATTATATTATTAATTGTTGTTTTATTCCTAAAAATCTAATGTTCTGCCAAATTACTTATATAAGGTTGTATATATTAATAATAAACAACTTGGGGTTCGTCTGGCTTGATATAGTAAGTTTATTAACCTTATAGTGTAAGAAAACAAGAAGACACGGTAAAAGTAAAATTATCTAACTTAATGTTAAATTTAAATGATAAGGTTAAAATAGGAACCTAAACTTGTCTAAATTCTATTCGATGAAGAGATTTCTACCCATCCCCACCTTAGATTCGAAATAAATCAATTTAGAGCTATTTAAAACCGAATTTGTCTTTATAATAAAATAATATTTTTAGTTATTCCAAAGGTGCCCCTCTCCTCCCTTATAAAAGGGAACCTCCTCCCCCTCTTCCTCACACCACTTTGAGCCTTCAAGATCGGCCAAACCCTGCCTATTTCACTTCCCCACTTCTATAGAAACATCATAGAGGTCCTGGTCTTCTTCAAAGACCAATTTTAGTGCCCTAAGAAGAGGACTCAAAGAGCCGCTTCAAAGAAGAGGTAATGTCCGTTACCGATTCTTTCAACATTATTTCTTCTTCCACTTCTTCTTCTTAGGTTGTTTCATTATTAAGTAATAACATAAGTATCACTCATATAATTATATGTTATTATAATTATAAAACAACCCTATTTCACCATCTATCCATCCTATGGAAAATGAAATCACCGCGCGTGCGTACGTACGGACTACCGTCTCCACGACGCGATGAGATTCATTCTCCACGTTAACCATTCATGAATGATTATAAAGTATATATAATAATTAATAATGAAATATATGACATAATAATGATACTGTATTTATTTTTATATATATGTATGTCATCTACTTAATTCCATTCAACTCAACAAGGAAATGAAAATAGCGTTCATGCGTATGTACGGCTTACCGTCTCCATGAACGGTGTATTTCTTTCCATTTAAGTATTTTTTATATATATGTATATTATGAATATTTATTATATATAAATCATGTTTTATATTCTGGAATTATGTAATCATGATCTAAGTAATCATATGAATAATTACAAGTCAAAACACGGATGACAAATGATACAATTTTACCCAAAACGCTCTTTAACATGGAATGTACAAAAGAACGGGTAATATAAAGTCATAAGTGAACCATAAATGATATCATAACAATGAGTATGATTCTGGAATAAGTCAATAAAATTATTTAAATCATTATACAGGAGGTTCAGACACTTACGAAGCAAATCAGATCTAAGGTAAGGGAAATATCACAATCTCATTTTTATCCGATATTTTTTTATACTTTGGTATTTACTGGGGTGTATTTTATCATCCACATCCATGTTTCCTCAATATGTAATATTATTTCCATCCACCTACAATTTTTTAAATCCAATTTTACCCTTCGGTGAGTTTTTAGTAAAAGATATGAAAGGAATCTTTTGTCATTTTTCGTATGAGGTACTTTTTGACTTTCCCGACAAAAGTACCAGAATAATATTTTTTTTAACTTATAAGGCATGAATGGATTTTTAAAACACAATTTCCAAGAATCTTCCTTTACATGTTTTCAAGTTTATTTTTAATCAACTTATTTTAGTTTAAAATTGTATGACATGTTAAGAAAGGAAAAATGTTTTTGCAGTAGAAAGGATATTTTCCTCAAGAATGGAGTTCAAGTGTTTTATCAAAATTATTTTCCATCTAAGATAATAAAGGGTTCTGTTTCTATCCCTATTATTACATGTATATGATTATGTTGTGATGGAAATATTTTTATGAATTATTTTATCTTATATGAATTGTTTTATGATGTCACGATGTTTAAAGATTCCAATTTTTATTACATGGGTTATGCTATGATGTATGGTTTATGATTTTGTGGCACACATAAGAATGGTATCATTATGAGAGGGGTGGGACCTATATCTCCCTCCAATGCATTGAGTAAAGATTTTATATATCATGAGATAGACATGGATGGAACGGTAGGTTATACCGGTTCAGTGAAATAGGACTGAAACGTGGAGTGAACTCGGTTCAGAAATGGACTTTGTCCGCTAAGATAGTCTTGGCAATGAGTCTTGACTACTAAGAAATGATTCTCTATGATTATGTGTGCATGCCACAAAGTTTCATGTTTTATGTTATGATTATTGGGATTACATTTCACTACTATGATTTATCCAATGTTATGAAATTATGATCTCTTTTGCAGGTTAAGATTTCCAAAAGTTATGTTCTTATGAATATGATGTGATTGATATTTCATTTGTTTACCCTTACTGAGCATTTGAGCTCACCCTTTTATGTTTTCTTTTCCCCAGGATATAAATAAAGGTTTTAGGTAAGAAAAAAAAGGGAGGATCTTTATGGGAGATGTTGAATATCTTTCACCATGATTAGAAGATTACGTTCCGAGTTTCCAAAGACACTAAAATATTACGGTCCTTGTGTGTGTGTTTTTGTTATGTACTAAGTATTCCGCAAAAGTATTGAAATGTCCATGTACGTCAAGATTCAGGTCTCTATAGTTGGTATTAGAGGAAAGGTTTAGTCAACCTTTGGAAACTAGGATGCGAGAACTTTAGTGAGATCCCTAGAGATATTTCTAAGGTATGTCTAGGGATGTCCCTAAGGTTAAGTATAAGTATAGGTTATAGTCTTAGAATTGTGCTAACGATCTTAGAATTATACCTAAGATGTTAGATATTGAAGGTACTCCCCCTTTATTATTTTGTTTTCACTAGCATGATTTTTGCCTCTCACACTATTCTTTTTGGGTTTTAGACGATGGCTGGAACCTGAAGGAACCGTTTTGATAAATGCAATTAACAATGCAATGATTGTCCTCCTGAACAAACAAATGCTATGGGATATGGAGTGCAAAATCTTATTGCTATACTTACACAAGTTATGAATCATTCTCGACTTCCAAATGAGCAGAGAAGGGAACAATATTCTATTGAGTCCTTCATAAGTCAACGTACACCTTCTTTTAGTGGGTCTTCTGATCCACTTATTACTGAACAATGGATCAGTACCACTGAAAAGATATTTTCAGTTCTTCAATGTTCTGAAGATGATAAAGTCATCTTAGCATTATATCGTTTGGAAGGTGAAGCTGATCAATGGTGGAATCTTATCAAGAATACGATGCAAAGATATGAAATTGAGTCCATGGAATGGGACGAGTTCAAGAACTTATTTTTCAAATAGTACTTCCCTCGTATTCTTCGAACAAGGATGGAGAAGGAGTTTCTTGAACTAAAACAAAAGGATGATGAATCTATTGGTATATACAAAGCGAATTTTACAAGGCTTTCAAGGTATGCATCTGGATTTATCATCCAACCTGAAAGTAAAGTTGATCGATTCTTCAGTGGCTTAAAACCAAATCTTCGAAGGGCATTAGCTATAAGAGACTTCAGTAGCTATGAAGAAATTGTGCGTTGTGCTATCAAGGTAGAAATGGACGTTGGTGTTACTTACCCATCTCATAGTTTTGACAAGAAACGAAAGATGGAGTTCAAGGAGAAATCTCAGAATAATGGTGAAAAGAAGATGAATGTTTCCTTATGCTCAAAGTTTGGAAAAAAGCATGGTGGAGATTGTCTTAATGGGACAAGTAAATGTTTCAAATATGGAAAGGAAGGTCATCGGGCATTTGAATGATGCAATGATGGGAAGAAGATGTCTAATGATTCAAACAAAAGAAGGTATACACATAATGAACCTACTACACTTCAATGCTTCAAGTGCAAGGAAATGGGGCATTATGCTAATAAATTCCCTAATCCAAGGGTTAGTGATGATTGAAATGAGCAACCACTTAAGGCAAAGGACAAAGGAACGTCACATGCGATCACTATTGGCGATGTTGAATATGAAAACAATGTGGTGGAATGATTAAGTGTTTATGTAATGGGATTCCAAAATAATGTTGTATATAGTGTCGTGGAATATTAGAATATTTATTTTTTGGTATATTGTGGTTTTTAATGGTACCGATAACTATGGAAAGTGATTGAGATATTTTTGGAAAAAAGATGATATGCGCATAATGAAGGGAAAATGAGAAAATGAAATATTTGATAGTATTCATGAGCTCATGATTGATATAAGGACTAAGTGATATCATGGTTTGAGTATATAGAATTTTGAGGATTTTGGTATGTGGAAAGTGTTAACTTTTAACTGCATTCATGTTTTCACTTAGGTTCAATGGGTATTCAAGAGAATACATGATTAAGGCCTTTGAATGTTTGGAATGTGACCAACAAGACATATCTTATGATATACGGGGATCAACGATGGTATTAAATCTCTGGTAATCGTTTTCACTATATTATGAGAGTGGACTGCAGTATTATGGATTAACCTAAAGATTGGAATGGATTATGTTGGACATAAGTTAGGATAGAACTTTTTTCGATATTATTGATGGGATGTTATAAGTAATATAGCTTTAGAAAAAGGAAAACCTGCAGGATGGGTGACAGCCCATCGCGTGGGACAAGGCTGTGGGAATCGAACCCACAACCAAAGTGCGACTGACCTTTATCACCTACCACTGGCCTACAGGAAGTCCCTGGTTAATAGAATCTAGTTTTATTTTATTACACGGTATGATATATGAAGTATAAGTTCATTTTTGGAATCGTATATGATTAACCTCACCATAGATGGACTTATGTATATTTGATAACTTTTTCTAACCTTTTGTTTGAAACAGATGGAATGACCCATCATTCTATCACATGATCTATTAACACTTCATGAATAACAAATTAGACATCATTTCTTTAAGAGATGAAGTGGAAAATGTTCAATGAACGAACAACAGTGAGATTGTACCAAAATAAAGTATTTATTCTAATTCGAAATCTTCAACTTTAGGGAAATGATCTTGAAAACCAAAAAATGTTGTCTTGGTGCCCTTATATCTGATGAATCAGATGGTACCCTAGATCATCACAAATATATGGCTTTGTGATTACCGTATTTTCCATAGCGATGTTCTCTACCACTCTCCATCAGAACATGATGACTAGATTTCTCTTCCATATCCATATTTTAACCTATGTGGAAACCGAGTGATTAGTTTATTTGGGTAACCGTTACATTTCATACTTTTGTTTTTAATGATTGGTTATGGTATTCCTTTTTACGATGTGGGTTTCTATCAAAGAAACTTTCTAATAGTAAACCATTTATAACCCCAACGAATTTCGAGGGCGAAATTCATTTTAAGGGGGGTAGAATGTAACACCCCGAGATTTTATGAAAAATATTCTTTTTAATTCCATTAATGTCTTGTGTTGTACGCTACACCAAAAGAAGCTTGCACAACACACATCCTTGACTTGCCTTGCATTACACGCAATGACGACCTTCAACGATAGCGTGTGTTGTACACAATACCAAGTTTCGCTAAACAACGATATGCTATTAAAATATTATTAAAACTAGCCGTTTTGTATAGTAATAACCACTTCTTGAAATTTTGTAATTTTTTTTCAAAATGGACTTCATTTTTGGATTAGGAATATCGAAATTAGCTTAGGGTGAAATTTTGGTACTTTTCGGATAACTTTCATATTCTAATGAATAGTGAAAATTACTAAATTTTAATTAAAAAAAACTTTTTTAGTAGAAATAATTAATAGTGATATATAATTATTTTTAGTGGTTTTAAAGTATATTTAGAATAGATTTTTATTATTTAATACAATTTTGGTCATTGGATGTAATTTCACATTTAAACCAGACATAAACAAGTGTCAATCTTTTGATAGTTATTATCTCTAAAGAACACACTATTTGTGTTGACGACGGAAATTAATTTTTAAATTAATTAATGCAACTGATATTTTTTGAATTTGATAAAATAGACATCATTTTTGAGTTCATAATATCAAATACAGCTTAGGCCTAATTTTTGGTATTTTTCTGGAAACTTTCATTTTTTGATGAATAGTGAAACCACTAATTGGTAGTTAAAAAAATGAATTTTTCATAAAACATAATTTTACCACTTCTGTGAGTGGAATTTCAAAAATCCGAGAGACACGAATGATGTCAGTATGTAAAATGTGGTTCAATGAGATGAAAATAATTTTTGGTGAATAGTAACTTTTTACTTTTTTTTACCAAAGTTAAAAGTAAATAGGGTAATTAAGGGTAAAAATGATATTATTATTACCATAACACATGTCCTAATTCTATTGGATAAGATTAATTCGACCAAAAACATCCTTAGGAATAAAATATGACCATTTAGGCCCACTTGGATTAGATTAGGACATTTATTATTATTTAATTCAAAGAAGAGTTAAAAGAGTTAAAATCAAAGTTTATTTACTTAAACATTTTTAATATAGGGTTATACATAAGATAAATTAGACTATAAATATTAATTATAAAGCTATAAATATTTCCTACATAATGATATTTTATTTGTAATTTTTATACATTAAATATTTTAATTTATTTATGACACAACGATGATGCAGTAATTATCTTATTATTGAAATATTGACATAATTGTTGTTATAAATACACAAATAAATATAATTTCGGACTTTTTATGAATTAAAATACTTTTCTAGGTTATTATGGCATGTTATTATTGATTTAATTAACTTTTTTCGAACTAATAAAGCTTTTATAATTTTCAAAAAAATCAATTACTAAATAGTGTCAAAATTGACATAAAATAGTTTTTAAAACAAATATTATATTATTAATTGTTATTTTATTCCAAAAAATCTAATGTTTGACCAATTGACTTATATAAGGTTTTATATATTAATAATAAACAACTTGGGGTTCTTTTTTCTTGATATAGTAATTTTATTAACCTTATAGTGTAAGAAAAGAAGAAGACACGGTAAAAGTAAAATTATCTAACTTAAAGTTAAATTTAAATGATAAGGTTAAAATAGGAACCTAAACTTGTCTAAATTATATTGGATGAAGGTATTTAGAACCATCCCTACATTAGCTTCAAAATAAATCAATTTTGAGCTATTTAAAACCGAATTTGGCTTTATAATAAAATAATATTTTTAGTTATTCCAAAGGTGCCCCTCTCCTCCTTTATAAAAGGGCACCTCCTCCCCCTCTTCCTCACCCCACTTTGAGCCTTCAAGCTCCTCCGAACCCTGACCATTTCACTTCCCCACTTCCCTAGAAACATCCTAGTGGTCCTGGTCTTCTTGAAAGACCAATTTTAGTGCCCTAAGAAGAGGACTCAAGGAGCCGCTTCAAAGAAGAGGTAATGTCCGTTACCGATTCTTTCAACTTTATTTCTTCTTCCACTTATTATTATTAGGTTGTTTCATTATGAAGTAATAACAAAAGTATCACTCATATAATGATATGTTATTATAATTATGAAACAACCCTATTTCACCATCTATCCATCCTACGGAAAATGAAATCACCGCACGTGCGTATGTACGGAGTACCGTCTCCACAAAGCGATGAGATTCATTATCCACGTTAGCCATTCATGAATGATTATAAAGTATATATAATAATTAATCATGAAATATATGACATAATAATGATACTTGATTTATTTTTATATATATGTATGTCATCTACTTAATTCCATTCAACTCAATAAGGAAACGAAAACAGCGTTCATGCGTACGTACGGCTTACCGTCTCCATGAACGGTGTATTTCGTTCCATTTAATGATTTATTATAAATATGTATATTCTAAATATATATTATATATAAATCATGTTTTATATTCTGGAATTAAGTAATCATGATATAAGTAATCATATGAATAATTACAAGTCAAAACATGGACGACAAATGATACAATTTTAACCAAAACGCTCTTTAACCTGGAATTTACAAAAGAACGGGTAATATAAAGTCATAAGTGAACCATAAATGATATAATAACAATGAGTATGATTATGGAATAAGTCAATGACATTATTTAAATCATTATACAGGAGGTTCGGACACTTACAAAGCAAATCAGACCTAAGGTAAGGGAAATATCACAATCTCATTTTTATCCGAGATTGTTTATACTTTGGTATTTACTGGGGTGTATATTATCATCCACATCCATGTTTCCTCAATATGTAATATTATTTCCATCCATATACAATTGTTTAAATCCAATTTTACCATTCGGTGAGTTTATAGTAAAAGATATGAAAGGAGTCTGTTGTCGTTTTTCGTACGAGGAACTTTTTGACTTTTCCGACAAAAGTACGAGAAGAATGTTTTTTCACTTATACGGCATGAATGGATTTTTTAAAAAAAATTTCCAAGAATATTCCTTTACAAGTTTTCAAGTTTATTTTTAATCAACTTCTTTTAGTTTAAAATTGTATGACATGTTAAGAAAGGAAAAATGTTTTTGAAGTAGAAAGGATATTTCCCTCAAGAATGGAGTTCAAGTGTTTTATCAAAATTATTTTCATTTAAGATAATAAAGGGTTCTGTTTCTATCCCTATTATTACATGTATTTGATTATGTTGTGATGGAAATATTTTTATGAATTATTTTATCTTATATGAATTGTTTTATGATGTCACGATGTTTAAAGATTCCAATTTTTATTACATGGGTTATACTATGATTTATGGTTTATGATTTTGTGGCACACATAAGAATGGTATCATTATGAGATGGGTGGGACCTATATCTCCCTCCAATGCATTGGGTAAAGATTTTATATCTCATGAGATAGACATGGCTGGAACGTTAGGTTATACCGGTTCAGTGAAACAGGACTGAAACGTGGAGTGAACTCGGTTCAGAAATGGACTTTGTCCGCTAAGATAGTCTTGGTAATTAGTCTTGACTACTAAGAAATGATTCTCTATGATTATGTGTGTATGCCACAAAGTTTCATGTTTTATTTTATTATTATTGGGATTACATTTCACTACTATGATTTATCCAATGTTATGAAATTATGATCTCTTTTGCAGGTTAAGATTTCCAAAAGATATGTTCTTATGAATATGATGTGATTGATATTTCATTTTTTTACCCTTACTGAGCATTTGAGCTCACCCTTTTATGTTTTCTTTTCCCCAGGATATAAAGAAAGGTTTTAGGTAAGAAAAAAAAGGGAAGATCTTTATGGGAGATGTTGAATATCTTTCACCATGATTAGAAGATTACGTTCCGAGTTTCCAAAGACACTAAACTATTACGGTCCTTGTGTGTGTGTTTTTGTTATGTACTAAGTATTCTGCAAAAGTAATAAAATGTCCATGTACGTCAAGATTCGGGTCTCTACAGTTGGTATTAGAGGAAAGGTTTAGTTAACCTTTGGAAACTAGGATGCGAGAACTTTAGTGAGATCCCTAGAGATATTTCTAAGGTATGTCTAGGGATGTCCCTAAGGTTAAGTATAAGTATAGGTTATAGTCCTAGAATTGCGCTAACGATCTTAGAATTAAACCTAAGATGTTAGATATTGAAGGTTCTCCCCCTCTATTATGTTGTTTTCCCTAGCATGATTTTTTCCTCTCACACTATTCTTTTTGGGTTTTAGACGATGGCTGGAACCCGACGGAACCGTGTTGATAAATGAAATGGACAATGCAATGATTGTCCTCCTGAACAAAAAAATGCTATGGGAGATGGAGTGAAAAATCTTATTGCTATACTTATACAAGATATGAATCATTCTGGACTTCCAAATGAGTAGATAAGGGAACAATATTCTATTGAGTCCTTCATGAGGAAACATCCACCTTCTTTCAGTGGGTATTCTGATCCACTTATTGCTGAACAATGGATCAGTTCCACTAAAAAGATATTTTCAGTTCCTCAATGTTCTGAAGATGATAAAGTCATCTTAGCAGTATATTGTTTGGAAGGTGAAGCTGATAAATGGTGGAATCTTATCAAGAATACGAGGCAAAGATATGAAATTGAGTCCATGGAATGGGACGAGTTCAAGAACTTATTTTTCAATAAGTACTTCCCTCGTATTCTTCGAACAAGGATGGAGAAGGAGTTTCATGAACTAAAGCAAAAGGATGATGAATCTGTTGGTATATACAAAGCGAATTTTACAAGGCTTGCAAGGTATGCATCTGGATTTGTCATCCAACCTGAAAGTAAAGTTGATTGATTCTTCAGTGGCTTAAAACCAAATCTTCGAAGGGCATTAGCTATAGGAGACTTCAGTAGCTATGAAGAAATTGTGCGTTGTGCTATCATGGTAGAAATGGAAGTCGGTGTTACTTATCCATCTCATAGTTTTGACAAGAAACGAAAGATGGAGTTCACAGAGAAATCTCAGAATAATGGTGAAAAGAAGATGAATGTTTCCTTATGCTCAAAGTGTGGAAAGAAGCATGGTGGAGATTGTCTTAAAGGGACAAGTAAATGTTTCAAATTTGGAAAGGAAGGTCATCGGGCATTTGAATGCCGCAATGATGGGAAGAAGATGTCTAATGATGCAAACAAAGGAAGGTATACACAGAATGAACATACTACACTTCAATGCTTCAAGTGCAAGGAAATGGGGTATTATGCTAATAAATGCCCTAATCCAAGGGTTAGTGATGATCGACATGAGAAACCACTTAAGGAAAAGGACAAAGGGAAGTCACATGCGATCACTATTGGCGATGTTGAATATGACAACAATGTGGTGGAATGATTAAGTGTTTATGTAATGGGATTCCAAAATAATGTTGTATATAGTATCGTGGAATATTGGAATATTTATGTATTGGTATATTGTGGTTTTCAATGGTACCGGTAACCATGGAAAGTGATTGAGATATTTTTGGAAAAAAGATGATATGCGCATAATGAACGGAAAATGAGAAAATGAAATATTTGATAGTATTCATGAGCTCATGATTGATATAATGACTAAGTGATATCATGGTTTGAGTATATAGAATTTTGAGGATTTTGGTATGTGGAAAGTGTTAACTTTTAACTGCATTCATGTTTTCACTAAGGTTCAATGGGTATTTAAGAGAATAAATGATTAAGGCCTTTGAATGTTTGGAATGTGACCAACAAGACATATCTTATGATATATGGGGATCAACGATGGTATTAAATCTCTGGTAATCGTTTTCACTATATTATGAGAGTGGACTGCAGTATTATGGATTAGCCTAAAGATTGGAATGGATTATGTTGGAAATAAGTTAGGATATAACTTTTTTCGATATTATTGATGGGATGTTATAAGTAATATAGCTTTAGAAAAAGGACAACCTGCAGGACGGGCGACAACCCATCACGTTGGACAAGGCTGTGGGAATCGGACCCACAACCGAAGTGCGACTGGCCTTTATCGCCTACCACTGGCCTACAGGAAGTCCCTGGTTAATAGAAGCTAGTCTTATTTTATTACGTGGTATGATATATGAAGTATAAGTTCATTTTTTGAATCGTATACGATTAACCTCACCATAGATGGACTTATGTATATTTGATAACTTTTTCTATCCTTTTGTTTGAAACAGATGGAATGACCCACCATTCTATCACATGATCTATTAAAACTTCATGAATAACAAATTCAACATCATTTCTTTAAGATATGAAGTGGAAATTGTTCAAAGCACGAACAACAGTGAGATTGTACCAAAATAAAGTAAGTATTTATTCTAATTCGAAATCTTCAACTTTAGGGAAATGATCTTGAAAACCAAAAAATGTTGTCCTAGTGCCCTTATATCTGATGAATCAGATGGTACCCTAGATCATCACAAATTTATGGCTTTGTGATTACTGGATTTTCCATATCCATGTTCTCTACCACTCTCCATCAGAACATGATGACTAGTTTTCTCTTCCATATCCATATTTTCACCTATGTGGAAACCCAGTGATTAGTTTATTTGGGTAACCGTTACATTTCATACTTTTGGTTTTAATGATTGGTTATGGTATTCCTTTTTACGATGTGGGTTTCTATCAAAGAAACTTTTTAATAGTAAACCATTTATAACCCCGACGAATTTCGAGAGAGAAATTCATTTTAAGGGGGGTAGAATGTAACACCCCGAGATTTTATGAAAAATATTCTTTTTAATTCCATTAATGTCTTGTGTTGTACGCTACACCAAAAGAAGCTTGCACAATACACATCCTTGACTTGCCTTGCATTACACGCAATCGCGACCTTCCACGATAGCATGTGTTGTACGCAATACCAAGTTTCGCTAAACAGCGATATGCTATTAAAATATTATTAAAACTAGCCGTTATGAATAGTAATAACCACTTTTTGAAATTTTGTAATTTTTTTTCAAAAATGGACTTTATTTTTGGATTCGAAATATCGAAATTAGATTAGGGTGAAATTTTGTTACTTTTCGGATAACTTTTATATTCTGATGAATAGTGAAAATTAATAAATTTTAATTAAAAACAACTTTTTTAATCGAAATAATTAATAGTGATAAATTATTAATTTTAGTGGTTTTAAAGTATATTTAGAATATATTTTTACAATTTAATACAATTTTGGTCATTGGATGTAATTCCACATTTAAACCAGACATAAACAAGTGTCAATCTTTTGATAGTTATTATCTCTTAAGAACACGCTATTTGTATTGACGACGGGAATTAATTTTTAAATTAATTAATGCAACTGATATGTTTTGAATTTGGTAAAATAGACATCATTTTTGAGTTCATAATATCAAATATAGATTAGGACTAATTTTTTGTATTTTTCTGGAAACTTTCATTTTTTGATGAATAGTGAAACCACTAAGTGGTAGTTAAAAAAATGAATTTTTCATAAAACATAATTTTACCGCTTCTGTAAGTGGAATTTCAAAAATCCGAGAGACACGGTTGATGTCAGTAAGTAAAATGTGGTTCAATGAGATTAAAATAATTTTTGTTGAATAGTGACTTTTTAATTTTTTTACCACGGTTAAAAGTAAACAGGGTAATTAAGAGTAAAAATGATATTATTATTACCCTAACACATGTCCTAATTCTATTGGATAAGATTAATTCGACCAAAAACAACCTTAGGAATAAAATATGACCATTTAGGCCCACTTGGATTAGATTAGGACATTTATTATTATTTAATTCAAAGAAGAGTTAAAAGAGTTAAAATAAATGTTTATTTACTAAAACATTTTTAATATAGGGTTATACATATGATAAATTCGACTATAAACATTAATTATAAAGCTAAAAATATTTCTTACATAATAGTATTTTATTTGTAATTTTTAGACATTAAATAATTTAATTTATTTATGACACAACGATGATACAGTAATTATCTTATTAATGAAATATTGACATAATTGATGTTATAAATACCCAAATAAATATACTTTCAGACTTTTTATGAATTACACTAATTTTATAGGTTAATATGGCATGTTAGGATTGATTTAATTAACCTTTTTCGAACTAATCATTCTTTTATGATTTTCACAAAAATCAATTACTAAATAGTGTCAAAAATGACATAAAATAGTTTTTAAAACAAACATTATATTATTAATTGTTATTTTATTCCTAAAAATCTAATGTTCTGAAAAATGACTTAGATAAGGTTTTATATATTAATAATAAACAACTTGGGGTTCTTTTGGCTTGGTATAGTAATTTTATTAACATTATAGTGTAAGAAAACAAGAAGACACGGTAAAAGTAAAATTATCTAGCTTAAAGTTAAATTTAAATGATAACGTTAAAATAGGAACCTAAACTTGTCTAAATTCTATTGGATGAATGGATTTCGACCCATCCCCACCTAATATTAGAAATAAATCAATTTGGAGATATTTAAAACCGAATTTGGCTTTATAATAAAATAATATTTTTAGTTATTCCAAAGGTGCCCCTCTCCTCCCTTATAAAAGGGCACCTCCTCCCCCTCTTCCTCACACCACTTTGAGCCTTAAATCTCTACTAAACCCTGACCATTTCACTTTCCCACTTCCCTAGAAACATCCTAGAGGTCCTGGTCTTCTTCAAAGACCAATTTTAGTTCCCTAAGAAGAGGACTCAAAGAGCCGTTTCAAAGAAGAGGTAATGTCCGTTACCGATTCTTTCAACTTTATTCCTTCTTCCACTTATTCTTATTAGGTTGTTTCATTATGAAGTAATACCATCAGTATCACTCATATACTTATATGTTATTATAATTATGAAACAACCCTATTTCACCATCTATCCATCCTACGGAAAACGAAATCACCGCGCGCGCGTACGTACGAACTACCGTCTCCACGACGCGATGAGATTCATTCTCAACGTTAACCATTCATGAATGATTATAAAGTATATATAATAAGTAATCATGAAATATATGACATAATAATGATACTGGATTTCTGTGTATATATATGTATGTCATCTACTTAATTCCATTCAACTCAATAAGGAAACGAAAACAGCGTTCATGCGTACGTACGGCCTACCGTCTCCATGAACGGTATATTTCTTTCCATTTAATGATTTATTATATATATGTATATTATGAATATATATTATATATAAATAATTTTTTATATTCTGGAATTAAGTAATCATGATCTAAGTAATCATATGAATAATTACAAGTCAAAACACGGACGACAAATGAAACAATTTTACCCAAAACGCTCTTTAACATGGAATTTACAAAAGAAAGGGTAATATAAAGTCATAAGTGAACCATAAATGATATCATAACAATGAGTATGATTCTGGAATAAGTCAATGACATTATTTAAATCATTATACAGGAGGTTCAGACAATTACGAAGCAAATCAGACATAAGGTAAGGGAAATATCACAATCTCATTTTTATCCGAGATTGTTTATACTTTGGTATTTACTGGGGTGTATTTTATCATCCACATCCATGTTTCCTCAATATGTAATATTATTTACATCCACCTACAATTGTTTATATCCAATTTTACCCTTCGGTGAGTTTTTAGTAAAAGATATGAAAGGAATCTTTTGTCGTTTTTCGTAGGAGGTACTTTTTGACTTTTCTGACAAAAGTACGAGAAGAATGTTTTTTTAACTTATACGGCATGAATTTATTTTTAAAACAAAATTTCCAAGAATATTACTTTACAAGTTTTCAAGTTTATATTTAATCAACTTCTTTTAGTTTAAAATTGTATGACATGTTAATAAAGGAAAAATGTTTTTGAAGTAGAAAGGATATTTCCCTCAAGAATGGAGTTCAAGTGTTTTATCAAAATTATTTTCCATCTAAGATAATAAAGGGTTCTGTTTCTATCCCCATTATTACATATATTTGATTATGTTGTGATGGAAATATTTTTATGAATTATTTTATCTTATATGAATTGTTTTATGATGTCACGATGTTTAAAGATTCCAATTTTTATTACATGGATTATGCTATGATGTATGGTTTATGATTTTGTGGCACACATAAGAATGGTATCATTATGAGATGGGTGGGACCTATATCTCCCTCCAATGCATTGGGTAAAGATTTTATATCTCATGAGATAGACATGGCTGGAAGGGTAGGTTATACTGGTTCAGTGAAACAGGACTAAAACGAGGAGTGAACTCGGTTCAGAAATGGACTTTGTCCGCTAAGATAGTCTTGGAAATGAGTCTTGACTACTAAGAAATGATTCTCTATGATTATGTCTGTATTCCACAAAGTTTAATGTTTTATGTTATGATTATTGGGATTAAATTTCACTACTATGACTTATCCCATGTTATGAAATTATGATCTCTTTTGCAGGTTAAGATTTCCAAAATTTATGTTCTTATGAATATGATGTGATTGATATTTCATTTGTTTACCCTTACTGGGCATTTGAGCTCACCCTTTTATGTTTTCTTTTCCCTAGGATATAAAGAAAGGTTTTAGGTATGAAAAAAAGGGAATATCTTTATGGGAGATGTTGAAGATCTTTCACCATGATTAGAAGATTACGTTCCGAGTTTCCAAAGACACTAAACTATTACGGTCCTTATGTGTGTGTTTTTGTTATGTACTAAGTATTCCGCAAAAGTAATGAAATGTCCATGTATGTCAAGATTCGGGTCTTTACAGTTGGTATCAGAGGAAAGGTTTAGTCAACCTTTGGAAACTAGGATGCGAGAACTTTAGTGAGATCCCTAGAGATATTTATAAGGTATGTCTAGGGATGTCCCTAAGGTTAAGTATAAGTATAGGTTATAGTCCTAGAATTGTGCTAACGATCTTAGAATTAAACCTAAGATGATAGATATTGAAGGAACTCCCCCTTTATTATTTTGTTTTCCCTAACACGATTTTTTCCTCTTACACTATTCTTTTTGGGTTTTAGATGATGGCTGGAACCCGAAGGAACTGTGTTGATCAATGCATTGGACAATGCAATGATTGTCCTCCTGAACAAACAAATTCTATGGGAGATGGAGTGCAAAATATTATTGCTATACTTACACAAGCTATGAATCATTCTGGACTTCCAAATGAGCAGAGAAGGGAACAATATTCTATTGAGTCCTTCATGAGGCAACGTCCACCTTCTTTCAGTGGGTCTTCTGATCCACTTATTGCTGAACAATGGATCAGTACCACTGAAAAGATATTTTCAGTTCTTCAATGTTCTAAACATGATAAAGTCATCTTAGCAGTATATCATTTGGAAGGTGAAGCTAATCAATGGTGGAATCTTATTAAGAATACGGGGCAAAGAGATGAAATAGAGTCCATGGAATGGGACGAGTTCAAGAACTTATTTTTCAATAAGTACTTCCCTCGTATTCTTAGAACAAAGATGGAGAAGGAGTTTCTTGAACTAAAGAAAAAGGATGATGAATCTGTTGGTATATACAAAGCGAATTTTACAAGGCTTGCAAGGTATGCATCTGGATTTATCATCCAAACTGAAAGTAAAGTTGATCGATTCCTCAGTGGCTTAAAATCAAATCTTCGAAGAGCATAGGCTATAAGAGACTTTAGTAGCTATGAAGAAATTGTGCGTTGTGCTATCAAGGTAGAAATGGAAGTTGGTGTTACTTATCCATCTCATAGTTTTGACAAGAAACAAAAGATGGAGTTCAAGGAGAAATCTTAGAATAATGGTGAAAAGAAGATGAATGTTTCCTTATGATCAAAGTGTGGAAAGAAGCATGGTGGATATTGTCTTAAAGGGACAAGTAAATGTTTCAAAAGTGGGAAGGAAGGTCATCGGGCATTTGAATGCCGCTATGATGGGAAGAAGATGTCTAATGATGCAAACAAAGGAAGGTATACACAGAATGAACCTACTACACTTCAATGATTCAAGTACAAGGAAATGGGGCATTATGCTAATAAATGCCCTAATACAAGGGTTAGTGAAGATCGACATGAGCAACCACTTAAGGAAAAGGACAAATGGAAGTCACATGCGATCACTATTGGCGATGTTGAATATGACAACAATGTGGTGGAATGATTAAGTGTTTATGTAAGGGGATTCCAAAATAATGTTGTATATAGTATCGTGGAATATTAGAATATTTATGTATTGGTATATTGTGGTTTTCAATGGTACCGGTAACCATGGAAAGTTATTGAGAAATTTTTGGAAAAAAGATGATATGCGTATAATGAAGGGAAAACGAGAAAATGAAATATTTGATAGTATTCATGATATCATGATTGATATAAGGACTAAGTGATATCATGGTTTGAGTATATAGAATTTTGAGGATTTTGGTATATGGAAAGTGTTAACTTTTAACTGCATTCATGTTTTCACTAAGGTTCAATGGGTGTTAAAGTGAATATATGATTAAGGCCTTTGAATGTTTGGGATGTGACCAACAAGACATATCTTATGATATATGGGGATCAACGATGGTATTAAATCTATGGTAATCGTTTTCACTATATTATGAGAGTGGACTGCAGTATTATGGATAAGCCTAATGATTGGAATGGATTATGTTGGACATAAGTCATGATAGAACTTTTTTTGATATTATTGATGGGATGTTATAAGTAATATAGCTTTAGAAAAAGGACAACCTGTAGGACGGGCGACAACCCATCGCGTCGGAGAAGGCTGTGGGAATCGAACCCACAACTGAAGTGCGACTGGCCTTTATCGCCTACCACTGGCCTACAGGAAGTCCCTGGTTAAGAGAAGCTAGTTATATTTTATTACGCAGTATGATATATGAAGTATAAGTTCATTTTTGGAATCGTATACGATTAAGCTCACCATAGATGGACTTATGTATATTTGATAATTTTTTCTAACATTTTGTTTGAAACAGATGGAATGACCCATAATTCTATCACATGATCTATTAACACTTCATGAATAACACATTCAACATCATTTCTTTAAGAGATGAAGTAGAAATTGTTCAAAGCACGAACAACAGTGAGATTGTACCAAAATAAACTAAGTATTTATTCTAATTCGAAATCTTCAACTTTAGGGAAATGATCTTGAAAACCAAAAAATGTTGTCCTGGTGCCCTTATATCCAATGAATCAGATGGTACCCTAGATCATCACAAATTTATGGCTTTGTGATTGCTGGCTTTTCCATAGCCATGTTCTCTACCACTCTCCATCAGAACATGATGATTAGATTTCTCTTCCATATCCATATTTTCACCTATGTGGAAACCCATTGATTAGTTTTTTTGGGTAACCGTTACATTTCAAACTTTTTTTTTAAAGAATGGTTTTGGTATTCCTTTTTACGATGTGTGTTTCTATCAAAGAAACTTTCTAATAGTAAACCATTTATAACCCCGATAAATTTCGAGGGCGAAATTCATTTTAAGGGGGGTAGAATGTAACACCCCGTGATTTTATGAAAAATATTCTTTTTAATTTCATTAATGTCTTGTGTTGTACGCTACACCAAAATAAGCTTGCACAACACTAATCCTTGACTTGCCTTTCATTACACGCAATCACGACCTTCCACGATAGCATGTGTTGTACGCAATACCAAGTTTCGCTAAACAACGATATGCTATTAAAATATTATTAAAACTAGCCATTATGAATAGTAATAAACACTTTTTGAAATTTTGTAATTTTTTTTTCAAAATGGACTTCATTTTTGGATTCGGAATATCGAAATTAGCTTAGGGTGAAATTTTGGTACTTTTCGGATAACTTTCATATTCTGATGAATAGTGAAAATTACTAAATTTTAATTAAAAACAACTTTTTTAATCGAAATAATTAATAGTGATAAATTTTTAATTTTAGTGGTTTTAAAGTATATTTAGAATATATTTTTACAATTTAATACAATGTTGGTAATTGGATGTAATTCCACATTTAAACCAAACATAAACAAGGGTCAATCTTTTGATAGTTATTATCTCTTAAGAACATGCTATTTGTGTTGACGACGAGAATTAATTTTTAAATTAATTAATGAAACTGATATGTTTTGAGTTTGGTAAAATAGACATCTTTTTTGAGTTCATAATATCAAATATAGCTTAGGCAAAATATTTGGTATTTTTCTGGAAACTTTCATTTTTTAATGAATAGTGAAACCACTGAGTGATAGTTAAAAAAATGAATTTTTCATAAAACTTAATTTTACCGCTTCTGTGAGTAGAATTTCAAAAATCCGAGAGACACGGTTGATGTTAGTAAGTAAAATGTGGTTCAATGAGATGAAAATAATTTTTGATGAATAGTAACTTTTTACTTTTTTTACCATAGTTAAAAGTAAATAGGGTAATTAAGGGTAAAAATGATATTATTATTACCCTAACACATGTCCTAATTCTATTGGATAAGATTAATTCGACCAAAAACAACCTTAGGAATAAAATATGACCATTTAGGCCCACTTGGATTAGATTAGGACATTTATTATTATTTAATTCAAAGAAGAGTTAAAAGATTTAAAATCAAAGTTTATTTACAAAAACCTTTTTAATATAGGGTTATACATACGATAAATTAGACTATAAATATTAATTAGAAATATAAAAAGATTTCCTACATAATAGTAGTTTATTTTTAATTTTTAGACATTAAATAATGTAATTTTTTTTGACACAACGATGATGCAGTAATTATCTTATTAATGAAATATTGACATAATTGATGTTTTAAATAACCAAATAAATATAATTTCAGAGTTTTTATGAATTACACTAATTTTCTAGGTTAATATGGCATGTTAGGATTTATTTAATTAACTTTGTTCGAACTAATAATTCTGTTATGATTTTCACAAAAATCAATTAGTAAATAGTGTCAAAATTGACATAAAATAGTTTTTGAACAAATATTATATTATTAATGGCTATTTTATTCCTGAAAATCTAATGCTCGGCCAAATTACTTATATAAGGTTTTATATATTAATAATAAACAACTTGGGGTTCTTTTGTCTTGATATAGTAAGTTTATTAACCTTATAGTGTAAGAAAACAAGAAGACACGGTAAAAGTAAAATTATCTAACTTAAAGTTAAATTTAAATGATAAGGTTAAAATAGGAACCTAAATTTGTCTAAATTCTATTGGATGAAGGGATTTCGACCCATACCCACCTTAGATTCGAAATAAATCAATTTTTAGCTATTTAAAACCGAATTTGGCTTTATAATAAAATAAACTTTTTAGTTATTCCAAAGGTGCCCCTCTCCTCCCTTATAAAAGGGCACCTCCTATCCCTCTTCCTCACACCACTTTGAGCCTTCATGCTCGGCCAAAACCTTCCCATTTCACTTCCCCACTTCCATATAAACATCCTAGAGGTCCTGGTATTCTTCAAAGACCAATTTTAGTGCCCTAAGTAGAGGACTCAAAGAGCAGCTTCAAAGAAGAGGTAATGTCCGTTACCGATTATTTCAACTTTATTTCTTCTTCCACTTCTTCTTATTAGGTTGTTTCATTATGAAGTAAAAACATCAGTATCACTCATATACTGATATGTTATTATAAGTATGAAACAACCCTATTTCACCATCTATCCATCCTACGGAAAACGAAATCACCACGCGTGCGTACGTAAAGAATACCGTCTCCACGCCATGGTGTAATCTATTTTCCACCACCACCTTACTTGGATGGGTATAATGGTGTAAATAATAACTATATATGATTATTTTAAAGTGATATTGATTCTGAAATAGTATAAATACACTCCAATACAGTCCCACGATCATGAGAACGATATCATCGCTCGTGCGTACGTACGGACTACCGTCTCCACGACAGGAAGAGATTCATTCTCCAAGTCAACCACTCATGAATGATTATAAAGTATATATAATAAGTAATCATGAAATATATGACATAATAATGATACTGGATTTAATTGTATATATATGTATGTCATCTATTTAATTCCATTCAACTCAATAAGGAAACTAAAACAGCATTCATGCGTACGTACGGCCTACCGTCTCCATGAACGGTGTATTTCTTTCCATTTAATGATTTATTATATGTATGTATATTCTGAATATATATTATATATAAATCCTGTTTTATATTCTGTAATTAAGTAATCATGATCTAAGTAATCATATAAATAATTACAAGTCAAAACACGGACGACAAATGAACCAATTTTACCCAAAACGCTCTTTAACATGGAATTTACAAAAGAACGGATAATATAAAGTCATAAGTGAACCATAAATGATATCATAACAATGATTATGATTTTGGAATAAGTCAATGACTTTATTTAAATCATTATACAGGAGGTTCAGACACTTACGAAGAAAATCAGATCTAAGGTAAGGGAAATATCACAATCTCATTTTTATCCGAGATTGTTTATACTTTGGTATTTACTGGGGTGTATTTTATCATCCACATCCATGTTTACTCAATATGTAATATTATTTCCATCCACCTACAATTTTTGAAATCCAATTTTACCCTTCGGTGAGTTTTTAGTAAAAGATATGAAAGGAATCTTTTGTTGTTTTTCATACGAGGTACTTTTTGACTTTTCCAACAAAAGTACGAGAAGAATGTTTTTTTAACTTATACGGCATGAGTGGATTTTTTTAAAAAAATTCCAAGAATATTCCTTTACAATTTTTCAAGTTTATTTTTAATCAACTTCTTTTAGTTTAAAATTGTATGACATGTTAAGAAAGGAAAAATGCTTTTGAAGTAGGAAGGATATTTTCCTCAAGAATGGAGTTCTAGTGTTTTATCAAAATTATTTTCCATCTAAGATAATAATGGATTCTGTTTATATCCCTATTATTACATGGATTTGATTATGTTGTTATGGAAATATTTTTATGAATTATTTTATCTTATATGAATTGTTTTATGATGTCACGATGTTTAAAGATTCCGATTTTTATTACATGGGTTATGCTATGATGTATGGTTTATGATTTTGTAGCACACATAAGAATTGTATCATTATGAGATGGGTGGGACCTATATATCTCTCCAATGAATTGGGTAAAGAGTTTATATCTCATGAGATAGACATGGCTGGAATGGAAGGTTATACCGGTTCAGTGAAATAGGACTGAAACGAGGAGTGAACTCGGTTCAGAAATGGACTTTGTCCGCTAAGATAGTCTGGGAAATGAGTCTTGACTACTAATAAATGATTCTCTATGATTATGTGTGTATGCCACAAAGTTTCATGTTTTAGGTTATGATTATTGGGATTACATTTCACTACTATGATTTATCCCATGTTATGAAATTACAGTCCTTTTGTGTGTGTTTTTGTTATGTACTAAGTATTCCGAAAAAGTAATGAAATTTCCATGTACGTCAAGCTTCGGGTCTCTACACTCTTAAAGTAGATATGTATTGGAGAATGGTTCCTTGGGAAAGGAAATAAGAAACAAAAGATATAGTTTTACACATGAGGATCAAGTGATAATAGAGTCAAGAAGATCCAACCAAACACATGTAATTTATTTTTGAAAAATAACCATGGGAATTGCATCAAGGGAATGAGGAAAATATATAAGTGCGGGAAAGAAATGAATCATTCTCATGAATATAATAATGACCCAAAGAGATTGATCAATTCAATATAGGTTATAAATTCACCACCGATGCTCCAATTATTTAACTGTAAGGACATGGGATATATAAGTGAATGGGAACTAAACCAAGGGCCAGAAAGGGGAATCAGTTCTAATAAACACACCAAACAAGGGAGAATGGGAAATCTTATGCCTTAGTCATGAATAATGTTTAGAAAAAATGAATTTCTGAAAGGAATAATTATTATTCACTCAATAACAGTGATTTGTTTATTTGATTTTATTGATATACATTCCTTTATATCATATATGATTAATATTACTATTTAATCACCCAAAATACTTTGAAGTAGTGATATTTATGAAAAAACCCAGTAAAAATATCATCAACATCCAAGTGTTGGACTCTTACAAAGTTAGTTTCTGTGAGAATATTCATTCAAAAAATATTTAAATCCATTAATTGGATGAATTTGAGGCTATAACAAGAATGTATAATCTATCATTATATAGATATCATATAAACAATCTAGAAACGAAAATTTCATTCTATATTCTCAATGTCCTATGATCCTATACAAATGTGTGGAATATTATGAGTCACCCTTAAGAAATTCCACAATAGTGATGTAATAGACATGAAATGAAGATATATATATCTTGCTCAAATGGTGGTGTCAATGAAAATCATCAACCTTGAGAAAATTACTATTATCATGGAGTATATTGATGTATTTCCGGATGAATTACTCTATCTTCCCCTAGATTATGTGGTGGAGTTCTCAATAGAAAATTTACCCAGAGAGAGACCTATATCTAAGATCCCTTACATGATGGCCTCAATAGATATATAAGAGTTAAATAAGTAAATGTAAGATCATTTATACAAAGGGTTCATACACCCTTATGCATCACCCAATGGTGAATCATTTTTATTTAAAAAAAAGGTTGGATCAATATGGATATTCATTCTTTACTGGGAACTCAATAAGGCCACTTTAATGAATAGGTATCCACTGCCAAGGATTAATGAATTGTTTAATCAACATCAAGGAGCTAAATACTTATCAAAGTTATATATTATTTCTTGATATAATAAGATAAATTAGAAGAAATAAAATATCTAAAAGGTATCCTTCTGTCATTATATGTGCACTCTGAGTTTATAGTGATTACTTCAAGATTGAAAAATTCCCCAATAATATTCATGGAATTAGTGAATATAGTGTTTTGAAAATATCTTGTTAAATTTTTATTCTTATTTATTGATGATATAATAACATAAGCCATGTTCAATAAAGAACATGGGGATTATCTATATATTTTATTAAAATCTTTAAGTAAGGATAAGTTATACGCCATGATTAGAAAATATGTGTTTTTGATATAGAAAGTCACTTCCTTGGGACATATTATCAAATGAAAGGTGATATTTGTGGATCCTTATGAGAAAAATGTTATTAAGTAATGGGAAATAACCAAAAATGTTACAAATATACATAGTTTTCTGGGATTATATAGGCATAACTGAAGATTTGTGAGATGATTATAGTGATTTTATTACCCACTAACCCAATAACCATGAAAAAGAGTGTATTTTCATGAATGTGAATATTTCATCAATGAGTTAAATCAGAGGCTAATAACATCTCCTATACTAAAAAAAATCCTCAAGTTTATAAAGTATTTTGATCATTAATGATGCTTAAAAAAGTACTGTTTTGCAGAATTAAGAAAAGTGATAAATTGATAGCCTATGCCTCTAAATAATTAATGTTCCATGATAATAAATATCTGATGCGTTATTTAGATTTAGAATCTATGATATTTTCATTGAATATTTTAAGGTACTAACTTTATGAATAGATTTATGATACATATACTGATCAAAAGATTTTATAGTATATGTTCACAAAAAAGGATTTGAACATGCGTCAATGGACATAATTGGTGTTAATAAGGGAATATTATAACTATAATCAATACAATAACATAAAAGTGAATAATGTGGATGATTCTACATGTAGAAAAGATCATGTAACCATATCCATGATGGGAATGGAGAAGGATCTGATCTTCGTTGACTTGAAAATGATGGATACGCGGACGATAAAGGATAGAATAATATCTTTCCTCACTCAAATAATTACTCCACCATCCATTGTAGAGAGGATACATAATTCTTAGAGGGAGGATTTATAGATACAAAATAATGTGGATTCTATAAGAATGGGTAAATCCTTATATTTTAACATTGATGAAGAATGAGACATGATATTTTGGATATGACTGTGCATACCATAAGAGCCTGGGATAATTAGGGATCTATTGAATGATGCTCATAGCTCAAAATTATGTATCCTATTATAGAGCACAAATATTTAAAGAGATATATGAAAGAAATATTGGTGGGTAAATATGAATAAATATATTTATGAATATACATAGAAGTGTATGGAATGTCAATAACTAAAGGACTAAAGACAAAATTCAAGGGAGATAATGTAATAATTTTCCATACCTATATAGAAATGGGATTGTATCACCATGGATTTTGTCATCAACCTTCTAGAAATATCCAATTTAAATAATTCTATATGCATTATAATGGATAATTTTTAAAATATTTATCATTTCATCTCTATTATAGAAAAATCCTCACTTGATCAACATGAAATGAAATATATCATAGATGTGGTGAGGCTACATGGAAAAAATTTATCCATTCTCTCTGATTGGGATTCAATGTTCATATTAATTTTGTTGAAAAGTATTAAACATGCCTTGAAAACAAAGTTTAAATTTAGTATAACCTATCAAACATAGGCCAATGGACAATATGGAAAGGACTATCCAAACAATTGAGGATATTCTAATATTATACTTTATGGAATTCAAAGGAGGTTGCGATCAATATATTCTGTTAGTATAATTATCATATTCTAATTTTAATGGCATATAATTTTCAAAAACCCTATAATTTACTTTCAACCCCTACTTGTGTGTTTTGAGTTATGCCATACTGGGTGAAGTCTCAGGAAGATTCTGGATGGTTTTTAGGCCTTTATTTCTAAAGCATATAAAAATAATTTTTAATATAATAATAATCACGATTGTTTTCTTAACATGAAACAACACGTTTTTAGGTAATTTAGGTATAATATAGAAATATTATTATTTAAATGTTATGAATATAAAATAACCATTTAATTGGTGGGTATGAATAGGAGTAACAACATTATGACACACACACACACACACACACACATATATATATATAATTTTCACACTCACTAAAAATGAATTTATTAATTCTTAGTAAATAATCACTCAATTTTTAGTGAAGTCATTTTATTCATCAAAAACACTTTTCTCTAAAAAATTGGTTTTTACTTTGTTCGAGTAGAAATTATAATATATTTATGGAAATTTTATAAATTATATTCTTTTAAAATGATATCACATTTAAAATAAGCATAAAAAAATTAGCTATATGTCAGATATTTTGTATTTTATGAAAGGATTAAATTTTTAGTTAATATTGAAAAAATCTAGATTTTATAGAAAACAATATTTTCCATTCATTAATTTTAATAGTACTATTTTGTTTTGAATTTATTTTTAAATTTAATTAGTTCCTAGTGGTTAAAGATAATCCACTTAATTTCATTAGAATCAACATTATGGTATAAAAAAAATTTTATACTAAAAAATATCTTCTTTTGGAAAAAAGTTTTTCTTTACATTTTTTGTATTTTTTTGAAAAATTATTTCCTAGAACATATTGCAACTAAATATGAAAATATGGATCCTATATGTTTAATTATCAGTTAGTTATTCTCTAAATAGCTTAACTTGTTTTTTGGTCATTATAAATTTTAACCGCGTTAAATATTTATCACCCTGATAAAGTAAAATCGGGCTATTATCATTACAAATATTGTGATTAGGATTTAAAAATATATATATATCACTTAAGTTATTTATATATGATGAGTTTATTTTATATATAATTATTTAATAATTTATGATATGTAAAATTTGTTCCTTTTTTCTTTGATAATGACCATAATATTATTTTAAGTAAAGAATGAATGAAATTATGTAAGTCTTTTTTTAATAACTGTAAAATATTTTCATTATGATAACAGGAGGTCATGTTAATTTATAAATGCCTATTTTAAAAATTAAATGTTTTTTAATGTTAATTTACTTTTAATTTTTATTAATGGAATAATTACCTTAAATGCTTATGCAACTCTATCACTGTTCTTGTTTTACAGAAGAATAATCATTTAGACGATTTTAAAAACATACAATGTAATATTTTTTCGGTGAGTTATGGTGTTAAAAAATTATGTGGATAAATATAATTTATTATTTATGTATTAAATTTTTATATTTTAACTACATTATTATCTTGATATTTTTTAAAGTTAACTATTTGAATAGTCCACAAATTGACTTTAATGTTATTTTATATTAAATAATATTCTATTAAATAGTTTATAGTTTTTAATTTATAAATATATAATTTTTTTACTTTTTAGTCACATATGTTCATGTTCATACACCATTTTTCACTTATGGGTCACTTACCTTTATAGTAACTTTCTTGTCACCTAAAGAGTATAAGAGTTTTATTTCATGGAAATAATCAAAAGTATCAACAGGGGATTAAAACTAAATTATGAGGGTCAAAAAATACCCAAATATTTTATAAAGATTTTTTTATGAAATTTGTTTTACCTATATTCATAATATATTTTCTATATATTAATTTGGATCCCCATAAAAATTATAATTAATTTGTAATAATTCAATACTTTAAGTAATTACAAGGGTGCCCCTCTCATATATTATACACAGACAACCCCACTCCTCTCTTACCCATACTTCTTATACCACTTATCAAAACCTTACGATAAAAAATTATTATTAAATTTAATATATACATTATAGTGGTTCTGGCATTATTAAAGGTCCATCGCTAGTGTCATTAAGATGATAACCAAAGGCAGTTCTTTAAAGAGGTGGTAATTATCTTAACCGAGAATTTTCATTTTACTTATTATTGTTCCTAAATTAATTTTATACTAACAATTATAAAATAATAACATTAATATTTTTCATATAATAATATGTAATTATATTTATTTTATGACCTTTATCCATCTCCTTTCCATCTAGTGAGAAATAAAAGTATCACTCATGCGTACATGTGGACCACCCCCTCTATGTGGAGATATGATTCATTTTACATAACAATATTTCATTGTTAGTTATTATTATTGATTTAATATTTATATATTATATTTAATAAATAATTATTCTTCTTCAATTATAAAATCTTATTTACATTGTTTACCTTTCTATCCATTGTGAAACGATACGTTGCTCGGGACTATGTGTGGACTACCACCTCCACGAAGTGATGAAATTCGATTTTCATTGACACTTTAAATGTATTTTAATAAGGACATATTTAATAAAAATATATAATATTTATTATATAATAATGATTTAAAAATGGTGAATTATTATTTACGTTTTTTTCCATACATCGAAAATTGGAAACATCACTTCTGTAGACATACAGATTACCATCTCCGTGAAATGATCTAATTCATTTTTCATCCCCAATTTATACCAATAGTTGTATAATTATATATAATTGATAAATATTATGATTACATGATGATTAAAATTCTTTATATCATGTAACCGTAACAAAATTAATATTATATAATGTTTCAAATCGAAACATGCATGAAAAAAATAGTTATCTCCTGAAACAAAGATTCTAAAAAAGAGTTGTTAATAAATGATTTTTAATATGGTATAATAAAATAATATATAGTATGATATGAGTGAATATGGCTCTGAAATATATTTATAATAAATATATATATTTATTATATCAGTTTTTTGAATGAATACAAAGTAGCATGAGAATTTAGGTAAGGTTTTATTGTCTCACTTTTCTTTAGATGTGACATATGCCATATTCAACCCTTATTTATTTAATGTGGTGTATATATTAAAAATTTAATATGACATATCATAAATGTATTTTTATTATAATGTATTTAATTTTTCATTTTTTGTTATTTCTTTCATGAGGTTTATGATTTAAAAGTTACCGAAGCGTTAAGGGGCTTATGTTATAATCTCATTTTTTTTGAGATTACCTATTTTAGACTTACATTGAGGGAAATTATATGGATCATGACATTTTAACCCAATATATTTTATTATAATTTCTTTATTCATGAATGTTTATGTATTAGTACCATTTACCTCTCTTTATTACATAAAATGAACGAGAAATTATTTTTTAATAAAAATAGACTTTATTTTATTTTTGGTTGATGATTTCTTTATTATTACCCAATGATATTAAATTTTTATTATTGATGTTTTTACCTATAATTAATATGGATTTAAAAGGAAAATTTCATTACTATTTACATTACTTTAAATATTTTAAAAGTTAAAATTTCTAAATTTTTTCTGAATAATTCATTTTTAACTTTTTATAAAAGTGTTAATAGAATATTTTATTTTAACATATAAAACATGGAAAAAATTCCTAAATTCATGACCTTTATTTTATTTAATGATTCTAATAATCATTTCACATGTTATTTTCAATGAAAAGGATTTTCCCAATATTTTTGTGTTTTTTATTTAAAATTTTATCAAACAAAAACGATATTAGCTTATGTATTGAAATAATAGTCTGAATGTTCTTTTAAAGGAATTTTTCATCAATTAAAATATCCTTTAAGGATTTTTATGCTTTCTTGGTGATATGATTTGACGACATAATACAATATATATCTTTTTATATCTTATGATGATGATAATTTAATGATTATTCTATGAAACCTGTTTCTTTTACATGAGTTAATTATGTTATGATGAAACCTTTATGGACCCAATTTATTTTCTATAGGTTATGCAATGATCAATTGATGAAATGCATATAAAACCCATTACATTTACATGGCATATCATATGATGATATGATGACTGTTTTATGATCTTGTGTCACATATATGTGTGGTTTTAATTATGTAATAAGAGAGACCTAAATTATATATAACTCTAATTAATTTAATAAATATGGATAACTCATGAGATATCTGTGTTATTCGTGAACCTAATTTCATGTTACAATCATTATTCATGGACATGTTTTCATATCCATATGTTTATGCATGGACTTGGTTTCATTTCCATAACATTATCAATGGACCTAGTTTCATGTCCACAATTACCTCATTTCACATACATAACATAATGTGTGAATATATTTCTGTTTATAAGTATTTAAAATGTTATAAATTTATAATTTTTCAACATTACATTATTTATGATATGCTCTCATACTTTAGTATTTATTATCAATGATTACACACTATTATGATTTTTGTTTTTTATTATGAAAAATAATTATGCCATGAGTCATGATTAAAGTTATTTACATGATTGGCTATAAATTTATTATGTTATGATCCTATAAAAATACCCTTATTCTCACGTATGATATTTGATTGATATCTCCTATTATTACCCTTATTGAGCTTCCGAGATCACCATTTTTCATGTTTCTATTTTCCCTTAGGTTATGATGATTTATTTTTTTGTAGGAATGAAGTTTGGATCTAATGATAATTTATATCTCTCTTGAATGGATCTTGATATACCACTGTTGGAGGATCACATTGTGTACAAACCCAGATCATCTTTTCAGGTATGTTTGTTTTTTCTATAGTTTCTGAGAAAATGGGAGTTTCTCGAAATTTTTGTAGTACACGCCATGTACTTTATGATTACACACTATCTACTCAGATACCAAGGGTAGCCGTGTGCTGGAAGTGTATCAGACATGCACATGACCATGTGGGGGTGGCCTTGAGGCGGCTTAAAGTGGAGTATGGAAAAGGTGAGTACATGCCGTGTACTTTAAAATTACACGCTGTGTACTTTATTTTTTTCCATTAAACGCACCGGGGTCACGTCTAATCACCATAACACACATTTTTTAGGTCATGTTCGACTGAGAGATCTCGGGCGGGTATGGATGTTCGACAAACCCCCAAGCCTCTGTCCATCTTCCGATTCGAACACTGTTGATTGCGTTGGAATCACATCGGTGGGTTCTTCATTCTCCTAGAGCATCATCTTTTGATTACTCTTTTCTCATTAGATATCATGGGTTGAATTTTTTAGATGTTTTATTAGATATATGACATTTTAAGGAGATTCAAGTTTCTAGGTTCAATTTTATTGATCTCCTAAGCCCGAGGTAGGTGGTTTCTGCCTTTCTGTTGAAATTCTTTGAGTTTCATGTGAAAATTTTCCAAATACCCATGAACGGGGTATTGCAAATTTACAGTTTTATCCCTATTGTTTCTATGCTATGTGGGTATACCTGAGTAGAGCTTTATTTTTTGTGAATATGGTGAATTTTTGTGCTTTGGATGTATTTCCCATGCATGTTTTTCCTGTTTGGAAATTTTGGACTTAATTCTCTGTTAGGCTGCTGTTTACTTTCCCATGCCTAGTATTGTAGAACGGTGTGACTATTGTTCTGTTGTGCTATTGTGCTGTATAATGCTATCCAAGTAGTTCTTGAGGTTTACCTTGGCCGTTATGCACTGCTACACTTTCTGGAATTACACGGGGCCTTGAGAACTTGGTGTATAGACTATAGGGAGAATGGACGTTGAGGGGTTCTCTATAGTGTATTTATAATTTATGATATGAGAAAATATGGGGAATTAATTTTGAGGGATTCCTCAGAGTGTCTATAGTTCCTCAACGTAGGCCACAAAGGGAATGTGATGTAAGTTCTTCCTTAGACCGCCTTTAGTTACGATACGAGACTATAGGGGGAATTGATTGTGAGTGCTTCCTCATAGATTCTACGCTTAATCTAAACCATAGGGGTTATACTGAGTGTACTTCCCATAGGGTTGCTTGAACTTATTTGGTAGGACAATAGCGTATAGGCTTTGAGTACTTCCCATAGGGTTACCTTGTGTTTAACTGCTTGATTGTCTTGTTTGGTAGGACCAGAGGGGTTAGACTGAGAGTGCTTCCCAGAGGGTTACCTGTTTTTTTACCTGCTTACTAGTTATTTCTTGATACTAAACTGTGGATTTTTTACTATTTAGTACCTTCCTTTTTACTACTTTTTGTAATTTTTCCTGCCATATACTCCTTTACTGTTAGGCACAGATCTCATGGTGGTTTCCTACTGGGATTAGTCTAACACACTACGTGGGCCATGCTTTTGGGGCCAAATAGATTATATAGTTGTAGGTCTAGACAAGTGTAAGTACCCTTCTACTTTAGGTATTTGACATGTTTTAGAGCAGGGGAGCACGAGACCAAGCTTAGGGTTGTGATGTTGTGGATCTTATTGCTGTTTTCCTTTTGTACTTGGTTTAGTACTGTATTTCAACATTATTATTTGTTTTGAAAATTTCCTATACATATGTATCATGCATCATTCATATATATATGTGTGATCCAATTTATTATTTCTAGTCTTCCACTGTTTACTTTTGTGTGGATTATTACTACTTCTTCCATTGTATACATGTTTTACTTTCACTGTGTTACTCTTCCAATGAGGGAATAGTTTCCCCACTATCATACCAAAGACACTTGCTGCTAGTCAGCAGCCTCTGGCATTCAGGGAAATGCGCTTGAGGACATGTGACCAATGGGGTATGGGGCGTCTCTAGGCAGCTTCCGAATCCGGGAAGTTACAAAGTGGTATCAGAGGAAATATTTTCTCTTGACTTACTATTTGGAGCCTTTAGCCAGGGATATGAAGGAATGGGTAATTGGTAATAAGCTATGCCCAGGAGTAGAAAACACTTGTACAGGGAAAATCCAACCAACCTCGTTTATTGAAATTTTATGGTTTTGCAATATTATAGTTGATTTGATTTCACCTTGAGTGATTCACATGATTTCTGCTATTATGGTAGATGTTATTGAGGTTCTATTTCTGTCACAACCTAATGAGATGAGGGTATTCCATCTCATGCATCATAGAGGAACTTGCTAGAAATCACATTTCATTCATTCTTTCCATGCCATTTAGGATGCATTAGCGATTACATGTTGTTGTGATATATGTTGTGTAGAATATGCATGTTTTTGTGATAAATGCCTTGATAAAGTACCTGCTATTTGATATGGTATTGTTTGTGTAAGGTTTTCTTTGAATGAATGCAAAAATTTGGTTCTTGAGGTGTTATGGGTCCTCATGGACTGTAATTTGGTGGATCATTGACTTGTTTCCATGTTATAACATGTTTGAGATTCCAATATTTGATTCTTGGTGAGTATGGGCCCTCACGGATCGGAATATGGCACTTTCAGTGTTTGTTTCAGTGTTTTCTGGGTTTCAGAGTAGTTTTTGAGGCTTACTGTCTGGAAAATCCCAGAATACACTGCGTGTAGTGTTAAGTACATGCCATGTGTTCTTCTATTTGTTAATAAATTGTTTTTCTTAATTACACACAACGTACTTTATGTACAAACTGTGTAGTCTATAACTATGTCGTAGGCCGTGTGGGAAGATACACAGATGGGGAAAGTCTAGTGGGAACATTCTGTGTACCTGTCAAACATGCCGTGTAGTGTCGACACTGTGTCCGCCCATTTAACCAACAACACATAGGGACAAAACCGTATGCTATACACACCGTGTTTATGATGAACACGCCGTGGAGTCTGACCTAGGTACTCGGCCATGTCACGAACCATACAGGTCGGTGTTATCCCTACACATACACGCCGTGTCCACCTTGAACACGTCGTGTAGTGTGAGCTGTGAGTTAGGCTGTGTCGCTAACAACACAATCCAAGTGAAGCTTTTCTAGTACACGATGTGTCCATCTTGAACACGCTGTGTAGTCTTGCCTTAGGATAGACGTGTGGATTAACCGTGTAGAAGGACTCAGGTAGGGGAAGAGGATTCAAGTACACACCATGTGATAGGAGAACACACTCTGTGTTTGGGGTGTTACACGGTCTCTTTAGGCAGGAGTACACGCCCATTTAAATGACTTAAGGGAAGACACCGTGTAGTTATTTTTTATGAAATTTGAATGCCTTGTTTCTCATATTGACTTCTTAATCTCCTTATTTTCAGTCCTTGATGACCTTGATCTAATGGTGTGTGCTTGACCTTACAGAGTAATGACACTAAGACGTCCTCCGATTGTGCCCCAGTTGCGAGACGATAGTCAGACACTAGACATGGCTGATCAGGGATTACCTACAGATCCTCCAGTTGTGCCAGCCTTGGCACCTGCCATTATACCTGACATAGGTGTGGACGCACTGTTGAGGGAGGCCTTTCTCTGGATTATGAAAACCTTTCAGGGAGCACTGCATCCTGCCCCGTCGATGGATGATTTGACACGGGTTTTCCAACAGCAGAATCCTCCCACTTTCATAGGGTATGGGGGACCCTAGGCTGCAAAGTCCTGGCTTGAAGCCATTTTGACGATATTTGAGCATCTGGAGACGCCTCTAGAGAGGAGGGTCAATCTCGCTACCTATATGAATTGGGACTCTTCCAAGAGGGGGTGGGATGTGATCCCATAGGCGGGACGCCAGTAGGTTATAGTGTGGTATGAGTTTCAACACATCTTATATGACTACTTTTATCCAGAGACCTTGAGGGCTGATCGAGCTCGAGTGTTTATGAGTCTGGAGCAGGGTACTCTTTCTGTTATGGATTATTCCTCCCACTTTACCAAGCTGTAGTGCTTCACACCTATTTCAAGAGGTGATTAGTTATTTATGGCAAGAAAGTTCGAGGATGGTCTCAGGTACAACATACGATCGCAGGTGAAGATCTTCCTGTTGACTTCTATCATTTCTACTTTCAACTAGGCGCTGATCATAGAGCACAATCTCAGGGATTATAGGGTGGTAAGAGAGGGCGGCTTGAAATCTGGAGTTATCATTCCTCCTATTGAAAGTAAGAATCCCCGTAGGGAGTCTTAGAGCAGTGATCCAAGGAGGCAAGACACTTCTTCTGGTAGCCAGGTGGTGTGCTACTAGTGCGGAAGGAGTGGGAATATGAGGCCACACTGCCCGAGAGACCCAGTGGAGTGACTATCATTCGACAAGTTAGGTCACCTTTAGTACTTTTGTTAGATCCTTTCACAAGTAGCTGGTGACAGGAGTTCTTATATGACTACACGTTCGGGAGCAGAACCACCAGTTTTTAACAGTCAGGGAATTGGAATTCTTCTGGCTGTTCAAGAAGAGGTGGAGGTCATGGCTGTGGTGGACAGTCACCAGTCTTTCAGCGAAAAAATAGTGGATCATCTCAGTGTGGTCAAGCAGGGTCACAGAGCCGTGGTGCATGCCATACTTTTTAGTGGATCATACCCACCAGGAACAGGATCCTAGACCTTCTACAGTTCGAGGTACAATCTTAGTTTCCTCATTTTTAGCTTCTTATATTTTTGATATAGGGGCTTCCCATAGCTTTATATATGTTACTTTCATGGAGAGCCTTGGTCTTTGCATATTTTTTTCTGCTGATATCTTAACACTAGACAAAGAATTGGGGACTAGAATGACAAGTGTATGTCAGTGTAAGGAGTTCCCTGTAGATATTGGTGGGTGTCACTTCTTATGGGACGACTATGTCTTAGAGATGATGGGCTATGATGTCATTCTCAGAATGAACTGGCTAGTTCCCTTCTAGGCAGTCATCGACTGTTATCGCCGCAGGGTGAGTTTCACATCAACACAGGGTGTATCATTTCTTCATAAGGGAGAGTGGGATGTACAGGTGAGCATAACAGGTCTAAAGCATCATGGGTTAAGAGGAGTTACAACCCAGATTGCAAGTTTATATTTGGATTACCAGGGGGATTCTTAGTTATTTTTTCCTCCACTGGTGGATTATTTCCGGGACGTCTTTCCAGAGGACTTTTCAGGTTTTCCTATGGAGCGTGAGGTCGAATTTTCTATTGAGCTTGTTCCAGGAGTGGAATGAGTGTCCATTCATCCTTACAATATAGCTACACCAGAGTTGCAGGAGCTCAAGAAGTAGTTGGAGGAGTTGCAGACAAAAGGTTTCATCTGACCCAGTACTTTTCCTTGGGGTTCGCCTGTCCTGTTTGCAAAGAAGACATATAAAACCCTCAGGATTTGTGTGGATTATCGAAAGTTGAACCAATTTATGGTCAAGAACCGATATCCTTTACCAAGAGTTGATGATCTCTTCGATCATCTTTGAGGATCCTGGGTGTTCTCGAAGATGAAATTGTGATTCAGTTATGATCAGTTGCGATTTAGACCATCAGCTATACCTCTCACATCCTTTCATAGAAGGTATGATCTATACGAGTATATGGTCATGTCGTTCAGCCTCACGAATGCGCTTGCAGTTTTCACGGCGCTGATGAACCGAGTGTTCCATCCGTATTTGGATTCCTTCTTCGTGGTCTTTATGGATGATATCTTTGGGTACTCTTACACTCTACAAGACCATGCTACCCATCTTGAGATCGTTTTTAGTACATAGAGGGAGCTTCCTTTATATGCTAAGATATCAAAATGCTACTTTTTGATGGATCAGATTCACTTCTTGGGTCATGTCATCTCAGAGGCAGGAGTATCAGTAGACCCAGAGATGGTGGGAGGTGTAGTTTCTTGGGAGCAGAATAGGAATGTATTTGAGGTACAAAGTTTTCTAGGGCTGGATGGATACTACAAACTCTTCATACATGACTTCTCATTCTTATCAGCAACACTGACAGGTCTGACTAATAAAGGTGTGCAGTTCTTGTGGTCAGATTCTTGTGAGTTAGCCTTTCAGGATATGAATGAGAGGTTGAATTCAACACCAATACTAGTCTTTCGAGAGCCGTTCAAGAGATACACTGTTTATTATGATGCTTCAGGTATCGGGTCGGGATCTATGATTATACAGGGGGAAGGAGTCATTGTGTACGGGTCTCGACAGTTGTGACCTCATGAGAGGAACTACCTGACACATGATTTTGAGTTGGCTGCAGTTGTTCATGATTTAGGCTATTGGAATCATTATCTTCTAGGATATAAATTTTTGGTTTTGACCAAACAAAAGAGTCTCAAGTACATCTTCCCTCAACGTGATCTGAATTTGGGATAACAAAGGTGGATTGAGTATCTACAATCCTTTGAATTTAAGCTCACCTCTACGCCTGGGAAGGGCAACGCAGTGGCTGATGTATTGAGCCGGAGGACTCAGAGACAGGCAGTTCAGGAGGCCAGCAGTGAGTGGCAGCTTATGGATATGTTCTATGAGATGCATTTGGAGTTGGATGATAGACATGGACATACTTTCCTTTCATCTATAACTGCTACCTCTACCCTTCTTGATCAAGTATGAATGAGGCAGCTATTAGATTCTGAAGGCCTAGTCCTATGGGAGAACGTGTCATGAGAGGACCCTATTCCTAGATGAACCATAGGTGAGAATGAGATCTTCAGTTTCCAAAGGCTTGTGTGGATGCCTGCAGATATACAGAAGGAGCTGATGCAGGACTGTCATTCCTCAGATTGGGCAGTTCATCCTGGCGTCACCAAGATGTATCGTGATCTACACCTTCAGTATTGTTGGATAGGTATGAAGAGGGACATTGTTGGTTTTGTCAAGAGGTGTTCCACTTATCAGTAGGTGAAGGTATAGAATCAGTGACAAGTAGGGATTTTATAGTAGTTACAAATTCATGAGTGGAAGTGGAATGACTTTGTGATGGATTTCATGATAGTGTTGCCGAGGTCACCCCGCGGGAATGACAATGTTTGGGTTATCATTGACAGACTCATGAAGGTATCTCACTTATTACTGATCAAGGATACCTTAAATGCTGATTATCTGGGATAGTTATATGTCCAAGGGATTGTACGTCTTCATAGATTTCCACACTCCATTGTTTCAGACAGGGATGCACGGTTCACTTCTCGGGTCTGGAAGGGGATTCAGAAGGCTTTGGGTACACAGGTACTTTTGAGTACATATTAACACCCCCATATAGATGGCGAGTCCGAGCGTACGATTTATGTGCTTGAGGACATGCTCTGAGCATGCATCCTGGATTTTGGAGGTTCTTGGGAGAAGCACATACCTCTTGTGGAGTTTTCCTACAACAATAGTTTTGAAGCAACTATTCAAATGGAACCTTATGAGGTTTTGTACGGTAGGCCATGCCGATCACCCTTATGTTGGATGGAGGTAGGAGAGACAACTTTACTGGGACCTAGTATTATTAAGAAGACCACAGAACATATAAATATGATTTGAAAGAGGATGGCTACTGCATAGTCTCAAAAGAAGTCTTATGCTGATCATCGGAGGTGAAATTTGGAGTTCGATGTCAGGGTTCAGGTTTTCCTGCGTGTCATACTGAGGTTAGGACGCAATTGGATCATGAGTCACGGTAATCTTTTGCTGAGGTATGTCGGGCTGTTTGAGGTGTGGGAGAGAATCAGGCCGATTGCCTATCAGTTGCAGTTACCTCATAGGTACCGGGCTATGCACGATGTTTTCCACATTTCTCAACTTTGACGTTACTTCTCAGACCCGTCTCATGTCTTTCAATCTGAGGAGGTTGAGTTGGAAGAGGATGCATCATTCGAGGAGCATCCTATCCAGATTTTCGATCGTAGTAAAATGGTTCTCAATGGCAGGTCTATTCCTTTGGTGCGAGTGCTATGGCAACACAGATGGGTACAGAATAATACTTGGGAGAGGGAGGCCGATGTACGAGCCCAGTGGCTGGAGTGGTTCAGGGTTTCTTCTTCTATTCCACCTTTCTGGGGGAATTCAGAGAGGAATTTATTTAAGGGGGAAAGTTTGTAAGAACCCAGATCTTCTTTTCAGGTATGTTTTTCTTTTTTCTGGATATTTTGAGAAAATGGGAGTTTCTAGAAATTTTTCAAGTACATTCCATGTACTTTATGATTACACTCCGTGTGCTGGCTGTGTAGCGGCCTTGCACAAGAGCATGTGGGGTGTCCTGGAGGCTACTTAAAGCAGAGTATGGAAAAGGAGAGTACATCAATTGTACTTTAAAAGTACACACCATGTACGTTTTTTCATTAAACGCACAGGGGACACATATAATCTCCAAAACACACTTATTTTATGTCATGTTCGACAGAGAGAACCTGGATGACCATGGATCTTCGACGAACACCCGAGCCTCCGTCTATATTCCTATTTGAACACCGTTAATTGCATTGGAATCACATTAGTGAATTGTCCTTTCTCATAGAGCATCATCTTCGAATTTCTCCTTTCTTGTGAGATATCGTCGGTTGAACGTTTTAGACGTTTTATTTGTCTATGAATTTATAAGGAGATTCTAGCTTCGAGGTTCATGTATATTGATCTTCTAACCCCAAGGTAGGTGTTTTGTGCCTTTCTGTTTAAATTATTCGAGTTTCATGTGAAAAGTTTCCCAATATCCATGAACGGGGTATTGTGTGTTTACTGTTTTCGCCCTATTGTTTATCTGCTATGATGGTATTCCTGAGTAGATGTTTATTGTTTGTGAATATGGTGAATTGTTGTGATTTTTTATGTATTTCCCATGCATGTTTTCTCTGTTTGTACCTTTTTGACTTGATTTCTTGTTAGGATGATGTTTACTTTCACAGGCCTAGTATTTTAGGATGGTGTGTCTGTTGTTATGTTGTGATGTTGTGCTGTAGAATGCTATCCTAGTAGTTTTTGAGGTTTACCTTGTCCATTATGTGCTTCTACTCTTTCTTGACTTACACAGGGCCGTGATAACCTGGTGTATAGACCATAGGGATAATGGATGTTGAGGGATTATCCAGAGTGTCTTTATAATTTATGATGCAATACCATAAGGGGAAATGACATTGAGTGCTTCCTTAGAGTGTCTGTAGTTTTTTGACATGGGCCACCGAGGGAATGTGACGTAAGTGCTTCCCTAGAGAACCTTTAGTTACGATACGAGAATATAGGGGGAATTGATAGTGATTTATTCATCATAGAGTCTATGATTAAGCTGAACCAGAGGGGTTAGACTGAGTGTACTGCCAAGAGGGTTGCTTGATCTTGTGAGGTATGACCAGAGGGGATAGGTTGTGGTACTTTTTAGAGGGTCACCTTTTGTTTAGCTGCTTTCTTGTCTTGTTAGGTAGGACCATATGGGTTAGACTGAGAGTTCTTCCCAGAGGGTTACATATTTGTTTACCTGCGAGCTATTTATTGATTGATACTAAACTGTGGATTGTTTAATGTTAAGTACCTTTATTTTTACTGCGTTTTGTACTGTTTCCTACCATATACTCCTTGACTGTTAGGAATAGATCTCGTGGTGGTTGCCTACTGGGATTAGTCTCACACCCTATTTGGGCCATGCTTTTGGGCCAAAACAGATTATATTGTTTCAGGTCTAGACAAGGGAAAGCTCCCTTCTACATCAGGTACTTGACATGCTATGGAGCTAGAGAGCACAGGACCAAGCTTGGGCTTGTGATGCTGTGGGGCTGATTACTGATTTCTTTTTGTACTTGGTTTAGTACATTATTTCAGCCCTGGGTTTTGTTTCTCTTCTTTCCTAGACATATGTATCATGAATCATTCATATATATATAGCCTCCAGCGTTTGGGGAAATACTCTTGAGGCCATATGACCTACCGGGTACGCGGCGTCTCTGGGCGGCTTCTGGAACAGGGGCGTTACACATTTGGTAGGACTAATAGAACCCAATCCTTTATCATGTTGTTATTCATGAATATTATTCTAGAATATATTTTTTGATGAATTATAATTATTTATTAGTATCCTTAGTGGGAATTCATGATTCAAGTGACAAATCATGGTGGCAATTATAGTTTGGCATCAACGTTTTTGAGGTAGGAAGTCCTTTCCATATGGGGTCATTTTATGTTTTTTTGAAATGATTTTCTTATATGTGTGTGTTTATCCCACAATTCATTGATGTGTATATGGGTTCATGTATTTATATTAGAACCTTTACATGATATATTGTTCTTGTGACTTTATATGTTATTCCTTGTTGAGGATGTTTCATATATTATGAGGGAATTACTGTTGTTATCAACTTATTCGGTTTCTCAAGGGAAATTGGTTGAATCATTTGTATGGGAGAATAAGTATAGTACTAAAAAACGGAATATTTGAGATAACATGATGGAAAGATTTGGAATGTTGTATGAATTTTCAATAATAATTGGACACGTATTGATATAGAGATCCAGGAATGGGAATGTGCTGAACCCGAATATAATAGTATGAGTTGTGGTGTGATGAATGATGGGCCAATGGTATGAGTTGTGAAAAAATATATGTTGTGCTGATGGTATGATTTTGAGATAGAGATGTTGAGCCGATGGATGGATTGAACATGTTTTACTGAGGCAATTATTAATGAATTGATAGGTTCCTTATGGTCATGTCATCAAGTGAAGATGAAAACCATGAAACTATGGTTGCTTGGATAATTCATGCGAATTATTATTAGAAGGGGTGTGAGGGAAGCCTTTAAAGGTGGTTAGGTTCATTTATTAATATTGGAATGATGAATACAGTTTGGTAGTTTAGTGAGATGGTATCTTTATGAAATCATTGCATGATCTTAGTTATGTGAAAAAGACTTGGGACTATTCTTTTGGAATGGAGTTAAAACATGTATGGTTGGGGTTCATGGAATCTTGGATAGCACACGGTGTCCTAAAACTTGGCTAATTTTTGAAAGCCTATTTACATTAGTATTTTTAGAAACACTGCATATACATCTAAAATTGTGGTAAAGAAACATCAGTGGTTTCTTATTAGGATTATACCCACAACCATCATGGTCATATCGATGTGTGTTTAGACATAATTATTTGGGATCTGAGAAATATAATTGACCTAGTGATAGGGATCAATGAGGTATAAATAAGTGTTCATATCTGGTACTGGGACCTAGTACAGAGTAATGTTGCAATATCTTTTTTTATTTTACTATTTCATTCTTATACACTGGTTTGACCCGCCATATTGGAGGTATAAGGTTATTTATTCTATATGTCTCTATAATAATAGGCATTTTATCCGATACATGATTTGTTTCTGTTTATTTCCATTTTTATTTTCTAGGTTAATATTAATATTTTCATGTCCAGAATATCATGTTTGGATATTGATATTGAGGGAATAACTTCCCTACTATAATTTTTAAACCCTTAATACAAGTTGACGAGATCCTACATTTGGGGAGGTGTTCATGGGATCATTGGTTTGTTCTATCCATAAAAGGTGATTCTGATGAGGGCATTACCAAATGATATCAGAGGTGGGTTTCCTTTTATTTTATTATTTAATATATTTACAAAAATGTATAAAATAGGTAAAATATTTGGAACTTCGGTATGATAGTCATATAAGTTCCTATTAAACTATTATATGGAATGCCTCTGAGTTACTGGTTGTGATATTTCTATTATTGTTGTGATTTTATAGTTTATTGAAAATACTATATAGGTTTTGTTGTTACAATATGTGGGATTTAATTTCATTCATGTATCATGTTGAGGAACATAAGATCACATATCATATATACCAATTTTTTACTGTCCATGATAGATCATTTAATTAGGTTTCATTATATGTGATTTGTGCTTCTGTGATATATATGTGCTAAAATTTGGTTCATTTGAACATGAGAGTGCCTGTTGTGTATGTATATATATATATGACTGTGACTAATGTGTATGTATGGAGGATGAGGTATAGGCCTAGGGTAGGTCTAATATGTATATTTCTTATCATCATGGTTAGGATCATTTGATAGGAATTCCTTTAGAAATCCCTTATGTTCTCCATACAACTACTCAATTTGATATATTAAGTAAGATTATATAGGTATCTTATGCATGTTTTTGGAATAAAAAAATTCCTCCCATAATACATATAAAAGGTCCACCATCATTAGTGGATAAAAATACACCTGTTGGGGTTTATGCACTTGGACCACCACTAAGTATAAATGAGGATGTTGATAAGAATACTCCTGTACCTTCTCCAGTGGTTTAAGTGGTGGAATTGATAGATCCACGAGTCTTTGAATTTGATCATATTTATGGAAAAGGAGTCTCTAAGATGATGGTTGATTAGGCTCAAGTATTCTATCATCAATATCCCCCACTAATCTTGGGTACCAGTGACCCATCAGATGATGAATAATGAATGGATGTTATTGAGGGGATCTTTTACCTAGTGGAGGCCTCAGAGGATCAATGTGTAATACAAACCACTTTAATACTTTAGGTACCCACCCAGAGCCAGTGGTGTGTTATGAACCATGGATACCCGATAGTTTGACTTTGGTTTCATATAAGAATCTAGTCTTTGAGGTGTTCTAGCTTGATACATTAAACTTGGATTACACACATGAGATTATGGAGATTCAATATGGGAAGAGGACAATGTCTACGTACTCTGATCATTTTAATGAGTTTATTCTCTATTCTTTACTCATGTGTTGGAATGTTGCATAGTGGTCCATGAAGTTTGAGATTATATTCCCTTACTAATTTAGGTAATAAGTTAGGTGATTTGACTTGAAGATATATTTAAACATGTTACATAATTTCTTTGAGAACAAGAAGGGTCTAGAGGGGAAAAAATATTTAAGAATTATTTCTTCATTCAATAGACTAATGAGTGGGTTATATTGTGATACTGTGGCATAATATTTACGTGTTAGGTAGATAAATGGTATGGAGACACACAAGGGTCGTAACATGAAGTTGGATAAGATCAAGGGATCATCTATTTTATTTTATGGAAGGGAATTCTGTAAGATTCTATAATTATGGATATAAATTCAACTTCATAAGATATTGTGGAAATTAAGTGAGTTAGTGTCGATGATGTGGAAATATGGGTCATCTACAGTGTTACAATTAAATAAATATGAGTTTATATGCTAAGAGTCCATTTTAGGGTCTAGTTCATGGTCCTTAGAAGAATATTTAGACTCTACAGCCCTTAGTGACCCTGGTGATTATTTTTCTATAGGGTTAGATCCATTGTTTTGATGTAAATGGGATGTGTATAGTAAAATAGTTTCCACCCAATAGTTGTGAGGAAACTCTTACTATGTGAGGTATATTCATGATTACTTCTTCTATTTCTTCTACTTTTTCTGATACGATACCAATTTATTCATTTTTATCTACTCAAGTTTTTAATTGACTGGACTTTCTTGTCAAGTTAAATTCTGAGCTACTCTCTCTTGATACACCATTGGTAAATTATGTGGATCATCTAAAATGATGTAAATAATGTATTTTAGTGGTTTTTATCAGTATTTATGTGTGTGCTTTCATGATTCGTGAGATAACTAGTTTCATTATTATTTTTGGAATGGAATGACTGACTAGTTTTTGGGTACACGTCCACTACAACTAGGGACAAATATCCTTTTCCACACTCAAGGAGGATATGTTTTTTATGACTATTGAACGGGAAACTAGATTTGGGAAAGTGGGAGTATATGTATGATATATTAGTGATATTATAATATAGGTAGTAGGCTTAGCTCTTTCAGTGAATCCAGATGTAGCTTAGTCATCAATTCCTCTATTCATGGATCACTACCAAAATATTTTTACAGATGATTTTTCAGGTCTTCATCCAAATTGAGGAATTATATTCGAGGTTGAACTCATGTCAGGATTATATCCTATATCAATTTCCCTACAACACAAGAAATCATTTGACTTAAAAGAAATCAAGGTGAAACATAAGGATTTTTAGGCGAAGGAATTTATTAGATAGAGGAATTATACTTGGGGTGATATAGTGTTGTTTAAATAGAAGGAAAATGGTTTTATTTAGTTATGTATAAAATTATGGAAGCTAAATAAGGCGATTAAGAGTAATAGATACCCAGTTATGGGGATTGATTAATTTTTTCATCTATTGATGGAAGCCTAGTGGTTCTCTAAGATTGACCTGTGACCTGGCTATAACCATATTTGAGTTAGAGAGGAGAAAATTCCTATAACAATGTTCACAAGTAGATATAGTCTATATGAGTATCTTTTCATGCCTTTGAGGTTAAAAAATGCACAATCAGTTTTCATAGATTTAATGAACATGAACTTCTATCCATATAATTACCCCTTCTTTCTGGCATTTGTTGATGACATCCTCATATAGTCACAAACCTCAAATATGCATTCTTAATACATATATATTGTGTTTAGTATTCTAATATCAGACTATATCTATTCCGAGATGTCAAATTATCACTTCTGAATCAATGTGGTATGTGTTCATGGGAATTTAATCTATAAGGTGATGATTTCTATAGACCTGGAGAAGGTAGAGGTTGTGATTTATATGGAATGACTATGAAATTTATTTGTGACCAAGAGTTTCTTTAGGATGGTGATATTATACAAATGGTTCATTCAGGAATTATCGTATTTGTTATCACCTATGTCTAATCTTACCAAGAAGTGGGTTTTGATTGAGTTTAAAAATTAGTCCGAAGAGGACTTATTAGAGATGAATAGGAGATTGGAAAAAAACATTGATCCTGATATTTCTAGAGATTGGAATTGGATATGTAATTTATTTTGATGTCTCAGGTGTTTGTTTATAATATTTACTGATACAGATGGATCATCTAGTAGTTTATAGTTATTTTACTCTATGACGCCGTGATTGGAACTTCCCTATAAATAACCTGATGTTTTTAGTTTTGGTATATTCCCTAAAATGTTTGTGACATTTTCTGTTTATTCAAAGGTTTGTTATTTACAAGAACCACAAGTGCACTTTATATATCTTATCTCATTGAGACTTGAATATCCTAAAAAGGAATTGGTTTGAGTATCTTTAGACCTTTGATTTTGAGATGGATTTTTCTCTAGGGAATGGTAATAATTTTATGTATTATCTTTTTATGAAAATAAATGTGCTTGGAGAGAGACCTTCATAGGAGGAATAACAATTGATGTTCTTCTAGAAAAAATGGTTAGTTGAGGAATATGATTAATGAGGGGTAATGACTTGTGATTTTTTTGTTATCACAAAATAATTGATGGAATATGTGAATGATAGACAAGAGTTAGACGCTAAATGCATCGTGATGTAGGAGTAGTTATGGGGAAGTGACCTAGTTCCAATATGGTAAATGGATAGTGTATAAATGATATTTTTTTATTGGAGAGTTTTAATTTCTTCTTCCATGATGGAAGAGCTAATGAGGTACTATAATGATGATCTATGTTAAATTCACCTATTTTTGAAAAATATGTATCATGATATCATGCGATACATCTCGTGGATGGTGATGAATTGAGACATCACGAGCTTCATCTATCATTGTCTGACCAGTCAGAGGATCAAGGTGAAGTATCGGTGACCATGAGTATTAATTTATCCAATTAAAATACACATATATAAGTGGGAGAAGTTGAATATATACTTCATGATAGGGTTTCATATGACCTAGAGAAGTCATGACGTTGTTTGGGTGATAGTTTATTGGATGATGAAAGTTGTACATTCATTTTCATTTAGAGAGACTCACTAAATAGATGAGTTAGGAATGTATTATGTATAGGAAATTATAAAAATTCATGTAGTTACTTATAGTATTGTATTATATAGGGACATTTATCTTACATCATGGTTTTCAATAGGATTGAAAATGGATTTGGTAACTTAGTTAAAACTGAGTACAACATATCATCCAAAGACTGATGGACAATTAGAGAAGATTATCATGATATTAGAGGATTTGATTTGAGCATGAATATTGAATTATATGGAGAATGGTTGGTCATATGTACTTAGTGGAATTTGTGTTCAAAAATAGTTTCCTGGAATCAATTTATATGGAACCTTTTATGTATTTGTATGATCAACCATATTTTTCACCTCTGTGTTGGAGCGAGGTGGGTGAGGGAACTATCATTTGGATGAGCATAGTACATGAGTCATCTAAGAGTCTATAGTTCATCTTGAAAATGTTGGTTACCACTCATTGTAGACAATGATCATATTTTGATCAAAGGAGATAAAAACAAGAGTTTTTTTTGGGGTGACATGGTTGTCTTGCAAGTGACACCTAAGTTGGGGAATCATCATCTTTTTAATTATGGAAAATTAACACTATAGTTTGTTAAACTATTTGATATCTCTAATAAAATCGAATCCGTGCCCTACCATTTGGACCACCCTATATGTTATCTATTTATGAATAATTAATTGTATGTTTATCAACTTTGGAGGCATGAGACTAATCTTTTGTATGTCATTCAAAATGTGTACAATTAATTGGAAAATGTTGTATTGTTTGTAGAGAGACCCTTACAGATTTTGTACCTGTTTGAGAAAGTTCGAAGGGGAAATATGGTACCACATTTTCAAGTAATGTGGAAGAATGAACATATCCAAGTGGAGATTTGGGAGTGGTAGTATGATATAAGCGGTTAATGACATGATATATTTGAGCAGGAACTCTAGATATACTTCTTGAGGATGAGAAGTCCTTAGAGGAATATATTCTAATAGTTGAGATTTTTCAAGTACATTATGATTTATTTACAACCATTATGTCAGTGTTTTTAGTTATGCCATTATTTGGTGATGCATTAGTTAGATTATAAATTGTTTTTGAGGGTTTTGGATGCATATAAGGAGGTGTATAGTTTGAGAAAGAATAGGGAAAATCATCCGATTCATCTTAGGAAATTACACAGATTATTAGAGAGGTACAAGGGGTGATGAACTATTGGTATAAGATTACATATAACTGGGTTAATTCCCCAAAAAACCATGTTACTCAAGAAAAGTTGAAAATATTTTTTCTGCATGGTTTAACAAAATTGTGGAAAAACCAAAAAAAATCACAAAATTAGAAAGAAGCCTCACACAGTTGATGCATAATTTGGTAAAATGTTGGACCAAACCATACTCAATGATTTAATTAATTCAAATAGTTTATTTTAGACTTGAAACCTCACAAAAAATCTGCCTTCTTCCTGCTACACCTAGGTTTCTTGAATAGAGGGACTCTATTGATGGTTTTTGGAAATTCCCCTCCCTTCAAACACCAATTCAAGTGAATCTATAAGTTCATGGTTGTGAGAATTTAAGGTTTGTGATTGTTATTTTCCATTTTTCTTTATCTCTATAGATCACTCATCTTTATAATAAGATAAATCATAGATCAAGGATACTATTTAATGATCCATTGATTAATACATGATATAATAGAGAATTCTTAGATCATTGATGGACCAGTGTCTAGATATAATAATAATTTTTTTCCCCTTGAATAGATTTTGATCTACAATTGGTGTAATATTTGGTTGGGTAACCATAATCAAATTCATACACATTTATGTTCTTATTATTGAGACCTATTTTAGAATCCCATTTTTTGTAGAATTGGGATTAGTTCTTGAGATCCTTAGAAGGTGGGGCTAATTCAAGAAATGAATCTTAGTGTCTATTACCATTTAGAATCAATATACTTGAGGTAGGAAGTCCTTGTCATATATTTTCATTGTATATAGTTATTTAACCTGATTTTCTTGTCTATGGATGTGTATCCCCTGATACCATTGATGGATTGATGTGCATATGGTTTCATGTGTTTCTATGAGAACCTTTACCCAATATACTGTTCTTGTGACTTGTAATGTTGTCCGTCAATGGGGATATTAGACAACCAATGGGTAAATTGCTACTGAAATTAGGAAAACATGTTTCTTTGGGGTGACTGGTTGACTCCTTAGAATTTAATCATGGGTACATTTCTACCCAATGAAGACTCTGAGATATCATGATGGCGAGTGTTAGAATATGGAATGACTTATCAATAGTCATTCGACATGCATATAGGTGTATAACTATGATTTATAATGTGGTGAAAACTGAGATGATGGTATGATTTAGGGTGTTATAATCATTGAGATGATGGTATGAGTTGAGGTGAGATTTATGTTGTGCTGATAGTATGAGTTGGAGATAGAAATGTCGAGTCGATAGGATATTTCCATATTTATTATAGTAATTATTAAATATTAAATGGTTTCCTAGTGGACATATCATCTTTTAAGGATGTCAAAAATGAAATTATAGATAGATGGATAAGTTGGGTGAGTACTCCTTAGAAGTATGGAGAGGATGCCGCTTAAGGGTGGGTGGGGTTATTCTATAACAGAAGAATAGAGAAAACAATTTGATAGTTTAGTGAGATGGTCCATTTAAGACACCATAACATTTTCTGATTCTTGCGAATATTTCTTGTGAATATTCCTCCAACATGGAGAAAATGATGTATGGTTGGGGTTTGTGGAAAACTAGTTAGTGTAAGGTGGATTGATGAATGACTGATTATTGTGTATATGTTTTATTTATTATTAATGTAAACAATATTTATATAGGGTCACTAAGGATAAATTGATTGTGTTCCACTATGTTTATACTCAGACCATATATGGGAATCTTGAGGAGCATGCATATTTCATGATCAACGATCCGAGAAAGGGAAAGGGACCTGGTATAGGGATCTTGGGAGATAGAGTTTGGTGTTTGGAGGTGGTACTTTAGAGTGATGATGTAGTGTATTTATTTATTTTTCAAATTAATTTACTATACTCTAGTATGATCTACCATATTGGAGTTTATTTGTTATTTTATCTTTATGTCTCTTTGATACCTCACAATCCATTTTCCAGAACCATGGTTGTTATTTAGTTTTATTATTCATTTTAGGTTTATTATTATTATTTTGTTACTATGAATCTGGTGTATGGATATTTAATTTGAGTGTATAGTATCCCCAATACAGAGCTCTGACCCTCACTACTATTAGAGGACCTCTTTATTATGGGGAGGTGTGCATGAAGACCTGTGGCACTCCATCCCGTATGAGGTGATTTCATTTGGGGTGTTACAATAATAACATCCACTCCATCATTATTATTGTAACTTTTGAATCCCTATATGGAAATAAATCCATAACTATAATATATTTTGATGTTATTGGATAATGTAACCTATTGATACCTGAATGGTTCAAAAAGGTGACATATAAGGCTTGATCCATTCAACAAAACATTAGGGTAGCCAAAAGTCAACATAAGATCCATGATGACAATCATCGATGAGAACTAGTGTTTGAAGGTATATATAATGTGTCCCATTATATATCCCCATGTTAGATATTCTAGAAGTTTTTTTAAATGGAAAAGTTAATCCAGAGATATGTTAGACCCTCAGATATTTTAGATTGAATCAGTGATGGTGCATATCAACTAAAACCCCTATTAAACATGTCTTATGTTCATGACATGTTACATGTTTCTATTTGAGGAAGTATATAATTTATCCACCACATGCACTAAATTCAATTTTGGAATATTTTTAACATGATTTATTTTATAAGGAGTTACCAAATATGATAATGTATCATAGATAAAAAGTTCCACTCAATAATAAAAATCACCTTATGAAAGTACTTTGGAGGAACCATAATTATGAAGAAGACACATGAGAACCCAAGAATACAATGAAATGAAAGTATCATAATCAATTCTCAACCAAGGATATTATTTGAAAATTTGTGTATAAACATTATAAATGGTGGATGAATTTAATAACCCTGACTTTTATATTTGTAATTATCCTTTTAAATAAATATTCATCATATTTAGTAATGTAGTGTAGTATACCAGAAATTAACAATGTAATAAAAACCAATAAAAATTTAATATATTAATTTAATATAATAAATATTAACCATAATAAAACTGAATAAAAGTTTTAAATAAAATAAATCAAATGTTTGACACAAACAACATAAACTTATATTTTCGATAAAACATATTTGATTATTTTTTATTAAAATATATATCTGTGATAAACAAAAAATTTAAATAAAGTATATTTTAATAATTTTTCTATAACCCATTAGTAATTTTTTATAATGATAATATAATTTCATGAAATTATATATATGTTATTCTAAAGGTCAAAAATTTCATCCTCTCATAAACATTGGTATGTGTTTTCCAATAAATATGGATTTTTTTAAAAAATTATAATTTTCATATTTAGAAAATTATGTTGATAAAATGAATATTTTTTATAATATGTATGTAAAAACCAGTTTTGTATATTTTTTTATATTTTTCTGAAATTTTTTTTATTTGGTGAATATATAAATACAGTTTTTTACAAATACAAAATATTTATGTAGTAATCATGACATAATCATGACATAAAAATTTATGAAAAATTTTAGTTGAGAAAATAAATATTTAACGAGTAAAATAATTTATTTAAAATTATTATTTTTAATTTATAAACCAATGATTATTGTTTTGGAAGTTATGATATATGTAATTATAATAGAAACTATTTTTAGTTATTTACATTTAAATAAGTGTTTCTAAGATTCCATTCAATTTTTTTCATGGGTTTAAAGTAAAATTAACCTCCAATTTTTAATTATAAACCAAAACATTTCATGGTATTTGATACTGTTCCTAAATATTTTCCCTAAATGATAAAATAATCAAATATTGTAACCCAAAAATACCGATATCCTCAAGTATAAATATACCCTCTCAATTCCATTTTTAAATTACTTACAATCCACTTTTAAAAGCACAATTTATACCCATTTACCCTTTCATATGACTCCTAGTATGCTTAGGGATTTTTTTGGGAATAACTCAAAAAAAATATTTCAAGTATTTTTCAATGTAGTATATTTTCAATGAAGAGGTAACCTCGATTCCCATTCAATATTTTTCCGTCTCTCCTTATTTATACTCTCTAAATCAATTTTTTTACCCACATAATATTTCCTATATAAGTATATATCATGTAAATATTATCATGAAACTGTAATAACTATTTTAATCTATTTGTACTATATACTCTCCCCCATTTTTGAAATGCCCTGTTAATAGTTTGTTTCGATAACCAATGAGGATATTATCAACACATTAATTATCACTTATTATTATATTTGTTAGTGAATATTATGAAATATAAAAATTAAATTTTATGTATTATATTATTTTTTAAATAAATTTAGAATATTATAAATTATAAAAAATAAGAATTTAAAAAATGAAATAGAATAAGATAATTTAAAATAAAACATGGCTGCAGCCCATTCTTTCATCAAATAAGATAGTAATAACAAATTCATATTTTTATAAATAAAAAAAAATAAAAAAAATTGGAATATAACACAATTAGATATTAATGTTTCAATAAAAATAATTTTATTATTTTAGGGGAAAAACATAATGAAATATGACATGACTGAAGGTAAGTTGAACGCTCAAGATTGAATCCTTCCTTCATATTATCCTCCTTTCTTACATTTATTTGGATGATTATACTAAAATACCACTAAATAAACTTTTAATATTATTTCCTATTAATTTTCCAAGGGATATTCATTCTTCTACTTCAAGGAGAAGATTCATATTCCACCTATAATAATTTTTATACAGGCATTATTTTCCAAAAGATCTAAAGGAATCCTCTTGAGTCATTACCTCTTTAAATAATGACTTATGATCATTTTATTCTAATATTTAATGTCTAAAAATATGTTTTAATTTTTTCTTGTGGAAATAACCAAGTTTATTCAATGAAATATTGTATTTCGCATCTTTTTAAAACATTTTATTCTATATGGGTTTATTTTATCATTATATTTTTACTTTCTATGCGACATGCATGATTATGAAAATATTATGATGTGACATGTTTGATTAGAATTAAATAGACCTCCAATTCATTGGGTAATGTGATGTTTATCATGAGATTGTGTGTATTATATTTGAACTTGATTATATACGTGTTTATAAATAATAATGTGATGATTTGTACACATATGTTATGCGTGATCATAATGCTAAATTTGTTCAAAATTTATGTGTGGGATTTAACCATAATGTTATAGTCTTTAATTTTTTCAGATACTATATATTAATTATAATTTTCATAATGATCAAATTATGATTTTAATGATGATCCTTTACTCATGATATGATGGTAATGATTATGGTCAGCAATGTACAATATTGTTTCATGACTAATATTCCTTCCCTTTTATTCCTCTCTTTACAAGGTTTTATCTCACCCATTATTAGATGTATATCCTTAGCTAAATACATATAGTATAGAGAATAAAAAATTTTTATAGGTGGACTATGGAAAATAAACTATATACATATTAATGTTTTATATATTATTATGTTTCATGTAAATAAACTTCCTAGGATAGTGAACCTTTTATTCTGGATTATTATTATCATTTTTTCATTTATCCTAAAATTTATGTTATAATAATGTAACAATATTTTTAAAAACTATACACACTCGATCATAAAGAACTATAATATGGGAAACCAATACTTGTTTGACAAAGAAACCACCAATGAACTATTTAGAAATATATATATTTTCTTTTTGATTTTTAAGAGAATGTGAGCCAATACCATTTTTTGGGTTGAGATTAGAATAATTCATGTCACATTCAAAGGATGAAAATGATTGTGAAACAAGAATAATATAACCCAATTAATCATAATTAATTATAATATAAATTCTACCAACCTTATTCATGTTATTTAAAATATAATCCCTTCTTGTGCCATGCATCATCAATCTAATGAACACCTACCATATCAATAAATAACTTTAATTATTAATTTAACAATTTAGAACCAAATTATGAATTTTTCATAATAGTGCCCAAACTCACTAGGTGGCCCATAGATTTTGAAACACCAATCCAAGGGTAGTGGTCCACTTTTAACAAACACCTGGGCCTACAATATATAAATTATTTAATTTCAAATTCTGAATAAATGATCCATTATATCTTAATTTTTGAAAATCCATAAATAAATTTACCAAGAAACACACCTCATGATGAATGACATGAAACGAAGACAAAAAATCCTTTAGAATCCTAATTTATACAAAGAAAATATTATTCTAATGATTCCAATGCGATTCCACTGTTCTATGGTGTAATTAAATATCAACGACCTAACCAGACCACACAATAAATTAGAATAATAGAGGTGGAAGAATAATTGGAAATCAAGGAGGATGACAGACCTAAAATTGATAAATAAAACACATTCAGATTTCCTCAACTCTATGGAAAAATGATAAGGGATAGTGGAGTAATTCTGTATCCCCAATATCTCATGCTAGATGCCTAATAAAAGTACCAGAAGTGGTTTCTTATAGGGAAAATATTTAAATTATCCTATTTCTTCTATTTTAGAAATAAATATGGTTCCTATTGGGTACCTAATAGGCCTCCATTGGGTATATATTATCCATCAGTTACTCAGTGGTCTTCTATCTGCTAATCACTATAATTACATAGAGCTCATAGTCACTAACCTGAGGTTCTGAACTATAGTTTTCTCTATTGGGTTCCCACTGGTTCTAAACTGGGATCCAGGTGGAATAGTTATGGCACCTCACTCTCTTTTCTTCTCTTATTTAACATTTAATTTTTTTTCTAAAAATATACAAAATTATATTCTAAAAAATACCCAAATATTCTTCCATTTATATGAATTAAAAATTTATATTCAATTATCTTCCAAAACAATGGAATAACTACCTACCTCATGGATATGCATCACTTAAATTTTGGGGTCATTACAACACAATGCTTCTCATGCTTGAAAATACACATATGTCTTTGAATAATAAATCATGACCTACTATGGCCATCAATATCATGAAACCCCTTCTACATGTACCCATTTTGGGATTACAACGAAGAGAGCGATATGGCCCTCGAATCCTAACTCGAATAGGCCACAAGCTGATGACTAACAACGAGGGTATATATTCCATATGAATTAGAGGCATTTAATTATTAATATAAATTTAAGGATAAGATAGAAGTGTATATCCACCAATATATATTAAAAAATAAATAAATTAAAATTCCAATACATTAATATCATTTCATGAAAAATGAAAAACATTTAAAAGATACCAAAAGAAACTCCTTGGCTGCGACCCAAAACTCTAATAGCTACTGAAAATTAATATGAGTTATTATGACCCTACTTGATCACTAACAAGATCCTACAGAATTGAAAAATTGTTTATATATACATAGTTTATGTATATAAGTATACTCAGTAGGATCCTCCTATATTCCTCTCATGAAAATTTTAAAGAATCATATTAAATACAAATGACTAAAAAATGAAACCAAATCCTTACCAAACTAGGTGAAACTATATCCCAATCCTTAGATGTATTTATAATCATGTAAAAAATAAAATTAAGAATATCCAAATAAAATATTATATATAAGATGGTAACTCATATCCACTTTCCCACAAGGATGTCACTCTCCCACCCCAACATGTTATATTCTCTTCTCACCTATTCCATAAGTGATCATTCACCCCATGCATACACTCTATAACCAGAAAATTATCTCGTCCTATATCCCATATAGCCCATCATAACCTCATTATCATCATGTAGTCCATAACCAAGTAGAATTTATGAATCCCCTATAACCTTTGAATAAAAAATTATTCCACAATCCACTACAACCTATTCATGTTCACCAATGGGAAATAGTAGTCACCGCCACTAGAATTCTTTTTTTCTATAACCTCAAGTTGTTATAACATGCATATAAATATGTGATGAGACCAAGAGATGTCTCCATACCATATACCCAAAGATTTCACTATCTGGGTATAATAATGTACGATACTATAACTGATGGTAGAGAAATAGAGAGGTATAAGTCAACCATATAACCTCTCACAAATATATATGTTGGTGAAAACATCACCCAAAACATTTAGGTGTTAGTTTTCATGCTAACACATGTGGTGAATCACATGAAATAAAAAATATAATGATATATCACATATAACCACACGAAGGGAATCTAACTAGACTTAAAATTAACTGTAGTGATCATCCTACAAGGTAATTGACTTCCAACACTGAAATATAGGAAACTAAATATAAAAAACTCACACTATAATCAAATCCATAATCTTTAATAAATTAAATTTTAAATTCTTAATTAGAAATGACCAATACATTATTAAACATCATTAGAATTTCTAGTTTAATCAATTTAGTTTCTTACCAGCGAACATGCGCTATAAGACACATTTAAGTTTAAATATTAAACAATAATAACCCTATATAGTTCATTACAATTTTCATATGGTTCCATTATTAATTCATTTACCATTACCAAATTATGTGTTCTCTTGGACTCATCCTATGCTTCCAAAAACAATGTTGTATAAGTTTTTATTGGAAAAATGGGTATCATGACACTAATAAATCCCAAAAAACAATGATAAAACAACCAAACATCAAAATAAATAACTATGAATATAAATAAGGAGAAATAACATCTCCCAACACATTATAACCACCCTATTGTTGTCACTAACACTATTGAATGCAACACATTCCATCCTACCATAACTAGTTTTAAAAACTACCATTTCCTTGAGAAAAAAGTCCATTTCTCACCAAATACACCAAACATTATAGGGTCAAAAAATAACTTAACAAGTATCTTCCATCATAGAGAAATCATACAATTAAAGAAAAACATTTTCACAATGAGTCAGTCATAGAAAAACTGAGATCATAACACTATTGCATTTAAGCATTTCATAGAAAATAATTGGATCACATAGAACCAATAAATTTTCTTTAATAAAAAACAATTTCATTACTATATTGAATAAAATTATTCATTATTCATTGATTTAATCAACAATAATCATATAACAAACAACTATTTATAGCTAATATTGATCCATAAACATGTTCATACAAAACATCCATATTTTATTCTATTCTAGAAGGAATGACGATTAGTTTAATTGTCTCTATAATTAATAAATACATCATCCTATATTTTAATTATTAATAAGATTATATTCATATAAACTATTCTAACTATAACAACAACCACAACAAATTATTAAAACATTATCTATAAAATCTACCAGCAACATAAATATAACATAAATCACTTAAAGTCACAACATCCTAATTCCATTTCATTCTCAATTCTACTTATTATCTATAAATAATAAAATTCCACTATTTACCCAAAAAATTTAATGAATTATAATTTCACATTGACAAAAAAATATTATATGTAATTAATCCCTTACCTCTTCAAAAATTTCTAGGTTTTATGAGAAAACCAGATTAAGAAGGATAAAAATCCAACGAACATTAAGAAAATTACCTCGAAATATATCTACGGTAAATGACCATCAATCTATTTTTTAATATCATCCCAAAACTGGGGAACATTAGAAAAACAATCCAATAGAAATAATGAGAATAATTAAGATGATGTGAAGGGGGGAAGTGAGAGTACCACTAATCATGTTTCTTTGATGTGATGGTCTAAGGTGTTTAGACTACCAAAGTAAATGGATGGAGGGTAGCGAAATTGATAGGGTCTTACTAGGATTTTAAAGTAGATATTAATAATTAAACTGAAGAAGTAAAAACCCACTATTTATAGTGTAATCTTATCTACGCTCCATCATGGTGAAGTAGCATGAAAAAGTTCCATGGTGGTTCTAATAAAATAGAGTTCCTAATTCCCCAACATTTGAAATATTTTAAACCACCAAATATTTTGTGCATTTTAAATAGAATTTAAATTATTTTAATTACACTATGACTTAAACCACAACATTGTACAAGGAATTTAAGACACCTATAAAGACACCACAACCTCCACCGTGACTTGGTGGAAAACCACTCATCATTTTTGACCCTCCACACCAAACACCATGACATGGAATAATTTAGCTTACTATTTAACTTTTACCATTATCAAATTAACTATGAATCTGTTAATAACCAAAAAAACCCACCATAATGTCATTGTAGTATCCATGTTACCCATTGAGAGACCCACTAAGTAACCACTCCCAAAAAATGGGTGATTTAGGGGTGGTTGTTTCCAATAGAAAACCCCCTAAAATCTCTAATGGAACCATGTATTTTACTAAGATATAGATACATTCCCTATTTCACATAGGGGAAGATCCCAAAGAAAAATACATTCCAAAATGTATAGCTAAGATGCTACATTTTGTTTCACCAAGTAATATACAAATGACTTTAAATCACCCGTGCCTCAGAATTTCCATCTCAAAGTGGTATTCTCCTTGATGAAGCATAAAGAATGAGCACAATGGCCAACAAAATGGGCACTGATATAGCATGGTGTCCCTCAGTAAGTAGGAAACACTGATCTACCACCATACTACACCTCCAAACTATATCTCATCACATCTATGCCACATAAGAATTCAATGGGTGGGATCCAAAAAATTTGGACCAAATATCAAATACATATTAAACAATTATCATCCTTGATAATTCCAAACCAACATAGGAAGGAATGAATTTTAAACAAAACAAACACCATGTGATTTAATTATTAAGGATCTTGCTATAATATAAAAACCCTAGAGATATATGAGGACAAGCATAAAAACCAAAACATAATCCGCCATATCATAATGCAAGAAAATGTAAAATAAATTTTATCAAAAATATCAAACATTTAACAAATTAGGATATTAATATAACATATAGGACGCTTAATACATTGTTCATTCCTCCAAGTCAATATGACTCCATAGGACACAAACCAAATAAATAACATACCATAGAAACACCATCTCTCAATAGTCCTAGATCTAAAAAGGCAATTCCTAACAATCAAATCATCCTCATTGTCCAACTGAAGCATTTCAATGACATGTGAATCATAATGATGGTATTAGAGCATCTATGACACATGAAAGTAATCATGAATCCAACACATTATTGGGGGAATTTCTAACTCAGACATGAATCCCCGAACATGAAAAAACCTAGTAAGGTCAAATAAATCAGGGAGAAATATTACTATAATGAACGAACCTTCACTACCCATGATAATGATATACATTCAAGAACACACGATCTATAATTTTTATCTTTAGTGGCCTCCTAAAATGATTAAAATAGGGCTTATTCTGATCCTATATTACATTTATTTTCTCTTGAATCTCTTTTACCATCATTTTCATGTTCTAAAAAAATTTCAATATAATAATAGATAAATATCTATCCATGTTCTAGTACAAAATATATCAAAGAGGTTGTCGATATAGTAATTCAATTAGTTCCACACCAATAATGAAGTGATAACTGTTATTATAATAAAACTCAACTAAGGGTATGTGGCTCACCCATGACCCACTAAAATCTATAATGCACACATTTAACATTACCCCTTGAGTTTTAATAGTCTCCATGGTATGACTACTTTCCTATGAATTAAAATAATCTACAAGGAATAAATAGGGTCAAAAATCACGTTGCAGACCCCTTATAACCCTGGAGGTGAAATGAGGATAAAAATAAGATATGATTATCATTGGAACCACATGAATCCTTACAACCTCCAATAGGATTTTCCTTGAAAAAACATGAACAAATATTGACACTTATAATTTTTTTGACATCATAAAATGATCAATGATCAACCAATTTTTATCAAATCCTTCACAAGATCGAGGAAATCCTATGAATAAGTCCATCAAAACATCCTCCCACATCTAATGTGGAACATCAAGACCCTTAACCAACCCACAAGGGAAATGATGATTAACCTTCATCCGATAGAAATATGAACATCTAGAGACAAAATCTATAATAAATAATTTCATTCCAAACCACCAAGATTAAACTAAAAATGCATGATACATATTTCCACACAATGATATACCACTAAGGGGTAGTTGTGAAACTCATAGAGAACCATGTCATGCATCATCAAAGTAACAAATAGCCTCCCTTAAAATAACATCAGATGTTGATAGTCCTTAAACAAACCATTTAGACCATCTCCAAAAAAATAAAGATTGATAGACCTATATCTCAGAATCCCACCAACTAGGACTTATTATCCTTATAAAACAAATATGACCATAATTTCTTCTGATAAAGTTAATCACTACAATAAAATATTTTACATATAAATGTGAATCATGGAAAGATCCTCTATAACCCTTCGCACATCATCATACTCGCAAATGGAATTACTATGTAACTTCTTACAGAAATCATCAACCACACAATTCATTTATCTAAGTATGTAGAAAATATAGAATTCATATTCCAATAATAATTGCATTCACCATTTATAATAAACACTCCATTAAATATGGTATAATTCATTCATCATTATTTTATGACTAGTAAGTATTTCAATACCCCAACCAATGAGGCAAAGCTTCCAAAAATGCAGAGAAATTACAACTACAACAAGATCAAGGTCATGGGAGTCATAGTTACATTTATAATTCCATAACTTCCAATACCCATAATAGATAGCATCCCACTTATACATTATAAAAAAACCCATTCCAAGTCTATAATCCTCACAATAAACCTCAAACACAATGCCATCCTATGGGAAATAAAAACAAGAGCATTGAACAACTTTTCATTGAAATAAAAAAAGTATCCTAGAATTTTTCAGTCCCCCAAACACAAAATCATTTCTAGTTAATGTTTTCATATAATTCAAAATATTATGGAAATTTAGAATAAAAATCCTATATTATGTACAAAAACCAAGAAAACTACGCACCTCAATAACATTCTTGTGGGATATTCTATAAACAATCACCTCAAAATTTGAATGATAACTAGATACACCACTCCGAGAGATGAAATGTCTCACAAAATGAACCCCATGAGCCAAAAATCCATACATTAAACTCTTTTAAAATTTTTTATAATGATAAATAACTCCCAAAATATATCAAATATTCTCTTCTTGCTCCATCTTACTCAGAGAACACAAAGATTTCATTAGTAAAACCCATTGTGATTCGACCTATAAACTCTTGAAATACTATATTTATCAGTCCCACAGTCTTTAATGGAGTGTTCATAACACATATACACATCAAAAAACATTCATAATTCAAATAAAAATATCTGAAATTAGTATTTTGGATATCCTCAACATTTATTCATTTGATGATATAATGATCAAAAATTTTTCTTTAAGAACAAGTTAGATCCCATCAATTTATTGAATAAATCATCAATCTGTGGGAGTGGATATTGGTTCTTCGCTATAACCTAGTTCAAGTGACAATAATCAATAAAAAATCATAGTATTCCATTTAACATCATTACAAACTAAACCAGAGAATGCCATGGATAAAAACTAGAATAAATTAATCCTCTCTACATAAGATCTTAAACCTGAATACATATATTTATTAACATTGAATGGGACAAACTATTTAGTGAAATAGATATAAAATTGAAATTCGACTATAAATATATCCCAATATTGCTCTCATGTTCAGGCTGTAGGGTCTCAACCATTTCTACCAATAATCAAAGTGATCTTACACACCCTGGGAATTACCACTAGTTTATCCTCTAATAAACCCAATAAAAGTTTCTCTATCATGGAGGATAGGGACATATCCCACCTCAAACATATATTGGGGCCTCATTGTCCAACATATATAGACTAATTTTCATGAAAATCGTTGAATAAAATGCTCCTCTAAAAGAAATAATCAATATTTTACTATGAATAAAACAAATCCATGTAGATAATAATGTTGTATGATAATATCCATGAATATATGCCATATTGTTTTTAGATATTCTTAAAAATAATCTACTCATAATATCCACACACATTATATAAACTTGATTTCATCAAACTACTATGGTCAATGCCAAGGGAAACTAGTGCTTCTTCACCTCTTGTCGAAAAGCATGGACTAGATAAGGTGAAATAGAGGAATACATTGAGCCTTAATTAAGGAAGGTATACAAAAAAATATAAAATTGGAAAATAGTCTATCACACAACACCACACTCACCAAATTATATTAGCTCTAAGGAATTCATGGAAAAAAAATCTTATCTATGACCACTCTATCCTTGATGGAGACAACTTCATCGGATTTTCTCCACTTTCTGTCCTCAAGGACAAGGGGAATCATGGGATTGTACCCTACCCACCCTATCCCCTTTACACTGATCTAAGTATTGAGGTACCTTATATTAATACTACATATAGTATACTACTGTACTAACATGTCTTGAAAAGGGACACCAACTCCACACCAACCTCTGTGGATAGTTAGACACTCATGCCTCTGATGTCCATGACTTCCAAATGAATGAATAACATTTCCTAAAACCCTAACAGAGATTTTAGAAATACCAAAAATAGTGAAATTGGATGAAGAATATTGGAACCAACTCCACACTATTTTAAATTTATACAAACTATTAAACTAAGAAATTCAATCCATAACTCTACTCTCTTGAAAATCGTGATATTTATTCTATAATTTCTATCCAGCCTTAGCTATAATCTTATCAACCACCTGTGAACTCTCTACAACTACATGATGTTTGAAAATAATTAATACTGTCACCTGGAACTAAATCCATGGTTGAAAATCCACTTATAAATGCCTCATCCTAGCCTTCCCATGTGACAAAATTTCTCAAGTGGAATAGAATTGGTTCTTGTACCAAATACTAAACTCCCACACACTAGAAGTACCTTGAAAAAGAGTAAGTATCTATTATCGACAATCCACCTGCACCATTTAAAAATAAAAACTACCAAAAATGGAAATATAAGTTATACCATATGAAATAAAACTTCTTATTATCCTTGAGGAACAAGAACCACCACCACTGAGCTTCCCCTCACAGCATCACCACATCAAATGAATCCCAATACAACATCTGAGCACAAATCAAATTCAAAGTGATCTCCACTGACTATAAAAAATATTTATATAAAAAAATTTGAAATAGATCCCTCATAATTCTAAAATCCCTTGATCTAAAACTCTTAAAATATCCTTCTATATGTGCTGTTATCCTCGACCTAAACTCTACTGTGATTTACGAGCATATCCTGATAGACATCTTAACATGATCCTAATGGGAACCTAGAACTGGACTGATTACTATAAATAATAAATGATAGGGAATGATATTAGTGGAATATATAATATTTATGTATAATTAATTTATGAAATTTTAACCCAATTCCCATTATATAACCAATTAAAACAAGGGCATAAAAAATCACGATGCATAATCAATTTCTGGGTCTCTACCCTATAAGCAGCATCACTTCACATTGATTGTTTATTAAAAATATGATCCTTATTTCTAGATATGGGGAAACATAAATACCTATTTCATAGATATTCTCCCTTGTTTACAACATTAACTAATACTAGATTATACATTTTCTAGACCAACCCATCCATACTCAACCATGCCTATTTGAAAAATCCATCCTATATCTTAACCATTATCTTTAAAACCACTCTATATTTAAAACACCTCTAATACTACCCCAATTGGGACAGAAATGAAGAGATAGACATGGCCACTAAATCCCACCTCTAATTGGATATGGGTTGATGACTATCCCTGAGGTTATATGATCTATACAAATGGGAGGCATTAAACTCTTTATATTAAATTAAGGATAAGAAATAAGAGGAGTTAAAACAATCAACAACATAAAATAAATAAATGGTCAAGGATAATACAAGAATTTAATTTAAAAATAAAATATACTAAGAGAAACACCTAGGTAGTGAACAAGAACTCTAATGGTTACTGAATATCCAATCCAAGCTAGTATGACCTAGATGAATCACTGACTAACTCATATAGACTTGGAAAAAGATTATACATATATAGTGTGAGAATAAAATTATTCTCATTAGGATCCACCCATAAACACTTAATGGAAATGTGAACTAAGAATTCTAAAAACCAATTAATAAATAAATTAAAATAACTCATTACCTAACCAATTAAACAATACCCCCATTATTACAAGGCTCACTGACCAAGTAACACATACAAGTAAGCATACCATTATAAAAAATTAGCAGTAATAAGGTAAATTTACTATAATTCCTTTCTGTTGTGTTGATCTCATTCCCTAATGGATTAAATCCCATGCTCATCCCTTTCATAAATCATCTTAATCCTTGGGTATACACACTACAACCAGGAAATGTTCTCATCATATATCCCATATATCTCATAAAAACCTTATCATAATCATATCATCTGTTACCATGTACAAAATATAAAGACACTATATCCCATGTATCTAGCATTATACATCAATTCACTACAAACCATGAAATTACACATGTGGAAAACCATTTTCCTTAGGACTAGATACACACATATGCTATAATCTGAAGACATCACAACATACACATAAATTTAAATTATGAATGAGATATCTCACTACTTTAATGTGTCCATATCCTATACATTAAGTCGTCACTGCATAGGTATGCCCACATATGATTCGAGAAATGAAGAGAGTGAAAGGGATATGGAAAAGTCAGCTACCCATTCCCGTGCCAATCTAAATGTTGTGGAAAACACCACCCAAAGAATTTTGGAATCATTTTCACTAAGAAATTAGGATATTAAATGATTGAAATAAAAAAATATAATTACATATCACACAAAACCACACTAAGGGAAACTACCTATCCATAGACTCAACTACAACTATAGTCCCACAAGACAATCCACATTGACCACTAAGTCCTAATAAAATATAACTTTAACATGTACACACGCATCAAATTTATCATCCTTAATCATTTATATTTTAAACTTGTAATTAGATATTACTAATACTTCATTTATCTCCGTTACAATTTCTTGTTTAATAGAACAAATTCATAACCAAAAAACATGCATTGTAATTCACATTTCAATTCCCATATTCAATAACCATGATCACTAAGTGTTCATTACAACCATACCATTGTTACATTAATAATTTTTTTACCATTAAACAATTTTGGGTACTCAAAGACTCCTCTTAAGCTAGCAAAAAAGTACCGCACAAACTGCGTATAGATCTAAACTACAACAGTTAGAAAAAACAACCATCTGACAACCAACCATCAATAGAAAACCAAAAGATTTTTACTAATGATCATTCCTAGCTCTCAAACCATTCCAACATCGATAGTTTCATACTTGGAACTGTTGGAAAAAACAAATTCTAACCAACAATCACTGATATCATCCACAACTATTTCCACAAATAATCACCCCTTTTCTAGAAAAATAAACCATCCATTATTGAAAAAAAACAAGGATCTAATATCCTAGAGAAACCATATAATTTTTTTTAATTTTCAACATGGTACACTCATGGGGAAAATAATTACACAGAATTAATGTATTCAACCCCCTCACAATTAAGAATAATATTTATCATTCCAAATAAACTTCAACAATTTCAATAACAACTTGAATTAATTGATTCATTATACATATGTTCTATCAAGAATTGTTCTATAAATAGTAGATTACTATTGCTAAAAGTGAACCAGAAACATTATTTTTGTATAAATTCGACATTTAAATCTATTCAAGGAAGAACTATAATCAATTTACATGCTTCTTCCACTAATCAATACATAATTTGTTTATTGAATTGTTTACCTAATTTCTATAATATCCACCATTCTAATAAAAATATGAACTATATAAAATAGATTTCACCCTCTATATAAAATCATGAGAAAATATAAACATAGAGTAATTGACTTGTGATAACAAGATCCCAATTCCAATTCATTATTCGACTCTAATTGTTATATCTAATCTGGTTAATTCCACAATTTACTTAATGAGGATAAAGTGTGATAATTTTAGTTCGACATATAAAAACAAGAAGTAATGAATATAAATCATTTATTAGATGTTCATTGTTCTCTAATAATGAGTAGATATACAAGGATAAACCAACACAAAACTGAAATAAAGCCACCTCAAAACTGATCCACCAAAATTCACAATCATTCTTATCTCAAAACTCATAAAAAATTAGAGGAAATCCATAAAAAACCTCATAAAGGAAGGATAACACAAAATATGAAAATAATTTGGGAAGTTAGAGTACATTGAATCCCGATACTTTAACTTGATTATCTTGTTTATAATCTCAAAGGATGAAGCTATAGGGTGGTGAGAGGGATAATCATTGGGTATGGTTTGAAAAGAGGGATTAAAAATTAAACCAAGATTGTTATGACCCCTTATTTATATAGGAATCCTTATTGGATTCTGACACCGCATAATAGCACTAAGAATTACTTTAATGACTCCTATAAAAGGGATATCCTACTTCACCAATGTTTTAAAATGTTTGAACCCCCGAACCCCACACACATTTTAAATCATTTTAAAACCTTTGAATACCACAAAGCCTTTCACCATGGAATGGTGCAAAGACTATTTCATGCTCAACAATCCACCATTTATTCCACCAAAGTAAAGTGGAAAACCCCTTTTTGGACCTACTACCCTAAATGCAACATCCTAGGGGACTTTAGCTCACTATTTTCATTACACTACACATAGATTGAGAGTTATGCATCCAAGAACCATGAAACCCATGGAAACGATATAGTGGTGTCTGTCTTTTCCAAATTGAAAATCACTAGTTCACCATAGCCTGAATTATTGGAATTTCATAGGTTATTGTATAAAATAAAGATACCCCTAAAACCACCAATGTAACGACCCAATATTTTAACAATGGAATTATATTTATTATTAAATAATTGTTTCATATTTAGTAATGTAGTGTTATATAATGCACATGAACCACACACTAAAGTTGGAAACATTTTATTATATTAACTTGAACACTAAATTTAGATAATAAATATAGAAATAATATTTAATTACAGTACAATGAGATAAAAAATAGAAACTGTTACCACTATAATATGAAAAATTGGACATTCTTGATCCCCTGGAATAACCGTACTCATGAATAATACTATATATATGAAATAATATTTGAAATAAAATATTCATCTTGAAAATGAAAATATATATAACCCTGAGAGAAAATAAAATTTAATGAATAATTAATTAAATAAAATGTATATTATAAAGTATATATCCCATTTGAGCATTTAAAATATAACTATTAGAATAGTAATATAATTGTTGGAATAGTAATATGACAATTAAAAAATAGTAAACTAACTATTTGAACAGTCTCCTCCCTAATGAGAGTTTAAAATAAAATTTTTGTCTTATAAATTAAACATATGACATATTTATATCTTGATACAGGTCAATAAATGGTTTGAAAATGATAAAATAAGTGTTTTATTTTTGTTAAACATAAATTATTAATTTTTATTTTTATAAAAAATATAATTATATAAAATAAATTTGAATTTCATAAATTGGTCTTAAAAACTAATATTACGTTGTTTTATAGTAGTAATATAATTTTTGATATATGATGTACATTTTCAACGGGTCTCCAAATTTATCATTATATTAAAATTGGTATTTTTCAAATAAATAATAATTTTAATTAAAAATTAAATGCATCAAATTTACAAAATTATTTTAATATAATCTAGTTTTTTTGAAAATACATCTTATTTAACATTAAAAGTAAAATTCATGATTTATTGCATATGGGGTGATATAATAAACCATTATTTTGGAATAACATTCATAATTTAATTTATGTGTTCACAAGATTCATCACTAGTTTTTTTACTGTGCTATGACAATAAACCAGTGAATATAATATTAAAAAACTCTCTTGTCCTCCCATTATAAATACCACCCCTCATCATCAATTTTCCTTAGTGATTAGAAATCCATTACCATAAAAATGATTTAAAAAATCTATTCTGATATCCCTCCATATACCTATAATACCTAGTCTCACCAAATACTATTCCACGAATCCAAAAAGGGTAACTTAAGAGGAGACAACCAAAAGAAGAGGTAAATTATCAACTAATTCTTCCCTCTATATTATTATTATTATACCACCCCATATTTTATTGCATAAACATAGAAATTTTAAAATCATTATACTAAATATAATGATATTTAATTATTATAGTGGAATATCCATCTTCAACCATCATGTTAATTGATTTAAAAAATGAAACATTGTTCCCTATATGGTTGGTTCTCTACCTCCATGAACAATATACTTTTGTTTTTATACACCACCTTCAATTATGGTTATAAAAATATTATTATGGTTATATATTATTATTATAATTATAATAGAAATTATTTTTATTATTTTTATTTTTTAATAAACCCTTAAATAAACAAAATGAATGTAGTTTATGATGATCTATAAAACATCCTAAATGAACTAAAGATATAATAATAACATTTGAACGAAACAAATATTCTCTGTCAAAACACATATGGGTATTTGAAACCATTTGAATTTATATAAGTATATTAATATAATTTTATTTCACTTTTGGAGTTTGATACCCTGTCGGAAATAAGTTAAGTAATTATCCACAAGTGTACTATATTTGTAACCGTGGAACATACACTCTAAGAACAATAAAATTAAACATCATATCTCATTGAAATGATTATAAATTAACCTAATATAATTATTTTAAATAAAATATATATGTGATGGGTTCTTAGTTAATTATTTAATATATATTGTTTTATTATTTAGGTTGCAATGTTGAAGTGCAAAATGAATCTTGGCACAAAGTTAGTGATCTCTTTGAACCACCCAATTTTATTTGGGTTATGAATTATCATTATTTACCTTAATTTATATCTATTTTTTCTTATTTAATCCCTATATATCATATATATATATATGTATATTACAAACACATATATATCTATTTTAATACATATTTACTTTATGAGGATATCCATGTTTTATATGTTTCCATATCAATATATTTCTTTCAAAATAGCCGATTAAAGGAAAAAAATTAGTTTTCATTCCCTATTTCCATCATGAATGAATGATTTTTTAACCATAAATGGTTTCTAAAAACACTAATTTTTTTGGAAAACCATTTCATTTCATTTCACGGTTTATGGTATTTATTATGCACCTACCCTCTTTAATTATTTTGTACCCTTTTTATTAAACATCCCACTAAAAAGAATATTTCCTAATTTATTTATCCACTGATTTTATGTATTCAATTAAATTTTAATATATTTTCATGTCCTATTATTATTTATTTATATATTAACTTCAAACAATTATCGAATCCCTTCTTTCATGGACTTAATTATGAAATTTCATTTGGCTATGTATAATACCTAATTATGTATCACATTTCCTTTGCATGGGGGTTTTCGGATACTTATTTCTTTATGTATTCCTTATGAGGAGCACAAATACATGAACACACATTATATCAGGTGATCTTGGATAGTTATCAAATGAACTGGGTAATGTTTATGTGTCATGATTGGATATGTATGTTATTAAGGTTTAAACCAAATATATGATGGAAGACTATCATCTATGGGATGTTGTCTTTGTAGAAGGCCTTGAATTATGCTTATGCCATGTTTTATATTGTTTCAAAAATTATATATTTCCGTGATCTTATGTCACTATATTATTTATTCTATCATTCCATGTGATTTTTCACAAGCCTTATCTTTTATGATATCTTGTTATGACTTTTGACTCATGTGATATGCTTCATATCATGCTTATTCGCTCATTGGGATTTTTTGCTCCCCCCCTTAAATATATGTATTCCCCATGATATCCTATACAGTTTTAGGAGATTGATGTGAGTTAGGAGACAATTATAGAGATTAAAATAAAGATATTTTATTTTCATCAATGTGATTTATTTACCTAGTCTCCCAAAGTCACTAAGACCCTCAATCCATGGTTTTTGTTTTATATATATTTATGTTAAAAATGATGTTATAATATGTGTAAAATGCCTAGGTCACTATATAGAATGGAACTACACCCTAAACATTAGCATGGAGCCCTTACTTATTTCCCATAGGGTAAATAAACTTGGAAAAATTCTTTCCAAAAGGTTCATCCATTCCATTTCACTAAATGTGATGTAAAAAAAACCATATAAACTACATCAAAATTCCAAGACATCAAAATGACAAGATCAAAATAGTTTGATCCAAAACCATACCCCCAAAACGATCACCATGACTAGTAACACACCCACTACTATGGTGTGGTCACCCTTAAGATGGACATAATTCATCTCTTCCCCCCAGAACCCCTCCACACTCCCTCTTGGAACCTCTATAACCTAAGAGAATAAATAAAGAGGGATGTAGAAAACCAATACCTTCTAATAAATCCATTATTAACCCATTATTTTTTCCCTCTGAGTTTTTCTCATGTGGAATACATAAAACTCTAAAGAGAAGGACACTACTCATCGAAGGTATCAATACTTAATCACTAAGGCTCCCACTAAACTTCTCACAGTGACCACCACCACATTGGCATCATTTTGCTTTGAGTTAGGCATCAACAATCCTAGAATAAAATTCCTATCACCCAACCACCCAACCAATACCCATAACTAAAATATGAATAATGTGGGTAAACTCACCCGTTAATATCAAAACATTGATACCAAAACATATATGTTCTTAATGTTATCCCCACTATAAGGTTGAACTACGAACTGGTGATTATGATTAATAGTGATATTTTATATTAGAATATACTAATGAAAATGCATCCCAAGTTATCTAGATTTTATGATTAATGATTTATTATGCTACTATATGATCCTTTCAATGAAATCCCTCTTAATTTATCTAAACCATATGTTTTTCTATCTAAACATTCAAAATATACAACAAAAACAAAGAAAAATAAATAATTGGGTCACTACCATTCTAAACAACAATTCATGTATACCATGTTTATACTAGAATCTGTTTATTATTTTTTTTAAATTATCATATATAATTTTATAAACACCAAGACTCACCCAAGTTTCTTCAAAACACCCTTAGAATCTATATTTTCTCTCTAAAATAGAAACAAAACTAAAATTGTTTACATAACCAACTATTTTCATGAAAGTATATTCCATTTTTCAAAATAAATTTTGAACGTCAGTTATAAAATAATTATCTTATAATTTTTCTCAAACTAAAAAATTTCTAAACCAATACACAACGACATCACTCCATCACATGAATTTTCCTCTCAAAACTGGGTTTCCTTTAAACAATTACAGTTCTCATAAGATTAACTAATTAACCTAAATACATAAATAAATAATAACCCCACATCTATATCAATCTAATAACCACATATAATTTATTTTATAAAACATAAAATAGAATATATGACATTTTAATTAATAATAGATTCTCCTAAGGAAATACAATAAACAACACTACCCATAGGCATGTGTATCATTCCCTTAGAATAAAACTTCCATGATTTTATGAACAATATCAATCACTCATAATTATTCCATATTACTCTTACCAAGTCTCATCCATCCCAGATTGGGATTCTTTGTCCAAAACCTCAATGACACATGAGGGACTACTCTTAAACATCATATATTCCCCTAGAAATTATTTTTTTGTCATGGTTTGACTTACCAAGAACACTCATGACCGAACTTCCTAGCAGTGACACCATATATCTGCCAATAATAATAATATTATTCCTAAAAATACTATAATACAAATTTTTAATTCCCTAAACTAAATAAAAGGTGAAAAATATAGAGACAACACTCAACCTCAGATGCACCTCCTTACAATATAGGGGTTTTCAAAAAATGATGAGGAATTAAACACATCATGGGTAGAATATTTCCTCAAAATAAATCCCAAGGGAAATTCACAAATATAAATTTTTTTTGGCATACCCATCCATATGACCTATTTCCAAACAACATATAGAAACGAAATAATGATCCATAGGTCCATCATAGACTGGAATATAAATTAAAAATATGTATACATGATGCATCCATGATAATAGAGAAAAAATATAATTATATGTGATTTATATAGTCAATTTATACAAATAAATGGCATCCTAACTGGTCAGAATAGTGTTCAATAACTAAAAAAATACAATGACATTCTTTCTTGTTCACATGATCAACTCCAATTGAATATACTAATTTTTCTTGTATGACCCATCCATATCATGGAAGTATGAAAAACCAATTGACACAAATAAGGATTAAAGAGGGAATTCATTGTCTAGAATATAAATTATAAAGTTGTCTATATGATGCATCAAATAATACAGAATAACAAAATCATACTAAAAGAAATATCTCATAAATAAAAGAAAACATATGTAAACATGGTCATTAGAAATGTAGTATAATATCTAAAAAATAAAATATAATGTATCTATCTAAATCACATTGTAAAATCCCATAAAATATTGGACATCCAATAAAATGATCATCCTAAGCCTGATTTCAACTATAATTTGATACCTCTACCTAAAATGAGACATGAAGGTCTACCCTTATATATAAAAAATATTCTATGTACATTGGTAGGGGTGAGTCCAATGACCCTATGTGATTCCCTCACTCATGTCTATAGATTTATGGAAAGTGATCATGTGGAGGTGTATGAAAATCAAAAGAGAGTGTGAATGATGGTGATTAGAAATCTCAATCACTTGAAAAAATGTATCATGATGCACAAAAAAATCCATACCTATGTACACACATCAAGAAGATATACCAACCCCAAAACTCCATTTAATGATACCTTACTCAATATTGGATGCATCGAGATTTAATTGAAAACATACATATAACCATGACTTTATACTACAATAATAACATCAAAACATAATCACTATGAGGAATCCTAATATACCCAAGACCTACTCATAAGAGTCCCATGTAGACCTTTGATCATCTCTCTTCTTACTGATAACTGAATTCACAAAATATCATTGAATAAAGAAATAAAATTTATGAAACCAAAGAGGTAAAAACCCTAAAATATAGTCTAAAATAAATCCCATATCAATCAATATGGAAAATACAGAATATGGAACAACCCCATGTAATATTATAACTATGATCTCATGCCCTTCCACAACTTCTCTTATCGATCCTCACCAGAACTATTTCCAGAATACCCATAGAGAACTTCTTGATCGATGTTGTATGTTGCATGTCATATCATAAAATATCTCCCACTTCATTTTGATACATATATTCCACTACATCCTAATCACTTGGATCATCTATCAAAAACCATCATCATCAAAAACCAAATAATATAGTCCCAAATCCAAAGTATTACCATAGGTAGGTCCATGGAAAGATCTGGATCAACTCTATTTAATACATCCATCCATCGCATCCCATAGGATAACCACCAACCTACTTAGGACCTCATCAGTTATTGTGAAATGTTAGAACACATTGGGGGAGGAGCACATTTAGGAAGATTCATATCCCAATTATTAAATAAAAATGTAAATTACCTCACATGAAAATATATTGTTCACCTTATGTTTCACAATATTCTAAAAGGTCATCATCAACATTACCTTTCATGGATATTGATACTCTATAAAAATTTCAATCATAGAAGTAACCTTGCATATAAGGATATATGACTAATCACTATACTTGAAAAAAGGAAAAGGTCAATATCAGTCTGTAGGGAATCTCACCATACCCATTATGAATAGAAAAATTGAGGCATTTCACATCACTTATACCATATATAGATCCATTCTAAGAATCATGACATCTCTTATATCACTAACCATAAATCTGGAATAAGACATTTATTGAAGAACATTGGGATTAAATACCACCTCAACCACTAAGGTAAATGATGAGGCTCTCCTATATGGGATTTAGGAGGCCAAATAATCATTGGAAGAATTTAAATCACAAAACAAGCAACCAATGGTGAGTAAATTACCTATTATATAGTTAATATTAATTGATCACACCCATATAAATGGTATAAAAACGTTCATATAAACCTATGACAAAAGGTAACCTAACATGAATCCCAATTAGCTCCATATAACCCATAAAAAAAGGAAAAGTTTACCTTATTGTACCTGTACTATCATCCATTAAGAGACATATTTAAGGGAAACCATTAAAAATGACCCACATAAAAATACGAGGTCTCAAAAATTGGGAATTTCTCATGCAATGTCAAATAGACTAAAACAAATCTAAAATAAATTCCTATTGTAAATAAATTAAAATACATGTAAGAATACCTTTTATGAATATTTAGAAAATTGTGTTATATGTTTTTTTACTCATTCTATCCTTAGGTAGAAAATCAATGAATATCCTCTTGAAGAATCCCCATTTTATTTTGAAAACATTTTCAAACTATATATTTAAATACCCATTACCCTTTTAAATTTAACGTGATACTAAATGACATGATTAATAACCATTAAAAAGGAAAAACCATTTTCTATTTTAAATCCCACTCACTTCACAAAAAAACTATAAAATGGGCCGCTGGCACTTTTTCAACCAAAGATCCACCAAAGAACCAGTTATCTAGCTAGAAATCCCCTGTTTAATTCAAAGAATTTATGAACTCATTCCATTTCATTGGATTAGATCACAAAAAGTTATGACATATTCCAAATATGGTAATAGTGATGAAGAAAACATAATATAACTTAATTAATCAAGATACTTTCTTATGTGAAGGACCCCTACCTTATTTATTATATAAAAACCATTATAACTTATTTTTCCAAGCATCATGATGACACCTTGTGCTTGTTTTATTAATAAAAACCCAAAAATAAATTATTTAATAATTTGAAATTTTATTAAATATTTATAATAATTTCATCTAAACTAACTTGGTGGACCCATGATATCAAAACCCTAAGCTCAAGGGCACAGTCCACTCCTAACATTCTCCCAAGAGCATGAAAAATAAAATCCTTAACCAAAATTTTTATAATTAATAATATATTATATCATAATTAACCAAAATATATAAATAAATATATTTAGAGACATACATTAATAAATAATTCATGAAATATTGGGAAACCATCCTTACCATGACATCTCTATACTCTCCACACAAAACCCCATGATTTTAGTGTGATTCCACCATAATCTGGTCGAATATCACATCTAAGACCTAATTTAGTTTAACCAAAAAATTAAATAATAATATTAAAAGAAAACATTAAAGGTATGGATGATGAAATAACTTAAATTAATAAACAAAACCCCATAGGTCACCTAATCTCAAGGAGAAGAAGTTAGGGGAATATGGGAGCATGGGGGAACCCTTGTCCAATATGACCAACCCTGAAACCCCCGAGTGGGTTTATTATAGAGAAAATGGGAAATTACACCTTTTTCCAATTTTTAATATGTTCCAAAGACCTACCCAGTATCTAGTTGTCCTCCACCTAGAACCTTGTAACACATAGGGTACTTAGTGGACGACCACCGACAACTTAGTGGAAAACTAGTTTGTTTAACCCACTGATAGCTCCATCAGGTACCTAAATGTCTATAACATGAAACCTATTCACACACTTATACCACTAATCCACCCTTTTCACTTATTTAACAGTTGAAATATCATTCCATTATTTCCTAACCCATATTTCCTCTTCTAAAACATCCAAAAAAGGACAAAAACCTCTATCCTTTGATGTGAATTACAAAATTAAAATTTACCAATACAATACAATGATAGAATACCAACACACATCCTAGCTCACTATCACATAAATCTATGGGTCATAAAAATATAAATTAATATTTTTATTATTTTATCATTTTAAAAACCTTAAAAAATTAAATAGAAACAATTCAGAAATTATTGTTATATCCTTATTTCATTTTCAATTTAATACCATCACAACTCTAGATCATACGTTCATGAGTTGTGATTTTTTTGATCATACATGACACAAAAATCTCATTTACACAATCAGTTGAGAAATCATACCACTATTACATGAATTATTGAAAATTTTAGTTAAAATGTACATTTTTAGTTTGACCAATACAACCAAAACTCATTATTACATAACCTGTTGAATCCTCAACCATCACTTATGAAACTTCTATTTTTAATAATATAATTTTATGAAAGTAGTGATATTTTAATTTCCCAGTTACATAGATATTTTAACTTAAATTTCACACTTACTCATAAAAGTTTCTTTCATATATAGCCTTTGTAATCTTCTTTTCATTGTTACCCATCAACTTGACCTTCACCAAAGTTATTCAATATTTATTAAGAAACATTATAAACTTCTATAAATACATAAATAATTTTGATGAAATGTTCTCCTTCTTCACTTAGTATCACGACATTTTTCAACCTCCTAAAAATTGTTTTGGTCATATTATTAATAATTTTGAATGTTTCTCCATCACACATTTACCATGTTCTTTAATTATCTAAATCTTACATTTACTTTGTTATTTACACTAATTTATTCCCCACTTTTTATAAAAAATCACATCCATTTTTGAAGAGTGATATACATAATATTTTATATATACATATGAAATCTTCTTTAATCAATATCCACTTCCCTATGATATCCAACATACATATAATGATTGTTGTAAGAACCTGGTTTTCAAGTTGGAATGGATCTTTAAATATTAGATATAAATATTTACTTTGGACCTAATATGGATGCCTAATTATTTAAGAAAGGTTATGAGGGTGTTTGGGGTTTGTTTGGATAATGAATCCTATCTTTCTGGGAGAAAACATGTTTGGCACACAATTTATAGTAAACCGTGCATGAATTCCACATGGTTTTCCAAACTGTGTGGAATGTGTATTTATAGACATAACCACCTTTCAAGGTTGGTGCATGTCCATGCGGTCTAACTATGAGAATGAATCCTTTTTCTCTAGTACCTATACATGGATTTCACACGATTTGATCAAACTGTGTGTAGAATGTTTTTTCGGGCAGAGCCATCTCGCACGATTTGCACACAGTTTGAAAAAACGTACAGAAAAATAGTGCATATGATAAAATTTTGAGTAAAATTTATAAAATGACCTTAGTAATGTATTTGACCCCCATATTCCTCTCTAATCTAAGAACCAGCGGGATTAAGCCATTTTACTCTCAATTTGGAGCTTCTTGAAGGCGAAAACTAGAGACCAATTGATATTATTCATCCAATATCGGATCAAGCTTCCGTTCATCATGTTGGATGTGAAATGTTAATTACTTGAGTCCTCTTTAGCTATTCATATTCTCTTTTACTTTTGACCAACATATTGTCATGGGTATGTTTTTTACCTTTTCATATATCTTCTCTGATCCGAGTTAAATCAAGGGCCATTACTAGAGCAGGAGAGTCATACAACCCTAAGGTGGGTTTTTTATAACTCATCCCTTAAGTTCGTTGATTTTAGAATATTCATGGGGGGCCTTCCAATTTTATCAGAAGCCGTTCATTAAATTTACATAACATGATTATACTTGTTAGAATCACATTGTTATGCTCTTTCCAGTTATGTGATTAGTTTTTATTGGTTACATCCACAAGTCAATTCACCCCATGTTAAATATTTTTTCCATATTTTGGTATTTAGTGTTTCGAAACATTTGAGCCACCGTTCGAGTGTGCTTTTCCATCACCTTACTAAAGGTGATCTTTCCTATAATAAAGGAATCATTATTAATGAGAGTTGTGTAATGATATGTATCATATAGGTTCACCACTTAACTAGCCTAAGGTAAGTGATTGAAACTGATTATGAAATGTGAAATGTGAAATGGAAAGTATACTATGTATATTACATGGCCTTATAAAATAATATTGAATAAAGGTTATACGTCTGTAGCACCCCTTTCCATATTTATGGAAGGTAGAAGAGTGAACCCCAATAATTAAATATTACAAAATGTTTAATTAAGATTTGATTAAAATGTTACAACATTACTTGGCCTATCCACACTAATGTAAGACAATGTTGAACTGAAGGAATGATTACATGATTAGAATTTCAAATAGAAATGGGATGGATCGAGATCCCCTTGGATTCTGAGAGGATAATACATTTGGTAGTGGGAAACCCATTTCTATTCAAGGATACCACATTCTTAAGTTGATGCACACCTAGACTCAAGTTCTTGTCTATTCCTCGAATGCTTGGTATACTACCTTAGGGTCCTTTAAATTTTTACATGATACTTCAGAACCAATCCATGGATCCTGCATTGACTAGTAGGTGCCATGGTGAAAGCCCATATCACCCTACCCTTGCATAGTCCCACCTTACCTTGGTCGATCACCTTAGACTTGGTAGGAACCTTATTGTGGAATGCCTTGATTTATACTCCTTGGATTACAATCTTACACCATATATAGACTCAGATACAATTGAGTTAACATTCCATGAGAACTACATTACCTTGGTTATTACTATAAAACTCCCTCACTAGAAATATTTACCAGGTTACCTTGTTACATCCAGGGACATTCACTACTTATTTAATCATGAGGTGATGTCAGTGTTGGCTATGCCTCACATGAACAATTAAAATTAAATGTTAATTACTTAATTAATGACCTGGTTACATGTTCAGACACTATCAAAGGGTTTAAGTTGGTACTCGGGTATTTAGTTATATTTTTCATATTCCTTTTCTTTATATATGAATGCATGAAAACTACAATATTGCATTACACAGTTCTTAGGTTATAGACATCGTTGTTGGTGGCCCAATTAGATTTATCTCACACCCTCTCTGGGCATCGTTTGGTACCCAGAGTAGATTATATGGTTGAAGGTGTTGACAAAGGGAAGCATACGACTTCAAACACTAGATTGCTTACTATTTTGGATAGAGGTTGATAATAGATGACTGAGTTGGATCTCAGGATGATTGGAGTAAACCTTATTTTCTTTTAACCTGTCAAAAATGTTATGCATTTTGTCTTTTAAAAATGTTTTCTAGTTTTCTAGTGGCAAGAAATTTATTTATCATTGTTTTATTTGATATAGTTATTGTTATTCTTTTTTATCAGTTGCATAAATTTTCTTCCGCAATTTAATTACATTCTTTCTTCTATTCACTGTTCATTTATATTTCTTCCACTATGATATAGTCAACTAAGGATGGCATAGTCTCCCCACAGACACACCCTATGACCACGCTGCTAGTTGGTATCCTCAAACGTTTAGGGATATGTGCTTCAGGATATCTATTCCACCAATCTTAGGGCACCTGTTAAGTGGCATCCATGTCCTGGAAGTCACAAAGTGGTATCAGAGGTGGATTTATTTCTTCATTTACTATTTGGAGAAAATATATTGGAGAATTAGAATGCTTGAGACTTGGTCATAAGCCACACATGGGCATCCCAAACCATTCCCGGTGTAAAACCCACGTTTCCTAAATTATAACTGGTCTTATACTATTTCCTATTATAGTTTATATTATTTCAACATTGGGTGATGTATATTTTGTGCGGTGTTTTTGATAATTTCTCTTTTTGAGAATTCATATCATCTTTATCCTGATGATATGAGGGAAAAGTGAATTGTTACATGCATCAGTATAGTCACCTAGAGTTCACATGTCATGCATATTTAAATGCCATATAGGTGCGTTACACTTCTTTGGATTTCTTGATATGCTTGTGATTGTTGAGTGATGTTGTGATAGTTAACTTGTTCTTGTATTACTTTTGCTGTGATTGAGTGATTTCCTATCTCAATTCATGAGGTGTATGGGCCCTCATGTGTTGGGATGAGTAATTTAATGGGTCGAGCCATCATGCTATAAATAAATGAGTGCCGTTTCTGGTGATAGGTGTCTGGAATTGATTCATCAAAAGTGGATGTCAATTATAATGTGAATCATGAAATCTAAAATGAATTGGTTTCACATCCTTATTCCAACTCTTCATGTCTATGAAAGGTAATGTATTGAACATGGAAATTAACTGAAAAATGACATGAAACTTATACTTGAGAACTTACTGATATCTAGCCATTTATGCGGGTAGTTTAGGTAGTATTCCTTGGGTAGTGAGTTTTCTTATGTTCAGTTTCCACTAGTGATGCTATCTTTTTCTCCTATGCATTTTCTAAGGTGTGTTCTTGGCATTTATAGACCAATTCCGCTATGATATCCTTGTATCGTTCTCCAAGAGGGTGGTGATGACTATGGTCCTAGCAAGGTGGGCCCTGAGCTTCAATTTTTTCCTCCAAGAGTGAAAATTGATGCACCACCTATTTTACTTTATTTGGGCCATGATTTCTAGGTCTGTGATAGTTTCCTATCTCTCATACAGTCCATGATTGGTGCTCCATTGGTTGCACCTACGATGGATGATCTGACTCGTGAGTTCCAGCAGCATTCTCCTCCTAATTTTCTAGTGGATGGAGGTTCCCAAGCTGATGAGTCTTGGCTAGAGGCAATTATATTTATCTTTGATAATCTGGGAATGACTTCAGAGTGGAGAGTCAAGATTGTTACAAACTTGATTCAGGATTCTGCCAAGCGTTGGTGGGATGTGGTTACCTAGGTCATTCGCCATCAGGGCATGTTATGAATTGATTTTACTACTAAATTTATGATTAGTTCTTTCCTCGGGCACTGAGAGATGATAGATCTAGAGACTTCATGCATCTCATGTAGGGTTCCATGTAAGTTATAAAATGTTCTGCACGTTTCACTAATTCAACATTCTTTGCACCACTTCTAGATGGTGATGAGATTTTTCGTGCTAGACCATTTTAGGATGGGATCTAGTACGCCATTTGAACTCAAGTGAATGTCTTTCACCTTATTACATTTTCTGTAATAATTTATAATTCCCTTATCATTGTGCATAACCTAAATTATGGCATATGTATAGAGTTTAAATGATCAGTGATATCTCAGGACAGTAATTCTTCTAGTGGCATAAAACATTCCCATGAGGTTTCTCGTTAGGGAAGTGAAAGCCAGATTATTCAGTGGATAGATATATGGTGTGTCATCAGTGTGTAAGAAAATGGAATAATAATGCTCAATGTGACAGAGACCCTATGGAGTGTCAGGCTTGTGGTCGTATGGGCCATCTTCAACTTTTCTGCAGGTAATTTCCACCAACATCGAGTGGAAAATGATCAAGACCAGCAGTGCCCGCAGAGAAATAATGATCGTGGTAGTCCATCTATTGCACATGGATGTGGATTTAGACATTTTCATGCTTTAAAGTTGATTCCCTTGGATCAGGCTAAAGGTCATCTTTAGTCTGAGGTACTATTCTAGTAGCCTCCACTATTGTCTCTGCTTTCTTTGATATTGGTGATTCAAAATATTTTAATTTTATATCTATCGTGGGAAGTCTTAGACTATAGTTACAGTATCACTATTGTGTAATGATCATCGATTCACCATTGGGAATATGGGTTGAGGTCATCATGGGATAGTTGATGTGACCTCTCAGATTTAAAATCATTTCATGGTGGATCATGGTTTTCTTCAAACAGATTTCCTCTAGGTAGTAGATCATTTCAGGGAAGTCTTTCCTAATGACTTTTCTGGTTTACCTCCTTAGAGGGAGGTAGAGTTTAAAATTGAGCTTATTTAAGGAGCACCACTAGTGTCCATTACTCCATATATAATGGAACCTACTGAGCTTTAAGATCTTGAGGGAAAGATAGAGGACCTAGATTCCAAGGGCTTTATATGGACTAGTACATCCTCTCGGGGTTTGCCGGTGCTTTTCACCATGAAGGAAGATGGAACCTTAGGTCTATGCGTGTATTTTCAGAAGGATTTACTATATTACCATCATGAATCAGTATCCACATTCACTAGTAGGTGATCTCTTTGACCAAATCTGAGGAGAAAAGTTGTTCTCTAAGATTGATGTGAGATCAGGTTATCATCAGTTGTGATTCAGACAATTAGACATACCTCCTACAGGTTTCCGTTGAAGGAATGGTATGTATTAGTATCTTGTTATGACGTTTGGTCTTACAAACGCCCCTTCGATTTTCATAGATTTAATGAATAGGGTTTTCCAACCCTATTTGGACACTTTTGTTGTGGTCTTTGTGGAAAACATCTTGGTGTACTATCTCACACATAATGACGATACCAAACATCTTGAGAGCATTCTGAGTACACTAGGAGATCATCGGATTTACTCCAAGCATGATAAGTGCAAATTTTAGATCGACAAGGTCTAATTATGGGGTCATATTTTCTCTCAATCAGGAGAAACTATTGATACTGAAATGGTTAGTTTTGTAGTTTCTTAGGAGCAGCCCATGAATGTTTTTAATATCAGGATTGTTGGACTTCCCATGTTTTAATCCTATTTTAATGATCAAAAATCTTGTAAATATTGATTAATATATCTCAAATCTTGTACATATATGGTTTTTTTTGTTATGCTTTAAATGAACTTCCATTAAATCCTGTTTGTTTACTATAACATATATTTAAAATTCTTCTATAATGATTTATTGTATGAATGATTACGTCTAATTAATTCTATGAATATTACTACTTGATATTATTTATAGATATTTTTCTTAGTCTGAGAAACTATGAGTCTGCCACCGGTTCTAGTTTTCTAGAAAATGACCGAGACATAGTGAACCAGACACCGTGACCCAAACACCGTAACCAGTATTAGATCTCATGAATTCTGTGATACTGGTTCCTTGCTACCATCACTAATACACCATTCGATATTTGGAAAATCACCAGACACCATGATTCTATCACCACATATGTACTACCGGTTCCTAATCTCAATACAACTATGTCATCATGACTGTCTCACCACTCAATGGAAATGAAGAATACACTGTTTCACATGTCACATGATAGTACGAGGTATGAGGTGAAAAATATATGCATCCTATCTGTTCCAACATATGTACCCATAATTAACAAGGAAGTTAATCCGAGATGCAAAAGAACACAGGCATAAAATATGAATCATGGGAATATGATGAGTGAACTTATACACGCAACAAGAAAAAACTGAAGAACACACTATTCACTCTCAATTCTAGTGGATGGATTACCATAGATCAGAGGAAAAATCATCTTTACAGTACCAACTCCAAGAAAAACATGAGCTAGAATCCTACACCTTCTAACTGGTATACATGTGATACTATTTTTTGCCCAAGAAGACTTAATACTTGCATATTCTTCATCCTATAAGTTCAGAGCGGTAGAGAATAAATTTCATAACACTTCTAACCTTATCTTATCATCTTTGATCTGTTGTGTACTATTTTCAGCTTTGGATCAGTGTGTGTATTTCTTTATTCAAACATACACTATCTCATATACTAATATAATGGATACATGATATCCTTCCTCTCATATCTTTTTACATCTATTTACTCCCATTGATAAGTGTGGAAGAGGTCCTTGTGTGACCTGGCAGTTTATACCCGTGAAGAAATGTGGAAGAGGTCGTGTGACCAGGACAGTCCTGTGCACTGTTGTTTAACCTGATCCAGGGTGTGGATAATGTTTATTGATATAAACTACTTAGTGGACGGTGATCACCATGTGGAGTGGATTATGTGTTATCTTGAGACTGAACTACTGGTTTTATATGTTGTTATTTTCATTTAGTTTTCCCCTACATTGCTGTATATTTTAGAAATACTAGATTTTATTTTGACGGTTAGTCTTGGATAGAAGTTATAATTGTTTCTTCTTATTATAATAGCTTGAAAAGTAGTATCAATATCTCATATTGATATTACTAATAATTAATCAACCTTATGAGATGTTATTTTAATATTAAAAATTTTAAAACCATATTACCGTGATCAAATGGGTTGTATTCATTTTTAGTGTGGAACCTTTCTAAGAAAACATTTTAACATAAATTTTAACAGATACTCAATTCACTCCCACCTCTTGAGTACTCTACTCCAACCAACATTTTGTATCAGAAGAGCATATTCCTATTAATAATTTTTTGAAATCCATTCAACTGTGATTTTAGTAGTACTTTAAAGATCTGTGAATTTATGTTAATTCTAAATTTCTAGCTCTTTAAAATTACTTCATCATTATGGATAATAAAATGGATTTTTCTTCCACAAAAAGACAACTATTCTTTAATGGAACTAATTATTCCCAAAGGAAAATTGAAATGAAAATGAATTTAGAAAGTATATTCACTGAAATTTGTCTCAAATGTTAGATGAGTATAAGATTCCTGTTACTGATATAATTACTTGGGATGAACCAACTAAGACTGTATACTACAACAATTGAAAAAACATGAATTATTTATATTTCTATTTAGGAGATGAGGAATTTAATAAAATTTAGGTTTGTAAAACTACCCATGAAATTTTGGATACTTTGTATTTTTCACAAGGAAAAAATTATATTGTGAAAGAAATGTGACTCAATAATTAAACCATTAAATATAATGACATTAAAATGAGGCATGATGAGCCTGTTTCTGATATGTATCTCATATTTAAGGAAACTTTCAATAGAATTATTTCTCTTGGAAGAGAAGTCACTACCAAAGAACAAGTTTTGAGGATTCTCAGATGCCTACCTAATAGATGGGGAGGAAACTCTGTCTCTATTTGTGATTCATGCGACATCATCAAATTAACTATAAAATAATGCATTGGGAAACTAATGATGTGTGAAGAAGAGTAGAAAGTCAACAAAGAAGTGGAGGATGAAACCAAATGAAAATTTGTTGCATTCAAGACCACCAAATCTAAACATAAAGAAAAGGGGAAACTGCAATTCTCTGTAGAATCCAACAGTAGTGAACAATCATCACCTGATAGTGATGAGGAGATGGCCCAATTAGCCAGAAGGTTTATGAAACTTTACAGAAGGGGGAAATTTTTTAGATAGCCTAACCTCAAAAAAAGATATTATCAAAAGGGAAGTTGTAAGAATGATTAGAAAATAAATGATATGTCTGATGTGATTGTATGTTATGAATGTAAGATAAAGGGAAATGTAATGGCTTAATGTCCCAAGATCAAGTATAAAAATATATGAGGACAAGGATAGAATGTATAGAAAGGAAATGAAAGCATCTTAGAGTGATTATGGGGGTGGTTTAGGTGACTCAGAGTATTCATGTGATGAAAAGGCTAGGAAATCCAATATGTGTATCATGAAAAACACATATGAGGTAACATTGGAATCTCATGTACAAAATTTCTATTATTCTAGAGATGAGAGTGATTATAAAAATATGTCTAAAGAAAAAATGTTTGAGTATTTAAATATGCTTGAAGAGACACGTAATGATATAAATGATAAATACAAGTCTTTAAAGAAACAACATGCTCTTACCAGAGCTGTTAAATCTTAAATAACAATAGAATGAGAGAAAATTGTTCAATTACTCAAAGAGAACCTGAACTAAATCTATCTAATGAGCAATTGAAAAATGACCTAGAAAGGTTTGCGAATGGTAGTGATACATTGGTACAAATTCTAGTTAAAAAGATTTCCCCTAAATGCTAATGGTATTGGCTATTAACCTATTAAAAGAAAATTTTGAAAAACCAATTTTGTTTCTAAATCTAAAACATACAACTTTATTCCTACTTCTGGAGAACATTATTCTAGTCAAATCATGATACACTCAGTACTATTTCATGCCTTTCTAGATAGAATAGAGTTAATTTTTCATATTTTTTACATAATGCTTATATGAAACCTATGAGGTAGATATGGGTTCCTAAAGCACTTTTTTCTAATATTATTGGACACAAACTAATATGGGTATGAAAGTATGTTTTTATTTGACTACATTGTTAGAAAATTATTTAAAGAGCTACGGTAAAATCTTATGGTACTTGTAAAATGGGTGTTCATGAGATGTGATAAGAGTCTATTCATGCTTCAAAAACATAATAAAAATTTATTGTGGACATATCACCTTTGGTGAAAATGCCAAAGGAAAAATCATTTGACTTGGAAAAATTGGTAACTCTAACTTAGTCTTAATTTCCAAATTAATTTTTTTGATGGACTATAATATAATATCCATGGTATTTCACAACTATGTGATGATGAATAACATGTTAAATTTGAAAATTAAGCTTGCAATGTCTTTAATTCTAAAAATGAATTAGTATATTTTTCATTGAGAAATGAAAATGTATAATCTATTAACATATATTCATTAGTTTCTCAAAAGGATTAATGTTTAAGTTTATTTCACCAAGAATATATTCTTTGGAATAGAAGACTAGTAAAATTAAATATTCAATATCTTATAAATTTAACTAGAAAAATATTAGTCAACGATCTACCCAAACATAAATTTCCAAATGATAAAGTTTGTAATCCTTGTCAAAAGAGAAATAAACACTAAATTTCCTTCAAACAAGAGAATGAAGTGTCAACTTCTACACCCCTCGAGTTGGTTCCCATGGATCTGTTTGGACCATCTATAGTTTCTAGTTTAAATGGTAAGCATAATGATTATGTTCTTGTAGATGACTTTTCTAGATATAGTTTGACCTTCCCTTTTGCTCATAAAAGTGAATCCTGCTCTCAATTCACCAAATATTCTAAAAATTTAGAAAATCGTATTGGACATAGAATTAAATCAATAAGAATTGATCATGGATGTGAGTTTTAAAATCAAGAGTTTGAATATCTTTTCTCACAAAATGGTTGTAGTCATAATTTCTATGCCCCTAGAACAGCTCAAAAAAAAATCGAGTTGTAGAAAGAAGAAATATGACCTTGAAAGAAATTTCTAGAACCATTCTTAGTGAGTATGAAATACCTATTTATTTTTGGGTTGAAGCTGTAAATAGAGTGTTGATTAAAACTACACTTATAAGAACTCTATAAGGGCTCCAGAACAATAGAAAACCCAAAGTAAGCTACTTCAAAGTCTTTGGTTGAAGTGTCTATATCCTTAGTACTATGGAAAATCTTGAAAATTTTTCACCCAAGAGTGATGAAGGGATGAATATAAGATACTCAATCTCTAGTAAATCCTATAGAGTGTTTAACAAAAGAACTTTGTGTGTGGAAGAATATTCCGATGTCATGATTAGTGAAGCAAACCCACATGAGCCAGATATCTCTCTAGAGAACCTGGAGGATGATATGTCAAATATGGAAAATAATGCTATATCCTCTTACCATCTTATAATAGAATATATGAAAACTTCCAGTTCTGTAAATTCTCTTGATTCATGTCAAAATGAACCCAAACCAATTGAAGAACCTGAAATCACTTGCCCCAATTTTTATAGGTCTATTAGAACCCTTAAGAATCCTCATTTAGAATATATTTTTGGAGATTTAGATAAATTAACTCAAACTGGAGCTTCTATTAGAAATAAAGTTGAACATCATGTAATCGTGTCATAACATGAACCTAAAAACATTAATGATGTTATAAATGAAGAATTTTGGATGATGGCTATGCAAGAAGAACTAAAACAGTTTGAAAGTAACAAAGTTTGGGAATTTGTTGACATACCCAAAGAATTGTTTACGATATGTACTAATTGGGTGTTTAGAAATAATGTAGATGAAGCTGGTAATATAGTTATAAATAAGGCTAGATTGGTTTCACAAGGCTATAATCAAGAAGAAATAATTGACTATGAGGAGACCTTTGCACCTATTTCTAGACTTGAGGCCATCAGAATCCTGCTTGCTTATGCTGCCCATATGAATTTTAAACTATATCATATGGATGTCAATAGTTCATTCTAAAATGGGTATATATCTAAGGATGTTTTTATTGAACAACCCCCTGGTTTCACAAATCCTCACTTTCCAAATAATTTTTTCAAATTATCAAAAGCTTTATATGGTTGATTGAAAGATCCCAGAGCTTGGTATGATAGATTATGTATTTTTATTATTTCCAAAGGTTTTACAAAATGTATAGATGATCCCACTATTTTTATAAAAATAATTTCCAATGATGTTTTAATATTTCAAATTTATGTAGATGACATTATTTTTGGATCTTCGAAAAATTATTTATGTATTGAATTTTATAAAATTATGCAATATTAATTTGAAATGAGATTAATGGGTGAAATAAAATTCTTTCTTGGATTTCAAATAATTCCAAATAAAGATGATATTATTTTAAATCAACGAAAATATTCTAAAGATATTCAGAAACATTTTGGCATGGATAGTAATAAATGTAGTGATACTCCAATGAGTACTAATTGTTATTTGGATCTTAATGAAGATGGAAAATCTATTGATCAAACCACTTATAGAGTATTGATTGGAAGTTTACTATAATTTTCTACTAGTCAACCTAATATTATATTTAGTGTGTGTATGTTTTCTCATTTTCAAGAATATCCTATGGAATTTTATTTAGATGATGTTAAAAGGATTTTAAAATATCTCAAGCATACACCCAATCTTGGACTGTTCTATCGTAGAGGAAAATAATTTTAGTTAGTTAGTTATTCTAATTATTATTATGGTGGTTGCAAGTTTGATGAAAAAACAACCGCTAGAACATGTCACCTTTTAGGCACGTCTCTTGTATCATGTTATACTTAGAAACAAAATTATGTTGCATTATCTACTGCCGAAGCTGAATACATAGAAGATTGAAGTTGTTGTGCACATAATTTTTGGATGAAACATACATTTCTAGATTATAGATATCAATTCAGTCATGTGCGTATAAATTGTGACAATAAAAATGCAATTAACATATTAAAAAATATTGTTTCACACTCTAGGAAAAAACATATTGATGTAGGAAATCACATTTTGAGAGATCATTATCAAAAAGGTGACATCACATTGGAATTCATTGGAACTAAATACCATCTTACTGATATATTCACAAAACCGTTAAATTATTAAAGGATATGTTACATCATACATGAATTAGGAATGATAAATCGAATTTAAAAACTGTACTATTTCAAAATTTACTATCTCACAACTTACTAATTCATGATTTATGGTTTCTCAAGTCACTGTCTTAAGATTGATATAAAACTCTCATAGTTCTACATGTTACTATATTGAAGTTTTTGTCTTATGTTTATGATCTCACAATTACTAACTCTTGGATACTGTCCGACACTTACTGTCTCAAATAATATGATCTCACCATGTGTAGACACACCATAAATATGGCACCATGAAAACATGTTCCTTTCTCACCGTGAAAACCTGTTACAGTCTCACTGTAACAACATGTTCTGGTCTCACCATAATGAAACATTTTCATTTTATTTGTGTTTTGTTACCCTTATCAATGTGTTGTTTATTTTATTATATTCATCCCACACTTTTGAATTTGCGACACATGAAACCCCTAAGTGATAAAAACCAAATTTTTTTCACTATTTTCTTTACTCGAGCTCTCTTCCCTCAAAACTGAAACCTTTCTCTCTCAAATAGTAAGTCCTCTTTTATCCCTTCATCTCTCTATCTCTATCTATTGAACCCCTTATTGAATGCCTATAATTAAGCGCCCATCTTCATTAACTCTAGAGAAGTACCGAACTAAGAAGAAAGTGAAAAGAGCACCGAAGATAGAGCCCGAAGGACCATTAAACCGAAATCTAGTTCATAGAGTAGTGGTACGAGAAATGGAAATTTTCCCTAAGTGGTTTCTGTCATGAATTTATTTAGTTTTGAAAGTACTAAAAGATAACAATTGATTATGTTGGATCAAAAAAGACAAAAATGGATGATTTATCTAAATCTTTCTGCTCAGTTTTATCAGTTTTTTTAGTTTTCTTTCAATACTGAAGATGGTTTTTTTGTAATGAGATGAATTAATGGATAAAGATTCACCTTTTCCTCAGGGTTATGGGCTGCTTTCCTAGGGATACCCATGAAGGATTTTTTTAGAATACCAGAGATGTCCCCCTTTTACTAGTGATATTTTAGTTTTTGAAAATGCCTTGGGATGTTTGACTGGAAATTAATCAAAAAGAAGATCTATTGATGCTGAGTTAGATAGTGAAACTAGATTTCTGTTTATTTTTATTCATAATATGATTCGTCCAAAAAATGAGATTTTTCAACCCTCAAATATGAATATGTATTTTTGATACATCTTATGATGAATGGACACAAGATTAACCTTTGAAAATATGTTATACTTCATATGTCTGAGTTTATTAAGACAAACTCAAAGACTACCTCATTGTTATTTTCAAGGTTAATCTCTGCTATGCTGTATACAAATGGAATGGTTGGACCGAATGAAGAAGTCATCAATGAATATAAATTCTTTATATCAAAGGTAGTAGTCAAAATGATGAATATATGTGAGAATATGTGGAAAAAGGCATGGGTGAAGGATAATGAATGGTTATATGAAAATAATAATCCTATTGAGAATCCTTCAAGACCTAATAACCTATCTAATCTTGATTTGGAACTAGATGAAATTGTTGACTATCTTATTGAATAAGAATAATAGGCATTTGGTGCACTTGTAGAATAAATATACTTGGATAAATAATATTGGAGTCCACCTATTTCACAAAATATAGATGAGAAATAAGCACCTGTTACTGAAAGAATTATTGATTTGGAAGAAGAACCAACTTCTGGAAAAGATTATATGGTTAATATAATGGAAAGGATGTTCCTATGGAGTATCTAGAAGAAGAAATTTATCAAGAGAAATAATCTACGGTTGAAACAAATTTAGAGGAACAAGATAATGTTAATGCTATTATATCCACTGAGGAATTAATGGAACAAGTCATCCAGCTGGTTAGAAAAGAAATGGTGGAGATTAATAGAGATGATCTTTTTGAACCCGATTAAGTAACTGAATCTCTTAGTCCCGTGGGAGATTCAGTTGCTGAGGGGGGGAAGCACCCTAGTCTAGAAAGTGTTGATTTTCTTAATTATATTGGTGAAAGCACGGTGGATACTTTGTATAATTTCACAAGAAACATTGATGTTTATGATGCCTAGGAAGCCTCGGTTAAAGGAATTGACTTATCTACTATATTTGAATTGAAACATGTCTCTTCTTTAGAGGTAATTTCATTCAAGGGACATGAGACTGTCTCAACTCCTGTTTCTTAGCCTTATCATGAACCTCCTTCTTTCATGAGTTAGAGTGATTTGAATGCCTTTGGAGTTACATTAATTGCTGGAGTGGAGAAGATCCTGATCACCCAACCTACTCCTATAACAAAACTAAGTGAAAGAGATGCTACCTTACTATTAGATAAGATCATATATCATATTCATACAATAATGATTCATGAAATACAAGATTTTAGAGTTGAGAAAAAGCAATTTAGTGATGAGGTGAAGTATCTCCAAGATATAGTTGAAGATATGAAAAAAGTGTTGAAATCGGGAAAATCTACAATTTCTAATTCTGTTGAGGATGTTTCTGGTAAGATTCCACAGAAATTTTCATCACTGATTCAACCGAAATAAACATTATTAGGTGAATAAGTGGTTAAGAGAAACAAGTAGACAGTTCAAGAGGTCTGGGATCTTGTCGTTGGTCTCAAAATACTAACTGATGAGTATAAGGGATGTCTACATGAAGTTCTAAATCATCTCATGTCCTTCAGTTTAGCTTTTACAACTTATAAGGCCTATGGAGAGTCATCTCTATCCATTGATAGTGATCTGCTCAGAACTGTGGTTAAGGAGTAACTTCATTTAGTGTTTAGTGGGTAGACAAGGATAATATATCTACAGCTGTCAAGAATAGTTATAATGTACTTGATTGGGTGAGGACTCATTCAAACATTTCAAATGATGATATGGGAAATTAATAAGAAAGTGGATTTCTACATTAATATGATCTTTTATAAGCAAGATATGACCAATCATTTCAGATATATTGTATAAAATCTGAAAATTCCTCCTGTCACTCAATTATCCAAGACTAAAGGTAAAAATCTGAATGATTTCACTCCTCTATAGGATAAGTACACAGAGAACAATGATGATTTTGAGAATTTAATGCAGTATGGTGGCGATATTATTATTGATTTCATTATGCTTTTGAAGCCATATCTTTATATGTAGAGCACTACTATTATGGATCCTATGGCTGCACCATTGTGGTCTGGTTTAAGTATTTACTCCTCCACTACCTTTTCCTATACCTAAATGCCTATATCGCAGGCTCTAAGCTAGATCAGGCATGTTATCCATGATCAAAACTTTCCTCAGTCTTCCACTCAACCCACTTTGTCACCTTCTATTTTTGAAGGACCACCTCTTCCCTATCTGACAGTTGGATCACTCCCTTATTCAACTTTTACCTTTCTCCTATGGATCCTTCTAATGCTTCTACCAAGGGAAAATAAATGATATCTAGTTTGGAAGAAAAGGAAAAATTGTATCTTGATAGGGATGTTTTATCTATTTTCTTAATTCTTGTAATGCCACATCATTTTCTCTCTAATGAACGGTGAAATTTTGTTGTCTACTCTATTCTTTACATTCATTATTTCATTTACTTTTACTCTTTTTGATAATCCCAAAAATGGGAGAACAACACACTGAGGATATAAGGGAGAGAATGCACACAAGGAACAAATATCTAATTCATATGATTTGTGATCATCAAAAAAGGAGATTGTCTTACTCCTTGTGTTTTAATCATTTTTTAAATGATAAAAAATCCTATAAATCCTGTATAATCTCTCTCAAATCATGTGCATAGATTCTTGGTATCTTTATGCTTTAAATGAATTTCCATTAAATATTTCTTGATTATTATAACTTATATTTAACTTTTTTCTATAATGATTTCTTATATGAATGATAAATATTAATTCATTCTATTAATATTACTCCTTAATACTATTTAGAGTTATTTTTCTAAGTTTGAGAAACCGTTAGTCTTCCAACAGTTCTAGTTTTCTGGAAAATTACCCAGATACCTTGACCCAGACACTTTGAACCATTTACCTTAACCCATACACCGTGACCCAGACACCATGACCCAGACTCTATAACATGTTTCAGATCTCATGGAGTTTGTGACACAGGTTCACTGCTACCATCACTGAGACATCATTAAAAGATTGGAAAAGCAGCATACACTGTGATTATAACACCAAATTTATGGTATCGATTCATGATATCTATACAACTATGCCATCATGATTGTCTCACCACTCAATGGAAAAGAATAAGACATCATTTCACATGTCACCTAATAGTACGAGGTACAAGGTGAGAATACATGAATCATATTAGTTCCAACATGTTCACTGATAATTAAAAAAGAAGAAAAATTGGGATTCAAAAACACATCTACATAGAAGCCGAAGTATAAGAATTAGAAGAGTTAACTGATACATGCATCAAGAAACAACAGAAAAACACATGAATGAATCTCAATTCCAAAGGCTAGACTACTGTAGATCAATGAAAAAAACATCTTTTTAGTACCATCATCAAGAAGAACATGAGATAGACCTCTTACACCTTCGAACGGGAAGACTTGATGTACTTTGTTATCCACAAGAAGAGTCAATAATTGCATCTACCTCATCCTACAAGTCCAGAGCTACATAGAATAACAATCAGAGGACTTCTAACCATATCTCATCATCTTTTCTCTATTGTGCACTATTTTTAGATTTTGAGCAGTGTGCGCATGTCTGTATTAAAATATACACTATCCCATGTTCTAAACTGAAGGATACAAGATATCCTTCTCTAATATCTTTTTAAATCTGTTTATTCCCATAGATAAGTATAGAAGTGATCTATGTGTGAAATTGTAGTTTATTCCCATGATGAATAGTGGAAGAGGTCGTGTGACCTTGACAGTCCTGTGGACTTTTGTTTACCCCAATCCAGGTTGTGTATAATGTTTATTAATATAAACTAATTGGTGGAAAGTGATCACCAAGTGGAGTGGATTAGGTCACCTATTGAGACTGAACCACTTGTTTTATCCGCTGTGCATTTTATTTTAGTTTTTATCTACTTTACTATATATTTCATAAAACAATAGATTTTACTTTTATAGTTAGTCTTGTATAGAATTTATAATTGTTTTCCCTTATAATTATAAATTCAAAAGTAGTATCAATAACTCATATTGATATTACTAAGAATTAATCAATATTCAAAGAGGTTATTTTACTAGAAAAAATTTTATAACCATATTATCTAGATTAACTGGGCTGTATTCATTTTTATTGGGGAACCATTCTACAAAAACAATTGAACAGAAATTTTAAAAGATACTCAGTTCACCCCCTCTTGAGTAATCTACTCTGACCAATAAATAGTTTCTTAGGGATCACTGGATATTACGAGCATTTTATATAGGACATATCACATCTTGCATCACCTTTTACTGGACTTACATTGGAGGGTGGTAAGTTCCTATGGTCCGAAGCATGCCATAGAGCCTTTCAGGAACTGAAAGGGAGGCTTGTCTCTGCACTGATTATGATTATTCCCAAGCCCTGTAATGGTTATGTAATATTCTCTGATGAATCATTCATTAGACTAGGATTAGTTTAGATTCAAGAAGACAAAGTTTTTGTGTATGAGTCTTGGAAGATGAGGCCTCACAAGAGAAATTACCTGACACATGAACTTGAGTTGGCAGCTGTGGTCCAAGCCATACATTGTTGGAGACAATATCACTTGGGCTAGTGATTTTTGGAGTATATAGATCACATGAGCCTCAAGTATATATTTTCTCATTATTAATTAAACATCATACATCAAAGATGGGTGAAACACCTACAATACTTTGATTTTGAGATTTCCTATACAGCTGGAAAAGGTAATGTTGTCACTGATGAATTGAGTTGGAAAACTCAATCAGATGCCATACGGGAAGCCAGTGATGAATTGAAGCTAATGGACCTATTTTCTGAACATCATATGGAGTTTGATGATAGTCATGAGTAGTCTCACCTCTCATCCTAATCAGTTACCTCTTCTCTCCTTGATAAGATGAAGAGTTGAATGTTTTGAAATCCTAAAGTTTTGGTTCTTCGTGATAATATATCAGAAGATAACCCACCACTGAATCAGTCTGTGGATAGAGATGAAGTCCTGTATCTACATGAATGTATCTCGATTCCTGTACATATGATAAAGGAATTGATGAGAGTCCGTCACTTCTGTGTGGGTAGAACATCCAGGAATCTCAATGATGTATTGAGATATGCAACACCAGTATTGGTGGATTGGAATGAAATGTCAGATTGTAGGCTTAATCACCAAGTGTTCCACATGTCATCAGGAGAAGGTAGAGCACCAGAGACCTGCTTTCTTTTGACATCCCCTTCCGATCCCTGAATTGAAATGGGAAGATGCTTCTATAGATTTTTTCATTAGCATGCATTTGTCACCGAGGGGTAGGGATTCTATCTGGGTAGTCTTTAAATGAATAACAAAATCATCCCACTTCCTTTCTATATGGGAGTCACTCTTAATTGATGAACTTGGAAGACTGTATTTCCCTGAGATAATATGACTACACTGAGTTCTACATACTATCATTTCAGATAGGGATTCTCATTTCACGTGAAAGTTCTGGAAAATTTTAATGAATGTATGGGGATTCACGTGATTCTAATCAAAACCTTTCACCCTCAGACCGAAGGAAAATCAAAAAAGACAATATAGATTATAGAGGATATGCTCTGATCTTATGTCCATGATTTCTGCAGTTTGTGGGAGAAGAATATCCCTCTTGGTGAGTTCTCTAATAATAATAGTTTTTAGGTGATGATTCAGATGTATACTTTTGGGTCCTTATATGTTAGGTCATTCCGTTCACCATTGTACTCATTAGAGGAAGGTGAGGTTTCCCTACTAGGTCCTTGTATTGTTCAATATACTTCAGAACAAATTCAGATGGTTAGAATAAGTATTAATATTTCTCAGTGTAGAAAAAAATCATATACTGATCACTATCGATGACCTCTGGAGTTCAAGGTTGGAGATCATGTTTTTATTCGGGTATCTCCAAGGATGGGTCCTAGACAGTTAAGGAAGTAGGGAAATCTATCACCTCCTTACATCGAGCTGTTAAAGATTCATGAGAGAGTCGGTAGGTAGCCTATCGATTTCTACTGTCTCAGAGGTATCGCACCACGCCCAGTGTCTTTCATGTCTCATAGCTTACCAAATATGATGCTCACCTATTACATACCTTCGATCCTAAGAAAGATTAGTTAGATATCGATGATACCGAGGAGGAACATCCAGTATGCATCATTAACCGAAGCATGAATTCTCTATGAGGAATGTATTCCATTCTCATATAGGTATTATAGAAGCACTACCGATTAAAAAATGAGACTTGGGAGAGGGAAGTTGATGTACATTCCCAATGACCAGAGTTGTTCTCAAATAGTGTTTCTTTACCCTCAGAAGGAGAACTCGTGGGGGGGGGGATTACTTTTAATACAGATGCCTAATGAGTTAGCAATGGTTTTGAGGGTGTCCTGGGCTTATTTGGAACCCAGAAGCCATGTTTTTTTGGGAAAAAGGATTTCTGCATGATTTAGTGTAAACCGTGTAGGAATTACAAACGGTTTGGAAAACAGTGTGGCTTGTGATTTTCTGGATAGGTCCACCTCACACAGTTGGTGCACAACTATGTGGTATTATTGTTTGAACTATCCCTTTTTCCAAGGTATATGTGCATGGCTTGCACATAGTTTGATCAAACTGTGAAGATGATATTTTTTTGGGCAGATCCGTCTCACATGGTTTGTGCACGGTTTGAAAAACCATGTAGAAAAACCGTGCGTAGGGTTAAAGTCTGGGTAAAATGTCTAAAATAACCTTAATGATCTATTTTACCCCTCTTCCTCCCTAATCAGAGAACTAGTGAGATTAATCCCTTTTTCCACTAAAATTTGAGCTTTTTGAAGGCCAATGCTAGATATCAAGAAAAATTCTTGGTTCATCATCCGATTGATCATCCGTTCTTCACATTGGATGTGCAAGGATAATTTATCGAGTCCTCTTTATCTATTATAATTCTCATTCTCTCTCAACCTAGATATCTTCATGTGAGTGTTTTTTCACCTTTTCTTAGATCTACTCTAATCTGAGGCATATCAAGTGCCTATACTAAAGGAGTAGAGTTGTAAAAAGCTAAGGTGGGTGGTCTATAACTCATCCCTAAAGTTCTTTGATTTTGGAATATTTTTATGGGGCTTGCTGATTTCATCGAAAATCGTTTCTTAAATTTACATTCCATGATTATACATGTTAGAATCATATGTTTTTTTCTCTTTCCAATTATGTGATTATTTGTTAGCGGTTACACCCACAATAACATTCACCCCATGTTGAAGGTTATGCCATATGTGGGTTTATAGTGTTTCGGTATGTTTGAGCCACTGTTCAGGAGTGCCTTTGCTTGACCTTCCTAAAGGCGAGCCTTCCTATTATAAATGATTTGTTATTAATTAGTATTTCATAATGGAATGTACCATGTATTCTCACCACTTGACCTAAATAAGGTTAGTGACTCAAATTGATTATTAAATTCAAAATGTGAAATGGAAAGTATACTAAGTATATAACTCGGCCTTATCAAATAATATTGAATAAATATTACATTTTTGTATCACCCATTTCCATATTGATGGAAGGTAGAGGAGTGAACATCAATAATTTAATATGACTAAATTGTTAATTAAGACATGATTAAAAGGTTGAAACTCTACATGTCCTATCCACTCTTATTAAATACAAGGGTTGAACCTATGGAATGATTAAATGATTAAAATATCAAATAGTAATGGACTGACTTGATAACACCTTGGATTTTGAGAGGAGAATACCTTGGGTCTCATGAACACCATTCTGATTCGAGGATGTGGTTTTCTTAGGTTGATTCCCTCCTAGAATCTGGTTCTTATCTATTCCTTGGATGCATGGTATAATATTGTAGGGTCCTTTAAATTATTACATGATGGATACAATCCTTAGATATAGTATTTACTTGTATTTTCAATGGTGAAATCCCATAAGGCTCTATCCATGATTTTCCCCTCTTTACCTTGGACAATCACCTTGGACTTAGTAGGCACCTTATTATGGAATTAATTAGATTATGCACCTTAGAGAACACTCTTACCCCTTAGCTGGACTTAGATAGCATTGAGTCTGTGTTCCATGAGATATACATTACGTTTGTTATTACCTTGGAACTACCTCATCGAATATCATTGTTAGGTTTCCTTATTACATCTTAAGACCATCACTACTTATACTATCAGGAGGTGATGTTAGTGATGGCTATGCCTCTATTGACCTATTAATAATAAATGGCAATTAATTAATTAATGACTTGGTTACATGTTCATACACTGGCCAAGGGCTACAACTGGTACTTGGGTATTTAGTTATATTGTACTACTGGTTTGCTTTATATATGCATGCCTTTACACTACTATATTCCATGACATGGACCGGAGGTTATAGACACCATTGGTTGTGTCCATATAAGATTTATCACAGACCATATTTGGGTACCGTTTGGTACCTAGAGTAAATTACATGGTTAACAGTGTTGGAAAAGGGAAGCATACAACTTCAAACACTTTATTGATTTCTGTTTTGGATGGATCTTGATAGAAGATGATTGAGTTGGATCTCCCGATGCTTAGAGTATCATTTGTTTACCATTAAATTGGGAAAAAATGTTATGCCTATTTTCTTGCAACCATGTTTTCTAGTTTTCTAGTGACATGAAATAATATTATCATTGTTTCAGTTGATATATTTGTTGTTATTCTAGTTTATCTATTGCATCAGTTTTGTTCCTCTATTTAATTACATTGCATCCTCTACTCACTATTCACAAATATTCCTTATATAGTGAAACACTCTGATAATGAAGGCATAGTATCCCCATGGACACAACCTAGTCCCTCGCTGCTAGTCGACAACCTCTGGTGTTTGGGGATGATGCACTTGAGGCCATGTGGCCCACCAGGCTCGGGGCACCTATTAAGTGTAATTAGGGTCTAGGAAGTCACAATTATATCCAACAGTGAACCTATGAGTGTAGTTATCTCTCCCATATAATTGATAAATAATAGAGTTTATGATTAAAAATAATTAAATCACATAATTTTTAAAAAATACCTTTTATAAATTCGTATCACATAAACCAATTACCTAATATTTCATCTAGAAAACCATAAATGACCATCCCATCCCATTAAATATTAACAAAATATCACCTATACCAAACCGACAAAATTTTATCCAAAGTTATTTTAAAAAGGGTAACTAAATTAGGAAAAAATTGAAACACTCTCCCGGATTATTTTTTATACTATTTTCAAACACCACTTCAGTTTAAATGAGAACAAGATACAACCATCAAGTAGTTACATAACTCCAAATCATAAAATAAAATGTAACAACAAAATTAAAGTGACAATCCGGTATTAAATGGGTTACATGTATGACCAAAAACCCTCCATTCAAAATACTAATGATAAAAATTATATATAGTGTAATTGGAAAATCCAGACATGAATGTATTTTTTATCACAAAGTTACAAAAACTAGTCCTTCAGCCCCACATTACATCCTATGGACCTCATTGAGACAAGCAACTAGGGCATCACTTATCACTACAGACAAATTTTTTTAAAGAAAATAGACGTACAAACCATCATTTATCCTTTAAGAATCATTAATTAGTGTAATAAAATTAATAAATGATATAACAACCTAAATATAACTCATTTAATCCTCTTCTATAATCCAAAAAAATCCATTTATTTGGATGGTTTATGCTATAATATGATGAAACTACCAAGATAAATTCCTTTAACACACATACAAAGTCATAAATTGTGAACAATAAAAAGTGTTGAGGAATAATGAGAATTCATACCTTATATTTAGATGAAGAATAATGAATAATCAAGCTTCAGAGGCCCCGAGATAAAGAAAACTTGAAGGGAAAGAAAGGGAGAGACATCTGATTCCAAGTGGAGGAGGAATGAAGGAGGAGATAGAGTAAAAATAAAATCTAAAATAGTAAAGAAAAAATGAATTATTAAAGTGAATGGTTAGTAATCATAGAACATACCCTTCATTTTCCACCACCCATCTAGATACAAATGCATTGTTACTAACTCTTCATTTTGAAAGAGTACTTATTTTACTAATTTAACATCAATAATTTACCCAAAACATAAATATTATGAAAACCACATTAATAATCAATAAAAAAATAAAAAACCATTAACAAACTCCAAGAATTGATTAATAAAATCTTACCTGAATATTACACTTCAATTTAAAACTGAGGCATTACAACATAAAACCTCTTAAATTTTTTTCCATTTAAAAACTTTTACAAAACTAATCCTATAAATACTAACTATAAAGAAAGACAATACATACTACCCAAATTAACTATTTAATTACATGAGAAAAATATCATTGGAAATCATATTAAATATATTTGTAAAGGAGGGTGCTTTAATTCTAACTTAATTGTTTTCTCTTTTTTCACAATTTTTTTCATATATGGAGAGAAAAAAAACTATCCTAGAAAAAACAAGATAATATAAAATCTACATACTCATAGAAGATCATGTAAAATATATAAATAACTCAATAGTCTAGGAAAAAAATTCATATTATAATCTACCCACACATAACAATTTTAAAATCAATTTGAGGAACAAATCCTACTATTGAGCATTAAAAAAATAAATAAAAAATTCCCAACTAATTGGAACTAAACAAAATTTAAAAATATTTGTTAAATTGGTTTTCAAATCATCTTAATTTGTTCATTGAAAGAAAATTAATATAAAAATAATAATTAAGATACCTCCATTAATGGGATTTTAGAAAAATTAATTCTTTGAAAATGATCAACTTGTTTTAATCATTTTGAAAATAATTTTTTTTATTAATCATTAAAAATTAAATAATAAAATCCTCCATAGAGTTATTTATTTTCACCAAAAATTTTGATTTCGAAAATATTATATGATTTATATTTTTAAATTTTTTATTTTTCTTTGATTTAGAAACCCACTTCATACCCATTAAATGAATCCAAAATATTTAACACAAATGGAATACTTTTTAAAAATTATTATACAATTTAACATGTTTTTTATAATTAAAAGAATAATGTTTATTACAACCCAATTTATGACTCTATAACATGGTAGGGATTTAAATAAATTTTTGGTTGGTTTCACAATTAAATGAAGGCTACAATTATTTTTTCCATACAATACACACATTAGTTTCATGGTTAGGAATGTCTCTCACTATATGTGTAACAATTATTTTTATTAATTTTTTCACAATTCATGGTTGATAAAACAGTTCCTTTTATATACGTCAATTTTATATTGGTCAAACTTTAGAGTTTGAGTGTTAATTTCAATAATTATCATCTAAACAAATCATCCAATAAGTTTTTAGGCAATAAAACCACATAATTATGGTGTGTGTCAACAATTATAGTACAATTCATTATGACCCTACTTGTAAACTTACATAAATTAACTGAACTCTAAACCCAATGATCAATGACCTATATAGTTAATGCGATAATTATCCCACCATTTTAAGAAAAAGTTATGGAAACTTACAATTTACATTGAAAAAATCCTTGGTACATAAAGAATGAAATGCATGTCACATTGACAATGCCTCAAAATCCTTTACCCATAAATTTACTAAAGTCCATTGCTCACTGAACCATAGACTACACTAAGATGATTTATTAGAGAATTACTCAAATAATGACACACATCATATCCCTAAATCACTTCCCACATATAAATTATAACCTATATATACATTATGATATTGTTACAAAATCCAATATCACTATAACTCTATCAATATGAAATTTTATCTATAACATAAACCAAAATCAAACCATACTCTTATCAAAGAATGGATAGAAAAATACTATGTAATCATCACCATAAATATTGTATTGGTAAATAAATATTTTCCCAAACTCTTAATTATGAAATGACTAAAATATATAAATACATAAAAATTACTATTTATGTTACTCTCAATAACTTAACCCACAATTAGAAACATTTTTACTTGAACTAAATCCACCCAAGAAATATTTTTAATATTAATATCATGATTATATTTAAACCCCAAAATCAACCACAACTTACCATTCTCTAACATGATAATATTATTAATTATTCTATCGTCTTCCATACTAGTATCCGAAATATGCTAGTGTTTCCCTTTGAAAAACCTTTTTTATGCTAAAGAATACAAAAAATCAAACCTTAGCAATAAATAAAAAGAAATAACTAAATTAAATACATACAAACACACACACACACACTCACATATAAAAATTAAAATCCATATATTAAAATATTCAGTAAAACATCTTTATATCAATTATTTTTAAACCATCCCATATTCCTCTAATAGATTCCTTGATTTTTTTCTAATGAAATTATTTTTATTAAAATAAAAAGTGGTAAATTTCTAATGGAAATTAATTTAATGTCTATATACACTAAATTTTTTTTATAAATTTTTTCATAACAAACATGATAAAAAATTTTGTTATCCAAAACCGATTTTTTTAATTTTAATCGATGAAGTAAAATGAAAATATATAGGAAGATTCTATTTTTTAAAAAATAATAATTATATGGTTGAAATGTCATTTATATATTCTATTTTGTGTTATGTTATTTCAAGTTGAGTTAATAATAGTTTATTAATATCAAACTCTAATTTTATGAAAAATAGTGATAAAAAATTGAACAACAATTATAAAAATAAATTTTTGTTATAACCTTGTGATTTATTTGTTAAATCACAATGATGTATTTTAAATTCACTAAAATCAAGTGCATCAGACGATGTATATATGTCATCGAGTTTATTGAAAATGTAAACTGAACTAGGTACATACCAAACCAAAAAAGTACAAAAAACGATATATTCATTTAGACTCTTTTAAATAATATTGAGTTCCATCTTATTCTATATAATCCTATTCATAATTAATGGGTCTCAATATACCAATCACCCAAACTCTATATGATTTAATTTTAAATAATGTGATGTCACTTCACTGGAAAAAAATTTCATCATAAAACATTATAGTAAATTTTCAAAATACAAAATATATTTCCATCATGATATACCTGAAACCAAAATACCTTTCTGTTTAATATCAACATAATAATCCATATCTATAATAGAAAATTTACTATAAAAACTGCATAAAATGGTTTCCAAAATAGAGAAATATACATATGGATACATATATATTTTATGAATTCCATAACATGATTATATATGATTCTTGATATGTAAATCTGATCACTATTCACTATGTCTATGAAACGTAATATGATAATGAAAAAAGGAATTAACCAACTCTATATGAATTGAAAATTCCAATTTCTATGAATTTTGAGGAAACTCAAATATCTCTATAGAGATATTAATCAGATATTTTTAATGACTAGCACTAAAATCATGACCATCCATTATTGACACATACCTACTTGACTGAATTAGACACATACCCTTTATAGTATCCTAACATCAATCAACTACTCAAACACAACTTGATGCTGAGCTATAATGTTTGTTATCATTTGGAATGTCTCACACATTCAAATGGACTAGATCAAATTTATAAGGTTTAAAAAAAATTTAGGGATATATTACCCTCATTACCCAACCCAAAATAATAAGAGAATAAAAGATGTCTTGTGTATTGGACCTGTGAATAATAATTCATACATAACATGAAAGAAATGTATAACGACTTGTAATACACGTTAAATCATTATCTTATTATCAAAAACGACAATACTTCCCCGATAAAAATAATCTAAACACCATCAACAGTTACTCCTCAAATAGTCACTATTATCCACTGATTAATCTCACACTACTACAAAACATGCCTTTAACAGTGCTAGAATTGGCCTTTTTCAGTGCTAGAATAGTGGTGAGTACCTTAGTGCGGTTGAAAGTCCATAGATTTTATTTTTCCCAACAAAGCTGTGATAAAGGGTAGATTTATCAGTGCAAATAAAAGTTCCGATAAATCAATCTTTTTTCAGTTCTTTTAAAATAAATGATAAAAGACCCCATTTATCAGTGCCTTTATATTCATTGATAAAGTGTATATTTGTACAAACCTTTAAAAGTACTAATAAATCCTAGTTTTATCAGCACATTTCATAGCATTGATAAAGGTTAAAACTAAAGTGTGATGCTGCCACACACTGTATCACTAGAAACTATTGTAGTGTGCTTTAGTAACACAATACGTCACAAAAAAATAATTTTATTTTTAAAATAAGATAAAAATACTGTATTTAAATGAAATATAATTTATATACCAAATATAAGAAAATGAAAATACAATTAAAATGTATGTAATTATTTTTACTAAAATTAATGTAAATTTTGAATAAAAAATCTCACATGGAGTTAAATTGGAACCATTGTGTGTCCGATTGAGGTACAAATGATCCCTACACATCAAAAATAACATATGGATCATTGTCATAATGTACCAAAACAATCAGAATGCATTTTCATAGTTTTGAGTATAGTATCAATTTTTTTCACTAAAATTAATATCAATTTTGAATAAAAATATGCATTTGGAGTAATAATGGTCACACCGTGAATTAGGTTAAGGTGTTGATGATCCCTACATGACTCAAATGACTCATGGAACATTTTCCTAATGCACCAAAATAAATATTAATGCATTACTAGATTTTGAGTACGCAAAATTTGTTTTTTTACTAAAATGTAATTTTTAACTGGAAACATAAATATTGAGCCATACAAATGGCATCATGTGAAAATTTTACATTAGACTGATTCATGCATGTCAAAAATGAATTTTGAATCATTTTCAAAAATTATTGAGACAATATGAGTGTGTAGTTTTTGGTTTTCAGTGAGTGAAATGTTTTTGAATTATAATGTGAATTTTAAAATGACAACGGACACTTGGAGTCATACCCGTCACATTGTGCATTGTATTGAGGTGGGGATGAACTCTAAACCTCAAAAATGATATATATATAATTTTACTAAAGTGTAAAAACAATATGAATGTGTTTTATCATATTTGAGTATGTTAGTTGTTATTCCCTAAAATTAATGTTAATTTTTAATAAAAACACGTACTTGGAGTCATACCAGTCACACCGTTCAAAAGATTAAGGTTTGTTTGATCCCTAAACTTCCCAAATGACATATGGGTTGTTTGTTTTAAAGTACCAAACCAATACAAATGTGTATTTTTTTTTTTACTATTTTAGTTTTTTTTCAATCAAATTTATGTTAATTTTTCCTAAAAAAGACACTCTATGAGTCATAATGGGCACACTGTGTATTGTATTGAGGCGCAACTGATACCTACATGTACCAAACAACTCATGGACTGTTTTCCAAAAATCTGAAAATAATCTAAATTTTTTTATTGGTTTTCAGTTTTCCACATGTTTTTTACTAAAATGTCAATTTAAATAGGACACACGCACTTTAAGCCATGTAAGTGGCTTCATGTATGAGTTTCACATTAGACTAATTCATATATGTCATTAATAAATTATGAATCGTTTCTAAAAATTATGAAGAGAATACAATCTTTTTTTCTTGGTTTTAAGTGTGTGCCACTTTTTTGAATTAAAATGTCTATTTGGAACTGATGACAACCACTTGGAGTCATACGGGTCACACTATACATCAGATTGATGTTTGGATGATCTGTACACATCAAAGATGAAATGTGTATCTTTTTTATAAAGTTCCAAAACAATAAAATTGTGTTTAATTAGTTTTGAGTATGAAATTTATTTTTTACCACTAAAATTAATGTAATTTTTTTAAAAAAATATGTACTTGGTGTCATACTAGTCGCACAGTGCATTATATGGAGGTGAGGATGATCCCTAAATATCCCAAATAATGTACGGATCATTTTCTCAATGTACCAAAACAATATGAATGTCTTTTATTGGTTTTAATTATGTCAGTTGTTTTTTTGACTAAAATTAATGTCAATTTGGAATTAAAAGATGCACCCGGAGTTATGCTGGTCACACCATGTGTTATATTGAGGCGCTATATGTCCCAAATGGCTCATGGATCATTTTACTAAATTTCTAAAACAATATTAATGTGTTTTCTCAGTTTTGAGTACACCATAAGGTTTTTATAAAAATGTCATTTTAATCTAGAAACATGACCATTGAGTCATATAGGTGGCATAATGTGTGCGATTGACATGAGACTGATTCATACATGTCATAAATGAATTTGGAATCATTTTAGGAAGTTTTCAAGACACTCTGATCAAGTTTATTTTTGGTTTGTAGTGAGTGACACGTTTTTTGCTTTAGAATGACTATTTTAAACTGATAATAGAAACTTGGAGTCATACCAGTTAACCCATGCTCCAAATTGAGGCGATACTGATCCCTACCAATCCCAAATAATGTGTGGATTTTTTTTACTAAAGTACGAAAATAATCCGAATGGGTTTTCTTGGGTTTAAGTATGTTAGTTTTTTTACACTAAAATTAATGTCAATTTTGTATAAAAATATGCACTTGGAGTCATACCAATCAAACTGTGCATCAGATTGAGATGAGGCTGATTTCCACACAACCCATATGCCAAATGGATCATTTTACTAATGTACCAAACCAATCTGAAATCATTTTAATAGTTTTTTGTATGTTAATTGTTTTTTCACTAAAATTAATGTCAATTTTGAATAAAAATATACACTTTGAGTCATACCTGTAACACCATGAATCATATTAAGGTTCAGATGATCCCTAAATGTCCCAAATTTCTCATGTATAATTTTTCTAATGTATCAAACCAATTGGAATTTGTTTCCGTAGTTTTGATTAGGCCACGTGTTTTTTTACTAAAATGTCATTTTAAATTGGAAACACACACAATGGATCTTATCATAAGTGAATAAGGTCATGTGAACTTCTAAAAAGTTATTCTTAAACAAAATCAATGTATGATCCTCATTCAACTTCATTTCACATCAATTTTATTGTTTGCAAGCATGTTCTTATTATCCCCCTCCACTTCGGTATCCACCTCATTTTTCACCTTTGACTCCTCCTCCATGTCAGGATTAGACTCTGACTCTGCCTCCGCCATCACATATAACTCCACCCCTTCAATCGCATAAACCTTCACCTCCACCTTATCATATGTGATTTCCTAAAAAATTTATTTTTTAGGCCAGTTCTTCTAAACAAATTTATTTCCTCCATTATTCATCTCTTTGATAATGAGATCAAAAATAATATGTAAGCATTATGACAATAATTATTCACAACAATAATATATTTCAAAGTCCATAACTCATACTCGACCAAAAAAATAGCTTGTAATCACCTAAATTAATTTCTAGCATAAATTCACACAAAAAGTACACTTACCACTCATCTCAAAACAAATTTGTCTCTTATTATGAGTAACTCTGTTGTTGAAAATCTTGATAGTACTGCGAAAATATAGACAAAAAAATTATTATGAAATATATTTAATGAAATTGTAATTACCTTTGGATATTACCTATTTGGGGATGCTGGTCTTTTCATGCTTTATGATTTCTCTCATAAAGTTTCAAATATAATATCCATAATCGATTTGATTATATTTTTTCGGGCTCTGTAGAAACATTGACAAAAATAAGTAAATTATTTTGAAATGTTTTGATAGTTAAATATTTATATATATACCTTAATTTATTCCCCATTTTTAGTAATTTTAAAGAATTATATTTTCAGACACATACTTTATTCTATGATCTAACCTATATTGAGTGACTGCGATATCATAACAAAATTCTCATTAAAACACAGAATAAACACATAATTCAAATCATATCTATAAAATATTGATTTTAGTGTGTTACATATTGAAAATACACATCATGTTTTGTTGGTTGTTTTCATATTCATGCATTGAATCGAAAAAACAATTATTCAGGGTGTTTTTATTGAATACTATCAGCATAAAAAACCATATAAAAAACAAATTCAATTAAGTAATATATAAATTAAAAATATATTTTATGTGACTAGATCGTAATGTTTCACCCTTACATTGTAGGCATAAAAAAAGTATATCATTTGAAATTTTTTAATTAAAATAATTTAGTAATTCACCTTTATTCTGGTTAACTGCTTCCTCATTTAATGAAATTTCTCTCATAGAAAAGATATAAGGATTAATGAATCCAAATTGTGCTCTTCATGATCTTCCTTTTATATATTCGTAATATGAACTCCAATAAAAAAAATGATTAGTTTTTAACTTTAATAAACAAATTTATCTTAATATTTGGATAGACATATTATAAAAATATAAATTATAAATGTATTCACAATTGAGAGGCCCATCCATTCATGCTTGAGAATATCAGTTAGAGTGTCGAGACCAATTATGTCTGTTAAGGTATCTCCATATATTGTTTATTCATATTCAATGTAAGCCAAATTTTTATTATTAACTTTTTTCTCTCCCTGAATTTTTATTGATGATAAATGTTTCTATGGAATTTGCGGGGAGAAGGTACTCTCATAAGGGTGTTTTTGGTTCCTTTGTCGATCAACAATATTTTCATGATTCAGCCTTCCGTTTCCCTGATTATTTATCTATATGTAATATCATAACTCACTTGAGACATTCTTTTGTCAACTGTTACATGTTTTTCATATGATAATTTTTTAATATGTACCTCATGTATCTTTATAAAATTATAATATAATACTATTGAAATCACAAATATAATCATCGACCATTGTAATATCTAGCACATCATGTGGAATAGACAACTCCACAGTCAACTCATAAGCTACCTTAATCTCCACTCTTATGTTATTTTTTTGGGAGGGGTTGATTATGTATCTGGTCTCCTAGGATATTATACATTGTACCCATTACAACACGACGATACATGGTTGTTGACAGATAAGCAACACATTCAACTATACCTTTCCAATATTTAGTAATATTATGTTATTAGATTTTTTTTTGATTTACATTTAAGATAAGGAGTATTGAAAAAATTGATAGACTCGGGCAAGGTATGTACTTGGGGGGAATGGATGGCCTCAGAAATAGTCAGATAATTTTTTTCAGGTACAGATCCTTGCTCCATAGCCAGTTCACTTTATTCCTTTCTTACATATTTGTCTTCCAAAAACGATAGAAAAATAATATCATACATCAAGTCTATTATTTTCTACAATCATCTCACAATATTATATATATCTTCGTGTGGATTTATATTCCCAAAATATGTTCTAGGAGATACTACAAAACCTAATCCTATAACCCATCGATATTATTCATGATGCTTAAAAGCTACTAAAAATCACTTTTCTTCTAGTACAGTTGTTGCTGATTCTTGTGTCTATTCTATATAAAAAATATGGACATATTTATTTTTAGGAAATATTGTTATAAATCATAACAAATTTCTATTATGTCATACTTACTCATGATTTCCATACGTCTTTTGTGTTTTGATCAACTAATAGACACTATTTATTTACATGATCCTCCTTCCATAACACATGACATGGGATGGAAGTGGAATTAGATTTTGATTCATCAATCTTCTATTAAACAAATGAAAATATTTTCTTTCATGTCACATAATTAAACATTTATTATTGATTTAAAATACATACCAATTTCTTCACTAATGAAGTATATCCCATAATTCATTTGCGATAGAGGTATGTTGGTTTTGATGCACATTCTTTATTTTCAAAAATATTTTACTTTTTCACAAATTAACAATATTGAATCAATTTGGATAAAATAAATATTGTCAAACAATATATTTCCTCTCTCATTACACCTGAAATGATTTATCATTACGACGATTATAGGAAACAATCCATGTTTTCTACGTTATAATTCATGAAAAACTTTGTGGTGGGAGGGTATTTATTTTCCCCTCAACATCCCTATGATTTAACTTTGTCGGAGGTGTCCAGAATCCTCTATAGGCTTTTCTAGATGCCATTAAGACAAATTTCCATCAAAAATTATTTAAAATAAATGATTAATGCATAGAATAATGAAAACTAATCAATGTTTCAGTATATATTTTTTCAGAAAAAAAAAGATAAAGTATATTGTAACACTACTATTATATATTTCCAATGGATTACCCTCGTTACTGGTTGGACATGGTGCCATGAGTGAATATCCATCGACAAACTCATCCTCACTATGACCCCAAGATAAATAATGAATGGGGACTTGTTATGTTTAATTGGTTATCTGAATTGACACTAACCAACATCAAATTTTATACCCTCTCTTCATTCCTTGATAATTTTATTCAAAAATATGATGTTCTGTTTTTTTTCATCATTATGTTGTTGATTCCATAATAATTCCAAAATTTCATCATCAAATGTCTGTTCTTCATAAGGATTGGTAACATCATCTTGTTTAGAAGACATTTTATTCATGAGTACTCAAAGATTTAAATTTTATTTAATAACAAAAATACACCACACTCAATGCATAAAGGTCCTCAATTACATGCATATTTTATGGGAATTTTTATTGTCTTGAATAGAGATATAATACTTCAACACTAAAAAAACCTAACTTTCAAGCTGTTTATTTAATCTATCCTCAAACACTTGATTTACTTTCATCCCTTGAGGACTGATTTGAGGCTACTCATTCCCTATTTATAACTAGTCTTACTCCCTTCACTATTTTGGATGTATGACATCAGGGAACATTGGATCCACAATGATGGGAGGAAGGATGGTTTGGAAGAGGGAGTCCAGTCCCTCATCAAGAGATGAAATAGAATCAAGCATTGAAGGATTAAAGATTCCATGGAACCTAAACTAATGGAATAACAAAAAAATGATCCTCAATTAAAGAGAAACTGGAATACCTCCACTCTAATGGCCTTGAAGAAGTGAATCTCACCCCCACCTACATTGGACATCACTTCTATATACTCAAGTATCCCTCACTTTCCAATTTTGGATTTTACTTTAATCCACCATAAGATTTATCCAATAACATAAACCACTTTAAAGGGTAAATTTTTTAACTTATGCTCAATATTGTTCTATCAATTTTTACTCTTATAAAGGAAATGAATATATTCAATGCGAACCAAAATTTATTTTTAAGATATATTACCATAAAATCTTAGAGAAACCATAGATACATACCATCATTGAAAATTATACCACATATCTTGAAGTAGATATATAATTGACTCTAGGAAATGAGGATAAAAAATGGGTTATAACATGAATAAGGTGTTCATTGGATCATTCCTATGAAGATGTATGGGTCAGAGTGGTGACATATTCTATATTAATATAGATATTCACATAATATTCCCCTTAAAAACACAATAATATTTCCAAAATAGAAACAAAATAATCTATATTAAATGTGATCCCCCTGTCACACTCTCTCATTAATTTCCTTTTTAATAATTCTTTTCATACTTTATATATATTTTAAAAGAAGTTAGAGGAAGTTTTTTAAATATAAGTACCAAAAAACTAACTAATAGTATCGATAAAGGGGGTTACTAAATAAAATCAATAAATTAATAAGTTATATAAACCTAATAATCACTAATGAGTAAATAAGAATGAAAGTTTTCTTTACTATTCATGTCCCTATTAATATAAATTTATAATTGATTCTAGAAAAAATATGAAGACACATAAGAACATGACATTTCATATATTCTTACTGATTCCTACCTATAAACTCCTAAATAAGTGGCTTGAGACTCAAGAATATAGGCCAAGAAAAAATAAAAAAAATAAACTAAACCTTGATAAGGATAAACCACTAGTCCAAAAGAAGAAATAAATAATATCAAAAGTTATCTGTCCCATTCTAAAATTGCCTCAACTCCCTCAACATAACCATACAATTGAAGAAGTGTATATCCAAACAATAAGGTATATTAAGAAAAACAATACCTATCAAAAACAATAAAAGAACCAACCGTTAGGTTCCCAAGACTCAATCGATTCTACAACCAAAAAATACATATCCTGAGATTGGGTTTAAGTGAAATAAGGTTCTATGATCCCCACTTGATTTAGATTCAGGGTAAATATTCAAACAAAACAAGTGTCCTCTAAATCAAGGGATAAATCACTAAGAGGGTTTTTGTAGGAGAAAAACTCTATACTACATTCATTGAACATTCAAGAAGGAATAATTAAAATGATACAAAATATAAAATCAACTAGATAATGTCTAACATATCGAACTAAATAGTCCCTCCATGACCAAATGACAAATTCAAAATCACAAACAAAAGAAAACATCATCAAAAAATTATAAAACTCATTTTTCTTGAAAATAACTAACTTTAAATAAATAGTTTTAAAAAACTACTGTAAATTAAAAACAGAAAATTTATTTTTAGATTTAATTAATAGTTGAATACATTTTTAACTAAATATAATTCATTTTAAAATATTTCCATAAAAATTTACATTTTTTACAAAGCATTTTTCTCAAAAACCATAATATAATCAACAGATTTTTTAAATACCTTTTATGATATAATAAGTCCATTTATAAAAAACCATTCAAAATATATAAAAACCTAAAATTCATTTAAAAAATAAGAAAAAAAAATTTATCGCAAGAAAACATTTAAAATATTCAAAAAACTACACAATACTAGATCAAATTCAATTAATTAATGTCAAACAAAACCAAACCCTCTTTAATTCACCCCACAAGTGATAATTCACATTACGACTAATTTTGTAACTGAAATTGGATTTAATATGTCATAAATTAAATGAAAACCTTCTTAGAGGTTTAATCTAGTCCTTAGAACTCTCCACATGGGCTCAACATTGTTTTATAGACTTTGCAGACTAGCCTTCTAGCTCCATCTCTTCAACCACCATCACCCCAGGATATATTTTTTTTTAAAAAAATCACATAAAAATCAGTGAGAATTTAAATATAAATTCTCATATAAACACATAAAACTGATAAAAATATCAATCAAATTCCAATACTCAAGACCAATGTTCCCTGGAAAATCATATCTCTAAATAGAAGATAGTTCATAACACTCTACCCTGCATGTTCCTATGAAGTTACGACAACCAAAATCCACACTAACCTTACTATTAAAATTGAAAATAAAACTCCGAAACTTAGGAAATATGAAGAACTTATGCTTGGATACCATTTATCACAAATTATCCAATGTCATTCTTCAATGCTAAGGGATATAAATAATAAGTTTAAGAAATGGGTTAACCTCTTCAATGTTTAACTAAACTCAGTTTGATCATGCTATAAATCCAGCATTAACTTTGTAGTAGTGTGTGATCAAAAATATATTTTATCTATCCATATATACCCTTAAGAATATGTGGACTAACCTTACCATATGAAAACATCCTTCTTTATCTTTGAAACAATTTTCTATGGAGGAAAATGATGAAATAGAACCACTCATTGTATTTTATCAGTTAAGAAATGATATGTTGGGTTCTTCATGCTTAATAAAAATGAAAAAACACAAAATGTAGAACAAAGAACATAAAAAAACAATAGAGGAAAATTATAAAATAACATAAATTGGATTCTATCATTTATTAATCTGAGGGAGCGTAGTGGAGTCGCGCTGGCAGTAGATTAGTCCTACAAGACCATGAGAATCATGAGTGACTGAGTCGTGGTTAGAGTTTTTTTAAATATATTGGCGGAAATTTTAATATTTCTTTTTGAAAAGTGCTGAAAATGATCCCCGTTATTAGCACTAAATTTATATGCACCGAGAAATTGAATATGTATCAGGGCGTTTTTAGCACTGACAAATATCAATCTTTATGAGTGCTAAAAAGTAGTGATAAATATTGATCATTATTCGTGATAAAAATGTTTTAATAAAAGTTTTAAAATTATAATTATTTAAATAAATTTATTATAACTTTAAAACTATTTAAATAAATTTTTATAATTTTATAATTATTTAAATATATACAATTATTTATTTATAATTATATAAATAATTATTTTAAAAAATAAATATTATTTATAATTTTTTTAAATATAGTAAATTTACATTTCTAGATATATTTATATTTTAACATTATAAAAGTATATATATTCTTAAATACATGCATTTTATAAATAAGGGAAATTGAATAATTCAAAATGAGTACACTTTAAAAATATTGAAAAAATGTATAAGTTATATTAATTAAATACAGTTTATTAATTAAATATTGATATGTATATATATATATAAATATATATATATATTGAACTAGATGAATACATATTGAAAATACTAAAACATAGTAGATAAATAATAGAAAATTATGAAATAAAAAGATAAAATAAAAAATAAAAAGTAATAAAATGAATACTATAATTTTTGTACTAAAAAAATTGAATAATTTAAATCATAATATATAAAAAATTTATCATTTTGTAATGAAATCTTAAAATATAATAAAATTTTAATAAAATACATAAATACCCGATCTTTCTGTTTTAATATATTGCGTAAATATATTTTTATGTGCATTTGTCTATAAAAATGTTTTAACAAACAAACACACACAAATATATATATATATATATATGTGTGTGTGTGTGTGTGTTTGTGTGTGTGAAATAAATGCAACACACAATGTTTGATATAGGTAAAATGGAAAAATAAAACAACCTTAAAAATCAATAAGACATTAATATGTTTTTAATTAACATTTAATATATATTTTACTTATATATTTTTTATATCTATATTTATAATATAATATTTATTAATATTTAATATATATATGTATATTTAATATATTAATTTTATCCATAATTATTTAATTAATAAATTGTTTCCATTTTTTCTTATTTTACTCATTTTATTTTTATTTTTTTAATTATTCATTCTATTATGGACCATTATCATCACTGAAAAAGAATTGATAAAGGAAAAAATTTATGATCACTAAAAATACAATGATAATGGGCCCCTTTTATCCATGCAAAAAATAAAGCGATGATAAAGGTACCCATTATTAGTGCAAAAATAAAGCGTGGATAAATGTTATCTTTTACCAGTGCTAAAAAGATTGTTAATAAAGGGATAACTTTTGAAGTGATTATTTTAATAGTGATAAAGAATGTCTTTATAAGTGAATTTTTCTAGTGCTAATAAATGTCAGCGATATTTTAGTTATGTTTTGTAGTATTACCATCTAAGAAAATGCAAAAATTAACACAATGTTGTATGTGAATTGAAATAGGGTATGACCTATCATAAAATATATTATAAGTCATATGGTATGATAATAATGTGATTAATATAATATATTATGATATATCTATATCATAAGTTTTATAGGGATGAAATTTTCATACTCTATCATAGATATGATGGGATTATTATATGGAATGTGTGTGTTTGGTAACTACTTCATCTTCTATGGGTTGGTTTATTCATGACATATTTTTTCCCAGAAATATTCAAATGGTATAATCTCCAACAAGAAATTGTTATTGGAATTACATGATGGTGACCAAGCTATGGAATCCAATGATTATTCTCTTTATTTGAATGAAGTATGTCTATTTAAAGGGATGTGATCTCTCTATTAAGGGATATGAAATTTTGTGAGACTATATCTAAATATATCTTATTTCTTGATACTTAATTTTTTTATGGAGAAGCTTTTATGATTGAATTAAAGTTCATGGTTGGTATCATTATAAATGAGTATTTGAGTGGGCAGTTTCATCCCTATGAGAGTTCATTGGCTATTTCTAGGTGATTATTATAAAGTTAAATCCCTCCAGATCGAAAGATATGAAACATACAACATTTTAGTTATTCCCATTTTTTTCTTCATATTTCATGTTGATTTGTGTTATAGTTTGGGAACTATAAATGGTTTTATTTTATTACCATGATCAAGATATGATCTTCCATAACCCATCAATGATATAGAATCCAGGATCATCATTAAGTCAACATGTTATTTTTTGATATCATGAAGAACATAAATATTTCAATATTCCTGAGACTATATCAACGATTATAATATGAATTGAATGAGTGTGAACTATTGGATCACTTGAATTTAAGATAAGAGTTATTTAAATTCTTTTTTTCTTAGTCATATTGTATGTTTTTTCTATATCATAAAGCTATAATACAACTAAATCCCAAGGTTTTTTCTGTGTCATAAGCTATGATATATGATATCTTTGGATATGAATGAGACTTGGGTTATGTGAAAATAGATCATAAAGTCATAATTATGATATTGTGTATGTCTTTAATAAGGATACGAACATATATATGATATTTTCAATATGTAAGGATTTTTCCATTACATGATAGAAACTTTAATGTATGTGATACTTGATATAAATTATTTTTTCCTTTGAAAGATAGAAACTCTTACATATGGAATGCTTTATGTGCAAGTATTTTTCATTCCACATTAATTTATATAATGAAAGGATTATTATAAACATGAAGTTTACCCCATACACATGATTTTCTCGTTTAATGGAACTAGAAAATTCTAACATACATGTTTGTTTTCTTCTATTCATAGATTACAATTAATAATCACTCTTTATCAATAAAAAATATAATATAAGAAAATAAAGAATAAATTTAATATTTTTTCTTATAATTCATTTATTTTGTAATTTTTTTTTTATAAATGATATGTCTTAGGAATTGTAAAAAATTTACTTTAATGACAAAATATATGATGAAATGTTTATATTAAAATGTACTGCTTGAGAAAGAATAAAATCGTTATTTTTTTTTTGATTCCTTTAGAATAATGATATTTATTATTTCTTTATGAAATATGAATATTTTTAATTCATTAATTTATGTGGTAAATTGGTTCTTATAATATTTTCATTCCATGTATTATGAGCTAGGTGAAAACACATAACATTTATTTTTAAACTACCTTGATATTGGTTTCAATTAAAGATATTATGATGAATTTACCTTATGAATATAATTTACACATATTAGGTATTATAATTATGATGGAATTGGATTCTTTCTTGATTAATGTATCCTAGGGTACGTGATGTTGGGTTAGTGTGACACCCCTCAAATTTTTGGGGAATTATTGTTAATCTTATATTGAATCAAATGTTGGTAACACTTTATTAGTATTTTAGGGTCTCAATATGGATCTAGAGTAGAATAAAGAGAAAAGGGGCCAATACAGTTGCTAAAAGAGTATTGGATGTGCTACCATCAAGACGACATGCAGTCCAGAAGCCCGACATGCAGTATAGAACCCCTATCCGGATAGTGGACTCATGAAAGAGATTCTTCATTAAGTGTAGATTTTTAATTTAACTTGAAAACCATATTTTACTTATTCCTCATACTACTTAACACTCACATGACCTGTACGAACATAAGGGTCTTCCTATGGGGGTTTTCTCTCACCCATCCACATCTCTTCTCTGTTTAAAGTGGCTTATGTTGTGGAAGTTCTCATTTGGTGAGTGTAATCCTATCTTAACTGTAGATTATTATTTCATATTTATTATTCTTGTTTGAACCCTATTATGATGAATTTTTAGATAATCCATGGGATTTGGTTCATGAGGCTCAATTAAGGTTTTGATTCACGGAAATTGGACTCTTTTATTCTTGTGGTAGGATGTACTTTCCATGTTATGACTTTTACAGTAATATATATGTCTATTGGAATGAATATTCATGTGTAACCATATTTCAACTCTATTGTTTGACATTATTGGAATGCGTGTGCATGTGTATTCATGTTAGAACATTTTTACCAGACTTTATTGGCATGTTAGTGTGAGCGTATCCCTATGAGAACTCTATTGTGTGACTTGATTGGAATGTGGGAGTATTCGTTTCCCTATAAAAACTACATTATTCCAATTGAATGTAGATTATAAATTTTAATATGTCTATCCTTCATGAGATGGTTGATTCAGGGGTTGAGCCATGTAACCATTATTTAATTATTTTTTGGGTATCCATCATTAAATGGTTGAGCATTGGGGTTAAATGTGTAACCTAGTTATGATACTATTTTGGAAATCCATTGATGATATGGTTGAGTTAACAAAAAAATTATTATCTTATTCATATTATGTGATTGTGTTGATACTAAATATATTATTTCATGGCTCTAAAGAAGGTTGGTTTGGGTTCAAGGAATCTTATTAAGATTATGAGAACTTTTTTGTTTTTATGGTTATGTTTATTTTTTTCTAATCATTTCATACATACATATATATATATACATATGTTTCACTTTTTTTGAGGACACATTGGTGGTTTAATTTTGGGGTTTTTACTCTCACTATGTATATGAATCTTGGTGAACATGTAGAGATTATAATCAGATATCCAACAAAAAGAAATATAACTTTGTCAGGAAGTTGATTAAGAGGTGTAGGGTGGTCTGACGTGATATTGAGATATAATTTAAGATATTTTTCGATCATACCTCATTTATCTTTTGGATTTTTTATATAAATCCACCAAATATGGGGTTCCCATTTACTATATGTTACACTTGTATTCCATATTTTTACAACATGGGTATTTTTTCCTCATTACTTTTTCTATGTTCATGTTAGAGTTACTGCTTTAGTTATTTATTTGTTACTTATTCTATATTTATGGATGCTGGAAATATGATAAAAAGGGAATATTCACCCCATATATAGACCAATACCCCCACTAATTATTTTCCTATTTTATATGGGGATGCATGCATGGGGTCATGTGCCACATCAAACTATATTAAGTGATTCTGGTTGGGGTGTTTCACAGTGGTGTTAGAGAGATTTTCTTCGATTATATTTTTTAACTTTGAATAATAGTGACATAGTGGTCAGGAATCTTGTAGGGTAACTATGCTAGTTCATATAAAACACTTTTATAGTGAACCATAGAGTTACCAAGTATGCATGATTTTGTTTATTAGTTTGGTGATTACAATATCTTGTCAATCAATGGGTATTATTGTGTGGTTACAAATTATAGTATTGTCTCTCAACTAATTATAAAGACTATGTGATTTCATACATAAAGTATAGGCTTGCAAGATCACATGTCATTAACATTTTTCTTATGATTGATATATCCTAAAATGTTATAAATAACATGAAGGTAACATGATGGATTTATTCCTTTTGATGTTAAGTAAGAGTATTTATTTTTTCCCTAGGTAGAGTATTAGAGAATGTTTCCTAGTGTTATAATATTATAATAAATTGATTTAATTTTTCAAATGATTTTAGATATTAAGGGAAATCTTGATTTTTTTCTGAAATTTCAGAGATTTCACCTAGAAGAAGTCCCATTCCCCCCCCCACAGATCTGAGTGAAGAGGTTATTAAGGCGGGAGACACATGTTTTGAGCATACAAATATATCAGAGTGTGTCTCTAGTATTTTTCAAGTAGCTGTGGAAACATTCTAGGTAGGAGAACCAGTTTACCATAAGGTTTTCATTTGGTACCTATTCAGGGTGTAGGAGTATAGAGGATTTTCCTAAAGATGGTATATTTTTTTAGTGATTTCAACAGTATCATACACTATAATTCCATGGTACAAGAGTTCCCCAATATAAAGGGGACTATATTGAGATCATCAAAGGTATCCATAATCTTTTAGAGACTCCTAATCACCAAATGGACAATATGGCTACCTATATGCACTGGGAAACTACTAGGAGGTGGTTGGGTGTAATGATTGAGGTTAATAACAATAAGGGTCAAACATGAGGGTCTTTAAAAGAGCACTTCTTTAAGGATTTTTTTAGAAATTATTATGTTAGATTGAGCATATGTGTTTTTGGATCTTTGGTAGGGTGCGCTATCAGTGGCCTGGTATACTGTTCATTATGTGGAGTTACTCTACATTGTATCTCTATTGGACATGAATGAGGCTCAAAAGTCTAGGTAATTTGAAATTGGATTATAAACTAACGTGATATTATAGGATGATAACATTAACATGGTAACATATCTAGATGTGATTTGAAAGGATCTTATGATTTATAAGGGTTTAGAGGAACATGGGGAAACTTGATTTCATTATATTTTTTTTGGACTAAAAATTGAACGTTCTATTGGAATTACGAGTTCCTCTTCTAGAGGATGGAATCAATAAGAAAAAGAGATGATTATAGGTGGTTAATTTCTTGTAGATTATGGTTGGGGTTATTCTGCACCTTTTATGGGAGTCAGTATTATGTGGGGGTTCTAGCATGAAAAAAATGGGAAATCACCATATATTTTCTACTCATTTTTTAAGAGAGTTTAATTAGTGTTGTAAGATAAGGAACCTCTAATGATTTTTATTAATTATATCATAGAGTGGTTAAGGTAGGGAAAATTTTCATACACAGACATCACTGATTGGGTTAGGTGGCCTCAAACTAATTGTTTTGACACTAAAAGAAGGTTGGGCTAGAGAACAATTCAAGAATCTTTGAAATAGTTACTGAAAATAGGTGATTCGGAAGCCCAGTTGAGTTAGGGACAACTAGGTAATCGTTGTATGTCTGATTTATATTGAGTTTATATAATGTATCAGGGTCTAGAAGACATTGGATAATTACCTTAAACATTGTGAATTACTGCTATTATTTTTTATACACCTCAATTTCATTGTTTGATATAAGATATTATCATTATTTTATCAATTCTCAAATAATTTATGGTTTAGAGTTGATAGAAAAGTTTTCCTTGTGATTTTTGTTCCTTGAAACTTCTTTTTGAAATAGAAAATATTACATTCAGAGATTCCCATAATTTCCTATAGTGATTACAGGCTAAAAACATCAGTGGGATTTTTTTTTGGTTCTAGAAATAACAATGTTTGATGTTATCATCGTTATGGAAAGGATAATGGGTTTGTTGTCATAAATTTTAAACTACCATAGGTGAGTATAATTTACCTATAATGATGTAAAGGAGTATGTATTGACTAGTAAATGAGAATTAGGATTGAAGGGAATGAGACTATACATCAGTTAAATCAGGACCATTATAGTGTAGGTGATATGGATATCTCTTATAGAAGATGAGGTGACTATTCCATACAATATTATTTTTATGGTGGACCATTTTCAATAAATTTTTCAGAAGGATTTCAAAATAATTCCTCCATAAAATGGGACTGTGTTTTATATTGAACTTAGTCGACGTGGAAAATTGATATATATTCATCTATATTATATAGATCCAGCTCTGTTGAAGGAGTTAAATGAGCATATTGAGGATATGGATGTGAAAGAGTTTATTTAGGTGAGAACTTATCCGTGGGATAATATTCTACTATTTTACATGAAGGTGGAATATAGGCATTGGTTATGTGTTGATTAACAGATTCTGAATATGGTCATAAAGAATATTAGGTATCCGAAACTAAGGATAATTGATCTGTTTGATCATATTAGAGGTGCTTGGTAGTTCACTAATATTGGCATATGATCAAGCTATCCATAGATTAATTTAAATACTGAATACATGATTACAACATAATTTAGAACTAAATATAGATTTTTTTAGTATATCATCATGATATTTTGGGTTGAATATTTCACATACGGTGATCATGTATCTCTTAAAGTAGATTTTTAATCCATACCTATACTATTTTGTTTTTATTTTTCGAGATGGAATTTTGATATACTCATAAAACCATGTGTTATATGACAATCATTTTGATATTTTTAAAAGAAAACTTTAAGAACATTATATTTATGTTAATTTCGATAATTTTTATTTGTGGATTCAAGAAGTATATTTTCTCTGGAATGTGATCTAAATAGAATGAATTTCAGTTGATACATAGAAGGTGGAGGAAGTGACAATTTGGGCATGGCCTATGATTGTGTTTTAGATTTAGAGTTTCTATGACTGTCCAGATATTATAGGTAGTTCATTTTGGGATTCTCTGATTTGAAAACAACTATTCCCGACCTAACCATGATGAGTGTCATGTTTGAGTGAAAAAACCAGTGCAAAGAACCCTTCCATTAACCAAATAATAGGTTGAAATCCATTACAATTTGAACCATCTTGAAACTAGTAATTGGATATATAATTTATTTGGATGTTTTATGAGATTCATTGAGGGTTTATTAATGTAGGAACATTATATAGTCTCTTGTGGGTGTCATTAGCTTTGACCACATGAATATAACTACACTACTAATGACCTAGAGTTAGCTACTATGGTTCATGCTTTGAAGTGTTGTCATCATTATCTCTTCGATGAGGGTTTTTCATCATAAAAAACTGTAAGATCCTACCATATATTTTCTGCTAGTGAGATATAAACCAATGATAGAGGAATTGGGTCATATAATTACAGACATTAGAATTTGAGATATTATATATCCTTGGGAAAGGAAACGTTGTTATAGATTCTATTTGTATGAGGATTCAGAAACTAGGATCTCAATATTTAGGATTTGAGTGCAAGATAATTATCCAATTTTCATGTTATAAAATGAGTGTCACTAATGATCTAGGGTTGGAAAACTATTATCCCGTAGTCATTACTTACCCATTGGATAAATGAGTGAATTCTATACAGGAATATGATTTTGGACTATCAAGTGATGTGATAACAATTTATAGTAGATTTTTCAATTCTAGGATTGTCCTTGGTTGAGAATTATATACTTGATGGGCATGGAAGAGTTGTGGTTCCCACATAGATAAGGTAAGAGTTGATGAGAGACACTCATTACTCACAAAGGTTAGTGCACCAGATATCAACTAAGAGGTTTGATGACATCAAGAAATGATTTTGGTGGATTGGTATGTAGGGGGTTATTTGAAAATTTTATACCAATTACCTTACCTATAAGAAGATTAAGGTACAACACCAGTGACATGGTGGGTTGGTGAAGCCACATCATGTGTCCATATAGAAGTGTAATGTTGTGATAATTGAATTCATCACTCGAATACCATTTACTCAATAGAGTTGAGATATTGTGTGGGTTGTTGTTGACCGATTGACAAAGGTATTTCACATCTTACCTCTATGGGAGATCTAATAAGAGTATGAACTTAGTAGGTTGTGTGTTCAAAAGATCGTATTGGTTTTTGGTGTTTATGTGTGTGACATGTTATATTGGGATTCATTCAGCACATATCAGTGTGGGAAAATGTCTACAAATTGTGGTACTATTTTTATTAGAGATGAGTATGACATATCATCCATAAATTCAATAAAAGTTGAAGATGTAGCTCCAAATTCAATAGGATATGCTTATATCATGTGTTCTTGATTTTAGTGGTTTATGAGATAATAATATGGATTTTATATAGTTTTTTTATGATAAATACTTTCATGTATGGATTCAGATGTCTTCAGTTGATGCCCTTTATATTTGACAATGTCGGTCAGTACTCTGTTGGCTTGAGACAGGTGAATCAGTAGAAATCAGGTAGAGTATGGTGGATAAATATTATAAGATGTTGTATTTAATGAATTATCAATTTATTAACACTTAATGAAGATAAAATTCTTATTACTACCAATGGTGATCACCCTTGCAGTTTTCAGTGGGTGATAATGTTTTCTGATGGGTGTCTTCGTGGTTATGGTATTGAGAGATATAGATTCATGGGAATAGAGTACCATGGGTTGTTGGTCTTTTCAAGATTGTAACATGAATCAGTAATTTTTCTAATCATTTGGATTGTCCTCCACAATATTTAAGTATACACATTGTGTTCCATGTATAATGGAGTTGTAAATATAATCTATACCCAAATTATTAGTAATGTAGACACTGAGCTAAAGGTATATTCATTCATAGAGGATCATCCAATATGGATTTAAACAAACATGGGAAAGCGTTGTGATGGTATACAATACCACATGATTTCATATTGTCTTAGGATGAACACATCAAATAGGTGACACGAGGATAATCATTGGATGCTTTTTCATAGTGGGAGAAGTTGTTCAAACGATACTCCTAAAGACAATTCTCAAGAAAAATAAGCCCTTTGAGGGATAGTTTATAATGACTTCAAATTTTAGCAGCACTAATATATAATTTTTATGACTAATAATTTGTTTTTTTATTAATTCATGTATATTTTGGGTCTTGGGATGACATGATAGTGGACTCAATTGAAGAGGGGGCTAGCCAGTAGTAGGAATGACATTGGTATGAATATTGGTGAACTAGTGAGGAACCACCAGCTAGTTGTTGTGATAACCATAAGCTACAAAGGCCTTATAGACCCATTAGTTGGCCAGTAGAATCTAATAAGATATTATGAATTTTCAAATAAGTCATGTAATTTTTTCAAGTTACGAAAAAATTCATTTATATATTGAATAAAGATTCTAAAATATGGAATATCTAGATTTATAATATAATAAATGTTTTTGGTTTTATAAAAAACATCGATGATTGTGGCGTATAAAATCATATTAGTGTGAGTGTGGTCATGTTTTTTAAATTTTATATGGATGGAATACTCCTTATTATAAATTATATAATGAATTTAAAATATATAAATATGTGGTTGAAAAAATTCTTCTCAATGTTAGACACAGGTAGACATGGGTTAAACATTCGACATATTGGGAATAATGATCTATGGAGATATATCTATGATGTTTCTTTGAATAAAGCAGAATATGAACATTTGTAATGTTTTAAACTGGTTTTGAATATTTAACTACGGGAATGGTTATTTGCAATTTTTTTATGGAAGGAATCCAACGAAGATTAATAATATTTATAAATAAATATAAAGGATTGATAATATTTCTTATACATCCACCATTGCAACCATTTTTTATTCCATATTGTGTAATCTTCCTGATGTATGTTTTTATTTGAACATAATAGGAAGATGCTAATGAAAATTGGCGATATTCAATATATTGATGGTATATATATCCCTTTGAACATAAGAATAGGTAATGATATATTCTTAGACATTGGAGGTGAGGATGATCTCAATATAAAAATATACACCAATGAATTTTTTCAATATGAAAATATAATATGATATATCAATTATGATTCATCTTTTTTGAAAAATATAGAGAAATTAGCAAGATAAATTATATATAGGCCAAAGTATTGGGATCTAAAATAGATTTAGATTAAAAATCTATATTAGATAAAAAGAAGTAATCATATTTTATTAGGAAGTTAATTTTTGAAAATGTGGTGGTTCTTAGATTTATGGGATTAATTGAGAATTATTGTGACAAAAATGGAGCTATTACCAAAGGAAAGGAACTAAAATATATCTACTAGACCAAAAACATCCTTAATATGAACTATCTCATTCAAGATATCATTAAGAAGGATTAAAAAATATCTTTTGGTTTCATACATAGTTTAATTTAATTGATCCTTTAAAACAAATAGCACAATAAAAGCATGAGGTCTTTTTTGACTCTATTGGTATAATAAAATTTAGAGATTGGATATAATGGTTATAAAATATACAATAGTTTTATAATAAATAGAGTCTCTATTTATCATTCATTCCTGTGTAATTTAAAATATATTACAAGAATAGGGGAACAATAATATCCCCTTAAAGAATGAATTTGTGGTATACCTAATCAATGATCATTAGAAAATATTATAGTTTATGATAATATGTAAATTATAGCATGAGTATAATAATATTATTGATAAAAAATATTTATATGATATAAAAATAATAGACACATGAGGTAATAAGTCATAAAATATTGTTTGGAATAACCAACTGAAGTATATTAGATGGAATGTAATTCGACTATTTATATGATTGGGGGTGTATGATTTTTATAAATCCCCATTACCTAATGTTGGTGAGATACCTAGTATGATAACCTTCACAATTTGATACATTTCCTATGTAAGAGTCGAGGATTTTCTAATCTATGGGTGGTTGTGTATGTTGATAATCCTGCATTTAGTTAGAGCTCAACCAAGATGGTATTTCTCAACTCTTATGGTGAGCTATTGGAATATTGCCCCATTATTTTTTTAGAATGATGAAATTCATAAACATTTTTAATTCAGTGACATGTGATATTCTTAGCTACTTGGATGAGATACATGTGATGTCTTCATCTCTAAGATGAATGCAATTTGATGTATTCATTGACAAAGGCATTCTATTTTGAAGAATAATTAATAAATGAGATTGACTATACTATATTGATATGTTATACGTCCAGTAGTCACTCAATTTCATTGATAAATGTTCTATTTTTCTTTAAATACAATTTAAATTATACATATTATGGTGGATATGTTCATATGCATATATTATTAAATATTATTGAGATCAACTAGAACCCTTTGTATAATGAGTAGCAATGAGGTTATTATAGAGGATAATCTTTCTAATATCTGTGAAATCCGGATTCTTTTTTTTGTTTTCTTTACTATAAAATATGTTGGGTGACATAGTTAGGCCTTTTAATAAGTTTTAAAATTTAAGAAAAGTTTTTATCTAAAATATAAATAGTTTGATAAACCATACCCAAAAGAGTTTGGATGGATTCATAAATATTTTTAATGTTTTGCATAAATTTCTTATGGTATTTTAGGGACTGTGGTAATTAGTTGTATAAGAAATAAAAGAGGGTATATAATATAGTCAGATATACTTAATGTTATTTCCTACAATATACATGTGGTTCATATAATATATTATGATATATCCATCATGTAAGTTGCATAAGGATTCCATGATAGGGATCTATTATATAGTGCATTATGGGATTGAAATATTGGATTTTTTTGCATGGTACTTCCAATATATTTCATGGGATATATATTTAGTAATAAATCAATGGTATTATTCATTTATATCAAGAAAAATCCTTTGAAACAATCATATTATCTATAATAATACCAACATTCATCATGTGTGATACATGTCAATTTCCATGTATTGTTATCCTATTATCATCTTCCTTCAATAAGTGAAGGAGGAATTTAGGAATGTTTGTGAACAACCTATTGAGTTACACATGGTTCTTTTAAGCCAAATATGAATATCACTTCTTCCACAATAAAAAATTAGTCTTCTAAGAGATAGTTAAAACACACCATTGAATATCAAAGGTCCTCTTAATATGAAAGAGTATTTTAGTTTCCAGTTTAAACCATATAAAGGAGAGAGTACTTTATATGTCACAAGGTCATTACGATCAGAAAAATTCCTTTAACTTTGAAAGACCAAGAGATTTATACTTTTTAGGGTTGCCTATTATTTTATTTTATTAATAATGTATGATTATTCACAATGATATATTGGGAACTATTAATGGGTTTATTATATTTTTATGATCATTCGATGATCCTATAAAACCCAATAAATAATTTCCCTTCTACTAAAAAGTGATAGTATTTTTTTTTTAATGGTGAACATACTAGGAGTTAGAAGAAATTCCAACATGATTTCCTGAAAAGAGCATGAACAGTTACCATGTCTATGTAAACTATAAAATTTTATATAAGAATTATAATATTATTTAACTCAAAATTAAAGAGTTTTAAAATACCTATATTATTAATAAATAAAACACATATAATGATATAAAGAGAATAGAATATCTCCCTTCCTTTTAAAACTATTCACCCACACTAACCATTTAAAAACTATTTCTACGAGACAATTTTTGTTAAAACCTAATTATTTTTAAAATGTAAGACATTTTAAAAATACAAACTGATTTCCAAATATGACATAGGGGACAATTTAAGTAAACTAAATCTAATCATTTAGGGAATCAATAAATTTGAGTGAAACTACAACCTTTGACAAAATTCATCACTAGATAATATAATAATGTCACCGTATTGAAATCGGGGATGGAATGGTAATGTGTAAATCCATGTAAACATAACTACACATATCGAGGATGGGTCCATAATTTCTTTTGGAATTCATAGTCTAATTCATTTACATTTTTCCCTGGTAAAACTAATCATTCATAGAAAAAACACTTTTATAGGTCATAATCAAACTCTAATCAAATCAAAATGAAAATAAAACTATTCTCATTTACCACATTTTGAAATAAAAAAACCAAAAACTATTAATGTTTTTAAACTCTATAAAATAATGGTTTCAAAGAATACATAGACAAAATTATAATTTATAACCAAAAAATCACCAAAAAATTCAAAAATAATACATTGAAGAATTAATAATTTTTGAAAATATTAAATTAAATATTACATAATTTATTTAACCATGAAATTATGGTTTTAAAAAAATATTGGAAAATAAAAGAAGCAAATGACATCATAATTAATCCAAAATCCCATATACTCTTATAAAGGGTCATTAAAGAAACAAAATATATCAAATATACTAAAATTACCAAATTATTTCAAGACTAATATTTATTAGCCATATAAAATATAAAAAATAATTAAACCCTTATAAATTGTGTAATAATTCTCTTAAATGATTCAAAAATAAAAATTCACCTAATATATACATTCTCTAGCATGCTAAAAATAATTTTTTATTTTATAATATGGTTTTAACCAGTAATATATGTTTTTATATAAAATATTAAATAATTTTATGAAATCATAGGTAATTTTTCCAAGGGTTAAAATCATTATAATACCATATAAAAGTATATTATTGGAATTATATAATTTTACGAGTGAGGTCAATTTTGAACATATGTTGGTCTGTGGGGGATTTTTTTTGAAAATTGAATCACTATTATATTTCAATTTTTAAATTATTGATATTTTTTTTATTCCATTGAATTTGTAAAATTTAATTCCATTAGACAAAAAATATGATAATCACAGGGGTATTTGATGATGCTATATCTTTTTTTTTATTTTCCAAATCCATTTTGGTGATTATGTTTTTTATTGTTAAAATGATTATATTATTGAGAAATAAAAAAAAATTATTTTGAAGATGAAAATATAATTCCTTGAATATTATTATTGAACTCATTATTTCTTGTTATTAAAGGATTTAATGTTATTATTTTAATTTCCATACATTTTGAGAATAATTGTTTTTGATGATTTTAATTGGTGATTATGTTGAAATTCAATTTCTCAAAGTAATTGTTGAAATTTAAATTTTTGTTGAAATAGACTATTTATTGATATTGTTGGGATTTATTTTAAATAATAAAATTAAATTTCATTTATTTGATATTTTTTTATTTTAAATTTATATTTTAATGTATTTATAATTATCTTTTATTAGAATATGTTTATTGGAACATCATCCACGTAAGAGGTTTTCAAAGTAAAAAGTAGATTGATGTAAATTTATTCATGTACCCAAATGTTTATTTATCCAAAGTCAAACATATAACTAGATTTATTGTATAAAAGAAGTGGTTTTCATCTAGGAATTGGTTAATGTATACAAATAAAAATAAAAATAGTATTTTCCAGTAGTGAATATGAATGGAGAGAAGCCAAATAAGTGAATATGAACCCAAGCTACATCTAAGTCCAATTTATTAACATTAGAGAATTGAGACCTGAAATAGGGTGATGAATAAAAGAATTTGATCCTGGATGAGGGTTACAAAGCTATTCCATTCATGAGTAACTTGAATAATTCGACTTTATTAAACTTTTTCCAAACAAATTTGATTGTTATAATTAGGTAAAGGCTACCATTGGTCTGTAATATCTCTACGATTATTGAATTTTATTTTTGAAAAACGTGAGAATGGTTGTTACAAACATAAAATATAATACCTTTAAATAATGATCTATAATGAAGATTATACATAAATTTATCCAAGCTCAACAATTAATAATGATTTTGAGAATATTTGTATGGGGAAGATCGATGAACACCGAACTCATAGATGATAAAGAATATGGTTTAAAGGATGGATATGGACAAATACATTGATTTTTATGATGTTAGTGAAGCCATTGTTGATTGATATTATTTTCAATTTACTTTTTTTCTACAGTTTAAAGAAGATGCAATGGCCTTGATGCTCTCCAATTTTTCCATAGTGAGGTTGAATATTTGTTCATAAGGTGTGCTTGAGAAAATTATAAAATGAACTATTAACCACTCAAGAATAAATAACAACATCGTGGTGTAAGTGTGATGGTTTTTGATATAGTTATATCTAACGAATGTTTGATTTATAGTTGTAGTAGTCTAACTAGTATGATGTATTTTGTCTGAAGCCACCTGGTCTATTAAAATAATAATTGGACTGTTAAAAAAAACACAATCCAAATAATTACATGATAAATGACTGTTTTGGACACTTGGACTACAAATAAAAATATGGAATTAAAATTTGACCAACTGGGAGTCACCTTATAGGATTAATTTATTTCAAAAATTGTGTAGGTTTTGAATGCTTACTGATAAAGAAAGATGCATATGGGGGTTATTGTATCTAGTTGGAGGTTGTTTATTTTCTTACTAGAGTAGGAATTTTTGAAGATATAGAGAAACCTCAGAGCATTCAATATTGATAATGATGTATATTAGTGTAAATTTTTATTGTTTTCTATATTTTTCTATAGTTTGGGATGTTAGAAAATTGTAAGTGGGAAATCTTTCTATTTCCCGTAATTCCGTCCCATCTATTTCTCTCTATCCAAATTAGAATTTTATTCTATAAATTAAATTGTTTTTATTTCTCTATAATGATATTGTTCATATGATTTATGCATAGAGGGATTAATTTGATGTGGTTTAATACCATGAGACTTTATTTTTTAGAAATGATTTGGTATTTTTCCTTTATTATCATTCATGTTACTCATCCACCTCATTTGTAAGTGTTAATTTTTTAATGTTGTGTTAATTTTATTTTATTATGGAGATCACTTTTTTGTAGTACACATCCTATATCATGTTGATATATATTGTGTTTCAATCAATGTTTGGAGAAATATCTTGTATGGGGAGACATACCATGCATGTGTGGCCACTTTTTAAGGAGAGATATGTTACTGAATTGGGATATCAATTATGCATTTAGTGACATTGATAGTTAATGGTTACTTTTTTTTGTTACAATAATGATTAGTATTGGTAAAGTGGAAGGACCTGTTATTCTCACTAACTTTTTATTTTCTCCAATATGTTCATACTTATTGATTATTATTTTATTTTCCTTATTTAATTTTAGGAAATATTTATTTTCCTGTTTTATTAAATTAATTCAATATTCAAAAAAATAAATAAAAATAACACATTTAATAAAAATAATTACAATAAAAACCTTGTCTCGTTGAGTCTGGCACAACGGTTAGACAATATGCTATATCTAGGTAGAATATAAATGTATATCGGATATTTTAAATGAAAATCTATCAAATATTTGTTCCATTTATGGGGTGTTATCAATTATTCACTAGGTATTGTTGAGAGTTTATTGATAAAGATCTTTACTATATCTATGATAATAGTGTAATAGTGGAATGTTATGGGATCGGTTTTCTTTTCAATAGCCTTTTTTGTTTCGTTGTATCCCTATTTATTGTTTCATTTTTTCTATATGTAATTTAATTTAATTTAATATATTTTTTTTAGGTTTTCTTATAATTTAATCAAAATAAAGATTAAATATAGAAGTATATAATTTTGTTTCCTCGATGAGATTCTAAATTGAAGGAATATAGATTTTTTGTGCGGGAGGTGTCTTAAATATTCCAAACTATATTTCGATGGTGTTCACATAAAAATTCCATAATGAGGACGATTTTACAAAATTGGATTGACTGAAATTTATTATTAGAATCACGTGAAGGATAATATCGATCCATAATAAATCTATAGATATTTTGAATCTAAAGATGATCATCCCTGATGATGATAGTTTGGAGAATAGAGGATACATCTGTGAATATTGCTTAAGAATGAATATCACACACTGATATATGTAATTTTGGTTAATAATATTGACATCAACATGATTTTTCTTTGGGAGATTGATGAACACTATCCTCAATTCTGGTGGACACTTGGGTTTTAGGAATTCAGTTGGCCAAATATATTGGTGCTGGTTAAGAAGTTGAAGCCAATGTTAATGAATATTATTGTCATTTTATAGTTTTTTTCAATATTGTCTAAAGTAGAATGAGGATCCTTGAAGATCTCTAATTTTGTGAATGCAAGGTTGTATATTTCTGTATATGTGGTTCTTGAGGACATGATGAAAATAATTTTTGAATGTTAAAGAATATATTTTATGCTTTTGGTCTGAGTGTGTAGTATTTTAGGGAGTTATGGGTGAGGATGGTTTTATTTTTTTATTATTGTAGTAAAATCATATAGTTTAATTTAGAGTGAATAAACCTGTGATATTAAAATAAGTTTTTTTTTCAATTTTAAAACTACAGGCCTAATAATTCCAGTATTAATGATAGTTTTTGATATATAGACTATAAGATAAAATTTTTATTTAAAATTTTATCAGCTTGGATCCATCATGTAGTCTAAATTGATTTGAAAAATATTTTTAGGTTGTGAATACTTTTAGTTGATGTATGATTCATGTGGTGTTTGTTTCATCTACATGGAGGATTTTAGCTTCAATTTCTGGAGGAGGACTATGTGTAATGCATACCTACTACAAAGTGTGACACATAGATGATACATTACATTAGTTTAATTTTTAGTTTTTTTCCTTCATTGTCTTTAATTAGGGGTATCATGTTTCTATATATGGGAAACCTATTTCATTTCCATAAATATCCCCCTATCTCTATCTCTCAATCTTATTTTTTTTATATAAATACAGTTGTTGTTGTTTTTCTATATACATGTTGTCTTCAACATCATTACATGGAGGGAAAACCTGTGAATCAAATGTTTTTGAGATTAATCTCAAATATTTAGGGATATTGAATATCATTATGATTGTCAGGTCCTTCTTCATTAATAGAAGATTATAAGTGTGACTTGGGGTGTGGAAATGAGACAATATTTTATAGGAACAACTTACTTATTTTTTTCTTCATTATTTCCATCTTCTTATTCCACCTCACATGACATATTGACTATTCTAAGGTTGTTTTATTTTATGTTCCTCTTTAATATCACATATATATTGAATAAATTCTTTTTGATGTGTTGAAATCTTATGTTTCTTTCATAATTGGGTGAACTATCTTGTCTGGGGAGATATCTCGTGCATGTTTGATAACTCTTTTAGAAGATCGAGGGGTGTAAATCGAGACATAATTAATAAAATTAGGGATATTTAATGTTTACAATTTAAGTTATTTATTGTTTATTTTATAAGAAATTGTAATGTTGAATGGTATGGGATCATTTTTTCTTCTCATTAATGTTTTCATGTTACTTTATGTTATTATTTATTATTTATTTTCCTTGTATCGTTTCATTTGTTGACATATTTGTTTTCATGTTGTCCTTTACTGATTGGAAGAAATAAAAAATTACTCAATTTAATTAGAAGAATCAATAGGATGAAAAAACCACATCCTTGGGATTGAACTCAAGGATATCCACAATTCTATATCATGGGAGAAAATAAATGTCTCTTTTATCGTTCAAATGAAAAGATATATCTAATAATTATATCGACAAAAAATGTTATAATTTTTCATTCTAAAAAAATTATTTAATGACTACTATCTCTAATATATCTATGATGGATTTCATATAATTGGAAGTCAAATGTATTTGTGTGAGAACTAATAAAATGACATCAAAGTAAGAAATAATTGCAAATAATTTTGTAGAAAACAACAAAAGAGGTGTAACGTGTGACTATGAAAGAAATTTGTTTGAATGAGATGAAGTGATAAAAAATAGGATGTATTGATTAAGAGTGAAAATTAATTGATGAGAGATGGTAGAATTGATTGTCCTCAATTTGAAAATAATTTTTGATCATGAAAAATATGACAATAATTTCATTCAAGAAAGGGAATGTATTTGACTATTTAGAGTAGCTGACATGTTTTGAGTCAGCTCCTGCATTTTCACAACCACAAACTGTTACTCATCTACATGAAATTATTTAACGAAGGTTACCAGATCAAATAATATAAAATCATAGTTCACTGTTCTTCAAATTGAGAATATCTTAAAAATTAATTTTGATAATTTTTATGAAAATTTTTATATATAGCATGAAATTTTGATCAAGAATGATTATTTTTTATTCTTGATGGAATTGAAATAAAACTATTTACATGAAAAATAATAACAATAATGAAATCTATGAAAATTCACGAATAAAAGAATAATATTTACACTAGAAAAATATCATTCCTGCAAGAAATAAATTTTTTTAAAAAATTTTAAACATGAGAGAATAATTTCATTACATATCATGAAAACAAGATGAAATAAAAGGAAAATATAAATTATTCCCCCCATTAGTTTTAGTGACATGAATATGATCTTAATTTCCACAACTATCAATCAAAAGTATTTTAGTTCTGTTTATTTTAATTCTACGCAGCTTGAATTTATCACTAACTAAAATTAACATGAATGCATTCTAGATATTGTTTGTTTTTTTACTTTGATATCACAAGATTCTCCACAAAACAACTTAGATGAGCACACTCTTTAATAAATGAAAGGGTGAGTTAAAAATTCAACATGGATACCAGGATCTATGTAAACGTATATTACATCACATAATGGATTCATCTTGGGTATATCCATATTTTTATCAACATTTTTAAACTTACAATGAATGTTGGTTCACTTGTTGGCTCATATTAGATGTAATCACATCCTCTTAATTTTTTCACATTGTGCATGTGTTTCTTCATGAAATTCTCATTAAAAATAACATTCTCTGTTTAAAATATATATCTTCATTAGTTTTTGATTGATGAAATAATGAAAACATATTCTTCCAGTAAACCTAAACGAGTCAACAAGATTTATCATTCCACTAATTTGGTTACGGTAGTTCAACATTTAGTTTGAAACTTCCTTAAGACATTTCCATAAAAAGATGATGAGAAAACATCAACAAACCCATGAAATGTTCATTGGGTTATGTGAATATCTTGTTCATCTCATCATCCAAACTTACACCTGGAACACATGAAAATTCTAGGACATATTTTTTTTCTTAAAATGGTTTTGAAATACTATCTTCTTTTAGGAAACATGATATCCTTTAAACCTTATTTTAATTAAATGCAGTTTAACTCACATCCAAATTCCAATGGCTATCATCATTCTCCGTCAATCTTATATAAGATCCAAGGTTCAACCTAAATCAAATATTTAGCTCAATTATATGATTTATAAAATCCAAAAAGTCTTTTTGAAACTTTTTTTATCCTCGAAGATATTTTTTTAAAAGGAAATGTTGGTGAAAAACTATGTTATTCATAAAATCCTTCTACATAGATATTTATTTTTTATATTATTCTATTGAAAACATTATTCATGGTATCCAAATAAATTTCATTTTGGCTTTGTAAATGAGGATAAATTCACTTCAGTGGAATGTTTGATTTATGAATGATGTGACTTGGAAATTTTCCTTTTGTAAAATTTAGCTTCTCTTTTAATTAACTTACATGGTTGATGTTTTAGTTATGAGGAAAGATATCAGATTTGTAGCTATATCACTTGAAAAACTTATTACATGGGAATATATAAATATAAGATAAAATCTTTAATCATAGGAAAAATACCCAATATAAAATATATTTTCCTGGGTTATGCAATTTAAAATTATCTTATGTATCCATTTGGCTATATGGATTATTTTATTGAATTTTACTTATACCACAACTTTTGATAGATGTATGTAGTTATTCAATACTTAGCATCCTTGCATGAGTGCTCCTAAATGTAGAACTAAACTCTATTAATAAAACATATCAATAAAAAACATGAAAAATAAAGCATCATAAAATTTAAAATAACAGAATACAGATGACAAAAAAATTAAATTAAAAAAATAATAATGATAAAAAATGGAATTATGAAAACAATATATTAAAAAATTCAAAATAATTTTATTACCTACTAAAATAATAATATTTCAATTGAATAAAATTTAAATAAACCCAAAATTATTCACAATAGTGAATATTAAAAATTAATACATGATAATTCAAATATTTTACTTATAAAATTAGAAATCCTCAATATTTTAATTAAATGAAATCAAAATTAAAATATATCAAAAATTTCCCCCTAAAATCATATGTTAATTTATAACTGAAAAAAATATAGATCTACTATTTCAACTTAAAAAATTACAAAATTTATTTATTTGACCATTAATATCACAATGTGGTTTGAAAAACTCTTATTAAAAAAACATGTGGAATACATGTTCAAATTATAGCCACATAAAATATCCCCACATATAACCCATTTCATATCCTAAAGAAAATGTTAATCAATTTTATTGGAAGAAAAAAAATTAAAAAAAAGGATCTATTGTGTGAGAAAAAAATTAGTTTTTTATAAATCTTTCCTCCATGAACACTCTAAATAAAAAAAAGTAATTTCTCTTTTAGTTTTTTTTACAAATTTGTATTTATTTTACAAAATTGATTGAAATCGAAAATAATGTTTGGAATTAATCTAACAACATTTTGTATCGAACTAAAACATTTAAACATATCTTTACCACTTGGTGTACAGAGAAACATAATTTCTTATAGAATAAGATGACACAATTGAATGTATGAGATAGAATAACAATTAGAAATAATGATTAATTAACCCATTAATCAGTTCTATGAATAAAAATGAAGAGTACAATATTAATTAGGGTTTTCAACTCATCTATTTATTAAATGAATAAATTATTAGTTTAATTATAATAAATACATTCAATTTCAATGAATACAATAATAAAATATTCCAAAATTCCACCAAATTCATGTGATATCCAGAATGTAATGAAATTGATATTCTTAATTAAATCCATAATGAAATAGAAACATTTAATATATTTTTTCCATTATGTGTTAAAAATTAATCTTAAAAATAGTCAATTTTGAGATGTTTATGTTATATTTTAATGTGTTTTACAAAAGGATACAAATTATCGTCAATTAAACACCCCCACACTTTAAATTAAATATGATCCCCCATATTTATTTCCAAAGTTGGAGAAAATTTCAAACCTCTTAAATCAACAATATTGTTCACAATTTTAGTTTCAAAACACATTTAAGGGTCTCTGGAAGAATCAAAATATTATGATTCCACACCCCTAAAATAATTTACCAAGAAACTTTTAATAACACCTACTCATGTAAAAATAATATATTAAAAGTATTTCTAATTGAGGATGTAAAATTAAGCATGTTAAACTATGATTCTATTGGTAGCATATTTCTATCATACATTCAAAATTTTTTAGTGATTCATTTATACTTCATTTTTAAATAAAATAAACTCCCCACACTTATTTTCAAGAAAAGATAGATTTAATATGGAACTCAAAAAAAATTTCAACAATGTTTCACTTAATTATGTTGGGTCTACAAACTACAGTTCAACATTTATAAAATTAGATATATGGGAAAAAGTATGAGATAAATACTTCCCAATTTAGAACAACATTAACAATGAACTTGCATCTATAATACTCTCCCTTTGGCCTTGAAAAAAATCTAATCTTATTACTCTGATTTAAATTACTATAGATTTAAAAAGTCATTATAATATTACTATAGTGTAACTCAAAATTGTTGAAATTAGAGTAAAAGGGTCTAAGAGAAAATATTATCCAACTTGTAGCTTCGAAATTAAGGAATTTAATCTTCAAGACAAACAGAAAAAATAACACATCTATAAAATCCTATAGAAACTAGATTTACATTCAGATGTATATAGAAATAAAATTTAATCCTAAAAAAGACATTAAAAAAATGAACAATGGGTTGAATCTCATGAAAAAAAACTTGTTTATAGTAACTAGTATGACTAAAAGAATGATCGATTTTAAAGAATAAAAATAGACTAAATTGCCTTTTTATTCCCGTAAAATTAATTTTTGATCCTTTTAAATCACTAAGAAATCATGGTTCCCATATCTTATATACCCAACTACTCTATTTACAAGTAAAGTAATGATAATGAAAGGAAAAAATCACATATATTTAAGTTTTACTGTCAAGACTTTAAATCAAGAATTAAATAAGAACACATTATAACCAAATTTAATGTCTCTACATTGAGTAATTATGTCTGGAAAATTATTGGATCTTTCCTTGTAAATAAATTCTTTATCAGAAGGCTTTGTTTTAATCATATCATTTTCAGTCAACTCAAAATTATCCTCTCACAATAATATTTCAAATCAAAATTCAAATCCTTTATAACCTAAAAACAACTTTTTATAATATTAAAAAAAGTGGCATTATTTCAAAAAAAATTATATATGGATACGTCCTTATAAGAGATTTAAATGTTGTTTTACAAACAAAAAATCATCATCTAAATTCAGAAATAATTACTTTAATGAAAAAGAAATTGTTTTTTAAAATATTTGTTTGAGATCCCTATTAGACACATCACCTAACCCACATGACTGAAGTTGATAATTGGTGCTATATATAAGAGACTTCCAATATTTTCCCATTGGTGTTCTTAATTTATTTTTCATTAAATATATTCCATTGTTACCAATAAAATTCCCTGGGAATCCTCATCTAAAAAATACTGCTATTAATTACATTAAAAACACCACTAGAAAAATTATTTTTAAGTTTTATAGCCTTTAACCACTTTGATACATAGTGAATAACAACCAAAATTTACTTTGTACCATCATAAGATTTAAATGGTTCCATAAAATCATAACCACGAAAATAAAAAATTTCCACATCAATAATTCCCATTTGTGGAAACTCTTGTTTCTTATATACATTAACCAATGATTGAAATTTATCACAATAAAAATTACACTCCTAGAATATTTGAAAATTTAGGCTAAAAGAAACATGATTGGAGAACCTTTTATGTTATCCCATATCCCCGATGGTGGTCTCCTGATGGTAAATTCTGAAAAATATTTAGAATATGTACTATCTATTATATGGGAAGATACCTCATAATAATTTATTCAATTCACATTAAAAAAAGGATCATCCTACTATAGTATTTTAATTCAGATATGTTTTATTATTATTTTTATAGATCATTTTGATTAGTTCTAAACAAATATGAAATTGGGGAAATCTTCATACAACGAAGTATGTTCTTAATAAATAACTAGTTTTTTTCATCATGAAATGAAAATATAATCAACAAGTGGTTATCATTTTTATTGGATAATATACTATAAAGATGGTCTTACACTATATTTCTTGAACTCCACATGCACCAAATTTTAAATTCAAATTCTTATAATAAAATGATCCATATAATGAGTCTTGAATTAGATTTTTTCTTAAAGAACACATATTTCAATGTATAATGATTAGAAATAAGTTTTTATTTAGATCCAATAAAGTATTACATATTCATATATAGATAAATCATAATAATAAAAAATTCAATTATGGTATAATTTCAATGGAAATCATATAGTATTGTATTAGAATAGCACCCCATATGAAGATTATTTTCCATTATTTGGCCTGAAACCTCCCCAAAAACCATATAAATAACATCAAACATCAACTTAAATTGGAATTTATAATTTTTTGGAGTTATATTTTTTGAAGAGGTGATATTTTATATTACAACATTGAGTGATTGAATAAGGTTTACATTAAAAATGTGAAACAATTATATTATGTAAACAAAAGGGCCTAGTTATTTTTGAAAATTATTTTATGATTCTTCAGTAAAAACAATCAAGAACATGAAAATTTATAACACCTTTAAAATTATATGGTGTGTGTTAATTTTGAATTACCTCAATTTTGTTGTTGTAAACTTATATTTTCATATTAGAAAACTTATTACCTATAAAAACACCCTCGATAACAACAAATTGACATTTTTTATCAATTCAAAACAATGTAGGTCTCTATATATATTTCAAAAAATAATCCATGATTTTGAAAAAACATTTATAAATTGATTATAGTAATGTTAAAATTTTCAATTAACACTTATACTATTCTCTCAATATAATAAAAAAATATCCATAATATATCAATTAAAGGTCGTTGGAGCACCATATTTTCCAAATTAAATTTTCTAGTGGAAAAAAGTCCAAAATAAAAAAGTTAATGATGTATTTTCCTAGTCTTATTAGGTTATGAGAATTTAATTTTAACCACAATACCCATCTAAATAATTAAAAAAATCATTCCTATCAATCCTCTAATTTTTTTTATCAAATAATGGATTTGTAATGTGATCCTTTATAGTGGATATGTTGGGATTAATGTAATCTAAAAAAACTATTTCTATGGATACATACCTAAGTTGAATTTGTTTATTTTTCAAATTGGTCATCATAGTGCGACAACACTTATTTGGATAATCATTGATGAGGTTGACCAGGAACTATCTGATTTTGGGTAAATTATTCCAATATCTAACAATGTAATAGTAAATTATCATACAACGTATTTTTATTTTTTGATTTAGTATTTGTTGACCTTAAAATATTGGTTTATAATCAGGTTCTATAATAATTCAATTCATTAAAAAGGACGAACTGATACCCTTCATATCAGATATGGTACAACATATGGAATAATTTAATTTTATCTATACATATAACAAATTATATTCTTTTTTTTTCGAATTTAGAAGAAATAATGAATACAGTGAGGAATTATCACACAAAAATAAACATTTTTAGTGATTTGAAAAAGGTTTAACCCAAAAAAATAGTGATTTTTACCTAAAAAGAAGAATCATAGGCCTATGAGTTGTAAGGTCTTCAATGTACTTCTTAAAATTATAATGGGATGTGGAAGGAACTTATTTCACACTACTGTACACAATAGAAAACACACTAAAATAAGTCACCTTGTATAATTAAAAAATACTTTCCATATAAAAATCCTCTAGAAACTAAAAAAACACTCCCCCATGTTTATCAAAATGTCCCTCAACCTCATATATAAATATATATATATATATATATATATAATAATTAATAGTTCTGGATTATCTACTATTGATTTCATCAATTATTCATCAAAAATATTATACTTCCTCATAAATTTGTTACTAAAATTAGTATGATTCTTTATTGTAAAACATTTATCTGGTATGGTTTCATTGAAATTTTTGAAGTCATTAAATTATTTTTTCTTCTCAAGAAAGTTAAAAATAATTTTACTCTTTGTAAATTTAATTACAGCTTTATTTATGTCTGGGATAAGGTATTTATAAAATTATAGGAACATTCCTATCATAATGCATATCAAGGATAATAAAATAAATGGGTAAAAATATCTTCTTTTAGACTATAAGTAATTAATCCAGTATCCTAGTTGGGTGAGTGATAGATGAGTTATGTAGTTTCATGAAAAATGTGTTGGGTGGATGGTCTCCTAGAGTCACTACAAAAATTGAGTAAGTTATCCAATTTATACTCACAATGGGGAACAAAAAAAAGTTGCCCGACATTTCCAGATATAAAGGGATGATAAAATGTCATAGGCCATTGATCATAAGATGTAACATTATTTAATGTAAAACACTACAATCTTACATTAGAAAATATGTAGTGAATAATTATAATGTTTACTCATTTGGAAAAATATTTCTCAATAACTTCATGTATCATGGTAACTAGATTAGTACATAAATTAAGGAATCCTTAAATGGATCATTAAAAAAAACAAGAAACTGGAGAAGTTTTGTTTATTTATTTTTATGTGTGACTTTTTTAGGGAATGTGATTAGTGGGTTATATTTTTCATAAATTTATTGAATGAACTCAATTTAATTTTGTAAATTTCCTTCCCTTCGATCAATTTCTAATTATATTCATTTTCTCTTTAATTTTAGGCGGATCATCCAAATTTATCTCACCTTCAACATTGCTATCCATATTTATAGATTATGTGTTAACCTGATATTAGAAGCCCAATTATTCCATTAATTATTTTTGGGTAGTCCTTGGTAATTTTTTTTATTTTAATTTTAAGACCACTCATTTTTGTCACAACCATGATATTTTTCCAAGGATTAATTTAAATTGTTCTTGGTAAATTAATTTTTTTCCTATAATCAAATTATCCTTAAATTTTCCCCATTTTTATTTATTTATTATATATCCTATAATTTGTTTTATATTTATTGTAAAAATGTTTTTTCTTTTGGGAATCAAATTTTTTTTTTTAGAATGAAACCATCATATTAGTTGTATAATGATATCATCTAACTCATCTTAAGAACTGTAATTTTTATCCTTATGTTGATTAAGAAATATTAGTTTGGGATGTTGTTTGTATCTTGGGGAAGTTTCCCCTTCATTCCATAGTATTTCTATGATAGGATACGGAACATTCTATAACATGGGTTATATGTGTTGGAAAATGTGCCATATCTATCCTACATCATAGATCCATTCTCTAAAAAATTATCATTTTCTAAATGTTGGGTTGTCATATCAATGTTATTACGATATTTATTTGAGTAAACATACATAACTCATTGATGAAAATGATACCTAAGTAACTAAGTTTCATTTTGAATTTCAATTTAGTTAATTTGTTTTCACAAATTATGGTTCGTTAGGGATTGAAGTTGATCATTAATTTCATCATGTTTTACATTTATTTAAGTCCATTAACACGAGTTTAATTCATTTCTATTCACTATTATTATTCTAGAATATTTGTGTAGTGAATTATGGGGATTATTATTTATATTTTTTAATTACATCATCATTCCTATCAGTGTAATTACTTATAATATATTGGTTTACCAAATTATTATTGGAAGCGGTCACAATTTCATAGAAAAATTCAACAAGGTTATTGGTAGATAACTGGTAGTTAGGGTACTACTTGATAAAATCCATAAATAAGACCCAAGAGTCATTAAAATATTATTTACCACAATGAATGATACTTAGGATTTTTTTCATAAACTCTCCCATATGACTATTTTAGTAAAATGTTATTAAAATAAATTCATAGTCTTATTCCAATGCGTCAAAAATATTATCATTGAGATCTAATAACAATTTCATAATATTATGATGAATCCAAAAATGAAATATATTTTCTAATTCATTGAAACAAATTTATTTTAGAGGCAACTGATATACTTTGTTGTAGAAAACCCTAATGATGGATAAATATTTATAATTGGAAAATCCAGTGAATGTGGATATTAAGGAAATACATTTGTCTTTAAGATCACTGTTTCTAGATTTATGGGTCAACCTATTGCATGATAGGTTCCCAATCGTTTGAGGAAGTTGGAAATAACTTTTTCTAGGTATTTCTTGTTTATTTTGGATGCTGTCAGGTTGAAGATAATTATTATTCTAATTAAGTATTCTATATCTTAGATTATCCACTTTAGATTTTTTTATGTTAAACTCCAATGATTGTTAATTTCATGAATTATAGGCTCTAATTTCTCAACTTTCAATATTGTAATCATGGATATAAAAACTTAGAAATGAAAAACAAGTTCTCAAATATCTTCATATTTTTTAACAGATATTGTTATTAGTTTTTTTGTTTCATTATTTTAACTTAGACACTCATGAATTCCTAAGAAATGTTTCCCAAATATTTATTGAAGTATTTAGTTTAGGAGTTCTAGATAATTAATGGGTCATGTGAACATTGATTATTTAGTATTTAAAAATAATTATCAATCAAACAAGTATACTACACAATTCATTAAATCATTTCATATATATGAGTAAAAGTATGTGGATGAAAAACTAAATGAGTTGACATACCACATATAAATTACTCGATAGGGTTATTTGAAATTTATTTTCATTAAAGATGATCTAATAAAATTTTTTATGATAAAAATTTATTTTCAAATATTCGAAACTCAATGTCCCACAATCTCAAGAATTTTTTTTCATTCGTCATCTTCCTATATTTGGTTGATCACTTCCCTATATTCACAAAATTTGATTTATTAGTAAAGAATTAATTCTTTGTTGCTATTTAATACTCAATTGTTTTATATTATCTCTTGTTTTAATGTCATTTTCCTTGTTCAGACACTTAAAATTTTTCCTTCTTTATGGATATGGTATTTTCGAGCTATACTATAGTTGGTAGATATTAAATAAATTTATTAGACTGATGACATCTACAAATGAATGAAAAATTATATTTCCCTTTGATGCTTTACTAGGACACATGAGAAAAACTAGCTTGGTTATCTTGTGTATTCCATAACATTTTATGTATGATGTCTTGGAAAAAGCTTTAATTTTTAAGTTTATGATATCAGAACATATGAACACCATCCGCATGTGATCAATTTTTCTTATCCATGAAATTATTTATTCTTATATAATCTGGCATATATATTGCTCACATATCCATTTGTTGTGGAATTTCATTATTATTGTATTAATATTGATTTCATACCAATATACGATAGACTATGTTTTTCCCATCCCTTACCATGTCTTTGATCCCACCTCCTTTGTTTTTTACGATTTACTTAGGTAATTGTAAAGATTACTGTGTATTACTTATAGATTTTGAGGGAGATATAATAAATATTCAGGTATTCAGTTGATTCACATTAAGATTCAATTTAATTTAATGTTAATTTATATATATATATATTCCAAATATTGGAAAATTTATATAATTTAATAATTTTCAACCATTTATTCTATATTATTGAAAGAAAGTAAAAATTTTCTCTCAGTTTCGTGGGTCAAGGTGTTACAGTTGGTAAGAAATAATGTTTAGTAACACTAATAAAAAATATTTCTTTAATATTTCTAAAATTGGACTTTATCAGTGCTAGAGAAGCCCTGAATATTAAAGTGAGATTAAAAGATAGAGACTTTTATTAGCACTGATAAAGGACCACATTATCAGCACTATTACAAGTGATAATAAAGTTTCATACTACAATGTTAAAAAACAACACACTACAACACCATAATAATTTGTTATTACAGAACACAGTAGTAGTAAAAACACAATGCAATTAGAATTATCAATTATTAATAAAGAACTTAAATGACGATAAAACAATCTAGGCTCATTTTACTAGTTTTTCCAATGTGATGTGTGTTTTAAACTATAATGATAATTATATATGTAAAATGTGAACATGGAGTCATACTAGTCACACCATTAATTAGATTGAGGTGATTATGATTATTACACATCTCAAATGACTTACGGATTTTTTAAATAAAGTATCAAAACAGTCTGAGTGTGTTTTCTCGATTTTGTGTACATAAATTGTGTTTTTTACTTAAATGCCATTTTAAATTGGATGCATTAACTTTGACTCATACCAGTCACACTGTGTCGTGGTTTGAAATGATACTGATTTCTAAATGTCACAAATGAATTAAATATCATGTTCCTAAATTATAAAGGCAATTCATGTGCTTTTTTTCTGATTTTAGTGAGTGGCACTTTTCGAACTAAAATATAGATTTTACAATGATAATGAACACACTGAGTTATATTAGACACATCCTGTATCATATTAAGATTCACCTTATTCCAGCATGTCAAAAATGACTTATGGACAGTTTTCCTAGAATGTTTTTTCTCTGTTTTGAGTAGGCGATTTTTCATTTTTACTAAAATTGATGTAAATTTTAAATAAAAAGATGCACTTGGAGTAATTTAAGTCGCATTATGTGTTGGATTAAGGTGAAACTAATTCATAAAAATCTCAAATGACATAAAGATCATTTTAATAAATTATTGAAACAATACTAATGAGTTTACAATGTTTTGAGTATGTCAATTGTCTTTTTTACTAAAATGTAATTTTAAACTAGAAACACACACTTTGAATCATACTGCTCACATCATGTATCAATATGATGTGGGACTGATTCATAATTGTGAAAAATGACTTTTGAATCGATTTCCTAAATTATCGAGATAATCCGGGTCCATTTTCTTAGTTTCCAGTGAGTAATTTTTTTTGAACTAAACTGTTGATTTTAGACTGATAAAAAACACATTGAGTGATATAAAGAAAATTGTGTATCAGATTGCAGTTCAGCTGATTCCTATATGTAAAAATTGACTTATGGATCATTTACTTATAGTATCAAAACAATATGAATATGTTTTATTGGTTTTGAGTAGGTCAGTTTTTCTTTTAATTAAAATTGATGTCATTTTTAAATAAAAAGACACACTTAGTGTCATACTGGTCACAACGTGCATTATATTGATGTATGGATAATCCCTAAACATCTCAAATTACTTATAGATCGTTTTCCTAATGTACAAAAACAATATGAATGTGTTTTCTTGGTTTTGAGTATGACACTTTCCCTTTTTTTAAAAAATTGATGTCATTTTTCCATAAAAAGACGCACATAAAGTCATACCAGTCACACTATCCATTGAATTAAGGTAGGTTTGCTTTATAAATGACTCAAATGATATTGGGATTGATTTTCTAAATTATAAAATAAATATGAATATGTTTTCTTAGTTTTGAGTATATCAGTTTTTTTCTAAAATATCATTTTAAATTAGAAACACACAGTTTGAAATATTCTGATCATGTCATGTTTCAGTTTTATATGGGAAAAATTTTTATACATCGAAAATGACATATAAATATATTTCTTAAATTATCTATAAAATCTAATTTCATTTCCTTTATTTTCAATTAGTGACATTTATTCAACTAAACTATGAATTTTAAAATAATAACAGACACATTGAGACATAACAGTTCCACTATGCATCAAAATTAGGGGAAGATAATTCCTACACATCTGAAATTACTTATAGATCATTTACCTAATGTATAAAAATAATAATATTATGTTTGCTCAATTTTTAGTATGTCAAATTCATTTTTACTGATATTAATGTCAATTTTAAATAAAAACAATCACTTAGAGTCATACCAGTCACATAATGTGTTGGATTGAGGTGTGTCAGACTCTTACATGTAAGAAATTCTCAAAAACAATCTTAACTTCCTATGTTACTATGTTTCCATTATCTTTATATTTTAAACTACCAACACTGCATATTGACTCGATGTTCTTAGATGAAATCCTTTCTCATTGTTGAAAGTCCGAAGACTACATGCATTCTACAATGAGAAATGTTTTGTAGCTAACAAAATCAAAACAATATGAATTTTTGGAAATTAGAAAAAAAGGAAATGAGTATGGAAAATGAGGTCACATTGGAAGAAAGAATCATTTTATATCTTGTGGCTTTTTGTAGATATTTGGATGCAAAATATGATTTCTTAAAATGTTTTTAAAAAAACTAAATAAGTATCAGATAAAAACAATATGGAAATTTACATACAAATACTAGATAGAATTATTATAGAATTATTTTAATTATTAGTAGGAATTAACCTTTTCATGATGGTTTTATTCACTCTTGATGAATTTCCTTATTGTAATTATCTCAGTTTTAGTCTCGAAGTAAAATCCCTCATAAGCATGAGCAGCCTTGAATAAACCATCCCAACCAAAACAAAATAATCCACTTGTACAAAAAAAACAATTATTATATGAATAATATTGAAATGAAATAAATTAAACATAAATATGAAATAGTACATTACTTCTATATATAATGATTTTAGTGTGAAAACATTGTTTAAAATCGAAATATGATGACGGTAAAGCAATAATGATAATATAAAACTGAAATAGGTGTCTCTAAATAGAAAATCAATGAGTTAGGAGGATGTGGAGACAATAAGATACATTTGATTAAAGCTTGGAATCATTTGAAAGAATGTAAATATATCCTACTGGGTTAATAAAATATTACATTTGTACAATGAATAAATAGATACACATGAGATATTAATTATCAAAGGAGAGTGCCTTCTATTTGTGAAAATTACATGGATGGTAATTAGACCTTCCTAAGGGTGTAACCAAAAGTAACCACTAAAGAATTATTAATTTTAGATAAAAAATAGTAAAACATACATAGCTTTTATTATATGTGTGATGAAAAAATGTAGTGATTTTTATGATTTATTAATGAGTGGGTTTCCATTTCAAATTTTTCTATATTTTTATCAGATATAAGAAATTCAAGAAAGGATTAAATCAATTAATAAAATTTCATTTATGATTGGAATGTTTTGGTGAAAACTCAAAATAGTAATACTCTACAAAAACCTATTATTTTCCCACGTAGAGCCTAATTCATTTGGATAAGATGACAAGGATTATAATTAGATCAATTCTATTTCTGATGTGCTTGACCCGAACAAAAATAATGTTACATGAGGAGCTTGATCCAAATAAGATCATGGAAGGATTCTTATGTATCAAGTTGTTGCATATATTGCTCAAAAAAATTTTCCTTAGTTTAAAAATACATGAGTTTGTAGTTAATTTTTTTTCTTAATGCTATAAAAAAGTTGAAATAAAGGGACACGGTAATATATTTTAATGAAACATATTTTATATATTGTAATTGAGATGGTCATGTCTATGGGGAATAATATTACCACTAAAAGGACATAAAAATTGATTTATGATTATTTTATTACAATACAAAATTCCACAGAATTACGAATTAATAATGAACATGTCATGTAATTTAATTATTAAACCCAAACTAATAAATTGGACTTTAAGTGGGATTATATTGGTTTAATGATTTTATCTTTGAAAAATAATTTTATTTCAACAAAATATATTCAATTAAAACTTATTTATTAAATTTACATAAATCAATATAAATATTTAATTTTATAAAAATTATTTAAATCTAGGGGTATAATATTTATTCTTGACGGATTTAAAATATTATTTAAAATTTAAATAATATAAATCTTTTCATGTTAAATAGGTTAATTTTCAAAGGAAATACCAAATTCTAATAATTTTTTATAATCGTAAAGGACTGAGATCAACAAATTCTCTCAATAATGTACTCTTATTCTAAAAAATGTAATGAAATTATGTTTTGTCTCTTAAAATAACATGATGTTGAGGTTTTTCTTAAGAAATGACTCCTTCCAATTGTTTATTTTATGATTATATTTGAAAAAAAACAAAATATAAATTACATTTTATTTCAAAATCAAAATTTTCTTGTAAAATACAGTACAAGTATTATAAAACCCTAAACATCTTTGATTTTTATTTTTATATCATTTATGTTATATTATTTCAATTCTTATTAAAATATTTCAAAAATAATAACCGCAAAAAATTATAATTTTCAAGAAGTTGATAAATAAATAAGACAAAAAATCAAACATATAAAATGTTTTTCTCAAACTGAATTTATCGATTCTTCTGAATCATTTTTGTCACGACCCCCTTCCATCAAAGATTCCCCTCCTGAGCTGGCAATGGTGAAAGGGAGATAATGACCCCCGAGTCCCGCCTCCAGTAGGCCCCGGGGTGGCGACTAGCACCAAGGGTATGAGATTATTATTTTTTTCAATCATGGGAGGCATTACCCTTTTTATAGTTAGGATCGGAAATAGGACAAGTCAACCACCAAAAAGGAAAAAGAACAAAGGTGCTGAAAAGAAACCCAAACCAGTCCCATATGCATGTATAAATAAACTGAAACAGGTACAAGTACAAATAATCTTAAATTACAAGTGTGTACAGTACTAAAAGAAAAACAAGAAAACAACAACTGCACACCTCCCACTGCCTGACTAGTAGGGTCCCGCACAACCCTGGTAGTCCTCCTGAAAACCTGAAAAAACGTAGGGTGAGCATACAAGTATACTCAGTAGAGAACCTAAAGCTCTCATGCACAAGTGGGAAGACACCCTAAGGTCCCGTGAGAAAATAGAAGAACCAGAAACTAACAAGGAAAAACTATCCACCCAGCCTCACCGGTCACACTCACCAAGTAACACAAACAAGTTTAGTATATATATAGAACAAAAGTATGGGGTACCCCGCACCATTTCCCACTTAATTAGATTCTTCTCTTCCTAATGGCAAACGTCCTGACGCTACCACACTCTTCCCGCCCGCACACACCTGGGCCAAACCACACATCCCGCCCGCACAAACCTGGGCCTCACAACCACGCATCTCACCCGCACACACCTGGGCCACAACCACTAACCCGCCCGCAGACACCTGGGCCTCATCCCGAAGGTTCTTGGGAATGGTAAGCCTGCCCGAAGAGTCTTGGGCTAAAGGTCGCCTTAAGCCATCACAGCCTCCGAGACCTACCCGAAGAGTCTTGGGTGTAAGGTCACCTCAAGCCATCATAGCCTATGGAAGAAGGAGCAGGAAGGAGCTAGTAACTAAGGGGGAACACCCTCTCCCATAAAATGGGAGTGTTCGGCACTAGGTGCTTGACATGGGTGTGGTGTGACAAAACACAAAGATACAATTATATATATACATATACCAAACACACAGCCCAACCTATGGCTTCTTAAAAAGAGGAACTGAGCATGTGCCTCGACACTGCTACCAAGAAGCATGCATCAACAACCAAACAATCATCCCCCAACCCCATTTAGGTTTTCATGTTTCATGCAATGGTTTAACAAATTATTACTACTGGGAAACTATAATCAAGACAAAACCTTTCACAAACATATCCCTGCCATCCACAACCAAGGTTAGGTAAAACGTAAGCAACCACATGCCATTTTATTTAGAAAAGATTATCACAACCATACAACATTCCATCATTCATTTATTTCAAAGTTCCACACATAAAACCCTTTCCACACACAAAACATTTCCGCATTTGAAAACACCTTTTACTTCCAAAACACTTTTCATAATCAAAACACTTTTCATAAATAAAGGCATTTTCCACAACCAACCACTTCCCATTTCAACCACATCGTTTACAAAAACATTTCCCACAAACAACCAAACCACCAACATGTTCATTATTCCAATTTTGTTCAACCGGCGTGATCACACAAGGTTTTCATTCTCATTTAATCAGTCAGTCTTTACGTGCTTATCCATTTTCCATGTTTTAACAAAACCAACCACAAACAATTCAGATATCAATTGCGCACGCAAAGGCCACCAACGGCCTTGATTTTCAGTAGGCAAAGGCCTTTCAATCCAAAATCACAATCAGAAGATAAAGAAACTGGAAGGCAATAGAAACAGCACAAAACCCAAACCCTTCTTTATCTGGTTATTATCTTTATTTAAAGTTCAACTGCATCCCATGGAACAAAAGAGAAACATCCCACCCCGCATGTTGCACCAAATAGAGAGACGAAGGTAAACCCCTACCTCAAAAGGTCCCGATCACGTCGCTTCCGACGACGTCCTTCGGTGTCCTCCGCCTTCGCCAAACCCGACAAACACCTCCTAGGATGGAAGCTGGGGAAGGAAGGCCGAAAGGAAAGGTGACAAGTCCGGGCTTAGAAGCTTCGTCTCGTCGCTACGATCCTGTGGCCGCTGACAGATCGTAATTCGGAGCTCGGACAAAGAAGTTAGAGGAGGAATACTTCTCGATTGTCCAAGAGCGTCGTCGTGCGACAAAGAAGCGATCGATATGGAAGATAAAACATGAACTCGTTCTTATATAGGCAACGAATAGGTAAATCCGTATTTAGCGTGCATTAATGAATACACAATGTGACCGTACATACGTTACATGTTTTGATTGGTTAACACACAACACGTCACGCGGTTTCCACGCGTTTTAATAATAATGATAATTCTATCAATATGTGGTGTTTCGTTGACCCAAGGCATGAGTCATAAAGGTAGCTCATTAATGGTCTTAAAATGACCGTCATAATTTCAGGGTTACGCTGTCGCTGACGGATCGTCAATCTGATACCGTATGAGGGAGATACGTTGGATACAAGATCCCGTAATAATAACAATATTAAATCTATTAATTCATGAGCGTTTTGGGTACCCAATCCGAAAACCCGAAAAAGACATCCAATATTGGACTCATAATTTTCGTCTCGTAGTCAGGGTCGCACTACCACCGATGGTTCATGAAACCGAGGTCGCACGAAGAAGTTATTGTGAAAAAAGTGTTTTATTATCAAAAAATAAATGATAACAATATTTTATTAATTAATTAATTATTTATTTCTCTAACTCCAATCAATCACCATTTGTCATTTTTCACGCTGGAAATTCATCACCAATTATCTCCTTTACTATTTATTTCACACTTAATTTTATTCCCATTAATATCTTATAACTCCTCCCTCTCTCCAACATTTATTAATTCTTTCTCCCAAGATTATCTCCCACAAAAAGTGGCGCCTATCTCTTATATTTATTTTTCAATAAATTTTATTTTCTCTCTCCAATCTTTATTTTATTGGTGTGCCTCCCCTTTTATTTCATATTATTATATTTTTTCATCTTCTCTCTCCTTGTGGCACGCCCCAAATTTATTTTAAACCTTTATTTATTTATTTTTACACAATTATCATAACATCTTTAATTTATTCTCATATCTCAAATCTCATTGCATTTAATTCAAAACATAATTCTCATTAATTCATTATTACCAGATCTATCAAAAAAAACCAACATTATTATTATAATTATTTAGTATAACACTTATAACAAAACCCCAAATAAAATTTATTAACACGTCACCATTTATTATTAATAATAATTATTATTATTGATGTTCGCCACATTGACCACATAAAAAAACGTTTTTACAATGTAATCGACCGGAGAGGTATGGGCCATTACATTAGATACCTCTCAAAACATTCTCTTCCTCGAGAACTAAAAACTGACCCAGAAGAAGGAAAGGATCTGAAGAACCACTCCACAAGATACCTCTCAGGGCTCTCGTCATGACAAGGAACCAACCAACAACTCTATGAGTTAGGAATTCCCTCTCCTATGTCAAGATACTATCCGCTTTAGGCGGCACTGACTCGCCTGCACAGGTTTAATCGCATCCTCATTAATGCGTCTTGATTAAGGATCAGGTTTTTCCTTTCCCATATATCCGGACAAGCCACACACTTCCCAAGAACAAGGAACAAAGATCTCACATCCAACAAGCCAACATTTTAAATATGAAAGGTACAGGGTAACACCAACAAACAAAGGAAGGTACAAGTCAAAACAACCCCGGGTACTGAGCGCGCATCTGGGTCTCCCGCTCCCAAGTGCTCTCCTTAAGGCCGCCATGCCTCCACAACACATGAACCAAGCCGATGGTTCATCCACGGAGCACTTTCTCCTTGCGATCCTCAATCCTGACTGGCCGTTCCTCGAAGGTCGCATCTTCTCCCACATCTAGCTCTCCCCAGTTGATGACATGAGAGTCATCATGTAAGTACTGACGAAGCTGGGAGACATGGAAGACGTCATGGACCCTCTCCAACTGAGGTGGTAGGGCCAGCTGATATGCCACCTCGCCAACTCGCCTCTGCACCTCGAAAGGTCCGATGAACCTAGGGGAGAGCTTACTCCCCTTTCCGAACCTCCGCTACCCCCGTCGAGGGGAAACCTTCAAGAACACATGATCTCCCACCTCGAACTCCAAGGGCCTCCTCCGACGATCAGCATAAGACTTCTGCCGATCCTGAGCTGCTTTCATCCTCTCCCGCACTAGCTGGACTTTCTCCGTGGTGCTCTGCACTACTTCTGGTCCAAGAGTACCAGTCTCACCAACCTCTGCCCAGCACAAGGGTGAACGACATGGTCTTCCATACAAAGCCTCAAAAGGTGCCATGCCGATAGTAGAGTGGAAGCTGTTGTTGTAGGCAAACTCTACTAAAGGCAAGTGTCGTACCCATGATCCTCCGAAATCCAGAACACATGCTCGCAGCATGTCCTCCAATGTCTGGATAGTCCGCTCTGTCTGTCCATCCGTCTGAGGGTGAAAAGCAGTGCTAAGGCGTAGCTGGGTGCCAAAAGCATGTTGTAACCCCTTCCAGACTCTTGAGGTGAACCGAGTGTCCCGATCTGAGATGATAGTCTTTGGAACTCCATGAAAACACACCACCTCATCCACGTACCTCTGTGCTAAGGTACTCACAGGTCCTGACTCCTTGATGGACAAGAAGTGAGCAGATTTTGTCAGTCGATCCACCACTACCCAGATAGCATCATGCCCGCCCTGTGCTCTGGGTAGTCCTGTGACGAAGTCCATCTAGACGTCGTCCCACTTCCACTCGGGAACATCTAAAGGATGCAACAAACCACCAGGAACGCGGTGTTCAACCTTCACCTGTTGACACACCAGGAATTTAGCCACAAACTCTACCACTGCCCGTTTCACCCCGGGCCACCAAAACTGTCCCCTCAGGCCTTGGTACATTTTCGAAACACCTGGATGTACATCCAAGGCTGAGCTATGGAACTCACGAAGGACTTCATCACGCATCACCTCTGGAACAAACAACCTTCCATGAATGATCATCCGATGTCAGCTGTCCTCCGACCATCCTTCCAGAGCGTTCCCCTGATTGACACGATCCCACAACACGTCCACCTCAGGGTCTCCCCACTGAGACTCTTCCACTTTCTGCAACAAAGAGGACTGTACCGTCATCTGAAACAAGCAGCCTCTAGCACCTTCCACCCTCGCATCCAAGTGCAAGGAAGCCAACTCCCCCATAGCCTTCCAAGCATCAGCAGATTCCCGAACCACTTCCTGATGCGGCTTCCTGCTCAGGGCATCAGCCACAACGTTTCCCTTACCTTTAGTGTACGAGATCTCAAAGTCGTAGTCTTGGAGAAACTCGATCCATCTCCACTATCACAAGTTCAAGTCATGATAGGAGAAGATATAGCACAAGCTCTTGTGATCGGTGAAGACCACAAAGCGCTCCCCAAAGAGGTAATGTCCCCACAGCTTCAATGCGAACACTACTGCTGCAAGCTCCAAGTCATAGGTGGTATAGTTCCGCTCGTGAGGACGCAACTGCCAAGACCCATAGCAGATCACACCCTTCTTATGCATTAGCACACATCCCAAGCCAAGGACAGAGGCATCACAAAACACCTCATACAAGGATCCTTCCTCTGGAAACCTAAGGATGGGAGCACTAACCAACTTCTCCTTCAGGTAGTCGAAAGTTTCCTGGAACTGCTCATTCCACAGGAAGACCTGATTCTTCCTAGTCAAAGCTGTCAACGGAGTAGCAACTCAAGAGAAGTCCGAGACGAACCTCCGATAGTATCCAGCCAACCCCAGGAAACTACGATCTTCTGCCACGCTCTTGGGTGCTGTCCAAGAAACAACTGCTTCTACCTTCGACGGGTCCACTAACACTCCATGCCGAGACACCACGTGCCCAAGGAAGTGTACTTCTTGCGTCAAGAACTTACATTTTGACAACTTTCCATAAAGCTGTTGGTGCCGAAGGACATCCAAGACAACCCTGAGATGCTCAACGTGCTCCTCCTTTGATCTTGAGTAGATCAAGATGTCATTGGTGAACACAATGACGAAATGGTCCAGGAACTCTCGGAAGACAAAGTTCATAAGACCCATGAACACAGCTGGTGCATTCGTAACCCCATACGGCATCACTACAAACTCGAAGTGCCCATACCTGCACCTGAAAGCTGTCTTTGGGATGTCGCTGTCTTTTACCCTCAGCTGATGATATCCCGACCGCAGATCAATCTTAGAAAACCAACATGCTCCCCTCAGCTGGTCGAAGAGATCATCTATTCTTGGAAGGGGGTAACGGTTCTTGACCGTTACCTGATTCATCCTCCGGTAGTCTATGCATAGCCTGAGACCACCATCCGCCTTTTTCACGAACAGAACCGGAGCACCCCATGGCGATACACTGGGTCGAACGAAACCCTTATCCATCAGATCGTCAATCTGAATCCGCAACTCCCGCAACTCCGAAGGTGCCATCCGATAAGGATCCATCGAGATCGGACGAGCACCTGGCTGTAAGTCTATCCCAAACTCAACATCACGTCGAGGGGGTAGAGTCACAACCTCCTTGGGAAAGACATCAAGGAATTCCCCAACAACTTCTGGAACATTCATCTTCTCCGTATCAGCTGGAACCGCTGATATCCCACCCAACAAAGAAAAGAGAGGCCTCACATGCCGGCTTCCCACCTGATAGCTCCTCTCGCCAACAAAAGTCACACGCTGTCCATCCATATCGGAGAACACGACTCTTCTCCGGAAGCAGTCGATAACAGCACTAACAGAGAACAGCCAGTCGATGCCTAAGATGACGTCGTATGGCTGCATCTGTAGCAAAAGAAGATCTCCAATGGACCGATGTGGTCCCAACGTCATCTCGCATCCCCGACAAACACAAGACAACCGGGTCTGACCTCCAACAGGCGTACTCAGTACCAGGGGTATAGAAAGTCTCTCTACGTCTAGACCCAAATCATGGGCTAGACTGGGTGCAACAAAAGAGTGAGAAGCTCCTGAATCAAACAAGGTAGAAACAAGAGTGCTGAAAAAACAGATCGTACCTCGTACCACCAATGGTCCTGCTGGAGCTGCCAACTCTGCTGCGTGTAACTGTCCACGCCCAGCTCCTCTGCCTCTCTGATGTCGACCGCCTCCCCGACCACGCCCTGGTCGAGGTCCCTGAGGAGCACCCTGAGATCGGCCTCCTCCTACAGGGTCTACCCTCGGAGGGCCCTGCTGCTGCTGAAAGGGCCTCAACGGCAACTGCTGCTGAGGCGGGTACTGATCCTGACCACCTCCACCGTGCTGAGCTCTGGTCGGGCCCTGACTCCGGACGTGCCCAAAACCACCACAAGAAAAACACTTCAGTCCAGGACTTGAGAAGGAAGGACGAGGGCCTGAAGACCTGAACTGGAACCGCTGGGGCCTACTCCCCACCGGCCTGAACCTGGAAGGTCCGGTCGCAGGAGGTCTGCTACTGACTGCCTTCCCCTTCGACGGACCCGCATGGATCCCTTCTCGAGGTGCACCTCCCAGCAAGTGCATCCTCTATACAACTTCTGCCTTCTACTGCACGGCTAAGTATGTCGGATGGGTGAAGGGGGTCACAACATACTGGAGCGAAGGACGAAGCGCCTCTTCCAAACGTCTCGCCCGAGACTCTTCATCCGGAAAGAGTTCCGGAGCAAAGCGTAGGAGATTCTTGAACTTAATTCCCAAATCTCGAACAGTCATACTCCCCTGCTGAAGGGAGAGAAAGTCCTGACGCTTTTCCGCCTTGATCAAAGAAGAAAGGAATTCCTCTCGGAACTCCTTCTCGAAGTCAGCCCATGGAATCTATGCCTCCTTCCTCTACCCGAGGTAGAGCATCCACCATTGGCGCGCCGCGCCTCTGAGCTGACTGACCGCTAGGGGGACCCAGTACTCCTTCGGAGCACGGATCAAGGTAAAATTGATCCCTAGCTCTTCAAGCCACCCCTCTGTCTCCAGGTCCGAAGTACTTCCCTCGTACTTCTTGAGAGTCTGACGCAGGAAAGAACGGAGGATCTTCTGCCACTGGCTGTATTCCTCCTCTCGATCAATCCTCAGTTGATCGATCTCCTGAACCTGCTGGGCCTCGGCCGCCTGAGCCACCTGGGAACGCCGTCCAGGTGCCATAGCTGTACGGTAAACAAGGAAAACCTAAGCCCGAGTAGTAAGGATATTTCTTAAGGGTTCATTTTATCATTTTACTTTATTCCCAGAACGCCCCAAATCAAGTAAAACACAAACATGATTATGCATGTACCTTTCCTAGGGTTTCTACCCTAAAATCAATGTAGCCTCACTTGGTTGTTCGGTAGGCTCAGAGTCCTTGCATCGGATCACGGGGGGCCCTAAAATCCCATGTCCTAGCCGGTCTTCCCTGGCCTATGTCACACACCAAGATCAGCTAACACTGTTTCCCTACCATCCCATGCAATCCTCACTGTGCCTAACTCCAAACTCCATCCTATCTCTCAACCATTCCTTTGATACCATTCTGTCACGACCCCCTTCCATCAAAGATGCCCCTCCTGAGCTGGAAATGGTGAAAGGGAGATAATGACCCCCAAGTCCCGCCTCTAGTAGGCCCCGGGGTGGCGACTAGCACCAAGGGTATGAGTTTATTTTTTTTTTCAATCATGGGAGGCATTGCCCTTTTTATAGTTAGGATCGGAAATAGGACAAGTCAACCACCAAAAAGGAAAAAGAACAAAGGTGCTGAAAAGAAACCCAAACCAGTCCCATATGCATGAATAAATAAACTGAAACAGGTACAAGTACAAATAAGCTTAAATTACAAGTGAGTACAGTACCAAAAGAAAAAAAAGAAAAAAGAAACTGCACAGCTCCCACTCCCTGACTAGTAGGGTCCCGCACAACCCTGGTATTCCTCCTGAAAACCTGAAACAACGTAGGGTGAGCATACATGTATACTCAGTAGAGAACCTAAAGCTATCGTGCACAAGTGGGGAGACACCCTAAGGTCCCGTGAGAAAACAGAAGAACCAAAAACTAACAAGGGAAAACTATCCACCCAGCCTCACTGGTCACACTCACCAAGTAACACAAACAAGTTTAGTATATATATAGAACAAAAGTATTGGGTACCCCGCACCATTTCCCACTTAATTAGATTCTGCTCTTCCTAACGGCAAACGTCCTGACGCTACCACACTCTTCCCGCCCACACACACCTGGTCCAAACCACGCATCCTGCCCGCACACACCTGGGCCTCACAACCACGCATCTCGCCCGCACACACCTGGGCCACAACCACTAACCCACCCGCAGACACCTGGGCCTCATCACGAAGGTTCTTGGGAACGGTAAGCCTGCCCGAAGAGTCTTGGGCTAAAGGTCGCCTTAAGCCATCACAGCCTCCAAGACCTACCCGAAGAGTCTTGGGTGTAAGGTCACCTCAAGCCATCATAGCCTTTGGAAGAAGGAGTAGGAAGGAGCTAGTAACTAAGGGGGAACACCCTCTCCCATAAAATGGGAGTGTTCGGCACTAGGTGCTTGACATGGGTGTGGTGCGACAAAACACAAAGATACAATTATATATATACATATACCAAACACACAGCCCAACCTATGGCTTCTTAAAAAGAGGAACTGAGCATGTGCCTCGGCACTGCTACCACGAAGCATGCATCAACAACCAAACAATCATCCCCCAACCCCATTTAGGTTTTCATGTTTCATGCAATGGTTTAACAAATTATTACTACTGGGAAACTATCATCCACACAAAACCTTTCACAAACATATCCCTTCCATCCACAACCAAGGTTAGGTAAAACGCAAGCAACCACATGCCATTTCATTTACAAAATATTATCACAACCATAAAACATTCCATCATTCATTTATTTCAATGTTCCACACATAAAACCCTTTCTACACACAAAACATTTCCGCATTTGAAAACACCTTTTACATCCAAAACACTTTTCATAATCAAAACACTTTTCATAAATAACGGCATTTTCCACAACCAACCACTTCCCATTTCAACCCCATCGTTTACAAAAACATTTCCCACTAACAACCAAACCACCAACATGTTCATTATTCCAATTTTTTTCAACCGGGGTGATCACACAAGGTTTTTATTCTCATATAATCAGTCAGTCTTTACGTGCTTATCCATTTTCCATGTTTTAACAAAACCAGCCACAAACAATTCAGATATCAATTGCGCACGTAAAGGCCACCAACGTCCTTGATTTTCAGTAGGAAAAGGCCTTTCAATCCAAAATCACAATCAGAAGATAAAGAAACTGGAAGGCAATAGAAACAGCACAAAACCCCAAACCCTTCTTTATCCAGTTATTATCTTTATTTAAAGTTCAACTGCATCCCATGGAACAAAAGAGAAACATCCCACCCCGCATGTTGCACCAAATAGAGAGACGAAGGTAAACCCCTACCTCAAAAGGTCCCGACCACGTCGCTTCCGACGACGTCCTTCGGTGTCCCCCACCTTTGCCAAACCCGAAAAACGCCTCCTAGGATGGAAGCTGGAGAAGGAAGGCCAGAAGGAAAGGTGACAAGTCCGGGCTTAGAATCTTCGTCTCGTCGCTACGATCCTGTGGCTGCTGACGGATCGTAATTCGGAGCTCGGACAAAGAAGTTAGAGGAGGAATACTTCTCGATTGTCCAAGAGCGTCGTCGTGCGACAAAGAAGCGATCGATATGGAAGATAAAACATGACCTCGTTCTTATATAGGCAACGAATAGGTAAATCCTTATTCAGCGTGCATTAATGAATACACGATGTGACCGTACATACGTTACATGTTTTGATTGGTTAACACACAACACGTCACGCGGTTTCCACGCGTTTTAATAATAATGATAATTATATCAATATGTGGTGTTTCGTTGACCCGAGGAATGAGTCATAAAGGTAGCTCATTAATGGTCTTAAAATGACTGTCATAATTTCGAGGTTACGCTGTCGCTGACGGATCGTCAATCCGATACCGTATGAGGGAGATACATTGGATACAAGATCCCGTAATAATAACAATATTAAATCTATTAATTCATGAGCGTTTCGGGTACCCAATCCGAAAACCTGAAAAACACATCCAATATTGGACTCATAATTTTCGTCTCGTATTCAGGGTCGCACTGCCACTGACGGTTCGTGAAACCGAGGTCGCACGAAGAAGTTATTGTGAAAAAAGTGTTTTATTATAAAAAAAATGATAACAATATTTTATTAATTATTTATTTATTTATTTCTCTAACTCCAATCAATCACCATTTGTCATTTTTCACACTGGAAATTCATCACCAATTCTCTCCTTTACTATTTATTTCACACTTAATTTTATTCCCATTAATATCTTATAACTCCTCCCTCTCTCCAACCTTTATTAATTCTTTCTCCCAAGATTCTCTCCCACAAAAAGTGGCGCCTCTCTCTTATATTTATTTTTCAATAAATTTTATTTTCTCTCTCCAATCTTTATTTTATTGGTGCGCCTCCCCTTTTATTTCATATTATTATATTTTTTTCATCTTCTCTCTCCTTGTGGCACGCCCCAAATTTATTTTAAACCTTTATTTATTTATTTTTACACAATTATCATAACATCTTTAATTTATTCTCATATCTCAAATCTCATTGCATTTAATTCAAAACATAATTCTCATTAATTAATTATTACCAGATCTATCAAAAAAAAAGCAAAATTATTATTATAATTATTTAGTATAACACTTATAACAAAACCCCAAATAAAATTTATTAACACGTCACCATTTATTAATAATAATAATTATTATTATTGATGTTCGCCGCATTGACCACATAAAAAAAACGTTTTTACAAAGTAATCGACCGGAGAGGTCCGGGCCATTACATTAGATACCTCTCAAAACATTCTCGTCCTCGAGAATTAAAAACTGACCCAGAAGAAGGAAAGGATCTAAAGAACCACTCAACAAGATACCTCTCAGGGCTCTCGTCATGACAAGGAACCAACCAACAACTCTATGAGTTAGGAATTCCCTCTCCTATGTCAAGATACTATCCGCTTTAGGCAGCACTGACTAACCTGCACAGGTTTAATCGCATCCTCATTAATGTGTCTTGATTAAGGATCAGGTTTTTCCTTTCCCATATATCCGGACAAGCCACACACTTCCCAAGAACAAGGAACAAAGATCTCACATCCAACAAGCCAACATTTTATATATCAAAGGTACAGGGTAACACCAACAAACAAAGGAAGGTACAAGTCAAAACAACCCCGGGTACTGAGCGCGCATCTGGGTCTCCCGCTCCCAAGTGCTCTCCTCAAGGCCGCCATGCCTCCACAACACACGAACCAAGCCGATGGTTCATCCACGGAGCACTTTCTCCTTGCGATCCTCGATCCTGACTGGCCGTTCCTCAAAGGTCGCATCTTCTCCCACATCTAGCTCTCCCCAGTTGATGACATGAGAGTCATCATGTAAGTACTGACGACGTTGGGAGACATTGAAGACGTCATGGACCCTCTCCAACTGAGGTGGTAGGGCCAGCTGATATGCCACCTCGCCAACTCGCCTCAGCACCTCGAAAGGTCCGATGAACCTAGGGGAGACCTTACTCCCCTTTTCGAACCTCCGCTGCCCCCGTCGAGGGGAAACCTTCAAGAACACATGATCTCCCACCTCGAACTCCAAGGGCCTCCTCCGACGATCAGCATAAGACTTCTGCCGATCCTGAGCTTCTTTCATCCTCTCCCGCACTAGCTGGACTTTCTCCGTGGTGCTCTGCACTACTTCTGGTCCAAGAGTACTAGTCTCACCAACCTATGCCCAGCAAAAGGGTGAACGACATGGTCTTCCATACAAAGCCTCAAATGGAGCCATGCCGATAGTAGAGTGGAAGCTGTTGTTGTAGGAAAACTCTACTAAAGGAAAGTGTCGTACCCATGATCCTCCGAAATCCAGAACACATGCTCGCAGCATGTCCTCCAATGTCTGGATAGTCCGCTCTGTCTGTCCATCAGTCTGAGGGTGAAAAGCAGTGCTAAGGCGTAGCTGGGTGCCAAAAGAATGCTGTAACCCCTTCCAGACTCGTGAGGTGAACCGAGTGTCCCGATCTGAGACGATAGTCTTTGGAACTCCATGCAAACGCACCACCTCATCCACGTACCTCTGTGCTAAGGTACTCACAGGTCCTGACTCCTTGATGGCCAAGAAGTGAGCAGATTTTGTCAGTCGATCCACCACTACCCAGATAGCATCATGCCCGCCCTGAGCTCTGGGTAGTCCTGTGACGAAGTCCATCGAGACGTCATCCCACTTCCACTCGGGAACATCTAAAGGATGCAGCAAACCACCAGGAACGCGGTGTTCAGCCTTCACCTGTTGACACACCAGGCATTTAGCCACAAACTCTGCCACTGCCCGTTTCACCCCGGGCCACCAAAACTGTCCCCTCAGGCCTTGGTACATTTTCGAAACACCTGGATGTACTGCCAAGGCTGAGCTATGGAACTCACGAAGGACCTCATCACGCATCACCTCTGGAACAAACAACCTTCCATGAAAGAGCATCCGATGTCAGCTGTCCTCCGACCATCCTTTCGGAGCGTTCCCCTGATCGACACGATCCCGCAACACTTCCAGCTCAGGGTCTCCCCACTGAGACTCTTCCACTTGCTGCAACAAAGAGGATTCTACTGTCATCTAAAACAAGCAGCCTCTATCACCTTCCACCCTCGCATCCAAGTGCAAGGCAGCCAACTCCCCCATCGCCTTCCAAGCATTAGCAGATTCCCGAACCACTTCCTGATGCGGCTTCCTGCTCAGGGCATCAGCCACAACGTTTCCCTTACCTTAAGTGTACGAGATCTCAAAGTCGTAGTCTTGGAGAAACTCGACCCATCTCCGCTGTCGCAAGTTCAAGTCACGCTGGGAGAAGATATAGCGCAAGCTCTTGTGATCGGTGAAGACCAAAAAGCGCTCCCCAAAGAGGTAATGTCGCCACAGCTTCAATGCGAACACTACTGCTGCATGCTCCAAGTCTTGGGTGGCATAGTTCCGCTCGTGAGGACGCAACTGCCTAGACCCATAGCAGATCACACCCTTATTCTGCATTAGCACACATCCCAAGCCAAGGCCAGAGGCATCACAAAACACCTCATACAAGGATCCTTCCTCTGGCAACCTAAGGATGGGAGCACTAACCAACTTCTCCTTCAGGTAGTCGAAAGCTTCCTGGCACTGCTCATTCCACAGGAAGACCTGATTCTTCCTAGTCAAAGCTGTAAACGGAGCAGCAACTCGAGAGAAGTCCGAGACGAACCTCCGATAGTATCCAGCCAACCCCAGGAAACTACGAACTTCTTCCACGCTCTTGGGTGCTGTCCAAGAAACAACTGCTTCTACCTTCGACGGGTCAACTGACACTCCATGCTGAGACACCACGTGCCCAAGGAAGTGTACTTATTGCGTCAAGAACTTAAATTTTGACAAATTTCCATAAAGCTGATGGTGCCGAAGGACATCCAAGACATACCCTTGATGCTCAACGTGCTCCTCCTTTGATCTTGAGTAGATCAAGATGTCATCGATGAACACAACGATGAACTGGTCCAGGAACTCTCGGAAGACAAAGTTCATAAGACCCATGAACACAGCTGGTTCATTCGTAACCCCAAACGACATCACTACAAACTCGAAGTGCCCATACCTGCACCTGAAAGCTGTCTTTGGGATGTCACTGTCTTTTACCCTCAGCTGATGATATCCCGACCGCAGATCAATCTTAGAAAACCAACATGCTCCCCTCAGCTGGTCGAAGAGATCATCTATTCTCGGAAGGGGGTAACGGTTCTTGACCGTTACCTGATTCAGCCTCCGGTAGTCTATGCATAGCCTGAGACCACCATCCGCCTTTTTCACGAACAGAACCGGAGCACCCCATGGCGACACACTGTGTCGAACGAAACCCTTCTCCATCAGATCGTCAATCTGAATCCGCAACTCCCGCAACTCCGAAGGTGCCATCCGATAAGGATCCATCGAGATTGGACGGGCACCTGGCTGTAAGTCTATCCCAAACTCAACATCAGGTCGAGGGGGTAGAGTCACAACCTCCTCAGGAAAGACATCTAGGAATTCCCCAACAACTTCTGGAACATTCATCATCTCCGTATCAGCTGGAACCGCTGATATCCCACCCAACAAAGAAAAGAGAGGCTTCACATGCCGGCTTCCCACCTGATAGCTCCTCTCGCCAACAAAATTCACACGCTGTCCATCCATATCGGAGAACATGACTCTTCTCCGGAAGCAGTCGATAACAGCACTAACAGAGAACAGCCAGTCGATGCCTAATATGACGTCATATGGCTGCATCTATAGCAAATGAAGATCTCCAATGGACCGATGTGGTCCCAACGTCAGCTCGCATCCCCGACAAACACAGGACAACCGGGTCTGACCTCCAATAGGCGTACTCAGTACCAGGGGTATAGAAAGTATCTCTATGTCTAGACCCAAAGCATGGGCTAGACTGGGTGCAACAAAAGAGTGCGAAGCTCCTGAATCGAACAAGGTAGAAACAAGAGTGCTGAAAAAACAGATCGTACCTCGTACCACCTCTGGTCCTGCTGGAGCTGCCAACTCTGCTGCGTGTAACTGTCCACGCCCAGCTCCTCTGCCTCTCTGATGTCGACCACCTCCCCGACGACGCCCTGGTCGAGGTCCTTGAGGAGCACCCTGAGATCAGCCTCCTCCTACAGGGTCTACCCTCGGGGGGCCCTGCTGCTGCTGAAAGGGCCTCAACGGCAACTGCTGCTGAGGTGGGTACTGATCCTGACCACCTCCACCGTGCTGAGCTCTGGTCGGGCACTGACTCCGGACGTGCCCGAAACCTCCACAAGAAAAACACTTTAGTCCAGGACTCGAGAAGGAAGGACGAGGGCCTGAAGACCTAAACTGGAACCGCTAGGGCCTACTCCCCACCGGCCTGAACCTGGAAGGTCCGGTCGCAGGAGGTCTTCTAATGCCTGCCTTCCCCTTCGACGGACCCGCCTAGATCCCTTCTCGGGGTGCACCTCCCAGCAAGTGCATCCTCTCTACAACTTCCGCCTTCTTCTGCACGGCTAAGTATGTCGGAAGGGTGAAGGGGGTCACAGCATACTGGAGCGAAGGACGAAGCGCCTCTTCCAAACGTCTCGCCCGAGACTCTTCATCCGGAAAGAGTTCCGGAGCAAAGCGTAGGAGATTCTTGAACTTAATTCCCAACTCTCGAACAGTCATACTCCCCTGCTGAAGGGAGAGCAACTCCTGACGCTTTTCCGCCTTGATCAAAGAAGAAAGGAATTCCTCTAGGAACTCCTTTTCGAAGTCAGCCCATGGAATCTCTGCCTCCTTCCTCTCCCCGAGGTAGAGCATCCACCATTGGCGCACCGCTCCACTTAGCTGACTGACCGCTAGGGGGACCCAGTACTCCTTCGGAGCACAGATCAAGGTAAAAGCGATCCCTAGCTCTTCAATCCACCCCTCCGTCTCCAAGTCCGAAGTACTTCCCTCGTACTTCGTGAGAGTCTGACGTTGGATAGAACGGAGGGTCTTCTGCCACTGGCTGTCTTCCTCCTCTCGATCGATCCTCAGTTGATCGATCGCCTGAACCTGATGGGCCTCGGCCGCCTGAGCCACCTGGGAACGCCGTCCAGGTGCCATAGCTGTACGGTAAACAAGGAAAACCTAAGCTTGAGTAGTAAGGAGATTTCTTAAGGGTTCATTTTATCATTTTACTTTATTCCCATAAGGACCCAAATCAAGTAAAACACAAACATGATGATGCATGTAACTTTCCTAGGGTTTCTACCCTAAAATCAATGTAGCCTCACTTGGTTGTTCGGTAGGCTCAGAGTCCTTGCATCGGATCACGGGGGGCCCTAAAATCCCATGTCCTAGCCGGTCTTCCCTGGCCTATGTCACACACCAAGATCAGCTAACACTGTTTCCCTACCATCCCATGCAATCCTCACTGTGCCTAACTCCAAACTCTATCCTATCTCTCAACCATTCCTTTGATACCATTCTGTCACGACCCCCTTCCATCAAAGATGCCCCCTCCTGAGCTGGCAATGGTGAAAGGGAGATAATGACCCCCGAGTCCCGCCTCCAGTAGGCCCCGGGGTGGTGACTAGCACCAAGGGTATGAGTTTATTTTTTTTTCAATCATGGGAGGCATTACCCTTTTTATAGTTAGGATCGGAAATAGGACAAGTCAACCACCAAAAAGGAAAAAGAACAAAGGGGCTGAAAAGAAACCCAAACCAGTCCCATATGCATGTATAAATAAACTGAAACACGTACAAGTACAAATAAGCTTAAAGTAGAAGTGAGTACAGTACCAAAAGAAAAAAAAGAAAACAGCAACTGCACAGCTCCCACTGCCTCACTAGTAGGGTCCCGCACAGCCCTGATAGTCCTCCTGAAAACCTGAAACAACGTAGGGTGAGCATAGAAGTATACTCAGTAGAGAACCTAAAGCTCTCGTGCACAAGTGGGGAGACACCCTAAGGTCCCGTGAGAAAACAGAAGAACCAGAAACTAACAAGGGAAAACTATCCACCCAGCCTCACTGGTCACACTCACCAAGTAACACAAACAATTTTAGTATATATATAGAACAAAAGTATTGGGTACCCCGCACCATTTCCCACTTAATTAGATGCTGCTCTTCCTAACGGCAAACGTACTGACGCTACCACACTCTTCCCGCCCGCACACACCTGGGCCAAACCATGCATCCTGCCCGCACACACCTGGGCCTCACAACCACGCATCTCGCCCGCACACACCTGGCCCACAACCACTAACCCGCCCGCAGACACCTGGGCCTCATCACGAAGGTTCTTGGGAACAGTAAGCCTTCCCGAAGTGTCTTGGGCTAAAGGTCGCCTTAAGCCATCACAGCCTCCGAGACCTACCCGAAGAGTCTTGGGTGTAAGGTCACCTCAAGCCATCATAGCCTATGGAAGAAGGAGCTGGAAAGAGCTAGTAACTAAGGGGGAACACCCTATCCCATAAAATGGGAGTGTTCGGCACTAGGTGCTTGACATGGGTGTGGTGCGACAAAACACAAAGATACAATTATATATATACATATACCAAACACACAGCCCAACCTATGGCTTCTTAAAAAGAGGAACTGAGCATGCGCCTCGGCACTGCTACCACGAAGCATGCATCAACAACCAAACAATCATCCCCCAACCCCATTTAGGTTTTCATGTTTCATGCAATGGTTTAACAAATTATTACTACTGGGAAACTATCATCCACACAAAACCTTTCACAAACATATCCCTGCCATCCACAACCAAGGTTAGGTAAAACGCAAGCAACCACATGCCCTTTCATTTACAAAATATTATCACAACCATGCAACATTCCATCATTCATTTATTTCAAAGTTCCACACATAAAACCCTTTCCACACACAAAACATTTCCGCATTTGAAAACACCTTTTACTTCCAAAACACTTTTCATAATCAAAACACTTTTCATAAATAAAGGAATTTTCCACAACCAACCACTTCCCATTTCAACCCCATCGTTTACAAAAACATTTCCCACTAACAACCAAACCACCATCATGTTCATTATTCCAATTTTGTTCAACCGGGGTGATCACACAAGGTTTTCATTCTCATATAATCAGTCAGTCTTTACGTGCTTATCCATTTTACATGTTTTAACAAAACCAACCACAAACAATTCAGATATCAATTGCGCACGTAAAGGCCACCAACGGCCTTGATTTTCAGTAGGCAAAGGCCTTTCAATCCAAAATCACAATCAGAAGATAAAGAAACTGGAAGGAAATAGAAACAGCACAAAACCCCAAACCCTTCTTTATCCGGTTATTATCTTTATTTAATGTTAAACTGCATACCATGGAACAAAAGAGAAACATCCCACCCCGCATGTTGCACCAAATAGAGAGACGAAGGTAAACCCCTACCTCAAAAGGTCCCGATCATGTCGCTTCCGACGACGTCCTTCGGTGTCCCCCGCCTTCGCCAAACCCGACAAACGCCTCCTAGGATGGAAGCTGGAGAAGGAAGGCCGGAAGGAAAGGTGACAAGTCCGGGCTTAGAAGCTTCTTCTCGTCGCTACGATCCTGTGGCCGCTGACGGATCGTAATTCGGAGCTCGGACAAAGAAGTTAGAGGAGGAATACTTCTCGATTATCCAAGAGCGTCGTCATGCGACAAAGAAGCGATCGATATGGAAGATAAAACATGACCTCATTCTTATATAGGCAACGAATAGGTAAATTTTTATTCAGTGTGCATTAATGAATACACGATGTGACCGTACATACGTTACATGTTTTGATTGGTTAACACACAACACGTCACGCGGTTTCCACGCGTTTTAATAATAATGATAATTCTATCAATATGTGGTGTTTCGTTGACCCGAGGCATGAGTCATAAAGGTAGCTCATTAATGGTCTTAAAATGACCGTCATAATTTCAGGGTTACGCTGTCGCTGACGGATCGTCAATCCGATACCGTATGAGGGAGATACGTTGAATTCAAGATCCCGTAATAATAAAAATATTAAATCTATTAATTCATGAGCGTTTCGGGTACCCAATCCGAAAACCCGAAAAAGACATCCAATATTGGACTCATAATTTTCGTCTCGTAGTCAGGGTCGCACTGCCACTGACGGTTCGTGAAACCGTGGTCGCACGAAGAAGTTATTGTGAAAAAAGTGTTTTATTATCAAAAAAAATGATAACAATATTTTATTAATTAATTAATTATTTATTTCTCTAACTCCAATCAATCACCATTTGTCATTTTTCACGCTGGAAATTCATCACCAATTATCTCCTTTACTATTTATTTCACACTTAATTTTATTCCCATTAATATCTTATAACTCCTCCCTCTCTCCAACCTTTATTAATTCTTTCTCCCAAGATTCTCTCCCACAAAAAGTGGCGCCTCTCTCTTATATTTATTTTTCAATAAATTTTATTTTCTCTCTCCAATCTTTATTTTGTTGGTGCGCCTCCCCTTTTATTTCATATTATTATATTTTTTCATCTTCTCTCTCCTTGTGGCACGCCCCAAATTTATTTTAAACCTTTATTTATTTATTTTTACACAATTATCATAACATCTTTAATTTATTCTCATATCTCAAATCTCATTGCATTTAATTCAAAACATAATTCTCATTAATTCATTATTACCAGATCTATAAAAAAACCAACATTATTATTATAATTATTTAGTATAACACTTATAACAAAACCCCAAATAAAATTTATTAACACGTCACCATTTATTATTAATAATAATTATTATTATTTATGTTCACCGAATTGACCACATAAAAAAACGTTTTTACAATGTAATCGACCGGAGAGGTCCGGGCCATTACAATTTTATTGTTACATTTCATCAGTGTCCCGTAAATCCCTCCCAGACCTCATTAAATAGTTCACAACCATCCTAAATAAATCCATGAATTTTACACAATATTTTAGTGCTCATTATCCTAAGAAAAAATTTCATAACAAATCATTATATAGTTGTTTCGATGTGTTACAAATATCAATATCCATTTTTTGAGAAAAAAACTTATAGAATTACATTTCAAATATATTGGGATAAACCTATGTTTAAGTTACTCCTCAATCAACCCTCTTAGTTCCAATTATTGCATGACATGATATAAGACCACAATTATGTAAGATATTTCATCATCCAAGTGAATTTTCAATGTAACTTTCCTAAAAGATGACAACAATAACCACAATATGGATGAATTTTTCAAAATTTGACTATTTAAAAGAGGAATACTTCATGGAATATAGGTATTGGGAGCCTATTGTACCTCAAAATAACATGAACCAGTATTGGGTTTGATATATTTCGTGTCTCAAAATAAAAATGTTGTCCCAAGGAGACCCTCATGATATCGAAGAAGATGATACTTCAATAAATCTAAAAAAATAATTTTTTGTTGTTGAACTATAGGATAGTTCAACTAGGAATGTTGGGATACACATATGTTGGATGAGAACGTTCATTTTGAAATCAAGGAAAAATAGAGATATCTATTACATGGATTTCCTTCGAGCCATGGTATCATTCAACCCTTTAATCACAAGAGAATTGTATTAGAGCATTGGAATAGTGGGAACCTTGATTCTTGCCTAGATTTAAGCTTGGATTTTACAATGAGGTACACTAGAATTAGGCCACTTCTACGAAGTGCTTTAGATATTGTGAACTTGTTCGTGATGGTTAGGGTTCTTAAAATAGATTGTGACACTTTTATTAGCAGTTTAAAATATTGCACTGATAAAGATACCTTTTATCAATGCTAAATTAATAAGTTCTGTTAAATCCCTATTTTTATCAGTGCTATAAAAGCACTGATAAATACTTATAAAACTTTTTTTTACAGAAATAATACTTTTTAAAAAATACTAAAAATTATATATAATTATAATACATATAATAATTCTTTTTATAAAATAATAAATTTATAATTATTTGGACATATAATTATTTATTTATAATTATATAAATACATTTTAATAAATTATTATTTATTCCCATAATATATAATTATATATAATTATATATATATAAACATAGTAAATATATTCATTATTTAAATAAATTTATTATAATTTTACAATTATTTATTTATAATTATATAAATAAAATTCAAACAAATATTATTTATTTACTTATAATTATATATATATATATATAATGTAAATATTCATTTATAAATATATATATTAATAATATTTTTTACAAATGTATTTTTAACATTGTTAATGAATATTTTATCTAAAGGTCATGCATGTTAAAAATGAGTTAAATTGATTAATTAAAAATGAGTACAATATTGAGAATTTGGATATGTTTTATCAATATAAATCATTAAAAAATTAATATATATTGAAACAAATATGAATAAAAAGTGAAAATATTAAAACATAGTAAATAAATTAATATAAAATGAATAATATTATTTTACTAGATTCGAAAAAAACATTATGTGTGCGTATGTATTTTTTAAAAGATATAGGACCTTGTCCAGAAAAACAAGGCTCATTTATTGAAAAAAAGAACTTACTTACACAAGTATAAAAATATCAGCCTTATCACAATACCTCTTAAGAATAGGTATTAACTCATCAAGTAGTTGATCATACCAATAAAAGTCAACACCCCTAATACCATTTTTTGTAAGGCCATCCACCACCAAGTTTTTGTGTATGCATATGTATATAAAAATGCATTACTTATTTATATATGAAATCAGTATAATATGATTGGTCTATGTTATAAACTAAAAAATCAAATTACCTTCAGTTATATCCATTTCTAGATGCAATTATTTAGTATTTTTAATTCATATTAATTTTCAATTATAAAACATTATTTAATAAATATATTACTATTTAATGTAGATAATGAATAATATTTAGTTATATATAAATCGTATTTATATAAATTAATATAAATTAATATATTTTATATATACTATTTATTAACATTATCAATAATCATCTAATTAATAAAATATTTAATATTATTCTCAATTTACTTATTTTTTATTTTAATTTTTTTAATTTTTATTTGGCATCTATCTATATATTTAAAAAAAATATTTATTAGTATTTATTATTTATATATAGTATAATCATTTTATTCATTTTTATCAATAATTATTTAATTAATATAGTTTGATAATTATTTTTAATAAACCGATTTGTTTTTATTTTATTTATTTCATTTTATTTATTCTGACCATTTTCTGTGCCAAAAAAGAACTGATAAAGGATTCCTTTATGAGTGGTGAAAAAAAGCGCAGATAAATGGTAAAAATTTTCAGCGCTTTCTTTATCACTGGTAATGATTCCATTTATCATCACTTTTTTTCTAGCACTACTTTGTAGAAGCATTGTTAAAATCCTATTTTGTATAAGTGTAAAAACCATATAAATTAGAATAATAAGAAAAGGGTTATAGAACATACCTCTATGAAAAACCATTGGGATATTTTGGACATATTTCTGGACTAAATTAGATGTATGTAAAATTTATGTATAATAATTACATACTACAATACATAATTTATAGTTTTTTTGATGGAATAATTGACTATATTTCATTATCATGAAATGTTATAAAATGGATACAATGACAATAAAGTCAACACCCATAGTCAATATAGGGATTTACCTGTAAATAAAGTCAATAAATCTAGATTTAGAGTGGTGTAGATTATAACTACACTAGTTTAGCTGATTTAGGTTATCATTTAATACCTTGTACACATGGAACATCCTCTTGTTCCATAATATGTTGTTACAATGCAGAACTGATTCACCTAGTAGACATTGCCTTTCCTAAATTGAACTTGGAATCCACAGGTAGCTATAAAATGGATCATGTCCCTATGGAAGTTATTATTTATCACATGATTTAGTGTAAATGATAAGGATATAAGGGAATTATATCATTAAAAGAGAGATGATATCCTTTGGTGGTCATGGATTCAAACTATTTAAAAAGAAAAAAGAAATAGATATTATGGAATATAAGTCTTTTAAGAGTATATTCTTCAAAAGATACATTCTTCATGAATAATGAGATGATTTGGAAAGGAAATTCCTATTTTTTTTAAAAATTAATTGGAATATATCAATGAGTATAATTATAAAATTATGTGGTCAATATGATATGATTTGAATTATATACATATTCTAGAATGAAATATTTATCACTTCATAGATGGGTTGAATGCATCCCTTGTAAAGGAACTATTCTCTCAAAAAATTTCCTCGTATTACTAGATAATTAGGAGTTCAATCATGAATGATAAGTAATTCTTCGTGTATTTTATTTTCAAATGGAAGTAAAAGAAGAAGAGGAAATTTGAGCACCATATAGAGAGAAATTTTGTGAATGAAAAGAAAAGAGGTGTGTATGTCCTAACATACAATAACTATGGAAAGAAACACTATAATGTCCCCGACCCAGAAGCCACTAAACCATTGCTCCGAGATGGGTGGTTACATGACTTTAATAGTTCCTCTCCCTACACCAAAGGCTAACGAATATAAGTGATGGTCTATTGTGTCAATTGGGGAGGCACACTTAATTTCATGTAACCACCAGGCTCGGAGCACCGATTTAGTGGCTTCCGAGTCAGGAACATTACTTAGTGGTATCAGAGGCAGGTCTTTCTTCTCCTTCTTTGAGGTCTTGTAATTTGTGATTGGTAACCAAGGGTTAAGATGTTTTGGGCCTTGGAAATGAGCTCGTACTTGGGAGTATCTAACCCAGGTACGAGGGGAAACCCAAGTCACCCAGGGTGGGAAATGTTGTTCTTGGTTGTGTGTTGTTACATTTGATGATCTTTCACCGTTGGGTGATGCACATGTGGTTTGATGTGACTATTTTATGATATTTGGCTCGTGGCCCTAATGGCACGAGAATTGGCATTCATGCATCACTATAGGCACCTAGGGAGATAGGTGACATTAATTGTATTAGACACATGCACGAGGTGGGTGTGTGAGGCAGGAAAATTGGGTGCGTCATGCATTTCATGAAACCAAGAAATAATGAGAAGAATGAAATAAAACAAGTGGGTAAATCATGTTTAATAGAGTAATAGGGTTTGAAACAAGTTGGAAAAATGTTTTTCGGTTAGCATATGAAAAGTGGGATGTTGTATCTAGTAAAGTGCTTTTGGTGGATTCATGAATGTTTATGGTCTGTGTGCTAAAACTCATGCTTGGTATTATAGAGAAATGCCCCCACGACGTCGGTTACCAGTGGGGAAATGGGAGGGTGTTGTTGAGAACACTCGTCCAGTAGGGGAGAAAGAAAATGTGGTGATCAATGAAGGTAGAGAAGACCAGTTCTGAGAGAACTTGACTCACCTTATGCAGATGATGTATCGAGACCCAGGGCGGGTTGCACCGAGTATGTTCGAGCTGACCAGGGAGTTCCAGCTGCAGCACCCTCCGAATTTGACTGGAGAGGGTGGGCTAGAGGCAGCTGAGTTCTGGTTAGATACTATACTGACGATACTGGATCTTCTAGAGACCCCCTTTAAAAAGTGAGTAATGCTGGGTGCTTATATGTTGTGGGGCCAGGCTAGGCGTTGGTGGGACATTCAGGCTCAAATTGAGCAGGCTAAGGGAATGTCGTGGAAGGTTTTCAGGAAACGTTTTTGGAGCATTTCTACCCAGAGACTTTGAGGCAGGAGCGGGCTACAGAGTTTATGAGCCTGACTCAGGGATCGCTATCGGTGATGGACTACTCTAACTGCTTCACTGATTTGAGATGCTTTGTCCCAGTGTTAGTAGGGGATGAAGCAGCAATAGCAAGGCATTTCCAGGATGGGCTAAGACATGAGATTAGGTCTCAAGTAAAGATCTTCCTCTTGAAGAGGTTTGCAGAGGTAGTATATCAGGAATTGATCTCAGAAGGGAACCTGAATGGAGCCTTGGGTAGAGGGCTTGTGGTGCCAGTGGGGCAGAAGAGTGGTGCAGCTACCGAGGGTCGGAAGTGACGCCATGAGGGCTCACAGCATGGTGGAAGTGTGAAAAGTGGATGGAAGAGAGGGTTGGCCTCTTAGAGTGGGGATCATCTGTTCTGCTATCAGTACGGTAGGCTGGGGCATATGTGTAGTCAGTTCCCTCGACCTCCAGTTGAGTTCTATTCTTGCGGACGGATTGGGCATGTGCAGAGGTTCTGTAGGAATTCTCGGAAAGCTGGTGAGCATGATGGTGGAAGGCAGGTACCAGATACGGGGAGGGGATCTGTTTCCCCATATCAGGCAGGCATTTGGAGCTTGATGGGCCGTACTATCAAGGGAGGTGGACATGGAACTCCCGGGAATGATCGCTTATGCCATTAGGGTATTGCAGTGCATGGATTTCAGGCTAGAGCCTAGGGTAGAGGGGCAAGTCTGCATCAGGTTGTTCAGTTTGCGCCTGGTGATGGCGAGGCTAGACCATCGACTATTCGAGGTAGGATCCTTGTAGATTCTACTTTTTCTAGTGGGTTGTTTGACACAGGTTCCACACACTCTTTTATATCTACTCAACTAGTGGTAGAAATGGGTTTACCTATGGAGGGGGTGTGTGGGGTGATGTCAATTGACACTCTGTTGGGGGTGCGGGTTGAGGATATTAAGAAGTGCAAGGTATGTGCCTTGGAAGTTGGTGGGTATCGTTTTCAGTGGGACTTGATAATTCTCGAGATGTCAATGTTTGACCTAATCCTGGTAATGGATTGGTTTCTGTTGTATCGGACGCACATAGACTGTTATCATCACAAAGTATCGTTCAGGTCACTTGAGGGTGACGCTAATGCCCACCGTGGAAAATGGGATATTTGAGCAGGACGTGCGCGGCCGTTTTTTCAACATATGAGTGGACTCGTGGCTCAGGTGGCATGTCTCATGCTTGATTATGATGAGGGAGGTGAAAAAACTAATTTCCCTCTTGTGTTGGATCAGTTTCAGGACGTGTTTTCTGAGGATTTTTCGGGGTTACCCCCTGAGAGGGATGTTGAGTTCACGATCGAGTTGCTGCTGGGAGCGGAGCCAGTTTCTATTCCGCCATACCGTATGGAACCAGAAGAACTCCAAGAAATGAATGTTCAGCTTGAGGAGTTGGAGCATACGGGGTTTGTCCATTCTAGTACGTCTCCTTGGGGATCTCTAATTATTGTTTCCAAGAAGGCCGATGGATCGTTGAGGTTGTCTGTTGAGTATCGGAGGTTGAATCAGATGATAGGGAAGAATCAATACCCTTTTCCTAAAATATATGGCCTGTTTGATCAGTTGAGGGGTTCATCAGTGTTCTCTAAAGTTGATCTGATGTCGGGTTATCACCAGTTGTGGGTGAGGTCTTGTGACGTACCGCGGACCGCTTTATGGAGTCGGTACGAGTTGTTTGAGTTTGTCGTAATGCCTTTCGGCTTGACCAATACACCGGTGATGTTTTTGGATTTGATAAACCGAATCTTTCATCCCTATCTAGATCGGTTTGTGGTTGTATTTGTTTATTATATCTTAGCGTACTCGAAAACTCACGACGATCATGGAAAACATCGTAAAATCGTCTTGGGTACGCTTAGAGAGCACCAACTATACGCCAAGCAATGCAAGTGTCAATTCTGGATAGGTGAGGTATATTATCTTGGTCACATAATCTCGAAGGCTGGTGTGTCAGTGGATCCAGAGAAAGTGAATGCGTTTGTATCTTGGGAGCAGCCCAAGAGTGTTTCCAATGTTCAGAGTTTTCTAGGTTTGACCGAGTATTACCGAAGGTTCATTCAGTATTTTTCTCACTTGGCAGCGCCACTCTCGGGCTTGACCCAGAAAGGAGTCAGGTTCGAGTGGTCGGTGGATTGTGAGGATTCCTTCTAAGAGTTGAAGAAGCCGTTGACGACCACACCTATCTTGATCTTACCTGAGTCGGGTAAGAAGTGCAATGTGTTTTGTGATGGGTCCGGAATCAGACTTGGGGATGTGTTGATGCAAGATGAGCGGGTGGTGGCTTACAGGTCAAGGCAGTTGAGACCCCATGAGAGGAATTATCCCACTCATGATCTTGAGTTGGCTGCAGTAGTGTACGCCTTGAAATGTTGGAGGAACTATATGTTTGGGGAATAGTTTACTATGTATACCGACCAAAAGAGTTTAAAGTACATCTTCTCACAGAGGGATCTGAATATTCGGCAGCGAAGATGGGTTGAATATCTCTAGTCTTTTGACATTGATTTGGTGTACACACTAAGAAAGGTAAACAGTTTCGCTGATGCTATAAGTAGGAAGGTTCAGAATCAGGTGGTTCAGGAGTCCAACACCGAGTGGAATGTGATGGCCTTGTTTGCAGAGATGCACCTAGAGGTGCAGGAGGAGAGTGGTCAGGTCACTCTTTATTCCTTAATGATGGAGTCGACACTCCGGAGTCGAGTTAAGGAAGGTCATCTTGATGATCCTGAGTGTTTGATCACGAAGGAAAAGCTTAAAGTTAGGGAGCTACCTTCTGGGTGGGAAATCGGTGAGGACAGTGTTGTTTGTGTTCATGATTGTGTGGTTGTGCTAGAATGTAAATGGAAAGAGTTGATGCGTGAGTTCCATGCATCGAAGTGGGCAGTGCATCCTGGTTTGACCAAGATGTACTATGATCTCTGAAGGCAGTTTTGGTGGTATGAGATGAAGAAGGAAGTTGCAGACTTTGTGGCACGGTGTCTTACCTGTCAGCAGGTGAAGGCCGAGCATCAATGCCCAGATGGTTTGTTGCATACATTGCACATTCCGGAATGGAAGTGGGATGATGTAACGATGGATTTTGTCATGGTGCTTCTGAGGACACCACGAACGAATGATTCGATTTGGGTGGTTGTGGATCGGTTAACGAAATTGGCTCATTTCTTACAGATTCCGGAGACCTATACCGTTGATCAGTTGGGTAAGTTGTATGTTCATGAAATAGTGCGGTTGCACGGGGTGTCGCAAACCTTAGTTTCAGACCGAGATCCACATTTTACAACACGTTTCTGGCAAGGGTTGTAGAAGGCTCTTGGTACGTAGGTAATTTTGAGTACGGATTTCCACCCGCAGATGGATGTGCAGTCAAAACGTATGATCCATGTGTTGGAAGAAATGCCAAGAGGTTGTGTCTTGGACATGGGTGGATCTTGGGAGAGACACCTACCGTTAGTTGAGTTTCCATAAAACAACAGTTTCCAGTATACAATTCAGATGTCACCATTTGAGGCGCTTTATGGGATACCATGTATATCTCCGTTGGGTTGGCTAGAGGCCTATGAATTTGAGTTGTTGGGGTCGAGTCTCATGCAAGAGACTTCAGAGAGAGTTCAGTTGATCAAGAAGCAAATGGCTATGGCTCAAAGTAGGCAGAATTTGTATGCAGATTGGAGCCGTAGACCTCGTGATTTTAAGGTGGGTGATAAAGTGTTCTTTTGAGTGTCTCCAAGGTTGGGACACCGACGGATTCGGAAGCAGGGTAAGTTGGTGCCCAGGTATGTGGGACCTTTTGAGATTGTGGAGAGGATCAGACCAGTGGAATACCGATTGGCTCTTCCACAATGGTATGGTGGGATGCATGATGTGTTTAATGTGTCGCATCTTCAACGATATCACCCCGACCCATCTCATGTTGTTGATGTTGAGGAGGTGGAGCTTGAGGTTGATGCATCCTTTGAGGAGAATCCGGTTCGTGTGGTGGATCATAGTGAAAAGGTTTTGCGAGCCAAGGTTGTGCCATTAGTGCGAGTACTATGGTAGCATGGGAAAGTTAAAGAAGAAACTTGGGAGCGGGAATTAGATATGCGGACTCAGTTGGCCAAACTCTTCTCCTCAGTGGAGCAATGAGGCTTGGAAGCTCGACTCGAGGACGAGCCGTTATAAGGTGGGGAGGTTGTAAGATCCCGGTTTTTGGAAAGGTATGTTTTGTTGTGTTTTGGGTTTAAACCTTTGATTTGGGGGATTTAAAAAATTTCTTGCAAGTGTGAGGGGCCTTGGGGGTGTTCCGGGGGCTCGGGGCACGGAAGAACGGATGTCTGGGCAAAGCAGACCAAGGCGCACGGCCTGCACATGGTCATACAAACCGTGCGGCATGCCCAGACTAAGTCGTGCGACCCTCCCTCCTATGGATAGAAGCGAGTGCACGGTTTGCACACAGTTTTCCAAAACCGTGAGGCTTAATCGTGCGACTCCCCCTCCTTCGGGCAGTGGAGTGCGCACAGCTTGCGCACGGTTTTCCAAACTGTGGGGCTAAACCGTGCGGCCACTTAAAGTTTGAAAATTTTCAAAATTTCCACTCCGAGCATTATAACCCCAACTCCAAATTTTTGTTTCTTCCTCCTATCTTCACCTTAGGCACAAACCAAACCTCCCATGGACTTCAATAGATCAAACTCCATAGATTTTAAAGCGTTTAGAGTGTCGTTGGTTGCAGATTGAAGCTCTGGGTAAGGATAACCTCATTCTTGCTTCTCTTTTTGGTTTAGGGTTAGTACCCTCTCTCCCTCTTGTTATGAAACCCTAAAAAACTATCCTTTGGGTGAGTTTTAGGTTGAAGCTCCAAATCTTGGTTGGATTGATGTGCAAGGAATGTATTGAGGGTGCATTCAACCGCGGTTTCGAGGTAGGTGGACTACAAGTGATATCCCATGGTTATTTAGTGTTTTGTGCATGTTAACTTGTGTTCTTGTTTTACCTTGGTTAGGTTTTGAATAACCTTGGCATGATTGGTTTTAATGTTGTTTAAAATGGAAAATGGGAACCCTCACGATCCCCATGGGATGTGTTGGGATAGACTTGACCTAATTGGGCCCATCCATGGGATGTGCCGTCTTTCCCCAGATTTAGGGATTGATATTAAACAAGTGACCTTGTTGTAATGAATTGTAGAGACCTTGATAAATATCTTGTAATGATTGGTTGAACTTGGAATAGAAGGTAGGTGATGCACCTAGACATGGTAATAACCTAAGGGTTAATGCAGAATGAGTTAAATGGCTGATTCATGGGAATGATGAACGAGTTAAATGGGTTAATGTGTAAATTGAATAAAGACCATTATGGGATAGATTATGGGTTTAATGTTGAATGCTTAGTGATATAGGCATAACACATGGGAATTGGGTGAATGGTTAAATTATGTGAATTGGTAATGTGTTAATGAGTTAAGGCATGATGTGGTTTCCCATGTGGGTTATTGTGAATAGTGCTTGCCGAAGGGAAATGGTTTGGATGGTTGACAGTAACTTATATATAAGCATTCGCACATGGCTTCGAAGAGTGGGGTATGACATGAGGATCTACTCCCACAGGTCAAGTGAAGACTGGGGTTCTAAACTCCACCAAAAAATGCACAGGTTAGGAAAGGGGGATGAGGGTCTATTCTCCTAGCGGTTGCATCCACCCAGACTGAGGCTTCGAGGTGAGGTTATGGTTTCTATGAGGGGTTAGTCCTAGTGATATAGGATAAAATTGTGTTTACCATCTTGCATGTTATTGTTGTCCTTAGACCCATGTAACATAATGTATGTGATTAACCCATGGAAATGTGATGAAATGGTAAAGGGTGATAATCGGTTTGTAATGAATGTTAATGGAAGTGGCAATGGCTTGGTGCTAAACTGGTTGATGGCACCTTAATTAATTACTTGGAATTTATCATTCATATTTCTCTTTCATGCACTACCTGTTTATACTGGATATTTTGTAGATGCCGTTGGCGGTGGCCTACTTAGTTGTACTCACACCCTGATCGGGCCACCGTTGGGTACCCGAGCAGACTTCATATTTGTAGGACAGGACAAGGGAAAGGGTCCTTTCTAGATAGCTGAGTGGACATGGGTAGAATTTGGTGGAGGATCCAGACTTGGAGTCGGGACCATTTTGGGGATTTTTGCCGTTGTCTTTATTTTTGGGTTGTGTTCAATTGTTCACTTGTAGTATGACATGATATATTTATTATTGGAAATGGTTGTTATACAAGTTCCTTGTTTATTTGTTATTTTTTCCACTATCTGGTTTATTTATGTTGTTATTACTCTGATAAATAGGGGGTATAGTCTCCCCACTTGACACCATAGACCCCCGCTGGTAGTCAACAACCTTTGGTGTATGGGGAGGTGCGCTTAAGGTCATGTAAACACCCGGCTCAGAGCACCGGTTTAGTGGATTCCTGGTCAGGGATATTACAAACACCCTGGGCTTTCATGAAGGGAATTTGAGTTTTCTACAAGTTAAGAGATAAAGGCCATCATGATCAAAAATTGAATGGAAAACGAGATTATTCCAAAGTCTAATTCTTAAATTGGAAAGAGATGGAACAATATTTATGTATGGGACCAGAAATGTCTGGCGTTACCCTTTTCTTGTTCCAAATGAAATTGGACCTCAAAAGAGTATCAGTGTGTGTTTGGGGGTGTTTTGATGATAAAGGATGAAGTTATATAGAATTTACATCATAACAAGTGATTTATAGTGTAAGGGTATTTTATGGTTTATTTACAACTTACATCCTAAAGGCTTTTATTTGTTGCATTTTATGGTCTTTGGAAAACATATTGTAATACTAAAATTTATATCATGTATTAAATAAAGGCCATGAATTTAGAGGAGACATGGTTTTTGGAGGAACATAATTTTGAATGTGTTTATGACATAAATGATTGGTTAACGTCATTAACATCCCTTGTGCATCACACATTATTACCTAAAACACTTTAAGGTTTCTCAAAATCTATGTATTATCTCCCAAATCTATAAGTATCTAGTGGGGTTTCTTCTAGTGTTTTAGTATCCATTTGTTGTGTATTAACTCCCATCTTCATTTGTTTGATCCAAGATGATTTGAGGTTGTTTATCCCTTATTCTCTTATAGTTATATTATATTGATCCTACCATTTATTAAATTCCGTACGATAGTTTTTTATATCCATGTTCTTATGGTTTTTTTGTTTTTGGCTTTACCATGGATTGACGTCCTTCGAGGGATGCATTCTTCCTACGAGAGTGGTGATCAAAATCTGTGATGTTCATCTATTCTCATGCGATGAAAATTGATTCCTTCGAGTTAGGGGATTCATTGCTTCAATTTTATTTACATTCAATTATAATGTTTCTATAGTTTATCCGATAGGATGTTAATGTAATTGACCTTATAAATATTTAAAATAATATATGAACAAAATGGGGTTACTCTTTGCGATCCCATGTTGTTGTTTTTCACCGTGATATTGAATTACCAATTTATTTTATAGATAGTATTTTATCTATGATATTTTTTATTATAATGTTCATATATTTGGTTAGTATTGATGAAATTGATGGAAAATGGTAAATAATGTAAATATAGAATAAGTTTATTAATGGGACAAAGAATTAAATAAGAGGTTTGTTGAAATAAATAAGGTGTTTATTATAAATTTATTGTTCAAAAATGGATGAATTTATGAAAGTATAAATGGGTTTTTTATTCCATGTGTTAATGAGATTGATAAATAACGTGAATTTAGTAAATTATTTTTGATGATTAAACGAAAAGGAATGTTAATTTATATTTATTCTTGTCATAATTTTATGAAAATGTTTTTATGATGGAGAGAATTTTTTTGAAATTTGACAGATTCATATAATTGATGCCTTAGGTATTCTTTAGTAGAAACCTATGAATAATGAATTAGTAAATTCAATATTGAATAAAATAGTTTGTATGATAAATATAATTCTTGTGGCCGTGATTTGTTTTTTATTAAGGTTGTATGTCTTGATTTGGGGTTGAGTGAGCCCATTTAAATATGAAATATGAATGCCTTATTTTAGGGCCTAGATTTCTCTATTGGAATTTTTTTTCATTATTACACATGATTGATGTGGATGTGATCTTTTCCATGTGTTGTGTTATGATCCTGCGATAGCTAAGCTAAGGATGGATAATGCGATATGGGGTGGAGAGCCACAGATGATGTGGTAGCAGTTTACTCGTGCGATGGTGAGATACATTAAGATATGCATGTGGGTGTTGGGGATAACATAGGAGATAATGGAATGGGTTGAAGGTGGTATTACCCATTTGTGTGATTATAGTTGGACGCTTCCTTATTATGGATATGTTTAATGTCCAATGGCCGAGTTTATTTTTATTCAATATTACTTTCCTCACTAGTCATGGACGATGGATGTGATTTGTTGAGTTTCACTTAGTGGATTATAAAGATGGTGTTCATAGTGTGACTGGAAATATTGAATGGTTAATAGTGTTTAATAAATATTTAACCCATGGGTTTGGATGTTTCTGGAATGTAGAAAAGTTATCATGAGAAAATCTGGACACGGATAGGAATATGACTAGAGGGTATGAACTTGCTTTTGATGAATAATAATGTTTAATTTAGAATAATTTTTTTTAGTTAATTGAAAATGAATTAAATAATTTAATGTGAATTTTTTAATAAAAAATTAATTATGTAATTAATATAGATCATTCAATGATTGTGTGCTTATAGGATGTCTAGCCACTAATAGTGGAAGCTGGGTGTCTATGTGGGAGTAGCTGCATTGGATCCTAGGACTATGTTATGACCATTTAGTGGGTTTTCAACTATATTATATCTTATATATTTTTTGATTTCATATGATACCCCACCCATATGTGTTAGGGTTTCTAATACCTAGTAGACTATGTGAAGGTGTTTTCCCCAACATCCTAATGGGATGATAGATGGTTGACTGCCCCTAGGGATCCACTCTTATCTCTTGGTAGTACCATGTTATTTTATGCATAGTGGTTAGTTTTACCATATATGTGTTTAGATATCTATAATGTCTTATTGTTATTTCACACACATGTGTATCTGGATATAGTATCCAAAAGATTATTATAGGTATGACATGTATGAGAAGTGATGGATCGAGGTACATACTCGGTGTATGGGTTGTGGTGGATTGAAGAATAATATCTGATATTTGATAGATGAAATAGGGGATATGGAATTCCCTGAGATTTTTATGAGATAGATTTTTTATTTCTTTTATGTCTTTCATTGTATGCTACACCATGATAAGCTTTCAAAATATAAAACATAAGTTTAGATTACATTATACGCAACACAATTACTGGCTTGAGTTACATACAATTTCATGTTCTTTTGATATATTTCATTTCATGTAAGAATGATTATAAATAAAAAGTTAAATATTGTTATGTTACCTTATAACCTAGTTAATATAACAGCGGATACGAACAATATTAACTTTCTTCTAAAAAAATATTTAAATGAAAATAAGTGTTTTTATAATATAATAAAACCACTCTTATGGATTTTATTAATGATATATATATATGTAATAAATTCAATATAATGTTTAAAATTTATATTATATGTTTTTTATACATGATATATGAATAAATTCAATTTTTCGGATAAAATAAGTAATTCTAAAAAAATAATTTTTTGCTGCCTTTTTATGGAACACCCATTTTAAATATAGTTTTTGAAACTTTTATATATTATATTTAATAAGATAATCTGTTTATTTGGAAGAAGGATATAAAAAATTATTTTGGATGACGATTTTTATATCGTTCTAATAACTTTCACGTTTTTTTGAACAGTACAAATACACTAAATTTTAATTGAATTTTATTTTCATCAAAATAATTTAGGAGGATAAATTATATTATTGAATGTTTTAATGTAAAAATTGAATATAAGTTTATAATTAAATATATTTGGCCATTGGGATTAATATTTATATGAATTATGATATAAAAACATTTCAATATTTTGCATGTTCTATCTTTTAAAACACCATTTTCCATTCTGACAACATGAATAATTTTGAATTAATTAGAAAAGTTTTTTGTGCTTTTAATTTTTCAAAATGTATACCGAATTTGGTATAATTAGTACCAAATTATTTAAATACCAATATTTTATTTTTGGCCATTATGAATAGTAAATTTAGTAATTTTTTTATTACCACGATTAAGGGTAAATCAGGTAACTAAATGTAAAAATAATATTATAATTTCCCCAAAATTCATCCTAATTTTATTGATTAGGTGTGTTTCGACAAAAAACACGGTTGGATCGATTTTGGGACCACCTGGAGCCACTTGTATGACATTAATATATTTATAATATTAAATTTAAAGAATATCCATTTTGTTATACTTTTTTTTAACAAGTGAAATATTTTTAATATAGGGTTATATGGAGGATATTTTCAACTATAAATACTTTTTAGAAAGATAAAATGATAAACTATATCGTGGTAATTTATTTTTAATTTTTATTAAATAAATTATTACATAAAACATATATACAATGCTAATATAATGCTTGTGGAAGGAAAAGAAAAATAATTAAAATGAATATAATTAACATTTTGAGGACTATTAAAATACCCAAAAGCATAGATACATCAGTTTTTTATTTGTATATAAACCGTATTAGTCCAAATCTAGAAATATTGACCATTTTAGTCACATGGATATTAATAAGACACTTATAATATTTTATTTAAAAGTTAATCAAGCTGTTCAGACTAAATATTTTTAATTTGTATACCATTTTAATATATTATTATTTATAAAATAAAATAGATTATAAATAGTTTATAGAAATATAAAATAATTACACAAATCAGTAAATTTATTTATAATCTTTATATATAATATAATTATTATTAATGATGACTCAATAGTGATAAAAAATTTATATTATTAATATAAATATCAAATAAATGGTTATAAATATATTAAAATAAATATAATTTTAAATAATTAAAGAGATCCAAGAATTTTATAGGTTAATATGACATGTTCAGAGTATATTAAACTATTTTATTCTAAGTTATCAGGTTGTTTTTATAAATTAAAAAATTAAAATATTAATTGTATCAAAATTGAAAAATGTTAACTTTAAAATAAATAATATTTTATTAAATTTCCTAAAATTCATAAAATTTTAGGTTTTTACAAATGACAATGATATTGTTAAATATTTAATATATTATCTAAGTACGATTATTTTGAAAATTTATAGTAACTATATTAAGACAATATTATAAAAAGTAATGTAAAACAAAGTATGTGTTAAACTGTTTAACTAAGGGTTAAATCCAAAAGATAAGGTTAATTTTGAGATCTAAAATTGAATAAAAATAATTTATTTAGTGTATTTAGACCCATAAAAATTTTATACTCTCAATAACTCATATTGGATATATTTAAAACCGAAAATAAATTTATAATAAATTAATAGTTTTGGTGTTTCCAAAAGTTCCCCAGCTCAGTCTTATAAAAGGGAACCTATAATTTTCTATTTTTCACAAATCTAAAGCCCTTTTTATTATCCAAACCATTCCCAATTATCCTATAAAATTTCCTCAGTTCATCATGAAGGAAATACATTGGGCATAAATCCAACCTATGAAGTCCTTTTATAGAAATAAAAAGGAAATACCCGAACAAGAGGTAATTGTTTTATGAACTCTTTCAATATTTTTTTCTTTTTATACTTACTCATAATATTATGTTTACAAACCAAAGTAATAAAATTAGTATCATCTAAATGATGATATGTTATTATAATTATGGTACATACATATTATTTTTATTATTCATCCTATGATTAAAGATATCATTATGTGTGTTTACGTACGATTTACTGACTCCACATCGTGGTGTACTTTTTTTTTGACACTGATTTATTTTGATGGGTATACCGATGAACATAAAATATTTAATTAATGAATATGAAATGATACTTTTTCTTTATTATTAATATAACATCCAATTTCATACCATTTAACCAACAATGGAATAATACCGTCACTTGGGCATATCTATGACTTATCGTCTCCCCGAAATGATGAGATTAATTTTCCACGTTAATCATTTAAGAAAGATGATAATGTATATATAATAAATAATAATGAAATATATGACACTATAATTCTACTATAATTATATATATATATATATGTTTTATTTACTTTCTTCCATTCAATTCAATAAAAAAACAGAAATAATGTTAATGTGTACGTAGGACCTACGGTCTCCATGAATGGTGTATTCCATTTCATTTATCAATATATTATATATATTTATATAATTAATATATATGATATATAAAACATATTTTACATTTTTTAAGAAATTAAATAATTAAATAAGTAATAATATCTATAATAATAAGTCAAAACATGTACAATAAACGAAAAGATTATTACCCAAAATGTTGCATTATCATGGAATTGATAAATGAGCAGGTAATATAAAGTCATCAGTGAGTCATATATGATATAAAAAATATTATGATGGTTATATTAAAAGTTAATAATATAATTCATACCATTATATAGTATTTTAAGACACATATGTAAGAAATTAGAAATAAGGTAAGGGATAATTTTACAATCTCATTATTATATGAGACTGTTTATTTATAAGTATTTACAGAAGTATTTTTATTCTATATTTACATGTTTCCTAAACATGTTTTTAAATATATTATTTATATAATTATAAAATTTGTATAATTAAATTTTACCCATTGGTTAAATTTTCTTAAATTGTATTGAAGGAACCTTTTTTCATTTTCGGTACGAGGTACTTTATGGATTTCTGAGAAATGTTAGAGAAGAATGTTTTATATTAACACATACTACATGAAAAGGTTTTAAAATTTTCATGAAACAATATTTACATGAAACTTACTTTACAATATTTCATGTTTAATTTCAAATAAATATATTTCTTTTAAATTTCCAGGCATTTTGAGAAATTAAAATGTTTTTGAAGAAGAAAGAATAATTTCTTCAAGTACCAATTTCATCTGTTTTATCAATTTTATCTTCTATAGAATATTAAATCCAATAAATAGGGATATTTTTATATACCTATTATTAATAGGGGTTTATTTTTTTTTAAGGAATTCAATTTTGGAAATCCATCTGTTTTATATGTATTATAACGGAATGATGCTTAATAAACCCATTTTATCCATTGGGTTATGTTATGGTGAATGATTTATGATTTTGTGGTACAAATATATATGGTTTTCAATATGTGATGCGTGGGACCTATATCTCCATAAAATGCTTTGGTTAAAGATTTATATCTCATATTATAGACATGACTATAATGAAAATTAAATCCAGTTAATTAATACAGGGATGGAACGATAAGTAACACTGGTTTAGTAGTAGACATTTTCCACTATTATGGTCTTTTGAATTAGCCTTTTCTAGTATAGAAATTATTTTGTAAACTTATGTGTGTTTTCCACAAATAAATTTTTTATTCCAATGATATTTTTTCATGGATCATGTTCCATTATAATTTATGACTTATAAATTACCTAGTTTATTCAAAGACTTATAATTTGGATATATGTTATACATGGTATGATTCTCAAAATTTATGCTTCTGTTTTTACATTTTTATGTTCATGTTTCGTTTTTCTCTTATTGATCATCATAATCACCCTTTACTATGTTTCAATCCCTCATTTTATAAATAAGGATACTAAGTAGGAATACTAAAGGTGGGAGATGTTGAAGATATTTAACATGTTAGATGAATGAATTCAATGATTCTGAAGGCAGTAAGCTAGTATGGTACTCAGGTGTGCATTTGTTATATTTAATGAATAATAATAAAAAATGTTTAATATTCATGTATATCATGCTTGGGTCACTATAGTCAGTATTAAAATAGTGGTTTATTCCGCCTTTTTAAACAAGGGAATGAAATCTTTTGTGACATCCCAATCGATATTTCTATGGTATATCTAAGGATGTCGCAAAAGATAAGCCTAACTTTAGGTTAAAATAGTTTAATTTTGGAAATTATTATTATTATCCTAGTATTAAACCTAATAAGATAGAGATTTAATGTAATTTCCATTGAATATGTTGTTTTCCTAGTAAGATTATTGCCTCTCACACTATTTTATTGGGGTTTAGAAAATGGATGGAACCTGAAGGAACACTGTTAATGATAAATTCAATGTGAAATGAAACAATTGTACTCCTAAACAACCAAATTTTATGGGAGATGTAATGAAAAATCTTGTGTCTATGCCCACACAAGCTGCGAATCATTCTCGACCTCCAAATATGAAGAGAAGGGAACAAAATTTTGTCGATTCCTTCATGAGGCGATGCCCACCTCCTTTCAGTTGGACTTGTGATCCTCATTTTTCTAAAAAATTGTTAAATAAAATTGAAATGATATTTTTTATCCTTGGATATTCGAAACAAGAAATATTCATTTTGGATATTTATCATTTAGAAGGATATGTAGACCAATGGTGGACTCTAATCCAGAATACGAGGCAGTAAGATGAAATTGAATCCATGGAATGAGATGCCTTAAAGAACACATATTCCTATAAGTAATTTCCCCATATTCTTTGAACAAAAATTAAAGAGTAGTTCTTAGAGCTTAATAAAAAGATGATGGATCCATTTTTACATACAAGACAAAGTTTCCAAGACATTATAGGTATGGTTCTGGATTTATCATCCCACATAAATTTAAAGTTGATCAATTCTTTGGTATCTTAGTACCATGTATTTAAAGGGTGTTAGCTATAAGATAATTTAGTATCTATGAAAATATTGTGAGTTATGATATCAAGGTAGAAATAGAAATTTATATTACATATCAATCTCATTGTTTTGACAATAAAGAGAAGATGGATTTCCAGGGAAAATCTCAAAACAATGGTGAAAAGAAGATGATCCTTTACTAATTCTCGATGTGTGGAAAGAATAATGTTGGATATTGTCTTAAAGATACTAGTAAATTTTTTATCTATTGGAAAGAAGGTCATCATGTAGTTGAGAGTCTATGTAATTGGAAATAGGTAGTTAATGGTTTGAATAGAGAAAAATCTACTTAGAATGCCCCTCCCACACTTTAATGTTACAACAAAGAGGGAATGAAGATTTATGATAAATAATGACCAAATACAAGTTTTATTGACAATGATCAACTTCTAAAACCACTTATGGACAAATAAAAAGTAAAATCACATATGATTACTATTGGCGATGTAGAGAATGATAAAGAAGTAGTGAAATTATTGAGTGTTTATATAATGGGACCCAAGAATAATGTTGTAGAATCTATTTTATAGTATTATAGAATATTGAAATATCTATGTAGTGGTCCACTATTGTTTTTCACATGTATTTGAAAGTATATGATGACTGCTACCAGTAACCATAAAAATTGATTGAGGTAATAAGGATATGTTTTTAGAAAACACATTTTAAATGGAAGGATAGCCCTTAAAAAAACATGATGTTGAGGTAATGATATTTTGATAAAGATATATCGGATAATAATAAGTAAATTGGATTATATTAGTTACCTTAGAACTGGTTAAGGATTTATTGACATGTAGGTTATTATATCAAGGGTTATGTTTATAGATTTTAGGCCATAAGATTAAAGAAACATTAATTTTTTAAATATTTATATATGGAAATTCAGGTTTTTACCATGGATCGAGAGAATACAAGATGAACGTGTTCACATTTTTGGAATGTGACCAATAAGAGACACCTTATGATATTTGGGGGATAAATTTTAAGCCTATTTAGTGAAATTTTTTCTATAGTTTTGGATTGTCATCTTTCATAAGAATTATAAGGTTATAAATTTACAAAAAGTTATTGATAAACATCCGATGATGTTTGTTAGAATAATGTATTATCTCATCATAGGTGGACCTATGAATATTTGATTACTTTTTCTGACCTTTTTTTGTTACGATAAAGATAAATGGATTGGAATATCATTCTATTTTTGGATCTCATGGTCTACTAACACATCAAGAATGAAAAATTCCACTTCATTTCATTGAATAAGAGATGATGTGTGAATTGATCAAGGAAGAACCAACAATGAGTTAATACTAAAATCTAGTAATTATTTTTTCTCACATTCTTCATCATTAGTATAAGGATTTTTAAAACCAAAAATTTTATCCCAGTACTTTTTTATCTGATAAATTAGATGGTCCATTAGATCATTAGAGATTTATGGCTTTTGATTGTTAAATATCTCCTAATGAGGTTCTCTATTACTCTCCATCAGAACTTGATAATTCAACTTTTCTTCCATATACATGATTAAACATCCCACCTATGTTATCTTTTGTGTAAAACCAATGATGTTTTACTTTGGGTTACAATTGTGTTTTTAACATTATTTTTTAAAATCAGGTTTTAGTATTCCTTTTTACAATGTGGGTCTCTATGAAGAAATGTTCAAGTATTAATCTTTTCATAACAATGATGAATTTTGAGTGAGAAATTTATTTTAATGGTAATAGAATGTAACATCTCAAGATTTTTTTGATATATATTTTTTAATTTCTTTTTTATGTCTTTTGTTGTATGCTTCAAAAAAATAATCTTACGTAGTACGCAACACCGAATTTGTTTACATTATATTCAACACTACGGTCAACTTGTGTTACATAAAATTTCGAATTATTTTGATAGATTTTATTTCAAGAAATACTGAATATAAGTGAAAAAATAAATATTATTATGTTACCTTATAACCTAGTCATTATATTGGTGGGTATGAGTATTGTTAACTTTGTTATAAAAAAACTATTTAAATCAAAATAAGTGAGTCAATAAAATAATGAAAAAACTCGGATTCTTCTGGCGGTTCATGAAGCTGCCTCATTACAAAAAGACTGTTGTAACAACTCAGTTGGTGATTTTGTGATTCTTTGACAGCTCCGTGTTCCTGGCATCTAACCAAAGCCCAAACAATCATTTGAAGTATTCTGGAAATCTCCAATGCCAGGATGGACTAAAGTGAACGTCGATGGCACCTCCAAAGGCAACCCAGGACCTGCCAGTTGTGGTGCCATCTTCAGAGACTCAGCTGGGCAGTGTCAGGGCTGCTTCTATGTTGGTTGTGGTCACTCTTCTTCTCTAGAGGCGGAAATTTTGGGGGTCGTTCATGCTGTTGATTTTGCGCTTCAAAGAGGTTGGAGAAAGCTCTGGATAGAAAGTGATTCAACCACTATCATTCATGCCATCTGGAATGGTAACATCCATCTGGCCTGGACTCTTACCACACGTTGGATGAATTGTTTGAATTTGCTACATGGGATGGACTATATAGCTACTCATGCCTACCGGGAAGCAAATGTTGTTGCTGATGCTCTTGCTAACAAAGGAGTTCATCAACGCATGACTTGGATGGACTATATTCTTTCTGACTTACTTTACCTTTTTGATAGAGATTGTAAAAAAATCTCATCTCTTCGCCTCTTGTAACCCAGTTTTGTTTATCAATAAATTGTGCTCTGGTCTTTGACCAAAGCACAACCTCAAAAAAAACACTGGTTTTCATTCCCACAATAGGATTAATTTTATATTAATTGCTGATACTTATTTGTTTTGATTTTTTTTCAAAATTTATTACATATTTTTAATTAGTGGGTCCAAATTATGTAAATATTATTCTTTTATTTTTGGGAAATACGAATAATAATTGTAGTAATTTTTTATTATATCAGTTAAGGGTAAATTAGGTAATTATTGGTAAAAATAATATATAATTACCACAAAACTTATCTTAATTTCATTGGGTAAGTTTTATTCAAACAAAAACATCCTTGGGCCCATTTTTGGGAGCACTTAGTGCCACTTAGATTAATTTAATATATTTATAATAACATATTTGAAGAAAATAAAATTTTTGTTATACTTTTTTTTGAACAAGTAAAATATTTTTAAAATAGGGTTATATATGGGATTGTTTGAACTATAAATATTATTTAGAAATATAAAATGATAAAATATATCACGGTAATTTAATGGTAATTTTTAGGAAATAAATTATTACCTTAAAGGCTTATAGAATGTTGATGCAGTGCTCGTGCATGCAGAAGAAAAATAATTAAAATGATTATAATTAACATTTTAAGGATAATTAATTGACCAAAAAAATATGGATACATATTTTTTGTTTATATATCTGCCAAAGTTTTCCATGTGTTTAATTATTGAGCATTTGGATTCACATGTATATGAATAAGACCCTTAAAATATTTAATTTAAATGGAAGTCAGGTTATTCATACTATATATTTTTAATTAGTATATTATTTTAATATACGATTATCCATAGAATAACATCAATTATAATTTTTTTTTGAATTATAAATTAATTACCTATATCCTAGAAATTTATTTATAATTTTTATAGATTAAATAATTACTATTAATTATGACTCAATGGTGATACATAAATTATTTTATTAATAGAAATATCAAATAAATAGTTTTTAAAATATTAAAATAAATATAAATTAAACTAATTAATGTTCTCCACGAATTTTATAGGTTACTATGAAATGTTATTAGTATATTAAATATTTTATTCTATGTTATCATGTTCATTTTATATATTTTAATTAATGAAAATATTGAATAACATCAACATTGACATAAGTGATACTTTTAAAATAAATAATATTTTATTACATGTTATAAAATTAATAAAAATAAAAATATTCTATAAATAACTATATTAATGTTAAATATATCATAAATTATAAACATTCTGTTCCTTTTACATATTATAGTGACTATATTAATCATATATTATAAAAAGTCTTGTAAAACATGATAAGAGTTTAATTGTATAAAAAATGGTTAAATCCAAAATATAAGGTTACTTTTGTGACCTAAACCTGTATAAAAATAATTTTTTGAGTTTATTTAGACCCGTACACATCTTATCCTAGAAATAAATCACATTTTACCTTTTTAAACTAAAAATAAATTTATAATAAATTAACAATATTTTAGTTTCCAAAAGTGCCCCTCCTCACTCCTACAAAATGGAACATATCCTCCACTTTTATTCACAAATATAAATCCATTTGGATTTGAAAAACTCTACCAAATTGTCCTATTAAATTCCATATATTCATCATAGAGGCCATTCCTTAGTCTGAAATCCAACCTAAGGAGTCCTTTTGTACTAATAAAAAATGATATACCCAAATAAGAGGTAATTGAATTATCAAATCTTCTATTTTTTTATTATTCTACTTCATATTGTTATATTTTTTCCAAATAAAAAATTAAAAATTAAAGTAACATATACATGTTGAGATGTTATTATAATTATGGTACACTCATATTCATCCTTTTACCCATCCTAGGAATAACAATATCGCTATGCCTACGTGCGTAGGACTTACCATCCCTACACTATGGAGTAATCTGTTATTGAACACTATATTATTTATATGGGTATAAGGATGAATATAAACGATTTAAATAATTAATATGACGTGATAATTATTATTTATAAATAATATACCATCCAATTCTATATCATTTAACAATTATTGGAATGATACCATCACACATGCATACATACGACTTAGCTTCTATATAAAGTGATTAGATTCATTCTCCATGTTAACCATTCAAGAAATATTATAAAGAATATATAATAAATGAGAATTAAATCTATGAAATAGTAATTCTAGTTAAAATATGCATATATATATGTATTTCGTTTATATTCTTCTTTTTAATTCAATAATAAAATGAAAACAACATTCATGCGTACGTACAATCTACCCTCTCAATGAGCGGAGCATTCCATTCCATTTATCTATATATTAACATTATATATATAATTAATATATATGATATATATTGATATTTTTTTTTCATTTTATAATAATTAAATAATTATCTATGTAATAATATCAAGAATAAAAAGTCAAAACACGTACAACAAACAAACCTATTATTACACCAAACATTGCAATAACATGGAATTGTTAAATGAACAGGTAATATAAAGTCATAAGTTAATCATATTTGATTTCAAACATATTATTATTGTTCTTTTACATGTTAATAATATGTTTAAAACCACTATACTTGATTTTCAGACATAGATAGAAGAAATCAGACATAAGGTAAGGGATAATTTTGCAATCTCATTATTATCCGATATTGTTTATTCAAAAGTTTTTAATAGGGAATTTTTTTATAGATGTCCATGTTTCCTAAATATTTATTTCAAAATGTAATTTCTATATTTCTAAAATGTATTAAAATCAATTTTAAACTATGGTGAATTTTTCTGAAATGGTATAGAAGGTATCTTTTTACGTTTGCAGTATGATGTACTTTTTGACTTTCTGACAAATGTAAAAGAAGAATGTTATTTTTTAACATATAAAACATGAATGATTTTCTAATTTTTCATAACTCATTATTTAAATGAATATTCCTTTACAATATTTCATGTTTATTTTCAAATAACTTCTTTTCTTTTGAAATGGTATATAATTTTGACAAAATAAAACGTTTTTGAAGAAGTAATATTATTTTCCTCAAGAATTAATTTTATGTGATTTATAAAAATTTATCTTCCATATATGATTCCATCATTTTAATAGGGATATTTTTCTATTCTTATTATTACAATGTATTTATTATGTTCAAAATGGAATTATATTTCTGAAATCCTTTTTTTTATTTGGATTATGATGTAATGATATGTTAAGAAACCCTTTTTATCTCTTGGTTTATGATACGGTAAATAATTTATTTTTCCATGGAACACATATATATGGGTTTCATTATGCAATGGGTGGGACCTATAACTCCCTTAAATTCATTGGGTAAGGATTTATATCTCATTATTTAGACATCACTATAATGACAAGTAAATTTGGTTTAGTAGTACAGGGCTGTAACGACAAGTGAACCCAGTTTAGTAATGGACTTTTTCTACTATGATGGCCTTCGAAATGAGCCTTGGCTAATATGGAAATGCTTTTATATGCTTATGTATGTTTAAAAAAAATATATATTTAATTCCAAATATATTTTCTCATGGATCATAACTTTTTATAATTTATGCCTTATAAATTATCATGATATATTCCATAATGTGAAATTTTGATATATGTTAAACTTGGTATTATTCTAAAAACTTATGTAAATTTTTTAACATTATTATGTTAATGTTGGGTTTTTTACCCATATTGATCTTCTGATCTCACCCTTTATTATTTTAATATTCCTTAGTTTATAAATAACACTGTTAAGAAGTAGTACTAAAGGGAAATATCTTTATTATAGATATTATTGATATTTCAAAATTTAGAAGAATGTACTCCAGTATTCCAAAAGAACTAAACTATTACAATCCTTAGGTGAACATTTGTAAAATGTAATAAACATTCATATAAAAGGATATAATAGACATGTACATCATGAATGGGTTGTTATAGGTTGTGGTGGATCGCGGAAAAAACAAAGTTACAATATATAGATATGTACGAGATGATGTGATGCACGAGGTGAGTGTCGTAATACTTATCATGGGTCTCTTCATGTTGTCTTACTCTTTTAGGGAGACAGATCAAGATCTTTGATGTTGGTGTATAGTGGAAACTAGTAGGGAAAGAATAGTTGGGTACCCTTGTTATTGATATTATATTATGTTCTCTATTTTATGTGATACTTTGTGAGAGATATCTGTGGTGAGGATGATAACATTGTAGAGATTTTTAGGAGATGAGTTAGTTTCACAGTTGTTAAATTTTCTTTAGCATGATTTTTTCTCTTTTGTAGTAGATTCTTCCTATATGATTGTAGTATACCATTATTCTCACCACACATATATATAAACAAATTTTAGGTCAGTAGGAACATGTCGGTGATTTTTGGGAAATTACTAACATGTTCTTTCATAGAAGATATTTGAGCTTCATGGCTACCGGCAAGTTTACATTTTTGGAACTTGTACCTTTCCTTTTATATTTTTAGTACTATATATCTTTACATGTATGTAATTGATTAGTTTTATGTATTTTGGTAAAAAAATCCTTCAAGGTTCCCCCTTGGAATGTTTTGTGTGTGATTTTTGTTGTTGACAAAGCTAGATCACAACGAATGAGAATGGTTCTTGTTTGTTGAAGACATTTTTTTATGGTGGCAGAATTTCCTAATATTTTATAAATTTTGGAGCCTCAAAATCAAGAATTTTTGTGAAGAATGGTGAACAAAATAAGAAAAGTAACATAAATGAGGTGCCATGGACATTGATCGCGTACCATTTCTGGGAAGAGTACGCGGCCACATACTAGGCAACATGAATGGTACATTGGGGTATTTTACAAAATCAAAAATGATTCATGGTGGAAGGCGATGAAATATGTGGATGAATTGATGCTGACAGAGAATATGGATCATGTATGAACAATGAAAGTACAAGGAATAGATATAAACAATAGTTCGTGCATGGCATGCATGTAATATCCCATGTAAGTAATGAATAATAGACATTTTTATCTATGTCTATTAATGAATTAGATAGTGTTTTAGAGGCTTAAAATGAGAATAAATGCAATCTTAAGCATGAAATACACTAATAATTTTAAAAGATTGTTTTACTTCCTTTTAATGGAAAACCATATTTTAAATCAATATTTTGACAATTTTATAAGATCTATTTTTCAAAATAAACTTATTCTTTATGATTGGGACATCAAAATTTACTTTGTGTTAATTTTTGGTATTTTTCCGATAAAGTTCATTTTTTTAATGAATAGTGAAAAATGTTGTATTTTAATTCAAAACCTCTTTTTAATCTAATTTAATTATATGATTAGATTATATTTTGAATTGGTTTTAATGTTCAATTAGAATATGTTTTTACCATTTAATCCAATAGTGGTCGTTGGAATTAATTTCACATTGAAATTAGACTTAAACTAGTGTCGATCTTTTGATACTTATTGTTTCATAAAAAAATGCTATTTGCTCTGACAGCGGGAATTAATTATTAAATTAAATAATGAAACTTATATGTTTTGAATTTTTTAAAATAGACATCATTTTTGAATTCGGAATATCAAATATAGCTTAGGGTGAAGTTTTGGTTTTTTTTCTGGAAAACTTCAATTTTTGATGAATAGTGAAACCACTAAGTGGTACTTATAAAAATGGATTTTTCGTTTAAATGAAATGTTACCACCTCTATGGTTTTAATTTCAAAAATAAAAAATACAAGTTTTTCATTAAGATGTACAATGTGGTTCAATGGTATTAAAATAATTTTTTGGTGAATAGTAACTTTTATGTTTTTAATCGCGATTAGAGGTAATTAGTGTAATTTAAGGTAAGAATAATGTTTTAATAATATGAGGGGATCTTGACACGTGACCTAACCTTATTGTATGTGTCATGGACGACCAAGACAATCCATGGGTCAACTTGGGAACCCCATGGAGACACTTTGGTAGGAAAATGACATTAATATCTTTTTATTTAATGTTAAAATAAAAATGACACAAACATGAGTTATTTTACTAAAATAATTTTTACATGGGGTTATACAAGTCATAGTTTTGACTATAAATATTCATTGTAAATATAGAAAGATTTACTACATAATAGTATTTTTTTTATAATTTTTAGACATTAAATAAATTAAATTATTTATGACACCATGATGAGGCAGCGATTACCTCATTATTTAACGATTTAAATAAAATGGAAAGATAATGTATAATCTATGACCTACACATGTCCAAAACCTATTGCATGGGTGAATTTAGAACCCATATCACATTATAATAGAATTAAATTAATGTGGGACCTTTTAAATCCGAAACTCATTTTAAAATAAAGTAACATTTCGTTACTTTCCAAGAGTGCCCCTCCTCTCCTCTTATAAAAGGTCCCCACCTATACTTCCATACCCAAACTTCTAAAGCCTTTGCATCGGCCAAAACCTGCCCATTTTGTCTCCCCACATCCCTCTCTTACTCCTAGAAGCCTCACTTTGGGCAGAAGTCTTCCCAAGGAAGCCTTTGAGCTCAAATCAAAAAGAGTTACCCAATTTAACGGTAGTGTCTTCTCTTGTGTTCTTATGTTTTATTTTTCTTCTCCAACCCCTAAACTCTTTTTATTCATTTCTTTTGTAACAACACCAGTATCTTAAATATACTAGGATGTTTTTATAAGAAGGATTTGAGCTACACTTACACACACCTACATCTAATGGTTAAAGAACATACTGTTTCTGTGGATGGGAAATTTCTGCATCACGAAACGATGATTGTTCAACACTCATATATCACCTTCAAAGGTGGCCATTAAGATGCCACTATATTTATATATTATAAATAATATGTTTATTTTTTACTTAAGCTTATGTATTTTTCATTTTTGGCATATCTTTATGGTTACCATTATGAGTAAACGTGATATCTTCATTTTAGAAAGTGCAGACTACCGCCCCCTCAAAGTGATTTGATTCGTTAATACCATATGTGGTACGTAAAAGGATATATTTAACGATATTATATATGATACCATACTGGAATTAAAATACTATTATGTATCATTAAGTTTTAATACCATAAAATACCAAATAGAAATGAAAGTAGCGTTCATGCGTACGTACGGCTTACCGTCTCCATGAACGGTGCATTTCATTTCTTACCTATAAACGTTGTGTAATATTATAAATGAATGTATATACTGGATATATATGATATATATGATATATACATCATGAGTATAACTCTGGATATAATGGATAAATGAACAACTCGTAATTATAAAGAGCATATTTTGACTCATGTACCAATGATCGTTAAAACGACCGTTATTAAATAAAATAATTACATTGTGCTCATGACATGGTAATAAGTGATATAAAAGGAATAATGAACTTGAAAAAGGTTCTTAACCATGTATAAATTAACTCAAGTTTATTACTCAGGAGATTAAAGAACGATCAAGTCAAGTCAGATACGAGGTATGGGACTTCGTCACAATCTTCTTTCATTGAGGCATATTTTGTTTTATACACAACCTTCTTTTATACAGTGTATAAACCCCTTTGAATTTTACGTTTATTCAAAAGGAATCTTTTTTATACGAAGCGTTTACTAAACGACAAAAGGGAATGTTTTTTTGTCGTACGTATGTGGCGGCAACGACTTCTCCGCCGCCGGGACCATTATTTGAGTTTCGGCATCCTTTACAAGCCATAAATTTTTTAAAAGAAAAATAAATACCATGTTTTACTTTTCATTTTTTTTGGTATTGAAAATGGTTTTCATAATGTTTTTATATCAATGTGTTATATTGATATCTTGTGATTGAAAGGTGGAAATGTTATGTTTCCTTTATGCATGTTTTATGTGATACGATTATGTTATGGTTCTTGGGAATTATTAGGAAGATAGGTGGTTCCGTGATAAACTAAGGGCGGGTGAGCCCGATATAGCTCTCTAATGCATTGGGTAACGCGAAGGAGTGAAACGTTAAGGTTTATCCAAAGAGATTTAGGGAATATACTATGATGGGTATTCCAAACGTAACCAAGAGGGTTACTCGCTACGTAAGAATGTTATGAATTCCTCAAGTTACCTTTATGTCTTATCATTTCTATGATTTATTCATGATTTGATGAGGTATGTTAAAGTGCCTATGTTTTATGGGTAAAGTATGATTTCATTCTTATGTATATATGAACTGATGTTTCATTTCCATATTTTTATAACCCTTACTGAGCTTTTTATGCTCATCCCAAGTTTTTGAAATATTTTTCATAGGTTAAGGGAAAGGTAAATGATATGATTATAGTGTCAAGGAAGTGTGAAGAAAGAATCCATGATTTATTTTAAATATGTTTCCGTTGATGGGAAAAATGAATACTATCTTTTATGTAACCACATTGATTAAATGTGGAATGTAATACATGTTTTATGATCTAATTTTCTAAAACTCTAAACCTGAAAAGATCCTCAATGTGAATTATTCATTTAATTCAATATTGAGTAAGGTTTAAAGCCAGGGCCTTATAGTTGGTATTAGAGGTCAGTTTAGATAACTTTAGGAGTTAGAATTTTATTAAATGATTATACAAAAATATTTTTTATGGTCAAATTGAAATGATATAGCATTTGAAGATTACCATGTTGCTTCATCTAAGACATGTTTTTTCAGAATGGTTTTCCGTGAAGGAAACATGGAAGCAGTGCTAGGAAAGAATACATAAGGAAATAACCTTCTGAATCAGCATCCTGAGATGGTTGGAATTGGAACTGAAAAGTTTGTTGCAGTAATAGCGCAGTTGACTGAAGCGATAAATGGTGGCGGTATCCATGCATGAGGTCAGCCAGATCATCTACAGAGGAACATGTCAGTGGTGGAATATTTCATGAGGCAACATCCCCCATCATTCAGAGGATCATGTGACCCTGTGCCAGCTGATGGGTGGATTAAATCACTAGAGAAGATTTTCGATGTCATGGGGTGTTCAGACAATCAAAAGGCTTGTCTTGCTATTTACCATTTGGAGGGTGAAGCAGATCAGTTGTGGTCGATGGTTAGAAATATCAGGGACGCTGATGAGATTGATACTCTCGATTGGGATGAATTTAAAGGTATGTTTCTTGAGAAGTATTTTCCTAAGGCTGTTAGACATAGGAAGGAAATGCAATTCTTGGAATTGAGGCAAGAGGAAGACTCAGTGGCTGCCTATGAAGAAGGGTTCACTCGATTGGCAAGGTATGCTCCAAATTTTATCCAAGAACTTGATAGTAAAATCAATCGTTTTTAATCAGGATTAAAGCCAAAATATCGAAGGGCTTTAGATTCTCGTGAGTTCAAAAGTTATGAAAATCTTTTACGATGTGATGAGAAGGTGGAAATGGAGTTTTCTGATGATCAAGTGTTTTATAACAACCAGCAGAAGAAGAGAACGAGGTGGCAGGAGAAAGGGAAGAATTCTTCAAAATGGTCTGATGGTAAGAAAACTAAGTTTCTAGTTTGTGATAAATGTGGGAAAAGGCATGCTAGGGAGTGTCTTCTGAATTCTGGAAAGTGCTACCGATGCAGTAAGATGGGACATAAGGCTCGTGATTGCACTAAAAAAGATCAGGATAATGGTAAGACCAAATTTGATTTACAATTAGTGAAATGTTTTAAGTGAAATGAGATGGGTCACTATGAAAACGAGTGTCCAACAAAGAGCTTGAGTGATGGGAAGCAGTTATACTACAAGCAGAAAGAGGTGGTGAAATCCTATGTAACTACTTCAGCAGATGTCGGGCCATCAAATGAAGTTGTATCCGGTACTTTGTTTGTTTTTTCAGATTATGACAGTGTGTTGTTTGATTCGGGGTCTATACATTCTTTCATCTCTGAAAGCTTTTCTAGTAAAATGGGAATAACATCAAAAGAAATGACTCCTGAACTTGAGGTAAAAACACCTGGGGGAAATGTTGAGGAAAAAAGAATTTATAACAATCTTCATATCCTTATCCGTGGAAAGAACCTACTTGAGAACCATATTGTTTTACCTCTAGTAGAGTTTGATGTTATCCTGGGTATGGATTGGCTCTCTATTTACCATGCTAAGATTGATTGTAGACCTAAAGAATTTTCTTTTCAGAAAGACTTTCAGTTTGTGTACAAGAATGAACCCTTACTGTTGATAACATATCAAGAGACTGAGAAACTTGTAAAAGATAGAAATGAATGTTACCTTGCACATATTGTTGAAAACAAGGGAACTATTCAGATTAATGATGTTCCAGAGGTAAATGAGTATCCTGATGTTTTTCCTGATGAGTTTCCTAGAATAATACCAGATCGGAAAGTTGAGTTTATTGTTAACTTAGTTCCTGATGCTAATCCAATTACAAAACCCCCTTATCGAATGGCTCAAATTGAACTTTTAGATTTGAAGGAGAAATTGCAAGATTTATTAGAGAAAGGTTTCATTCGACCTAGCACATCACCATGGGGTGCTCCTATTTTATTTGTTAAAAAAAAGATGGTTCTATGAGACATTTCATTTATTATGGAGCCTCGAATAACATCACTGTTAAGAACAAATATCCTTTGCCTCATATCGATGATTTGTTTGATCAACTCCAGGGAGCTCAGTATTTTTCAAAGATTGACCTGAGATTGGGGTACCATCAGCTGATGGTAAAGGAATCAGATGTTCCGAAGACTGCATTTCGCACAAGATATGGCCATTATGAATTTGTAGTAATGCCTTTTGGGATAACCAATGCACCTGCTGTATTCATGGACTTAATGAATAGAATTTTCCATGAGTTCTTGGATAAGTTTGTGGTTTTTTTCATTGATGATATTTTGGTGTTTTCTAAAAGTAAAGAGGGGCATGAAATACATTTAAGGGTTATCTTTCAAACCATAAAATAAAATAAATTGTATGGAAAATTCAGTAAGTGTGAGTTTTGGTTGCAACAAATTTCTTTCCTTGATCACATTGTTTCTAAAGATGGGATAACTGTTGATCCTGCTAAAACAAAAGTTGTGGAAGAATGGACAAGACCCACCAATGTAACCGAGATCCGTAGTTTCCTTAGTTTGGCAGGTTAATACCGAAGGTTTGTTGAAAATTTTTCTGGTTATCTAGTCCAATGACTAAGCTAACTCAGAAGGGTGTTAAGTTTATCCGGACAAAAGAATGTGATGATTGTTTTTAGGAGTTGAAAAGAATATTGGTGATTGCTCCAGTTTTGGCACTTACTTCCAGGAATGGTGAGTTTGTTATCTAGAGTGATGCTTCATTGAAAGGACTTGGCTGTGTCCTTATGAAGAATGATCAGGTAATTGATTATGCTTAACGTCAGTTGAAAACTCATGAGGTAAATTTCCCGAAACATGATTTGGAATTCGCTGTTGTTGTTTTTGCTCTAAAAATTTGGAGGCATCATTTGTATGGAGTAAAGTGTGAAATATATACTGATCACAAAAGTTTAAAGTATATATTCACTCAGAAATAGTTGAACATGAAACATAGGAGATGGCTAGAATTAATCAAGGATTATGATTGTACAATTCATTACCATCCGGGAAAAGAAAATAAAGTGGCTGATGCATTGAGTCAAAAAGCAATGCTTCATTAAAAATGTTGCGTTTGGAACGTGATCCTCTGGTTAAGGATTTGATGAACTTTGGCATAGAAGTTTTTGGTGCAGGATTTTCTTTTGTTTTGTTTTAGGTATCAGTGAAATATTCTCCATCAGACAGAATCAAGAAAGCACAGAAGCAAGAAAGTGAGTTGCAGAAAAAGGTAGAGCTGGTTTAGAAGGGTAAGTTTTCTGAATTAAACATTGATAATGATTGTGTTTTTTGATTTGGGAAAAGATTGTGTGTGACTTGTGATTCATAGTTGAAGAGAGAGTTGTTATGTGAATCTCATAGTTCTCCGTTTTCAGTTCATCCTGTAAGTACTAATATGTATAGAGATCTTCGGGAGTATTACTGGTGGGACGGAATGAAAAGAGATATTGCTGATTTTACTGTGAAGTGTTTGACTTGTCAATAGGTTAAAGCAGAGTGGTAGTTACCGAAAGGGATGCTTCAGCCTTTACTAGTGCCAGAGTGGAAATGAGAGAATATATCCATGGACTTTTTTTGTGGGATTGCCGAAGACATCTCGAGGCAATAATGCAATATGGGTTATTGTTGATCTCTTGACCAAATCTACTCATTTCCTTGCTATATGAGATAATTTTTCCCTAGGTCAACTTTCCAGTTTGTATCTTAAAGAGATAATCAGGTTACATGGAGTTCCTCTCTCCATTGTATCTGACCGTGATCCCAGGTTCACTTCTAACTTTTAGAAAGGACTTCAGAAGTTGTTGGGTACTGAATTAAATTTTAGTACAAATTTTCATCCTCAATCAGATGGGAAGTCAGAACGAACGATCTAGACTTTCGAGGATATGCTACGTGCTTGTTCGATGGATTATCATGGAAGTTGGGACCAACGTCTTTCTTTTGTTGAAATTTCTTATAATAACAGTTTTCGTTCCAATATACAGATGGCACCATTTCAGGCATTATATGGGAAGCGGTGTCGAACTCCAGCTTTCTAGGATGAAGTGGGTGAAAGGAAGTTGATGGGACCAGAATTGGTAGAAGAGTTGGCAAAAAAAGTTCAGCTGATACAGAAACACATGAGAATAGCTCAAAAGCAGGCAGAAGAGTTATGCGGACAATAGGAGGAAGGATCTCTCTTTTGAGGTAGGTGATCATGTTTTTCTCAAAGTATCACCATGGCAAATTGTGATGCGATTTGGTAAGAAACGAAAGCTGAGTCCAAGGTTCATTGGACCATATGAAATTATGGATAGAGTTGGATCAGTTTCTTACCGAGTGGATTTACCTCCGAGTTTATCTCAGGTACACAATGTTTTTCATGTTTCAATGTTGAGAAATTATATGCCAGATCCATCTCATGTTTTGAGTCCAAAGGTAGTTCAGTTGGAAGAGAACCTATCTTATGAGGAACAACTGGTCCAGATTCTTGACCACAGGGATCAAGTGTTACAGAATAAGTTGATTCATCACGTAAATGTTTTGTGAAAAAACCACATGATTGAAGTGGAAACATGGGAATCTGAAAATGCCATGAGGGATAAATACCCCCACTTATTCGATAAGTAAATGAATTGCGGGGACACAATTTTCTAAAGGGGGGAAGGATGTAACAAACCAAGTAAGTAATGAAAAATATATATTTTTTTCTATGTCTATTAATGAATTAGATAGTGTTTTAGAGGCTTAAAATGAGAATAAATCCAATCTTAAGCATGAAATACAGTAATATTTTTAAAAGATTGTTTTGCTGCCTTTCGATGGCAAACCATCTTTTAAATTTATATTTTGACAATTTTATAAGCTCTATTTGTCAAAATAAACTTAGTCTTTATGATTGGGACATCAAAATTTACTTTTTGTGAATTTTTGGTATTTTGCTGATAAAGTTCATTTTTTTAATGAATAGTGAAAAATGTTTTATTTTAATTCAAAACCTCGTTTTAATATAAATTATTTATATGATTAGATTATATTTTTATTTGGTTTTAAAGTTAAATTAGAATATATTTTTACCATTTAATCTAATAGTGGTTGCTGGAATTAATTTCACTTTGAAATTGGACTTAAACTAGTGTCAATCTTTTGATACTTTTTATTTCATAAAAACACGCTATTTGCTCTGACAATGGGAATTAATTATTAAATTAATTAATGAAACTTATATGTTTTGAATTTTTTAAAATAGACATCATTTTTGAATTCGGAATATCAAATATAGCTTAGGGTGAGGTTTTGGTTTTTTTCTGGAAAACTTCAATTTTTGATAAATAGTGAAACCACTAAGTGGTACTTATAAAAACAGATTTTTCTTTTAAATGAAATTTTACCACCCCTATGGTTTGAATTTCAAAAATCCAACATACATGATTGTCATTAAGAAGTAAAATTTGGTTCAATGGGACTAAAATAATTTTTTTGGTGAATAGTAACTTTTATGTTTTTAATCGCGATTAGAGGTAATTAGTGTAATTTAAGGTAAGAATAATGTTTGAATAATATGAGATGAGCTTGAAACGTGTCCTAACCTTATTTGATGTGTCATTTCCGACCAAAGAAAATCCATGGGTCAACTTGGGGACCCCATGGAGCCACTTTGTTAGGAAAATGACATTAATATCTTTTTATTTAATGTTAAAATAAATATGACACAAACATGAGTTGTTTTACTAAATCAATTTTTACATGGGGTTATAGAAGTCATATTTTTGATTATAAATAGTCATTGGAAATCTAAAAATATTTCATACATAATAGTATTTTTTTAATAATTTTTATACATTAAAGAAATTAAATTATTTATGACACCATGATGATGCAGCGATTACCTCATTATTTAACGATTTAAGTAAAATGAAACGATAATGTACAATCTATGACCTACACAAGTTCAAAACCTATTGGATGGGTGGATTTCGAACCCTTATCACCTTATCCTCGAATAATATCAATGTGGGACCTTTTAAATCCGAAACCCATTTTAAAATAAAGTAACATTTCTTTACATTCCAAGAGTGCCCCTCCTCTCCTCTTATAAAAGGCCCCCACCTCTACCTCCTTACCCACACATCCAATGCCTTTGTCTCGGCCAACCCCTGCCCATTTTGTCTCTCCACATACCTCTCTAACTCCTAGAAGACTCCCTTTGGGCAGAAGTCCTCCCAATGAAGCCTTTGAGCTCTAATCAAAAAGATTTACCCGATTTAAAGGTAGTGTCTTCACATGTGTTCTTATGTTTTATTTTGCTTCTCCAACCCCCTAAACTCTTTTTATTCATTTATTTTGTAACAACACCAGTATCTTACATATACTAGGATGTCTTTATAATACGGATTTGAGCTACACTTACACACCCCTACATCTAATGGTTAAAGAATATACTATTTCCATGGATGGCGAATTTCTACCTCACAAAACGATGATTGTTCAAAACTCATGTATCACCTTCAAAGGTGGCCATTAAGATGTCACTATATTTATATATTATATATAATATGTATATGTTTTACTTAAACTTCTTTATTCATCATTTATGGCATATCTTTATGGTTACCATTATGAGTAAACATGATATCTTCATTTTAGGAAGTGTGGACTACCGCCCCCTCAAAGTGATTTTATTCGTTAATACCATATGTGGTATGTATAAAGGATATATTTAATGATATTATATATGATAACATAGTGGAATTAAAATACTATTATGTATCATTATATTTTAATTCCATAAAATATGAAATAGAAATGAATGTAGCGTTCATGCGTACGTACGGCTTACCGTCTCCATGAACGGTGCATTTAATTTCTTACCTCTAAATGTTGTGTATTATTATAAATACACGTATATACTGGATATATATGATATATATTATATATAAATCATGAGTATAACTCTGGATATAATGGATACATGAACAACTTGTAATTATAAAGAGCATATTTTGACTCAAGTACCAATGATCGTTAAAACGACCGTTATTAACTAAAATAATTACATAGTGTTCATGAAATGGTAATAAGTGATATAAAAGGAATAATGAACAAGAAAAAGGTTCTTAAGCAAGTAGAAATTAACTCAAGTTTATTATTCAGGAGATTAAAGAACGATCAATTCAATTCTGATACGAGGTATGGGACTTCGTCTCAATCTTCTTTCATTGAGGCATATTTTGTTTTATACACAACATTCTTTTATACAGTGTATAAACCCCTTTGAATTTTACATTTAATCAAAAGGAATCTTTTTTATACGAAGTGCTTACTAAATGACAAAAGGAAGTGTTTTTTTTGTCGTACGTATGCGGCGACAATAACTTCTCTGCCACCATGACCATTATTTGAGTTTCAGCTTCCTCTACAAGCCATACTTTTTTTAAAAGAAAAATAAATACCATGTTTTAGTTTTTTTTATTTTGGTATTGAAAATGGTTTTCATAATGTTTTTATATCAATGTGTTGTATTGATATCTTGTGTTTGAAAGGTGGAAATGTTATGTTTCCTTTATGCCTGTTTTATGTGATACGATTATGTTGTGGTTCTTGGGCATTATTATGAAGACGGGTGTTTCCGTGATAAAATAAGGGTTGGTGAGCCCGATATAGATCTCCAATGCATTTGGTAATGAGAAGGAGTGAAACGTTAAGGTTTCTCCGAAGAGATTTAGGGAATATACTGTGATGGGTATTCCAAAAATAACTAAGAGGGTTACTCCGTACGTAAGAATGTTCTGAATGACTCAAGTTACCTTTTTGTATTATGATTTCTATGATTTATTCATGATTTGATGAGGTATGTTAAAGTGCCTATGTTTTATGGCTAAAGTATGATTTCATTCTTATTTATATCTGAACTAATGATTCCTTTCCATATTTTTATAACCCTTACTGTGATTTTTATGCTAATCCCATGTTTTTGAAATGTTTTTCACAGGTCAAGGGAAAGGTACATGATATGATGATAGTGTCAAGGAAGTGTCAAGAAAGAATCCATGTTTTATTTTAAATATGTTTCCGTTAATGGGAAAAATGAATACTATCTTTTATGTAACCACATTGCTTAAATGTGGAATGTAATACATGATTTATGATCTAATTCTCTAAAAATCTAAACCTGAAAATATCCTCAATGTGAATTATTCATTTAATTCAATATTATGTAAGGTTTAAGGTCGGGGCCTTATAATGCGGTTTGCGACGGCTGAAGGATCGGTATGCGGTGGAGGCTGGATCAAAGATTTGGTAAAACATGGATTAATAGGTTTTGAGGATAACTTTTCTTATAATATAATTTCTAATGTCACCAATTAATTTTGAGATTGAATATCATTAGAGAACATATTTTGTTTCCTGGATTTCGACAAAGAAAGAAAGAAGCTCATGATGGGATGTTCGAGAAGGCTGAAGTGGTTCATGCAGATTAGATTCCGTTGAGAGTTTCTACGGAGAACTGTAACCTATAATGTATATGGTACGCTGAAGAAAAAGAAGTTGTGTTGCACAGAAGATAAAGGTGTCATGGACAGAAGAAGAAGGCACTGTATGCAGAAGAAGAAGGTGCAGTGTGTGATAACGGTTTGCGAAGGTAGTCCGTGAATATAGAATAGTTTGTGGACAAATGGTAGTGCTATGAGGAGGTTCATAGATGAGGCAGTAGAATGTATGTCTGGTGGTCCGCATACCATAACTAGTACATAGTATGCAGAGGAGTAGGTGGTTCATGATTTTCAAAAGGAAGCTCACTAAAGTATCAAATTTATTTTCAAAAGGATTTTCTGGTACCTAGAAGTACTCAGAAAGGTGGAAATCATCTATGGGTGAAAAAGGAACTTAAAAAGATCATCTAATTATAGTCAAGAATGAAGGAATTCTTGCAAGTGAAGGGACCTACATGTTCATAAACTATGTTTAACCTATAAGTCCATAAAACATGAGTGGATTCCTTAAAAAGGGCAGTGAGCAAAGGAAGAGGAAGAAATTGACCCTTTTTATCGGGACATTGTCAATGTATGCTCCATGGACATATCCTAGTGAGGGTGAACTAGGTAAAAATTATTATGTATTGTGCATTATTTCATACCAGGTTATATATTGCAATATAAGGAAGAGAGAATTGAGTTTTGTCTAACAAACAAACTGATCCAAAAGAGAGAATGTTTAATCTACCATACCCTGATTCACCCTCCTCTTAGGGTATTCGACCTAGTGGACCTAATAATTGGAATCAGACAGAATGGTTGAAAGTCAGTGGTTCTCTATAAAAAAAATGGAGGTGATTAATCATAATAGAATTTCTATTTTTTTTGGAAATTTTTTTCAACTATGGGAGAATCATATGCAGAATTACTTCATATTAGTAGGAATGGATGTCTTCACAATAGGTATGCATGAAATATCAGCTAAATTAATAGTGGTGCTCTATCAGAATATAAATGAATGGATTTTTATGTTGATTCTAAAGGGATCAATGTGTTAGGGGGAGACCTATCAAATGAAATTAATACGAATGTGATGTACTGAAAAACATCACATGAAATGTGGGAAATCTTTTTAAACATTTATGAGGGTGACACAAAAGTCTATGAAGCAAAGTTGCAAGTTCTAAAGAACATGTATGAGGATCTCAGAATGAATCAAAATGAGAATATTGATGCATTCATCGATAGGATAAATATAAATTTTCAAGACTTGCTGTGTCTTGGAGAAGTCATTGAAGATATAAATATTGCAACATGTTTATTGAGGAAACGTCCACCGCGGTTCAATTAGGATTTTTTAGTGTTGGAAGGAAAAGGCATGGAAGAGATGACACTAGATAACATACACAGTATCATTATATCATATGAAATGATAAACAATGATAATGATGTAGTAGAAAAGGGGATGTCTAAAGAAGTGGAATTCAATTCCATGAAGAATCTCTCTATTCATGATATTCTGGAGGAGGAAAATATGGATGATGTCATATAATTTCTATCATCCAACATGGAAAAAGGAAATGAAATGTTCAATTGTACACATATATTTTCATTATTTAGGTGTGGAATGATTGCCCATTTTTTAGCAAAATTTCCTAAGAAGTATGATGAAAGTAATCAGAAATGGTGGAGAAGTACTAAGAGAATGTTTTTAAAAAGAAGAAGCTATCTTCAAGAGAGGATGAATGTTCAGAAGAATCTGAGATAGAAGATTTGGAGGACTACAGGGAATATAAAATAAATTCATTAGTTACAATTTTCATAAATTCATTAACATGAGAGGAAAGTGACAATGAATAAGGAGAAACTAAAGGAAGAGTAGATCTTCTGGATGAATTAGAAGCATCCCATGAAGAGGTAGTTTTTTTAGTACCAAAAAAAAAAGAAACCTAAAAATGTTCTTTATAATGAAAAAATATTTATGAACCAAGAGGATGAAGAGAATTCTGGGCTGAATGCAGAAATTGAAATGTTGAGGTCTTCAATACTAGAAAGCTCAGAAAAGGTGGTTGAGCACAAACTCAAAATTGAAGAACAGAAAATTGATACTGATATTTTTACTAAATCCAGAAATGATAAAATAAAACGCATCAATCAACTAGAAGATGAAGTTGTTAGTATGTGATGAAAAATACATGATCAGAAAAAAATACCAACTCTAGGTTCAAAATCAAGAAATTACATCATACGTGCAATAGAGAAGATGATATTTGAAAAGAGTGGTCCATCAGAACAGAACCAGTAATCAAATTCAAATGATAAGGATGGTATAGGGATATTTCTAAAATAGAAATCAGTTATGTACCATATCAAACCAGAATCACCCACTCCACGATTGAAGGTTGATTTGGGTACAAACCAGAATCGAAAGATTTAGAGAACCCAAGGAACAACTTGTGGTGCATAATTTCCACATATGAATATACCACACATAAGATTATATTTTTTTGTTATGATGGGACACTCTAAAAATGTATGTTCCATATGAAAGAGATACCAAAGGGAACAAGAACAAAAGTGGTGGTCATATAGAGCTCAAAATTATAGGCCATAATTTGAAGAACACTGTTTTAGGTGTAATGGATATATACATATGACAAGGTATTTGACATCAAAAATTCAGCAGAATAGGCCATGGATAACTGAATCTACTCATAATATGTAGCGAGATGTATATTCAAGAGAGATAAAGATTGAATATTGATATGAAGCTATATAGGTTGAAGCTGGTCTATCACAGACTGAGGAAGAACAATATTACCATTCTAAGTCAGATTTGAATCCAAATACTTGGGTCAAAAAGAAAAAGGTAGAACAGGTAGTGGTTGCAGAAATTGCTTTCAAAGCATTATATGACAATGGGATATGGATCATTGATAGTAGACGTACTTCCAACATGATGGGAAATAAGGATCTACTGACTGGAATCAGGTATGATAAATAAGGTATTGTAAGATTCTGTAATGATGATGGATTGAAAATTATTGGTTTAGGAAAATACACGTTTTGAGGAAAAGAGATGAGATGAGAAGTTTTATTGGTTGCTGAGGGGCTTAGTCAAAACTTACATAGTTTTAGTAAATTGTGTGACTCATGTCACACCATAAGTTTCTCCAAGAAATTATGTATCATCAATGTAATGGATGATGATATTGTCTTCCAAGGAAAGTGTACGAATGGTAATCTCTACCTCGTGAGTGTCGAAGAAGACATGTTCTTTCTGTCCAAGGACGATGAAAACAATTTATGGAATAAGAATCGTGACCACATAAGTCAAGGTTCCTGGGATGATATAGAGAAATATTATACATCTCAAAATCTCCCTATATTATCATGTGATCGAACTCACACATGTGATGCCTATCAATAAGAGAATATCATTCTAAAGAAATATAAGCCCAAGGAGCAAAAGATAACAAGAATACATGATTTGGTGCGTATTTTTGTGTGTGGGAAAATTTCACCAAGTGATATTGATGGGAGGGGATATTATGTTCTCTTCATTGATGACCATAGCAGAATGGCATGGGTATCAATAATCACCCCCAAATATGATGTATCCAGTTTCATTACAAAATATCGATGGGTATGTGAAAATATTCTTGGTCAGAAAATCTGGATGATTCAACTAGATATTGGAACATATTTACCAAATATTCAAGTGGATGATTATATCGAGAAACATGGGATAAGGCATCATGTTTCAGTAGTAAGAACACCACAATAGAATGGAGTAGTTGAGAAAAGAAATCAAATTGTGAACAACATGGATAGAACAGTGCTCATTGAGAAAGAACTTCCAGAGATGTTTTGGAAAGTTGAAGTTATGAAAGTATTCTACACATTAATTAGAAATTATTATGCCCAAAATAAGAGAATAATCGATATGATCTATGGTATGGAAATAAAACAACATTGAAGTACATTCAAGTTTTCAGAAGTAAGTGTTTCATTCTCAATAAAGAGAAACGAAGGATGTTTGATTCCCATGGAGATGAACGAATATTTCTTGGATACTAAAAAAAATAAAAGCATATAAATTTTTCAATAAGATGTTAGGAAATATAGTTGAATGTCATGATGCGACTATAGTATAGAATAAACAAAATATTCATCAAACACATGATCAAACTCATTGGGATTGTGATGAAGAGATGAGAAGATCGAGGGATTCTCTAGATCAATAGGATGATTCAGAAGAAGACTCAGATGATGAGAATAAATCAATTTCTACCCAAATACTAGCAATAATATAGGAAATTGATAGGCATAACATAATTGGTGATCAAACAACACCAGTGCAGACAAGAAGGATGATATCTCGACAACAAGAATCATACATATCATATGTGGAGACTAAATTATTTGATGATGCAACTAGAGATGAGAATTTGATTCATAATATGATTAAAGAGGATGATCAAATCAAGAAGAATAATACATGGGAAATTGTTTTGAGACCAAAAGATAAGAATTTCATAATGAAAAATTGGTATTTCGCAATAAAATGAAAGAAGATGGTGTTGTGATTTGAAACAAAGCATCCATTCTATTCAAAGGGTACACTCAGATAGTGGGTATTGATGTTTATGAGGATTTTTCACCTACTTCAAGGTAGAAGACAATCCGATTATTATTGGTCGTAGTCATGGAAAAAAGATTAATGTTTTTCAGATGGATGTCTAGTGAAAAGTTTTGAATGGAGTCATGGAAGTAGAAGTCTACATTAGTTTTACAGATGGTTTTATAATTCATGAAGATGAGAACAAAGTCTGTATACTAAATAAGGTGGTAAATGGTTTGAAGTAAGCACCAAGAGTGTGGGATTCATGGCATGATCAATTTCTAATGAATCTTGGTTTTTAGAGTGGGGGAGTTGATTAAAATTTGTATATTAAAAATTAAAACATTCAAAGGATGATGGTATTATTTTATTTCGAGGACATAATATTTGGTGGATCAGATGAAGAACAATGTAGACTATTTTTTAAATACAAGAAAAGTGAGTTCGAAATGACGATGATTGGTGAGATCATGTTTTTTCGTGGCTTATAAGTGACACAAGGAAGGGATGAATCTTTTATTTATAAATATAAATATTCCATGGTGGTTTTTGATAGTGTTTGTAATGGATAATACCAATGAGATGAGGTCTCAGGTTTCAACCCGTTTGAAACTATCTAGTGATGATGACAGAAAGGCAGTGAATACCATAGAATTTAGACAAATCAATGGAAGTCTATTTTACCTGACAACAATAAGGCCTAATATTGTATTTTCCACATTCCAAGAAGAAAGGTTTCAATGAAATCCCAAGGAGAGTTACATTATTGTAGTAAAAAATAATACTTTGGTATATAGGGAGAAATGTGGATTTTAGATTAATGTATAATGAAAAATCCCATCCAGAGTTATTGAGATATACAGATACGGATTGGGACAGTTTAGGAGATGATAGGAAATAAATATTAGGATGTACCTTTTATATTGGAGGATTATGTATTTCTTGGTTGATCAAGAAACAAGATTTCATTTCACTATGCACTACTGAGGAAGAATATATTATGGCCACTCAAGCTTGTACACAACTATTTTGGATGAAGTACCAGCTTGAAGATATGGGAGTTGATGGGAAATATCTGATCACAATCCATTTTAATAATTAAAGTGATATGAATCTTAGAAAAAATCCATTCCATCACTAAAGTAAAAAGTAAATTGAAATCAAATATCATTTTATCAAGGTGAAGGTGGAGAAAGGGCTTATGAAGTTGGAGTATATGCCTACATAACAACAGGTTGTAGAAATTCTTGACAAAGGTTGTACCCAAAGAAGGATTTGAAAGTCATAGACTAGATTTGGGAGTCCATTAGACTTCCTTCAATTAAAAAATTTGGATGTGGGACCCCCTCTCCCAGAGGTATGAGGTGTTTTCCCCTAATATGCTTATATGTGTTCTTTACCCTATTAAAGACATATTTGAAGCGACCTTCATGTTCGTTGACCAAGGGGGAGAAATTGTTACTATTCCATGGAGGTGAAATGACCTGGGGAGAAGCTATTTAGTGGAGTAGCAGTATAGGGGGAGCTGAAGCTGAGCTAAAGCTATTTGGAAGAGCTATTATATAAGGGTATCATTGAATCAGATTATGCTAGAAGTGATCGATCAATTATTAAATATACCAACAGCTGAGGTTCATGATGAATGATGTTCATTGGTATCTATGTATAAGTATGGTATTAGTAGTTAGTAACTATAAATGAAGTGATTCATTTATGAACTTTTCATTATATTATTATTTCACATGCCGAACATGGATCATGTGGGCTTACATTATTTGATGAGTAAATCCTTGATCACAATCATAATTGCATGAAGCGAATGATGGTGGAATATGTAAGGAGAGTTAACAAGATATCATAATGTAAAGAATTATTTTGAAAAGAATTGTAAAAAAAACGAAAGGGGGAGAATTTTGGGAAAAAATCACGCAAGGTGTCACCTAGAAATGTTTTTGGTGTGATTGCATTTGTCGAAAAATATAGATGATCATGAATGAGGATGGTTGGTGTTTTCCGAAGATAGGTTTTTAAGGGGGCATAGTTTCCCTCTATTTTACAAATTTTGGGGCAAAACAATTAATTATTTGTGTGAAGAATGGAGAAAGATGATGGAAAATGAAGATAAATGAGGAGCCCAAGACATGGATCACAAACCATGTATGGGAAGAGTACGCAACTGCGTACCATTATGTGAGAATGTAATACAGGTGCGGTTCATGAAATCGAAAATGATTAATGGTTTAAGGTGGTGCAGTACGTGGATGACATGATGCCAATTGAGAATGTTGACCATGTAGGAACAAAGATAGTATGTGGAACAGATAGAAAAAATGGTTCGTGGGTGGCCTGCGATTTGTGGCAGATGAAGGATCAGTATGTGGAGGAGGTTTAATTCAACTTTTGTTAAATAATAGATTAGATGGTTTTTCTGATATCCTTTCTTATATAAGAATTTCTAACCCCATGATTACTATGAAGATTGAATATCATTAGAGAACATATTTTTGATCTGGAATATCCGTGATGACCTATAGAGGTTCGTAAAGGGAGGTTCATGAAGGATGAAGTGGTTTTCTCGGAAGAGATTCCGTAGAGTGTTTTTTGGAGAACTATAACCCACAAAGAACACAGTACATGGAATAATAAGTCTAGGTATGTAGAAGAAGATGGTTTGGTATGCGGAATAAGAAGGCTCTATTTAAAGAAGAGGATGTCGCGGTATGTAACAACGGTTTACAAAGATAGTCCACGAATATCGAAGAGTTCGCAAACAAAGGGTTTCTTTTTTAGGAGGTTCGTGGACGAGGAAAAAGTACATGGGGTAGGCGGTCCATGTAAAAAACCCGGTACATAGTATATGGAGAAGATGGTGGTTCGTGATTTTCCCAAGGATTCTCACAAAAGGATCAAATCAGTTTGTGAAAGAATTTTCATATACCTAGAATTACTCCAAAAGGTGGAATACATCTATGGTTAAAAGAGGAACGTCAATAGAGAATCTACATACATTGAAGAATATGGGAATTCCTACATGTGAAGGGACCTACATGTCTATAAATAGTGTTTGACCTACAAGTCTATAAACTGTGGGTGGATTCAATTACAAGGGAAGTGATAAAGGGAAGAAGACTACGATGACCCTTTTCACCAGCAGTGAGCCATAGAAAGAGGCATAGGGAGTTAACCTTGGGAATGTAGTGAGTATACCCAAAACATTGGAAAGGCAGTGAGCCTATGCATATAAAATATTTCTAGAACTTGTACTCATTACTGGCTGTGAGCCTTAGTGAATTTGGTACATCGCCACATTGCCATTGTATTCTCCCTAGACATAGCCCAGTTAGGGTGAACTATGTAATAATTGTTTTTTCTTGTCATTATTTGACTCTTGGTTATATATTTCTATTAGAGGAAGAGAAAATTGAGTTTTTTCTAACAAAGAAACCAGATCCAAAAGGGAGAAAATTTTAATCTACAGTACCCTGATTCACCCTCCTCTCAGGTTATTCAATATAGTGGACCAAAAAATGTACCTGATCAGGTTTTTATTGGTGCATCTATCTTATATATATAATTTATATGCTCTATTAGAGGCTAATGCCTCCCAATTTTATGTTTATTACAACCTCAGCGCTAGTCACCAACATGAGGCTTACCTGAGGTGAATCTCAGGTGGTTACCATCTCCCTTAACATATTTACGGCCTTTGAGTTGTAGTATTTAGGGGGAGGGGGTCATGATAGAGTGGTATCAATGTATTATGTTCAAGGATATGATATAGTTTAGAGTTAGGCACTGGTAATATTATAAGGGTTTTATAGATATTTTTCTAGCTAAGTTTAGTTATTAATTTGATAACGGGAGACCAGTAGAGACATGACAATTTTGGACCACATTTTCTCTGATTTATAGACCTATATGTTAACTGAGCTTACTAAATGAAGTGATATAGGTTTCAGAATAGAAACCTTTTAAAAGATCATGTATCATTTTAATTTTCACTTTTGTTTGAAATGCATAGAACTTGGGATAGGATAGACATTATATAAATATAATAAATAAATAATTAAATAATGTCAAGTATTCCATATCCAATTATTTGGATATCTACGAATTTATTATTATTTTTACATAGATTTGGGTCAATATCCTCACCAGGTTTTTGTAAAATGTGTTTAACATGACGTGGAACAGATATCCACAAAGAAAATATCGACAATGAAGACACTTGTTGGAGGAAAGTACGATAGTTTAAAGGATATCGTTTTTAGATGTATGTGGGTTTAATTTTAGACTTAGTCATAGAATAATGGTTGGAGTAGGTTTAAATAATTTTTAGTTTGATCCATGATTAAATGGAGCACCGTGTTTCATTGGATGTGATGATTCTATGTGGAGAAGTGAGGTAGGGGTAGATATTATTCCTCATAGATTATGGGGAGTGGAAAATCCTATAAGAGAAGTCCACATAGTAGTTTTGAGTAAAGTTTCATTCTTTGACTAAAAAGGAAGTATATCTCAAGGATTTTCTTACCCTTCACTAAGAAAGTTAAATTGAGTGGGAATTCATGATCCATTTTCGGACTCTTCTATTATATGATTCAGACCTATTCCTGGATTCGAATTCTAGACCAATGAATTTTTGGAGGATTTTTATCTAGAGATACATTACCAGGTATCCCCATTCATGTTTTCAATAAAAAATGAGATTTTAGAAGGAGTAAAGGTCAATGAAATGATTCTGGCCTAGACCAGGTTGGTATTAGATATGAATCGTTAGGATTCCTCACAATGTAGACCCATTGTCTATGTTTCTCAATTTCTTATATAGGATAGATTTTAGTCTGTATGGGGTCGCTACCATCCCTCATCATCTCGTTTCTATGGGGGTAGTTGATCTATGAAAATTGACATGGGATCAGACATGTATTTTTCTTATGGATGTCGTGGGAATCCGTGGAGAGACTATATGACCATTACAGAAAATTTGTGTGTTCTAGGTGTTCCACTTCAAGTTCTAATATTGAGGAAGATTTTTTTGGATAGCCCCATGATTCTTCTCATCCTAATAGAATATAGTGAAACCAATAAGATTATAGTTAATAGAGTTAGAGAGTACATAGATATATTTTTGGCTAGCTTCATGGTCTAGAATTTATAGTGAGAGAAAATCCATATATCGAATGAGTTACCATTTTCTTTTTTCAATGTTAGTTCATGATTTAATTGATTCAAGAGCTATAAACTCCTTCATATCACCTACCCTAGTACTTGATTTGGTATGTGCAGTGGAGGGTCATATAGATCCCATAGAATTGACTATACTAGTTAGAGGTGGAGTTAACCTGTATTATGTATGTATAAATTGTGAGCATGTTTTGGGAGATAAACACTCTTTGGTAGACTTCCTGTTTTTATCGATATATCTAGGAAACAAAAAAATCAGCATGTATTAAATATATTCCATAGCTGATATAGTGGATTGATTTATGAGGTTGGTTGTGTTCTATTATATTGATGGAGAGAAGATAGTGTTCATTTTCAAAAAAGACCATTATATGGGTCAGAGGTGCATTCCATCCTTATCTTCCTAGATGGCCAAGTTGATACTAAATTTGTTAGAGGTTCATCCAATAGCGTTTCCCAGGGGTATAAAAGGGTACCATGATGTATTAATATAGGATGTTGTAATTTTAACCCCTGTATTGGAGATCATGTTTGGGATAGAGCTATAAATAAGCCTGTCTCCTATCATAATGACTCCAAATAAGATGAAGCCTCTAGAGCAATGAGAGATATGAGTACAGCTCAATTATTTTATTTAGTGGGGTTTTATTTAACTGAGTATGTTTCCTTATTGTGCAATATTTTTATTTATGAATAATTACAATTGATGTTTGAGAATTTGAATTGATTATTATTCCTTTAACTAGGTGATAGTTAAGAACCACAATCCTCATCTATGGATTGATGAATTACTAGATAAACCATTTGGGGAAAGTTGGTTCAAAAAGATCGATTATATATTCAATATATCATCAAATGTGGGTGAATGTTAAGGAATTTATGAAAATCAATTTTCATTATCATCATGGGCACTATGAGTTAATTGTTATACCATTTGGTGTGACGAATTCTCTAACCGTGTTCATGTGGTTCATGAAAACAATGTTCTGAGCGTTTCTGTAAATGTTTTTGATAGTTTTCATCAATGACTTCCTTGAGTACTCTACGTATATGGTGGATCATTAAGATCATATTCATTCCATTTTGACAGGTCTTTATCAATATTAATTATTCGAGATATTGTCAAAGTGTGAGTTCTAGGCTCATGAAGTTCATTTTATAGGGCATGTGGTATCCCTACAAGGAGTGTTTATGGATCATTTGAAGATAGTGGGAGTATTTTATTAGGTATCCCATAATATATTTGTAGTTGTGTAACATTTACATGGTCTTACAAGCTATTATAGGAGGTTTGTAGCCGATTAATCTCGGGTTACGACACATATGAACTTATTGTCTAGGAAGAATCAAGAATTCTAATGGATCAACCGGTGTTTGGAATCTATAGAATAAATGAAGGAGAAGTTGGTAAAAAAATATAATACTCTATTTTTCAGAATGTGGAGTTCAGTTTTATGTTTTATAAGTTGCTTCATATCTTTTTTTTGGTTTTGTTCTGATTTAATAAAGGTCAATTTTTATGGGTCTCAGTAGTTTCACCCTTATGAGGGTAACTATGCCACCCAGGACCTCGTGTTGGTATTAGTGGTTTTCTACTTAATGTTGTGGTGATATTAAATCATATAATATAGTTATTTTTCTTTCTAGGATCATAGTATCTGAAGGTATTTCATCTCTAAGGATGACTTATAATACCAAAAAAATTTATAATATAATCATCGTATTTGATAACGTGAATGAAATGTAACACCATGCTTAAAAAAGAATAGAAAATAATCATTATTTAAGATATATATAATATTTTGGATTAATTTAGTACATTATATAGCTTTATATTCATATTGTAATGATTTTATATTGAATTACTATAAATAATGACTTTCTTTGATGGCTAGAGTTAAACGCATGACCGAGTTTTATAGAATACTAATAATATTATTATATAAAATTTAAATAATCTCATAGCTGTTAAATTGGATATTATGAATATAATTAACTAAATTATTAAAATATATGGATGAATTCATTGGTTACCAATTAATTATAAATTAATATAAAAACTAATTGAATATAAAGGAAATTGTTCTATAAAAAACTACTAGATGCGCCAAATGAATTTTCTCATAACAAATAAAATTAATTACATATTGTGGATGATATTGATTATATTTATAAATTATTTATTTGATAATTTTTTTTACATTCATATAATATATGTGTTAAACATAAGAAAATATCAAATTCAATTTTACACATAAAAAGATGTAATTTTCAAACAACTGTTTTTCCTCCTTTAAAATGACCCACTAATTTTAAAACTAATTTTTTAAAAATTAATAAATTTAATATGAAAAAAAAACTTCATATTTGAAAAAAGATGTAAAAATTTCTTGGTGTAACTTTTATTTTTATTTTTCTGAGATGTTTTTTAATGATGAATAATGAAACAATACTGAATTTTAATTGAAAATTGCCATTTTGTATAAATAATTTATAATGAAAAATTATATTTGAAATTGGGTTTAAAGAAAAAATAGTTAAATTATATATATATATATATTAAAAAAATTTATGTGATTTTAATCATTTTAATATTGAATTTTGACATAAAAAAATATAAATTTTTGTACATGTTTTACTTTAAAATCCCTCTTTCTAATCCATTTTGTCATATTAATTTTAATTTAATATTTTCCAATTTGGGGGAATGAATTTAGAAAAATGGATTCCATATTTGTAATCAAATAAATTAATATCTTCTAGTAATTTTAATATAAATTTTGAAAAATTTGATATGTGAAACCAATTATAATTTATTACAAAGATTAAGAGAAAAACGTGTTTACAAAGAGAGTAAACATTAAACATAAGAGGATAAAGGACCAAGAAACTTTTAAAAACCAAATTTAATGACCACATTTCGACCTTATAACTTATGTTTTATATATTTATCTATTATTAGTGCAACATGATAATAAAAAATGTGGTATCATTTAAAACATTTATGAAATTTAAAAAGTGCCACTCAACCCACATATAAAAAGACACCCCCTCTCTTACTCTCTTCACACAATCAAAACAATTTTTTATCATCCATACCCATCCAAAATCACTCTGAAAATCCCCTCGTAATCCAAGAATCCAAATTTTTTTAATAAATCAAACCATTGAATGATTTTGTACAATTCCCCTTAAACACCTCCTTAATTTCCTATTATATCATGATAAAATAATTACTTCAGTATATTAAATATATTTATATTTTTTTGTTAATTTTATTACCTAAAAATTCACCCACATCACTCAAATGTGTTACAAAATCATCATTCAGGTGTATGATAGACTACGGCCTCACGAACCGAAGTCATTAATTTTTCATTACCACATATAAAGATTGTGAATAATGATGGATTTATATTTTATATATGATATATATATATATATATGATATATATTATTTTAGAATGATTATGTAATTGTATTATCATATATACCTTCATGATTTCAATTTTATGAGATTACGATAACATCATTCGTGTGTATGACTTACTACCTTCTCACGAAGTGATGTGATTATTTCACACATTAAATTGAATGTATTAAGGATGAGTTCAATAAAAAAATATTATATATATGACTTGAAAATTATAATTTAATTATAATATATATATATATCATATAATTTTATTTGTATTAATATGATAGTAAAATGGATACAACGTTCAGGCATACATACTGCGTACTGTCTACATAAATGATGAATTTATTTTTCTATCACAAAATTTTATGGATTTATATAAATACTTTTCTTAAAAATATATATTATATTCTAGTGAGGTATTAAATATTAGATATTCGGAATTCATGGTCAAATGGAGAGGAACAAAAAATAACAAGTCAAAACATTCTCGAAAAAACAATGTAGTTATTACCCGAAATAATGAAAATAATGAATGATTATTAAAGAATGAGTAAAAATATGTTACAAAAGGATCATATAGGATATTAAATTATTAAAAAGTTTCATTTATATGATAATTAAATGTTTACAAATAATATACACGTGGTTAAAGAAGGTACACATCAAAAGAAAAGAATGAGGTAAGGGATTACGTCTCAATTTTATTTCATTAAGGCATATTGTATTATTATGAACCTAATTTAGTTTTTATAGTGTTAAAACTAACACTTTGACATGTAGTATAATGAATAACTCATTTATTTTATGTTTTAATTTAATTTATTTTATCTAAGGAAATTCTAATTATAATGTTCCATGTGGTAAAAAAGTTCTTAACTCAATTTCTATTAATTGGTTTAAACATCCATTTCATTGATTGTGATATTATATAATTTTGTATATAATGGATTTTGAATATCAATTTTTTTATTTAAAATTTTTTTATGTGTGTTTATAGTTGAAACTCACAATAAATTCAATTATTAATTCTCACTTCAACATCATGATCGTTTTAAGGGTTTATTTCACAGTCTTATTCTAATAATGATTATTTATTCGTGAAGTTACATTAATGGAAATTATATGATAATTTTTTACTAAACACCTTTATTTTTATCCTATATTTATTCATGTTAATTTTAAAGTGATTATATCATTTCCCACTAATTTGAACATAATATTTTTGAGAAGATGTTTTAATTAAACGAGACATCAATTTTCTCATTGGTCGAAAATTCATTTTTTCTTATAAAACCATGTTTTCATAAAATATTTTAAAAAATATTCTTATTTAATGTTTTCAAATTTATTTATTAAAAGTAATTTTTACCCAATTTTTCTTTATAATTTTTTTGAAGGAATATTCTTGTCACTTTCTAAATAAGGAACTTTTCTACCCTTTTCACAAGGAAAAAACAATGTACTTTTCATATTATATAGTATTACACACCATTATATCATTGAATTTTCCCTTGGAATTTTTTGAGGAGAACTTTTAATGAAATTTATTTTAAAAGTAATTTCCAATGAAAAGAATTTTCCAAAAAAAAATTCAAAATTAAAATGTTATTTTTCATTAAATTGTTTTAATCATATTTTTATTTTATTTCTATTCATCAATGAGAAAAACCATTTATTATTAATCCATTGGTAATATTTTGTATTGATAACTTCTTAATTATTTCTATCTATAGTTTATGATCATTCTTAATAAGGAATGTATTTCCATTCTATTCCTTAAATAATTTTTCCTCAATAACATTCCATAGGAATGTTCACTATTCCAATGATCATTAGCCCTTAAATTTACGATAATAATATATATTATTTAGAATGGAAATGTTTATTTCAAAAAACAGATAATATTTTTACATTTATCGATTAATTTGTATTTTATTTGAAAAAATGGGGAAATATTGATAAATATGTATTCTTTAGTTGATATGGATATATGATAAGGCACATTGTTTACAAATTAAATAGATTAATCAATATATATGGAATTACTTGGAATGGTATGACACTGGTGAAGAATAGTAATATATTTCCCTCAATACATTAGTTGCCTCTTGGGATGAGTTAATGGGGTGGAGTTTGTTAAGTGGGGGTTTACCCTGCATGTTTTAAATTTTATTATGAAAGGTTATAATGGTAAAGGTAACATATACCAAGGAATTTTTTATTCAAAAAATAAATTATTTACTCAATTTAGATTTAGGTATTATTATCCATGACATTTTCATGATGACAAAATCTAATGATGTGTTTCATTTTGAGTTTACTTATTAAATGACATAGATTTTAGAAATTTAACACTCCATAATTATTATGAATTATCTGGTTATTTATATGGTATGCTGTTTTTAATTTATTTAGTTTTTTATATTGACTATTCTTTAACCGTTTATTTAAATTTCATGAGTTTTTAATTATTAAACACAAAATATTGATTATTCTTTATCTAGTTATTTAAGTAGAATGTGTGTTCAGTTATTTATCCTTCCATATTAATTATTCATTATTGATTCATGATAGCTTCCACTTTCCTTAATCTTTATTGAGAATTTGATATCACCCTCATTTTGTTTCCTTTACCTAGTATTCAAATAAATTTATTATGACTGATATTTAGGGATACACTGGATGGAATGAAGTTATGTAAAAAAATTATAATTAATCTTTTCAAATTTAATATAATAATAACATATGTATCTAGTTTACCATGAATACTGAACTGTTTTTACTTTTGGGACATGATCTACTGATGTCTTCTGCCAATGTAATGGAAACAAGAACTGGTTCCATACATCTGGGGCCAAGGAAAATATATTTTTTATCAGATCAAGTTTGGTAGAATCATTTGAAACTAGACATAGGAAAATATAGATTAAAGAACATAAATCTAAGGTGTACTTTGAGGATAAATATATATTACCATCCTAAAGATTTGGTATGGTAGAGATTATGTGTTTTACTTGAAATAAATAACTATATATATAATATAGGGGGAATTTTATTTTATATAAATCTACTTAGAGGTAATAACTCCAAAAAAGGAACACTGGTCATAACTCAATAAAAACTTGGTATATGAAAATAGGCCTCACTGCCCTCTTAATTTGACAGATTCATTTGATATGGATATGATAATTTAAAAATTCATTATGAACCATTATAAATGAGTTGAATAGATGATAAAAATGAATATCCTAAGTTAAAGATATTGCTTATTATATTGAATATAAAATGTCATGATATAAAAATCCTATAAATTAATATATCGTTAAATTTTATTTCAAGGAATGAATAATGTTTAAATAAAACATATGAGCTGTTGGAAGTTAATTATTAAACTAGAAAAATATTTTTCCTATACTATATTGGTTACATGAATCATGAAACATATAATGATTCTAATGAAATTTTTTATTCATTAAATTAAGAAATTATGGATACCATGAGGTTTTATGCGTTCAAATTATAAACCACCTATTTTTGAGTTTTATGTGATGAGATTCTACCAAGATTAATGAAAATTTGGGATACATTTAGTGCATGTATATATTTTGGAGGAAATGTTATTTGTGGAGTTATTCCTTTAATGTTTATAGATATAATTTTAAAGTAATTGATAATCATTATTGTCAATATTATCATTATTGAAATTTTAATTGTGGTAAAATAATATTATTAGACATTGAAAAAATAAAATAAGCTGTATTGAGAAGATAGTAAAAACCAATTTTAAGGATTGATTTTATTTTAAGGATATCCATCATATTGTATTACGATCAATATTGGAATTATATTAATATTGTTTTAGAAAAATGACAATCCACATACAGGGTAAAAGTCCATCACATCTGGAAATGCAATGGGGCTTGAACCCTTGACAGATGGTTGATAAGTGTTTCACGGCTGCCACTGGCCTACATGATGTCTTGGTAAATGTATCTTTGTTTTTAGCTAAAAAATTGTTAGAATAAATATTAATGATTAAATAGTGGTGTTAATTTTTAGAAAAAGAGAATAATTTATTAAACATATTCATTTTTGAAAATATTTTTTGGAATATCTAAAGACTTTTCAATTTTATATGGATCTTATGATTCGTTAAAAGAGTATTTTGTTGCTGTAGGCATAAAAAAACTCTTTTAGATATTTATTTATTATATTAAGTAATTAAATTGAAATCAATCAAAGGAAAAAATCATTAAATTATTGTTTCGTAATAAAAATATGTCATGTAAGTGTATTTCCTTATATTCTTCAGCAGTAAATTAATTCCATAGTTTTAGAAAATGGATTTTGAAATAAAATATTGTCCCCATTCAATAATTTCTGATGATATGAGTGAACTTTTCAAACCTATTACACTTATTGATTTAAGTCCCTAAACATTACATTGATCCTTTATGTTAATGTGATAAATTACCTCAATCACTCTATATATTTATTTATTATTTTCATCCATTTACATATCTTCACTTTTGGTAACGTTAATCTACTTGGGAACCTAGTTATTTGTTATTCCATATAACCTTTGTACATCCATTTCTATATTATTAAGGGGATATTCTATTTTCTATTTTAAAAATTCCTTTTTTCATCAATGTATTTTCGAAAAATCAAACCATAGATTAATAATGTCATTTTTAAATTGCGAGGACACAATTTATTTATGTTTAGAAGAATGTAACACCGAGAAATTATAAAATATTAATATCATATTTGATAACATTTAATAAATGATACACCAAGATTTGTAATAAATTTAACATATCAATAATTTATGATATAATGATTATTTTAAATAAATAAAATAAATTCTACATATTTAAATGAATGCTATATGGATTTTATCTTGTATTATAATAAATAATGACTTTCTTCGATGTCTTGTGTTATACGCAAGATCGAGTTTTATTAAATAATATTAATATTGTTATTTAAAATGAAACTTAACTCATATCCATTAAATTGGAGGTTATTAATATGATTTAATAACATATGAAAATATATAGTTTTATTTATTGGTTAATAAATAATTATAAATGAATATAAAAAACCAATTCAATATAGTGGATTTTTTTTAAAAAATCTATTATAATGTGACAATGATGTTTTATATTAATAAATTAAATTATTTAATATTTATGGATTATCATAGTTAAATTTATATATTATACACTAAATATTTTTTTTGGAAATTCATCCAATAAATTTTATAGGAATAAATTAAGAATAAATAAAATTTTACAAATTAAAAACTATAATTTTTCTAGTGGAAAGTATGATGACTCTTAATGGTTCACTTCTTTTTAAACAAAAATTTGAAATTTTAATAAATTTTATATGAGAAAATAAACATAACTTTTGAAATTATAATTTCAATATTATTTTATTGTGATTTTTTTGAATTTTTTTGAGAATTTTTATTTTTTATGAATAATGAAAAATAGAAAATTTTAAATTAAAATTAATTTCTCATATAAATAATTTATATTGATAAATTATACTTTTAATTTGATTTAAAGTCTAAATAGTTTAGTTATAAATGTTTTAATATAATATAGTTCATTTTTACCATTTTTATATTTAATTTATATGTAAAGAATTTGTAAAGCTTTGAACATTTTTAATTTAAAAAACATCTTTTTTATCTGGTTTACAGGATTAAACGATAAATCATTTTTTTTCAAATTATGAGGATAAGATTTGTAAAAATTTATTCTATATTTTAAATTATCATATTTTATCATTTCTTTTAAGGTTAAAATATTTTTTTACCACATTAAATAGTTAAAATAGGTAAAATTAATAACATCAATTAAGGGAAAAATGATTAGACCAAGGTACTATCCATTAAACATAAGAGGGCCAAATTACCTAGAATGTTCTAAAAAACCCATTTTATTGCTATATTTGGACCATATACATTCTATTATTTATATTGTAACTTTATTGGAGTAACATCAACTGAAAAAAATGTGGGAGCACTCAATATTTTTTACAAATCACAAGAGTGCCACTCACTACACTTGTAAAAGGGAAACCCTCTCCTTCTCTATTCATAACATAGAAACAAATTGGTTTGTAAAATTCAATCCAAAAACTCTCTCAAAAATACCTACCATTATCAAATAATACTTGTTTTCTACATAATGAAAAGATTTTATTGTTTTAGTACAACCCTAAAGGGGATACCTAAAGATGAGGTGATGTTTTTCTTAAAGCGTTATTTATTTAATATCCTTATCCTCCTCCTTCAGTTTATATTTTACCAGAATTATACAATATTATTAGTACATTACATATACTGATTTCTTTTATGTTAATGTTATGACCATAAACTTCACAGAGTTCTATTAAATGGGTTTTGAAATTGTTGTTCATGTGTATAGAAGACTATCGCCCCACAAACTGATGTAGTTTGTTTTTTCAATCACTACCTTTCAATGTCGAGAATAATACAGGTTTTATAGTTTATATATATATATATATGATATTTATTAATTTATTATGTTTATTGAGTTATTATATCACACATAAATTCATACCTTCCATTTTTGGGAGCATGATAAAGTCATTCATTTGTGTGACAGATGACCACCACGCGAAATGATGCTCTTTATTCATGATTTACATGGAATGTATTATTTGTATGTTTAATAAATTTTTTTAATAAAAATTAAATAAAAATTATACTATAATTTTATTATATATAATACATATTTATTTTTATGTCTATTAATTTTTTATGAAAATGGAAACATCGTTTATGCGCATGTAAAACCTACTATCTCTATGACGATTGCATTTAAATTCCTATCATCAAATTTTACAGTTTAATTTAAATAAATTTATAATAAATATATATTTTATTTATATAATTTTTTTCATTTGGGAGAAGATTAATGCATGATCTATGTAATTGGAACAAATAATTACATGTCAAAACATAATGAAAAATAAAGTAGTTATTACCCAAAATGATGAAAATAATGAATGATCACTAAAAAATGGGTAATAATATGTTAGAAAAAGATAGTATATAAAATAAGAAATATTAATATGGTTATGATATAATATAATAAATTTTTTAAAACAACTATATAGGATTTCAATGTTGGTATGACCAAGACTAAAGCGCAAGGTAATGGATTACATCTCAATTTTATTTCATTAATGCATATTTTATTATTATCAAATTAATTTTTTTTAATCAGTTATATTTTTTCCCTTTGAAATGTAGTTTCATGAATCATTCATTATTAATGTAAATTTATGTTTCGATTGTAATTATTTCATCTAAGTGTATATTTAATTATAAATTACCAAGTGGTAAAGAATTTATTAACTCAATTTCCATCCATTGGGTTAGTGGTTCACTTCATTGATTATGATATTACATGATTATATGTATAATGAATTTTAAATAAATATATTTTTTTCCAGTTTTTTTATGTTGATTTACATTTTATATACATAATTTATTAAAATTTTAATTCTGAGTTCCATGTTAGGATTTTTTAAGGGTTAATTTCACAATATCATATTAATTGATATTTTCTATTATTAAATTAACATTAAATAAATAATATGATCATTTTTAACAAACCCTTAAATTTTATTTTTGTATGGTTATTTATGGTTTATCTTGTGAAATTACAATTTTTTCACTCTTTGGTACTTAAATTAATTGAGAAAATGTTTTAATAAAACACGACAGCACTTTTCTAGTTGGTTAGAAATTGGTTTCTTCATGAAATCATTATTTATAAAAGTGGTTTCAAAGATGGTTTCTTTACCCTTTTCAAAATTATTTATTTAAATAAATTTTTACACACTTGGTCTTTTTACAAAAATCTCAAATTAATCTTCTTATCACATTCCAAGAATGGAATATTTCATACCTTTTTACACTTAAATAGAAATTTTCTTTTTTCCATGTATAAAATTACCTATTATGATTTAATCGAATCTTCATTTATAATTTTATAAATGAATTTTTAATTTTTTTTTCTAAAATAATTTTCAAAGAAAAAGTTTTTTTAATTTTTTTTCTAAAGTGAAAAGGTTATCTTTCTCAAGAATTGTTTTAATGATTTTTTATTGTATTTATTTTCAATAAAGAAAAAAACCTTTGATAATACACCATTGGGTATACATTATATTGATAACTTCCTGATTAATTCAGTGGAAGGTTTATGATCAATTTGACTGAGGAAAGTATTGAAAATTATTTCCTCAATTCCCTTTTTAGTTATTAAATTTCCTATTAAATGATCACTATTCCTATAATCATTAGATATTAAATTTACTCTAAATATTCATATTATATATCATGGATATGTTTATTTCCAAAATCATATACGATTTTTACATGTGATTTTTTTTTACTTGGAATATGATTTGATTATCTTAAGAAATATTTATAAATCCGTATTCTTTACCCAATACAAAAATTTGATACGGCCCATTATTTATTAATTAAATCGACTAATTAATATATGAGGAACGATTTGTACAGGAAAAATATAGGTGGGTCCTAATTATAAATAGTCTCTTGATGCATCATTAGTGTAATGCGACGAATCTATTGGCTCGACATAGTTATGTGGTTTTTTCCAATTATGTATTAAACTATCTTATTAATGGGTTTGAGGGTAAATGTACCATGTACCAGGGAAACACAGTGTCAAAAAATAATTCATTTCCTTCATTCATATTTAGTTTTTATTTTCTATGAAATATTCAATGTGACAAAATATATAGATGTATTTCATTCTCAGTTTATTCATTAAATGTCATGGTTTTTAGTTTTTTATAGGTCCATATTGATTAATAATTATCTTTTTATTTTAATAGATTGTGTTCATAGTTATTTACCTTTCTATATTGATTATTCCTTTTCCATTTACTTTTAAGTCATTTGTTTTTTGTAATTTAACTCACTATATTCATTGTGCCTTATCAAGTATTTTAAATGGCATGATTGTTCAGTTATTTTCATCTTCATATTAATAATTCATTATTGATTCAAGATTACATCTGTTGTACTTAACTATTTCTTAGAATTTGAGCTAACCCTTATTTTTTACCTTTTTAAATGATTCCAATAAGTGTAATATGACTAATATATATGGATAAACTAGATGTATTGATGTTATTTTCGGAAAAATCATGTTGTAATTTGTGTTTTCAAATGTTATGTTAGTAATATTTATTTATCATGTTTACCTGGAAAATGGGACTATTAATTCACTTAGGACAAGATTTCATTTTATCTTATGCCAATGTAATAGTTGTGGGCTCCAGTTCATAGATTTTGTGGCTTGGGTCGCTACAGGACATGAATTAGAAGTAATGATGGTGGATGTATTTCTTGGTGGACTATAACATTGATATTTTCTATATTAAATGAAAGGGAAATGTTTTAATATATTCATTTTGAAAAAATTCGGGTTAGGATACCTTGTGTGGATATGATTATTAATAGAGGGTGATGAAAGATCTCTAAACAATGCATCTGGATATATGAGAGGTCAGATTTAGAGGTTTTATTTTCTATATATCAATTCTGTATCTTTAGTTCAACAAGTGGAGAATTCCCGAAGAGGGAAATATGAGGTGGAGGCTTCGAGATACAATGTATTCTTTGGTGATGCCCATAATGGTCGGTATGAGGATAGAAAACACTAAGTGTTATTCTTGGGGAGGGTTTAACTAATTTGATGATGTGTGATAGGGTTCTCAATGAGTTATATATCCCACCATTAGAGGTACATATTAGAATGATAATGATGTACCATGTTATAAGAGGATAGTTTTGGTGTCTGGGTTTAAAGCATGCGGTATTTCAGTTTGTTTCTAAATGACTAGTCTACAAGAAACTAAATGTTGTGCACTGTTTTCTAGAAGGTTTTCATGAGATACATTCGCTAATGGATGTGGGAAAAATATTTATAGAAATCATTAATAGTTTACCTCGGGCATTGGGAGACTATGTTGCTATATGGGTGATAATGGATCATTTGATGAAATTATACAACTTTATAAAAATTAGGGAGTTATGATTGGTAGAGGATTCTTTGATATCGTACATTGAGAATGTTGTGAGACATCATAGATTCCCAATAAGAAAATGACTGATCAAGGTAATTATCATACCTAAAAGATATGGAGAGGTCTCAAACATGTTTTTGGATGTTAGTAATTCCTTAACACTATATTTAATCCTAAGAGGTATGGTTAGATAAAGGATACCATAAAGACTCTTGGTGACATGTTTCATTATTGTGTCGTAGATTTTGGTGGTTCATGGATGGGGAACCATTACATGGTTTAGTTATATTATAAAACGTTTTCACCCCACCATTTTTTTCATTTAAATATTTTTATGACTGACCATTCCATTATATGTTAATCTGGACTATAATCTTGGAGTCAACAATTCTGGATCCAAAACTAGTACATAATACAATAAATATGGTTTTGGTGTTTCATAAAAGTATACATGCAGTAAAGGATCATCAAAAATAAAATTCCAATCATATAAGTGGACATAAAGATTTGGAAATTAGAGATAACTTATTTCTGAAGGTGAATCCTCATCATGGGAATCAAAGGTTGTCCATGGGAGTAATATTTCTCCCCAATTTCTTGGCCCTTTTGATGTGTTGGATTGTGTTGGAGATATAATGTATATGATATAATATCCTTAACAAATAAGTTGGATAAATATTTTATTTCATGTGTTTCAACTCCACTAGTACCTTCAAAATGACTCTCATATCAGTTATTTGGATGAGATCAAATTTGAGTATGATGATAACTTTGAAGAGTGACCTTTAAAGATCCAGGATTTCTAGGAGAATGTGTTTTGAGGGAAATTTATAACCTTTGTTTATTTCCTTTGAAAATATTATTCCATGGAGGAGAGTATTAAGGAACATGAGTCAATGTTGTGTTCTTAGTAACCAAATCATTTTTATTTCTAGATTTTCTATTATTTTTACACTTGTTGTTGTTGAATATTTTCTGGTCATGATATTGTTTCCTCTTATTAATTTTTGGGGCCCTACTCTTAATTGAGAAATATCACCCCTGAGGTAGTGGATCAGAGTTGTTTGTTATTATTGTGTGTCCTTTCACATTATTCCTCTGAGTGATGTGGTTGATCTCATATGATGGTGATATATAGAGAGTTATCTCACGGGGTGGCTATTCGGGAAAACCATTTCATTTTCTTCATAGGATTAATTAGTTTATTTTTGAGGATTAGAATTCTTTGATTGGTATCAAATTTATCTATCTAGAATGATTCTTTTTGTTTTTATGATGCCTATTGAGTTTAGAAGAGTTTTAGCTTAGTTTTGATGGTGTATGTTTGATAAAATATATAAGAATAGAGAATTTTCAATATAAAAAGAATTTTATAACATATGTGCATTTTACAGTATATGTGTGTATTATATATTGAATTGTTTTATGAAATATTTTTTGTGGACCATGGAATTTCTATATTTTAAAAAAATTAAAATTTTAATTAAATATAGGCCATGTAGTTTAAGGTGAAAGATTTCACAATTGAACTTTTCATTGGTGTGTTTATAATTTAAACAGGTATTTTATGATATAAGTGTCCCATATGCTACTTTCTATAAAATCTAAATTGAATTAGGTTTTCTCAAACCCTATGTATTCTCTCCCAAATATCGAGGAAGCCTATAATGTTTCTTCATGATTTTAGGAGCCCTTCGAATGGGAACTATTCTTGAATTTCTGTGTTGGATATGCGGTGATCTAAGGTTAGGTTTCCCTTGTTATGATATAGTTATATTAATTTTTACTTTTCATTAATTATTTCTATGTAATGGTTGTTACTCTCCATGTAATAATGGATTTTGTTTTGTTTTTTTGTGCAGTTTTGGCATAATGTCCCTTCAGTGATGTTGTCTTCTAACAAGAGAGGTGATGAGGATCAGAGACATTGGTTTGTTCTCATGTGAAGAACATTGACTTATTAGTGTAAGGTAATTCATTGATTATCTTTTACCTAAGTTAAATCATGATGTTTGAATAATTTATCCCTTTGAATTTGATTATAATTAACATAATAAATAATTAATTGGTTTAAAGAATTAATTTTTTTGCTAAGTGATCACATGTTGTTTCTTTGCACTGTGATAACAACTTGAATCATTATCTTAGAGATAGTTTACTATGAATAGTATTATTTTTATCTTTTCATTCTTATTGGTTTAGAATTCTTAATTTTTTTGAATAATTTAATGAATGCAATTACATAATTAATTGATTAGTAGGATTAATAATTAAATAATTATTACGTTGAAATATATCTTATAGTTCTTATAATTTTATGGTAATGAAATCTATTAATTTTTTCATTTTTATTGGGTTTTTATTTTATTTATTTGTGGTATTGTTAAATAATGTAAATCTTCTTAATAAAGAATTATGATAAAATGATAGGTAATGTTAATTGAGAGTTTTTCTTCTCCCAGTTATATGAAACTTATTTTATGATAGATAGAATGTTTGAGAAATTTTATACCATATTTACATAATTTTTTTAAGATATCCACTATTGGAACATGTGAATAATAAATTGATTAATTCGGGATTGAATAAACCCATTTTTATGAAAAATGTATTTTTTTAGGAAGAGTGTTCATATTTTATATAATGACTGGATTCCTTGTGTTTATGGTTGAGTGGGACCATTTGTATGTGAAGGATGAATTTCTTGTTTTTTGGGACTATATTTATCTATTGACTATGTTTTTCGTAATAACTCTTGATATCCTATAGATGTGATATTTTCCATGTGATGTGTTAGGCATCTGTAACGGTTTATCCTGGGATGGATGATGTGATATGGGGAGGGGAAGCCTATATGATATGGAAACAATTGATGCATGTGATGGAGAAATGAATCGAGATATAGATTTGGGTGTAGGGAATAGAACAAGAGATGATGGAATGGGTTGAAGTTGGGATTATACATTGTTTTGATGAAATATGCATGCTTTCTTGATATGGATCTTTTTAATGGCTAATGGATATGTTTCTTTTTTATTTGTTTTCCTTTCCCCAATTCTCGTGGAATCTTAGTGTGTTTGGTTTCATTTCTCTTGTTTGTATCATAGGATTAATTTTTTAGACTACCTATTAATATGGAATGGAAAATAATGTTAAATAAATGTTTTACCCATGTGGTTGGTTATTACTAAAATGTAAAATAGATAATACTGAAAAACTTTGGACTCAGTTTGAATTATTCCAGTAGGTCATAGAATTAAATTTGATGTATAATAATATTTAATTTTTAATAATGATGAAGTTTAATTAATGGGGAATGAATTATTTAACATAAAGTTAATTTTTCAATAAAGAGTAATTATGTTACTAATGCAAATATTTTAATGCTTGGGTTATTATAGGATGTCTAGTCCCCAACTGTGTCAACCGAGTGTCCGAGTGATGATAGATAAATGAGACCATATGACTCGGTTATGCCCATAGAGTGGTTGTGAGCTATATTATATCATATATATTCTATGATTTTTTTGATACCCCACCCATCCAGATTAGTGAAAATAACACCATGTTAACAGTGTGAGAGTGTTTTCCCCAACATATTACAGGGCAGAAAGATGCATGACTAGCCCCTATGGCCCCACATTTTTCACTTTATAGTATTATGTGCTGGTATGAAAAGTGGTTTGATTTACCCTTCATGTGTGCAGAGGTCTTTGAGGGATTGTGGTTATTCTGCACTCATGTATCTCCAGATATAACATAAAAATATTATTATAGGTATGAAATTTTTTCACTGTAGTGGATCGAGGTACGAACTCTATGTATTGGTTAGGATGAGTTGAGGTATGATACAAGATATATGATACCCAACACACAAGATGAGGATGATCCAACAAATAACTCAATTAATATATAGATATGTTGATGTGTTTATGCGATGATGTGATTCATGAGGTGTACCTTATGATAATTAGAAACGGTTTCTTCTGGTCGGCTTACATGTAGACATAGATGGATGATGATGTGAAATGTTGGAGTAGAGTGGAATGCCAGTAAAAAAAGGTAGTAGGGTACGCTTATTGTTGATATTATATTTTATAATATCTAGTATGAGATACTTGTTGAGGTTTAACCCTTGTTAGGATGGGAACTTAGTATACATATTTAGTTGATGAGTATGTTACACTATTTTTCACTATGGTTTATCGTGATTTCTGTATAATTTACAGCAGAGGCTATAGGGAGGATCCTATAAAATATACTACTATTCAGACACCACGTATATATAAATTGTTTTATGGCTAGTTGGGGATGGTTGCAGATTGTGATGGATATTTAGTAGCATCTGGTGTTATAGTAGTTTTTTGAAAATTTTGGTCATTGTTGAGTTTACCTTTTTAGTACCTGTAGTTTTCCGTTCATTTGTTTTAGTACTGTATGACATTAAATGTCTTCAGTTAGGGTTATTTTATTTATATGAGAATGTTTTTATTTGTGTATATATATTATCTCACTTTTACACATGTTATCATTGATGGTAATTCCACATATTTTTATTTTTATTATATCATTAGTGGTGTTTTCCAAACCAAGGCTTTCTGGATGTGGGATTCAGGTGGTCACCATCTCCCTTCTCTCATTTCTAGCATAATAGGTGAACTCTTTCGGGGGTTGAGGTCATGGAAATTTAAATCAATTACCTAAATGTCGTGGTAATCTACCATATTAGAAACCAACGGGGAGAAGATATGATTATGAAATCAAAAATATATAATTTGAGGCCCTAAATGTTATTATTGAATGCAATTTGATCATAAAATCAAAGTTATAAAATAAATGATTTGATCATAGATCTATGATTTCAATAATTACTTTTATGTTTACAAAGAAAATTGAAGCACATTATGATGAATTAAATAAAGAGATTTTAATTAATAATCATATTGGATATATTATAGAATCAAAAATATATTATTATATATCTATTAAAATACAAGTGATTCTTTAGCAGCGAATTCATTGGTATTATAAATGGTCAAATTTGAAATATTTATTAAGATTGATTGAACCTCAGTGTATAATAAATGAAATTATTATTTTGATAGGGATATTATAATATTTTATTATTTAATTAAATCCCTTATTTTTTAGGATAGACTTAATTTCCTAATTCTTATTCAGATCCACCTCCAGTAGATTATATTAATGAAATTCATATATTTTATGAATTAATTAATGAGAGGGATATCATTAGAATAAATTATTTATCTACTATGAAATATTTCATTAATGTATATCCCAAGGAACTACCTGGATATCCAGCTAAACATGATGTTTAGTTCCCTATTTTCATTATCCGGGAAGATAATCCCATACCTGTCCTTATCTATAAAATCGATCGGGTGGAATTAAAGAAATAACTACAATAATTGTTTGTTAATGGACTTATAGTAACTAGTCTTTCACGGTTTTGGAGAACCTAACTTATTTGTGAAAAAAATGATGGCTCTATAAGGTTGTTCATCAATTATAGAGAAATAAATAACATTATAATATATAATAAGTATCATTTACCTCACATTGATGATGTATTTAATCAATATTATATATCTCAATTCATCTAAAAGATTGATCTATCTTGTGGTTATAATAAATTAAAATTCAAGAAGTATAATTTACCAAAAAGCATTTTTTACATAATGTATGGGAATTATGAGTGCCCAGTAATTCCCATTGGACAATAGATGCACTATCTATGTTTATAGATATAATTAGAACACTAATCTAGGATTACCTCGATAAATTTTTTATGATATTTATTGATGAAAAATTGACATACTCTAAGTTCTATGAAGAAATTTATGATCGTTTTTGATTTTTTTGAGACCCTATTGGAGAAGGTTATATTTTAGAAATTCATAATGAGGATTTTTTGGATTAAAAAGATTCTTTTTGGACATATTATCTCCATTGATAGAATATAACTTGACCTAGAAAAGAAAATGGTTATCAACAAATGACCCACACCAAAAAAATAAAAGTAGGACACATAATTTTCTAATCTCATCTGGTTGTTAACAAATATTTCTTAAATTTTTTTATGATTATCTAATCCATTATCCTGGTTTACATATAAAGGGGTAAAATTCACATTTTCTAAAGAATTTGATGAGTGACACGAGGGACTAATAAATAGATTAATATATTAACTATTATTAAGAAACCATTTGAATGGAATTAATTTTCATATATAGTGATGGATCAAACAAAGGAATATGGTTTACGCTTATAAAAGTTTATTGAGAAGTTCCTTATGTATTGAAATAGTTGATAGAGCATTTAAAAAACTATCCAACTATTAATATTGAGTTGGAAGCCATTATCTTTTCTTTGAATATATGGATACACTATCTTTATTATGAAAGATGTGATATAAATAAATAAATAAATAAATATATATTTATATATATATTATAGAAATTTAAAGTATATATTGAAATAGAAAAAACTCAACATGATATATAGGATATGGCTTGAACTAATAAAGGAGTATCACAATTTAATATTCTACTTCCCAGAGCTAGAAAACAAGGTTGTCGTCACGTTGAGTATGAAGGATCATGGAGTTAAATCCAAGAAGAGGATGAAAAATGAGCCTATATTCATGGATATAGTAATATTGGATATGGAAATTATTAATTAAAGGGAAGGATCATTTAATTTTGATTTATTTTTAAAACCATATTTACTAGATAAGTTATAGTGGTTCCAATAAGATGAAAAGAGTTTACAGAATAAGAATAAAAACATAGAATATGTGAAATTGGAAAAATTAAAATATGAAGATAGTGTATTGATGTTTATAAGGAGAAAATGTATACCATTAGTATGAGCGCTAAAGATGTAATTATTTGATAAATCTCATATCTCAAACTTGTATATACACTATGGTTGTTTGAATATGTATATGGATCTAAAGTAACACTTTTACTAGGAAAAATAATGTGGGAAATTAAAGTCATTATGTCAAGAAGCTCAGTATTCCAACAAGAAAAGTTTGAGAGATATTTCCAAATGAAATCATGATACCTCAAAATATACTAATGTAAAAGTTGTATAATACCACATTGGATTTTGTTTCTTGAAAACCTTACATATGTTTGATAAATTATTCCTTATTGTTAAATTATTATTATATTATATGTCTATAAATTTCCTCTATTTATGATTGGAGCTTCTGCTTGAATATATTTCTCAACTATATATCTAATAAATTATGATAATTCATGGAGAACATTTTTTAATTGTATCTGATCGCGAACCTTAAATTATTTCGAAAGATTGGAGAAGTCCTAAAACGGATTTGGTCACCATAATATATTTGAGATTAAAATATCATCTTTAAAATGATGGGAAATCTAAAGGACCATCCTAACTATAGAACAAATATATATGTCATGATCACTTGACTTGTAAGGAGTACTTGACTCATAAAAACATAAAATTTAATTCTTGTTCATTAATATCTTTCATTCAATAATTAAAATTGACCCATGAAAGGAATTGTATAGTAAAATTATCTATACTACATCTAGTTTAGTGGATGTTGGGGTAAATGTGTCTAGAAAATCTAGAATTAATTGAGGAGGATATTGATAAATATAGTGTCATCTAGAATCATTTAAAGACAGTTAATATAAGACATTAAATATATGGTGATAATCAAAATAATGACATTGAATTCAAATTATAAGATCACATCTTCATAAAAGTATATCCATTAAAGGGAATTATATGGTATTTTAAAAAATTGAATCTATGTATGAGGTTTATTAATCCTTTTAAAATCTTCGAGGCTATTATCTATATGAATATTTTTTTTATTTTTAGATGAACTGATCTAAAGTGATCCAATTGTTTTATGTCTCAATGTAACGGAAATACATGCGAGACCCTAATAATGTACACATTGTAAATGAATTGCTGCTGGAGCCTAAATTTCATGAAATAAATATACCATATATATTATTAATAATTGATATAATTTGTTATATAATTAGATAACCAGACCAGTGAAAGTTCTTCGGAGGAACCATAAGTTGGAATAAGCAACATGGGAGACTAAGAAATTAATAAATAAGAATTATAGTGATTTATTCTTGGATTTATGTTCAACAAAAATTTTGGGGATGAAATTTTTGGGACGGGTATTATATAATTATTGATATTATACGATAGTAAATAGACATTTTATCGAAAAAATTATGGCACAATACAAATTATTTTATTTCATCATAATTTTAAAACCCATTATAAGACAACATAAATCAAGGAAATTTTATTTATAATTAAATAAAAAACCATTACCTAAAATCATTTATTAATAATATAATTATATATAGATAATATATATAGATCAATGAATTATAATATAATTACACATGTTCATTTCAGAAAAAATATATGATGAGTGATCTAATTTTTGGTTCCAAATGTAGGATTTTTAAATACATTAAAGTTTTTATTTAATATTAAAATTTGAATTAGGTATACATTTATTTTAATAAAAAGGAATTTAATATATAATTAACATGTGTATTTACCCGAACCCAGCATCCTAGATTCAGTTCTTTCTTTCATTTCATTGGTATAAGATACATGGGTTTTTATCCTAAAGCTTCGAAGAGTTTAGTAGTCATGGTGAACTAGATACATACATGACTCTTGATTTACAATAGAATACCTAATTTAAAAAAATTATTTCAAGAAAAGAATTACTCCATATATAATATCCTTGCATATCAAAAATAGTATTGTTTATGGAATTCTGGGGAAAGTAATCAAAATAAGGGTGAGATCATGTTCTTAGTAAGTGTTAAGTACAACATGATTAAGAATGAATAAATGAGAAAAATAAATATGGTAAAGTGAAAAAACTGAACACACATGAAATGTAGTCAATATAGTGAGATGTATGATCATAAATAACAAGGAATGGAGAATAAGTAAAAAACATTCTATTTATCAATAACCATAAAATGAAATACATCCATGGATTTGGTCACAGTGAAAATATCATTGGTAATAATAACTAAATTCTAAATAAAATAAATGCATAATTATTGGAAATAAGGTTTCATTGGACATGATACCTTTATAATAAAGATATATGATCAATATGGTATAACATATTCAAGGTAAAAACAAATATAATTTGTGTTAGGACCTTTCATAATACACTTATTATCAATTCAAACTACTTAGTTACAAATGCGAAGGGTTTATGGCCAACTGATTTTTTCAAATGTGGCTGCTGTTGAATATAGGGGCATTCATTATCTAGTCCCCAACCCAAGTATTACTTGTCCAATGTATTACATATATATAGAACAACTGATTTAATTTAGAATGAATGTGCCTTAACAAATATCTGTATTGAATAAGGGATATAGATTTATTATCATTTCCCTTGTAAATAAGATACATTTAAAAGTATAAAATGTGTCTAAAAATGTTATTTCTTTTAGGAAATAATCATATCCATGATAAATGATATGGATATTTAGTGAAAATTTAATGTTCAATAACTATAAGAATGTGAATAACTGTAGGGGAAGTTAATGACAACAAAAATGATTCAATGAAGTATATTTACAGACTATTTATTGTCAAAGTAATAAAAATACATATATAGGAATAATGATGATTATATAAATTCAATATATACACATTGGTGTTAGAATAAGGATTGGTGTCATTGAGGAAATAAAAGACATCTTTAAATTTTTTTTGAGGAATATATAATTTTCATTTTGATTTTTTTTCAAAAATATATCATTCAAAATAACATTTAAAAAGATTTTATTTAAAAATATTATTCTCAAAAATAAAATGAATCTACAAAAAATAATTATCATGGTGGTGGATAATTCCACACATCTTCTTAAGAACATTCTTTTTATATTGTAAAAATGTTTTGAATGTTCCTTGTTCAGAATGTGATACAAAGATTCCTTTTGATTTTTTTTTGTAAAATTAAAAAATGGGAATAAATATATTTTATTAAATATTTTTTAAAATATTAAATATTTTTTTAAATATTTTTTAGAGAACTTGGATTTCATAGAAAACGGAATTTTGATGGAAGTGAAATAAAGTTAGAATTTATAGAACATTTTCTCAATAAAATTATTTACCAAAGAGTAGAATAATAGAATTGTCAATCAAAATGAATACCGAATAAAAAATGTAGAATAAAATTATTTTTAACAAATAATGTTCCTAAAACTTCCATTAATGTAAATCCAAGAGCAAAAAATCTCGATTATAATGAGATTGTGAAACAAACCTTTAAAATGATCATAATAATGAAGTTATAATTAATTAATGAATCAATTATGGGTATCAACTATAAATCCACATAAAATGATGAAGAAAAATAATATATATTCAAAATAAATTATACAAACAATCATAGAATATTAATGATAATGAGGATGTGATGAAACCCATAGAAAATGAGTTGAGTTATGAAATTATTTACCACTTGGTAAATTTTAATTCAAATAACCATAGATAATATAATTTAAATTAATACTCAAAATACCATAAATAATTATATATTAATGATGTTACATGTAAAGGGGATTAATATAAAATATATAAAAATAATTCAGTTCATATCATTACAATATGCCTCAATGAAATGAATTTCAGGTGAAAACCCATACCTCACGATTTTTATTATGTTAGTACATTATTTAACCTCATATAGAGGGTCTATAAATGTGTTATTAAAATAGAAAACAAAAAAACAATATTTAATATATGATATATGATTATTTTATAAAATACTATCACCTTTACATTAATAATCTACCATTATTTTCATTATTTCTTGTCTCAATTGCCTTGTTTTTTAGTATGTTTTGTCTTTTTAATTTTTTAATCATACATTGATCATGATTTTATTGTATCTATAATTTAATCCATGATTTAAATATCATATATATTAATCTTATATATATTCATAGTAATCCCTTAAATTTTTTGATGGAAAATAAAATACACCGTTCATGGAGATAACAGATCGTATGTATATATGAATATTCATTACTTTTTCAAGTCATATTAAAATAATGAAAATAAATGATATATGTATATATATATATATTTATTATTTCCACTATCATTTTTATGTCGTATATATCACACATATATATATAACCCATCATTAATATATTCTATATAAAGCGTAAACGAATCACATCGCTTCATGAGGAAATAGCCTGCCGTACACAGGAGTGAAGTTATCATATTACCATATATTAGAATGTATGAAGTTATGTGTGATACAATAAATAACTATGAATAAAAACATCATAAATATATTATATATACTATATAAACAATAAATACTTTATTATTACCTATATTGAAAAGTTTTAAAAAATGAATTACATCGGTTCCTACGGTGGTAGTTCTCTATCCACACAAACGACAAATTCATAACCCATTTGATGAAAGAGTGTGAATTTTTAATAATAAAATTATCATAATAACATATATTTATATTTAGGATATTTATTTTATTATTTAATCATGTTATATTATGAATTTAAGGATTTATAGAATAAAGTGAACATTCTTATTGAATAACATTTCTTCTTCTTCTGGTATTCTATTTAGGTTTGTAGTAAAAAATTTAAAAAATTTCTTACGTTCTAGAATAATAATTCAAGGTTGAGAAGAGGGGATTTGGGAATTTATATTTGATTTGATTTTTCAAAATGATGTGGTTATGAGGTGTGAAGAAGTGAAGTAAGTGTGTTCCCTTTTATTGTTTAGGATGAGTACCATTCTTGAAAATAATCATAAGTATTCACTTTTGGGAGATAAATATTAATTAAAACGGCTCCTTGATCAATTGAAATTGGGATATTGGGATTATATAGTCAATACACATCCATAATTTACAATATAAAATTTGTTTTAAACATTTTGTTCATTAAATACTATGTTTCCTTCTTTTACAATTTTTGGTTTTTCATTTTGGTATCTAGTTTTCTAGCCTCACTAATTTATCCTTAATGATTAAAATAATATAATCCTTAATTGATAATATAGACCCAATGATTCTAAATATGAAATCCAATTTTATGAATTATAAATCCTATATTTGTTGTAAATTAATTTTAATAGAAGATTAAGTAACGAGAAAAAATACTTCTTAAACATTAACGATAATAACTGACTTTTTACTATTTAATGGTTAATATAGTCATCATAACAAAATAATTTTAAAACTAATGTAAAATATTTAATATTTATTAATATTTATAAATAACATTACATCATATATAATTTTTATAAAATTTTAATCAATTAATAGAATATCATTTGTTATAAAAAAGCATAAATGTCAATTTTGACATTTTTCTTTTAATTGGAATTTGAAAAACATAGATACAACGATGGTATTTGAATATATTAAGTTCAAATATGTTTAACAACATATAACAATATAAAAATTAATTTAACAGAATAATTAATTCAATTTAGTTCACTTTTAATATTTTTTGGATCATTTATTTTATTTATTTATGAAATAAATAATTATTGTGCTTGCATTTCTAAAGAAATTTATGTAATTATTCAATATCATCAAATAATAGATAAATTATTTTGATAAATAAAACATAATTATATTTTAAAATAATATTTATATCCAAACTTATGTATTTTTTATCCCTTATCCCAACTCTTTAAAAATATTATAATCGAGGAAGGTACATGTTTTTTCCCTTTTGTTTAGTTAACTTATTATACGATTTAATATAATATAATAGTGCACCAAAAAGTCCTAAAAATACTTAATAATGTAAAAGGTTTAAAATATTTATTGAAAATTGGTTTTTGATAAATGGGTAGGTCATCTTAACCCTTATATTATAAGTTTGTCGACTATGTAAACTCGTTGTTACCTTAATCACTTTAATTAATTTTAATTGTTTTCACTAATAATTTTGTTTAAAAGTTATGCTAAACATAGAAATTATAAATTATTATGATTCCAAATAAGGAATAATTTTTTTAAATTAAATTCACGTAAGTGGAAAAAATTAATTTATTATTCATCTCGCAACCATAACGAGAAAGAATGGTTTTAAAAGTGAAAATTGTTAATAGTATACAAGGTTTGTATATATAAATTTAATATTAAAATTATTTCATTGACATAAATTATATTAATATGTGTCTAGTTGAACTATTTTTACATTAAAAATAATTTAAAATATTAAATATAAAATATAAAATTATTTAGATGAAAATTTAATTTTCAATTAAAATGGGTTATTTTCAAAATTCATCAAAAAATGAAACTTCTCTAAAAAATACTATAAACATTCCAAAAAATAATTTTTTTTATTAAAACTTCAAAAATTATGATTATTTTATTGAATTATGTTTTTAAAGGTGTTAAAAATTAACTTTTAATTATGTGTTCCAAGAACGACTAAGACATATTTTTTTAAAATATAGTTTTCAGATGTTTCTTTTTCATATAAATGATTCTTTTTATTATTTATAATCAATAAATATGTAATAAACCATTGTAAAATTTAAGGTTTTTTGATTTAGATATTTATATTAATACCTTTCATTTTAAGGGATAGGTTACAACTAATATAATAATATTTTTACTCTATATTATTTTTTCAATAAAACTCAGTCTTTGAGTGTAACCCAAGCTACTGAAGACACTTTTTTCCACGCAATGAAAAAAACTCAGTATTTCATCATTCCAAGCAATATAACAGATCAAATTTATTTAAAATAGTAATTATATATTAATGTATTGGTATTCCATTTCCTCCTCTATTCTTGGCCTTATGTTTCATGTACACTATTGAATATGATACTGGAATTTTAAAATTTCGGTGTGTTGTAACATGTCAAAATCACCCAATAATTATTTTTTCATAAAATTTCAAGATGAACTTATTTTTTTTATAATTTCATGAATATGATATATGTATTATGAAAATATAGGGACATACAAATTATATAATTGGTAACAAACCTTTTTTATGGACCAAATATGTGTTTATTTAGACAATAATATGTGTTAGTGTAAAAGAAATAAATTTAAAAATAAATAGAGTCTCACAAAACGTAATGTATATTTATATATTTTAGAAACAATTATTTATTTTTAAGTATATTTCCCATTTAAATAATTATATATTTTAAATTATTTTCATTCAAAAACATTTAAAATATAGAAAATATGCCCTATATTAAAAATATTATGGGCTAAAATTGTGGTAAGGCTAATGGAATTCTTTTTTTGTAAACCACAAGTCGGTGTCCCATGTTTTTAATTTAATAAAAAAACCCCTATTTACTGTAAATTCACATCAATCCCTAAACTCCTCATCACTATAAAATTAGTAATCATGATTATTATTTCATTTTATATCTCAAGAGTCTCTCCAAAAAAAGTTTCAAATGTTTTACGGTGATCGTCTAAATCTTTATGAAGCGAAATTTCAATGTAGGGGGATTCCAATCCACCTCTTTCCTCTTAAATTTCAATTATTTTACTATAATAGTATTTACAATTATTTGAAATATAAATTCATGCTTTTAATTCCATGTTATTATCTTTTATTTGTTATATTGTCAAGGAAATATTACTTATTCCCTCTTATTATAGCATTTCCATAAGACATTATTTTGCTGATGTAAGGGTCCTTAATCCTTTCTAATCCCATATTTGTAAAATACTCACTAATCCATTTTGAATTCATAGTGAAATGTTATCATGATTCATTTTTTTAATTCCTTATCATATGTTCAATTAGATATCACTATTACATCTCATTATATGACCTTTATATGTCATTATAATGATCAATGGTTAGTGGAAACCCAAAAGATTATTCTAAATTTATGAAAAAAACTATAATATTTCAGTTTGTGTGGCTTATAGGAATAAAATCGGTGTCGAGATACTACATGTGGAGTAAGGTTGTAGATCTGATCCATAGAGGGTTAATAACAATGAAAGTTTTGGTTGGGTATTTACTTGATGTTTAAATTCTGCACAAAAAATGTGGCTAACTACAAAACTTGTTTGATACTCCCAGTCAATATGATATGGATAATTCATAAGATCAATAATAAGAACAATTAATTTTTTTTAATATATTTTTATAGTGTCCAAAATTGTTTAATATATGTATATAAAGTAAATAATTGTTCCCCATATTAATAAGTATGGTTCCACTGGAATTTTTCAGTCATTGTTTTGATACTGTAGCATTATAAACTATCAATCTATATTGATATTTTTATTGATATTCGTAAAACCTGAAAGTACCTATCACTACTTCCTTGTCATCATTACATTGATAAGGGTAGTTTCTATTACATTCTGAATATCACATAATTCCTATGCTTATTGTGGGATATTCGTCTAGATATCCTTTTTGTATCATTGAATGAAAAAATATTGATACTCTATATATCATTATTTATATATGGGAAACTGTTGGATACAAAGCCATGACTATGTAGTGTGTTTGTAAGGGAACATCTTGATATGCATTTTTACCCATTTTATTCATATTATGGTTGTACTGTACATATTTTCTAATGGGGTTGGCATAGGATCATATATCTTATTAATGAATTAGTACGTCTCAAGATATAATATATCATTGGTATTTGGTTCAATCATTTCCTATTTATATATGATGTCTTAGAATAAGTACTTAATTTTATGTTAATGAACTCGGACATTATATATTCCATCACTATGAATTTATTTATTCTTATCCATAAATTTATTTATAATTATGTAATCTATGATTATGATTATGTTATTCTCAGAGCTCCATTTTTTAGGAATTTTTTTATCAATATGATATTATTTATAATATTGTTATGTGTGATATATTCCTAAATTTATTATCCTTTACTTAACATTTTATCTCACACCTTTATATTGTTTCACATTTAACTAGATATTTGTGATTGTTTCTATTTTTGAGTAATAGATTCTCCTAATGAAGGAATAAATTTTACATAGGGGTATATGAGTGGCATCTCACATCATAATTTCACCCTCGGGTTTCCCCTATAGAAATGGATCGATGGGGGAGGCGTGAGCACTACCTCTCTAGTGTTATCTCCCTATATCACATCTTTTCATTTTTCTCTCTCCCCTCTGATGTCCCTCCTCGATCTCTTCCACTTCTGGGTGAATCCTTGGTTCATCATTCCCATCAGTGTTTACCCATACTTTGTAGAGGTCTCTGGCCTATTTATTCTATAGATTGGGTAAATTTTTTGAGATATACATTCGATTCATTCATCATCATATGGTAGAAGATATGAAATTCATGTAGCGAGATAGAAGGTGTCTATAATGGACCTATTCCGAGCATTCACCTTCTCAATTATGCTATGAAATCCAAATACACTTCTATCTTCCTAGTCGGTCTGGTCTGCTACTCTCCATTGAGGTTTTGGGATGTGAGTTTTAGTGGCCAATGTTTTCCAGGAGAAGTTCTTCCCTGATGTCACCTTGTTTTCATTTTTTCATACTGTTTTATAGATGAAATTTTTTAGTTTGGTGCTGTTTTAATCGGTTTTTGATGGATGAATATGTATCTTACATTGGAATCATCAGTGATCTCACCTTTCTTGATCCCTACCATGAAGTGAATTTATTTAGTGTTGTGGATTATGGTGATGATAAAATGTTAATGGTTATGATTTTTTTTCTGCAATGGAGATAAAGATGGTGAGCTTGAGTGGGCATGGATCGAGGCGTATTAGTGATCGTCTTCCTAGGAATTGAGGTGTTTACTGGTGTTCAAATTGATGTATGGATTTTTGAATATCAAATTTCAGATATGAGGTTTTTGGTTCTACCTTTTTTAATATTAAATTTTTAATTTGGATGGGTTTTGTTAGTATCATATTAAATGTGAGGTTACCACTGAAACATAAATTGGATTTTAAAAAATTAAAAAAATGGATTTGGAGGGTAAAGAATAAATTTTCATGTATTTAGTTGATGTGTTTTATCTCTTCAATATAATATAATGGTAATTTAAATACTAGATTCATGATTATTTGAAACATATAATAATATCATTTTACTGGTTTTAGGTATTCATAAACCCCTCTTTGAATAATTCGTGTGTTGGGCTTCATTTGGAGCTGTTTTGAGTGAGAATTATGCAAATATTTAAAATTTATGGGATAATGCATGGTTGGAGCAAGGTTTACCCAACCGTGTGCTATCTCAATGGAAATTGTGCAAACCCATACAATGGGGATTGTCATGAGTGTCACATGGGTTTCAAAGCATGCACCAAAAAACTAGACATCGTGCACCTTGGAAAAAGGGGGAACACAGTTTGTCTAAACTGTGTGGCTCTTCCCAACTAACCATGCATACCTATTTTTTTAATTTGAAATTAATTTTTAAAATCTAGAAACCTTATTTTTTAGACCCTTGGCAGACTTGTATGACCAGAAGCGATTTATTCTTCCCTAGGAGATCCCCAAAGGAGTTTTTGGCCTTATTAAACACTTCCAAAAGCAAATTGAATCTACATGAACGATGATCAATCTTATCCAATTAGTTTACTTCTCCTATTATTTTTCACTAAATCTCTCTTCTTTTATAACTATGTTTTCATATATCTTATTGCTTATTGGATGATCTAGTAACATTTTTTTACGATCTTGTATCTAGGTGTGATTCCTGGATTTCGATGACATTAATCTTTATTGGAAAATCCTAAATAGGCTTTAGTGTTTTGAGATACCATGATCCTAAGGTAGGTGGTTCTGTTTTAATGGACCATCTTAATTAACCCTAAACATCTTGATTTGATTAAAATGAATTATATTAATTTTTTTATTTGATTCATATGAAATTGAATTGTCAAAAATTCCATTCCAATGAATTAAGGGATTTATATTTGAAATTGGATTTTGGAATGAAATTTGGAAAAACCAAAATTCAATTAAATTGAGGATTTGTTGTGAAATTGTTTTAATTTTTTGATATTTAAATTTTATAATTTAATTATTGAAAGTGTCTTTTGAAATTGAATTTTGAATTGATTTCAAATTCCTATATGAGAAAAATGGATTAAAATGTTTATTTATGGAAACCTTTTGGTTTTATCATAGAAAAAGAATTTTTTGGAATGAATTCCTGTTTTTTGTTTTTAAATGGAAAATTTGATTATTTCAAATGTAACATATGATTTCTTAATTATGATTTTTAAATGAAAAATATATTTATTTACAATTAAAATATCTCAATGGATAAATAAATTTTTGAATCCCTAGTGAGAACCTATTAGGATTTTATCCCTAGACATACATTTTCATTTGAGTGTTTGTAGACTATCTTATTCAAGGTTCATGAAAGGGAAAGTAATTACTTTCAGGTGGTTATATCTATTGACCTTCGGCGTGGATGAGTTCACTGGGACTTGGGTTGTCCTTTCAGTTTTCTAGTAATTTCCTATGTTACCTTGGTTTATTTATACTTGTTTTATTTATAGTACACTTCTCCCTATGAGGATTCTATTATATGCATATTTTCCTGTTTATCTTCACTATAATGTTTGTGAAAAAGTCATTCCAAATTTCATTTTTTTGATGCCTAGTGATACTCACCAATCCATGGGGACTAAGAATTCCCTTTGAGATATGTCAGGGCTACCTCAGTTATTATGTTACTAGGGTACCTAGGATAGTTCATGAAAATGTAGTATCCAAGGTCTAGGTTGATCTTCTAGTCTTGAATTCAGTATGAAATTTTTATTGTTCTTTGACATAGGAGGTAGTTGCAATTGAGTAACTGGACAACTCTCACTACAATGAAACATAATTCCCTAGGGCTGGTTTGGTAAAAAAAATTGAGGATTAGTACTAGTATTTTCCGATCCTTTGATTTGGATATATTGAAATCCAAATATCTTTTTCCATCTCTTGTGGTTAATTCCTCTAATTTCTCTATTTGAGAATTTATCTAATCTCTTATTTCTTGTCTTCTGATGTTGTGTAGAACCATTCCTCTGAGAATTCATGCGAATCAAATCTAGGATGAAGCTATTATTAAACCTCGGTGAAAAAATTCACCTATGAATATAAATCAGGTGGTAATAACTGTGCATTATTTCCATTCTTTGGTAAATACACATTCACCAGCTCCTATTTATTCTCCAGACATGAATAATCAAAGGGATGCCCATTAGAATCTATCCTAGTAATTTCTTCACCAGAATCAAGTAGTTTTAAAAGGATCAAATAAACATATAAAGGTTGAGTAATATTAGATAAGGATTAAAAATTTATTAGGGTTCTTGTAGACACTTGAGAAAATCATGGTGAAGTGTTCCACCTTAATTCTTGAAGGACCACATTGGAGATGGTTGGACATGATGGTGACAACAAATAAGAAAGAGGGTTTAGAGTGGAAATACATGAATGTTCTTTTCATAGAATAGTTCTATAAAGAGTTGATGTTTTAGTTCGAGGATATAAATTTTCTCAAAATTGAGCTAGATGGAAGGACTGTAAAAGAGTATGGAAACTGTTTTGCTAATTTTAGGCAGTTATCACTTGGGAAAATATAAAAAGAGAAGATGAAGGCTCAAAGTTTCAAGTTGGGACTATGACCTGATATTCATTCTCATGTTTTCTCATTGAATATTACGTCTTATTCTTGTGTGTTGGATGGAGAACTGGTGGAAGAAAAGTTCATGTATTGAATGTTAGGGTTCTAGGGAGAATATTTATATACTAGAGGTAGTAAAAGTTACATTAAATCGAATAGGAAGTGTGATGATTCTCATGGTGTTTCTCAATAATAGTTTTTTTTATAACCCACTTACAGTGTCAGGTATAAGACCTTTCTTTTGTTAATAGTGTGTCTAGATGGGGAATTTAAACTATGTCCTCACTGAGCCACCCATGGTATGCGATTTTTGTGGATGCTCCAGTCACCTAAAGAAGTTATACCTTGTTTACTCTACTTTTCATCATGGAACGAGATCATCAGAACCTTCTATAACTATGCAATAATTAGATACATCATCTATGTATGGTTTGTAGTCAACTACATCTAGAATGCAGCTTCTTCATAGAGTAGAAGAGTTTCTAATGGAGGTGGATATGGGTCTAGTGACTCTGAGAGGCACCATCACTATATCTTGTTAATTAGTTAATTATTTATTTGATAATAGTGCATCTCATTCATTTATTTCAACTAGTGTTGTTAATTTTCTAAATCTTCCTATGGATATTTTATCTGATGTATGTGAATTTTCTACTCTAATTAGGACAAATAGAGAGAATGTCCTTCTTTGTCCATCTTGTGTTTTCCCCTTATCATGTGACGAGGTTTCTTGGAGTTTTATAGTTCTCAAAATAAAACCTATTGATATCATAATTAGGATAAATTGGATCATTAAAAATAAACTTGAGATTGATTATACTCTCTGCTGGGTCTGCTTTACTATACTTGATGGTGTATTCCATGTCTTTCAAGGAGAATGTGACCCAAGGTCGAGTAGAGACGAGCCTTCTTATCTGAATATGGGTAAAATGATATCTATGGTCACTTATGATCTAGAGAGAGAATATTTGAGTGGTTATCTCCCTCCAGTTGTTGTAGAGCTTCCCAATGTGTTTCCTTCCAACTTATCTGGTTTTCTACTAGTAAGGTAGGTATATGTTAATATCGATTTAGTACCTCATGCTCTACCAGTATCTATTCCTTCTTACTACATGGTACCAGCTGAAATTAAAGAGTTAAAGATCCGGTTGGATGATCTTTTAGAGAGAGGATTTATATGCTTGATTATGTCACCATTGGTGATGCCTATTCAATTTTCTACAAAAATTGATTGTTTACTTCGCCTATGTGTTGATTTCAATAAACCCAATAATGTCACGGTAAAGAAAAAATATCAATGTCAACAGATTGATGATCTGTTTGATCATTTTAAAAGGGAAAAGTGGTTCCCAAATATCAAAATTTGATCTGGTTACCATCATTTAAGTATAAATGAAATTTATGTTTAGAAAACCACCTTTTTGAGAAGATACAAACTTTATAAGTTCCTTGTCATGCCCTTCGGCCTAACCAATGATTCTTTAGTGTCTATGGATTTAATTAATAGGATTTACCATTAGTATCCTGATACATTTTTTGTCTTTATGTATGACCTCCCAGTTTACTCTATATACAAGGAGGATCATATGCATCAACTAAGAGCAGTTTTGAAATTATTGATAAATCACCGACTTCATGCCAAGATATTGAAATGTTATTTCTACATTTGGGAACTGAATTTCATGGGACATGTTGTGTCATATTATTTTATATCAATTGATTATGAAAATGTGAAATCTGTTATGATATTGGAGAAACCATAGATTATTTTTTTGAGATTCCAAGATTCTTGGGTTTAGCTAGGTATTATCACCAGTTAATTAAGGACTTCTAATAGTTTTCTTCACTTATGTATTCTCTATCTCATAATGGAGTAATGTATTCTTGTAAAGATAAATGTAATAATTATTTTGTTATTATAATATATTTTTTTGACTACTCTACTAGTGTTGACTTTTTTAAGGGCTTGGCAGGGCTATGAAATCTTCTATAATGCTTTGGGTTTAGGTTTGGGATATGCTCTTATGCAGGGTGATCATATCATTAGATATGGTTCTCATTAGCTTAGGCCACAATAGAATAATTACATGTCCCATGATATTGAATATGCAGATGTGATACACACACTTAAGAATTGGTTGCATTAACATTATAGTTAAAGTATTACCATGCTTTTATACCACAAAATCGTGAGTTATATCTTCTCTAAAAAATATTTGATTCTATTCTAGTGGAATTTGGTGGAATACTTACAGTCCTTAAACTTTGGAATTACCTATACCCTGAGTAATGATAATGAAATTGTAGATGCATTTAGTTGGAAACATCTGACCCAGACCATAATATAATCTTCATAATATTGGAACTTGATGGATATATTTTCACAATTTCATATTGAAGTCTAGGAATCAGGGACTGAGGTCACATTGACCAGTGTTATGTATACTGCCACTCTTCTTGAAATTATTCTTTAGAAACAACATTTTCATGATGTGTGTTGTAGCGTGAGAGACTCCCTTTATGGTGGGGATACATTTTTTTAGTGTTAATTCTAAAATTATGGAATTATATAATATCATAATAGATTTTTGGTTCTGTTAGCAGAAAAGAAATATGTTATGGAAGGATTTCCAAAATTCCCAATTTGCAGCGCACCTAGGAACCATGAAGTTGTGATATGACTTACGGTGTCAGTTCTTTTAGGCAGGTAAGAGAAATGGAATTTCTTAATTTTTCTCCTATTTTTATATGTTCTTGTAGGTCCTGGAAGAGCACTAGAAACCTTATAGTTTTCTTTAGCCACTTCTAGTCCCTACGTGGACGTGGGATGAGAAATCAATGGAATTTCTAGTTCAGATTCTATATACCCAATGAAATAATAATGTGATATTGCCTTTGATATATCGACTAAAAAGATCCATAAATTTTTTACCAATTCTTGATATAACCAATAATATGGGGTTAATAATTCCCAATATTAAAGTGATTTTTTATCTACATAGAGTTCTATATTCAACAGTTTCTAATAGAGATCCTTGGATTACTTATCATTTTTGGAGAGGCCTTGAGGAGGCAATAGGATCTCTAGTCCATTTGAGAACAACATACCATCCACATTCAAATGGTTAGATTGAAACTGTTATACCAATTGATGAGATTATTCTCCGCTCTTATGTTATCGAAATTTGTATGGATTATGAGGATCAATTAAATTTTTTAAATTTTCTTATAAGAATAATTACCAGCCTATGATTAGAATTATATCCTTTTGAGGAATTTTGTGGTCATACTTGTAGATATATGTTGTGTTGGTAGGAGATTGGTGAATTTTCCTTGGTTGGACTAATCATGGTTCAAGAGAGTACAAAAAATGTGTTGTTTATTCTTTACAGAATATTGATGACACTGAACTAGTATTAATCTTATGTATATCATCAACGTAGACCATTGTAATTTTTATTTGGTGACCAGATATTCATGAAATTTTCAACCCATTTGCATCATCAGTTTCTTGGGAGGAAACAATAACATGCTCTTGTCGTAACTTTTGAGGTTGTTAAGTAGGTGGGGAAGGATTCATATCAGTTTTAACTTCCACCGTAGCTGATTTCTATATATAATGTGTTTCATGTGTCACAAATATGAATGTATTTATCTGATCCATCTCATATTCTATGTTATAGTGATCATGAGGTTGAACTAGATTTATTTTTTACTGATCATCTAGAAAGGATAGTTGATTCTAAAACCAAGGTACCTTATCAGAGGAAGATACCTTTGGTTCATGTGATACAGCTACATGGTTCTCATACTCATGAGAGGTGGGAGAGGGAGGCGCTGATGAGAGAGTAGGGACCTCATCTTTTTGGCATGGAAGCTTATTCATAGGATTTTTGTGGAAAAAATATTTATATTTTTGGGGAGTTTTTAACATAACGTTTCTATTTTTATGTATTTCTATGCACCTATTTTAACTATTCATTATTTGGGTTTCATTTAGGGTTTCGTCTTATGAAAATCCTTGAAATATTGAAAATTTATGGTCTAGTTCATGGTTGCCACGTGATTTTCTCAAACCATGCACCATCTTAGTGGAAACCATGAAAACCTAGATAGTGGGGTTTTCATGGCTAGTGTAGGGTTTCAAAACCATGCCCCAAATAAGTAGAAACAATGCACCTTGGAAAAAATGGGTATCATGGCAAGGGAATAAAATTTCTCTAGACTGTGTGGCTCTTCCCAACTAATCATGTATATAGGTTTTTAATTCATAATTATGTTTTAAAATCAAAGAATCTACTTTTTAGACCCCCGATGGACCTTTATAACCCAATGTGATTTTTTTCCTTAGAACTCCCAAGAGATTTTTTACCCTCTACACACTTCAGGAAGTGAATTAAAATAAGGTGAATGAAGTTCTATATTCTCTTAGTCAGTTTTCTCCTCCCATTAGCTTTCTCCCACCCTCTCTTATTTCCTCTCTATGGTTTCACAGACCTATTTATTGATTGGATGATACAGTAACATTTGTTAGGATATTGGATCAAGGTGTGATTCCCATATTTTATTCTCTTCATTGTTCAATGTCAAATACTAATCATGGATTGACGTTTCGATATCCGGGGATCCTGAGGTTGGTGGCTCTATTTTTATTGGCCAAATTAATTAACCTTAAAATAATTTATTTTATTAAATTTATTTCAACTGTATATTTTGGATTTGATTCTTATAAAATTGAAATGTTAAAAAACCAATTCCATTGAATCAGTGGATTTGTTTTTGAAAATGGATTTTTGCATAAAAATTGGAAAAACCCCAATTCCATTAAATTATGGGTTTATTGTGAAATCGATGGAATTTTGTGAAATTTAAATTATAGAATTTAAATTGTTAAAGTGAATTGTGAAATATAATTTTAAATTGATTTAAAATCATTATATGATAACAATGGCTTAAAATGGTATTGTTAGAAACAATTGGGGGTATTTCTTATAAAATAATTTTTTTTATTAAAATAATATTTTGTTTTTAATGTGAAAATTGACATATTTGAAATAGAAAATGGTTTGAATTTAATTTAAATAAGTCTAAAATAAATTTCCCATCATTTCTGTTATTATATCACATGAATGTCTAAGGTAGTTAGTGAGTTATACATATAATAATCTATGATTTACAATCTTAAAAAACATAAATGCACAATTTCACATCCTTGATCATATGGTGATAATGTCTCATATGGATATTCCAAAGGGGCATGTGTATGCACATATTTCCATTTTACTCATAGTGTGTAATGTCCATTACCCTAGAACTATCACACCTTTGTGCATATGACCTTGTTTCTCTCTTATTGGTATTTGATATATATATATATATATATATATCTTTGTGTATGTCTATGTGTGTGTACCAATGATTGAAAATAGTTTTTGATTAATTATGATTTATATAAACTTTTTTATATAAAATATTTTATATAAAATCTTTGTGAAGCTATTTTTTTATTGCATTTCGATCATCTTAAATGTAAATAATGATTTATTTAAATATTATTTTGAAATTCCAGTCCTATGTTTTTATAAATGAAATATCTATTATGTTAATTAATTATTTACATTTTTTATGGAATCCTTATTGAGATCCAACTAATATTTTTGATCACACCACACTCGTACTTTCTGGTGATTGTATATTATGTCCTTCAAGGATAGAGTATGGGATAAACACCCCTTTAATGTGTTTCTTGGCATTGACCTTGGGATTAGAGAGTTTATTTCTCTTGAACAGGGTTTTTCCTTTTCAGTTTTCCAGTACTTTTATGTAGTACTTTGGGTTTTTATACCTATTTGACTTATGGTACACTTCTCTCTATGGAGGTTCTCTTGTATGCAGACAGTTTTTTATTTTCTTCTATAATGTTTGCAAACAATTTTTCCCATTTTTTTTATGATTCGAGGAGATAGTCGCAAACCCATGTGGATTGAGAATACCCTTCGAGAAATGATAACGACGATGTGGTTATCGGGTTTCCAGGGCACCCTATATTATTCGTGACATTTCCATGCCATATTTGTTTTTATCTAAATATTCTATACTATTTTACTAAAAAAACCACAATCTACGGCTTACTAGTGTTAGGGTGTTAAAAGAAACTCAGGCAGTATATAATAAAATACAATAAAAAATATTAAATATTTATACTATTACATTTTGAGGATAAATATACCCAACAAAATTGAAAGGACTATAATGGGATAATAAACATATAAATTTAAAATTACTAGAATATGGTAATAAGTTTCACTTCGGTCCCCTAGAATAAAAAAACAAGATAATAACACTATAAAGAGGAAATAAAACATAAGTATTGTAAAAAATATATTCGAATATAATGAAAATAAATATGACGGAAATTGAAGAAAATGATAAATGAAGAAAATATGATCTATTTATAAAACTTATAAATCCCATAGGAAAATTTTAATAGATAAATAAAATTTGGGTATCTTACGAAGTAAAAATATATGCGATTTTTATCATATTATAAATAAACAAGTGTTAAATTTGATAAAATATATATGTGACAAAGGGAAAGTATACATGTATTTTTATAAAACATATATGTGTTATTATCATTAAAAATTATTTCTTTATAAATTTAAAATATTTGTAATAATATTTTATATTTCTAAAATGGTTTAAATAAATATTTTTATATAATTAATTATATAGAATAAAAAGTAATTTTTGAAGTGGTGTGAAGTTTGGTCATACTAAGATTTGATATTTTTAATAAATAAGGATTTTATTGAAAATTAAAATTTCATATATATATAAATTAATTTATATAAAAATAATTCCCTTTTTGGAATCATTAAATGATAAAGGGTAATGGTGATGTTTTTTTATTTTATATAAAAAATAAAATATGAAAGAGAATAGTAAAATGCCATATAAGTACTGTATAAGAATGAAATTTTTTAAGAGGATATATGAATGAAATATTGAGTTTTATAAACGTTTTATGAACATTTAATTAGAAAAATTACTATTTAGTCACATTCCCTATACTATTGATTCAATAGTTTTGTCATTATATATAGATATAATAAATTTTTCATAAACACCGCTCCCCTCCACATATAAATAAAACCCTTCACAACCCCAGTTATCCTTAGATTCTAATCCAATTAGATCACCCAAACAATAATTAAATCTATATCTAACCTTCTTTACCACATATTATTGGTTTTCTCCTTACCATAAGAATAATCAATGAAGGCCTAATGTGCAATCTAATTGAGAATATCCATGAAAGTGGTAATTAAAATGCCCTGACCCCAGATGCCCAGAGCTGGTGCATTACTAAATAAATTGCCATGATTAAAATAAACGAAGTCATGAAGTAACAATTAGTTTAGTATTATTAATGAAACTAGATAAATACATGTTACACATATTACATTGGAAAATGGAAAAAAATACAATACATAACCAAAACTAAAAATCACCAGCTATGAGAACTCAATATATGATCCTCTCTTCATAACCCGTTGATGGTAAAAAAATGAAAGGGGTGAGCTCAAATGCATTGTATGGGGTATTAATATCTGTATCAGGAATTAATAATAACTAAATCATAATTTTGTTTGGCATAGACCATATTTCATGGTGAATAAAGGAAAAACTCATGCCCTTAATATACCAAGAAATCTACGAGACATGAAAACCTGCTCCTAATAAAATCAAATAAAATAAAAGTATAGTACAAGGTATGACAGAGTCAATTTAAAAATATGAGAATAAACCTCACCACAATAATTCTCCTGAACAAGATGAGCAAAATAATCAGGTGACACAAAAGACCAGAAGGAGGAGACCTCATTAATTTCCCTTTTCGCAAGAGAAGCTACCACTTGATTGGATTCACGATAAACATGCGTGACTTCAATGGAGAGCGAGCCAAGAAGCCGAAGAAAATGAATACAGACTAGTAGATTCCTCCATGGCACATTCCTCGATGCTCTTTCGAAATTTGAACTGCAACAGACGAGTCTAATTCTACCCATAATTCATTCCAACCAAAATGGACAGTATAACTGATTTCTTTCATTATAGCCCAGAGCTTAGCATCAATGGAATATCTGTTTACAATAAAATAAAAAAAGAAGACTTTAACAAACCCCCGAGAGGTTTGGAAAACACCACAACATCATGAGGGCCCTGGAGCACTAGAGGAATCCCCATCAACATTGACCTTAATCCACCGTGGAAGAGGTGGAATCCATCGAATGTATTTCACCATAAGGGGCTTCTTCGTCCTGCCAGTAAGACCAAGAGATCTCAACAAAACCAGGTCACAAACATCATTTCTTATACAACCTACTTGGATTTTGGAAGCCATGAAAATGACATGATGCATTGGTAAGACACCATTGGGAAACTATGGCTGAATGTTGTTGAATAGCAGGTTATTTCTGGCCTTTGAGATGAAATCAATAACAACCGCAATTGTAGCCAAGAGAAGAGAAATAACTTGCTCACTGAAATTGGCCATGCCAATGGCCTAAATTAATTCATCAACCGAATGAAAATGAAGGCTGCATTGAAAAATCTGCGGCATGTAACTCCATAAATTGCGAGCAAAATTGCAAGAGAAGAAAACATGGGAGATGGATTCATCTACTCCCAAGCATACCTGGAATACCGGGGCATGGGACAGCCCAGTTCGCTGCAGTATGAACTTCAAGGGAAATCCGTTTTTCCACATTTTCCATATGAGCAGTGAACGCGCAGAAGGAATAATGGAGATAATAAAATACATAACCTTTTTAGGGGGGGGGGGTGAATTGAGGCACCACAATGAGACTTATATAATTATTTTGTGATGAGAATTCCATTCAGATCCGGCATCCATACCAATACATCATAATCAGTAAAGTAATATTACGTGACTTCCATTCATATGTGGCTGGGCAGAATTTCTAGAAGGTCCAGGTCTGCACCAAGATCAGCAATTGATTTGAGCTTAAGAGATGCTGGAATGATGATATCATCTCCAATTGGCCGTGACAACCATGTGGTGGTCCAACAATTCATATTAGACTACTTACATACCAACCATTTCAAACGAACCATAAGATCAGAATAGGACTGCTTAATAGAAGACCAGACAGAGGATCTCATATTGTTGGCATATACAATTTTCAATTTTCCAACAAATCTATTTTCTAGAAATTCTATGGAGGGATGAGGATTTGAAAAAATATTCCAGATATACTTTTCAATCAAAGTGTCATTGAAGAGTCGAATGTCTTTAATACCCAATCCCCGCATTTGAAATAGATTAATAGAGTCTTTCCAGGAAACGGTGACCAATTTATTCTCATTAACTGAGCCAGTCCAAACAATGTATCTAATTCTAACACATAATTCTTTAATCAGCAATCTTGGCCACTTGTACAGATAATAGGAATAAAAGGACATTGAGGTAATCACTTATTCAACTAGACAAATTCTCCCACCCTGGGAAATATTTTTCCCTTCCTAGCCTGATAATTGATTGATGATTAACAAAACAATATTTTCTAAGTGACATCTTTTAACCATGCCCCAAAAAAGAGGTAAAATGAGGTATGTGAAAGGGAGAAAACCCCTTTTAACCCCCATCTTCATCGCAGTTCTATTTTTCCTTGAAATAGTAAAACCATCATCGAAAAACACATAAGACTTTCTCTAATTAATGACCCGACATGCAACCTATTCATAGTGAGAGAAAATTACTTTAATACTAGATATGGTAGCATTTCATTCCTTCCCAAATAGCAGAATGTCATTAGCATAAAATAGTTATGAAGGGGAACTCAAGTCCCTTCCTAGTCTCACTTGTTGATACCATCCAAAATTTGCAAGATCAGTGAGGCCCCGGCTTAAGTAGTCTTCAGAAATAGCAAAAAAACATACCGGAAAGTGGGTTACCCTACCTGACACCTCTTGAGCATTGAAAAAAGCCAAGAGGATATCCATTTACCAAGATAGACAGCCTTGCACTGGACAAAATGGATCCAATTAGATCAAGAAATCTCTGTGAGAAGTCATGCGTCCTGAGAATAGTAAAAAAAACTCCCGATTATGGTGTAAAAAGATTTTTAAATATCAATATTAAGGGACATATTTCCATCCTTAACTTTTATTTCCATAGAATTCCCAAATTCAGAAGTAGTAAACAGATAGTATTGGATGTTTCTCCCAGGTACAAACCCAAACTAATTCCCAGAAATGAGCCCTTTGGCCATCTCACCCAACCGCTAAGCCAAAATTTTACTGATGACCTTTGTTATTGTATTCCCGATGGAAATAGGTATGAAGTCTTTAATGTTCAAGGAATTAACCTTTTTAGGTATTAAGGCAATAAAATTTTAATTAAACCCAAACGACATGTAGGATGATATAAAAAATTCATTCACAACATTTGTAACATCTGTTTGCAAAATATCTATGTAGAACATAAAGAATTTATTAGTAAAGCCCTCTGAACATACAACACTATCAATGTTTAGCGATAATAGGGAATCATGTATCTTCGTTTCACTAGGGATATCAATAAGCCTCTTATTATGGTTATTTTCAATAGAGGGGTCAAAAAACTAGATAATTTTATCACAATTATCATTTCCAATATCTGAGGACATCTTCACAAAGTAATCTTTCAGAACCTCTACAATACCTCTCTATGAATCAAAGAGATTCCCATCAATGCTAAGAGAATTAATACTATTCTTTCATTTTTTTCTTTGTTAATACAATGAAAGAATTTGGAGTTCATATCTCTTTCCTTTAGACATCTATCATTGGATTGATTCTAGACTAGATTATCCTTAAGGGCCAGCAGTTTGTCCAGTCTTGAAGCAGCCTGTATTTCCTCTGGGGAGGGAACCTCCTGAAACAGACCAGAATCTTGATGTTCTAAGATTAATGTTTCATCCTCTATTATATCACTATCAATAGAGGAGATGGAATCCTTGCTCCACTACTTCAGCCTGGCCTTGACAAGTTTCAGCTTGCAACATAGAGTGTTCAATGAGATACCCATGTAACTAGTTTTCCAAGCATGCAAAACAATCTCTCTGTATCCATGTATAATGAGCCAAGAATTATTGAATTTTAAAGGTAGTGGGGATGACCTGACATCACTAGAAAAGTCCTCAAGAAGAATAGGGTTGTGATCAGAATGTAAAGGTGGTAGGGTTTTCCCAACCACATAAATTGAGACATGTTAATGCATCAAGGGGCTATAGCAGGCCCCACCATTATTTCACATCAAAACATTAAATTATAAATTGGATTAATACATGTATATTATGACTTCTGAATATCCATATAGAGTAGAGGATACATATTCATCAATATTTCCATAGTTTAGACAACATTCCAAATAAACACCGTATATAAAAGGGAATATGGATTAAGAAAACAGACATATCCATTAAACCAGAATATGGATATAAAATATATTTATTATTTAAAATTTAAAATTATCTCTAATGGGTAGTGGATACACTTCATAATAATTATTTGGAGCATAATACCAAGTTAGTCTCAAGGAATTATTAATTGAGACAAAGTCTCATACCATGTTGTAATCAATCAAGTCTTATTAAAAAAACTAATAACCACAAAATGAACTAAATAATTACAAGAATATAATGAGAATAATTCTAATATATATCAATTTCAATAAAAAATACACCACATGTAAAAAATTAGTTGCGAACAATAGAAATACCATGAAATTAAAAATGAGATAAGACACCCCTTAACTTATGCACGAATGTGTTCTCAATTGATATTAATGACCAGAATAATAAAATTTTGTCTCATTAATTAATAATAATGAAGCCTATTAACAATGTTATCAATTTAGTATAACCATATTATATTCATTCATGCCCTTTTTTATGGGTTTAAGAGTTTCATTTTTTTTGTTCTCGGAACATTTTCTTCCTTTGTTTTCAAGATCTGTTTACTTGTATTCATGAAAGAGAGATCATTTATAATGTAGTCAAGTATCTAGACTTATTAATATATATTATTAGATACATTTAATGAGACATAAATGATATTATAATTTTTTTTAATTCCATGAGGATGAAATGTTTGATAAAATATAATGATAAACACTTGATTAACTTGGTGGTTTTGTGCATAATATACTTGCTTTGTTTTATTATTTTATATTACGATTATATAAGGATTACATAAATTTTAATAAGACTAAATACATATATTATGATATGGTTAAAAATTATAATGGTTTCATGAACCTATTTGAATATGTTAATAATAATTGAGAACCCTGCGTTTTTTAATGCGATAAATTAACACATGTCATATGATGTTTTTATTTTTGGTATAAGAGGTGGTGGGAAAAGAGAGAAGATGATGAATTATTACCTTAGAATAATAAAAATATAGTTAATGTAATCTACTATAATTATCATAATATTTTGATGATGGGAGATGATTAAATGAAAATAAAAAGAAATTAATGGAACTGAAAATAAAATAAAAATTGAGAAACCCCTCACGAAAATTCAGCAGCCTGACGGTGCAATATAATAATTCATAAAATAGCATGATGATATAAATGTGGTATATCATCATTTTTACATAATATTTAAGGAAATTGGAATAATAAATGATATATCTGAACATAATCCAATTGAAAATAAAAGAGAAAACATAAAATGAAAGATTTAAGAAAAGAGAGGGGTGGTAGTTTCCTTACCTTGTAGAGTAACTCCAAAAACATGATGGATGGGGCCTTGGGGGCTTGATTAATCCTTGGGATGACTACTAGGGATGAAATACTATAGGTTATTTTATGTTTATGGATTGTAAATGAATGAAAATGATGGGAAAGAGTGGGTACTTATAGTAAATGAGAGGGTGTTGTCTTATTAATTTAATGGGATACCACATTAGTGGTTTCTGAAAAACCATGGGCTTGCCCATGGTATTTTCTTATGGTATTAGTCACATGGGACACCTCATGAAATATTTTACTGTACACATGTCAAATAGAATTTTATATTAATTATTACATCATTATGATGTCATTAAACAACGAAAAACTCAAAACTGTCTTTTTACTGTTGATGAAATATTCAAATATTTTAGAAAAATCCCGAAAATTCACCCTAACTATTATTCTATGTGTATAATTAAAAAATGAACTCAATTTTTCGAAAATAATTTTCTATTTTGTTTTAATTTAATTTTTAAATAAAATCATTATTTATTCGAAAATAAATATTTTAAATATAACTCTTTTTTTAGTACCTTGAAGAATTAATAAACATCTCATTACCTAATAACCTCAAGAAAATAAAATAATAATATGATTTACTATATATAAGGGTTATTCTACTATTCCTTTTACTATTCATAAGGGTATGTTACTATTTATCCAAAAAATTAGTCGATTCTATCAGACACCAAATAACTTAATGATCACAAACATAGATGACCACTTTTTGAAATTCAATATATAGATGTGTATAATTTAAGTTTAATGGCTTGGTTATGACATTATCCTATAAATAACAAAAGTGTTGCTTGATAGAGACTAAAAGCATCATTAAATATATGATATCTAATGAATTGAATGTATTTAAGGGAAACATACCATAAATGTTTGGGGTGTTATATTAATCCTACAATCAGAAAGTTCTTACTTGAATTTTTTGCATGTATAAAGCCCCTCAAAAAGATGTGTTTGGTTATTCTTCATAACATCCTCATGTTACCATGTCATATACTCCATTTTATGGTTTCTACAACAAACCTTTAATACACAAGTTGTTTTATTTATCAATACCTTCTCCCTTGTGTCAAGAATCATGATGGGCTCTTCAAAGTATGACTAAAAAGGTTCCAAATATCTTTATTCATAGGTGAATACATTCATTATGTCTTGCATATATTTACATAATAATGACATGTTGAACACATTATGAACTTTGGAGAGACTTTGTGGCATTACTAAACGGTAAGCTACTGCTCTGATTCATTCTAGAATTTTAAACGATATGATGTACCTAGGGCTCAGTTTCCTTTTCTTACCGAACTGTAAGACACCCTTCCACGAAGATAGTTTTCTAAATACATGATAAACTGTTTTAAATTAAAAATCCTTTCTCTTTTTGTTAGCATAATTATTTTTTTCTCTTTGGGAATCTTTAATATGGGCCTTAAATTTCTTTACCAATGTAATTGTCTATTTGATAAGTTCGGTGCCTAAAAGTCTCCTCTCACTAACATCATCCAAACAGGTTGAATTGCAACACCACTTACCATATAATGCTTTATATGGTTTCATTTGAATGCTAGAATGGAATTTTTTATTTTATAAAAACTACACCAAAGTTATTTATTAATCCCACATACCTTTAATGTCAAGAGAGGATGATGTCAACATGTCTTGTAGTGATTGAATAGTCCTTTCAGACAGTCTGTCGGTTTGGGGTGATTAAAAGTACTCATATAACGCTCAGTATCCAAAGCCATCTAGAGAATTTTCTATAATTTTGATATAAATTATGGATCTCGACCAGACACAATGGATAGAGGTTCACCGTGATGTCTTACAACATCATTGATATAAATTATTCCTAGGTTCTCAAGTGTTAAATCCTATCTTATAGAAAGTAAATGTGCTTATTTTGTGAGATGATCAATAATTCCCTATATTTCAACATTCCTTCTAGGTGTCCTTGGTAGTCCTATGACAATATCCATCGTAATTCCATCCCAATTCTATATAGAAATTGGTATAGGTTTCATCGCCCCTCTAGGATTCTATCTCTCTACCTTCACATGTTGACAAACTAGACACCTTGACACATTGTCAACAATTTCTTACTTTATTTTATCCAACAAAAAATGGTCCTTTATATCTCTATACATCTTAGTGCTGTCAGGGTGTATATAAAAATTTGATCTATGAGAATAATCTAATAGAATCCTTTTTATCTCAGGTACTGATGGAACACGTAACCTTTCCCTAATTTCAGAACTCCTTCCTCATTCACAAAGTCTGCCAATATCCCATCCTTAACATCATTACTTTTCATGTGTAGATCCTCCTCATCAGATTGAGAGTTTTTTATCTCCTCTAGTAAAGATGGTTTAGATATCATTTAAAAGTGGGATTATTTTTCCCCTTCCTTATCTATTCACATATCCATCATTATTAGATCCATGACTATGCGATATCTCTCAATCTTCATTTGGGTTAGAAGTCCATGGGCCTTCCCACTTGATGAAATTTCCACCTTATTTTTCTGTCATGGGTGGTAGTGTATTGAACAATCATAATCTTTGAGTAACTCGATCCATATCCATTTCTTCATGTTGATTTATTTCTGTGAAAAAATGTATTTCAAACACTTGTGTTATGTATATATCTCAAATATTTCACTGTGGAGATAATGTCTCCATATTTTTAGAGAAAATATTACAGCTTCTAACTCAAGATCATGAGATGGGTATTTTTTCTCATGATTCTTCAACAGCCTTCCTGCATAAGCAATAACATTATCATTTTTCATAAGGATGCAACACAGTTTATTTTTTGATGCATCACTGTATATCATAAATCCATCATTTCCAGATAGATGAGTAAAAATTGGATCATTGAACAATATTATTTTCAATTATACGAAGAACTTTGTGCTTTCTACCATCCATAAAAAATTATACCCTTTACATGTAAGCTTGTTTAGAGGGTTATCCAGTCCGGAAAAATTCTGAATGAAACCCTGATATTAACCTACTAAGCCAATAAATCAACATACCTCAGTTATTTTTATTTTCATTGGCCATTATTGTATTGAGTTTTTCTTCATAAGATCAAATAAGATTCCATCCTTAGAGATAATGTGGAAAAGAAAAGATACTGATTCAATCTAGAATTCACACTTTCTACATTTCCAATAAAATTCATTTATTCTATGAGATTTTTGAATAATATGCATGTCATTCTCATGGTCTTCATTTATTTTGGAGTATAGATGGATATCATTGACAAAAACCATAACTAATTCATCAAGATATTCTTTGAAAACTACATTCATTATATCCATGAAAATATAGGGTGCATCAGTCAGTCCAAAAGGAGTCATTATAAACTCATAATGCCCATACCTGGTTTGAAACACTATCTCTTGAATATATTCCATCCCCGCACATAGGTGATGTTATTTAGATCGAAGGTCAGTATTTGAAAAATATTGTGCTCCATGAAGTTGATCAAATAAATCATCATATTATCCTAATGAATTATTATTCATTATTTTAATAGAAATGATTTCCTTGTAATCAATCCATAGGTTCATGGATCCATATTTCTTCTTGACAAAGAGGATATGGTCTCCCCATTGAGAAATAGTATGTTTAAAAATCCATTATCACTAAATTATTATAGTTTTTTATCTAGCTACACTAATTCCACAGTTGTTATTTTATAGGGAGTCTTTGATATAGGTCTCTCACTAGGAATTAAATCAATAGAGAACTGAACTTCCCGCTCTAGAGGATGTCCATATAAATCATCCAGAAATATGTCAATGTATCCGTGCATTATATCTACATCATCAATTTGAAGGTTTCTTTCCATACCCATAGATATTATTTTCTTTTACTCTCCTAGGATTTTATTCAGTAGAGCTACTGGCGATGGATCTAGATAAGAATCATATGGTGAGGTTTCTACTCAAAAGTTAAGAGATTCCACACCATTTTCATAAATTGTAACTTCCTTCTTCTTGCAATAGATCTACACATCATAATTTGATAGCCAATTCATACCAAGAATTATATCAATGTCAATAATTGGTTTGATGATGAGGTTAGAAACTAAAGAACGTTTATAATCCATGAGAGGGACTAATTAACATGCTATTGTGGAAATGTTACATCTGAATGGAGTTTTGATTGACAATTACATTATTAAATAAAATTTGACATATCTAATTTTCTTGGAAAATTAAGAAGTTATAAATGAATGTGATGATCCAAATAAAATAATTAATTGCCTAATTTATAGGAAACAATTAAAGTACATACCACCACATCATTAAGAACATCGACCACCACAGTTGTAATCACATAAACATCCCCTTGCTCTTGTGGCCATTTCCAAAGATTGTTTCCTTGGTTCTTAGGAGAGTCGTTGTCATACTGTCCTAATTCCCAAATAGTATAGAATTGAATGTCATTGACTTGTATCTTCCCCCTACATTAATTTGATTCATAACCCTTTTATCCATACTTAAAATAGACTCCAATGTATTTCATGCATTTCCCATGATGATTCTTCCCACAGTTCTCACATAATTGGAATTATTTCATTCCATTCTTCTTCTTTGGCGCTTAAAATTTTCCAGGGTTAATAGAGTACCTCTTCTTATCATGGTTTCCCTTGAAAATCATTGATCTAGAAAATTACTTCTCTATTTTGATGGAACTTAATAAAATTTCATCATACGATGAAAATGATTGAGAATCCACTTCCCATCGATGAATTTTTTTAAGACCATCAATGAAATGATCAGTCCTCTCTTCCAAGTCTTGTATGTAATCTATGAAATAGCTGGATTTTCTTGTGAATGTATCCTCATACTGTGTAAAAATTTCTTTTTCCATTTTCATTAATCTAGGGAATTTATTCTTCATTTTGGTTTGATTCTCAAGAGGGAAATATTTGTTGATGAATATTTCCTTAAAATACATCCATTATATATATTCTATTTCTTCTTCATTCATGGTATTCTAGATTAAGGACCATTATTGATCAACTCTACCCTTAAGAAAATACACTGCCATAACTAACTTTTCATTTTCATTTCAATTTAATTCCATGAGTTTCTCTTCAAGGGACCTGATCCACAACTCAGCTACTACTAGACTAATAGTCCCACAAAAATATTGGGGATTCTACCACATGAAACACTCAAACACAGGTGTAGGGTGGTTATTCATCACAACCTAAGTATGTTTTCCAAATATGGTCATGATATTATCTTCTCCAACATTTATTGTGTTGACTTGATCAGTGTTTAAATCCCTAAATTTTACACGAGTATTTAATCCACTTCTTTTATTAGGTGCAACTTCTAAATAATGGAATACACTAGATTATGTTACGAGTCATAATTTAAAATCTCAACTAGGAAATTACTTAGCATAAATAGAAATTCAATGCATAGATAATCTCATAATCACGGTTTCTGTTTAGGAAAAGTATATATTTAAATCCTTCATAAATTCTTGTAAATAAAATGTAAATTATCCTAAAAACACCCCCCTAGAGTGTCAGACCAAGGTTGAAATAAGGCCCGTTGTCAGGCACCGTGATACATTGGGTCAAGCCCAAAACTCATTGTCGGAGCATTCAATCCTAGGTACATATTTTCGTGAGACACCTCTACTTGTTTGTATCCAGACTATGATTTATTTTCTAGAAATATAGAAATTATATATTCCTTAAAAATTTAGCAAGATAATCTGGTATATTTATCTTCAAAGACTATATTAGGAGTTTGTTTATCTAATATAAATTCTCTAAATATAGTTTCCCAGTTTGCTACTAAACTTTCTCTGATACCAACTTTAACTCCGCCAACCCAGAAGCCCGGAGCCAGTGAATTTCGGATTAAATTTGAATGATTAAATGGAATAAAATATTTAAAGAATGATTAGTTTTGTAGTCTAGAAGAAACTAGATACATAAATGTAACCGAAATTACATTGTGAAAGGTAATACAATAAAATACAGTACAAAAACTAAAAAACTCCATCCATGAGAACTGAATATATGATCTCATCTTCATTACCTGTTGATGGTAAACCAATGAATGGGGTGAGATAAAATTCTTAGTAAGGGTTACTAATAAAGGAAGCATGAATCAATAACAACTAAATCATAAAATATTTGTCCCAGTCAATATGGAATGGTGAATTAAATAAAAACTCACGCCATTAATAAACGTAGAATGAAACTCCATCCATAAGTTTTCTCATATTGAAAAACTCATGGAAAGTAATAGCTAAAAATGAATAAATAGAATGATTATTAATTGAAAATCTGGTATCTGGCACATGATACCAGAATACCACCGTTTATTTCTCTTTGTAAAAACTCACCTTATTTTTGGAAACAAACTCGAAGGATTTGTCACCAACTAATTTGTCTCGTGAGACATGTTGAGGCACTGAGGGACTATAACGGGTCCTTCCCGTCACTACAAGCCGAAATCATTCTGTATAAATATATTTAATAAATGTAAATTAATCCTTATCTATACACATATAGACTATAGGATGCATATTCATCAATATTTCCATAGTTAAAAAAACATTCCAAATAAGCACCATATATAAATAGGCATACAACTTAGGAAAATAGTCATATCCATGAAACCAGAATATGGATATAATATATATTTACTATTTCAAATGAAAAATGATCTCAAATGGTTAGTCAATACACCACATAATAAATATTAGGTGCACAATACCATGTATGTCTCAATGAAATATAAATTGATACAATTTCCCATACCACATCGTAATCAATCGAGTTATATGACCAAAAACTAATTAAGAACAAATAAATTAAAGAATACCATAAATATAATGAGAATAAAGATAATATAGATCAAATTTCATTATAGAATACACCACATTTACGAAATTATTGGTGAATAATGGAAATCTCATAGAATTAAAAATGAGATAAGAAAACCCATACCTTATGCCTGAATGTGTTCTCGATTGATCTTAATGACCTGAATAATAAAATTTTGACTCCTTAATTAATATTTCCAAAAATTCATAAACATGTAATTGATTTTTTATAAACTTATTAGGTTCATTCGCACCCTTTTTGATGGTTTTAAGAGGTTCAATTTTATTATTTTGGGAACATTTTCTTCTATGATTTTCACGATCGGTTTACTTGTATTTATGAATGGAAGTACATTTGTAATGCAGTTAAGCCTCAAGAATTGTTAATATATATTATCAGTTACATTTGAAGAAATATAAATGACATTATAATGATTTTTGTTACATACCATGAGGATGAATTGGTTGATAAAAGATAATGATAAATGTTTGGTTTACTTGGTTGTTTTGTGCATAGTGACCTTATTTTTTATAATTATTTTATATTATGATTATATAAGGATTAAAAAACATTTAATAAGATTAAATACATATAATTGGATCTGTTTCAACCTTAAAAATGGTTTCATGACCTGATTTGAATATCATAATAAGTATTGAGAACCTGTTGTCCTTGAATGTGATAAATTAACACATCCCAGACGACATTTTCATTTTTAGTATAATAGGAGGGGGACAAGAGAGATGATGAGGAAATATTACATTAGAATAATAAAAATCCAATTCATGTGAGGTACTAGAAATATCATATCATTTTTTTAGGGGAGATGAGGAAAGAAAAGAAATGATAAGAACTCAAAATAAAACAAAAATTGGGAAATCCCTCACTAAAATTCGGTACCCTAACATCATAAAAAATAATTCATAAAATAGTTTGATGATATAAAGTGAGTATCATATCATTATTAAATAATATTTATATAATGTGTAATATTTAATAACACATACCAACATAATCCAATAGAAAATAAAAGAGAAAACATAAAATGAAAACATTATGAAAATGGAACGGTGATAGATTCATTACGTTGTGGAGTAACTCCAAAACATGAAGGATGAGACATTGGGGGATTGAGGAATGTTGGGATGAATACTATGGAGGTTAAAATATAATATATTAAAGTATTATGGATTTTAAATTAAATAAATCCAATGAAACGAGTGGGTATTTATAGTAAATGAGAGTGACTTTTTTATTAATTTTGAGGGACACCTCGTTAGTGGTTTTTGAAAAAACAATGTCTTTCCCATGGTATTTGACCATGTTTTATACCCTTGTTATATCTCATATAATATTTTAATGTACAAATGTTGAAAATTATTTTATATTAATTATTACGTCATTATGTTGTTATTAAAATACTGAAAACTCAAAACTGTGTTTTTTATAATTCATGAAAAAATCATGTATTTTAGAAAAATCACAAAATACTACCCTAACCATTCACCAACATGTTGAATTTAAAAATGCACACCATTTTTTGAAAATGATTTTATAAATATTATTAATTTAATTTTTAAATAAAATCATAATTTATTCAAAAAATCAATTTTAAATCTATAACTCATTTTTTAATACCTTGAAAAATTAATAAACATGTCATTTAGAGAATATACTAATCAATTATTTCTATCCTGTGCTACAACCATTTCCCTATTTCACTATATTTTTGACACTTTTGATTGAATATGGATGATTCATAACTCTAACAACGCACAACTAAATCATTGTGTTGCTAAGGATAACTCCAAACAAATAAGAACTTGTTCCTTGCTGGGGTTGTGAAGATGCTTCATGTGATTAGTTATGATAGAAATAAAATGATTCACAATAATTTCTCACATAACAATAATGTAGGTAGAATGATAATTCTCATCACAATTCGAGAAACTAGGTTGATTCCGAAAGGGAATTGCAACAACTCTGTAACAAATTTCTTGATCCTTCTAGGTCCTCGGGTTGATGCCATTTACATAGAACCAAAAAACACTTTTGAGGTTTTATAGAGACCTCCACTACAAGGTTGGACTAAAATCAATGTTTATGGAGCCTCTAAAATAATTATATGACCCTAGGGTGTGAAGCCGTCTTTAGAAATCATCTTGGTCTCATCGTTGGGTTCTTTTTTGTAGGTTGTGGTACTGCAACCTCTATGGAAGCTGAAATGCATAGTGTGATTCATGCCATATCTTTCGTCTTGCACCAAGGTTGGAACAACTTGTGGATTTAATTTGATTCTACTGGTGTAGTTTAGGACATTTGGAAGGGAGTTATTTAACTAGCTTGGACGCATACTACTCCCTGGATGAATTTCCTTCACTCCCTCCTTGACATCAATTACATTGCAACAAATACATATCGAAAAGTGAATATGGTTGAAGATGGTCTCGCAAATAAAGGAGTTGCTTAGGACATAACCTGGCTAGTGGAGCTCCTAGAAAACATACTTCCTTTTCATGTTAATTATTATAATATGATTCTGTCTTTTAGATTCATGTAATCTCTTTTTTGAAAATAAATTTCTATGGTCTTTTGACCAAAGCACCGCCTTTATAAAAAATAAAATTAAAAGTAAACATCTCATTACTTTATAACCTAATGTACATAAAATAATAACATGATTTACTATTTATTTGGGTCATATTACTATTCATATTACTATTCATAATAGTATGTTACTATTTATCCATAAAATATGTTTTTTATATTAGAATCCAAATAACATAATGATTACAAAGGTAGATAACTATTTTTTGAAATTCGGAATACTGATGTGGAAAATTTATATTTAATGGCTAGGTTATGAATTTCTCCATTAAATTACGAAGTGTTTTTTCATAGAGACTCAGTGCTTCAATCAATATAGGCTATATAATTAATTGAAAGTAGTTAAGAGAAACATACCATAAAATTTTGGGGGATTATATTATTCCCACATTTGGAAATTTCGTCCTTGATTTTTTTTATTTCATGTATAATGTTCTTAAAATATATATGGGTTGTTATTCTTCATAACATCCTCAAGCTCCCACTTCGCTTCCTCAATTTCTTGGTTTCTCCAAGAACTATAAATAAACGAGTTTTAATGTTTTTCAATACCTACTCCCATGTTTCAAGAATATTTATGGGATCTTCATAGTATGAAAAATCATGTTCCATATCTATTTCTTCATACGCGAGGACATGCATTGGGTCAGGCATGTACTTCATTAATAATGACATTTTGAAGACATTATAAACCATGGAGAGACTTGGTTGAATTTAGAAATAGTGAGATACTACTATGTTACTTTCAAGAATTTCAAAAGGACTGATGTACGTGGGGCTTAGTTTCCCTTTCATACCAAACTATAAAACCCTTCAAAGGAAATACATTTAAAAAGATATGATTTCCAACATGAAATTTCAAATCATTTCTCGTGTTGTTAGTATAACTCTTTTTACAGCTTTGGGATTCTTTAATATGGGCCTGAATTTTCTTTACCATTGTAGTTATCTCTTCGATAAGTTCCGTGCATAAAAGTATCCACTCCCCAACAAGTTAGAGTTCGACACCTCTTACCATATGATTTTATATATGACGCCTTAATAATGCTATAATTGAAATTTTTTTGTAAGAAAACTACAAAAAATGTAATTATTGAGCCCAAATACCTTGAAAGTAAAGATAACATGATCATAACATGTCTTCAAGTGTTTGAATAATCCTTTTAGACTGTCCACGGTTTGGGGGTGATACATAGTACTCATATGAAGTTCTTTATCTGAAGCCTTATGGAGACTTTTCCATAATTTTGATGTTAATTGGGGATCTCGACCAGAAACAATTGATAGTGGTGCACCATGAAGTCTTTCAACATCATTAATATAATATCATTACAAGAACCCAGGTGTTAAATCTTCTCTTATATCCAGGAAATGTGTTTCTTTTGTGAGATGATAAAAAATTACAAATATTGCATCATTTCATCTAGGTTTCTTTGGTAGTACTGTGACAAAATATATTATAATTTCATCACACGTTAAAATAATAATATGTAGAGGTCTCATCACGCCTCTAGGATGTTGTCTCTCTACCTTCTCTTGTTGAAAAACTAGACACCTTGATAGGTATTCAACATTTTCTCACATCATATTATCCAAAAAAATGTTCCTTTTAGATCTATATACATCTTAGTGATACCATTGTGTATAGAAAAATTTGTGATATGAGCATCATCTAATAGTATTTTTTTCTAAGGTACTGATGAAACACATAACAACTTTCCAAATATCCGAACTCCTTCCCCAAACACGAATTCTGCCAATCTCCCATCCTTAACAGCATTAATTTTCTTATGTTGATTCTCATCATCATGTTGAGATATTTCTATCTTTTATAATAAATATGGTTTAGCAATCATTTCAAATATGAAGGACGTTTCCCCTTCCTTAACAATTACCATATCCATCTTTAGTAGATCCATGAATATATGATCTCTCTCAATCTTTATTTGGGTCTGAATTCCATGGCCTTTCCTGCTTAATGCATATACCGACTTATTTTCCATTCCTGGGTGGTAGTGTATTGAAAAATCATAATCTCTGTGTAACTTTAGCCATCTCTTTTTCCACATATTGAGTTATTATTGGGTAAAAATGTATTTCAAACTCTTTTGATCCATATAAATCTCCCATATTTCACCGTATAGATAATGACTATATATCTTTTGGGAAATGGTTATGGCTTCTAACTCAAGATCATGAGTTGGGTAATTTTTTTATTGGTTTAAGAGGTTCAATTTTATTGTATTGGGATCATTTTATTCTTTGGTCTTCATGATGTATTTACAAGTAATCAAGAATGGAAGTTAATTTGTATTGTGGACAAGCATACAGAATAGTTAATATATATTATTAGTTACATTTACAGAGATATAAATTATATTATAATGAATTTGGTTACATACCATGAGGATGAATTGTTTGATAAAAGATAATGATAAACACTTGGTTTACATGGCAGTTTTGTAAATAAAGAACTTGATTGTTTTATTATTTTATATTATGATTAAGTAAGGGTTAAAGAACCTTTAATAATATTATATATATATATATATTGATATGTTTCAACCATAATAATGGTTTCATGGCCTTATTTAAAGATGGTGATAATAATTTATAACCTGTTGTCCAAGAATGTGATAAATTAACATATCTCAGACGATGTTTTCATTTTTAGTATTAGAGAAGGGGTAAAAGAGAGATGATGGTGAAATATTACATTATAATAATAAATATACAGTTCATTAAAGGTTCTATAATTATCATATCATTTGGATTAGTAGAGTGTAGGAATGAACGAAATATAAATGAACTTGAAATAAAATAAAAATTGGGAAATCCCTCAGGAAATTTTGGTCGCTTAACGAGGTCACTTAATAATTCATAAAATATTTAGATTGGATAAATGGGGTAACTCATCAATATTAAGTAATATTTAAATAAAGGGGAATATTTATTGACATATCCCAACATAATTTAATTTAAAATAAAAAATAAAAAATAAAATGAAATCTTTAAGAAAAGAGAAGTGTGGTATGTTCCTTACCAAGTAGAGTAACTCCAAAAACATGACGGTTAGGACCATGGGGACTTGAGAGCACCTTAGGATGACTACTAGGGAAGTAATAAAAACATATATTTGTGTATTATTTATTTAAAATGATGTATAACTAAGGTAAGGTGTTGGTATTTATAGTAACAAAGAGGGAGGTTTTCTATTAATTTAATGGGAAACCTCATTTATTTTTTTTGCAAACCCGTAGGCCTAACCATGGTATTTGCCCTTGGTTTTAGCCACATGGGAAACCCCATGTCATATTTTACTGTACACAAGTACATGAGCCTTTATTTTAATTATTACATCATTAATATGTAATTAAACTACCGAAAAGTAAAAACTTCATTTTTAAAATTCACGAAAAATTCATGTATTTTAGAAAAATCCCAAAAATTCACCAAAACCATTGTTCAACATATAGAATTAAAAAATGAACTCCATTTTTTAAAAAAAAATTATAATTATATATATATTATTTATTAAATTTATAAATAAAATCATAATTATTTCAAAAATAATAATTTTAAATATACAACTCATTTTTTAATACCATGAAAAATTGATAAACATATCATTACCTTATAACCTCAAGATAATAAAAATTATAATATGATATAGTATTTATAAAGGTCATATTACAATTAATATTGCAATTCATAAGGGCATGTTACTATTTATAAAAATCATGTTGATTCTATGAGACTCCAAATAAGTTACTGATCACAAACGCAGATGACTGTTTTTTGAAATTCTAAACACATATATAAAAAATTTAGGTTTAATGGATAGGTTTTTGGACATTCTCTTCTAACTTACCATGTGTTGTTTTAGAGTGACACAATGATTCATTAAATATTGGTTATACAATTAATTTAATATATTTAATGGAAACATACCATATATTTTTTGGTGTTATAATAATTGTCTTAAGATAGTTATTTAATGTTTCATTATTCTTATACCTTCTATAAATCTATTCAAAACTAAATTATATAGTTATATTAGTATCATACAAAAAATAATTTTTTTTTCATTAGTGTAAGATCATGTATCCTACTCACACACTGTCGGTAATTCTAAAATTAATTCGAAACCCTTATTAAGGATAGTACATAGCCTCCAACGATGATATGTTTCATTTTCCATTTCCGATTTACATAGATTGAATAGTTGTTTTTTAAAATCTAATAAAATATTCAAAATATTATTATAATTCTAAAGAGATAAATTGAAATTTATATTAATGATAATAACAAATAATTTCCAATTTAATTTTATCCATCCCAAAAATCATAATGATATTTGTTTAATAGTTTGAAAATATTTTGTATAACCCATCAAGCTATATAAATATAATTATTTCAAAAAAATAAATAATATATAACTCTTAATTATATATATTATGTAATTATATTACAATACATTTGACCAGGATCAAAATACATAAATTATTTTGGAGAATCTTACCAATAAATCACAAACAACCGCTTTGAGAAAAAAGAGTATATAATAGATGAGGAGAATATACTTATAAATAAACCATAAAAGTTAAATATAAATGAAACTTGTTCAAAGTAATGTATATAATAATGTTAATTTTATTATTTTTCAATTTAGACACACATACCAAGGTAGTTGGGACCTATGGTAAGGGTATATCTGAACAAACCCTTTCAATTTTTGGTTATGATTTCTCCCTCTAATGCTCAATTTATCATAACATTTTTCATGTATTTATTTTTATATATAATATATATTTTTCTAAAATATATAAATAATTAATCCAAGAATTAATTTATATAGATATATAAAATTTAAAGGTTCTATTTTAATTTTCGTATTTTATGAAATCCTTATAAAAAAATAACTTCACTAGTACTTATTTCATATGATAATTCACTCCATGTTTTATAAAAACACTAATTATTCCATGGAAATCTATTTTGGTTTCATTATAGTATTAGGTAAAAAATAATGTTCCAGCCTTCTTTAAATATTATTTTCCCCTTATTTGATACTTTTTTATGAGGTTCCATTGGATAAATAGTTAAATATTCTTTTTGATTGGGTTTTCTCTTTTTTAAATACTTATTTAAGATCCATGACACCTCATTAAAATGTAAACATCTATATAAATTAATTAATTCTTCTCATTTGAATCTATTTGATATATACTTATACTATACTCTGGGGTAATAATTTGTAGCCCATTTTCATTCCAATGGTTTTTTTTATTATGACTTATGTATTATTTCCCGTTTTGGAATAAATTTTCATGTGAATATTTTGATCTGGTGAGTGGGAATAAAATTAAACATCCATGAATGCATTGGGTAATTTTTTAATCTCATGAGATAATATGTATAGTATATGCATAGTTAGCCTAGAACAATACTTTAAAATGTATTTTTAGTGAAATTTTTCTTATGGTTATGATTTCCCATTTTATGTTATTTCCACATATTTAAGACTCCATTCCATTACTATATTATTTACATTATTCAATGATCCCATACTTATTATCATATTCATTATGATGTCATTATATATATTCTGACTCATAAATATAACACCACCATAAATATTTACTTTGACAATTCCCTTACTATGATTTATAGCTCAATCGTTTCCTTTATGTGTTAACCAATAAAAGCCTATGTAGTTTTTCAAAAAAAGTGGAGATTATAAGAAATTTGAATGAATTTAAATAAGTATTTATGATGTTATATTTAAGTAAATGTGTCATTTATCCAATCTCCCAAAGACACTAGAAATATATATTTTTAGTTCTGATTTTAAGGGACATTATTTTAAAAATCATCTAAAAAATGATATGAGACTTGGATTGCTATTGTTTTTTTTATTAGAAACCCCTACCAGTAAATTAACCTTTCCTAGATATATATTCCTAGATCAAAACCATCTCATCATTGAATTACTAGCCCTAGTTTTGATCATTTTCCCCATTTAAGGTAACAATTTATTATTAGAAATGTGATATATCTAAATTTCATTTTTATATTATGTGAATTTATTAGTAAAAATATGAAACACGCACACACAAAATTTCTTATTAAAATTGAAAAAATAACTGTTAACCACAAACTTCTACTGTCTTTCACCTGAAATCCTATCATGTAGTATTATCAGGGGAAAACAACCATTATAATATATATAATGTATTCGTATAAAATTAATTTTAAAAATATATCAAATTTATTAAAAAAGTAAAAAATAATGTTACGTAATATATGTTAATGACTTAGATCAAAGTAATATTGAATCTTTGAGTGACACCTTCACTCAGTTAAATTTGATGGCACAAAAATGATCTTTTATAAAAATAATAACTTATCTAGTAAGTGAAAAAAAATCTTAAGAATATTATGAAATACAACAGGGTTAATGCGACACAAAAGACTCATCAAAGATGGTTTAGGAATTTATTTTCAAAATCTCCATGTAATGTCAAATGAAAGCAATATTTCATATAAGCCTTTCATGACATCATGATAGAGAGTCTTATAAAATATTCAATTCGATATAATAGGCCCCACATATAATTAAAATTAATAATTTTAAAATTAAATATGTTTTACATGAAACAAATATTATATTTTATTTATGTACATATCAGTGTTTTAAAATACGCTGATTCACATCAATGGGAAAATGATCCCCTAACAACAAAGGGGAAAATAAATAGATCCTCAGTGTTATAGTTGTAACAACATAATATTTGTAGATGAAGGAAATTATATTGAATATTATAAAGGACATGAAACACTCTATTTATAATGAGTTAGATGCAACTCCTAATTTATCATTCATTACACACAACCCTGATATTTTTGGGCTTGATAGCATATTCAACACGCAATACCAATACTAAATGACCCATGATATATATTACCATTATAACCTAGAAATTGGAATGGTGCGTATGGACATGATTAAATAAATTATGAAGAAATGGTTTTCACACACATATATATATTGATTTTTTGTGGCTAGTTAATTACTAATGAAAATAATAACCTTTTGAAAATAAAAGTAAATATTTTTCTAAAAATCAATGTTTATGTGCACAATATTTGTTTTATATAAAAAAATTATGAAAATGAATAATTTTGGATTATATTAATGAAATTTATTTATTATCAATTTCATTTAATTTCAAATATTCATTCTATGTTTTTTCTTGAAATGACATAAAAATAAATCAATCTTTTAAAAAATTGTATATTTCCCAAAAGGTAGTTTTATCACATTTTTATGGAATAATTAATTTCAAAATAATTTTTAAATCATAGAATATTTATTCAGAATAATAAAATTCATTTTTTTGAAGCACAATATCAACATTTACATTGGATGAAATTTTGGGATTTTTTTGAAAAATATTGATTTCTTGATGAATAGTGATGAAGTACGATTTTTGTACAAAATTATTTTCGTTCAAATGAATTAATTAATTTAAAATACCCAATGTATTTTTAATTTATTTTCAAGTAAAATATGTATTATTTGGTTATATACAATCCAATTAATTTATTTTTTATCAAATTTATGTTAATTTATCTTATATTGTTTTGGTGCTTAAAAATCAGTTTTTTTTCTTCTAAAAACTATTTCAAATATTTTATATTCATGGAAAAATTTATCATTAATAATGATCATATTAAGTCCCAAATAAAAAAATAAATTGCTATCATGGTTTGGTTTAATGTACTGTTCTTATGATTTACATGTGCGTCGATTGAAATTAATTTCCAACACACATGGGAATTTTATTTTAAAATTTTCATTTAAAATTTAGAATCATTGGTCATAAATTATTAAATAATATTAACTTTAATTTGGTTTTAATGGATAAATTTAATAGGTTAATAAACTAATTACCATAATGAAAAACTAAAAAGAAAAAAATAAGAAAGCATAGGAGTTGTGTAACAAAATATTTAAGACATGTTTTTAATTATGTGGTGGATTATTTTCACAACCACATCATCAATACCCACATTTAATTATAAAAATATTAGTCAATTTATGTAATTTGTACCACCCAATAGTGAATACTTTTGAGTATTAACAATAATTCCACTCCTTCTAAACTATAAAAGGTAACTCACTCCCATCACTTATTCACACTTATCATGGAATTTTGACTATACATATTCTGCTTAAATCACTTCCAAAATTCCATCCTATCATCATATAATCATCACATTGGGAATAAATGAAACGAAGGAAGTACTTTTGTTCAAAGAAAAAGTAGTTAATCAATGTAGAGGTAAAATACATGAATGATTTTTTTATTTCTTTCTCAACCACCAATGTTCTTCTTATAACATTATTATATAATAAACATAATATACTTAGTAAAATGATATGTAGTTATGTTAATGTAATGAACTACTAACACACTAAAATCCATCAACTGGCTATGAAATCATCTTTCCTTTGTACAGAATACTACCACCTCATGAAATGATGTCCTTAATTTTTCTATTACCACCTCACAAGGATGGGAATAAAAAAGGATGTAAAGAATATATATAATATTTATAACATAATTATACTGTTTTTTTCATTATATCATATATACCCTTTTTTCAATCTACACTATAGGGGATATGATAATGGTGCTCGTGTATATATTGGACTACCCCATTGTGAAGTAATGTAAAGTGTCATTACCTAAAAAATTACATGGAAGGTAGAAATGATAAAAATAATAAATATGTATGATATAAATGACATTATTATCTTTAAGTAAATATAATATATCATTTTATTTATTACCTTTTGACACACTGAAAAGTGATAACGTCGTTCGTGGATGTGTGGACTACCTCCTCCTCGAAGTGATGCAATTCTTTTACAATAAAAGTGTGGTATTAAAGTATATATAACTAAATATAACAGTATTTAAGATATAATTATCATTCATTAATGTTAAAATATTACTTATATTGTTTAAATAGGATCATTAGAAAATTGTAACCTTACTCATGCATACTTACAACCTACTTTCTCAAGGATCATAACATTAGTTCATTTATCCTGACTATATATTATGATTCATTTTAAATGAATAATTGATGTATAAATATGATAATTATTTCATTATTACTATTCTTTAAATGTTTATGTAATTACCCATTTGACCATAGGTGACTTACGGAAGTCATTTTTCACATAATCCAAATATGGTCAAGAAATATGACGTAAACCTAAACAATTAAGTAATTATATATAAAATGATAATAAGTGAAATAAAATTAATAATAAACTCTATTTTTATCAATAATGTAAATAATTAATATAATTTTATTATTCAAGAAGATATTGAACAATCATGATGAATCAGACTCAAAGTTAGGGGTTTTCTCATCTCACTATTATTTATGTGAGATTCATTCCATATAAAAAATTTAATATTTTTGTGTGGTGTATATACTAAAAACTAATATTTTTATACTCAAAAACTTAAATATATGGGGATTTACATGTCCAATTTTGGACCTCTCATTAATAAGGTTTACAGTTTCAATGTTAACAAAGTGGTAAGGGAATTTTTTTGTCTCAATTTGGATTCTTTGAGATGTTTATTATGTTATAACCCTATAATTTTTTATTAGGAGCATATATTTCCCATTTTGATATTCTATATAATGAATATCATTACTTTCTTGATATTATATATTTCATTTATTTTTATTCTTTTATGGGGTTTAAGATTCAATGTTACCGAATTGGTGAGAGTTTTATGTTACAAAATCATCCAATATCGATATTATTTGTGGTTTAGTGTCCAATATTGAAATATTTTGAATAAAATATAAATAATTATCATGAAATTACTTATACACATTTTATATCATGATAATACATGCTTTCCCTTAATTATACATCATTTATGTACTCAATAGATCAAAATTATGTTTTCATGAAAAATCATATTTTCTATCAAAGACACTTTTTCCTCCAAAACCATGTTTTCTAAAAATATATTAATTTTTTTTTCAAATATTAAAATATATTTTCCCTTATAAACGTTTTGTATAATTTTTAAAAATTTTGTTATATGATTCCATGGTTTTTTTGAAATAAAATTATTTTTAAAATGATTTATTCATAAAAACTGATTTTCAAAATCAAAAGAACATTTCCATCTACAATGTTTTTAATTATATTTTAATAGTATTTCCATTTATTAATGTCAGCAACCCTTCTGGTTATATATTATCCACTGGGGTATTTCTATATTGATACCATCCTCATTCTTTGTCTGGATTGAAAATGTTTGTCTCAAAGAGATTTCCATGGAACCTATTTATTTTCCACGGGATAATTATGTTTCAATGATATTGACATAAAATACATCTTTCTTCTATGGGATGATAGTGTTATAAAATAATAATGATTTTTTGGTGAGTTTTATGATGAAATATCTATGTATTATATACATTTATTTGGTTCATATACATTACAACTTAATCACGGGGTGGTCCGGACAGTGCTAGTTAAGCTCATTACAACATAACATAGGGTGGAATAGACAAAAGAAGGTAAGAACTTCACAACAAAAAATGGGATTTCCTGATAGAGCTGAGCAATATAGATATAGATTATATTATTGTTCCACCTCTAGATAACTCCAATTCCTTGGGTAATGATTATATTTGAAGCTGGACATATGATTATTTCAATTAAAAGGGTTTTTAAAGGGATTTATGAATATGATTATCTATGTTATCAAAATAGGTTTTAATTTATTGTTAGGGGTTTTAATGTTTGTTATGATCATGATTGATATTACATGTCTCAGGATTATTGATTCTAGTATATCATTATTTTTCCTTCTTTCCATATTTGATGATCCAAGTATTTATGGGTATGAGTTCTTTGGTGATTATCTCATACCCAATAATTTTATATTCATAACCATATGCACTTATTATGCTCATTGATGACATTCAAATGCTAGTTGTTGTGTTTCCCTTACTGATCATTTGATGTCACCCATATTTTCCACCTTCCCTAGGTTATAAATAAAGAGTTTGGATGAATTATGTCTCAAAGTGAGTTTATATGTATTATTTAGATGAGAGAGTGTGAAGTAAGAAAATCTAGGTATAATGGGAGATGTTGTTCATCATTTTAAACCGGTTATTTATGAATAAAAGATGATAATAGTTGGTCATAATTCTATAAAAATCTAAACCTAAAAGGTCAATGTGTAAGTAATTGAACAAATAATTCTTTTTAATGTCATATGTTTTCATCGGAGAAAATTTGTTCACCTTCCATGGTATCAAAGGTGAAAATGTGAAATTTATGAATTTAGAATTGGATCTGAGTGTGTGATTCTTGGATATTATAGTTGGTATCAATATATTTTTTAGATAACTTTGAATATTATGATGTTTTTATGTGTGATTATTTTAAGAGTTATGGATACCATCATATGTCTAACAATATTTAGGATGACCATAATTTTAAAATTCTAGACACGCCATTGAGGTTATAATAAATGAGATATTAAAGTGATTAATGATTTTTTTGGATATTTATTATTGGGAATATTTATTTTTTAACCATAATTTCAAAATTATTTTTTATTTAGGGACGAATTATTTTTATTATTTAGTGAAAATAAGAAACAACCCATATTTTGGGTGACAACCTATTGCATCTGGAAATGTGGTGGGGATTAGAACCATGACCGAATGATTATAAGTGTTTTGCACATACCAGTGGACAACATGATTTCATAGTTAGTATGAATTTTTTATAGGTAAAGTTTAATATTATTTTATAAAAATATGGGATTTTATTTTACGAATAATAGTTGATTTATGTTGGTAGAATATATATTGAAATCATTCTAGTCATTGGGTTTTAAATAGAGTTAGGAAATCATTATAGAATATTATGGATTGAAATTTATGGAATTATTTGGTATAAACAATTGTATTACAATTGAAATTTTGAGATTTTTTCTAGGACTATTCATGTTGGGAATTATCTTACCATCTTTCAAACATTTTTTTTCGTTAATGTTTAAAGGCATGAGCAATAATTTGTTACCCCTTTTGTTATTATGTAGTATTTAAAATATTATTTTTAATCTTTTGGCTTGAAAAATTCATTCTGAAAAGACATCACTGGATAAAAATATGATATCGCGGTATCAAATATGTATATTACCATTTTCTATTAGTTTATAGTATAAGATAATTCATAAACTATAGGAAAAAGATCCTGAAACAAAAGTATTATCCCAGTACATTCACATAAAGTGAAATGATGTTATCTTTGATAATCACAAATTTATGGTTTTAAGGTCCTTAACATTCCATTGATAATTACCTTTCTTATGATCAAAGACCTCAATCAATCTCTATATTTATTTCCGATATTCCTCCATTTCAACCTATGATATCATATTTATAAACATAGTTATGTGTTATTCTAGTATACCTTCAAGAATAATTTTCTATATTATTGAAAGCATGTTTTATTAACCCTTTTTTATTATGTGGGTTTAGAACATATGTATATTAAATTTATGACCTTTAATTATCAAGATAATGTTCCAATAGTGCGGATGTAATTTTTTAATGGGGGGAGGGGTATAACACCCAATGATTATTAAAAGAAGAAAATTGTATTCGATAACATAAAGGAAATGATGCATTATATTAATCTTGTGATACACATAACATCGCTCTATATTTTGTTACATTCCACCCCAAGATTTTTATGATTGATAACATATTCAATAAGAAAAACCAAGAAAAAACGATCAATGATATATATTACAATTATAACAGAGCCATTGGAATGAGTGGTATTACAAGTATTAACTAAATTATGGAAATATGGTTTACAGATGCATATATAATTAATTATTTTGTTCCTATTAATAATAATTGAAAATAGAAACATTTTCAAATCAAAGAAAATATTCTTTCTGGAAAACTATTTTAATGCACACAAGTGAGTTTTATACCAATAAATAAAAAAATATCCCATTTTTGATTATATTAATGAAATATTTAAATAATATACTCAATATAATGTTTATAATACATCCGATGTTTTTTCTATAAATGATATAAAAATATGTCCCACTTATTGCTTAAAACTGAATATTTTTTAGGAAAGTAATTTTGTGACATTTTAATGGCAAACCTATTATAAAAATAATTTTTAAACTTTTTATAGACTTTATATGGAAAAATAAAAGTTATTTTTTGGAATATGAATATAATAAATTACATACTAGAAAAAATTGTTATTTTTTAGAAAATATATTATTTTTCAGTGAATAGTGAAAATACTGAATTTTGTAAAAAGATTTTCTTTTCAATAAATTAAATCATATAAAAGCACCAATAAATTTGGAATGTATTTTCATGTAGAAAAATTATTATTATTTTATATTATATATATAATTAGTTTCTAATCATATTTATATTGGTTTCTCATATATGTTTGTTTTTGGGTTCTGAAATGGGTTTTTTCCAAAAACTGTTTTAAAATGAAAAATGTTTTCCCTTTTTAATTAATTAAAATTTTAGATAATGGGTAATGTTTTAAATTAAATTTATAGAATATATATCTATAAATATTAATTTATATTCATAAAATTATTATTATTAGTTATATAGTAAATATAGAATCATCTTTTTATAAAAAAAGTACTCTTCTCAATAACTCGATGTCTTACTGCTGCTAAAAGATTAATATAAAATTAGCATTTTAAAATTATATTATTGAATTTGGAAAACTGGATTCCACATTTTGAATCCGATTAATTTATAATTTTTAATAAATAATACTTAATTTTTTTACCATGTAATTAGCGGAATCAATTATATTAATTTACATCAATTAATGTAAAAATGAGTTTACCAAGCGATTAAACTATAAAATTAATAAATAAATGACATTGAAACATTTAAAAAACAAATTACACTGAAATATGGTGAAATGTGTGATATATAATATATTTTTTTTATGTTTTTGGGACATTATTCCCTGAAAGTGGCCAATATAATAAGTTAGGTAAAGAAAAAGACCCAAAAGAACCTTTTTCTTTTAATTTCTATAAATATTTTGGATTGGGGAAAACAAAATATGATCTGTTATATATATAATTTTGAAATATAAATTAGTTCTTTATCATATTAATTTTTTTTTCAAATAGATAAAAAAATACAAAATATGCTTACGAAATATCAATGTAGTAATTATTTGGAGAATAATTAACTAAAATAAATGATACTAAAAATATTAAAAGTGAAGTCAGCTGAATGATTTTTTTCTTGCATTAAAATTTTAGATTAATATATCTTTTTAATTTTTTTTAAATTAATATATTCACATTCCATTTTTTATTTATAATTTTAAATTTAATTTAATAAATTAATGTCAAAATTGAAAATAATGTTATCTTATAAGAAATAATAATTTGTTAAATGATTTAAAATAACTAAAAATACAATATTCTTGAAATTGATTTTTAAATTTTAATAAATATACAACTTGTTCCATTAATAGACATAATGGTCTTTAATAGTTAACAAATTGACCTCTAAATTCTAAAAATATTGATAACATAGTAAGGGTTAAAATAGCGTTTTTTCATGTTACACGTGCTTCTATTAAAATTAATATCCAAAAAACATGTTATTTTTAATTTATAATTTTGGATTTAATATTTATAATATTTGTGACTATATTTTCTAATAATTGTTAATTTAATTTAGTTTTAATTGAAGAATTACGTAGGTTAGAAAACCAGTCACCTTAATGTAAAACTGAAATGAGAAAAATAAGGAAACAATGGATTTAAAGAATAAAATGTTTAACACTTGTGTTTCATTGTACTGTGTTCGATTTTATACACCATATAATCTCTAAAAACCCTTAATTATCAATTTTTATCCATTTTAAGAAATTTATACCACCCAATGTTTAATAATTTTGAGTATTTATAAGAATGTCACACCTCCTCAACTATAGAAGCTCACTCAGTCCCATCACTTATTCACACCTATCAAGAAATTTGGATGATCCAAGATAAAAAAAATAACTTCCCAATATATATCTATTATATTAGAAGAAAAAATTTATTCTAAAACAAAATTAGGGGGGCCTTGATTAAAAAAACAGAGTTACCCAATGAATAGGTAACATTCACCAACATACATTTTTGTTTAATTTCATTATTCACCAATTAAATTATTTTTGTAACATGATTATATAGTAACATCTGTATAATAAATATTATTATATGTTTTTATGTAAAGGGGTTGACCTACAACAACAACACACTTACCCCAAATGTGTTGTGAAATAATCGTTAGTGTGTACGGAGGACTACCGCCTCACAAACTAATGTTGTTCGTTTTTCCATTACAACCAATAAATGTTTGGAGTAATGATGGATGTGAAGTTAATATATTATATTTATTAAATAATTATACATATTGTGTAATTATTTCACATATACCATTTTTTAAATTTCCTCCTATATGGGATACGATAATGTCACTCAAGTTTACGGAGGACTACCGCCTCGTGATGTGATGTGATGTGTTTTTCATTAATGTGTTAGATGGAATGTAATAAGGGTAAAAATAATTAATATTTATGATATAAATTACATAATTATGATATTAATGAAATAATTATCTTTATTGTAACATGCTATATAAATTTTTTGTTACCATTACACACATAAAAAAATGTGATAACATTGTTCATGGATGTGTGGACTATCGCCTTATCAAAAAGATATGATTAATTTTACATCCCGTGAATTATATATATGATTATATATAATTAAATATAATATTATTATATATATATATAATATTATTTAAAAAAATACGTTCCTTCTTTCCATATTGATCATTGAAAAATGGAAACGTTGCTCATGTGTACGTATGGCCTACTCTCTCCATGATCTTAATGTTAATTGACATTTCATAAACACATTTAATTAAAGGCTTTAAAAGTAAAATTGATGAATAAATATGATAGTAATTTATTTATTATTATTCATTATGTATTTAAATAATGACGCCTTTTAACCATAGTCGACCTACCAAAGTTTTTTTTTCACCCATGCCAAGTATGGTATGACCATTCCCTATAAACCAATTTTATTATGTGATTTTCTATAAAATAATCATCAGTTAAAAAATTCATAATATAATTTAAATATTTTATCAAGTAGTTAAATAATTAACAAACGATTATTATTCATGAAGACGTAGAACAATCATGATGAATCAGTGAAAATGTAATGGTTTTTCTCATCTCACTATTATTTATTTTGATACATTCTATATTCACAACTTATTTTTATTGTGTGGTGTATAAAGATCCCAAAAATTAACTATATGAATCTTATAATTAAATTTATTTGGATTTAAATAACCATTTTATGATCCTCATTTCATTGGTTTACGGTTTCATTGTCACCGACGAGATAAAATATTTTTTCTCAATTTTTTTTCTTTGAGACGTTGGTTATTTTATACACTTATCTTATCTTATGAGATGTATATAATTACCCATGGGAATATCATATCATTTATCACCCTAATTTCAAGATATTATTTCTTCTGATTAATTTTTTTGAGTCATGTTGATTGCGATTCAATATTACCCTAGAGGTAAGAGTTTTGTTTTATAATCTCATCGTTTATTAGGATTATTTCCTATTTAAGTCTCCAATGTTGAAATAGTTTGATCTAACACTATATAATTCTCATATATTTTACTATCATGTACTTAATTATATATATCTATTTATTTTATCTTCATTTTCATCTCTTTATGTACTCAAGGGTTCAAAATAATTTTTTTTATGAAAAATCATCATTTCAGTCGAAAAATATTTTTCTTCCATAGTTATGTTCTTATATATGTTTTTGAAAAAAATTATATTTTTATTCAAAGATGAATGTATATACTAATCAATAAATATTTTTCAATTATTTTCGAATATTTAGTTTATATGTTTCAATTTTTTTTCTATGAAAATGATTTTTAAAATGAATTATGTTTCAAAAAGTGAATTTAAAAATAGAAAGGATTGTTTCCAAAAGGTTGTATTAATGATATTTTAATGGTAATTCCATTACTCAAAATAAAAAAAACCTTATTGTTAATTACCATAAATTGGGAATATTTTTTTGATACTATCTTTATTCTTCAATTCGATGTATAATTATTGTTTCAAAAATATTCTTATGGAACCCATTTTTTTCCTAGGGTTAATCATGTTTCACAGAGACTGACATGAAACCCATTTAAACTCCATGGGTTGATTAGGTTATAAAATAATTATGATTATTTATATGAGTATTATGATGAATTCTATATTTATTTTATTTGTTTTGTGGTTCCGGGACAATAAAACAGAAAATATTGGGTAGAACAAATGTCACTGGGTAAGATCGTTACAAGTTAACATGGGGTAGCCCAACTAGCGTTAGGTAATCATGTTAGAGTATAATCATTGGGTGACCCAAATATCACAGGGTGATCCCATTATCTATTTTATAATGGGTATTCCTAAATAGTTTTCTAATTAATTGGGTAATGATTATATTTGATGTTGGATGTATGGTTTCTCTAATTGAATGGGGTTTAAAATAGATTTATGAATATTATGCTCCAAGTAATCGAAAAATTGTTTTTATGAAATTCTTTGGGTATATAATGTCTCTTATGATTATGATTGATATCACATTTGAAATTATTATTGATTATAGTAACTCATTCCTTTTCCATGTTTTCATCTATAATGATCTATTTGTTGATGATTGTGTGTTATTTTATTATTCACTCATGAACTATGATTTTTTCATCATACCCTTATGAACATCTTTTGATAATTGTTGAAATTCAACTAAGAATAATAATTTTTACCCTTAATATGATTTTTATCCAACCTATCTTAGGTTTTCCTTTTAATCATGTTGTAAAGAATATAGTAGGAAAAGTTATTTCTAAATGTGATTTCTTATGGATGATGTTGATGACCTAATGTGAAATAAGAAATGATGAGTATAACGGGTGATGAGAATTATATTTACAAACTGGTTGTTTATAAATCCATGTTCATATGAGTTTGTTTTAATTCACTAAAAAATTATACCAAAATGTTACATGGGTTCAAATGGGACCAATATCTATTTTTGATGTATTATGTTTTGATCAGAAAAAATTGGCTCAACATATTTGGTATCAAAGATAAAAATGAAAGGATAATTAATTTAGCATTAGATCCGGGAGTATAGGTTTTGGGATGTAATAATAGTAGTCTATATAACTTCTAGATATAATAAAATATGTTTTTCAACAAAATTATAGTGATTATTTTTCAATGAATCAACTTAATGATAGTTTTAAAAAATAAATATTTTCTCTCACTTAGCCAATTAAGAATTATAATCACGATTTAAATATTTTCAAGAATATTTTTTATAGTCTATAAAAGAATAAACATATCCTTGATTGCAAAATAATAAAATCCATAACATACAGATTATATATTAGATTATGCGGTCATCATCGGGGAATGAACCCTCTTCCATGATATGAAAAATGATATCCAAGTAATATATATTATTTAGAAACATATCATATTAAGAATTATAAATATTAGAATTTCAAAAACATTGAATCCAATATTTGAAACTAATGAGCAATTATTAAAAAATTAATATACACATTGTTATTTTATCCACATGTAACACATATTGTGATGAACATTGTTTTTATGTGAGTAATTTTGGGAATGGGTTAATCTAAGGAATGTTTATTTAGTAATATTTAATGATTGATAGGGGTCATTAAAAGATGATGAGTTGGTTTTGTGATGTTGGACTCAGTACCATACATATTTCCTTGAAAAGAGATTCCACTATGTACCCTAGAGACTGGTAAAAATTACATGGTGGTATGAGTAAAATTGGGGTGGCTCTGTGAATTCCAAGAACTACCTAGTGGAATCCGATTTGTTAATTGATGTGCACATATTTTAATAAATATCAATTTAATAAATTAATTAAATTTTACTTAAATAAGGACATAGTCTCAATCCATAGAAATTCGAATAGGGTGTTTTCCTAACCTATTCATCTTTCATTCTTCTGTCTTCCCTTGATGTTTTTTTCTTTTTTTAGCTGATTTTTTGGGAGTTTATTATTGATAGTCACTATGGGTAATGTTAAAAATACCTTTTTTCAGGGAGTGAACATTGTAAGATACATATTATAGTTTATTTTAACTACAATTAAAAATCAACGATTTTTTAGTTATGAGTTTTATAAAATTTAGAAAAAATCTAACAATGTAAACCCATACATTACAAGTAGACACTTATACATAGTATCCATTTTCCCTACAAAATTAATCCCTTTTGAAATTAATCATGATTTACCTTAATGAAAAATAATTATAATTAACCCATTGATCTCATCATTGTCTGTACTACCACTTATATCATGTGAAATAAATTTTATAACATCGTATTAGCACAAAAAGCTCACAAATAGACATAAAAAATTAATGAAACCATTAGTAAATGATGTAACAACCCAGGTTTTGGAAATGAGTCAAAATCTCTACCTAGATTGAATTTTTTAATTAGTGTCTATGATACTTTTTGTTTCGTTAATCGGAAATAAAATTTGATAGTAATGTTTTCATTAAATGGTATTTTTGGTTTTCTTTGGAGGATAAGAGAGTACCTCAAGTGTTTGGATGGTTTCGGGGATCATTGCAGACTTGAAGCTCTATTTTTTGAGAAGAAGCTGTTGGCACACCATTTTTTGAAACTGTGCTAGTCCTGGTGCGTGGAAGTTCGTATGTGTTTAACGAATTTTGGAGGGTTTATGCATAGTTTGTGAACGGTTTGGAAAAGTTTGTGGGGTAGACTTTTGAGCTTGGGTCCTTAGATAGTGGCTTCCACACGATTTCTGCATAGTTTGGAAAACTGTGCGGGTAAACCCTGCAGCTTGTATAAGGTATTTTATTTTATGTTTTATTTTTTATTTCGTATTCTTTCTTATTTCTGCTATATACCTTTTTTTCTTTCTTGTTCGCACACTATATAGGAGGAACCCTCCTTCTCCTCTCTTCAACCAGAGTCCATCCATATTCTCCACCGGTCGTCCATTCTTCGATCCAACGAATGTTGAAAGATGTTATCTAGTTTTAGAAGAAAATATAGATATTATACGATCAGCTTAAAATTAGGCTTTGATATTAGTTTTTCATAAATATATGAATATAAGGTCAGTGGTTAATACCTTTTTTTTTTGAGTTTTCACTGACTTTTGGGGGTTTTGGATTTTTAGTGCAACCATGAGTTTTTAGTTGAGCCATGTTATAGTATATTCACATGGTTGTTATACCCCGAGAGATGTCATGGGCATGCCCCATACTTGTTACTCTAGAGAGAGTTTGGGAGAGAGGCCAATTTTCCTTGGGTTACATTGGTTGAGGGTTCCAAAATGGTTTAAATTTATTTTATTTTATTTTAATAGGTATGTTTAAATTGAAAAGGATTTATTAATATAATTAGAATAATTCGAGACCTCTATATTAAATTTTTATGACTGTTTATGATATGAAATGCGATCTTCTATATTGAATTTATTTGTTAACATGTTTTTTTTAAATTTTATATATTTTTAATTTCTTGATATCAAATATGTTGAGACACTTGGACTTGGGATGAGAAAGGCCTGAGGTTTGGATGACTTGGCCATCATGATTGAGTGATGCTGATCACTAGTTGAGTTTGACCAGAATTTTCTTGAGTGGTTTTGACCATAAGAGTGGGATTTTTGGACATCAGTTTGAGGTAGTGTGACTGTCATTTTGGGCAAGCCCCAAGATACTTTGAGGAAAAGGAAATCAGATTTGAGAGACATGGTTGGAGGGGAACTAGTTTCTAGAGATGGTGTGTCTTATATTATTATTTGGTGATTTCTACTCACCCATTAAGTCTAAATATCCAATTGAGTCATGTATACACTTATTGAATCCATGATGAGTTTTTTTACCAATCATGTCGGTAGAGGCCTCCGATTGTAGAGGCTTAGGTCATTGTTGTTTGTTGGTTCATACCATATAAAGCCATGTGGGAGGTGAGGAGCCTTAGGTTGATAGAAATGATGCTATCATGTTGGGGGACAAGTCTAGATGTGATTGAGGGCGTTGAACTAGATATGTATTTGATGACATACATTGTGTTCCCCCAGTTTTTTTGGAATGGGACGATATGAGATTTCAAAAAGGGTCCTTTGGACCGGGATACTATTTTTTGGGTGTTCCTTCAAGATGTTGGTACTTTGAGACATGAGGTATCATGAGGCACATGGTGCCATGATATATGATTGACGTGAAAACTAAGGATTCATCTAGACAGTGTTCCTACAGGGGTACCATGGTCCATGGACAAAGGACTCTCTCTTTAATTCTGAGATTCTGGTGTTGGCCAAATCAGGTGACACTCCCTGGTGGCTGCTGAACACAAGTATATGTTGTTCCGAATTATTCAATCATACTATTAACATTCCTTGGAGATTTTTTTCTGCTTAAACTCTTATACTAGGTAGGAACAATTGGGGTTATCCTACTAAGATTCATCTCTCACCCTAAATGGGACCTTTGGGACATGTGTGGGCATTATGGCATTATGTATTGGTATATAGTCATATTCTGAAGCTAGACCATAGTATTTTTTGGCATGGAGATTGGCATATACCTTGAAGTAATTCCGAGCTAGAGTTTTGTTAATTTTTTATTCTGTTTCAACATTGTTATTTATATATAACTATAGTGGTTATCTATTGGATCCCTTTATATATTGACATGTATGAACTTCTATGGATGAATGCCTTTTTAGATTTAGTTGTGTTTAAAATTGGTTTTTGAAATTCTGATCAGTTTAATTTCCACTTCTACTTCTGTTTATTTATCACTTCTATAATTTATTAATATTTTATGTGCTTCCACTCTACATGTCTGGTTGATGTCTTCTAAGTAATTTATATCTACTGCATGTTATTATTATGATTATACTCATATATTATCTACTACTAGAGGGTACAACCTCCCCACTATACTTGTTTAAACCCATTATATTAGTTGGTGACCTTTGGTGTTTGGGGAGGTTCCCCTAATGCTAGTGGGATCGGGCCCGTTATCACTATTCTGGTGGTTGATCATGGTGGGGACACTAGAAGTGGTATCAAAGGATTTTGTTTTACCTTTTTTTCATATTACTATTTAAGGATATGGTATACTAGAGATATGTTGATGTCTAAACCAGATTTGGTACTCATGCTTTGGTGGATGTATCCCAATGTACGTGGGATAGATTGAGTTACCATTGATGGGTTATACTATTTTGTTTTTTTGGTAGATTACTCTTTATAGGATTTCCACCTGGGTGGATCATTTGGTTTGTCATGATTATTGGTTGTGATATGTAACACTACACTCGATGTGGTAAGGGATTACAGGACCTTGGCTCGATAATGATTGGTGTTGTTGTTGGATTTTGAGAGGCACATTTTTAGTGTATTTCAATTTCATATATGCACATATGACTTATGGATGGATAATGTCATCTGAATATTTTCAAATTTCATGTTGAAATGTGAAATTCGATTCTTTATATATATATATACGTGTGTGTGTGTGTGTGTCTGTGAAATTGCATGTGGAATAAGAATTTGTCCTGGATCTCATAGGAGTAGACATGTACTATGGGTGAGGTGATTTTGATCACCGGGTTTGGGTGAAGAGGTCCTCGTTTGAGGCCTTGTTGGATGTTAGGATGGGCATGGCCTAAAGATTTTTTGATACATGGCTCTGTTAAAGGTGGGTAAGGAGGCCATGATGTCGGGATTCTAGGGTCATGGTTGTGGTAGGGAAGAGTAAGGGTAGTTTTTATATGATTCATTTATACTGGTTTCCCTATCTACTATATATATATACATATATAAGTTTTCTTTCCAGAGTTGATATTCAGTGGTTTCCTCCTAGACAAATCAGATGGAGAGTCAGGTGGGTTATGGTATAATGACGTAGTAGCACAATCTGGTTTATACCCCAGAGGGGCAAGTAGAGCATGAACCACAAGTACATGCTCAGGGGAAATATTAGGTTCACAATCTAGTGCCGGTAGGACAAATTCCAGGCTTGAATGCATTTAGTTCATGGCTCAATAATAATCTCCAATCATGTCTTGTACATTTCTTACAAGGGATTGATAGAGGTGCGTATGTATTAAAGTCCTCTATGGCCTTTATTAATTAGGAGTTCCAGTCGCATCACCCGCCTAATTTTCAGGGTGAGGGTGGTCTATATGAGATTGCGAATTGGATAGAGAGAACACAAATTATTTTCAAGCATATCGAGATACCTCTAGGGTGGATGATCTATCTAGAGACATACATTCTCTAAGGGATAGAAAATTTCTTATGTGATGTGCTAGTTCAAGATTGAAGGCATGAGGGATTGGCCTAGAAGGACATCAAGGATAATTTATTCAATAAAATTTTCCTTGAGACACTAAGGGTTGAGAGAGTTTCGGTGTTCTTGATCCTTCATTAGGGTGACATGTTTGTACTAGACTAAGAAGATACTTTCCCTGTGATGTCTCACATTTCACCTTGTATTTTAATCGATGACACCATGAGGGTGTGGGGCTTTGATGATGGATTACGGAACACCCATCAGGCTCAAGTAAACAACTTTTGGCTGGACATATTTTTAAAGGCAGTGAATCAGGTGGTCATAGCCGAGGGAAAAAAGACAGATATGTCTTTTTTGAGCTCGGTATCAACTTTAGGCGATGGTTTAGATGGTAGTAAACATAGAAAAAATGAGTTTCAGTAGGGCAGTCAGTCCAAGGACTCAGCTAGACCATATTGTGGTAGTTCAACGGTTGTTTTCATTTAGTGTGGGAAGACATGGTATGTCCAGACATAGTGTGATAGTCGTCCAAAAAAAGTTTCTGTAATGCAGATAGGTGGGGCCTCTTGAGAAAACTTGCATGAAGCCCTCTCAGATTGCTGATAGATAGATATCAAAGCTGGAAAATACTTCCTAGATAGATTCATGATCAGTACCTGGTGAGGATAACCTAGGTTCAACTACCCATGAAAGACGTGGATGTAACAGTGGGAACAAACCATGTGGTTAGTGACCGGTGTATGGTGAAACACTACAAGGAGGTCACACATCAGGAAGCCATGTGTCCGGACCGGTGCACGTTTTGGATCTGCTTGGGGCTGAGCAGAATGGGGAGCTGATGATGGTCAGAGTAGTGCCACAGGTGTCACTATAGTTTTTTTTATTGCTTCTCTTTTTCCTGGCTTGTTAAGATGTCTTTTTTGAGTGAATAAGGTGGAAATGTTGTATATGGAATGACTATGCACTGGTCAGTGTGTTGGAACAATCTTGGGTGAATGATATATATATATATATGAGGTTCAGGACATTTGGAGCAATGTTGGACGAATGTTTTAGGTGCTTAGGGATCAGGGCATTAGAGGGATGCATGTTACCTGAGGTTCCTTGGGCATCAGGGCATCGAGGAGGCATGTTAGTGATTTAGGTGCAAAGAACCATGTTGTTTTGAGTATCTGTGGGATGCTTAACATGTTTATTCCATGGTTGACATCGACTCAAGGGTGGCACCGATGCGGTGTGGGATATGGTTGGGAATTGGGAGAGACATGGGAGAACATAATAAGGTGATAGGGGGACAATATATAATGGGACAACCATGGGTCTGAAAATATGTTAGTGGACATTTTTATGCTTTGAGTTTTGGTGGGGTTGATAATGAGTTACAAAATTCTTAAAGCTGGGATCCCCATGTGTAATTTGGCCAGAACCAATGAGACTAGTAGAGTACATGTTCATTATACATGGATGTGTGTGTTTGAAACCATCTTTAGGTTTTGTTGGCCTAAAATGGCGTTTTTGGGTTTTTGGATGCTAGGAGACTTTCTCGTGTGTTCGGAAGGGTTTATAATGATTCCATATAAGAGATACATTCATCATTGTCTACGAATAATGATTCACCATCCTCGGTCAATAGGAAACCAAATCTCTCTGGTTCCCTTACCTCTCATGAGCTCCTACGCATTAATTGTGTTTCTGGAACCTCTCCCTCTGTGACCTATGAAAATTGTTCATGTACCAACTCCTGTGTATGTTGAGAATCAACTACGTTGATGTCAATATTTCTCCTACTATCCTTTTTGAGGATGTGCTATATCTTAAGGAAGACAACTTGTCTAGCGTCAATCACTTTCTTGTTTGAAGGCTTATATAGGTAATATCATTTCGTTTCCTTGGGATATCCTATAAAGATAAACCTCATTCCCTGAGTAACTAGTTTTCAGCCTGAGAAGGACTTATTAAATGCCTCGCATCCCCATGCATGTGTGTGCGACAAAATGGGTTTCTTTCCATTCCATAACTCAGAGGTAATTCCATTTGTCTCTTTAGTTGGTACTCGGTTTAATGTGTGTGATACAGTTTATAATGAATATCCCTGAAATGAGAATGGAAGATTTGTATGACTCAACATTGACCTCACCATGTACAACAAGGTGTAGTTCCACATTTCAATAACACCATTCCACTATGGTATATAAGGAGGAGTGAGCTGAGATAGAAACCTAGACTCCCATAAAAGTTCGATGAACTCTTGGTTCAGATATTATCCAACTAAATCGAATTAAAGATTCTTTATATTCTAACCAAGGTAATTCTCTAATTCAATCTTGAATTCCTTAAATTTAACTAAGGATTATGACTTATACCTCATTAAGTAGAGACATACATATCTACTCAAATAATCAACAAAAGTAAGGAAGTAAAAATATCCACCTCTAGATTCTACTGGAAATGGTCCACACACAACTTTGTGCAATAATCCTCGATTCTCTGTGGCCCTTTCACCCCATCCACAGAAAGGAATCTTGATCATTTTACCTTCCAAACATGAGTGACATCTTTCATGTGGTTTCATTTTAGTATATTCTAAATAACCATCTTTGCAGAGCATCGTCAAGCGCTTCTCATTTACATTACTGAGATGGTGATTCCACAATTGGGTGATGTATGAGTCATGTGAGTTTTCTTCTTTATCGATTGAAAACACACGGTTTTCGTAATTTAATACATACAAAAAATTATTTAAAAATTCCATACGATAAAATATTTTTATCTTATAAAAGAAGAAACCCTTATTTCCAAACTTGAAAATAAATGAATCCATATCCAAACATGATACAGAAATTATGTTTTTGGTAACACTAGGCACATAATAACAGTTATGTAAAATAAAAATCATCCCAGTTGGAAATGAGAGATGGTAATCGCCAATGGCCAATACAACTAGCCACGTGCCATTGGCACCTCAAAGATCCACCTTTCCTTAGGCAATTTTTCAAAATCTATTTGGTTCCAGCATTTGAATATAGATGTGTCCTACAAAAGCTATATCTAATACCCAATGTGTAGAAATGGAATGATTACACTCAATAATGAATGCACCATTTGCGTCCCCATGATTCTAGGTGAATTGCCTCTTCCTATGCCCTTGATTACCACATGAAAAACATACCACCTCCCGTTCCATGCCCTGCATATAGATCTTCCCCTTCTTGGAGGGATGTTTAACCAGGGATTCAGAACATTTATTAGTTCTTGGAACCTTTTCCTTGTCCTTACTTTTCTTATTCATAATAAGGACGGCAGGTTTATCATGCCCCATGTATTTATCTAACTGGAGAATTATGGTCAGATTTTCTGATATACACTTCTCATTGTTTCTCATGTTTTAGTTGACAATAAAGCTAGGTAAGGTCTCTAGTTGTGATGATAGGATGAGATATCTATGAAACTAATTCGGGATCTTAATCTATAAGATTTCCAGGAGTTCTATATAGCCAATAAGCATGACTACATGAAGCCCAGCTGTCACAGAATCTCCAAGCATAGTTGTGAAAAATTCATTAGAGATCTCAAATCTCTATTGTCTCTCCTTATCTTGATAGATATCCTTAAGGTGAGTCATTTTTTATACACGCCCATGATTTCATGATGGTTTAAGATCTATTATACATGGCCTATAGCATGAAACATTGTACATATATGGAATATTCCATATGTTTTGTATAGAGGGATAATTCCTCATCATTGGCCTCTTTTCCAGGCGCAACATGAATAGTCTCTTATGGCATGTACAATTTCCTCTCATGGAAAGGGATGATGCGTAAATGCCTCTGCCATTCCTAGAAATTGGTGTTAGTGAGAAAGTTTTCCTTCTCGAGAATGGTTTGCAATGATATGTTTGACATAATTTTTCTTGTCATTTCTACAATATATGATGATAAAAGGTTTAATACTTTATCCTGAAAAATTGAGGCAAATTAATAATTTAATACTTATTAGTTACCCACTATTTTATCAAATTCCAATATCCCTCACCATTGAATTTGGAATATTATGTTTCCAGAATATTCTAGTGGAAAGGATCCAAAATTCCCTTCACATTACCCCAACTAGGGTTTTTCACGAAACTTTAATTGTTTTTGGTAGGTATTCCAAATGACAACTGCATTAACTCGCTGCTCCTTGAACCGTTGAGTGGACTCCCCAATCCTGAAATCCTTTTATTTTGGTTTTCCTTAACCATTGCCTCTTGGTCAAACCATGTCCTGTTGTGGAAGTCATACCATGATGTGAACCTTGTCAAGTCAACCCAAAATCTTGAATTAGAATTACTAGATAATTGAAAGCACCCCAACCAGGGTTGGTCAAGTACTTTGAACTATAGTTCGATTCTAACCAAGATTTGGGAAGGCTATACAGATTTAATAGTTCTTTGAGAGATTTTATACTTATACATAAATTTTCAGTTTATTATCTTTGATTACATTCTTGTAAATATTATGTGGGATATACTTAACTGATTAACTATGTCTGTGATAATATTTTACGAATAATCTTGTCTTATTTTAGTACCTTCTTTCATGCTTGTTTAATTCATTAATTGTGTGATTGTGACAACACCTCCATGATAAATAAACCACGCAGCTGATAGAAATAATATAAATGATATGATCATGATATTTTCCTATTGGTTAGTTACTAGTGGTAGATAAACTAACCCGAGACCCAGGGGAGAAACACCTTGAACCTTTTGGGTTCGTTTTTATAGCTTTCCACCTGTCCAACTTTGTATCTCCTGGGATTTGTTCCACCTTTTCTCCAAACTGGATCCACCTTCATTAAATTGGGATCTCCATCCATTACATATTCTTTTTTCTCACATGCATGTGAGGAGTAAAATAGGGTTTTACATAAAATAAACCTTGGGCATATAGACGCTACATATTAATAAGGAGAAGGCTCGTAGGCCATAAAATTGAATTAAAATAAATAAATTATAATAAACCATTCGCATATAAAGTTCTTGGTTAGATCGTGATCATCCATGCAGGAAATGATATTTACGCATAAATAAAACAAGCATTCAATTCATTAATCCTTCTTAATTAAGATAAATCATTCTCAAATCAATTAATTATCTTTAACTAATCAATCCTTTTATCTTAAATTCTTTTTCTTAATATCCCTGATATTATCATCCATCATAATTTTAAACAAATAAATTCATTTAAATTTTCTTTGTACGTAAGTTGTACCTTGGAGGAAACTTGGTGAATTCCCATTTATGACTACCCAATGAGTAGAAAAAAACATTACATTGATTTTAAATTAAACACCTATATATAAGACACCTATCACATGTTGTACCTCAGCTTTACGCCTGGACTATGGTACACATATCATGGGTTTGTATAATATAATAATAAATTTTAATAAATCTACATAATTTAGATGAGTACATGATTTGTAGTTCTGACTACACATCGTGTAATTTTGTTACCCATCCATACAAAGTACAAAATTGGGGACATGGTGTGTAAATGTAATTCATAATTTTTCGGAGTACACGGTGTGTTCTGTGAGACACAGGCCGTGTAGTATCTATGTTACATGGTTTCCTACCGTGTGAGACGTGTATGAGATACATGGTCCAACCCTAACCTAAAGGGAATAAACATCATGTTCAATGAGCCACAATGTGTGTAATCTAGAAACTGTGAGCCATCTATTCCTAGTCAACACATGAATTCATTTAAGATATAGAAATAATCCAACACAAGACCTGATTTGGCAGACTGGTTGGATGCATTGAATCTTGACTACATGATGTGTACTGCAGAATACACGCCATGTATTCTTGTATAGTATGGACATGAATGTTTGGAACCTTCAGATGAAATCGTCTAAATTATTTTTATCATATTTAAATAAAAATTTGTTTCTATATGGTGAACGTGAGACGAGAGAGGATGAATAGAACTCAAGATTCTAATTTAAATAAATATTAACATGAATTGAAACAACAAAATTATTAAATTCATAAATCACCAATGAAAAAATAAATAATTATAATCAACAATATGACCCCTATGATACCACGTTTAGGTTCCAGGAGTAGCAGAAGTGCACTGGTGGCTGTATCTAACTTTAATTTTTTCCATTAACAATGCTTAATTCGAAATCGGTCACGATAATAAAATTCAGGATCATTGGAATATAAAGAAGAATGAAAGAAATGGGGGGAGTCCTGGAACAATATTAAGGATCATTATAAGTTGTTTATAATTAATTTAATTAAAAGGAAAGAATTACATTGATTGAATTCTCTCTCTGTTGATGTTTCCGATCATAATCTAATGTTATTCGTCATTGCGTCATAGGATCCAAGTGTAGGATTCCTCAAGAGGTGATCCACACATGCTCCACATAACTATAGACATCACCAAAGGGATCTAGAAGTTCTAGCACAGATGATACTTCACTTGGGATGTCCGCCTTCGATCGATTTGATCTGGTAGAGGTTGATCTCTCTCTCATAGCTTGAGAGTGTTCTTGGTGGAAAAATAATTCTCTCATGGCTTGAGTGATTTTTCAAATCCATTTTGCATAACCATAGAAAATTTCTATGCTACTGGGAATTATATAATTGGTATTTTAACTATTTATAATAATAAAATGATTTAATTACCCGAAATCATTTAGTCATTTCATTTAATTCTTAACAATACCCCATGTATAATAAAAATAGTTGACAATTATTATAACTTGACATGAGCCCATCAAATTACACCTAATATTATTTAATTAAATAAATAATATTATTTTTCATAAATTCATAAAAAAATACATGGCATGTATATTTATATACACGGCCTGTACTTTTATTTTTCTATTTTCTTTATTCTCTCCACCATATTTATTAGACCTTGAATAATGGATATTTATTTCTAAAATAAATATCATAGCATTAATCTCTAATAAATATATTATTTCTCCCACAATATATTCTATCGAATAACTATTGTCGAAAAAATATGACCACACCTCCTTAAATAATTATTTAACAAAAATCAGTAATAATCTTTATTCAACTTGTTAAATTAATATTTAACTGACATACTTGGACACACTTAGTGTGTGATCCTCTAGGCCACTTTCTCAGTGGAATTAGGTGGAGCGTACCTAAAGTCCATGGTTATCATGTTGCAACACATCAGGGAACCCATAGAGAAAGTAGTTAATGTTGTAATGAAGTGTCACCTCTTACAAATGCTTACCGTGTAATGTAATCCCTTTGTCATGATATCTCAAATCACGCGGGTTCCATGCTAGTCCCATCAACCTATGCTCTCGATTATTAATTCTTTGACTTTCCAGAATTGAACATTCCCATTCCTCACCATGGACATGGATTTATTTTGCCTATAAAAATTCTATAAAAGGGCTTGAGATATCTACATTCCTTATGGAACAGAAGGGAAAAATCCATTCTCGCATTATCTATTAATGTAGTATCAGTTTTGACACACCCAATGTATCCATTCTCGCTGCGAACAGCATGTCATCACATTTTTTCTCAATAAAACTAAGTTCACGTGTTGTAACACCCATTAATATTAATATTAAAGTCTAAGGACCAATACACACATCCAAAGATAGGAACATCCAATGGCACTATGAAATGTGTATTTCTTACTGGAGGGTCTCATTCTCTTAATATCCTCCTGGATATTTCCGAGGGCGCACACCCTGAGAAAGTGCCTAAAAGTTTTATGATTTATCACCTCTAATGTACTATATTATTTGTGTCTTTCAAATAACATCATCCACCCACAAAACATATATTCAAGAATAGTATAATGGCTCCTCCAGGTTCTCATCATAGCCAGGATCCTCTATGACCCTTTATTGAAACAACTATCCTTAGGAAATTATAACTTGAATTGTCACACAGAAGAACAATAAATATGCCATAAGATATTTATTAATTAATAAAGTAAAAAGTAGTATGTTATAAGACACAAACTCCAAGAATTTTTACATTGTTTGAGCATGATTCAGAAAACCATATGGGGTTGTCAGTGAGCTTATGTCTTTAGTTAGTGGCTTCCGCACGATTTCCACATGTTTTGGAAAACCATGCAGGTATACCAATCGATATGCACAATATAATTTGTTTTAATTTTAATTTTTATTTATTAATATTTATTATTTATCCTCTCTCCTACATTCTCCTTCTTGGTCGCATGATGCATAGCAGGAACCCTCCTCTGACTCTCGCCTATCATATTTGATCCATCTTCTCTGCCAATCGTTAGTTTTTCGATCCGTTAGAAGCTGTAGGATCATATCAATTTTTAGAAAAAAACTTAGATATACGCTGATCATCATCGAATTTGACATCAATATCAAACATTACTACATATAAGAGTCTAAGGTATATGGTGGATAGATTTTGTTTGAGTTCTTGTGTATTTTTAGAGGTTTTGTATTTTTAGAGAAATATAAGGTTTTGAGAGGAAGCATGTTATTGTATATTAACATGACTCTTATACCATGAGGGATGTCATGGGATTTCCCTATGGAAATTATGTTGGTGTGAGGCTAGGAGAGTGGATGATTCTTCTTGGGTTACTTTTTTCATGGGTGAAATTTTTTTTTTAAATTGAATTGATTTAATTTTAACTATTATGTTTAAATTTCTATGTCTTGATTAAGCTAATTAAAGGCATTCAAGACCTAGATATTAAATATTGAAGATTTTTTAGGATATGAAATTAAATATTATAAATTGAATTAACTGGTTAAATTTTTTTGTTTAAAATATATATATTCAATTTATTGAGATCACATATATTGAGATCGTTAAGGTTGTGACTGGATTGGTCTATGTTAGGGATGGCATGGCCATCTGGATTGAGTGATGTTGATAATTTGTTGGGTTTGGACTGAATTGTTTTGAGTGTTTTTGACCACTTGATTGGGAATAAGAGATGTTAGTATGAGGTAGTGTGACTGTTAGGTTAGGAATGGATTGGGATACATGGATGGAAAGGTAGTCAGATTTTAGTAACATGGTTTCATGTGAATAAGGTGTGAGATATGGTGTGGCTTAGTTTCTTAATTGGTGATTTCTGCTCACCCATGATGACCAAAGTGCATATTGAATTATGTGAACATAGGTTTACTCCATGATGAGGTGGTTTTGACCAATCCTATGGGTAGAGGCTCCAAATAGTTGTGGATTAGGTATTTTTGGGTTGGGGGTGATTGCTATAGAAAGACAGTTGGGAGGTGATGAGCCTTTAAGTGATAACAATGAGGCTATTAGGTAGGGTGTTGAGGTCTTCCGTGATATAGGACGTGGGGATAGATATTTATCTGATGATAGACATTTTTGTTCCTCAAATTTTTATGCCATGGGAGGATGTGAGCTTTCGAGCAGAGGTCCTTTGGACTGGGATACTATTTTTTGGGCATGCCTTCAGAAAGTTGGTACATTGAGACATGAGGTGTCTATAGGCATGTTGTGTCAGACATTATTATTGATGTAGATCCTGAGGGTTTAATATGAAATTGGGACTATATGGTTAACATGGGCTACTTTCCAATGACACTATCATTGCTTCTGAGATTCTAGAATTGGCTGAAGAAGGTGACACTCCCTGATGGCTACTGAGCACCAGTGGAGGTCGTGCTCAATTATTGAATTGTACCGTTTACTTTTCATAGAGTTGTTTATCTTCTTAAACACTTATACTAGGTACACAACATTTGGTGGTATTCTAATGAGATTCTTCTCTCACCCAACACGGGCCCTTAAGGATGTGTGTTGACGTTATGGACTTATGTATTGGTAAAGGGTCAACTTCAGATGTTGGAGTGTATTACTATATGTAATGGAGATTGGAAAGGACCATGAGGTCATACCTAGATAGTGTTTTGTTCAGTCTTCTCTCTGTTCAGTACACTTATAAATATAGCTATATTTGTTATCAAAGGGTTCCCTTTGTATATTGATATGTAGGACCAGCTATAGATGCATTCCTTCATTGTTTTTATAGTATTTACAATTGGTGTTTTTCATGACGTTTTGTTTACTTTTTTATGATGTTTCTGTGTATTTATCACTTCCACTATTTAATGAAATTGGATGTGCTTCAGCTTTGTGGGTCTAGTTAGAGTGTATTGAGTCAACTATTTTTTCCATGTTATTGTTATACTAAGAGAGCTATATTATTTATTTCTAGTGGTTGTTTCCTCCCCAAAATACTGTTTAGGCACTCGCTGCTAGTCAGTAGCCTTTGGCATTCTGGGAGGTGCACCTAAGGCCATTGGAACCTAGTCCATTGGCGGTGTTTAGGTTAGGGACACAACATATGAATATTTATAAACCCATGAAAACATTTTCCAAAAGTTATAATTTCTACCCATAAAACATAATCAATTTAGCATAACTCATGAATTCTTAAGTTTCTAGTAAATCTCTAATGAAATACTAAATAATAATTTTATCTTATGGAATAATTTCCATATCATTGTTACAATTAATGTATCTCTTTCAACTACATAGGGTGTAACTATCAGCCTTATATTTGGAATAACCACTGGAGTATATTACATTAATATCTTTTGAGAAACCCTACTTGAGTACTCCATCTCGTTACCCAATGAATTGGAGATCTATAAGTAGCTGTCCCACCTTCATTTTATTAGAAATCCACCCATACTCATAGAAAATACCGAAGAAAAATAAGCATAACACATAAATATCATATCATTCAAGTAAAAATTAATAAAATGAATTGATTGTATATATCCACTATAAATCCACATAAGAAATTAAATACTACATAATACATTCAAAATTAATTTTCACACCTAATATGAGCATGACATATTCATGAAGTCCAAATTTAACCTAGAAAATGGAAATTGGGTTTAGAATCCCCTTACTACATTGTAATATGTCCAATAGTATTCAAAATGATAGTTTTACTTTTAAAAAACATTAAATATCATGATAATATGTAAATTACTGATATAAATTTTCAATTGATGTTTATATACAACTAATAAATGAATATTGGTGCATAATATCAAAATATTTCTCAATGAATGAAAATGGAGACGAAATCCCATAACTTAAGTTTCAATCATCATGTACAAAATTTATATTCTATAATAATAATATATGGTTAATTATTATAATGACTAGGAAATTTTTTTATGTTTTTTATTCCTTTTATTCCACTTATTATCATGTTATAAAAAGTAATTAATTATATATGTTTATGTTGGACGTTTTGACGATATTCGACACTGGAGTCCAAAATTACTTTGATATGATGTCTATTGTGGAAGTGGTCATTATTACATCATCTATAAAATAATATTCCTGAAATGGTTATAATTATTATACATCAAATATTGGTTTAAATCAATCCATTATGTATTGTAATTAAAAATGTACAATATTATAATCATGGAAACAGTAGGTCATACGTACGCATGAGTAATGTTTTCATTTTTAAACGATAATTACAAAAAGAAGGTAAATAACATATTTCCTATAAATAATGAAAATTATTTCGTCAATATAATTTTTAAAAAATAAATATACTTATACATACATAATCTATGTGATGTGGTGATGAAAAATGAAACACATCGCTTTGCGGAGGAGATAGTTCACACGTATGCATGAATGATAGTATCATTTTTCTGTTCATGTAAAGTTATGAATATCAATGATACATTATTATTTAGTAATTATAAATATCTCATTAATATAATATATAAATATTAATTCAATAATTTCAACCAGTCTTGAGATATGTTGATGGAAAACGAATTATATCAGTTCACTAGGTGGTAGTCCACCTTACACAAGAATGGTTAATTCTCTTCCTAGTTGATGGAATTGGAAATAGATTTAGGTGATGACATTAACATAATAACATATAATTATATTTACAATATTTTAGTTATTAGTTTCTCATGATTTATGAATATTTCCAGGATGATGATGAAAAAATATATCTTAAATACTTGATTAAAACAATACATTTTCTTCAGAAAATATCATTTCTTTAACACCTTAAGAAAACTAAGTGTTATTTTATTCACAAATAAGAGCTCTAAAATATGGTAAGGGATTATAGGATGGTATTTGGATATACAACAGAAGAATAAAATAATGTTTTATGTGCGAATAAAGGGGAATAATAGGTTACTCTTTATACTAGAGGCGAGAGGCACTCTTGGAAATCTTTGAAATATTTCATTAATATAAATTAACATTATATTAAATATCGTTAAAAACTAACTTATATAGAATATATGATAAATATGGGTTGAAATAAATTCATAAAATTTTATTTATACAAGTTATGATTATTTTTTACTCCTTATCCTTTTGTTTTAACCCATATTTTACCCATTTAAATATTTCTATGATAACAAGTAATTTACCAATTGAGGGTTAATATAATTACTATAAAATTTCAAAAATACAAATAAATGAGACATTGAAGAAATTATAAGACAAATACTATTAAATTTTCTAGACATTATTTTTTTATTATTTTTATTTCTTTTAATAAAATGATAATTATTTTAAAATATCAAAAATGTCAAATTTGACACAATTCATTACTTAAAATTTTAAAAATATCATAAAAACAACATAATTTCGAAAATATTATTCTAAAAAATTAATAATATTTCAAATCCATCAATAAATGTTGTGTATGTCATTAATTATTTAAAATTATATATATTATTATATTTTTAATATTATTTATTTGATATTTAGTTTTATTAAACACTCATTGTATCATCATTATATAACCCTTTATGGTAATTATTTATTTCCTAAAAATATCAATTAAATTAACAATATGAATATATAATCCTTATATTTAGAAATAATATTTTTATTTTAACATGTCTTCTAAATTTCCCAATATTAAAAATGTTTTATTTATTTAAGTAAAAGCATGACATCTCTATCTTTTCTTTAAAATAAAATACTTTAAAGATATTAAAGTCATAAAAGTGGATCCAAGAGGACATAAAATTAGAAAAATGATTATTTTGGTCAAAAATAACTCATAAAATAAAATTAGGACAAGTGTTAGGGTAATTTAATCATATTTCCAAACTAAGTTTTCTCTTAATTAACCAATTTACCATTAACGGTGGTAATAAAAATTAGAAAACATATTATTCATATTGAAAAACAATAAATGTTACCTATATAATATATTTAAAGACTATGTTGAAAATTATTTCATCTAATTTCGAAAATTTAATTAATATTATTTTCATAGATTAATTAAAAATAATCTCACAGATTGGACGAAAAAACAATGTTTTAATGTTAAAATGATCAAAAGTTAAAAAATATTTTAAATCCAATTACAATGTGTTATAAAATGAAATCAAAAATATTGGATTAAATGATAAAAAATTTATATAGTTATTATTTAAAATAAAATAAAAATATAATTTAAAATTATAAACTATTTATAATAAAATATATTTTCAATTAGAATGCAGTATTTTTCAATATTCCCCAAAATAAGAAACTTATCATGAAAATAAAAAAGTAAAACCAAAGAAAATTTGTATATTCTAGTTTCAAATAAGAAGTTTATTTTTTTCAAATATAATTTATTAAGGCATCATAACCAATATTTATAAAATTGCACCATCAAACGGTGGTAAAATTCCTTTTAAAAATATGTAACGTTTTATGCCTAAAATTGGATTTATTCATATCATAAGACTATAAAACTTATTGGATGAATTTAAAAACATTTTCTTAGTTTCATAACATATATATATTTCTTTAATATCTTTAAATAATATTGTTTTATTTAATTTATAAAATCCCTTTATGGGCATAAAATTGGGTTTTTTTTCATAAAAACACATCATTTGAATTTAATTGGTTTTAATTTTCATTTATAATTAATTAATCACAAAATAATTCCACACATATACATGTGTAAAACATATTTTCATAACTCAATCAATCTGTTTTATACCCACCATTATAATGGCTTGGTTACAATTTTTACATTTAAATAATTTCATTTTCATTGTTCTTTTAAGCTCGATGCGTCGTGTCATGTACGCTTTCGAACATAGTGATTCCTTTTAAAAAAATAGGATTTTAAATTCTACCGATTTAAAAAATTTCATCCTCCCAATTTGGACTTAGGATTGGTAACTACTGTTTGACTATTCTAAATAAATTTTTTGGAATCCCCTATCGTAATAATGATTAATAAGGATTACACATTAAGAGAAACAAAGGAAAGTACAATGGTCACTTGAGAAAATACATACTAGGTTTCCATGTAGGAAAATATGGATATGGAAGATAAAAATAACTTTCAAAAAATAAAAGAGTGTGATAAATAAAATTATCATTAGAAATTGAACCATTACAAAAACATAAATATGTGATGGGTATAAAGACCATTGGTAAATGTTAAAATATAATGTTTTTATTTCAAGATCCTTTTTACAAAGATGAGGAATTATTTTACTACCTATACTAAAAACATATAGAAATATTCTTACATGACAATTAGATAATCATCCTTTAATTATTTTCCACCAAAAATTCATATTTTTCTCCAATTTATAAATATTTAAGAAAATATTTTCATACCTGAACAACTAGAACCAACTTTTAGGGACTCACAGAATCTATAAAATATTAACAATTAATTTCCCCTTTCTTGAAACATAAATCAAGACCAAAATATTTATGATTCGATAACATAATTCCCCAAAAATAAAAAAACATTATATGATGAAAAACTGAATTAAACTACAAAATTCTATAGTAATACATGAAGTTCAATATATAATAGTTGATAAATAACAATACATAAAATTCATAAAAATAATCCAAACTATGATTGAAAACCAAAATCCAATGTTATTTCATCACATATACTTCTAAAATAAATTTTAATAATTATATCCAAGTAACATTAATTCCTCATGAAGCCTTATTCAAAAAACTAATTTCCCTCGTATCCTTTGGGGAATGGAAATCATTTCAATAAATTACCTAAATCACCAAAAATTCACAATTAAATCATATATTATTCCAAAATATAATTCAATATTTATTAATAAATTAAAATCTAATAGTATTATGTTTAACATAATCATAACGGGTTCCCAAGATAGTAAAGTTCTTCCTAAATAACATTAATATCATAATCCCCAAATAATTTTTCAATCTTGTGGTAATCTATATAACAATACATATTTTATAAAACTCTAGTAACCCATAATTACCACACAATCCAAGATATGATAAAATCCAACGATAAAATTAAACTAATTTACACCAAAGTAATATAATTATTCTTCTCATTAAACATAAGGATTACATATACTAAAAACATTTATCCAAACTCAAAAAATTTCTCTCAAATATTTATCAACTTTTTAATTCGATATTTTTCAAAGGTATCTATTCCATCAGACATATCTCTATAAAAATTCCAGTTGTCACCTTAAAATTTCATTACTTAGGGGGTAAAAATAGATTATGATAAACTAAACATATTAACAACCATAAATTTTTAAACCCATGATGATATCCCAAAATATTACAAAATCATCATAATCCCCAATCGTTTCTAATCAATTATATAATAAAAACTTTAAGGACCCTACCTTAAACATTATATATTCTTGTATTTTTGAAGTAGAATTAATATTCGAGCATATTTTATGTTTAGAGTTTTAGATTATTAGGACATAATTTGACAAAGTTAACCCATACATTATAGGTGGAAACTTATACTTAGTATCATTTTTTTCTACAAAAGGATAATATTTTAATGTAAAATATGAATCCTTTTCCTAAAACATAATTACAATTAACCCCATGATCTAATATTTGTCTATACCACCCTTGAATCTGGTGAAAAAATTTAAAACATGGGATGAGAACAAGAATCTCAATAAGGAAATAAAGATAGAATGAATCTGTTAGTTCATGAATACTTAAAATCCCATGAAAAAATTATCACAAAAATTTAATTTTTATCCATAAAAAATAAGCTCTTTATCTCACCTAATGAAATAATAGGTTTTTTTTGTAAAAATCATAGCAAAAAAATTCATAAAGGTAAATTTTGGAAATATTTACATATCACTCTTACATTTACTATTTCTCTAACAACTATATAGGGAGTAACATTCATGGTTAAATTTGTAATAACCACCACAATATATTCCTTTAATCTCTTAGGATAAACCCTACTGATTAACTTTCTCTCATTACCTAATGCATTGGAGAGATATGATGGATCACCCAACCTCTGGTTATCATTGAACCACCTGTAAACAAAAATAATTCTCACAAACAATATGTAAAATATATAAATAATGCATGGAGGAAAAATATATTTTCTAATTTTAAATCATTTTCATTTTTACAAATTCATGAACTCATACATGAAAACACATTATTTGGAAATAAAATATTTGACATGTAAATAATTCATCAAAACATTAAAGACACATGAAAATTATAAATTATATTCTTTTCGTGTATGTTATAAAAACATTCCTTTTATTTTTTGTATAAATAGTTGAAATATAGACCATTAAAGATGTTTTTAAAAGAAATTTTCTTATATAAAACCCAAAAAATACACTTTTAGAAAACATTGAGAGAAATTTAAAAATTAAAATATTAAAACATTAATGTCCAAATAAATAAATTCATAATTTTATTTGATGACATGGACCGGAAATTAAAATATCTGGATGAATAAATCATTAAAATATATAAAAGATGGTTTTTAGTTAAAATGTCCCTCAGAAATATGATATCATTCAAGTGAGAATTAATCAAATGAAATTATTAGTTGTTACCAATGTATATACGCATAAAAATGGAAATAATACATAATATATTCAAATGTCATTTCACACATAATCTTAGAAAGACATAATAAAGAAGTGTAATTTTAACACAACGAATTGAAATCATGGTATGAATCCCTATGTTACTTTATTATCAGTCGAATCGTATTCCACATGAAGGAGTAATATTTAAAAAACATTAAATATGATAAAAATAAATAAATTCATGATACAAAATTTCATCATAATGTGATATAATCCTTGAAATATAATATAAGAGTATAACATGAAAATAATCTTCAGGGAATGAAAATTGAGATGATGTCCCTTACCTTGTGTCTGAATCATCATGTACAATCATTATATTTAAAAATAATAAACATAGGTTAAATATTTATTTCCATTTGAATCTTTTTCAGGTTTATTATTTACTTTTTATAACATTTTATCATTTTATAAAAAATAATTAATTATTTTTGTTATTGTCATACGTTTTGATGATATTCTGCACCTAAGTCCTAAATTAATTTGATACGATGTCTATAGTAAATGTGATCATTAGTATATCATATATAGAATAGTATTCCTGAAATTTTTATCATTTTTATAAAATAACTATACTTTTAAATCAAACCATTATGTATGGTTATGAAAAATTAACAACATTATAATCATGGAGAAGATGGGTCGTACGTATGCATGAGTAACATTTTATTTTTTTAAAGATCATTATGGAAAGATGGTAAATATAATTTTATCTTTACATAATTATAATAATATAATTAATATAATAATAATCATTTCAATATACATATATATCTATATATCATTCATTTTGTGTGGTGATGAAAAATGAATCACATCGCACTGTGAAGGTGATATTTCACAAATGTGCACGAATGATGTTATCATTTTTTGTGTGTGGAAAGGTAAGAAAAAATTATATATTGTTATTTAATAATGATAAATTTTTCATTAATATCATATATAATTATTAATTACAACATTAGAAATAGTTTTGAGAGATTGTTATCGAAAATGAATTATATCTGTTCACAAGGTGGCAATCCACCGTACACATGAATGATTAATTATTTTCCCATTTGACGGAAGTGGGAATGGATAGTGGTGATCATATTAACATAATAACATCTCAGTATATTTAGGATACTAAATATATTATTTCATCATGATTTCATAATATTTTAAGGTAGTGGATGAAGAAATAAACATAGGAATACTTGATTAAAACAATACATTTTCTTCGGACAATCTCATTTTCTTAACACCTTATGACCATAAAAGTTATTGTAATGCTTTAAATAAAATTTATATAATGTGGAATTGGATTATTAAAATTTATATATGTTATTATCTTCTGAACCAAATTTATTATTATTTATTAATAAAAGAGAAGAATAGGATCCCTTTTATAAGAGTTGGGAGGGGCACTATATGAATTATTCCAAATATTAAATTATTATAGATTAATATTCAATTGAAAATGGACCCAAAATGATATATTAAAAATATACGATGATTATGTGTTAAAATAAATTCATAAAATTAAAATTATACAGGTCCTTATTATCTCTTTATTCTTTATCTTTTTGTTATAACCCGTATTTAACCCCCTTAACCCTTATCATGATAACTTGTAATTTACTCATTTAGGATTAATATAATTTATATAAAATGAGAGAAAACCAATAAATGAGTATCATATTAAATTTTAATACTTATACCAATCATTTTAATTAATTTTTTTACATTAATTTAATTTACTTTAATAAAATATTATTTATTTTAAAATATAGTTAATGTCAATTTTAAAACAATTCTTTACACAAATTTTTAAAAATATCATAACAATAAGATAAATTTATAACATTTATTCTAACACATCACTAAAATATCAAATAAATATTTAAAATTATTTCATCATATTATTTATTTAAATTATATTTATTTTTATAATTTTAATATCATAAATTTGATATTTCTTTCTTCAATTATATAATGACAGAATCATCATTGTGTGAGCTGTTAAAGTAATAATTTCATTCCACAAAAATTTAAATAATATTAATCAGATGAAATAAAAAAATTTATATTTCAAATAATATTTAGAGTCTAATATATTTTCTAAACCACTGTATAATAAAAAAAGTTTTATAGTTATTAAATCATAAGCATGACATCATTGACATTTCATTAAAACGAAATACTATTAAAGGATTAAAATCATAGAAGTGGATCCATGAGGTGATAAAATTGATCCAAGGATGATTTTGTTATATTGAACTCTTAAAATAAAATTAAGTCATGTTTTAGGGTAATTTTATAATATTTATAGTATTATTTTTACTTTTAATTACACAATTTACCCATAACCGTGTTATTATAAATTACTAATCTTAATATTAAAATAGTCAAAAAATTACATGGAAATATTTTAAAAAATTTAAATTATAATTTCAAATATGAATTAAAATTTTCATAATTCAATTCTCATAAATTGGAAAAATTAATTTCAATTTAATCTCATAGATGGGAAGAAAAAACATGGTTTTAAAGTAAAAATGTTCAAAAACACAGAATAGTTTTATATCCAATATAAAATTGAAATAGATTCTGATAACATAAATTGGATTAACTAATATAAAAATGAATTAATTATAATTTATAATGAGTAGAAATATAATTTAACACTATATATTATTTGGAATAAAGAGATGTTCTTAATTAATATTTAGTATTTTTACTATTCATCTATTTATGAAACTTGTGAAAAAAATACCAATAATTTGACCAAAGTAAATTTTTCTATTCATATTGAAAAGGGTAAGTATAGTTTTCCAATTTTAACTTATTAATGTGTCAAATCTAGATTTAATGGATGTGCATCATCGAATGGATATGAAACGGCATTTTAGAAATTTACATTTTTTTATACTAAAAATTTGATTTATTATTATCTTTAGCATTTCAAAATTATTGGATGAATTTAATATATTTATTAAATTCATAACATATAAATTTCATTAATATATTTCACTAATATTATTAATTTTATTTATACAGTTCCTTTATGGGCATCAATTGTTTTTCTTCATAAAAATACATCCTATAAATTCAATTGCTTATTATTATCATTTATAAATAATTAGATACCAAATAATTCATTACATATACATGATTAAAACATATTTCCATATGTTACATAATTTTGTTCATACCTGCCATTATATCGGTTAGGTTACAATGGTTACATTTATATAATAGTATTTAAATGTTCGTTTAAGATAGATGTGGTGTATCTTGTACTCAATTGAACATAGTGTTTAGTTTTGAAAACTCAAGAAGTTTAACTTAAAATTTTATTATATTTTTATTTTTACAAATCTAATGTTAAATTGAAGATTATTATCAAATGTTTAATGAAGATATAAAATGTGGCACACAATGACACAATATTTTTAGTTCTTTACCCTTATTTGCGTTGATCATGTGTACATTACATGTAATTTCCCATTATATACTATGTAATTGGGTTATTATTTCAGTTATATTTTCACCATAGGATGGAATATTGAAATATTATTGATGTTTTTTCCCATTAATTGACATATAAACTTATATTAACATGTTATCTTGACTGTTGGATTACTAAAAAATATATAAATATAAAAACTAATAAACCAATATATTAAATTTATGAAAAATATTATAAATAATTTTAAATTAAAATGAGATTTATCAAAAAATACATGATGGTTCATAGGTATAACCTAATAACTATGAAATTTCTAAAATAGGGGGTTTTATTGAAATCAATGAATAATATCTGATGAAATTGATTAAAACACCTTGAAATATCCAATATGGTATTATTCAAATTTAATTTATAATAAATTTAAAATAAGAATTACCTTAAACATGATAATCATATTCATCAATTTCAATTGCTTCTCTAGTCATTTTTTCATTACAATGTAGAATAGTAGAGAGGTTTCTCTCCATGTATCCACTTGCACTTTACAAATCATCCAACAATGTTATTGAATATTTTTTGACTAGTGTGGTAGAGTCTAGTTCTTCACACCATTCATCATTGATCACAATAATAAATCTCCCATGTTCTCTTCACACTCATGAGTGGGAGGATAAGTTAATTATATATACATAAATAAATGCACATTCATTTAAATTATTTAAATAAAATATATAATTTCCCTTAGATCATTAACTCAAACTTTGATCCCTCCCATTGAATTTACCGAACCTTTAATAAGAAAATATTTATTCAAATCAATGTCACACATAAAGTAAAATTAATAAATATTATATTCACAAAAATAAGAAATATTTTTTTAATTATTTATGTTACTTAATTAAATAATTAGTATCTTTTATTTAATAAGACTATAAATAAATAAATACTTATTTATTAATTTATGAATAATTAAAAAATAGGTAAATTTCAAATCCTACATTCTAATATTTAATGTATCAGGATTATATTTATGAAATCAATAATAATTAAATAATTAATATCCCAAAATCTGAGAAAATATTTATTTTTAAAAATAAATCCTATAGAATATAATGATATTATGGATATAATTTGTTTTTAACCCACTAAACCGGTTTCAAGGTGGGAATTTGTGAACATTCATAAAATTAATGACCAGTTTCTAGAAAAACATCAAGGAAGCCATATAGAAATTAAATTTTATAATAAGAGAATTTTTTTATAAACATTACTATGTAATATAATCAGTTAGTCCAGATATATCATCAATAAGGATGAAAACATTTGTCATCAACTAATAAGGTTGATTTATCTTTATTTTAATATTCACAATTAACATGTCTACAAACTATCATGGACATTGATTTTTTGAAATAGTTTTATTTAAATAAATGGTCGAAAGATATTTTTTTCCATTATGTCAGATTAAAAAACTTCTTGTATCTTATTTAATGAACTGCATATAACTTATGATGCATAAATTTTGTACCACCACACTGTAGAAATATTTAATCATGATTTCCATCTGTAAATCAATGTACTTGATTCATGTTATTCATTAATAGTAATCTCAATTTTAAGGATCAATACCTATGTTAGAAAATTAAGATATATAATAACACATAAAACATAAATAATTCTTATTGATGGGAATATCTTATCCCTTTTAGGGGATTATAGAGTTCGAATTTTATGATAGGAAGTATCAATGACTTTTCATACCCTATAAATTGATAATAAAACATAGTATATGTCCTATTAAATAGATGTAATCTTGAAAACAAAACATAATTTAAGATCATCATCATGGAATCTATAAGTTATAATTTTAGTGGGGATTTACAATAACCTATTAAATTGAAAATACATTAAGGACATTATCAAATTAAATTTATGTAAAAAAATCATTATATTATAATACATTTATTTATACTTTTAAAATCGTAAGTTTAATTTCCATTTTATCAATGTAACCAACTCCAAAAGGCTCACACAATTAGTGGAGTCATATGCTAACAATTTTTAATATATTTGAACTCATATTGTTATATATGATATTATTCAATAATAAATAATCTCTTCAGTCGAAAAATAATTACACAATTAATATTTTATTATTTAATCATAATCATTCAATTCATTATAATGAAACAAAAAACATTGAAATTATTTTTATGAAAAAATTTAAAACATTTTCCAGAAAACAATTTGTAATAACATAAATAATAATTAGTAATATATACATGTAGATAAATTAATAATATTATAATTATACACGATTTTATTAGAAATAAAATAAGAAGAGTTTTCAAATTTTAGATAGCCTATAAATTATTTTGAAATATATAATTGTTTTTTATTTAATGATTAAACTTCATAGAAATAAAATTTTATTTTAGAAAATTAATATTAAATTTGAAATCATCACATTAATAGTATCAAATATTAATTTTTTCATAATTTTCTGAGACAACATAATTTTTTTATAAAATGAAATATACGGTACAAATATATAGTGATTATTAAGACAATAAAATGACTTAAAATGTTACAATAATCAATATATTTTCTTTATCAACAAAAAAGGTCGTTTATTCATTAAAATATATTATTTTAATGTAATAAAAATATTTTCGGAAACCTATAATGAATCTTCCAATACATAATGTATATTTTATGATTCTAAACAAATTATTTATTATTAAGTATTTTTTAACATATAATGTAACAAATTTTAATGGGTTTATATTCTTAAACATTTAATATCAAAATACCAGGCTCAACATGTCAAATATAATGATATAATACCCTAGTAAGGGTATTAATTATTTTGTTGACCTAGAGTCCATGTTTTATATTTAAAAACAATCCCCCTCATTTAATATAATAACAAACTCATCCTATCATTCCTATTTACATTAAAATTAGTAAGAATGAATCAACACTCATTTTCTATCTAAATAGTATCTCAATGTAGTTTTTACGGTTCTATTGTTCTCTTATCAACCATTAAAAAACTACCTTTAAAAGTAATTGTTCCCAAACCCCCTCTTTAATTTTTGATTGAAATAATTTTATTATAATATATATTTAAATAATTTTTAATATTCATTAATTATTTTAATTCCATGTAATTATGATTCATTTGATATATTTTTTATGAAAATTACTTATTACCTCATATTATAATCATTACCCAAGTTGTTATTATTCCGATGTAAGGGTATTTAATAGCTTCTTACACATTAATTTTTTAATTATCCGGAATTAATTTTATTTTCAATGTGAAAATTTATCAGGATTCATTTATATAAATTCATTATCATATTTTTAATTATATATCACAATTATCCCTCATTATACTACCTTAATAAGTCATTACAATGATCAATGATTGTTGGAATCCAAATGGACAAATCATAATATTATAATACATATTAAAATGTTTAGTAACGAGTTTGTGGTTAACTATAAATGAAATCAATATCTATATAATACAAGTGGATTTAGTCTATAAGTTAGATGTACCTAGTAAAATAAAAATTAAAACTATTTATTGGGAATTTACTAAATCTTCACATGGTGAACAATAAGTGACCAAAATTGAACACATGGTTTGATACTCTAGGGGATATTATTTGGTTGATTAAATTATTTATAAAATGATTCTGAAAAAATTTGAAATATTATTAGAGTGTTTAAATAAGAATTCTATTTATGTATCTAATTATGTTTTTACTAGATGTAGAAGTATGAATATGAGGGATATTTTTCAATAATTTATTTTACATCCCACCATTGAGAACTATTAAAATCAATGATTATTTTCTATTGATATCCCTACATTATGAAAGCGACCTTCATTACTACCATATCCCCATTGCATTGATAAGATTACTTTCTATTTAATTGTGAGTATCCTATAGTTCCTATGACAATCACGGTATATCCCCCGTGATAACTATCTTTATCCATAGAATTGATAAATTCTTATATTCATTTTTTCTATATTTATATATGGAAAACTATAGATTATTTATCCATTAATATTCCTAAGGTTCCTTGGTGAACATTATAGATCTTATTATTTAGATCTTTTCTTCATGTTATGGACGCATTGGGTGTATTATGTGATTGGTTATCCTCAAAATTATATATCCTCTCTATACATCAGCAAGAATATAAAGATAATCTATTTGAGTATTTTTTGTAATACATTCATTTTTATGTATGATTTCATGGAATAAATCATTTTTGGAGTGTTTATGTTGTCTGGAATTATGCAATGTATCCCTATGAGATTAATTATTATTGTCCATACATTCATTTACTGTTATCTATTCCATGATAATATCATTCTAATATCTTGATTTTTTGTGTAATTTATTTATTAATATCATAATATTGATTTAATTCCCATGTATGATATATTTATCTATATAAAACCCCTTGGAAACCAAGAATATTACTGCAATTGGATTATGAATTTTCAAGAAAATTAATAATTTTCTTATAATTAGTCAATGTATATTTAGTTTTCAATATAATTTAATATTTTTTAATGTATCTAGTTTTATGAGACTTATAAATTGATGGATAGTGTTTATTTTTATCAGTTTATTTTATACCATTGTAAAAATGTAATAACCATCTCAAGGTTACTATATTAAGGGTACTATAGTTGGTATTGGATCATGTTTTCTGAAAACCATAGGAACTAGGTTTAGAAGAATATTTTTAGAGGAAATAATTGTATAAAAACACTTAGAATAATTTATTAATAAATATAGATAAGGTGACATGAATTTAATTTATTTTTATTATAATATGATTTATTATTCAAAGGGTTATTCTGGGAATAATTAAAATATATTACATTATCTATAAATAGTGCCTTGTGGAAGGGACACTAATTTTATCAAAGGCCATAATATATGAAGGGATTTATCTGAAGATAAATTAAATGATGTTGGAGTTTCATTAGTAAAAATTATAACTATATCAAGGAAGTTGATTCGGGTTATGACCAACAACATTTTCCATATTGGTAAACCCATTTCTCTACAATAATGTTTAAAGATAGTGGACTATTTCATGAGGCTACAACCTCTATCTTCTTATATAACCATGTATTTATTTGTAGTAGAAATGTGGATATTGTCCCTATTGAAGTTATTTCTTTCTTTAGGGTGCATTGATAAAGATAATTCATCATATCAGTCTAATTTCTAATGGTAGAAACTAACCAATGGTATCCATTGACTCAAATATTAAGAAGGGATATGATATATATAATAATTAATGATAATTTTTAAGTGATATTATATAAAAATAACTTTCCTCATGAATAATGAGATTACATTGAATGTAAATTTTTAAATTTAAGAAACAAGTAAATTAATGTTGTTACTGAGTATGAGTATAATTTTACAATGCTAGTTTCACATGCTTCAAATTATGTCCAAAATTCAGAAAACAATATTTTTTAATTATTTTATGGGTTGAATTAAATATTTCAATAGTCAATATTAGCTAAAAAAATTTCATCATATGAGGAGATAGTGATATGTGCTTACAAAACTAAGAAGTAATCTTCTAATATTTTCTTTTAAAAGGGTACTTAAATTAGTATAAGATAGTTCAAAACTATATTGAGATAAATAGATTAATAGTAAATAAATATGTTCTATAATTACAAATATATAATAAATTTTATAGGAAAAACTATTATTCATTAAAGAAGGTAATGAGATTTTTCTACAAGTGTGTTGAAAATTCTATTAAACACTTATATGAAAATGCATAAGAAAAGTTTCAAACGAAAAATAATTAAATTAAAATGATGTGGAAAGATATTCAAATCAATACTTCGAGTATCAAGAGAATAAAATTTTATAGAGAATAATGGAGATAATACGGGATTATAGAGTCACAATAATTGAATTTATTGTACTAAGTGATATTATAGAATATTCTTTGATCATAAACTAAAATGAAGATAATACATTATTTGATTTTGGATCTACACACTCATTCTTATTTTGAATGTTCTCTAATAAAAATTGTCCCATTATAATTCGTTAAATATGGATTATTATTGTAACATTCATGAGTAAATCTTATAGAAAAAAAAATATATGGTCCTCTATGTTTTAAAATGCATTAAGGTTCCTTAGGTTCAAATATAGTGGTAACACCATTAGTCGAATTCGATATAATATTTTTTATGTATTATCTCTCATATTATAATGTAATAATTTATAATCATGATAAAGTTATTACAATATCTTTAGAGAGAACAAAATAAATTATTTTTAAGGAGAGAACCCTTTTCCTATATCTTTTTTGAACTAACTCCTTTTTCTCACCTTAATGAATTTCATGGAGAAGATGAATCAATGAATAATAAGGATATAGTTATAATAGAATATTTATCTATTTCAATGGTTATATTATGGTTTTTTTATTAAATACCACGAGATACTACCAATCACTAAGCTTTAATATTTATTGTCCTCATCCCAAATGAAAAACCATCATATATATCTTATTATAGAATGGTTCTGACGGAATTAATGGAATTTGTGAAACAAATATAATACTTGTGTAATAAGAGATTCATATTACATATTGTTTCATGTTGGTAAAAAACTAACATATTTTTTAAAATAAAGTATATGTCTATGTGGTTGTGAATCAATTATAGATAAATAAATGAAAATACTACAAATAATAACCATCCTTTACCTCATATTGATGCTATATTTGGTCAACATCAAGTAGGTCCATAATTCTCAAATGATGAATAGAAAAAACTATTGTATTTTTTAAAATCAAGGATGTGTCTATGTGGTTTTGAACCAATTAGAGATAAATCAATGAAATTATTATAATGAATAGCCATCCTTTACTATCGGAATTACGGTTGTATAGTAATTCCATTTCGGTCAATAGATCAACCATATATGTCTATGGGTATAATGAATGGAAAATTGAAGGAATATCATGATTTTTTTGAATTTTTTATTCATGATATCATGATAAACCCTAATTTCTATGAATATCATTCATACCACTTATATATTTCACTTGATACACAAATAGAGTAGGATCTATATAAAAAATTCAATAAATGTGAATTTTGGATATAGAATGGCTCTTTTATTATCTATATTAATTTTAAAGATAAATTATTATTTTATCTCATAAATAAAATTATTTATAAAGAATCTCCTACACCAATAAATATTACAAAGATACATAGTTTATTGTATTGCCTGTTACTGTCGTCGATTTAGTGAAAATTTTACTCAATTAGAAAATTTATTGGCCAAGTTGACATGTAAAGGGTCCAAATCAACATAGTACAAGGATTTTAAAGGAAGAAATTATATTATATATATATTTCTTCATAAATGAAAACAATGGGTCGGGTCCTTAAAAAAATGAAATAGTTTTTTCTTATGCATCATGGTAATTTAATAAAGAAGAGAAAATCATTATCACTCATGACATTGAGAAGTAAATACTAATAATTTATTTAAATATAATGTGAAACTATATTTACGGTGAAATATGTGACATATATAAAAATAATAAATGATTGAAGTATATATTCATATATAAAGTGATGAACATGAGGCAAAGGATATGGTTGGATATTTCCATCACTATGGTTTTTAAATACACTAACACAAAGATAAAGAAAAAATGATGGATGATTCATTGAGTAAGAAAGATCATGTAGTTATATCCATGTTGATGATGGCCAAGGTTACTATATTCATGGATTTAGTAAATTTGGATATTGAAATTATTATAGAAAGGGAAAAATCATTTCTTTTCCAAGTAATTTGATGACAATATTTAATAAATAAGACAAAGTGGTTTTAATAAGATTTAAAGGTTTTAAAATATATTATTAAAACCTTTTTAGGGGGAAAATTGATAGATTGGAACTACAGATATGTTTTTTTTAAAATTTGGAAAGAGATAATCGCATAGCGATTCACTATTCAAATCCACCCTTACACTATTGTTTTAAACTAGGATTGTAATTAATATTAAAAATATAATAATAAATTCAAAATTATGTTTGAGTTAATGAATTAATTTTTATCACTGTTTAATAGAGAAATTTTACTTGTTTTGGTGTTTACATTGTTGAAGGAGGTGATTTTGAGAGCTCGTGATGGAATTCAAGCAAAATGGGCCAAACTATGTGAGATCCCAAGCATGCATGTGGAGAATTATTTATATTTTGGATAATCCATGAGTCTAATTGGGATAAAAATGTGTGTATGAGTAAAAAAAATGTTGGATACATTTCTGTAGAGGAACATGAGTCCCAATTGGTCCACTTGGAGGCCCAAAATAGGCCCAAAATATGAAGAAATTCTGGGCGGGCTAGATTGGAACAGTCTTCTATATTTGGGAAATAACTCGGGACTAATATATCGAATTGGGATAATTATACATTCCATGGACCTCTAACTTGAAGTATCACCTCTCCACCAAATGTAATGAAAATTGAACACGTTTTGGTTAGTCCAAATGCCCGATAACCAAAAATTAAAAATTCTGCCCTGAATAGTGACCTAGTTCTTAGGTACATGACATCTTTTCTGGAAAGGGTGATGTTTTTTCCATAAAATCACTCCTCCCCATAATTAAATAATTTTTCATGTCCTGGAATGATGGTTACTATAATTATATATCTCTCTCCAACCATTTTATTTCTCTTCTCCCTCATGTACTTCTAAACCTCTTATTGATCAATTTGAGGAGTGTCCACTGTTGTAAACTCAATATCCCCACTTGTAAAATTCATAAAAAATTGATTTCAAGGTTTTTTTCAATTTATTCATTTATAACTTCTAAATTTTAATTTATTCTCATATTTTCAAATTAAAATCAAAAGAAAAATAATCCATATGTTTCCATGCATAACCTGGATCTTGTGATGATTTGAGTGCGGTTGCCTCTTTTCTCACCCCTCCCTTTCATTTGTGTTCAAATGGATTGCATAGATTGATAAAATCTATGAGCATGTACCTATTAATATTCATGTTCTTATCTTGTGGAATATTTTTATCATTTACAAAAATCTGTTCATCTCATCACGTTGTTTATGCGATTCCTTGACAGAGTTCTGTTTTTACATCTACTCATGTTTCTTGATTTTGAGCGGTTGCCGATATTAAATATTTTTTATCGATAAATACTAGGTGGTAACCTAGTAAGAACTCACATAAAATTATTAGTTTCAGTATGCATAAAATAACGAAATCAATGATCCTTCCCTTTCCCTTGAGAGAAATGACAGATTGAGCATAAAGGGACACCTACCTGGGTTGATCACGATTTCTCCAACCAGTTTCTTTCAGTAGGAATATAATTTCAATTTCTATTTTTAAATAAAAAAACCCAAAATTTTATAAAACCCCATTCCTATTTTAGTTCCTTTATTAGAGCCTCATTTTATAATTAATTATCTGAGGATCCTTCGAGAGATGACCTAGGGTTGTTGCTATACAACAAAAAATATAGTTAAAAATAAACATCAAATTTGACGTGCTCGAAAATGAGATCAAATTTTGGAACTGTTACCAGGTATCCAAGATCACTATTTTATTATTTATTTCCTTTAATTTATTTATTTTACTTCTTAATTTCTACATATTTCAACACCCCACCACCATTTTATCATTTTCTTTTTATTTTCATTTTATAGTTTTGCTTGTTTTTGTGTGTTCTTCCCCTCTCTCTCTTTCTCTGTCTCTCTATATATATCCCTCTCTTCTACATCATATATATGTATTTAATTATATAGTATAACATTAATTATAAATTAAATATTATAAATTTATTTTATCTATATTCCATCATATAAAAAACAAAAAAATTCAAACAGAAAAACATCACAACTTATTGGCATGACCCGGTCAAAAAAGAAAATCTGCTTGAATTTTACCTTAAAATTGAAAAGACACATCACATAAAAATAATGGAATGACAGGAAGGTAAATTGAGTAGCACTGAGGAACCCTTTATGGAACCTCAAGTGGTCCTAAAAAAATCGAAAATTTAACCCAATCAAACCCAAGAAAACATTGCTGCAAATAATTGAACCTCAGAAGAACTGAATACCCTGGATGTGGAGTACCACCTGAAAACATCCTATATCTTGAGGAAGCAGTCATCATTGAGCTGAGATCTGAACAAATCCACCTAATTCCCAAAATCCTTGGTCTTCATGGTTAGGACAATCATAAACATCTTAAAAGGTTTCACATAGTGTGATCCACCATGAAACCCCAAAATGTGTTGGAGGACCTAATTAAATATAGGTCCCTCCCTTTCTCCTTTGATGGTGTAGCCAAAGAATTTCTATACCATCTAAGTAAAAAAATTGTTCGATGGAATAAACTTAAACAACTATTTCTAGATAATATTTTCCCTTCCTCCCAAACATCATCAATTAGAAATGAAATCTTTAGAATTAGGCAATCACAAGGAGAGACCCTTCATGAATATTGGGAGAGATTCAAAAGGCATTGCTCTAGTTTACCCCACCACAAAATTAGTGAACAATTTTTAATTGAATACTTATATGAGGGACTTATACCCAATGATCGTGGAGTGATTGATGTTGCAAATGGTGGTTCCATTATTGATAAAACTCCTTAGGCTGCTCGTGACATAATAGCCAAAATGGCTCAAAATATACAACAATTTGGTACCCGAGTAATTGCACCAACCCAAGGAGTTCACGAGGAAAGTCATTCATCCCTAAAAAAGGTATATATTAAAAATCATCTGATTCATACCCTTATAATTAAATTAGCTCAAGAACAATGTAACTCACACTCTTCCTCAGTTCTATTACATTGTGGTATTGGCTCTAACAATACTCATTTTTCCTAACAAGTACCCACAACATTAGGATTCACCTGTGTCTTGTGCAGCCGTGTTCCTAGGGTGTCTATATGAACAAGAACCTCTTTTCAAGGAAAAACCATTCAGGCCAAATCCAAACCCTGGGTGGAAAGAACAACCCTTGTACCGACATGGGGGAAACTCAAGCTACCCCATGTAGAAGGGGTATCAACAAGGACAAGTTATGAAATCTTATAATCCTTTATCTTCTCAAAAAAAATTATCCTTTTCCCAAATATGAACCAAGCCACGAGGATATAGTAATGAAACTGGAAACCCAGAACCTCCTATTCCAACAAACCACATAATCACTTAACCAAGACCTACCAACATAAGTGGGGAAATTAGAAAACACCATCGATGAGCTTAAGATCAAAGGATCTGGACAAATACCATCCGAACATATTTTCAATCTAAGGGAAAATGGTAATGTGTGTGTAGTAACACATCTTAGAGGTAAATACTTGTCTTATTCTACTTATTCTGCACACCAGGTATGTCCCCCTCTTGAATACTCTATTTCCCAACCTTAAAAAATTTCATGTAATTAAAAAACAAGACAAAAATGGTAATTAATTTTTCATTGATGATTCAAATGAACAAGACATTCCTCCTTATTTTCCCCGAAGAATCTCAAAATATGAGAAGAATTTTGATAATGATATTGATAAAGAAATAATTTATACATTTAAAAAAGTTCAAGTTAAAATTACTCTATTAGATGCAGTTAAACAAATCCCTCGATATACCAAATTTACTAAATATATTTGCACGCATAGAAGGAGAGTAAAGGGGAATGAGTGAGTCAACTGTGGAAGGAATGTCTCGGCCGTGATTCAACCAGCAATTCCAATAAAATTCAAGTATCCGGGAACGTTAACAATTCTATGTACCATAGGGGAGACCTTATTTTTGGATACTATGCTAGATTTAGGTGATTCCATTAATGTAATTCCTTACTCTGTGTACAACTCTCTGCAGGTTGGAGAGCTTCACCCAATATGCATCATCTTAAAACATTCCAACTGAAGTACTACACATCTAACATGAGTGATTGAGGATGTCCTTGTACGAGTGAAAAATCTCATCTTCCCTGCTGATTTCTACATTCTTGATATGGAAGATACCTAAACCGAAGATTATTCTCCTCCCATGCATGAGAGGCCATTCCTCAAAATAGAAATGAAGATCATAAATGTTCACAATGGTATGCTGTCCAAGGATTTCTGAGGAGAAAAAGTAAGTTTTAACATCATTGAGGCTTTGAAACACCCCATTGAAGAGAACTCCACTCTTCTTGTCTATTCGATGGAAGTTCTCTCAAATGATGCACACACACAATTTTCTCCTCAACCCATACTCTAAATCATTTTCTTCTTCTTCACCCTTGTATGATTTGAGTATTGATACATGTTTTGAATGTTTTGTGGGTTCTGAAATGTTTAAATTTTCTGCTTTCGTTGATGAGTGTGTTCATTGGGAGGTACCCATGACTGTCGATAATTATGAAAATCCCATTTCAATATATTCTCAATCCTTAGATAATTAAAATGAACAGATAGAAATTTTAATGGACCTCACTCCCCTTAAATCTCCTCCCTTAATCTAAAAACCACCAGTGTTGGAACATAAACAACTTCCTTCTAATTTAAAATATGCATATCCTAAGGGCATTGACAAATCTGTTGTCATTATTTCTAATAACCTCTCTCCATAATTGGAATTGAAAATGGTCATCATTTTGAGAGAGTGTAAAAAGGAAATAGGATGGAAATTCGCTGATATTTTAGTGATTATACCATAAATTTTTATGCACCATATACTTTTGGATGATGAGGCTAAGCCTGTGTGGAAATCTCAACATCGGTTGAATCCCACTCTCCTTGAAGTGGTAAAAATTGGATGTTAGTAAATTAGATACTATAGGGAAAATTTATCCTATATCTAAAAATAAATGGGTTAGCCCAGTGAAAATTGTGCTTAAAAAAATTGGAATAATAGTTGTGTTAAATGAAAGGAATGAATTGGTTCCAACACATATGCAAAACAGTTGGCGAGTCTATATTGACTACCGTCGATTGAATCTTTCCATGCATAAGGACCACATTCCTCAACCATTAATTTACCAAATGTTTGAAATATTAGATGGTAAGTCCCATTATTGTTTCCTTGATGTATATTTGGGTTCATTCCAAATAAAAATATCCCCAGAGGATCACTAAAAGACAACATTTACTTTTCTATTCATCATATTTGCATACAGAAGGATGCCAATCGGTCTTTGTGATGACCCTGCTACTTTTTAGTCATGTCTGTTAAGTAATTTTTTTGACTACCTTGAGAGTTTTATGGAAGTATTTATGGATAATTTCATGGTATATAGTTCTTCTTTTTATGATTTTTTATAACACATATGTTCTTTCCTTTACCACTACATTGAAAAAGATCGTTTTTTAAATTATGATAGATGCCATTTTATGGTTGAGCAGGGTATAGTTCTGGGGCATGTCATTTAAAATAAAGGAATTCATGTTCATAAATATAATATTGAATATATTTCATCCCTTCCATATCCAAAATTTGTTTGTGGGGTGTGATATTTCCTTGGTCATGATGGTTTTTACTGTTGATTCACTAAAGACTTTAGTAAGATTACAAATCCATTTTCCCAATTATTGCAAAATTATTCTGAGTTTGTTTTTGAAAAAAAATTGTGAGGGTGAATTCAATTCACTAAAACAAAGCCTCACATAACCTCCCATCATCCAACCACATAGGTGGGATCTAACCTTTGAGATTATGTGTGATGAATTTAACTTTGCAGTTGAGGTGGTTTGATCAAAAGGGGTTGAGAAGGCTCCTCATGTCATTGCATATTCCTCACATACCCTTGATCATACCTAGGTAAACTACACAACCACTGAAAATAATTCATTTCTATTGTGTTTTCATTAGAAAAAATTCATTCATATCTTCTTGGGTCAAATGTGATTGTGTTTTCTGACAATGATTCCCTTCGATACCTCTTAAAGATACCTGAAGCTAAGCCCTTCCACATATGGTGGATGCTCCTCCTTCAAGAGTTTGACCTTATGATTAGAGATAAGAGGGGAGTATAAAATGTAATATCTCACCACAGTAGTAGTATTTCTCCATCACTAGACCACCATGCTGAATCATCCCTCCCTTTTGGATAATTATTTCTTCATGAGAACCTTTGTGATGTTATAGACCTTACCCCCTTCTATGCAAACATTGTGAATTTTCTAGTAACACCTAGGGTTTCCACTGTTTTAAGCACTTCCCAATCACAAAGAATTAAACATGATTATTGGTGGTAAATTTGGGATGACCCATATTTGTGGAGAATTTTTGGTGACCAAGTAGTTCGTCGGTGTGTCCCTGACCACGTGTTCGCCTTTGTGTTGACCTTCTATCACACATTGTCTTGTGGCGGCCACTTTGTCTCTCAACGAACAGCTCGAAAGGTCCATGAATCATGAATTTATTTGTCAAAATTTTATAGGTATTCCCATAGATTTTTCAAGTCATTTATTCATCGTCAATTGGTAGGGGATATCTCTAAGAGGAATGAAATGCCTTAACATCCCATGTTATTCTGTGAAATCTTTGATGCTTGGGGCATTGACTTCATTGGGCCTTTTCCAAATTCATTTTGCTTCATGTACATATTGTTAGCTATATACTACATGTCTTAATGTGTGTAATAAAATGTTACTATGTTCGATGAATCCCAAGTTGTACTTGATTTTGTGAGGTACCAATTTTTTAGTCAGTTTGGTTTGCCTAGATTCATGATTAGTGACCAGGGTTACCATTTTTGCAATTTCAACATGAAATATTTTTTCGAAATTATGGGGTTAATCCTAAAGTATCCACTGCATATCGCCCCTAAACTAATGGACATGCAGAAATATCAAATCTGGATGTTAATAGAATCATAAAAAAAATGATTCAACCCAATAGGAATGATTGGAGTTTGCACTTGGATAATGCCTTTTAGGAATACCGTATAGCTTTTAAAACTCCAATCAGAATGTCACCATATAGAATTTCCTTTGGAAAGGCTTGTCACCTACCAGTGAAGATATAACACCATGTTTATTGGATATTAAACAATGTAAAAGGAATATTTCAGATGCAGGTGAGAAAGGAAAGCTACCGATTCAAGAGGGATGAAATTTGAAGTGATGCATATGAGAACTCTATGATCTATAAAGAGAAGATACAAGATATCCATGATAGAATTATTCATCATCATAAGTTCCATATTGGTGATATGGTCCTCATGTACAATTCCAGGCTAAAGCCCCACCCTTGTAAACTTCGTTCCCGATGGCTCGGTCTTCATATTGTTACTAATGTGTACCCTTTTTGTGAAATACATATTTTTCCTGAGTAGAGTGGAAGATTTATCACCATCAATGGGAAGCTACTAAAACACTTCTATAATGATTTTACATATAATGATGTATAGGAAATACACTTTACCGAAGAAACATACCCTTAAAACACACCAGGTTTTATCCTTCATTCTCACGTTCTCAGTTAGTATAGTGAGGAAATTTCACATTATAGGTGTGGGTGTGGTTATATTCCCGTGTTTATTTGGATTTTCATCTCCTTTCCTATTTAGTCAATTTGTATATTTCTTTATGGTATTTTCATTTTTCCCCATCTTTTTGTGTTCATTATGATTTTCATTTTCTTTCTTATTTATTCTCTTTTTCTCCTTCTTTATGGTATTTTTACGCCCCCCTTTATGGTCCCCAAATAATGGAACTTATAATAAATGCATGTTGAAATTTTTGATTCCTGGTTGTTTTGACTAATTGATGAAATTTTTTACTTTTATGGAATGAATATTTGTATGAATTTAACATCATGGTGTGATTTTTAGTGAGATTGTTTTCTTTCAATGATATAAATGGATGTATCTAGGTGAAACCTTTGAGATGATTGATTCCACTTGTGTGAGTAATTTTTTTGAAAATTGTGTCACTAATATCTCAAAACATTTTTTGTACCAAACCACAAAGTGATTATATTTCTTACTTACTAAGAATGTAAATATATGTTAGGTTAATATTGTTCATGTTAAAATGATATTTGCATACATTCATTTTTTATCTGATCTATTTTATTACTATATCGGATTGACATATTCATCTGTACCAGATATCTAACTGTTGCACGACCTAAATTTTTTTTTGTCTTAAATAGGTAAAAAATCACTCCTCCTCAACCTTTGATCTTGTTATAAAAATCACAATTAGTTTCTTTATGAGATTAAACAAGGGTTGGGAGATTAGTGTGAGATTCGTTCCAAATGAAACTTCTGAAAAAAATAAATGAGGGGAGTGATGAAATGTGTAACATACCGGGATATCTAGGTTAGAAGCTTATGTTTTTACTTCCAGAACTGCTTAAGTGAGTTTTACATGAAATAATATTTCAATAAATGTTGGGAGGGATCGGTGGAAAAAATATTATTTGCTAAATAATGATAATATAACCAATATTTTTTAGATAGAAAGTGGAAATAATAACATGGAATAGTTTTCACACACACAGAGAGAGATTTGGAGGCATGGTTGTATTTTGAATTCCTTGTTCAATTTGTTATCACAAATCTCTTTGAATTTCATTGTTATATGATTTATGGTATTTCTTTTTTCCATTTTCACTAGGAATAACTCTTTATTGTGGTTAATGCATTGATCACATTACTTTAATGAATTTTAATTTCCTCAAATGTTAAAACATCATGATGTTGGGAATATATACCTACATCATTATTTAGATATGTGACTTTTCTAAGGAGTGAAAATGTTTTGGTGTGGGGGTGAGATCTCATTGTGATTCACTATTCAAATCCACCATTACACTCATATTTTAATCTAGGTTTTTAATGAATATTCAAAATATAATAATAAACTTGACATATGTTTGAATCAAGGAATTAATGTTATAATTGTTTAATTGGTCAATTATACTTGTTTTGTTGTTTTCATTATAGGAGGATGTGATTTGGAGAGCTCATGATGGAATTCATGCAAAATGGGACAAACTGCACGAGATCTCAAGCATGTCTATGGACAATTATTTGTAATGTGGATAATTGGTGAATCCCATTGGGATACAAATTGGAGTATGAACTAAAAAAATGTGTTCTACATTTCTCTAGAATATCATGAGGCCCAATTCATCCATTGGGAGGCCCAAAATAGGGCCACTATATGAAAGAATTATGGGCGGGCCATATTGGGCCACCTTTTTTGTGTTTGGGCATTTACTCGGGCCTTGTAGATCCAATTCGGGAAACTAGACCTCCCATGGACAACTAACTCAACTGTGATCCTTTCCAACAAATTTCATGACAATTGAACGCATTTTGGTTAGTCAAGAAACCAGATAAAGAAGTATTAAAAATTCTATCTTGAATAGTGACCTAGTCCCTTAGGCACTTGACCACTTTTTTGGATTGTGTGATGTTTCTCTTCATAAAATCACTCCTACCCATAATTCTCTCTTATGGAATGAACAGAGGTGATGTTTAGTCGAATTGGAGAGATGACTTCACCCATTTTATTTCTTTTCTCCCTTATGTACTTCAAAACCACTTTGTAGTCAATTTGGGGTGTGTCCTTTGTTATAATCCCGAGATCCACACTTGTAATCGTTATAAGGTAATTGATTTACAGGTTTTTTTGTCAATTTTTCATAATTTCAACATACTAATTTTTTGTTTATTCTGGTATGATCAAATACAAATCAAGAGAATAAGAATCTACTTTCATCCATGAATAACCCAGATCTTGTAATCATTTGAGTATGATTGCCTTTTCTCTCACCCCTCCCTTTCATGAATGTGCAAATGGATTGTTTATGTTTTGGAAATCTTGGAGCTTGAACCTATTAATATGCATGTTCTTGTCTTGTTGAATATTTTTATCATTGACACAAATTTTATCATCACATCACGTAGTTGATTTGATGCCTTGATTGAGTTCTGTTTTTTACATCAATTCATGTTTGTTGATATTATGCGGTTGTTGATAATCAACATCATTGATCGATCAAATCATAGGTAGTAACCCAGTATGAACTCACATACTATTGCAGGTTTCAATATGTATAAATTCATTGAATCAATGATCCTTCCCTTTACCATGAGTGCAATGACGAATTGATCAACAAGGGACACTTACCTGGGTTGATGAAGATTTCTCCAACCGGTTTATTTCAGTAGTTATATACATTCAATTTTTTTTCTTAATGAAGAAAACCCAAGATTTATAAAACCGAATTCCAATTTTAGTTTCGTAATCAGAAGCCCATTTTTTATTATTGATCTAAGGATCCTTAGAGAGATGTCCTATGGTTGCTATTGTACTGCATAAATTCTAGTTAAAAATAAACATCTAATTTGACATGCTCGAAAACATGATCAAGAGATTATGTGAAACATCCATAAAATTGATAAATCTATAACTAATAGATTAATCTCAAACCTAAAACATAAATATACTACATGGTAGCCAAAATATTTGTAGGAATCAAAAATAAATCTTTTTGGGGAAAAAAGATGAAGGAAATTTTAGACTATCCTTCAAAATTCTTATTATACTAAAAATTAACGGCAAAGATATAACTAATAAGTGTTCCAAGAAACCTTTCACTATACCAATTTGGATGTTTTATAGTGTTACAATTGAATTTTCTATTAGGATTCCGATTAAATATAATATGAATGATGTTGTATGGTTCATTACAGATCGTCTAAAAATATTTCCACATATCCTAGAAATATAAGTGGATCTACCTATAAACATCAAATAAAAATATATATGATTGTCTTTTTTAGACTCCATGGTTCTATATAATCATTTATATCTGATCAAGGCCCTAAATATTCAAAAATATTTTAGTGAAGTCTTCAAAAGGTATTTGACACTGAGATACATTTGAGCACTATAACACCCAAGGATTATAAAAGAGAAACATCGCATTCAATAACATATATTACTTAAACAAATAATAGAAGGTAATTTTAAACCCTAATAAATTACAATTTATATCTTTTTAATTAATTCAATTTTATTGATATCTTATGATTCATGAAACATCAGGTTTAACTGAAACATGATATATTATTTAAATATTATTATTTAAACATGAAAAATATATCACAGCCTTTAAGATGGTGGGTTTTAATAGTTATTAATAAGTTATTAAAAATTTAATGTTTAAAAATATATAATATAAATAAAATGGTTAGATATTTCATTGTAATTAAATAAGATCAATTTGAAATAAAAATAAGTTTTTCTTTAAAAATGATAATTTTTTAAAAGGTGGTTTAATCGAGAATTTCATAGCTAATTTAAAACTAGTTTTAACTATATAATAATTTTTTGAAAAAAAAATAAAAAACAATTTATGAATATAAATTTTAAAATTACCATTGGGTGATTATTTTGAGAATTATGAAATGAATAATTTTTCCATGAATATTGAAAAGCATTAGTTTTTTCTGAAGAAATCATTTTCGATTAAATTATTTAAAAATTTAAATAATATTTTAAATTTATTATAATGTAATATTAGATATAGTTTATTTTCATTTAAATTATTTATGTAATTTTAATCAATATAATGATGAATTCTAATATAATTTTTTAAATATTTTGAATGTTTTTCTTTTGAAAAAATATTTTTTCACGCATCTGTGGGATTAATTTTACATTTAATTTTTCACTAATTTCAAATGTATTCGAAAACATGGAACAAAAATATTTATTAAACATAATTAATATTGTAAAATAAGCTCTTTTTTTACAAAACAAGTAAGAAAAATGCTAAAAAATAATTATAGTGGTTAATGTAAAAATGGGTTTACAGTGGGGTTAAACTATGAAGAAATGGGATAAAAATGTCTTCAAACTAATATAAAACCAATTTTATGGACACATGTATACTTTATGAGATATAAAGGTATATAATTACCCATGTGAGTGGCTTGTGGAATAATAAAAACATAGTTATCACTTATCTTTGTGAAAACTCCATATGTGTCCTCTCCCCCACTTGTAAAAGGATACGTACTGTCCTCCCCCATAAAAATTTTTGAACCCTTTTCTTCATAAATAATTTACAAAATAAATTCCTTAATTAAATAACCATATCATAAAGGTATTATTTATATCATAAATACAATTTAAGAAGGATTTACATTAGACCTAAAGAGGTTTATTGAAGAAGAGATAAAATTTTAACTATGTGTTTTCATTTTAGATATTCTACTAACTCATTAAATTAATATTCATATATGATAATATAATAACTATAGTATCTTATAAATACTGATATATTATTATTTTAATGTATTTACCTATATTCATTACCACTTCCACATAATGGGAAATGAAACCATCAATCGCGTGTATGGTGGGCTACCACCTTGTAAACGGATGTAATTCCTTTTCTAGAACCAAATTTCAATGATTGATATAATTATGTATTTAAAAAATTTATATTATATATATATATATGAAATTATTATATTTATATAATTATTATATCACATATAATTTCTCACAATAAATTATGTATGGGATACTATAACATTATGGGTGTGTACAATAGACTACCACCTCACAAAGCAATGTGATTCGTTTTTTGCTTACTCTTTACATTGAAGGTAATAATAAAAAAATAATGAATATATTTTACATTTCTGTACAAATAGTACTTCTAGAAATAAAATATGACCTATAACTTCTTACCTTCTATTCCATTGGGAAAACAACAACGCCGCTCATGCGTACTTGTGGAATACCACCTCCACATTGCGACACGAAATCATTTACATTTATTTTTAAATGGATCATAATACAAATGTATTTGATTAATTTAAATGATATATATATATATAATAGTTAGTAAATTTTAATTAATATTTATTTTCATTTTGTTCCATCCATCGAGAAAAAATGGAAATAATATTTATGCGTACGTATATCCTAATATATCCATGAACAGTGTCACCCATTTCATTTATATAGACTTTATAGATTACTCTAAATAGAAATTAAATGGATATATATGATATTAATATGATGTTTTAAATTATATATATGATGAAACAATGATAAATTAAAAATTATTGAAATTAGTGAACCAATACATACATGAAAAACATTTGAAGTATTACATAAAACAATGATTAAAAAAATAAACATGTTATAAAAGTCTATTATTAAATAATATATTGTATATGAAATATTAATATGTTTCTTTAATAAATGTATATTAAACACAAATTTTATATATAGGGGTTTTTAACACATACTAATGAAGTCAGACCAGAGGTAAGGTATTTTGGTTCCAATTTTCCTCCTTTGAGACATATTTCTTGTTATGAAGTTATATTATTTTATGATGTCATGAACCACATTCTTGGACTTGAGGAAAAGGAAAAAAAATTCATTCCCTCCCTTCTTCAAGATAAAGGAGTGATAATGTCCCCCGTGTCCCACCTTCAATATGCTTTGGAGCGACAAATATCACCAAGCGTATAACATTTCACATAATATGGAAGGAATTAACATTTTTATAGAACATGATCAGGTGATAAGATGGTAAATACAAAGATACTCCAAATACTAAATGTAAAAGTAATCCAAAATCCATTCCAACAAGAATGTTCAAAAGTAAACCTGATACAACATACAACAAAACTCCAATGTAAAGTACCAAAAGAAAAGAGACTAAGAAACAACCACAACTAATCCTGACGACTAAGCTAGTAATGTTCAGCACGGTCCTCAAATCCATCCTCGAAGCTTGAAAACATTTTTATATAAGTAGGGTGAGCATTCGAGTGTACTTATTAGGAAAAATAAAGCTACCCATGCCCATGTTGGGGAGTATACCAATGTACTTGTGAGAAAACAACAGAATATCAAATAAACTACCAAGGAATACTAACTAGCCCATCCTCACCAAGGCACACTCACTAAATAATGCAATTCAAGTAATGTAGTAGTATAAACACATCAATATTTGGGTACCCTGCACCACATTATCACTAGTTAACTGCTCATCCATAACAAATAACATATTGACGCTACCAATATTTCCATATAAAATTTAAAGGCCACAACCGTCCCATAGTCACCTAGTCCTCAAACAACAAACAATCCCGCCTGCAGACACTTGGGCCACAACAACTACACCTCTCACCCGAAGACACCTAGGCCTCATCCCAATGATTATTGGGAAAAAAATCTTGGCCTGCAGACACTTAGTTCCCTCTTCCATAAGAAACCTTCCCGATGGATATGAGAATATGGTAATCCTATAGACAGTATAGCTTACCCATATACACTCGATTGGTATGAACCAGAAGATGGTGTGAGGATGAAATCTAGTAACCATCCATCCATCCTCCCAACGAGATGTTGGGAAAGACACTGTCCCCCATAAAATGGGTGTGTTCGGGACATGGTTCTCAATAAGTTTGGAGTATATATAGAAATCATAGGGAACTGCAATTTTTTTATTACTAGGTAAGAGAACACTAAGCCTATCCTACAGGTCCCCAAAACAGACAGCCAACTCATACAGAACCACAATTGGTGCTACCCCTATACATACAACCACACAACATCTAATTGAAAAGCATAACCCAAACCATTTTTCATTTAAGGTACTTTAAAATATTAATAATGTTATTCACTTTAATTGAATCTAGAACTATAGGGAAACTACCCACCACAACCATATCAAACTAAAAAAAACTAGACTCACAGTCCCACTGCACGCCCCCATTAAACCACTACCATATAACATTCTTCAAAGTTATAATGCACAATCCTTCTCTCACAACCTAGCTCTGTAGCCCTAGTGCCAAAAAATTTCCGAATGTTTTCCCCTACATACAAGGTCATAACCACCCCCAGTCCCACTATCCAATGTCATTTTATGACCACTACACAAAAAAGGTAGTTCCACTATCTATAAGTCCATCCATTCTACAATCAATCAGTCTCCAAGCTGGGAGACCAACACACCTCCCACAAATCCCCACACACAAATACCTATAAGAACTACCATTAAACCCCATCCCATATACACACACATACCAAAACCTTCTCAATTAACCAACTCCTATATCCACACCTATGCCCACAACCGTTCTCCCAACAACAGCATCACACAACTCACACAAAGTCACAAAACCCCACAGAACAGAGCACTCAACCACATATATCGACATGAAATATTCATATTTGGTAAATGGTTTTATTCAATCCACAATGTAAATTGTGGTGATCATACAAGGGTTTTTATCCTGGGGAATTCATTTCATTTAACTGGGGATACATGATTATCTAGATTATGATTTACACTAATTATTTTTAAGTAAACAAAAAAAGTTATAAAGAGTCACCCATGCACAGATAAATACCACAAAAAACCAAGATTTTTAAAAGGGATTATACCCACAAATTATCACAACATCAATAAGGATACCAAAATAAAACAAATAATCAAACATCCATCCACTCTAATCCCATTATTTTATTACACCGTTAAATTTGGATCATATTTCATTATTATTTATTTCATGTTTTATGAAAATAATTCATATGTTGTTAACAAATAATCATTAGAACACCCACCTTGTATAATTCACAATTTAATAGTGGCAGATTATGTATCTACCGAAACAACATGCGACCAAATGTCCTCTATGCATTAATAAAATGGGATTACACGAGCATCGGGAAATAAATCCAAGAGAACTGAGAAGGAGGGGATCTAGCATAGCTGCACAACTCATCTACGGAGGAAGGCTTCAGGTTCACCAAGAGGGAACTAAAAACATAATAGGAATGGAAGATCACAGCATTTATGAGACATATCTTATTTTAAATGAAGAATGATTTTAAAAGTCATTAACACGGTATTGTGGTCAAGATCACTATGTTTGAGTATCTAAAATCCCCCAGAATGTTAAGATATTAAATATATATTCCTCATTTACTTTTAAACACACTAAAAAATTTCAAACAAGGATTTAAACATGGTTTATGTCAAATAAGACATAAGAGGGGTGAAACTAGAAAATATGAAAAAACGGGGAAAACAGTAAATGAGTCACTGATGGGTGAGTCACCGACGCTCAGCCAATGATGGGTGAGTTACTAACCTGACCTACCAACATGAAGACACTAACTCTGAGATACCGATGCAAAGACCTACCAACACAGGTCAACAGATGCTGAGCTACTGATGCAACGACCTATTAACTCCTCTACCTACTGACGCCCTAACCCACCGACACTCGGACCTACCGATGCGTTGTCTCACCCATGCCGACGCCCGTGAATCACCATTGCAGACACCCCTAACTCATTGATATGGACACCCCTTACTCACTAAAACACTAACATGCCAATAAATAGACTTGTCGATGGCGATAGTTCAATGCTGGATTTTGGAAAACACTCATAATGAGCTACTATTGCCTCCGAGAACATCCTAAACACTAGATTTTCACAAAGTAAAGTCCCATGGAAATCCAGGTTATTTAATTAGATACCTCTCAAACTATTCTCATCCTTGAGAGTTTAAAACTAAACCAGAAGAAAGGTGTTCCGAACAACCACCCCCTTAAGATACCTCTCTATAGAAAACCACCTTGAGTTATTTATCAAGCTGAACTGAAAACCTCAATATCCAAGGACACCTCTTAACATGTATCTCATGAACAAAAGTGAAAACAATAAGGCATCCACTAAAAAAAACCACTCAAACACCAATGTCACATCGTCCAGACACAAGGATTATGAAGCTCCTTCATCCATATCAAGATACAAATACCTTTGGGTAGAACTGTCTCGCCCACATGCGTATAATAACAAACGCATTGATGCATCTTGATTAGGGATAATGTGAAACCCTTCCCACAGTCAGGAATTTTTCACACACATTCAATGAATATGGAAACAACTCATCTAATAATAATCATAGTCAATCATTACATTATAAAATAAAGAAAAAAATTAAATGAAATTAACAAAACTCAGAACAGATAGAGGTACTGGGAATGCATCTGTGATTATTGCTCCTAAGTAATCTCCTCATGACAAACATTCCTCCATATTATACGAACCAAATAAAGGGTCCATCCATGTAGAATCATCTACTTAAGATCCTTGATTATTACATGTCGCTCCATGAATGTCATGTCATCCTCAGTATCCAAATCTCCCCAATCAAAGATGTTGGAGTTATCGTTTAGATACCGATGGAGTTGAGGGACATAGTAGGCATCGTGGATCTTCTCCAACCACAGTGGAAACTCTTGCTAATTTTCCAGCTTTCAACTCTTCCCAACACTATGAATGGTCCGATGAACCTTGGAGAAATCATTCTTCCCTTACCAAATCCAATTCTTACCACATCAAGGGGAAACCTTCAGGAAAACATGGTCCTCAATCCTAAACTCCAAAGGCCTCGTCCTATGATCAACTACGATATATTTTAGTCTAGAGATGCCTTTATCCTCACACGCACAAGCTTAACCTTCTCCATTGCGCTCTTTACTACCTCTAGTCCACGAATGGATGATTCCCCAAACGTTTCCCAACATACTGGTGAACAAAAGAATCATTCTTACAAATCTTAGAATGGTATCATGCCAATGTTATTGTGATAGATATTATTTTAGGCAAACTTTACCAGGGAAAAGTGTATTATCTATGATCCCTCAATGTCCTGAATAAATTATAACAACATATCATCCAATTTTTGGATGATCCACACTATGTACCCATCCATCTGAGGGTGGAAAGAAGTGTTGAGGCATAACTGGGTGCCAAAATCATGTTGTAATCCCCTCCAGACTAATGAGGTAAACCATGCATCTTAATCCAAGATGATGGATCTTGGAACACAATGAAACCAAACCACTTCACATATGTACCTATATGTTAAGGCATCCACTATACTCAACTACTTGATCACCAAGATGTTAGATGATTTTGTCAATCAATCCACCAATACCAAGATAGAATCATAGCCTCCCAAATCCATGGTTAGTCATGTGATGAAATCAATCAAAATTTCATTACACTTATACTCTTGAATGTATAAGGATTGCAACAGACTACCAGGAACATGGTGCTCAGCCTTCACCTATGGACACACTAGGAACCATGCCACAAACAACACCACTGCCACATCACATTGGGCAACCAAAACTGTTCCCTTAGGCCTTGGTACATTTGGGAAACTCATGAGTCTTCTGTAAGTGTTGAGCTATAGAAATCATGGAGAAGTCCCTCACGCATTGTTTCTGGGAAAAATTGTTCCCCACAAAACATCATCTGATTCTGACTATCCTCCAACCATCCTTTCGGAGAATCACCCTGGTCAACATGATCACACATTACTTCAACCTCAGAGTCTCCTCACTAAGACTCCACCACCTACTACATTATGGAAGACTTCATTTTCAACTTACATAGAAACCATATGTCGCTATCCACTCTCTCATCCAGATAGAATGTGACCAAATCATCCATCACTTTCCAGGCATTTGTTGATTCCTGAACTACCTCTTTCTGGGACTTCCTACTCAATGAATCATCCCCAACATTACCCTTTACTGAGGTGTAAGAGATATTGAAGTCATAGTCTTGGGGGAACTCCATTAGTCATTGTGACCACAAGTTCAAGTCTCATTTGGAAATGATATAACTAAAGTTCTTATGATCCGTGAAGACCAAAAAGCACCCCCTGATGAGGTAATTCTTCCACAACATTAGCACATACAAAACTGCTACAAGATTTAGATCATGAGTGTAATATTTACGGCTATGAGGAAAAAACATCTTATAAACATAAGAGATTAATCCACCCTCCTATATGAGCACACATCCCAATACTATACAAAAAGAATCACAAAGCACCTCGAACAACACCCCTTCCTCTGAAAACGTGATAAATGGAGCACTAAACAGCCTCCCCATCATATAGATGAATGCTTCCTGACACTGCTCACTCTATATAAATGTTTGGACCCTTCCGGTCAATGATTTAGATAGAGATTCAACTCAAGAATTTTTGGGTAAAAACCACTTGTATTTTTCTTCCATACAGAAGAAACTATGATCCTCTGCCTCTTCCTTGGGTGCCACCCAAGAAACAACCTCTTCGGCCTTTGATGGGTTCACTACAATCCCCTGCCAGAACAACACCTATCCAAGGAAGTTCACGTCTTGTGTGCAGAACAAGCACTTAGAAAACATTCTGAAGATCTGGTGGTGTCAGAGGACCTCTTAGACTTTTCTCATATTCTCATCATTATCCCCTTCTAATATTGAGAGGATTAGTAAATATTTGGTCCACACAACGAAAACCTGGTCCTAGTACTCACAGAAAATAGATTTCATGAGCCCCAAGAACATGGTTGGTTAATTCATGACACCGAACAGAATAGCCATGAAATTTAAGTTCCCATACCTGCATTTTAATTTATTATCCAGGAGGTCACCATATTTTAACCTCAGCTGGTGATACTCAGACCACAAATCGATCTTAGTGAACCAAACATCCCCCTTTAACTGGTGGAAAAGATATTCAATCCTCGGGAGAAGGTAACAATTCTTGATGGTCACAAGATTCAGACTCTAGTAGTCTATGCACAGTCCTAGACCACCATCCTCCTTATTCAAAAAACAAGACTGCATGACCCCATGTCGACACACATGGCTGGATAAAACCCATCTTCCCAAGGTCATCAACATAAATCAACAATTCCAACAAATAAGAAGGCACCATATGATAGGTAGCCATCGAAATCGGATGGGTACCAGGTTGAAAGTCTATTCCAAACTCAAAATCATGTCAAGGTGGTAGAGTTGCAACATCTTCGGGGAAGAATTCCCGGATATCAATGAAAAAACTTGGAACATCCACCATCTCTGTGTCAATAGATTCCACTGACAGTTCATCTAACAATGAAAGAAGAGTCTCCACATGCTTGCTGACTACCAGGAAACTCTACTCTCCAACAAAAGAAATGCACATGATTCCCATATCTATGAACACGAACCTTCTTTGGAAGTTGTTGATAACATAATGCACAGAAAACAACTATATAATGCTTAGGATGAAATTTGTATGGATTTATTTGTGGCATGAAAAGACCCCCATGAGACTGATGTGGTCCCATAATCAGTTTACATATTCAGTACACATCAAACGGATTGGTGTGTCCTCCAAATAGTGTGATAAACAATAGGGGTATGGAAAGTATTTATTATTCTAGACCTAGGGCATGAGATATACTGTGTGAAACAAATGAATATGAAGATACTGAATCGAAAATCACATGCAAGAGTACTAAAAAACTGATCCTACCTCAAAAAACCTCTGGCGCTGTTGGAAAAACTGCCTTGGTGGTGTGAAACTTCCCATACCCCGCTCTTCTACCCCTATGCTATCAACCACCTCCCTGACCATGCCATTTTTGAGGTCCCTAAGGACCACCCTGAGGTTGGCCTCTCCAAGGACTATCTACCCTTGGCAGAGTGGGTGCTCAATGTCACAGCTACTGGAAATCCTTGACCGGAAACAACTGTTACTAAGGTGGTCACTGAACCTACCGACCCCATCTATATGACGCTCGAATAGGGTACTTGTTTCAATGATGTCCATGGCCTCCACAGACAATGCACCTCGGTCCTGGGCCCAGGGAAAAAAGGCATGGACCAAGAGATTCGAACTGGAAATCATGTGGTCTACTTTCCAATGGCTGAAACCTAAATTTCCTTCACACTAGAGACCTTATGCTGCTGGCCTTCACCTTCAATGAACACACATAGTTCCCCTATCATTGAACACCTCCTAAAGTGTACATCCTTTCCACTACCACGACATTCTTCTGAATATCTTTGTTTGTTAGTAGAGTAATGGGACTGACGAAATATTGAAGAGAAGCTCAGAGTTCCTCCTCTAATCATCTCAATCGGGACTCCAAATCTAGATAGAGATCCAGTTAAATGTGTAGGAGATAGATTAATTTTATCTATATATCTCTTTCTGAAATACTCCATTGTTTTAGGGACAATAACTCTTGCCTCATCCCAACCATCATTGTAGAATAAAAGAATTCAACCTGTAATTCCTTCTAAATTCCCACACAAAAAATCGTAGTTTCCTTCCAATCCCCAAGGTAAGGCATCCACCACTGAAATATTTCTCTCCTCATGTGGATTACCCATAGAGGAACCCGGTACTCTTTTGGAGCCCTGATCAAGGTGAATGCGATCACCAGCGCTTCGAGCCAACTCCCTATCTCCATGTCTGAGACGCTGTCCTTGTACTCTCCTAGAGTCTGCCACTGGAATGAACTGAGTTTCTTCGACCACTTGTCATCGTACTCCTCTCGATTGTCCCTTTGCTGATCAACCGGGTCAACCTAATGGGCCTCAACTTCTTGTACCACATGTGGATGATGTTTGGGTTCCATAACTGAAATGTTAAATAAGGAACTCCTAAGTTTTGGTAGTGTGGAAATTTTCCCTTAAATTCTGTTTTATCTATTCATTTCTTTCAAATTACCAAAACTATGAATACACAAAATAACAGAAGTAATTATGATTCATGTAACCTTCTTAGGGACTCTACCCTACAATCGGTGTAACCTCACTTGGTCATTCAGTAGGTCCAGATTCCTTACATTAGACAACAGGGGACCCCAAAATCCCATGTCATCGCTAGTCTTCCCTAACCTATTTTACATACCAAGATTTCCTAACACTATTTCCCTACCATCCCATGCAATTATCATCATTCCCAACTATATAATCCATCCTATATCTCGACTCCCAAACCTCTCCTCTGATACCATTTTGTCATGACCCACCTTCTTTGAAATGAGGGAAGGGACAAAAAAGTGCCACACCCATCCTTCCTCAAGATGGAGGAGAGATAATGATCTCTCTATCTTTCCTTAAATTGTCCCTAGAGGACTGACTATAACAAAGGGTATAGAATCTCACATAATATGGAAGGAATTAAAATTTTTATATATAATTACTGAGATATAATATGGTATATCCCAAGAAACACCCAATGCTAAAAGTAAATGTCAGCCAAAATCCTGTCCAATGTGATTTTTCAAAAGTAAAGCTGATATGATGTATAACAAATATCCAAATTAATGTACCAAAGGAAAAGAGGCTAAGCTGAAATAATAACTAATACCAACGCCTGAGAAAATAAAGTTAGTCATGGACCTCAAAGTCCTCCAAGAAACATGAAAACATTTTTATATACGTAGAGTTAGCATACATGTATGCTGAGTAAGGAAACTGAAGACACCCATTCACAAGTAGGGGAATATACTAATGTACATGTGAGAAAACAATATATCCACAAAGCACCTACCATGGAATACTAACCTCCCCATCCACACTAGGGAACACCTACTAAATAACGTAAGTCAATTTATGTAGTTGTATAAGAACACCATCATTTGGGTACACCAGACCACTTTACCATTGGTTAACAACTCACCCCTAACGGATAAAATCTTGATCATACCACTCTTCTCATATGATGTCCCACTACCCCAACCATCTAGCACACACCTGGGCCTCACACCACTCACAATCCCACCCGTATACACCTGGGCCACAATAACCACGCCTCTCGCCAGAAGACACCTTTGAATCATCCCAAAGACACTTTGGAAATCAATTCTAGCTCGAAAACACCAAGGCCTCTCATAAAAAAATCCTAACTAATGGTTCTAGTAATATGGTAAACCTCATGCCTTTACTTCCTCCACGGATATGCTCGATCGATATGGACAGGAAGAGGGTGTGAGGAATTAAGGTAGTAACCAACCATCTATCCTTCAAATGGGATGTTGGTATTGGCACCCTCCCCCATGAAATGGGGCTATTCAACACATGGGTATCAACAAGGGTGGGTGCTTATATAAATCACAAGGACAAAAAATTTATATCTTTATAGGTAAGAAAACACTCAGCCCATCCTATGGGTCCCCACAATAGAAAACAGACTCATAAATAACCATAATTTCTATTACCCCTATAAGAACTACCACACAACAACCACTACCAAAGAATTACCCAATACCATTTTCATTTAACAAATATCCATTTATTAATTAAGGGACTCACTTTAATTTATTTTGGTATTACAGGAAAACTATAAACAAGAACCATATCCAACCAAAAAACAAAACTGGATTAGTAGTTCCACTGAAAGCCCCCAGTCAACCACTACTTGCTATCCTTCCTCATAGTTATAAATCACAATCCTTATCTCACAACCCATCACCACAGACCCGCAACCCAATAATTCCCAGATCTAGTCCAACTGCATAGAAGTTCAAAACCACCCTACAGTCCCACTACCTAATGTCGTTCGACGACCACGACACAAACAAAGGGAGTTTAACTGCCTACAAGACCATCCATTCTGCAATAAATCATTATCTCAAACTAAGATACCAACACAGATCCTTCAAGAACATGGGACTACATGAGCAGAAGGAAATAACTCCATGTCAACTGAGTAGGAGGGGCTCTAGCACAGATGCATGACTCGTCTAGGGAAGAAGACTTCGGGCACACCAAAAGGGAACGAAAAACATACTAAATTGGAATATCATGGATTTGAAGATCCGGATCCTTTTTTAATAAAGAACGGTTTTAAAATCCATTAACATGGTATCATTGTCCAGACCACACGGTTTGATATCTCAAATCCTTTGGAAAGTTATGATATTATTGATATACATAATGTCCATTGAAATTCCCTTAAAATGCTCAAGCAAGGCTTAAAAAACATGGTTTATGTTAAATAATATGAATGTGGGGAGAAAATGAAAAAATAAAAATGAGTCATCAATGAGTGAGTCACCGACGATGAGCCACCGATGGGTGATCTACCGACGCGACCTACCGATGGTGAGCCACCGACAGTGAGCTATTGATGCAACGACCAACCAATGCCCTGACATTTTGACACTGACCTACCGATACCTTGACTCACCAATGCAGATTCCCTCTACTCACTGATTTAGATACCATTGACTCACTGATGCACCGACATGATGATACACTGACATTCCAACACTAATATTTCAATGCCTGATTTTGGAAAACTAATGGAATGGGCTACATTTGCCTCCCAAAACACCATAAACACCGGATTTTCAGAAGTAAATGGCTCAGGGAAATCCATGATACTACATATAATTGTATATAATGTTTTATTGGAGTTTAATATTATTAGTTTTTTATTATTATATTTTAGGTTTCATATAAAGTTATTATATTATGGAAATTATAATTCATTGTTACCAAATATGTATTGGTTTTATGGTACAATATCATTGTTTATCAGGATTATTTATATTTATACATTAGATGTTGAAATATTATGATCCACCTTTATTGAAACTCAGAAATTCTATGATCCTTTGATAGTTCCATGGTAATAAATTGTTTAAATTCATTTTCTCTATGTTTTGAGTTAATTGTTCAAAAGAAGCTTTTTATGAAAAAATATCATTATTTCTCTCTTCAACCGAAAACCAATTTTCATCCAAATCCATGTTATTCTAAAAATGATTGTACCATTATCTGAATAATTTATTAAATTTATTCTTACCCATGTATTAATTATTATAAAATCTTTTTAATGGAATCTTCATGTTGTTTTCGAAACAACACCCATTTGGATATTACTGAAAATATGAATGGAATAAGTATTTTAATTTTTATGGTATGTAAGGAATTTTCACCATCATGACAGAATCATGTTTCAGAGAGTCATTTATAAGTTTTAAAAGTTAGTTTAAAAGATAAAAAATGGAAAATAATTTTCTGATCTTTTGGTTTTAAAAATATTTTCATGTTTAAAAGGTTTTATTCCTCAAGAATGTTTTTAATTAAATTTTATTATATTTGTATTCATAAATCAAATCTACCATTTTTTGAACATATAATCCAAAAAGGATATGTTGTAATAATATCACACTTTTTATTTCCTTAGATGGTTTATGGTCTATTTAATTAGGTATGTACAGGTTGAACACTATTCATATTTCTCAGGATGGTTTAAGATTATTTTAATTACTAGGGTAATTAATAACATTATGTTTCCTAGTTGTTTAATATGAATGTTTATTTTAATTATGTTTCACTACATTAATATGTTTAATGAATTAGAATTAACAAGTGATGGTTGGGGACTGGTATATCCACTTGATTCATTGGTAGGTATCATGAGACAAACTAGATTGGGAATTAGGTTGAGGACGAACATATTTATATAATATGTATCCGAATGTGTTCTTGAAGGTATAGTATTAGTGTCTAGAAATTATGAATTACCCCTTTATCAGATTATTTATTGATGTCCCATGTGATTATTTTTTTATTTATAATATCTTTGGTCATCTTTTCAGATAATGTGATTATTTATATGGAATTATTTGATCATATTTTATTCCTTCCATATTATGAACAAGTAATTGATTGATTGAATGACATGTCTTTCATTTATTTAACACTCCATATTGATTATAATTTATTTATTCATATCATTAATAAAAATCAAAACCTTAATAAGAATTTGTTCGCAAACCATTCTTATGATTTTTTCTCCCGATGTGAATATGAGTGTTGTGATTGATATACATGGTTATGCTAGATGAAATAATGATGCACATGAGGAATTTTTTTTAATTTATATTTTCATATGTAAAATTAAATTCAACTAGTCATATAGTTACCAATAAAACTAAACTATTTTGTCCTTCGGGATTCAAATTATTGTATCTCAAGACAATGTAATAAAGAAACATGTGAATCCATACTACTATAGTTGGGGTATTTATAGTTATTATCTAAGGAAGCTTAGTAGAAAAATTTGAACTATATTTAGGAAAAAAATGATTGGGATAACAACCCTACGATAGACATTGATGATAATTATAAATGAACATCTTAATGTTTTTATAGTAGCGATTATGTTGTTCACCTAGGATTACCTCCCTATATGGATATTACAAGAAGATGTTGTTCTGAGACATATGTACCTTGGTGAAAAAATTTGTAAAAAGGATCATTAAGGCATACATGAGCATTTCATGGTATATGATAATGAGATTTACGACACACTTGGTTTGACACTCAAAGATGAAATGATTTGGATAATTCAATTATTTATTATAATACATTATAAAGGTTTTGAAAATATTTTTCTTATTTTAAAAAATTCCTAAATAAACCATTTTTAAGAATTTGTGATTATCCATGAATAATGTTATCAATTTATAGTAATTGCCTCAATAGTTTTCAAATGAGATATTATGTTTTATAATTTAATTTTTTAATCTACTATATAACATTATTTTTAAATGTACAATAGAAGAAAAAATCAAAATTGTATCAATTTACATAGCATGTGTAGGAATTTTCAACTTGAAAAATATAATGCAGATGGGACTAGAGATATATCTATAACTTATAAAATTATATCCATAGAGTCAGGTTATGGGAAATAACCTTACATGTATAGAGTAGCCTTCATATCCACCACATGGTGTAATAATGTTAAACTTGTTTATGTGTCAAAGACCATCATCATTTTTTCAGAATAAAAATCCACTTATAGCTAAGAAATGGACATGTTCTTTAGGGATGATTTTTCTCACTTTGGGAAGAAATGAAAGGGATATTGTTTTAAAGTAATTTTATCATAAATAAAGAAATGTGGATCAATATTAGTCATTTATTCCAAACACTATAGATGATTAATAAATAGAAAACATTGAATGAAAGGATTTTAAAGACACTTCTTGGAAAATTATTTTCCACATTAGAAACAAACATATTTGGAGAGACAATTCAAAAGTCTATTAAAAAGGATGCTAAAAATGTTGCTAATTTTGAAGCTAAATTTAGAAATTTAGAAATTTATTCTTCATACTATGTATATAATGAAAACGTAAAATTAACCATTTATTTGATGTGATTAAGACATTACTTATAAGGGAACAAGTGTCCCAAAAATTCAAATCATATAAGGACATGATATCAGTTGATATCATGGTAGGGATATAATTCATTATTTCTAATTGATTTTAAGGGTAAAATATAAGAATATTATATTAGAAAAAAAGATAGATAAAGTAAAGAAGGAAAACGATTTTCCCTATGGGATAATTGTTTAATGAAAAACCAAGGAAATTGCATGGTGGGAATAGTAATATTCTAAAAATGTATAGTGAAATGCCACCAGTATCATTATTTTAAGAACAATAATGGATATGAAATGTGTAATTATACAACTATAATGAGATGGGTCACTACCCAAATGATTTCCCCAATAGTAAAGGGGATATACCTCAAAAAAATAAAAGGGATCAATGTCATTCTTATGATATTAACACATATATAGTTGAATAATTATTGTTCTTGTGTCTCTATTAATGAAATAATTTATTGGAGTATTTTATCAATGATATTATGGTTATCATAATTACAAAATCAAAAAGTAATATGCTGGATTTATTTTTATATATGGGTTGGGGACCATATGTTGAATTATATGGATGACCAGGAAAAGTTATTCAGTGGAAAGTTGAACATCATCAAAAACTTGTTATTATGGGAGGATAAATCTTAATATTTTCTCAATGTGGAGATAACAATGATAAATATGTTTTTATGAATGTATTGGTATCTTATAAGGTTTAAAATTCCTTTTATGTTGAATTAATTATGGGTTATTACAATTAAAGAATGTTATTAGAATTAAATTAAAAATATTTTCGAAAAAGGAAAACCCATATCCTAGGAGAAAACCCATTACATCTGGAAATGATATGGGGATTGATCCTAAAAGAAAAGGGTCATAAGGGTTGTGTTCCTACCACTATCATACGTGATGTTTTGGTTAATATGTCATTGATTTTAAATAAAGGATTTGAGATATAATTTTCCCGGGGTGTTACTATTGTGGTTTATATGTTAATGTATTATATTTGATAACTTTCTCTAACCATTTTGGTTTTGGAAAATATTTAGATACATATGGAAAAACTTATCACTCCTTTATGGATCTTACAATCTATTAAAATTTAATTTTAGTGTTGAAGGCATAAAATAGTCATTTTTGGAAATCCATTTCATAGAACATGAGATGAAGTGGGAATTAATAAAATAATAGACAAATGATGAAATTATTCTTATGAAATAGTGACATATAAAATAAGTATATTTCCTTATATTAATAGAAAATAAAAGGATTCATCAACTTTAGGAAAATGTTCTTGAAACGAAATTTTTATCACGTTATATTAATATCTGATGAATCAAATTATATTTTAATTAATCAGAGATTTATGTTTTTAAGGTCCTTTATGATATAATTATTTTTAAATAAAATCATTATATTTTATAGATTGTGATGTACACAACACTTTTTTTTAAATAAAACATGATACCCTATTAAAATCTAATTATTTAAACATGACTATTATAACCTAGTCGTTAAGTTGGATGTTATAAATAGTAAAAACTAAATTATAAAAATTATATGGTTCAAACATTTATAAATTAAAATAAATGGCTATATATTGAGTATTAATAAACTAAAAACCACTTGAAATAAAAGGAATTTTTTTTCTAAATACTATATTTATTTAAATGGAGGGTTTGTCACACATTGTGAAAATAATGTAAAATTAATTTTTACCAATTTTAAAAAATATATTTTAAAGATCAAATTAATTATTGAAATATTAATGTAAATATTATCATTGTTAAATTTTTTAAAAAGTTTCTAAAATGATAAAATTATCAATGAATTTAAAAAAAAGACCTGTTTGTATTGGAAACATCCTTTTCGATTAAATTATTTAAAAAGATATATTAAATTTAAAATTTGTTAAAAATTAAAATTAGTTAAATTATATTAAAATTTAACTAATTTAATTCATTAAAATTTATTTATAATTTAATTACTATATAAATTATTTTTAAACATTTGAATGTTTTTCTTTGGAAAAATAATTTTTTGACACGTTTATAGGGTAAAATTTAAAATGAATTCTTCCACTTTTATGAATTGAATTTAGAAATATGGAATCAATATTTGGAATCATAATAGTTAATATTATATAATAAGCCTGACATTACTTTTTTCCAAAATGAATAGTAAAATGAGTACAAAATAATTTCCACGATTAAGGTAAAAATATGTTTACCGAGGGGGTTAAACATAGAATATAAGTGTTTAACATGACATAAAACAGGTCCAAATACCATTTTATGAAAATATTAATACCGTTTCACATCTAAGTGTTGATAATTAACCATTTACGATTCCTTTTGAATGAGAAAAATATGGTTATCACTTTGTATTTTAAAAAATTCCATGTGTGTCCTCTCCCCCACTTATAAAAGTCCACTCTATATCCTCACATATTAACTCATCCCAAAATATTTGGTTCCAAAAATATCTACCAAAAAACATTATTAAATACCATACCCACTTCTTAGAGGCACTATTTATATTATAATGCAAATATAAGAAGTCATTATGCTAAACCTAATGTGGTTTCCCGAAGAAGATGTAATGTTTTTAACTATGAATTTTCATTTAACATATTCTTATAACTCATTCTAATATTTTAAATATATTATAATATAATAAAAAAATTTATTTCATAAAATGAGATGTTATCATGTTATTTTAATAACCTATATCCATTTCACTTTCTATCAAATGGGAAATAAAACCATTGATATTGTGTTTAGTAGTCTACCACCTCACGAACTATTGTAATTTATTTTTTAATCACCACTGTATTGTAATTTTGTTTCAATAGACACATTTCATTGTTAAATATAGATATAGATTTGTCATATTTATATGATATTTATTAAATTATTATACTTATGTAAATAAAAAATCATATATACCTTCTTACATTCTCTTTTGTGGGAGATACTATAACGCCACTCATGTGTACAGAGGACTACCGCCTCACGAAGAGATGTGATTCATTTTTCTTAGTATCTTTATATGGAAGGTATTTATGATAATATTAATTAACATTTATTATATTTATTATCTATCCATACATATGCAAATATAATATCACATATTACTTCATACCTTCAAATCCTTCAAGAAAATAATAATGCCACTTGTTCGTTTGTGTGTTCTACCATCTTCATGTTGTGAGGTGAAATGTTTTTCATTTTATTTTTTCATGGATGATAATAAAAAATTATATTATTAATATATATAATATAATATATATAATAATTTTTTTATAAATTTAAATTATTATTTTTTACTTTGCATTAATTCTATACATCGATAAAAAATGGAAGCTACCATCATGTGAATGTAGGACTTACCGTTTCCATGAACCGTGTGATCTGTTTCCTCTCTCCAGAAGTAATGGATTAATATAAATAATTATAAAATGAATATATAATATATTTATTTCAACTTTTACATTTTGGATATGATTTAACCCTGATCAATGTAAAAGTACCGAAGTCACCAAACCAAAAGATACATGAAATCAAATTAATATGACCCTAAACAATGATTTTAAAAAATAAATGTTAACAAAATGGTGATAAAACACTATAGGTAAATAATATATGGTATGATATATATTAATATGGCTCTATTATTTATTAATAATAAACCCATACATATTATTTATAATTTTCAAACACACATGATGAAAATTAGATTTGAGGATTGTGTTTTTTTATTAATTTTCCTTCTCTGAGACATATGCCATGTTATGGACCTATATTATTTTAAAAGGAGTATATAAAATTCATTTCAAATTTTTAATTTTTAATGTATTTATTCTCATGATATTTTATGTTTAATATTATTTTATTGTTTCATGGGTCTTTTGATTGAATGTTTCTAAAGTCGTAATGGTTTTTCTATAAAATATAATCATTTATAGGGATTGTTTATGTTTACGCTTCCAATGATGAAAGATTATGATCCATATCTTAAGAAACTCAGTAATTTTATTATTATATAGTTATTTAAAGATAAAAAATGTTTCTACATCATGTTCTTCCGAATATTTACTCAATATTTAAAAATATATTTTTAATTAAAAAAATCATAGTTATTTCTCTATTCATTCGTAAACCTATAATCTTCCAAATCTATGTTTTCAAAAAAATAATTTTTTAAAATTATCCAATTAATTATTAATGACATTTTTATCGATTTTTTCATTCAAAATAATGATTTTTGAGAAATCTTCTTTATATTTTCTAAATAAGGTTTGTTTGCGTTTTTCGAAAAATGTGAAATGAATCTTCATTTAAATGTGGATAACATGTTTGAAATTAAATATATCAAGATTAATAAATTTTTTAAAGAATAACATATAAATTTAAAAGGTTATTTTCAATTAAAATAATTTTCATAATATTTTTTGAAAAGTTAGTTTTAAAAATATTTTCAAATTAAATAATGATTTTTACCTCAAGAATGTTTTTATTGAAATATTTATTGTAGTAATATTCATCACAACATCATAAATTTATTATAGATATTCTTTTACAAATGAGATATGTTTATAAAACCATTATAATTATTTATATGGATGGTTTATAATCAGTTTTACTAGGGATGTTCCAGTTTGATACAATTCATATTATTCTGAATGGTTTATGATTATGTATATTGATTGGGTTAACTATTAAAATTTTATATGTTAGTTTTTCAAAATGAAAGTTCATGTTGATTATTTTTTCCCACATTTAAGTTTGGAATCCATTAGAATTCGAAAGTGATGTTCAGGATCCCCTACAACCTATCGGTGCATATATAGGTTTCATGAGACAATCTAGATTGGTTTTTTTAGCAAAACACAAAACCCTTTATGTAACATATCTTAGAATGAGGCCTTGAATATATCTTTATGATTAATGGAATTCATAATTTCTTCATTATGAGATTAATAATTGATTCTCCTGGTGATTATTAAACTAGTTATAATATCAATGTTTATGTTTAAAGATCATATGATTATTTTTATGGAATTATTTGATCATCTTTTATTCATGAAATATTACGCTCAAGTAAATTATTGAATGACATGTGTTTAAATATTTACCTTTACATATTGATTATTATTTATTTTTTTATATATTACAGAACACTCATTCATTTACTAAGCATTATACCACACCCCTTTCTTATGTTTACTTTCCTAGGATACTAAGATGAGTGTCATGATTGAGATGTAGGATTATTGAAGAGGAAATGATGATACAATTGAAGAAAACACTTTTATGTACATTATTATTTTATTTATAAATTGAGATTAAAGTATTAATCTAGTTACCAAGACTACTTAACTATTCAATCCATCAAGATTAAATTCAATGTGTCTTATGACAATATAAAATTGTAACTGGTCACTCTAGGAAACTAGGGTTATGGTCTTTTCAAGCCCCAAAAATTATCCTCAATCTAATTGTAATTATGAAAAGACCATCCAAGAAATTCATTTAATGGTGATGTTATTTTCAGTTTACATACATGGAACATTAGGCTAATACAAACCTCTTGGGGAATTATTTCACAATAATTACTTATATATAAAAAATAAAATGACATCAAATAAGGTATTGTATTAAAAAATAAGTCATAATATAACCCATTGGAATGGAGTTGAGAAAAATAGTATAGTTTGTTCAAAACATATTGAGTAAAAATCTAGGATAGTGCGATCTATCAAAAATCATATCTTGGAACCTAAGAGATTACAAAAATGATATGATGATAATCATAAGAAGGAAATAAAACTCCCTGTAGGTGGTAACTTCTTCATAAAAGTATCATCAGGAAATATAATTTTAGGGTTTTCTGAAAAAGGAAAATTATCACTATGTTACACTGGGAATTTTGAGAATAAATAGGGAATTAGAGTTGTGGTTAATTTTTTGGATTTACCACCCAACCTTTTGGAAATGTATAGAGACATTACTCTCATAATATTACGTAAGTACATTCAAGAAGATATACATGTACTTGATATTGATGAAATATATATGGATCACGACCTATCATATAATGAATAGATCCTTTATATTACTGACACTAAATAGAAATTATTACATAATCACATAATCTAACTAGTGATCGTTCATTAATGGAATCAAAAGAATGATTAAATAACATGAGAGCCTAAATAAGTAGTGAGGAATAAATATCCTTATATTTTCCAGGATTTGTGTACACCCTAAATTTGAAAGGTAAAATTATTCATGGGGGGAAGTAATAATTGATAATACACTTTATTAAATCATCATTTTTACCCAAAAAATATGGCATAAGAAAAATTCTTTTATTTCATCATAATAGAACATATTTTTTTTATAAAAACGTATTCTAGGAAATTAAATTTATAATAAAAGAAAAAACAATTAACAAATAATCATTGGTAATAACATAATTAATAATTAAAAATACATATTTATTGATAAATCATAATATAATTACACAAGTGCATATCATAATGAAAAAACAATATTTGTCATATTTTAGGCACCATATGCATGATTTTTAAATAATTTGGTTTTTATTTAATAATTAAATTTCGTATTTGTATAAAAGTATTTATATAAATGAATGTAAATATTGAGTCAAAAAGTTAAAATTGTCCAATAATAAATTTTTCATTACTTTCTATTATAATGAAATTTTTGGGGGAAAATTTAAAATACGATGTGAATATAGAGTAACTATTATTGCATAATAATGATAAAAAATTAATATAATAATATGAATAATTTATTTTTTTAAAAAATATTTTATACAATAGGATAATGTTTTTTAGAGCTATGAAAATAATCTTACAACCAAATAAATTAACTTTCAAAACATAATCAATATTTTAATATTTTAAAATAAATTATTTGGGAATTAAAATCTTGAACACATGCAAAATAATATAATTAAATGGATTTTAGTTTACAACCATTGATGCTCAAGAAACCTGGACATACATTCCTATTATAACTGCCTAAAACAATAGAAAGGATAATGATTTTCTTTTTTAGTTACCCAAAATCCTTAGACAATGTTTTGAAATTAGTAAAAAAACTATCCAATTATAATATAATTACCCATCCATCCAAACATTCCTATGATATAATGAATTTATAAAAATAGTTATTCTTTTATTTAATCTATGAAGTCTATCTCGAAGGATTTTATAAGGTTCTAATTTCCTCTCATCATGCATTATGAATCTACCATTAAAGGAAAGGGTTAAAAAACCTCCTCTTCCCTTTATATTGTATTTTTTCCAAATATCATTTAAAATTCATTTTAATATTTTATCATGCAAGGAATTTAATTGTATTCTCATAAATTTCATATATTTTTAATTTTATATTACTTATTCACTATCATTAATTCCATTTTCAAATCAATGATTATACCAATGTAAGGGTCCCTAATTTGTTATTACGCATTATCTGAATAATCTTCCCCATTATAATTTCATTTCGATGTGAAATGTTATGATTATTTATTTTTATAAACTTCTTAATATAATTATCTATGAGATATCACCGTTACCACTGATTATAAAACCTTGAAAACTAATATAATTGTAAAAATTAGAGAAATTGATGGGAAAATTATAAATATATTAAAACATCCCAAAATTTCATTAACATAAATAGTGTATGGTTTACAAGGAAATAATTCTCTATATGGATACTATAAGTGTATTAAAGAAATAAATAAAATATAACTAAGGTTAATAACCCTAAAAAATGTTTATTGGGTATTAACATGATGTTTTCGCAATGAAAAATAAATCAGTCTAACAATATGCCTAGTTTTGTACACATGAGGGATGTGCATTAGATGATTCACAATCTCTCTTTAAAACATAATTAATGATTTGAAATTTTTTTTATAGTGCTTTAATAAATATGAAATTTATGTATATTTATTATGTTAATTTTACATCATATCTAGAAGTACAGAAATGGGGGTATTTTTCTATATTTTCATTTTTCTTCTACAATTTCATACTTTTTAGCATAATGAATATTTACTATTGACACCCTTTCCCCATGAATGTAACCTTCACTAATACCATGTAACCATTCCTTTGATAACGTCATTTTATATTAAAATATATATATTATTTTTACTATGTTAATTGTGGGATATCCAACCTGATATTTATATTTCTATATTGAATGGCGAAATATTTATATTCCAAACATCCATTATTTCTATACCGAAAACCACTGTTTATTTTTCATCGACTACGTTTTAGGATTCTTTGAGAACATCTTGATATTTTTTTATACATTCTCATTATATAATGGATGAATTGGTCTTATTATATGATGGATGGGGGAAAAATTATATATCCCCCATATGCATCAGTATTCGACTTGATAGAATCTAATTGGTTATTTAGAGTAATCCCTACTTTTTTATATATGAATCCCTGGTGGGTGGCCTTAATGGTATTATTATGATTCCCAAAATTATGAATTCCACAAAAATGAGATGTATTATCCTTATACAATAATTTATTTATTTTTAAGTAACCCACTGATATATTATGGAATCCACTCCATTTTTTATGGAATTTAATTTTTATTTCATATTGTTGATTTCATAATTATTTATTATTGCTTATAGTGCACACTAACCCTTGTAGAGCATTTGAGCCCACCCATTTCTATTGTTTCCAATTTACCATTAAACTATAAGTATTTATATATGTACTTATTTATTTTCTTAGTTAAATATAAAATTTTCATTTATTAGGTTCATGTATCATAAGTTTTCATGGTAATTTAGTGATTATTTACGTATCTCTTTTCAAGAAAATTCAATAATTCTTGATCCTATATATTTTAATATATGAATTGTAAAATATTTTTATAAAATTAAAATTAGCTTCACGATATTGGATTCGGATTGTCACACATGTGATATTAATTATTATATTCATATAATGATTTAGGTAATGGATATACTATATTTTCCACTATAAATACTCTATGTACTATGACTTCACTGCTTTATGAAAAATCCTACTACAGATGATATTTTAGAAGAATATGATTCATCCATTGATGTTACTGGGGAAACTTGGCTAGAACCACTACTATATTATTATCACAATGGGGAGTGATATGAACTATAATGTAGGGTATAACACAAAATTCCTTGATTACGTTTCATATACACACGACTTCTTTAGTTATATCCAAAGAAATGATATACTGAATGTATTTTATAAATTCATTGACCAATATCTTATTAAAAATCTTATATATCCAAAATCCTATATTAATAAAAACACAAATCATGATAGTGATTTCAAATTATTATGATATTTCTATAAACATTAATTTTTGTATATCCTCGCAACTATTCCTTATCTCCTCAATACAAAGGAACATATCCTCTGTACAGATTAATAACTTTAGGGTAGTCTTAAAAGACTACAATGTGTGTCTTGTGGTTCTAGATGATATATTTATACCATTACAAAGGAATTGGAAAAAAATGATGGTACATGGCATGAAATACAAGATATATTGAGTCATAGTTCTCAAAGGGATTCTTCTAATATATTATTTATCTTATTGTGTTTTAAAACACTGTTTTATAGATAGTTGTATACAATTTGACGCTTTAAAAAAATTATATCTTAGATTATTTCATCTTTTATATATTTGATATTTATCAATGTATGTATATTGGCTTAGTCAAAATAGTCTCTTCTATCTATATCGAAGGTTCTTGATCCCTATAATGTAGCCTACTTCACCATTTTATTATATGGATATAAAATTTTCAACAATGTAATAACTAAATTTTTTACTGGTAACAAATTTTCCATCAATAATTTATCATCAACACATATCACTAGGAAAACGACTTCACTAGAACTACTCCTCGTACATATTAAAGGCTCACATTCATTCTTAAAAAAACCAAATTCTCTTTTCGTATTTTTTCAAAGTAACGTTCCAATATTTAACCCATAAATTAATATATTTGACATTACACCTTATTGAAACACCCTAGTTCAATGTAAAATTTTGTATGTGTCATATACACATCTTCCACAATATTTCCACCTAAAAAATTGGTCTTGAAAACAATTTTCCAAATTTCAAAATCCTTATAGGCTACTATGAAAATAATATTATACTATATTAAAGAATGTTGAATAGTTAAAAAAGATTTATTATAAAATTTTCCATAGAATTTAAAAAAAAAATTATAAAGGGTTCATGGATTATATATATTGAAGTTTCCATCATGGCCTTTTTTCTTCTAGAATACAGACTAAGACACAATAAGTTTTACGTCAACTACTGGATCAATTATGACACCCTATATCTTTTATAAACATTAATTCATGATATATTACATAAATACGCACATAATAAAGAACCAAAAAATTGAATGGACTTGTGTCTTTGAATAATTTTATATATAAAAAATAAATTCACATAAGGACATGACAACATTATTTAAGTAACCCATAACATCCCCTTAAATTATATTGATTTTCTAAAACTTTATTACATAACCTTTGGATTTTGATAAGGAAGGGGATAGATTTATAATCAATTTGGGGAATAATTATATCATTACATGATGAAAATAATTCATGTTATTTAAAGGTAATATCCATGTGATATAGAATCTATGCTAATGAAAAACATAAACATCGAACCGTGATATAAGATGACAACATGATGGAAACATTGGTATGTGGAAGCAACATAAAACATGACATAATAAACACAATTCAAGGATAACCACTCATTGATCCTAACATAATATACATAGTCAACCATTGAATCCATAATACAAGATATATAATGAGATAAAAACATTACTTAATGTATTATAGGACTACATAATTTTGGGCTTACCCATTACATTCATATCATGTACATGAATTTATGTGTCACAAAAATAATAAAACATATGAATTTATTTAATAAAATTTATTACAACTAAAGAGTTGGTGTTTTACACATGGGTGTCCCTAATAAATTATGGATAGTTACATATTGATGAATAACCTTATGCTTAAATGGGGATTGGTATTCACAATACAATATTTTGGAATGGAAAATCAAAAAAGAATCAGAAGCCTAATAGGTGTACATGAGGGTTCAAGAAAGGTTTTAATTGTAGTTAAATGTGATCTATTATTACTTAGTAATAATTTTTATGGTAATAGGATGTGTAAAAAATATTCAAACATGAAAAATGGGAAATTAATAGTAAAATAAAAAGATGGAACGAGAATGAAGGGAAGTACGAAGAGTATCCCTTACCTAGAGAGGTTTCTCCTAAAACATTGTATGAGTTTATTAATAACTTGGTAAAAAATTTTGGGAGAGGATTTATAAATGTATATAGATGTTAACATCTTGATCAATGGGTTTTGAGAGAAGATGATTGGGAGGATTGATTGGTATTTATAGGAAAAGGGTGGGGAATTCTATATTAATTTCCAAATGTAGGTTTTGGACATTGTATATAAACTAATCAAAACTAAAAAACATCCCATGGTTTTTGTAACAACTGGGCCACGGTGACAACACATGCACCCCGCCTTAACACGAGCATCAAGTCATGGCCCACCAGGTACCACCAGTTGCCCCGTAGACATGTGGTTCCCACCCGGGGTCCCACCCACATGCTCACACAGGTCATCTGACTAATGAAAGTCCCCACAGGCCAACACATGTCCTTTCCAGCGCGTTTTATACACAATCACACACACCCTGGGAATCATTCTATAAGGACACCCATCCTGATCACTTCTCCAAGCCAAGCATGCTTAACTATAGAGTTATAATCAAGAAGGCTCCTGAAAATGAAGGTTCACCTTGTTGACATGAGCCATTTAATTTATCAATTTAACCCTCTATCATTTGGGGATGTTACAATCACCCCCAAGAGTGCAACACCATTGTTGTAGGCCCTACATCTCAACCTAAGATGTGCAATGCACTTGAGACTGGGCCCCGGTGATAGCACATACACCCTGCCTTAACACGACCGTCAGGTCCTGGCCAACCAGGTACCACCAGTTTCCCCGTAGACACTTGGTCCCCACCCTAGGTCCCACCCACACGCTCATATAGGTCATCTGACTAATGAAAATTCCCACAAGACAACACATGTCCCTTCCAGTGAGCTTTGTCCTCAATCACACACACCCTGAGAAACTTTCCAGAAGGCCACCCATACTGATCACTACTCTAAGCCAAGCACACTTAACTATAGAGTTATAATCAAGCAGGCTCCCGAAAAAGAAGGTGCACATTGCTAACATGAGTCATATCATTTATCCATTTAACCTTGTATCATTTGGGGATGTTACAATCACCCCCCAGGAGCACAACACCCTCGTTGTGGGCCCTACATCTCAACCCTGGTAGTGAACTGCACTTAAGACTGGGCTCTTCCTTGTTGGGTCGGAAAAAGACGGGAAGGATGGAAAGAGGGGGGGTGAATTGCCTTTAAACAAAAATGATTAACAAATTAAAAATCAAAGTTGAAATGCAGCGGAAAGTAAAGAGGCAAGACACACGAAATTGATAACGGAGTTCGGCCAAAACCCGGCCTACGTCTCCGCTCCCAACTCAACCGTTGAGAGATTCCTACCGCTTTCTTTTCAATGGTTTTAGCAAGAAACCCACTAGGCTTTGAGGTAGCACTAGGACCTATTACAGCTTGCTTTTTGTGGTTTAGCAAGAACCCACTTGTTTTTGATGGTTTAGCAAGAACCCACTAGCCTTTTTAACGGGTGAAGGCTAGCTCACCGGTGACACAAGCCTCTTAAATGGAAAGGCTTGAAGAAACCTCTTCACACCTTAATGGTGGTGTGAAACCCAAAAGAAAGGGGGATGAAGAAAGAGTTTGGGGTTTGTAGGTACAAACCCAATTTTAAAGCTCAAAATAAATAATGCAATAAAAACCGTATTGGTGAGAAGCCTTGGGCGCCAAAGGTTGAATGGAGTTGAAGACGTGCACTCCCAAGCTTCTATGGTGGTGCTCCTTGGATGTGGAATTGGATTGGAGCAGTTGTGGTTCCCTTGGAGCAATCCGCCGGAGGTTTTCCAAATGAGAAGAATTGTGTTCGTTGGCTTCACAATGCTTAATTATGGTCCAACCATTGTTCCGGGGCTTCAAGGTCCTTTATTTATAGAGGGGGAACCCTCATATGGCCGTTGGAGGTCTTCGGAGCCGTTGTAAAGGCTTTCGGAGCCGTTGGGAGGCAAGTGGAGCAGCCTGGTCAAAGCCCCAACGGCTAGTTTGACTGGCTCCACCGGCTGGCCGGTACAGTCCCACCGGCTGGCCGGTGTGTGCAAAAGGGCATAGGATTCGGGCTCAGCCTCCACCGGCTGGCCGGTGCTGAGGCCACCGGTTGGCCGGTGTGGAGACAGTAGCTCTCACTGTTCTGCTGGGTGCCACCGGCTGGCCGCTGGTGTGACACCGGTTGGCCGGTGGTCGGGACAGAGGAATCCCTCTTGTCCAGTCCTCCATCGGCTGGCCAGTGGTCTTCCATCGGTTGGCCGGTGGACTGAATTTCAGTCCACTTTTGGCTTCTTCTTGGCCTAAGACCTTGGCAACCTTTTGCCTATCAACACAAACACTTAAAACACAATTAGATAAACACGATAAGGTGATTGTGATCATGAAAATCAAACAACGAGGGGAACGAGAGGTAAAACAATCTCCCCCTATTTTGATGATCACAATCACCAAAACAATTAAAGTAAAATACTGAAATTGAAAGGAAATGCTAAGAATGATGAAAAGGATTCTCCCCCAATCAATCAAGAAATTTCTCCCCCTTTGTGATTATCAAAATAGCCTGGGGCATAAAACTTGATTGAGGGAAACGTTGAAAAACTAGATTTTTAAATCAATTGGAATTTTTGAAAATTAAATTGAAAAATTTGAATAACAGTTTGAATTGAAAGTTTTGAATCAAAAACCAATTGAATTTTGAAATTTGAAACCAAATGAAATTTTTGAAATTGAGAGTTTTGAATACCAAGTGTTGAAATTGAAAGGAAAAATTTTGAATACACAAAAAAGCTTAAAAGATCCTAACTCCCCCTAAATAAAAACAAAAAGTCACCGGGGAGAGGGATTTTGAAAAGAGACAATTTTAGGCCCGGAGAGACTCGCTAGAAGGGATTTTTCAATGCACACTTGCCTTGTAGCGGGTCTTCTCCTATAGAATTCATCCGAAAAGAAAATAGACTTTGGTTGGCCGTACCGCGCATTTTTGCAATTTCACTCATAGATGCGGTGCCCGGGTTTCTTACAATAATTACAAAATTTAAAACAAGAGCCCCCCCTTACAAAAACAGTGGGTGCATGGGAGGAGGAGGCTTGGTTAGTATAGCCAAGTCCATTGGTGGTTCTAGAAACTCGTTGAGAACCTAAGAGTTTGGACAAATTTTGTTCACCTTGGGTGAACTTGGCTAAAGATTCCCTTAGGTCTTTAATGGTTGATTCCAAAGAATCAACATCGGGAAAATTCTGGATTTTGAGGGACATCTCCTCCTTCTCTTTGAGAAGTTGTTCTTTTTCAGAGGAGAGTTTTTTGAAAGACTTTTTCAAAGCAACGAATTTTGAAGAAAGCTCATGAAAACCATTTTCTAGTTGGTCTCTAGCGTGTGAGAGTTCTTCATAAGATAGATGATTTAAAGAATTGGAATTTGAAGAACAAGAGGAAGAGGAGTCGGAAGATGATACCTCATGTTTTGCCATTAGGCATTTTTTACCTTGGTCGCTCGAGGAGAAGGAGGAGAATGAAGAGGTGGAGCTATCACTCCATGTTGCCTTTGAAGCCTTCTTCTTTTTCTTCTTCTTGGCCCTTTTCTTGTGAAGTGGGCAAGTGGGTACGGATTTTGCATCGGGTTCTAGCTTTTGAATGGGTTCTTGCTTTTGAGCCATGCTAGTACCTTCATGGGTTAGCTCTAAATATTTCCAAATATCATGTGAAGTGGAGCAAGAAGAAATATGATCAAAAACATTACGATCTAAGCCACAATGAAGAGCATTCATGGCTTTGCCATCAAGCTCGAAATTTGCAATGTCATTGGGGGTCCATTTTGACTCATCGGGAGAAGAGAGCGTAAAACCATGCATAACAATTCTAAAAATATGATAGCTAATGCTTTTGAGAAAAGTTGACATGCGGGTTTTCCATAAAGTATAATCGGTTCCATCAAAGAATGGAGCACGATCCAAAGAATGTCTTTCGGGGGATTGAGAGGAAGAAGCGGTAGAAGCCATCAAAAAAATAGGATCTTTAATTTGAAACCGGGTAAGGAATTATTCAAATACTCCCTCTGATACCAATTGTTGGGTCGGAAAAAGACGGGAAGGATGGAAAGAGGGGGGGTGAATTGCCTTTAAACAAAAATGATTAACAAATTAAAAATCAAAGTTGAAATGCAGCGGAAAGTAAAGAGGCAAGACACACGAAATTGATAACGGAGTTCGGCCAAAACCCGGCCTACGTCTCCGCTCCCAACTCAACCGTTGAGAGATTCCTACCGCTTTCTTTTCAATGGTTTTAGCAAGAAACCCACTAGGTTTTGAGGTAGCACTAGGACCTATTACAGCTTGCTTTTTGTGGTTTAGTAAGAACCCACTTGCTTTTGATGGTTTAGCAAGAACCCACTAGCCTTTTTAACGGGTGAAGGCTAGCTCACCGGTGACACAAGCCTTTTAAAAGGAAAGGCTTGAAGAAACCTCATCACACCTTAATGGTGGTGTGAAACCCAAAAGAAAGGGGGATGAAGAAAGAGTTTGGGGTTTGTAGGTACAAACCCAATTTTAAAGCTCAAAATAAATAAGGCAATAAAAACCGTATTGTTGAGAAGCCTTGGGCGCCAAAGGTTGAATGGAGTTGAAGACGTGCACTCCCAATCTTCTATGGTGGTGCTCCTTGGATGTGGAATTGGATTGGAGCAGTTGTGGTTCCCTTGGAGCAATCCGCCAGAGGTTTGCCAAATGAGGAGAATTGAGTTCGTTGGCTTCACAATGCTTAATTATGGTCCAGCCATTGTTCCGGGGCTTCAAGGTCCTTTATTTATAGAGGGGGAACCCTCATATGGCCGTTGGAGGTCTTCGGAGCCGTTGTAAAGGCTTTCTGAGCCGTTGGGAGGCAAGTGGAGCAGCCTGGTCAAAGCCCCAACGGCTAGTTTGACTGGCTCCACCGGCTGGCCGGTACAGTCCCACCGGCTGGCCGGTGTGTGCAAAATGGCATAGGATTCGGGCTCAGCCTCCACCGGCTGGCCGGTGCTGAGTCCACCGGTTGGCCGGTGTGGAGACAGTAGCTCTCACTGTTCTGCTGGGTGCCACCGGCTGGCCGCTGGTGTGACACCGGTTGGCCGGTGGTCTGGACAGAGGAATCCCTCTTGTCCAGTCCTCCATCGGCTGGCCGGTGGTCTTCCATCGGTTGGCCGGTGGACTGAATTTCAGTCCACTTTTGGCTTCTTCTTGGCCTAAGACCTTGGCAACCTTTTTCCTATCAACACAAACACTTAAAACACAATTAGATAAACATGATAAGGTGATTGTGATCATGAAAATCAAACAACGAGGGGAACGAGAGGTACAACACTCCTTTGATACCAAATGTATAAACTGGGCCCCCCATCATATCATAGACATCCAGCCTTAACATGGCTATCAGGTACGGGCCCTCTAGGTACCACTAGTTACCCCGCTGACACGTGGTACCCACCCTGGGGCCCAACCATGTGCTCACACGGGATATCTGACCAATGATAATTCTCAGTGGCCAACACATGTCCTTTCTAGTGTGCTTTTTCCTCGCTCACACACATACTTGGAAACTTCCCAGAAGGTCCCCCATCTTGTTCACTACTCCAAGACAAGCACTCTTAACTATGGAGTTCTAATCAAGCAGGCTCTCAAATAGGATGGTGAACCTTATTGACATGAGTCATATCATTTAGCTATATTGCCTTGTATAATATGAGGATTTTATATTTTTACACCAATTTATAAAAAATGGGGTGATTTTAAATATAATATAAGTCCAAGAGCTAAGAATATTAAAATAATACAATTGGGGATGTGGTAGTGGTTCATGTTCATAATGAATGTATTTTAATACCATAATCTTTTATATAGGTTTAGTAGGATTCATTTAGGCTTTATAAAATTAATATAATAACCGAAAACACATTATTTTAATGGATCAATATATATTTGGTCATGTATTATTTGTAAATAAATTGATTCATCAATTTTTGGTTATTATGATGATATAATACAAACTATATATGTATACCGTGTTTAATTTTTACCCAAAAATTACTTTTTCTTAAAAAATGAAGAAAAAAATTTCATTGTATAATTTTTATGTGAAAATTCCATAAAAATATTTATTTTACCGAAAAAACATTTTAAAAATGAGAATTTTCATAATCAGATAAAAATTTATATATACAGAAAAATATTAGTTTTGAAAATAATAAGAATCATTCCAATGATTATAAAAACTACAATGGAATTCATTAAAATGAATTATAATTTATATCAAAATTAATATTATTTAATAATAAAATATTATTAAAATAACATTTATTTCCAAAAGTACTCATATTTTTAAATATTGTACCTAAATTGAAACTATATGTTTCATAAAAATAAAATCATGATCTCTTTATTTTAAAATCTAATTTTAATAAAAATAATGACATATTCATTTATAAATTAATAAAAAAGGGACAAATATAGAGGTAATTTTATTCATAATAAAATATGTAAATAGATATTTATAGGGTCAAGACACATAAATGGTCATTACACTTGCATACGCCCTAAGGGTATAGTGTGTGATAGTTTTTCTTTCGTAGGATGGATAAAAAAATGTTGTTTGGGCTATGATCTCGATAAGCTTAAACCTAGTCAATAAATGTGTTCTATTAAGTTTTTTTGTTCAATTGCTATTAATAATGATCATGGTCAATGCCCAATGATTCCACATCCATTTAAATCGTTTATAAATGGGATTCAAAGGGTTTAATAAAAAAAGTTGATACCATATCTTATTCCATAAATATTAGATGGATTTTATCATAACAAAAAATATACTCATAATATCACGAAGACTGAGTAGAACACATGATCCCCAAAATTAATTAAGAAAAATGTAAAATTTAGGTGATTACACGAGGTTGAAAGAGCTTCTAACAACAAGCGAAAAAATTAAAATAGGAATAAAAGTGACAAGGAATACCTCTAAACCATCTCTAAAAGGCCACGGGACTACCCCCAATGGCCATGAGTTCATTAAAAAACAGGTCTATAAAAAGCATGGTAGTTTGAACATCACATATTAGAAACCGTCTGAACATAAAATTAGAACTCAAGTGGAATGAGCAGGTGATGACCAACGACTGGTAATGAACCAATGAAACCATAATGAACACTTTAAGCTAGGTAACACACCCTCATGGAGTTGTAGAACCCTGGACTTCATTGCAAAAAGTAGTATTAAGTAGCTCTGAAATAATATTAATGCAACACTTCTCAAAGAACACTGAGCTTCATAACACTGTAATGGATGTTCTAAAATGATAAACAATAACACTAAATATATACTAATCAGAACAATAATTATATTATCATTATTTTATATATAATATTATTTTTATCTCACATTGTAAATATTTTATAATAGACCAAAATAACTAAAACAGTTCATGTGTGTTCTATATCAACATTACATAATGATACATTTATTCATTTCAAAGGGAATTTCATTTTTAAAATTTTTCATCGTTACATTATTCCCACATTTATATATTTCACCATAGAAATTTGATCACTTACAAAATAAATATATGAGGGTACTTTTTTTTGATCACCACTTCTCCCATGTTTCTTCATCAATATTTTTGTTCCACCTTAGTATTTTTACCAAGTGAGTTGTCTTGTTTCGTAAAACACTCTCAGAATGATCTTATAAATTCACTAGATAATCCTTGTATAAAACATAATTCTACATGGGTAAAAACTATGGATTCAATACATGTGAGGGGTCTGGTATAAACTTTCTCTCAAGTGATACATAGAGCAGATCATTTACATATGATAGGTTTAGTAGGAGTGATGGTCGATAGGACAAAACTCTGGTGTGATCATAGATATAAATGTGGATGATGCATCTTAGACTAATAAGGTTTACACTCTTCTTAATCATCATGAGCATATTACATGACTATATATGGAGGAACACCTTATCTACAACCTCAAAATATAGTTATTTTCAATGATTGTTTTTATATATTTTATATATACATTGTGAAAAAATCATATGATGTCAAAGGGGTTGACCCCTATTTTCATCTCCTTGATATGATCTGTTCCCATAATCATCCACTCAATGACTTCATCCCATTTTATTGAATTCTAACACTTCCTCTTATAAAGATCTTAACAATGTACTATTTGATACTTGAATAAAAAATGTTGTTATATGATAAATCCACTAGGGGAAAGTGATGATCCCAAAGTCATTGGAAATACATTAAATATAATCTAAACATTTCCTGTAGCATTTGTATATCTCACTCACGATGACTATATTTTTTAGGGTGATATGCAGTACTGAAACTCATACCTATATCTAAATATTACAAAGAGGTTCTCTAGAACCTAAAGGTGACCCCTAGATCTCAATATAATTCAATGGGGAGTGGTACTCTATGGAGTTTTACCATTTCTCTTATGTATATAGTGGTGATTTGGTCAAGTGAGTAATCAAATAGATAGAAACTAAATTAGATGACTTTTTATGGAAATAAGCTTGTTATGAACCATGCTTGGTCGCCATCAGACCCGGTCCGCAACACGGCCCGAAGAGTGTTCCTGATCCCCATGGGCTGGAATAAATGCCCGGGTGTCAATAGTAACAAGTGGGAACGGTTTACCCCAAAAAAGAGATAGAAAAAAAAAACAAGATAAATAAACTGGAACTAGAAACAGACGACCAAACATGCCTTTAAACTATAAACATTGTTAAAGTATATAATTCAACAAAAAAACCCAAAATGAACAACAAAAACGATAGAGAACTAAAACTCCAATACCATCCTCTAAGCGAATACCATTAGAAACCAGAACCACCATCACTATGAAAGATGCATGAACATGGGATACAAAATGAACAAGGTCTACACCCGCCCAATGGTTTTTGTAGGGAGTGATACAATAGCCCAATAGGATACCACCCAAAAAATAAAGATATCCATGCCACAACATAAAAAATATAATTTTAGATGCTTATTTAAAACAGTACTTTTAAATATATTTTAAGGAAAACATTTAAAAGATGAATGTGAAAAGAAACGATCACTGAAAGAAAAACCATTTCACAAATACAACTTTAAAATAGAAGAGAAAATTTATATAGAACATTTAAAATCTCAGGTGGTCCTCTGTATACCGATGAAAGGAACCACATCACGAATAGTAGAGAATTGTGGTTAAATACCCTATAGTAGATAGTATGTGTGGTGTGCTAGAGATATCATAACTTGGTGTAAACGTGGCATTGGAGCCACAATAATCAACACTATCATGAATGAGCCACTAGTAGGGTAACACACCCATAACCTAGTGGTCTCCAATCATCACAAATGTTTAGTTAGTGTTGTATCATCAATCTTGCCAGATGAAATCAAGACAATCCACTCATGTTTCATCTAGTGTATTAGTCATAATCCTCCCACATTGGTACCCAGGGTTTTCCCCTTGTACTTAATCAAGTTCCACCTTCACATAATATATCACTTTCATGCATCCCAAACCATAAGATACAGTACCTACAAAAATCACCACTTGCATACCCAAAGGCCATTTTAAAAAGTCACACACACCAAAACCATATATAAATATATTTTTCCAAAATATTCAAAATTCAAGAAAACCCATTTGAAAACAGAAAAAATAGCACATTAGAAATCCAATCATTTTTACAAAAACATCCCCTTTTCTAATACACAGATAAACACAACTCATTTAAAAAACGTGTTTCTCACAATGTTTTATTTCCATTAAAAGTGAACAACAGGGAAGCCAATGTGAAAAAAATTTATTTTCTTTAGAAGAATCATTTTCATTTTCAAATAACATTGAAATTTTATCCCGTACTTTCCACATAAAGCATAAAATTTTTTATAGAAGCACCACAAGGAATAAAAAATCACAAATAATCCACTTTAAAAAAAATCACCTTATCATGCATGTATGTCAAACACCTACAAAACATATTTTTTCATCACACATGTAAACCTTAAAACACGCTTATGTACACAACCAACCAAACCAGACACCGCATATGACAATTCAACCATTTGCACACAAAAATTATATTTTAAAACCCCACATACTCTAACACCCTTCAAAAACACAATAAAAACTGCTGAAATAATTTAATAAAACCCTTACAAAACTTACAAAAACCAATTCAAAGATCCACAATAATTTTTGCACCATGAGTAAACCATATTTAACCAAAAAACCCCAATTATAAGATAAATACCGAGGAAACTAATTCGAAACTCCCTTTCACACAACGTAGAAGGATAAATTAACATGCTACTATAATAAAGAAAAATAAATTCACCAAAATCATCGAATAATCAAATCATGAATAGATAAATAAATTTAAACAAACATATTAAATTAATCTAATGACTCTAAGTCACGGAAATAACTACCATTCTTGGATAAATTCCTGGAAAATGTGCTAAAAACCTCTTCGCACCACATTCTCACCACCAGGGACCTTGAGAGAACCTGAAAACAAGTGTTCAAACCATAAACACTATACTAAAACCCTAATATCTAACCTATAAACAAGAGGAAAACCCCTATGAGAAGGATGTCGACTAACTAAGGCTGGTCACAGGAGAGAGGTGGCGCATCAAGTCTGGTAGGGGTGGTTGTGGGTAGTTCAGCAGCTAGCCAAGGATGTTGCTGGTGGTCAAGAGAAACAAGTGTCTAGGATATCAGGCAGCGGTGTGATATAATTACGAGTGGGAGGTTTTGTGCATTAGAGAGGGAGGGGGTTAACAATGGAAGGCTGGGGGAGAAGGGGAGGTCTAGTGCATGGCTGGTGCCAGACGGGATTGAGGGGGCACGTCACCTCGGGGCTTTCCGGGAGGGTAAAGCGTGGAAAAACGGAACCAGGAATTCCAGGGGGAGAGTGTTGAGCGAGCTATCATGGAAAGAGGTTAGGTAAGAAGGGTTGGTGTGCGATGTGATGTGGATCCATGGGTAGGGGGCCTAGAAAAATTGAAACCCTAAAAAATTAGAAGAAATAAAAAGTAAAAGTAAAAATGAAAAGGAAATCCTAATAATATCTAATGCTAATAAATATAATCATAATTATAATAAATTTTATGATAACTTCATAAAATAAAAACCATAATAATAATTTTAATAATATTACTAATGACATAATTAAAGCCTTAACAGAAACGATAATTATAATTATAATAATAATAATATTATTATTATTATTATTACTAATATTATTATTAATATTAGAAAAACCCTTAATCATTTTTTCTTCTCATTTAATTTTATGATAAATTCTTTATTAGACTCATTAATTAATTAATTAACCATACACCAGACATGACACGTGGTAAATCTACAGTGCCCTACCTGTGACACTATCAATCCAAAAGACTCATTTCTGTCATTTTACATCTATATTTTCTCTAGATATCAGGCATGCCATTCGGTGACTCGGGTGATGTCGCACGGCTTCGACCACGGCTAACCCTTGCGATGAATGCTGCGAAGAAAAAAACATGTGTGTTTTAATAAGTGCTCAAAATTATAAGTCGGGCTTCAACCCTGACTACCCGAAACCCATAAAAACTAATAAAATAAATAATTTAAAACTGGAGAGTGTGAAAATTATCCCCACCATAACAATTTCTATCCCCATAAATCCACAACTATGATTGATCCCCGAAGTAGAAAATGACACACCATAAATATTCAATGAGGATCCCCATAAACAACAAGAGAAAATTGGAAAACACACCATTATTAGAGAAAGTGACTTAAATTAAAACGTCAAGAAACTTGTAAAAATAAATTCGAATCAGTTTTGCCCATTCTAAAAAGCTAGAACACATCCAGTTGATTAATCAAGGATAGAAACTCTCACATCCATGGAATCCAGCTTCAAAAACCAGAACACCTCGAGCACCAATGAACAAAAACCACATCGTTTGACTGGGACAGACAGACAAGACCAAGAAAATACAAGGAATAATTTTATCACATATCACCATGTCCTCTCTAGAAACAGAACAAAATGGCTAATCTGGGGACATCCCAAAGGGATTCCCCACCATTAAAAATATACTAGCACCCATGGGGAGATTGGAAAACCACCACGGGGAGACCCAAGCGGAATGCCCACCATTATGAAAAATTCACACACTAACACCTTCTAGAGAAATTTGTGAGAGACCAATTGTGGGTCTCCACATCATTAGAACTGAAAAAATACAAAATAATTAAAATTTCACAAGGGTGACCAAACACCCCACCACAAGGGGTGGGGAGGGCAGTACTGACTAAAGGGGTGTCAAAACCATGACCCAAGAAACACCAACATCTCCACATCCATGAATGATCACTATTAAAATTTGATACTGATTTACCAAATACACATTTCAAACTAGGAATGTAGAGGAATCCCCAAAGAGGTGTTTTTTAAAATTTTTCCACCGACGGTCGACGTAAACATGTGACGTTGGGGAAGAGTAGCCTAGTCTTAGCTGAGGACCACACGTGGAGGATTTTAATCACAATAATTAAAACTTAAAATACCAAGTTTAAATCTGAAGCCGTACACGAAGTCTTCATGTCGTTCGTGATCACTGATTGAAGAATCCGAAGAAAAAATCCTCTAGATCATCCACATGCGCTTCAAGGAATCTGTGGGAGCGTCGTTCGTCGTAATCTGGGTACTAGCACCAATTTACAACGATGCCTTCGACGCTCCAACGACCACCACATCACATCGCTAGCGAGGCCCGAGAGAGAGCTCTTTGGATCTAAAGAATATCTCTCAAGATTTTGGGAGAGAGGAGAGGAGAGTGAAGCTACATGAATAGTCTTTGCAAATTCCCCTTCTCTTCTATTTATAGTGCTCAATTAAAATACCTGGTATCGCCTCGCCATCCCCGATTACTTAACGCATATTAATGACATTTTATGAATACTAAACTGAGCCATAAATATTATTATCTTTTACTTGTAATATATTAAAATATATTACATGATAATAATTAAGTCATTAACCCGACTTGTCGCTCCCATAAATATTAATTGAACCCTGAATAATTTAATATTCATCAATTAATATTTTTTCATGTATTTACTTAAAACTCATAAATACATTTAATAAATTAATTCAATACTCATTTTTCTAAACTCGAATAGTTTGAATTTATTTATTGGATTGGTGATCTTTTAACATTTGAAAAATCCCGAACTCCTATGGAGGGGCCCTCCATGTCAAAAACTCATATTCAAATGAATAGGGCAGATTCTTGAATATGCTATTGTGTGTGACCCTCGAGGCCCTTATTTCGACTGTAGTTAATAGTATTCACATACCAAGAGCGGGATATAGCAACCCATCATGTACCCTGAAGAAATAAGGATTGTCACAGCAGCGACAACCAACCTACGAACATGCACTGTGTAATATAATCTCTTTGTCCATAATATCTCATAAAATAGGACACACTCACGTGTCATCGCCCTTTTCATTCTTTATAGTTTGTTGATTTAACTGGATGGATTTACCCTTAACTGCCATGGCCATGGTCTTATAAAGGTACTACCATCCATATCAACATGGCCTAAGATATATTACTTCCATGACCTGGAAGTGACAAATCCTTTCTGGACCATTCAACCAATGTAATGCAACCAACGACACACCCTGCACAAACTACCTCACCACGACTTCATCACCATGGTTTTCATGTTGCATCAAAGTACAAAATCAAATGAAATACATTGGTAATGATCTCAAGTCAGGAGACCATTACACATGATCATTGATAGGAACATCTAATGACACCTGAAACATGTGGAGTTCCTATTGGGGGGTCAGTCCTCATGATCTCACTACTAGAGATCACCAAGTGCGAAATTCATGGGAAGAAGTCTCAATGCTTATGAGCCCCCAAAACCTGATCGTCAGACATATACTATGTCCAATTAGTAAGATGTAACTAGTCCATAGAAAGTGTATTTAAGATTAATGTCATTATACCTAGAGGTTCTCATTATAACCTGGGAGCTGCTATAACCATTCGATACGACAATTAACCTTTGGACATTACCATTTCAATAGTGGACACAGAAGAGTTTACACTATAATGGTAAAAAGAAATCATGTATATATTATTGTACACATGATATGGTAATCTAAAGAACTAAATAGTTGGGTCTAGGGCACCCACTATTTCAACATAGACAACATAAGGACCACTAAAAGCAATTAAATTCATTGGGATGCAACCCCCAGGACTTCAAGGTAACGAGACGGCCATGATTCCTCATATCCACGGGAAGCCTCACGCACCCAAATAGGTGGTTCAGAATAGAGAAACCATTGAAAGCAATTCTAACCGCCTTAAATTTAATACATATGACAGGAATAAATTCGGGGACTCATACACTTCTAGAGATCCTGACCACGTGCTAGCTTCACTCTAAAGACCATGACTAGAGCCCATATTTTTGAAGCATCTCCTTCCTCGTAGTCAGTCATTGAAAACTCATGAACAAATATTCTCTTTTTGGTGTCACTCGCAACCATACTGCAACTTAGACATCAACATCATTAAAAACACACTCTGAAATCCATCTACTCCCACATAGATCAATTACCAACACAAGAGTTAAAATGGTTCATGTGAATCACCCATTGTCATGATATATGAGAAAACGAGACCACAAATCAGCACCGAACAAGATAATTATTATTGAGGGACACATTAAATAGAGAAAGACTTTACACTGAGTCTTAAAGAATGTATAATTCCTCCAATGGAATGTTGCATCCCCTCGTGACTGGGCTTGCCACACTAGTGGACTAACAAAAACTCTTTCTTAAATGTATCGTTCGAAGGACAAAAGGTCTTTTAGAATAGCATCCCACACTGACAACCCAATATTGTTTCCACCTTTCCCTACTGTAAGCTCCTTCACTATTTCCAAACATGACATTGAACTCAATAAGGTCAAACTTCACCCTCGACTATCAAATGACTAAAGGAAACCAAAGTTTCATTCAAACCCTCGCGCATCACCCTTGATGTGGGAGGATCTGCTTGATAGTAAAAAAGAGAGTTGGGTTTAATCTTAGAATTCAAGAATCGTGTCCTTCAATAAACTGGAGGGCTGAACAAAGACAAATTACATGGGGTGAAACTTCAATCGCATGTTAACGCTTTATGAGGTGGGTATGTACTAGTCAAGAAAGAACACCATGGACCTAATCAAACTAGTCCAATGGTCACGAAATGCTGCAAGATAAAACCAAACATGTAGGGAGAACTACTTCAAGGGCTTCCCAAATCACTTTTTAAAATAATTTACTAACCACACGCTCGCACACCAACTTATAATAAAAAACTCAAACTCAAGACAAAAATCATTGAAAAAGGATTCTCAGTTCGAAAATCCTCAGATCCAACATTTCCAAAACAAAAGGAAACACCATGAAATCACCTGTTTTTAAAAAAAAAATTCTTTTAACAAATATTTTTGAAAATAAATGATGTTGGTGGGCTGCAAAATCACCAATAGTGTCCCATGGGTTGCAAAAAATCATGCTCTCGTGCCACACCAGCACCAACATCATGTCCATCCAGGCACTCATCTGTTCGTGCCTTTAACCATTTCTCTTTCCATATATATACCGATGAATGTGGTTTCCTATGGGAGTACTAAGGGTCAAAACTAGAATATTCAATTTTTCAAAACCAAACATTCAACCCACACATTTCGAACCTCACACATCATTTTCATTTTAACGCGCTTCATTTTTAAACATTTTCCTCGACCAAACAATTTTTACCTAAAAACCAGATTTCCATTAATTCAAAACAAAGAGACGAGGAATGATACAAGAGGATACTAGTGTCGGCGGGTGACTAGGAAATATGGTTGGCAGATATATACCAAAAATGACACCACCACAAAGGGTATTCTAGGACAGTGTCCCCAGATCTTCATTGCTTTCCAGAATCTGCGAGCTCACTGGGACCACTGAACTCACTCCCTTTACATTTCCCCTAAACATGATTAACCACATAGACCATCGACTAAGAAAATCCTCAACTTTCCCTGGAAACTTGAGTCCCGCCACGAGCTGTACTTGCAAAGAACATTTCTCAATGCTAGAACATAGACATCCCACACCCTTAACATTTATATACCATGAATCTATCCCTGAAGAACACGACCCAAAAGAGAAAACCTACTCTGATAAATTTTTTCATGAATTGGGATGGGTCTCCATTTGACCCAATTCCCAACCGAGTCTGCAACATGGCAGGAAGGGCGTTCTCAGTCCCCATGGGCTGGCACAAGAGCTCGGGTTTCAAGAGTAACAGGTGGGAATGGTTTACTGAAAATAAATGTCTAAAAACAACTAAAAAGATAAAAAAACTGAAACTAGAAACAAACTAACAATCACACATATAAACTATAAATAGGTTTAATGTATTCAATTCAACTAAAAACCAAAAGTGAACAACAATAAAGTTAGATAACTAAAACTCCAATACCAACCTCCAGTTGAATACCATCAGCAACCATAACCACCATCACTAAGCAAGATTCATGAACATATGATACAAAAATGAACAAGGTCTACACCCACCCAAGTGTGTATATAGGATGTGAGCCAAGATCCCAGTGGGGTACAACCCAATAAAAAAGGTTCTATGTCACAAAATAAAAATGATAATTTAACATGCTTATTTAAAACCATACTTTTAAATTTATTTTAAGGAAAAAAATTAAAAGCTAAAACTGAAAAGAAAAGAGCACTGAATGAAAACCCATTTCACCAATACTACTTTGAAGAGGAATAGAAAATATACAGAGGACTTGCACATACTTTGGTGGTCCTCCGTATGCCGACAAAAGGCACAATGTCCTTAATAATAGAGAACTACAGGTAGATTCCATAAGGTAGCTAGTATGCGTGGAGTGCTAGAGAAATCGTACCTCCGTGTAAACATGGAATATGACCAATAATAACAAACAATCTCATGCATGATCCACTAGTAGGGAAACACATCCATAACCTAGCGATCCCCAATCACCAAAAAAGTTTATTCTATATTATAACGTCAATCCTTCTAGATGAAACTGGGATGAACCACTCATGTGTCATCTAGTGTACTATTCCTAATCCACCCACCAAGGTACCTAGGTTTTTTCCGTTGTTCTAAATAAAGTTCCACCTTCACATAATTTATCACTTTAACATATCATGAACCAAACAAGACACTACACAAAAAAATTACCACTTTCATACCAAATCACCATTTTGAAAACACACGCACACCAAAACCATATAGAAATATATTTTCCCAACATTTTCACAATTCAAGAAAACCGATTTGAAAACATTATAATATAGCACTTTATAAATCCAAGCATTTTCATGATAAAGCCCATTTTATATGGCTCACATAAAGACAATTCATTTTTAAAACTTGATTCTTGAAATGTTTCGTGTCATTTAAAAGTGCACAATAGGGATTCCATTGTGAATAAATTTTATTATTTTTTAGAAGACTCATTTAAATTTTCAAACATCTTTGATGTTTTATCTAATACCTTCCACATAAAGCATAAAGAATATTCGAGAAGCACCATAAAGAATACACAATCATAAATAATTGTCTTTAAAAAATAACCTTATAATGCATGTTTGTTAAACACCTACAAATCATATTTTCACACCACACAAGTAAACCGTAAAACTTGCTTAGGAACACTTCCAACGAAACCAAACACGAGACATGCCAAAGTCAGCACTTACACACCCAAATTAAATTTCAAAACCAAATGCACTCTAACAACCATCAAAAACATGATATTCCATGTAGAAATAATTAAATAAAACCTTTAAAAAATATACAAAAACACATTCATAATGAAAAAAAGTGTTTTTCACCATGAATAAAATATATTTCACTTGAAAAATATCAATTTGAATCTAAATAACCAGCCATCCATTTTTAAACATGCTTTCACACCATGCGAAAAGATAAAGGAACATTCTACTATAATAATGAAAAACAAATTCACCAAAAGCAATATATAATCTAATCATGAATAACATAATAAATTAAATAAAAATTAAATTTATCTAATGATTCTAAGGCATGGAAACACTTAAATTTGTTGGAGAAACACCAATAAAATATGGTAAAAACCTTTTCCCACCACATTCGCAACACTTTGAACCAAGAACAAACCAAAAAACAAGAGTTCGAACCATAAACACCATACTGGAACTCTAAAATCAGACCACATAACAAGATTCAAAACCATACAAAACAAATTTAGACTTATTATGGATGGTCGCACGAGAGAGGAGGCGCATTGAGGCTAGCCAGGGAGGGTGCGGGTGGTCTGGAAGCTGGCCAAGGATGGTGCGGGTGGTCCGGTATAGCAGGTGTCAGGGATATCGGGTGGCGGTGCGAAAAATTTCTGAGTGGGAGCTGTTGCGCATTGGTGAGGGAGGGGGTGAAATGGAGGTAGGATGAGGGGACCAGGGGAGGTCTAGCACATGGTTTTCACTGGACAAGAGTGCAGGTGCACGATGCCATAGAGATGGCCAGGTGGGTAAGGCACGACAGGAAAGAACAAGGAATTTTCGGGGGAGACTATTGAGTGAGTCATCATGGAAAGAGGCCACTGTAGAATGTGGGAGTGGCGCAATGGGGATCCAGGGGTAATGGGGGATAAAAAAAGTAAAACCATAACAAATTAAAAGGAAAAAAGAAAAAGGAAATCCTAATAATAATTAATGCTAATAATTATAATCATAAATATAATAAAGTTTATGAGAACTTAATAAAATAACAACCATAATAATAATTTTAATAATATAAACTTTGAATTAATTAAATCCTTAACAAAAAGGATAATAATAATAATAATATTATTATTATTGTTAATACTATTTTTATAATAATAATAATAATAATAATATTTATTATTATTATTATTATTAGAAAAACGCTTAATCATTTTATTATTCTCATTTAATTTTTTGATAAATTATTTTTTTGGATCATTAATTAATGAATTAAACATACACCTGACAAGACATGCAGTGATTCAACTCTGCCCTACATATGATAGAGTCAAACCAAAACATTCATTTAGGTCATTTTACCTTATTTATTTTCTCTAGACATCAGGCATGCCTTGTGGTGACCCAGGAAAAGTCGCACGGCTTCGACCACGCCTAACCTGTGTGTAGAATGATTCTAAGGCAAAAACATTTGTGTTTTACAGAGAGCTCAAAATTTTAAGTTGGGATTCATCCCGGACTACCCAACGTATATAAAAATAAATAATTTAAATAATTTAAAAATTGTGGGTGTGACATCAACAAAGACCCTGGGGGAATTATTTTATTTAGATTTTTTGTAGAGGCATTTGATGAAAATCATGGTTATGTTTTCCCTTTTAAATATTATTATGGGAAATGGTTGAAACATACCATTTTACGTCCATCATTCAGCCTTGACTTCTTGGGATATAAAGTATTAACATGAAAATTCTACAATATCCCTCTATATTTAATACCACCATAAGTTTTTCATATGATCACTATACATATTAGTGATTCTTATATAAATATAGAAAAAAGAACTATGTGCATCATCAAGATGTTACCTCTTTGGATATGGTTTCGACAAGACACATATACGGATTCCAAATACTATAAATCCATCTTTAGAAATATTTATGCTCAGAATATTCACTACCTCATATAGTATATCTACATTGTATTTTTAGTCCTCCTTGAGCCTCTAAGGAATGGATGGTTGAGTAGATATTTGACCACGGTAGGATAAAGAGAATTTTATTATTCCTGTTTATATCTTATGAATCTATAAAAATATTATTGGTTCCCATTAGGTCCATTTCATGGATTGGGTTATAGGATCTTTTATATACAAATCATATATCAATTTTGTTTTTCCTTTTTAGGACAATAATAGATTGGACAATCATAATTATTTATTTTCTCTAACCACCTTCATTTGAGTATATTGAGATTCTTTTGTGTTAATATATACTTGAGTATTTTATGATTCATATTTATTTAAAAATTATTCCATTATATATAGTGTCATCTAATATTTTATGATTAGATAATTTCACCCAATTCCAGATCGTTCATTGTGTAGTTCATCTCTTGGATCATTATTTAGATGGAGGAATATGGTTTCACCTTATCTTTTTGTATGAGTACAGAAGCCAATTATTTTTTGGATACCTCATTAGAGATCATGAATTATTCCCCATTGTTTTGTAATGTGATAATATTTTTAGTGATTATTATCTTAGTTTACTCTTTATAGGTCTCCGCACATTCATCGGTATAGAAAAACATCACCCCCTTATGAGTTAGTTTGGTTTGTGGGATTGAAAGTCATGAAATGTGTCTTAGAAACCAATGTAAGTACCTATATTATACATGTAAACAATGGATATTCATTATAGATTTTATTATAGGATATAATTAAATTACCTATGCCTTGTAAGGATCCGTAGATATCTATTGGATGGTTATAACAAGCCCCATGAATCTTACTTTCCGTATAAAAAGTTCTTGATTCCTATTATTTTCATATAATGTTTCCCTTCACAAGGTCTTCAATTGAATATCCATATTCTCCTTACGTCCCCTAGATCTTTTGTAGTAGATAGAAATCTCATTTATAAATACATCTATATATTTATAGTGGTAACCCATAAATACTCTATAATTTATTTCCATGAAGATGGAAAGAGAATTAGTGAGTAGTAAGGTCATCACTATGAAAATGAAATGCCTATACATTTTATGAAAATAAATCTTGGGGATATACTCCTTCACTATTACTTAATAATATCATAACCAACATTCTACTTTAGATATGTTCTCGTCTTGACATAGCTGATCGAAAAAGTCATTAATTCATAGAAGATGAAATTTTTTATTTATCATGATCTTATTAAGCTCATGATAATCAATGCATAAGCATGTTGATCCAACCTTATTCTTGATGAGATAATAGAGGCACCCCATGGTGGGGGAGTTGGGTGTATAAACCATGTATCCATATTCTATTATAACTGATAATATATCTCCTTAACATCAATAGTATCCATTTTATATACGGTCTTGTTTGTTGGGTAATCTTATGGTGTATGCTTGACCGAAAATATGACCTCTTGTATAAAAATAAAATAAGGACATTCTTCAGGAAACACATCAACATATTCCCTCAAAACGGAAATCTCATCAAAAATGATCTTTTACATATGCATAATAATTTGTGAAAGATATTTTTTCTCATAAAAAATAATATCAATTCCTTATATGATAATTGGAAAGTATATTAATCATCCTTCTTCCACTTTTGTAAATTGTTTAGGTAATTTAAAATCCAGTGAGTGATTTACTTCAATCAGAAATTTATGTCATCTCTTTATAATGAAATCAAATCCATACACATAATAGCATATAATTTAACTGAAGGCATAACTAAAAATAATTATAATAATTTTAGACTATAAATAGTGATAAGAGAGAAGTTATATATTTGGGATCTAATAATTTCTCTATTTTTTAGAGACTTCCCTACCTCCATGTTTCAATTTGGGTTTTGAATAGTTATACTAAACTTCAATGATGTGAAACAATTTGTGGATATAAAATAAAATAGTATTTTCACTATCCTATAATTAATAAGTATCATACCTATAACCACATAAATTTTATGATTAACCTGTTAAGTTATGATGGAATACACTCTTACATTCACACTAAAACTCATATGTTATAATTTTCAGCTATCTTCGACAAACTAGGGCCTAGTGTATTGAATCACTTAGAGACCTTTTCTTTTTTAATTTAAACATGAGACAATATTCCAAGATTTTACTAGAACATTATTTTCTTTCATCTCATTAATGTGATTCTACAATCATTATTTTCAATCTAGGGTTTTTTCTCTCCCACACCTAAATCATTTCCTTGTTCTCTTTAGGAAATCTCTCAGATTCTTCTTCAAATTATTTTGACTAGTGGGATGTTGGAATTTATTTCCACAATGATTTTTCTCTATCACTCCTAAATAATTATACTATATTATTCCCTTTCTTTATCTAGACATATGAAATCATTTATATTTTTTAATCTCTATTCAAAATTTTACAGAACAGTATAATATTTAATGATAGATTTAAAACTTTTCAATCACTAATTATTTTAATAGAATAATTTTTATAAAAATAATAAAGTTTTCAACTTATATTTTAGGTTTAGTGAAAAATCAAGAGTTATATCATACATGTCTAGCGGTGTTTTCTGCGTATTCCCTAATAGATTCATAATAATTTTTCTTTAGGATCATGAAATCCCACTCTATTTTACATTAGAGAGTTAAAGGGAAATATTTATTAATGTTTTTTGAAATTTTTTCTACTCAATCACTTAAATATCCTCCATGGGTATTATATTTTTGATAAATTTCCACTGTTGATCAGTTTGACCATCCATACAATAAACAGATAGCACAAACATTTCTTTATTAACAAATTGAAGTCATAAATAATATTTTTAATGAATTTTATCCATTAATCCATTGTTAATGCATCAACATATTCACTAAAATCAAGAGGTATTTTGTCAAATAAATGTTTTAATTTGAACATTTATTTTTTATAGGGATGTGCATTTTCCCCATGACTCAAGACTTATTTTAAAAACCAAGTTAATTAAGTAGTTTTTTTTATGTTCTCCACTCTTATTCTCATTAGGATGGGAATCTAATTTGGAGAGTAATAAATTTTCCCATCACATTGGTTTTTGATGGGGTTTCTATAATTTCTAGCCATTGTCTAAAATAAATAAAAATTTTGGGATTTTAATTTTGAAACTATTAATCACATAAAATAAAAACTATGAACATTGATGGGATAATTCATAAATGAAATTATATGTTTCAATATAAGTTATCCATAGTCTATATTATAACATAAAATTTCATAGAAAAGTTTTCCCATTATAATTGTTCATAAAGATCTTGGGAATTTTTCAAAGTATATTCCCCTAGGAGCATTAATATAGGGTTTTGACAATGCATATTTATTAGAAGGAAAGTGTTAATCATGTTAATACCAATATATTCATTTTTAATGATATTACCCCTAGGTATAATTGTGCCACTTCCACATGTAATTGTAGTATTCAGAAACGGATTTTGATACTTGGAAAAAAATTACTCAAGAATTTACCAAAATTTAGTGATTTTTCATATGTTTAGTCTTATCCATATGTATTTCACTACAATTTTATAATACTAATCCACCAAAACAACAAGAACATTATATAATACTAACTATGACAACCCATATATTTTGTAAACATGAATTCATGATTAATTATATAATGGAAGTTTTAATACAGTAACAAAATATTGAATTCCCTAGTTTCTTTTTTTAACTAGATACATAACTCCATAACATGAAATAAGTATTAAAAATATTATTTTATAATACCATAAAATTCCATTATATTACTTTGATCTAATAAAACCACACATTATAACCGGAGGATATTATTAAGAAAGGGGTGTCCTATAATTCCCAAAAAGGGAATAATAAAAGGATAACACAATGAAATTAATACATGTTAGTTCATAGAACTATAAAGGTTACATAAAAGGGTTGACACGTATAAAAATAAATATTGAATCATGATTTCTGGTGATAATATCAAGGAAACATAGGAATGTAGAAACAATATAAAATATGTCATCAAAAGCATAAGACAAGGCTAATCACCAAGAAATTATAACATAGTGTTCTTAGGATAACCTCTCATTTACCATACATTATATCCCATGTGATAAAAATATTTCCCAATTCCTTGGACGGGAATATAATTTCTATACCACCAATTACACTCATATCATGTATGTGATCTGTGTAAAAAATAGAAAATGCATAATAAGAATGTATTTCATCGCTTCTATACCCAAAATTAAGGAGTGTGGGTCACATTCATGGGAGTACACAATTAATGAAGTAATGTTGCATCTATATTAATACGTTTTGGTGGAAATATAAATGGGTATTCAAAACATAATAGTTTTACAAGGAATATAGAAGGATAATTTCAAAATCCTAATGGGTGAACATAAAAGTCCATAAAAGGTTTCATGAGAGTAAATGCTTATCTACAATTATTTATCAATCAAAATTATTGTAAGGATAAGTGTAAAAACATATTCTTATTTGAAAAAATGGAAATCAATGGAATAATACAATGAATGTAATTGAATGAAAGAATGAGGAATAGAATACCTTACCATGAGAGGGAGATTCTAAAATCATTAATGTATATTATTAAGTGATTATAAAAACTCCCTAGGATTTATTTAGATATATATTTGGAGAATAACTTTGTGATCAATTGATTTTTGAGTGAGTTAAGAGTAGTGGGATGTTGTGATGGAATTTATTACCCAAAAGGGGGGATTATTTATAAAATTTTGAACATATGTTTTGGATTACATATAATAAATTAATCAAAATAGAAAATATTCACATGTATTTTCCAATGGTACTTCCGAAAAGGAGTGGTTTAATATATTTTATAATTTCAAGAACTAAACATAGTAAAATAGTAACAATTGTAATGTGGATGTGAGTTATGTTAGTAACACCATGATATTTTTAAATATGAATATCATATTCAATAGAATATATCACATGAAAAAACCAGAGTATAATGGAATATAACATCTCAATAATTTATGATATTTTTATTTTATAAATTAATTCACTCTCATTGACAGCTTGCAGTGAACGAAACACCTAGTTTGAATAAAATGTGATAATTTATATTTCCATTATAAAATTATTGATAAATTGGAGGGTATGAATAATAGTGACTAAATTAATAAAATTATATGGTTTATACATATATAATATAAATTAAATGTATATAAATTGATTAGATATATATTTATAACAATTTAAGGGAAAAATAAATGTTTTTTGAAAAATGATATTTTTCTCAAAGATCATTTAGTCACGCATTTCATACATTATTTATAATTAATTCTCACAAATTTTAGAATATATATTTCAAAAAAAATTAATTTTTTAAATAAACATTTAAATATTATCTTATGTTAAATTGTTTTGTATTTTTCTTAAAATGACATTTGTGATGAATAGTGAGAAATACCGAATTTTATTTGAAAACTAGATTTTTGTTTCAATTATTTGTATTCATAAATTATATTTATAATTGGTTTTAAACTATAAATAGTTAAAATTTATATATTTTTATTTAAATTGGGTATTCATAATCATATTCATATATAATTTTGGTATAAAAACTTTCTGAACTTTTGAACTCTTTCTCTTTACAAATATGCTTTCTCATCACGTCTATGGGATAAATTTTAAAATAAAATTTTTCTATTCTATGAATTAAATTTAGCATAATGGATTTAATATTTTGTATTAGTATAATATATATTTTCTAATAATTTCAACTTATTTTTTACTGTAATGAATAGTTAAAAAAGAAAAAATTATTTACTACAGCTAATGTTAGATGAGATTTGTCGGGTGGTTAAACTAAAATGATAATGACTAAATTGACCTAAAAACATTAAATTATTATAGTTTATAGACATATTTTGAAACTATAATTTATAAGGATATATAATAATCCATTGTGGACCCTTTTGGAATATGAATGATGTGGTTACACCTTCTTCATTCCAAATATTACAAGTGTGCCACTCAACTCACTTATAAATGGTCACCCACTCTCCACAATGATTCAAACCATAAAGACTATTTATTTTGGAAAATACCTGCCAATATAACTTTTAATTACATCATATAATTTTATAAGACTTTTTTTTCATAAATCAAACAGGGAAATTCTTTGGGGTAAACCTATTGAGGATACCCAAATAAGTTGTACTATTCTTCAACGATCATTTTCATTCAATTACCTCCTCCACCACATTCAATTATTATTAAGAAAATATGATCTAATAACGTCAGAATATTAAATATATTTTTATTTTTTTTGTTAATTTAATGACTTAAACCATCCCCACATCTATTAAATGTTTCACAAAGTCATCATTCATTTGAATGTGGAACTATTTCCTCAAAAATCTATGTCATTGGTTTCCAATTGTACCTATCATAGTTGAGTATGATTATGGATATAAAATATATATATGATATTTCTAATAAAATTCTACATATTTATTAATTATATCATATTTTTTACTTTTCATTCCATAAGCGATATGATAATATCACTCGTGAGTACATTGGACTACCACCTCACGAATATATGTGATTTTTCTTTCACTGACGCTTTAAATGGAAGGAGATAAGGATAATATTAATAAACATTTGTGACATAGATGACATAATTATTATATATAGAAAATATTTATCATTAATAATATATAATTTATCATCGTATATCATATGATTTCACTTACTTAATGTTAATAACATCCTTAGTTTATGTGTGGACAACAACCTGCACGAAAAGATGTGACTCTATTTTCATCACCAATCCACATGGATTAAATATATTAGTATATTTAATGAAATAATATGGTATATATGGAATTATTAAAATTTTATAATGATAAAATATTACTTAACTTCCTTCCATTGTGATCTTTGAAAAATCGAGACATTACTCATTCGTACATACATCTTTTATCTTCATGATTGTAACCCAATTCATTTTTAATATCCATTTTAATGATTCTATTTAAAAGTATAATTTATAAATAATTATTATAATTATAAAATTTTTATTATTCTAGAGACTTTTAAATAATGATCCCTTTGACTATTTTAAACATACCAAATTCATTTTTGACACACAGTCAGAATATCATAGAAAAATCTGATAGAAACTTAATTGATCATGTAATCATATATGACAAGGAAAAAAGTAAAATAAAAAGTATAATAAACTCAAAAATGTTTTTAAGAGTTTAAATAATTAATATATTTTTATTATTCATGAATTTAAAGAATTTATGTTATTATTTAGACACAATGTTAGGCTTTCTTGTCTCACTTATAATTCTGTGATACATATTCAAAATTCACCACTTATTTATATTGTGTGGTTCATATACTAACATGTTTTCATGTTATATCATGAATCAATTTATCTTCATTGTTTATAACATTTTAATTTATGTCATTTCGTTCATGGGGGTTATGATACAAACGTTACCAAAGTGGTAGGGGTTTATTTCACAATCTCATCAGTTTTTGGGATTGTTTTTGTTTAAGTGTCTCTTGGGGGACGTATTTGATATTTATTTATTGAATTATATCTATTTTATTCTCATATAGTTATTAAATAAAATTTTCATGAAATAGTACCATTTTAAATCTTTTTGGTACATAAAATGAATGAGAAAATGTTACAAAAAAAAAATCAAATTAATTTCTCTATTCAAATAAAATTTATTTTTATTCCGAAACAATATTTTCAAAAAATATTTTCAAAAATGTTTTATTGTTTTTTTTAATAAAATATTTTAAAAATAAAATAATTTTCCACATGAAAAGTAAAAATATATCTTTAAAAATCATTTTCTATCTTAGAATATTTCCTTTAATTATAATTATACATTAATAATGATATACTCCAATGATATAATCCTTATTATTTCTTTGGATTAATTACGATCATTTTGTCATGGAATGTACTATGTTGATACAACTAACTTTACTCTGAATTGTTTATGAGTATGTAAATTGAATGGGGAATGTGTTTAAATTTCATATGATAATTTGAATATTAATTTTTATATGTATTATGATACAATTGTTTCTTATGAGTTATTCATTAGACTTTAAATGTGATGGGTATGCCCACTTTATTCATTCAATGCATCGGTAGGTCTCAAGAGGCACTATAGAAATGGTTTTGGTTAAGTATTTACCCATTTATATATATTTCTTGGAACTAGTCTCAAAGGCATTATATGTTTTGGAAAAAAACCTTGATTGTATGTTTTAGATGTCTAGCATTATGCATTATATCGTTACAAATTTAGTTATTGATATTCCATGTGAATATTATATTATTCAGTATGTAAATGTACATGATTAGGGATTAGGTAATTATTTATATAGAATTGTTGGATCAACCTTTATGGATTCAATATTATTCTCAAGTTATTGATACATTGACATGTGTTTCTGTTGTTTAGTTTACCATATTGATAATTACCTTTTCATTCATAGATTCCTCTATTTGAATACCCTTACTGAGCATCTTAGATCACTCCTCTATTATGATTTATTCTCTTTAAGAAACCAAGAAGTATTTTTTGGTTGATATACTGGGATACAGTGAGAGAAATCAAGAAATTATCAAATAAAAAACATTTTTTATTTTAGGGTTCAAAATGTAATGTGAATCTCCTATATATATCTAGTTTACTAATACTACTAAACTATTTAAACCTTCATGATGAAATTAAATGTATTTAATTCCAATTTAAATATGTAGAGAAAATCCCTAGGCTACTGGGTTTAGAGTTTCTATAGTTTATATTAGTGGAGGTTTAGTAGAAACCAAAGAAACCTATTCTGGTAAATCAATGAATATGGAACATAATCCTGTGAGAGTATTTGGGGATAAATATACAATAACATTTTAATGTGTTGGTAAGGAAGAAATTATATAGTTTTAAAATAAAATATATCCCTCCCTAGATATAACAAGTCAACATGGTTCTTACATAGAGGTACTTAGGGGTAATGACTCTTTAAAAAAATATTTTGATTAACCTGATCATCACCTAGTGCATTAAAGAAAAAATTTATGTGAACTAGATTTGACACTCATGTGTGATATAGAAAAGATAAATATAATTTTCTCTAACAACCATTTTGATGGAGTTGAAAATAATAAAATTTTTAGAGGAACCATGTTTATGATTAGGAGATTATCTATGATAAGTGTTTCTCTAGTTTTCATATTATACATTATGTTTCATAATGTTATGATCTGATCTAGTATATACCATTTTATATGGGTTGTTCCTAATAGAAAGAATGAGAACTATATCAATTAATGTACCTCATTTATGGATTTGTTTTCTTTGGAAAGATAATTAATTTGAAGTTGTGGCTAGAACTGATCAAATTATAGAGGTAGGAAACTCCGATTAAGAGTAAAAACCTTTCAAGTATGGAGAACCTTGTAGATTCAATGCATAGTGAAACAATGATATATCACTTCATGCATCTGAAACATATATCATTTAATTATTCGATATATCCCTTTTTAGGTGAGCAATGGATACGTTCCTTATAAAATATATTCCTCACACTGAGATGTAGGTAAATGGATAATGTTTTCATAAAAGTATATCAATTATTAATAATTGAGTATCAATGGTGGAAATTGGTTAAAAAAATAAAAATGTGAAGGAAAAATAAAAAAGTGAGTGGAATTATTTTTAGGTAAAATTCTTGGATATATATTTTTATCACGAGAAACAATAGGATAATGAAAAAAACTTCGTGAGTCTATGATAGAAAGAAGTTGAATTTTTTTCTAAGTATGAATCTACCTTTAAATGAATTGAAAGAAATGATGTATACTATGTTTATAATCCAAAGAGAAATATTTTCAATTTCTTTAATGAGATTTATCCAACCCTCTAATGGGATCTATTATCCAATAACTTATAATTAAAATAGGACACAATATCATATGATTTAAATATAGAGAAAGAATTATCCAAGCAGTATAGAATCTAAAGGATGAAATATAAGAAGAGGGTGACTGAGAAGAAAATAAAAATAAAGGGAAGAAGTTAAAGAAGGAATTTTCGACACATGATACTTGTAAAGTAAAAACATTGAAATATTCATAAAAGGAAAATGATTTTGATTAAAATATAGTTAAAAGGACACCATTATCATGGTTTCAAGGTAAAGAATGAATATTCCAATGTGATATTATACAACTTTAATGATATGCGGAAATATGAAACTAAATTCTCCAAGAATTGTGAAAAAATACATTAAATCGAGGTAATGGGTCATGGTCATGCTTAATATATTACTACAGATGAAGCTGAATGATTATTGTTCATGCGTATTTTTACACAATAAATATTTCTTAAAAGTATTCTACTAATGAAATTCTCAAAACATATAAAATTTTACTATAGTAATTAATATTTATTGATTTGAAAGCGTATGTTGAGTGGTATAATAAAAAATAAAAATGATTTAGTGAAAATTTGTAATTATTATAAAACACATGATTAAGGTAATGAGAACCCTTAATTTGTAATTGATTTTAAGATAATGATTTTTAATAAAGATATCATTTATATGGATAATTTTGATTAGATATTATTTACTACATTTGAGCTAATTAATGATATGTTTATTTAATATCCTTTTTTCAGATGTTTTGGATGTTAAACTTTTGGACGGTTCATAATGTTAACCATTTTTTAAATGGTTTAATTTTATATATTTATGAGGTTTGAGTGATTTATATATTACTTAATCATATGAATATTTATGCATATTTTATAGAATCTAATTTTTTTTTTTGTGATAATACTAAATAGATATTTAAGGAATGAATTTTCATTTTATTATGGATCTTAAGATGCATTTAAAGTAAATTTCTGTGCTTTAAGCATAAAAAATCATTTTTGGATATTTATTTCTTTGATTATTTGATGAATTGGTAATTTATGAACCCATAACTGATGGATATAACTATCCTTGGGAAATAGAAATATATCATGTAAGTATATTTCTTGAGGTTCTTATATCATATAACAATTCACCAACATTAGTAGAGGATCTTGAAAAAAATGTTATCCTAGTAACACCAATGATGATTAATCAAATATTATTTTATCCCAAGGGTTGTTGGTATTTAATGTTCTCTTGATCACCCAATTTTTTTCAATGAACTCTATCATAACATTTTATCCAAGTGTATTATTATTCTCTTCTATTACCATGTTTTTTATTTTTACCTATGTTTTCCAACTTAGAAACCTAGTTATGTTATTATTCTATATAAAATTAACAAATCCATTTATATATTATCAATATGATGTTTCATTAACCATTTCACAATGTGGTTTTTTCAATAATGGTATTTCTTAATTTCAAACCCTTAATTTCTATGTTCGTGATTAAATTATGAGGGCACAATTTATTTAATGGTGTAGAATGTAAAATAATGAGATTTTAAAATGACTAGTATCATATTTGATTGTGTGTATGACTAAAAACACAATGAAAATAATATAATATAACATTAAAATACATTAAAATACATTAAGTTTTTAATTATATCCATTCTATTCAGTAGGATGCAATGCCCACAACACCAGGTTTGAACTAAATGTGATACTTGATATTACACTTATATCATGGACTTTAAATTAGCGGGTATGAGTGGTAATAAATAAATAATTAATATTATATGTTTTAAAAATTTATTACATAAATAAAATGGATATCTATTGATTACAGATAAAATTAAAAACTTATAATGAAAAAGAAATGTTTCCTAAAAAACTGTATTTTTCTATACGTTGGTTATTCGTGATTTATGAAAATAATTAACAATATATTTTTAACAATTATAAAAAAATTGTTTTAAAAAGTTAATTTATTTTATTATATCTTGAAATAAAATTTATATTAGTGTGAACTTTTGGAATTTTTCTGAAAAGGCTCATTTTTTGATGAATAATGAAAACACGGAATTTTTATTGCAACCAATATTTTTATTAAAATTATTTATAATTTTAATTTATATTTTGAATTCATTTAAAAGTAAAATTTGTTAAGTTTCATTTTAATTAATCAAATTTCTGTTATTTGAATCATTTTATATTTACTTTTTATTTAAAATCATTATAATGTTTTGGACATTTTCTCTTTAAAAACTATCTTTCATATCTCGTCAATGGGAATAATTTTTACTTAAAATATTCCACTAAGTTGAATAGAATTTAGAAAAATAGAATTCATATTTTTATAAATAATAATTTATATTTTCTAATAATTTCACTTTAATTTTTTAACATAATTAATAATGAAAATATTAAAAATTATTTACCACGGTTAAGGTAAAAATGGACCTAGTTGGGGTTAAACTAAAATGATAAGGGTTTAATTTACTTTTAAAAATAATTAAAAATATATTTTATGGATATAATTAGAAACTAAAATTTAAAATTATAGATAATTGTCCATTTTGGTCCCTTGTGTCATTTGAAAATTTGGGTATATATTTTTCATTCCAAAAATTACAATTCTGCCACTCACCTCAATTATAAAAGGTCACCCCTATCTACTCATCATAAGACCTTATAATACTAATTTTATACCATTCCACGACAAAATATATTTCTAAAATACTATATCTCATACATAATTCCTTTTTCCGGTAGAAATACATCTTACGAAGGCTTTGGTGCAAGCCTACGGTGGATATCTGAAGAAGAGGTAACACTTTTCAATGAGAGTTTTTACTTCATGTATTCCTCAAAAACCATGAATTCTTATTAAAAAATGATTATATGATAAATTAATATATTCCACATATTTCTATACTTTCTATTATGTTAATAACCTAAAACTATCCCTGAATCCATTAAATGGGTTAAGAAATTATCATTTGTTTGTATGGTGGACTACCACCTTACAAACCAATGCCATTGTTTTTTTTGTTACAACATATCAAGGTTGGCTATGATGAAATATATAAAGTATATAAATAATATTTATAACATAATTATACTTTATGAGTCATTATATTATATATAAATTTTCAATTTAGATTTCATATGTGATATGATAATGTTGCTCTTGCGTACGGTATACTACAACCTCACAATGATATGTTATTTGTGTTTGACTAATGCATTTAATGGGAGTAGATAATGATAATTGTTTTGTATATATGTTATATAAATGTTATAATTATGATATTCATGACATTTCAATAATACATAAAAATATAATATATAATTTTAATTCATACATTTTCTCTCACTTTGTGAATATAACAACATTCGTTTAAATGTGGACTACCACCTTCATAAATCGAACTAACTCTCTATTCATACTCAAACCATAGGGACCACATATAAAATTATAATTAAATAAATAATAATATAATTATGGAATTTTGATAATTTTTCAAAAGTTAAATATTATTATACATCATTACATAATGGTCATTGAAAATTTTAAATGTTACTCATGCGTACGTAGGAATCACCCTCTCCATGATTGCAAAGTAGTTCAATTTTCGTAACAATATTTCAGGATTGTTTTTAAAAGTTTAATTGAAGAATAAATATTATAATTAATTTAGGATTACAATTTTTATGTTTTTTCAATATAAATTACTTTGATCATGGTCATTTTAACACATATAAAAAGTAGCATAGAAATATATGACATAAAATTAATTGATTAAGAAATCATATATAACCTAGTAATAAGTAAAATAAGAGGAAAAATAAACATGATGAAATTTCATAAAAAAATTATTAATTAATAGATGTTTATTTTTCAGTAATATTAAGAATGTGTGCGATGAGTCAGACTCATGGTTAGGGTTTCTCACATCAATTTTACTTCCATAAGACATATTCCATATTAACCGTGTATTTGTTTTCTATGGTGTCTAAACTAAACTTTTTTTTAGTTTTTATCAAGAATTAATTTATATTAATGGTGTTAAATGTTTTATTTTTTTCAATTTTTATTTGGTTTATGATATAAAATTTACCAAAGTGGAAAGATTTTATTTCAATATCACATCATTAACTATAACATTTTCGATTTAAGTATTATTTATTGGAATTATATTATATTTCTATATTAAAATCAATATATTTTCTTTAAATATGGTTTTAATGAATTTTACATTTCATATTAATATTTTATCTTTATTTTTTCATTAATATTATTAGTAATAATTTTTTTAAAAAACTTCTATATTTCTCTCTTTAGTCAAAAATAATTTATCTTATAAGTCCATGTTTTATACAAAATATTTCAAAAATGTTTTTGGAATTTTTAGTTTTAAGAATTTATTTTCAATGAACAGTTATTTTCCTTAAGAAATGTTCCAAGTGATCTTTCCAAAACATTTTCCATCGAAGATGAAATCCTTTGATGTAACTTATTATTAATGTGGACATACTATAATGATACAATTGTAATTATTTCGTTAGATGGTTTATGACCAGTTTTACTAAGGATGTAATGTGTTGACACCATTCATTTTACATTTTTTGGTTTAGGATTGTCACGACCTGTCCTCGGGGGCCGTGTCGTGACTACCCCAAGCCAACCTTCCATAGGCCAGGGGCTAGCGACTAGAACCAAGGCGTAAATCCCGATGAATAGGGAAGGCATTGCCTTTGTAAAGTAAACAACCATCACCGAGTAAGAAAGCGGAAAGAGTAAACACTAAGTAAAAACTGTAACAAGATGTGATGAAAGTAAAAGGGGCTGGAAATACAAGCCCAACTGTAATGTACAACTGAAATGGTAAAACAACAACTAAAAAGAAAACTCGTAGCGTCAAGCCATCCTCTGGAAGTCCCACCTGAAGGGCAAGCACAGATAGCCTCCACAGCTCCTCGGTCCAGCCGTCCGCTCTGAGTACGTCCCGCCCAGTGGTCCACCTCCAAGTATCGTCCTACTCCCCAAGCCTCCACCACAATTGGTGTTGTCCGTCGTCTGCAACCAACACAACGAAGTGCGTGCATAGCCCATGCAGGGGTGAGTATAAGCTACTCAGTAGGGATCTCGAGACCCCCGAAGGTCTCCCGAAATCCACCAAGGATAAACCACAAAGGAAAGATACAATCACGAAGTAACAACCGACACTGCTTAGGTATATGCCCATACATATACCTAAGTCATCAATTCCCGTTCGGCTCCAACATCTGAGCCCAAGAACAACCCAGTCCACACAGGAAAGCAAAACGTATACTCACACAGAATAGCACAACACAATCCACGAAGGAGAGGAAAAGTAATCCACATAGTATAGCTCAACACAATCCACGTAGGAAAGTAAACAGTAAATCCACACAGGATAGTTCATCACAATCCACAAAGGAGAGTAACATAGGATTCACCTCACAAAGAATATACTTCGTCGAAAAGGTAAAAGGGATGATCAGATATAGATACTGAATCATATAAGCTGGGACCCACTGAGGATACAAGACTAGCTGTCTTCATTGATTCATCTATGCTGGGACCCACATAGGATACAAGACCAGCACTGAATCATCTAAGCTGGGACCCACATGGGATACAAGACCAGCACGGCTGGGACCCACATAGGATACAAGACCAGCACCCTTCATTGATTCATCTATGCTGGGACCCACATAGGATACATCACCAGCATTGAATCATCTAAGCTGGGACCCACAAAGGATACAAGACCAGCACGGCTGGGACCCACATAGGATACAAGACCATCACTCTTCATTGATTCATCTATGTCGGGACCCACATAGGATTCAAGACCAGCACTGAATCATCTAAGCTGGGACCCACAAAGGATACAAGACCAGCACGGCTGGGACCCACATAGGATAAAAGACCAGCACTAGGGTTCCCGCACACAGCAAGCTCGTTCGGGAGGGTCCGCTCCACGAGCCGAGGGGCTGATACATCAACTGACACAAAGTCCAGAGTTGATGTATCCAAAAGTTCCGTATCGTCAACCGGAACTCAACTTCGCAGATGGCGCGTCAATCGGACGCCTGGTCTGAGAGTTATTGGCTTTTTCGTCCCAGGGGCCCGGTTGATTTTTAAGGCAAAACCAACCCGCCCGTACTCCACCTACATCAAAACCTCAGGCGAAGTGAGCCAAAATATCCGTCTCACTAAGAGGAATCCACCAATGTTGACGACACGTCAATCGGACGTCCGAAGCTCAAGATATGAGCGTTTCTTCTCCGAGGGCCCGGTTGGTTTCGTGGACGAACCAACCCGGCCGAACCCAAAGTATACCGAAACCTTGAGTGCGATATACCGAAACGACCGTCTCGATCCAAGGATCGGGTTTCCGCTGACAGCGCAAAAATCAGAGGCCCGTAGCTCAAGTTACAGGCAAATGACCGAAAAGGTCCGGAAACGGGGGTCTGGGCCCGGGCCGACCTGGCCCGACCCCCCCTGGGTTGGCCGAAACGTGTCGGCCGGAACAAGGTTTGGGTCTGACCCGGTTTGACGCGTCCCGGGGTGGGCGCTGCCCCCGCGGTGTCAATGTGACGCGGTCCCACGTGGGGCCACCCCAAATCACCCGGACGCGGCCGGGCCGCCGCGTCCCTGAACTGCGGTTCCGTGCGGCTGCGGAACCGCCTCGCCTCCGTGGATTCAGCCGTGGCAAGGTTTTCCCGGCAGTGCGCTGGGCACCGGCGGAAGCTTCCATGGGCCACCGGAGTTGCTCCGGTTGTCCGTTTTCATTTCCGTCTGCGCCGAGGTTCATCCCAGGTCCCGACATTCACTGCAAGGCCCTCATATCGCCCTCGTAGCCCCGTTTTTCGTTTCCTGACAATCCGCACGTCAAAAACGAACGCGCCATCTTTGTGGTTTTTTCGGCGTGGCACTACGGCGCCGCGCTCCTTCGCCGTGATTATCCAAACTCCCGCGCGGTCTTGCCTGGTCAACGTTCACCATTTCTCACACCATGAACGAGAAGGGGTGGTGGGTTCGGACTTGTTCGCTGGTCCTCAAACACCGCGTTAGCAGTTTGAAACAAAACCAAAATTTCCAGCAATTGATAAACCGTGACCCGCAAAAATAAACCGTGGACCAACTTGTTAATTTAGTTGTTCTGTGTTCATGCCTTGGAGGAAAACAACATGGAGTATTAACATTTCGAACAACCCCTACCTCGTCAAGTCGTCGCACGTGCGTTCTTCACGGAATTGCTCGTCGCGGAAGGAGGGGACCGTCGCGTCTTCGTGGTATCCAGCGTTGCGTCGACAAACTCAACGGATGATTGAAGATTTTATTGCGGATGAAGGATCGTCGCAGAAGAACTTCGTGGGAGAGGAAACTTCGGTGTCACGGCACACGGCGTTGCATCGTCGATTTCCACGGGTTCGGAGTTTTTCGTCGGAGGCCGGCGTTTTTCGCATTCTTCGTGTTCTTTGCGAAGGAGGATGAAGGCACACGATTTCTTTCAAAAGCCTCTCAACGTGCAATCCTCAAGATGTCGTGCGTTGGTCTTATTTTATTATTACACCAACGGATTTCAAACAAGTTAATAAACGACTAAATTGGTTCATAGAATTAATTCAACAATGAAAACTGCCCAATTAATTTTTGCGGGTGCGTTACATAGGGGAAAAGAAACGGTGGGGCTCATGTGGTCCCCACTTCACAAATATCCTACCAAGTTGGTTGGATATTTTGAATTGCACCCTATCTGTTTCAACTGAGCTTAAGAAGCTTAAAGTGGTCTTTAAGTGGCTAAAGTGAAATAAAAATAAAATTGTCGCACAACTTTATTTTATTTCATAACATAAAAACCAAAAATTAAAAACCACAACCGAGCAAACGCAACTCCGGAAGAGGAGTCTATAAAAAAATACCGGCACTGCGATTCCATCGGTGCCCTCGGAATTCGATTCCGAGCACCAGTTCAAAAGATAGAAAAAACCGCTTGTCCGTTCATTGAAAGTACCCGAGCCAAACTTCGGAAAGTGATTCTGGGCACACCGGGCCTCGGAATGAGGTGCTGTCAGAAACTGCGTTCTTGTAAAATTACAAGGAAAATTAAGAAAAAAAATTTCGTTGAAATTTATGGGTCTTTACATTACTCCCACCACAAGGCTTTACGTCCCCGTAAAGCTTCACCACAAACTTAGGGATACAAAGGAGGTACTGAGCACACATCAGAGCCTTCCGCTCCCAAGTGCTCTCCTAGAGGTTCCTGAGCTGCCATCTGAAGCGCACTAGAGGAATCTACCGTCCACGTAGGACCCGCTCCTATCGATCCTCGATCTCCACTGGGACCTCCGAAAAAGTCGCCCCATCATCATAGACCAGCTCTCTATGGTCAAAGATTTCTGTCGGGTCGTGCACGTATCTCCTCTGCTGAGATACGTGGAAGACGTCGTGCACCCGGCGTAACAGTAGCGGTAGAGCCAAGCGATAAGCCACCTTACCGATCCTACTAAGGACCTGGAAGGGTCCGATGAAGCGTGAAGACAACTCTCCGCTTCGGCCAAACCTCTGTAATCCACGTCGAGGTGAGACCCGCAAGAAGACGTGGTCACCATCCTCGAACTCAAGAGGCCTCCACCTCCTGTCAGCATAGGACTGCTATCGGCTCTGAGCTATACTCATCTGCTCCTAGATGACCTGGACCATCTCTGATCCCACAAGAACTGCTAAGATTTATTCTTTGCTGATAAGAGAAATTTGGTCTCATCCCCTGGATGAACCACTTCCTTTTCCTAATACAGTCAATCCCGACATGGATGTTACTAATCCATACCAAAGATGACGTCGTAAGGCCTTGACGCTAATACCAAGAGATCCAACCGTTACTCTCACCTCTAAGGGTTGAGTCACACTATTGGCATCAGTGTGTGGTAACTGGGTCTCCTCCAGTAGATGTCTCACAAGTGAGGGTCAAGTCAACAGTCTAAACCGGAACCTCTTAGTAACAACACAAAAGAGGACAAGAATGAAAACATCACAAAGGTAAGCGTCTTTTACTATTGCAGCTCATAATACAATGACACTACACAACAACAACAAGGAACTAGAAGTACAAAGGACGTATCCACTAGTTCCGCTTCTGTCCATCTGCTCCCAGTACTCCATGATCGAAAGCCTTAGCTGCCTGAAGCTGAGCTCTCGCATGTCCACCAACTCCCTGCGGTCGGGGTGGACCTCCTGGTGGTGGTGTTGGCAACACCTCGAAGTGTCGCCCACCATCTGCTACTCGGGCAGCTCCTCTGCCTTGTCCGCCTACCCCCTGCGGACCACCGTGGCCGAACTTCTGTCTGGGAGGTCCCTCTACCACTTGCTTCTCATTTGTAAGACGAGTCGGGTAGTCTCGAGCCATGTGACCTTGCCCGCCGCATGCATAGCAATGTCACCCCCTCGTGTAGCTGGCTCTCCTTCGTGTGCCCTGCAGAACCGAATCTTCATCCTGAGGCTTCCCATTTGTTGGTCTGGCCCATTTGGAACTCTGCGTCACCTATCTACTGCCAGCAATAGAAGACCCTACTACATGCCGTCCTGTGGAGGGCCCTGTCACTAGAGCCTGCTCGGCGAGAAAACTCTCCACTAGAAGGGCTCTCTCCAACACCTCTGCCTGCTGGGCCACTGTCATGCTGCCCTGCCGTAGCTGTAGTAGCTCCTGGATGCGTACCGCTCGGAGGGTGGCTGGGAAGAACTCTGAGCGAAAAATGCTCTCAAAGTCCGTCCAAAGGAGTGATGCCTTGTCGTGCACCTGGAGCATCAAGCTCCACCATCTGCCTACTGCCGCATGCAGGAGGCTCGCTGCAAGGACCACTATAAGGTCTGGTGGTGTCCTCACTAACCAGAAAACCCGTACAACCGCCTCCAGCCAGTCCTCGGCTGCTTGGGGGTCCGTCTCCCCGCGGAACCTGGGCGGTCACTGGCACTGGAACTCATGCAGTGCACTAAGGCGACGTGCATCGTCAGCGGCTGGGGCTGGAAGCATCGGTGGCTCGGCGGGTAGAGGTACCGCCGATGCCTCTACTGTCAAATGGCCCTGTACCGAGGCCTCGTCGCTCGACGGGCTGTCGTCACGCTCAACTCTCGGAACACTGGCCGGCTGCCATCGTGGGTCCATCCTGAAAGAAACAGGTGCGCCACGGTCAGAACAGTATACCTGGTGAGGTGATACAAGTAATCACAAAGAAAACTTGAACCACACATGAAATTAATGTTTTCGTGCATTAAGTCGGAAATCAGAAGTCAGGGTCCTGGTGTATGGATACGTCGGCCGCCGCACGAACACTGGACTCCCTGGAATGATAACCACACCCAATACGCTAATCACAATTTCTTAACATAGATGAAAGATCAGAGTCTGCGGTAGAACCAAACTCCTCTGATACCAATTTGTCACGACCCGTCCTCAGGGCCCGTGTCGTGACTACCCCAAGCCCGCCTTCCATAGGCCAGGGGCTGGTGACTAGCACCAAGGCGTAAATCCCGATAAACAGGGAAGGCATTGCCTTTGTAATGTAAACAACCATCACAGAGTAAGCAAGCGGAAAGAGTAAACACTAAGTAAAAACTGTAACAAGCTATGCTGAAAGTAAAAGGGGTCGGAAATACAAGCCCAACTATAAAGTACAACTGAAAGGGGAAAACGAAAACTGAAAAGAAAAGCCGCAAGGGAGGTTTTCCCGGCGGCGCGCTGGGCGCCGCCGCCTCCGGCCGGCAGCTCCGGTGGAAGCTTCCGCGGGCCACCGGAGTTGCTCCGGTGGTCCGTTTTCATTTCCGTCTGCGCCGAGGATCATCCCGGGTCCCGACCTTCACTACAAGGCCATCAAATATCCCTTGCGGCCCCATTTGTCATTTCCCGACAATCCGCACGTAAAAAAAAACACGCCGTCTTTGTGGTGTTTCCGGGGTGGCGTGACGGCGCCGCGCTCGTTCACTGCGATTTTCCAAACTCCCGCGCGGTCTTGCTTGGTCGACGTTCTCCGTTTCTCACACCATGAACGAAAAGGGGTGGTGGGTTTGGACTTGTTCATTTGTCCGCACCCACCGCGTTAGCGGTTTGAAACAAAGCCAAAATTTCCAGCAATTGATAAACCCTGACCCGCAAAAATAAACCGCGGAACAACTTGTTATTTTATTTGTTCCGTGTTCATGACTTGGAGGAAAAAAACATGGAGTATTAACATTTCGAACAAACCCTACCTCGTCAAGTCATCGCACGCGCATTCTTCGCGGAATTGATCGTCACGGAAGGAGGGGATCGTCGCGTCGTCGCGGTATCCGGCGTTGCGTCGATGAACTCAACAGATGATCGAAGATTTTATTGCGGATGAAGGAACGTCGCAGAAGAATTTCACGGGAGAGGAAACGTTGGCGTCGCGGCACACGGCGTCGCGTCGTCGATTTTCGTGGGTTCCGCGTTCTTCGTCGGAGGCCGACGTTCTTCGCGTTCTTCGCGTTCTTCGCGAAGGAGGATGAAGTCACAAGATACCTTTCAAAAGTCTCTCAACGAGCAATCCTCAAGATGTCGTGCGTTGGTCTTATTTTATTATTACGCCAACAGATTTCAAACAGGTTAAGAAATGAATAAATTAATTCATAGAATTAATTCAATGAAGAAAACCTCCCAATTAATTGGTGCGTTAAGAATTTAAGAAAACACGTCTGTTGACTTTTATAAAAACGGGTTTTTGCGGGTGCGTTACTTAGGGGAAAAGAAATGGTGGGGCTCATGCGGGCCCCACATCACAAATATCCTACCAAGTGGCTAGGATATTTTGAATTGCACACTATCCATTTCAACTGAGCTTATGCAGCTTAAAGTGGTCTTTAAGCGGCTTAAAGTGAAATAAAAATAAAATTGTCGCACAACTTTATTTTATTTCATAACTTAAAACCCAAAAATTAAAAACCACAACCGAGGAAACGCAACTCCGGAATAGGCGTCTCTAAGAAAATACCGGCGCTGCGATTCCATCGGTGCCCTCAGAATTCGATTCCGAGCACCGGTTCAAAAGTTAAAAAAACCCGCTCATCCGTTCACTGAACGTACCCGATCCAAACTTCCGAAAGTGATTTTGGGCACACCGGGCCTCAGAATCAGGTGCTGTCAGAAACTGCGTTCTTGTAAAATTCCAAAGAAAATTAAGAAAAAAAATTTATTTGAAATTTACGGGTCTTTACAATGATTATGTATAATTATCAAGGAAATTATTTACATTATATATGCTTGTTTAAATACAAATGTTTATCTGCATTATGTTTCTCCCTTTCATATAAAAAATGAATTGTGGTTTCTATGTGACAAATGGGGCCCGTTATACCCCCTTGATGAACTGACAGGTCTCATGAGACAAATAATATATGATTTTTACTCAGGACGTACCCATTTATATTTATTTCATGGAACAAGCCTCGATGGTATTATATATCTTGGAACAAGCCTCAATTATATGTTTCAGTTCTCCACTACTAGGAATTCCATCATTATGAACTCAGTTATTGATATTCTTAGTGATTATTTTAATAGTTTAAATACACGTGGTCAATTTTGATGCTAATGTTATTATTAATATGGAATTATATTACCAGCATTTATACCTTTATTATTATAAAAAATATTAATAAAATGATATGTATTTCAGTTATTTACCTTTCTATATTGATTTTTCCTTATTTATTCATACCTTCCACTGTATTCTTACCCTTATTGGGTACATGAGTTCACCCCATTATTATGTTTTATTTTACAAAGGACACTAGTATGTATTTTTAGATTGATATGTAGAGATATTCAAAGGGTAATGATGGAATTTTCAAATAATATTATTTATGTATTTTACGTTTTAAAAAGTAGTCTTAATTTCATTTATGTATATATTTTACCAAGGCAACTAAACTATTCAGTCATTCATGATTCATTTCTTTATATAAAATTCCAATGTAACAAGGAAGTGCCATATCATGGCTACTAGGGTTTTGGATTCTACAATGTTCATAAATAATTGATTTTATGATCATAAAATATAATATGTGTTTTGGTGGATTCTTAAAGGTTTTATTAAACTAATAAAGCAACTTCAAATCTATATTATTTTAAAGTGGAAGTCTATATTTTTTCATAGATGTATTTTATTTCATTTATTAAATCATATTAGTGATAATTTGATTACAGAATAAAAACCATATTTTTGTACACTTTTTAATTTTTAACAAAAAATTCTGTTATCTTTGAAATTTTTGGAAAACTCAAAATTCACTAATTTCAATGTGTAGATTAATAGAATAATATGAATTTTATTAAAAATAATTTTTAAATTATGATAATTTTTAGTTTTAAGTAAAAAATAAATATTTACTGGAAAATAATATATTTTCCATCACTAAAAACAGTCATAACCATATAAAAATTATATTGTACTTCATTAAATTATATTGTCTTATATATTTAAATAAATATCATTTAATAATAAAAAAATGAAAATAAAATCTATCTCACAGATTATAGAATTTATCCAAAGAGTATCTTAACTGAAACAATATATTTCCAAAATATAAAATCTAGATTTCATCATAACAAAATATAATTTTTACCAAACTTATTAAATTTTCATTTAGAAAGTAATAATAAAAAGGAAAAAAATAAAATCATTATTTAATTTAAATTTTAATATAAAAATAAATATTATTGTGGTTTTGATACATAACCACTTATTACATTGGCTTAAACACAATGGGTACGGTGTTCAAGGATTCTTCTTTCTTTCGATGGTTGAAGAACATGGTTTAGTTCATGATCAGGATAATCCTGAACCTCTCATGTAAATAATTTGAAACATGTTTCAGTTTGCTGAATCGTTTCTTGGGCTTGGTCATGGGAAAATCCTGGTGATGTCACATTCATAGAAATATTTGAAAAATGTGCTACATATGGTACAATCCAATTGGTTGAGGATATCACTTATTATCTCCTTGTTAATTGGACTCTATCATAACAATTAACAAATACTAATCTTAATTTTATCTATGATGTTTCTATATTGTGAACTATTAAGATGATTAGTAATATTTTAACTCCAATATTATATATTTTATGACCATATCAAATTACCAAAGCAGTGTATTTTTTTTATATACCTATATTTCTTAATGAACAATTTATTCATTCAAAAGGGAGTTTCAATTATAAATGTCTCAGTCAGTACATCAACCAAAACTGAAACATGATTTTTTTATAGAATCCATATTATAATTCATATCTTCTTTCCACTTCCCAAATTATTAGTTATAAAAAAATTTTGTATGATAAGGGTTTATTATTTTAAAATAATAATGTGTCACCTTACATAGTAAATAGAAAACCATATCACTTTGATTCTCTTACCTCTCTAACTCTATTAGAGATTTTTTTCTCTTCAACAACATATTATATAAGTTATTGTAAAATATTTTTTCATGCCAAATATTTTGTGTCCTGATCCCAAAAATTAGCTATAATCAATCATTCTCCACTATATATTTTTGAGATGTATCACCTTTCTAGAAATTTGGCATGTCTTTATATAATAAATTTATTATTTTTGGGATCTAATAAATAATATAATCTTATTTCCTTTTCATCCCCTTCAAGGATACACATTCTTTCTTAGGTGTAAAATCGAATTCTATAATTATGATGGATTATTTTTTCACATTCCTAAACACATATATGTGAAAAACCTAATTTCTTCAAATAAAAAAATTCTTATGTGATTAAATTTTTATTATTTTTCAACAGGTTTTATGTTTAGACTATTGAAAATAATTCATATCCAGAAAAGCACATTGTAAATTTTTCATGATTCATAATCAATACTTCCATGCCATACCAAGTGTGGTTCCTCATTTCTCAAACAATATTAAACTGTGGTTTATAAAGAGTGAGTTGGGATTGTATAGTAGTTGTTTTAAGATAATATGTATACTCTTAGTTAACATATCATTACCCTATATGTGATAATAGTTTTATATCTTCTTACCAAGAGGATTCTCACCATAATTTTTATATTCTATAAATTTCTAAAAGGAATCAAAAATAAAGATTATCAAAAAAAATATATAAATACCTACTGATGTTATCAGTAAATGTAATTATGTAAGATTATAAAACTCCAGACTTTATGGGAAAGGGATCACATACATATATTATAACTAATTCTAGATGCTTTATAATACCCTCTCCTTTCTTAATAAATGCTTATTTGGCCATTTTTCTTGTAAAAAAACCTTAATATATCCAAATGGTTTAGCTTAAAAAATCTAAAAACCCTTCTTGATATAATTTTTTTATTCCTTTTTAATTTACATGAACAGGACAGTGATGGAATAATTAGGTGAGATATGAGTTATCCAAACATAATTCTTTATCAACCGACATGTCTTTATTTTTATATTATATTATGTAAATAACATTTTCCATATGTTATATACCATAATATATTCTATCCTTTTAAAATTATAAAATTTTATTCTTGAAATAGAAAAAACATATCATTTTTAATACATAAAAAAGATATGATATTCTTTGTTTCACTAGGAATATAATTTCAATTATATAAAAATAAAATGAATCCATTCTACAAAATTTGATGGATATATCCTATAACTAGTGGAACTTGTCTCTATCATTTTTTGTCTCAATTATCCACCTCAAAATTATCAATAAGTTTTATTCTATAACGTTATTTTTTTATATAAATTTGATAAATACTAGCTATAAAAAATTCGCAATTTTTTTAGTGGAACGATTTCACTAAAAAAATATTCCTACTGAAATATCTTGTGTCATTATGGAGGCACATTTCTTCTTCTAATAGCCTATATTATCCTAATAAAATCAGAAAATAGAATACGCTTTATCATCCATTTATTTTCTTCTTCTATTGTAATGGAATTGTGATGATTCCTTATGTTTATAACATTCCATAGATATTTTCTCATTTATTTTTATTTTTTATCTATAAGGACTTATGGGTTTTTAGGATTCATTCTTTAATCCACATGTTGAATCAAATTCATATGATTTGAGAGAAAATATTCTATATTTGTGATTTTTAAATACAAAAAAGGCATGAGGAACATAATTTTTGTTAGGTTCAAATAATGTATTTTTATAAATATATGTGTAGAATAAATCATAAAATTTCAAAAAGATCAAAAAACATAATTATCTTGATTATATATTTATGACCCGATCTCCTTTTCCTATCTTTCACATAAATAGTTCCTTAATGAATTTATCCAACAATTTTCATGAATTAAAATTACTGATATGAAAAATATAAGATAACATGGAATATTCATGCATGTATTTTTAAAGATTATTAAGATCACTCTTTATGAATATTATCATGGGATATTGGATATCTAGTTCATAAGAGACATGGTTTTAGATGATATTTTTCGCCTCCCTAGTAACCTCATTAGATGGATTGGAAATAATAGGAACTATAATACATAACCTTTATCTATTACTTTATTATAATTAATAACATCCCCCGCCACTATAGGAATTTATTATTTATTAAATGATTGTCTTTATATAAAAGGGATCAATGGGAAGGTCATGAGGTCAAACATCATTCAATTTTCTATGACCAATAAAATCAGATTTTATTAGGGTTTCTTTATTTCTAATTATAATGTAATTACAAATCTATTATGTCACCATTTTTTATCAAATCCAAAAACCCTCATTATTGGATTTATTATCTCTAGATATTATGATATTATTTTTCTAATGATCATGATTTTGCATCAAATAAACCAGATGGGGGATTTTCAAATTATCAGAAGTTATTTAGTTAGGCTATACTATCAAATAGAATTAAATAAAAACACTCTTATTTATTGACTAGACTCCCCAATCATGAAATTATAAAATAATATTTCCTCAACACTATCCTTTAAGGAGAAAAATTTATTTCAATCAAAATAAACCCTTAATGATAACCTACTTTTGTTGACCAAATACTTTCATTATATCACCTTAATAAATTAAATAACATTGAATAGGGATTAAAACATAATTTGATCAATGATTTTGTTATAGAGACCCTATTTTATTTATAATACATTAGAATATTTATACATATATTTTCATAGTTAGGAACTAGTACAATGTGTGATTTTTAGGTCCACTGTGCCTATAATTAATTATATAAATTATTAAAAAAATCTTATATCTCGTGTGTGATCTTTTGTAAATAAAATGTGATAAATCTTAAAACAAAACTTGTATCATAAATAATAGATCATGTTTGAGTAAACAATATGATTTTACCCTAATCATAGGCTAAAATGGGTCGACATTGGACGTTCAAATAAATGCGGTCATGGGAGGTTTCATTTTGTTTAATAGATAATTAATTTTATTTATTTAATGAAATTATCCTAATTAAATTTTTTTAAAATACATCATTAATCCAATTACATATAATTAGTTCCATAGACCTTTTGATAATTGGGAGGTTCCTCCCACCCTTTAGAAGAGAATCAAAATCAATTGATGATGACTCCTAATCCTAGATGATTGATGCACAACCAATAATGAGATTCATATTATTTATTAGAGAGCATGTTCCTTGATGATGGATGATCCAAAATCTGGTAGTGCTCAATGTTTTTTTGGATTCTTCCCCAATTTATTAAACTGTACGAGAATTATCTTACTCTTTCTTTGATCTTTGATAAATTAAGACATTTCATGTTCCCAGACATCGATTATAATTTACTATTAAACTATTTCTCAGTATTTATATCCCTTTCTATGTTTGTTGGACAAGAACACTTGTAAAATGACTTTTCACCTTTATTTAGAAGCTTTCATCCCCGTCCATTCATTGTTTTATTCCCTGATTATCCTCTGAGGTCTCAGTTTGATGTTGGAGGGTGGGACTGAGCCTGATCAGACGCAAAAAATTGTGATGGATTCACATTTGAGGGAAGGATTGGTAAATAAGTGATAGATACAGGATGTGTTGTATGATATGTGTAATGAAATTCTTGTATTTGGGATCCGATATTGAACAAAAATTGGAGGTGACATGTGGGGAAATAAATGGACCACTATGGTTGATATATACTAATTATTTTCCACCAGATGGCTGCGAAAGTCAAAAAAAAATGAAATATCATTGATTTCATGTGACATCAAAGATATATACTTGGGGGCATGGATTAGCCTGGAAGGCTATACAAGATCTGGAAATTCTATCGAAACCTGAATATATGTCGTGAAGTCTGAAGAAAGTATGTCTTGTAGGGCCACAACTACAACTTGGCCTTTTATTAGTGCTAAAAACCGACATTAATAGCATTATAAAAGTGTTTTTAATGCCGATGCAGATAGGGGGGGTCCCCTTTATCAAATCTCTGAAAAGAACGGATAAATTCCACTTTTATCAGTGCTAAAAAAGGCATTGATAAAGGGGGTCCTTTATCAGAGCTTTTTTAGCACTGATAAAGGTGGTACTTTATCAGCTCTATCTTGAGCGTTGATAATGGGACCCTTTATCAGTGATATTCTAGCACTGTTAACGGAATCCATTACCAGTGCTCAAAAAAGTGCCGATAAAGGCACCTGACCCTACCCCTCTAAAACCGGCACCTGCACATCTGCACACCTGCACAAAATAGAAGCACCTACACATCTTCACAACTGCACAAAATAGAACCTGCACACGAACCAAGAACCTAAAGATGGCACAATGCACACAATATTTTGAGAAACAATGCTATATACATTTACATGACATCATGAATACAAAAAACACACTACTATATACATTTCAAACAATGTTTTACATGGTTACAATTACAATTTTACAATAACAGTTATAAAAATTAATGTTTCATCCTTTGATATTTGTGATCCCACCTCAAAAAGTTTCACCCACAGTATTTGTTGCTGAACAAATCATCTGAACTAAAGGAATAAAATTAACCTATATAAGAAGACAAATATTATGTTAGTAATACAATAATGAAATAAATTAAAACATTTATATGAAAGAATACATTAATATGGAAATTTGAAACTAAAATATGGAAATGATAAACTCAAATGTTTTCATTCTGATAACAATGAAGGGGGAAAATGTAAAATATATTTATTTTTGGATGATTTATCTCATTTAATAAATACTAATTTGTTATCTAATTAAAAGCCTAACCAGTCACAACGTGTGTTGGATTGAGGTGTGGTTGATTCTCACACATCACAAATGAGTCATTAATCATTGTCCTAATGCATCAAAACAATCCGAATGAGTTTTCTCAGTTTTCTGTATGTCACTTGTGTTGTTTTCTAAAGTTAATGTCAATTTTAAACTGATATCAGAAAATTTTAGGCTTACCGGTCACACCGTGCGTCAGATTGAAGTGATGTTGATTCTCACATGTCCCAAATCACTCATGGATCGTTTTCCTAAAGTATCAAAACAATCCAAATGCATTTTATAGGTTTTCCATATGTCAATTTTGTTGTTTTCTAAAGTTAATGTCAATTTCAAACAGATATCAGACACTTTTATCTATACTGGTCACACTGTGCGACGGATTGAGTTGCGGTTGATTCTTACATGTCAAAAATGACACATGGATAGTTTTCCTATAGTATCAAAACAATCCGAATGCATTTGATTGGTTTTCCATATGTCACTTGTGTTGTTTTCTAAAGTTAATGTCAATTTCAAACTGATATCAGACACTTTTAGCCATACTGGTCACTCCCTATGTCGGATTGAGGTGCAGTTGATTCGTACACATCACAAATGACACATGAATCGTTTTCCTAATGTATAAAAACAATCTAAATGTGTTTTCTCGGTTTGCCGTATGTCACTTGTGTTGTTGTCTAATGTTAATGTCAATTTTAAACTGATATCAGACACGTTTTTCCATACCGGTCACACCGTGCATCAGATTAAGGTTAGATTGATTCTTAAACGTCAAAAATGACTCATGGATCATTTTCCTAATGTATAAGTACAATACGAACATGTTTTCTTGGTTTTCTGTATGCCACTAGTGTTGTTTTCTAAATTTATTGTTAATTTCAAACTGATATCAGACACTATTATCCATACAGGTCACACTGTGAATCGTATTGAGGTGCAGTTGATTCGTGCACATCACAAATTACTCATGGATTGTTTTAATATAGTATCAAAAAAATACAAACGAGTTTGATTGGTTTTCCGTATGTCACTTGTATTTTTTTTCTAAAGTTAATGTTAATTTCAAACTGATATAAGACACTTTTAGACATACCGTTCACACTGTGTGTCAGATTGAGGTGAGGTTTATTTTTACATGTTATAAATGACTCATGGATCGTTTTACTAAAGTATGAAAACAATTAGAAAGTATTTTCTTGGTTTTCCGTATGTCACTTGTGTTGTTTTCTAAAGTTAATGTCAATTTGAAACAGATATCAGACACTTTTAGCCATACCGGTCACAATGTGCGTCAGATTGACGTGTGGTTAATTCGTGCACATGACAAATGACTCATGGATCATTTTACTAAAGTATCAAAACAATCCTAATGCATTTGGTCGGTTTTCCGAATGTCACTTGTGTTGTTTTCTAATGTTAATGACGATTTCAAACTGATATCAGACACTTTTAGCCATACCGGTCACATCATGGGTCATATTGAGGTGCAGTTGATTCGTACACATCAAAAATGACTCAGGGATCGTTTTCCTAAAGTATAAAAAAATCCAAATGCATTTTCTCGGTTTTTCATATTTCTCTTGTGTTGTTTTCTAATGTTAATGTCAATTTTAAACTGATAACAGACACGTTTAGCCATACCGGTCACACTGTGAATCGGATTGAGGTACTTGATTATTAAACGTCACAAATGACTGACAGATCATTTTCGTAAAGTATAAAAATAATCTGAACTTGTTTTATCGGTATGTCGTATGCCACATGTGTTATTTCTAAAGTTAATGTCAATTTCAAACTGATATCAGCCACTTTTAGACATTCCATTCACACCATGCTTAGGATTGAGGTGAGGTTGATTCATACACGTCACAAATGACTCATGGATTGTTGTCCTAAAGTATCAAAACATTCCGAATGTGTTTTCTTGGTTTTCCATATTCCACTTGTGTTGTTCTCTAAAGTTAATGTCAATTTCAAACTAATATCAGACACTTTTAGCCACACCGGTCACACCATGCATCAGATAGAGATGCATTGGATTCATACACGTCTAAAATTACTCATGGATCATTATCCTAAAGTATACAAATAACCCGAATATGTTTGCACAGTTTTTTGTATGTCACTTGTGTTGTTTTCTAAAGTTAATGTCAATTTCAAACTGATATCAGACACTTTTAGCGATATTGGTCACACCGTGCCTCATATTGAGGTGAAATTGATTCATACAAGTCAAAAATGACTCATGGATCGTTGTCCTAAAGTATCAAAACAATATGAATGCGTTTTCTCTATTTTTAGTATGCCACTTGTGTGGTTTTCTGAAGATAATGTCAATTTCAAACTGACATCAGAGACTCTTAGCTATACTAGTCACACCGTGCATTGGATTGAGGTGCAGTTGATTCGTACACATTAAAAATGACTCATTGATAGTTTTTATAAATTACCAAATCAATCCTAATGCGTTTTCTGGGTTTTCCGTAGGCCACATGTGTTGTTTTCTAAAGTTAATGTAAATTTCAAACTGATATCAAACACTTTTAGACATACCGGTCACACCGTGCTACGGATTGAGGTGAGGCTGATTCTTACACTTCACAATTGACTCATGCATCGTTTTCCTAATCTATCAAAATAATCCAAATGCATTTGATCAGTTTTCCGTATGTCACTTGTGTTGTTTTCTAAAGTTAAAGTCAATTTCAAATTGATATCAGACACTTTCTGAAATACCGGCCACACTATGTGTCAGATTGAGGAGTGGTTGATTTTTACACCTCAAAAATGACACATGTATCATTTTAATAAAGTATCAAACCAATCCAAATGCAATTTCTCAGTTTTGCCTATGCCACTTGTGTTGTTTTCAAAAGTTAATGTTAATTTCAAACTGATATCAGACACTTTTAGCCATACTGGTCACACTGTGTGTCGGATTGAGGTGAGTTGATTATTACACATCAAAAAATGACTCTTGTATCATTTTCCTAAAGTATCAAAACAATCCGAACACGTTTTCTTGGTTTTCCCTATGTCACTTGTGTTGATTTCTAAAGTTAATGTCAATTTCAAATTGATATCAAACACTTTTATCCATACCAGTAACATAGTGCATCAGATTGAGGTGAGGTTGATTTGTACACGTCACAAATGACTCATGGATCGTTTTCCTAAAGTATCAAAACATTCTGAATGCATTTGCTCAGTTTTCTGTATGCCACGTGTGTTGTTTTCTAAAGTTAATGTCAATTTCAAACTGATATCAGAAAATTTTAGCCATACCGGTCACACAGTGCATCAGATAGATATGAGGGGGATTCATACACATCAAAAATGACTCATGGATCAATGTAATTAATTATAAAAACTATCCAAATTCGTTTTCTCTATTTTCTGTATGTCACTTGTGTTGTTTTCTAAATTTAATGTCAATTTCAAACTGATATCAGAAACTTTAAGCGATATTGGTCACACTATGCGTCAGATTGAGGTGCAGTTGATTCATACACATCAAAAATTAATTATGGATCATTTTCCAAAAGTATAAAAATAATTTCAATGTATTTTCTTAGTTTTTCGTATGTTACTTGTGTTGTTTTCTAAAGTTAATGTCAATTTCAAACTTATATCATACACTTTTAGCCATATCGGTCACACCGTGCATCGAATTGAGGTGTGGTGGATTATTACATGTCAAAAATGACTCGTGGATAGTTTTTCCTAAATTATCAAAACAATCCTAATGCGTTTTATCAGTTTTCCGTATGCCACTTGTGTTGTTTTCTAAATTTAATGTCAATTTCAAACTGATATGAGACACTTTTATCCATACCGGTCACACCGTGCATCGGATTGAGGTGCGGTAGATTCTTACACGTCGCAAATGACTCATGGATCGTTTTCCTAAAGTATAAAAATAATCCAAACGCGTTTTCTTAGTTTTCCATATGTCACTCGTGTTGTTTTTTAAAGTTTATGTCAATTTCAAACTGATATCAGAAACCTTTATCCATACCAGTCACACCGTGCGTCAGAATGAGGTGAAGTTGATTCATACACATCAAAAATGACTCATGGATCATTTTCCTAAATTATCAAAACAGTACGAATGTGTTTTCATGGTTTTCCATATGCCATTTGTGTTGTTTTCTAATGTTAATGTCTATTTCAAATTGATATCAGAAACTTTTAACCATACCATTCACACTGTGCATTGGATTGAGGTGCGGTTGATTCGTACACGTCAAAAATGACTCATGGATCATTTTCCTTAAGTATCAAAACAATCCAAATGCATTTTATCGGGTTTCCATATGTCACTTGTGTTATTTTCTAATGTTAATGTCAATTTCAAACTCATATCAAACACTTTTAGCCACATCGGTCACACCGGGAATCGGATTGAGGTGCGGTAGATTCGTACACGTCAAAAATGACTCATGGATCTTTTTCCTAAATTATAAACACAATCCTAACGTGTTTGGTCGGTTTTTCGTATGTCACTTTTATTGTTTTCTAAAGTTAATGTCAATTTCAAACTGATATCAGACACATTTAGCCATACCTGTCACACCGTGTGTCGGATTGAGGTGTGGTTGATTCATAGACGTCAAAAATGACTCATGGATCATTTTCCTAAATTATAAAAAAAATCCTAATGTTTTTGCTCTGTTATCCATATGTCACTTGTGTTGTTTTATAAATTTAATGTCAATTTTAAACTGATATCAGATAATTTTAGCCATACCAGTCACACCATGTGTCGAATTGAGGTGAGATTGATTCATACACATCCAAAATGACTCATTGATCATTTTACTATAGTATCAAATCAACCTGAATGTGTTTTCGTGGTTTTCCATATGTCAGTAGTTCATAAGAGTCTCTCATTATGTTATTCTTTACTAAAAACTCAAATCATTTCTAAAACCATTTTTCATAATCTAAGTATATGAAACATAATAAAGGGTGATCATAGATGCTCAATAAGAGTAAAAAAGGGAGATATCAATGATCATATAAAGATAACATAACTAGTAGGAATTCACATTCATTTTCCAATTTGTTTACATTCTTCCATCAGGTTCACTACCCATTCATTTCTAAACACGTCTATATCATCTTGTGAATAGGAGTTTTTGTGACAGTCATAGTAGTACTGAACAAATATAAATACAAAATGTATTAATAAATATTTTAAATGAACTTGTAATTATTTTCAAAAATACCTCTTCAGGGATGCTAATTTGTTCATGAAATATGATATCTTTCATAAATTTATAAACAAAATAACTGCAGTTCTTTCCATTTTTTTGTTTCAGACACTCTAGATACATCGAGAAAAATAATTAATCTTTTTTGATAAGTATTTGGATAGTGAAATATAATTATATATAACCTGATACTTTTCCATTTGTAGATCACGCGTGCCTTGTCATCCTTATGCACTGGATTCATTCCAGCCTTTAGAAGATATTCATACACCACCCTATCATAACAAAATCCTCATTAAAAGATAATATAAATTATATAACTAGATATTTAGTTCTAAAATGATGGATCTAGTGTATTAAAAATTGACAATAGCCATTATGTGGGGTCGGTTTGTTGGATATCCATGCAGTGAATCTAGAAAATAAATCTTTGGAGTATCCAAATTGACTGCAATGAGCATCCAATGCTGCATAAAAACACAAAAAGGAATAAGTAATGATAGAAATGAAAATTGACATGATTAAAATTTATTGTTTTACCCCTGCAAAGTTGGTATTAAAAAGATCATTTCATTCATATTTTTTCATTGAAATGTTCTGATTAGGTATGAAATTAATTCAGCCTGAAAATAGGAATCTATTTATTTTTATTGTGTAGACTTGGTGTGAGGACTAACGAGTCAAAATTTGTATTCACCGGCAAATCCCTTCATTTGTTTTTCATACATATGTCTGAAAAAAATATGAAATGTATTTCTCCATAATTATTAGAGTATATCAACTTCTGTAAAATCAAATCATGAAAACATACCTCTTGTATACATTTATAACTGAAGTTCCTAGCCAGTCGTATGTGATGATTTCAGCTACAATGTCAGCACTAACGAAATCTAATGTTTCCTCTTCGTACATATCTTTTTCAGAAAAAAAAATTGTGTTATTATTGTCTCCTTTCATTTTATTATCCACATGAGCATGAAATGATATTAAGTGTGGATATAGAACGGGTGGGGTGAAGGTGCCCTCAGTAGATCGTTTTGATCGGTTGGTGGATCCTTTTGAGCCATTATTTCGTTTTAGCTCCATCCTTTAGTCCTTCTGTAATAATAATCATCGTTTCATCCCTTTATTAATTGAATGTTAAAGGTTCTTCTTGAAAAATTAATTGGAAATGAATTCCTCTGGGTCGACATGTTTTTTTAGAAGATTCGACGACCATAGAACGAATGTTCCAATAGATTTTCCACCGTATGAATGTTGTCATCATCATTTGGCACGGGTAGCTTGGTTCTCAGCTCATGAGCCCCGTTAATCAACAATTTGACATGACCAATTGTAAGTGGTTTAGAGTGTAGCATGTTATTCTGCATATTGGACATCGTAGCCCTTGCTACAAGGTGATGTGTGGGAGTTGACAGATATAAATCATAGTCATTTTCTCCCTGTAGAAAACCATTAGAAGAAAGGTATCAGTGTCTATGTGATTCAAATTTTACATAAAGAAATATTATAACCTAGATTACCTTGGTTAAGTTAGGTCTTTGAGGGGAATGGCTCACCTCAAAGCAGGTGGGGGTGGGGCGGGTTGTTCCTGAGTTGTTTCTTCTCTTCACCTCTCCCTCGTCAAGGTTTCTAGCAACTATCCCTGACTTTTTAATTTTTATTCAAGGGTAGATAGCCTATCTATCATTATTTTCATTTCATTAGTGTGTTCTTCCTCTTGTTTTTTTTCTGAAAATATGTCCGGGGTGTCACCCCAAAACCCGCACCTCTGACGCGACCATACTGTTCTAGCTATTTCCGGGATGCTGAAAGTATGTATGCATCCGGTGTAGGTGTTGTTGATTCCTGTGACAATGTCAAATAGAAAATATGGGAAAATAAGTAATCATCATTATGTAATAGTGATTTAATGCAAAAAAAAATATTATTTCATACTTACACATGTTTCCCACACTTTTTGTGGGTTTTCATCTACCAGTTTCCCCTATTTATTAACACGAGCCTCCTTTCATAGAACATGGCATGAGATGGAAGTCACATGGGATTTTGATTCATCAATCTGCATATAAAAAAAGAAACATGATTACAGTGTTGTTTTATGCCACATAAAATTATTACAGTACTTTTAAAATACGTACCAATTGTTTTTCAATTGAAGTGTACCCCAAACTTGCTTTACGGTAGGGGTTCAATGGTTTTGCTGCCCATTCTTTATTTTCAGCACTCAATTTCTTTTTCATAAATTAAAAACAATGAATCAAAGTGATGAATACATGCAACGTTAAACAACATGTTACCAATCACAATGTACCTGAAAAGTCTACTCCACACGACGGTTGCAAAATGCATCCCACGCTCCATGGGATATCATGTGTGAAAAAAGAGGAGGTGGGTGTGGCTTGATTTTCCCTTCAACATCTTTCAAATGACATTTCATTAAAATGGTGCGAAAGCCTCTAGGATCCCTTCCTGCCAGTCTTAATACATATTCTTTGTGGGAGTAATCTACTGTAAATACACTCTGTAAAAGATGATGTAGAGTTAGTAAATATTTAAGTATTTTGTTTTATTTTATTTTAATAAATTAAATAAATTATATCGTAATGTTACCATAATCTCTTCGCACATTAATGTTTTCAGCCTGCTGAAAACATGGTTCCACGACTCTATATCAATCGGCACGCGTTGCCGAGTGATGACTCCAACGTAGCTACTAAACATGGATTTTTTGGGGTTTACATGCTGGCCTCGCTTATTCATTCCCACATCATATTTGATGCCTTTTACTTTTGAATTAAGGATTTTGGCTAAAACTGTCAAACTACAATGCACCTTTTTATTTTTGTACCACCGGGGTTTCAATTCTTACCATTTCCTCGGTTTCTACATCATCATTATGTTCCTAAGAAGTGATAGCATTAGCACTGGGACCAGAAACAATAGGTTGAAACATCTATTTTACCTCAGTAGTGGGAGCATCAACAATAGGTTGAGAAACCTTTTGTACCTCAGTAGTGAGACAAGCTGCAATAGGTTGAGAGACCTGTTGTACCTCAGTAGTGGGACTAGCTGCAACAGGTTGAGAATCCTATTGTGTCTTGGGATTGGGTGCATCAGCAGGTGCAGAAGTCATTATCTACAGAAGTGGTTTAACATTTAATTTATATCACATAAAAGTAGCAATGAATAGATAATAACATAATGTAACACAACCTATATTAAAATAAAAAAATAACCTGATTATTGAACAATCTTTTTTTTAAAGGCTGAAGGTATTTGACCCCTCTATAGAATATTAATATCCCTTCATTGTGGTCTCCTATGACATACAAAATGTTATCTACATTGGGACCATTGCGAAATGATTGCGAAGTCCCAATGAATGGGTCATACTCTATTGAATTTTTATCTATCCCTTCAGTTATTTTGATCGATAACAGAACAATTGACCAGTTTCGGTTTGTGGGATCTGGAACATAAAATACTTGAACATCCTGTGATGCCATTATAAATATTTCGTCTTTCTCCCCTTCCTTACTGAAATCAACTTTCACGAATCCCAATTCATCTATTTTAACAGCACTCCTGTTATCAACCCACTTTCATTGAAAAATCGAAAATTGGAAGTCTGGAAAATCCAACTCCCATATTTGTTTGATGATGCCAAAGTATGACATATTTGCATAAATTGGATTTCTGTCCTTAGCACTGGAAACATGCATCACTTCAGCCACAAATGTAACCTAACTATTCTGCATGGTTCTGTCTTCATCATGTTCATTAGTATAAAATTTATAACCATTAACTATATAAGATTTGTAAGATAATACATACACACTTGGTCCTCCGGCTAGCCATCGAAGTTGGTCTGAATTTGACTTTGGATTTTCATCCGAGTTCTTAAAAATATGGTCCCGAAACTATTCTATAAACTGTCTATTATGTATATCTGATATCCATTTTCACCCCTACATGGATTCAAATTCCTATGAATTTCCTTGTGGGTTTCAACATATGGGTCAATGTCAAAATTTTTAGACAAAACATAAAGGTGGGCATGCTCCTGATCTATAAGATTGATTTTGACAACCTGTCTTCCAGAAATTACTTCACCCTCAAGTCGCCCGGTGTGACAAGATTTCGGCAGGCCAATGATTTCCACACTAGATAGGTATTCAGCATATAATTTAATGGCTTCCTCAACAATATATCACTCCACAATACAACACTCTGGACAACTTCGATTTTTGACATACCCTTTCAAAATATTCATATACCGTTCAATGGGGTACATCTATCTGTAATGTACAGGACCACATAGTTGAATCTCTCATACCAAGTAGACCATCAAATGAACCATCATATCAAAAAATGAAGGCGAGAAGAACATTTCTAATTCACATAATATGACTGCAATTTCTCTTTCCATAATTGTCAATTTCGCCGGGTCTATAAATTTTCAGCATATAGCTGGAAGAAGAAACACAGATTCGTTAATGTATGGAGGAAATTATTGGGAAAAATGCAATGTAAATCAATAGGAATGATATCTTGCATCAAAACATGGCAGTCATTTGATTTCATGCCTTTTAACATCAAATCGCTCATTGACACCAGGTTCCTTATATTTGATGAATACCCCTCTAGAACCTTTACATCAATCAAGAAGTTGCAAAACTAGTATCTCTCCTTCCTGGAAAGACTGTAAGCAGCAGGAGGAAGAAATGAGCATTTTTCACCCTTCACTGGTGCCAACTCTTCTCGTATTCTCATATCAACAATGTCCAACCTAGCCTTAATTACATATTTTTTTTTCCAGGTGTATTTAGAAACATGCCGATGACACTATCAAATACATTTTTTTCTACATGCATAACAACTAGAAAATGTCTGACATCCCTACAAATCTAGTATGGTAATTCAAAAAAAATGATCTCTTTTTCAAACGAATTTTCTTATGGTTTTTCGAAGCCGATTTACCAAAAGTAGTGTCCACATTTTTATCTTTATCAAACAATTGATCTCTTGTTAGTGGAGATGGTGTTGTATGTTCTTCTGAACTTCCATCAAATGATGTCGTCCAAGATCAGTACTTTTGTTGTCGGGTTAGAAATCTGTGATGTCCTAGAAACTGGGTTTTCGATGAATGTTTCAACCTAATTGATTGTGTACGTTGTTCACAAACAAGACACCCTTGGGATCCTTTAATGCTATATCCTGAAAAATTTCCATAACCAGGGAAGTCATTTATCGTCCCGTACAACATGGATCTCAAAGTGAAATCTTCCTTTTTGTAATCATTATAAAATGTAACACCTGAATCCATTAATAATTTCAAATCTTCGATCAACGGAACTAAATAAACATAAAAAACATTATCCAATTTTTTTGGTCCTGATATAAGCATAAATAGCTTGATTTATTTTCGTTTCATGCATAACCACAGTGGTAAGTTAAAATTTACCAACATAACCGGCCATGTACTGTGATTGTTTCTTTGAAAACCAAAAAGATTCACTTTATCTTTAGATAATGCAAGATGAAGGTTTCTCTACTCATTTCCAAATTCAGGATACTCATGATCAATTCTCTTCCACTAAGGTGAGTCTGTTTGGTGACATAGTATCCCATATTTAATTCTTGTATCTTCATGCCATGTCAATTGTCTTGCAGTCTCGTCACTTCAATATAGGCGCCTAAACCTTGGAATGATTGGAATGTACCATACATCTTTATTAGGACTGGATTCATGTTTATTGTATCAAAAAACACCACACTTTGGGAATTCCTTAAGTGATTTGTGGTCCATGAGAAACAATATATAGTCATTCGGGCAGGCATGTATTCTTTCAGAGATCATACCCATCGATCAAAGCATTCGTTTGGCATCGTATTTTCAGATCTAGAGCTCATTATCTTCTGGTAGCATGTAATTCAGGAGAGCGAGTAGTTCTGTAAAACTGGCGTCACTCCACTCATTGTCTACTTTCAAATTATACAGCTTCAGAATGGCTGACAGTGCTGTATATTTTCTTTAACCAGCATACAATGGAATATTTACACAACTTTTTAACTTCTCAAACAATTTTGGGCAATCATGAAGTTCATCTTCGACAGTCCTTATCAATTCCTCAATACAATATTCATCATAATTCAAATCTGTAATCACATCCTCCATATGGTCATCTTCATTGTTCATACATGTAATCATATCAGATGATCCATAAAATGCAGTGTTATCCCATCCACTACCTACATTCATTGTTTCCCCATGTTTATTCCAACATGTATAACTCAGATCTATTCTCTGACAGATCAAGTGTTCTTCCATCTCCTCTGGACTAATTTGTTATAATAATAACAGCGTAAACACAGACAAAATATTTGAGAAGGGTCATATGCATGATCTTTTGAAAACATGATAAACTCTTTCACGCCTTCTTCATACTCTTTTGTCAACTGATTGACATTCCTCCATTCTTTATTTATATTCATCCTATTTGAAATCCAAAGGATGGGTATATAGGTTAGGGGAGAAGTAATATGAGTGTAATTTAGATAAAAAACTAGATACTTCAAAAATGGTGGGGGCGTGATCATTAATAGAAAATGTTGGTTGGTTCTTGGGATTCATCCATTCTCTTCTCCTCTTCGACCACCCCCCCTTATGAGGGGTGGTTCTTAGGAGTTTTTATAGTGCTTTGGTGAGTTCTTCCCTCATACTTCCTTCATTACTATTATCATTTATTTCCCTATGATTTTGGATGATTTTAATTAGGATTTGTGTGATGATTTCACTATATAATCTTCAAATCAATTCAGATGATTTATATTTTGTTTGTATTGGCTAGAGGTTATCCTTGTATGATGAATGCACAATGTTTTTTGTGGTTTTGGTGGTGTTGTGTTTCCCAGTGAGTTTTTAAAAGATTATTCCTAATTATATTATGGTGAATAATTAATTATACAATTCTATAATTAATTATTTGGGAATTGTACCTTGAGATTGGGTCTCAATCATTGGTACAAGATGAGATAAGGCATTTATAGTCTTGGTTGAGGATGAGTTGATCTTGGTGAGGTGGTTACTCTATTTTTTAGGTCAGTGGACCCTATAATATAAACCCATGTTCCAATTTATGCATGATTGTCCATTCATGAATGAGTCTATGTGTTCCAGTGAAAGGGATAGAAATCAAGAGCAACTTATGTAAATAAATATGGTGTTTTTGATCCAGAAAGAGATAGAGGAGGGTTATATTGAATGTTTGTGATTTTGTGATCATCCAGAGATTATGTCTCCCTGGAGGTGAGGTTTCTAGTTGGGTTTATGAGAGGATAGGGATTGGTGTGATATTTGTATAGCCTAGTTAGGATTGTAAGGCTATTTGAGTAGGTATTAGAATCTTAGGCATAAGAAAGATAAATAATATAGTTTTATATCTCACGTATGATGGGGAACACCCTCTTAAGGATATACCAGTGTCATGGTGTGTGTAATGAGTAGGATATTCCATATAGGGATTAGTGAAGTGTGATAGAGAGGATTTCCTCTTTATAATTGGATTAAGAGATCTCCAAGGGGAGATATGATATGGTACCAAAGTGACGGTCATGGTAATAGTCTGGATGACTTAGCATAGGGTATCCAAGGTTCTTAGTGTGAGTTTATTAGGATAGTCATTATTTAGTTTTATTGAGTTTTAATGTGGAAATTAGAATAAGATATAGACTAGACTATCAAGGACTAGATCAAGTATAACATGTGGGTTGTGACATTACCATGTAGAGATGAGTGTGTGTTGGTATCAATGAGTACAGATGGGTTAGGTTTGTAGAACCCAATAGATTCCCTTACAGGAGGAATTAGAATGTTGATAGGTTGGGAATATTTTTCATGTATAACCAAGATGGTTTTAAGGAGATTATTATGCAAGGCTAAATGGATGGTGACTTTTATCATTTATGGTCAGACCCACTAAGAGATTGGGACTTCATATGACTTCACCTAGTTGAGGTATGATCATCCATGCGGCCCACCTATTGATGATGTGGTTTAGATAGTATGAGAGGTTGGATATCTAGATACCCTCCTTAGATTACTATTTATATGTTTTGTGGAATGAGACAATATGGATGACCTTTATTTAAGTGATTAGGTATTGGTAGGACCCTACTTTGAGTGAGAATTCATTGGTCAAAGGGGATTGGTGAGTGACTTCCATGGGATCCACCTATTGATGGAGCATTTTGACTTGTGATAGAAGTTGGATATTCTGATTCCCTCATCAGATAATTTTGTGTATGATAATATGATGTTAGATATAGAAATGGATATCACTTAGTATTGGTTTATAGTAGTTTTGTGAGAGGTTGTCTATAGAGATTCCCTCCTCAAATTGTTTTTTATGTGATGTGATGGTGAGACCCACCGTTAGTGAGAGGGGAGAAGATACTATGTTGTGGAATTAGAGGATATGTGAATCACACCCAATGTGAGAGGTTGGTGGCATTATTATGTTATAATAAAGGATGTGATATTTAAATTGGTATATGACCCAACCCAGAGAGAGTGGGTAGTGGGAAAGAATTAGTAGAAACCCTATTAAGGTTCATTTTTTTCGAACCCAAGGAGTATATTGTAAAATATAGAACATACTAAAAATATGCCTCATCCAGTTGGCATGCCTCACCTAATGACATGAATTCACCAACACGGACGGTTCAAACCCTACCTGGCCTAACTATGGGGTAGTATCCAAAATCAGAAAACAAATTCATACTAAGGGCCACTAGATGGAGTGAAATCCTAATCTAGTGTAACAACCTTTTACAGAAAAAACTCTCTCTATTCAGGTTTCTATCACAAGGCCATAGTGGGGAGAGCTAATCAAGATCAAAAAAGTAACCAACCACATATACATGTGTCACACACATAAGCATCACACACTAGAATCATGCCAAATCATAATTTATCTGGATATTGAAAATAAATGGAAACATAATTAATTAATGGAAATTCAATTTTTCTTAGCTTAAGGATGAGGACTGGGTGGTGTAGTAGGAGGAGGTGTCGATAGCGGAGGCAACATCGACAGTGGAGAGGCAGCATGGAGGCATCACAGAGGCAACAGACGCAGTGGAGGCAGCTCGAAGGCAGTAGAGACAACGGAGGTAGTGGAGGTAGCAGAGGCATCAGAGTTGGCGTAGGAGGAGGAATTGGAGGAGGAGGAGCCATAGGTGGAGAAGGAGGATGAGGAGGCCGCAATGGGGGAGGAGGAGGAGCCACTGTTGAGGAGGAGGAGGAGTTGCGGAAAGAGGAGGAAGAGTATAAGTAGGCACTGGAATATGAGAATGAGGCGGCGACCACGACAGAGGAGAAGGAGAAGGAGGCAGCGACGGAGGCACATGGTAGGGCTTCCAAAATTGACGGGGTGCAGGGAGGAGGAGTTGTGACAAGAGGAGGAGGAGTAGAATTAGGATCCAGAGGAGGAGAATGAGGCAGTGGTCGCAACCGAGGAGGAGGAGAAGGAGGCCACGACGGAGATGTGGCAGCGGCCGAGGCACATGGTAGGGCTTCCGAGAAAGCTTGACAGGGTGCAGGGAGGAGGAGGACATGATGACCCATATAAATCATGTTGGGACCTTTATCAGTGCTAGTAAAAAGCATCGATAAAGGGGATCTTTATCAGCGCTAAAATGAATCGCGGTGATAAAGACCACCATTATCAGTGCTTTTTTAGCACTGATAAAGGGTGTCTTTATCAGGGATTTTCATTTTAGGGCTGACAAAGACCCACTTTATCAGCGCTTTTGTAGTGATTATACATCCATACTTTACCAGTGCTAACAAAAGAGATGATAAATGTAAAAATTTAATAATTTTTTATATTATTATATATTAATTTAAAATTATATTTATGATAAATAAATAAATAAATATTTATTAATAATTATAACAATAAATAAATATATCTATATTTATACTTATAAAACTATTTTAAAGGTATATTTATATATATGTCATTGAAAATATAATAAAATATTTATTTATTTTTTAAATATAATGTAATCTTAATTATAAGTTCACATTTTTTAGAACATATATATTATATGGGTAACATAATTAATTATAAATCAATAATAAATCAACGTGTTATATAATTATAATCTATAAATGAAAATTATTCATGCGCATATATGATCAAATAACATATATTCATGATATTCATTGACCCCAATTCAATGGAAAACACACATATATTTATAAATCTAATAAATATAATGAATTAATAAATCTTATAAATCATATAAAGCTAATAAATATATTTATTAGTAATCTTATAATTATATAATTATATATATATATATATAGTTATAAAATGTGTTTTTTATTATTATTATTAAAAAGGGAATCCCCGAGAGTGGCCTTTTCAAACCCTCCACACTTGAGAGACACCTTCCCATGAAGAGATCATCCGGAGATGCCCCAGCTGGGAAGGAGCTATTGTCAGCCGAGATAACAGTGTGTCCCACGGGGTAACACCTCGATCAGCGATGGTTCGACACAACAATCCATCAGCCAGGTGAAGTGCACCCACTCTTCCCACCCGGCGAGACACCAGTTGACCCGACAAGATGAGTGGTACGTGGGTGGCTGAAATTCCCCCAAGAGAGGGCTCCCAGGAATTGAACTCCTGACCTCACCGAACACCATTTCTATTTCCCTCGAACCTCAACCACCACGCCACCACCGAAGCGTCTTATAAAATGTGTTTTTAATTTAATGTATAAAATAAAAATTATCAGCACTAAGAAAATAACTGATAAATATATCCTTTATCAGTTCTAAGAAAAGCACTGATAACGGGATATTTAAAGCGCTGATAAATGTAACCTTTATCAGCCCTAGAAAAAGCGCTGATAAAGGGTACACCTTTATCGGTTCTTGTTTTAGTGCTGATATATGGTACATTTATCAGTGATTTTTTTAGCACTAATAAAGTCCTACCCCTTTATCAATGCTTTTCTGTTAGCACTGATAAAGGAAAGCGCCTACCTTTCCCAGTTTTGTGGTAGTGGGCCATGGAAAAGGTGGCTAGGGTATTAAATTTTTATAAGTAACATATGCACTATAGGACAAACACATGGAATTTTACCCTTTTTCTGAAGACATGGAGTGTACTCCAAGAGTACATGGCCACTACCAAGTACACACAATGTGCCTAAGAACACATGCACAAGCTGGCCGTCACAGAAAGGACCATGAGCATGGGCAGGACCTCAAGGAAATCAGGTATTCTCTCCAATACCTCTTCATTCCATGCATTCCTACATGGGTATTGATCCATGTACTCATGATGAAACAACTAGGTGATTCATCAGGATCACATGTCGAGTGGTTTCCGTTACATGCCATATACCAATTATTTCCTTCATAAGAAACATTAACCCCACTCATCTACTTAGTTTAAGCTCATATTTTGTCCCACAAAGAGTATATACTTAGTGTTTGTATACATATAATGTATTGGTTGATTTCATGGGGTCTCTTGATATATGATGCAATATGTTCTGGGAATGACTCGTATTTAGGTTTTTCTTGATGATGGCGGTGATTTAGAAGGATCATTAGAGTGATACCCCTAAATAGAATAGGTCACATGTCCTCTATATATATACATAGTATTACTGAATATTGGGTGGGATGTGGGTTCTATGGAATTTGGGAGGGGATCCTTTATCTATAGATAGGTACTCCCTCCATGTAATTATGTTTGGGGTCTCTAACTATCTACTGAGTGGTACCCCATATGGAATTTGGGAGCATGTAATCTATCTATCTACTGAGTGGTACGCCCTGATGGACTAGTTCATGAGTCCTCTATCTATTTGCGGAGTTGTACCCCCAATCAGCCACCCACTATGTGGTACCCCTTATGGCCTTAGGTTATAGGTCCTATATATATAGATTTTTATCCCATATGGAATTATGATGCATTTCCTCTATCTAATGAGATGTAATCCTTATCATAGAGGGAGTGATTCCACCATATACTAATTGGAAACCCCTAACAAACTGTGAAATGAGTCACCATGTTGATGATTTTGTCTCCCCAACTATGCATCATAGTTGTGTGGTGTGGGACCTCCTTGATGTTAATTCTCTGGAATGGCATGAAATATTCTAAGTATTATAGATGCATTTCTAAAGCTTATGAATCTCTTTTATAGGCTAGGCTATGAGTTGAATATTTCCCTTCTGTCTTTATTGGGTTTATTTGGTTTTGGAATATATATACATCTGCATCCATGTCATTGGATTTTGTAATCTATTTATTTGGGTTGTGAGGTCTACTATCAATTCTTATTTTATCTCTTACAGCTCCCCTTCATCTTTTGGGATGTCCTACTGGATATGGAAATACTCACCCCAGCATGGTATTTTCCCACACATGTAAGTACTTATTTAGATAAAGGACATTTCAATGATGACTACATAGGACCATCAGGATACCTGGTGCATTGCACCACATACAATGGTCGAATATTGGAGATCATGAGATTGGATGTCAATTGAATTTTTCTTTTTCTTCATGTTTGGACATCTTTCTCGTTGGGTGTGTATTTTCCCATTTACTATTTAGTTTTCATGGATATACTCCTTCACTCCCTAGATCTTTTATACTGAATGATGTATTCTTTAGATATTATATATTTTCTCATTATCCCCATTTAACTATTCATCTAAATGTTAATGGGTGTGTGTACAAGTTTATTTGGAAAATAAAAACAATGTTAGATTTTCCTTTTCGTGCTTTCCACTAGCCCCTAGCCTGTAGAGGCTGTTTTGGTGAAGTTGTGGCTCGAGCCCCATTAGGTTGGATCATGATAGATTGATATCAAAGGTGAATAAATTCATGGGAAGATGTTTGGAGTAGTCCCATTATGAGGATTTGTTTGGGATTTAGGGACACATTGTCAATATTTTTTGTGTACGGATTTCTAGCTATGGGATAATGGGATGGTGGATCAACTAACATATCCATTCACTATGAACTTGACAACCTCTTGTCAACTGAACACACCAAGACATTGGTTGTAGGTATAAATGGGACATGAATAATATAGAATTTATTCCTTGAATATAATTCTTCATTCAACCACCCATTGTAAAACAATATATACTCTTCTTATTGTGGTATGCCTTGATTTAATTTTTAGTATTCCTCTACGTCGAAATATGGTGAGTTTACCATTTCCAGATCATGGTGATGATCTAATGAGTGATGATGCCCTAGTTCAAGGTCCATGCAGTGAGATTCGTCTTCCTAGTAGACACATTTTACTACCCCCACCTATTGATCAGCAGATCATACAAGTTGAGAAGGCCGATGATGCACTCAATATTAGTACACTATGTGAGTTACAAAACCAAAGTCCACATAAGTTGTTTGGATAACAAGATCCCCAGGAATTTGAGGATTTGATAGAGTTTGTGGTATATTTTTTTGAGGATTATCCAGATATTTATGTATCAGGTTATGATGCTGGAAGATAGCCTTTTCCAGGGATTAGATGATTGATGTTGTACTCTTTTTACAAAAAATGCATGATGATTCGATACTACTGTGGCCCAACATTATCAACTATATCATGAGAATTAATACACATCCTTCTTACATTCATTTCAGATTTAGTTACTTCTACAACAACATCAGGGAAGGATGATAAAGGATGAGTATGTTGTGAGGTTCACAGACCTTATCAGGACCTCCATTGAAATGACCCGAGATGGATAATACTTTGAATTAATGTTTTAATGGGGTCCCCATAGATATATCCAATCTAATATACTACCCTTATGCATACCCAATTATTTTGGGGTGTTGGAGTAGAAACTCATAACAGAGTGATTATTATCATAGGGATGCAAGGAGGATAGAAATTCCAAAAGGCATTACAGGGCTAAGTCATTCACAACAACTACTAGGCTCTAGGTAATGAGATCTTGGATAGTAGACCTCTGCATGACCAGACTCAGGCACGTGGTCATGTGCCACACTAAAAATTCATAATAATGGGGAATCATGGAGAGGGTAAGTGCAATGATGGTGAAAACGATATCACATGAAGTGGTATTTCTTGACTTGACATGTTTATGAGGGATGGATGATAGTAGTTAAACCGAAATGGTAGACATAGTACCATGATAAGGGATCTCCCAGGAAAGGGAAGGGTGGACACCAAGGAGGGGCATCTTTGAAAAATAGTAGCTGGATCTCTAGTAGGAGAAGCTATTAGTGGTGGGAGACATTATGAGATCTTTCCAACACCACCACCAGACAGCCAAGGTTAAGCTCAGGGTGCTGGAAGTTGGGGACATTGATAGCTGCAGTCCATCGAGGTGTATGACCCCATAACACAGGAGATTATTATAGGTATAATATGTGATTATTCTACTCTTTCTTCAGAGTTATTAGACTCTTGTGTGGGTCTTTACTTGTTCTATTTACATTTTGTGTGAAAATTGGAACTTGCAGTTGAGGAGTTAACCCAACATATTTTTCATGAGGTAACCCTAGGTGAGCATCTAATGTATATTCTATATTCCGATAGTGAAATATATAGATTGGAAAAGACAGGTTCATATGGAACCTATCCATCCTCACGATAGATCCAATGACATCATCTGGAGCATGTATTTATTTTCCATAGTCTCAACCCAGATTGACTGTCACTGAATATGTGTTAGATACCATTGAACTTATGGGGGTATATTCTACTTTGTGGAAGATAGATATCTCATGGCGAGATGAGTGGGTTTTTCAAATTGGAAGCTACAATCATAACACATTAGTCGGCGATTGTATCAATAGGCACAATAGTATCTTTTGGAATAATGATTCCATCATTCATGGATGTCGTAATGGAAATATTTATCTAGTATATTTCAGGACTACATCCAAGGAGGGGGATGGATTTTTTCATTTACATTCATCCCAATACTACTTTGATATCTTTTGTGACATATTGAATGGACCCTAATTCGCTCCAAGAATTGTAATTGTAGTTTGAGGGCCTTTGAGAGAAGGTTATTATTAGGACCAGTGTTTCCCCTAGGTACATATTGTATTATTGGTGAAAAATGTTGAATAGAGATTTTTTATTTTCATTGATTATCAACACCTAAACTTGGCCACAAAAAAGAATAATTATCCCCTGTTAAGGATTGAATGCCTCCCTGATCAGTTTCAAGTGATATATGGTTCTCAAGGATTGATCTCAAGTCTTACTACCACTATTTCTGAGTTTTTTTGGATGAAATTCCAAAGCTGACATTTCGATGTCTCTATAGACATCATGAGATTCTATATATTCTCTTTGGCGTGATGCATGACCCCACTCTATTTGTGAATTTTATGAATGGAATTTTCTATCCCTACATTGATCAGTTTTTGGGTTATTCATTGATGAGATTCTCATATACTCTACATCAAAGTTGGGGAATGAAGAGAAATTGAGGTTGGTAGAGGCTTTTCTTTAGGGGAACCAACATTATGGTATGATCATGAAGTGCTTGTTCTGGATTCATGAGGTCGAATTATTAGGCAATGTCATTTCTGATCATGGATTAACTATGGACCCAATAATGGTCTATACGATGCCTTCTTGGGAGACACACATGTTCTTGTCTGAGGATTAGTGTTTTTTTATCTTGGTGGGGTACAATAGGGGGTTAGTGGTGGGCTTCTCTAGGATTAAAACATCATTAAAATACCTAACATAGAAAAGAAATCCTTCTACCTAGATTGAGAATATCTAGAGATCTTTCAAAGTATTAAGGATGAAGATGAAGAGTGTTCCAAATTTGGGACTACTTGTGGGGGGTGTAGAGTATGATGTGTACCGTGATGCCTCTGGATCATGAATCGAATTCTTGTTGATACAAAACCAAGAAGATATCACATATGGGTCAAGGTAGTTGAGAACCCACTACTAGAATTACGTGATTCATGACCTTGATCTGGAGTTAGTAATCTTTGGTCAGAGTATGTAGAGGTACTTTTTTATGGGAGATCTCATCATGGTTTACTCAAACCTTCAAAGTCACCAGTATGCCTTCACACATAGTGATTTAACCTTAGAAAATAATGTTTAATAGAGTTATAGCATGGATATTATTTTAAAAAGTCTATACTATGGTGAGGGTATACATGTTAAAATATTCCAATATTAAGAAGTCACTTGTGAATTCAGTATAGGAGGCATCTGAATAATTACCATCCATTCCGCTAACCCTGTTTATCTAGAGGTTGCATCTTTTTATTAATTTAAAGTGTTGAATCCTCAACTCCATCAACATGTGGAAGGGTACTAGTTAGGATACATTTTATATGAGGTATTTCATGACAATATATCCTCAAATGATTAACCCGAAAGATTTTATAATTGAGGTAATAATGTCATATGTTTCGAGTGATGGAAGATGGTAATAATCATGATGAGGAAGGAGGAGATGATAGGGTTTCACAATTCTCATTGGGTTGTATATCATGGTGTTGGGAAGATGTACAGAGACCATTAATGGCAGTTTAGGTGGGATGTCATGAGATGGAGTGTAGCAGTTATCATTTCATGATGCCAAACCAATCAGTAGGTAAATAATGCACATCATCCTCCAAAAGGTTTTTTTAGCCCCTTAAGATCTTGTAGTGGGAATGGGAAGGAATATACATTAATTTTTTTGATAGAAATTGCATGGGAAACAAAGGGCTATAATTCCATCGTTGTTATAGTTGAAGGATTAATGAAGTCAACACATTTCCTTAATATCTGGGATAATATTTTTACAGATAATATGGGGTAGATGTTCATATGTAAGATTGTTCACCTTCATGGGGTGCCCTCTATAGTTGTCTACAACTTTGATTCATAATTACCATCAGGGTTGTGGAGAGGACTATAAGTAAAATTTGATAATAGGTGTGAATGATTATATCATTTTACCCCCAGATTTATGGGAAGACTGAGAACACAATCCTGGAGCTGGAGAATATGTTGAGGTCTTGCATGTTAGACTTCACCTAGAGCTAGTAGGATAAGTTTACCTTTGTATAGTTTTCATAAAACAATATCTACAACTCTTATATCAGCATGGAACCATTGGAGACCCTGTACCTGAGTCTTATTGGTAACCCTGGTGTTCGACATAGATTAGAAAGACATAGCTTCTGGGTTGAGAGATAGTCAAGTGATGTACAATAATGTCTTGGGTATTTAAGAGAAGATAAAGATAACCTAGAGTAGGTGTAAAAATTATGTTGATCATTATCGTAGGCATTTAGTGTTTAAATAGGAAGACAAAATATTATTAATAGTCTCCCCATTTACAGATTATGGAGATTAATATAGGGAGGAATGAAATCTACATGGTTCATCGGTCTATTCAAGATCATGTAGATGGACGAATTGGTTTCTTACCACCATGACTTTCCCCAGTGGTCAAAACAGGTTCATGCAGTCTTCCAGGTGTTGTAGCTAATGAGATACATGGACAACCTCATGAAGGTCATTGACTGGGGAAGGATGAGAATCGAGTATAGATCTGATTTTGTAGAGCATTCAGTGGTGATTAAGGATTGGTTGTAGTGGACCTTGTGTTGATAGACCATTCCATTAGTTTGTATACTATGTTAGTATGGGAGTATGTGGGAGATATATTTTGAGTGAGAGAGTAAGATTCTTGCTTAGTAACATGATATTTTCTTCTAGTTATACATTTTAATAATGAAAATTTTGATTTAGGGAATGAGTTAGTGATCTAGTTTTTTCCATGTAATACTTTGTAATATTTATATTTATATTTTTGGATATAATAACTGAAACGACATGTGATTTTAAGGCCCAGTATTCCTAGATGTTTATTTATTACAACATTAAATATATTTTATACACCATAAAGTGATTTTCATAAATATAATAGGATAAATCTAAAATGGAATCTTGGATCAGAAATCTAAGACCACAGTTGACTCTGAAATGTGAGTATTACCATATGAGTGACCACAAATAGATCATGTAAACACGTTCGAATAAAAGAAGCCATGGGTGGTGGTGATTGGTTAAATAAATAAATAATTTTATTTATTAAATTAAATTAAAATATATACATTACTTTAAACAAATCATTTTAAAAAATCACATTGTTTATCCACATATACCATAGGATAATTGATATGTACCTCCCACACTTTATTTTTGAATTATAATTAGGTGACCAAAACATTAGATCTAGGATGATCGACCAACAAAAAACACAGATATTCCACTTCATCATTGGTGAGAACATTCTTTGATGATGAAAAATAAAAAATAGGTAGGACTAATGAATTTCTGGACTCCACCTTTATTTGTTAAACTTTTTGAGTATGATCTTACCCCTTCATTGATTGGTGCTAAATTGAGACTATTAATGTTCCCATGCATTGAATTTAAGTCATTATTCACCTATTTAACACAATGGATATCTATTATTGTGTTTTTATCCAATATCTGCTGGAAAAAGTTCATTCACCTTTTTTTAGGAACTTTATACCCCAATCATTATACTTGTCATTCATCATATTGACTATGGGTTCTCAGTTCAAAATTTCTGGGCATAAATGAGCATGATCAGACCCCAGAGTTCATGAAGGATTTTTATCCAAGGTTTTTATTGATAAATTAGAGATGGAATTTGAATGAGTGTTAATATATGAGAGTTGAATCTATATAATTTTGGATAAGAGATAGAAAGAAAAAGGAAGGAGGTACGCAAGGTGAGAAATAAACCAACATGGTTGGAAAATGCCAATTTCCAACCACAGGGTTGCTGGTAATGAAGAATATAGGAAATATCCTTGTATTTTTGGAGAATCTGAAGCAAAATTTGAGTTGATGAGTCTAGATCTGGAAGCCTGAGCAGATATGAAAATTTTATGAAATACCTAATTATACGCCCTGTAGTCTATATGAAACATGGTACATAGGGTCTTCGTTAGGTAAGGAAGGGTTTTGTGTTTTTATAATTAAAACATGCCATATGGGACCCACACATTCCATGTTACAATTTTTATAGAAAGTTGGTGTAAACTTAGGGAGTACATGGTCATTGACATGGCTTGACACACATCATGTGCCATAGTACATAGACATAAGAAATAATTACACTAACACAACAAGGAGAATAATAAGGACACCGATTGGGTTAGATACACTATGTCGACCCCTTACACACTATGTAATTGTACATTGGTAGAGATATATGTACTGGAAGGAATCTATCTTGCAATAGAGTGTGACCAAATTCAATGCGGGTCCCCTTATACATTGTGCACACCTCTTTCCTTCTAATCAAATATGAACGATTATATTTCTTTATTTGGAATCAGATATTGGCTATCGACTAGCCTATGCCAAATGATTTTCCACATAGAACTTGATAGTGGCCTCTATGGTTGATTTTGGGATATGATGGAAGACATTCCATTCATGAAGCTTATTTAGGTGGAACTCTATGATGATAGTGATCTGGTAGGATCATTAGATTAGTACCCTCCTAAAGGACTCGTTCACAAGTTCTATATCTTCATACCGAGTCATATCCATCAATCTGGTAGAGTAAAAGTCCTTCTTTCACTATTTGTTACCTCTCTATGGAATTAGGGCATGGTTCATCTATCAACTGAGTGGTACCAACATATGTATTTAGGGAGTGGGTAAACTATCTATCTACATAGTGGTTCAACAATATAGAATTAGGGAATGATTACTCTGTCTAACAACAGAGTGTTATCCCCTATAATGAACTAGGGAACATGTTCTCTATATATTTATTGAGTCATATCCAATATCTGGTAGGGTGTGGGTCCTCCTTTTACTGAGTGGTATACCGCCATGAAATTATAGTGAAATTCCTCAAGCTACATAGTCTTACCCCCTATGGAATTTGGGTGAGTATCCTTTATCTACCATGTTGTACACCCTATCAGATAGGGGATGAGGCATTTTTACAATGAGTAGACCCCCCAGACACACTAGGTTACCTGTCATCTTCATAGAGATTGTTCCCCCTTTACTATGTTGAACAATGATGAGGTGTAAAAACTAAACAAGGTTACATTATTGGACTAAAATGGAAGATACTGGGAATCTTTTATGGATTTATTGAACAGATGAAACTCTTTCCTAGAGTGGGCTGTGATATGAATATTCCCCTTTTATCTCATTCTTGTTTCCTTAATTTGAGAACATATATATGTAAATGTATCTATGTCTTTTTATTTTTATATTTTTATATTTTGGTTGAGATGTTTACTTGATATTATTATTTCATCTCGTATTGCACCATATTAAACTTTTGGTTCATCCTATTGGGTATTTTTATACTCACCCATGCATGGACTTTTCCAAAACATGTCATATATTATGGAGATGATGAACATGCCAAAATTCAGTACATAGGAGAATAGAGAAACGTGATGCATTGGCCTGTGTATGGTGGTCAGATCTTGGATATTAAGAGATGGTCTCTCTCAACACGTTTTCTTTCTAGTGTTTTTAGAATGGGGTATATTTTTAATTGTTAATGAATTTTTTTTACTTTTCAGTTTACATCATCATATTTTTTAAACCCTAGAGGTTTTTGAATGCATGGTTTATTATTTAAAAATATCACTATCTTATTATTCATCTGAAATTTTCAATAGATATGGACAGGTGTGTACATACATGTACATTAGGAAAATGTATCCCATGATAGATATATTGTTCTGCACTTATATGTAGCCCAAAACATATAGAGGTGGGTGTAGGGTAGTTGTGGATCAAGCCTTGATGGGTCGGGTTATGAAATGTATTCTAAATCAAGTGATAAAAGGAATTTTTTTCTAATTTCATATTTTGATAGAGGTATTTTATTTAAAATTATATGAAAATATTATTTATATTATTATTCTCATTCTTATAAATATTATGAGTATGTAAAATTATATATTAAACATATCTGGAAAAATAATTTACCAATAGTAATTTTATTTTATTTTATCATTGAAATATTATTAATTTATTTAATTTATTTAATCATGTTTAGTTGAAGAAATAGATAAATATTTCTTTAAATAATGAAATAAATAACCATGTGTTGGTTAAATAAGATGACAGTTTTATATAAACACTATCATTAATCTAATTTTTTGGATTGTTGTGAGATAAACCACAAACAGTTACCCTTGATAAATAACTCCTTTATCCCCTTCTTGGCTCAAGTTGCAAAAATTATCCATTCTCTTTTGTGTCTCCTTGGTTGGATTCACCTCATCTCTGGTCTAGTACCTTTTTTCCAAGCATGGAACTCCAAAATTTAGAAATTTATACTCACATGAATTTAAGGTGAACTTGGGTGTTTGGGTAACATTAAATAAGACATGAAAAAATGGTCCCACAGAAAAAAGGAGGGAGGAATGATTCATAGATCATCATAATTAATTTATAAATTAATATAACATTTAACCAAACATTAAATAATCATGTAAAATAAATTCATCCAAAATATATGCAGGTAAGTCAAATCTAAGGATTAATCACAAGATGAAATTACTATACATTTATAATTTCTATAATCAACTTCAATTTACTTTTTTTATGAAAAAATTAATAGAATAAATAATTTGATATACTATTCAAAAAATCAATTATTTATCTTAAAATTTATCATTATAGTACATTACACATAAAAATAATTCCATCCTAAGTTATTTTAAATAAATATTATTTTAGAATAATAAATTACACACCATGTACTTAGGAGGCAACACAGTATGTACCTTATGATATAGATTAAATCAATTTTCTTCAATTTGATATTTGAATAGATTTTACATTAACTCGACATATTCTGTAATATATACAATGTATAGTCCTCATCATATTTTTTTTATATTCATTATATTTATGCCACTCGATATGTCATGATATAGAAAATTTTTAGTTCTATGGATCAATCAACTTATTCTTCACAGTGTGTATTATTTCAAAAGACACCATAAATATACATGATATTTGACACTAGTATTTCTTGGGATGTAAACTATGTTTATGAATACTATTACCCAGTAGGTAGTTATTGAATTAACAGGGAAATTAAAAAATAAAATTTTGATCCAAAAAACTTGATGAAAATCACTCATCATAAACCTTTTATGTGTTTCCACTTGTTGCATGGTGTATACATATCAACTGAATATAGTTTGGTATATGTCTTTCTGCCTCACTTGGATTAAAATCAATATGTTGGGTATACTTTTTTTGTGCAGTAAAGACACTAATTTTTTCTATTTATATAACATGTAAAATATTTTGGGGTCTTATAATGTGTAAAGAAACTATATTTCTGGATTTCACTGTTAAATTGCAAGCTACATTGGAATTCAATACATGTCATGTGGTGATTCAACTTACTATGTCAAATTGTGAGCTATTATTTACGTGGTTCACTCCTTGTGTGATTTGACCACAGGTAAATGACATGAAATTACTATTAAAATTCATGTAACCATGTCAGGAGACTATAATGTGGCATATATGGACGGAATGATTGAACATTCATTACATGTTTTGGTCTATTTTTTCTATACAAACGTGGATAATCATGGTGTCTTGATTCATGAATTAAGAAAGAAAATAAGAACATTTAAATTAACAGACCAACAGAATAAATTTATCAAATAAATTATAAATATTAATAAAATGGAAGGTGATCAATTTTATATGACTTGAAGGTCCCAGGGCTTAGCAGAATCATTGGATGGGATACTACTTTTGGTTTTCCATTGTTATAAATAGATAATCTGTAGAAACAATCGGTGAGCATAACATGGAATCTCTGATAGTGGACTATTCAAATGAAAATATATAATTAATTTCAAATAATAATTAACCTGAATTTAATAATCATATAGAATAATTTCCATTTCCACTGTAGGGGCATTTTTAAGTTTAAAATCTAAGTGATTCCTCTTTTCGATTAATACATATGTGCTCCAGGAATCTTTCTACTCCATTTCAGAATATCTTGGTACTATCAAGATATATTCTAGTGCTTTACATCATTCATCATTCACCACAATAGGAAATTTACCTTATTCTATCCATTTTATTAATAATGAAGATTAGAGGATTATTATCACTCACCAAGAAATAATTTTAAAGAGCCTTTCATTGTTCATAATAAGTCCCACATTATAAAATATTATTTCTATGACATGTGTCTATTGAGCTATCATTTAAAAAACAAATAATTAATTATTCATTTAAATTATACTAAATAAAATTTATCATTTCCATCAAACCATTAACATAACTCATTAATCCTTCCATGAAAATTTTCAAACATAAAATAATATAGTATTTATTCATAAAATATAAATAATTCCATAAACTAATTAATTATAATATTCACTAAACTAATGGATAAATATTTGTTTTAATACACACACAACATAAAAAAATATAAATTATAATTTGTTCAATAAATTTCTGAACAATTTAATGAATATTTCTTACATTGGGAATAATTGAAAAATATATAAAATTCATTTCACATATTCTAAATTAAAATATCTCATTTTTGAATTTTTTGATCTATAATTCATGAATAAATATATTCCCATAAGATTATAACAATATTTATTTTTAATGTTGAATTCAACAGAATTTAATGATATTCTAGACACACATAGTCTATGAACCTATATACCTCATTCTCAATGGACATAAGACAACTTACCTAACATCCATGTTATGTGTCTTGAAAAACATCAAGTAACTCATTGAGAAAGATGTTTATTTAGTAACTACAAAAACCTTCCAATTAACACTACTATGTGATATAATCTATTTATCTTGACATCTCATCTAACATGATGTATAGTTGTATCATCACACTATATTCATGATTTATAATTCATTGAGTTTCCAAAATAAAATCATCTATAAACTACAATTTCCATAGATTTTATTTAAAAATTACATTTTAATCAATTGGATGGATATATATTCTATCATTATCTTAGAAAATAAAAATCAACTCTTAACATTTTGATATAATTTTCAATTATAGCTCACATAATTAATTCCACTTCAATGTGGGAATACATATATTTTCCCCCCATATATATATGTACTATGTTCATGATATACATGAACTGTAATGTCAATTATGAAGAACAATACACATGTTAATAGATAATAACATCATATAAAACATATTTTTATTGAATATTTTATAGATTAAAAATGGAATCATTTCTTCACATTGTGTGAAATATTTTTATGTTTCGAATATTTTGTAGTAGATATTTCATTCATAAAATTGGTGAAAATTCTAGTTTTGAACCTTTAATGTGAACTCCGGTGTTTTATTTATAAATATTTTTCTATGGATTATATGAAAATAAGCATTCATACCAAATTTTCTAACGTAAAGGTACATAAATTTATTTTTTATCATCCATGAAAAATCTTTCATTTGATTAGAGTAAATATGAAATGATGTTAATGATGGACATGACTAATCAAATTAGACACCACATCATGCTTGGGGATATGTATGTCACTTTTTGGTTTGTATTTTGTTCAAATTTCATTAAAATATATAGAAATAAATTCCTAAAAACCCCACCATCTATAAGTATTGATGGTTAACATTATTTCAAGTTAAAAAATACATTGTTAGGTGGATTAAAATATTTATCCAAATTTACCATTCACACATCTATAGTCTTACAAACCTAGAATCCCATCCATTGTATAAAGGTTGGGTTTTTTTTCATTTTGTGGTAGTTTTCAATCAATTATAGGATATTTAGAAGATTATATGTGGTTACCAATAATATATATAAACCATTTGAGGAGGGAATCTCTTAATCTATGATCTCCTCCAAAATGTACATATTTACCCCTTAATCGATGCAATTTTTCTATTACTACATTAAATTTTGTATTTAACTTTTATTTAACCAATATAATTTCTTTTATATTTATATATTATTATATTTGGCCTGGATGTGAATATTATTTTCAATATTGGGTTATAACATTTCAAAACCTTTTCACGTGAAAATCATTTCAATGATGACTACACTGCCTATAGAAGAGTTTCTTTTCATAGTAATCATTCTAATTATTACATTATTCAGTTACAATTTTTAGTAAATGAGATAATATTATTAAATTACTATGAAATAATAATTTTTTTATAAATTAAAGGAAAAAAACACTGAAATTAACCAATTAACAAAACATGTGTGCAGTCCAGTTATGTGTGAATTATGATAAAACAATATTAATCGGTAGAAAATAAAAATATAGGATAAATATTTTAAGGTTTAAATTTAAAAGAAAAAAATAAATTCATCCTCACATATAGTTTTAATATTATCTCTAATTCACTTCATACCATAATATATCCATGAATTGAGATTCCATGTATGGTGAAACAATTGCATGCCCCAATGTTGGCTTAAGGATTCATTCTTTTCAATTTTCTAGTTGAGTTAAATTCTAATTATATAATGGTGTTAAATATTATGGTATCTAATTAAGTGTATTTAATTTTAAATGATAAATATTGATAATTATTTTAAGAGGTAGAGTTAGGTCAGTTACACCCTTAAAAAATATTTTCTAAAAAAATATTCTGGTTTTTTTTGTTAGTCAAATTAATGAAAAACAAAAAAATAATGTCTTGTTCTAACATCTAACTTATTGTGTTATAGAACATGAACAAAAACCCATAATTTTAATTATTGAGTTTAATTTTTTAGTTTTATAATTCCATTAATATGTTGTTTTTTGTACTTCCTCCTTATAGAAATATTTTTCAGCTAATCCACTATATCTAAGCACTATAAATGAAAAATAATTTGAGAGTTCCCATGTAAGTCGATTTTAAATTTTAAAATATACAAGGTGTAAATAATTTTATACAACTAATTAGAGGTTTATAATTATATTTATTTCATTGTATTCTTATCTTCTTATTCTTTTACCCTTCTATCAATTTTTTGTAACATCAATTAAAGATGTTATATTTTTATTATGGTCTATTTGTCATATTTTTTTAATCATTGATTTATTAGATGAATTGATCCTAAGGATCTCTTTGATACTATCCCAGATATTAATCATTTATACTTAGTTTAAATCCTAGAAACTCAGTGTAAAGGATATTTCAACAATTACCCAACTAGGAAATTCCACAATTCAAGGAATTAAAAAATTGGAATAATATTTTAAACATATATAATACCAGCTTCAATGTATGAAAATAAAAAAACAAAATCGATATAAAAATTTAACTGTTAGTTCCACAAAATATTAATCATAAATTTAAATGCTTTGCATATCCAATACCAAAACCAAATTTTGAATTAAAATATTGGTTAATTCAACCTCTCACCAAAATTTCCTCTCTTATCTGTTGAGGATCTAAAAGAACCCCAAAAATAATTAAATGTGTTATTATCAATAATAAATCCATGAAATTGTTTTAAACATTAAATAAAAATAAGATCGCTCACATTCCCTCTAAATAGAACTGTAAAGAAATATATTTATTATTTGAAATATAACCATGTAAATTGATGGTATGAATTGAAATACATTTTCATATAATGAGTTTTTCATCTTCAGAGAGAACTTGTATTTGAATAGAGATTTCAAGGATTAGGAAATAACATGGTGACAGAATGTATGAGTACTGTGAGTGATTCAAGAAGTTGTGATTTAGCTGACTATATCACCAAATAATTTAGGAACTCCTCATTTATTACTTTTGTGGAGGTCTCCCACCTCTAGACAGGAGTATGGTGGATACCACAGCAGGAGGATAATTAGTCAAAAAAACCCCAACAACTATACAATAATTGATTAAAAATATAGAAAAAAACACAATAATTTTTCATTTGAGGTACATAATCTGTTATAACATTTTATCAAGTATGTACTTATGCACTTGAAAATAATTTAATTGATGTTTATATGGTATAATGAACCCTTATTACGGGGAAAAATTATTTTTATTAAAAGACATACCCACCTTATCTTGTGAGGAATTGTGGAATTTCATTAAAATGTAAACACTACCTTTTTATTTCCCCCAATTCGATGAGACAGAGGAGTGTGTAGAATTATTACCTAAGACAACATATCAGAAGAAGCAACGACCCCTTCTAAACATAAGTATTATTCCTTTACTCCAACAAACAAATAAGGGTATAACTATTACTCAAACACGAGGCTTGGCACTAGAAAAAAAACATTGACACCCCTTTTTAATAAAACATTTATTAGCCTCCACTATTCCAATTGGGTTTTGGACAACCGCAAAAGAGATTTGATGCCCAATAATAAACATGTGAAAAATAGAAAAGATCATCCTAACCAATGAGAGATTATAATTATAATGACCATATAATTTTTTTTCTTAATGAAAAATATGATATTATGACTAAGGGAATGATTTTGGGGTATTTTAATATGAAAATAATCCATATTCTCTCTTCCCACCTTGACATGGTAAGAAAGAGATCTAAAAATCAAACTTACAAATATACTCTGAATCACAATGGGATTGATAGTTAAATAAAACATGGAAGTGGGAATAAATTGTTTTTCACATGTGATCTTTTATTTTCTATGGGATTAACCTCAACCCTACTAAATCCACAATTAACTCCATCTAATGAGAAACCAAAGGATAAAGGTAAATATAAGTAAAAGATAAATGATGTTCCACTAATCCCATTTAATTTATTAATATGTTTTTTAAAACCATGAATATATATAAATAGGTGATGAAAAACGGGTTTCGGGTGCCTTCATTCTTGTGAAGATAAATGTTACTCTACTTGAAAGAATTAGGAAAATTCCAATGTATGCCATGTTTTTCAAAAAACTATGTCCGTATAAAATATGGATAAAGGGATCTAATCATATCCACCACTGTAGGAATGTATCTTTTCTCATTACAGAAACACCGATGGTGTCTAAAAATTTCAATGACCCCAAGACATTAACAATTCCATGCACCATAGTGGAGTTTTATTTCTCTAGTGTTTAATGAGATTTTGGTGCCTCCATTAATGTCACTCCTCACTCACATTTCACTTCCTTGAACATTTGAGTGGTTAAGTTGAATATGGAGGTTGTGAAAATGAAAATATTTTCCACACCATATTCTGTGAGAGTCCTGAGTATTTCCTTGTTTAATTGGGAGATAAAATATTTTTAGTTGATTTCTATATGTTAAATATATAGGGAAATTTGTTATGTTACCATACTGCATTCATTTGTGGTAGGAAATTCCATTAAACTACCAATAAAAACATTAATTACCATTTGGATACACTTTTTATAGTTTTTAGAGATGATATTACATGAAATCATTAGTTTAGATATTATAAAGTACCCCTCATAGGTCCTTTTGTCTTTCAATATCACAAATTCTAACCCATCTTTCAATGAATCTACAAATATTGATTTTCAAAATTTTATAAACAGGGATCATTCAGTTGATAGAGATATCTCGATGATTGTTATTAATTTTAAACATAAATATACCTTCACATGTATTTTTCATGACCAATCTAAACATATTTCTTGTTCATTTGAGGATTATTTTTTTTATCTCGATCTTGTGCATTATAATTTTGACATGTTTTTTGATTTTTCTGATAGATTTGAAAAATTATTTAATTATATTAGTGATGTACACTCACCTTCTAATTTTTTTCCCCGATATAACACATAAATTTCCAATTACATAATCAGATCTCCAACCCAAACTGAATCTTAAACCATTCCCCAAAATTTGAAATATTCTTATCTATTGAATGATAAAAACATGTTTGTAATAATTGATAATAATATTCTTCCTAAAAAATATATACATATTTTAAATATTTTAAGAGATAATATATGTTACTTATGTGGACCTTAGTTGATATACTAAGTGGTGTCCCTTCTTTTTAATGTATATGTTTCTTTAAGAGGATGGGGGATAAACTAGTTGTTCGCATATAAAAGAAAATTATAAATATTTTAATAAATACTGTAATTAAATGGGTGGAAACTTTTAATGTGGTGGGTTTCATTTACCACATTTTCATCTCTTAGTGGGTCATCCCTGTCAAGTTTTTAGATAATAAAATCAAGATCTCTACTATAAATATTAAAAATGAGAATTTAGTTCCAATGAAAATTTAGAAGAATTAGTGAGTGTGCATAAATTTTAGGAAACTGAAATAATCCACTTATAATGACTATTTACCAATTTATTAAAAAAATTTATATTTGACAGACATTATGGTAGGACACACTATTGCTTCTTGGATGGTCTTTCTAGCTATTTTTAGTTTCCCATTAAAGCGGGTGGATATGAGAAGATGAATTTCTCCTATATGTTTACTACATTTTCATAATGAAGGCTGTCATTTGGATTTTTTATTTACCTAGGTATGTTATGAAGATACTTGGTGAGTATCTTTTCTAATTAAATTTATAATTTCAGGATGTATTTATGGAAGATTTTACAATGTATGGATCTATATTTTATGTGTTTCTCTCGAGTTTGGGGAATTTATTTCAATAGTTTATTTAGAAAAAGATATATATAAATATTGAAAAATTTCATTTCAATATAAAATAAGGATTTTTCCTAGTTCATGTAGTATCAAAACATGGAATAGTGGTTTATAGATCTATTGTTGATATTATTTACACATTTCAGTCCCATATATGTGTTCTTGATGTTAGATATTTTTAATACATGCAGGTTTCAATCGATTCATTAATAGGTATTTTAGAAATATTTATCTAGATTAAAAAATACTACTTCAAAAGGCTTATAATATTTTGGTTGATAATTCTTTTAGTTATTCATTTAAGTAGACAAAAATGTCACACCACAATTCCAATCTTTCATCTCCCATAGTTGGAGATTCAAAGAGAGCATATTTGTGAAAAATCCATCATTGTAGTTGTAGTAGTATTATCATAGGGGGTGGATGGAAATTCTCATGTGATTGCATATGTTTCAAGGAAATCAGATATTACCCTGGAAAACTACATAAAAACTTGAAAAGAGTTTATTTCTATCATATTTTCTATAGATAAATTATGTTTTTATTTATTGGCCTTTAATGTAATTGTTTTTTCGGATCATGTAGCTCTAAGGTACCTCTAGATGAAGATAGATGAAAATAAAAAACATATATATTGGCTGATTATTCTTCAAGAGTCTGATATTGAGATAATGTAAAAGAAAATTTCATAGAACTTGGTAGCATACCACATGAGTAGTATCACTCAAATAGTGGAGGATGAAAGCATTGACCAAATTCCACTTTGGGACACATTTTCCAATGAGAATATTTATGTAATCTCAGGTACACATCCATAGTATGTGAAATTAGTAAACTACTTGTTTACTTTGAAATTACTGAAAATTTAAAAATCATCAAGTTTATAAATTTATGTTTTTTATCGGTTTTATTTGGTGGATGATGCCTACCCCTGGTGCATAAGTTGTGACTATTTTGTTATGATATATGTTCTCAATCATGAGTTTTATTATGTTCTAAATTTATGAAATACACTTTCTTATAAAGGACTCCTTGTCCCCCAACCAACATCTATGATGGTTTTAGACACATTTTTATATTGGACAAATGTTTTTTCAATGATATCCATATGTTATGTAAGTCCTCTCAACATTGAAAACACACTGGTAATATTTATTGGAAACATGAGATTCCTCAACAACCAATATTATTCTACGTGTTTTTTGATGCATGGGTAACTAATTTTGTGTCTCCATTTTCTTGATCATTTTTTTCTTATATATCATTGTTTCAATTTATTATATTTTGAAATGGTTGGATTCCAATACCACTTGAAAATATGATTCTCTTGTTTTGTTGGATTATATATATGAATTAATCTTTTTTCATCTTGGAATATAAAGGGCTATCATCAGTGACCAAGGGAAACATTTTCTCAGTTGGAAATTTCCTTCCCTTGTTTGGATGGGGTGACAAATAAAACACATAATATACACCAGTCCTAAATAAATGTATGGCAAAAAATTTCAAACTAGTAAGTAAATTTATTTTTGGATAAAAATATACAATTGAATAAAAATGACTTTTGGAAAGTTATTTAATGATGTGATTTGGGGTTATATGTTAAATTAGAAGACTCCCATTTTTGTTTTCGAATTCCAAATTATTGGTTTCAAATCATGTAATCTTATTATATAAGACTATAATCTAACATTTTGGGAGATAAATAAGTGAAACGTAGTTTTGAAAGAATTAGGAGAACAATGAAATCCCCAACATCAAGATACTGAGGAGTTCTGATTATCATCATATGAGAATTCTAGGCTCTAAAAGTAGAAGAAAAAATTAAACCCTGTTAATATTGTCTAGAAAATAAATTTTTATGAAGGATAAAAAGTTAATGTTTTTGGTTCACAATTTATATTGATGCTTGATAAGTTGTGTTACAAAGGATTAGGTTTCAATGTTGTATTTAATGTTTTTCATTAGAGAGTAATGGATATCATAATATAGGAAATAATAATTCTTTTATAGTCAATGGACACCGGTTGATGAACTGTATTGAAGGATTTCCCAAATATATAAATGATTTCACCACACTGTATTATCCCATTATAACTTAAGAAAATCTGGTTGTCTCTAACCCCTTTTCATTTATATTAGTTTTTCTACATTAAAATTATATATTTATTGTTAATATGTAATCTCATAAGGATCATATTTTGGAAAATATAATATTTAAAGTGAGGGGGAGGGGAAAACATTTAGGGAAGATTGTTTTGGTTTTTTGTTTGTGTGTTTTGTGTTAATTAAAAAAATACCACTACAAATGCTCATTTACATGTAAAACATATAAAAAATTCATGTTTTAATTTTTAAAATTCAATAGTAGCATGATAGGAATGAAAATGATCTCATCATTAATGATTCATTTTTTGAAAACTGGAATTCAGAAATGATATGATTGGTTGTGTCACAATAAAACATTTTGGAATTTTACACGATTCTTTTTTATATATTATCATTGAATTTTTGTTGTTGATTTATTCATATAAATTTATATGAAATCATGACTTCTAGAATTTTTTACTCTATTTAAGGTATATTCATGTTAGGTAATTTTTTATCTTACATAAATTTTTCATAAATACACTCATTTTTCTTTTGATAAATTTAATAACTATACATAATTTACCTATCTATGTTTACATAGTTGTTGACGCTCCTTTTCGTCACAGAGTCTAACCAAATGGAAAGTGAAATGCCTTAGCATAAAGTGATTCATCCTTTGAATAAAACATCAAAAATTAACGTAGACATGAACAAGGAGTCATTTACACTTGGGTCGCGCAAGTTACACCATGGTCACGCAAGTATACTTGCGCGACGCCCAGTGGTCGCACATGTGACTTGCGCACCCTCTTTGAAATTTTTCCCAGGGTCTCTCTAGCCTATAAATACCCCTGTGGGCCCCCCATTGAAAAGGCGAAAAATTCCAGAACCTCGGATATGAGGTTCCGACGCCCTAGTATCTTCTCAAAGCTTTCGAACACTTCTAAGGTAATTTCTTACCTAGAACGGAAGATCTAATGAGGGGGAGGAAGGACTAAGTGTTGAAACTAATCAACACTTGCGTGCCTTAGTGGACATCCCTTAAGGGAAATGGACACACTTGCGCGCCGCCTTAACCCTTCCACATAACTTCCGCGTCTCTCTTATGGAAGTCTATAGGGGTAATATTAAAGGCTTGATCCAAGACTTGCCCACGTTCTTCCCTACGGATTGGTCGTCGCACAAGTACCCATGTGTCGTGCAGGTACACCTACGCGACCCGGACTTGCGTGCCAACAAAGTACTTACGCGCCCACGCAGTACTTGCGCGCCCCTCTCTTTTTGGGTTCCCTTCCTGCCAATTTCACCCCTCTTACACCTATAAACCTCTCCTCTTCAAGATTAAGCCTTCAGAATTATCTCCAAATCCATTCATAGAATGATTTCCTTGTTGGCTTCCTTATCTGAAAGGAATTCTGTGGAACATCTTTCAAAATATAGTGATTTACACATCTTTACATCACTGAAGCTAGAGAGTTTATTTATTCAACATCATCCTTTAAGATGAGAGAATCCTTAACCTTGGCCTCCTTAAGAGTAAGCCCAAAGTCCTCATTAATTTGGGCATCCTCTTCAGAAGTAAGCCCCAGTCTCAAAGTTCCCAAAAATCTGGGCATCCTCCTCAAGAGTAAGCCCCAACCATAATATCTCAAATATGGGCCTCCTTTTTTAGAAGTATGCCCCAGTACAACTCCTCATTAATTTGGGCATCCTCTTTAGGAGCAATCCCCAAGTCCCCTAATATGAGAATCCTCCTTAGGAGTAAGACCCAGTCATAATTCTCTTAACCTGGGATTCCTTTTCAAGAGTAAGCGCCAATCTCAAATATGGGCATCCTCCTTATGAGTAAGCCCCAACCATAATTCTCTTAACCTGGGCTTCCTTTTTAGGAGTAAGACCCAGACTCAAATATGGGCATCCTCCGTAGGAGTAAGCTCCATGTCCCTTAATTTTTCAAATCCCTTTAGCCTGGGCCTCCTTCTCAAGGGTAAGCCCCTGTCTTAATTTCCCTTAACCAGTCTTAATTTACTTTTGATCTGGGCTTCCTTCTCAGGAGTAAAACCCAATTATAAGTCCCCTCCTAATTTGGGCACCTTCCTCAGGAGTGAGCCCCAAGTTAGAGTACCCAAATCTCAATGAATTACATATACCCTTATGGACCTTGTTCCTGGGTTTCTTCCCTGAAGTAAAACCGAATATTCATATATTTTGAGCAGTCATACATACCTAAGCCCCAAATCATTGAATCTATCATGGAAAAGTTATCTGGTGTCACCAATACCTCTTGTTTCTCACACCGAGCATGACTCACGTGAGCATAGAGTATAAAAGTAATCATGTCATCTTTCTTTGAGCCATCAATCATGCATAAACATCATACTCCCTTACTCGAACTATGTGGGTTATGATTCATTTTCTAGATAAAGGATATGTAGGTATCCCATCTGCGTAACTCTGAAATAATCCATTTCATTCTGAATGAAAATAATCATCAAGTGCCCCAGTTTGTGGCTTTAAAACTAGAAGGGTCATCATAATGACTAAGATACTTTTATGTATTGAAGGATACCATTGACTATGAATCTCTAAAAAATATAGATGATTATCTATCGATGAATAACCTCGAATACATATAAAAGATTCTCTAAATTTCCTACATATCATTCATTGATTGTAAGATCTAAAGGAAGGTTCATTTTATACTTGCTAATGTAATAAGGATTTACGAACATAACTTAAATCTATAATGAGAGTCCCTTAGTAAAGAATAATTCCCCTCAAAAAGGTGTGATGAGTCCGACCTCCCATCCTCTCGACCAATGCAAATTCCTAAGCCTTATCAGTCCACAACTAATGAGTGCCTACCTTTGGAAAGTAGGTCCAAATGGATATGGAATCATTGGTTTTTCTGGTTCTACTAACAAAACCATTAGAAACCGATTGGAATGTTTGAACCTCCAATCGACAAGGTCATCCCCAATTTAATAGGAAACAAAAAATGGGGAACCCGATGTGAATTTTTATCCATGTTAAAGTTATTGTTCTACCTATTTTAGGCCCCTATTTAAACTCAATGGGAGGGCCAACAAAGCAATCAATAACATATGTGCTCATCCAAAAGATGTAGCAGCTGAACTTATCATGATTATGTTTGTTATATCAAACATGCACTCTTTTCCAAGATCTTCTGCATTACAAGAATGGATTCTCTTAAATTCACACCTATGAATGCCTCTGCTGTGAAAACCTTTTCTGTGAATGCATCTGCTGCTACTCCTATTGGATCGTCGTCCACTCTGAGAGCGACATCACCTACTCAGCTTCTTCAACACTTGGTATCGAATGTGCTGGTTAAGGAATACTGTCAACACTATACCATTTCCACTATGGAGGCTGCTCAATAAGCCCTCCAAGTGAATAACTCACCCTGGTCGTCCAGACAGTGATGAACATTGATCAAGAAGGAGGCGGTGCTAACCACCATCTCCATCTGTTTCGGGTCATTATCCCCGGAATGCAACAACCATTACCTCCAATATTCTGAGGAGGTGAATGAGTAGGCCACTCAGGGCATTAATTCAAGGAAACATGAGTCCTTCCCGAGGGCTCCCATCAAAAATCACCACCAGACTCATGCGGCAGTGCACCCTCAACATGATGAGGGTGTCATCTCAAAGCGTTCAGCTCAGGTTCCTTGAACCCGAGCAGGCTAGACGAACCACCAGAGGGGAAAACAGGTAAACAGGTACATACACCTATTTATAAATCATCGACTAGTCAGGAGGATCGTCTGAATACATGTGATGGATCCCACTATCCCAATGTGTTGACAACTGGTAAATAGGTACACACACCTACTTACACTCATCAATCCTGCCAGTAGCCTCATCTGTCAGTATTGGAAGAAGCTCATAAACCACGTTCGGCAGAGTGCAATCAGCAGGCACACACACCAGCTAGTATTGATCAAGCCTTCAAATAGTCTCATTTGGTAGCATTCAGAGAAGTTAGTCAGAAAGCTCTAGCGACAAACTGGAGGCAGACTCAATTCTCTGCCCCCACACATGAGTACTATCAAAATTCACTATCCGAAAAAGGAGGACAGAAGCAGGTACATACACCTACTCCAAGCCCGGAATGGGCGTATATCCCCATTCCGACTGCTGAAGTCACCAAACACATTCTTTCAATGGTGAAAGAGCATAAACAAATCACTGCTCATATTCTGGATGGCTATCAGGATATTATAACATCTTTAGCAGCATATCAAGGAAAGACACATAAATCTATCCCTACCAATGGAGTGACACGCCAGCAATTCACTCCAGAACAGACACACACATCTGTTCCAGTCCAAGAGGGTTGTGGGGCATACTCACCCATATCATACAGACAGCCAAGTCATACACATAAACCTGATTTGAGAGGAGATAATCAGAATAACATGATCATTTCAACGAGAAGGCATATACAACTTCCCATAATGACCACTTTTGTCAAAAAGTGGTTCCTAAAGCGAGTAAAGAGGAATCTAGAAAGAAGACCCACCTAACACAGTCAAGAAATCAAGGTCCAATCTGTAATAAGCCTTACTCGATGCTGGAGTTCTTGATGCACTCAGACAACTATCTGTTGCAACTCAAGATTCTACTGTCTCAGTTCCCAATAGTGGGAACATTAATTCTGAAGGTCTGCATTAGATACTTCTTCATGAAAGCTTCCTTCATGACGATTCGGTCAATCTCCAAGTTTCATCTTCAGATGAGAGCCACAAGAACCCTCTGTGTGGCCAGAAGAATAAGGAGAAAAATGTTTTATCTTTTTCTGTAACCCACCATGGTGGTCCTCCCCATGATGATGAATTTAGATATGAAATTCCTATCCGCAGTAGTGATTCACAATGCATGGAAAATTCTCCAACAGATAATGTAGTGATGAGAAATCCCTCTTATCATGTGGAACTTGCAAATGTGAAGCCAGTCATGTCTGATGATTTACCATTATCAGGTGAAACACTTTCTAAATCAGAAGATAGCCTCGGGTGTAGGTCATTCTCTAAACCACCCCTGGGTCGTTCATCATGTAGTGTAATCAGTGAATTCTCTACCAATCTTATTGAATCTGGTGAAGCAGCAAGTAAGCACCAACTCTAGTCTAATAAGGTAGAATAATACTCATTGAATGATAAATAATAAGTACTAAATATGAGAAAACAACTGGGGAACAGTGAAGTGATAGTTATGTTTTGGCCTTTGGCTAATTCTCAGTATGACATTCCAGAAATGTTGACGGAAGATGGAAATCATGATATTCGTCTCAACATATGGAAAAATATTGGTCAGTTGAAAAAGAAAATCTTATTATATGATGAATATGAAAATCATATCAAGATAATAGAAGGGTTACAATGCCAAATTGACTTGACATCTCTCTCAGTTTCTTGATATCTGAAGGCTGAAAAATAGCAGAGAGCCCTTAAGTGTTCATGACTGGGCGCACTAAGAAGATTGCGCCAGATAATTGCCAAAGCCCCATCTGGTATTCATATCAGGGGATGGGGTGTTCATGGGGAAATACATTTCACTGTTCTCTCCAGTCCGAAATGCCCATCGAAAATGGTCTCATGCAATGTTATTGACCATGGTTGGCACAGTCAACGGGTTTTGTTTGTAATCAAAAGCTTCCCCAAGAACATGCCTCAACTAGTTCCTCTCAAAATCAAGAATACATAGATCAAGTTGTTGAATTACTCCTGCATCAAGCAAACGAGAATATTGATCAGGCCTCTCATTTCGAGAAAGAACATCATCATGTGACAGATGTGTCATAAATCATCCAACGATCTTTTGATCCGGGTGATAAAATTGGATGAAGGTTGATGCATACAGCAAATTTCCGGACTAAAGTCTGCAAGATCAAGAGAGCTTTCAAGAAAGTCTCAGATATAGAATTTCAAGAACCACCATAGCTTTCCAGACTGGGGACTCTTTTAACCCAACCCTCTGAATAAACAAATAAGATTTGAGGAGTTGTGTAGGAACAACCCCAGTCCACCGAACTGGGGACTTTTTCAAATCCTCAATCCCTCCCTTAGAGAAATTCAGTCTTCTCTTGACTGGGGAAGAATACTCGAGAGTAACGAAGAGCCAAATAATTAGGAGATTCCCTCCAAATTATGGTTCGTCAAGAAGTTCCTAAGGAATTAAATCAACAAAAGTCAATGTCTCATCATGGACATGGAAGAAGACAATATCGCAGAAATGCCGATAGAAGGGATAAAATGCATTATGCATCAATCAATGTCATCAACTTCGTTGTTGATGATCCACTAGATGAGTCTCACTCAGACGGATCAGATGAAGAGGTTCCTACTCAAGAAGTTTTACGCACAGACACAAATGAAGAAGGTGTGAATACACAGAATCAAAGGATTACTCAGATCCTAGGTAATCCTTTAAGTAACCCACTTCCCCCTCTCGAAAAGGTGTCCAATAAGGGGAAAGTAAAGAATCAGGTTACATACCCTTCCTATGTAGAAGGCCAATAACTCTCACTAGAGCAATGATTTTCACAACAAGAGGAAGAAATGAAGGAATTGAAGGGGATGAATGCAGATCTACTTCAAGGTAGTCTTCCTTCTAAGAGTGTTGGAGTCAGTCAGCCAAAGGAATTTATTGTGGATACTGAGATGGATCAAAAATGTACTCCTCTATCAGTACACCCTAACAGGACTAATCCTACGGGACAGGTGCAACAACAATCGGCAGTGTTGTCATCAGTTGCAGTACCAGCTGCCACATCTGTCCAAGCTCCAGTCATTGCCCCTGTTCATATCCAAGACCAACTAGATGTTTCTCAAAAGTTAATAACTAGTATTGATTCTTTAATAGCTTGATTGGAAGATATGGAAGGAAAGTGTGCTCCGATTCAACCAGAGAAGAGATCTTACCCTGAATGGGTTGATGCAATTCCTCCCCCATCAAATTATTCAAGTACCACATTCCCAATCTTTAATGGTTCGGGAGACCCAGAGAAACACTTAACACATTTTTTTTCTCGTTGCGATCCTATGATGGGAACCCTTCAACAACAAGAAGCAGTTAAGCTCAGGTGTTTCGTACAGTCATTATAAGGGCCTACTTTTGTATGGTACACAAGCTTTCAATCTCGATCAATTACCGGGTGGGAGGATATTCATCAACAATTTCTTCTTCAATTCATCTCAACTATTCCAAAGACAACAGTTTTTGATCTTGAAAAGTGTAAGAAAAGGGAGAATGAAAGGGTTTTAGATTTCATTTCTCACTGAAAGGGATTAACATATTCCCTAAGATTAGCACTCCCTCAAGAGGAATTATTGCAAATCTGTGTAGCGAATTTACGTGATTAATTGCGCACACCACTGATTCCTATGAAATACACAGGAGGGTTTCGAGACCTTACTTAAATCGCTTAACAGATTGATGATTCTCTTATAAAGACTAAGGATAAAGCTCGTGTAATTCCATCATTTCCAAGAAAGAGAATGGGTAATGTAGAGAATGCTACAGTTATGCTTAAACAAGCACCTGTAACTGCTTCTACTTAAAAACCGTCATCTTCTCGAAGGGATCCACCTCCCGTCTTCCAACAATAGAGGCCGTTTCGTCAATATGATCAAAGAGATCAACGATGGAAACAATTTGAAGATTTAAAGAGAGAAATTTACACTTTCCGAAATGAAGATGTTCCTGGTTAGTTCATTTCGGCTTGGGAAAATAATTTGTTTCAGTTGACAAGGCCTAAGAGGCCAAACAAGGAAGGATATGAAGAATGTCACAAATATTTCCCATTTCATCATATGCTGGGGAATCCCATTCAGGAGTGTTTTATCTTCAAGGAAATCCTGCAAAAAATGGTCGATTTTGGACATGTCAGACTGAAAGGTTCTTCAGCTTAGGTATCATGTGTTACTTGTACAGATCCAGAGGAGGAAGGCGAGTGGAAAGAAGTCAAGAACAAAAATGCACAAAAATATGATGATTGGATGGTCAGAAAAATGATCAAAAGAACTAATGCTATTTTGCGAACATAATTGAAGAAGCCAATTGTGTCTTCTTCCATGAATGCCACAACAACATGTGGCATAGCTCTTCAACGAGCTCAACAAGAACAAGCAAGTTCTTCTACACAAGGAAGACTCAGTCCTAGAACAATTATTCTGGATGATCGGTTGAAGGTTCCATCTTCTTCCTCTCAACAAGTAAATAGAAGTAATCGATCTAATCTTCCAAATACAGAAGTATTACCAACTCCTATCCCAGTACAAGAATCATCAACTTCCAAAGCATCAACTTCCTAGAAAACTACTAAACCACATGTTCCTGTTGGAAAACACAGACCTTTGAATCAAAAGTATGATGTATTGAAACACTTGGGCCAAATACCGGCCAAGTTATCAATTGTCGATGCTATGAATTTATCAAAGGATCTTGGGGAGGCACTCATCGAGGCTTTGTTATGTCCTTAGGAGTTTGAAACTGAAATTGCTGCAGCTAAAGTCTACCATGTAGAGAATAACCCTGCAGAATTCCATGCAGTAATATATTTTACTGATGCAGTTGGAGATGATGTCGTGCATCAACATATTAGACCTTTGTGATTATCTGGCAAGGTCAATGGTGTAGACATCCGAAGAGTTTTCAGTGATAATGGTTCAGGATTCAACCTCATCCCCATTCGTACACTTCGTCGATTGGGCCTCACAGAATAAAATTTATCTCCTTCTACTTTGATGTTACAATGACATGATAAAAATGAACAAGAAACATTGGGCGAGATTACACTCAGAACTCAGTTTGGAGATCTTGTATCCAATTTAGGTGTCATGGTTGTTGATCAAGACTCAACCTTCAACATCTTGCTTGGCAGACCCTGGCTACATCAACAAGTGGTTATCCCTTCATCATACCATCAATGTCTCAAATATTGTTTCGATGGTCAAATTGGGACATTGTATGGTGATAAATCCTCGTTCAAGACATGTGTATCTCAAAACATTGAGGCGGAATTATACCACAAGAAGGGGAAGGAGGAATCCACAACAAAGGAGATTACCAATGTTAATGCCCCATATGGATTGGAAAAGATTCCAGTAAACCCATTTAGACATGTGAGTACAAATTATGTGTTTCCTATCAGTAAAATTGATAGGATAGACCCAAATCAAACTAATCTTATGGAAACTTCCATAATGTCAATTACGGCAATCAAACCAGACAACATGGGGGAAATTGGTGATTCACCAAGCAATGATGAAATCTCAAATAGAGATGTCTTCATTTCATCTGCTGAAATCCAATAAGTCTATACTTCACCAACCAGCCTAGAAGAAGTTATAGAAATGTTAGAGGTAAACTATAGTGTTGATTCTCAATTCATTGTCTCCTCTTTATTACCCAATGAAGACCCTTCATCATCAATTGGGTCAGAAATGGAAGCTTCTTCTTCAAGATGTGCTAATTTTAGCATCTCTTCTGATCATGAAAATTCTGCTTCATCATTTACTATGCAATTAGAAACAGAAGAAATAACACAAGTTGAAGAAGAAGTGGAAGATCTCAGGGCTTCTTCTCCAGCATTTGAAGAGGTTATCTCTACCACTGTGGATGAACTCAGAGAAATAAATCTGGGTACAAAAGAAGATCTATGCCCCACATTAATTAGTACGACTATGAATCTTGAAGAGCAAGAGATGTATATTTCCTTTCTGAAGAAAAATCAAAATATATTTACTTGGAACTATACAGAAATTCCAGGGCTTGATCCTGATGTTTCCACTCATCACTTGGGTTTTCCAGAGGAACATTGAGGATTCAAACAAGCCTCTAGAATAACACACCCAACATATGCTTCCAAAATTGAAGCTGAAGTGGATAAGCTCATCAAAGCTAACTTCGTCAGAGAAGTTAAATATCCCAAGTGGTTGGATAATATTGTCCTAGTGAAAAAGGTGAATGGGAAAATTAGAGTTTGCATTGATTTTAGAGATCTTAATCGGAATTTACCTAAGGATAATTTCCGAGTACCAATTACAGAACTCTTAATTGATGCAACAGCTGGCTATGACACCCTTTCTTTCATGGATGGATATTTCAGATATAATCAAATATTAATGGCTCCAGAAGATGAAGAATATATAGCCTTCAGAGCCCCTTAGGGTGTGTTTTGCTATCGGATAATTCCCTTTGGCCTAAAGAATGAAGGCACAACATATCAGCATGCCATGCATCATATCATCAAACCCTTTTTAGGGAAATTTGTTGAATGTTATGTGGATGATTTGGTGGTTAAATCCAAACAACGTTCTAATCACTTGGCAGATTTGGAAATCATATTCCACGAACTTTGGAAACATAATTCGAAGACGAACCCCTTAAAATGTGCTTCTGGGGTAACCTCAGTGAAATTTCTTGGCTTTGTTGTATGCCATCGTGGTATCGAAGTCGATCCTGAGAAGAAAAAGTCAATCCTTGGTATGTCACCTACACGAAATTTGAATGAATTGAGAGGACTTCACGGACACTTAGCCTATATTCAGCATTTAATCACCAATTTGGTAAGAAAATGTTTACCCTTCACCAAATTAATGGAGAAAGGAGTCAATTACCAGTGGACTGAAGAATGTCAAGAAGCATTCGATATTCTTTAGAAGTAACTCTTGAGTCCACTAGTTTTAATGACACCTGTGGAAGGTAGGATACTTATACTCTATGTGACAGCCTTAGAGAAATCATTGGGTGCCTTTCCTGCTCAGAACAATGGTGCTGGGAATGAAAACAACCTCAACTATCTCAGTCGGACTATGATTGAAGCAGAAACCCAATACTAAAGCATTGAGAAGTGCTGAAAAGAATTAATCTTTGTAGTTCAGAAGTTGAGACACTACCTGCAACATCACGAGGTCTAATTGGTATCTCGTAATAACCCTCTCAAATTCATCCTTAGTCGTCCAATGCTTACAGGACGTCTGGGAAGGTGGGCAGTTATTTTACAACAATTTGATATTAAATATGTGTCTCCAAAGGAAAAAAGGGCCAAGCTCTGGCTAATTTCCTTGCTGAACACCCTTCAGTAGAAGACACATCTTCAGATATTGGACTCCCTGATGAGGAAGTCTTCTCTATTCATGGATGTCTTCAAACATGGGAAATGTACTTTGATGGTGCTTCCAGAAGTCCAATAGGGAGGAAAATCGAAAATTATATGTTCAACAAAGTTGGGTTAGGAGTTTTACTCATTTCCTAGAAAAAGGCCTTGCAACCTTATTCCTTCTCATTATTGGGAGGTGGTACAAATAATGAAGAAGAATACCAAGCTCTTATTGCAGGATTGGAGTTTGCGCTTCAAGCACAAGTGAATCAATTAAAGGTGAAAGGTGATTAAGACCTGGTAATCAAACATGTAAATGGGGATTACACAATCAAAAAAGATGAACAAATCCCTTTGTATGATTACTTAAGAGAGTTAATGGAGGAATTCCATTCGGAACCGAAATTTTCTAATTTCCCACGATCAAAAAATGCCAAAGCTGATGCACTGGCTAATATAGCCACAGCTCTGGCAGATCCAAATTGGGCCAAGGAAGCCATCAGTATTGCCCACCGTCGTACAATTTCACCTTATGTTCAAACCATAACAGAGGAAATCAATGAAATTAGTCCCATATCTGATCCATACGGTCATACTAAGGGATAGATGACACCTATCAGGGAATAATTTCAAAATGAAACACTTCCGCCTGATATAGATGGGAAAGAACATGTCTAGAGACGAGTAGTCAATTTCACTCTTTTTGATAGCCCAGATCAGTTAGATAAAATTTTCTAAATGAATGGTTTTGATGGAGTTCTCTTCATATGTATTGATGGTGAAGAGACAATGGATGTTATGAAAGAAGTACGTACAGGAGTCTGTGGTGTCCATCAGTCTGGACATAGACTGTCTGATCAAATTCAAAGGCTTGGATACTTTTGGCCTTGAATGATACAAGATTGTGTTGATTTCACAATGAAGTGTCATTCTTTCCAAGTACATGACAACTTCATCCATCAACCCCTAGAGTTACTTCATACAGTTAAATACTTGTGGCCGTTTTCCAAATGGGGAATGGATGTAGTGGGACCTTATCCTTCGGCTACATCCAAGCAGTTTATGTACATTCTTACTGTTACTAACTTATTTTCCAAATGAGAAGAGGAAATACCTCTCAAAGAAGTCAGTTCTAAATGCATTGTTAGCTTCATCTAGTCTATAATCATTTCCAGATTTGCTGTCCCTCCTACCATGTCGACGGACAATGGCACCAACTTCTGTTCATCTGAGGTGAGGAAGTTGTATCAAGAATACAATATCAAATACATCCATTCATCTCAGTATCATGCAGCGGCCAATGGTCAGATAGATGCTTTCAACAAGACTCTATCAAATATACTGCAAAAGATGGTGGATAAAGATAAGAAGTCATGGCCTGATAAACTCTTTCATGCTTTATGGGCTTATCGGACCACCACCCGAACTACAACGCGGTCAACTCCATATTCACTAGTATATGGAACAGAAGCTGTCTTGACTATTGATGTTCAATTACCCTTGCTCAGAGTAGCCATTTGTGATCAGTAATCTATAGATTAACAATCTCAAAAGCGATTGGATGAATTGGAATGGTTAGATGAGAAAAGCTTGTGCACCCTGCTCAACTTTGAAGTCTATCAGAATCGATAAGCACGCACTTTCAAAAGAAAAGTTTTTCTTCGTTCATTCATTTAGGGAGAATTGGTATTAGTTCTCAGAACTCCAACGATACCAGGAAAGAAACCTCCCAAGATAGAGAAAAAATGGTAAGGACCTTATTCAATACATAGGGTCTACTCCAATGGAGCTTATTCTTTAGTCTCAATGGATGGAGAACTCATCACTAATCCAACCAATGCCATATTTCTGAAAAAATATTTTTTATAAACACAAAATACATCTACGGTCCATGCATATGTCCTTAAACTATTTCCACTACTTTCATCTAGCAAGATGTTAAATGACATAATCTAGGGTCCATGCATATGACTTTAAACTATTGGAACTTACGTCCAACATGACGTTAAACTGTGACGTCCTAAATACATGAAGCTAAACTATACAGAAGTCCCTTACATCCAACAAGATGTTAAACTGCATAACCAATGGTCCATAAATACGACCTTAAACTATTGGTATTTCTATCGTCCAGCAAGACGTTAAACTACATCATCATTCATGGTTCATGCATATGACCTTAAACTATTCTCACTTTCATCCAACATGACGTTAAACTATGTCCCTTTCATCTTCCTATACGATGTTAAACTATACAGTAATGGTCCATGCATATGACCTTAAACAATTCTTACTATCATCCAACATGATGCTAAACTGTACTGTCCCTTTTTCATCCAACATGACGTTAAACTATGAAAAAGTCCCAAATACCTCAAACATGACAATAAACTGTGTCCTCTTTTGTCCTTACTGCATGACATTAAACTGGAGAGTCCCCTTTTTCATCCAACATGACGCTAAACTGTATCATCACTTTTTCGTCCAACATGATATTAAACAGTGAAAAAGTCCATAATACGTCCAACACGACATTAAACTATGTCCTCTTTTGTACTTACTTCATGACATTAAATAGCACATTCCCCCTTTTTGTCCAACATGAAATTAAACTGTATTGTCCCCATCGTCCTAACTACATGATGCTAAACTTTACAGAAATCCCTTAATACGTTCTACATGACGTTAAACTATATTTTGTCCCTGCTACATGACACTAAACTGTGCAGTACCAATAGTCCTAATTGCAAGACTTCAAACTGCATAGTCCCTTCATATGTCCTACATGACATTAAACTGTGCATCGTTAAGGTTATTTCTACCTCTTGTTTCTCACACCAAGTATGACTCACGTGAGCTTAGAGAAAACTTCAACCATAACACCCTCTCTGGGTCTCTAACCATGCGTAAGTCCCAACACCATTTTTAGGTCGTTGTCCCCAAGAACAACGTATTCACTAATTCATTATTTAATTGATCTATGCAGACTTTGATCCTTGCCTTCATGGTTGGGTACGTAGGAAACCTCCCAAGGTTCAATCCCAAAACCAATCTCTTCACATTGGTTCACCTTTGTCCTTGCTCCATGATGTTAAACTGTACAACACCTTTTGTCCAGAATGATAGTAACTACAACATTCTTTGATGTCCTAACCTGAGAGAAAATCATTATTTACATTGATATCCCATCAAGTTATATTTCAATGACTATGTGCATACATGGTAATTCCTGAACCTTTTATCTTTGGTCAAACAGTTATTGCACTAAAGTCCCCTTTCACCCTTCACATGTACGAACCAAATTTGTAAAGAGGGTATTTCTCGAACTATGTGGGATTGATTCCCATCCTTATGGGATACGTAGGAATGTTTGACTATCCCTCGAATCCTACCCTAAGTCTTTTAGGCCTAACCCGAAATTCCACTTTCCATCCTCTGGCTGAAAAGTCCCTGTGAAAACACACACTGTGTATTTCTTAAAATGATCCGAGTTCTATGACACTAAATTAGGATATCTCATACTTTCGTCCCACATGACGTTAAAATATATTTCAAGAACTACGTATGGCTTGAGTCCCATCCCTATGGGATACATAGTGAAGTCCAATATTTCAATTCAGGACCCAGCCACAACATGATTATGGTTAGCATTGATCTGTATATCTCTACATATAGTGGAAAATACCCATTTTTATGTGTTATAATCCTAGTATTAAATAATTCCAGATCTTCATAACCCTTTTCTTGACTTCTAGTCACAAAATGTCCAATTTCAGAGTGTTCTTTTTCCTGAATATGGAGCACGTGCCCTTAGGCGGCCTTACATAAACAGTCTACATAACAGACTTGTCAGCCAAAAGATACTATTATTTGACTATGCAGCCAATCCCCTTAGGCGGCCCTATGTAATTCAACCCCCTAGAGGGTTTGTTAGATAATTGTAACTTCATTCTTAGGAAGAAAACCACGTTTTTCCTTATTGGTCTTGTCAACAATATATAATGGATCCATAAAAAATAGCCATCCTTAACAGATTTTCCCCATTTTCTTTTTCATGATCTGAAAGTATTAAAGTATATGGTTTATATTTCTCTTACCTATGATTGGGTCAGAACTTCGTAGGAGTGACATTCATCCAGTTCTTAGATGATCTTTCTTTGAAATATCTTCTCCATATTCAAGTACATCTCTCCATACAACAAAATCTATGCTTTGGAAAATTTGAATCTCCATAAATATCCACTGGCATTTTAGGAGTAGAAAAGTAAATTTCTGAGAGTTCGTTTGCCTGACTATGCAGCATGTGCCCTTTGGTGGCCTTCCATAAACAGTCTACATAACAGACTTTTCAGCCAAAAGATACTCTTATTTGACTATGCAGCCAATGCCCTTAGGTGGCCCTGCATAATTCAACCCCCTAACGGGTTTGTTAAATAATGGTATCTTCATTCTTGGGAACTACTTATTCTAATGCCTTTTAGCCATTTTTCGTATCATTCAATAGATTCAAACTTTCATAAGTCATTCTTTACATGTTTTCCTTCATACATGAGTGTGGTAAAATGTTTTTAGATAGGTTGTCAAAGATTTGAGCCAATTTTAACCCATTTGGTCAAAGAAATTTTGACCTTAAACATTAGCCTTTTTATGTCCGACGTGCATGACTATAAAATTCCCACAACAGACAAGGGAACTCTGAAAAAAGTCAAGTTCCAGCTCACTAAACATACATTTTTTATGATTTAGGTAATATTGAGAAATTAAAATATTCAATGTTTGTAGGGTTATTTATAATAATCCTTGTAAAAATAAAACTATGCTTACTAGGACCATTGGCTTAGGTAAAAATCTAAAGCAGATAGAAAAGGAAAATGCATGAAAAAATGATTAAAGATAAGAGTGTTTTTCATTTGATGCACAAAAATTAGAAGTACACCCACAGATTAGAGTCTCTTCTCTTTTCCAAGAAATTAAAAAAGACTCTCAACATAAGTCTTTACTTGATGTACAACTTCCCGAGCTTCATTAGCAGCCACTTGAAGCTCATGCACTCGACCAACATCACTCTTTTGTGTTTGATGGAGTTCTTTCTTGGCATCCGCGATGGCTTTAATACCACTCGTTTGTTCTCCCTACAATGAATTATTCAGTTGGTCATGTTCCCCAGTAACAACATCTAACTGTGGCTGATGGTGATTTTGCTGGATGACTTTATCTTTGATCTTTTTCTTTAGCTCCTTCATATTGGTAGTATAGTCAGCCTCAGCTCAGGATACCGCATCCTCAAATTCACTAATATTGGTTGACAACATCACCCTAGTCATATCTTCATAGCACTTTTTATTCTGATCCATCCTTACGATGACTTGCTTCACTACGACATGGATCATTTGATATCCAAAACCACCAAGTCCCAGTATGAAAAATAGGGATGACAGTCGAGGGATCTTTGATGACAGCTCTAATTCCAGTCTTTGGGTAGATCCATCTGAAAGTTTCCAAAAATTGTGGGATAACAATGTGGTTGCAGCTCGGGCTTATGAGGTTTCAGATCTAGCGTACAGGGGTTATGATGCATCATATGGGCCTTCTCCACTGTTTCGGAATTTAAAAATGCTCCCCCACATTAAATATTTGCTGAATCAAAGTTGGTATATTCTGAAACCAAGATATTCAGAGAGAGTTCTTTGCCTCTGGAATGGTAACTTCTCGCAGATGACCATATCCATACAAAAGAAGATAAATGATCTAGGGGAAGTCACGATGATACATTTCAAATACATATCCAAATCCGGGAGAGTGCTGTCACAGACGGTATAGTAATCATGGCCAATGATGCTCATCATATCATCAAGTCGCTTGCTTTCCAGTTTATCATCCATTCCGATTCTCTTGGGAGCCATTGAATCTGCACAAAATTTGAATAAATTAACTCCTAAGTAAGTTTATTTTTCATAAAATTAGCAAAGGAATTCGAAAAAATGTCAAAGGCCTTAAGGCGCGCAAGTCTAATTTTGGCGCGCAAGTTTGGATGTGCCGCGCAAGTGTTTGGAACGCAAGTATCACCGTGCAAGTCCTATTACCTCTACAAGAGCGCGTCAACAGTGAATTAGCATAAAATAGAGAAACTTGCGTAGCGATGGTAACATACGCGGCGAGAGATCGAGAATTCAAAATCCGAGTGCTTTGCGCGAGAATGGCTGCCTATATATAGGCCAGGCCGCACCCCTACGCGCCTAAAGCCAGAGCGCCTAATGCCAGTGCACCGACCTATGCGCGCTCAACACTTTCACGCCACATGTCCCTTGGTTTTCTCCTTTTCCTAAGAGTAACATCTTCATTTCTTTCGGATCCAACTCTAAGGGGGACTTTTGTTGATGCTCCTTTTCCTCACAGAGTCTAAATGAATGGACCGTGAAATTACTTAGTATAAAGTGATTCATCCTTTGATGAAAACATCAAAAATCGACAAAGGCATGAACAAGGAGTCATTTACACTTGGGTCGCGCAGGTTCCACCAAGGTCGCACGAGTATACCTGCACGACACCCAGTGGTCGCGTAGGTGACTTGCGCGCCCTCATTGAAATTTCACCCAGGATGCCTCTATCCTATAAATACCCCTGTGGGCCCCCTATTTAAAAGATGAAAAATTCCAGAACCTCAGATTTGAGCTCTCGGAGCCCTAGTCTATTATCAACGCTTCTGAACAATTCTAAGGTAATTTATTATGTAGAACGGAAAATCTAAAGAGGGGGAGGAAGGCCTAAGTGTTGAAACGCATCAACAATTGTGTGCCTGGGTGGCCAGCCCTTAAGGGAAATGGACACACTTGCGCGCCGCCTTACCCCTTCCTCATAACTTGTGAACCTCTCTTCTGGAATTCTATAGGGGTAGTATTAAAGGCTTGAGCCAAGCCTTTCCCGTGTTCTACCCTATGGATTGGCCATCGCGCAAGTACCCATGTGTTGCGAAGGTACACCTGTGCGACCAGGACTTGCGCGCCCATGCAGTACTTGCGCACCCCTCTCTTTTTGGGTGCCCTTCCTACCCATTTCACCCCTATTACACATATCCACCCCTCCTCTTCAAGATTAATCCTTCAGAATTATCTTCAAATCCATTCATGGCATGATTTCCTTGTTGGGTTCCTTATTTTAAAGGAATTATGGGGAACATCTCTCAAAACCTAGTGATTTACACATCTTTACATCACTAATGTTGGAGAGTTCATTTATTCAACCTCATCTGTTAAGATGAGATAATCCTTAACCTGGGACTCCTTAGGAGTAAGCCCCATGTCGTCATTAATTTGGGCATCCCCCTGAGGAGTAAGCCTTAGTCTCAAAGCTCCCAAAAATATGTGCATCCTCCTCAGGAGTAAGCCCCGACCATAATTTCTCAAATATGGGCCCCCTTTTTCAGGAGTAAGCCCTAGTCCAAGTGCTCATTAATTTGGGCATCCTCATTAGGAGTAATCCCCAAGTACCCTAATATGGGAATCAACCTTAGAAGTAAGCCCCTGTCATAATTCTCTTAACCTAGGCTTCCTTTTCAGGAGTAAGCCCCAATCTCAAATATGGGCTTCCTCTTTAGGAGTAAGCCCCAACCATAATTCTCTTAACCCTGCCTTCCTTTTTAGGAGTAAGCCACAATCTAAAATATGGGAAACCTCCTAAGGAGTTAGACCCATGTCCCTTAGTTTTTCAAATCTCTTTAACCTGGGCCTCCTTCTCTAGAGTAAGCCCCAATATTAATTTCCCTTAACCAGTCTTAATTTACTTTTGATCTGGGCTTCCTTCTCAAGAGTAAAACCCAATCATAAGTCCCCTCCTAATTTGGGCATCTTCCTCAGGAGTGAGCCCCATGTTAGAGTACCCAAATCACTATGAAGTACATATACCTTTATGGACCTTGTTCTTGGGTTTCTTCCCTACAGTAAAACCCAATATTTATCTATTTTGGGCAGTCATATATATATAATCCCCACATCATCGAATCATTCGTGGAAAAATTGTCTAGTTTCACCAATACCTCTTGTTTCCCACACCGCGCATGACTCATGTGTGATTAGAGTGTAAAAGTAATCATGACATATTTCTTTGAGTCATCAATCATGCATAAACATCATAATACCTTACTCGAACTACGTGGGTTCTGATTCCTTTTTTAAATAAAGGATACGTAGGTATACCATCTGCAGGTACGATCCAAAATATGAAATAATCCATGTCCTTCTGTATGATAATAAACATCAAGTTCCCCCCTGAGTGGCTTTAAAACCAGCATGGTCATCATAATGAACAAGAGACATTTATGTATTGAAGGATACCATTGACAAAGAACCTCTAACAAATACAGATGATTCTCTATCGATGAAGAACCTCGAATATATATAAAATATTCTCTAAATTTCTATCATATCAATAATTTATTGTCATATCTAAAGGAAATCTCATTTTATACTTGGTAATGTAATAAGGATTCATGAACATAAATTAAATCTATAAAGAGAGTCCTGAAGTAGTCAATAATTCCCCTCAAAAAGGTGTGATGAGTCCGACCTCCCATCCTCTCGACCAATGCAAATTCTTAAGCATCATCAGTCCACAGATAATGAGCACCTAACTTTGGAAAGTATGTCCAAATAGATATGGAATCATTGGATGTTTCCGGTTATACGAACAAATCAGTTAGAAATCGATTGGAATGTTTGAACCTCCAACAAATGAGGTCATCCCCAATTCCAGAGGAAACAATAATACCCAATAAATATAGTCATTAGAAATAAAAAATATATTTTAAAATATTATCCTAATAAAAAATTTCATTAAATGTATAAAATTTTGGAATATGTAGTTTTTTAGTTTAAAGTTATAATTTAATGAATGATTATTTAGTGGGTCTTGAAATTTTTTTAAAAAGTTTTTAGAACATGTTTTTTGGTATTAAACCAAGAAATAAAAATTGTTTTACATGAGCTAAATATACTTAATAAGGGTTAGGTATATTGTCTTGAATGGGTTGAAAAACAAACACATGGGGAATTAATGGAATAATTAACACATAATATGTTTTCTATGATTTGAATAATTAATATAAATTAATATTTTCTTGATAAATTTTACGATAAAATCAATTTCCAATTTATATAGATTTACTTCATGATGATAATATTACTTTTCTTAAATTTCCACTATGCATTGTGAAAGATTAACATCCATATCTTGTCACAAAATTCTAGAATAAATGACTGGTGACTTTAAACAAGAGTGCTAAAGGGTATGTGTGTTGTAGTTGATAAAAAAATTAATATTGAATATTTTAATGATAAAAAATAATGAAAATTTATATTGAATTAAATATTTTTATTTACGGAATATTTGGGGTTTTATCCGACATTTCTAAATTTGATTAATATTTTTATTTTGAACATTTAAATTTCCCTATAGTATTTTGGTCATAAATATTTTTATTTTTATTATTTAAACAAATACTTTCATTAAAAAATTTATAACATAATGGTATACCACTCTCATTTATATCATTTTAGACGAGTTTTTCATTTTATTATAATAAATGAGAAATAAATTCAAATATAGAATAAAATCATCCAATTAGACACCACTTCACTATTTGGGATATATATTCGACTTATGTGATTGTATTTCACTCAAATTTTGTCTATATATATGGAAATAAATAAAAAAAATTATCTTTCTATATAGATAGTTGGTTCACATGTTATTGAGGTAAACAAGTTGGATCATTATGGATAAAATATTTGGTCGAATTTCCAAGTTACACCTGTAGTGTCTTGAAAACATAGAATCCTATATACATTATAAATTTATGTTTTTATCATTAGAAGAGGGTTTTACAACAATTAACAGATATGTAAACTATGATAAATACTGATTCCACATTTTTATACACCATTTGTTGGTATAATTTCTCAATCTAGGATCCCCTCCAAAAGGATATTCTTTTCCACCTCTTTGTTTTGATGTTGTCATTATTGTAATAAATTATCTATTTCCATTGAATTTCATCTATTTTTTAAATTTTAATTATTATATTATTATCTTCATTGGTCATGAAATTTGGAATTTTAATAAGACTGGGTTAACCCTTTCTTGACCATTGCATAAAGAAAACATTTATATGATAACTACACTACCCATGAGAGAGTATTTTTTCTTAGTAATTGATCTAATTACAACATTCATTTATTATTTGTTTTAAATCACTGAGATAACATAATTCAAAATAATATGATATATGAATTGTGTTTTTATCCTAAAAGAAACCAATAATGAAATTTAACTATTTACAAAAAGCGCCAAAGGTATAGTAATGTGTGAATTATAAGAGTGTGATATCAATTAATATTACAATATATAATGTGATATATCTTTACAGTTAAAATATAATCCATAAATTCAATTCATACTCACTTATAGTGTGTGTATATGATCTATAATTCCCTAATTGATATATTCTATCCTAGTAACGATAATCAATTCATTGTTCTATGACTAAATGTTTGAAAAGTTAATTAACAACTTAATTAGTTAAATGATTAATGAAATAGATGAATTAAATTAAAAAGAAAAATAAATGAATATAATTAAATTGTTATCATTAATTAAATTTAGTGAATAACTAAAATCTTAATTGTAGAAGATATTTCTTTTTACAATAAATATAAATAATTAATTAAATTAATTAATTAATAAAATAATTATTTTAGAAATCCAAAAAATGAAAAAATAATTTAAATAATTAAAAGAATCGAACTTTTAAATTTAATTAAAAGAAATGAAATTAAAAAAAAATAGAACTTTTTAACGTTATATTTATTCAAAATGATGAAAATAATCACTAAAAGGAATGATTTACACAAAAATTTATTATGTTACAAATTATGAATAAAAGACAAGAATTTTAAAATTTTAATTAAAATACATCCATTTGACATTTAAAATATACTATAAAAATAAAAAATGTGGAAAAAAATAATGAAATAAATCCACATTAAACTCCCCCACACTTAAATATTTTTTTTACACAAACAAATGATTGCTTATTTTATTTTAAAATATAAATATGATTTGTGAGATTCAGTTCCAAAAGTGAATGAATAAAATTTTACAAACAGAGGCGCAAAATCATGACTGCCTTTGTAGGAGTGCTAACAAAATGGTACTTCCTTGTTTAAATAATAGTATGAAAACCAATGACTACACATATTCATCCAATGATAATGTTTACATGCCCTCTACATGAATTCCACTGACTATGCATCATCATTTCCAATTCATGTTCCTATTCAAGGAGTGATGCAATATTAGAAAAATGTGGAATTAAAACCATAACCAAAGGAACAAACAAGTTTCATTTTCACTTAGGTTTAAAAAAATGTTTACTTTTTAATAACATCCCAGATACAATACAAAATAAATTTAATTAAGTCAATCGTTCTATTCATTATTTGAATCATAAATTCACCACACCTAAATGGGATCATTTATTACAGGGCAATTTGTTTAAATTTTTTCCAGCAATATTTCATGTGCATGTTAGTAGGCATATCACTTATTTAGATATAAATTATATTTTATTTATTAACATGAATGCACCCACTACAAATGTCTATTAGACTCACCATAGTATACCATTTTCCCTTTATTACTCCAATAATATAGTACTTAAATGAATATACTTTTAGTATGTTCAATTATGTGATTTTTTATTTTAAAATGAAATATCCCATAGGATCCAGTGAAAATTTCTAGTTTCTTAAAGTCAAGATCCTATTTTAATAAAAATCAATCATATCACTCTGCCTTCATCATTTTATAAACAAAAAATCAATGAGACAGTGTTTTACTCACTCAACGATCACTCATCTCCAATTCTTTTAGAATCATTTCTACCCTTAACTTCAAATATCTTAGTATCCACAAGGTAAAATAGAAATAATGTGAAATGTGAACCCAAAAGTCCCTCAGATTGTGAAAAAATTATAGCAAAGGAGCATGTGTATAAAAATTTAATGCATAGTGACACATGCAATAAAAATTCCCAAAATAGGTATATGAAAATAAATTTTCTAGAAAAATCAATGAAGAAGCAGAAAAATGAAAATATTAACCTAGAAAAATTCATTGATTATATTTTTATCCAATGAGGCTCAATTCAGCACTTACAATTTTCTTGAGAATAATTGGAATGTTTCTTTTCTATAGAAGAAGACATAAACAAACTTCTTATTGATTACAAACAATTAAGATCAAAGAATCATATCCAATATAATTTTAACTAGAGATAGAGGAAGAAATAATTTATTCAAAACATAACAAGAAGAATAGTAAAGACAAAGGCAAATTTGGGGTTTACTCCCATGAAGTACAAAATTTAATGTCTCAAATTTGAACTTATTTAAGGAAAAAAAGTTATATTATTGGAAGTAGTAAAATTCATGGGTGGCCTCCCATGTAGCTTTAGATTTTAAGTCCCCAACCGGAATCACCTAAAAACTAATCGTAGTCAGTAGTTGGTTGTGGTTTCTTATCCAATAATATTTTTCCTTCATGATTTAGGGTCATAGGGATACATTGAATTGATAAAATGATATTATCCTATTCTACTATTTTTAATTCAATCAAATAATACATATGAAGATGATGATAATATACTGAGTTTCTGATTAAGTACGTCAACACATCTCAGTAAGGTTCCTTGAGCTTTGATCTTTCGACATATTCCATGAATTAATCTTTTTAATATGTAGAAGTTATAAATTGACCTTATAAAATTTTAAATACACTATACAGTGATCAAAGATGAATTGATTCACTACCCTCACCTATCAGTTAGAAGGAAGTGTAAATTGTACTCATAATTAAACATAAAAGAAAACTGAACTAAAAAATGCACTAAAAAGTCAATTAACACAGTATAATGGATAAATAGAATCAGTTCATCACATCCTAAGTCCCTTAATATATTTTACTACACATTAAAATATAAAAAAATAAAAATAAAATGAATAAAGAATCATCTTTCAAGAGATTGTTTCTCTATCCAGTATTAGTTCTGATGTTCTGATCATGCTCTATTTGTCATTTTTCACTCCACCAATGACTCCCTATCATAGATCTACATAATATTAATCCAATAACCCTCAAACATTATTAGTGAATGATGAATGAGTTGTATCACAAACCACATATCATGCCACTACATTAATTACAATGAAAAATAATTTGCATGCACATTGTCTCAGAAACTCACCGTGGGATCCCATTTTTCCATTTTACACAAGATACAAAAAAAATAATAATCATTTTAGTTGACTTCCCAATGTTATTGAATAGTTTTTTTATAAAAATTCGAGTCCCCAGTTTGCAGGGAAAATTTATAGTTACCTAACATTATGATCCTAATTCCACAAAAAATAGCGTCACACTCCCTTCATTACACCCTAAAGAGAAAGTCTATAAGACAACGAACAAATCCATTCAACAATCATTCATCCTTAACAATTTATTAAAATTTACATCCTTACACTTCCAATATGTAGTAAACTCAAATATAGAAAGGTTGAACAATTTAATGAGAGTTCCCATTTTGTGGATTTTAGAGTAAGGAACCAAGGGGAAAATAATCATTTCTCATATCAGTATAAATCTAGAAACAAAAACTATCCAAATCTATCATAAAGGGAACAAGGGGTGATCAAAATATTCACTACCCTAAACATCCACCCACAACCCAAAACTATTCATCCAATATCAATATAAGACTATTTCAGTTAATTCCAATTGGGAGTTAATGATGATTTCAGAGAAAGTGTTGGGTGCGATTATCTCACTAGTAAGGAAATAGATATCCTGATTCATAATTTAGAACATCAAATGAGTCAAATAAATATAGGTGAATATGGTAGAGATAAGTGATTGTTTCCCATCACATCAATTCCAAATCCAAGAGAAAAAAAAATGGTAGTAATAACTAGTTCTGGGATTATACTTCATGAAATAGTTAAGGAAAAACCTAGAAAGAGGAAATTAATGTTCAAGATGAAATAGAAAATAAAAATCTGGAAAATAAAAAATTGGGAATTCTAGAAAAGAAGGTCCAAATTGAGCAGAATGTGTAAGCCACTCCTGAAAAAGCTAAATAAACAAGAAAAATAAAGTGGGAATTGATTAAGGAAGTGAAGAAAAAAGGTGTTATTGAAGAGTAGGTGAACAATCAACTTATTCTAATACATTATTTCCCTACCATTCCCTTCCTTAAATGAGTGAAAAATAATGATGAACTTGATTACCTAAGGTTCCTAAAAATGATTTGATGTTTTTGAATCAACATGACATTCTTATAATCCATGGGAAAAATTACATCATATATTTTATTCATCAAAAAGATTCTGAAAATTAAAAATTATTAGAATATGTTGGATAAAATTCATCTCAATGAGGTGTGTAGTGCGATTCTATTGAGGAAGATACTTGAAAAATTGAAGGACACTTGTGGGCATATCATTCAATGTCAAATAATAGGAAGTGGGAAACTCAATTTTTTTTCTGACTTAGTTTCAAGTATCAATATTATGACTTACTACATGTTTAAAAATATGGGTCATAAATATATGAAACCAACTTCAAGTTCTCTTTAACATGCTGATAGGACACTCACACACCATTATGGGAGGGTTGGTTACAGATTAGTGAGTGTAGGAAAACTCACACTACCCACAGATTTCTTGATCCTTGATATGGAATATGATGAAAGGGTCCCAATCACCCTATGTAGACCATTCTTCTGTACTAGTGGTTCAGTCATTTATGTTTCCAAGGGAAAAATAACCCTACAAACTGTTGATGATGTAGTGGAAATTTTGGTGTCTGAAAATCCCCACCATGAAGTTAGTTGTGATTTTATAGATGTTGTTGGGAACCCATGTTTCAAAATTGTGTTTAGAGATGTGTATGGGTATTTCCCACTTAAGGTCACAATGATTTTCATTCCTTATCCTAATGAAAATGTTTCCTGGGATGCTTATCTTTCCCCACACCCTCCTATTGATGAGAAAAATATTTTCATGAAACCCAATTTGGAGAGTGAGTAAAATTCTTGTCCTAATCTGTCTTAACTGATAAATTAATTTTTCCCTTATGACACATAGTGTCACCATTTTATTGATGCTAGAAAATGTTATTGGTTGATTCCTCATGATAAAAATTATTGTGCCCCTTTTGAACAAGTGTTTCTCCTTGAAACCTTCTTTATAACTTAGTATGTTTCTATATATGACTACTTAAAACATGAAAATGAAATGTTCACATTATTTGAGTATTATGTGGATATTGGGATGTACCTTTTGGTAGAATATTTTTATTCTTTCACTTGGGAGTATTCTGATTTGTCTGAGATTTAGGTTGTTTTAAGATTTACTGAGGTTTTTTCTGGTGTGTCCTCTTCTGTTTCTAAGAATGAGAAAGTATCTAAGTGTGGGGGAATTTGAGAATAAATTACTTACAAGTTAAGTTATTTTCATGGGATATTTTTGAACATATTAAGAGCTGATGAAGTAGTTCTTATAGGTGAAATTGTCCTCAACAACATGGTCCCTCTTGTTTAGTTATATGAGTTTTATATAATTTTTCTTGTTGATGAAAATGAAAATTTCTTGGAAGGTCAGGAAATTAAGTTCATATATAATTGTAAATCCCACACAAAAATTTTCCTATACACATCATTGTGTACACAAAAATTTGAACCAATAACACTCAACATCACTAATTGCATGACCAATGACATGGATCACACACCACATATCATGTTACTACTTAATTACATTGAAAAATCATTTTCTTTGACCTTCTATCTGATACTCACCATGGGATCCCATTATCCCATTATATTTTATTTGTATTATGAAGATGGTCATGTTTAAATTTATACAACCCAATATGCAACAAATTTACTAACCTCAGACTCACTCTCAAATAAGTGGTGTTGAATTCATAGGTGGTCATTCTGAAAATCTTTTTGTGTTTTTTTTATTTTGAAAACAATAAAAAATAACCTATGAAAATATTAAAGTGAAGAAAATCATAGTGTTAGATGAAATAGTGAATGAAGAAACAAATAGAAACCAAATATGACATAGAAAAAACTACAAATAAAAATGTAATAAAATGGTCATAGATAATATAATTATCAAGAACAAGGCTGGACCCAGGGAAATCCACCCTCAACTCCCTATAATCGATGAATATAAGAAATCAATCAACTACATTAATCCTCACTTAGATAATGACCAACGAATTCGATCACACACAATTCTCAATTAAAATTTGACACACGGACACTTGATTTCATCAACCCTCAAGCATCCCTCTACATTGAAATGTAAATTCCCAAGCGAAGTCATTATGATTATAAATTCTCACAATATAGAATAATTTCCTTAAGATCAAAAAATTGTATATCCAATATTAATTTCATAGTTGAGAAACAAGGTGTAGAATGGTAGAAAAGGTGAGACATGAGAGTAGAAAACCAATCCTATGCATGGTTTTTCTTTTCCTAGGTGAATTCCCTGAAATAATATCTTAAAAAGAAGAAGAAGAAAAAGAAGATAATCCCAATGATGATTAGAATTCCAAATCACACCGTGTTTCATAACATAGATCAAGCCAGAGAAATAATAATCCATCACTAAAGAGTAATGATCACAATAACTACTCAAAATAACTAAGTAAGAAAAAAACCTCACAAACCACACACATTAATTAACTAAACCAAACAACACCAGAAAATATTTTCTAATATAAAAAAAAGTAAAAGACATCCCATATATTGAGGATGTAAGACAAAGTTGGAGAAGGAGGAGTGGGGTCTTGTCTCCAGGCTGAAAATGATTCTATAGTCCTAGTTGAATGGATGGGTAGCTGAATAGATGGATTCTGTGTAGTATTCCCCTATTTTTTTGAGAGGAGTCATCAATCCACTTATTTGAAGACTAAAAATAGAAAAATAGATCCTACAAGCAGTATTCGTATCCATGTGGCATGCTATGATGTTCTCATCACCAGATATCAAATAAAATCCCTGTATGTGAATTTAATTTCTTGAAATGACCTTTGTGCCTTATTGTAGTTACCCATAAATAGTTTTTTCCACAGCCCCCACAATCTGCTTCCGCCCCCCTGTACAGAATAGAAAAAACATATAAATCAGTAGGCAGTACAAATAAAAAATATCTACTGTTATAAAAATAAATAAAAATATTCTACTATCATTATTATATTAATTCATAAATATTTTTATAATTAATTAAATATAATAAAAATTTATTACTATTTACTAATAGTTTAATTAAATAATTCCAAAAAAATGTAATCAAATATAAAAATATAATTAATTTCTCTATAGTACTATTATTATAATTTTAATTATATTAACTATATCAAATATTCTATTATTATTAGATATAAAATATAATATTGAATATAGTTGAAATAAAAAAACAAAAAAAAAATTGGGAGGGGGAGGGCACTGCTATTCACGATCCATGTGAGAAGAGGGGATGGGTGGCTCCAGTATGGCAGTGAGGAGGAGGGAAAATGGGGTAGGGTGATTTGGTAAGAGGGAGATGCGAGGGTGGGGAGGGTTCTCTTGCAGAAAAAGGGGGATATACGCTTCTTCGGTGCGTTGTGAGGGTTCACAATAGCTATGGAAACTGATGCCTTGTTCGAATGGAGGTGGAACAGAAACCGTCTCTGGAAGAGAGTGGCTAGGGTGTAGTAGAGGGATGTCACAGGTTAGATAGGGTTCGAACGGGGTAGGTCGTTGACTTTGGTGAGGGGTTTTAGTGAATCTTCTTATTTGGGGAGTTTAGAAGTGCATCCCATGTTGGGATTGGTTTCTATTTATATTGTTCTTGGATCTGGAAAAATTATGTGTTTATTTTGGGTAATCATATACGAATCTTGAATTTGATTTGGGTTTTTTGTGGGGTTCAGATGATATTCTACTACTTTATTGTTTTGATTTTCATTTTCTGAATCTTGGTTCTTTTATAGGATTTTATTTTGCTACAATTTATTTTTTTTTTCTAGTGTTTTTTCTGTTTTTTGTTCTGTTATGCTGCGATGGTGAGTCAAGGGACTGTTGTTGAATGTTAATGGAGGTGTGAAGCTGGATAGGGACTTAGGAGATTACTGGTGCCTCATAATTTGTAGGTGAGTGGTGGCGGGGAATGTGTCAGCAGGTTGGTGTCAGTGAGTGGTGTGGTTGGGCAACTGTGTCAGTATTTCAGGTGGAGAGGAGGGTGAATGCGGATGTCGATATGTTGGTGTTAGTTACTCATTTGTGTCTCTGATGGAATTGTCGATAGGTGAGTGAAGGGGTGTATCTGTGTCATGAGTCACCTATATGGTCTATTGGTGACTCCTGGGGAAGAAAAAATAAAATCAAACACTAATAAATTTGAAACAAATTAATAATATAATAAAAAAAGAAACTATCTCTCAAAATTAATAAATTGAAAACACACAATTAGAATAGTTTAAAATCTAAAGAAAATTAATTAAAATATTGTCAATTAATTTGAAATAAAAAAATAAAAAATAAAAATGTTATATTTAAATGTAAATTAACAACTTAATCAATTAAAAGATTAATGAAATTAAAGAATTAAATTAATTAAAAACTATTAAATGAATAGAATTAAATTGATCGCATTAATGATATTAATTAACTAACTAAAAACTAAAGTCAATAATTTATTTGTTTACCCAATACATATAATGAATTAATTAAATTAAAGAATTAATAAAATAATTATTCTAAAAAATGAAATCAAAAAATAAATGAAAGAATAAATATAATTTAGAAATATTATGTAAATAAAAATAAAAGAAAAAAATTAATGTTAAAAGAAAAAATATATTTAATTTTACAATTATTTAAATTGGAAAAAATAATCACTTAAATTCATGATTTACACAAAAAATGATTATTTTAAAAATTATGAAAAAACACAATAATTGTTATGTATTAATAAAAACAAATCATTTGGAATTTTAAAGTATACAAAAAGCATTAAAAGTTGTGGGAAAAAATAATTAAATTAATCCACATCATTGTTACGAAGAATGTATAGGATATAAATCATTTCATATTTGTAGATGAAACAAATTATCATAAGGTTGAGGGATTAACAACTAGTGGATCATAAATATTTTAATTTTAATATAAATGATATTGATTAATAATTATGTGAATATGTAGATTGAAATCAATTATTCCTCCAAAAAAAATATTTTAGAAAAAATAATATTCCTATTCCATTTTATCAGTGAAATTTTAAATGAAAAAATATTATTACAATGTATATATATTATTGTGTTATAAAACCTAAACAACACCCCATCCTTTTTAGTATTTAGTTTCTTTTATTTTGTTTAGATAACACCTTTAATTTGTTTTATAATTCTTACCACTTATATAATTACTTTGCCCACCCACTCAGCTACACCTATGAACCAAAAACTACACATCATTTGTGAGAGCCAATGGAAATTGTTTTGATATTCAATGATACATATAATATAAGGAATACCTGTTCGTGGGTCACCCCAATTCACCTCCTCATTGAGGATCAAAATTGAGAACATCAAGAGATTAATTCTCAATGACTTATTATCTCACAACAGATGATATTCCAAGATCATTTATAAATTGGTTTTAGGAGACAGACATGAAGAGGAGTCTATTATAGTTGATATTGATTGTGTGTGTTTCCTAGGGATAGTCTAATGTTTGTAATGATAGGTAATGAGATGTTTGTATCTTATTCACACATGATGTTTTTGGGTCTTACCTATAATGTGGCCATGCATAATAAAATGAAAATCTTTTTGATGAATTTCTTTGTATAGTTCCCTATGACAATAATCTTCATATCTTGGGTGGTCATGGGGTGGCGTGTTTCACTATAATGATGTGAGTAAAGATGAAAAAATCCATGAATGTTGATAATGTTAACTATATGAGTTGTGATTTTAGGATGATGGCGATTGAACTCATCATCTTTCCAAGAACATTAGGTTAGTGTGCATATAGGAAATGGACTATGAGGTGATTTTATCTACTAGATATTTAATGGTATTATTTTTACATGATTGAATTATAATGATAGTGTTTACCATCAGTCGGTGGGGATATTTTGTTTCCATAGGGTAAATTTAATGATTATAATCACCAATTTGGGTGATTTATTTCTATTATGCGAGATAAGTTGGGGATGATGTCCTGAGATTGTTGGAGGAAATTTGTTCTCTATGTATGTCCTATTCAAGAATGTGGAGTTTTAAAATGGGAGAATGTTTTTGGTGTGTGGTTTTTGTATTATTTTTTCCTTTGGTGTTAATGGGAATTTTGTTGTTATGATTCTTGGTTATGAGATGAAGGGGGGTGAAACCTTCTATTTGATGGAGGTTTTTTTCTATATAATAATTTTCCCACATTTAAACAAGTTTATGTAGGATAAGCGATCACCCTTGGTTGGTCAAACATGGGATACTATGGTATGTTGATTATTTGGGTTTCCATTTATTTCACATAATTTACACACTTACATGTATTTATATCATCTTGGGACACCATTGGTGGTGACCTACTATGTTCATACTCACACAGTAAACACGACCCCTATGATGCATACTGACTTTGTAGATCATGACATTATCAAGAGAAGATGTCTGATAGCTAGTTTGTATCTAGATGGAGGTGTAGTGGCTACAAGAGGGGGATATTGTTGGTTTTTTTCATTGGAACATGTGGATCCATGGAGCTATACTATGTTATGTTTGATTCTTATGGACATATCTATTTGTGATCAACTAATAATAATTCCAGTTTACATTTTTATAGTTGGTGTGAAATTGTAGATAATAATTTTATTTCTGAAATGTTATATGTTATAGTAGTATATTGAATATTTATTTATTGACATCAGTTTTTTAATATAAAATTTATATCTAGGGGTATAAATTCCCCACTATTACTTCATTGACCCTCATTTTTAGATTTTTTCCTTTGACATACAGGGTAGCGCACCAGAGGTTAATGGAAAAAATAATCAGGTACTGCTTGAGTGATTTTGGTTAGTGAATATATAATGTAGTATCAAAGTTGGTGATAAAAGTTGTTATAAAGTGATACAAAGTAGGTATAATTTTTTTTGAAAGTGGTAAATAATGTTTTAGAAGTATATAAGAGCCTATGACATATATCATATTGATTAACATGACAACATTATTATAGGATTATATCCAAGTCACAAAGGAAACTTAGACTTATTTTTTGACATCATAGTTAGGATATATGATCATGATATATTTGGCAATTTATATTATTAGTATATGGTTTCTCACTCTTTCCCTAAGAGGAAAGAGGTTGTGATCATGTTTTCTACCAATAATGTAGAACTCAAAATACAGGTGCGTGAAAAAATTTGATTTCTCATAATATTATGGAATAGGTTTGAAAACATAATGTTTTATAAAAACCTATATTTTGTTTTTTCATATAATTTTATTGTGTAATTCTACTTAAAAAAATATATTAATGACTCTTATTGTTATCAGGAATTTGGATTATATGTTTGTGTAATGTATATGATATCGGACCCTAAAATGGGTAGGTGGGGATGTGATGTTAGATTTCATAAGACTTGGCGTGTGAGTTGGGAACTATATGGGATCGTGATATGAAATACATATTATATATTTCCTTATTTAAAATATCATGAGTCATATATGTGTATATATTATGGTATTAGGTTATCATTGATATATTTCATTGATGGATTTCATTATATCTTTAGTTGGGTGGAGGTAAGGTCTCATTAGGACTTGTGCTAATTGGTTACCTTAGGAAGTGATGGATAATGAGTCTTAATAAGTGGTACCATTGTAACTAGGGATTTTAATTTATGTGAATTACATGGGAAATCTATTTTAAAATTGGTTGTGGGAGAATTTCATACAGCTTAAGGAGTTGGTCCATAAATGGTGTATTTAACTAGGGTGCTTTTTTACAGATCCTCCATTTTTTATGGAGTCCATGGACCATATGTAGCCAAATATAAGATATAGTTAATATAGAACATCTTCGAAATGATAGAGATACCTCTATGGTAGAGGTTGAAGTTGGAAACAAACATGCTCAGGGGGCTTGTGAAACACTACATGGATGTGATGTTATAGTTTGATATATATTTTGGATGTCTTAAAAGAATTATGAGGTGAGGTTCTTCAAGAAATTATTTATTGAGACATAAAGTGAGGAATAATAATATGTGTTCATGCACATGGTGTAGGGTGAGATATATTTCAAAGATTATAATAGTATGTTCACAAACTTATTGTGATTTGTATAAGCATTTTAGGGAGAGGAGATCAGAAGGATGAAATAATTTGAGGATGGTATTTTTCATGATATTGAGGTACAATTGAATATTTTTAGTGTGATATCATTTTCTATATTGGTGGTCCAAATATTGATTATAAAGTGGAACTAGATAGGTGGTAGTGTACCTACTCACATAGTGGATAAAGGGTGGTCAAGTTGTAGGGTTATACGTAGTCGATCGTAGCAGAACAAGGAGATAAAAAAGGGTTTATAGAGAATATGACCATTATTTCCAACATTAGGTGGGTTGTCTTGGAGATTCTATCAAAATTAGTGGATATAAAACTTTTAGAACCTATATGATCTATGACATTTGGACAATAAATCGTATGGATATGTTTTGATAGATGATACATGTGGAATTCAAAATGATGGTCATATATGATATAATCACCATATTATTTAGTTTATTTTTTATATGACTGGTTATATATTTATTATGAAGGGAGTTACAATGGTTGGGAATAAGGTCCCTTATCATTTTTGTTAGGTTGATTATATATATAATGATACATTCAGTATCATCTCAATGTTTTCATAGTTTTGTGAGTGGGATTCCCATGTTTTTACCATGTCCGGTGATTGTTTAGGTGTAGAAAGATTGGGTAAAATTTGTTGTATAATGGAGAGGCTGTTACAATAAAGATTTTTTGAGGTAATTCATGCTTGGGTTTCTCTAAACAATGTGTATTGTTCCATATTTAGAGTGTTTGAGGGGTTGATAAAGGATAGAAATTGGTTTATGGGTAGGTGGTACTAGTAAAAGACATATTTCCTTTAATATATATTACCTTGGGTATCTAATGGACTATTACTATGTACTTCTTAAGCCCTATAGAGTAATGGTGGCTTTTGAGGTCTATTGATCAGTTAGTAGAATTAGAGTGGGTTCTGGATACTCAGTGGAATAATTTAATAAGTAACACAATTCAATAATTTAATTTTACTAAAATAAGGTTAGAGACACTTTTTGATGACATTCAAATAGTGGATCTCCCAATACTCTTCTTCATTCATTATCATCCCTTTTCATTGAGAAATTCAACGTATTTTTGATAATTTTTTAGAGTGGTTTGTTGTGACGTGTTTCAATGGGTTATGATTAATGTGATTCCTCATTTTTTATATTTTTTTCACTTTGTTTCAGAGTTCTAATTTAAATATCACTTTTATTGATTTTTCTATGGTTTTTCAATATACTCCTAGAGGAGTAGAATTGGATGATAATAATTGATATGTATAATCTTTATAATACATGGTTAGTAGTGTCAAGAAATTTATTTTTATATATGATATTATTAATCATGTAATTTAAGGTCAATGGGTAGTTCATTTTTTTAACAGAGTATGAAAACATCAATAGTTTCGATTTTCAGTGGGAGATGACTTGGGGTATTTACATGTGGGAAATGATGGTATGTTACTTGTGTGAGACATTTTCTCACATGATGTCTTCGTGAGTTACGTGGAATGTGGTAGTGTGTGGTAAAATTATGAGTCTTCCAATGAATTTATTTCTTTTGTTAAATTACAATATAATGGTTTGGGAATTTTTGGATGTGGGGAAACATGTTTCCTTGATATGTTGCAACAAATGATGGGAGATACTATGGGTGTATATTGATATTTTCTGTATGATATGTTGTTGTGGGATGTTATTGATGTTTCTCACCATGGATTGAAAATAATAGGGATAATGTTATCATATGGAAGGGACCATGTGGTTGTTCTTCCCACTAAAAGTTTTGAGTTATCCTTCATAAATGGGAAACATTGGAATATGTTTTTAACCATCATATTAGAAGATGAATATTCAACCATTGGGAATATGGAACATGTGATAATTTTGATCACAAAATTAGAGAAAGCGATCAATGTTGTGTGGGATATATTGAAGATGATAGAATTGTCTTATAAAGGTTTGTATGATAATTATATACGGATTTTGTTGGGTCTGTTATGAAAATAATTGGTAAGATGGTTCTTGTCTATGGTTCGGTGAATCCTTGTTCACCAAGAGTCTATGGGAATATCAATGTCCTGAATATTAGTTATTTTATGGGGGTGATATATTATTCTTCCTTTAGGTTTGTTTAGATATAGGGATCATCATCCCACTTAGTCGCTAGCTAATATAGGTAATGTTCATACTCATTTTTAGTTTTATATTATTTAGAGTAGTTTTTTATTATTTTAATTTTTATTTATTACATATTGGATACATTTATATATGTATGGATATTTTCTAGGTATTAAATTATTAGTAAACTAAAAATATTATAATCACAACCTCAATGGTCCCTCAAGGATGCATTTATGCTTTACAGTTAAGGAAATATGAACGGTTTAAGGCTCTACAACTATAGAATAGACACTTGGAGGTTCTACGGATGCAAATAAATGACTTCATATTTTAATGTTGTATATGGTGGATCCTTGGTGATGCAATATGGTGTTTTTTTGATATTTAGATATTAATATTTAAGAGGTATTATAAGAGATCCTACTATTTTTTTATGACCAACATGCTATCGTAGATATTTATATGTCATCCCATGTGTAATATTAAGTCTCGATAAGTTGAATGTGTTTCATTTTCTTCCACTAATTAGTATAGTTAGTATATCTAGTTGTATATTATCCCCACCATCACCTCCTAAACCCTTTATTCATATAAAAAACCCTTAGAATATTGTGAGGCTCATCTCAGTTCAATGGATCACCAGATTTGACATTTTTTAAGAAATAATGTTTAAGGATGCAATACCATGTTCTTCCTTATGATCTATATCACCATAATCCTATTCATATTATTTTTTATCCCTATTCATTTCCTTGAAATATTTTTCATTATCTTTTACAATATCTGAAATTAATTTAAAAACACATCATGCATAATTTTATTACCCCTAAACATTAATTTTAAAAATCTCCTCAAGAAATGTCTATATATGATTGAAAAAGTGATGTATTCAGCGATTTTTCATAAACAATATTGATATATTGCATCTGAACCAATGAATTTAATTTTTAATAAACGAATTATCATGATATTTTAATATTATTACAATATAATAATGAATTATTTATTTAATATAATCATAATAATTTTAATAATAAACATGATATTTTGGATATTCAAAAATCGTTTATTTGAGGTAAGATCGAATCTATAATTATTTGTCACTAATAGAATGACATGTAATCATATATTAGTATTAATCCAATGACACATAAAAAATTAAATAATGTTCTTTCCTAGCTATTATAACTCAATTATTTCATCCAACATTCCATATAAATCAATTTTTCTTTCACTATAATGACTCAATTTTAAAATACACTAGTACTCATTCATTTCCAATATTCATGATTTATGTGTATGCTATTGAAATTCATTTACCAAATAAACATTATAAAATTTTATAAATGTTTATAGTTTCATACATAATTCAAATATTCAAAAATTGATTTTATTTATATATTGTACACCATAAGAATTGAATTAAATATAATCATAAATTGAATATCAATTTTATATTTATAGATGTAAATATATTGAACTTGTTATTATTTGTAAGAAGAATATAAAATTATATTTTCAATATTCTTTGTGATGATCTGGGATAATGTGTGGGAATTTTTTTATATGATCATTCTATATGCTATAATATTATTTTTTAAAATATTATGAGATAAAAAGTATGTAATAATATAACCTAAATTATATATAATAAAATTTTTAAAAATTTGAATAAAATATATGTATATGATCTTCATTATTAATTATCTAAAAACCAATATTCATATCTTCCATGAAAAAAGATTAAATTGATGAAATAACGATTATAATTTATTTTAGTGAACATCTAATTTTTCCTAATTATGAATCATTCTATATTATTTTTTATAATATTTATATTGAAAAGAATATTATTAAATATTTTCAATAACATCATAAAAAATTTTCTTTATGATGTATCATTAAACCGATGCTTTATCACAATACATTTTCTCAAATCTTTAATTAATTCATTAAATCGGTACATTTATCAAATTTTTATACGACCTAAATATTTTTATTCACATGAAAATACATTTTTTTAATATTAAATTGAATAATAAAATGCCAACTGAAGTTATTTTTATTCAAATTATGAAAAATTCAAAAAAGAAAATTCTTACAACTTATTAAAATAATCATACTTAGTAGTTTCAAAAAAAAATTAGGCCAATATAATATATTTATGTAAAAAATACCAAATTGTAGGTGTTAATATACCATTAAATCTAAAAGAATATAATCCTTAAATTATGACATGAATGTCCCAAATTTTTTACACATTGATATGATAAATTTTAATATTATATATATGATAACCAAAAATATATAATAAATTATTTTAATAATTAAAAATTTAATTTAAAAATGAATAATTTTATTTTTAAATCATTAAGATATTATTATTAATTATATTAAAATAATTTTTGTTTTGGATTCCTAGAAATTTTACCAATATTTAAATGTTCCTTGATGATATCACTTTTTAAGTATGATTAAGATGATAAAATGTACTTTTTAAAAGAATGTATTCTCAATATATATTTTATCCATCATATATCATATTAGAAAATCACAAAAATATCGTAAATCCAAAAATATATTTTACTTTTTTCAATTATGAGCTCTCGTAACACCAATAATTTTATAATATATTGATGTTGAAAAAAAACATTATCAGGTAATTGCAACAAATAAAAAATAAATTGAATACCTAATATAATTAATTGATGTTCTGATTTTCAATCCTAGCCCCCATCGAGTGAGGTTAATATCTTGAATTATTCCAATTGTAAAATGATTTCAATTTTTATAAAAGTGATGATAGATAAATTGATATCTACAATGATATAAAAAACATTATTTTTATAAATTAACAAGAATAAAATCTTTATTATTACTTCTTTAGTGAAAATAGGATTTGGTCCGATGTGTACTCTATATTGATGATGCATCATTTGATTGAAAATAACTAATAGTACCAATATCAAAATTTTTCTAGGAAACATCATTATATGTAGTCATTACTTGAATCTATAAAAATTTCATGTCATCAATAAATGGTTTTTATTAAATATAAAAATTATATTTTGGAATCCATCATATTAAAAATTATATATATAAACATGATTATTTAATCAAAATCACGGTAGGTATGTTTTATGGAGTTATAAAAATAGAACAATAGAAATATTGACATCCATAAACATAAAAATGTTAAAAACCATACCCTGAAAGACCCAATTGAAAATTAGAAGGCTCCAATGGAATGACGGATGGAGCAAAAAACATTCCCACAATTCATCGCCACCATAGTGATTTAATCACTTATTTTTCCTAAATATTTAATTTATTACTATCTCCGTGATAAATAATAAGTGATTATGAGTGGGATAAAATCTATAATAATTTATTTATTTGGTATTTGATCATATGTGTGAGGGAATCACATTTCACAGCCAAGAGAGTTCAAAATTAAAAAATTAAAAAATTAATTATTTTAGGTTATATGATATTTATTTATATACATAAAAGGTGATATCTTATAAGTAATCATATGAAAGGAATCCCAATACAGATGAATAACAAGACTATTTTAGAATGGGGCATTTTTTTTCTGGAACAGTTTTAAATTTATGTGCCTTATGGTTTCATTATGAAATTAAATAATATTTAATTGGATAATTAATTAAAGATATTAGGTTACATAACAAGATATAATTTTTTTTGATTTAGTGATGATTATGAGAATAAATTTTATAATATAAAAAGTAATTATTTTTCATGCATTCACATGAGATAGATTCACATCTTAGATACTATCTTCTCCATGTGTTCATTTTTTAGTTTTAGATATTTCTTTTGTTTTTAAATTTCATGAACATTACCTTACATCAAATTTACAGAATATAATTTTTTTTTATAAATTTGGATTTTACTAGTGACTATAAACACTATTCTATTTGTGTAAAAATTGTTTCCACTATGATAGTAATTAATAAATTATAAGATTTCTAAATTTATCACATCATGATAAAACATATGAAAATTTTATTGGCATTTATAGGGAGAATATTTATAATAGGAAATTTTTTATAAATTGTTATTTAGGTATAAAAAATTAGATAACTACTTAAGGTGTTTCTTCAATATAGAAAAAATATACACACTTAGTATAGTTACATATTGTGTTGTATAATCCATATTTACTTTCAACATTGTCCCTACCCACCCAGATTTCATGGTATGAATTAAAATATTTCCATACCCATAAGTTCATTATGTAATTATTTTTATTTAAAAGATTATCATTCAAAAAAAATTTATGATCCATCGGCATATGAATCATCATATTATGATATTAATTTATAAATTTCATATGATTAATCTCATTATCAAACATGAAATGAAAATTAAGTAACTAGTGATTCTTGGGCCATTTCCAAATTTTAGGATCTTTTGTAGAAATTTAAAAATTAAAATGTGAATTTTTATACAAAAATGAAAAATATAGAAATTAAATTGATTAAACATGTAATATTAATTTGCTCACTAATATTTCACATGTCACCTCATTATAATTATTTTGAATAAATTATGGTAGATTTAACACATAAGAAAAATTAATTTTCCATTTTAAAGATTAGTTTTCTTTATTTTCTAAAAGAACATATCATAACATAGATTATTATTCAATACCACAACATGATTATATATTTCATAAAACATTTCAACAATATGATAATCCTATCAGATAATAGTATAGATAAATTTATTATAAATTACCTTATTTTTAAGGGTTGTGAAATTAAATGGGAATATGAATTTTTCATCTTAAGAGTGGGTTCTTTCAAGTATTGTGAATCCGATTGAAATATCATGAATCAGGATATCTCAAGATGATATGTTTTCATGTGGATAGAATTATTATAGGTGTTATTGGTTCTTTAGTAAATTGTGAAGAAATTATGGGGTGAACCGACCAGTGAAATTCATCTACAGGTGGACATCGTGTCATTATGGTTGAGTGTAAGTCCATAACAACTATTTGGTCGTAGATTATGTGAATGATAAAACTAATTTCTCTAATTTCATGCCAAAACAGTGATCATGATGAAATGATGAGTCTTTTTCATATTCCTTTGTTATATAATGAACTTTACAATGTTGTTTGTGGTGTGAATAGATCTATCATGGCCATTAACCATACAATGTATGTTTATTGACCTTATAAACAAGGTCTCACCATGAGTGGTGTCACCACATTGTTAAAAAAGATCTTATGATTTTTGAATTTTTAATTTTGTAGGGATAATGGAGTCACTTATTATCATTTCCGTCATTCTATAAATGAATTACAAATAATATTTTTCATTGGTAGAGTTCCACACTACTTGAATTGGCTTGGGGGTGTCATGGAGGGGAGGAGATTTAGGCCACACCATGAATACCTAGCCCTCGATCGATTGATATGAATTATACAATGAATAGATTGGTCAAACCATAATAGTTTTTGAGTGAGGGATAGACCCTCTGGCTATTGGTGGAAGTAATGTGACCTATGAAAGGGATACACAATAATGGGACATGAAGGGGTGTAAGGCTATTTTCCAGGGTGGTCACACCATAACCCCTTTAACATTCCTCTAATGATCCAAAATCCTATATTTAAAAATAAGTGTAGACTAGAAATTTATAAGTAAAATACCCTTCAATTTGGAGGGACAAAGGTGTATGGTAGGACACCATTCTAGATCTTCCTCCCATCTCAATCCTCATTCAAAACCATTTTAAAGTGAAATTTATTATACTATTTTTAGTGAAAATACTAGTTAAGTATGTACATCATTAATCCAAAATTGTTTTTATTAATATTATATAATTTTGTGATTTTTTAAGATATACTTTGGATTTGATTCCACCAGATCATGGTGGATTTTAATAAGGTTAATATGGATTTTCATGTTATACCGAGAGCGTATCATGATATGATGATCACATATTTTTGCATTCTATTTTTTGGAGTTATCGTTTCATATGGATTTTCCTATGCTGTAGGGAGAAATTTTGTTGAATTAATAATTTATTTGAGTAATTAAATTAGTGGTGTTTTATGTCTTTGGACTAATGGTTTGTTAACAGTGAACAACACCTCAATGTGCATGTATTTAGCGACGTTATGAAATTAGGTGAGTTTTTAATGAAACATATACTTTTAAATTAAATCATAAAAAATAAAATAAAATGTGTTATAAATAAATTATTTAAATGTTATATATTGAGAAAGGATCTCTAGTGATGATACATGATTTAATGAGGCCTGTAAAATCTTAGAATAAGAAGAAAAAAATTCCTTATGATGGGAATAAATAAATTAAGGTATGTGCTCTATGAACATATACGTAATGTTTTTGAATTGTTTTTATTTAAATGAAATTTTTTGTCATTTCATGGATGACCAACTGGTAATAAATATAAAATTAAGTGTTTAATTGAACATGTATGAAATGAAAAATGTGTCGAGTTCCATGATATACCCATGAATTCGTTCTAATTCTTCGAAAATCAATGATTATGGGTTTAGTCATAAAATTCATGTGATACCATATGTTGACCCTAGAGGGATACAAAAATGATAATGAGAACATAGTGAAATAGAGATAAGTTCACTTAATTCCATTGAGTGAGGGTGAGTGATGGATTGAGAGTGGTTGGCATTGGGATCATCCATATGATATCCTATAGATAACATGTATCATTTTAGCTAGTTGACTAGAGAGTGGGTGGGTTTTCCATACCCAACTGAATATGAGTACTCGAGTGGGTATACACTTTCTTGGATTAATGAATGGGTTGGGTGAGAGGATTTTCTTTGGATGGCATGAATTTTTGATGGTCCTATAGACTCCTCCATTATGACATTATGGAATGGAATGGTCTATGAAGCTAATTATTCCAAGATACAATTATAGTTATTATAATGGATGTTATTCCATTTTTTGACATGAATAGATTTATAATGGAGAATAAAATATAGAAACTTATGTAGGGTGTTGGATAATTATGTAACCCTCAAGATCTCAGTGAGTTCCAGGTTTTATGTCTAACATTGAATTGGATACAATATAAAGGATTATGTGAATGTCATGATGATGATGATTTATAATCTTGAGAGGATAACATAGGATATGTGTGATGAGTACGAGTATTTGACCACACTATATGAGGATGATGAATTATTCTTGAGTGTGGCTACAATCCAACTAATGTTGTGTTTGATATTATGAGTATGGGAATCATTACTACTTATATGATATATGACTGCAGCAAGGGGCACCATTTTCACTATTGTCATATGACATATTATGATTCAATAATTATTCACTTTGATGTCATCTGAAATATTATTAGACAATAATCATTCAACTCAATATGATATTATGGGATGGGTACCTTTATCTCTGATATTATGTGTGTGATTTAGGGCAGGGACACATTTCCCACATATGTTAAATGTTATTTTAGGTGCTGATTTCCATTCTCCTAGATGTGATATTATTATTTTGACTCCATTATACCTGATATGATGCATTAGAATTCTAGGAAGAGGATTCATTTCAGTCTTATGTAATATGAGATATACAAAGAAAGAAACTCCCCCACGAATTGTATATACATGTAGATATTTGTGGGAAAATGTTGACATATAGTGATCTTATATACTTCTTTAAATATTATTCAGAATCTATAGTCGGATACATAACCCACCAAGGATTATACTAGATGGATAAAGACCCTAATGCACTATTCTTATATGGTATGGAAAATCCTAGTTGACACCTTAAAAAATGAGGACCAACAATGATTTATATTGCTGTTGTTATATGTTTTTTTATTAACATGAGATCATTAAATGTGCATACACTATATTATTGGTATTGTTAGGGCCACTATTGGAAGTGGAATAATGTTATTATCTCAAACACTACTTAGTTAACCATTTTAGTTTGATTCTCATGCATGGTTCAATGATCATAGTTTTAGTTTGAGGATAGGACCAGTGTTTGATGATTCAGTGAAAGCATCTTTCAAGGGAGGTGATAACGAGATGCGATGAGGATCATAAATAGTTTCAGAACCAAATTGTATTTTAATTTTTGGATAATTTTTTTATTTTATCAGCATGATGTGAAATCAGTTGTGGTGTATGAAAACAAGATTCGATATTTTCATTTGTTATATCATGATTTTGTATTTTTTTGATTTCCTATACTATGATTTATGATCTGAATGTTATTTCTTTATTTTTCTACTATTGCTAATTTGATATGTGGGTATAGTCTCTCCAAAATAACACCATATTCCATTTCAACTATTCAAAACCCATTTTTATATGGATAGTAATGGATATGGTTGAATAACACCATTGTTCCAAACAATGTCATGTCATCTGGGGCTATACAATTTTAATGTGGTATCAGATCATCTTTTTTTCATAGTATAAATATTTGGGTTATGATTGGAAGAGAATAAGGATATGTAAAATTTTGTAATAAGCCTAAATTAATTATGTCATTAAACCATTTTATATAGATAGACTAGGTTACCCGATATATTGGATCCTTATTCTAGGGTTTTTCTTCTATATTTTGAATATTTATTGAAATTTAATGCGAGTGTTTGGTATTTTTATTGAGGATTTTTCTCTTAGAATAGATGAATGGGGTTGATATACTTGTATCATTCCTTCTATATAGAGAACATTGATATTTGATTTCTTTTGGGTAATTGATATCAATAACAAAAAATGGTTCACAAAATTATATTTTTTATAAAAACTAATAAAATTATTCCCATTAATATTTTTAGTTCTAGTATACATATCTAAAGTGTAATATTTTCTCTCTAATGACATGTCATATGGATCCCATTATTGGACTATATTTGGTTACATGTATATAGTACCTTCATGATTAGGTTGTATAGGTACCCGTAGCGGGTTAATATAATAATTGAATTACTTGATAATGGTTTAAAAAATAAATATGTTTTGGTAACATAATGATTCAACAAATAATATATATGATGTTTGAAATTATAGATTCATGGCGGAATTCTGCTTAATTGAACATTAATCCTCTGGTCTACTCAATTTGAATTATTTTAGGATGATGTTCTTATATGCATGAGTTTTATATCGTGATCCTTGATTATGTAGTCTAGGATGGAGAATCCAAGTGAGGTTTACCACCCTAGATTGGGATGTTGAATAGGTATGGGGTGCCTAACATATTTTTATATGAGGATCCAATATGAGGTTTTGGGACCTGAGTTTACCTAGGAAACTGATATGAGAGAAGTGGTGATTCCATGTGAGATGTGACCTATGTGATATATGATATACGAGATATGTGAGATTTTATAATTCCATTTATATTTGACTTAATGTATCAATGTTTAAAATTTTCAATGACTAGTAATATGTTTTCCTTTTGTTGTGATGGAATGTTGGGATATTCTAGAGTACCCCAAGAGAGGGTTTAATGTAGAATTTTGAGTACCCATAGAGTCATGAACTATGGTTAATTTTTTTTTCATATAGTATTGATGTATAACAATTTATATAAAATATATGATAAATTTATATGAGATTCCCTCGGATTTCATGATGTAAATATGGGGAGGTGATTTGGTATTGAGGTCATGTTTTGTATGGTAAATCTGGAGGATTTTGGACCAATTGATTCAAGTATGATTCATGATGATGTTGTGGATTTTCATCCTCGATTTTTTATTCTCAGATAGAAACAATATGGATAGATATTTTTTTTCGAAATGATCCAATGTTACCGGTGTTTTTAGGATAATACATATCATGGTATAAATGTCATGATTTATAGAAAGTAAGTTTTCAGGTTTTTATAACATGATTATATTGATATATAAATGAGAAAAACATTTTCTTTATATGTGTGATCCATGGTTAATTGATGCACGACTCATGGGTTCATGAGTTGCGTTGTGTAATCGGGTGTTATAGGAGTGTACACCCATGGTTATATATGAGATTAATATGGATTATAGATAAGAAACTATATGAAAGTTCAGTATACTAATAGATTGGAATGGGAGAGGAGAGTGAGGATTGAAATTACTTTTTAGGAAATTCCTCAATGCATGTTGGACTGTTCCTGATGGGTATGTGTAACACCCTAAGATTTTGTGATATTTTTCAATTAAATTTAATATTTTTTGTGTTTTTAAAAACATGAAATATCAAGTTTAGCATGAATTACACATAACATTGAGTTCAGATTACAAACAAGAAACACCATGTTTAAACTAAACAACAAATATTATTAAAACATTATTTTTTAATTTCATAGTTATCATGTAGATGTTAAAATGATGGATATGAATAGGATTAAATAAATTATGAATATATAAGCTTTTCACATGTATTTAAATTGAATTCTTCGATGTCCCATTAATTAAATATGTCAAAAAAATCATTTTCTCAAAATCTATTTTTATAAAAAAAACTAAATTTCCCTAATAAATAATATAAAAACACTTTTGCTGAATTGTTTTAATTACTAGTATAATGTATATATTCAATAAAATATTCAATATTAATCTTAATTATTTTTTAGATAAGTGATAATAATATGTCATTTTTCTTTTAAAACTGTTTTTTTTAAAAGTAGTTTCGTTACATTTTTTGCACATTTATTTTATTTTTTAAATACCTTTAGAAAAAGTATTTGAAAAAATAAAATTTATTAATGAAATGATAATATCTAGAATTTTTCTATTTAAATTTATTATAATATTCTGAAAATATTATTTTTTTGATGAATAGTGAAAATAATGAACATTAATTAATAATCACATTTTCTTTTAAATTATTTATAAAAATAAATTATCTTTAAAATTGAATTTAAATTAAATTTATTTTAATATTCTATATATCAATCTTATTTAGGTACTTTTAATTAATTTGATACTCAAAATGAAATTGAAAACATTGTAATTTTTTTGGAGATTTTCACTTTGAAAACACGATATCTCGTTGCGTCTATGAGATTAAATTATAATTTTTTTTAAAATTATTTTAATCGAAGATGAAAAAATGTTTTATATATTTTTAATTATTTTAATTTATATTCTATAATAATATAAAATTAGTTTTTTCCAAAATTAATAATGAAAACAGTAAAAAATATTTATCACGGTTACAGTAAGAATTGGATTATTAGGGTATAATACTAAAAATTTGAGTGTTCATATGACATAAAACCTGACTTAAATATATTGGATGGTAATATTTAAACCATATGAAGAATAAATATTTAAAATAATCCAATTATTATCTTCGTGATGTGTTAAAAACGTGGGTAAACCTTTTTCTTTTCAAAAAAATAATAATGTGCCACTTACCTCACTTATAAAAGGGCCCCCAACTCTCATCTCTTACTCAACCGCTAATACCCATTTTGGATTGGATAATAAATTCTGAAATAACATCGAAAATTTCATAATCTCAAACCAAAATATATATTTATGGCATAAATCCATCATAGGAAGGAATTTTGTACAATCCCAAGGAGGTTACATGAAGAAGAGTTAATGTTCTTCAACGAGTATTTTTATTTTATTTCTTCCTCTAATAGTTTCAATTATTGTTAAAAAATATATGAAAACCTTTTTATATTATATATAATGATTTGTTTTTATATTATTATAAGTTCCAAAAACTATCACAAATTCTATCAAATGAGTTATGAATTCATTATTTGTGTGCACAGAATACTACCACCTTATAGACTGATGTCATTCATTTTTCCATTAACACATCTCACAGTTGGGTATGCTGATGGATATAAAGACTATAAAAGATATATACAACACAATTATACCTATTTAGTAATCGTAATATATATAAGTATATTTAATAAAATAATATTTTATATATAATATTATGATAATTATGGAAATATAAAATATCACTTACCACCGTTCTAAAATAATCATTGAAAATTTGAAACATTAATCACGTGTAAGTAAAACCTACCATCAGAATGATCATAACACAATAAATTTTAAGAAAAACATTTATTATTTCTATTAAGTGTTTAATAGATATATAAATATGAAAAAATTTCTTGATTATTATTTTAGTGATAATGAAACCATGAAACATTTAAGTGGACCGGAAATCACAAATCATAACATATACGAAAAAACGAAGAATTTATTACCATAAACATCACTTTAACATGGAATTTTTAATTAAAATGTAATGAAGGTATATAAGTAAATAATTTATGGGAAGATATATATAATAATAGATATGTAATATATGTATAATAATTTTATATTTTTCATAAAGGAGGTTTTAAAATGTAAGGCATAATTGAAGACATGAGGTCAAAGATTTATAGTATCTCTTTTATTTCTGGGGGACATAGGAAAATTCACCACTTATTTATTTTGTGGGGTGTATGTAGTTCCATTTTTATATTTTATTTCATAAATAACATTATTTTCATTATATTTAATGTTTCTTTTGATGTTATTCAATATTATGGATTATGATTCAAAATATTACCAAAACGGTAAGGGATTTTCTGTGTTAATTTTCCTTCTTTGAGACTTATGTCATATTACGCACCAATCATTATTTACTAGGTTTATTATATTCCATTTTATATATAATATCATGAATTTATTTATCCTCAATATATTTTATGTTTTTTAATGACATTTCTTCATGGGGCTTATATTTCAAATTTACAAATTTCGTAAATATTTTATGTTACAATCAAATGTATATTAGGATTGTCTATGAAAATATCTCCATTAATCAAATCAAATTATTGATCTTCAAAAAACACATTAATTTTATTAACCTGTGGTTATTTTCTAATAATAAATATTTTTCCAATCATTTTCTTCTCTTCATGTACTCATGATTTGAGAGATAATGTTTTTAAGATAAATAATCATTATAATTGAAATACCTTATTTATCCAAATATTTTTCTTCAAAAAAAATATTCAAAAATGTTTTTATAATTTTAAAATTATTTAATAAAGATATTTTTTACCATTTTTATATTTTTATAAAATACTTTTAAAATTATTTTTATATCCTTTTAAAAATAATTTATTTTTGGATTATTCCAAAATAATGAAAAGTATCATTGTATTTAACATGAACAACATGAACTGTATTTCTCACCACTATGTCCCCTCAATGATTAAATTCTTCTCTTATAAAATTTCAATGTTATTCTCAAATAAATTTTTTCCAAAATTAATTTTAATTTTTATACTCTAAATTAATTATTTTAAAGTGAAAATGATTTTAAAAATATTTTATGTTTTAAAAAGTGTTTTTCAATATTGAAAATATATTTTCCCCAAGAAATTTTTATAATTATTTTTCATGATTTATTTATAGATTTTCATGTTTTAATGCAAAGATAACTATTTTCATAATGTTTTCAGTTTTAAAAAGGTATTTCAATATTATGGTCATATTCCTGAAGAAATGTTCCATGTAATATTTCATAATCAATCTCTATAAAATATGACATCCTTTGATGTTACCTGCTTTTTTGGTGGATATGATAGAAGGGTTATATTCTTATTTTATCACTGGATGGTTCCTTTTTAAGATGAATAAATGTTTACAAAACTTATTTCTCCTTAACGGTTTATACCAAGGAATTTTTTTTCCTGAAACTCCCTTCTTTTTCTAAAATTTGTTATAAAATTAAAAGTAGAAATGATTATGAAACCTGTCTCTTTTACAATAGTTATAATAAGATGAAATATTTATGAAAACAATTTAATTTCATCGGTTTTTACAAGAGGAATGTATTATGATCACCTGAAACACATATATTTAATTTTCATTTGACGATGTATGGGACCTATTTCTCTCTCTAATGAATTGAGTATATATTTATATCTCGTGAGACATAAAGTAATAGAATGTGGAGTGAACCCAATTCTGTAAGGGACTTCATCTACAATAATGTTACTGGGAGAAACTAGAGGATAATATAAAGGTTTGGGGAGTGAAACCATTACACTATAACAGCCCTGGAAATTATCCTTGAAAACTATGTAAATGATTTTATATGTTTACCAATATTAAACAATACTATGTATTTTGACAATGTTCTTCTCTCATGGATCATGTGATTTCATTGATTTATTATTCAAGTCTTATAAAATACTAATCAATTATCCATGACTCAATATTTTGATCCTTAATATTCTTGGATGGTTTTTCATATTTTATTCTCATGTTCACATAACCTTATTCACATTTTATTATTACATATTTACATTTTTACCCTTACAAATCTTCTAATCTCACCCTTTATTATGTTTAAATTCCCAATATTATCAAGAACGGTTTTAATTTCTGTAAGTTTGTGGAGAGTACTAATGGATATGATCTTTATGGGAGATATTGAATATCATTCACCAAATTATAATACTATGTACCTAGTTACAAAAAACATTAACGTATTATGGCCTTCTAGAGTGTATTTGTATAATGTAATGAATTTTCATCCAAAAATTAGTAATACCTATATATGAGAATCCCGAGTCACTATAGTTGGTTTTAGAGGAAAGTTATAATTAAATTTTGGAAACATGCATGTGAATGATTTTGTGGGACACCTAGGTATATGTTTAATGATAGGTTTATGTATCTCTATAAGGATAATTATAACTATGTGTAAATGTGTAGGGAAATGATCTAGGGTTTTTCTGATGGAATAATAAAGTGGTATAGAAGAAATTAAATCCTTGTCTAGTTACTAAAAGTTGATATATCTCTAAAATAGATGTACCCAGGGGTAATAAATCTAAAAATTACTGCATTTATCGAGACGCAATTCTCACCAAGTGTATGAAGATGGGCCATGTTGCACACCTAGTTTAACTCTCCTGAGTTATATGCTTTGGAAATTCACAAACTTAATATAAAAAATCATAATGGTTTAAAATTGATGATGATCATGGATGACTGTGGTTAATCCTAAGGTGTCATAGATTTTAAAAAAGTTTTCTTTATTTAGACCACATATGAATGAATTTTAAAACTATGTGGTTTTACCTTAGGATTATGGTTTTTTACACTGTGATTATTGGTTTTAGTTAATGGTGGGAACCTGGAGGAACTATGATAACATTGAATGCGATGAAAAAATTGTTTATTTGAATATGATTGGGATAATTAATGGAGTGGAGGATGTTTGGATTATTCCTAATCAGTTGGTATTGAACATGATAAACAACATATACTATAACCAACTCTCACAATCACCCAATAAGAGAATGATATAGTTCACTAAGATTTTAGATAGTGGAAGATATAAAGGAAAAGAGATATAGTTTATTATATGTTGAGAATGTGGTATAAGAAACCCAAGGTAATAGCTTAATGGTGTGGGTAGATGATTTGGGTTTGTAAAAGAAAGACAAAAAAATGTAATTGTAAAGGAAAACTGAAAAGTATAGTTAGTAAAATCAATGAAATTAATAATATCCCTAAGGTATAATAAACTTATGAATGTTTTAAATATGTAATGTATTGTAATTATGAAAATCAATGTTTTAATGGGAATTCTCGTAAAGGGAATATATGAGGTTGTATGAGTGATGGATATATTTCTGATGATATAGAGAACATAAATGACCCATAAAAGGAATGTTATATTAAGGAAGAAGATGATTAATCATCATTAATAGATTAAGGATAAGGTGGGAAAATTATTTTTTCTATGTATTAGAATTCAATAATTATGTTATATGAATCATGAAATATATAAGAATGTTTTGTAGAATATTTTCATTATGAATTTTAAAAAATATTTTGATTTCTTCTGGTGAGATGGAAAATTTATTTAATTTATAGGAGATATTTTGATTAAGGGATGATAAACCATTCTTTGTTCTATATGATTATAAAAAATAAATTTATTTTTATTAGTATAAGATTTATATTAATGAAGTAAATATGATAGTATTAACGAAATCATATATGATAAAGTATTTTTTATAAAGTGGTTTCTGTTATCATCGATTCTGTTAAATAAATTATATAATATATGTAATAAATTCCATGATATATATATTTTTATGAATATAATGAGATATGGTGCATGATTTCATTTAGGTTTTATGGAATTTCTAGTTATTACTATGATTTATGAGAATATGTGACCAATGTATTCACATATTTCACATGTTACCATTATGAGATGAGTATTGTTACTTTGAGGATTAATGTTATGTTATGTTTAGGAAATTTCGTGACCTTATTTATAGAGTTTTATTTTTGGAAGGATCATTAGGATAACCATTTATGAGATGGTATGAATTTAACATTGGATGAGGTTTTGGAAATTAATGTATTACTTCACTGTATGGAGATTTTTCCATAGTATATAATGGTGATAACCTTTTTTAACTTGATACAAAATCAAAAACATCTATTTTTATGGATTTTATTTTCTTGTTCAAAAAAAATGTTCATTTTCATTTATTAAGGTAAGAGAGGTTGTGGAAACTGATTGAAACACAATAAAAGGAATAAATTATGGTTATGTTACAAATGAATTATATGACCAAGTTATATTTACCTCTTTGATTTTATGATCGTATTGAGATAGTACCTTATCGATTGGTTCATCCAAAACATGTCTCATACGTTAAATATGTGTTCCATGTATCTCTATTGAGGATGTATGTACCTAATTCATAAAAAGTAATAAACATAGAGTTTATACAACTAGAAGATGATATTCTAAATGATGAACAACTAGTAGAGATCCTAGATCAAATAGAGAAGGTTCTATGAAACAAATACCACAAAATTGGTCAATGATTTGTGAAATGACTCTAGCTTGATGAAGCTTAATGGGAAGTATAATTTGTAATGAACTATATGTATCCATAGTTATTGGTACCGAAGTGATGAATTTCATGGGAGAAATTCATTTTATAAGGGGTATAATGTAACAACCCCAGACATTGTGAAATTGTTTTTTCTAATAAATTTATTTTTTTCTATTTTTTCATTACATGCATTTCCTTTTTTACCTTTAATTACAAGTAACAATGAGTTTTTCTTGTTTTACATAAAACATTGGGTTTAAATGAAACATCAAATATTATTAACTTATTGTTATTTAATATGATAGTTATCACCAATCCATTGGAATGAAGAGTAATAATAGTATTAAATAATTATGAAAATATATTGTTTTAAAATGTATATAAAATGAATTCTATAGTTACTTATTATTTAAAAATGTAAATAAAATAATTTTAAGTATAATTGATTTTTTTATAAAAACTATTTTAATGCTAACAAACATGTTTTAATTAAAAAAAATTAAATAGATCAATTTTGGTGATTTATTTTATTGAAATGTATATATTAAGTATTTGATCTACTATTTAAAATTCATTTTATGTTTTCATATATAGTATATAAAGATAAATAAAATTTAATGCTTAAATACTATTTAAAAAAAATAGTATTGTCATATTTTTTGTGCACTTATTTTAAAACAATTATTTTAATGATTGGGAAAATTAATTTGAATAAAAATCATTTTCAAATCATAATATAAGAATTATCATATGTTGAATTTTTTTATATTTTTTAAAAATATTAAATTTCTGATGAGTAGTGAAAAATAAATCATTTTAATTGAAAAAATATCATTTTCAGTTAAATTATTTATAAAGTTAAATTATAATTTAAATTTATTCTAATGTAAATTTATTTAAATTGTATAAATAAATTCAATATCGGTAATTTCAGTCAATTACACACTAAAATTAGATGATTAATATTTTTAAATAGTAGAACATTTTATTTTTTTAAAACTCATCCTCTAGTCGTGTTTTCTGGATTAATATTTTAATTAAAATTTAAAAATTTTGTGAATTGAATTGTGGATAAAGGACTCCATATTTTGAATCAAAATATTTTCTGTTTTCTAATAAGGTAAACATGAATATTTTTCAATTGGAATATTGATAATAATAAAAATTAATTATCATGGTCAAAGTAAAAATTGTGTTACTAGGGGTTCAACTAAAATGATAATTGTATAAATGTTTTTAAAAATTCTAAAAAATATATTTTATGGATATATTTTTATGCTATATTTTTTTATTATTTTTAATATTCAATTTTGGATCCTTTTTTAAATCTAAAAATGTGGTTATACTATTTTCCTTTCAAAATGTTACAAGTGTTCCACTCATAGTACTTATAAAAGGACACCACCTATAGTATATTATTCACACATTAAAATCCTTTTTGTCCATCCAATAATATTCCAAATAAATATCCAAATGACATCCTATAAGAATTTCTAATGTAGAGTTAACATTCCTCAACATATGTTTTTTTATTTCTTCCTCCTCATTCGTAAATTATTTTTAAAACATGATGCTATAATAACCATAGTAAATTAAATAAAATTATATTTTTTATCTCAATATCATGACTCACACCCATCCACACTTTCATCAAACGTGTACGGAAATAAAAATTCATGTATACGACAGACTACCGCTGCCCGAATCGATGTCATTCATTTTCATATTACCACCACTCAAAATTTGATATGATGATGTATATGAAGTCTTTATATGATTCTCATAACATTATTATTCCTATTTAATCATTATATCATATTTAATTTCTTAATTTAGAATCATTAGGTTTTATGATAGCATCACTCATTTGTACGGTGAAATACCGCTTTGTGGAGTGATGTGATTTTTTTTTCAACATATCTTTAAAAGGAATATAATAAATATAATGTTAAGGAATATATGTTATATAAATGGAATAATTAATGATTAAATATTTATAATTATGAAAATGATAATATAATAATTTTTTTCTAACTATTTCACTCACTGAATGATGATAATGTTGTTAGTGTACATGTCGACTGCAACCTTCACAAAGCGATGTAACTCTCTTTTAATCCCCACACCACATGGGTGAGATGTTCAAGTATATTTAATTAAATAATATGTTATTTATAATATTAGGATTATTCTTTGAGGCCATAATATTACTTATCAGTTTTCCATAACGATCTATGAAAAATGAATAATTTACTCATGTATACAAATGAACTAATGTTTTATGATCGTAACATACATCATTTATCAAAACCAAATTTCATGATTGGTATTAATAGTAAAATTGATTTATAAATACAAAAATTAATTAGTTATTATTATTTAGGATAAAATGGAAATATGATCACTATAATATGATCTAATATAACAAATCAACACATAAATTAAAAAAAAGGGTTTATTACTTGAAATATGACTTTTACATTGAATTGTCAATAAATGGATAATAAAAGGACATATGTATATAATATAAAATATAATATAAAATATGATATATATAATTATTTTTTAAAATATATATAATAACATTTTGTATATTATATGCAATTCTAGGACACCATAAAGCCCAGAGTCGATGAATTACTGTATTACATTGGCATCGATACAAGCTTAAAATCATAAGGGGCCAAATATTTTAGATGTTTTGGGTGAACAAATTACAAACCACATAAACATTTTACTTTGGGAAATAGAAAATAAAACATTATAAATAGTAATATAATAGGAACTTCATCCTTGAAATCTTGTTTAAATATTTCTTAGTCATAACCTAGGGAAAATAAACATAGTAATGGTGAGCTAAAATGATCAGTAAGGGTAATTAATGAAAAATAAATTATTAATTTAAGAGTATAAATGTAAAAAGAAAGGTATATAACTAAAAAAATATTCCATTATAATAAATAGAAAAGGTAAAATCATAATAGAAAGGTTGGAAATTGAAAAAAATGCCATTTAATCATTCAAATGAAGGTAAAATTATTCCATAGATATTTAGATGAAAAATATCATGGATAATAAATAGTAACTAAAACCAAGGTAATTATTTAATATTGGAAATCATGTATCTGTAACCAGAACAAATATACCATAAATATATTTTTTCCAAAATATATTAAACTATTCTATTTTGGCTAGCTGATTTGATTCATGATCCTACTGATGCATTGAGGGGATATCTATAACTAAGCCCCATATATATATTCCAGTCCAAAGCATTCCTCATATATCGAATAATTGACTAAATTTTAAAAACAATTCATATATAATTAAATATTAATATATAATGAATGATATATATTTATATATAATTCTATATTGGAGGATAAGTGAAAAAATGGATTTTTGAAATTGATGAATTGAAATATCCTTAAAAATATTCTTGAAGAAAATAATTTTTAAGCATTCCAAAGTCTCCCAAACCACATTGAAACATTTAGATAATTATAAGAATTAAGTAATAACATTAAATAAAACATATAATACCATGATAATAAGTAAAATAATTATATCACATGTCAAAGGTCAATACATAAACCAAATTAATTTTAATTGGTTTATAATAACAAATAAGTCCCAATGAAATGTAAATTGAGATTAAATCCCCAACCTTGAGTCTTAATTATCAAGGGTGACTTTATAATCTTGAATAACAAAATATGGTTAATTATTGACATGACTAAGTATGATTTTCAAGTATATTATTACTTTTAATTCACTAATTACATTTTTTTAAACAGCTACATAAATAACTATGTGAATGTTAGGTGTTTATAACATATTCAATTTATGCCTCAAAAATGAATTTGATAGATTGACCATGGTCAAAGGGATAATTATATAAACATCTAAAGAATAAAAATAATTAAAAAATTATCATATTCAGAAAAAAAAAATTAAACATCTAAATCCTGTAATTAATGTTGATTATGAAAAATGAACCAACATTAAAACTATGGAGATGTTATTCCATACATACACATGATTAACGTTTCCCTTTTTCAGTAATCATTTTGGAATGAACGTGATAACAAATGTATTCTTCCATGATGATAGTTATATAATTAATATAATGTAATTTTTCATATATAATTATACCTACCATTATTTTGCTGTAGAAGGAATCACATCATGTCGAGGAGGAGGTAGTCTACATGTCCACGACAAACACTATCACTTTTTAGATTGTGAAATGGGTAATAAATAAAATTATATATTATAGTTTAAAAATTTAAATTATGTTATGAATATCATATATATTTCATTTATGATACATTTTTTTTAATTAAAACTACCCTTTATATGTTCCATGTATAGTGTGGATGAATCACATTGCTTTAATGAGGCGGTACTCAACAATTCTACAAACGATGTTATCATATTTATAAAAAATAGAAAGTACAAGTGTATTTTTATAAATGAATAAAATAATCAAAAGTAAATAATAAATATTATATATAACAAATATAAAGAGAGTGTCTGTCATAATTCCCATCCATGAAAGATGTTAATGGAAAATGAATAATCATTGTTTCTGGAGGTTTTAGTTCAGAATACAAATAAACACTATGTTTGTTACCCATTTTATGGATGTGTTTATTAGTGTAGGTATAAAAAATATCATAAAAATTACATTTTATTTAGGATAATATTTTTTATATAACTGTGGAATAAGAAGAGTTCAGAGGGTGGATATTAAAAATAAAAAAATGATATTAATAAAATATGTTACCTATCCTTTTGGAAACTCTTATTGGATTACACCAAATGGCATCCTTCAATAGATTTCATCATAATGGGAGGATTATAAGAATTGGGTAGGGATCATTGGGATATATTATGGTAGATCATTTTTGAACTAATGTGTCTTGATAGGTGTGAGGAAGTTGGAGAAGATGGGGCCTTTTTATAGTGGAGGTAGAGTGGCACTCTTGAAAATTTTGGAAATGGAATTCCACATATATTTTTGAAATTTATATTGAATCAAATAATTTTTATTATTAGATAAATGGTATTATAGGTAATAAATATTTCCATACAATTACATTTGGACAAGTGTCTAAATCATTTTTCCCTTAATATTAAGGGTTAGTCAGTTATTAAGCATAATTTCACAGTAATCATTATAATTAATTTTAATTATATCCATTAATCATTTTGATAAAAATATTAGTTGAAAATATTGGTAATTATAAATAATTATGATTTATAATATGAAATCTATTTTTAAAAAATTAAAATTATAGAAGGGGTATAAGTTAATTTAGAATTTATCACACAGATAGGCTGATAACAAGGGGTCTTGAAGTAAAATATTCCAAAAGATTTCTATGCTATTATACCCAATTTCAAAGTAAAATTGATTAAAAAAATAAATAATATTAATTAATAAATATTTAATATAAATAAACTTTAAAAAAATTAGAAAATTTTATCCTTATAAATAAATAAGATGAAAACCCATTTTTGAATTAAAATTTGGTATTTTTCACTGTTCTTTAAAATGTGAAACTTTAGATCAAAATACACAAAATTAAAACTAACCAATGATTTATGATTATATTTAAAATTTTAATTTTATTATTACATATTCAATTTTTATATTTGAAAAAAAATTAGTTAAAATATTTTTTTTAATTAAAATATGGTAAAAATAGCTTAATAAAATTATTATATTGTTCGCATAAAATTGGGGCTGATTTATATTATGTCAATAGAATATATTGGATGAATATAAAACATAATTTTTTTACTATTTCTATTTCATTAAAATCATCCACTAATATAAATTAATTTAATTTTTTTTGTTAAAACACCTTTGTGTGCATAAAAAAGGGGAGTTGTGAAAAACATTTCGTTATATTGAATTGGTTTTTATATAAATTTTTAATCAATTTTTAACTAATGAATAAAATTTATATTTTTGTAAACAATATATTTTATAATTTATTAAATAATATTTATTACCACTAATTAAATGGAAAGGATGAGTATTATTATATTACATAATAATGTTTTAATAGTATATCAATGTTCTGTTAAAACACGGTCTTGCGTGCAATGAATGTTATCAAACAATGTCCTTTATACGTGTATGTTAATATAAAATATATTTTTTCATGCACTTAATGCTAGTTAAAATATTTAATTTATTTTAAATAGTAATGATATTTTAAATCCTTGGGATATTACATTCTCTTACACCCTTGGTTTTACGTGTTATAAACACTATCAGATAAAATGTTCATAATTCAGAATTTCAGGGTGTTACATTCTCCCCATAACAATTAATTTTTTTCCTTGAAATTTAACCTTGATCATTGTAATTAAGGGATAGATATTTGAAAATAATATTTTATTTAAAAACACACATTGTATATCAGGTTAATATAACATCTTCATAATAAGAGAGAGAGGAATGCACAATTTCTACATAACTATGTTCCCTAGTAGAATAAAATATGTAGAAAATGGAAGAAATGGATATTAAAGAAGAAATATAACAATCATTTTCTGATGGAGAGTCATGTAAAATATAGTTAGGAGAAAGAAAACATGCACAAATCCCTAAATATATGAAGATTTTAGGGGTCATTGGAATCATTAGTAAAAAAGTACTATGACTTTTTTTTAGGTTTTGAGATTATTTTTCATATATTTTATGAATTATTTCACTCTCTATGAATACAAATTAATATACCTAATTGGTACATTTTATATTAATAATATTATTCTTTGGTCATCTCTTGAACTATTTCTACTTTTTTTCATCACATATGTTTCATTATGTCCTGATGTAATAATTTAACCTATAAAACAACATCAATTGATCAATATAAACCATTTAAAAAATGGTTGACTTTTCTAAATGATTATGATCCTACCCTTTAGAATAATGGTCACAAAATTTTAAAAAGTAACATATCAAATAACTTAAAGTGGATTTTAATCATCAAATACCAAATATGTGAATATGTTAATATCTTGAAATATCATCAAACTATATTGAAAACATGCATGTTTCTTATTCCTAAAATTGAATATATATTATTGTTATATTTCTTAAGCATGAAAATGATGTAAAATCCATTGGTGAAATCATAAACCAATTTTTTAGTAAATCATTACTCAATTACAAGGTAGTCATCACTTATCCTATTGAAATTATCCTAAATAATCATTTATTTATCCAAACATAATTATCATAACAGTATTAAAACATTAAAAGTAATCATTCTATAAACCATGGGATTACATAAAGAATTAATTTCTTCTGAATAAATGTTCTAAGTACCATTCAACATATGATCTCAAATATTTAATGAAATAGTACTATATTATAATCTCTTCATATTTCATAAAATCATATAATGAGAAAATATTCATGAAAATACATTTAAAACATTTTTTATAGATCCATATATAAAATAACATTATTCATGAAACTTAGGTTCTTTCAATAACATAATCTTGTCCTTGATCTCATTACCTCTTCTAATGTATGATCCCTTGCTGAATGAGGAATTATTTTTAATAGTTCCCCAATACCTTGATGTTATAATAATGAATGGTTTCATTTTTTATTTTTTCCTTTTCAATTTTTATCAATATGACTCTTATCTACACACTTTAAAAAAATCACATTCCCTTTAAGTATTTAACAAGGTTACATGCTCCAAAATATATTACATGCAAGGAAATCATTCATTCCCATCTTCGTTTACTCATTCAATTTTTCATGGTGTTGATATGTCTTATTCTTGTCCTGTTTTCCCTTGAATATATAGATTTTATAAATCCATTCTCTATCATGATGGGACATTGAACTATTTCATCATACGATGAAAACTTTTGGCCAAATAGTTCCCTTTGGATATTTAGCTTATGACCTTTAAAGAAATGATGAATTTTTTATTCTATGTTTCCTTCTAAATCCATATCATACCTTTCTAGACATGTTAAGGTAGTTTCATACTTCCCAACAATTTCATCATCCTTTTTATCTAAACTAATGAACGTTATATTCATCTCAGTTTTTTGATCACAACAAATGTATTTATCAAAGAATTCCCCCATAAAAATACTATATTACATGAAATCACTATCTTCTTCACCCAAGTATTATGGATCAATCACCACCATTTTTTAGCATCACGTTGGTGGCAATACACCATTTATATAATATTTCCCATTTCACCGTATATTTAGGCCATAAATATCTTCACCATAGACTTAATACATTTCCCAACCACCACTGGTTCAGTAGTTCTGCTAAATGGTTGGGTCCTCTGTCATATAATACAATTCAACATATGATATTATATATACATGAAATGTTTCTCTATTTGGGAAAGGTTGTTTTCTATAACATTATTATGGTACCTTAATATTTCCAAAACATTCTCAGTTTCAATAAAAACTGTATTGGCTTCCTCGGCAGGAAAATATCTACCTATTCTATGACTATTGATACCATTATTCCATCCAGGAACCATGTCAAAATAATGGAATATAATAGATTATCCAATTGAATTTTTAACATTGTATAATTCAAAATATGTATTAACACCTAGCATAAATTGAATAATTTATTCAATGATAATATCATAATCATAAAAATGTTTTTCTTTCGGGATATATTTACTTTTTAAATCCTTTATAATGGTTTGTAAATAAAATCATATCTATCCTTAGGGTATCCCTCAGATGTTTCAAACCAGGTGAACAGTACAACCAGTTTATATGTACCAGGTTACACTAAGTCAATACTGACCCACTTTTTGGAGATGTTACTCATAGGCACATCTGTGCTAGAACCATGTCCACATGAAGTATACAGATAAGGATTTATTACTAAGAATTCTAAAACAATCTATACCTTACTGAAATTATATTATTTATTTTATACTATCCTCAATGTATATATATGTTTCATGTTACCTAATATTTGTTTTTTAAATCTAGATTTCATGGTTTCTACTAAAATTTATATCATAAAAACTGAAATTCTCAAACCCTAGATAGCTCAGAGAAAGTGAATTACTCTATTATAGTGGAATATATACATTATTAAAATCCCAAGGGATTGAAAAATATATTAGTTTTTGAATCACATATTACATGCACCATACCCATATTTTATTTGGATATATAAAATTAAACATTGTACATAATATAATAAACATTATTGATTCCTCAAATGCTTTTTCAACAATATCTTCTTCATAACCTGGGGAAATAAACCTAACATGGGTAAGCTCAAATTATAAATAAGGATTTTAAATGAATAAAAATTAATTAATTTTTGAGATAAAATAGAAATTGAAATGTAAATAACTGATACCACATGCCATTTAAACAATGAGATAAGGAAAATTTAATATGTAAAGGTATGAAATAGAATACACATGGAATTTAATCAATGAAATGAAAATGATATTTTTATAAATATACATATGGAAATTAATAACCTCATTTACAAATAATGATAAATGAAATGATGAAAATCCATTAATATTGAAATTCATGTATCTTGAATATAAACCATTATACCACAAAGATCTATCTTCTAGAAACATTAAACTATTTTGATATGGACAACTAATTCTTCTAATGAGAATTACGATGCATTGATGGGAAATATATAACCACACACCACATGTTCCCACAAGTCCAAATCATTCCTCATATATCAAATAATAAATTTAATTAATAATGACTTTTCCTTAACTTCAAATATCCATATTGAATTACGGATACAAATTTATCAATACTTTCCCACTGGAGGATATGCAACCAAAAGGGTTGTTGACATTAATGAATAGAAATATAATAGAAATATCATTAAAATACTTTTGAGGGAAATAATCATTAAAAATTTTAAATTCTTCCATACCACATTGAAACATTTGAATCATAATCATAATGAATGAATAAAAGTGAGTGAAACTTATTAGATCATCAAAAAAATTAAATTCATGTTATAACATGTGGAATGGTATTATATAAACCATATAAAATTGAATTGGTTCATAATTATAAATAATCCCTACTCGAATGTAAAATGAGATGAAATACCATAACAAGAGTACAAATTGTCACATGTGAATTATAATCCTGAATAATATATTATGTCACTTATTTATGAAATTCAGTAACATTTTCTTTTTTATAAATATTTTTTCTTCACATATTACAATGTTTAAATCAAATACATAAACAACAATGTTTACATCAGGTGACTTGACCATATTCGGTTTATATGTCGAAAAAACATTAGTAGATCGACTATGGTAAAAGGGTTCATTATATTAACATATAACGAGTAATAATAATTACATAATTACCATATTTATAAATATGTTATACTTTTAAAACCAATTATTCCACATGATTATGAATAATAAACCAATGTTTCAATAATGGAGATGGTAAGCTGTACCTACTCATATATAATGTTCCAATTTTTTCAATAATCACTGTTGAAAGAAGGTAAGTAACACGATATATTTCAATAATTATAATTACATCATAAATACAATTTTTTAATCATATATAATTATACTTATTATTCTAGTGATGTGAAAATAATCACGTCGTATTGAGGATGTGATAGTCCATACATGCATGAGTGATGTTATCAATTTTTAGTATGTGAAAAGAGTAATAAATAAAATGATATATTAAATTTAATGAAAATTAATTATTTCATGAATATCATATATATTTTATTCTTTTACAAAATTTTAAATTAAAACCATACCTTATATGATCCATGTATAGTGTAAATGAATCACATCACTTTGAGGAGGTGGTAGTCAACATATCCACATATTATGTTATCGTATTTAAATATAAGTAAATGTATAGGGTTATGTGTCATAAAAGAAGTATAAAATTTTAAATACATAATAAATATCATATGTAAAAAATATAAACCAATTTTAAATCATAATTACCAACCATAAAAGGTAGTGAAAAAATGACCTTTCATTATTTCGTGTGGAAATAGTTCACCATAAAATAAACAATATGTTCATTACCGTTAGATAGAAGTGTTTATGGGTTTTGGTTGAAAAATTATCATTAAAAAATCGACATATATTTCTTATATTTCTGTTTTTATATAATCATTTAATAATAAGAACAAAGGGGGTGGAGAATATAAATATAACTAAAGAGAATAATAAAAGATGTTTCCTCTTATTTTGGTATGTAATTTTAGTTTCACCAAATGGATTACAAGGATGGATTTATTCCCAAGGGGAGGAATATTGGACTAGGGGATGTATGTTGGGGTGATATTTAATCAAATCTTGGTTGATCCAATTTGGAATGACATGTATGAGTAAGTCGGAGGAGAGGAGGCCCTTTTATAGTGGACGTGGCGTGGAACTATTTTAATTCTATTAAAAGGAATTCCACAAACATTTTCCCATTTTATTTGAATCCAATAATCGTAAAAATTAAAAAAAGGGATTGTTGGTAAGAAATTTTACAATAAAATGGATCTTTGATATGTTTTGAGGTCATTTGGGCCCTTAAGATTAAGGTTTAGTCCCCTGTTAAACTTAACGTCACATTAACCATTGTAAGAAATTTAAATTACTTTCACTAATATTTTTGGTAAAAACTATGTTGACGTAATAATAAACTATATATTATGAAAATTCCAAATATTGAATCAATTTTTCCAAATTCTAATCACATAAGTTTTATAAATTTATCTAAAATTAATCTTTAATTCAGGATGACAATGTTGGTTTCAATGTAAAAAACCCAAAAGATTCATATTCTTTTATACTCAATTTAAAAATAAAATTGATTATAATAACTTAAATTGGAATAGTAAATAATAATATATTATAATTCAATAATAAAAATTTAAAAATATAATTTAATCGAATAAATAAATTCTATGAAATAACATTTTTGAATTTAAATTCATTATTTTTTATTATTCATAAAATAGTGAAACATCATAGAAAAATTTGAAAAATTCACTGTAACCAATTTATTTTTATATTTAAAATAATAAGTTTATTTTGGCATATAATTTTTATAAAAGATCAAAAAATTGGATTTAATATAGGTTCACTATGAAAATGCAGAAAAAGTTCCTTAACAAAAATATTGTATTTTACTCATAAAATTGCAGTTGATCATATCTTATGTATATAAAATATATTGGTTGAATATAAAAAATGTTTTATATATTAAATTTTGATCATAAAAAATATCCACTAAGAGTAATTAATTTAGTCTATTAAGGTAAAATACCTTTGAGAGAATAAAAATAGGCTTTTACACAACACATTTCCTTTATATTCAATTGGATTCTGTATTCATTTATAATAAATTTATAAGTAATGAATTAATTATATATTTTTTAAATCCATATATTTTTATAATTTAGTTAATACTAATCATAAAATTTAATTTAATATCTAGGATAAGACTTAATTTCTATAAAAAAATATTTTAATTGTATATTATTTTTCAGTTATAACAAGGTGTTGTGTGTAATGAAAGCAATTGAACAAGGTCATTCCAACATAAAAGGAAATATAACATAGTGCAAGCATGAATTTAATTCCATAAAATACTTTAAATTTATTCAATATAGTAATTATATTACAAAATATTTTGATATTACATTCCATTACCCAAATAGTGTTCTGTGTTATACACGCTATCAAATACATTGTTCCTACATTATAATTTCAGGGTATTAAATTATAAAAGATTTTTTAATATGTGGGAAGGAATTCAAGATAAAATATAAGGGACTTATAGTCTTACTTTTATTTCTAGGAGACACAACATAATTCACCGTTTATTTCTTTTATGAGGGGTATATACTTTCATTTTTACATGTTATATCATTAATACCAGTATTTTTATAATATTAAGAGTTTCATTTGATTTTATGTTTTATAGATATTACAATTTAAAATATTAGTAAAGCGGTAAGATATTTTTTTCTCAATTTTCTTCTCTGAATCATTTGTAATGATATGCACCCATCATATTTTACACGATGTATATACAGCCTCTTTTAAATAAAATATAATTACTATATTGTTTTCATGATTTTTTATGTTTATTTTAAATATATTTATTCATGGGAATTAAATTTCATAGTTATTAAAGTGCTAAAGATTTTATGTTACAATATCCTCGCTTATAAAACATCTTTATGATGATGTTTCCAATGATAAAATCTTATTTTACATCTATTAGGAAAATCAGGCTATTTCATGGGACTAAATTTTTCCCTTATTTTTCAATTCCTCATGTAATAAATTGTTAAAAATTAACTATTTATGATAATTTTCCTTTCAGTAAAAAATAATTTTCCTCCAAAACTATATTATATAATGTATTTTTTAAAATAATTTGTAATATTTTTAAAATGATTTATTAAATACATTATTATCCATGATTATATTATTAAAAATCTTTTTTTGAATATAATATATATAATATTTTCTAAATAATGCTCATTTTTATTTTACAAATTTTTTGAAAAGAATCATTGTTTTTTAAATTCACTATAGGAACAATATTTATAGTTTTAATGACAACTCAATGATTCAAAGCTTCCCATAAATGTTTTTAAATTTCATTTCAATAAAAACAATTTCTATAAAATTTTGTATGTTTTTTATATTCTAATGAAATGATTCTATTGTGAGAAGGATTTCGATTTTTTTAAAGGACATTCTAAAATGGAATATATATATTCTTCAAGAATTGTTTATATAATTTTTTATAGTTTTCTTTAAATGTTTTCATATTTATTTTCAATGATTTTTTTTCAAAATGTTTTATGTTTTAAAAATTTATTCTCAATGTAAGGTATTTTTCATAAAGAAGGAATCCATATAGCCTTTCAAAAAATTTCTCCATGTATGATGAAATCCTTTGATTTTAACTAAGGTTAATTGAGGAAATGATCCAAGGGTACCATTATTATTCATTATTATAATTGTTTATTTTTATGATTAATTATTTTTCCAACTTTCTTCCCTTCCACGGGTTATACCATGATAAATCTCTTATTAAAAAAGATTATTTTTTCATAGGTTTTTCTACGATTAAATGATGAAATGATTATAAAACCTATCACTCTTCCATAGGTTTTGATATGATGATATGTTTATGAAACCCATTTAATCTAATGGGTTATGATATGATGAATGATTCATAATCTCACTGTACACATATGTATGATTTTATTTTGTGATGGGTGTGACTAATATTACCTCCAATTCATTAGGTAATGATTTATATATCATGGGATCGATAAGACAAGAACAAGGTACGAACATAGTTCGATAAAAGAAATTTTCCACTATGATGGTCTTAACAGTGAACTATTAATACTATGATGGATTAGTGAGTAAACCCATTCTATTATGATTTCCTTGTATTCGAGCCTTCACTACAATGGAAATGGATTTCTATACTTATATGTATACCAAAATACTATTTATTTTTCGAAAGTTGTGATTTGATTGATCATGTTCATCGATTCTCTTATGATCCATTCATTAGTAAATACCAATGATTATTCGAGGACTCAGTATTATAATTTTTTTATCTCTAGATTATGCTTTTCATAGGTTATGCTCATGTTCTCATACCCTTATGTTTATGTGATGCGTATATATCTCCCCCTGTTTACCCTTACTCATAATCTTATATCACATATTGTTATGATTCCATTCTCAAGTTTATAAAGAAAGGTTTTATTTAAGGTATATTTTGAAGTGTACTAATGTACATGAACATTATGGGATATCTTGAATATATTTCTCCAGATTATAAGACTATGTACCTAGTATCTAATGAAACTAAGAAATTACAGTCCTCAGGTGTGTGTTTTTATAGTTTAATGAATTCTCCTTTAAAAAATATAATATCGATGTATGAGAATCCAAAGTCAATATTGTTTAAATTGATTCCATTTGGTTGTAGAATGTCTAGAGGCTATGATTGAATTTAGGATTGATAGTTTAATGAAATAGTTATGTGCATCTAGTCCTGGGGGGTTAGATGAGAATGGAAAGTATTTACATTAAGATAAATGTTGATATTTTGGATGGATGGTGTTAGTGTTTTATATTATGAATGATCATGGATAGAGTGGAACGTCACATGTGCTATGAATAAAAAAGTTGAGGTCATAATTAAGCATAAGTAGAGAGAAATATATGTGGTGGGGATCACACCATTTGTTTCTATATGGTGTGATCCTTGTTATAAATTAAAATTTAGTGGATTCCTCGAATAATGTAATTTAAGAAAAGTGAATGAGTTTGACTGATTTTTCATATTCAGGATTGGGTGTGAGTAGGATAACCACATCTATACATTACATTGGGTGATGGGAAGAGCACGATCCTTAGATATTTTTAATAAGATTCATTAGGGTGAAAAAATATTACTTCTATGGTGGGATAATATTATACAACATATTGATATAATCCTTATTAATGTAATATTGTTTATGAGGTGAGATAGGTTGGTGGATGGTCTAGATGGAATAGTGGAACTAGTGAACAACAATGGTATAAAATGATATGATAATTTCAGGAATACCAAATTTTAGATTTGAATATTGTGTTAAATAATGTCTGAGTGTTGGAATTGGGCTCAATATGTATTTGTATAATATCCCTAATGCGATTAGATCATATGTTCCCCATTGATTTTTTTTATAGAATGACTTATTATCCTGTTAGATGGTGATCCAACTATAGAATTACACTTAGTTTCAGGGTTGTCTGTTAGTGTGAGTGTTTGAATGAAAGATTCATGTCTTTGAGAGTTAAGGAACCAGGATCAAGTGACTTCACCGATCATTGGGTTGTGTGGACAACTGATTATATGAGATTTTGGATGAAGGATAACCAACTAGTCTTTCTTCCGAGATTGGGTGTAGTGATAAGAAAACCAAATTTATTGTGTTAATTAGTCACTGGTAATGAATTTTAAGTAGGTGATTCTTAAAGTGGGGAATACCATTTCAAGAAATATGAATTTATAAGAAAAGAATTATGATTGGGATCACCATAATCTTGTGAATTAATTATTAAATGACACTATAGTATATCATGATAGACGTATTCATTTGAGAACCATTTTTTGTTTACAATATTGATGATTAACCTCCTTATTTCATAAGGAGATATGTGTTTTCATGATTAGTGTTTTAAAATGGATCCCCATTTATTATTCTAGGATTTTAAAAATATAATACAGTGTTAATCAATGACTTCTGTAGTTTGTTATGGATGATTGAAGAGACATAATCACTTCAAAGAGACGATAAGTGTTATGTTGTTAAGGTTTTAAATACTCAAATAATTATTTTTTTTGAAATTTCTTTGGAATTTGGATTTTCTATACTATATAAGGGTATATTTTTATAATTGGTAATCAAATTAAAAATTATATAGTAGTGCTTCCCAGGGGTATGTTTTGGGATATGGATTGAGGACCAAAAAGTGTTAAAAAGAATATGTTGAATATTAGAGTGGGTTCAGTGTGATGCCTTATATAAATTATGTTTTTGGTTTCTATCACAACATGAAAGCTAATTTCCCTTACATGATGGGTGAATTATATTGGGTTTTAGTTGTAAAAACCTTAAATTTTTATGTTTGTGAAATAAAATAATACTGCCCAAAATGAAGAGTCTTCTGTAGAAATTTGGGTATTGGGAAATAACCATAAAACTAGACCATTTTTCAATGGGATTTAACTTTAAATGACCTTGAACCATAAAATTCTAGATAATAAAACGTTCAAAATAAGTTTCAAAATGAGGGGATGCTTTTAATGACACTACGAACCTTATAATTGTATTGATTTTTTTTGATGAAATACTATTTGAATCATGAATCTTACGTTTCACTATGATGGAAATCCACACACGTGCTATAGTGGCTAGATGACCGTGTTGTGATAGTAAGAACAAGGTGTTTCACCATAAAATAAATCAAGACCATGTCATAAAGGACTGTGTCACACTCATGGGAGGAATCATATTCTATGATAAGGTGTGTAATTCCATGATAGTGATTTCATGAGGGATGTCCCCACTTCCCCTGGGAAACCACATTATGATGCTAGTAGGGGACCACCCTAATGTTATAGGAAGTAGCGGTGGTCCCTCTCTTTAGGTGGTCACACTACATCCCATATGGTCAGGAAAAAACATTCCTACACTCTATATTTTAAAAAGAGGGGTATTTTTACCTTATAGGTTGGCCCCACGTTGATTTCAAGAAGTAGTGGTGCTTGGGGAGAGCCATTCTCTTCCATCCCCCTATAATCCATTCTCATTATATCCACTTTTAACGGGGTGAGATTTGAATCATTTTTCAGGAAAATACTTGTTAGTTATAAACCAATATTATCGTACACTTTGGTTTTCTATTATCGCTAATGATTTGATGCTATTTCAAGATAGGATTTGACGAAAATTGCTCAAAATCATGGAGGAATCGATGAGGATGCGGTGATGTTTGCTCAAAATAGCTAGAGGATGTATTGGGGTGATAATTTAAATTTGGTGTTTTTTTAGTTTTTTTGGTGTTATGTTTTTCCTATGAGTTTTTTAGGGGTATTTATTAAATTTGGGTTTAATTGATCATTGTTTAGCATGGATAAATATTGTATTATTGGTCTTAACTATGGAGGTGTGTCTTGAGTAGACCAAACCCCTAGGGTAATGGATTCAATAATGTTACCCAACAGATTTTGTTTTAGGAAAATATTCCATTTTCAAATAAATTATATAATTAATTTTCAATTCACTAATATAAATTATTTAAATTTGTTCAATTGTGAAAGGAGATTATGTGATGATACGAGTTTAGATGAGTCTTGGAGAATATTTGTTGAGTGTTCTTAAGATTTTATTATGATAAAAAATACTCTTCATGAGGTATCTGGTCCATAAAAATTTACTAAAAGTTTATGAAATGTATTTTAATGAATTTTATATAAATCATCACCATGGATGGAAGATTCACCTTAAGTAAAAAATAAATTTATTATTTGATGTCCCATGATATGAATATAGTTTAAAGGTTTATGATGGACACACACAAGTTAATTCCATAATATCTGATAGATATGGGTTTGGTAATGAGTTCATGTGATGTGATACATGAAACCTCTAAGGGTACCAATATGATGATCAAAACATAGTGGAAACGATATAGGATCCTTTAATTATATTGGGTGATCAGTGGATTGGGAATTGTTTTCCTGGGGATGTTACATATAATAACATTGACATACCTTGTTACCTTTTGTCTAGTTGAAAAGGGTGTGGGAAATTTTTCCTTATATATTATTTTGTGAGTACTCAGGTGGGTATTCCATATGTTGGATTATATAACTCATTTGGTTGGAGGAATGCCCTAATATAACATGAAATTGAGATGGTTTTAACGGTGTATAAGTAGTGCGGTAATGGTATTAGATGTCCTATGAGGATGATTTTTCTAGGTTATTAATATGTTTATAATGAGGAATGTTGTTTCCTAGTAGTGAATATGTTGAATCTAAATTTGAAAATGAAGTAGTGGAACCCATATTAGATTTACATACTGTGATGTGACATAGTAGAACATGGTTGGTGCCTAGTTTTATGTTGATCCTTGAGAGGGTCATTCTAGAAAAGCTAGTGTGGATATTATGATTAAGATGGGGTTATAACTTTAGATCCCATTCTAGGAGATGTGAGGTGTGTTATATCACATGGAAAACCCATGTTAATAATATTAATGATTCCTATGTGGGAATCTATTCCCAATGATGTTATATAAGATATTACATGTATGAAACCATTCACCCTAACATGTTATGAGATAATACAGTTGTTTCCCATTCCCCCTAATGTTATATATAATATTATGATGTACTGAATATTTACATTGATGTTATATGAGAGATTATGATGTCGGATCCATTCCCCTCAATGGGATATTATCGGTGGGGTTCCACTCTCTCGAAATAAGGATTGTTATTCCATGGTGGGGATCCATTCCCATTGATGTTATGTGATATTTTATGAGGTAGTATCCATTCCTCAGGAGGGTATATTATGGTTATAGTAAAATTTTACCCAATAGGTTGTATTATGATTCATTGTAAAGGGATCCATTACCATATATGTGATCAATGATATACAATGTGAGTATCTTTTCCCCAATCATTATGTGTATAATATGATTCAAGGGATATTATTTTCTCATTAAGCGATCATATATAATTATATATATGAGATTTTTTTATATAGGGAATATATCCCCCTAAGGATTATGTGACATTTTCATGGACACTCTTACACTAGATGATGTGGGTTTGTTCAATCCCATGTTTCACATTAGAAACCAAGGATCAATGATGATTTATATTATTTAGTTTTTTTTAATCATACGATATTATCATATGAACATACACTATATTAATAGTTATGTTAACGAACCCATTTTTGGTGGACAATAGTGTTTTTCTCAATTTTGACCCAGGTATCCCTAACACATTGGTTCTTGGGAAATAAGAATTCATCCAAGTTTTTGTTAGAGAGTATTTATCATGTCTTTAGATCAAGTTGGAATATATTGACATGGATTAGGGATTAAGATGAGATGAGTTTCATGGATGGTAATTTAACCCCATTGAGTATTATTTATATATTATTATGTATATGTGATAGGATTATTGGGTGACATGTTTGGATTAATGACTATATGCTTAAACGTATTCATTTATATAGCTTTATTACCTTTTTATTGGAATTATCCATAGTTTAATTTATATTATACTTATTTCATGTATGTTTTATGCTATTATTACTCTACTACATGGGTATATTCTCCCTAGATCAACACTTTATATGTTCACAGTTAATCGGAATCCTTTGGAATATACAGTGGTGTGTCTTGGGTCATGTAACACCATTGGCCTTGACATTTTTCCATGGTCACAAGCGAAGGACATTATAAAGATCAATAATTTAATTTTATTTCACATCCCTCACATATTGGCCTACGAACATTACCCCCCAGAGTGAAATTGGATCCCTTGAATTCACAATAAATTCTAAATTATAGAAAATATAATAGATCTACAGTTGAAGTGAAAAATGAATATAAACCCTTATCTTCTAACATAGATCTAAAATGAAACCAATATCCCATGTATTGTAGTATTTTAGTGGGAATAAATTTAAATTAACTTTAATAAACTATTTTTGATGATCTTTATCACAGAAAAACATTTATTACATGCCCTATCCCATTCAATTTATAATATAGTTGTACAACCATAGTAGATCCAAATGGTAATGTAATGTCTCCTAATAAATTTGAACCATTAAAATTAACATATTAATAATTCATATGTTCAATAATAATAAGGAAAAAATAAACTCAATGAATATTTTATACCCTTGAAATAAGTGATAATTTTCATAAAATTCCTTAAATAAGAACCCTCTTGAATATCCCCATCAAGGAAAAAATTGGTCATATGAAAACTCTATGTGTGTGTAGATTGTATTTTCGATATAAACAACATCAAATATATTATATATAAATTTTTAATATTTTCACTTGGAAGAAAATAACCTATTAACATGCTTCAAAAATGATTAAAACCTACAAATTCTCAATCATATAATGTATCATGCTCCAATATATCTCATTAAACATTCTATATGAATTAATATTTCAATCAATACACCTATATAATTCTTTAATTAAATCTTTAATCATGATCTAGGAAAGATCAATGATGTTATAGAGAGTAATTTGAGGATTAAATCCCTATATTTTTCAATATTAGTGATCAATTATAAAAAATTTAAAATATTCCATATTTATGAATTTGTTTATTTATGTATGTGATAAATAAAATCCAATAATTAATGTTGATTGTTAAGGACATTTGATGTCTATTTTACGTCCATAATGGTAATATAGTAAATATTATTATAAAATTTCTATACCCACATTTCTATTATTTACTATTTTTATATCCCATTAAGTTTAGTAAACTACTTATTAGAATGTTTTTTATTTTCTCTCATCGTTAAAATTTTGTAACATGTTTTTATTTTGATATCATTCAAACAGAAATATATTTCTTTTATTGATGGATACATGAAACAAACTTATCTATAAAGAAGCATGTGTTTAGGAGAAATTTCATTTTGGTCATAGAGGATAGTCACTTACGATTGGCTAGGGAAAATAAATTTTTCATTAAATGGGATCAACCCAAAAATAATTTATATTATTTATTTTACTTTTATTTTTTTATTGGTAATGAAATTGGAATTCATTAATTAGTGCAAATTTATCCTGAACCTACAATGGATTTTAGTTCAATATAAACATTTTTATTGACACAATGATTATCTATGTATGGTATTAATTTATGATATGATGTTGGAATGTTATGTCATTGAATAAATTTTACTAGTTTCCACATTTCCTAATAATAATATATAATTGATAACATCTCTATGTCATTCCTGAATTAAACATGTTGTAATTAAATTAATTTTTAAAAATTGTTTCCACTTCCTGAACAATATTCAATTAATATAAAAAATATAAATAAAATGTCAATATTGATTTCATCATTGTTTCTACTTTTGAGACTATCATTTTTAATGATATTAAGACAATATTTTTTGTTTTAAATTATTTAATTCCTTATAACCACCATAATATATGATTAATGGTATTATTTTTTACATCATAAAACACTTTCTTTAAAATTGTTTATTTTTTAGAATCATGTTTTAACCAATGACCATCATATTTTAAATCATCATATTTTCATACCCATGTGAACTTTGGACCCTTTTTACTCACTTTTCTTTTCAATTTATTTATAAAATAATATTAGACCATGATATTAATTTTATAACATTCCATTTTTATCTATCAATTGTGTAGTAAATTTTAATGATGAATTTAAATTATTGAGGTATTTTTTTGGTATTTTTAGACCATTTTGACCCACTGATCCAACCTATGATTTTTCTTATTTCATAAACATTAAAATACAAGAATAATATTTCATTGGATGAGTAGTTATCCTATTTAAATTTCATCCCAAATCTTGGAAGTTTACATGATTATTTTTCAATATAAGTTTTTTATAGATATTCATTCCTAGATAAAGTTTTTTAATGGATGATGATATATTTTTTTAATATAGATATAAATTATTTCAATGTTGTATATGTGTTTTTTAGTATCTCCATTGTTTCAATATCTTATATTTCTATGATGATAAAATGTATATTTAAAAAAGGGTAAAATTGTGTCATTGCATGACAAAGTTTTCTTTAAGGGATGCTTAAAAATGTGAAAAACCATTACATTATAATATAAAAAGTTATATATGAAAAACATTTATTGAGTTTTTATGATGTATTAGTAACTATTGTGTTATTTATAAGATTCCATGATATATTTATTTCATAGGTTATTGGAGTTACTCGACAATTATATCATCATATTTATTTCTTGTTCAATTTTACTTATCTTTACGAATTTAATATCTCGAAAGGATTAGTTTTATATTTTTACATGGGATAAAATATATGTTATGTATGGGTACTTGATTTTATTAGATAGACAATATGAATGAAATATCATAAATATATTTTAGGACTGGCCTTCATTTTTTAGCCTTTTTTTAATTTTTTACATATTCCCACATTCCATAGTATGAGAGATCATTTAAATGTGATTTTAATCCCCCATGATTAAGGAAATCATTTAGTTTCTTAAATAGTTGATATGTGAAAGTCATTGATGTCATATTGTATGAATTAATATATATGATATTGGTGTGTAATACAGATAAATGTTTTTTGATAGATGAGAGTGATGAAATGGTTTGTCAAAATTATTCATGTATATATATATATATATTAATTTTTAATAGAATATTAGAAAAATAGAGATTAATATTTTGAATATTAGAATTTTAATTAAATGATGATATTTTGTTGGTAAATGGAATAAATAATTACAATTTTATTATAATTTTTCATTTATTTGACTATGGGTTCATCTATATGTTTATTTTAATTTATTTTACTAGGATATTAAAAGTTCTAGACTTATGGGTTTTATGCTCACTAATTTCTTTGATTGTTTTTTTAATTTTCATTATAACATTAACTATTTTATTTAAAATATTTTCATATTTTTATGTTATTTAACATAATATTTCATTATTTATTCTTATATACATATATATTTGTTATTTAATTTTATATTAGTTTAAAATTTTAATTTGGTATTAGATTTATATTTATTATAATATTTTTTATATTAATCTCTTTTAAAAACAATACAATTATTATTACGTTTTATTATTTTATTTTTAGAATTTTTAATATAATTTATATAAATATTAATTATTGTTAATTTATATAGGATAATTTATAGTATTATTATAATGAACTACCTTGTTATGGGTTTATCCAACTGATTTTTTGGTTAGACTCCAATGGGATCAGAGGTAGTGATGTGTTGAATTAAAATATGTAGATGAGAGAAGAGAATATGTAGACATGTATTACCGGTTGAACCGATTGTTTTAGTGTGATATAACAGTTTGAAAATTAATCTAATTGAGGTGATGGTTTTTTGATGCATAAAATACATGAAAAGTGTAATTTTATACTTCGTGGAAGCCTGGAGAGACTCAAACACAAGGATATTAGTATTTATACAGAAACACTCTCTTCTTCACCTGAAACCCTGTGGATGTAAACCTGTACATGGGCTAGACATTTCAGGTCTAGAAAAAAATGTACCCAATTTTAAATCTCACATTTATAAATTTTTCTAAGAGAGATCTGTTTAATAATTAGGCCTTGAAAAATTTTCAATTAAAGGTCCATTTATAAATTTTAGCTCCTTAAACAAACCAGTCATTAATTATAAACAAAAAATATAAAATTTTAAATAATGCTAACTAATTAGAAATAATAAATAAATATTGATATATTTTATAATAAATATCATTATAATATATCATATTTGGTGTTGATAGGTCAGACAGTTTGTTACATATTAAATCCCAATATTGAACCTTTTATTATCCAAGATATAAAAATAAGTAAACATAATTTTTACACCAAAACCATTAGTCCAAAAAGGCCATTTAATTTTTTGGGATTTTTTGGAATGGAATGTCCCAAATCCCATGTATATGTCTAGGGTTATGGCCACCAAAAATCTGGTGGGTCAGTAGGCTTTTGATGAAACTAACCCAATGTTCAATGTGTATAATTATTTTCTTTTGAAATTTTAATTTTTAAATATTTTTTTTCTAAATTTAGTCCCTTCACCCCTAATTTAAATTTTCCTACATCCCAATAGGGTTTTCTATATATATTTTATCTACTCATTAGGCCCTTTCATCCCCACTAATTCTAATTTTCTCTATGATTAATATGAAGATGTAGCATCCCTATGGTAAATTTAATACCTCACACATGATTCTCCAATATTTCTCTTGGAATTTATTTAATATTCATGTAAAAAACCAAATATTTAGGGGTTTTATGAACATTATTTCAATTGGGTCATTCAGTTCAAATCAATCGATGAATCTCATAGAGTTTTATCAAACCACTCTATGTCTTCATATTTGGTAGTTCGAATATAGGCTATTCAAGTGTATTTGGGCAATGCATACTAATACCATGGTTGAAATACCACAAGTGTTATGGTTTTTTTATTTCTATATATCCATAATATCATGTCTCAATGTGATTCTTATAATAGAAATTGGAACCTAAAAATGATTTTTTCACCAAAAAAGTTCTTCAACTGTTTTATATAATCATGTAGAATTTTATTCAGAAATTATATCACAAAAGGTTAGTCATATTTAGGATTTTTCAACGTTATATTTGTAATACATGGTTAAATTGGGTATTAATTAACGTAAACTCTTGTCCTTGAGAGAACGTTATTTTAAAAGGCATCTTATTTCCTTTTTTCTTAAGATTAAAGTTAGTATGGTTATAATATACCATTATATACTAATGAGTTATTTTTCTAGGATGTTTTGGTTTGGGGGAATGTTTTGGTATATTATAAAAACCATAATACCTTAATAATATGTCATAATGATAATGACTAATAATAGAAAAAAATTTCTGCACTTATTTATATTAGGTATAGATGTTATTTTGTAAAAGGGTCAATGCTATAAATTTTTTTTATGGCTAGGTGAACACTAGTATGATATTCTGCAAGAAAAAAATTGTAAAATTAGTTTTTCTTCATAATTGTTCATTAAAAATGTTTTCTATGGAGTATAATTTGTGGATTAATTCATTTGATAATAGTATGAATTGATTAATCCTATAACATGTGTATATTTTTTGGATGCTACCTGCATTCCATAAATGTTTCATATGTTAGGTATTATTCATTTTGTGGTTTTAATTAAGTATTACATGATTATATCAATGTTATATCTTGTTCCCCACATAGATTACTAGATAATATTTACATATAGATAATAATGAGTATTAGTTTTTTGGTACTGTTATAGGTTTTTGTTGCAAGTGTCATTAGATATCATAGATGGTTCATATTCATCTCATTATCATTCACATTGATTTTGATTACATTTGATTGTCATGAATTTTCATGAATTTGTTTACCGGTCATAGATATGTTATAATGAAAGAAATGGTTAAAAATAGGTACTCCAACTACCCATGAATTTGTGGACCCCAACTACACATTAGGCATATGTAATATGTATCAAGGGTATTATCCATGGTGTTTCCTAATATTTGTGATATGATGTGACCATTATTATATTTTCTGCAACATATTTCCTTAAGATCTATTAAATATGATATTATGTTCTTTTAAGAAGGTTCTAAGACATGTGTCGACCATTGTTTATGGAATATTATATTCTATATATTAAATGGATTTTAATTTTGGATTAAGTATTATTTAATGGATATATTATTACATGATAAATTAAATATTCCACTGTGGATTTCTATTATTGGTATACAAATATATAGTTCCTGAAAAATTCCTTATTATGGATTTTGAGATAGGCTTGAAGAGGTTATGGATCCTCATAATAGTGTGGAATAAACTATTTTTAGTATTATTGATTTTTTTATTCCAATTACTAATTTTGGAATACTTTTCAATTATCTATGAGATTATATTATTATCAACCAATATTATGGAATTATTTCATATCTTTCCTGCTCTTTAATTTTCCCATGAATATAATTGATTTTCTCAGGGAAACCGTCAGTTGTGACCTTCTGAGTTCTGTACTCACACCCCATATATGAATATTTCTATATAGGGAGTTTAATTTTTTCTATTTCAGGTATGTGTGTGTGTGATTTTTAATTGACATATTCTTTACATAGAATAATCATTGGGAAATGATTTCACCTAACTCGTGGGGTCTTCATTTGTATTTATATCATGCGAAGGAAATATTTGGAAGGTATTTTTTTGACGTATACATATATCCCCATTTTTATTAATTTATGTCTATTTTTATGTTATATTATTTAGTCTAGTTTATTGTAGGATTCAAAATGACACTACTAGTTGAAACATGATGTATACATATAGAATTTTATTTATACTATTTCATGGGAACAACAGGTACTCTACGGTATACAAGATTAGTTTTACCTTTTTAGAATACAAGATATAAAAGAGAGTATTTCAAAATTTTCTATAGAATATAAAATTGTCCAACTATATAATTTAATAGGGTAAATCATTCCATAATGATTCATTGAAACCATTAGTGCTAGTCTTGATACCTTGGTGATCGAGGACAACACTTCATAGTACTAGACCTCTAGTTCAGGTACTATTTATCTATATTGGTAAATTCATTAAAATTTCAATTTTTCTTTTTAGATTGAGAGTATTAATATTATTATTACATATAAAACTATTTTTAATTATTTTACATTATACAGTTTGTTTTTAAATTATATGTATTAGCATTTTTTATAAATAATTATATATATATATAATTATATGTTATCAATTATCCATATTTTTATTATTTTATCCAAGTATACATGTATTCACACACACACACACATTATTTATATATTTGAGTCTAACTATATGTATGAAAGTATATTTTTTTTCTAAATCTATATATAATTTTATATCTATTCATTTATGAAACTTTTACTTTTATAATTGTAATTATATATATATATTTATATTAAATTATATATGTATTAATGCAGAATATATATATATTTTAAGCTATATATATATGACTATATTTATATTTATATATATGATGTGACCTTTGTGAGGAAATTCAAATGGAATAATAATTGGATTGTGGGTGAGTCTATTATAGTAGTCAACCAATTCAAGAAAAGGTCATTTAATGTGACATGTCAGTTCTAATAAACATGAAAAATCATCATGGATCTGTTTTAAGGGATGAATATAATATTTTTTTCACATTTATAATGTAATGAATATGCTTATAAATGGTCTTTTGAAATGGTGGTTAGTATTCTAGATTCACTTTGGTTATATTTAATGGGATAAAAATATTGAATATTAACCTTTTTAATGTGGAATGATATTTTTATACCCATGTTCACTATATTTATCATACAATTGGACTCAAACATTAATTTTATTCTAGGGTTATAGGTTGATTTTATCAATGTCCAAGAATATTATATATATTAATAATAATAATTACATTTTAATGTATTTATGTTTTATATTTTAATCAAATCAAGTAACCTCTAGTATCATCATCCATTGTGTAATTTCACTTGAAAACAACACATTGTTACTATATCCATAAACCAAAAAACACTAGGAAGAGCTCAAATACCACCATCACTCTCCCTTCACGACATTATCATGGTTCACTATAAGAATACCTCAATGAAATCATCATCATTAGTTTTATAATACTATTTTTGTTATATATTAATATGGTTTTTATTTCTAATTTATTTATTCCTTGTGTTTATATCTTCATTGTAATTTGTTTTAATTATTTTCAGGAATTTTTTTCTTATCTATTATGTTGTTATAAATTTTTTGGTTTTACTATACTTTTATTTTATTACACTGTTATGTGAGATGCCTTTGACCCTTTAAAATACCTTTTTATGAAATATATATATTAATACCATTGAAATAGGTGTGTGTAAATGAAAATTGACAAACTCTTACATATATAGGTTCCTGTTTGACCAACCCTTATGTATTTCATTGTAATGTGGACTGACCTTTATATATGCCATGGTAACTTGGACTTACCCTTATATATTAGCTTATGGTGACCCTTACATATTAAATCCAACCAAACCTTAAGTATTTTCACATAAGGACCCTTTCTTATTGGCCATTGATTACCCTTATATATCAGCTATTTCTGAAACGAGATGACTATTATATAATTCCAACTATTTTTTTATAATGATAATTTATTCCACATGATCCTCGTCTAAACAAATGTCCGTACCATGGATAGAAGTTTTTTAAATCAACATTATTATTTCATGAGGATAGCATTCATTATGAGAGGTGAAAGTGATTTTGAATCCATATCAATGGTGAATTTGAGAGTAATGGAGAAAGAGGTTACTAGAACCCCCCACCATCACCACACACATAATTTTCTAATGGTGAATCTTGATTTTTGTTATACTAGAGTAGGATAAATATATTTATATTTCCAAAAATGTTCTCTAGAATCACTTTTATTCCCATTGGGGTGTATGGGTTTATAAGATAGTTTCTTTCCATTTTATCTATGTGTAGTTTTTATTTATTTTACGTTCCATAATATGGTGTTTGAATCAGTGGAAGTGTTCCTAACATTTGGTTTCTCTATTTGTAGATACTATTTGTATAATTTAATTTGGTTTTGTGGTTAGGATTTTTGTGTGTGAAATTCATCCTCAGAATCAGTGCCTTTTATACTCCACTCTTGATTGGTTAATTGGAATTCTATATATACCACTGTAAAATTGGTATATGATATTTTATATCAGGTTTTTTGATTTTTATTCTAGGATTGATATTAGTATGTTTTCTAGAAAACAACACTTTTTTAAGTGGAGAGTTATTATTCCTGATCTAATTTTCCACAATCAACCTGATGATTCATTGATATGACCAACCAAAAATATCACCATTTTTTAACCACTAAATTTTTTTAACCACATGTATTGTTCTTTACCATGATGTTTTAAATAAATCCAAATCTATAGTATACCTGACCATAGGCGAGAGGCTCCTATGAGATGGGATTTATAATACATCTTCCAGTTCCATCTAGTTTAAGATTGAATATATTTAAATGAATAAGTCTATTTTTGATAGATTTAAAAATAAACTGCATCATTATAATTTTAAAATATCTTTTATAAATATTGTTAGGGTTCATTTAGTAAATTTTATTTATAAAATTATATATTTATCCTATTCTTATATACAGATATTTGATGAGGAAAAGTCCTGATTTTTTAAAAATCCTTGGAAAATGAATTTAGTCATATTATGGAATTGATTATGTATGGTAAGAATTAAATTACATTTGAAGAAATCAAGTCCAAAGTATTATCTAGGGATATTTTTTTATGTTATTTATATGGAGGTTACTGGGGAGAAATATGGGTATAATTGTTTTAGTGTATAGGGTCATCCAAAAAAAACTATGTAAAAAATAATGGTAGTTGGTTATGTAATTTTATCTTCTATAAGTGAGAGAAGAAAACAACATTAAGAGACTCCACCTTGGGAATACCTATAAGGTTAGTATATCCTAAAATATGTGGCTGATAATCATTGTGATAAATTTCTCTTAATTTTTTAGTATCCATCATATTAGATCTATGTGTAGTGATTGGTTGAATTTATTTTTAAATCATTGTGGTCAATCTATATATCACTTATTGGGACCCATAGTTAGACGGAAGGGTGGGATTTGGGATGGGTTTTTTTTGTATGTATAGCTCCATGTGGAGGGATTATACTTATTAGCTTTCTATGATTACTTATTTTGTGTTGTTGACTATTTAGCTGTTTGAATTTTACCTTTATATACTTGTGGTTTTATTCTAATTTATTTTTTTCCAATGAAATGACTAATAAATCCATTTTGTTGAATTATTTTAGGTACCAATGTAAATGTTTGATAGATATGGTCCCTTAATTGACCAAAGAATCATAGGAGATACACAAATATTATGAGAGAAAATTATATCAGTACAGTTAGCTATTTTTAGAATATGATTTATCTTAGAGATTCTTTAGAAATTTATAGTATTATATTAGTTGGTAGGGGAAAACATATTCTAGTATGGTACAATATATAGAGATAATAAAATAGGGATGATTATGATTGAGAATACGATTTTCTATTAGTTAAAACTATTTCAACTAACTTATGAGATATGCAAGTTTCATTTGTAAAAAAAAGAAAATTCCATTTACATTTTTTATTATATATTGTAGATTTTTTTTTCTGGATATTCTTTTTAGAATTTTTTTTTTATTTTTTTTTCAGTGTTTATCTTCATGTTCCATGTAGTTTTTTATTTCAAGAAATTTGTTTATATTTTAATATGATATCAATGTTTTTATGACTATCCTATTTGGTGTTTGTATTTCACCCATATATGATGTTACTATGATGATTATGTATTCCTATTCTAGTGTTTACATATTGTTTAATGTATTATCTGAAATTTTTTATAGGAATCGTAAGTAAAACTTATATATCACTTTTTTATAGCTAATCATCCCTTATGTATGAATTTTTATTAGGAATTGACTCTTACGTATGCCTTTATGCTCAGAGATGACCCTTATGTATTGGATTTTGGTAGCCATTCCATTCTGGTTCCAAAATAATCTTATGAATTGGCTAAAAATAACTTTACACATCAGTTCATGATGAACCTAATAGATCAATTTTTGTGTTGTGGGATATCACTTATGAAAATCCAATAGTTTAGGTTTGTGGTAATTTCAATTACTTCTTACGTTGAAGTTTTCTAAAAATGTTCCCTAACAATCCTAGAGGTATTTTTTCACATCATTTATTTTCTCCTAAGGATAACATTCACTATGATAAATGAATGATATTTTAAATTCCCATCGAGAAAGAATTTTGGAGGAAAGGAGGAGAAGTTTTCTGAAATCCACCTCTATTATCCCTATATTTTTATTTCGGTGGTGAAGATCAATTACATTAATCTAGTAGGAATATTAAGATAATGACCATTATTTACATCTTTTATAGGATTAATTTAGTGTTCATGGTATGTGGCTTATTTAATAAGCGTGTTATTCACCATATTTATAAATGTGTATTTTCCATTTATCTTCCGACCTTCTTGATGTGTTAGAATGAATAGAAGTGTTCATTTATTATGGATTATTAATTTTAGATAAAATTTATATCAACTATATTTTTCACATCCTATTCATTTTTCTAGTTCACCATTGATATTTTAGTACTTTCAAATGACTTTTTTAGGGGTTGGATGGATCTCCATGGAAACCACATAAAACATTCATCTCATTTAATAAAACATTAGAGGACTTATTGTAGGAAGTGTTTCTATACTCACTTTACCTAAAATTCCTTATATTCATATCTAAATAGCCACAAAACACTATAAATTCCATTAGGGTTCATTTTTTCTACTTCATGTCCCGTCTAACTATTCACAATAATCCTTTTCTAATACTAGCTAACTATATCATCAACACCATCCCACCCTTGAAAAACACACTTTGATAGTAAAAATTTGATCTAATATATAACTACAGTTAAAACACCCCATGGATATTAATTTCAAAATATCATTCCAGTACCCTCATATTGTTTGAGAATATTCATCTCTTGTTTTCTAATCACGTAAACCTTCTAGTGTAGATTAGATGGTTCCACCAGTAACTGGTGCAGATAACGATTTTTGTGTTTGTAATGTTTTGTTCAGCTTATGTTATGATTGATAATGTGTGTAGGTAAATGGATTATCATATTAGGATTTAACATTAGTTATATACATGAAGATGATCATAGTGATAAAGATTTAAATGAGGCATGATTCACGTAAAAATATATCAATAGTGAAAAAATAATGATGGTGATGATGTTTTGGATTTCTTATTTTTCTTTTTTTATTTTAATATGTCAATATAATATTAAAATGTCAGTGTATTAATGAATATTACTCTTGTTTATCTCCTTTCTTATGATTCATTTTTTTCCAATTTAATTTATCTGGCTATATATCTGTCTAAATAATTTTTTGTAGGATATTTTGATATACATCCATGATGAACTATTTGATATGTAATAAAAAATATCATGTGGTAGAAAATAAAAATATTTACTTTTTTAGTTTTTGGTAGTATGTATCTGATAATCATAAATGTTAAATATAATAATTCAAAATTAATGAAAATTTAATTAAAAATAATATATTTTGTTATTATTTCTCTAAAACCTTTCATAGGATCCTCCCAAATATATCATTAGAAAATTTCACGAGACATTATTGGGTGGGGGTTCAATATTAAGTAAAAATCATGAAATTAAACTAAAATTAGAACCAATTAATGGTTACAAAAAATTATTCTAAGTATAAATATAATAAATTTATAATACTCTCAGACCCCAGGAATATAAAACTCATAAAAAGAAGGGATTTTTTTCGAGCCTTGATGTAACCCATTGAAATGATATTTTCTTAGAACCTAAATCAAAATATTATTGTAATTTCCAATAGGCTAGATACCATGAGGGGGTGGGGTGAATCAGGGAATGAAAAATTAAAAAAGTTTCCCCTTTTGATCATGTTTTATTATTAGAAAAAATCCTCTTCTCTATCTACTTCCCACTGCAAAGTGTAAAATAATCTTAAATAACGCACAAGACATAACAATTTTACCTGGTTCACCCTTACTGGGATATGTATAAGGAGTATATATCGATGATGTGCTGATGTACCAAATCTACTATAAGTGCATAGCTGTTGACATGTCTAGAGTGGACTCATTGTCTCTCCTAGTTTACAACCACTAAGAAATTGAGAACTCACTACTCACTCAACTAAAACGTGCTCATTACATCTTCAAAAGAACTAATAAATGTTTTTATAACTATATGTATCTTCATTATCATAATTGAATGAATCCTCTACTGTATGTATATGATATATTGAAGTCCAAATTTCATCCACTGATGAATACCCCTTTTTTTCTAACCACTGGGCAACATCCTTGGGGATATACATTCGTAAAGCACCCTACTTCGTAAAGATCCCAATTTTGTGAAGTCAAAAAAGCCTTTGTGAATTCCCTGCCTCATCACGATGTCAAAAAACCCTTCACGAAATGGCAACCTACTACCCAGGATTTCAACATATAACTCCCAAAAACTACTACCATATAAAATTCAGTTTTATTATTTTCGATCAGTGTATAATATCGAAAAATTTAATTGAAATAAGATTTTATTTATCTATTAGTTCGATTTAAATGATATACATTAAGAACCTTGTGGGGTGTTAGGGAGTACCACATTTTATTATATTTTATTTGGATATGAGGTTTACCTCAATGTTATTTAGAGGTCTTCACCATCATTTGAAAACTAATTTGCTAATTAGTATATCACATCATCAATAGATAGATGATCAGTCTAAATGGAGAATTAAAACACTAGAATATATATTTATAGAGTGTTATAAATATTTATATTATATTATAATAAAATTAAAAGAAGAGGTTTGAAAGGGGAAGTGTGCATGTAATAGAAAGGGGAAGAGGAGGGGGGCCTTTAGTAGAAGAAGAGAAGGGATATAATAAAGGGGGCGTGGTGGCAGAAAAACAAGGCGATGGGGGAATGATCGTGCATCTTCTAAGATCGAGGAGAGTGGCTATATTGCAGTACATGGAAGAGGGTCTAGTTGGTGTTGGAGATATAAGGATAGAGAAGAGAGGAGGTTTAGATCTGGGAATGGGTGGAGGTTCCCCATCATGTCTTTAGTCTTGTAGGAAATTGAGAGGCCTTAAGTGGTTCCGACTTCCAAATCGGTGGTAGGCGTTGAAGCTTGGGTTGACAACACATAGCGGCAAGTGTTCTTCAAGTTGATTTTTTGTTATTCTTCGTCAACAATAGGTTCAATCTCTAGATGTGATAAATTTGGGGAATATGGATTTTTTTCACCATTATGTGGTTTTAATATTCTTTTCTCCTTTGTTCTATTAATATATAAATTTTTAATATTGTGAATTTATTATATTGTTATTGTTGTTTAGTTTTTTTGGTGATGGGGGTGGTAATGAGATAGATCAATGATCACAATGGATTCACGGTTGAAGTGAACTAGTGACTAGGGGGAATGGTGAATTCGAGTCACTTTTAAAGGAGGATATTCAATGATGGTGGCTGTGAATAAACAGTGGAAGGATGGGAGAATAGATCTAGTGGATCAATGAGTCACCATTACGAGAAAAAATGTGTGTAAAAGTGGGAAATAAGGACTTGATTCACTATTGCATGTAGTGTTGGCAGAAGGTGGAGCTAGAGGTGACTCAGATATTTCCTTGATGGATGGTCCGACAGTGACTATGAATCACCACTTACATGGTGGTGGTGGGATGGTACTTGCAAAAATATCAATCAAAAAAAGAAAAAATTACAAATAAATACAAAAAAATTAATTTATCTGCATTAGTTAAGAAAAAATTTTAAAATGTTCAAAATTAAACTAACATTACTAAAAATGTCCAAAAAAAGTAATGCAGATTATAATATATCAACATATAAAATAATTAAAAATAATTGAAAGATATATTTCATAATTAATTAAAAAATTACATAAAAGAGATATGAAATAATAGAATTGAATTAAAATAAACTAAATCAATGAATAAAAATATTTAATGAAATCAATTAGATTGTTGACGTTAATTTTATTATTTAATGAATTAAAAGAAAAATTTAATTTTTAGTTTACAAAATAATAAATTAAATTAAATATTTAAATGAAATAATTATTTTGAAAATCAAATGTAATGAAAAAAAATTAATGAATAAAATGAATATAAATTTCAAATTTAAAGAATGAGATGGTTGAAACAAATTAATTAATTTAATAATTAAATAATTAAAATAAATAATAAAACAAAGAATAAAAATCACACCAGAAAAACTCACTTTTTCATTAATTATGTTCAAAATTTACGACAATGGAAAATAAATAATTAAAATATTTTTTTAGAATTTGAAAATAATGTAAAAATTAAAATTTTGTGGAAAAGAGTAATGAAATTAAGAAACATCATACTCCCCACACTTAAATCATTTTTTATCCTAAAAAAACAGGTGCATTTGAATTTTTTTAAACCATAGAGTATATTTTAGTGGCATTGGGTTCAAAAGGTGCATGACTAAACATTTACAAATAGAGGAGCAGGACCAGGACTCTCTTTTCAGAGTATGATAAAAAGAAAGTGGTCCTGCCTAGTTTGAAAAACAAACTGGAAATCAAGAAAATAATTGATTCACTCATAATTAATGATTTAATTACTCATACATGAAATTACCTACTATCCTACATAATTTCCTTTTCGAGTGCCAATTCTAAGTGTGAAACATGCTAGATTTAGTATAATTAAGTCCTTAACAAAAGGCGCCATCAATTTTACATTTATTTAAGCTTCCAATTTTTTAAATAAATTTTTGAATCACATTATTTATAAAATTAAAATTATATTTAATTAAGAAAATTGGTCCCTTCATCATTTGGGTTCAAAATTTATCTCACCTTAATGAGTTCGTTTTTCATAAGGAACTTTGTTCGAATATTTCCATCTATATTTCTTATATGGAGAACCCTGCATAGCACTAATTGAAATTGAAATTGAATTTTATTTTTTAACAAAAATTCACCTAGTTCACCTGTGTTAGAGTCTCAAAATGGGATCCCATTATCCCATTTTACTCTAGTTATAAAGTACTTAAATAATTATCATTTAAGTATGATTAATTAGGTGATAGTTTGTTTATTAAAAAGTGAGTCACCTAGGTTCAAGTAAAAATTTCTAGTCACATAATGTCATTATCCTAATTCCATAAAAACTATCCTATCACACTCCTTTAATTTTTTTCTTAACCAAAAAATCAATAAAAACAACTAGCACTCTACTATGCAATCACTCATTATGTATAGTGTCAATCTCAATACAACCATCAACAACCAGAAGTAGTTTTCAACTAGATAAGACTGAATTTATGTGTAAGGTGATGCCAAATGTATCATAGGTTGTGAAAGGAAATGGGAAAATATATTATTTAATTTTGATAAAATTGTATGAAAGATGATAAGATATTACAAAAAAATTAGGTAGAATTTGACGTGGTAAAATGACCCCTCTCCACTATAAATAAATTTCAACATTGTACACATTATTGACATTCATGGTTGGAGATAACATAAAAGTTTTGTTCAAATTGAATTTAAATTATGAACATAGAATGAGTTGTTAAAGGGGATGTAAGGAGGCTCACAATATTCTTTACAACAAAAAAAGAGAAGAAAAAAGACATAAATACATAAGATCACACCACCCCAACAAAAACATGAACAATCTCGTTTCTTAAAGGTTCATGCATTTTTATTTTAAAAATAGACAAATGTATTTTTTCTATATAAATAAAGTATTTTTATGCTAGTAAATGTTTTTTAGTATCATGATAGAGGAAATAAAGGGTGTTCCTGGCGGCACAAACCTGCTCATAATAATTTTCAACACTCATGACAATAACAAGCTATGAACCCCTCTAAGAAAACTAATTCACTTATTTAGAAGAATTCAAGGAAACTCCCCCACACATAGTTCACATCACCATGAAAAATAAATTAATTAAATTTCAATAAATAAAACAAAAACTCCCTTGAGGAAGAATCCATTAATTTATTTTTATGAAGTATCTCCATGCTTATTTTGTGCAAGGACTCTATATTCTTTTGTCAAGTACCTATATGATGTAAAAAAACTACATTAGACATCAAGAATTTAAAACTCAAGGTAAAAAGAAACCATTTTATGAGTTAGGGAGATTTATATAGTGTTTTTAGAATATAAGCATCCTTTAACCATGAATCTTCCAAATGATGTTGCCAATGGTAAATTTACCTCAACCAGCCACATACCACCTGCACCTTATGACCACAACTATGTATCAACCAAAATTGATCAATAAAACCAAAATATATATCAATTTAATTATAAAATTATTTTTCACCAAAATAGGAGGAAACACAATTGATCAATTAAAATTTAGTGAAACAAAAAACTAAAGGATAAAATATTGAAATATCTTGGTTTCCTCCTCCATAGTGCTAGGTTTAAAGTCCTCTTACAGAATTTATTTCCCAAAGGAAAATATAAAAATTATCATTCAAGGTGCATGATTCATAAGTACATGATCCCTAAATGTTTTTTTGATAGAATTCAGTAAGTTCACACATCACCTCATGCAAATCAGAATCTTGACGATGTATTGTGAAAAATTACAGAACATGAGGACTAAGCCTCCTTCAACTAATATTTTCAAAATATAAAACATCAATAAGATAAAATGGCAGAGAAGGGAAAAGATCAGTAGAAAATTTAATTGAACATGAGCACTTAGAAAAATCTCCTTTCACATTCTCCCAAACACTTACGTAATTAAACATTTTATAAAAAGAAATTACAGTTGGTGTATATGTGTCAATATCAAAAAAAGTAGGAATATCACATTAAAATTACATAGGTTTAAAACGGGTAGAATAATATAGTTTTTCTAATAATCTGTAAAAATCATGGGAAAAGGTTTTTTCACTTAGTTGGTGCAAACAAACTAAGGTGGAACTATTTTCACAGTTGGTGAAAATTCCAGAATCTCCTCTTGATAATTCTCAAAAGATTTAGAATACTCAACATCAACATCAGGATGAATATGGTTTACTGAAAACATATCAAAAAATCTAATAAATTAACTTTCATTAGATAAGGTACTAGTACCAGGATGAAATCCCTCAGTTTGTATAAAACATTACGCAACATCATGGTTGGAAAATTGGGTAGGTGAATGATTTTGAACAGGTTGAGAAATGATTTCTATGAGATAACATAGAGTGGAAAAGATTACATCATGGATTTTAGAAATTTATTTATTAATTTAGTTTTCAATATTTTCTAACCATTCTAGATACTTTCTATTTTAAAACTCAAAAAAATATTCACATTGTTCACTAATATATTCAATGATTAAATCATAAAAGGAATGATGATATTCCATTCACATATAGGCTCTAAAAGCCTTATAACAAAAATATTTTATTGTAAAACTCAACTCCAGTGATAACTAATTATAGACCCAAAATACCTACTGATTCTCACCATTCATAAGTTCCTTCTTACCCATATAAAACTCAATGATAGCCCTAGATGTGGCTAAGAATTGCCTTTAAAAAATTTGTGGATTAATGTGATAACACTTCATTTGAAGAATCATAATGATAGTGGGAATGGAATGTTTCCCCACATTTACCAACAAATCATAAACTATCCAATAATGGTAGTAAAGTGACCTATCCTATAGATTTTGGGTAAATGAAGTTGGTTTCCACTGATTATGGTTTATCTTTTTATATAGGTTATAGGAAAAAATATTTATATTAGCTACTAGATCACACAAGAACTTAATCTTCTCACATTTACCAATTAATAAAAATGATAAAGATACACTGGTCTTTCAGTTTGGGAGGTATATTTTTTGAAAAATTGAACTAAACACCTCATTTATGACCACTTTTGATATCTCTCCCCAATCCAACTTGTTATCTAAGATCCTCTTAAGAAATTCCAGTTATGAAGGGATTTTTTTTCAAAGCATACAGAAATTTCATGTTGACATTAATGCCTCTAAAAATATAATGAAACTTGAGATAGTTAGGACCATTTGTTTTTTCAGACTATATGAAAAAGATGTTATGGGATAATTCAAAAAACATGTGGTTTAACTACCTCATACTCAAACCATACCTTATTCTTTTCCTCTTTTGTTAACTCCCATTTTTTTCATTATTCCATGTATTTTTCACGTGAATTTTCATTATGTTCTTTAGTTTCTTCTATTGTGACTAGTTTTTTAGAAATTGGAATTTTATGGTTTTTAGGTCCAGTTTCAGATTGAGAATTGATATCCTATTTTCTATATTATTCTCTGACATCATCTTGTTGTTTAAGGACTGATATGGTAGTTAGTCCCATAACATTTACTCTTAGTTTTGGCTATGCTGTACTGTGAAGCTCTGCCTTTTCCTTACTACCTTTATCCCAAGCTAATTGGCCAATTCAATGTTTGAAATTGTGAATATTTGAATTTTTATCCTGCTTCATTGATATAATCTAACAAAAAAAAAATTAAACAACCCCATTAACACCCCTTTATAATTATATGACTCATCCACATATAGATTTTGTAAATTTAATGGGTTCCGGTTAGAAGGTTGGGTGTGTGGGATATTTCATGACACATTGTTCTTTCCAGGACACGTTTTGGTGACTGTTTTATTTAGAGAAATATTGATTTAATAATTGATCATTTTCCACTTGGTTCATAGCTATAAGTTACAAAAATTGGGTTCCCTCATCGAATTGAATAAGTAGATAAAAATTGGGACAACATATTTTACACTGACCAAACATTCCACAATGACAACACTGCTCACTAAGAACCATATCTTCAATAACACTAGAATGGGAATTTGTCTTCATCATATGAATATTTCAATTTCTTTTTAACTTGTGAAGAGACTTTTGATCCAACCCATAAAATAGTTCCTTATGTTCATCAATAGTGTAATCAAAGAAGTCACCCCACAAGATTTATCCACTTGGATACAGTTGTATGGGGTGTTGAAATTGTAAATGGTGTCTATGAGTATATTGGGAGCTAACTGATGGTTGAGACTCTGTCTAAGAATAGATTTGATACCATCACATGGTTCATTGAAATTTTCTCCCTCATCTTGGAAAAAGCAAGTTATCTTATTCCAAACCTGAATGGTGGTGTTCTAGGGATATAATTCTGAAAAAAAGCATTAAAAACCTCTTCCTATGTTTCAATGATTTACTCAACAAGGATTTGGAACAAATTCATATCCCTCCCCATCCCTTATAATGCAAACACTCTAAAACTCATTTACTCCTCACTAAAATATTTTAGAGGTAGTTGTTGTAAAGTCCCGTAGAAATCATTAATGAACTCAAGTTAGTCATCTTCTGGAATGATATTGAATGATGGGAGTTAAGAGAGTTGAGACTGCATAATATCTTAATTCCTAGACTAAATGGAAAACCCAATGAAAGAAGGATTTTTGGTGACTATAGGGTTTTGGAATTCCCTTTGTTTGGGATTCTTATGGGTAGGATCTATGGACTGTGTAAAATTTACCTTTTAATTTCCAATAGTATTTTCAATGTTTTCCATTATTGATTTTATTTGTTTTCAATGTTCAAAATAGTTTTGATTGATTTCCTAAAATTGGCATTTAATGTTCTGGATTAGATCCTGTATTGTGAATCGAGGACTATTTTTGATAATCTATTAAATTTTTTATAGGTTTTGTGTCTTTTTTATTTTTTATTTTATAATTTCTTGTTTTTGTTATATTGTTTTTTTTATTTTTTACTGGGTCGCACATGACTTCCTTGGAAACGGCGCCGAAATTTCACCACACACATTATTTACAGTGAAAAAAAACTAATATTTATACAACCAAATTTCTACTTGTATTGTGGTAATATATGTGTCAAACTATAGGAAAAGGATTATATTATTCAAGACAAGTCATACTAAAAAAATCAAAAATTAAAAAAAAAACAAAAATATTAACATAAAGAAATTGGATGATGTGAGTTAAATAGTCATGTGAAATTATTCAAAAAGGATTGAGTGATTTGGAATAAGAGATTTTCAATGATTGAGTCAGAGGGAATTGGAATATGAAATATTTATTTTAAAGTCAATACTCTTAAATAAGACCAATCAGAGAGGTTATGTGGTTATGTTCCAAGGAGTGAAATATCTATCTGTTATTATATAATTCACCCTATCCAACTATCTCTATCGAGAATAGTAATTTCAATCATAACCCTATATAATGATGCTTTCTCATGGAAAATATCTTACTAAACCTTTTCTAGTCAGTACGTTGATTATTCTTCCCTGGAAAAAAGATATTCTACCATTAACTTCTTAGTGGATGGGGAAGAATAAAAATATTCTCATGATGAAGGGGAAAAATAACAAAAAAGAAAACATTGGACCTTTTTTGATTGATTTGGTATCCGGAATTGAGGAATTAATAAGAATTAAATAATTTTGGTACAACAACCCTAAACTATTTAGAAATTTATTAAACAATAATTTGTAAATATAAAATCCATTAACAAAATATCCGTAGAAAAGAAAAAATGTATAGAAATAGAAGAATTAGTCCTCCTAATTCGAATATATCCACAATATCTAATGATCTTCTTCTACTAAGTAGCCTACCGTCTCAGTTTATTGACCATGATAATGGAGATGGTGGAATGGATTTCCAAACTAAGGTCAAATGGATATCAGATTGGTTTGTGGAAAGGATTATTAGGTAGAGTTAACAGATAGAGGATGGGGTTTGGAAGGATGTGATGGAATGGAAGGATTATGGATGGGAGGAGATATCGAATTGATGAGATCTACTATAGGTTATGGAATGTGTGGTGATGTGAATGAGTGGGTGTCAAAAACATGGATCTCTTACCCACTATAAAATGCTGGATGTTCCCAGAAACCACATGCTCATGCTGGAATTCCCCAAATGATTCTAGAATATCCTTCTATGTTGAATAAATCACGACATGTTCCATAAAATACTTCTTTCACACACAATCCCCCGTGAAAGAGTCAAAATTAAAGAGAAAAAATAAATTCAAAAAATGTCCTCTCCTTGAAAATAAATTGAATAATACTTGAAATAAATATATAAATATATAAAAAATGCATTTATTTGTTTTTATAGTGAACATTACTCGAACTAAAATTGAAAAAATAATATACAATATAATTTAAAGTGTTATTATAATGAATTACAAAATAAATCACATATTTATTTAAAACTGAAATATAAATAATATTTTTATTAATAAAATTATTAGAAAGGAAATTAAAAAAATTTCTCAAATAATAAGTATTAGTAAATATAAAAATTAATTGAATTAAATAGTATGTATTACATTATTAATAAATATATTCATAATTAATCATTTAAATAATTATTAATATATAGATAAGTATAGTATTTATTACGATTATGATTATGTTTTTTATAATAATATATGTTACAACATATATTATATTATAATAAATATTAAAAGAATAAGGTTAAATGAGGGAAGGGTGCGTCCATGAGAAAGGGGAATATGAGGGGGTTTCAGTAGGGAAAAAGTATATGGGAAGGGATGTAATTGGTTAATGATGGTAGAGAAGTAGGGTGTTGGGGGACCAGTCTTGCCTCTTCTTGGATGAAGCTGGGAAGTTTTGTTTTAGATATAGGAGGTGGGTCAAGGTGGTGTTGGTGACGTTTATAAGGGAGTGCAAGGTTATTCAGATCTAGTAATAGGTTATGGTGCAACATCAGGTATTCAGTCCATATAGGTCTATTTTATTATTCTTTTTCTTTAATGGTGGGTTCAATCACCAGATCTGAAAATGTAAGGAACGATTTATATTTTCTAATTCTCCTTTTCAGGTGCCAGTAATATGATGTTGTCTTTTTTTTCTATTGATTTTATAATTTTTGATATTTCTCATTTCATATGCTAATACTGTTTTTCACCTCCATTGGTTCATGGGTCGGTAGTGTGAAGGCTCAACAATGATAGTGGAGTCACTATTGAATTCAAATGGTTACTAGGGGAGTATGGTGACTCTGATTCACCATTGACGGAGTAGATTCCATAATAGTGGCTATAAAGGAATAGTTCATGGATGGTAGACTATTTATGGTGACTCAATGAGTCACCATTAAGAGAAGTAGTGGGAATAAAGGACGAAAATGGTGACTTGAGTCATTATTGTGTGGGGTGTTGGTGGAAGGTGGAATTGGTTGTGACTCAAATGACTAAAAAATGTCTTGGTGGTGGTTTGATGGTAGCTTCACAATAAAATCAGAAAAAATAAATTAATGATTAAAAATAATCAAAAATAAAATAAATTAACTAAAGTAGGAAGGAATAATTTTTAAATTTATGGAAATAAAACCTATTTTGCTAAAAAAATGCCACAAAATAATTTAATGCCGTTTAAAAATTTTAAAAATATAAATTAATTACAAATAACAAAAATTAGTTTAAATAATTTAATTTACAATTTAATTAAAATAGTTAATAAAATCACATAATTGTATTAAAATTAACCAAAACAATGAATTAAAATAATTAATGATTAGAATTAGATTGCAAAATTTAATAAAATTATTTAAATAATAAAAAGAAATAGTGACTTATTTATTTTCAAAAGAAAAAATAAATTCAATAATTAACAAAATTATTTATTTTGAATATCAAAAGTAATAAAAAAATAAAATAATAGAATAAATTAAAAAATAATATTTAATGAATGATAAAATTAATAATTAATGAGGAATTTAATTTTAAAATTATTAAATATATTGAAAAAATAAAAAATTAAATACAAAATTTATAAAAATTAATATTCTTACCAATTAAGTAAAAAAAATTTAGCAATTGATAGATATTATTTAATATACATCTTGTCAAAATATAAAATACAGTATAAATCAATAAAATAATGTGGAGAATAATAATTTAATTAAGATACATCATTAATCTACTTACACACAATAAACATGATGCACCAGTATCCATCTTTGAAAACATTAAGTCGCATAATCATGACACAATGAAAACAATAATTGGATCATTATCAAATTAAAAAAACATGGTTATATAAAATCCCACTGACCCAGGTCGCGACCTCGATATGTTTAACCTCCCCATGAGTCATACATTACATCTGTTAATACCCCCACTAATAATCACTCCATCAATTTCCATGAACACTGAGCATAGAAAATGAGGACTTGTTTCCATAGAAAATGTACCTATATCCTATCATTGATGTTCATTTATGTCCAGATCTCAGACCACCAGCTAACTGTGAGATCATCATAAAAAAAATCTCTAGATTTAACATTTGGCCATATACTGGGACTCTTAAGGGGTTAGCCTTGTCCTGTATGTATGTTCCCATAAATCCACACAAAAACCATGTCAAATATGAACCAACGCACAGTGATAATAAAGATCCCCTACTTTGACAGCCCACAAGGATTCCCATTGCACTTGATTCTTTTTACCTAAAACCACACTACTATCCATGACTTAAACCACTATATAACATGGGATACTACAATGAGTAACCTTTCTCTCCATGACAAATTACTAGTACAAATACTCAGAAGACTAAATTAAAATTAATATATTAACATGTAAACTAGACGAGATATAAAAAACCATCCATAAATAATTTCACCTTAGTGATCACATTTCCCAATAACTTCAATGAAACTGATACAAAGAATATAATTTAGAAGTATAATTAATAACATGGCATTCCCCTGAATCAAATGAATGATATCATAGGCCTTTTCCTTCCTAATAATATTAATAAAGAAGATATTTCAGATTCACTCATTCCCTAACATGAATGCATGAGGTCTTACCTTTTACTAACACAAGGTTCGATACTAGGACTATAAAACCATCATCATACACTCCATATATGGCCTAACTCTTAGTGTCCTGTGATCGATTATCTAAATTTCCATATCAAACTCATTGTTTGCTAATTATCAAATATCTTCCCTAGATCAACCAACGTCCTTAGTTGACATGACTACAATAGCTACCTCAAAACCTATTTAATCATCTTGTTTCACATCCCCTCTATGAGGGGATTTAACCCCCTATACCTCAGTGGTAGTATATATCCTCCCTTATTATTATCTAATAGATAACGTAGAAATAATATATAACTATGAAAAGAATTATAAGGATAATATATATATATATATATACATATATATCACCAATTGTTGATGGAGTGACTTGTGGTTCATCGCACTAGCCCCAAAAATTCACTACCGGCACACAAGTCATGTACCATTCTCCCACATGGAACCAATTACATGTTATATGGTCATATATCATACACACAACACACATTCTTGATGAAAATACCCTATACTACTAGGAATCAAAAACCAGTTTTAGTTGAGTAGAATGTCACTAAGAATCTATACAAGGAATCACCCTATAAAATTTTATTAAGAATATAAGCCACTAAACATCTTTCTTTTTCTAGATTGACTATCACATTTGGGAATAAGTATATCATGTGAGACCTATATGTTTATAATTTTATATTTGTACCACACCATTCCTATGACAACCAACAAATCATTAAAATCAATATTTCATGTTTATATAGATCAAATTACTCAACTTTATTTATTTAAAAAATAACAGTCTTAATTCTAAAGGATAATTGCACCATTTACCATACTTTTTCTGGAAATGAACACAATATAAAATCCTCTGTTATTAAAAAACAATTTATCTCAATTTAAAATTCTCCAATATGCAAAATAAAAACATGATACGTAACACAATGCCACAATCATGATCTTATATCACTTTTAAAAATCCATGTCTTATATTTCCTTAATGGAAGATAATTGGGTGAAAAAATAAACATTTGCATGAATCAAGACATTCTAGGTGATTATAACATGATTCATGGGTGTATGAGGTGATATTTGGGTGACTATAAGATTTTTATAAAAACTGTAACAAATTTTGACAACAAATAATTGAATAATCATTAATAAAAACAAGAATACAACCAATGAAATATCTTATGGTGTGTAAAAATAATATATATGGTGCCACATGTTCAATAAAAAATTAAGATGGATCACCGATAGGATGATCATATATTGATGTGTCTAAATATAAAAAAGGAATCACAACACCGCATCGAGGGTCCACTTGGGCCTATTCGAAAAACCATAGATATCCACCCTGTATATCAAACCCCATTATAACTAGTCACACAACACTTACAAGTACCTTTCCCTTTCATATTACCTGAGTCATATTATATGTGTGTTTATTGGATCACTTGTGTAGGGTGTGAGTATAATGCATATATTCCAAAACTATTTATTACCCTAGATATTATCAAATACACATATTGAAGTATGAAAAGTAAAATTTTACTATAACTACTATAATCATCTAAACAACCACCCTTGTTTGATCAACCTTCCATGAGAGAGAACCCTGCATGCATTAGCTAATGTCATTGTAGGATGATACAGACAAATATACACAACCCACAGAATAATGATGAATCCCTCATCATATCATAACTAAAAACGTATTATCAATATTCCTATATAAACCTGGTGAATGTGGAATTTTCAAATCATGGCCCACAATGACCTGACAATCTTCTTGGATCATCATCAAAGAATAATTCCACAAATTGTGAGCATTCATCTCTGGTCGAGTGATATAAATCACCTCTCATCTCCCTTGATACCTTACAAAACATCCATTCCCCATATTAATGGTTAACACCATCAACCTATTATATTCTTCATTATAAAATTCTATTAGGCAACCAATGTCTAACACCACCAAATGGGACTTCCCTATGAGAACATGACTCCAACATCCTTATCCCATTTATGAGTGGCACAAATAACCTCCAATAGACCCAAATCATATAGTTAACCTAAATAATAAACATCATTAGTGGTCGTTACCACATAATTAATACCAAGGAAACATGTTTCCCCATTGAAACACTACAAACACTCATTATAATAACAAGGAAAAAATTCAATAAAATTGACATGATTCATTACTAAATAAGAATAAAATAATTCCCAAGTATGCCTCAATTCCAAATAATACAATAAAAACCCACAAAAATCCAATCTCACTATTACCCACATGATACTATCCCTAGAAATATATCATAAAAGATAGAAACCAAAATTGATTCTATTAAAACTGAAACACATGACCATAACCATACAGAAAAATCATAAGATTTATAAAAAATATAACAATGTAAATATCTATGAACATCCTACCAAGTACTAAATATAATCTAATGAATTCTATATCATGTTAATATTTAAATTTTATTCAAATGAATTGAGAAACCATTTGAAAATACATTAAATTATGATTTTAGTTGAAACACACAAAAATGAATAAAAACACAAAATAAACAAATATAGTACATTTATCCATACTTATTGTTATTCCCTATAGTAGAGTTATCAATGAACCGATATAAAATAGGATAAATACTTAATTAAAGAGAATAATTAAATAAGATATTAGTTATTGTTAGGTCCCCTTTTACAATGACAAAAAAGGTATCTCTTCTCATTCACACCATAGTATCCACCTAGTAATTGGTCACCTACTATTGGGTAACTAGAACCCACTAATTATAAATTTAATGTCCACTAGGTGGGTGATAGTCCTCACTGATCCACCCCTTTTCATCTAAGCCCACATAATACCCAATATCAATCCACTGGGTACTTGATGATATTTTTTCCTAACATAGATGTACCATACCAAGACCATTTCCCAAAACAAATCCCTGAGTATTAAATAAACCATACGACATCTCAAAATTAATAATTACCCAGCTTCAGGCCAAACATATTTTTTAATTACCACACTCGAATCCTTATGAAATCATAAATTCCAATATATTTAATTTCAATTTATATGAATAAATTTTTATGTTAATATAAAAGTTATTATGGATATTTTTTAATTGAGAAATTTGTTATTATAAATTTTAATTCCTTGTAAATAATTAAATATTATGTTTTTTGAGGATATATAAGTGAAATAATTCAAAACATTATATAAATAGAATTATAATTTAATGGGCTGTTGAAGAAAATGATGAGAAACGAAAGATAAGTCACTAAGAAATGGATATCAAGAGAGAGTCAAGAAAAAAATGTCATCTCATTATAATGATCAAGGATATTTCAAGATTACAATTCAATATCATAGTGGAAATAGGTATTGGGTAAGTATGATTATGCTCTTAAGCCTCAGGATATGTCAATAACCAAAATATGTTGCATTAAATTTATATAATAGTATTGCATACCAATGTAGTATGAGGTACTCCAATGAAATATCCATCATCTTCCAATAGATCCTTGCAACAAAAATTAATACATTTACAATCCTAAACAATAACAATTATAAATGATATCTATAAACTTTAGCAAATATAATTTATATTGTGAGGTTTTATTTTAGAAATTCCAACTATTACGATAACACTTTATCTTTTAAATAGAGTTATAGATATAATATAACAAATGATCAATTTTGTATCTATCTAGTATATCATAACTCTCAATAGTGTATGCATCCATTGGATAAAATATTCTTAGTCATAGACATAGGTTCAACCTGTTTCTAATATACTCTCACCATCCCACGCACATTACATTTAAAGGAAAACATTATTTCTCTAGAATGAACCCCTCCCACGATGTATTTAAGTTATATCCTAAGGGAGATATCTTGGAAATAGTTTAATTATGATTCCATCTAAAACATATGCATACTATAGTGACATATGATATTCGTAATACTATTTTACTTGTCAAATCAGTAAAGAATATAAAAATATTACAAATAGAGAAAGATCTATGAAAAATGGTAATTGTGGATCATAGACAATAAAACCATATCATATAATACTTTTCGGTCTACAAAACCATATATATTAAATACCATGAACTAAAGTGAGATGAGAATGCCAATAAATAGAGACATATACTGTTCAAAAATTATTTTTGGATTATAGATCTCTAAACATTATTATTTTCATTATAATTTTCAGTCTCTGTTTATAATTTTGACAGTAAACATTAATTTCTCTTAATCAATGATGGTGTATTACTAACCATGCTTTTGATAAAATTAGATAAACTGGTAATATATTTCCTTTGGGGTTTTAATATCTACTATTACTTCAAAATGTACTTGTATTAAGATGTATGACTATGATGCTAAACTTGTTGGATGTGAAAATAGTCCTCATTCCCCTATAGTTATCTCTTATCCCCATATTTCTATATTCTATCAATTCTTCCAATAATTATATTTTACATCTTTTTATGGAGATTGGTAGTGCTGTAAGGTATTCTATAAATATATTTTACAATAGGAAATAGAGATCTTCCCTCAGTAAGGCATTGTTGAGGGGATGCGTAAAAAAATAACACTCTTAATCAATATATTTTGACTACCAATAGACTGTGGATATTTGGATAATTATACATTTTATATCCTAGTGTGTTGGAATTTAAAAATAATGAATCATGTGAATTTGGGTGATGAATTGTATTGAGTCACCAATTGAATGTAAATAATATAAGAGTAAAGAACGTTAATAGAACAATTATTAGATTGTATTTTATCCAATATGGATTATCCATCTTTATTCAAAAAACATCATAACATTTCACTGTTTCATATCCCTATAATAATACACCACTATAATATTTCTATTTCCTCACAATTTTTTTTGTTTTAAAAATAAAAAAACACATAAAATTTAGTAGAAAAAGTATGTTATTTAAAAGGCAGAAAATGGATAACCATGTTCTACAACTACACTGAACTAAGATATATATAGATTTATCTTAATTTATTTTTTCAATAAGTGTTAATAAATATAGAATCATCATTACAGAATCTTATTTTATCATAGATCACTCTTAGGATATTTTTAAATCGTTTAAAAAAACCTTTTTATCTTTTCTTCGTTAATAACGCATCACCCAAATTTTCAAATGAAACATTAAAATGAAACCCTTTTCTATAAATTTCATATCATAAAACAAATGGTTATTGGATATTTTAGGATAAAAAAAACTAACATATATAATATTATATATATGAATGTAAATAATCATTATACTAAGAGATATGCACAAGATCCATGCCAACAATATTTTACCCTTGCCTATGATTACATATGAGATTGAGATAATTGAAACATTAAATTGGATTATGTAAAAAAACAATGAAGACAATAGAAATTATAATATACTCAATTCTATCATCATTAAGTAGTGAAAACAATACCGAGATTTTGGAAGACATATAAGAATTGAAGGGAAGATTAGTTATGATCAATTCAATGATTTAAGATAAAATAAAATAAAGTTAAATGATGAAAGAAATGTAATTATATATTTTTGAATGAGGAATAAATCATGAATAGGGAATAAAAGAAGGTAAATATTCTTTTTCCTATAGTTTGTGATGTTCCAGAAGTTATTTATATACAAACTATTAAATAGTTGAGGCACACGAGGCATGGAAATGAAATTAGAGTAATATTTGGATGATTATATCCAAGAACATATATAGAGGGATTCTTAGGACTTATCTTGAATTTTTCAGGAACAAGAATTACCACTCCAGTTATAGTAATATTTTAAGAAGAATTTTAATACTTGTTGTTGGTATCTACTGAAGGGTTTTTTGTGTTATTGAACCATAAAAAATGTCGTACTAATACTAATTATGGAAACAATCGTATGATTTTACAATTTTATACTAATTTAATTGAATAAAAATTATAAACTAAACTCTTTATCACATTTAATATAGATTTAGAAACAATACAACATACATTGGTATATTTTGGATTTGAAACCATAGAGGAGGTGGCTAAATATAAGGAGAGAATAGTGTTTTTAATTTTTAATTAGATAGATGAGTTGGTTAGTATTAAACAACAAAAAATTAAAAAATAGAATAATTTAACAAAACTAGAAGAAAATATAATTTGTTTGACCATTCTAATGTGGTTAATATTCAATATATATCCTTGTGATTTCATAGAAGAGGCACACACATCCTATTTATAAACCAATGAAAGAGCATATTTAAATTGGAAATGGTCTAGACACTCAATGTTATATCCATGGGGACCTATAGATATTATATTTCAAGAATATTTATAGAGCCAACGTGGTGTGGTTATTTATATCCATGGAACCATATCCTCTACCAGATTAGGTATTAGCCACTTTAATTACCTGGTTGTAAATATTAAGAACATAAAAAACCCTTGGGAGTTTAATCCAATAAATGATTCCATTTATATTGATCTATAATTTCAATAACATAAATTAGGTTGATTTTTCACGCTGATTTTTTTGTAAGAGGAAGTTGTTTGAAAATGAGACCACGAAACCAAAACCTAATAACCATCATGTTTATCTATCCATCAGTTTAGTTTTTATCTACCATTCTTATAAACTAGTTTATATTTTAAATTAAAAAAGGTAATAAACGTATATCTATTTGTGAAAATTACAAACCTTTATTTTGGATCTTTAATTTATGTTTCTTGTTTTTAAATTTAGAATATTTTTTAATTTAGTTTGAGAAGAATAAATAACTAGATAAATTTAATATCAAGAAGAATATTTTTAGATGATATAGAATCTATTATATAAGACCCAATCAAATTTAAGTTATTTTTAAATGGTTTAGGTGGATTATATTTTGATGCATACAATATAATTTTAAACATAAACTATAGAAAACCATTTATTATAAAGAATTATAACTACATGGAGCCTTTTTAAATGAAAATATGGAAGCTCATATAAACTAAAGTAAAATGAATAATTTCCATTTGACTAATAGTTTCATAAGATATTCTTTTATAGTGGGCATGTATATAAAAATAAATCTATTATTAAATGTTAATGAGAATAATTTGATACGGTTATCCAAATTATTCATTTAGCCTCTATTTTCATAAATATCTTCTAGGGATGCCTATTATTTGTAGATAATTAATACTAGATTATACCCAATCATTGAATAAGAATTATACAAAAAGGTTTAGTAGGGAAAACAAATTTAATTATTCATTGTTAAGAGGGTGTGGATAATGAGTGGAATAAAAACTCATATGATGGAGTGGAATAATGTTTATCAGATTTTTCTATATGTTTTGTCATGGAAGTAGGAACTAAATATTGGAGTGGTTTAATAAGGTGTATTATGATAGAATCGAGATGTAAAAAATTATATTCCATTTAAATTTTTTTGATCATTGGATTGAATATGAGTAGAAGAATAATTTATATGATGAATTGAGTGTTTATTTTCAATTTTCATAAATATTATTTCCTGGGAGTTAAAAATATATGTGTCGGTGAAATTATTAGGCACATAAATCATATATTTTATATTTTAGAAATTATTAATACACCTGTAATATTAAAAATGCATTTCCTTTTATAAATTTTTATTTTAATTGTATTATTTTAGAAATAATGTTAAAATGGCCTAGGTTAATAATTTATATATGAATTTGATATTATAATTTATAATTCCATGTATATACTTAAGTCACTATATCATTATTATTTATAGCTAAAATAATTCAAAACATTATATTATGTGATAGATAATTTGATGGGATACTAAAGGAAACAATACAAATTATTGGATACATTACTAGTACAATATATCTTCTATTTCTATTTAGAAGGGAATTAGATCAATAACATTATCTTGCTCTATCATTCACGAAAATATAAAGATTCCAATTTATTCCTTTAGTTTCCGTTGAATAGGAATTATTATTCTTATGTTGACACATGATCAAGCCTCAAGATATAACATCTTCTTAATGATTTAAACTGACAAGCTATGATAATTCCACCTAATCACATAGTATTAGCTACTCTAACACAACATTCACCATAGTCTACTAAAGTATCAACACCTAATAGAAAAATATTTACAAATAAAATGGAATCATAATTCCTCATATGGGAAATTAATTCCACAAAACACAATGAAAATCTAGAAAAACTATTTAGTGAATTTGAACCACCACACAAATGCACCATACATTAGCATGGTTCTTAGTTTTATACTTCCATCGATATATTGTTCATCTATATAGTGTAGTATCAAATCTCAACCTATAATCCATCCATTTTATTGAGAATTCTCAACTACGGGTGAAATATCTCAAGTCAGTCTTGGGGTAGAATTATTTCAAAATTTTACCACTAAATATAAGACTATTAAAACAATTTTTAAAATATAATTTTTTTAAATCAATAATTTAAATAATATTGCAATATTTTTGTATATGGATGGTTTTTTGGGATTTGTATTTGGTCAAACCTAAGCTACACTTAGTAGTTAAGATCCCCAATGTTCTATTGGAAGTTTTATAATTTTCTGGGAATATATACTTGGTAATTAATATAGGATATGATATATTTTTATATTAATTTTTATATAACATAGATTTATGAGAGGGAATATATGTTGTAATAATCATGGAAGGGTTTTTAATTAGTTTTTTGTTTTTTTTTGAGTTTTTTTTTTAAATTTTGTTTAATAAAATATACCTATAAAACATTGAATTTTATTTTTCTCCAATATATAAAATATTATATATCTCATGGTGGAGAAATATATATCATACCTATTAAATATGATATATTATGTTTGGAAAGAATTTTATATTTTTTGTGAAACATTTATATTATATATTGGTATTTACAAAAGGGAAAATAACTTCATAAGAAAATAAGATCTTACATATGAAATATTATATTATGTATGAAGTAAAATATATTATTTTTTTGGGGTTAATATGTTATGTATTGGTTTTTAATAATGAATAAAAATTACATATTGTGAATTATCTGGCATAAATTGATTTGAGTTATTATAATATATTGTGTTTTAGAAAATATATTATATATGGAATAAAAATAATATTTATAGACATTATTATAAAGACCCTAACATCTCAAAAATATTTAACACATATTAATATTTAAATAATCATAAAATAAAATAATGAACCACACCAAAATAATTTAATTGTAGTAGCTCTGAAACATGGATATATAAAATACTAGCCCATCAATGAACTACATTATATCCCACATTGTTCATCATAACTAGGACCCATGAGACATATCTTAAAAAACATAATTGTAGAATAAATTGAAAAGAAAAAAACACAGAGTGGGCTATGATTCTCAGTAAGGGTATAAAAGTAATATTTCAACCAAACATAGTATAAGGTTATGATAACATGATAATTACACTTGAAAATCATATCCTATATATAATAAATCATAAATATGGGTCATGTAATATATCCTAGTGGATAATAAGACATGAATAAGAATGGATTAAAAAAATTGATCCATGAGAACATACTATTGGAATAATACATATATTTTTAGCTTGTATAAAAAAATATAATACCATTTCTATTGTAGTAATGGATAATTTCCAAAAAATATCATATTGGAATTTTTTCACTCCCCAAATCATCATATTAGTCATGGTTCACTCCCAATACTTAAATAGAGGAAAAATACCCTTACTAAACTAAAATCACTACCCATTCCAACCCTAATAATCTCATGAGATCTCAATAATTACCCAATGAATTGGATGTAATTATGGATCCCATGATTTACATAATTAAAATCATACATATATGTTCTATATGTTCATAATAAATTTAACATATCAGAACGCATAAAATTAAATTTCTTTCATAAAAATATTATGATAGAATAACCAGTGGGGATGAAATTATTTTCATAAACATTTCATCACATCATCATATAATAACACATAGAAAAAATCGGTTTAATAAACATATTTTCATTATAAACATAAACCATATACAGAATGAATAAGGGTCATTTCGTTGGATAATATCCTTATTAAAACATAGGTAACATCCAATGATGTCATCATAGATGGAAAATGATTTAGAATGATTACATTTAATAGTTGTTGAGGAAAATACCCTTTAAAATTTGAATTTGTCTTTTTAAAAGATAAAATTTTATAGAATATTGTAGAAAACTTTTTGTTCAAATTAAACATTGAATATAAGAAAAATAATTTTAAATTTATTAATTGGTCATGACAGCAAAAGATATTGTTCATGACATAAAAGAGAAAGCCAATATTTATTTATAACTTTTATTAAATAGTCAATAGGACCACATTAAAAAAATAACAATAAAATTACCTTTAAACTCAATTGTAAAAAATAAAACAAGGTCAAAAATTAATTTAAAAATCATTTTAACATTTCAAATACATTCAATACTTTTTTTATAAAACATGGAGTTGGAAGAAAAACATTTTTCAACAATATAGTGAAATAAAATAATTTTTGCTAAATTATTTTTAAGACTCTTGAGTATAGAAAAGGGATGAAAATAAATGGAAAAATAATTTTTAGGAAATAACCATAATAGAAGAAAAAAATTTGTTTATTGAGAAATTGATCATAATAACAAAATCATAATCCACAGGAATAAATTAAAATATTATGGATATGAATATCTCATAATTTCATGATATTAAAAAAAATTATGTGATTTATATACACCACACAAAATAGATATGAGGTGAATATGGCAGGTGTCCCACCGAAATAAAAGTAAGAGAAAAATCAATTACCATCTGGGTAACATTTGAATCGTAATCCCCATGAATGAATAAAATTAAATGAATCAATAAATATCATTAAAATTTAAACATTCATGATATATTAAGTCAAATTTCATGTATTTATACCTCATAAATAATATTGGTGCACCATATAAAATATATCTCAATGAAGGAAAGTTGAGAGAAATACACATAACCTTAAGCCTGAACTTCATTCATGCATGTTCAAACCACTGATGTAATAATTATTTTTTATTATAAATATATTAAATAATCATAATAATATGAATCACACCTTATATGGGTTTTATATAACCATTTATTACCCTTTTATTAACAACTCATTGTCAAAATCATGTTTCAGGATAAATGAGATTTGTTTGACCGGTATGTTTTTGTTTGGTATTTTTTGCCCTTTTACATAAATAATGGATCTATCATATAAATAATGATGAAATTGATATAATTTTAATATATGAATATATATATTATATATTTATTTACATTAATACATTCATTTTTTAGATAAAAAATTAATTACACCATTTTCGGAGATGACATGCAATATGTACGCATGAACTCTGATTCCATTCTTTCAACAGGTGGAATGAAAAGAAAGTAAATATTACATAAACTCTATATAGTCAACATTATTTCATATATATCACTTATATTCATTAAATATATCTTGATTACCTTCAATGTAATGTGAAAATGTGAAATGAATCACATCAATGTGTGAGTCAGTAGTCCACAATATACTATAGGAACATTATTAGATTACCATATAATACAATGTAAAAAGTTATAAGGGGAATTATAATTAGATAATTATTATTATGTCAAAAATAGTATATCAATACGTTAAAACCAATATTATATCCAGTTTTTTGGAGGTGATGATGGATACAAAATTTCATTTGTTAACGAGGGAGTAGCCCCCCATAAACATGACTAACATGTTCATTTCAAATTTTATAGAAGACGATGTGAAAATTGGAAATTACATTAACTAAATAATATCTAAGTGTATGTGAGATAGTTATTTTATTCTATAAATATAATTCAATATTATTTTAATTATACTGAAGAAGAAATAAAATTCAAACACTCGGTTGAGAAGGATTCCTCTTCTTGAGATAAATTCATTAGGCTTACACCAATTCTCATTCTAGGTTGGATTTCTGATAAAAATAGTACTATAAGATGAGTTTATGGGTGTATGGAATTGATTTTAGTAGGTATTGGATGAAAAAAATGTTTTATATTTGTTAATAATATAGGACAGGGGTTCCCCTTTATATGTGGAGGGGGGGGGGTGGGTAGACATACAGAAGAAGTTTCGAAAAGAAAAATTCATAACCACATTGTGAACATGATTAAAGAATAAAAATGGTAATTAATGATAATTTTATGATATATGGTTTTAATATTTCCTTGTAAAAGGATTTGGGGATTTTTTTATTTTATTTAAACCATTATATTTTAAATTTAACCCTCTGTGAACCCGTTTAAACCTAAACAATGGTAATTAATTTTTACGATTTTTAAAAAAAATTTGAACAAATATTATGTTTAACTAATTATATTATATAAATTACCTTTATAAGAATTATTTAATCTATATTTCCATCATCCATTCATAAAATATTTAGAATATATTTTAAAATCAAACCCTATGATGTGATGATAATGAGTCTTCCAAAGAGAAAATTTTCATAATTATAGAAAGCTTATATAAAAAAATTTAAGACGAATTTTTTAAGTGAAATAATTTGATTTATAAAATATATGATTTAACAAATTTTACTTTTAAAACTATCACAATTAAAATTTTATCTAGTAAAATTTTTATATTGAAAACATTTTGTTACTCAAAATTTGAAATTTTCCATATTCATTTAAAATGTAAAACTTATCAGAAATATAAAAAAATAACCCTAATATAATTTTGATTTTTTGTTCCTAAAAGTAATTTAATTTTGTCAAATAAATTTTATAAAAAATAAACATTAATTTAATTATGAATTAAAAAAAATTAATACAAATTTTTTTTTGAGAAAAATATATCATTAATGAATATAAATATTATTGAAAAATTAAATTCTATTTTATCAATACATTTTAATTATCTAAAAAAGTTACACTTAAATTTAAAATTATTTTTATTCCAATTAATATGACAAATTCTAATGACAATGTTATAATAGTCATGTTTAAATAATTATAGTAATATTATATTGCGGTTTGTTAAAACTCAGTATTTTTTTAACATAATCTTTCAGAGGAATTAAATTTATATTAAAAATATTTTATAAAAAAATATTTATTTACATTATAACATATTGAAAAGAATTTACCCATCAAAATTCAGCACTCTAATATAAAAATGATGATACTTCCACCTCATCATATCTTCGGGTTCACACAGAGTTACTTTAAATTGGTGGTTTTTCTAAAAAACCTTGAACTAGAAGATAAACTTATTTCATATAAATCCCATTAATCTATATGGAGTATACATCACATGTTACTTATAATATATATATTTCTAGAGTGGTATTACCACTGTGTTTAGTACATGTGATGGTTCAGGTATGTACGCACTTATTGGAGATATATAGAGCACATCATGAACCTGATAGAGGTGTGGTAGAAGTTCCTACCAATAAGATACCTTCTCGATATGATCAATAATTTCAAATGTACTGATTTAACAAGGGTTTATTGTTACCTCTGTATAAATCTCATTAACTTATCGTCTATAGAGACTCATAAAGACACCTAGTAATTAAATTGAAATTCAAGATCATGCTTTGATATTCACCTTAACATTTTAGATGATATTTTTCTTCTGTTATGTGTTATTTAATGGATGCAACCTTATATGTAATTTATTTATCTAGGATAAGATACAATATACTTCATTCACCAAATTCACTAATATTTTAGTGTTTTACACATATTTCAAATAAAAGGAATCATAATGATCAATCTAAATTCTCAAGTGAAAGCTATTGTTTTATGAGAACTCAATTAGAGGAATGTATTTATACAAACCAAATTTAAAATCCATAAAATTACACCTCAATATATCCTATATAATTTTAATTATTCACTCAAATTTTCATTTTTAAGGATGATATATACAGATAAAACTAATCAATGTATCAATAGGTTGCTGATGTGTTATCCAGAATGTCAAGGTAAACCTCTAATCCCATCAGATATAATTAAATTTTGTAATACATGATACCTTACAATTAATTCAATTTATATTTTGGAAATATAATCTAGATATAAATATTATTTGATAGTGATTAATAGTTTTTTATTTATGTGGTGATTGGCTACAAAATATATAGAATTATGTCATTTAGATGTATTATGGTGACCAATGACAATATATATGCTTATGTTTTCCCATTTACATCTAGTTTGAATAATTATTGTAACACCCACATAGAATTTTATATCCCAACATTTGATTCATAACATACCAAACACCAAGATACAATCATTACAATATATTTCTTCATTCCATACCTTAATAATTTTTCTTTTAGATCTCTATACATATTTATACTTATAAGATTAATAGAGAACGATGGATTATTATATTATTATGTTATATCTATATTAAAATATGATATTTATCGAACACATACAAGATTTTCTGAATCTTATAATTCCATAATGACGAATTTTGAACATATAATCATTTTCACCATATTATGTATCTCCATATCATTCTTTTCACCAATTATATCATCACAAGGTTACATCATCAAAAACATATTATTGAAAAATAATATTTCACCCATTCATTTCAGATTTAAAGATCCATCCATTACAAATAAAAAATTATTGGACCCACTGTGATCCTCATCATATATATGATAGTATCATCCTTTTTACTCACTAAAATGGACACCTTGTTCACTTTCCTAGGGTGGTATTGTACTAAGGTGATTTAATATTTAATCAGATCCAACTATATTCTTGGGATTATATTCAACTACTTTTGTATGAATATGAAATATTATCTTTTTTATTGGTATATATATCTCACATTTCATCATAAAGAAGACACCACCATATATTATATATAAAAATTACCATAGTTAACTCTAAATCACAAGTTGGTTATTTTTTCACATGAACCTCCAAATTTCATGATGTATAATCTATATCCATATCATTTTATATCAAATTTAATCCGAATAACTTCTTGGATATGTAAATTTATATTATTAACCATTCTCCATTTTAGGGTAATGTAAGAATAATTTTATTGATTAACCTTCACATAAGATTCTTGAATTTTTCCTCAGATTCATCCATTTAGAGTAACATGTCTCTTTTAAAATTTAACATGGTAAGTAGAGTAGAAAATTAGGGAAAATGATAAGAAATCCATTAATAATATCCAGATAAAACAAGAAAACATTATATCTTACTTATTGTGGTTGGTCTTGATAGATGTTAAAAACCCTATGGCTTTTATGGATCCACCAGGATCCCTTCCCTCTAGATTATATTAAACAAAAATTAATCGATTTATAGACAAAAGTCACACTTTGTAATTTTTTTATATTTTCCCCTTCCTTACGGTCTTTAGTAAATTTATCAAGGGATCTAAATTATCTTCCTTCTCTTTCAAAAAAATTACACTATCATGTAAAAAGACAACCACCAACTGATCATGTTATTCTGTGAAGACACAATTAATTAAATCCATGATGATGATGAGCGATTTTTCAAAATATATATAATCAATATAAATTCATATTTTCCAAAAATTGTATATAATTATGTCTTGGGGGTATCCACTATATTTGACATTAATTAATTATATCAAACAATGTTGGTCAATCATATAAAATTATCCATATATGTGTATTTAATGAATAAATTCATCAATATGAGATATATGATATATTTTTTGGATTTTGATATTTCTCATATCTTGATAATCAATTGAAAGTCACACCAATCCATAAGCAGCCACATACATCATACAAATTAAAACCATATATATAATTAATATTCTTTTATTATAAATATTTCTGAAAAAATTACTCATGTGTATCATACAATATATGATTTACCCATAACCTTTTATTTACCATTTTTTAACAATTCTATGATTAAATTATGTTTCAGGTAAAAACTAATTTGTTTTTCATATATTTTTTGGGTTAGGTATTTTAGATAATTTTAGTATGATATTGGTTCCATAATATTTATAACATTAACCATTATATAATTATCTTTTCTATTCAATATATATTTATTTAAATTAATCTATAGATGATAGTTATAAAAATTGAAATAGCCAGTTCATGTAGATGGTAGACCATACATACGTGTGAATATTGGTTCTTTTTTCTTGAAGAATATAATGAATGGAAGGTAAATAAGATATAACATTTATAGAGTCAGGTTGATATCATATATTTCACCTATATTAGTTTAATTTACCTAATTTACCTTCTGTGAAAATGAAAAGAAAATCACAATGCTTTGTGGCGAAGTATTCCACTATACACACAAGAGACATTATCACATTCCCAAAGAATAGAATTTAATAATTTAAAAGTGACGTTATAACTAAATAAGTATTATTATTTCATAAATATCATATAAATCTTTTAAATAAATTATTATATGCATAACTTATAGGTGATGTTGGAATAAGAATTTCATCGGTTCGCGAGGTAGTAGTCCGATGTACACACGATCAATGGTTTGGATTCACATTTAATAAAAGAGAAGGGTAATATAGGTTATTTAACAAAAATACAAAAAATATTAGTATATTTGAGATAATTCTGCTATTATATTATCATAATTTAATAAAATTTTAAAAAGGCGTATGAAAAATAAAATAGAAACACTAGGTTGAGATCAATACCTATTCTTTTGATAACCCCTTAGGTTTTATCCAAAATCCATAATATTTTATCATCATGATAGAAAATAAAATTATGATCTGAGTAGGAAGTTATTGATTATATTTTGGTGTTTATTTTCTGAAACAATTGATTTCATAATTTTTAGGATGGGATGATAGGTTGTGCCATTTTTATAATTGGGGGAGAGTATACAAATTGAATTTTTGAAAGGAAAATTTTGTACTCTTATCTTAAATATTATAAAAGTATAAAAAATAGTTAATTATAAACCCTTAGTGGATATATATTCAAAATATGTATATAAAATAGGATTTGGACACGTTTTTAAGTAATATTACCCCTTAACATTTTATTTAACCCATTTCGAAATCTTTTTATGCTTAACTACGGTAATTAAATTATTTTATATTATTTCTATCCATCTTGAAAAAAAAAATTTAAAATAATTTTTGGATATAAATTTCTAAAATTAATGAAAATAATAATTTTTTTAAAATTTAAATCATTGAAGTGATATACATTATTTTAAAATTAAACCTGCATCGGCGATGAAAAAAATATTTTCCAAGGAGAAAAATTTCATATGTATATAAAGTATTAATATAAAAATTCAATGTGTAATTTATTTTAATAACCTAAATTGTATTTATAAATATATAATTGAAACATTGATTATTTTAAAACCTTATTTAAGGAAATTTAAACTTTTAAACTCTCAAAATGAAATGCATTTTTTATAAAAGTAATAAATTTTTATTATGAATAAAAAAATACTTTTTAAAAAAATACAAACAACTCATTAAAATATATTTTTAAAATATTAAATTCCCAAAAAAATTATTTATTAAATAAATTTTCTAAAATTGGAAAACATTAATGGTAAAATTTTGATCACAAAAAGAAAGAATGGGACATAAATCAATCTATATCCACAAAATTTTAGATTCTCATGTTTTTCATATTCAAATTAAGAATATGAATGTTTATCCCATTTTTTAGAATAATTTTTTTAATAATTTTTTCATTGGTTATATTCCCTTATATTAAGAGAATAATCCTTTAGGAATAAGTTATGTTTCCCTTAATATTCCCAAATTTATAACTTCATTTCTATGTGTGTACAATGTGAGGTAAAAATTACCAAAGGATATCTTTAATTAAAACAAGGATAAATTATTAACATATTTTTTCCTTATGAATTAAACATTTTTGAAAATGTGGAAAAATCATTTATGGATGTATATGTATTCTTTTGTCCAGTAATTATGTTGTAACCCATGTTAGGGAAAAATGAAATTTGAATGATAACATGAGTGGTTATATAAATAGAAAAATGGTATTGTAAGATAAATGTAGGTTCTTTTGGGAAGATACATTGGATTTTTTGTCTGATATATTTGGAATTTATGAATACATCCCTATAAAAAAGGGTAGGTTCTTGGGAATGGTGAGTGGTCCTCTTGAAAAGAACATAAGATTGGGAATCATGGAAATATGTAGGGATTGAATTGTGAATGGAATGTGGAAAGTATATGGCTAGTAATTATCTATATTGTTTTACTAGGTGGGTTATAAATCTTCCATGATTATATATTACTTCATTCATAGGTGGAACACTCTTTCCCAAGATGATATATATATTTTTTCTAAGGAGGGGGAGTGGTATGATGATATATGAGTTGTTTACTTGGTCGTAACTCATCCCCTGATGATATATGACTTATTGGTCGGGTGGTACCTCTTCTAGCTAATTATAAATGATTTTTCCTATGATTTTATCTTCCACTATAATATATATGACTTATTTTCTAGTTGGTGTTTATTTTTCCCTATTGATTTATAATTTTTTAGGCTGGGGTTATTTCCACATATTTTATGAAGATTTTATCTAAGGAAATGTAAACATACCAAGTATGATATATGATGTATCTCTTAGATCATGAACTCTTCTATCCTAATGATTTTATGTCGTGCTACCTGGGATGGGAGCTCTTACCCTGAGGATCTGTATGACTTTTTACTTGGGTATGGCACTCTTCCCTTATAATGATGTTATGTTATACACTATTCAAGGACATCTGATACTGACTGACATAGGTATTATAGATTCTGGGTGTAAAAATAAACCCAATGGATTGAAATAGATTATTTATTTATACATTTAGTTATTTAGTATGTTACATTATACTAAACATTATAAGACTATATATTTAGGGACATTGTTTGTTGTGTCTTACTAATTTGTACTCATCCTCTACTATAGATTCCATGGGTACATGAAAATACTACATTTGTATGGAATATGATAAATGAATGGTAACTATGAATGAGTGATGATCTATCATCTTGGGTTAGATTATGGGAAATGGCATCGAGCATAGACTCGTGGAATGTTTTTGGTTTTTTCAATTGTGTCTTGTTGTTATTTTTTGTTTTTGTGGGTGAAGTCAACCTATGTGGGACCATAATAGGTTTCTACGAACTATAAATCATTAATTTTGATATATCATGGGTTTATATGTTTTTAATTGGTAGATGACATGATTCATATTAGGTATGAATCATCTGGTGGTATTTTATTCATTAAAATTTACTATTCTATTCTATGACAAGGATATAAGTGTACAATATCCCTACAGTTTAACACCCCAAACCCTCCCTACTAGCCGTTAGATAATGGAATACATTGAGTGAAGTAAATGATAATAAGTATTAGATAGTTATTACTGGGTATCAAATTTCTTATTGAGCTACATCACATTGTATGATACAATGTTTTATGGATTTATAATTTATTAAATTTTACTCTTGACATGGAATGGAAAGTTAGAGTGTGTTAATTTATTCTGTCAATAAAACTGGACTCAAATTTCATTTATGTGGTTGTCTATGATTAGTTTTCTAAAAATAAGATATATGAAAAAAATTTATAGTATATCCAGTAACATATAAGGTTTTTACAAGTATAAAATTATTTTAGCATCCCATTTAATTGATTTATTATACAGGGTTATTATTATTATTGTCTGGATAAATTTTTTGTTAGATGGTACTGATTAAACAAATTTATAATAAAAATAATTTTCCCCTAATTTCCAAATGAAATTTGATTATTTCAAACAAAAAATTTGATAACTTTATAAAATGTGAAATGAAAACAACTTTGTGAATCGTATATAAATTTTATAATGAACCTGATTATGTGTAAACTGTTATAAATATATTTCTTTATTTGTGGTAATATTCTATTCTTAATAGTATAAAATAGTTGGATATTATGCCAATAATTTTTTTCCCTAAACATTGATATTATGAGATATTATAAAAATGTATCTTGAGGTGTATAATTATAATTATATTGATATATATCCCTAATTAAATCAAATTTTGTTCTAGGGGGTGGGGATGATCACACACCTCGACAGCTAGTCTATGCCTTCTGTTCTCCTAGGACATATTTTGGGAGGTAATCTCTATGAAATATTATAATTGGTTATGTCTTCAACAGAGAGCATGAAACCATGGGAATTAAATTTTCTGTATGGTCTAAAAAGAGAGTTACATATAAATCACAACATATTTTTGTTTGAGGGTGTCCCCGAGCTAGCTAATTATTGGTTGTAATTCATTCAAACTATCATTAATCATATTATGACATATCCATAGAGGAGGGTGAATTTGAAAACAACTATATATCAAGGCCTAGTGAAATGATGGTACGATTTTCTGGTATAAGAATACTATCTTATGGGTATATCTTGGAAAGACATCTAAAGATTGTTTTTCAACCACATATTTAGAGAGACATTATGATTTGATATGGACAAGTAGTTGTTGAATCTAACTCAGAAAAATGTTATTCAATGATTATTGACTTTTCAATATTCTTTTAGTGTAAATTTCATCGATTATGTATGATAAATAGATATTCATGAATAAGAATTTTGATGATTTAATGATAAAAGATTTGTGTTCATGGGAATTTTTTATGTATCCAAAATTTAAAATTTATCTTATCCTGATAACATAAAAAAATAAGAACCATTGAGAGGGAAGAGTCTCATAATATATTACTTCTACAAGAGGGTCCAAAATTGTGTTCTATAAAAGAATGAAACATTGAATATTTAGATCATTACATGGTGATAATAGAATGAATAGAGAGTGTTGTGGACCATCACATCCTCCTTGAGTATGTAGTTTTATAATGTGATACTGATGTGTTAGGACTAGTCAAATTCATACACAATTTTATTTACCACTAGTTATGTTCCTGAAATAAAGAAATTATAGGGATTCTGTATATGTTTTATAGGATCTCCCAGTGTTCATGCAATGAGAGAGTACCTGCATTGGTGATCTTTATGGTTTATATCAGTAATGAAATTATTGGTTAGAATTTAGTGTCCAACCCAAAATTTTGGTCAATGTGGATGAAAATATCCCCATGGATAAGGGAAAAATGATAGTAAGGATTTATATTTCCTGAGATTTAGGAATTAAATCAAGGTATAGGTTATTGATAGTATCATACCATTGAGACTACCCAAACTGATTTTGATTCTGAACCATCTACTATCCGAGTTACAGTTTTAGCAGATTATTCTTTAACATCTTCATTTTTCAACCTAGGAGCATGACATTATTTTATATCATCAAATGTAATTTATCTCTTAAATATATCCATAGAGTATCTATATTATGTTATGTCGACAAACATTCCATTATGGTTATGATATGAGGGAATTCAAAGATGTAATAATTGTCCCATAGTGACTACTGGCTATAGATTACTTTATGAATTATTTTTTGTTAGAGATTACTAGAATCATGGTAATCATTGAGATTGATGGGATTTGTAATTATCCATACCACATTGACCATTATCATTTATTTGAGTCATTTACGTAGGTTAAGGGTAAAAATTATGTTTATCAAAAAGAGTGGAATGAGTATAATGGTCATGAGGGATCAGACCATTAGAATTTGGGTAGGATCACAAACTTGGTTGCTGGTCTGATATTAGATGATGGTGAGGCAAATCATTCAGTATTTTCTCATATTATTGACCCTTACCATGATGTTTTATGAAATTATTCATCTGGGTTTATATATGACAAAGAGGATTATTTTATGATCGATTGTATTCCATATGTGGATCATACTTCTATTCCTTCTTATAATATGGACTCTATAAAGCATTGAGATTTAAAGGCTCGACAAGAGGACATAGAGGAAAAGGGTTTATATGAATTATTACATCTACATGTGGTTATATAAACATATTAATCAATAATGTGCATGGATTCCTGAGATTATATGTGGATTTCAAATGTTTGAACCAAGTGATCGTAATGAACCAGTATCAAATCTCTTGTTTTGATGACTTATTTCATTAATATAGATGATCCATAGTTTTTTATATGTTTGAATTGAGAACATACTAACATTAAATTAATTAAATGACTTATTATGTAAATTTAATAATATTTAGAAGATCATATGATCTATATGAGTATATATTATTCTATTTTGGTGATGAGTGCATTCTGACTGTATTTATATATTTAATGAATTTGGTCTTCAATCCTTATTTGGATGCATTTGTTGTCAAAATTTTTTATGATATCCTTTTTTAGTTGTAATCAAGGGAGGATCATAGTAAACATATGGAGAACATTTTGATATACATTAGGGATAATGAATTATATTCGAAGCTCACAATTGTTCACATTTGGATCGATGATTTGGTCTTGTTGGGGAATGTGATATTGGAGGGGCTTCATTTATGGATTTGGAGAAGGATAATGTAGTAGTCTCATGGGAGAGGTCCAAGAATACTTTTGAGATATGTAGGTTTTTGGTCTATATAATTATTACCAGAGATTCATTTGGGACTTCTCTCATATAGTAACACCAATAATAGTATTGACTAATTAGGGTTGAAGATTATTTGGTCTGGCGATTTCCAGATTTTCAAGGTAGAAATGGATATTGTTTATAGTGTTGATACCAAACATACATATGTAGTGTAAGGGGTATACCTTATGTTGAGATGAATCATAATCATTTGTAAGAGAATTTATGATTTAATATTTTTTTATTAGTGGTTTATTAATCATTATAGTTGAGGACATAATATTGAAATTATATAGTTCTTGATCTTATGTTAGTAGTGGTGTCAAACACCTTGAGGTGTTGGAGGAACAATATTATGAGAAAGTTGATTATTTAATGCACCGACTATAAGAATATAAGGTATATATTAATGAAAGATAACCTAAACCATTGATGGGATTATGGTTCATGTATCATATGTTCTTTGATATTGGATGAAATATACCCTTGAAGTGGGAAATGAAATTGTTGATGTATCACGTATAATGAAATAGAATCAGGTGGTGTAAACATTAAGCAATGATTGTAAGATAATAAAACTACATTCTAAGAAGTGAATATATATCCAAGAGTACCAAGATCAAGTGACCCTTATGTATTTATTTATGATTTATTAACTTTTAATAGCATTTAATTACACTCACCTATCAGATTAATATTTTTTATTCATGAGGGTTAACATATATGATGGAAAGATACCACCCTATTGGTCTATTTTTTGGTGAGATTATTTATTCTTCAGATCATATCATAGTCCCTTAGAGAATTCATGCTGAGATGATAAAATACATGCATACATTTATGTGGTTTGTTCATCATAGTTTTAACTAGATATACAATGATATATGAAGTTCTTATTGGTTTCCTCAGATGAAAATAGATATTTCATGCTTCATTACATAGTTTTCCAACTGTCACAGGTGAAGGTCTAGCACCCATGACCGGATAGTCAAATGCAGTGATTATCCATTCCTGAGATTAAGTGGGATAGATGGACATTAGAATTCATTATTGTGGTTTAAATGAAACCCCAAGGTAATAATGAAGTGTGGGTAATTGTTTATTGGATGACTAAGGTGGATCAATTTAATTTAATTAAGGTGACACTCCCTATTGATGACATATTATGTATCTATATGCTTCATATAGTAGATCAGGGTACACAACCTCATATTATTATCTAAGATATGGATATTAACATTGAATTGAACTTATTGTGAGAGTTATAAAGTATCTTCATATACATTTATATCTGAGCATTACCTATCATCCTCAAACATATGAGAAGTATAAAGACACTATCTGTATATTGGAGGAAATGATTGAGGTGTTAATATTATATTTTGGGTTTCCATTTAAGAATTAGTTAGATATTTTATAGTTTTTTTTCGAGAAAAAACACCAATCATATATTCATATGACACATTTCAATGATTCAAAGGCCATGCTCTTTATTTTTTCTCTATATTGGTTGGATTATGGGGAGTCAATCATTATCTAGATGTGTCTCATAGAAGAGGTATTAAATAATATACTATTGATTAGGAATCCATTGGTGACCAATCAGTAAATCCAATGTTCATTTACCATCTAAATACACCATCATTTAGAGTTCAAGGTTGGTGATTGAGTATTGTTATGAGTTTCTTCTCGATTAGTTCATCGTCATATTAAGAGTCACGGAATACTATCAATCATGTATGTGGGTAAATTTTATATTGTAGAGAGTTTGAATTATGATTGGTCTTATAGATTATCACATGATTATTAATATTAAAAAACCCACATATGGGTTGATTCATCATAAACGAACAGAATAAGAATGGAAATGTGAATAAATGATTTTAGATTAAATGATAGTAGACTAAATGATCATTAAAAAATATCAATACCAATATATTAACAGTTATGATGATCAATAACGATAAATAAATCTTGACTCAATATAGAACCCACAATACTTTTGATTAAAAAATACTTCTTGGGGATCCCAATACACTCGAAGTGGTGTTATTTCTATCGTAATAAGAGATAAATAGATAATAGGGAAGAAGAGATATAATTATTTAAAGTTCACACAACTAAATTTCAATAATAAAATGGATCACATCACATTATATAGTTATCCTCACTTCTATTAATTCAATGAAGATTGTAAAATATATAAGTTTTATTGAGTTCCATATCATGAAATCACTCACTTCCTATTGGATATTCATTCAACGACCTCTTTTAATGATTTTTACAGCCTTAATCAAACTAACCCTTTGGTTTATATCATATGAAACTATTCTGGGAGATGTTGTAGCAGTGGAAACAAAATGCATGCACAATGTTAGGCGTAATTTATCCTCAGAACACATTTCATTTAACTAGGATATGATATGACAACCATAGATTGGGATATTTCTTAAGGATATATTGGTAGAAAATCATCCTTATGATTTATGGGTTAAAAACATATAGTTTTGATACACGTTTATCAATTTTCCACTATTCTTAAAACCCTAATGACTTTATATGAAACTACATAACTATTTATGAATCCTTCAAAAACTACTCTTGGATATAGTTTGTCAACGTGTCCTCATTTTAGAACAAACTCATTTTCTTAAACATAATCCTTATCTATAGGCCTATCCATGTGATCATGTGGAAGTTAATATAATTTCAAATAAAAAATAAATTCATTTTTTATAAATGTACGCAAAGCGTGGAAACTATTAAATCATCAATGCTACACAATCTATTAGAAGTTGTGTTCTGGACTTAATAAAACATAAATTCATGTCTAAATGAACATTCCTAGTACAATAAATACAAAAAAAATTATCTTCGTACAATTGTAAAGTATTTATCCATGAATTTGTGTGACCATTATACAGAAATTGAATTTAATCTAGTATAATACTTCTCATATTTTCATTATTATATGAATAATGCCAACCATGTCGGTGAATCTATCACATTTTCATTATCCATGTCATTGAACACATCATTTGCGGCACAACTAAACATGGGAATACAACTCCTTAGTCTAATTCATATTGGTATTGATATGTGTAGTGGATGAAGATAAGATGGGAATTTAAATTTTTCACCATCAGATCAATGTGAAAATATTTATTCTTATGATTCGATCCCTAAAAAAATGTTAAGGATCTTACATGAATTAATTTAACAATACTAATTAAATGAAAAATCTATTAATCTAATTTGATTGAACGTTTAACAAAAAAATGTATCTGGAGACCATTTCTCAATGGATATAAAGTTTAATATATCTAGATCATCCAAACACATTCCAAGAGTCCACATGAACACTAATTTCCATAATCTGGGTGATAAAATGGGGGTTTAATGAAGCCTTTTAGATCCATAGAATCAAAACAACATCGTTCCTTCAATCCATGATGAGATCATGGATCGAACTCCAGTAATATGCACCTCTCTCTCAAGGATGCGAGAATGAGGAGATAGGTTCTCAAAAATTTAATTATATTAATTTTATCTCTAAAATGCATCCATGTTGCATATATAGTTGTAGTTAAAATAACTGTAAAGGGATCCCCATCTCCTGTATAAATATCCACCACCAAATAAGCTATAAAAGATATGTTATGAACAATTAACTATTTCATAAACTTCATTTTTATTTTTATAACATTCGTGTAATATGTAATAAATATTTTATATGATAAACATTATTCATTCTCTATTTTCATATTTTCTAAGAATATAAAAAAAATCTTTCAATATTAAAATAATATTTGTTCGTTAATATTTTTTCATATATTAAAGTAATAAATTTTGATAACTCTAATTAAATAAATCCAACTCAAATTATTGTATAGTCTAATAATGATGAATTTATGTTTTTGTTAGATATAATTTATTTTTAGACCCGTCTCGGACCCTATCGTGGGGCCCACAAATTTTGATACAAATATTCATCAGAGTATGGAAGAATTTTGAATATGCTATGTGTTTGGAACTCGAGTAAAAAATCCTGATAAAATTGAATACTATTCGTAGACCAAGATCCAAATCTAGAAAACCATGAAGGTCCCTAAATATATAAGGAATAGTTATAATAATGAATGAAATTAGGATGATGAAATATTATTTAATACAATATATTTTTCTTACAAAATCTCATTACGTTGGATGAAAATTCCATGTCATCATCATTTCGTACCTTTATTGTTCATTGGAATTACTAGATGGAATTATCATTTACTATAAATGAATTAGATTTATTGATGGTATTACCATTGTAATAAACTATGCCAGTGATATTAAATTGTCTATAAATCAAGACATTCTAATGTGATTAATCAATCAATGTCCCGTTACAAATGATGAATCCAACGAAAGCTACCACACGATGACCTTAATACCATAATTTTCATTTGGAATCATAGTTTGTAATAACCCAGTATACACTTATAATAATCTCAAATGAGGAGAACATTACATGTGTTCAAAATTAAAAACTACCAAGGACACCGAAATGATGTGGTTTTTCTATTAGTATGTTTTCCCTCATGATCTAATCTATATGAGATCCCCTTATCGAGCCATCATGAGAATAAGAATAAATGCTAATGGGATAGTAAATCCTAATAGATAGAAACTGTCTATTTTATTTCATCATATGTATTTATACTATGGTACATGAGTTTAAGAATACATTCATGGTTTCTGAATGTTCTCATTATTACATTAGAAATGATATAAGATTTTGACACGATATGATATCCGAACAAAATATAATAAATATAGTAGAAACAAAAGTATCAACAAAATTATAGTAAGGTAAAAAAATGAATGTATCAAACTATATATTTGAATTGGTAATAAATGAACATTCCTATGTTGGTTTGAGGGAAACCACTTAAAAAACTCCCATATAAACTAGATCCAAATGATATTAAATCTCAACCCACCTGATCACACATGGTAATCATTCTCTATCTAAGATATGTATTTTTTTAGAAGGTCTACCATGTTATCCTTTATGAATACTATATTCACATTTACCTTAAATCTATAATTACAATACCTTAAGAGAAGAAACATCAATCAAATGATATCTATCTTTTTTCTACCAGGGATCATTCAAAAGAAACAATTCTATATTGTTATGTCAATAAACTGGAAAACGGTCTACATTTCTATACACAACACAAATGTTTGAGAGAAAACAAGGTCTCCCAACTGAATCTCTAGATATATTGAATGCCATGATAAACATACATTTTTCAGTAAATTTGGTGGACACACAATTCTTTGAGCCTCCCCATATCATGAAAACATTATTCATCAAATTACATAACGTACCTATAATTATATAAGATCATGATATGTCATGAAACTAGCATCATCATATCCTATAACACTCCGATATTTTAAAAGTGGAACATCATATTTGATGGTGTATATGACATAGAAAACCAATACTAGAAGAGAATTTAACCCCCTAATACATTATCAAATATTTCATTTTAAATAACATCAATTTCTTTGATATATTTTAATGCGCACAATACTTACATTAAATGAAACAAAATAATATATTTAAAGATTATTATTTAAACATGAACATTATATCCTTGTTGTTATGTTAGAGGGTATGAATAATAACAAATAAATTATAAAAAATACATTTTTTACCCTTGTATGAAATTAATTCAATGGTTATATAATCATTATAAATAAAATAAGAATCATTTTAAATAAAAGAAATTTTTTTCATCATAATTGTACTTTACAAAATGGTGGATTAGTCACACTTTGTGAAAAGAATATAAAATTGAGTTTTATAACATTTAAAAACATTATTTTAAAATATAACTTTCTTATTTGAAATATATATTTCAAAATTATCCTTGGGTGTATTTTTTTTGAAAACCACAATTTTTTATGAATAATCAAAAATACATCGTTTATTTCAAAATTGAATTTTCATTTAAAATTTATAAAAATTTAAATTATTTTTTAAATTGGTTTTAATGAAAAAATACATAAATTATGTTACAATTTATCCAATAATGGAAATCATAAATAGTGTAATATTGAATTATGATATAAAAACTATTTTAACTTTTGAATTATTTTCATTTGAGAATTTGTTTCATCAAAATGCATGTGATTTTAATGTTAAATAGAATTGTTTCACATAAATGAATTGAATTTGGAAAAATGTATTGAATATTTTTAATAATTATTATTTATATTATCTATATGTTTGAATTAATATCTAACTAAATGAATAGTGAAAATAGTAAAAATTAATTATCACGGTGACGGTAAAAATGGGCTTCCTCAGTGGTATGAACTAAGAAGATAAGTGTTAAAAATGAACTAAAAATATTCCAAAATTTATTTATATTCATACTTATACTACATTTCTTGAATTTTTTTATAATGAACTATTTTGGAGGCTTTTTAAATGGAAAAAATGTGGATATCACTTTTTCTATTAAAAATACTAAATGTGTCGCCCCCCTTCTTACAAAAGATCTACCACTTTCCTATCCTATTCAGATGTAAAAAAACTATTTATATTGTCATTTTCATTCCAAAATACCTTTTTATCCTCTAAAATAACCATTGAGGACCGAAATTAGTTAGAAATCCAATTTAGGGAGGCATTTTTTAAAAACATAAAAGAGTTATCCAATTAATAGGTAAAAGTATTAACTTGTGTATTTCTGTATTTTTTCTTGGACCTCAATAAATTCACATAAAATATTTATTATATAATTACACAATTATCTCCCATATACATTGATATTATTATTTCAATTTAATATCTTAATTTCATCAACACATACATGAAATAATAAATGAAATTGTCGACTGTGTGAATCACGAATTGTTGTATCGCAAACCAATGTAATTCATTTTCTATCAACTCATTTTAAGGATAGAAATAATGATTTGTTAAAAAATTTATATTATGATCATATGATTATTATAATTATATAATTATGATATTACATTTACCTTTTTTACTTTCCACTATGTTGGAGGATACGATAACATCGCTCGTGAATATGGTGGACTACCACCTCATGAACTGACATGATTCGTTTTCAGTTATATTTTAAATGGAATGTAAAAAAGATAAATTTAAAGAATATATGTGATATATATTAAATGATATAAATTATGTACAACTATTATATAAAACACTTCATTACCCTTTCTCCCATTAATGGTGTGATACCATCGATCATGCGTATGTACGACCTACTATCTACAGGATTTGATGAAAATAATTTTCTATTTGAAATTGCAGAGAAATATTATAAATATTAATAAATGGGAAAATATTATATTTATGAAAATTCTCTAGATAATTTATCTACAATCACTAGTACTTTTATAATAAATCACGCATGATAAAATAAGGCCATTACAATCTGAAATAATGAAAAAATGGGTTTTTATTCATAATCCGGTAGTAAAATGTTTTAAGAGGATCATATATGTTATTATAAATTTAAATACATGGTTGATATAAATTAATAAAATTATTGAATCCATTATACATGTGGTCTATACACATAATTTGGATGTCGAGCTGAAGGTTAGGGTTTCTCATATCACTTTTACTTTCATGAGACATAATCTATATTCACCACTTATTCCTTTATATGGTGTATATACTAGAACTTTTGATATGTTATATCAGTAATGTATTTATCTTTATGATATTTAATTTTTAAATTTATATTATTTAATTCATGAGGCTCATGATTCATAAGTTACTAAAATTGGTATGGTTTTATTTTAAAATCCCATAATTACTCGAGTTGTTTTTTTTATTTTTGTCTCCCATGGGGGGGATTGTTTGGTATTCCTATCATAAATAAGTGAAATTTAAATATAATATGGTTATTCATGATATGTTTTAGTTGTATTTTATTTTTCTCACAATTTTGTGCCTGAAATTACAGATAATTTGATTAAAAAGATCCAATTTCATTTTTATATTTGGTTGAAAATCCATTTTCATCCAAAACCATGTTTCGTAAGAATGTTTTCAATTTTTATAAAATTAATAAATAGAATTATTAAAAAAATAACCATATTTTAACTTTTATATAATGTTATGAATAGAATAATGATTTTTTCTACCAAACAAGGCCTATATTTCTTTAAAAAAACATGAAATAGATATTTATTTTAGTGTGTGTAACATGAATATAATTTTCCACTCTCATGAACACTATATTTTATAAATATTAATATATATGTTTCCATGGTAATTTTAATGAAAATTAATTTTCAAAATTATTTTGTACTTTTAGTTTGAAAAGGACTATTTTCAAGATTAAAATGATATTTTTATAAATAGCTTTTGTATGAAATCTGTTTATCATATTTTGACTCATTAACAACATCAAACCATTATTAAACTTTTGATCTAGTAGAGATATTTTATATTCATAACGACATCATTATTTTTTGTACGGGTTGTGATCAATTTATCTATAATTGTAAAATATTATTAGTATTCCCCATATTACTCTTGATTATTTGTGACTACATTTATTGATTTGGGTATGTATACTATTTCATATGTTAGGTTTTCAATACGAAACTTTATATTGATTATGATTCGCCCGATTCACAAAAAGAATGAATAGACATACTATGTGATAAGTGGGACCTAGAATAAAATATCCCCAACATTCATCGATAGGTCTCATGGTACAAAACTATTGGAATTATTAGATGGGGTTTTCCCACTGATTTGAAAACTCTTTTGAATGGGTCTTCTAGGTATGATTTAGATATACAACATTATGAATTATCTAATTATGAGATCACTTATTGATGTCAATGTGATTATATTATTAGTAATAAAATCTATGAATATGTTACAAGTTTTGGTGATTATTTATATATATTTATTTGATCCTCATTTATTCCTTCCATATTATGTTCATTTTATTATTTAAATGTTTTATGTTTCAGTTATTCAACATTTGATTATTCGTACTTTTTAAGGATTGGTTATGTTGTTTCCCTTCCATTATTATGAAAATATAGTCCCCCCATTCTTATGTTTATCTTTTTTTAGTATACTGGGAAGTGTTTTATAATTGATATATAGTGATGTGCAGTGAGGAAATGATGAATTCTCAATGATAACACTATGTTTATTTTATGATTTCAATTATAATGTGAACGAAGAGTACGAATAATGTTTACCAAGATTTTTAGACAATTTTATTCTTTAGGATTTTATTATTTTTATATAGTTACAATATAATAAATGACACGCTATTTTAGGATTACTCAATTCGGGGTCATTAGAGATGGTATCTGACGAAATTTTGTAAAAACAATTGTGAAAGGTTTTTAGAATTCATAGATTATAGAAAATAACCCTAGGATTTATATTAAGGATTAAGATATTTATTAGATAAAATCTTAATGCTTTGGTAATGTATATTTTATAGGGATTTCCTAGAAATTCATCACAGTATAGATATTATAACTAGATATGGTTCTAGAAAAGATACACCTAGGGGAAAATAATCTAAAAAAGGCATGTTGGGATTGACTAAAGACTTACTTGGTACAAGAAAAATATCTTTATTATAATTATAATTTGACACTCTTTGGGGACATTCTTGGTTTAATTTGAATTTTCTTCACAAACCATTATTATGAATTTGAAAATGTATTTATGATTAATAAAATTTCCCTTAGAAACATGTTTATGATTATGAGATTTTTAACATATAGAATTTTCAATTTCTGATAAGGGTTTAACTATTTTTTAAATTACATATTATGATACAAAATTTTATGATCTAATATATTGTATTCCATTTTTTAGAATTGGATCCTATAAGAAAGAATGAAAACAATATCAATTCACATAATAAAAAGGGTGAAAATGGCCACATCTTTATTGTGCTTAATAAAATCATTTTATGGAAACTAGTGACCCTATCATTGTTATAATATGGGGACATAAAATAATGTGATATAATAAAAGACAATAAATCAATATTTCATATGTATTTTATGGTATGAAATGGAAGAAGTGTGTGTCACGGAAAAAAATGGATAACATGAAGAAGGGAGTGAATTGTTTTCACAGATTTGATAATGTTTGATAGAAACACCATGGTTCATATATTTATGGAATGATAGTTTACTTCATATGTTGAGAGGTATTCCATCACCCATGTGAATTAAAGTGTCATAAATAAAATATTTATTATCAGTGTTTTATCTATAAGGACATGAGAACTACAAGAATGAATTCCCCAAAGGGTGAAGGGAATACTCCATAGAAGAAGCTAAGGGAACATAGCCAATCTTATGCTATTAATATGGATGGAGTTGAATTATTAATTAGATAGTTTTTTAATTCAAGAATTAATTTATAATAGTATTTTATCAATCATTTTCTATGTATAATAATTATGAAATTTATAAGTATTGTACTATTGAACATTTTTCATATCTTTGAAATCATTCGTGGAATGGAACCAGGGATAATGAAAATTTATTTATTGGCAAGTTGATCTTTTTGGAAATAACATGAAGAAGGATAAATGATCATTAATATATGGTTTATATTGATATAATAAGGATAATTATATTTTTATGGGATTGAATTATTTACCATGTAATTTTTTTGTGATTTATGTTATTGTTGATAAAGTTTAATACATGTATTGATTTTGGGAAACTAATTGACAACATGATATTTTATATATTTTTCATAAAAGGCGTGTTTTCATTATGTATTTATGGTGATATTGGTAATAAAATATGTAGAATGTTACAATAAAATCCAATTTATATTTTATGTCGAATATAATTTTGATTTAGTGACCTCCCTTCTAAATTTTTGGTGTTTGAATTTCTTCGGATATATTTTGGATGTAATTGTAACTATTTATTAAATAAATTGAACATTGGGAGTTGCTAATAATTTATTAGAAACTAATGTATTAATGGATATATAATTCAAACCATTTGGTCAAGGAATATATCTATAGATAGGATGAATGTATTTTACTTAATTTATGGATCTTATGTTCTGTTAAAATTAAATTTTCATGAATTAGACATTAAAATTCATTTGGGATATTCATTTTATGGAGTATGATATGAAATGAAAAATTATCATCTTCATAAAAATAATAAAATCATACATTTCATGTAAGAATAATTCATTATATTTTAAATGTAAATAATATGTGAACTCATCAACTTTTGTAAGAAGATATTGAGACAAAAATATTATCATATTACCTTTACATTTGATGAGTAAAATGGTATCTCAGCTAAAAATGGATTGATGGTTTTGTTGTAATTTAATTTTTTATGGCCAATTATATTTATAAGTCCCCATAAATATTTACACTTCCCATACATATCTATATCTTCACTTCTTACAAATGTTATTTATTTGGAAACCTACTAGACTATATTATAGATGACCTTCACACTTCCATTTATATCATATCAAACGAATAATTTATTAATATATTTTATTCAATTATGGTTTCCGAGAAAGGTTTTTTTGAATTTTAAACCCATTATTATTGAAATCAAGATTATATAGACGAGATATAATTTATTTAATTGTTTAAAATTTAACACCCCACAATTTTAAAAGAGGAACATCATATTCAACATTATATATGACAAGAAACACAATGATTCAAAGTAATTACAACACCACAATACTTTATGATATATTTCATTTTAAATAAATTCAACCTCTTTTATCACATACAATTCGTGAAATAATAGGTTTGAATGAAACCGTCTACTCTATTAAAATAATATTATTTTTAAATGACAATTATAACAATGATGTTAAGATAGAGGGTATGAGTAGTGATAAATAAATTATGAAAATTATATAGATCAGAAATGTAATAACTAAATTCTGTTTATATATATTAATTATATAAAAAATTTAAAATATCATTTAAATGAAAAAGAAATGTATTTTTTGAAAATAATTTTTTCCAAAAAATGGTTTAGTCATGTTCAGTAAAAATTATATAAAATTATATTTTTAATGTTTTTGAAAATTTATACAAAAATTTAAACAAATTTAATTAATTAATTTTTCAGATTTATTATTTGGTAAATTTTTTAGAATTTTCATAACAGATTAATTTTCTGATGATTATGGAAAATACTGATTTTTCTTTAGAAACTGTCATTCCATTTAAATTAATTAGGAAGTAAAATTTTATTTTATGCTAGTTTCAATGTAATATTAATTATATTATTTTATAATTTAACTAGTTTAGTAAATTAAATAAATTTAATCGATAGTTATGATATAAAAATCATTTATAATTTTGAATGTTTTTCTTTGAAAGAATGGTTTTACCGATGCATTATTGGGATTAATATTAACTTAATTTCATCACATATAAGTATTTTATTTTGAAAAATAAATTCCATAATTTTAAATAGAATTATACATATTTAAAAATAATTTCATTATAATTTTATAAACTAATCCATAATGAAAATAGTGAAAATCAATTATCATGTTAAGGTATACATGGGTTTAGTAGGGGTTTAAACTAAGATGATAATGTCTAAAAATGTCCTGAAACACGTCTAATAAAACTTTTTTGGACATTTTAGAGATTATAACGTGTTATTTGTGTTTTCAAATAACCAGTTTTTCAGAATTTTTTAAGTGTAATAATGTGGGATTCAATATTTTTTGTTTCAAAAATACCATGTTTGTCCTCTCCCCACTTATAAAATTGTACCCCTCTTCTCTCCCATTAACAATTCAAAACACATTTGGTTTGTCTAATTCCTAAAAAAATAAATTACCCAATCCTCTTAAAAAAATATATGTTCCTTGGTTATATTTGAAATCTAATCTAGGAAGGCTTTAGTTATAAGCCAAAAAGAGTTATATAAATATGAGGTAAAATTCATACCATTTAAATTTGTTTTATATTTTCATTCAACACCATAAATTGTCATAAATAATGAAAATATAATAAATTTAGTAACTATTATATACTAATATGTTATTATATTAATGGTATTATAATTAAGAATCACCACATCCATTAAATTGAAGAGAATATTGTTGATCATGTTTTCAATGAACTACCCCCTCAAGAATTTATATAATTAATTGTATGTCACCACATTGAAAGGATTGATATAATGATGGATTTAAAATTTGTATGTTATAATTAAAATACCATTGTACATATGGAATTATTATTTCACATATACCATTTTATATTCCATTATTTTGGGGAATACGATAATGTCGCTCTTGTGTATGGCAGATTAGCACCTCACAAAGTGATGTGATTCATTTTTTACTTACACATTACATGGAATGTAATATGTATATATTTGATTAATATATGAGATATATATGAATGGATATTAACTCTTAAAAAATTAATATATCATACATTTACTTACTCAATCACCCATTAGGAGAATGATATCATTGCTCATGAAAACGTGTAACCTACAATCTTTATGAAACGATGCAATTCATTTTCCATGTCCAAAATATAATAATGATTATAAAAAATAATATAACTAATAAATATTACATTTATAAAATTAATATAATTCATTATATGATTTATTAATATCTTATTAATAATAACATGAAATTTTATAAGAAAACCGTATGAGAAATCACAAAAATTGGCTCCTAAAATAATGAAAATAATAGAAACAATAAAAATATGTGGGTTGTAAAATTTTATAAGGGGATAATATAAGATGTTATTAATATGAATATTTTTCTTTTATAAATTAATAAGTGACTTAAAAACATTATACATGTTTTTTGTACACATGAAAATTATCGGGACCTGAGATAAGGGTTTCTTTTCTAACCTTTTCTTTTGCGAGACATACAACATATTCTGAACATATTCTTTTGTGTGGTTTATATAATTACCACTATGATATGTTATATTAGTAATATCCTTATATTTATTTAATATAATGATTCATTAGTTATTATTTCTTAAATGAGGCTTATGATTCAAAATTTACAAAAGTAGAAGTTGTTTATATACCAAATATATCATTATTCCAGATTGTTTATGTTTATGTATCCCTTAACATAATAATTTTTTATTAATATCTTAAAAATTATTTTTTTATATCCTATATTTCTTCATTTAATATTCATAAAATGATACATTTTTAAAACTCATTGGTTATTAAAATAGTTGGGAGAGGGTTTCTAAGAAAATGTGATTTCATTTCACTCTTATGTCGAAAACACATTTTCTTTCATAAACTCATTTTCTAAAAATGTTTTAGAAACTGTTTTTAAGAATATTAATATTATTTATTAAATACCATTTTACCCACTTTTTATTTTTTATGGAATATTTTTAATGGAATCTATATTTTTTTCCAAACAAGGCCTTAATGGATTTTATCGAAACACTAAATGTAATATGTGTTATGATATATATAACCTGAATGGAATTCCCCACCATCATTACCACTAAATTATTTAAATAATGTATAATTATTTTAAAATATTTTTTAAATAATATTTTAAAAATATATTGTGATCATTCACTTTTAAAATTGTAATTTTAAAAATTAAAAGGACATTTCCTCAAAAATATTTTCATGAAACTTTTTATGGTGTTTATATTCATCAAAAACATAAAAAATTCATTAAAATTATGTCCAATGAGTATGTGATGTATTGATACCATATTTATAATTTCTCATATTAATTTTTGATTAGTTTTATTGGGGATGTATAATTCATTATGATTCGTCATATTACTCGAGTTTATTTATAATCTTCTTTATTGACTGAGGTATGTGTTACCATTTCATATATCAATATTTCAATATGAATATTTATGTTTACAATGATTGACCACTTTGATATGTGAAATGAATTAATATTATTATGTTAGGGGTGCGGTGCATAATTACCTAGTCCATTGATGCATTGGTAGGTCACATAAGACAAGTTAGTTTTTCTAAATAGATGGGTTTTACCCATAAATTTAAAATTTCTTATGAATGGTATTGAAAATATTCTTTAGATGTCTATTATTATAAATAACAACAATAAGAGTTCACTTAATGATGTCCATGTGATTATTAAATTATTTATAATATCGATGTATAAGTTTCAATGTCATGTGATTAAATATAATACATTAAGTGTTCATCATTTATTCCTTCCATTATTTGAAGAAGTTGTTGTTTAAATGGATTATATTTTTATTATTTACATTTCTGTATTAATTATGATTATTTATTCAAGATACCTTTTATCGCATTATTACCTATAATTATCATCTAAAATCACCCTTATATATTTTGTTTCCTCATGCTACCAAGAAGTATTTTTTAAAAGCTATGAAGAGATATGATATGGGGAAAAATTGTGTTCTCAAGGAATACACATGTTTTATTTTATGTTTTCAATTATAATGTTAATATCATGTATGTATCTAGTTTACCAAAAATGGTAAAATATTCATCCTTTCAGGATGTGATTCATTATATACACTGAAAATGTAATAATGTAGACACCAAATTGGTGTTATTGGGGTCGGGGTCTCTACAATCCTCTTACAGTTACAGTCTCATCTTCTTCTTATTTTGGGAACATGTATTTGTTATGTCTCAAGTACATTATGATAGTTTTAACAGATTCCCAAATCATCTCTCATGTATTTTATAAATATCATCCCACTATGATTAAAATAAATGAAACATCAATCCTTGTAAATATAATGGAAAACATGAGACACACCATTTATAAAGAATACTATATTATACTTATTCTTTTCAGCTCATGTTGGGTTTACATAATTTCATTGATATATTTGTATAGTATGAAATTTTCAACAACCCACCTTTTCATTTCTCTATATTGTATCTTTTGAGTTTCTTTTTGATATGTATATTTTTACTTATATCAATCACCCTATGAGAAATACCTTGATAGATCTTGATTTGTGGGATATTGGCTACTTCACCTATGTCATTATTATAGAATCATTCGTCAATGAAAATCATAACCTTTTATATTTATTGAAAATCATTGTAAATAATTAATACATCATTAACATATAATATTATAAAAATGGTGTCATTACCACAAATAATCTTACATGCAGATTTTTTACCTTCATTTTTGATGAAAACTTATTTATAGGCCCATTAAAAATATCATTCCATAATCGAGGTACATATTTAAACCCATTTATAGATATCTATATCTTGTATAAATTGTTTTTATTCTATGAATTTCTGAAACCTTCATGTTATGTCATATATAATTATTCAAAAAAATTCTTTCTTATGAATGATTTTTCGTTATACATTGACCAAATATAATAATCATAGAAGGATTCTATATCGGGTAATATCCCATTGTATTTCGATATCACAATTTCTCATAATGTTTCATAATATATATAAATTAATATTGAATGAAACCCTTTTATCCCAGTCATTATTTATTAGAATTTACTTTACTATCGATGTCTATATTTTTCTGGATTACCCATTTCCAGGAAATGGGTTTTACATTAGTTAATAGTCTACCAAAATATAAACATGATTTTGATACATGGAATCCATCTCAGAATGAATGCATTATTGCAATTAGTATCATATTTCTCATACACTACATCCTCACAAAATAAAGGTACATTATTCTATAGGAATAATGTTTCATCAGATTAGGTGACCTAGAAACCATACCTTTTGTGTTCTTTAAATTATATAGTAGATATACCTAGTAATTTTATATTAGTAACATCTTTTTTATGCTACTATCTATTTTGTAAATTTATTTCATAATAACTCTTATGCATCTAGAGAATAAAATTCCACTACGTTAGTATGTATCCCACTTTTTATAGTAAATATGGGCTCCCTTTCTAAAAATATTGAATTTATTTCCAAAATAACATTTTGTTATAAATGGTTATATTGGTAATATCCTATTGTTTTTAGGATAACCTATAATGTTTCACATTAATCTTTAGAATGAATATTTTTCACTAGGAGTAGTCATAGATAAAGTCTCACATCCCCACACACATATTTGTGATAGAAGGGGTTTATTTACACACCATGATTGATATGATATTCCAAATAAATAATTAATTGGTACACTATAAATGATATATGACACTTTTTCCAATTTGTATCCCAAAATGGATAATGAAAGATTTTCCCAAATCATCATTGACCTGACCATTCCAAGAATAGTGTGATTCATTATTTCATGAAATCTATTAATTTGATGTGTATAATGGGGAGTGTGTTGAGATAGTATCCTAATGCGAATTACGTGATAAATGAATTTGTAGTAAAAATTCTCTCTATATAATATTGATAGGACTGGTTTAATATTTTCACCATGTAGGATTTGGATTTCATGTTGGAATTCCATAAACATATATTCAAAACACCATGATTGATGAATTTTTTTAAATGATTATCATTTAAATAAACTTTCATAATTTTAAATAGTCGGGTGTTTTATGTGTAATCATTTTTTTGATGATTGATATTATATGGTTGTCATTTTTAAGTGTATAGAAACCATTTTCAAGATACATAACATAATAACATGTGATACAATTATAAAATTGAAAAAAAAAGAATATTTCAAAACATGAACTAAAATCCCATGTTTTTTGAATTTTAAATTGAGATTATGTATCTGGTAAAATAAGGAACATAATTACAATTATATATTATAAGAACCAAACCATCAGGAAATTTTTGATGATAATCTCCCACCAACGAGGCTTCAACTCGTATATTTTTTCTGGACTATATATCCACCTCATCATTTCCATCTTCTAGAATGTACATTGATTCATTATATGAATATAAATGCGTTAAAAATTAACTATAACCAATACCCATCCGGTAGATAAATTCAAATTACATTTGATGTAAAAAATACCTATTATAGAAGTATGACCCATCATTTTATTTCATCCTTCTAATTATTCTTCATGTTTCCTTTCTTTCCACATATAAGGAATAAAACATCCTTATCATTTACCTCCCATTTTTTATTTCATTTTTAGTTGGATGGTGCATATGTGTCTTCAACAAGGGATTCCTCTTAGACACCATAGCCATTTATTCAAACACCTTTTTCACCATAAGGGATGACATATTTTTTTATTCATATCCATGTATACTTGGGTAAATAAATTAAATAATCATTGTAGAAAATTTCGTATGTTATTTAACTTTTAATTAATAATAATCATTGAAAATCATATTTTTAATGGAGAAATAATTAGATTATTTTATAAATTACGGTTTTTTGAACCCAATGGATTCAAGTATCTCCATCTACTAAATTATCAAGTGTATAGGTGGTCCTACAAGACTACATTCTACTATCTTGAACCTATATATATTATAATATATCTCATATCTTTCTTGACATTCTATCTCATAATATAACTCATATAGATGATTTATAATCATATTGGCTTCTTCATCCTCATGTATTTTTACAGTAGATGGGACATTAATGAAAACATGAAAAACTACACATTTATTTCATCACGTAAATTCTTATTATATTTTTATTTTTCCACATTTCATTATCCCTAAGGTGGTTTATAAAAAATAAATATTTCAACAACAAAAAGATTACTCAATTTTCGTATTACTATGTGTAAGCACTTGTATATATCCTATAATTTATGGATACTAAAAATATTTTCTATATCTAGAATCGATTTTAGTGATAATGTATTGGTGTAGTTGATTTCCATTTAATCTACGAAAAATAAAAAATTTAATACTGCATTGTTTTAATTAATTATTAGACCATATGGATTAATTGTTTATTTAAATTTAACACCAATTTTATAAATACTTTATATATCTCACTAATAGATTCAAAACACCCAGTCCATGAATATTCTAGTTGTATGGGTACTTTAAACATCTCTTAATAGTTCATTTTATGGCTACACCAGTACTAAAATAGTTTCAAGGTATGATCAATACTATCCATCCACATTAACTCATGTCCCATTTAACTAAGGAGTGAATTCCTTATTTATTGAAATTGTAACCTTTATTCCATCAATAAATTTCTTATATGTGAAATCAAACCACAAATGGCCACTTCCTTGATGATAACTTTATTTAATTAAACCTGTCACTCTTATATACACTACCAAGAAGTAGGCTTCACCCTTAACTAAGAATGATTAGAACCTCATTCAAAAGATTTTTGTTTTAAAATTTATGAACATAATTTATTGCAACATTATTTTACTTTGAATGATTTTATTATTACATTGTGAATTAATTAATCATCTATTTAATGAGTTCATACTATCTGATTATTCTCACAACTGAACAACAAACTAATAAATAACAATCATCTTGTCTTGAAACTATGAAATTAATTTATTTTTTATCATTTTTCATAAAAACAATTATACATAAATATAATAATCAATGAATTAAAAAACTTTCATCTTTATTATTTTGTATTGAATAATTCTTTTATGCTTAAGGGATCAACCATGATGCTTGGGGTAATGTAATTTAATCGAGTTTGATGCATATCTCAGCTTGCGACCTTGTATATCATTTTACTGTATTGTCTATATCACCACCATTTCTCATCATGGTTCACGTGTTTTAATGTCATCATCACAATACAGATATTCTCATAAATAAGTGAGGGTTTTTTAGGAAGTGAAATATAAAAACATAATTATACTACTTAACGTGAATTCCCTTTTACAGATTAGGTGAGTTAAGACTATATTATAGTTGTTATATGGGTGTGGGTTCAAAAGAAACAAATCTGGAGATGTGGGGGATTGAAAATAGAAACTCGTCAAGACAACAACATAGTAGGGGAGAAACCAATGAACAATGACCAATGGGACTATGTGAATAAAGAGTATCCAACGCCCATAAAAAATAGATTAAATATTTTTTTTAATAAAACGTTTTTGTATTAGTTAATTGAATTAATATAAATTCATTCAAGAATTTATTTTCAAATGAGGAAGACCATTTGACATACGAATTTTATGTGAAATAAAAATTTAAAAAGATATAAATTCATACGGATGTACATTAAATGAGAAAAATTAATTATTTAAATTTAGGTAATATATTTCATATGATCGAAATTTATTTAGTTAATTTATTTTTTTATTATAAAATTTGAATTTTTTTTATTTAATATGTTTAATTTTTTCTCAATCCTTGCATGGACTGAAAATCACATTAATGGTTTTTTATTTTTCTAAGGGCTAGATAAGCATGGATGGGCAAAACCCATACAAGGCCATTAAAAGTTGTGTATGAACCACCTTTGCCTATTTTGAATCTATGAGGACCCACCTCATCCCTTTATAGACTAAGATATATAATGAATATGTTTTTCTTTTTAATGCTCATAAATGTTTTATGGGTTAATTTTAAGGCCAATAACTATGTTAGTGTGATATTTCAAGGTCCCTAGATGCATAAAATTGATATAATGATAATATTAAATATATTAATATGAGAAATATTGTAGTGATAATGGAGGTACTCCCAAATAATGTCTCATATTGAAAATTTGGGAGCACTATTAATTTTGAAATGTGGGTTTTACACTAGGTTAATCACAAATATTTTCATTATTGGATGTTTTCTAAAGGATCCATCACAAGAGAATTTATAAAACTATAAGTTAATTAATTAATTCATTTTTTATTTTATTCCCTTGGGCTAACTCATATATAAAATAAAATTTATCATAAATCCATAGATTTAGCTCTATAAAAAAAGGGATTATGAGAGGATCAGGTAAAGGAGACATCATGGATGATCAACAACAAATCATTAATTCACGATCAGTATACTAATGGTGCCCATGGATCTCATCAATGAAAACGACTCTAAGTAGTTCTTAATCAATGATAAATCCAATCCTAATGTATGGATATTTTATGTAAGTTGACCCCTTTTTTTACCCAGAGATAATGTGAATTAATTACAAAAAAATATTATTCTCAAGTTGAATGTTCATTATAGGTTTTTCAATATCTTCCAAGAAATAAGAAGTATATTTTTATTTTAATATTATTTTCTCAATTAATTATATTATCAAAAATAAATCGAGGCCAAAATGAAAAATATCTTGGGTTTGTTCCAATTATTATGTTTTATGATTTTCTTACAATTTTAATCAAATGTTCATCCCTAGTATTTTCATTGGTCAGTATTTCGACCAATACCTGGTGGACAATCATTGAATAATCATTTTTTTAGAATAATTTATCTCACCATGGTTTTAGGATCACAAATAAAGAAGTGATTTAGGTGAAAAAAATGATCGTGGATGATGAGACCTGGAAAGGGATAATATCTCAATTTCCTAATTCATGGTTTAGGGTGAATAGACAATATCAAGTGATATGAGTTGATTATCAAAACGATTGGATGGCCAGAGTCTAACCAGAAGTGATAGAGAGGTTAGGTAAACCGAAATCCACAAATTATGTGTGAAATTTTTGGTGAAATCATAGGTGGAATAGGAATTGGAAGATGAATGATAATTTGTATAATTTTTTTAAAATTCCCAACTACATTGAATATAGAATGAATATCCCATGTCTTGTAGATTCGTCCTATGATACTCCGTTTTACACATGAAATATAATATTAAATAATAAGTGACATGTTTCACTGGCTATGTATCCCATGGATAGTGGAATAGAGTATACCCTATCGGTACATGATCATGGAAACATCCATATTCTTGGGATCCCCCAATATATATGGGCATAATAAGAGTACACAGTATAACTCTATACTTATGAATGAACTAGTATATGGTAATGGAAAAAGTACACATGCATGACCAATGTACAATAGAATGAAAAAAAAGTAAAATATAATTGATCATTGGTACATGAACCATATAATAATGAGTTGTGGTTTCCATTTCCTTCTTGTCTCAAATACTAAGTAATAATCATTGATTGTTTTTTGTCTTTCCAATTTTTAAGATATTTTTATGATTGGATCCATTATAGTTTCTATAGTAGGGTATAGAGTATGACCTGGTGTGTGATGCTGGATCCCTAATGATTCTTTTTCATGAGGAGTATTTCCTTTTGGGTCGACAATATGAGGTTCTTTAAATCATTGTATAGTGCATAGAATCACCTATAATTCTTCCAATGTATTCATCATGTAAGACTGTTCCACGGATGGATTTGATGGTGCTATATAATGTTGTGATTGGGTTGGGTTCACATAATGTTATTCAAAGGATTGTATCACCAGAGGTTTCGGGTAAGTAGGACCCACTGACATTAGGAATGCACTGTATCTCAAAGAAAGTGAAGATTTTTCATTCACAAGGACCTTGGGGATAGATTTTTCCACCAAATAATCAACATTTCTAGGATTGTGATGGATGTGGATATATCATGTTGGTGTTCTTAACCTACGTGTTGTATATCGATAAATGGCCAATTGTACATCTATGAATAGGTCATGGTTTTATTAGGGATGTTCTTAATATTGTTGACGTGATGGTGGTAATGGATGTGTAGCAGGAGGTGGTTGGTGCTTTGATTTGTTGCCACCACCACCCATTAGTGTCTCATGCCATACTCAAGGATCTAGTGGTTAAGTATGTTGGTATCTACAGGAACGGGAGGATTATAACAAAGAGTATCCAATGATTTTTAGTGGAATTATTTGTCTATTTTGTTCCATATATTAACTGTTAATTGTAAAACTCACAACAAATTATTTTATTTCTGTATCTCTAGTTGAAGACATAGAGATTACTTTTGAAATTTTACCTCAACCCTTGTTTTTGGAGTCCACTAGTATATGGGATTATGTGATGAAAAAAATACTACTGATAGTTTGAAATAAATCAGAGAGGATAAATATCCATTTGGAATCTCCTAATAATGGTGACAAGAACTTATGAATTCAAAAAAATAATAGAAATGTTATACAAAGTTCTTACATATATTGATCATTCCATACAAAGGATACAACATTTATATAGAGATGGGATGAGGTTTTAATTTGACGGTGAGTAGGAAACATAGTATGAGCATGAAGGGATCATATGTTGGAGGATACAAATATTTATTTTCTGGTTGTCTAGTATTAATCTTGTAGTAGTAGATGTTAGGATATTTTATGTTTCAATAGTGCTAGTAGAGTATGAGGACATCTTCTCCGATGAAATTTTGGACGACCTTATAGATAGCCAGGTTTCTCATACATATATATTAAATATTTTTAGATGAATATTCAATACATTACTAAAACACATGCTTGATTAAAAAAATAGTTTAGATCGCTTGGAATATTGGTATACAACCTTCTTAATTCTTGAATTTTATTTTGGGTTTCACATAATGATGCAACCCTATACTAAAACCAAAAAAAATCCATTATTCATAGCCCATGGATAGGAAAATTAATAAAGGTTGATCTAAGATGCCCGATAAAGGTAGAAAAATAAGATACATAATCTTAACATGAACATAAGAGTTTAGATGCATGAATATATTTTTTAAAACAATACAATACTTATAAAATATCATAATCTTGAGTCGTGGCATAAAGATTAGTTACTAATAAGAAGTGAAGCCTAATGAAATAAAATAACAATATCCAAATGTGTAAAAAATTCACATAATACATGGATTTTTTTACATACACATAAGCATTTAAAATAATTTCCTTAGTAGTCATGGATAACATTCATGGATATCAAAATTTAATGTATTAAATACACAATACATCATTTTATTCAAGGTTCCCTCCTAAAACCATTATAGTAGATATGGCCCTTTATAGAATTGGGGTTTCTCCCCATTCGAGTATTTTCTCTCTTGGGATATATAAATCATTACTGAATCCAATTAAGAGTGATATAGGTCATATCCATTACATAATGAAAATCATATATATGTGTGCCACAAGATAATAAAACATTCAACATATCATAACCCGTGAAATGAAATTGGTTTCATAATAGTTTCATAATATCAGAACCAATGAAAATTGATAGGTTTCAAAGTCATGTTATCATATTATAACCCATGGAATAACAAGTAGGTTATTTAATAATTTTATCATTTTATAACCCATGGAAAAATTGGGGATTTTATAAATATTATGTCATCATAATGGTAAAAAAATTAAGAGAAATAAAAAGAATGGCCTCTCTATATTATATCCAAAATAACAAATAAGAAACTTGAGAGGATATCATCTTATATAGGGAATGGTTAAAAAAGAAAATTAACAAGGAATGTTTGTAGAGGAAAATGACCATTATTTGAAAATATAATTTTTGAAATAAACATTATAAAAAATCTTTTAAATCAATTTCTTTTGAAATTAATCTTTGAGAACGTATAATGATGGATTTAAAAATCATTCTATAGTTTTTTAGGAAAATAACTATTCATCCATTAAAACGCATTTCATTATTTTTTGAAAACCATTTCATCTAAAAATTACCTTGAAAACATGTAATATCAAATTTAAAAATCATTTAAAAATTTTCATTGATAAAATTACATGTCCACCTTGAAATGTTTTTTAAAAAATTTCAAAATTAGTTTCGTTGAGAATAATCTTTAAAACTTATAGAGGAATATTTAAATATAATTTAAAATATTTCTAAATTAAAATTACATTTCCACCATGAATACACTTTTTTAACATATTGAAAATAAATTTCATTGAAAATAACCTTGATAAATTCTGATGGAATATTTAAAATAGATAATTGGAATAACAGTGGGAAATAATGTTCATGACGTACACATTAAAAAAAATAATTTATATTTTTATTAAAATACACACATTATTTTTTTGGAAAATAACCTGAAGATTATATTAAATTTTTTTAATATAAAATCAAATTTGGGTACAAGTTTATCAAATAATTAATTTTAATAATGTTTAAAACATTTTTCAAAACAATCTTAGAAAATATAGTTTTGTATGAAAAAACTTTTTGATATGAAATTTTTAATTTTCATAACACGTTATTTTTCAACTCTAGAGTACATAAATAGATGAAAATGGATGAAACATATTATTCTGATGACAAAACTAGAGTATAATAGAATTCACGAGTTTATTGGGGGATGTATTATAGGATTTTATCTTCTGAAACATAATCGTAAATATACTCAAAATTAAATTTTTGAACTTAAAAAAAAAATTCAGGTTGAAGTGGGAAACCATTCCATAAAAGTCATGAAGTCAACTAACATCGAAGGTTATTTTTGAATTCTAAAAATCAAATTTAATTTTATTAGAGACCATACATCAGTAAAGACTCTATTGCAATGTAGGGGAATCCATATACCTATCATCCATGATAAGGTCTTCAAAATAATATTCCACACTTTCCGAATCATTTATAAATTCTTCCACTTCAATATTCCTCTAATTTCAGCCACATTCCAAAATATGATTTTTCTTATCAATTGAAACAAATTATTCTGTATTGAGATTCAATATTATCATTGTCTCAACAATCATTTCACAATCATCATAAACGGGTTAGAAATAAAATTACTCCTCAAACATATATTAATTGTAATGATGGATGAGATCAAATGTTTACCTCTCTTCTCAAATCTCTAATATTTTTCTCTAACTGGAGCCTTATCTCTGTCCTACTACTGAATTTGATCATCTGTCTTTTCATACATTTTTTGGGACATTTACCTCACCAAAATCCTCAAAAATTTAATCATTTTGAACATTTTAACTCTATTTTCTTGCCTGAAAATGTTCCATGGAATCAATGTCCACCACTATATTCTTTTTGGCAGACCCAGTTACCATCAGATTCTCTGAATGGGAAATGTCTTGTTATATTTTAGTATTCATTCCTTTTAGATAAATATAGCTCCATGAATCTGGTTTCTCATTACTCTATTTCTTTTCTTTCCTTATAATTTAAGGATAAATTATGTTCCCTTCATCAACACTTTGCACTAATATATGTCTTTAAGCCTCATCCTCTGAACTAGTCCCATTGAAACTGTTATCATACTAGAGTTTCTATATTGGCATTATGGTTTGGAAAATTGATGATATCACATCCCCTTGACCATGGTCCAGAATGTTATACTATGGGTTCTGAAAATGATTACTATCCTTAATGTTAATACTTTCTCACTTTATCTCTCCCTTATGGTGACAATAACCTAGTCCCTACTGACCCCACTATAAAGTATAATGGTTACCTCACCCCTCTCTTATTCATGATATATCATCTTATTCTTTAAACGAACATGAGATTAAAATAACCGCACATTTCTATTGGATATTTTTTTCTTGGTTATCCACAAGTCCTATTGTAGAGACAACCTTCATGTCATGTGTTAATCTTCCAAATACATCAATTACCATTAGACCTATAGGGAACCCCTATGCCTCCTTTTGGATGAAATCATCCTTCGCTCCATCATTGGAATTCATATTTTCGGATGAAATCTAGATAAAAATGATAGTGCTCAATGACTCCCCATCCATAAGTAATCTAACTCATACAACCTCTGAATTCTTGAACTGATCACTAATGTCCTAATACATAATGCCAAACAAATCTCATAAATGATGATATTGTAACATAAAATATGTACCATATTGGTAACATTGAATTTCAAGACCCATGAATGAATTTCAATAATTAAAGATTAAATTATCATGTTGATAAATTAATATATGATTGTACATTTCAAAGGGCATATATATAGTCCACATAAATGTAAATAGGTTCATAACATAAACATATATCTTAATGACATCAAATAGAGACAAAAATAAATTACCTCTTTATTACTTTTGAAACATAAAAACCATGAAAGAGAGAACCAAAAATGGATATATAAATCATCATAAATATAAATATAATTATCATAATATAAATTCATGGGTATTATATATGCCACAACAAAAACATGTGGTGAATATGGCACACATCCCAGAGGAAAATAAAAGTTCGACCAAAGTCATTGGCATTAAGTATGTAATTACATCATACACATTCATTAATCATGTATAATAACTATATTTTTATTATAAATCAATTATATAAACATAATTATATATATATTTCACCATATATTATTTAATTATGACCTTTTATTACCTTTTTATTAACAATTCCTTGTTAAAATGATATTTTGGGTAATTAAATCTTTTTTTGTATATGTTTTCATTTATTATTTTTGGTTCTTTTACTTGGATCATGGTTAAATCATCTATGGAATAATAATAATGAAATAATTAACATATGTATAAAACAATTATACTTTTAAGACAAATCATGAACATTTTTTTTTAGAAATGAAGTATGTTATGATCATGGAGATGGTATACCTTGAATACACATGAATAAAATTTTCAATTTTCAATGATAATTATTCAACGAAGGTATGTAATATATTATATTTATATAATTATAATAATATCATAAATACCAAAATATTCCTATAAATATACTTATACATATCATCATTGTGGTGTGGTGATGAAGAAAGAGTACAATCTCTTCATGAAGGTTGTTGTCCACACATACATGGATGACATTATAATATTTCAGTTAGTTAAAATGAAAGAATGTAAATGATATATCATGGTATTAGAATGATAAATTTTTTATGAATATCAAAATTATGACATTTATATTACATATATTTATCATTCTACGTCAAAATTTATTTAAAATGAATACAATCACTTCATGAGGTGGTTGTCTACCGTACACATGATCTACATTATTATATCACCAATGAAATGGAATATTAAAAATGTATATATAATATGATGTATACAGTGGTATATTTATGTTATAATCATTTCTTGGTCACCGGGACCGGTTCCACAGAGGTTTTCTTCTTCTCTTATGGGAAAATACAAGGAGGTTGAGGTGAATATGTCTCTTTAACTAGGGAGCCCGGCCAGGCAACTGTCCTCTCATGTTTCCCCATTGGGTTTCTCCTCGCAGCTTTCTCCAGGGGCTATCCAGACACGTCTTGAGAATAAACTCTTCGCTACTTCCGATAAGGGATTGGAGGTGGTTAACTGGAACAAGGGTGCAGAGAAGGAGGTGATTTCGTCGCAACATTCTCCTCAGAGGAAACTTCTGTTGTCTCTGTTCCAGGGAGATCTGGGAATAAAGTCTCTCCCGCGTGGTCCGTCAGGAAGGAAGCCTCGGTTGGGACCACTCACTTGTTCGAAAACCAAGGGGAAGGGTGTACCTGTACCCTATGAACCTTCTTTTACATTGGGCCAAAGAGCCCGTAAGACTCTGTAGGATGATTTCCATCATTATTTGGAATGCGCGTGGTATGGGAGCTCTTGCCAGGCGGGCCTTTTTATCTTTGGAATGCAGGAAGGCCAAAGTTTCTATAGTGGTGATTCTCGAACCAAAACAGGATGCATGCAAGCTTCCTGGGATAGCAAGGAAAATGGGGTTTCCTAACTATTTCTATGACAGTTTAATGAATTCGCAGGTCTGGGTTGGATGGAAGGATGGTATATCGGTGGTGAATGTAGATGTGATGTCTTAGTGTTTTGATATGAAGGTGGAGATGGGTGGTTCTTCTCTTCTGTTCTCGTTTTTCTATGCGAGAAATAAGGTTGTGGAGAGGAGGGAGCTCTGGTCTCATCTGAAATCGGTAAAAACTAAATCTATGGCATGGTTCGTGGGAGGTGATTTCAACTCTATTGTGGATATTTTAGAGAAGCGTGGAGGGATGGGTTTAAATGTTGAAGGTATGATGGATTTCAAAGAATGCCTGTTACAAGTAGGATTGTTGGACTTAGGCTTCAAAGGGGAGAAATACACGTGGTGTAATAACCAAAGAGGACAGGATAGGATTTGGAGCCAAATGGACAAGTGGCTTACCAACGTGCATGGGCTGGACCTTTTCTCTAAATCATCGATTAATCATCTTCCGCGTATCCTCTTGGACCATGAACCTCTTTTACTATATATTAAGTGTGAAACTGCGGTTGGAAAGAGTTTTTATTATTCAAGATAATGGAATAAAAATGATGGGTTCATGTAGGTGGTGAGGAAGTCCTAGGCGGAGGAGGAAAAGGAGAGTTCTTAGGGAGGGCTGGTGAATCGTCTTAAAAGACTCAAACAGGAGATCAGGCAGTGGTTGGTGGTGCAACCGCACTTGAATGTGGGGGTGACATCTCTGTAGGAAGAGGTTGACATATTGGAGGAGTCTCTTCAAGCTTTTTGGGTGAGGATGTCTTTATTGAGTTATGCGATAAAAGGGTGGTTTTGGCAGAGAAGTTCCTAGAGGTGGAGAGGAACTTCATGCGGCATTCCCAAGTGAGATGGCTTAAGGAGGGGGACCCCAACAATGCTTTCTTCCATGCATGCATCAAGGAAAGGGGGAATATGAAAATCATTTTGAAAAAGTAGGATGGGTCTTACACGTCAGATGTGGAGGTGGTGGGCAGGATTGTTCAGGAACACTTCGAGGGCTTGTGGGCGGGGGAGAATACCACCAGTTTTGAAAGGGAATATCTAGGGGATTCTGGTTTTCTGAGCTGTGTACCTATGTTGATTACTTGTTCTGAGAATGTGCAACTCTCATCTTTACCCCAGGATAGGGAGATTAGGGAAGCACTGGAGAGCACGCCGCGCGAGAGTGCACCTAGACAAGATGGTTTTCCGGCCTCGTTCTACTATGGTACATGGGATGTGGTTGGGTCCTGTGTAGTGGAGGCTATTCAGGATTTCTTCCGAGGGGTCCCCTTGATAAAAGGGATCTCGGCTTTAAGGGTGGTCCTTATTCCAAAAATCAAAGACCCTTTTCTCATCAACCATTTTAGGTTGATATTCTTGTGCAACGTCTCATAGAAAATCATGACGACAGTCATTAGAAGGAGGTTATCTATTTTTCTTCCCAGTATTGTCTCTGAGGAACAACATGGTTTCATACAAGGGATGAGTATATAGGGGGCGGTTGGAATCGCGAGCGAGATGGTTCCTGATTTGAACTAGCGGATGGTTGGATCCAATATTATTCTACAGGTGGACATGAAGAAGGCATACGATAACTTGGAATGGGGTTTTATACTTCGGGTTATGAGGACCTTTCGGTTTCGAGAACAGTTCTGTGACATTTGTTTCAGATGCTTTGCCTCTCCGTGGATCTCAGTTTCGTTACTGGGGAAGTGTTTTGGATTCTTCAAATCAGCAAGGGGGGTACGACAGGCGGATCCTCTCTCTCCGGTTATTTTTTTCCTGGATCAAGATGCCTTGTGCAGGAATATGAAGAAGGGAATGGAAGAGGGTGATTTGAAGCCTTTCTGTGGTAGAAGGAACTAGGTGGTTATATCTCACCTGATGTTTGCCGACGACATACATTATTTTTGAATGGTGGATGCAGGGCTTTAAAATCCTTTAAGGACATTTTGGGATTTTATGCGAATCAGAGTGGGTAGTCGGTTAATCATGAGAAGAGTCATGTGTTCATATCCAACAAATGCTCGGGAGGGAGATGTACGACCATTCAGGGGGTTCTCATATGTGGGCATGAACAGCTTCCTCTTGTTTATTTGGGGAGACCTTTATCCAATGGGAGGATTCTGAAGAGCCATTTCAATGGGGTTGTGGATCACATCTTGGGAAGGATCTTCAACTGGAAGAAAAAGGTACTTTCGTTTGGGGGCCGGATTATGCTCATTAACAGTGTATTGTTATCTATTCCCATGCAACTTTTTTCCATCATCAGTCCTCCGAAGGGAACTATGGAAAGAATTGAGCGCATTCTTACATCCTTTTTGTGGGATTCGAAGGGAGATGGCAGGTGTCATTGGGCCTCATGGAAGAGGATGGTTGGTCTAGTTGAGGAGGGTGGGGTTGGGTTACGAGATCTTCAGGAAGTCATACTGGGAATGCAGGCCAAGCTAGCGTGGGAGTTGATTGTTGGTAAGAATCTATGGGCCTGTTTTTTTAGAGCCCGGTATGGATGGAATGGGGATTTCTGCATGTGTGGGGTGACGAGCCTAGCCAGATGCATGTTCTCTCATCTGGACGTACTGTTTGATCACACTAGATGGGTGATTGGTCGTGGGGAGATCATATTTTGGAAAGACACATGGGCTGAGGAGAGGCTTTGGTTTGAAGGCTGGCCGAATCCTGACATCTTGTTTAAGGAGGCATGCTGATGTTATGAGTTCATGCATGCAAATATTAATGTGTTGCAAATGAACCATCTCGGCAGTGTGGTTATGAATGATGACCCAGATAAATGTTATTTCACATAGGTGAGCTCGGGATGTTTTAACATGAATGGGTACAGGAGAATCCTACATGGTAATGATGTGGTGGTTGCAGTGGAGGAAGCTACTTGGTGCAAGGTATTACCAACAAGAATGAATTTTTTAGTATGGAGATTCAGAAACAAAGCCTTGCCAACAGAGGAGAATATTCAGGGGAGAGGGATCAGCATGGCCTCATGGTGCTACTGTTGCGAGAAGCCAAGCTCGGAGTCTACAGTCCATCTATTTTTTCAGGGACGCTGGGCTTATCTCCTCTGGGCTCAGATTGATCGGTTTAGGTTTCCATGTGGGGATTGCCACTCGGTTCGTGACTACATTTTGTTTTGGATCTCTAGGCTTGATGGCAGGTTGGGGGAGCGAACACCACACATCATTATTCTTGTAGCCATCTGCCGGACTATTTGGAAGGCTCGCAACCAGGTAAGGTTGGGTGGTGAGAGGTCCTTGTTCTATCTTCAGATCCGGATGAAAGCCATTATAGTGGATCTATCCTCCCTTTTCAAAAATGGTGGTCAATCACTTATGTTGGAGGGTCTGGTTAGTGGATAGGCTGGACAAAGGTGGGATAGAGGATGGTGGGTTAAATGGCAGCCTCCAAAGCATGGGTGGAAGCTGAACGTGGATGGCTCATGTGTGGGAGGAATTATGAGGGGAGATGGCTTGCTTCGATACTGTTGGGGTTCAGTTCTGGTTTCCTTTAGTGCTTATTATGGACCAGGTAACTCTATGGGTGCGGAGTTTAGAGCCCTTCTTTCAGGTTTGATGGTATGCAAGAGGAAGGGGCTCCCAGTGATAGAAGTGGAATCGGATTCGAAGGTTCTGGTCAGATCTCTCCAGGGATATCAAGACATCTCATGGGATATAACGTATATATGTCGCCGGTGCAAAGTGGAGACCAATCAGGGAAGGATGGTTAACCATAGTCTAAGGGAGTCCAACTTTGCGGCTGATGAGCTGGCTCGTTGGGGCCGACCTGAGGTGACGCTGGTGGTTTATGATAGCCTTAACTCTCTTCCTTTGGAGTGTGTTAATGTGGTTCGAAAGGACTCTCTTGGCCTTCACTATTTTCGTCCCCCGTGAAGTGTAATTTGGTATTCCCTTGGTATTAATAAAAAATAACTTTCAGTTAGTATATTATATTATGTATATTGGGAATTTATTTTTTTTGGAATTTTTTGAATAAATTGGATTGGAAATGTGAAGAAGATTACAGAGGGGTGGTGTTTAAAAGTGATGTGAGTGGCACACTTGTAATCTTTTAAAAAAAATCACCCACATCTTTCACATACCAAAATTCCCCAAAATTTAATATTCATGATAATTATAAAATATATGATCTATATATGGCCATAAAATATGTTTTATACATATTTTTTTTAACTTTTGAGCCCTTATATTGTTAGTTTTACCCCTCAGTAAACCCATTTTTACCATAACCGTGATAAAAAAATTTCACTATTTTCACTATTAATTTTGGTGAAAAATAAATTTTACCATAGTAGATAAAATAAATATAGAATTTTACAAATATTTAATCATAATTTACAAATTAAATTCATTGAATTTGAAAATATTAATTTAAAATCAATCCCATAGATGTGACGTGAGAGACTGTTGTTAAAGAAAGACATTCAAATTAATTAAATGTTTATATTTCGAATTTCAATGTAAAATTTGTTAAAATAAAATAATTATATATATATATATATATAATGAATTTTTACTACCTTAAAAACAAATTAAATTATAATTTATCTTTATAAACAATGTAAAAAAGATGATGTTTTTAATTAGAATTCATTATTAGCCACTTCGGTGGTGGTGTGGTGGTGAAGGTGAGTTTCCCAAACAAATCGTTCTTTGGGGGGTTCAGGGTTCGAATCCTGGGAGTCCTCTCTCGGGGCAAGCCTCTCCCCCAGGATCTACCCGCCTTGCCGGGCCGCACGGACTCCTTTGCTTGGAAAAAATGAGGCGTAAACCAATTGTTGACGGATCACTATGACGAACCGTCACTGCCAGGCCATTACCCTCTGAGACGCTCTGCTATTTCAGCAGTAATGGATCCTTCCCCAGCTGGGGAGCAGCCTGCTGGTACTACCCCTTCATGGGGGAGGGGGGTTTCTCTTTGTGGAGTGTTCGAAAAGGCTACACTGGGGAATTCCATTTAAATGAATAAAATTAGATTTCATTATTTTCAGTATCCATCAAAAAATATAAATTTTTAGAAAATTATAATAAATGAACCTTAATATAAAACTAAAATTATTATTTAAAAAATGATGTTTTTTTCAAAAAAAAATTCTAAAATTCCCAAATAGATAAATTAAATACAAAACTGGCAGATATGAAGGAAAAAATGTGTTTCCAAGAACATTAATTATTTTCCAGCACATGATGGTTTTTAATTAACAATATATCTAAAAATATTAATTATTTGAATCTATATTAAAATTTTACACATATAATATATATTTTTTTGAATCATTCCTCATTTTATGATAGTTAAATTAATTAAAATTAGAAAACAATATGCATATTAAAATTATATATAGAAAACCTAAATTTTAAACCAAACATTCAACTTATATTAAAAGCCTAAATAAATTTGATGAAAATCTAATTATGTTGATAAAATTTAACCATGTAATAATTTTGTTACACTAAAACATAATGGTGAAAATAAATAGTTTAATTTATTAAAAAATAAATGACACTTACGAAAATTGATATATTTCACAATCCACTAAAAATCAATATATTCTAAAAAAAGAATATTAATAATATAAATTTGATATTATTATTTCCAATTTTTTTTATTAAATTGTCTTTCTGAAATACATATAATTTAATTACAATATTTTCTCATGAAAGGGAAAAAATATATTTCATACAAAATAATACATTTCTTGAATATAACAACTTTTTTAAAAATTGAACTATTTTTTAATAATAATTTAAAATTTTTATTTGGGTAGGATATATATATATAATAAAATAATTAGTGCTACTATACACCATCTTTTTCAGTGGATATGTTATAATGGCCATTTAAAATAATATTTATTCATGTTTTGCATAACCATAGTGTCATGTGTCATGCAGCTGTTGTAGAAACTAGTTGTTGTGTGTAATCCCATATAAAATAATTTCATCATATAATTAAAGCTATACTCAATCCTACATGTAAAATAAAATATCTAATTTATTAAATTCATTTAAAAAATCACAAAATCATAAGGTGTAACATTCTACCCCCTTAAAATGAATTTGTCCCTCAAAATTTTTCCTTTTTCTACCAACACATGAGGATAATTATACCTCATTAAATACTCTATTTCCCACAATTATTACAACTGTAGATTTATTCATAAAAAAAATTATCCAAGTGAGTGTTCCTATTTTTTATATTTTTTACTGATCCAGAATATCTACCAGTTATTCCTCATAGTGAATACCCTAATTCAGTGGAACAATCAATGATGTCAGTATATGTGATGTATCGGGTTTATAAATTCTCACGATAGATACATAGAACAAAAATTGAAAATAATATAGGATTAGTGGATGTTCAAATTGATTGGCTACCATCTTGGTATGCTCAATAATTTCAAAGTGACAAATATACCTTGGTCTTATCTTCCCTTTGTATCATAAGAACAGTTATATTCACTGTTTTTTCTTTGACCAATTTCCACTTCATATATTACTATAATAAATAAATATTAATTTTTCTATTTATAAATCAATATCATATGATAATATCTATTATATAATAATAAGTCAATACGTCCATCTGAAGTTTAAAAAATGATTTCACTGGTAATCAAATATGCATGAATCTTCATATGGTTCCACAAAACATTAATACACAAAACCCCATCAAAAGTTAAAAGTAAACCATTCAATAAATTATTACCCATCTAACCCTTACAAATGATTAAAATAGAAATAATTTTAAATAAGTCACAAATTTTCCCAAACCCATATGTCATTAATCCCTTAACAAAAATAAAGTAGTTCTCAATTTTTACAAACAAAAAATGTGAATATAATCATGATGTATTCTTCTACAACAATGTAATAACCCAAAATAAGAAAAACATATTGAAAACATACATGCTTCATTATTCATTGAATAAAACCAATGTTTATTGAAAATATTCCATTAATCCAAAATTTATGTATAATCCCTCAATAATAAAAACCCAATTTTTCAATAAATCATTAATTACTTCTAAGGAAATCATGATTATCCAATTTAGCTTATCCAAATCAATCACTGATTTATCTAAACATAAATATCTAAAGATCATTAATATATTTATGTTTATATTTACTTTTTTTATGTGTTTCCCATGAATATCTTCTTACCATTAAAGAAATTTTCAATTTCCTCAATATCCTTAAAAATATTCACTCAAATTATAAAAAAAATATTTAATGAAAAATCCTTATATATTTTAAAATTCATATAACAAAAATCTTGAATTCCACTACATTAAAAATTTTAGTATCCCACATTCATTTGAAACAAGTAAATAGAATTCATCATCTTATTCTCTAACACATATTTAGTCTCATATGTCATTCAATGTTTCTTCATCCTCTGCATTTTAACCATTTCTCATTCCACTTTTCTGATTCTATTCATAAGCATTACCCCCTAGGAAATAATTTTACATACTGCCCATATTTTACACTATTAAAATATTCATCCAATCAAAAAATAATATAAAGAGAAATATTATTATCCAATTCAATGAAAAATAATTTCATTTTACCTCATAAATTTATTACGTTGTTTCCTTCTTCTCCAAACGTAAATCTTTTTCTTAATTCATTGATAAATGCCCAAGATATCTTCTTCAAAAATTACTAATATAGAAAAAAAATTGAATCCTCTTTCCTCTGTTTTCTCCATTAACCAAACTATCATCAAACTATATCATTCTATTAATTGGTGAGTCTGAGAGTTGGTTATGGTGAAAGATATGAATCATATATCATGAAAACTGGTTGGGAATAAACCCAATATACATTACTCCAACCATCATCCCTTTTGGATTCTCATTATCAAATTGCCCATAACATTAAATGTTAACCTAATTTCATGTTGGTCCAACTATTTACTAAAACCGAAAATCATAGAACAACACAAATCATAATGGAAAATTACATATTCTGAAAAATTATTGAGGAGGTATAAATAAAGAAATATTCATCAAAATATATGACACCTTAGGATTATACAATGTTATCGAAGATCATAATCAATTTAAATCCTTTAAAATAGTTCATAATTATTTAGGGATTTTTCAAAGCATATATCATGTGAGTGTCAACGAGGGTGTATAGTAAGGCCAGTTGTCATATACTAGTGGAAGATCGAGTCTAACTCAATGATCCTTTATTTTATATTTATTACCCTTTGGTAGATTTATAATAGGGTCCCAACCAATTTTATTTTCCATAAATGGAATTAACTTAATACAAACTACATTCTCTACGCATTACCAAAATTGTAGAACATTTTCTTATACATTGTCTCATCTTTTGACTAATCCTTAAATGATTTTTAATAAATATCATTAAATATATCCCTAGGGATATCACTAATGCTGTCTCATTCTAATATCTAAAGGATTACTAAACATTTTAAATGATACCCACTATAAGGACCTATGGTTTTTATTCATTGATATTACATCTTTTTAGATTAATATTCATTACATTACAATAAAATATTACCAAATAATGTAATAGTTTAGTGCCATTGGAAACATGGAAAAAAATATTCTTAATTATTGAAATATATTCAATGTCATCCATAAATATATTCCACTATAATAGTCCTAAAAACCCTCTCTTCGTAATCTTTTTAAATGGACCAAAAAAATGGTCAGAATAAATTATCAACAAGGTAAAAAATATGAGATTCTTAACCATAAAATAAATATAAGGTAATGGGTGCATGAAAATAAAATTTAATATCCGTACCATACAAATAAATTATAATAAACTTGATTCATGTAATAATTATTGGTGGTTCATAAGACATGAATTATAAGTAAATCAATGAAAATGTGGCATAATAGCATAACAGTTCCCTAAGACATGGAATTGTGGCATACAAAAAAGCATAGATAATAGTTTCTATATTATTTAAGGATCACATCCAAGGAAATCATAGTGAAATTATTCACTGCACAAACCATCAATGATTTAATGGTTCACTCTGATGACTATCATAGTAGAAATAATACATTATAAAACTATGTTCACTCCCAATTATAGTCTTGTCTATTGCAGGAGATATAAATCCTACCAAATTCATTAGAGGTAGAGATAGTTCCCACTCATGTCATAATTAATATAGTCCATATATGTTCCAAAAGGTCATAACACATTCATCATATCATAACCCATGAAATGAAATGGGTTTCACAGGAATCTCATCAAATCATTGCCTATGCAAAAGGGACATTTTTCAAAATCATTTCATCATTACGTCACTACATAAACCCTTAAAAAATTATAATATTTCATAAATATTATTTCAAAATATAACAATTGAAATTATAATATTTTTTTATAAAAATCATCTCATCTTAAATATAAACCATTCAGATAAATAATAGTAATGGAATTGTTAGAAAATTTTCCCAATAAATCAGAAGTAGCCTCAATGTATGTCATCTTATTTAGAGAATGATTTTGAAATAAAAATTACATCAAACACTTCTTGAGGAAAATAACCATTCATTGAAAATATCTTTTTTGAACTAAAAATTATAAAATATTTAGAAAATAAGTATTTTTTATAAAAATTGATAGCTTATAAACGAGGACATAAATAAGATTTAATACATTTCTTAAGAAAAATAGCATTTCCACATGGAAGATTTTTCATAAAACCTTTTGAGAATCATTTTCAATGAAAATCACCTTGATATATTAAAAATGAATCATTAAAAATAATTTAAACAATTTTTTATGGAAAATAATATTTCCATAATTAAAACACATATTAATACCTTTTTAAAATCCTTCAATTGGAATGTATCTTTGAAAAAAATAATGGATGTTTTAAAAATCATTTAAAAATTTTAAGGGAAAGAAACAATTCATTTTGAAATATTTTTTTTAATAAAATTATTGAAAATATTTTTAATTTAATATTAAATTTAAAAAAAAGAGGTATTATTTTAAAAAATGAAAAGGTAATGATGGACAGAAATTCTATTCTTTATGTACATTTAAAAAAATATTCATTTCACATTTTAAATAAAACCCAAATTTGAATTATTTGGAAAAAAATTTGGATTACATCCAATTAATTTTTAAAAAATATCAAACATGGTGAATATTTCTATTAAATAAATTTTTTAGAATGTATATGGTAATTTTGAAAACATTTTTATGAAATGGTTTTGAATGAAAAATTATTTTCATCTAATGAGATTATTTCTCATAAAAATATTCATTTTGAAATCACGATTACGTAAAAAGAATAAAATGAATGGAATAAATATAATATCATGAAAAAACTATAGGGTAAACTATTTCAATCATTTATTGATATAATGATCATATGATTTTATCATCAGATACATAATCATATGAAAATATGATAAATGATTATATTGGAGCATAAAATCATTACCACTTTGGTAACACTGAAAATTAGGCTACATTTTGTAATATAACTGAATAAATCCAAACATAACACAAGGTTAGATAAAATCATGATATTTATTTTCATAGGGGTTTCATATAAACTTTTTAATAGAATACATGTGCATTGTATTAACATATGTCTCGAAGAAGGAATATTTAGACAAAAGTCAATTTCTACTTTGGTTTCCTTAGAATAGTAAACCTCTTGAAAGTGGGATCCATTAAGGGACATGTAAGTCCACTTAAATTTAATGATATTAATCAAAAAATGAATTCTTGTTATGTATATACACTATATAAAATAAACGCATGGGCAATATGGTATGTGTCTCACAAAATAATAAAATTGAGATAAAAAGCACTTACCATTATGACTAAATTGTTTCATACATGTTCAAACCTACTATAAAATAAATATATATTTATCATAAATATATTACATAACCATAATGGTATATATAATACCAAATTTTAGTTTTTAACCTTTTATAATCTATTTATTAACAATTCATATTCCAAATCCTATTTCACAAAATAACTGATTTGTTTTTATATAGTTGGTGTTGTATTATCATGGAAATGAAACCTTATAATCCAACATTAATTCCCTTGTTAGTTTCACGAAAACCACTAATTTTTGGGGTTTTTCTGTGGGTTAGCATTTGAAGGATTCAAAATCATTTTTAGAGGGTATCACCAGTGGCCGAAGATTGACTGTGTTTAATGAAACAAGATCAAATGAAAGGTTTTCAGGATTCATAAAGAGGTCGACAGTTGTCGATCGATTGAATCTTTTTTTCTGGCACAGATGTCATCATGTAATTCGTGCTTGATGGGAAATGGTAATGGATGAAATTATGTGGGTAGTATTAGTTGGTGATAGGGATCCATCATGTCGTTCTTTGAGGTGAAATGTAGGTGGACATAAGTTCTCAGTGGGGAGTTTATGTATCTAATGTCTTTATTATGGTCGATACTATCTCAACAAATTTGACATATCTAGGGAAAAATTGTGTTCAACCTTCTAAAGTGTAAAATATATTTTGATTCTTAGAAATATTGGATCCCACATTATAGGGCTTCTAGATTTGGAAGGATACGACTATATGAATTCACTATTAGTACTAGGAATCATACATTTATATGGGGTACTTCTATTTGTACAACCTTAAATGTTTGGACGCATATATATATTGAAATATTCTAAGGAGGATTTGTTCTGGTGGATTCGAGATATTAGGGACTTCTAGTCCATGTACATAGTCCATGCGCCTATTGGGCCTATAGGACAGCTAAGGGTTCCCCTCAACCCAATTTGAAAAGGTATTATCTAAAAAAAATAAAAATGTATAGCCTTCAAGCTTTCATGTGTTTTAGTTTTTTTTGAATTTTTTTTATTTTTGTATTTAGTCATCATTCATTTATCATGGTTTAATCATCTCCAAAATAACCATCATGACATAATTACCATTATTATTGATCAATTATAATATTATGAAAAATCAAGAAAAATGGTTTTGAGAAATGATGTACATTATGATCATGGAGATGGATGAACATATGTACCCATGAGTGACATTTCCATTTTAAAAGATCCTTCTTTAAAGGATGTTTTTAACATACAAACCTAATGGAATGATATTTTTTAAAAAATTGCATATTATTAATTTAAATATACTTATACATATAATATTTGTCATGTGGTGATGAAAAAAGTGTAACATCACATTGTGAAAGCGATAGTCCACATATACTGAAACGACCTTACCATCCTTCATTTAGTAAAAAGGGTGAAAAAAAATGATATATGACGTTCTTATAATTACTAAAATTTAATTAATATCATAATTATATCATTTATCTCACCAGTATGTATAATTCTATGTAATTATTCAGTGAGGATGAATCACATCACTTCGCAAAGTGGTATTCCGTGACACACATTAGCAAGGTTATCGTATCCTCTATAGGATGGAAAGAAAAAAGTTATATAAGATATAATTAAAACATTGGTATAATTATGTTTTAAATATCATACATATACTTTATATAGATCATCGTATCTAACCGTGAGCGGTGGAAATAGAAAAAATGAATGACATCAGTTCGTATGGCGGTAGTCTTGCGTATAATCAGACGATGATTTCCTAACCCATTTGATGGTAGTGGGGATAGATGAATTCAATTCAATTCAAAAAATATTAATAATATTTAAGAAAATTATATTATTTTATATTCACATTTTCATAATATTTTATAGTGATTGTGGAAGAAATAAAATAAAAAATCATTATATAAAAATGTCACCCCTTCTTCAGGTAACCTCCGTAGGTTTGCTCCCAAAAAACATCGTAGGTTTATGTTTTTAAAAAATATATAATATAGGATTTTATTACGTAATATCAGAAGATATTTTTTAACGTATTAGTCAAAAAAGTGTTTTATGGTGTAAATTAGATAAAAGAGGGTTGACCATTATAAATGAGTTAAGTGGCACAATTTTAACTGTTTGAAAAGAAAAAGGGTTGCCTATGTTATTATCATTCCAAAAGGGTCCAAAATGAATTATTAATAATACTTAGACATTATATGCTGTAAATATTTGCAGTAAATATATTTTAGACAAGGGTTTAGGCCATTTTAAACCTTATCATTTTATTTTCACCACTTGGTAATCCAATTTTTTCCTTAACCATAATTATTAATTTTTCTTTTTTTGAATATTTATTTTGGTAAAAAATTAATGTGACCATATTTGATAGTATATATAATTATTATTCCAAATTAGAAATATTTTTTTCTAAATTTAATACATGTATGTTGAAATTTCCAATTTCAAATTAATCTAGGAGATGTGATGAGTAATTGAGTTTTCAAAGAAGAAATATTCAATGGTTTACAAAGTTTTTATATCCAATTTAATTAAAAAAATTATTACAATGACATAAATAGTATTAAAATTTATATAATATAACTAATTTTACATAAACACTAATTCAAAATTTAACATATCATTTTTAATAATTTATTCCAAAATTATGTTTTGAATTAAATTTAAATATATTAACTATTTATCTAAAAAATAATCATTCCAGGAAATTATAAAAAATTCAAAATAATATAATTTTTATGTTATTATTAAAATAAATAATTACATTTTCTCAAATAAAATTTAAAAAAGTGGACAAAAATAAATTTTAAATATCATTTAATGTTGATGAAATATGGGTTTTTGAGAAGTGTAATTTATTTCCATGCACAAGATGGGTTTATAATAAATCTATGCATATTAATATTCTTAATTTTATTCTCATTAAAAATTATTTTATATATAATATATAAATTAAAGTAAATTATTTATCATTAATTAATATTTTAACTTATTAAAATATGGAAACATTATGTCCATTCAAAAAAATTGCATAAAAACCATTTTCAATTTTTTTAATATATTAAAATATATTATAATCCTAATTAAAAATTATTTATGTTTCATAAATATAACTAAAAAATAATTATTTTTATTTAAATCAACAATTTGAATTTAAATAACATAAATTTTTTTAAAATAAATATTAGTTTTTCAAAAATCATTATTTTCCACTATTTATTAAAAAACATAATATTTTAAAAAAACCCACAATTTCACCGTTTTTAACTTTCAATATTATTATTAAAAAACTGAATTTATGTTTATAAAATTAAAATTCTAAAATATCTATATATTATTTAAAAAATTAAAAAATAAAAATAATTTAAAATGAATTTTGAAGATAACATAAATTTGATGTGTATAATTACTTTACTAATAATTTAAAAATTTATATTTAGTCCGATATTTAGAAGTATATAAAATAATGTAGTTTAGAAAATTTAAACCCAATTATTTAAAAAATATGATATAAAAATCATATTTCAAAAACCATTATTTTATGGTTTTCTTATGTTTGGTGTCATGTGCCATGTACGCTATTAAATAAAATCACTATTGTAATTAATACAAGATAAAGATGGTGTTACATATAATAAAATCTATAATCAATATAACATGTAATAGAAAATATTAAAAATATTAATTTTATTAGATTTATTTTCACAACCTCCCATGGTATTACATTTTACCCCTTTCTAATTTATTTGTCAACAAGCAGTCACCACATTGGAACCAACAATTAAGGATACTTCTCCCAAATTACATCATTAAGTTCGAACATAACTTCTTCAATTGGGTGGTTTCTCCACAAAACATTAAACATGTTAGTGTTTTAGTTTTCTAGAATTTCCATGATCTATAATATCTACTGGTTATCTCTCATATGGAATATCATGCTCCACAGACACAAATTCTGAGGTAAGTACATGTGATGGATCTGGTATGTACATCATCCGGAAGGATACTTGGAACACATCATAGAAACTAGAGAGGATTGATGATGAACCAATTGAAAAAATATCTTTCTGGTATGATCAATAACATAAAAGGGACCGAATAAATAGATTTTATATTTCTTCTTTATCATAATCATGATTTTATCCTTTTGGTTATTCTTCGATCAATTTAGACATCAGATTTTACTCTATGAATTGAAGTTTAATTTTTCCTCCCTATATTACTAACCGATCACTAGATCCATAATATAATTATAATCCATTCCATATATATCTAGTTAAAAATTGGTTAACAATGGTTTTCCAATATGCATAAATCTTAATATGGTGTTGTAATACCTAAATCTATAAATACTTATAAAAAGTTAAACATAAATAATCCCATAGATGGATAAAATTATTTCTAATGAAAAATATTAAAATCCAAAACATTATAAATAATGTTAATAAATTTCCATATTCAACTTTTAATTAATCGCACAAACAATAAAACTAATCTCACAATTTTTTGCATAAAAAATTAGAATACCTTTATTATTTGTTTACTTGAAAAATAGTAATAAATTTTATTACAATAAAACATTATTGGGAACCACAATTCTTACTCATTATATGAATAAAATAACATTTTATTGAATATATTCCATAAATCCAATAATTTTGTAAACTCCATCAATTATATCATATAATACATTGACAAAAAACCGTAAATATGTTTTAAGGATATTAATAATATCTAATTTAATTTATCGAAATGAATAACATCTTTATCTGAATTTTATTATCTCAATACCCAAAACATATTACGGGTTATCATTTCATTAATATCATGGTTTCCATGAGTATATCCTCTTTATTAAGTCTATTTTCATGTCCAGCAATATCATTTAACACATTCTTTCAAATCCTTAATGAAAACCTTTAACTGAACAATCCTTATATATTTAATAATTCATAAAATATATTTATTTAATTTCAATACAGAAAAACATAAATCAAAATAGATCATTATCAAACGATTATCTAGGATTCATCATCTTATTCATTAATACCTCTTTCTATTCATATTTCATTCATAGATTCTTCATCATAAGCAGTATAACCATTACTCATACCACATTGCATATTATATTCACGATAACTCCCGCTTGGAAATAAATTTACAATGTTCCCATATACTATATAGTTTAAATATTCATCCATCCATAATAACTTTTGTATACCAATATTCTCATCATCTGAATTAATTGAAATTTTATTTTTTCCTCATAACATTTTTACATTGTACCATTATTATTTATTCATAAAACATCTTATAACTCGTTTGCAGAATTCCATAGAGTGATTAATCCAATATTCATGAAAAATTGAAACTTAATATTCTTTTTTAAATGGTCTTCATTACCCTAACTCCCAGTAAATACTCTCATTTAATACTTTGGTGAATCTGAGAGTTGGTTAATGTGAATGTTTCAAATCATATATTGTGACAACAGACGAGTAACAATGACAATATCCTTCACTCTAGTAATCATAAAAATCTGATGATAGTCCAAAACATTCAAATCACATTCAATGTTTACCTGGTTCTTTTTTTCCTCTATTGACTGGAACAAAAAATAATATTGAGAGTTATACTAATCATAATGGAAGCCAATATATTCTGAAAAATTATTTAGGAGGTATAAATAAAGACAGATTATTTTAGAACAATTACTCCTTAGGTTTAACCTCATTTATAAATGATCATAATAAATTTTATTCTTTATTTATTTTTTAGAAATATTTTGTTCATTCCCAAATAATATCCTTTGAGAATGTGAAACAAGGAGTTACCTAAGGCCAATTATCATGCACCAAGTAATGATCGATTCCAGATCAAGCATCCTTTTGGATTTATTACCAACATAGTCCATTGTACCAGAGCCACATCCACTTGTAGTAACCATTCAGATTTTTAATTTCCTAAAAACCACAGTCCTTATATATTACCCAAATTCTATGTCATTTTACCCTAAATTAACTCATCCTTAGACTTATCCTTAGACCTCCAATGAAAAATCCTTATAAATTCCCCTAGGGATCTCACTATATTTTTTTATCCTAGGTTCCAAAGTATTTTTAAAAAGGTTCCATTAATTGTAACTATAGTGAGAAACGCTTCCCATAGATTGATATTATATCATTTTACTTGAATATAGATCCTATTTAAAAAAACAATCTATGGGAAAATAATAGTTTAGTGCCTTTTTAAACATGTAACTCAATCTTTATTATTCATGAATGATAATAAATTTCGTGAATATTGATCATAAAATTTATTACATTACTTCAAAACCATTCTTTTTAACATGGGGAAAGGGAACATATGAAATGGTGATCTTAAATGCTCAATATGTGTTAAAAAGGGATATATGTATGACTAACATGTAATTAAGTGTATGAGAAAATGAGAATACATTTAAAAAATACACCATCATAATTGAAGATCCTAATATTATGTAATTGAATAAATATTATAAGAATAAATGACATGAATCATAATGAAATTAAATAAAATGATCCATGACATCATAACATAACACATGGAATTGTGGCATTAGAATAAGAATTTAAAATCATTTCCATTGTTTTCAAGGCTCTCATACTAGAATATCATAGTGGAATGGTTTCACTCCACAAAAAATCATAGTAGTCAAGGTTCAATCCCAAGACAATTATAGAGTATAAAATCCATTATTGAATTGGGGTCCCTCTCCATTCCAGTCCTACCTGTATCTTGAGTTATAAATAAATAACCAATTCTTTGTAGGGAGACATTGGTGACAATTATCCCAAAAGGAAAATGAGATATATTTTTGCCACAATTTCATAAAATATGAAAAATAACAAAACCCATGAAGTGAATTTTGTTTCATAAACATTTCATCACGTCATACCATCTAAAAAAGAGACGAGTTTCGTAATCATTTAACAATTTCATCATATGGTAGCCCATTGAAAAATAAGTGGGCTTCATAAAAATATACAACAGTATAACCCATGGAAAAAGAAGTGGGTTATATTAACATCAATTAATCATAATAGTAAACCATTTAGAGAATGAATAAGAATGATATCCTTGGATTTTAACACCCAAAAATTATAATATGCCTAAAAGAAATTCAACTTACTTGGATAATGATTTTGAAAGAAAAAACACATGGGTATTTTCTTAAAGAATATAACATTTCTTTAAAATTATATTATTAAAACTAAATATTATAAATTCTTTTTGAAATATTTTTTTAAAATTAACTTTGAAAAATTATGAAGGAAGTATTAACAATCATATAAAGTATTTCTTATGTAAAATATCCTTTCCAAATTGAGAAAAATATTTAATGAATTTTGAAAATAAATTCCTTAAAATTAACCATGATAGGTTATATAGAATGATTTAAAATTCATTTTTAGAATTTATAGAGTTATATAACCTTTCCTCCTTGATAACATATTTTAATAAATAATTAGCAACCATTTGTTCTAAGATAACCATCAAAACTGATAAAGTATGATTTAAAAATAATTTAAAACATTTTGTGGATAAAATAAAATTTCTACAATGAATTTTTACACATTTTGAAAATCCTTTCCTTTGTAAATATCCTTGAAAACATTTAAAGGAATTATTATGAAATGATAATGGTCATGATGGTGGTAAATTCAGTTCATGGCAGACACATTAAAATAGATTTTCTATTCACATTTTGGTAAAATCAAAATGGGTATTTTTTGTAAAATGAAAATAATATTCCATTTTAAACTATTTTTAAAAATAAAAAAATGTGTGATTTTCTTTAATATATAATTTTAATAACATTAATAAAATTTTCAATTACATTTTTAGAAAACATTTTTTTGGAAGAAGAGGGTTTTCATCTGAAGATACAATTTTTCTTAAAAGTATTATTTTATAATCATGATTACATAAAGAGGTGAAATGGAATGTAAAACATTTATTCTATTAAAAAAATACCCATATAATAAAATTTATGAGTTTCTTATAATACATATCATAATTCGTTATCATTAGAGACCTAATCATAGACAATCCCAAGAAACTATGAGATTATAACATAAAATATTTACCAATTTGGTAACATTGAAATGTTATCTCCATGACGTAATATAAAAAAATAAATTTTAAAATATAATTTTTATACCTACATTCATGATATTAAAAGTTAAATGGGATTTATATACAATTTATAAAACAATATCGGTGCATAACATAAACATATGTCTCAATAAATGAAATTTGAGACAAAGATCCCTTACAATATTGGTAACATTTCAACCATAAACTCCATGTAATAGCGATACAAAAATGGATATATAAATCAACATTAATTTAATAATAATAATATTTGAAAAAATCATGGGTTCATTACATACTTCAAAAAAGCAACACACGTTTAACATGGCATGTGTATCAGAAAAAAAACAAAAGTGAGAAAAAAGTATCTTACCTTAAGTCTCGACATACTACAGATGAATTTGAACTACCATTATAATAAATATAATATTATTATACCTATATTAATGAAAAAAAATTGTATATATCATAGATTATATTATTTACTTAGGACTATTTATAACAAATTTATTTATAATTACTAGTAAAAGACACATTTCATGTAATAACTATGTTGTTTTTTATATCTTTTTATTTTTTCCATACACTTATATTAATAATTTTTCATAATATATAAAAAAATAATGACATAATTATAATATTTAAACATTAATTTTACTTTTCATACCATTTATTTAAGATGGAATTCATAAATTACGAATGTTATGATCATAGAGACAGTAGCTCGTACACACACATGAGTAACATTAACATTTTCCAAACATCATTATAATGAGAAGGTATGTAATATATTATACTTATAGAATAATATAATAGCATAAACACCATATTATTTCTCTAAATATTATTATAAAAACCATCCATGTTATGTGGTAATGAAAAAAGAGTCATATCACATAATGAAGATGGTAGTCTACACAAACACGAGCACCATTATCATATATTAGTGAGTGAAAAATTGAGAAAAAATTTGAAATATTATATTTTTTAGAATTAAAAATAAATAATTAATAAAATAATTATTATATTTATATCACATATATTCATAACTCTTGGGAAAATTCTAGTGAAAATGAGAAACATCACTTCGTGAGGTTATAGTCCACCATACAAAAAAGATTCTTTATACTATCCCCAAATGAATGGAAAGAATATATAGAAGATATAATGACTAAAAAGGTATAATTATGTTATAAATATCATATATATACTTTATATACACTATCATACCAAAATGTGATTGGTGGTAATGGGAAAATAATTGACATATATTCATGAGGAGATTATCTTCCTTACACACGAATAATGATTTCGTAACCCATTTTATGGAAGTGGATATTGTTTTGGTGATTAAATTAACATAAAATAACTTTATTATATATAATATAGTTATTTTATTATAAAAACATGTTTTAGTAATAATTTAAGGATATGTAGGAATAAATAACATAAAAATTCAACCTTTTTATCAGATAACTCCCATAGCTTTCCCCCAAAATACACCTTAGGTTAGATTTATACCAAAAGAAATGCCTAAATTATGATAGTATAGAATTTGGGGAGTTATTTTATAATTTATTAGAAAAATAAAAATGGGTTTATTGTGTGATGAAAATAACATACGTGGTGGAGTATTATATGTGTGGTGAAATGCATAATTGTAATTTTTTGAAATGAAAATGTTTCACCCATGTTATTTTTATGCCATAGGGATCCAAAAATTATTTTTATTTTGTCTTAGAAATTATTTTTATCTAAATATTTCAATAAAATATATTTTAGACAATTTTTTATGTTATTTTAATCCTTATAATTTTTGTTCACCCCTACTATATGTCCATCTTTACCTTAACTCTGGTAAATATTTTTTACAATTTATACTATTATTTTTTACAAAACATTTTTAAAAAATTACTATATATTAATAATTATTATTGTTATAAATATTTAATCAATTTTTATAAATTAAATTAACATATTTTTAATATATTAATTTAAAAATAATCTCAAAGACATGATGACGAATCATGTTTTCAAAGAAAAAATATTCAGAAGAATAGAATATTATTATATCCAATTTGAATATGAAACATATTAAAATGATGAAAATTTCATAAATATAAATATAATTTTAATAATTTAACATCAAAACTAATTTTAAATGTAATATAACTTTTTTTAAAAAATATTAAATAAAGGGAATCTTTCAAATAAAATTTAGTTTTTTTTAATATTCATCGAAATAAGTATTTTAAAAACATTATTTAAAATTCACCCTAATATTATTTTCCAATGATTTTTTTAAAAATAAAAATATTTTAAATAATTTTTCTCTAAATTTATAAAAAGTAATGAAAAACAAATCCCAAAAACGGGATGAAATAATGTGTTTTCGAGAATTATAATTTTTTTCAAGCTAAAAACGATTTTATAGAAATTCTTTGTGTAACAATAATAAATATAATAAAATTTGATAAAATTTAAACATATATAATATATATATTTCATCAAAACATTTTCTTTTAGGTATTAATTTAATTAATTAATATATGGAAACATTATGATCTTTAAAATCGTTTTAAAAAATATATTTTTTTAATCACAAAAAATAATATTATAATTAAATTCAATATAATTTTGATGAAAAATTAATTAAGTGTACTAAATATGAATAATAAAAAATTATGTTACTTTAAAAATAATAGGTAATTTTAATTTCTTAATTTATAAAAAATAATGATAGTTTTACAAAAATATGTATTTTTCATTATTCAACAAATAAATTTACTTTTTAAAATTTCTCATAACATCAAACCAAATTAATTTTGATATGATGATTCCAAAAATTGATGTAATTTTTATCAATTTTTTTTTAAAAATCATCAAAAATTAATTATAAAATTTTCAGAACAAAATAAGAAATTTCAATTTTGAGGATATTTTTATTATAGTAAATACTTTACTAAAAATTGATTTATTATTTACTAATTTTTTAATTATTTATAATGAGAATGAAATTTAAATTTAAATTTTATTAATTAGTTTTTATTATTTAAACCCACTAATTTAATGGCAAATTCATAATATTCATATTTAAAATAATATTTTTTATAGTTTGTTGAAGATCAATGTTCTGTGTCATGTACCCTATCAATGAAAATCATTGTTTCTTGAAACAAAAGATAAAATATGTGTCATGTATAACCCAAGATATAATCAGTGTTAAAAGTAATGAATGTAATCAAAAACATTAAAGTAAATTGAAAAAAAAAATTCAAAAAATCTCGGGGTATTGTTGTCCTCTTCATCGGGAGAGACACATCTATATAGATTTAGAGCTAGGTTCGAACCTAATATCTAAAGAAACTTGTCAGATGGATCCTAAAGATTTTTTGGGGTTGATTGTTCCATAAGAGAAGTTTTATATGAAGGGTATTATCATAACTAGTGTGTCACCCTCGGCAGCACCATTTTTATTGTCGAGGATGGTGGATATGATCTTGAGGTTGATTGTAGATTATTTTTACCTAGAACATGTTACCATGAAGAAAAAGTATCAAATATTGAGGGATAAAATCCTCTTATACCAACTGAGTGGTGTGAGACAGTACTTAAAGAACTACCTCATATCAATCTATCACTAGCTCCATCTAATGGATGAGGATATACCTACAATGTCATTTTGATGCATGTACGACCACTTTGAGTACTCGTTCATGCAATTTTGTAGGATTTATACACAAAAAAGTATCATGGGACTCATAAAATGGGTATTTAATCTAATTTTAGTCATTTTTTCTTAGTCCCCATGGATGATATCCTATTTTACTCAATCCATATGGAGGAGAGTTTGAGACACTTGAGGATGGTCCTGGATGCACTCCAAGAGTACCTTATTTTTAGGAAGCACTCAAATTTTCAGTTTAGGTTTTGAAAGGTCCATATTTTTTTAAAATTTAATGTCAGAAGAGGGAGTTGTAGTTTACCTAGAGAAGGTTGATGTAGTGATATCCTAGGATCTTACCACGAGTGTAAATAATGTATAAAGATTCTATAGGTTGGATCTTTACTATGACTGATTCATACATGATTTTACAATATTCAATCACCCTTGACTACTTTGACCAAAAGGGGTAGCATTAAATTTGATAGGTAGGTAAAAATATTCTTTTCAAATCATTTTATTGTTGTTGATGAGTTCCCTCATCATGATTTGAAAAAGGGGGATGTTGAGTATATATTGTACTAAGATTCTTCTACAACTCATTTTGGTTGGGTGCAAATGCTGAGGTGGGAAGTGATCCCCTATGGTTATAGGTAGTTTATATCACATGTGTGGAATTACATGACCCCTGATCAAGAGCATTTAGTGGTGGTCATTGTGATAAATATGTGGTGATACTATATTGTGTGTGATTAGTTTATAACCTACTTCATCTAACAATGTCTCATGTATATATTCTCATTGAAGTAAATCAACATGAGAATTGGTTAATGGAAATATTTCTACAAATATTATGACTTAGATATAGTCTATTCTCTTATGAAGTGGAACATAATGAAAAATACTCTTATTTCAAGATGTTGTTCATAGTTATTATCAACAGGGTAAGATCAGTTGGTATTTTTTCAGTTGTCCTGAGAGGAAAATGATAGCATAGCTTACCTGTAGTGAATGGTTGTCACCACCAAGGTTCTACAATGTGATATGGTGGATTAGTAGGTTGATATCAACTATGAGACATTGTATGATCAAAGATCAACTAGATGTGCCCCTAAATGATTTTATGGATTCAGCCAGTGTGTTATCATTTTATAAGGATGAGACTAGTTATAATCAATGTTAATATAGGAGGTTATGAGGGAGTTCTGTGCATTTTCCCTTGTGATACCTAATGTTTTTGTGACGATGCATTAGGACCATCGATATAAATAATGGTGAATAGGAATAAAAAATTGTATGGAAGATTTTGCCCCTCGATGACTCACTTTTCATAAGTAAAGGATGATAACCATGTTCTAGTGGTTTTAGATACTACCTTCAATTTATGGAGTAGACGTGTAATGGTACATAAATGGACTCTGTAATGGTTTTACCACTTTTTCATAGAGGATATGATTCCATCTATGTGACCATGGATGGGATGACCTTGTAGGATGATTTATTACCTATATGATTAAAGAGTTCAGTTGAGAGAATGTGACATTTGTATATACATGAAATAGTTCCGCATTTTGAAGTTACCTTTAGAATAATTTTAGGCCATGATTCTTAGTTAATGTCAAAATTATGAAGAGGATTTCTTACGGAATTTGAGACTCAACTATTTTTTAGAACAACATTCTACTCCCATAATCATAGCCATAATGAGAAGACTAATCCTATTCAAAAGAATATTAATCGGTTTGTATTATGGAAATTGATGGTATTTAGGATTATCACCACCATTGGGTGATTTTATGTGCAAAAAATATAAGATTCCCCAATTTTCATGACATTGTTTGAGGCCTTATACGGAGATTTTGTTGGTCACAACTATGTAGGACAGAACGAGGGGATTCAATATATATGGCTCCAATGTTTATTTGAGAGACAATAAGGAAATGTAGATCATATTGGATGGGATGAATCCTACCCAAATATTTCTAAAGACTTATACTCACTAATGATAGATTCCATTGGATATTGATGAGGGAGACCATGTGTTCCTAATGGTTTGACCTCGGTGAGAATTATAGAGAATTTTCAAGGATGAATATTTTCATTGATATATATTTTATCTTTCCTAAAATATCATATGGTATGTGAGGATGTATAACGTTTATCCCATGCACTATAGTTATGTTGTGTACATGATGTCGTTCATGTGTCATGGGAGAGGAGGTATGTCCACAAATTTTCACATGTTATTGAATTGATTGAGGTGAAAATCAAGGATGAAGATACCTTTTTAGAGTGCCGAGTACATGTTATGTATTGGAGAAATAATATGCTTCATAGGTAGGTGATTCCATTAGTGCATTTTTTGTGGTAGAAAATGATCCCTTAGGAGAGAACTAGGGAGCAGAGAACAAGACTCGCTCATTATAATAACATATTTTTTGATTTTTTTTCATTTTAGAATGAGAATCCTAAATGTGGGTAGAACATAGGGACTCTATATTTTCCTTCAAAATAATTGAAATATTTTTGGGAATATTTTAATATCCATGTATTGAATCGGCTTGAGATTTTCAATCCAAAGGTGGCATAATATTTATATTACAAAAATATTAAACATATTAATATATATCCCAGTGATTTTTTAGACACAATGAATCAAATCAAAATTAGGGTCTCATATAATTAATTTTAAATGTACATTAAATCAAGAATAATGGTTTTATGGTCTGAGAAGGTTAGATGACAGGACATGACTTCCCTTCGGCGATTTAGGGTTTTATGGTGGTGGGCTCTTTCCTTCCCTATAGAAGGTTTGATAGCCATAATTATGGATAAGAGGCATTTATTATTAAGTTTTGTGAAGAATTAAACGATGTATCGAAGACCGACGCACGCATATGTGTTCTATCTAGGCAAAATCGAGTTGTTGATGCGTTGAATGTTTCGATAGTGAAGGTCAAAATGTAGAGCCTGGTAGGATTGATATCTGATTTCCAGGCACTGGATCCCTGCATGGTTGTTGACCCGAGAAAAATATCGAACATTATATGAGGTGCGATTGATGTTACATTGTTGTAAGTGTTTAATCAAAGCCATGGTTCAGTGAAAAAGATGAAGCAACAATCACAAGAAAGAGATTATGTTCCTGAATACAGAGTCTTTGTGATGCGTGCATTTGTCACCATAAAAGGGGTTATTAATTATCCCATTCAAAGGAAAGGAACTATTTCACACATTAAACATGACACAACTTCTCTTTTAGAGAATCTCAAAATGGATGATTTTTCAATCATTTCTCGGTTATTTCTTCCAAAAGGATCCCAACCTCTGAAAATCGATGAAATCGAAATGAATTTTTTTTTTGATATGGGGATTTTCATCCTAGAAATTTGACTCATTAGTATAAGGATATTTCCACATGATATTTCCCACAGAGGAACTGAGATTACGTTCATGGGGCTTCAGTTCCTTTGTGCTCAATCCTGAGATTATACACCCTTGTGAATGGGATTTGAAATTCAACCCAGTTGAGGTGAGTAACACTATTATGATAATATGGGGTAGGGTGTATTGTTTAAATTGGATAGTCTGGAATCCCAAATTTTTGTATGATATTTCTATGTCTATAAGCATCTTGATTTATATGGATATGGAAAATGGAATTGGATCAATTTGGTCACTTTTCCAGGTTCATGGTAGAGTTTGGCATGGGATCGACTCTAGTGGAAAAGGTAATGCTTGTCACTGATGATGATGTTTTTGGGTTGAATATAATTAATGAAAAAATTCCAAAATTATTCCTGAACTATAATGTCATAGTTCATGAATCATCTACATGTAGACACTCCATTATATGATGTTTTTTTCTCAATTCATAGACATGCTGACAGTAATTGTATTAAGAAAATAAATATTTCCAGAAAGGTTGATATTCCTCCCTAGTTACCAGCTGATGATAATAATGGAACTTCTAAGAAATATGATGGAACATGAATTGCTACTGATTTTTTAGATTCATATGAAGGATTCTCAAAGAATTATTCATAGGGATGCTATCAAGCTACCATTTGAGGGTGACTGACAATGTGAATCACCTTATTCTAAGCTAAAAACAATGTCTTGGGTTTCCATCTTCTCTACAAAGGTTAATGTCTAAAATGATGATTCTTTTTTTAAGAGGCACGACTGCTGAATTATAGAAATCTCAAATACATTCCGCATCACGAATTCCAAGAAGTGATGATGAATTGATGGTTGAACTAGAGAATGAAGATTATATACAAAAAGAGGTTGCTCTTGAGTTTTTAAATGAATGGATGGTTAAATTATGAATTCAAAAGGGTAATAAAATTTTAGAATCAGAATCTCGAGTCATTTATAAAATATATTTAAAACACACTGTGGATAATGAGGGATTTTATCTTGTTTCATACAAGAATATGAATTCTTTTATTTCTCCCACAATGCAATAGGTTATAGGAAACCCCGCTCTTCTCTCTGAAATCATGATGGTAACATGAAGATGTAGGAGTCTATGCTACACTCTCTTGATGAGTCGAGGCAACATGATACACTTTCTATGCCTAAAGCACAGGAGGCTAAGGGATTAAGACACCACTAACATTTTATGCCTCTCAATAAAATTGTGAGACGTAATAGGAATATAGCTCTGACACTGAAAGCACTGATGCTGAGATAATACATGAATGGTTTAAATACATTCCCCTAATAAGGGAGAGGTTGAGTGGTCGGGGACATGGTCATGATCGGGGTAGATTTTGCGGGCTTGACATTAGTGAAGAGGAAAGGCATCTAACAGAAATATTGATGAATAAAATAAGAATCTAGCCTTTTCCTTTGAGGTTTTTTTCTATGTTTTCTCTCACTCTATTGGACTACTATCTTTTACTTTTCATTAATAAAATATGAAGAAAAAAAATATTTCTCAAAGAAAATTATGGCTTTACAATATACATGATATTTAAATTAGTCAACATCATATGTGTATTCAAAGTTCCATTGTGAAATTATTTATAAACAGATTAATTAGTTAATTAATTAATTATATATATATATATATATATATTATTTATAAAAATGGTTATGTGAAATCACAAGTATGACACTAGGGATGGAGAAATGATTTGATATAGGGTCCTTTATGGATGACCTAAAATGAATTGGGATTTTTCAATCGGTGTGCCAATATAACTTATGGATATCATCATTGAAATTATTGAGGAATAGTTCTTTATCAATTATTTATCAAGACATGTGGTATATGATATTATTTTCTGTATTTATCATTCATTTTTACCACTATAAATTATTAATTAACTACCTAATAAATTATTTAATGTGTAGAATGTTTATTAGAAGTATTTGTATATCTTCCTAGATATAATAATTTGTTAAGGATTTTAATATTTAGTTCTCCATTCATAATTATAATGTTAATGAATTAAGGGTGTCACAAACAATGATCTAGGTATGATCATGTTGTCATGTTTTACGATTTCCTTTCCTTATTTATCACATGTTCATTACTGTTATTTTCATTTTTTGGTGATTTGACCAATACCCGATGAATGATTTCCATGTAATTTTTCATCTGTATAATGGATCATCATCATAGTTTTCGGTTCATGATCGATAGAATGATCATGTTGTGATGTTGATGGTGTATTATCAAAGGTGGACTAGGATCAGATCAGTGTTTCTCATTTTATTGTTTTTCTTGTAGCACTGGTGTGGTGCATTGAGAGTTGATTCCCAAACAGATTGGTTGGATAGAAAATTTCCACTGATAATGGAATGGATTAGTCAACTCGTATAATTAAATCATGAGATATATATTCCTTTAAATTCATGGTGAAAACATCTTTGTAATACATGTGAAGATTTCTGGAAATTCTATTAATTCTTTAAAAACATGGTGTTTAGATTTAAGAGCACATGTTGCGTTGTCCCATCCTAAGAAACAAGGGATTACATGAGCTATAAAATATTACACAGTGTTTGACATGTTTCACACAAAATGTATTCCTTTATCCTGAGTCTTGATACACATTTTAGGTTTTCATTGTCATATACAAAATTAGGAACCCAAGTACAACCGGAGTACATGGGTATTACCAAAGTCCCTAGCATGAACAAAGTACACGACTACCACTCGAAGTGCATGATCATGTATCATATGAAATAGGTAGAAATTTGGAATTATACATGTAATGTGCACTCATAAACTTGTAGTAAATTTATATAATATATAATCAGGGCTTTTTTATCTTCTATATAGGCTATTTTTCTTAGGGTGTAATCCCTTGGTAAATCCCCCATGTGGGTATTGTGAGGCATAATGTCTGAGAATAATAAATGACACTATCTGATAGATCACTATCAAATATATTATTAGGAATACTACATGAGGCCCCTGGTCATATTCTCAATTATATCTCCTTAACAAAGTGGTTTTTTTGGAATTATTGTTGAAAATTTTGACAAGATCTGACCCACAAATTAACTGATTATTCTAGATAGGATTTTTAGGGTCCCCCACAGACCTATGTGTGGTTATATATCTTCTACCTCTTCTGCAGTCTAGCATATATATCTTCATGGGTCTTCTTAATGTGAACAACCTCTCGGATGAGCACTATTATCATTAGCATTCTCATTAATTGATTTATCCTAGTTGACCATTACCATGAAACCTCAAATAGAAATCATAGTTTATCTTTGTCATGTTGACCTTATCCTAAGACATAGAATATGTCTTGGGTATATCTAGATGAGGTTATTATTTTATATATCATTTTATAGTTGAAATAACCTTTCGATTAGTTGACTAATATCTTGATGATTTATGTTTAGTGATTTTGGAGTGTCCAACAATGTACTATTTTACTCACCCCTATATGGGCTCTACCCAAACGTGTTGTTACTTATATAAATGAATGATGTTAAAAGGGTGTATTGGTTGACCAATATAAGAAATATCATGGTTGATCTTGAAAGAAATTGGTTTGTACCATGTGTTTCAATTGAATGTAATCCCCACCTTCATGAAGGATGAACATTATTTACAATTTTTGTGGGAATTTATTTGGCCATATATTATTTCCAATAATTTTCTCATACTCTAGTTTTGGGATATAGATGTATTCATCCATTGGTATCAATTGTATTTATCATTTTTTCATTGTATGGGTGTTTGATCATGTATGAGTTTGTACAAGTACTATAGCCTATGGCCTCCCATGTGTGTGATATACCTACCGTATGCTTGTCTACTACACTAGGATTATTGGACGAGGACATGAGGTGTCACACTGGGTTTACTATCAAACAGGATACCTAGATTGGGTGGGTAATTGAAGCATGCCTTTCTTGGGGAGTTTAAAAATAAAACATTATTTTTTCTGATACAACATTGAGGTTGTCCATGGTCATCTCAGTTGAGAAGCATCACAGTCCGTTCAATCAATAATTCCTCTCTACCTAACCAAAATGTCTTTTGTTTTAATTTTTTATGAATAAAATTGTTTTTTTAATTTAAAAAATATAGAATTAAAATAATACAATTCATAATTGAGATTACATAACATGAAGATAAAGAGAGAATAAAATTAGGGAAGAAGTGTATATTTTTTCCAAGGGTTGGATACACGGGTTCATTTAATATTGTATTAAAATTGAAAATACATTAATTTCTATACGAGAATTTATATTCCTAAAACTGGGATGAATTTTTAAAATAACTGGGTACCCTCTTCATAAAACAAAAAATCCATAACATTGATCTAAAATAGAAATTAATTTGAGATCCAAGCCATGGCAGAGGACCACCACTACATGAAATTATCTCACATCTGACAATAATTAAATTGAAAATGTATAAAATTAAATATAAATAATTAAGAACCCCACAATCCACCCCTAAGGACAAGCCATGGGTTATTCACTTTCAAATAATAAGATTGTAGATATCATGGATAAAATAGAGAATATTGGGTGAATGAGCATAGGTTTGGAGAAGTGAAAGTGGGGTGTAATAAGAATGGGGAATCACATTAGTTGAAAAAATGTATATATGTTAAATGGGAAAAGTAGAAAAACAAAAAATGAAAAAAATCCTAAGGTTTAAGAATCCCTATAATGTAGCACAGTTGTAGATCCTCAATATTTGATTTTATACCCTATATTCCTACTTCTTATCTGTCGGCCCCAATTCACCCTTGGTACCATTACTAGTACCAGTGCAAATTCCTAATCAGATGTTCAATGGTACTTCCAGGGTTTGGTTTTGGGTCCCATAATGAGGTTGTCGTTCTATGAATGTTGATGGGGAGATAATGTCAAACTTATAAAAAAAATTCAATCTCAGTGACTAATTTCAAGAACCTATACGAACTAGGGGAACATTTCTATTCATTATCATACCAAGTTACATATCCACTATTATGTGTTCATGGTTTAAAGTACTGTTTGGATGGGTGATCTCTTAAAATGATTTACAGGGTGTGTTTATTTGAGGTAAAATATCACTAAAACAACAAGGTTTGGAATATGGGGAAAATCACCTGTTAGATAACTGACCATGATGGTTAATAGTTAACATTTTTTGGGATGAAAATATTGGTATTACTAGTGATTCATGGGGTTTATTTATCTAGGTTCATGGTCTAGGGATGGTAGGGTCATCACAGGTCAACCCAAATTGTCTATTGATAGTTGATCAATATTAGGCAATAATAGAGGACGACATGGGAAATAGACCTAGTGATAGTCTGACAATATGGGAAGATATTTCATCAAGATTTGAATAGTATTAATGAGAAACTGACATGATGTTGATAGAAGGTTGCTATAGATGTTTGATTATAATGGTGATAAAGTCAGTAGGGGAGGCTGATAGTGAAGATGTGGAGTGCCACATATGGATAGGAGATGAATGTACTATACATGCAAGCAGATCCTACAATGGGGGAGGCCGCAAGGTGGGGATGAGGTTGTGAAAAAAGGATGAGAAGAAATGGTGGACTATTGTGACTGATGCACCATTATAATTAAATATACATCATTTTTAAAAAAATGATGCTTCTAGTAGGAAACACCACCCGTTTAATGGATTTTCCCGGATCTAGACACTCTAGATAAGGGAACACCCCAATCCTTTTTCATTATTCATTTTATCCCTAAACCAATAGCCTTGTTTGTTCATTATTTATTTCTTTCGAATAATTCCCCCCTTATGTATAATAAAAAACCCCCACCAGAACCCGGTTTGACCACCAGAATCCAATTGGTAACTGGTTGAAAAATATTTTTTCTGTAGAAATCATCATTCACCACCACCTATGGGTAATTATAACATATATATAAAATTATTTTATTGGATTTTATAACCATAAAATGGTAATGATCTGATATAATATTTTTAGTGGTCATAACATGGCTTTCCAATATTGGGTCGAAGAAAAATATTTTATATTGGTTAGGAAATAATTATTTTAACATAAATTGAAGGTAAATATAAATTTTCATGGAATATGAAATTCACAAGATTGATTGATATCAATTGTAGTTACTTAGGCACAATTTAGTACTAAAGGGGATATGGATTTGAAATATTCATCACCAAATCAATGTAACTATGTCATTTCAGGGGACTTGGGTCTCCCAAAAAGTCCGATGATATGAATTGAATTAATATAAACCTAAAAATTAAATTACTAAGTAACTTTTCTGATTTTATAGAGTGTTAGAGAATTTTTTATCACTAATTACTTTTGATTAATGGATCAATATTTGAATCCATATTGATCATCCACACTTGCCAGAATATTACATGGGAACACTAATCATCATAATATGGGTGATAAAACTATGGTTATAGGAATCCTATGACATATTGATGATGACCATCACATATTTCCTTTTATACAAGAATTATATCTTGGATCAAACACATGGACAAGGTACTTCTCCCTTTAAGATGATGTAAGGAGTGTGTATGAGCTCTCATATTTTAGTAGATTAAAGGTACATCAAAAAGACCTCCATCTTTCTTATATGGTGGATTTTAAAACACTCAGAATAGGTTCCCCATCCCCAATATAAATAATTACAATAATATAATATATAAACTACATGATATTAACTATAATTTGTGAAATAAAAAAATTATATTTATATCACTTAGTTATAATATATTAAAAATATATTATTTTATAAAAGAAATAAATTAACTTGGAAATTCTAATAAATATTAAAATAGCCCTGAATAAAAAAATATTCATTCATATAATATTTTTTAATGTATTCTCTTTATAAATTATGAATATAGTAAATAAATAAATTCAAATCCAATTAGTTTATATTTAAATAAAAATGAATTTATTTATTTGTTGGGGATCGTTTATTATCGGACCCGTCTCAGACCCCAAGGTGGGCCCAAAATGTCATGTATTGGCATTCCATTAAATATGAAACACTATTGAATAATTTTGATATATGAACATCTAGACCATTATATCATTATAGTTGAATAAAATTCATAAACTAAGAGTAGAGTCTTGTAACCCATCAAGTCCCCTAAATAGATAATATGAAGTCATAATAATGATTGTATTTTGTATGAAAAATCAAAATGTAACATAATATATTTTTCATATGATATCTAATAAAGTTGGATAAACACTCATTGTCATCAACAATTCTGGTATTATTATTCATTGACCATAGGGATGGACTTACCATCGTCCACTATGTCCATGAATTCTTTAATATTACTTCCATCCAAATCAACTAGTCTTGATATATTACATTATTTCAGAATAAAATTACATCATGATTTTTCAATCACTTTCATACCACCAATGAAACACACAATTCAAACTATATTTCTACAACATCAATTCCATGGTTTTCTTCTTTCACAAATTAATGTTATAAAATAACATGCAGTAATGATAACGTCATGTCAAGAGAGCATTACACATGTTTTTTAAGTCACTATTACCTACATAAAAGGCTATCAGTGTAGAAGGTTTCTAATACTATGTATCTCTATATCCATAGGTAAGAAGGATTGATAATAATCATACACTCATATGTATATTTATGAATGTATGAAATTCAATGAGATTCATTTTGGCTGCTCATAAAAAAAATAAGAATATACTTTTAATCTCTTAATTCAATTATTTTTATCCCATATACTACCATTTTCACGGAGTATAAGTTATTATTAATTTTAATATTCACTTATCATGAAAACCACTATAGTATATGATTATCATCAATTTGGGGCATCTCAGAGTTTTACAGTGATGGGATACTATCATACAACTGTTCATGTAAAACAAATTACAATATAGATGAGTGAATGATAAAAACATATTACATTTTATAAATATGTTATCCATTTTTAAATATTTAAATGTATATGTAAAGTATAAAATTCCAAGATATTCTACATGACATTTATTTTTCTTTTATGGTTATTATTTATTCAATGGATCACTAAATTATTATCTACATAATTCAAAAAATTTATTTCATTTCCCATCCCAATTATATCTCATATAATATGGTATTTACAAATTATGTGTTTGGTACAATGTTGAGACCGAGGATACTAACCTTGAGAAATGGATCCAATACTTTCATAGAAAATCTAAATTTCCACCACAACGCTTGGAACCACCTCTAGTTCAAAGAAGAACATATTTATATTAACAGATTTCATCACATCATCAAATAAAATCTTGTAATATTTATATATTATAATGTATTATATAGTGGTTTTTATGAACTTTTCCAATTAATTATCTCCACTATTTAAGAAAAATGTGAAATAAGATTGATATTTCGTATCATATCTATTTTATTAGAAACATGAATATGTGTAAAACATTACATATCAATCATTATATCCCTTAAATATATTTAAATTATCACTTTACCTTCTCATTTACTAAATAATATACTTTATAGTAATCTAGTGAATCCCACAAAGGTTGGATTGGTATCTGCTCATAATGCTAAATCTGTAGGTAATATATGGTGGCATCCACAACATGAAATACATGGGAGAACATACACTTGATGTATTTTTTATTCTATACATATCTTTGAACTCTATAAGAGGATATTAAATATTCCTAATATGTATTCTATCTAATGCCATTAAATACCCCTTAATGGATTTCGATGGGATAAATTAATTTAGTACATTTCCAATATAACCGTCACAATTCTGTCTAAGAAACCTCTTTGATCTATCCCAATAGATCTTCATGCCGAGTATTTATGTATCATGACCCATGAATTTCATGAATAATCACTTATCCATCAACATATTTATAGTGTATTATGTAGGGATTTCATTTCTGATAAATAGTGAATCATCTAAGATTTATATAAGAAACATTACAGTACTCCCACTAATATTTTTATATACAAAATATCATATAAATTCTAGATGAAACAATATTCTTTGATCTCATTATCAAATATGATATTCTAACCTTGAGAATATTTCATCAATCCATAAATGGATATTTTTATATTGAATACCATAGTAGCTTCATCGGTACTTGAAAACCATTCAGATGTATCATATAAAAATCCTCGAAAACATTCCCCTAAAATAATGTTATTTTAATATCCATTTGAAATATATAATATTTAATTTAATCTACTATTTTGATAAAAATATAAATGGAATTTAAGATCACTAAAGTGGAGAGGTATTAATTACAATGACTTTTTTCAGTTTATCACAAATAAATGTGATTTATGATTAGATAATATACAATAGATGTCAATTTTTATAGGTAAAAATCACTTAAATAATATTTGTATCTCCCCTTATGGTGCCTCCATCAGAATAAAAACACAGTTAGTGTATATGTATTTAATTTCAAATTCTGTGTATTTAAATCATTTAATGGAATTATAAACCTCCATTGACACATGTTAGGTGATAGTTTCATTAATAATAATCATTACCTCTTCTTCATTATCTAAGAGAAATAAATATATTACACGATCTTGATGAATCCTTCTAGAACTTCATGGTTCTTTTGTAATTTTACTTTTTGTTTCTTACATATCATTTTTTGGTACTAAAATGACACCTATCTTAGGAATACATTTTAGTATTGGTGTTAGAAACTCCATGTTTTGGTTTCCACCCACTTATTCCACGACTTATGTGTTTTTTTAAATATAAACACTAAATCGTGCCATAAAATATATATGTTTTGTTAAATTATGGAAATAATATCTCATTGTTTCCTTAGTATAGCCAATAAATTAAAAAAATTATATTTGGACCCCATATTTTTAGAATAAAAATTCCATATTCATGTTTTGCATCCCCAAATATTTTTGAACAAATTAATGGGATGTTCCCCAATACATAACACATATGGTGGCTTTTGGACTAAAAAACACAGTTTAGTATAAATATAGTAAACATTATATAATAACCCCAATATAATATATGATGTTTGGATCGAGTCATCATTAATAAAAAAATATCCAAAAATTTATAAATATTCCTCTCAGACACATCATTCAATTATGATGAGTTGGGAGGCGTGACATTTGATATAATTGCAAAAACCATTAGATAATCAATGATTTTATGATTCAAGTATTCAATATAAAATTATAATTAGAGTAGCTTAAATCATTTCCCAATATGATTATGTACGTCAATATGAATCACATTAAAATATTCAAAAGTGTCATAATTGTTTTTCACCTGAAATAAAAATACATACCTACTAAATTTAATGGTGAAAGTAGAAAAGTACCTAAAACCACCATGTTCGTGTATTATCATTAGTACACATATATCACTATGTTTAATATCTAATAATACACTTTACATCTCACCATTTTTATAAATGTAAAATTTATTCATCTTTCCCAATAAATATGAATCTAATTTTTAAAATAATCCACAATAAAGTGTTTATAACAATTAGTATTTATTTATTCTCAACATGCATTAATAATTTATATGTTTATGTCAACAATTCAAATGGTATGTAGGATTAAAATCTACCATAAAAGTATTATTCTGATTTTTTAAATATTTTTGTCAATATATATAATGTATAAATTGATTATCATCTCCAAACTTCAATAAAATATGTCATTAATGTATATAGAACAAATATTATTCATAGTAATGAATGATATTATATTATGGTCCAAAATATATAAATAAATAAAATAATTATTTATGTTGGGAGCATAATAATGGTTCTCTATATATTAATCCACTTGTCAAAATCAGATCTTATTTGTATAATAATATTGAAGTAATTCTTGCTTTGTTATTTATATAATGATCTACATCACCCTTTTCAATTCCACTAATCTATATTTCTGTGTTTTTTATCCTAAATTAATGATGAAACCACGATATTCGATACACTTGAGTCATATTTAGAGAAATTGACCTCTATAACATTAAAATTCAAATTGATTGAATTCCTCCCCTTGTTATGAAGAAATATCTATATTTTATATCAATACTAAACTATTATGTTTTTATTTCGTATTGTGGATCTAAATATGATTACCATGAAGTAATAGACAATGTATAACATGGAAATATATATGGTGAGTACCATGATTTATATCTTTTCAAAATGGATGTTAATTGAATGTCCTCAAACTAAAAATGATGACCCCATATATCATAACTATTCTTTTATACAGGAATAATATTAAACTGTGAATTTCACTAGTTTGAGTATAAATATATATTTTATATATTTATAATAAAAAAACTTGTAAATCAGCTGATATATAATTCTGATATATTTGAGGAGGTAACTCATTATCTAAATCCATCATATGGATTGATTCAACAACATTACTCTGTTATCCATGCCTTTTGTGTTTCGATGCTAGTGTAACCCAAAAAATATTACAAGTATAGAAAAACCCACTAACATCACCGAATTAGTTGATTTTCTCAAATCAGACAATTCAACAGAACCTATCTATTAGAGTCTCCCATACTCAATGATGGAGGTCTTGAAAAGTTATGGTTAATAAGAAATCTAACACATAGTGTTTTATATGTTTTATTTTAAATGGTTCACTAGATCAATATATATCCCATTCGTATTAAACCCATTGAATCTCAATAAATATTGATTATGGAATGGTTCATCACATTTCAAACGTGATTCTAACTTTTTTTTAATCCTCATTCCATTTTCAAAATAAATGTTTTCATAAAAAATTAATGTGTAAAGGTTCATACAACCCACAAGTTTTTGTTACATATCCTAAAATAGTAGAATTTTTTTTCACATTTCTTAATTCATCTTAATCATATGAAATGTGGAATTTTCCAGTAAATGGATCGAGTTATATGAGATGTAAAATCCATTCATGAGTAATCTTGAGGTGATATAGTGAAATCCCCCCCCCCCTTTATAAAATAAGAAATATTCCTCCAAGATAGTGGGAAGTATATCCAAAATTCCTTCTTACTGAGGAGTCTTGACTAAAGATTCAATTCATTTTATAATATCTATAAAACCTAATACTCAATGAAAATTTTAAATCAATATTATAAACTCAAAACTGAAAAACTCAGGTCAATTTATAAGAAAACAAAATCTTATGGTTTCTCATGTACCATGTAATAGAGTGATCAATCTCTAATAAGTAGTTTATCTCATAAAAAAAACTAAAAATATTCATAACTTCTAAATAATTTATAATCGTGAATATTCAAATGGAATTTATTAATTAAATAATCACATTATTTATGTTATAATCCACGATATATCAATAATATATTTCAATATATAATTTTGGAAGGGAAAATTCATTTTTCAATACATAATACAAAAAAGTATATTTTTATACTAATTTATAGGCATCAAATTAGAATAAAAAATTTGAAAGGATTAGGGAGAAAAATGAATTTCATCCCTGCAATGGAAAATATTGGGTGACAAGTTTAACTAAACTCTTGGGATTCCATATCTTGGGGAATACCATGCTGTATGATAACCCCCCCCCCCCCCCCCCCCCGTGGTAGTGCTTCACACCATTTCAGTACTCCATGGGTACTGGCATGTTGTTGTGATTAACTTGATGTGGTTAATTTTATTGAGAAGGTACACCATGCATATCACTATAGGGAGTATAAATCAAAGTTTATGTGATTGTGTTTGGAAACATTTCAATGATGTATAACCACAATTTTTACCCTCAAAAAGTGACACTGAAATTTCAATAAAACTAGTAGAAACACATGTTTAATAATCAAAGAATGAATATTTGATACCAGTAATTTTTTTAAGAATTGAAAAAATGATCATTTATAGTGGAAGAAAACCAATAGATGTACTGATATATCTTAAAGAAATGTAATTGGTTAGGAATTTAAATCAATATGTAATCGTGGAAACACATGTACATCCATGTCTATCTCAATGGAGTAAGATTGATAATTATCCCTAAAGTAGTAAAAGAAACCATCAAGTCATTATATGTAATCCCTTGATAGATAAAACATAAAAAATTTTAAGTGTCCTTAAACTAATTATAGATTACTAGAATCATTATAATGAAAAATAAAAAATTATTAAAAAGAGAATAGAGCTTTGGTAGTCTTACTCATAACTCATCTTCCATGACCCAAGGGATGACATCCTATTATATATATATCCATACTTTGTTCTCTTCATTTGATGATTTTTTGGCTGTATAATTTTTATAAATTCCTATTCATTGAATATAATACTTATTTTTGGTGTTTAGTTGATTAAAACCCTTCAATGAATATCCAACCTATAAATAGACCAACACTTTTAGTCACAAGAGATGAAACTACGTGGGGAATAATCAATTCTATTTCCATCCAAATATATACACATTATTGGGGGAAACATAGTCTTATGTTTGGATTCATCCAATAATTTAATATTTGTAATAATTTAATAATAGACTCATGATTTAGGATATAATGGCATCAACATATCCATAAGCCTCATGAATCACATGCATAATGATCATCAAAAAGTTATGGTGGAATACATATTGGTTCTCACACAACATTTTAGTTCCATGAATAATATATTACATGAATTTTATAATTTGTGATACTACTATACACCTTATCATATGACTAATAATTAAAATATTGAGTTTAGTTTGAAACCATCACATGAGGAAAATTCAGTTTGTGTAGTTGATTATGGAGGAAATACTTTGCATGAAAAGAAGTTTCCTCAAGAGTAAGCGTATTGGTAGTAGGATCTTATTAAATATTAGACATAGGAGATGGTGTGTTGCATGTGTTCACAATTAATAGAATGTTTCCATGAAGAATCATGGTGACATTTCGAAATACATATCAAGGAAAAGAATCTATGTTGTGGGATGTTTTTAATATCCTCGACTTGTCTACCTGTGATACTATATTAAATTTTGTCTGAAAAATATGATCATGTTTACAACTATTTTATAAATATGATATTTTAGTATTAATCAAGGTTTTTAAATTTTCTTCTGATTTTTATAAGTGGTTACATGTTCAATAATAGTATTTGAGAAATTGAAAGCATGGAAATGTTTTTTGGGACCCTATTGAGTTGGTGGACGTTTTGGAATCAGGTTAGAAATTAGTCATAGGAATTTTCTAGAAGTAGGTAAGGTTCTAATAATAATATAAAGATACTAGTGCTTTCAAAGAGGCCTAGATGTTGTTAAAATTCAATAGATATGTTGTAATATTATTTTGTGTATTTTTTGAGTTTACTATAGATTTTATTTTTTCCAAAAAAATATATAAAATATTACATAACTCGGATATGGGAGAAATATATCTAATGTATGAAATAAGAAACATTATGTTTGGGGGAAAATTATATTTCATATAAAAAATAATATTTTATATAAACGTTTTTCTAAAATTGAAAAAAACTAAATATAATAATATCTTACATTATAAATTTTTTTTTCATTTGATATTAAATATATTATGTATTGGGGATAATGTGTTATGTAATAGATTTTCCAAAAGGGAAATATTTTCTTCATGATAATTATACATTTTAATAATATTTTTACAAGTATAATATAATACATATCTATTAATATCTTATGCGTAGAATAAAAAAGTTACATATAGACTCAACCTTAGAAAAATATGTTATATATTAAGATAAAATATTACATATTGTATTTTTACAAAAGGAAAACAATATGTAGTGAAGTAGGATATCATATGTATAAAAAATATGATACAAATGAGACTTTTCAAAATGGAAAAACAATTATGTAGATATTATAAAACACACACACACACACACATACACAGACACACATATATATATAAGGCCCCGACCTTAAACCTTACTTAATATTGAATTAAAAGAATAATTCACGTTGAGAATCTTTTCAGGTTTAGAGTTTTAGAGAATTAGAACATAACTATTACATCTCAAAAGATTACAAAGTAGTCACTTCTACTAAGTTTCCAATATAAAAAAAACTCTTAAAAAGAAACGTGTCTAGTTCCATGTTTTATATAGCATGACATTCACTTGATCCCATCCTTGATCTTATTCCACATTAAGTCCTGTGAAAAACATTTCAAAAAAACTTGGGGTGAGCATAAAAAGCTCAGTAAGGGATACAAAAAGAATGAAAAATGTTAGTTTTTTTCAAAATCAAGTAAACCATGTATACTCTATCAAAGTAATACCTTCACCTTCATGAAGTAGTAAAAACTCTTCACTGAATAAAGTATCATTACGTACCTTTTTGTAACCAAAGGATTACCATAAAATCCATAAAAAGAACACATAACATTTATAAAGGTAACTTGGGACATAAACATACTTAAGTGGAATAACCATACGGTCGACTTCCACACATATCACTTAATGGAATAGCCATACGGCCAATTTCCATACATACTTAATGGAATAGCCATACGGCCGACTTCCATACCCAATGCATTGGAGGTTATAACGTAACCACCCGTCCTGGTATTCACGACACCACCCGTCATATGGTTTATAACGTAACCACCCGTTAAAATGTCAAAGTACCAGTATAAAATCATAAAACATAAAACCAATATACAGGAATGATAACATTTCCACATTTCAATCACAATATATCATAAATATATTGACATAATAGAATCCTTTTTCAAAACCATTTTCAATACCAAAATACACAAAAGAGTATATGGTATTTATTTTATTCTAAAAACATTACGGCTTGTGGAGAAAGCCAAATACCAAATAACACTCGCGGCGGCGGAAAAGGTCGTTGTCACCGCGTACATTAAAAAAACATTCCTTTTTGTTGTTTAGTTTGACGCTTCGTAGAAAAATATTCCTTTTGTATAAAAGTAAAATTCAAAGGGGTTTATACACCGTATAAAAGAAAGTTGTGTATAAAACTAAATATGCCTCAATGAAAGGAGATTGAGACGAAGTCCCTTACCTCGGGTCCGACTTGACTCGATCGTTCTTTAACGTCCTGAATAATAAACTTGAGTTAATTTATACTTGATTAAGAACCTTTTTAAAGTTCACTATTCCTTTTATGTCACTTATTGCCATGTTATAAAAATTATGTAACCATTTAAGTTAATAATGTTTGTTTTTTCAATATTTGGTTCTTAAGTCGAAAGTTGACTTCTTACAATTACATGTTGTTCGTGTGGTCAAAAGTTCTTTATATCCAGAATGAAATTCCTGATTTGGATATCATATATATCATATATATCCAGCATATACATGTATTTATAATATTACATAATCATTTAGAGGTAAGAAATGAAATGCACCGTTCCTGGAGACGGTAAGCCGTACGTACGCATGAACGCTACATTCATTTCTTTGTCATATTAATGGAATTAAAACTAAATGAGAGGTATGTATATTTTAATTCCAGAATTATATTCATCATTTAGATATATCATTAATTATATATATCCATTATATACATGTACTTTTAATAGTACATTACATTTGGGGATAAGAAATGAAATGCACCGTTCATGGAGACGGTAAGCCGTACGTACGCATGAACGCTACTTTCATTTCTATTTCATACTTTAATGGAATGAAATAATAATGATATAGAGGTATATTATAATTCCAGTATAACATTATATATAATAACTTTAAATCCATCCTTTACATGTCCCACATATGGCATTAACGAATCACATCACTTTGAGGGGGCGGTAGTCCGCACTTCCTTAAATGAAGATATCGTGTTTACCCATAATGAAAACCATAAAGGTATGCCCAAAATGTAAAATACAGAAGCTTAAAGAAAAAAATAAACATATTATATATCATATATAAAAATAGTGACATCATAATGGCCACCCTTGAAGGTGTTAAATGAGTATTGAACAATCAACGTTTCGGGAGGCAGAATTTCGCCATCCACAGAAACCGTATGTTCTTTAACCATTTCATTTGTTGTGTGAGAGTGTAGCTCGAATAAATCTTATAACGACATCCTAGTATATTTAGTATACTGGTGTTTTTAAAAAAGAAGTAAATAAAAAGAGTTTAGGGGGTTGGAGAAGCAAAATAAAACAAATGAACATGAGAGAATGAATTACCTTTAAAAGTGTAACTCCTTTTGATTTGAGCCTAAAGGCTTCCTTTGAAAGGATTATGCCCAAAGGGAATCCTCTAGGATTAGGAGAGGGATGTGGAGAGAGTAAATGGTCAGGGGTTGGCCGAGCCAAAGGCTTGAGGAGTGTGTGAAATGAGGTAGAGGTGGGGGCCTTTTATAAGAGGAGAGGAGGGGCACTTTTGGAAAGTAAAGAAATATTACTTTATTTGAAAATGTGTTTCGGTTTTAAAAGGTCTCACATTGAAATAATTCGTGGATAAGGTGATAAGGGTTCGAAATCCACTCATCCAATTGGTTTTGGACATGTGTAGTTCATAGATTTTACATTATCTTTCCATTTTATTTAAATCGTCAAATAATGATGTCATCGGTGCATCATTATTATGTCATAAATAATTTACTTTATTTAATGTCTAAAAATTATAAAAAACTACTATGATGTAGGAAATATTTTTATCTTTCCAATGACTATTTATAATAAAAAATATGACTTGTATAACCCCATTTAAAAATTGTGTTAGTAAAACATATCATGTTTCTGTCATTTTTACTTTTACATTAAATAAAAAGTTATTTATGTCATTTCCCAACCAAAGTGTCCCCATGGGGTCCCCAAGTTGACCCATGGCTTGTCTTGGTCGGCCATCACACATCCAATGAGGTTAGGACATGTGTCAAGTTCATTTCATATTATTAAAACATTATTTTTACCTTAAACTACACTAATTAACACTAATCGCGATTAAAAACTTAATAAGTTACTATTCACCAAAAAAATTATTATAATCTCATTGAACCACATTTTACTTCTTAATGACAACCATGTATGTCGGATTTTTGAAATTCAAAACACAATGATGGAAAAATTTCATTTAAATGGAAAATCAGTCTTTATAAGTACCACTTAGTGGTTTCACTATTCATCAAAAATTGAAGTTTTTCAGAAAATTACCAAAAATACACCCTAAGCTATATTTGATATTACGAATTCAAAAATGAAGCCTATTTTACAAAATTCAAAACATATAAGTCACATTAATTAATTTAATAAATAATTCCCGCTGTCAGAGCAAATAGCGTGTTTTTATGAACCAATAAGTATCAAAAGATTGACACTAGTTTAAGTCCGATTTCAAAGTGAAATTAATTCCAACAACCACTATTGGATTTAATGGTAAAAATATTTTCTAATTTCACTTTAAAACCAATTAAAAAGATAATATAATCATATAAATAAATTAGATTAAAAAGAGGTTTTGAATTAAAATACAACATTTTACACTATTCATTAAAAAAATGAACTTTATCAGAAAGGTACCAAAAATTTACACAAAGTAAATTTTGATATCACAATTCTAAAGAAGAGTTATATTTTGTCCAAAAGAATTTATAAGATCGATCAAAACTATATTTAATGACGGTTCTCCGTCAAAAGGTGATAAGTGGACCTTTCATGAAAATTAGGGTATAAATGCCTAAAATTGAACTCTTTCCGTATTTTAAGCCTTTATCTTTTATTGGGTAAATGTAAAAACATTTAAAAACATCTATAATCATATTTTGGTTATTTCTATCCATTCCCGCTAGTACAACGGCTACTTGTTAACTAACATTTAAAATAATATTATTTTATTACTTGTGTGCAACGTAAGTTTTCAAAGAAACTCATCGCTGCGTACCGAGTACACTATCGAACTAGAAACCCCTTTTATTTAAAATTAATATTTAATTCGTAAATATTAATAAATATGAAAATTCTTTATTCTTTATTTACCTGGGATGTTACATCCTTCCCCCCTTTTGGGAATTGCGTCCTCGCAATTTTATTCACTTATCAAAATAAGTGGGGGTATTTATCCCTCATAGCATTCTCAGATTCCCACGTTGCCTCTTCAATCACATGGTTTTTCCACAAAACCTTTACCTGATAAATCACCTTATTCCGTAACACTTGCTCCCTGTGGTCAAGAATCTGGACCGGTTGTTCCTCATAAGATAGGTTCTCTTCCAGCTGAACTACCTCTGGGCTCAAAACATGAGATGGATCTGGCATATACTTTCTCAACATTGAAACATGAAAAAAATTGTGTACCTGAGATAAACTCGGAGGTAAAGACACCCGGTATGCAACTGATCCAACTCTCTCCAGAATTTTATATGGTCCAATAAACCGTAGACTTAGCTTTCCTTTCTTACCAAATCTCATCACACTTTTCCAAGGATAAACCTTGAGAAAAACATGATCACCTACCTCGAAAGATAGATCCTTCCTCCGGTTATCCTCATAACTCTTCTGCCTGCTCTGAGCTGTTCTCATGTGCTTCTGAATCAACTGAACTTTTTCTGCCATCTCTTCTACCAATTCTGGTCCCATCAGCTTCCTTTCACCCACTTCGTCCCAAAATGTTGGAGTTCGACACCGCTTCCCATATAATGCCTCAAATGGTGCCATCTGTATACTGGAATGAAAACTGTTATTATAAGAAAACACAACCAAAGAAAGATGTTGGTCCCAACTTCCCTGATAATCCATCGAACAAGCTCGTAGCATATCCTCCAAGGTCTGAATTGTTCGTTCTGATTGCCCATCTGATTGAGGATGAAAAGCTGTACTAAAATTTAATTCAGTACCCAACGACTTCTGAAGGCCTTTCCAAAAGTTAGAAGTAAACCTGGGATCACGATCCGATACAGTGGAGAGAGGAACTCCATGTAACCTGACTATCTCTTTAAGATACAAACGGGAAAGTTGATCAAGGGAGAAAGTATCTCGTATAGAAAAGAAATGAGCAGATTTGGTCAAGCGATCAACAATAACCCAGATTGCATTATTACCTCGAGATGTCCTCGGTAATCCCACAACAAAGTCCATGGATATGTTTTCCCATTTCCACTCTGGCACTGGTAAAGGCTGAAGCATCCCTACCGCTCTGCTTTAACCTGTTGACATGTCAAACACTTCACAGTAAAATCAACAATGTCTCTTTTCATTCCATCCCACCAGTAATACTCCCGCAGATCTCTATACATCTTAGTACTACCCGGATAAACTGAAAACGGAGAACTATGAGCTTCATATAACAACTCTCTCTTCAACTGTGAATCACAAGGAACACATAACCTCTTCCCAAACCTCAAAACACAAACTTATCCAAGAACTCATGGAAAATTTTATTCATAAGGTCCATGAATACAGCAGGTGCATTGGTTAACCCAAAAGGCATAACTACAAATTCATAATGGCCATATCTAGTACGGAACGCAGTCTTCGGAACGTCTGCTTCTTTTACTTTCAACTGATGGTACCCCGACCTCAAGTCAATCTTCGAAAAATACTGAGCTCCCTGGAGCTGATACCACTTCATTCGATGGCCCAACATCTGCTGAAGTTGTTGCAATGGATTTCACCACCCCTTTCTGCTTGTAGTCTGGCTGCATTCCCCCAGTTGAGTTCTTCGTTGGACACTCGTTTTCATAATGACCCATTTCATTAGACCTAAAACATCTTACCGTTGGCTTTTCATTTCCTGCTTGATCATCTTCCTTACAGTTACGAGCAATATGACCAGACTTACCACACCGAAAGCACTTACCAGACTTGGATAAACATTCTCCAGGATGCATTTTACCACACTTCTCACAGGATGGATATTTTGTTTTCTTACCTCCTTGCTTCTTTGATGAATTCTTCCCATTTGCCTGCTAACTAGACCTCTTATTCTGTTGTTTGTCATAGAACACCTGATCATCGGCAAACTCCATTTCCACCTTCTCCACACATCGAACAAGTTTTTCATAACTTTTGAACTCACGAGAAGATAAAGCCCTTCGATACTTTGGCTTTAACCCTGAGTAAGAACGGTTTATTTTACTATCATGATCTCTTATGAAGTTTGGAGCATACCTTGCCAATCGATTGAACTTTTCTTCATAAGCAGCCACTAAATCATCCTCCTGCCTCAATTCTAGGAACTGTTTTTCCATCCTAAGACGAACCACCTTAGGAAAATATTTCTCAAGAAACATACCTTTGAATTCGTCCCAGTGAAAATCCTCAATCTCATCACTATCCCTTATATTTTTCACCATCAACCACCACTGATCATCTTCACCTTCAAAACGGTAAACAACAAGACTAACCTTTTGATGTTCTGAACACCCCATGACATCAAAAATCTTCTCCAGTGCTTTAATCCACCCTTCATCTTGAACATGGTCAGATGATCCTCTGAATGATGGGGGATTTTGCCTCATGAAATGTTCCACCACTGACATGTTCCTTTGCGGTTGATCTGGCTGATCTCATGCAAGGATACCACCACCATTTATAGCCTGAGTCAACTGTTCCATCACTGCAAAAAACTGTTCAGTTCCGATTCCTACCATATCAGGTTGCTGATTTGGAAGGTTATCTTCCTCCTGATGTCGTCCCAACATAGCTGCTTTGTTTCCTCTGCGGAAAACCATTCTGAACACAGAAATATCTTAGTCGAAGCAACATGGTAATCCGTAAATGCTATATCATTTCAATCATATTATAATTTAACACTTTTCTAACTCCTAATGTTTTCTAAACCGACCTTTGATACCAACTATAAGGCCCCGGCCTTAAACCTTACTTAATATTTAATTAAAAGAATAATTCATGTTGAGGATCTTTTCAGGTTTAGAGTTTTAAAGAATTAGAACATAACTATTACATCTCAAATGATTACAAAGTAGACACTTCTACTAAGTTTCCAATATAAAAAAAACTCTAAAAAAGAAACGTGTCTAGTTCCATGTATTATATAACATGACATTCACTTGATCCCATCCTTGACCTTATTCCACATTTAGTCCTGTGGAAAACATTTCAAAAAAACTTGGGGTGAGCATAAAAAGCTCAATAAGGGATACAAAAAGAATGAAAACTATTAGATTTTTCAAAATCAAGTAAACCATGTATACTCTATCAAATTAATACCTTCACCTTCATGAAGTAGTAAAGACTCTTCACTGAATAAAGTATCATTACTTACTTTTTTGTAACCAAAGGATTACTATAAAATCCATAAAAAGAACACATAACATTTATAAAGGTAACTTGGGACATAAACATACTTAAGTGGAATAACCATACGGTCGACTTCCACACATATCACTTAATGGAATAGCCATACGACCAATTTCCATACATACCTAATGGAATAGCCATACGACCGAATTCCGTACCCAATGCATTGGAGGTTATAACGTAACCACCCGTCCTGGTATTCACGGCACCACCCGTCATATGGTTTATAACGTAACCACCCGTTAAAATGTCTAAGTACCAGTATAAAATCATAAAACATAAAACCAATATAAAGGAATGATAACATTTCCACATTTCAATCACAATATATCATAAATATATTGACATAATAGAATCCTTTTTCAAAACCATTTTCAATACCAAAATACACAAAAGAGTATATGGTATTTATTTTATTCTAAAAACATTACGGCTTGTTGAGAAAGCCCAAGACCAAATAACACTCGCGGCGGCGGAAAAGGTCGTTGTCACCGCGTACATTAAAAAAACATTCCTTTTTGTTGTTTAGTAAAACGCTTCGTAGAAAAAGATTCCTTTTGTATAAAAGTAAAATTCAAAGGGGTTTATAGACCGTATAAAAGAAAGTTGTGTATAAAACTAAATATGCCTCAATGAAAGGAGATTGAGACGAAGTCCCTTACCTCGGGTCCGACTTGACTCGATCGTTCTTTAACATCCTGAATAATAAACTTGAGTTAATTTATACTTGATTAAGAACCTTTTTAAAGTTCATTATTCCTTTTATATCACTTATTTCCATGTTATAAACATTATGTAACCATTTCAGTTAATAATGTTTGTTTTGTCAATATTTGGTTCTTAAGTCGAAAGTTGACTTCTTACAATTACATGTTGTTCGTGTGGTCAAAAGTTCATTATATCCAGAATAAAATTCTTGATTTGGATATCATATATATCATATATATCCAGCATATACATGTATTTATAATATTACATAATCATTTAGAGGTAAGAAATGAAATGCACCGTTCATGGAGACGGTAAGCCGTACGTACGCATGAACACTACTTTCATTTCTTTGTCATATTAATGGAATTAAAACTAAATGAGAGGTATGTATATTTTAATTCCAGAAATATATTCATCATTTAGATATATCATTAATTATATATATCCATTATATACATGTACATTTAATAGTACATTACATTTGGGGATAAGAAATGAAATGCACCGTTCATGGAGACGGTAAGCCGTACGTACGCATGAACGCTACTTTCATTTATACCTCATACTTTAATGGAAAGAAATAATAATGATATAGAGGTATATTATAATTCCAGTATAACATTATATATAATAACTTTAAATCCATCCTTTACACGTCCCACATATGGCATTAACGAATCACATCACTTTGAGGGGGCGGTAGTCCGCACTTCCTTAAATGAAGATATCGTGTTTACCCATAATGGAAACCATAAAGGTATGCCCAAAATGAAAAATACAGAAGATTAAAGAAAAAAATAAACATATTATATATCATATATAAAAATAGTGACATCATAATGGCCACCCTTGAAGGTGTTAAATGAGTATTGAACAATCAACGTTTCGGGAGGCAGAATTTCGCCATCCACAGAAACCGTATGTTCTTTAACCATTTGATGTAGTTTTGTGAGAGTGTATCTCGAATAAATCTTATAACAACATCCTAGTATATTTAGTATACTGGTGTTGTTACAAAAGAAGTAAATAAAAAGAGTTTAGGGGGTTGGAGAAGCAAAATAAAACAAATGAACATGAGAGAATGAATTACCTTTAAAAGTGTAACTCCTTTTGATTTGAGCATAAAGGCTTCCTTTGAAAGGATTATGCCCAAAGGGAATCCTATAAGATGAGGAGAGGGATGTGGAGAGAGTAAATGGGCAGGGGTTGGCCGAGCCAAAGGCTTGAGGAGTGTGTTAAATGAGGTAGAGGTGGGGGCCTTTTATAAGAGGAGACGAGGGGCACTTTTGGAAAGTAAAGAAATATTACTTTATTTGAAAATGTGATTCGGTTTTAAAAGGTTACACATTGAAATAATTCGTGTATAAGGTGATAAGGGTTCTAAATACACTCATACAATTGGTTTTGGACATGTTTATGCATATATTTTACATTATCTTTCCATTTTATTTAAATCGTCAAATAATGATGTCATCGCTGCATCATTATTATGTCATAAATAATTTAATTTATTTAATGTCTAAAAATTATAAAAAAAATACTATGATGTAGGAAATCTTTTTATCTTTCCAATAACTATTTATAATAAAAAATATGACTTGTATAACCCCTTTTAAAAATTGTGTTAGTAAAACATATCATGTTTGTGTCATTTTTACTTTTACATTAAATAAAAAGTTATTTATGTCATTTCCCAACCAAAGTGTCCCCATGGGGTCCCCAAGTTGACCCATGGCTTGTCTTGGTCGGCCATCACACATCCAATGAGGTTAGGACATGTGTCAAGTTCATTTCATATTATTAAAACATTATTTTTACTTTAAACTACACTAATTACCACTAATCGCGATTAAAAACTTAATAAGTTACTATTCACCAAAAAATTATTATAATCTCATTGAACCACATTTTACTTCTTAATGACAACCATGTATGTCGGATTTTTGAAATTCAAAACACAATGACGGCAAAATTTCATTTAAATGGAAAATCAGTCTTTATAAGTACCACTTAGTGGTTTCACTATTCATCAAAAATTGAAGTTTTTCAGAAAATTACCAAAAATTCACCCTAAGCTATATTTGATATTACGAATTCAAAAATGAAGTCTATTTTACAAAATTCAAAACATATAATTCACATTAATTAATTTAATAAATAATTCCCGCTGTCAGAGAAAATAGCGTGTTTTTATGAAACAATAAGTATCAAAAGATTGACACTAGTTTAAGTCCGATTTCAAAGTGAAATTAATTCCAACAACCACTATTGGATTTAATGGTAAAAATATTTTCTAATTTCACTTTAAAAACAATTCAAAAGATAATATAATCATATAAATAAATTAGATTAAAAAGAGGTTTTGAATTAAAATACAACATTTTACACTATTCATTAAAAAAATGAACTTTATCAGAAAGGTACCAAATATTTACACAAAGTAAATTTAGATATCCCAATTATAAAGAAGATTTATATTTGGTCCAAAAGAATTTATAAGATCGATCAAAACTATATTTAATGACAGTTCTCCGTCAAAAGGTGATAAGTGGACCTTTCGTGAAAATTAGGGTATAAATGCCTAAAATTGAACTCTTTCCGTATTTTAAGCCTTTATCTTTTATTGGGTAAATGTAAAAAAATTTAAAAACATATATAATCATATTTTAGTTATTTCTATCCATTCCCTCCAGTACAACGGCTACTCGTTAACTAACATTTAAAATAATATTATTTTATTACTTGTGTGCAACGTAAGTTTTCAAAGAAACTCATCGTTGCGTACCGAGTACACTATCGAACCTAGAAACCCCTTTTATTTAAAATTAATATTTAATTCGTAAATATTAATAAATATGAAAATTCTTTATTCTTTATTTACCTGGGATGTTACAATATATATCTATATCATGTATCAATTTTCTAATATTGAAAACCATTATGCATGAAGTAAAATATAATATTATTTGTTTTTACAAAATAAAAAACTATATATGTGATTTATATATATTATGTATAGGGAATAAAATATTATGCATAGTGTTTTTAATAGCAAATATCATATACACATTCACATAGGGTGATATGTAATATATATTTTAGAAGGGTCTATATTTTTATAGTTTTAAAAATTGATGTTCTTTTCTAGAATTTCATAAAATGATAGGAAGAGGATACGAAATGTTTAACTGGGGATGATAAATATTTTAATGACTTAAATATAGTAAATACATCAAAAAAGAGCTCTAACTATACACTATACTGAAAGGTGAGATCTGTATTAATTCATAATAGATTCAAATTTTGTTCATTTTGGTGGAAATGTAAAAGAAAAATCCATCACTCAATACCCACCCTATCTCATTTTCATATGTTGTTTAAAATATATACACATGTTATTATTGTTCATACCCTATTTTAGGATTTTCTTTAATCATTAATTTTTACTATTTGAGATCATATTAGATACCATGATTTGATTATTTATATCCATTTCATTTGAGCTATCAATGATTGATTTATAATTTCCATTTTTATAACACAATGGCTAACCTTAATGTCACTCTCAAAAAAATAATGATGAATTTCCATATGGACTTCACAAAAATTTTTTTTTGTTTTTAAATATAATGAATGTATTATATGAATTTTGAATGAATAAATGAAAAAAAAGCGATAAAAATGATTTAGGGAGTTAGTGGAATAGAAATGGTTAAAATAACTAGAAATAAAAAATATATATATAGATAAAGAGGAAAAATTCAACCAGAAACATGCCCATAATCCAATAAATCCACTCAAAATGTACTATCATTTACCTTAGATATATTAGATCATTTCTAAAAATCAATTATTTCATGCTCGATCTCTTTAGTCAACAAAATCTCTCAGCTAAAACAACTAAAACCTATGTATGAGATCGATTACAATATATAAATATTCTCTTAAAATTGAACAGATCAACCATTAAAACCTCATATGTCAAGGATGTCTTACTATCCTAAGTGATACAAATGTGATCATAAATCACACCTCCCAATTATGATACTCTCTCTTGTGAATAGAGAAATAATGGGGATAAGGATAAAGGGTAGTGATAGAAGAACACCTCCCTTCATTGTTCATGCTCTTGCTTCAGATATTACTTTTTCATTATTCACCAAGATAAAGTAGATAATGATGATCAATTAGAATTTAGGATATCCAATAATCATTAGTGATTCACACATTGGACCTATAATCATGGGTTATACTTTAATTTCTAATGTTTAAATATTTCAACAGATGTGGGTAAAAATGATTATTTAAATTGTGTGAAACATGGGATAAGAAAATGGAATCAGTGTTTCCTCCCATGTTCAAGGACCCAAGGCTAACTCTAATCAATAATAATTATAAATTATTCTAATTCCGGAAAAACAAAAAAAGAGAAGGGTGATCCAATTATCAGAAAATTAAAAGAGAAATTTTGGGACATACTAATCTAGTAGGAAGTAAAATCCTTATTGTACACTTTTAGGTTCTCATCATTATCTTTCAATGAATTCCTAGTGAAAATAGATAAACTCCTATAATCAAGCATAATTCCCATTGAGGATTTATATTCCAAGTATTGACCCCAATGTGAAACATTGATATTCTCTACGTGGAATGATAATGGGCTTTGATAGCAGAAATCATATATTTTTTTCATTATATCATCTACCATCAATTTGAATAATATTTTTCTGATAATTCGAGACTCGAAAAAAATGAAAATTTAAATTTTCGATAATATTTTCAAATTTCATAAAATATATTTTTTCCCTATGGTCCCCCTAATAGTTTTTCATTTTCTTGACTTAATCATTGTTTGGGACCTGCATGACCTAATTTATTTTTCTAGTTTGAGTAGGGTGACCCTATTTTCTTTCTACAGCCCTTGGTACAATGTGGCATAGTTTATCCATTACATAAGTGATATTTTCCTCTATATATAATATGATGTCGGTAAAAATATCATGTTATATTCCCATATATTTTCATTATCACTATGCTCGAATCCCCTTCACGACATATAATTTCTATCTAATTTTCAACTCTACCTTTATTGATGTAGATTATAGGATTTTCAGTCCCATATTCTTCATGAAGGATATTTACTCTAGTTATAATGTTATATTTTACATTTATTGATCACATCAGGAAAAATATTTCCCTATGAATTGATTCAACATTTGATAGTTTGAGTCAACATCGCATTCTTTTATGAAACACCTACAAACAAGTCCTCCATGAAATAACAGAATGACTCAACCTAGCTTGTTAGTGATTTACTGATGTTTATTAGAAATGTTGCATAGAATTATGGTTTGTAAAGGATATGGTGTTATAATTTTTTTCATCATCATGACCATTTAATAAAAAACATCTCAACATTTTCTATCATGTCATTGATCCAAAATCAGTGACATCAACTTCATCGGTACAATAAAATTGAATAAACATCACCTTCAACCAAAAATAGTGGATTAGATGTCCTTCATGATTTGATATATGATGAGTATAATAGTTTGGTTCAATAAGTGAATTTTCATATTCAAAAAATACATGAGTATAATATTCACCTATAATCTAGGTTTCAATTTCATTGATATTTATGGTTTGGAGTTATTGGTGGATCTCGGTTTATCATAATATTGTCATCCAATGGAGCATGGATTGTCATCCCAATTCATGCTCAGTGTAAGATTCAAGGGTTATTCTTCTAATCAACATTGATATCTTCTTTAACCAATGATATATCTAATGATGAGGCTTCATTAATCGAGAGAAAAAACACAATGGGTTTCCATTCATTAATGTTTTGTGTCTTCCCGAAAACCTCAGTTCCATCATTATACGACCCTAGTGTCATTATCATACATTTAATAGTGGGTTATAAATTTCCAGTAGTGGGTCAAAATTAGTTTATTATCATTCTTGATGGTATTCACCCGTGCATGTGGCTCAGAACTCTATTTAATATTTTTTAACCTCCAATAAACCGATGTTTGCTTCTTTCTATGATGCTCGGTAGCACCATATGTACTATAAGATCATCACATTCAGTTAAATAATATCATTACATGCCTGATAATGTTTCTCAAATTATATTAGTTACAAATTTATAGATATTAGACTATGGAAGTTTAATGGACATCAATCTATATCATCCTGGTTGATACAAATTTGAGGTGTGATCTATCATATTTCTCAGTGTGGTTGATTGAAATGGTGTGTGATCACATTTTATTAGGCATGAAATACAAGCTTAAAATTTCTCTTTTTGTCTCATGGGACCTACATATGTCCATGTGGTACATTGTGGGAGGTACGGTTGCTTTGGATCTTATGTAAATTTTCGGATTCAGTTTTTTTCCTTAAGGTCACTCCATCCCAAATGTGTAGTAACATCAGTAAAGGCACAATTAATCAAACCCTTAACAAAAAATTCATTGTAGGACCTAAATGTTTTTAGAATTAATTAATTTAAAAGGAATATAAAAACTAAATTTTGGATGGGTCTCAAAATTATTAAATTTGTTAAAAAAATGAGAAAAACATTAATAGTGAAAGAATTTTTTTAAAATGAAATTCATTAAAGTCATATAAAATAAATTTTAAAAAGTAAATATGACTTAAATTATAGAAATAAAAAAATTAATTAAATTATTTTAAACTCATTAAAATAAGAAATAATTTATTTAAATTATTGTCCATCTGAAATTTTAAATTTTAAAACAGGAAATCTGGTTCCAAATTCTAAATCACATCCAAAGAATTAAATGTTTTCCAATATTAATATTTTATGAATTCAAAAATTGAATAATAAATGATTTAGTTTCAAAAATAAATACATTATCAGAAATTAGACGGGAAAAGTATTTTTTAATAATATCACAGAATATGTTGTTCAATAATTATATGAAAATTAATGAACTGAATAATTAAATAATTAGAACTCAAAAATATAAATTTTTATGATGGTTTAAAATGAATTATTTTTTTACAAAACTATACATTTCTGAATATTACACTATTATTATCCCATTTTAACACTAAAACTTATCTATATAAAAAATGGTTTTGCGGAAATAAAAATAAAATAACTACACATGAAATCCTTTAACATAATCAATTTCACTCAAGTGAAATTCAATATATTTAATTTATTTATTTATATAATACCCTAAATATGATTATGAAAAATAGGTTCCAATACCCACTACAATTTAAGAAAATGATCGAACCATTCATTAATAATATTTTCAGGAATTTTATGTGAATTAATCTCACCTAATAGGTTTAACATAATTCATGTTCTAGTTCTAAGAGTTAATAGTAATAATATTCAAGTTAAATGAAATATATAATAAGAAGCATAATAAAATTTCCCTATATCCCACATTCCATAATGAATTTTCAACTTTCCACATTATGGATACAACACAAAATATTTTATTATATAAAAATAGACCCCCTCTCCATTTTATATTTGTATTCTCCTTACCTTAAAGAAATCATTTTTGAAAAAACAACATTATTTAAATTTTTCTAGACTATAAATTTTCATAATGCAATATATAAATAAATTATAGAATTTAGATTTTATTCAATTAATCAAAACAATAATCCCTTTTCTCTAAAATTCAATATTGGATCCTAATTTCCAATTTTAATCCAGATTGAAAATAATTACAGTAATATCAATATATTTGGCCATTTGAGGTGTTCTGTTTCACAAGGGATAAATTTTTAGGTTCAAGATCAAGCATCCTACTTCCAAAATTTGCAATTACAATTCCAAAAAAAACCTAACCTATCATAGTTCCTTTCAAATATTCAAAGAATATTCCCCTAAAATTAGTGGATATGATAAATAAACTCGTTATTTTTTAGCTATTAAATAAACATATAATCTTTATTCTCCAAACCTAGTGACATACCAAAAAATAAATTTTATTTACAAATATTGGGTAAATTTTATTTACTGAAAAATATAAATTAGTCTTAAAATTGAGGTAATTTGTAAAAAATCCGGGTATTTTCAATGTGCATAAAGTTGAAATAAATTTTATAAAAAAGAACAAACCATATCTTCTACACTAAAAAAACATTTTCCCCAATGATGCATTTATAATATGGGTAACGATAAAGATTCAAATTTTTTAGAATGTAACAGTTCATGGAATATTGAAAGGGTTAAATGGAATTTAAAAATAACTAATTACCTAGAACAAATGATTTTATGAATTTTGTGAAAGTACATGTTTTTCATTTTTATATCCAATCATAATTATTAGAAATTTAGATCAATAGTATGCATGATAAACAATGAAACAACTTCACTTGAATGAAATGGAATTTTTGGTGTTCTAGAGAGTCTTTGAAATTATGGTTCAACTAAAATTCTAATAGTCTATGTAAAAGAAATATATGAAGCAATAAAGGAAAAGGAGGATTGATGTTTTCAAAACTTCTTAGTGGATTCCCCAACTATTAAATTCCAGTATAACTAAGAATATGAATGAATAGAATTAAAATTTCATGAATTAAAAGATGTGCTTCCCTAAATTTGAATATTTGATCATCTATATTCTTTAAAAAAGTGTCATTTTTTCAATAATAATTTCCTTCATGTCTCCCACTACTATATCAATAATATTTAATATAGAATAAATTACTGTTCAATATTTTAAATTCAATGTGCAATGAAACATGGTTTGTGTTAGGGATGTTTTTATTATAAAATATTAAGCATTTATATTTTCTTGGAAATGAAAATTATAATGATTCCACCTTAGTAACTCATTTTTTAGTCCGTTACATTTTAATAGTCACATATTTTTGGATACACTGTAATTTTATTGTCTAGAAGAAAACATGATGCCCTTAAATAAATAAAATTAATATAAAATAAACAATATAAGAAAAAAATTATAATCATTAGATAACTTACCAAGGGATGTTGTGTTTCAACATTCAACAACAGAAAATCCACTCGGTCATCCACAATCTGAAGGTTGTTGTTAATTCCTCACTAATAACAACCATATGTACTTCATTCCAGAATATATGACTTAAACCTTGTAAAGAACCCCTTTTTTAGTTTGAAATAATTACCAATATTTTATTTCATAATATATACGGTGTAATAGATGGGAATCCTGTATTAATAGGTATTTGTTGTAAGGACTTGGATCATCGTTTTAGGTATGTTTTTCTTTTTCTGGTCATTTTTGAGAAAAAGAGGAAAATATGGAAATTATCGAAGTGCACACCATGTAAATTATAAGTACACATCATGTACCTTGTTTCCACATGTGGCCATGTGTTGGCCGTGTCCGGGACACACACACAGTGTGTAGGGGTGATGTGTGGGCCGCTTAAAGTGGAGTATAGAAAGTCCAAGTACACTCCGTGTACCCCAGAAGTACATGTCGTGTACTTTTCTTTTTTTCATTAAATAGACCAGGGCCACGCCAAATCGACGAAAACACCTTCTTCTCCAGGTTCTTCAACTAGGAGCGGCCGTACAGGCACGAACATCCTCAAATCCCCCAAGCCTCTATCTGTTTCCCGAATCGACCGCCATCGATTGCGTTGGAATCGCAGCAGTGAGCTCTTCCTTCTTCTTGAGTTTCAATCCATGATATTCTCTCATTTTAGATATATCATGGGTTGATCATTTTTTTCATTTTCATAGATCTACACCTTTCTAAGGAAAATCTAGCCTCGTGGTCAAAGTATATTGATCTCCTAGAAAAAAGTTATATGATTTTTGCCTTACCTTTCGAAGTCTTTGAGTTTTATGTGTAATTTCCACCAATACCCATGAATAGGGTATTGCATGTTTACCTTTTTCCCCTGTTGTCTTCCTACCTTTCTTGTATTCTTGTGTAGGGGTAATTTGATCATGTTTGAGGATAATTACTATGAATGGTTGTTTTTCCCATGCCTTGTTCTTATTATGACCTTGGGGTTTTGTTAGCCTTTGGCCGTTATACATGTTTTACATGCATTGTGACCTGTTTGGTTGTTTTCCTAGATATCTGTCATGCATAATTTCATATATACATATGTGCTCAAGTGGTTTATTCTTTTAGTCTTCTGATGTTTACTCGACTATTATTGTTGTATATTTAAATATTCCACTATTGCATGTTTTTTTTACTTTTGATGTGTACTATGCCAATGAGGGAATAGTTTCCCCACTATCACATCCAAGGCCCTCGCTGTTAGTCGGCAACCTCTGGCTTTTGAGGAAATGCGGTTGAGGCCATGTGACCAACTGGGGACAAGTCACCTTTTGGTGGCTTCTGGAACCGGGATGTTTCAAAGTTGTATCAGAGGAATTATTTTCTCTTGGATTACTATTTGGAGCCTTTAGCCAGGGATAGGACGATTTCAGAACATGGTAATAAGCTGTTCCCGAGAGTAGCTAACTTTTGTACATGGAAAATCCAATCCACCTCGTTATTGCAGTTTTATGGTTTGAGATTTTACGGTTGATATGGTTTCACCTAGAGTGATTCACATGCCTTATGACCGTAGGATGTAATGATATTCTTGACATTCTTGTTGTTCTATAGAATTGTTAGCCAAGTATCTATATAGGTGTACTTTTTCCATATATCATTATTATGCACTAACTGGCATGGTACTGTGAGAACCTGGTGCTATAGACTATAAGGGATAGACTAACTGAGCTTCCAAGAGAGTCTTGGACATTATAGACAACAGGAGGGTAGACCAAGTGAGCTTCCTTAGAGAGTCATGGATATTATAGACTATAGGAGTGTAGACATAGTGAGCTTCCTCAGAGAGTTTTTACCTTTTTTGAATTTCTTTAAAACCATTCGAGGCTAGAGAAGGAATAGATTGAGTGAGCTTCCTTAGAGAGTCTATGATAGAACTGAGACTATAGGAGGATTGACCGAGTGAGCTTCTTAGAGAGTTTCTAGACCTTGGGGCTATAAGAGGGTTAGACTATGTGATCTTCTTTAGAGAGTCCCTAACTATCCTATACTATTAGGGGAATTAACCGAGAGAGCTTCCCCAGAGACTCTTATAATTTCGTATGACCAATCCAGAGGGGTTATGCTGAGTGCACTGCCCTGAGGGTTGTTGGTACTTATTGGATAGGACCAGAGGGGTTGGCTGCGAGTACCTACCAGAGGGGTTTCTATTGTGGTTAGCTATTTGCTTCACTACTGCTTATTGTTATATGGATTGGTTACTGTTACTGTTAATACTTACTGGTTATTACCTGCTATTAACCGTTACTGTTTACTGCTTAATGTACAATTACCTGCCATATGCTCACTAACTATTAGGCACAGATCTTCCGGTGGTTACCTACTGGTATTTAGTCTCACACCCTATTTGGGCCATGATTTTGAGCACAACCAGACTAGGTTGTTATAGATATAGACAAGGGAAACTGCCCTTGAACTTCTAGTACATGATTGCTTTAGAGAAAGAGAGCATGGGACTAAGCATAGGCTTGTGATGCTGAGGATCTGTTTATCTTTTCTTTTGTACTTGTTTTGGTACTGTTATTATTTCCAACATTGTTACCTGTTTAGATGTTTTCCTAAATATTTATCATGCATCATTTCATATATACATATGTGCACCAGTGGTTTATTGTTTTAGTCTTCCGTTGTTTACTCATGTATTGTTTTTGGATATTTACTGCTTCCGCTATTGCATGTTATTTTTACTTCTGTTGTGTACTCTACTAATGAGGGAATAGTTTCCTCACTATCACACCCAAGGCCCTCGCTACTAGTCGGTAACCTCTGGCATTTGGGAAATGCGCTTGAGGCCATGTGACCAACTGGGTACGGGGCACCTCTGGGTGGATTCTGGAACCAGGATGTTAAAAAGTGGTATCAGTGGACCTAGAGATAGTGAGAGCTATAGTTTTCTAGGAGCAACAGAAGAATGTCTTTGGGTGAGGAGTTCCCTAGGGCTGGATGGATACTACATGCATTGCATAAGGTACTTTTCACGCTTTGCAGCACTGCTGACCAGCCTGGCCAATAAAGGTGAGAAGTTCTTATGGTCAGATTCTTGTGAGAAACCCTTTCAAGAGCTGAAGGGGAGGTTGACTTCAGCACTGATACTAGTCTTTCCAGAGCTGGGAAAGAGCTATACTATCTACTGCAATGCTTCAGGTATCAGACTGGGAGCTTTGCTTATGCAGGGAGATGGAGTTGTTGCGTACGGGTCTCGGTAGTTGAGGCCACAGGAGAGGAACTACCCGACGCACGATATAGTGTTAACAGTTGTTGTTCATGCCTTACATTTTTGGAGACATTACCTTCTAGGAGAGCACGTTATGGTTTTCGCTAATCATAAGAGTCTCATGTACATCTTCACTCAACGTGATCTGAATCTGAGACAGCGTAGGTGGGTTGAGTATCTTCAGTCCTTCGACTTCGATCTTGCCTATATGTTGGGAAAGGGTAACATAGTAGCTGATGCATTGAGAAGAATAACTCTTATTCAGTCAATTCAGGAGGCCAGCAATGAGTGGAATCTTATAGATCTATTATTTGAGATACATTTGGAGGTTCACGACAAATAGGGGCAGACCTTTCTATCTTCTGTAGATATTACTTCTACCCTTCTTGATCGGGTACAGATGAGGCCACTATCAGACTTAGAAGGCCAAGTCCTGTGAGGGACTGTGTCAGGAGAGGACCCTCTCCCTAGATGGACCCTGGGTGAGGATGAGATCGTGTGTTTCTAGGGACATTTATGGGTGCCAGTAAACATATGTGAGGAGGTGATGTGGGGTTTCCATTCCTCTATTTGGGCAGTTCATCCTAGCGTTACCAAGATGTATCGAAATCTACACATTCAGTATTGGTGTTCAGGTATGAAGAGGGATGTTGCTAGTTTCGTTATGAGATGTTCTACTTATCAGTAGGTGTACCTAGAGCATCAGCGACCAGCATGGCTTTTACAACATTTACCCATTCTCGAGTGGATGTGGAACGATGTCGCGATGGACTTCGTGACCGAGTTACCGAGGTCGCCTCGAGGGAGTGGTGATGTTTGGGTTGTCGTCGATAGGATTACGAAGGTTTCTCATTTCTTTCCGATCAAGGAGACCTTCAGTGTTGATGAGATGGGATGATTGTACATCTATGAGATTATACGTCTCCATAGAGTTCCACACTCCTTTATTTCACACAGGGATGCACATTTTACTTCTTGGTTCTGGTAGGGGCTTCAAAAATCTTTTGTTATATAGGTACTTCTGAGTACAACATACCATCCCCAGATAGATTTCCAGTCCAAGCGTATGACCCAGGTGCTTGATGATATACTCTGATCTTGTATTCTAGACTTTAGAAGTTCTTGGGAGAAGCATATTCCTCTTGTGGAGTTTACCTATAACAACTGTTTTTATGAGACTATTCAAATGTAACCTTACAAGGCTTTGTAGGACAGGCCATTCTAATCACCTTTGTGCTACCTTGACGTACGAGAGGCAGCTTTAGTGGGACCTCGTCTTGTTCAATAGACCCTAGAGAATATAGAGATTATTTGGAAGAGGACGGCTACAACACAGTCTCGACAGAAATCTAATGCTGATCAGCGGAGAGGACCTCTGGAGCTCGAGGTCAGGGATCAGGTTTTCCAATGTATCGCACTGAGGTTGGGACACAAGAGTATTTGAAGACCGGGTTAGATTTCACCGTGGTATGTCGGGTCTTTTGAGGTTTTGGAGAGAGTTGGGATGGTTGCCTATCGGTTTTAGTTATCTCAGAGGTACCGGGTTATGCACGAAGTCTTCCACATCTCTCAGCTCCGATGTTACTTTTCATACCCGTACCATGTCTTTCAACCCAAGGAGGTTGAGCTTGAAGTGGATGTTTCATTTGGTGAGCATCCTATTTAGATTGTCGATCGCAGTATGAACGTTTTCCGTGGCCTTCTTGTTCCTCTATTATGGGTGCTATGGCAGAAAGAACAAGTACAAGACGAGACTAGGGGGAGGTAGGCCGATGTACGATCATAATGGCTGGAGCTGTTCGGGGTTTCTTCTTCTACGCCTTGCTAGGGAAATTCAGGGACAAATTTCTTTAAGGGGGGAAGTTTTTAAGAACCTGGATCTTTTTTTCAGGTATGTTTTCCTTTTCTGGTCATTTTTGATAAAAAATGGAAAATCTGGAAATTTTGGAAGTACACGTCGTGTACCAAGTTTCCACATGAGGTTGTGTGGTGGTCGTGTCTGGGCCACACACATGATGTGTAGGGGAGATGTGGAGGCCGCTTATAGTGAAGTATAAAAAGGACAAGTATATGTTGAGTCAAATGTTATCTTTTGACTTCTATATTTTGTTTTGGAAATCACAAATGTCTTTTTAATCGTATCGTACTGACTCTGTCAATCGTATCGCACTGACTCTGTCAATCGTACAGTACTGACTCTGTCAATCGTACAGTACTGACTCTGTCAATTGTATCTTGCTGACTATGTCAATCATATCGTACTGAATCTATCAAATTTATTGCACTGACTCTGCTATTCATATGTTCATTACTTGTTTTGATACTTAGTCAAAAAAACTTGTTTCATATGAATCATACCATTACTTATCATAGACATATATCTTGTGTTAACCAATACAATGTCGTTGAGTTAGTTACAAACTAATCAAAACGATGTCATACTTTTTGTTTCAATATAACTATTATGATGCCAGTTGTCCAAGTACCTCCGAGTTTTTCGGATAAATATGACCGTTGGAGGAGTTGTGACCGTTGGAACCCGAGGCATATAAATAGGAGGTCATTTGAAGCTGAGAGTACAACACAGAGAACGAATGAGACCTTGTGGAACAACTGTGATACATTGCTTCAATCATGATTCTAGAGAGAGATGATGTGACTTCTCTCATCTGCTTTGTGCGTCCGATCATCGTATTGAGGGCTTTCAAGCAATTGAAAGATAGAGGTGCCGATTACCTAGAAAATCAAGGGATGTCGGGGATAGAAAGACAAACATTTCGATCATCGTATCGAGGGATTTCAAGCAATTGAAAGACATAGGTGCCGATTACCTACAAAATCGAGGGTTGTCGGGGATAGGCAGATAGACGTGTCGATCATCGTATCGAGGGCTGCAGGGGGTAGGCAGACATACGTTCCGATCATCTTATAGAGGGCTGCCAGGGATAGGCAGATAGACAGTCGGGTCATCATATCGAGGGCTCACCAAGGTGTTGGTGAGACAGACCTTTTATCCTAGGTGAAAGGATAACCCTTCTCTTTGGGTTAAATGAATTGTAATTCTTTTACATTTCTGCTGTTACTTGTATTAGAAAAGAATTTGTATTGTTTCCTTTCATCTTTACATATTCAATTGTAATTGTTTCAATTACAATAATTCTATTACATATTGTATTGATTGATTCTATATGCTTTAAGGTAGAATAATTCATCTTTTTATTACTCTGATTATTGTGTTCATCTTGAATACAATTGTTTTACATTTCATTAAGTATTACATTACATCATACCTCTTATATTCAATACAATTGTGGGTGTTTGTATTTGTATTAGTTTAAGACCTTTTAAACTAATCTCTTAAGTGCTAAAACTCAAAGGTTTTTAAACCTACAATTCACCCCCCTCTTGTATTGTTCCATCTAATAGACATACATATCTATATATTCGATCCAACAATTGGTATCAGAGGAGGTTTTCCACTGATTTGTATTACTAGATTTATTTCTTTAATATTACTATCTTAAATACTTACTATACTAACGTGTGGAGTGGAAACGTTTTTGTTGTATTAGATGGTAGGAGTGAATATTGGGTCAATAGACAATCTGAATCCTTCTAGACCACCAATATTTGATGGGAATGACTATGAGTATTGGAGAGATCGTATGAAGTCTTTTGTTATTAATACTGGTGTAGACAACTTTATAATGCTTACTAGAGGTTACAAAATTCCTGCCAAAGAAGTCAGTACTTTCACCAACCAAGAGAAGCAAGAATATCAACTGAATTACAAGGTACGCAATAATTTATTATGCTCTACGACTAGGAATATATGCAGTCAGATATCTTCATGTGAAGAAGCCAACTGTATTTGGACGGAATTAAAAGTCACTCATTTTGTTACATCCAAGGTGATAGAAACAAGGAGAGCAATGCTTCGAGCTGAGTATCATGGATTTGTTTTTCCTTATGGAGAGCCAGTATGTAAAGTGCAACAAAGGTTTATGACAATTGTCAACAGCTTACAATCTATGGGAGAAAAAGGTCTTGATGATTAAGCTCTAGTTGATAAAATTATAGATATAATGCCAAATGAATGGGAGTCAAAAAGGACAGCTATTGATGAAAATAGAAAAGTTTCCCAGATTACTCTTGATGAACTCTTTGGAACTCTTTTACAGAACGAGACAAGAATGAAGAGAGATGCTGATTTCAACAAGAAGAAGAATGGGAATGGAAGTGTAGCATTTGCATCTAAAGCTAAAACTCCGGAAAGGCTTACAAGGTCTAAATCCAAGAAAGTTTTTATATCTGATTCAAGTGATTGTAATAATTTGTATAATGAGTTAGCCAATCTTGCTTGAAGGATGAACAAGATTATGGGAAAGAAAGATTTTCAATATAGGTTCAAAAAGAAAGATAGGAAGGATAGGAAAGATTCAGAGGTAACTTGTTATGAATGTAAGAAAGCAGGACATATAAGGCCTGATTGTCCTTTACTGAAAAGGAAAGATAGAAAGGAGAAACACTCTGAAAGAAAAAAGAAAAGATTTTATAAGACAAAGAAAGTCTTAAAGGAAAATGATACGTGGAGTGCAAGTGGTAGTGATTCCTCAGATGATTCTTCAGAATATGAGACATCATGACAAAGGAATATCGGACTCTTAGCCAGATTACCAATTGAAGATCATTGTCTCATGGCTAAGGTACATAATGCTGAAGCTATTACAAATGTCTCTTTGAATGGAAATTATACTGATAATAGATATTATGAATCTTCAAATGATGAATCATCATCATAAGAATATGATACATTACCTTCTTTTGAAGAAGTCTATATATTTGCTAAATTACTTGAAAATGAAAATTCTAAACTCAAGAAGAAACTTGAGAAAGCAAATTCTAGAATTTCAATCTTGACTAAAGAAGTATCAGATCTTTCTAAAGATCTTGATGTGAAAAATTATGATTATGAAAGTATTTTAAAAACCCTTGAGAAAGTTAAATCTAATAAGGATAAACTTTCTAAGGATCTTGAAAATATAATTTCAAAGAAAAATATTTTAAAACCTAACTCTAGTTCAAATTCAAATGTTTTGGAAAATAAGAATTTGGTTTTAAAACTAAAGTTAGAGATTTTATCCTTGAAGAAATGTTTGTGAAACATTACTCATGGAAACGAAAACTTTGAGAGGATGTATTCTCAAATTAGACCTCTGAGAAATCGTTATGGTCTTGGTTATACTTATTCCAAACCTGTTTTTAGCAATAACTATTTTGTTCTTCAAAAAACCACATTCTGTTCTATGTTTCAATGTGGTGGACACTGGAGAAGAGATTTTTCTCTTCACAAAACTCAATCTTTAGGGTTTCATAAAGCTCATTTTTCAAAACAAATGTGGATTCCTAAAATTCTATTATCTAACCCTTCTGGATCAAAATAAGTTTGGATTCCAAAAAACTAATTTTTTCTTTTTCAGGAAAATGAGAAGTGTACCAATAAGAATATTTGGTACATGGATAGTGTTTGTTCTCGACATATGACTGGAAACAAAGATATCTTTGAAAAGGTTATCAAAACAAAAGGTGGAAAAGTTACCTTTGGAGATAATTCTCAAGGAATGATTGTTGGTATAAGTAATATTTTTTTTCTTGGAAAAGTTCTTATCTAAAATGTTTTGTTTGTTAATGGTCTTAGGCACAATCTCATCAGCATAAGCCAATTATGTGATGAAGGTTATCTTGTGAATTTTAGAAATGATAAGTGTCTAGTTCACAATTCCAAGGATGAGTTCATTCTATCTACCCATAGGCAAGAGAGTGTTAACACTATTAACTTAGAAGACATTAGGAGCCAAAACTTACCCTGCATAAGTGCAATAGAAGACCAATCGTGGCTATGGCATAGAAGACTAGGACATTGTAATCTGAGAAACCTTAGTAAACTCTCAAAGAAAAGACTTGTGAAGCGGCTACCAGACCTTATATATGATTCTTCAAAAGTCTTTCATCCTTGTCAATTTGGCAAGCAACATATAACTAGCTTTAAATCAATTAATGAAGTTACAACTACTAATGCATTACAGCTAGTGCATATGGATCTTTTTGGTCCTTCACAATCTGGAAGCATTGGAGGAAAATACTATGTATTTGTTTTAGTTGATGACTTTACAAGATTTACATGGGTCTACTTTCTCACAAAGAAATCTGAAGCCTTTTCCTATTTCAAAACTTTTAGAGCCGAAGTTAAAAATGAGAAAAACCTACCATTGATAACTATTCATAGTGATCATGGTGGTGAATTTCAAAATTCATATTTTGAAACTTTTTGTAGTAATAAAGGTATTACTCACAATTTCTCAGCTCCAAGAACTCCTCAGCAAAATGGTGTTGTTGAAAGAAGAAATCGTATTCTCCAGGAAATGACTCGGACCATGTTGAGTGAATACTCAATTGCTAAGCACTTTTGGGCTGAAGCTGTTAGTACTACCTATTATACTATAAATCATGTTTTAACTAGGCCATTTCTTAATAAAACCCTTTATGATTTACGGACTGGCCGAAAACCTAAAGTTTCATACTTCAATGTTTTTGGATGCAAAGTATTCATTCTGAATACAAAAGATAATCTACACAAATTTGCACCAAAATCTGATGAAGGAATCTTTCTAGGCTATTCTACAACCTCTAAGGCTTATAGAGTTTTCAATAAAAACACCTGTACTGTTGAAGAAACAGTACATGTAAAATTCGATGCAACTAATCCTTTTGTTTTCAACCAACCCAATCCTACATCCTCAGATGTGTTTTCTAAAAATGTTTATCAACCATTATTAGGAGATCACTTTGATGAGGAAAATGTTCTAGAAAGTATTCCTGAAAAATTTATCACAGAATATTTTCAATCATACGTTGATGAACAGGATTTACAAAACCCAAATCAATTGTTTCTTAGAAATCATCCCAGTGATAACATCCTTGGTGATGTAAATCAACCTTTAAGAACCAGAAATTCCTTAAGAAATGAAACAGAACATCTTTATTTTCTTTCCCAATTTGAACCTAAAAGCCCAAGTGAGGCCTTAGGTGATGATGATTGGATCAATGAAATGCAAGATGAACTAAATGAATTTGAAAGAAATCATGTCTGGACTTTAGTTGATAGACCTGAAGAAATAGCTGTGATTGGTGTAAAATGGGTTTTCAGAAACAAGTGTGATGAAAATGGAATCATTGTAAGAAATAAAGCAAGACTTATTGCTAAAGGCTATAATCAACAAGAGGGAATAGACTATAAAGAATCATATGCTCTTCTAGCTAGACTTGAATCAATTCGTATTCTATTATCCTTTTCTGCATTTTTCAATTTCAAACTATTTCAAATGGATGTCAAATGTGCTTTTCTAAATGGTTTTGTTCAAGAAGAATTTTTTGTCAAATAAACTCCTGGGTTTCAAGACCTGAAACATCCTGATCATGTTTTCAAACTTACCAAGGCTCTATATGCTCTTAAACAAGCCCCTAGAGCATGGTATGATATACTTACAGGATTTCTTTTACAAAACAATTATACAAAAGGTATTGCAGATCCAACCCTTTTTATAAAAATGGAAAACAAAAATGTTTTGATTATTCAAATCTATGTTGATGACATCATATTTGGATCAACTCAGAAATGCTTAACTGAATCTTTTGCAAATTTAATGAAATCTGAGTTTGAAATGAGTATGATGGGAGAGTTAACATTCATTTTAGGTTTTCAAATTTCTCAAAAACCAGAAGGAACATATATATCTCAACATAAGTATATAAAATATTTACTCAAAAAGTATGGATATGACAAAACTAAAAGTATTAGCACTCCAATTGGTACCTCTAATACACTTGATCTTGATGAAACTGGGAAACCAGTAGATCAAACAAATCTTTAGAGGTATGATAGGAAGTTTTCTATACTTGAAACCTAGTCGACCTGACTTAATGTTTTCTGTATGCCTATGTGCAAGATACAAATCTAATCCAAAAGAGTCTCATTTAAAAGCCGTAAAGGGAATCTTTCAGTATTTAAAAGGCACTATGGAATTAGGTCATTTTTAATCTTCTGGGAATGAATTTGGTTTTAAAAAGTTTTTCAGATGCTGACTTTGGTGGTTGTAGAATGGATAGAAAAAGTACATCTAGAACATGTCACTTATTAGGAGATTCCTTGGTTTCATGGTCCTGCATGAAACAACACTCAGTAGCACTATCCACTGCTGAAGCTGAATATGTGGCAGCTGGAAGTTGTTGTGCTCAAGTATTGTGGATGCAACACACACTCACTGACTATGGATTGAGTTTCTCCAAAACTCAAATTCTTTGTGATAATACAAGTGCCATAGCTCTTAGTAAGAACCCATCACATCACTCTCATGAAAACACATAGATGTTAGGTGTCACTTTCTTAGAGATCAAACACAAAAAGGAGATATTATTTTACAATTTATCGAAACGCAAGAACAACATGCTGATTTTTATGTTTCTTTTTATCTTATGTTCTTTAACTATTTACTCTCCGGGTATGTGTTTTTACTTTTCGGTTAATCGTATTGATAGTTTTATCATATCATTCATTTTTCTGATTATCGTATCGACCGATGATGGTAATGAATTTCTTTTCCATCGTATCGACTGATGATGGTAACGAATTTCTTTTCCATCGAATCAACCGATGATGGTAATGAATTTCTTTTCCAACGTATCGACTGATGATGGTAACGAATTTCTTTTCCATCATATCAACCGGTGATGGTAATGAATTTCTTCTCCATCGTATCGACTGATGATGGTAACAAATTTCTTTTCCATCGTATCAAGCGATGATGGTAATGAATTTCTTTTCCATCGTATGGACCGATGATGGTAATGAATTTCTTTTCGATTGTATCGACCGATGATGGTAACGAATTTCTTTTCCATCGTATTGACTGATGATGGTAATCAATTTCTTTTCCATCGGCTTGTCAGTTCATGGTAACGAGATTGTTTTCCATCGGCTTGTCAGTTCACGGTAACGAGATTATTTTCCATTGGGTTGTCAGTTCATAGTAACGACTTTGTTTTCCATAGGCATATCAATTGATAGTTTGCTTTTATTATTTCGTATGGTTGTGTATTCTTTAATCCTAAAACCCAACAACCTCCTTACGTTCTCCGGCAGGTACTTTCCATTTTTTTTATTTTTTCTCTTTTTTGTTCTTAATCCTAACCATTGATCTGTTTTTATCTAATCGTGGCCGTAGAAGATCAACGGTCACCCTTTTTCTCCTATAAATAGCCCCCCTCCCCAAACACACATTGGGTTTTCAGGTTTTGAGGCGAAGCTCTGCTCCATCGGTTATAAATCATTGTACGATCTTTCATCGGCATCATCTTTATGTCTCAATCCTCTGCTAACACTCCTGCCGAAATGTCTTCAATGACTTTTATAGAGAAATACTTTAACAGAGAAAGGGGGAGAATGTTTACAAACTGGTAGAATTTTTATAAAGGGGAATAATGCTTTACAACACTCTTAAGGAAAATCTACGAATACAATCCTTAGGAAAGTCCATACCTAAGGGGGAGTTAGTGGTATTCAAATTCATATTCAGAAGAGCTTCCAATAAGTCAGGGGGAGATAAGTATTTTTTGTTATATTTTCTTTATGTGTTGTGATTTCCAAAAAGGGGGAGATTGTTGAGTCAAATTTTATCTTTTGACTTCTATATTTTTTTTGGAAATCACAAATTTATTTTTAATCATATCGTACTGACTCTGTCAATCGTATCGTACTGACTCTGTCAATCGTACCGTAGTGACTCTGTCAATCATACCATACTGACTCTATCAATCGTATCATACTGACTATGTCAATCGTATCGTACTGACTCTATCAAATGTATTGCACCGACTCTGCTATTCATATGATCATTACTTGTTTTGATACTTTGTCAAAAACACTTGTTTCATATGAATCGTACCATTACATATCATAGACATATATCTTGTTTTAACCAATACAATGTCGTTGAGTTAATTACAAACTAATCAAAACGATGTCATGCTTTCTGTTTCAATATGACCGTTATGATGCCAGGTGTCCAAGTCCCTCCGAATCTTTTAGAGAAATATGACCGTTGGAGGATTTGTGACCGTTGGAACCCGAGGCCTATAAATAGGAGGTCATTGGAAGCTGAGAGTACAACACAGAGAACGAATGAGACCTTGTGGAACAACTGTGATACTTTGCTTCAATGAAGATTCTAGAGAGAGATTCTATGACTTCTCTCATCTTCTTTGTGCATCCGATCATCGTATCGAGGGATTTCAAGAAATTGAAAGACATAGGTGGAAATTACCTACAAAATCGAGGGCTGCCGGGGATAGGCAGATAGATGTTCTGATCGTCGTATCGAGGGCTTTCAAGCAATTGAATGACATAGGTGCCAATTACCTACAAAATTGAGGGCTTCCGAGGATAGGCAGACAGACGTGCTGATCATCGTATCGAGGGCTGCCGGGGATATGCAGACAGACGTGCCGATCATCGTATCGAGGGCTGCCAGGGATAGGCAGACAGCCAGTCTGATCATCGTATTGAGGGCTCACCAAGGTGTTGGTGAGATAGACCTTTTATCCTATGTGAAAGGATAACCCTTCTCTTTTAGTTAAATGAGTTTTAATTCTTTTACATTTCCGATGTTACTTGTATTAGAAAGGAATTTGTATTGTTTCTTTTCTCCTTTACATATTCAATTGTAATTGTTTCAATTACAATCATTCTATTACATATTGTATTGATTGATTCTATACACTTTAAGGTAGAATCATTCATCTCTGTATTACTCTGATTATTGTGTTCATCTTGAATACAATTGTTTTACATTTCATTAAGTATTACATTACATAATACCTCTTATATTCAATACAATTGTTGGTGTTTGTATTTGTATTAGTTTAAGACCTTTTAAACTAATCTCTTAAGTGCTAAAACTCAAATGTTTTTAAACCTACAATTCACCCACCCTCTTGTATTGTTCCATCTAATAGACATACATATCTATATATTTGATCCAACAGTACATGCCGTGTACACCAGAATTACACGCCGTGTACTTATTTTTTCATTAAATGGACTGGGGTCGCGCTTAATCGACGGAAACACCTTCTTCTCTAGGTTCTTCGACCGGGAGCATCCGTACGGCTGCGAAAATCCTCCAAGCCCCTGAGCCTTCGTCTGTTTTCTGAATCTACCACCATCATTTTCGTTGGAACCGCATCGGTGAACTCTTCTTTCATCATGAGTTTCATTCCACGATTTTCCCTCTTTCTCAAGATATTGTGGGTTGAAGGTTTTGTGCGTTTTCATAGATCTAAACCATTCTAAAGAGAATAAAGCATCATGGTCAATGTATATTGATCTTCTAGCACCAAGGTAGGTGGTTTGTGCCTTACCATTCGAAGTATTTGAGTTTTATGTGCAATTTCCACTAATACTCGTGAACGGGGTATTGCGTGTTTACCGTTTTTCCCCTGTTGTTTTCATGCCTTTATTGTATGATTGTGTAGAGGTAATTTGATCATGTTTGAGGATAATTACAATGCTTGGATGTTTTTCCCATGCCTTGTTCTTGTTATGACGTTGGGGTTTTGTTAGCCTTTGGACATTATACCTATTTTTCATGCATTGTGACTTGTTTGGATGTTTTCCTAGATATGTATCATGCATCATTTCATATATACATATGTTCTCCTATGTTTTATTATTTTAGTATTCCACTGTTTACTCGTGTATTGTTGTTGGATATTTACTGCTCCCACTATTGTATGTTTTGTTTAATTTTGTTGTATACTCTGCCAATGAGGGCATAGTTTCCCCACTATCACACCTAAAACCCTCACTGCTAGTCAACAACCTCTGACATTTGGGGAAATGCGCTTGAGGCCATGTGACCAACTGGGTACGGGGCACCTCTGGGTGGCTTCCGAAACTGGTACGTTACATTTGTATTCTTATTTTTCAAGAGGAATGTCCTACATAGGTTTTCAAGGATCAAATCATGTATTTGGATTATATTCTAGTACATTCCATTATTATATTTCTTCATTCACTATATAAAATGAAACTATATCCTCAAAAATATAATTTTAAAAGAAAAAACTACTTTTTACATTTTAACTTCTCTAATGTGTAAATTTTCAATAAATAATTTGTATTTCTAGAATTTACTCAATAGTTGATGCTTAAATTCATTCAAGGCTCTCCTGGAGATACAAAACTTTAGTTACCAGTTTTATATCTAAATTAGGTGAAATTCAATTTAAATCATATTCAATATGATATAAGGTAAATAAAAACACATATTCAAGCTTGAAATTTTCATCATCTTCATATTGTTCAACTTGTTCTTATTTGTAATGGAAATCCAATCCTGGGAGTATGAACGGGGTAGGACTGTGGTAGTCAGCCTCTATAAGTCTCATTTAAAAATAGACCATCTCATGTGTGGCTTCTTCTGAGGAAATGAATAATGTATTTAGAACTGGTTTAACCTATTCAATCATTGATAGAACAACTTTATATTAGTGAATTAAAATTGATCATAATGAAAATTAGGAATTAAATGATATATATGATGATGTATAGACTCCATTATTTCTATATCTCTTGTATCCTATCCTCCCTTAAAATATTCCATAATATGTGGATATTCAACTTCATGTAATAGGTCTATGGGCATATCAGACTCAAATATTAGTAGATTTTACTTCTTATTTAATCTTCGTTTATTATTTCCTCTTAGATTTTTTCTTTAATGTTTTCAATATTTTCATGAGTTTGAACATTGTATCTTGATTTTCCTAATACGTCTCAGAAATGTTTTTGGAACATTATAATAAGTTTATGATAATAGTCAGTTTCATCATTTTTGGCCTTATGATATTTTTTTCTTCCAACCAGCATTGAAATTAGTTTACTCCCTCCCCTTGTTCAAAAACTTCTAAATACTTCAATAGTCAAATTGAATCTAATATTTTAGATCACATCACTATTTTGATTCTTTTAGGTTTTTAGAATTGAATTATTATTATTTTTATAAATGAAATAAAATAGGTTAAAACCCATTATGATAAATTTTTCTTCCTTGAAAATGAAATGTTTTTATAAAATTGTTGAATGATGTTTCAATGTCATATTTATAATATCTCTAGATATATCATTGTGTCCAACCACTTAGTCTCACTAATGGAAACTGTTACAAATATCATAGATGTCTTTTAGAAACTATTTTGGTTTTTTTGAAAATTTTAAATTAATTAAATTATAATATTATAGAAAATGAAAAATATTAATTAAAATCATAGAGGGAGTGAGTGAAATAGAAATATTGAATATTAAATAGGAATATATAAAATAATATTAATATAAGGAAAATTAATGTAGCACGTAACATGACAATAAGAAGGTTGACCCACTCATTAACTGCCTAATATTGATCTCAGATAGAGTATATAATTTCAAAATATAACATAGTGCATTATAAATATATTGAATCACTCACCTCTCAAACCCAAAATAATAAAATTCTATGTACATAATCTATTCAAACCCAAAAATGTACTCCCAAAAGTGAAAGAATCATGTAGACGAACTTCACTATTTAAGGATATATTATTTGAAATTGTGATCCCAATGATAACCATAATCATAAAAAAACTCTCAAATACTAATTCTAGAGACCTTACAAAAATAACGGAATAATGAAAAATAAGAATTAGTGATGATTTATTCCATTTCAAGGTTTCTTCATTTCATAAATTATTATATAGAAACTATTCGATAAGATCCAAAAATCTATGAAGATCAATATGATGTTGAAATCTACATGAGGAATTTTTCCTTCAATCTACATCTCAAGAATCTTTGTTAATCCCTTCATCTCTCATGGTATTGGATCACAAAACAAGGGGGATTGAAAATAATTATTCAAATTGATTTTAAAATAGAGAACCAAAGAATGAATTTGTGAGAAAATACGGATAGGAAAATGGAATAAGATTTTCCTCTATTATCTAAGGATACATGGAAACCTACCATATATTGGAATTTCCAATTAGTTTTGTATGGGAAAATCATGTGATTTTATTCACTTATCAGAAAATTAAATTTGAAAATTTTTTATATTAAATTATAACAAGCAGAAAAACCCATATGGAATGATTTTAGGTGGTTGTCATTGCTGTTTATTGAAGTCACATGGAAAATAGCAATGCACCAAAAATAAAATTTATTTCTCTTAAAATAACAACATTCCAAGAAGTTAAAATAATCTCTCACATTAGTTTTATCTATGTGATCAGATTAAGGTTCATGATAATGGAATTATTTTATCAGTTTCCATGATCCCCTTCACCCATGATGGCAATCATTCTTATCTGATTATGCTTGATAAGATAAAAAATGATAATTTGACATTAGGTTGAGATTATACAATTGGATAATGAATTATTTCCCACTAAAATACCATGATACTTTTTACTTTATTTTTCCATTCCCAGTCATAGTTTGGGTCCCACAATCCCTAATCTATTTTTGGGGTTCATATTAGTGTGCCCATGTTTTCTATTTGAAAACAATGGTATAATTGAAAATAGTATGTCCATTAAATAGGTGATATTTTACATTTTATTTATCATTATTTAGATTATAAATCTATATTTCAATTTCTATAGATAATCATTGTCATCAATCTCATATTCCATTACCAACTAGAAATGATGGTCTCATCTTCACTCTTTTATTAAACATCATTAATTACATGATCATCTGTATCAATTTATTGATAGAAGAGATACAATACATGTTAATTTTCATTTCATAATTTTATAGATCAAATCATGTGTGACATTCCACTAAAATTATGTTATATTTTTTAAGAGATGGTGGTCTTTTTGTCTTCCTCATTAATGCACCAGCAAACAAGTCCAGGTCGAAATAAATAATGATAAAACTCGGATTCCTAGGTGGATCATCACAAATTGTTATAAAAAGGGACTAAAATCATGGTTTTAAAATATATGGTTATTTAATTGGATCAATATCATGACAATAACATAAATATCATCTAAATGTATTTTTTTCATTCCTTCATACAAAATCTTTGGCATCGCCTTAATTTTTATCCCCCAAAACGATATATGTATCATCTTCAAGAATTGTCATTATGGATCAGGTAATCATATATATATTTTCTCAATTGAGTTAATTTTATTTATAAGGAAATGAATTAAATAATTCACATAATATTAAAATCGAATATTTTATTGAAATATCAGTTATTTTTTCTTGAACAATTTGGTTTATAATCAGTATAGGATTCTATATTGTCCCCTTTTTTCATATGATGAGTCATGTATCATCATCCACATATGAGCTTATCAAGGTTTGGAATTAACATCTATGTATAGTCTTATGAACAAATTTAGTATCTACTTCAATAAGGATTGATCTATGATTAAAAACTCTTTAGTTGAGTTATCAATTGTATTGCTTTTACCATTTTGAAACTTTTGTTTCTTCCCCAATATGATTGGATCCATCATTATGTGGACATGGATTCTTCCTTCAACATTAATCATTGTGTTAAAAATCCCAATTCATATATCATATTCATTGTAGCAACATTTGTTAGGGTCTTCATCACTGCATGGATCTCAGATATGCATTAAATCTTAGGCGGCCTCTAATTGAATAACATATTCTAACTTTGGGGAGGCTTAGTAGCGCCTTGGGTGAAAAAACCTCAGTTCATCTGGGTAAAAAATCTTATTCCATATTAGAAAATAAATCTTCATCTATATTGGTTTCATCATCAAAAACCATACATTGGTGTGTTTTTGTGGAATTACATATGTTTCGGCATGGTTGATCCAAATTTGAGATGTGGTCGATCAAATTTGTTTTTATGGTTAATGAAAATGGTGTGATGTCACTTGGGAGTTTATATGAAATAAATACCAAAACAATTCATGTTTATATCTGGGGATATCACTTCCTTAATGTGGTCTACTGTGGGAGGCATGTTCAATTCTAGCTATAGTCAAATTTTAAGCTTCAATTATTATAACGACCCATACTTTACATACATTTTTAATACTTCAAAATTGAAGCATACTTATTACAACTTATAACAAAACCACGAAAGGACCGTATAGGTATAGTGTCTTTAGAAACTGGGAAACATAAACAACTGGTTCATAAAGCGTCTACACTGTCTCCCATTTATTTCATCATATCTATAGTCCCTTTTGACATATCTTACTTAATAACCTTCTTCCTATCATGGGGAAAGAAAACATACAAAAGGGTGAGATCAAATGCTCAGTAAGGGTAAAAAAAAAAAGAAATATCAATCACATCATTTACATAAGCGCATAACATTTGGAAATATTAACCTGCAAAAGTGATCATAATTTCATAACATGGCATAAATCATGATAGTGAAATGTAATCACAATAATCATAACATAAAACATGAAACATTGTGGTATACACACATAATAATAGAGAATAATTTCTTGTTAGTCAAGACTCATTGTCAAGACTATCTTAGTGGAGAAAGTCCATTTCTGAACCGAGTCACCCTCGTTTCAGTCCTGTATCACTGAACCGGTATAACCTACCGTTCCAGCCATGTTTATCTCATGAGATATAAAATCTTTACCCAATGCATTGGAGGGAGATATAGGTCTCACCCATCTCATAATGATACCATTCTAATGTGTGCCATAAAATCTTAAATCATACATCATTGCATAACCCATGTAATACAAATGGGAATCTTAAACATCATGACATCATAAAACAATTCATATAAGATAAAGGAATTCATAAAAATAATTCCATCACAACATAATCAAATCAATGTAATAATTGGGATAAAAACAGAACCCTTTATTATCTTAGATAGAAAATAATTTTTATAAAACACTTGAACTCCATTCTTGAGGAAAATATCCTTTCTTCTTTAAAAACAATTTTCCTTTCTTAACATGTCATAAAACTTTAAACTAAAATAAGTTGATTAAAAATAAACTTGAAAACTTGTAAAGGAATCTTATTAGAAATAATGTTTTAAAAATACATTCATGCCGTATAAGTTAAAAGAAAACATACTTCTCGTACTTTTGTCGGAAAAGTAAAAAAATACCTCGTACGAAAAACGACAAAAGATTAATTTCATATCCATTACTAAAAACTCACCGAAGGGTAAATTTGGATATAAACAATTGTAGTTGGATGGAAATAAAATTAAATATTTAGGAAACATGGATGTGGATGATAAAATACACCCCAGTAAATACCATAGTATAAACAATCTCGGATAAAAATGAGATTATGATATTTCCCTTACCTTAGGTTCGTTTTGCTTCATAAGTGTCCGAACCTCCTGTATAATGATTTAAATAATGTTATTGACTTATTCCAGAATCATACTTATTTTTATGATATCATATATAGTCATTTTCTTAGCTTCTTAGTAGTAAACTTTCATTGCTACTTGTTATTCGGGTGTTTATAACTTTTTGTTCTTATGCGTGTTTTGTCGAATAAAATCTTATTATTATATTTAAGTTATAGATACCTCATTTCCAGAATGGTATTAGTGTAATATATATAATATTCATTCATTCAATTCATTTATATAATCATTATTAAATGAAGATCATGTAGAACGAGTCGCATCACATCGTGGAGAAGGTATTCCGTACGTACGCACGAGTGATGATATCGTTCCTATGATCGTGGAATTGTATTAGAGTGTATGTATACTATTTCAGAATCAGTATCACTTTATAATAGTCATATATAGTCATTATTTACACCATTATACCCATCCAAGTATGGTGTTCGTGTAAAATAGATTACACCACGGCGTGGAGACGGTATTCCGTACGTACGCACGCGCGGTGATTTCTTTTTCCGTAGGATGGATAGATGGTGAAATAGGGTTGTTTCAAACTTATAATAACATATCAGTATATTAGTGATACTGATGTTATTACTTAATAATGAAACAACAAAAGAAGAAGAAGTGGAATAAGAAATAAAGATGAAATAATCGGTAACGGACATTACCTCTTCTTTGAAGTGCTTCTTTGAGACCTTATTTTAGGGAACTAAAATTGGTATTTGAAGAATACCAGGACCTCTAGGATGTCTCTAGGGAAGTGGAGAGGAGGAATTGGCAGGGTTTGGACGAGCTTGAAGGCTCAAAGTGGTGTGAGGAAGAGGGGGGGAGGTGTCCTTTTATAAGGGAGGAGAGGGGTACCTTTGGGAAAACTAAAACTATTATTTTATTATAAAGTCAAATTCGGTTTTTAAATAGCTCCAAATTGATATATTTCGAAGCTAAGGTGAGGATGGGTCTAAATCCTCTGATCCAATAGAATTTAGACAAGTTTAGGTTCCTATTTTAACCTTATCATTTTGATTTAATATTAAGTTAAATAATTTTACTTTTACCGTGTCTTCTTGTGTTCTTATACTATAAGGTTAATAAACTTACTATAAGCTGCCAAACGAACCCCAAGTTGTTTATTATTAATATATATAACCTTATATAAGTCATTTGGCCGAACCTTATATTTTTAGGAATAAAATAACAATTACTAATATAATATTTGTTTTAAAAACTATTTTATTTCAATTTTGACACTATTTAGTAATTGATTTTTGTGAAAATCATAACAGAATGATTAGTTCGAAAAAAGTTTATTAAATCAAAACGTACATGTCATATTAACCTATAAAATTAGTGGAATTCATAAAAAGTCTCAAATTACATTTATTTTGGTGTTTATAACATTAATTATGTCAATATTTCATTAATAAGATAATTACTGCATCATCTTTGTGTCATAAATAAATTAAATTATTTAATGTCTAAAAATTAAAAATAAAATACCATTATGTTGGGAATCTTTTTATATTTCTAATGAATATTTATACTCGAATTTATCTTATGTATAACCCCATATGAAAAATTATTTACTTATTAAACATTGATTTTAACTATTTTAACCCTTCTTTAAATAAATTAATAATAAATGTCCTAATATAATCCAAGTGGGCCTAAATGGTCATATTTTATTCCTAAGTTGTATGTTGGTCGAATTACACTTGTCCAATATAATTAGGACATGTGTTAGGATAATAATAATATCATCTTTACCCTTAATTACCCTATTTACTTTTAACCGTGGTAAAAAAAAGTAAAAAGTTACTATTCACCAAAAAATTATTTTCATCTCATTGAACCACATTTTACTTACTGAAATCAACCGTGTCTCTCGGATTTTTGAAATTCAACTCACAGAAGCGGTAAAATTATGTTTTATGAAAAATTCAGTTTTTTTAACTACCACTTAGTGGTTTCACTATTCATCAAAAATTGTAAGTTTTCAGAAAAATACCAAAATTTCACCCTAGGCTAATTTCGATATTCTGAATCCAAAAATGAAGTCCATTTTGAAAAATAAAATTTATAAAATTTCAGAAAGTTGTTATTACTATTCATAACGGCTATTTTTAATAATATTTTAATAGCATATCGTTGTTTAGTGAAACTCGGTATTGCGTACGACGTAAGCTATCGACGAAGGTCGCGATTTTGTGTAAAGAAAGCCAAGCAAGTGTTGTGTGTAGAAAAATATTCCTTTGATTATTTATCTAACATAAAAGTCTCGGGTGTTACATTCTACCCCCCTTAAAATGAATTTCTCCTTCAAAATTCGTCACTTTGTAACAAACAGATGAGGATACCTCTCCCTCATCATATCCTCAAGCTCCCATGTAGCTTATTCTAATTGGTGGTTCCTCCATAAAACATTCACCAATCGAGTGGTCTTGTTTCGTAGTAATTTTTCGCTACGATCCAGAATCTCTTTCGGTTTTTCTTCATAAGAAAGATCTTGCTCCAGCGGTATAACTTCTGAGCTGAGTACATGTGAAAGATCAGGTAGGTACTTTCTCAGGAGAGATACATGGAACACATCGTGTACTTGAGAGAGATTCGGTGGAAGCTCCAATCGGTAAGCTACCTTCCCAACACGATCCAGTATTTCGAAAGGACCGATATATCTAGGGCTCAACTTCCCCTTCTTTCCAAATCTCATGACTCTATTCCAGGGAGATATCCGAAAGAACACTTTATCACCCACTTCAAACTCTAGGTCATTTCTTCGGTTGTCAGTATAACATTTCTGTCGACTCTGAGCTACTCTTATGTGTTGTTGAATAGATCTGGCCTTTTCTGCCATTTCATCAACGAGATTAGGTCCTAAAAGCTTTCTTTCCCCAACTTCATCCCAGAAAGATGGAGTCTTTCATTTCTTTCCATAGAGATATTCATAAGGAGCAATCTGAATACTGGAGTGAAAGCTATTATTATAAGAAAATTCCACCAAAGGTAGGTGTTGATCCCAACCACCTTTGAAATCAATAGAGCAAGCTCCCAACATATCTTCTAGGGTTTGAATTGTTCTCTCAGACTGACCGTCTGTCTGAGGATGACAAGCAGTGTTGAAACTCAACTATGTATCCAGAGTATGCTGAAGACTTCGCCAGAACATCGAGGTAAATCTCAGATCCCGATCAGATATAATAGAAAGTGGTAATCCATGCAATCTTACCACTTCCTTTACATATATCTGGAAAGATGATCCAGAGATAAATCCTCTCTAATATCAATGAAGTGTGAAGAATTTGTAAGACGATCAACTATGACCCAGATAGCATTATTGCCTTTGGATGTTTTAGGAAGTCCTGTGACAAAGTCCATAGTGATGTTTTCCCATTTCCATTCGGGTATGGGTAATGGTTGTAACATCCCCTTAGAATTCTGTCTCTCAGCTTTAACTTGTTGACAAACCAAGCATCGAGAGACATATTCAGCAACATCTCTTTTCATGCCATCCCACCAGAAGTACTCTTTCAGGTCCCTATACATCTTCGTGCTTCCAAAATGAATAGAGAATGAATAACTATGAGCCTCATCCAGCAGCTCCTTCTTTAATTCGGGGATGGGAGGAACACAAACCCGATTCCTGAACTTTATTATCCCATCACAATCAAGGTTGAATTCAGGAACATTTCTCACCTTCTTTTGTAACTCGACATCTTCTTCATGTGCCTCTTTAATATTCACATGTATAGATGGTTGAACATTCATTTGAGAAAGATAAGATTTTTCCCCTTCCATTATAATTCCAAGATCTATCCTTCGTAAATCCATAATTATTGGATATTTTGTGATCCTCATCATGGATAAACTAGCATGGTCTTGTCGACTTAATGCATCTTACCCCTTGTTTGCTTTCCCAGGGTGGTAATGGATTGAGCAGTCATAATCCTTAATCAGCTCCAACCATCTTCTTTGACGCATATTCAACTCCTTTTGTGCGAAAATATACTTTAAACTTTTATGATCATTATAAATATGACACCTTTCACCATAAAGGTAATGCCTCCAAATATTTAATGCAAAGATTACCGCAGCTAACTCCAAATCATGTGTTGGGTAATTTTTCTCATGGATTTTCAATTTTCGTGAGGCATAAGCTATCACCATATCATTTTGCATAAGAACACACCCCAATCCCTTCTTGGATGCATCACTATAGATCACAAACCTTTCTCCACTACAAGGTAGTGTGAGCATAGGTGAACTAGATAACCTTCTTTTCAACTCCTTGAAATTCTCTTCACATTCCTCCGTCCAAACAAACTTAACTCCTTTCTGAGTCAACTTGGTGAGTGGATTAGATAATTGTGAAAAATCTTTCACAAAACGTCGATAATATCCAGCCAAACCAAGAAAACTTTGGATCTCAGTTACTGTTGTTGGTCTTGACCATCTTTCGATAACCTCTGTTTTTGCTGGATCCACAGATATCCCCTCTTTTGAGATTATGTGAACAGAAAATGCAACTTTTTGAAGCCAAAATTCACACTTGGTAAATTTGGCATAAAGCTTATCCTTTCTCAGGGTCTTCAATATAATTTTCAAGTGATCTTCATTTTCTTCCTTTCTCTTTGAATAGACAAGAATATCATCTATAAAGACTACCACAAATTGATCAAGATAGTCTCTAATGACTCTATTCATCAGATCCATGAAGATAGCAGGGGCATTAGTAAGACCAAATGGAATCACTATAAATTCATAGTGTCCATACCATGTACGGAAAGCCTTCTTTGGTATATCCTCCATTTTGAACCTTAATTGATGATACCTTGAACGAAGATCAATCTTGGAAACGTATTGAGCTCCGCGTAGTTGGTCAAATAAGTCATCAATGTGTGGGAGAGGATATTTGTTCTTGATAGAGATCTTTTTAAGTTCTCGATAATCAATGCAGAGTCTCATTGATCCATCTTTCTTCTTAAAAAATAGAACAGGTGCTCCCCAAGGTGATGCACTTGGGCGTATGAATCCCTTATAAATATTCTCTTGGAGTTGCTTCTTCAATTCCTGCAACTCAATTTGGGCCATTCTATAAGGTGTCGTTGAAATAGGCAAAGCACCCGGTACGAGTTCTATTGAAAACACAACTTCACGATTCGGTGGATGACCCGGTAATTCCTCCGGAAAGACATCATAAAACTCCCGTAAAATGGGAATATTCTTAATCGTGAGTTTCTCACTAACCATTTGAGATAAATAACCTTCATTTAGTGGAATCAATACCCATAAAATGGAATAAATTTCCATTGGAAGGTTATGTTTATCCTTGCATTGATAGACGATCATAGATTGATCTGGAATATGAAATGCGACTTCCCTTATTTGGAAATTGATATGATCTCCATATAAAGAAAGAAAATCCATTCCAAGAATCACATCAAATTCCACTATAGGAAGGATCACAAGATTTGTAGGAAGCACTTTCCCACAAACTTCGATCGGAGAAGAATTATAAACTTTTGATGCGACTGTTGTGCCATTAGGTTTTGTCACAGCTAACTCAACATCTAATTGTTGAGGTAATACGGTGATACCCTTAGAAAATTCATCAGAAATAAAAGAGTGGGTGGATCCAAAATCAAATAAAACATTTGCTACTTTAGAGTTGATGGTAACTATACCTTTCACCACATCGTTATCGTACTCCACATCGCTGATAGAAATTTCATGTGACTTTCCTTTGTCTTTAGCCTTAAGAGTTTGTTGACATCGACCATCATCATCAACCCTTGGATTAGGGCATTTATTGGAATAATGCCCCATCTCCTTGTACTTGAAACATTGAAGTGTAGTAGGTTCATTCTGTATATCCCTTCCTTTTTTGCATCATTAGACATCTTCTTCCCATCATCACGACATTCAAATGCTCGATGACCTTCTTTTCCACATTTGAAACATTTACTTGTCCCTTTAAGACAACTCCCTCCATGTTTCTTTCCATACTTTGAGCATAAGGGAAAGCTCATCTTCTTTTCAATATGCTCTTTAGATTTTCCTTTGAATTCCACTTTCCTCTTCTTATCAAACCCATAAGATTGATGGGTTACTCCAATCTCCATCTTGACTTTGAGATCACATCGAACGATTTCCTCGTAGCTATTGAAGTCCCTTATGGCTAACGCCCTTCGAAGACTTAGTTTTAAGCCACTAAAGAATCGATCGATCTTACTCTCGGGTTGGATAATAATACCAAAAGCGTACCTTGAAAGTCTTGTAAAATTTGTTTCATAGGTACCAACAGATTCATCATCCTTTTTCTTCAGTTCAAGAAACTCTTTCTCCATATTTTTTCGGAGAATATGAGGGAAGTTCTTATTGAAAAATAAGTTCTTGAACTCGTCCAATTCCATGGACTCAATTTCATCCCTTTGCCTCGTATTCTTAATAAGATTCCACCATTGATCAGCATCTCCTGCCAAATGATACACTGCTAGGTTGACTTTATCATGTTCAGAACATTGAAGAACTGAAAATATCTTTTCAATAATACTTATCCATTGTTCAGCAACTAATGGATCAATAGACCCGCTGAAAGAAGGTGGACGCTGCCTCATGAAGGCTTCAACAGAATGTTGCTCCTTCCTTTGCTCATTTGGATGTCCTGCATGATTCATAGCTTGAGAAAGTTGTGTGAGCATGGCTACAAGATTTTGCATTCCAGCTCCCATAACGTTTGGTTTCTCAGGGGGACAATCATTTCATTGCCCGTCGCATTCCGCATTAACACGGTTCCTTCGGGTTCCAGCCATTGACTAAAACCAAGAAAAATAGTGTGAGCAACACTAATTATAATAGGAAAACCACATAATCAAAAATAAAATTTCACACTTAAGGTCTTATCCTAGGTTATTCATGGCCAGTTCTAAAACACTAAGATAGTGTTCTATGCTTAGACTTATCCATAGGGTTCTTACTAAGTCTTTCACATCCTAGTTTCCAAAGGTTGACTATACCTTTCCTCTAATACCAACTATAACGACCCATACTTTACATACATTGTTAATACTTCAATATTGAAGCATACTTATTACAACTTATAACAAAACCACGAATGGACCGTATATGTATAGTGTCTTTAGAAACTGGGAAACATAAACAACTAGTTCATAAAGCGTCTACAATGTCTCCCATTTATTTCATCATATCTATAGTCCCTTTTGGCATATCTTACTTAATAACCTTCTTCCTGACCTGGGGAAAGAAAACATACAAAAGGGTGAGCTCAAATGCTCAGTAAGGGTAAACAAAAGAAATATCAATCACATCATTTATATAAGCTCATAACTTTTGGAAATCTTAACCTGCAAAAGAGATCATAATTTCATAACATGGAATAAATCATGGCAGTGAAATGTAATCACAATAATCATAACTTAAAACATGATACTTTATTTCATACACACATAATCATAGAGAATCATTTCTTGTTAGTCAAGACTCATTGCCAAGACTATCTTAGTGGATAAAGTCCATTACTGAACCGAGTCACCCTCGTTTCAGTCCGGTTTCACTGAATCGGTATAACCTACCGTTCCAGCCATGTCTATCTCATTGGATATAAAATCTTTACCCAATTCATTGGAGGGAGATATAGGTCCCACCCATCTCATAATTATACCATTCTTATGTGTGCCACAAAATCATAAATCATACATCATTGCCTAACCCATGTAATACAAATGGGAATCTTAAACATCATGACATCATAAAAAAATTCATATAAGATAAAGGAATTCATAAAAATATTTCCATCACAACATAATCAAATCAATTTAATAATAGGGATAAAAACAGAACCCTTTATTATCTTAGATGGAAAATAATTTTGATAAAACACTTGAACTCCATTCTTGAGGAAAATATCCTTTCTTCTTCAAAAACATTTTTCCTTCTTAAGATATCATACAACATTAAACTAAAAGAAGTTGATTAAAAATAAACTTGAAAACTTGTAAAGGAAGCTTATTGGAAATAATGTTTTAAAAATCCATTCATGTCGTATAAGTTAAAAGAAAACATTCTTCTCGTACTTTTGTCGGAAAAGTTAAAAAATACCTCGTACGAAAAATGAAAAAAGATTCCTCTCATATCCTTTACTAAAAACTCACCAAAGGGTAAATTTGGATTTAAAAAATTGTAGGTGGATGGAAATAAAATTACATATTGAGGAAACATGGATGTGGATGATAAAATGCACCCCAGTAAATACCAAAGTATAAACAATCTCAGATAAAAATGAGATTGTGATATTTCCCTTACCGTAGGTCCGTTTTTCTTCGTAAGTATCCGAACCTCCTGTATAATGATTTAAATAATGTTATTGAATTATTCCAGAATCATACTTATTTTTATGATATCATATATGGTCATTTTCTTATCTTCTTAGTAGTAATATTTCATTGCAACTTGTTATTCGGGTGTTTATAACTTTTTGTTCTTATGTGTGTTTTGTCGAATAAATTCTTATTCATATATTTAGGTTATAGATAACTCATTTCCATGATGGTATTAGTGTAATATAGATCATATTAATTAATTAAATTCATTTATATAATCATTATGAAATGAAGATCATGTATAACGAGTCGCATCACATCGTGGAGACGGTATTCCATACGTACACACGAGTGATGATATTGTTCCTATGATCGTGGAATTGTATTGGAGTGTATGTATACTATTTCGGTTTTTAAAAAGCTCTAAATTGATATATTTTGAAGCTAAGGTGGGGATGGGTCGAAATCCTCTGATCCAATAGAATTTAGACAAGTTTAGGTTCCTATTTTAACCTTATCATTTAGATTTAACATTAAGTTAAATAATTTTACTTTTACCGTGTCATCTTGTGTTCTTATACTATAAGGTTAATAAACTTACTATAAGTAGAAAAACGAACCCCAAGTTGTTTATTATTAATATATATAACCTTATATAAGTCCTTTGGCCGATCCTTATATTTTTAGGAATAAAATAACAATTACTAATATAATATTTGTTTTAAAAACTATTTTATGTCAATTTTGACACTATTTAGTAATTGATTTTTGTGAAAATCATAACAGAATGATTAGTTCTAAAAATGTTAATTAAATCAATACTGACATGTCATATCAACCTATCAAATTAGTGGAATTCATAAAAAGTCTAAAATTACATTTATTTTGGTGTTTATAACACTAATTATGTCAATATTTCATTAATAAGATAATTACTGCATCATCTTTGTGTCATAAATAAATTAAATTATTTAATGTCTAAAAATTAAAAATAAAATACCATTATGTAGGAAATCTTTTTATCATTCTAATTAATATTTATAGTCGAATTTATCTTATGTATAACCCCATATTAAAAATTATTTACTTATTAAACATTGATTTTAACTATTTTAACCCTTCTTTAAATGAATTAATAATAAATGTCCTAATCTAATCCAAGTGGGCCTAAATGGTCATATTTTATTCCTAAGTTTTTTTTTCGTCGAATTACACTTATCAAAAAGAATTAGGACATGTGTTAGGGTAATAATAATATCATCTTTACCCTTAATTACCCTATTTACTTTTAATCGTGGTAAAAAAAAGTAAAAAGTTACTATTCACCAGAAAATTATTGTCATCTCATTGAACCACATTTTACATACTGACATCAACTGTGTCTCTCGGATTTTTCAAATTCCACTCACAGAAGCGGTAAAATTAAGTTTTATGAAAAATTCAGTTTTTTTAACTACCACTTAGTGGTTCCACTATTCATAAAAAATTGAAAGTTTTCAGAAAAATACCAAATTTTCACCCTAGGCTAATTTCGATATTCCTAATCCAAAAATGAAGTCCATTTTGAAAAATAAAATTTATAAAATTTCAAAAAGTGGTTATTAGTCTTCATAACGGCTAGTTTTAATAATATTTTAATAGCATATCGTTGTTTAGTGAAACTCGGTATTGCGTACGACCCAAGCTATCGAGGAAGGTCGCGATTTCGTGTAAAGCAAGCCAAGCATGTGTTGTGTGTAGAAAAATATTCCTTTTATGATTTATATAACATAAAAGTATCGGGTGTTACAATTATATTTCCCACAAGATTCACTCCATAAAAAATGTTCGATCGCATCAATACAACCATGGTTTCTGGGATGCATTAACAAATTTTCTCCACTAGTCCTAAAAATATAAAAAGAAAATGAATACAAAAATATAATTTGAAATTCCAATAAATAACTTCACATAAGTTTAGTTATTATGTAAAAAATTAAATATAAAATCTCAAGAAACTAGTAATAAATAAAAAATAAAAAATTAACAAACATTTACCCATGGAAAAAATAAATTTAAATAAAAAATGATAAAATATGGAGTATGAAATTATTTTTAACAAATGAAATTTCACATTACGACATTTAATTTAATTCCATAGAAATTATATAGGATTTAAACAATTGAAATGAATGAATTAATTCAAATTTATGAATAAATTTAAATACCCCATAATTTCATTAAATTGCTGTTCATTTAAAAATATAAATCTCAATATAAGAAAATCGATTAAACATTTAAATTATGTTCTAAATAATTAGATGTATTCAAATAATAATTTTTTTATGAATTATAAAAAGGAATTATGAATTTTTTTAAAAAAATTAAAAAAACATTAAAAAAAATCGAAAATTTTATTTTAAATCAATACTATTGAAATGATTGTAAAAATATTATATGATAATTAAACAACCAAAAAAATAATCAATTATCTCTTAGAGATCCATATTTTAAATATGGTTACTTTTTTAAAAAAACTAACATGTAATGTATCATTCTTCACTATGAGATCAATCTTACACTGAATCATTTTAAATTAGTAAAAATAGATATGGAATAATGTAATAAAATAATTCCACTTTAATGATTACCTTCTTTCAAGAGTATAGTAATATGATCTATATCGATCCTTAAGGTGTTATATATTTTCTGAGTGAATATTATGTTAATTCCCAATAACCTAACACAAGGTTGACCTAAAAATTTAATTAAGTAGTTATAATATATTCCATGTGACAAGAACCTTCTCTAGGACTAGATTTTCCCAAATACGGATGTATGTTTGGAATTTTGGTCACCAGGTATAGTAAGCCTCATTTTAGTGAAAAATGAATATTTGAAATGTAAATAATGGGGTTTTTAAATGGAATTATGATATATTATGGTGAACATATGTTTACTATAATGATATCATGTATGTGGTTTGTTATTGATATGGATATAATAATAGTTTCCATAGAAAATGAGTTTAGAGGTAGGGGAAAAGTTAGTGAACCTTTTAAAAAGAAGGTATGATGGATAATTATTTATACAAACATGGCAGGAATTATGAAACGAATATAGAATGTATATTACTATTAAATATATATTACTTATTTTATAGATGGATTTCTCTTCCTTCTAATGATATATGAATTACTTGGATGGTTAGACACTAATTCCCCTTTATGATATAAAACATATATCTTGGGTGAGGTTCTCTTCTTTTTAACGATATTTGAATTATTTCTAGGGTGGGAAACTATTTCCAACAATGATATATAACCTATTTTTAGGGTGATAATCTCTAACCATAATGATTAAAGACCTATTTATAGGGTATTTTTATCTTCCCCTATATGATATATGTCTTATTTCAATGGTTAAATTCATTTTCTAATAACGATACATGATTTATTTCTATGAAGGGGTCATATCCTCTTAATTGTATATGGCATATTTATAGGGAGTGGGAATATGTCCCCTGATGATTTATATAATAAATTTATTATATAGGAACATCTTACACTGATGATCTACTTTAATTATTTTAGGATGAGGTGATATTTTCTCCTAATGATGTCACATTATACCCGATTTAAATTTATTCGACACTATATATGGTATGAACTATTGATTAAGTCTGTCACCTTTTACCATGAAGATTAATAGTACTCATTTATTTATGATTATAATTCTTTACTAAGAGAAATTTATATACACTTTGTAATATTGGATATTTTTGGGAAACTATTTGTGCTGGAATATTGAGTTATACTAAAACCTTATTTTGGACACTGTGGGTACTAGAGTAGAATTTATAATTGAACGATTAGAAGGAAATCTGGCTATGATTGATGAGTAATCCTTATTTCATCAATTGATCATATGATATGTATCCAATTTTATATTTGGGAAAAATATTAGTTCCCCTATTTTTTTCAGATTTGTTTAGTAATGATGTATTTGATACTCTAATATGTGATGAAAATTGTTTCAGTATAAACAAAAAAACAATAATATTTCTACAGAATGGGTTTTATATGTTTTATATTGGATATTTTTTTGGTATTTTTTTTTATTATACTCATCTATATATATGATGTTATTTTTATTTCATCTATAATTTGTTGGCATTGATATGTGGTATAGTATTCTCGCGGTAAAACCATTGACCCTCCCTGCTTATCAGAAATATACAGAATACAGGGAGACACTATTGGGATAATATAACCCTTCTATTTGGTTACTGTGAACTAATACAGTCATAGAAATATTGTGGGTACAAATTCCACATGTTTCTAGTGTACTTATGCAAGCCAATTCACATTACAATGGAATGATAATAAAGACGAACCAAAATGCATTATGAATCCTTCAATTCACATCAAGAGGGATATGTATTTTACATTGATAAAGTATAAATAAACTTGAATAACATAAATACCTAAGGTTTAATAGGAAATTACCCATATTATTTACCACCTAATTTGGTAAGATGAATAACAAACATGAAACATGAACCATGATCATGGAGGGAGGACAATAGGGGATCATTATTATTGGAAACCACTCAACTAAGGCTTACAATTGATGTAGTTAATGTAAAATAATTCTTATGAAATGAAGTGTGATAAAGGAGAAATAAAATATTGGTTGTTATAACATCCTGATATTTTATGAAATAATTTTTCAAATAAATTAAATTTCAATGACATATTGTGTTATACATAACCTTGAGTTTTAACAACCCATAAAAAAAATATTAATATTATAAATTTAAAAATAATCCCATTAACTAGAAATTGTAATTATTGGAAATAATGGGAATAAAAATATTTTATATGTTAATAATAATGTTTTTATATATATAACATATTGCTAAAAAATACCAACATTTCAACATGGGCTATATTTTTTAAAAATAATCTCTTTCTCAAATATATTTTTTCATTTATTTTTATCAAAAGTTATAAAATAAAACTTTAAAAATTCCCTAATATTAATTTTATAAAATAATAATACTTTTTTAAATAATCATGTAAAAAATTTCTTAGGTTGAATCTTTTGGATTCTTCCAAATCGATTTTTTGATGAATAGTGAAAAATATAAGTTTTTTAAATGTACATTTTCCTTTATGGAATTTAAATGTTTACCTTTATCGAAAATGATATTTAAAGTAAAATTATTACAAATATATATCAATTATTCTAACTTATCTCCTTATAATAATTTTCATATTTAATTTTTATTTATATTTTTTTGAACTTTTGAACAGTTTTTATTGGGAAAACTGCTTCTTCATCACATCTTCTGGTTAAATATTAAATAAAAATTTATGATTTTTTGAGTTGAATTTGGAAAAAAATGATTCAATATTTAAAATAAGAACAATTTATATTATATAATAATTTCAACATAGTTTTCTATCTTAATGAATAATAGAAATAATAAAAATTATTTACCACGGTTAAGGTAAAAATGGGGTTACTAGGGGATAAATTAAAAATATATTGTTTACCAGTGACACAAATAATTTAATAATCCCATTGGATGGCCATATATATACCTTATAATATATAATGCGAGATAATTATCTATTTCTGAGCTTTAATTTTTTGAGTAATTCGGGTACACATTTTTCGTTCAAAAAATTCAAAATGGGCAACTCACCTTACATATACTAGGCCAAGTCTTCTCTTATCCCCTTCACACCTACAAACCTATTTTTATTAACCATGAACTAAAATAATATATTACATAATTCCATTATTTCATTATATAAACTTTTTTGAGGTTATAAATCCATCCTAGGTTGGATTTGGATGAAAACCTGCAGCGGTTCTTCGAAGAAGATGTAACGTTCATCAAGGATTGAATTTATTTTATTTATTCATAAACCTTGAAAAAAAATTATTAAACCATTAAAATATAAAAAAATATTATCATACATATATTGAAATGTTAATTTGTTAATTTAATGACCGGAAAAGAGATCTACTTCATACAAATGGTATAAAAATCATCGTTTTTGTGAATTGTGGACAAGTGGCTCGCAAACTGAGGTAATTTGTTATCTATCTCCATCTCTCAAGACCAAATATAATGATGTATTAAATTTTTATGTTATTTTTATTATATTATTTTACATATGGAAATATTTTATCATATATGAAAACATAGTTTCCATTCTTTAGGAATATGACAACGTCACTCATGTGTACGGTGGACTACTACCTAACGAACAAAAGTAAATCATTCACACCATACATTGATTGTAATAAGGATATTTTAAATTAAAATATGTGATATACATAACATAAAAAAGCCATTTTTAATTTAAATATATAATTTATTTTATCTTTCAACCCTTCGAAAAAATGTAATCAATACTCATGCATACATAAAGGCTAACTATCTCTATGAACATTGTATTTAAAAATCCATATATAACATTTATATATTTCTATAAATAAATATGTGATGATAATATATGATATATATATCATGGATAAATTTTTTGATATAATGGGACTAGTTAAAATGTAATAATATCTAGAAACAATAACCAATTAAATCATACTGGAAAAAAAAACTAGTGATTACAAGAATTATGAATTTAACAAGGAATTATTAATGAATAGGAAATAAAAGTTCCTATGTAATTAATATATGGTATGACATATATATTTATGATTCATTAATATATTTATAAAAACATTATATTTATTGAAATGGAGTTTCGAAAATGTACAAAGGAAGTCGAGAGATATGGTATGATATTTTTGTTATAATATTTCTTCTCTAAATGTAAGTTATGTTATGAACATATCATATTATATGATGTTTATATATAGATAATCTGACATGAAGTTTATTTTATTTATTTATTTCCATGATATTATATGTTTCAATTATCTTTATTATTTAAGGGTTCTTATGATTCAAAGTTACTAATGTGGTTTTATATTTATGTTATAATCCCATCATTCGTTGGGATAACTCATGATTATGATTATAATGTTTAATTATTAGTACACATCTATCAATAAACTATTTTGTTTTAATATATTATATATATTTCTTGCGAATACTTGTTTTACCGTAATTTTCCTCCATTTAGGAATTAAATAGACCATAATGATGTTTTAATTAAAAATCATTTATATTTATCTCTTCGGTCGAAAACATTTTTCTTTAAAAATAAAGTTTTCTAAAACGGTTTTCAAAAAAATGCTTTTAACATCTTATTTTCTTTAATAGTGACATTTTTATGATTGATTTAAATTTTCCACAATTTTTGAATGTTTTTTTCATTCATTTTCTAGACAAGGATAGTTTATATTTTACATTAAATGGAAAATGATTTGTTTCATTATCTTATAAGATATGAATGTAAATTTTAAAAAATCTAAGAAAAGTTTTTATTTGAAGAACCCATTTTTATTTTCATTTTACATTAAATGATATTTATTTCTAAAATATATTATGAATTTTAATATTTTAGTTATTTGATCTTCAGAGAAATGATATTTTCCCCCGACATTCTCCAATTGATTTTTCTTTTAAAATAATCTTTCATCAGGGATTACATTAATTTATGTTATATTTTCTTTACTGGGTATATGATCCATGGAACCAGTCATATTATTTCTACGAATTTTTTATTTTTCTGATGATAATTTCTTTAGGAAACCCATTTATCTTCCATGGGTTACACCATGATAAAATTATTATGAAACACAATTATTTTTCCACGGGTTCTGATTTGATGAAGTGATGAAATGATACACGTTTCTTTCTACATGAGATATAATGTAGAAATGTTAATGAAACCAATTTCATTTAATTTTTTTTCGATATGATGAATTTTTTATCATCTATTGGTTCATAGATATATGATTTTCATTACGTGATGAGTGAGATTTATATCTCCCTCTAATGAATCTGGAAACGATTTATATAACATGAGATAAAAAATTATAGAATTTAGAGTGAATACATTTTACTAAGGGAATCTATACCCAATGATAGTTTTGGGAGAGATCATTGACTGTAGTGATGGTTTGGAGATTTAACACTTTCCACTATGTTATTCTTGATAATGAACCATGAACTACTTGGGAAATGATTTCATATGATTATGTGTGTTCCAAATATATATGTACTATGATAATGTTATGTTATAATATATCTTCTTATTTGATTCTATTATGACTCATGACTTGTAAATTACCATGATCTATTCAATGACTCAAGTTTATTGTCAATGATATATACAGTTTTGGTTTAAAATGTCATTTTCATGATATAATACCATTATACTCATGAAATGTAGATATCAAAACTGTGTACCAATACTGTGACTATTATCTCACCCATTATTAGGTTTACATTCCCTAGGTAATGATGAATGGTATTAGGTAATACATTTCTAATAAGAGTGGTATTTATCAAGAAGATAATGATAGATGATTTAGCTCACATAAAGACCATTTTTTAGGTACAAAAGTTTCCAAATCAATACACCTTTATGATCCTTAGGTGTGTGTTTTTTAATGTAATGACTATTTATATTAAAATAGATAATATATATGCATGAGATGTTTGGGCCTATATAGTTAGTATCAATGGATTGGTTTAGTTAACTCTTGGAAAAAATGATATGAAATACATATTGAGAACTCTATGAATATGAATAAGGATGTGTCTAATGATAATTATAATGATGAGTCAATGTACATAATTTTTTTTTGAATTTTGGTAATGGATAGATCAAGTGGTGTCCAAGAAATTAAATCCCTATCTGAAAACTTTTGTGTGATCCTGACTGAAATATCTTGTTTTTATGCTCACACAACACTCTCCAATTATGAATCGTGATAATTTTCCAAATAAGAAATGGATGGAAAAATCATTTCAGTCCATCATGAGAAAAAATCCACCTCATTTTGGTGGTTTCAATGATCCAATAATTACTGAAAAATGAATCAGCTCCACTAAAAATATATTTTCCATTCTCTTGTGTTTGGAACGTGAAAAATTAATTTTGGATGTCTACCTTTTTCAAGGAGAAGTAGATAAATAGTGGAATCTCATAATTTATACAATGGAAGATGGTGATATTTACTCTAGATTGTTGGATGGGTTTAAGAAATTATTTTTTATAAGTACATTCTTGTTTTATTCTTACAAAAATGGATAAGTAATTACTTGAGATAATGTAAAATGATGATAAATATATTTGTTCTATTAAAAAACATTGAAATACATGGGAGGAACCCGTTTCGAATTATCATCCAATCTAAAATTAAGGTTGATCAATTTTTCAGTAGATTAAAATAATTTAACAAAATGCATATATACATAAGGTACTCTAGTAACTATGAATTAATCATTCTATATTATCTCAAGGGGGATATAGGGAAAAGGGATGCCAATAAATCTCAGGGTTTTGATAAGAAAGTGATGATGGACTTCAAAGGAAACTAAAAAAAATGGGGTGAGGAATATGTTTTGTATTTCATGCATGAAGTGTAGAACTAAAAAAGTATGGGACTATCATATGGGGAATATTAAATTTATTATGTAGGGTATGATGTTTATAATGAAATTTATTATTGATGTGATGGTTATAAGTTCATGAATGATGAAAATAAATAGAATGTTACACAGAATGCACCACCCACACTCCAGTGTTTTAAATGCATGTATTACGATCACTATACTAACTAATCACAAAATCCAAATCACAATGTTGTTGATTGGTGAAAAAAATCATCCTCTAAAGGATAAGAGGAAATGTCACGATATCACTATTTTGGAGGATTTGTTTGATAAACAAATTATAAAAGGTACACATAACATCTATTCTTGAATTGACAATGTATTAGTTGACTATGGATCGATCCATCCTTTAATATTAAAAGAATATTCAATAGGAATCTAGAAACAAACCAAATGAATTGATATCCAATTAAAAATGAAAACCCCTAATTTAATTATAATCACAGGCCTTGTATATGTTGCATATTCAATTAACATTTTAGGGAATGTTATTCCAGAAATCTTGTAATTCTTTCTCTAGTAAGATATGATGTTATATTAGCCTTGGATTTAATTTCATTATATAAATACCACAATAATTTTCATGGATGATAAGTAATTTTTGATAATACAAAGAAAACTATGATCATGTATCAAAGAGAAGATATTTTCATTCTCTTAATGGAGATCACATAAATTGTATGGGTCTGGATTTCTATTCAGAAGTGGTGTTTACCAAAAATGATTTGAGAAAAACATAACACAAATTATATTCCTATTGTGTAAAATTAAGTTTTATAACTTTCTTAAATAGTTTTCTAAAATTCCACTAAAACATGATGTTTATTTCTCAATATTACTCATACGTGGGACCAAACCTACTGTAATGATAAATATAGAATGAAATCGATTGATTTATAGTAATTGAAGAAGCAACTCGATGAGAACATTGATAGGGGATTCATTCGACAATGTGTGTCACCATGGGGTGTACATATTCTATTTGTTAAAAACTATGATCATTTGACGGAAATTTATATTGATTATTAAGAGATAAACTTGAACTATATCTAGAAAAAGTATAATCTACCCTATACTGATGACATATTTGATTAATTTTATGAAGCATAATAATATTATTGAATGATAGTAATTTTAGATATCATTAATTAATGGTCAAGAAGGAGGATATATGCATGAAATATTTCTGTAAAAGGCATGGATGCTATGAGTATATAGAGATGTCATTCTATTTTACTAATTCCCTCGAAATATTAATGGATTTACAAAATATATTATCTAAAGATTAACATGACCAATTTTTGAAAATCATTATATTTTATATTATTATCTATTAATAGAGCAGGGAATATCTTAGATACCACTTTATAATTATACTAAAACCATAAGAAAGAAGAAAATAAATGAAAAATTTAAAAAATGTGATTTTTGGTTTTTGAAAGGATTACTTTTTTGTCATATAATCCAACTAGATAGAATCTCAGTATATTAATCAATGAGGGCGGCTATTAAATATTATCCTAAACAAACTAGAGTGAGAAATATATAATTTTCATGGTTTAGCTAGATTATATCAATGGATTTTGGAGAATGTATCATGATTATCTAATACAGTAACCAAGTTAACTATGATGGGATCTATGTTCCTATATAAATTTAAATGTGAGGAAATATTCATAGAGTATAATAGGAGATTAGTATGTGAACTTATGAATACATTTCTCAATAATGGATAATGGGTTTTAATATATATTGATTAATACAAGAAGGTATTGGGACGTGTTATGATGCATAATGGAATTGTTATACCATATAAATCCTGAAAATTGAAGGTTCATGAAAAAAATTACTCAACGCATGATTTAGACATAACTATTATAATTTTTTTTGTAATCAAATAGGGACATTATAATTATTGATAAAATTTGACATAAATAATGATCACAGAAGATTAATTTATATATGAACATATATTGAGTTCAATATGAACCATAGGTGATGGTTAGAGACGATTCATGATTCAGACTTCTCAATTCCATACAACCTTTAGAAAGTGAAAAATGTGGACAATGATATGATTTAGAAGAATCATACTTTCTTATGCATGATGGGGATCTTAGAAGATACAATATTTCTATATTTTCAATGTATTTATATATAATTGTTGAATTAAATGTAGAAATATGATATTTCTAAATTAAATGTTAAAAAATATATCATTTTGAAGATTAAATAGATGCATAAAGAAGATATGTTGATGAAAAATTAAGGTTAGAAATGCTCATATATTTACAATTAATCCTCATAGAATGATATTGTTGAGGAACTAAGTTTGTTATATATCCATAGGAAATTTTGTTTTTTAGGGAAAGCTCATAGTTCGTCACTCTCTATTCCTCCTTGAAGTTTGAACATGTATAGAGATTTATAAAATTATTTCTAGTGAGATGGAATGATGAAAGATATCACATGGTTTTTATTTCAGTACTCGATATGACATAAAGTTAATGCTGATAGAAAAATTGCTAAGGGGATGTGACTAACATTACAAATATAAAAATATAAATTGGAATATATCAACATTGATAGAGTAATTGGACTCCACAAAACTCTTAAAGGGTATAATTATATATAGTTTATACTCGATCTCCTTATATAATCAGCACACATAGTATCTATATGAGTATATTTATCCCTATATTAACATTCCATGATATATAATATTGAAGTTTTAAGTGTTCATGGAGTACCATATTCAATTTTGTTTAATTGGAATACGAAGATAACATATTTGTTCAGGATAAATATTTAGTAATCTTTTGATACAGACTTAATTTTCAGCACTATATGTCATCCTAAGAGAGAAGTTCAGTCTTAGAGAACAGTTCACCAACTAGATTATTATATGAGATCTTATTCTATGGATATTAATGCTGGTTTGGATCAACACCTTCCCCTTATTGATTTTTTTTACCAAAATAGATTTTACTCATGCATTAAGATGGCTCATTATGATTCCCACTTCTGAAATATGTGTATTTCTCTAATTTCATGGAATGAAGCTAGAGAAATAATGATATTTGGACCTCAAATATATGATAAAATATAATAGGAGGTTAGATCCATTCCATAATACCTAAGGGTCACAAATTTGATAAAAATGTGTTTCTCGTAATTATCAATATGATCTAAAATCTAAAGACAGTAAAAAGGTGTTTCAATGAATTTTTTCATTGAGGAAGTCACTTTTATTTGGAAGGAATGGATAACTATGACATATGTATATCATTCCCTTTAATATTATTTATAATATCTAAATGGCGGTATATCGGTTGGCGCTTCCACCAAACACCGCTCATGTTCATAATCTGTTCAATGTATCTCTCATAATGAACTACATACTAGATCCTTCAAAGCTAATTAACTCAGAGGTTGTATATTTGGAGAAATATATTTTCATCTGGGGAAAAACGTTTGGAGATTGTAGATCTTGATGAGAAATTTTTATGCAACAAGACCTCTCACTTTGTCAATGTTTTTAGGAGAGACCAATAGTTTGAGAAATCTATACGGTAAAATTAGAAGATGATTATTCTTATGTGTCCTAATATATTTTAATTAAAGTATTAAAATTTTGAAGGATAACCCTAGTTAAGGGTGTATAATGTTACACCATGAGATTTTTTGAACTATTTTGTTTTCGAAAAAATTAGATTTCTTTGATAGATTGTGTTACAAGCAACACTAAGTTTTAACAAATCAAAACAAAAAATTAAGAAAATTATTTATACAAGACTATTATCATATAGTCATTATACCATGAGGAATGAATAAAAATAAAAATATTAAAAATATTAAGTAAAATTATTTTATATAAAATAATATTTGATAAAAAATTTATTTTATGTAAGGTCATTATATGTTTTGAAAATAATATTTTCTATTTTTTTTACATTATAATATTAAAATAAAATTAATGAATTTGGTAAAATAAAATGAATTTTTTGAATCCAAATATCAAAATTATCTTAGGATGAATTTTTTATATTTTCCTAAATAGATTAATTTTTTGATGAGTAGTGAAAAATAATAATCTGTATTGAACAATGTCTTTTAAATTAAAGAACATATAATGTTCCATTTTTCATTAAAATAGGTTTTAAAGTATAATTAGATCATGTATATATTAATTAGTATAGGGAATCATTTTAATATTCAATTTTTATATAAACTCTTCATAAATATTTAAACATTTTCTCCTTGAAAAATCACTTTCTCATCCACATGGAGGGTTTAAATTAAAATTATACTTTCCCATTTATTTGAATAATAATTTAAAAAATATGATCCATATTTCTATTCATAAAATTTTATATTATAAAATATGGTCAAATTAGATTTTGACCATAATGAATAGTAAAAATTCAAAAAATTATTTACTACGGTTAAAATAAAAAATGGTTTTATGGGGAGTCAAAGTGAAAAAGATTTGGATTAGAAATGACTCAAAACATACCCAATACACATATTGTAGATATATTTTCAACATATAATATTTAGGCCTATATAAATTCAAATTTAGGAAACTTTCTTCAAATGAACATTTTGGGTTCACATTTTACACTGTTGGAATCTTATGATATACGAACAAGTTTAAAACCATGGGTATGTACTATACCAACAGTTATCCAAACTGTTTGGTGTAATGGCATGGGGAGAGGGCTGAACCAATGGTTATTAAGAAACTATTTCTATATGGCACTGGATATTCACGTATACTGACAGTTTTTAAAAACCATTTGCATATATTATTACAAACGGTATAAAAATTATCAGTTTATTGATACATTTCATGTTTACCAACTGTTTTTTAACCTTTCATATATAGTTATACTAAGGTTTTTTTAAAACCATTGGTATAAGTTAATATTTAAATACACAAACTGTTTTTAGAATAGTTGGTAAATAACATTACCAACTGTTTTATTAATATCTCGTAATGATCTCCTATAGAATTTCACAACGGCCATCCCTATAGTATTGCACAATAGACTCCCCTACAACATTACATAATAGCCTCCCCTGGTTTCCCCTCCTTTTTAGATTCTGAAAACATAACCAACCAAAAACTATATTGCAAAAATGAAAAAACACAACCAAAAACAATACATTGAATATTGTGTATTGCGATATAACACAATGAATGATGTACTTTGAGGGATAAACCACACTAAAATATTATTCCACTTGAAATCCCCACACTCAAAATCGCAACATGGAACTTCACCTAAAATATTATACCAATCCATGGAAAGTGAAATAGGTTTTGTTATTTATAGGAATGTTTTTCAGTTCTAACAATCTAGTTGATTAGATAATTCTAACTTTAATTAGAAAAATTACAATGTGTGGAAGTTCATAATGTTGTATGAGTGAGAAGAGAAACTTTATAATTGGGTTTATTTGAACTATACTACTAAATTTTAGTTATAGATATCTATCATGAAGTTGACTAGGTGAGTATAGGAAGTAATTGGACCGTCCTAGGTGGTCCAATTCCCCACTATACCTCCAATAGACAAATGATGGAGGTAAAATGAGGTCAATAGAAGGTTTTGTAACCGGTACAACCAGACATGGTACTTGGTAAGCTATGGTGGTGTCTTTTAAAATATGGTTGTCATTATATTGCTATTGTTCGTGGATCATGATTTTGGGGGAAATGGGACTTGAAGGAGGGTCATTATTTTGTTCATCCTCTCTATCATCTCCCTTTGGGAACCCCTAGAGGCAGTTTATTTTAGATGACTCTTAAACATAGTTTTTAAGTTAATAAATTTTATTCCTTATTTATTCTTCTTTATTGTATAATTATAATTTGCATAGTATCTAAGATATAATTATGGTGATGATTCCACCAGATCATTGTGGAATTATCCCGATCAATGGTTTGATTATATGCAGTGTATAAAGTATGTTTTCGGATGGTGAACATACATTGTTACTACCAATTTTTCTTATGGAATTTTTTTATTGAATTTAATTTAGATATTAAATATATTTTGATTAAATGGATGAGTTTTCATTTTTTGAAGTGTTAGGTATTTTTATTTTTTTGGGTGTTGGGAGTGTGGCAATGACCTTGCACATGTCATTAGTCATAGCTAAGGATGGTGTAGGCTATTGGGTGATATTTCATGAATTATGTCATATGGTATTGAATTGTGTAATTATTTATAATTATTATAATTAATAGATAAATTATTTATGAATGTTTTATAATTAATTATTAGATGACTTCTATTAATATAGGGCATAAAGATGTGGTTTCAAGATCATATTGGCTAGGTTGACCATCAGAGGATATGTATTAAAGATGGTAACTACATTAACAATGTTATTGTCCCTTGTAATATTTAATCATATAAATGATTATGCATGAGTATAGTTATATATATTTGAGGTTTTTTGGAAATTTGATTCATATTCTATCTCAGAGCACCCTGGATAGAGAAATACAATGTTTTAATCCACCATGAGTTGGAGGGACTTGTCCATACCTTATAACTACTCGGTGGATTTTCATTAAGTGATAGAGGGTACTGTTTGATTTTACAATAGTTCTAGAGTAAAAATCAATACTGGTAGGACTTTTAAATTTCCAATTTTGGTCCCTCCAGGGGATTGATAAAGGGGACTATGAGATTAGGCCCATGCGAAACAAGTGACATGGTTGTACGTCACACTTATGATACTAATAACCACTTAGGGAAGAAAGAAGACTTGGGGAATGTGGTGAGAGGGTTAGGCCCTTTAGAGATTACTATTGTGAAATGGGGGGGGGTGTTCCCTTTTTTTATGAAAAATATAATAGATCTCATATAAAAAACATGTTATGGGACCGAGGAGGGTGTTATAGGGTTTCCTCGATGGACTAACATGGGGTATCCAAGTGGTATGGTGAGATATAGATTAAGATGGTATTTGGTATGAAAAACTTGATTATGATGAGCATATTTGAATGAGAATGAGACCCATATTATTGTAGATAGGATCTAATACAGACTAAAAATCATGGTATCAAAGCAGGGTGGGTTTGTATTTAAGATTGATAACTGATTTTGGTCCGATGAACATATTAGATTACCTTCCAGAAAAGGTAATGATTTTAATTGTTTCAAAATTTCATGTTCATGTGTTTGAGTATGAATTGAGGTATTGGACTATGATTTTATGAGAGTAATGAGACGTTATTTGAGATACAGGGCTAGGTCAGGAGTAAATATATCATGATTGTGAACTACGTATGTGGCTTATTGATGCCTTGAGAGGCGAGTGGATAGATAATTACAGGTTGTGATACAAGGTGTAATTATAGTATTTTATATGTTTAAAAAATGTTATCTATTTTTCAAATTTGATCCTATATATTTTTTTAGGCAAATGTGCCATGTTTAAATGGGACACAACTCATAGGAGTATGAGCCTTGTTATATCATTAATTGATATGGAGTTGTATGAATGTTAAATTTGTATGAGATCAATTCGGATAGTTGATAAGTTCCTATGTGAGATTTATTTTTGGATATCACTTCTTCTTGGAAGCGTAAGACTAAGAGTTGGTATGGAATTCAAGAAATGACTTAACGTGTGATGGAAATTTTTCAATGGTTTTATTTGGTTCCTATTTTTTATAGAGTATCAGAGTGGAAAACACAACCCCTTCACACCCCACCCCCTTGGACAGCCCACAACCCTCCCCCACCTAGAAAGTCCACCCCCACCCCTAGATAATCCACCACCTACCTAGACATACCACACCCACTCCCCTACACCCCCCAACCCACCTCGTTGCCCCTTCCACCCCCCTCCCTAGACAAGACACCCCCTCCACCACCTAGACAGTGCACCCCAACCCCCTTGATAGCCCACCCCCACCTAGACAACCCACACCCCTTCCCCGACTTGAACAGGTCACCCCCACCCCACCTGGACAACTCCTCCCCCACTTGGATAGCCTACTCCACCCACGTGGACAACCCACCCCCTCCCTGGATAGTCCACATAGCCCACCCCCACCCACACATCCCCCTAACCCACTCCCCCACCCCTTTCATCTCCCACATCCCCCATAGCCCCCAAAACACCCCCTTGAGCTCCCACAACTCAAATCACCCACATTAGGACAACCGTACACCCCAACCCACACACCCCCACCCTACCTACATATCCCCCACCCTGCCCACCTTGTCCCCCTAGATAGTCCACACCCCAATCCCCTTACACCCCCTCAACACCCACCACCCAAAGAAACTAACCCCCCCTCCCCCTCACCCCCCCTTCAGCTCCAACTCCCCCCCCACCACCTGGAAACCCCCCCCCCCAAACAGAAAATACCTCATCCCCACCTACTCCCTGTACCCCTCTTCACAGTGACCCTAACCCACTATCAAAGGATTTTATGTCATTCATTCATGAAAGATGAAATCATTGATTTATTTTGTCATGAAACACTTAATTTATCATACTAAAAAACATAATGTAATAATGTAGGATTTAAAATACATAATATTCACCAATTAAGTCGTAACAAATCATCCATCATCAAATGTTACAAATATCAATAGAAAATGTAACATAGTAATCCATCTCTTATCAACCTATTTATCATCATTGTCCTCATCACTATCATTATAAGCCTCGGCCTTGCCCTCTTCATCCATCTAGGAATCATACCCATCCTCTTCCCCTTCCGCGTAATCCATATCAAACCCATCCCCATCCCTATCTGCATCCTGTTCCTCATCCTCAACATCTCCCTTGGCATCATCAATGTCATCATCATCTCTGAGAATGTAATAATCCCAACCACCACTACAACTATCGTCTGATGCACTATATAATAAATGCATTGACAAAATATATTCATCACAATCCATGGTTTGGGATTCTAGAGGTGGGGGTTGTCCAGGGGGTGGGGGTGTGCAGTTGGTTTGGGGGGTTTTCCATGGGTTGGTGGTGCACAGGGGGTTGCATGGGGGTGGGGGCTTCTAGGGGTGGGGTTCTGTGGGAGGGGGGGGGGGGCGAGGCGTCTAGGGGGGCTGTCTATAAGTTGGAGGGTTTTCCAAGGGGTGTGGGTTGTCCAGTGGGTGGGTGTGCAGTAGGGTGGGGTGGGGGGATATCCAGGGGGTGGGTGGTGTGTAGGTAGATGCATGGGTTGGGAGGATGTCCAGGGGTGGGGTCTATAAAATTTTGGGGGTGTCCAAGGGGTGGGGGTGTGCAGTGGGGTGGGGGTGTGCAGGGAGTGGGTGGTGTGTAGGGGGTTGTAAGGGGCTAGGGGGTTGTACAGGGGGTGGGGTATATAGGGGTGAGGGGGATATAGAGGGGGGTTTTCCAGAGGGTGGGGGTGGGGGGGGGTCTAACGGGGGATGTCCAGGGGTGGGTAGTATGCAGGGGGTGTCGACGTCTTGGGGGGGTTGGGGTGGGGGTGGGGGTGGGGGTGCTATCCAGTGGGGGTTTTCCATTGGGTATACCATGAAATAATTATTATAAAAAATAATAAAAACTTATTAAACCACATCATTAGTGATAGATAATCAAAGAAAACTAATGAAGTGTAGAAAAAAATAGAAAAAAAATCAATGTGAATTTATTGGGTATACCATGCCACAGACCGCACAAACATCTTTTTTAGTCCAAATCAAAATAGAAAGCAAAAATAAATTAATGCAGAACATTAAATCATCATGAAATATATCCATACCGAAAATAAATGAATTGTTACTATTACCATCCACACCCTAGGTGTGTTTGAATTATAAATATAAGAGTGTATGTTTTATCTCATCTCTTGATGGAATGTCAATATGATCATGGTTATAGTGATATAAAATTTAATAGGTTATATATTCTATCAATTATTATTCATTATATTTTACCTTTCTGTTTTAAAGCCTTAGAAACTATTGAAAAAATATAATTTGACAGGATATTCTCTCAAGTGATTTTGGATACATTGATTGATACATGGAATTCTGACCCCACAGACCTCTCCTTTCATCCAAATCAAAATAAAAACCAATAAAACAGATGTAGAACAACAAAAATATTGTACCACTAAGATATTTGAAGTGTAGAAAGAAAAATTCATGATTGAAGATGGATTTTTGGATGAAGTTTGGATACTTCAGATGATGGATGGATTTAGGGAAGAAATCCATCAGAGGGGGAACTGGAGGCCTTCTTGGGATTTGGGGGAAAACATTCCCAATAGTTTGAAAAAATCAGTGGGGTAAATATTTAATTCCAGCCATTAGAAAATATAAATACATAGAAAATATATATATATGGGAAACCATCCCAATACTTTAAGTAAAATGGTAGGATAGATGTGTTAATTTTTATCCTATTCCAATTGTTATTCTAAACTATTTGAATAGATCCATTGTATCCCAACTGTTTCGAGAAACTCTTGTGAACACCAAATTTGGACTTCAATTTTCCAATGGTTTTATAAAACCAATTGTAACACATCTAATACAGTACCCTTACCCAGAGTTTTTCGCAATACCATTGGTATATGGGACCTATCCTATTGGTTTCTTCATACTACTGGGATATGGGTGTTGGTAAAAGTCACAATTCTAGTAGTTTTACTTTCCAAAAATTACATGTTTTCCACTCACATAACTTATAAAAGGATAAAACTTCACCTCTATTTACAATAATTCCATTTTTTCAATATATAACAACCCATATATCTAGATAAATTACGTAATATCATTCTAGAGTTCATGGTTTGGTAAACAATTCAACATTTTCAGGCTTTTTATGAATGCCTAAGGAGGTTACCTGAATAAGAGGTAATACTCTTCTGACAAGAATTTTTGTTTTATTTCATCCTCTACCATCATTAGTTATTATTAATCCATTGTGATATAATAACATATAATATTAATTATAATTATATATTTTAATGTTGAAATATTCACCAATAAAAAATTCAACAACAATCATATGCGATAAAAAATCATCATTTGATTTTATGGAGAACTACTGCCTAAAAAACCGATGTTATTTGTTTTACATCACCATATCCCAAGAAATAGATATAATTATGAATAATGTGTTTATATATAATATTTATGATATTAGTATACATTTGGAATTATTTTATCACATATTCATCCATAAATTCTCTTCTGTGGGAATATGATAACGTCACTTGTGTGTACGGGGAACTACCACCTCAGAAAGTTCTTTATTCATTAAAAATTTATATAGAAGGAAATAAGTATTATTTTAATAAAATTATGAGATATATATTACCTTAATGTAATTCCATAATGGAAATATTTTATTTATTCTTTTTACATCAACTCCTCATGAAAATGGAAACAAGGTTCATAAGTATGTACAAGCTACAATCTCTAGGATCAGTGTATTTCATTTTCTATCTCTAACTTTTATAGAGTACACTATGTACATAAATAAAGAATATATATGATATTAATATAATTTTTAATATTAAATATATTATAGAAATATGTTTAAATCACAAGAACCAAAAAAAATACATACACTAAAAATAAAGTAGTAATTTCTTGATATGTGACATTAACATGGAATTATTAATAAAAATGTTATAAAAGGTTATGAATGAATTTTATATGGTTTGATATATATATATAGTTATTTCATATATTTATAATAAAATTATATTTTTTATAATGGTGTTTTGAATTTGTACTAAGGAAGTCTTGACATAATGTAGATGATATTTTTCTCAATTTTACATATATGAGACATATGTTATCTTATGAACCTATCTTATATTATAAAAAGTATATAAATACCTTTTTACAAGTAATATCATGAATTGAATTATTCTCATTATATTATAATTTTATATTTTAATAATTTTTTATGGGGATTGAGATTAAATGTTACCAATGTAGTAATAGAATTTTAAGTTGCAAATCATCATTTATCGGGATTTCCAATGATTATGATTTCCATGATGAAATATTTTGATATATCTCTCAAAAACTGAATTCTTTTATCCTGTATTAGTTATTTTTAAGAAATAAATGTTTTCCCTTAAATTTCCACACATTATGTACTCAATAGTTCAAAATTATTTTTTTTTAAATTATCGTTATTACTCTATTAGATCAAATTATTTTTTGAAAATCATATTTTCTAAAAAAATTCCCAAAAAAATTTAAAAATAAAAAAAATGATTTGTTGAATAAATTTTTACCTATTTTTTTCTTTTTTTAATTTTATTGAAATTAATTATCTTTTCATTTTACAAATAAATCCCATATTTGTTTAATAAAAATGTGAAAGGAATGTTGAATTTAAAGTGTATGGAATGAACAGAAAATTTCAGACACTATGACCATTGTTTTCTATAAATAATACTTTATATATTTTCAAGATTATTTTTAGAGATATGAATTTCACAATATATTGTTAATTATAATTTTATATAAATTTATTATAAAATAAAGGATATTTTCCTCAAGAAACGTTCCAGGTGAGTTTTCCTTTAATATGATTTTCAATATTATATGACAAAATTTGGTGCAACAAATGATTTACTTGGGAAATAATCTAAGGATACCATTATTATTCTTTCCTCGTAATGATTTATTTTAATAATGAGATGATTTTTGGGAAATCCATTGGTTTTATTGGAATTATACAATGATAAAATACTAATAAAACCTGATCCGTTTTCCATGGGTTATGTTTTTATGAAATTATGAAATTATTATGAAACCATTTTCTTTTCCATAGGTTATGTTATGGTGAAATGTTTGTGAAATCCATCTCATTTCATAGGATCTCACATAATGATTTTTTTGATCTTGTGGCACAAAAATATATGATTTTCATCATGTTATAGGTGTTATCAATATCTCCATCAATTTCATGGGTACATATTGATATCTCAGGAAATAAACATGACTCGAATTTAGAGTGAACCGTGTTTAGTGTGGGATTCTGACCACTATGATATTCTTGGTAGTGAACCTTCACTTATAAAATTCTTTGAGAAGTAAATATGTTCTACTATGATAGTATGGGAAATGGGCATTGACTGGTAATGAAATTACTATATATATGTAGGTTTATGCCATAAATATATGAATTGTACTAATTTTATTATTTGTTTTATCTTACAATGCATTTTTAATCATTCTTTTATGAATCATGTATTATAATATTCAATTCTTGATTACATGACTCATGTTTATGTATTATGATATGTGGCATATAGTTTCCAGATTTAATTTTTATGTTGTCATATATTTATACTCATGATATATTGATATCTCCATTCCATAACATTATTGAGCATGTGAGCTCATCCTTACTTATGTTTTTATTCCTTAGGTTTTGATGAAATTTATTATGTATGATATGTACAATAAGGGTGTTACTTACGATGAACATAGTGTGAAATGATGTATCACACTTATGTATGAGTTTCTTATGTGTCAATGTTTTTGAAGGCATTATACCTTTTTGTTCTATAGGAATGTGCTTCTGTAATGTAATGAATATTCATTTTAAAATAAAAAATACCATTGTATGAGGTGTTGTGGTCTTTATAGAGGGTGCCTTTGAAAAGTACATTTAAGATAGAAGATTTCATGATTATAAAATTTTCTTTACATTTTTAATTCACATTATGTTGATGTGTTGTTCAAATATATTTTATGTCACTCTATTACAGTGGATAATTATATTTTTTACTAATAAATTGTGAAAAAACTATTGATTTGTTTCTTTTTAGTTTGTAATATCTATGCTTTCTTAAATTAACTATTATTAAATGTTATAATATGGTGTTGTTGAACTGGTTGGATGTGATGATAGACCTCCTTCCACTACACTAATATTTTCATATCATCCTATTATATTAATTAACATTTTATGTTCGCTATATTTTCAATTATATGATAGACATGGAATGTGAAATGGGGATGGGTTTTACAATTGTGATCCATGTGTATTGGAGCCCTTCCATTGGTTGCCCATGACTAGGTAAGATGACTATCTCATGAAATAGTATGAGAAGATAACCTGATATTCAATAATTCATTTGAAAAAAAGTAAATACACATGAGAGGTTGTTTTATGAATGGTATTGAGTAAATATATTGAATATAATTAAGATAAGAGAAAAATACATTAGTTAAATATTAAGAGGAAATTTTTAGTGGATATAAAGAGGATTATATAACCTTCATCTTGACTATGAATAGAATTTCATAATTATAAACATACACACAAATAAACATCACATTGTTTCTATTTTCTCCAAATTCATAAATCATATCAATATGAAAACATTTAATAAAAACTATATAAGTAGTGATTATTTACAATGCGTCTTGTAGATGACACTAGTTAGCTACTAAGGCTGCACTAGATGATCAATAAATATATTTTTATTTGATGTTAATAACCAGACAAAATAAGGTATCTTGTAAATATATCTTCTTAAATTATTATTACCTATAATGAGCCTTTTGTGATAAATTTTTTTAATCCCATTTCATTCCATTCCAAATAGGTATTTATAGAAAACTCAATGATTTCATTAATAATATATCAATTGGGAATAAAAATATCATTTCATTTGTTCCATGTACATATAGGAATCTTAAAACTATTGAAATTAATTTTTTTTCATGAGGTTAAATATCATGATGTTATATCCATTTAACCACCACACTATAGTCAACTTGATGATCTTAGATGGTTATGGTCAAACAAAACAATTAAATTCGAATATTCAACTCATTCAATTTTGATCAAATGATTGTTTTTTCATTAAATCTGATCAAAAATTAAAGAATCTAATGTTAGACCAATATATATAATCCACATGTTATTTGGAAGAAAACATATTTTTTTATCTTTCATTTTTTACCATTAGTGTGGAGAATCAGTGATGACTTCGATATAAAATTGATTTCTACAACGTCATTCCTTCAATATGGGATGAAAATAGTATATTAGGTTGCTCGTAACCAATCGTTCTCAATATATAACAAATGAGAGATGACGGAGGGTCTATAAAATTCATTAGATTAATTGTCCAACAAATGTTTTCCCCATCCAAACTTATATAGGCATGTTTAAACTCAAAAAAAAATTCTTTCTCCCTAAAAAGATTAAATCTATAAAAAAACACCAAATGACATATCTAAAATACCACCCTTGAAAAAAAAATTATAAATTTTTTATCATCTTCTTGTATCAACCTATTTACCCGAAAAATATTTTATAATGATGGAATAAAATAATATTCATTCATAAAATACTTCCAATTAATTACATAATAACATTAAAATAAATTTAATAAATAAATTAAAAATTTATTATTTTGAACACAAATAATATTTATTATATATATTTCCTATGATTATTCAAAGATGTCTATTATATAAACCCAGATGTGGTACCAACCATGTCTTAAACTCTAATTCATTAGAATTGTAAAATTTTTTAAATATTCATTCTATGTAACCCTATGCTATCTTATCTTAATAGTAATATGTTTTATCCATAGAACAAGAGCGGTTTCTAGTAACACATCATGAAACCTTATGATATTATATATAGTCATAAAAATGAAAAATTTCAACAAACAAGTGTCATGTGATATAGTCTTTTGTCTTAAAATATCTCATAATGTTGGATTCAATTCTGCATCAATAACATTAATTTCATTATTTATTATTTGAAAGACCATTATAGAAAGTCATTCCTTATTATACTATGAATATTGAATTTTTAGCATATTATTATCATGGATAACTAGTCCTGATATATATCATCCTTTTTTAGGAGAAAAATATTATCTGGATTATTCAATTAATTACATACCACCAAATACTAACCAAATTCATGATACCTCACCATAGCATAAATGTTATGATTTTCATCATAAATATAATTATTTGATCAAATGATACATATTGATAAGGACAACAAGTCATGAAATCAAGACACATTCCCATAAATAAGATCATCGAATGAAACCCAAAACATTTAGTGTTTCTATTTTTGGGTAATCCTTAATGATATTCTCTACATAAAATCACAATTGTAAAAATTCATTATAATAATCATCAATTATAATATACACTGGAAACTTACAGTCAAAAAAAAGTTTATTTAATGCCATTATAAGATATTTAGACCACATAACACATGTGTTGGAATAAATTTATCTCCTAATATTTATCTCATTATAACTAGTAATAGATATAACATTTTTATATGAAAATTAATCAAATAAATTTACATAATTATGTTCATGATGGGTACAAAGAACCCAAAATTAAAACACTCTCATATTCAAATGATCTATAGTTTATATTAATCAAAATCTTATCTCTAAAATGGTAATATGATGTATATGTTGAGTATTGGCTTTAGTCATTGGGTCTACAACGTTTTTGAACATGGATACTCTACTATCTTTGAGTTTACATCCTTGAGTAATATCTATCCAGAGAAGAAAACTAAAGTGTACCCATTTTATCATCTTTTATAATATTAAAATCATAGCTAGTAATATGTTCATTATAATATCACAATATATAGTATATAAATTTTTTACTCTATGGGTATAATTTCATGAATAGTATAAAATCATTGTTAATTTTATATTCTTTTTTAGATGCATCAGAAAGTAGAGCATCATAAATTTTTTTAGATTTGGCTACCCATGAATCTAATGATTTAACTTTCTCATTCTCTTTTAATGACTATAAATTTAGATAAAAAATCAATAATAAGACTATTTTTTCTCCCATTGAGAAAAAATTGTATGTTTCTCTCCATGTACCGATATATATCTCTTATACATTCTCAACTTATATTGTATTACTCTGATAAATTTTTATTCTATTCTACTAATTTTATAAGTGATATTATATATATTATTTATAATATAACATAATATATATCATTCAATAAAATATATGTAGATATAATAATCATTATAATCTACTCTTACAATATATATATGTATTCTTGTTAAAATTTATTCCATGTGAAATTGGAAATAATTCTCTCATTTTTTTGAATTACTAGTGGTCAATATATGTTATTATATATACATTTACATGGTTGAAGAAACGTATGGATCAACCAAATTAGATATCACCTTAAATGACATTGTTCATTACATTAATTCAATCATTGGGGCATTTATTTGAACCCCATAATAAATATATATGAGACTAATACATTTTTTCCAAATGTTATAAACATTTTTCGCATGGAAAACTATTTCTCCGCCGAAAACCTCTTATATTCACTCTAAAAAATATTATTCCAAATGAATATTCTATGATCACAATGCTTTAATTAATACAAAATTGATTTTTTATACATTTAATTCATGATTGTAATTCTATACTATCACTAACCCTTTCTAGTTTCATCTTTTAGATATCTTCTATAAGGTTTCATAAAACGAATATAGTCTTAATATACCATACACAATTTAATGATCATAGAAGGTTATTAAAAAAAGAATAAATCTTCTATCTTTTTGAAGGATGACTTTTTCCAACTCATGTAGCCATATTGATGCCACACTTGTACTATCCATGTATATTTTCTCTTGAATTTCAACCAATAAAATTAAAAAAAATTGAAAAAATAAAAAAAATAGGTACATAGAATTTTTCGTTCAGTTTATATGAACATTAAATTCATAGATTTTTACTACTTATTTCCATTTTACTATAATAATACCACTATGTATCTACATTCTCAATAGAGTAAGTGTGACTCTAATAATTTACCTACCATGAAAATTTGGGAACTTGACCTGATGCTAACTATTTGGGAATATCATTCCTTGAATTTGTCAAATTCAATATTTCTCTCATAGTCCCAAAATATAGATTCTCACTCATTCATAGATATATAATAATTAAAATGAATTTATTTTTTATATTTAATGGATTTATATAATATACATAAAACATTTAAGGATTATTAAATGAGATACACTTTTTATTTTTCTTAATTCAAAATTTTTATTGACAACATTTATATAATCATTGCATATAGACACTAGAAATATGAAATAGTAGGGTTATTTCATAATATACCACATATAAAATCCACATGTCATAATAGATTCCATATGGTTATTGGTTAACATCACTATCTTGAAAAGTATGTCTCATAAGTGATGATTTAAGTCTTTATAATAATCTTATGAATCATCAACAATCATCCTTTTACTAATATCAAGAATCTACTATGTATTAATAAATATGTGATTTGAAATAATTATAATCTATATGATAATGATAGAATAATGTGTTTTTTAATTTTCAATTATTTTTATTTTATTAATAACACTAAACTTATGTGTATAAGGAATGTGAGTTTATGAAAGAAAATACAATCTCTATATTCATGATTACTGAATGATTAGTTATGTTATATTAATAAAATTCACATAGATGGTCTAATATATTTTACTAAATGTATTATATTATTCAATGATAATACCAAAAATTATCTATAATTATCTAATGACGTATTTCAATATACCTCGGGCTTTTCCTTAATTAATATATCATAGTTAAACTAAACTATCTTTGGAATATTATAGGCATACCATTGTTTTCATTGAATATAACAAGGAATTTGTGTCAATTATTATTAAATATATTTTCTCCAAATAGTTTAGACACTATGTTTGGAATATCCATAGAAACTAATTTTCGTTTTACATGAAACAAAATAATCTTTCGAAAATTGAGTATGATTTTTAAATTATCCATTCTATATTATATAATTTTAAATTTTTTATTCTGGAATTTTTGAACTATATATTTTGAATTAACATAGCAACATTAATTATGAAATGAAATAATTTGTTTTCAATTATAAAGGACACAAGAGAAAAATGTTTTGATAATACTAAATAAGAAAAAATGTCAACTTGAATCAATTCACCAGGAAATATGATGTGATGTTGTTCTTTGTACAAATATATTAATTTCCATTATCTCAGATATTGTGATAAATCACCTTAATTTTTGCAACACTTTTATACTTCCTTCATTTATGTGAGAGGAATATTAGTTTTAATTCCCTTAAAATATTTTCAAAATTTTATAATGATTAACATACAAAAAATAGAAGCCACAAAAATATTACTATTTAATTCTATAAAGACAAAATTCCAATAAAATTTAATGATAAATGTGAATTATATAGCCTCTTGTTGATATAATTCCCCTTAAATAATTTACCTTTTTCAATGATGTTGAAAAGACAGCACTGGATATTATTTTTCAATTTATTTTTTGCTATATATTTTTTATATTCACCGCAATGTGGCTAGAAACATGTTCTTACAAATCCTTTTTTTTCATGGAATAGTATAGTCAAATGATTCTTGAGTGAATTGTCTATACTATTTTTCTTATTTTTCTTATTGAATAAGGAAATATTTGGTGGTGAGGATAATAATTGGATATTATTGGATAATTTCTTTTCAAAAAATAATACCAATTTTGATAATTGGTCAATATTCTCAATTATTTTGAAGGCATGATCACTTTTTGAACACCACTCTTCAAGTTTATACTAATATAATGCAGCGAAAATATCATATATCATAATAATTCCACTCTCTCCTTTTCAAGACCACATAGAATTGATTTAATGGTGTAATAATCCATAAATTTATATTACATAATTTTCTCTCTATATATTGCTGATAACATGATGTTAAAAGAAAAAAAGAAAAGTCATATATAAACTCTTATATACACCATTTTAAACATTACTCACTAGGTGGGGAGGCTTACCATTAGTGGGATAATACATGAAATATAAAAATATTTCTATGAGTAGTCTTATGAATAAAAAATAGAACCACTCAAGGAAATTTATTTTTGACCTGAAAAAACCCATTTTAGAGAATTAATGAAGTCTTTATGTGGTAATACATTCTATTATTATATAAAATAATACATAACAATATTATCACCCTTATATTCATTACTAATTATTTGACATTATATATTTATTTATCTTTTGATTCTTCCTCTATTTAAAAAAATACCAATATCCCACAAATACTATATTCAGAATAATAAATCAGTTGAGGATTCTCATGGAAGTGATCCTTAAAACAATATTCCATGTACAAGATATGTTTATGTATCTTTATGTGGAATTATTTTATCAAATTCTGCCACATCATTTTGGTGAGATAAATGAGTTTTAGAAGAAAATTTTTCTTTAAATGGATTATTAGTGGATTCTAAAAAATCTATTTTGAGTTTTTGTTTTTTTAACATTTTAAAAAAACTTTTCTTTTCAGTGCTATTGTGGAAATATGTAAAAAGGGTGGAATATGGGCCTTTTATAAAAAACCATACAAAGCAGAAACATTTAAAAAAATTATTAGGAGTATCTGGATTCTAAACGTTCTAGTGATAGCTAGGTACCCTAAGTGTTGATGAATATAAATCCAATTCCGCCTCTGCCAAGATATCAATCCACAATGAAATAAGGCTGTAAATAATTTAGATTTAAATAATGATGTTCAAATATTTATAGAAAATAGGATTCAGTGATATTTTATATAAATATCTATAGAAATTATCCTGAGAATAAACAAATGAGAGGTTCTGCTTTTAACGAATTAATGTTAACAGACCTTTTCAAATATTGATTCCACTCCTCCAATATCTTCCTGAAACTAGTGTTTTATTAAATATTTTTTGTTCCTATTTTTATAATTGTGAATGACATGAATTCCAAGCATAAACTAAGAAAATCCACTTGAGAATATGTCCTCTTTTCAAATGACATGTCACTAATATTGGGAGGTTCACTTTCAACAATAGATTGAGATAATAAAATTATCAGTTACATTAATGAGTCAGTTATATAGTCAAATCATCTATTTGAGATACAATTTACCGTATTATAGAAATTCTTATATAGAACAATTAACAACATATGAAAAATGTATAGGGTAACTAGATTAGCTATGTAAAAAACAATCAACTATCTAAAGGGAATTGGTATTTGGGTAATTTCATATTTGAGAATTGGTTATGAGATAAATCACCTAATTGTTTATAATTCTCTATTTGAAAAAATATCTATCTGTTCTATTTTTACACCATGGTATTAGAGATCATCATGAATGAAGATTTGGGCACCTTCATTGAGTAATAATGTTAATTTATCCTTCCACATGATAGATATAGTCAATATGGATTGGGGTTGTAACTTGAAATTATGTTTGGAGAAGCTTCACAACCTATTATAGAGCGGTATACTGTTGTCAATGACGTGGATGCAAATTCAGAGTGAAGGTTTTATATGGAAGATAAAATGAAAATAGATCTACAACAATGAGTGAGAGAGTTTTTTTAAAATAAAAGGTAAGGGAAGTGAATGACAAACAAGAAACGTAGCCCTAAACTCACAATATATGAAGAACATGGAGCATAATAGGACAATTTAGACACATTAGGAACAACTAGAGTTCACTGTAGATACTGGATTTGGATCTATGAGATAATAAAGAATAATTTTATCTCTTACCCCATTTCATGAGATGTTCCTACATATATTTTTCTTTTATAAAATATTTTAATATTTTTAATCCATTCATGGTCTTCATATAATCACTATTAAGGGAATATTTCATGTTGTTTAATATATTTTACACATTTTTTGCAATTTATTCACTCTGTGATTTTCTCAATTTATCTTTTGAAAATAAATTTTTAAAAACATAAAGTACCACTAAAAACTTATCTTGGAGAAACATAATATCAAACTATCATAAATTAGATGATTTTTCTAAAAATTTAATCAATCTCAAGAGAGATAAACTCATAGAGTTCAATAGAAAATTTAAACTCAGTGATAATTGATTTATTATCAATCAAGGATCGAGTGACATTGAAAATTGAAGATCAATAAGATATATTCATTCATTTATTCATATAATGATAAATCCATTTATAATATTTCACTATATTCTAGTTGTTTGGATTAAACTAAAAGTGTAACATCCCAGGTAAATAAAGAATAAAGAATTTTCATATTTATTAATATTTACGAATTAAATATTAATTTTAAATAAAAGGGGTTTCTAGGTTCGATAGTGTACTCGATACGCAACGATGAGTTTCTTTGAAACTTACATAGCACACTAGTAATAAAATAATATTATTTTAAATGTTAGTTAACAAGTAGTCGTTGTACTGGTGGGAATGGATATAAATAACTAAAATATGATTAGATATGTTTTTAAATGTTTTTACATTTACCCAATAAATGATAAAGGCTTAAAATACGGAAAGAGTTCAATTTTAGGGCATATATACTCTAATTTTCACTAAGGGTTCACTTATCACCTTTTGACGGTGAACCGTTATTAAATATAGTTTTGATCAATCTTAAAAATTCTATTGGACCAAAAATAACTCTTCTTTAGAATCGGGACATCAAAATTTACTTTGTGTAAATTTTTGGTACCTTTCCGATAAAGTTCATTTTTTTAAAAGAATAGTGTAAAGTGTTGTATTTTAATTCAAAACCTCTTTTTAATATAATTTATTTATATGATTAGATTATCTTTTTAATTGGTTTTAAAGTGAAATTAGAAAATATTTTTACCATTAAATCCAATAGTGGTCATTGGAATTAATTTCACTTTGAAATCGGACTTAAACTAGTGTCAATATTTTGATACTTATTGTTTCAAAAAAACACACTATTTGTCATGACAGCGGGAATTAATTATTAAATTAATTATTTTGACTTATATGTTTTGAATTTTGTAAAATGGACTTCATTTTTGAATTCGGAATATCAAATATAGCTTAGGGTGAATTTTTGGTAATTTTCTGAAAAACTTCAATTTTTGATGAATAGTGAAACCACTAAGTGGTAATCAAGCAAAGTGATTTTTCAGTTAATTGAAAGTTTACCACTAATGTGTATTGAATTTTGAAAATACGACATACATGGTTGTCATTAAGAAGTAAAATGTGGTTCAATGAGATTAAAATAATTTTTTGGTGAATAGTAACTTATTAAGTTTTTAATCGCGATTAGAGGTAATTAGTGTAATTTAATGTAAAAATGATATTATAAAAATGTGAAAACACCATGAAACTTGTCCTACACCTATTGGGTGAGTCATGGCCGACCAATACAAGCCATGGGACAACTCGGGGACCCCATGGATCCACTTTAGTTGGAAAATGACATTAATATATTTTTATTTAATGTTAAAGTGAAAATGACACTAACATAAATTGTTTTACTAAACTAATTTTTGAGTGGGGTTATACAAGTCCAAATTTTGACTATAAATATTAATTGGAGAGCTAGAAAGATTTCATACATCATAGTATTTTTTTTATATTTTTTGGAAATTAAATAAATTAAATTATATATGACATAATAATGATGCAGTGATGACATCATTATTTCACGATTTAAATAAAATGGAAAGATAATGAAAAATCTAAAACCTAAACATGTCCAAAACCAATTGGATGATTGGATTTCGAACCCTTATCACCTTATACACGAATTATATCAATGTGGGACCTTTTAAAACCGAAAAACAGTTTCAAATAAAGTAATATTTATTTACATTCCAAAAGTGCCCCTCCTCTCCTCTTATAAAAGGCCCCCACCTCTACCTCATTTCACACACTTCTCAAGCCTTTGTCTCGGCCATCCCCTTCCCAATTACTCTCTCCACATCCCTATCCTCATCCCAGAGGATTCCCTTTGGGAATAATTCTTTCAACGGAAGCCTTTAGGCTCAAATCAAAAGGAGTTACACTTTTAAAGGTAATTCATTCTCTCTTGTTCATTTGTTTTATTTTGCTTCTCCAACCCTCTAAACTCTTTTTATTTACTTCTTTTGTAACAACAACAGTATCTTAAATATACTAGGATGTTGTTATAATATTTATTTGAGCTACACTCTCACACAACTACATCAAATAGTTAAATAACATACGGTTTCCGTGGATGGCGAAATTCTGCCTCCCGAAACGATGATTGTTCAATACTCATTTAACACCTTCAAGGGTGGCCATTATGATGTCACTATTTTTATATATGATATATAATATGTTTATGTTTTCTTTAAGCTTATGTATTTTTCATTTTTGGAATACCTTCATGGTTTCCATTATGGGTAAACACGATATCTTCATTTAAGGAAGTGCGGACTACCGCCCCCTAAAAGTGATGTGATTCGTTAATGCCATATGTGGGACGTGTAAAGGATGGATTTAAAGTTATTATATATGATGTTATACTGGAATTATAATATACCTCTATATCATTATTATTTCATTCCATTAAAGTATGAGATAGAAATGAAAGTAGCGTTCATGCGTACGCACGGCTTACCGTCTCCATGAACGGTGCATTTCATTTCTTATCCCCAAATGTAATGTACTATTAAAATTACATGTATATAATGTATATATATAATTAATGATATATCTAAATGATGAATATAATTCTGGAATTAAAATATACATACCTCTCATTTAGTTTTAATTCCACTAATATGACAAAGAAATGAAAGTAGCGTTCATGCGTACGTACGGCTTACCGTCTCCATGAACGGTGCATTTCATTTCTTACCTCTAAATGATTATGTAATATTATAAATACATGTATATGCTGGATATATATGATATATATGATATCCAAATCAGGAATTTCATTCTGGATATAAAGAACTTTTGACCACACGAACAACATGTAATTGTAAGAAGTCAACTTTCGACTTAAGAACCAAATATTGAAAAAACAAACATTATTAACATAAATGGTTACATAATGTTTATAACATGGTAGTAAGTTATATAAAAGGAATAATAAACATTAAAAAGGTTCTTAATCAATTATAAATTAACTCAAGTTTATTATTCAGGACGTTAAAGAACGATCGAGTCAAGTCGGGCCCAATGTAAGGGACTTCGTCTCAATCTCCTTTCATTGAGGCATATTTCGTTTTATACACAAATTTCTTTTATACGGTGTATAAACTCCTTTGAATTTTACTTTTATAGAAAAGGAATCTTTTTCTACTAAGCGTTTTACTAAACGACAAAAAGGAATGTTTTTTTTAACGTACGCGGTGACAACGACCTTTTTCTGCCGCCGTGAGTATTATTTGATCTTTGGCTTCCTCAACAAGCCGTAATGTTTTTAAAATAAAATAAATACCATATACTATTTTATGTATTTTGGTATTGAAAATTGTTTTGATAAAGGATTCTATTATGTCAATATATTTATGATATATTGTGATTGAAATGTGGAAATGTTATCTTTCCTTTATATTGGTTTTATGTTTTATGATTTTATATTGGTACTTGGACATTTTAACGGGTGGTTACGTTATAAACCATATGACGGGTGGTGCCGTGAATACCAGGACGGGTGGTTACGTTATAACCTCCAATGCATTGGGTATGGAAGTCGGCCGTATGGCTATTCCATTAAGTATGTATGGAAATTGGCCGTATGGCTATTCCATTAAGAGATATGTGTGGAAGTCGACCGTATGGTTATTCCACTTAAGTATGTTTATGTCCCAAGTTACCTTTATAAATGTTATGTGTTCTTTTTATGGATTTTATGGTAATCCTTTGGTTACAAAAAGGTAAGTAATGATACTTTATTCAGTGAAGAGTTTTTACTACTTCATGAAGGTGAAGGTATTACTTTGATAGAGTATACATGGTTTACTTGATTTTGAAAAAACTAACAGTTTTCATTCTTTTTGTATCCCTTACTGAGCTTTTTATGCTCACCCAAAGTTTTTTTGAAATGTTTTTCACAGGACTTAATGTGGAATAAGGTCAAGGATGGGATCAGGTGAATGTCATGCTATATAAAACATGGAACTAGACACGTTTCTTTTTAAGAGTTTTTTTATATTGGAAACTTAGTAGAAGTGACTACTTTGTAATCTTTGGAGATGTAATAGTTATGTTCTAATTCTCTAAAACTCTAAACTTGAAAAGATCCTCAACGTGAATTATTCTTTTAATTCAATATTAAGTAAGGTTTAAGGCCGGGGCCTTATAAAAAGTATAAAAGAAAGTTTATATATAAAATAGCTAGTGGATTCCGCTATATTTTGTCAGTTGAGATCTCTAACTAGCTTTTGAACTTCTGTCCTTCCTGTTTTTCTACACTCACACTCACTTTCAATCTAACAAAAATCATCATTCTCATCACTAATTCCTCTCTATTTTAATATTTTATTGGGAGACTTATTTAATCTTTTTTCCATCTTGGGCACACACTTGATCTAATTTTTGTGAGTCTTTCCCTATGGATTGACCATTGTTTCTTACAAAACATTTTTTATGTATAGTTATAAATATTTATTTTTTATGAGCCAAATGATCTAATTTAAAATTTTTGTTAAATTTCCCAGAAATGAAAATTTTACCAAATAATTAAAAAATATATATTTTAGATAATAACACAAAAAATGAAGAAACACAAAAAATAATGAAGAATATTGATATTGAATTTTTTTTAAAAAAAAATCTATATCAATTAATTAATATATGATCTATTAGGAACCACGTAGAAAATTAATAATTGAAATAAAAGAACAATTGTTCACTATATCTAAAAAATAAACTCAAGATAGATGATATTTAGTTGGAATGAGAACACATAAAAAATCAATAACCTATAAATATTTATCAAGATAAAAATGAGGTAATTGAGGTGCATAGTATTATGGAATTATTTTTCTTATTATCACCAAAAAATATAATGATATAAGCTATCACTATGTTCTATGAATTATGAGATAAAATAATCAATTTTTCCAATATCCTTCATTTAGTGGAATAACCATTCAATACTCTATTGAAGTTAAAAAAATTCAATTGAAGTGTAAAAAATCTATAACAATGATGCTTGAGTGAGGAAGATCTCAAAAAAAAAATTATTCCCTTTCTATCTCTTTGGAAATTCTAGGAATTAGTTTCAATAACTGGAAGAAGAAATTTTTTATATGTGGGGTTAGGATTAAAATGACATCACTATGGAGATTTTCCCAACGATAATGAGATCTAAAATCAGACATAAGATCACAAATTTTTTAAAATATAATGGATAAATAATCCATGAATAATTGGGTAGATTTTTGGGATTAATTATTAAATTTCAAAACAACCAATTAACTCCCTAATTATACCTAGAGAGTTTCCATAATATCCTCACACATTACCACCAAACATTGTTTGACCAATATTTTTATGGTGATTTTAGTGATAGAATTTCAAAGGAGATGAAACAATTTTTTTACACATTCTATGAATACTAAAAATAAATCCCATATAGATGAACCATTGTGAAGAAATATCACAATCCTATTCCATAATCAAATTCCCAAGATATTGGGTTTTTTAAAAAAAATACTCAAAAAAAACTATTTGGGAGTAATGTCACCACATTCGTATGTTTGGAAATTTACAAAATTGTTTTTATAAATTTGAAATACCATACCAAGATCTTAAAAATGTTAATTTTGTTATATGTGTTCCTAGTATATAGAATAGGGATGAATCATTCTCAAAAAAATAAAATAATATGTATATAAACCACAGAAGCCACACTTGGTAGAAAAATTGATTGATTAGACTTGTAGCACCACTACATTTTAGCAACTACATAGGACGTAGTTCCATCCTCAACCAAAAACTGAACTGTCTAACTCCCAATGTGAAGTAAAGGGTTTGATCTTATAGTTCATATTTATATTTGATGTAAAAAATTATAAATATTATTTTCTTAAAGTGAAAATATATTATATGATGAAAAATATGAAAATTTAAATGGTGCCATTGGCTATAGATGTTGGTGATAGAGACATAGGTAAGCTCCCAAACACCACTGATGTGAACCATAATGATACTTTCATGGTTAAGAAAACTATTATTGGGATCCAAAACTATATATAAGCATTAAATGTACCTCTAAAATATATTGGAAATAAAAACTAGACAAATATGAAAATTCCAATCATGAACATTTTGAGTCAAGAAATTTTGGACAACAATACTGAAACAAAATTCATCCCATAGTTACAAATGAAAAAAAAATTCCTTGAAAACCATATAAGATAAATGGATTGAAAATATTAAATATAATATTTAATGGATTCCAATTCTTATATGAATTTTTTTATAGATATTAGGTTCCAAATAATAAAAAATAAAACCTGATTATCAAATGATAAAATTTCTCAAAAGTTTTCGAAAAACTGAACATTGACATTCCTTCCCAAGTGGCCCTGATTCAAATCCCATATAATCTAAAATCCCAAAATATATTTTTATATAATAATATATTGGAATAATATTCTACTTATACACTCACAGTCGAGTTTATTGTTTTGTTTTAATATCAGATACCTCTCAATATTCAATAATTAGAGGGATTTGTCTTTCCCTACACCTTTGGTTATATAAGTGGAAAGTTAAATATTTTGTGTGATATTAGAGATTGAATCAATCTAAATTTTGTTTCGTTATTTCAAAACAAAAGAATAGTATTTCCATAATAAAAACCTACTATTTACAATATTTAGATCAATACATTATTCACCCAGATGGTATGGTGGATGACTTTTTACTAGGAGTAAGAAGGTTCATTTTAACTACTAATATTCTATAACTAAATATAGAATATAACTAGGAGGTTCCTGTCATTTTTTGTAGGACCTTTCTTTCCATAGGCGGATCATTCATAGATGTCTCAAAGGAAGAAATTTAATATTACCCAGGTGAATGGAAAGGGTAATTTAATTATTTCAATAAAGTAAAGAAACCACCCAAGTCCAATTCATTCAAAGGGATTATATTTTAAGATAAATTAAATTTTTTAATGAGGAAGATATTTTTTTTAGGTTTATAGAAGAACGATATGGTTCACCCGAGATTTATACAAAGTAATGCATGAAAATTTGATTTAACAGGGATGATGATCCTTTAGATTAGTTAATCAAGGAATTCCTAGAGCACTAAGATGAGATTTCATTAGAGTACATTTTTCCCTTATGAATGAGTCAAGATGTGAGGAAAACACTTCTAAAAATAGTAGCGATGAAGAAGTAGAATTTTAAACTACCTTATTTAGGATGCAACATGAGGACCTTGGAGCTACATTACCCATTTATATTCTTTAAATCTAATCACCAAACAATCCAGATCTCTAGCCAATACTAGACCAATTGATGTATTATTTTTAGGAGAGGGATCTACACATAATGCGTTCATCTCATCCAAATTAAGGTAAGGTTTAGAAGAGAAACAATTGACTGTATTATGTAAGTACATTTATTTTGTTGGCTACAAAACTGATGATGTTAAGTGTATAAATCCATCATACTACATTAAAAAAATACTATTGGAACAAATTCTTACACTAAGAGTGAAAGAACATAAAAATATTAAACTGAACAAGAATGATTTTGTGTGATATAAAGTCATCAGGCTATGTGATACAAGAATAATAATTTCTATTTTCAATAGTCAACGGGTTCGTACTTCCTAGGTTGTTACTATGAAGAGGGCAGTGACTTCGATTAAAAAATTAAAAAGTTAAAAAATTTAAATATTAATTATAAAAAAGTGGATTGACTTCATAGTCTACAGAAAAATAAATTATTCCAAATAGAATTATCATTTACCCATTCCATTTTTGGAGGAGGACATTTTCATAACTGTAAATTCCATTTTTATTTTTTAGCATTCCAAAAACTTTTAAAAGCAAAATGATTGTTAATTTTTTAGATATGATTGAGAGGATTTTAAAAGACATCATTAATGATTTTCCCTTTGTGGGAATGAATGTTTAAAACTACATTAAAACCCTAGAAACCATTTTTTAATGACTAGAATATAAACATATTAATTAAAAATGAGAAATTTTTTAGTTCATAGCTATATATTGAATTTTGATAGGTCACAAGGATTATAAGAAGGTAATATTCGTTGATTATTACAAAATTGAGGTAATCCAAATGATTAAACCACAAGATAATGTCATGTTGATTAGAAGATTTTTAGTCTATGATTGATTTTACATGATGTTCAGTATTATTGTTAATTAGATAACCTCAAAAAAATTCTCTTATTTTTAAGGAAACCCTATTTGATATTGATGATAAATGTCTAAATTCCTTTAACATTAATATATAGAACCTCAAAATATCACTAGTGACCACTACCCCAAAATGGATTTTCTCATATGAGGTGATGTGTGATTCTAGTGATCTAGTTATAGGGGAAATATTTGTGGAGAGGAAGGATAAAAGGCAAGATGTCATATATTATTCAGGTAAGCTTTGTGATAATTCCAAAAAACTATCTCCACCACAAAAAACGAGTTATTGGGTGTAATTTCTTATAAAATAAGATATATAGATAGTATTGGATAGTGTTCGAGGTGATCATTTTCACTTACCATTCGTCCCTTAATTACATGTTTTCTATGAAAAAATCAAATACAAGGCTCATGAGATGGACTATATAGTTATATTAGTTTGATCTAGTAATCAAGGATGAAAAGGTGGTTAAAGATGTGGTTCTAGAATATTTTTATGGTAGTAACAACACCCAAATTAGGGAACTATCTGATATCAATAAACCATTAGTAGATGAATAATTATTCATTTCTTGTGTGAAGAAATTAACTTGGTTCACCAATTATCCCAAATTGTTATCTATAAATGTTTTTTAATATTAATTTTCATAGAACCAAATAAATATGTCTATTTATGAGTTGAAATAATGCATTGGTTATTAATTTATTCTATATATATGATTTTAATGGAATTATAAGAGAATATTTTCTTGTGGGTAAAAATATCCTTATTTTAAAATCAATCATTCATCACCTTGGAGTGGTCACCATATAGGGGAAAGAGTTGTCCTGAAATATTTTCCGAAAATATTTTATTGGGAAACATTATTCAACAATTCTATGAGTTTGGTGATTGGCATTAAAAAGTTCTAAGTGATTGGAAATTAATGTAGAATTCAGGATAAGAAAATAAATTAATACTATTTGTGGTTGTTTTCTATGTGTAGGGATTAGATTTCATTGAAACATCCCATTCCATATAGGTAAATAAATATAATCTTTTGGATTTTTACTATCATTTCATGATGGTTAAGGAAGCATACCTTTACAACAACATATATATTATTGAGGAGGAATTCATTAAGGAAAAAATACTTTTCTAGGATTGGAGTACCTAGAGAATTTTTAAAAAATAATAGACCCTATTGAAAGAATTGAATGTTTTAGTATGTAATGGAAAAGTATGGTTTTTAAAAAATAACTTGTACGACCCACCACACAAAATATTATGTGTATGATAATTTTTCTAACATAGATCTAAATAACAGTTTATAGAATATAGTTTTTTGATTTTGAAATTATTGGTCTATGATGTTGGATGTCACTCTGTGGGATTAGAGAACTTCTTATATGACTAATTTAGGAAAATATCATTACATGTTTCTATTTAGAATTTTTTTTCATAATATTATGGAGAATTAACCCAAGTATAATTATGGAGTGATGTCCTAAAGATTTCATTTATAGTCTACTATTGACCGGAAGTTTATAGATCAAATTGAGACATAAGAAATTTGGAGGGAGTAATTTGAATTTTCTAAAATATATAATGGGAGAAAAAATTCCTTTTATAACTCCATAATTCTAAATAACGATTTCAAGGTTTCTCAAAGGATCATGTGATTCAATTCGAAGATTATTCTTTACTAATGAAAATTGATAACTATGTGGTCTAGAACCTTCAATGTTTTTAGAGTTTTTGTTAATGAATCTATAGATGTAGTTGGGGTGGAAAATATACAATTTTATGTTAATAGATAGAGAATTTATTTTTTTGAAGTGTAGCCCAATGTATTGTCTACCATATCTATTCTTGAAACCTGAGTGTTTCTAATGCCTAATAAAGGATAATAAATCCAAGGGTTTATGGTAAATAACTAATAGTAATTGTTTCATTTTTTTATTTCTATAGCCTTATAATGTTTAATCCACGTGGATGATTTTCAAACCGCTCTTTTCAGCTGTTTTTACGTGATTTGAAACTGCTAGATTGTTACTACTTATAGAAACTCGGAAAGGGAAAACTAAGGGAGATGAACATTACACTAACTAGGTAGAGATTCATAAACAGAATCTTTTGTTGAAATTTTTATTAAAATTTAATTTTTGTGTTTTATGTTCCTATTTTATAAAACATAATAGACATTTATGTTACCAATTACAATTAATTCACACAGGGATACAATTAATGTCAATTTGAATAAAACTAAATTACAAATGATCCAAAATTTATGGAAGTTTTGTTTTTTATTTTTCCATTCCAACACACTTCTAATAGTTTAGTGCATATTTCTAATAACTATGTCAAGAATAATTTCCCCTATCCTTTTGAAATTTATGAATCTGATTTCTTTCCTAGTTCATAACTTATTTAATTCTAGATAGTCTGAATTATGTTGAGCTTCATTATGAAACGTATGTTGACCCATTACATTCAATTTCATTAAAATTCTATTGGAAAACAATTTTTATCATGTAACTTTTGAAGCAAAAATAATTCTTTCACCTATGAATAAAATTAAAAAATTGTTTTTAGAAAAAAAAATTAATTATTTTTTATATTTATCAATAATGTTTTTTAACATCCCTATAACCCCTTAAAAATTATCTATAATTATTAATTGAAAAAATGTTTTCAATGAAATTTATCTACAATAGTATTCCAGATTAGTGAAAATGTTGATTTTTATATGTGTTTTAGAGGAATATTTATTTGTGCTAAGTTGTGCTTTAAATTCTAGACAAATAAAAATCACACTAATATTTTTTTTAAAGGTCATAATATTTCAAATTATTTCAGAAACTGAGGTTCTATGTATTCAATTTGGACAAAGATTTATACTTCTTAGTAGACAATAAAAAACTGGTTTTTGAGGTTTTCATTGATTTTTCAATTATTGGGTGTGCATGATTATTGAGTGACGATACATGATGTTTTTATTTATTTTATATTTATGAATTGAGAAAGGGTTTGAGGTAGGACAGCTATTTGAGAAATTATGATCATCAATTGAGGAAAATAAAAAATTTAACATGAAACTTGTGGAATCCAGCATTTGAAAATCATGGACCATAAGGATCTAACTCAAATTATAGTAATATAAGACCTTTGAATCTGGTGTAAAATTGGAAATTGGGGTCAAAAAACGAGACTATGTGATAATTGAACAAGGTGTATTTAATTAAAAATTTAAAATAAAACATCAATATGTTCTTTTTAAATTTATATTCACAACTCATGGGTGAAAAAACGTATGATAATGGGCCTCCTAAAAAATGGGCTCATTAATGTGAGGTGAATATTGAAACCAAATAATGAAGAGTAAAATGGAATTATATGAAAAAAATTAGTTGTTTTATTTAAGTGGTATACAAATGATGATTTTTAGGTATAACGTCCATGCCCCTCACTTCCTGATCAGGTGTTAAATTCATAAACATTGCTTTTTCATCTTTTATACTAATGAAGGTGATTTGTTTTGATAAAAACAAACAAAATCAAAAATAAATATTTGTTCACTTATATTCCCATGGAAATTTTAGTTTTAGAGTACTAGAGAATTTGGGCCAATTCATATAAAATTGGATTCTTATGAAATGGGTTAATAAAGATGAACATTGTCTCCCATTTTAACTAGGTTTTCTTAATTCATAGTTGGCCATCTACATCATCCATATCAAATCACTTCTTGACAAAACTCATCCAAAATCATTCATTACAACATGGGGAAATAGATACATTAAAAGGGTTATATCAAATTAAATGTAAGGGTAGACATATGAACTAGTAATTGAATTTTATCGACACACATAAGAACTGTATAAGGGTATAATGATATAATTGTAGTGCATGAGAAAATCCTAAAAATACTCATACCCTTATAAACATGGATAATCAAATATGAAAACCTCGAAAAGTCAACAGTCACCATATATAATAATTATGATACATGTGATATCATTATTGATCATAATGTGAATTTTAAATTCATAATAAGAAATAAAAAAACAATGTCCCTTACTTGGGGCATCATTTTTTATGAAACCCATTCAAAACACATTTAATTTTATTATCCAAAAATCTTATAACTAATATATTTATTACCCAATTCATTGTATATCAATAATATGAAAACCCTTTTATTTATTACACATTAATTCATGAATTATTATATAAGATTAAATATAAATCAAAACAAAAAATATGTATATTTTCTTTGGGAACTAGGTACATTATATAAAATCCTAAAATAGAAAAAAAATCATTATTGAAATTGTAACACTCCAAGATTCCATGATACATTTCACTATGGATAATTAAATAGCTTGCATTGTATACAAATTTGAGATTCTAAGAATCCGTGACCAATCAAACTAGTCGTTATGAATAGTAAAACCCAAGTTTTTAAATTATATTTATATTTTTTTCAATATGGACTTCATTTAGGCATTTTTAATATCAAAATAATCTTAGGGTAAATAATTTTTAGTTTTCTAAAAATGCTCAATTTTTTATGAATAGTGAATAATACTAAATTTTAATTAAAAAAACATTTTTAATCAAAATTATTTATTGTTTTAATTTATATATTTGAGTGGGTTAAAATTATCATTAGATCATTTTTTCATTATTTAATATAATTTTTGTCATTGGATGTAATTTCACATTTAAACTTGATAGAAACAAGTGTCAATCTTTGGATAGTTATTATGTCTTTAAAATATGTTTTTTGACAACATGAATTAAAATTAAATTAATTTCTTCAACTTCTGTGTCTTGAATTTAGAAAAATGGATTCAACATTTGGAATCAGGAGATCCAAATGGTTTAAATCGGTAACATTTATTTTCATACATTATGAATAATTATTTCGGTAAATATTTTATTTACCATGGTTAAAGAGGAAAATCTGTTAAATAGGGGTAAACAAATATTATCATAATATTAATATTAAATTTTCCTAAAATGTGTCCTATTTTTTTTGACACATGTCCAACCATGGCCATCCTTGTGTCTATTTTGGGACCCCATGGAGCCACTTGAGAGTAGTAATTGCACTTTATATTAATTAATTTAATTTAATGACAATAATGACATAAACATGTCTTTTAGTAAAAAAATTATTACATGGGGTTATATAAGTTATCACTTTGACAATAAATATTAATATTAATGATAAAATAATTTCCTAGATCGTGGTATTTGATTTATAAATTTTAGACGTCATATAAATAACAATATTTTTGGCACTGTAATGATGCAGTGTTTACATCATTAATGAATAATTTAAATAAATGGGATTATAAAAATTAAAACAATATCCAAAACCTATAAAATAATTATTGGATGATTTTATTTCGAACATGAGTCATAATATAAATGAAATTAATGTGTTCTGTTCCTTTATAAACAATAAATAATTATATAATCAAATAGTATTTTCAAGCATTCCTAAAGAGCCCCTCCTCCCCCTTATAAAATGCCCTCAACCCTAACCCATTTCTCACACCTCTCAAGCCCTTTGAATCGTCCAAAATCAATTAAATTAAGCTTCCTACATCCCATTATTCCTCCTTTATTCCTTACCATAGAAAAAATTCACATCAATGATGCCTTTTTGTTCAAACCAAAGGAAGTTACCCAATTTAAAGGTAACATCTCCTCTTAAGTTATTTTTTTATATTACTTCTCCAACCCCCTAAAATAACTATATTTATTTATTTAATAACAATAGAAGTATCCTAAATATACTAGGTTGTTGTTTTTATAAGGATTTTAACAACACTTACACACACCTCTATCTAATTGGTATAGAACATAATGTCTCTATGGACGACAAACTACTGCCTCACAAAACGATGATAGTTCAATATTCTACTACCACCTCTTATGGTGGCCATTATGAGGGAAATGTAATTATATATGATATTTATAATATCTATTTTATCTATAATATTCGTTAATTCTCTTTTATATAATACTTTTATTATTTTCATGTTGTATATATATGATAATTTCGTTTGAGGAAGTGGGGACTACAGTCCCCTCTAAGTGATATAACTCATTCATACCATACATGGAACATATAATGGATGGTTTTAATGAAATTACATAACAAATATAAAATATTAGATTATACTGGATTAATAATATCCTATTGTATCATTTGGTTTTCATTCCTTTTAAAATAAAAAAATTGGAGAAGTGTTCATGTGTACATACGGATTACCATCTCCACGAACGTGATGAGGTTCGTTCCCCATTATAACCCTTAAAGAATAATATTCATTTTATTATTAAAAATAATTTTTAGTAACATAGTATTAATTTGTATATGAATCTAAAATATCCTATCCAAAACAAAACTGACTTACTTAACAAAACATATAATAGAAAACGAATCAGTTTACACCCAAAACAAGGATAGTACTAAAATATTATTAACAATGAAATATTTAAAGATCATATATGATATCATATTTGTGTATGTAGTTCTTTTATAATTTAATAACAACTATTAAACTATTAAATAGGAGTTTAACATACCCTCGACCATGGAAATGTACAAGGTAAGGGCTAATTTCACAATCTCTTTATTATCTGAGATTGTTTTTATGTAACTATCTATTGGGGCCTCTTTATCATCAACATCTATGTTTCTTTAAAACTTATTTTGAAACATTTTTAATATTTACTATACTATGGGTTAATTTAATTTATTCCCTTATTTGATCTTATATGTTTTGAAACGAATCATTCCATTATTTTCCCAAAAAAGTACTTTATGACCTTTTCAACAAAATTAAGGTAAGAATGTTTTTTTAACTTATAAAGAGGGTGTGGTTATTTTCAACTATTATAACATCGTCTAAGCTTCCCTTAAATTATTATAAATATAATTTCAAAATAATTTTTTTTGTTTTATAATTATGTGATTTTTAAATGATTTCAAAATTGAAAGATATATTTCTCTCAAATAGTTTTGATTTCATCTATGTCAACATCCATCATTAAATTTTACACTTGTTTGAAGTTGATTTAACATGATACTTATATTACATATTTTACATATGGTTTTGTGATATGTTTGACTATGTATGTGTTTTTTATACCATTTATGGTTTATGGTTGAAGTATTGACATTTCATATGCTAGTTTTAATACGAATTTTTATATAATGTTTTGACCTTTTCATATGAGAAATGTATTGGACTTAGTAAGTGATAGGTGGAGCTTCTATAACTATTAAGTACTTCGGTAGGTCTCATGAGATAGCTAGAAAGAGAATTTTCTAAGGCCTTTTCAAATTTGATATATGGTTTTGGCCGAGGCCTTAATCATTTTTTGACATCTTGGCCAAGGCCTTGAAAAAATATTTCATAAAGTCCTGCATATACATTCCCTCATTATAAAAATAATATTGATAGTTCATGTGGTTATTATACTAGTATAATACCTATATCAAGGGTTTATTATGAAATTATTTACTCATATTATATTCCTTACCTAATGTGTTCATGTTTATTATTTGTAAAATCATGTCTTTTTAATTATTCACTATGCCTAATGATTATGTTATATTCCGCTATATTTTTTACTCTTACTAAGAATTTGATCTCACCCGTTTCTTATGATTCATTATCTCCGGATATATGAATAAGTTAGTTATTAGTGACTTGCATTCATGATCTAGTAGGCTTGAATGTTTCTAATGGAATAAATTATTGTTGTATTTTTTTTTCAAGTTATAATGTTGAACGTATGTATCTATCTTGTTTCCAATAATACTATACTGATCGGTGTTTTGCGAAAATATTTCTTGTATCATGAAACTGGTGTGTAATAATGCACTGACTCTAGGTAACTGGAGTCGGGGAATTACAGTTGGTATCATAGGTAGGTTTGTAAAAACCATGGAAACTAAATTTAGACAAAATGTAATTAAATCACATTATCCTAAGATAGACTTTGAGGATTATTATAGAATAACTTCTTAGGATTTTTATAATGTATAGATTTTGTGTATTTTACAAGAAATATATCCCTGTGTGGATATGAGTTGGTAGAGGTAGCTCTAGCATAAATGTAACTCAGAGTGAAAACATTGTCAATGAGTTTTGGGCTTGACCCGAGGTATCCTGGTACATGACAATGAGCCTTGCTGCACTCTTGGTTACGACACTCTCGGGGGATATGCTTAAGATAATTCACATTTTCTATACAAACCAATATTAATGATTTTTGAGTATATAAATCCTCATGGAAAACATTTTTATGATTATGGACTATATTCATAGACTATTCAATTTATGCGAAGTGTTTTACAAGTATAGAATTACATATTGCAAATCATAAACTAATCTAGTGCATGCCATTCTTTAGGAATGGAGCCTAGTGGAAGGCATATAAACTGTATCAATGCCTGTAATCCATATAGGGACTTCCACCCTACTCAAGATAATTATAGTGGAGATGGTGATGAAATTGGTGCTGGTCAGCTTATCCCCAGACTAGGATAACTCACTCAGGTTATGAATAATAACCTTACCCATATGGAGCACCCTGATCCACAATGTGGAGGATCAATGTTAGACCACATCATGAAGATACAACCACCCACATTCAATGTGTCTACAAATCCATTTGTAGCTGATCAAAGGATAAGTTTCTTAGATAAAATATTTCATACTCTGGGGAGTAGCGAAAGAGAAACTGTTGTCATGGAAGTTTATCGCCTCGTGGGATATACCAACAAATAGTGGTCATTAATTTCAAGCAAAAAGGATGATGAATAATTTTTATGTATGTAATGGATGGACTTTAATGATCTTTTCTTAGAAAAATACTTTCCTCATGACCATCAAGTGGATATAGAAAGGCAATTTCTGAGTCTGAGGAAAAAAGAGGACGATAATGTCTCCAATTATGATGCTAGAATTACAAGGTTAACAAAGCATGATATAGATTATATACATAACCCAATAAGTAATATTGATTGTTTCTTTGATGGGTTAATACAATTTCTCCATCGAGAATTTTTCATGCAATCCTTCTCATCGTATGAAGATATTGTTCCATGTACTATAAAGATAGAAATGAAATTATCCATGTCCTATGACTTTAAAGAAAAGAAACAGAATTAGAGATCTGTTGAACAATCTCTGAAAGCATATAAGGAAATATGGAAGATGGTAATAGTTAAATTTCTACCCTGTGATAATTATGGAAGGAAGCACCCTAGTGAATGTCAAAAAGGAAAAGTAGTGTGCTACGAATGTGGGCAGAATGTCCATCTATTTTTTTTATTTTAAGAGGAATAATGAAGCTACCAATGTTCAATGCTACAATTATAGGGAGATTTGAAATTATGCACATGAATGTCGAAAGCACCAAGGAAACTTACCTAAAAAAGGAAGAGAGAAATTCCAAACTTATGTGATCACTACTACAGAGGCTAAAGCTCCAAAAGACGTGGTGGAAGGTAATTTAGTGGTTTCATCAAGTTTAGCCAATGCATTATTTAATTCTGGATCATCGCATTGTTTCATATCTTCCCAGTTTTCTATGAAAATTAGATATTTCCTATTTGATTTAACAAAGGATTTTTCAGTCAAAACTCTTAAGGGAAGTATCATTGAAACAATGATTTATTAGTCAATTACCACTAGGTAATATAAATGTTCTTTATCCGTTGATCACATTTTCATACCCATGATTGAATATGATATAATCCTAGGTAAGGTTTTTAATTCAGACCATGATGAAAAAAATTTCTTTATGAAGAAAGAGTATACAATTTTAAATGATGATAAGTGTACATTATCATTAGAGCAGAAATGTCACCATCTGATTCTTATCTAGATCCACCCCTAATAGCTCAACTAAATTCAATTATTGGGGAGGATGAGAATGAAATAACAGTGGGTGAATAAAGGAATGTTCAAATAGATTATATACGTATTATGAAATAATATGTTGACGTTTTTCAAGAGGATTTACCAGGACATCCTCCAGAATGAAAAATTGAGATTTTCATTGACTTATCTCTGGGTTCAAGGCCCATATCGAAGACCCCTTATAGAATGTCCAATGTGGAATTAGTAGAACTAAATAAACAACTAGATGAAGTGATTAATATGGGTTCTATTTTCCCTAATTTATCTCTATGGGGAGTCCCTTTCCTTTTTGTTATGAAGAAATATGTATCTATGAGGTTGTGCATTTACTACCAGGAGATCAATGCTATAACAATAAAGAACAAGTATCCCCTACCTCACATTAATGATTTATTCGATCAACTTATTGGATATCACTATTTTTTAATGACTGACCTTCGATCTGGATACCATCAATTATGTGTGAAGAAGGAAGATATTCTGAAGTCAACATTTCGAACAAGGTGCAGGAATTACATGTTTATAGTAATGCCTTTTATGATGACTAATTCAACCTATATTCATGGATCTAATTAATATTGTTTTCAAGGAATATCTTGATGATATTTAATTGGTACCTATTTATGATATCTTGGTATACACCAAAATATAAGAGGATTATGAAAATCACTTTCACACCATTTTGAAAACCCTCAAGAGAAATTAATTATATGGGATGTTTAACATGTTTTAATTTTGGATTAAATAGATTTCTTTTCTTGGCCATATAATATCTAAGGATTGAATATATTTTTATCCTTAAAATACAAGAGAAATCGAGGAATGGCTAGCAACAATGAGTATAACTGAGGTACACAATTTTATTGTATTAGTAGGTTATTATCGGCATTTTGTCAAGAATTTATCTAGATTGGTTAACCCATTAACCAAGATCACATATAAAGGGGTTAAATTTGATTGGACAAAGGATTTGAATAATTTTTCGAAGAACTGATGATAAGATTAGTAAATGATCTTATCTTTACTCTACCATCGGGGAATGATGGGTTTGTTATTTATAGTGATTCTTCAAATAAAGGATGTGGTTGTGTCCTTATACTGAATGAGAGAGTTTTTGCCTATGCATCTTGGCAACTAAAAATTCATGAACAAAACTATCATACTAATGATCTTTAGTTAGGAACAGTGATATTGGATTTTATGATATAGAGACTCTATATCTATGGTAAAAAATGTGAGATATATACTAATCACAAGATTTTGAAGTATATTTTATCACAGAATGAACTCATCTTGAGGCAATGGTGATGGTTTGAACTACTAAAGGATTATGATTTCATTACACAGTACCAGCCTGGGAGGGCATATAATGTGGAATATACTTTGAGTTGAAAGGATCATGGAGTTCGGAACAAAATGAGAGTTTAAAGGGATCCTATATTTATGGATCTAATAAATATTAATGTGGGAATAAACGTTGATGTTGAAACATCGATAATGTTTCATATGATTTCCAATCCATCATTATAATAATGGATAAAAATTTTTGATACTGATGATGAGGAGTTTCAAAATAAAATTACTGTTGTGAATTTTGGGAGATTGATTGACTTTTTATATGAAGATGGAATTTTGAAATTTGTGAAGAGACATTGTGTTCCTAATATAATTGATATTAAAAGATAATTGTTGGATAGTGCTCATAGCTCCAATTTCTATTTACACCCAAGAAGCACTAAGATATATAGAGATTTGAAGGAACATTTTTTGTGGGACAACATGAAGAGGGAGATTGCTGATTATGTGTCAAGATGTATGGTTTGTCAACAAGTGAAATCTGAAAGGAAACATCCTAGAAAATTCATGCAACCTATTCCCATACCTGAATGGAAATGGGATGATATTTCGATGGACTTTTTCATGGTACTACCAAGGACTCCTAGATGGAACAATGTAATATGGGTCATTGTTGATCTTCTTACCATTACAACACATTTTCTTTCTATAATAGAAGATTTTCCACTTGAACATTTAGTAAGGAAGTATATTTATGAAGTTGTAAGACTCCATGGAGTACCCCTATCAATTGTTTCTGATCATGATCCCTGTTTTACATCATGATTCTGGAAAAGTTTTCAGAAGTCCCTAGATATTGAACATCATTTGAGCACTACCTATAACCCTCAATCCAATGGACATTGAGAACAAATTATTCAAACCATATAAGACATGTTGAGATCTTTATCACATGACTTTCATGGTATGTGGGATCGGTATTTACCTTTGGTAGAGTTTTCTTATAACAATTACTCCATTCAAGTATTCATATGGCACAATATGAAGTGTTATATGGAAAGAGATGTTGCACACCAAGTTTCTGTGATGATGTCAGTGAAAGAAAACTCTTAGGCCCAAAATATGTTAATGAAACAATGGAATAGCTGAAGATTATCCAGACCCACATCAAAGAATCTCAAATTAGGCAAAAGACCTATACCTACAACCAATTGAAGTATTTGTAATTTCAAGTAGAAGAACATGTTTTCATGACGGTATCTCCATGGAAGGGTGTTATAAGATTTCATAAGAAGGGAAAATTAATTCCTATGTAAATCCGACCTTTCAAAATCCTAGATGGAATTGGGGTTGTATCATGCCATTTGGCAATGCCACCAAGTCTCTCCAAAGTTCATGATATGTTCCATGGATCACTATTGAGAAAATACATGCCTAACCCAAAACATGTACTCACCTATAGAAAAATAGAACTGAAACTAGATATGTCTTATTGGGAAGAGCCTATCAGAAATTTTGGTACCAATGAACAAGTGTTTAGAAACCGGACAACACGTCTGGTGAATGTTCTATAGAGAAACCATAAGATGGAAGAGGCAAAGTGGGAACTCGAGGAACATATGATGAAGAACCACCCAAATATTTTTATGTAGTGATATTCTAGAAATTTTAAGGATGAAATCATTAAATTTATGGATTAATGTAACAACTCATGCTTCTATGGTACGTTTCCCTTTGAATAATTCAATAGCTTGTGTTGTACACAACTTTGAGATTCTTACACACCACGACCAATCAAACAAGAAACTATGAATAGTAATTACCACTTTCTGAAATTTTATATTTCTTTTTCCAAATGGGCTTCTTTTTTTGGATTTATAATATCAAAATTAACATAGGGTAAATTTTTGGTACTCTTTTGAAAACATTCAATTTTTGATGAATAGTGAAAAATAATAAATTTTAATTGAAAACTACTTTTTTAATAAAAATAATTTATAGTGTTAAATTATAAATTTGAGTGGGTTTAAAATAAAATTATAATATATTTTTATAATTTATTATAATTTAGGTCATTGGATATAATTATACATTTAAACTGTACATAAATAAGTGTCAGTCTTTTGATAATTATTATTTCTTAAAAACATGCTTTTTGTTTTTACGACGAGAATTAATTTTAAATTTATTTCTTATACTACTGTGTTTTGAATTTGGAAAAACGAATTCCATATTTGGAATCAAGAGGTCGAAATTATATAAATAGGTGACTTTTATTTTTATACATTATGAATAATTAATTCGATATATTTTTTATTTACCATAAGGGAAAATACATTAAATAAGGGTAAAGAAATAATATTATAATAATATTAAATTACAATAACGTGTGTCCTATACCTTTGGGTTGATACATTTCTGACCATGAGATTCCTTGGGTTGATTTTGGGACACCATGGAGCCACTTGAGACTGATAATGACACTTTATATTAATTAATTTAATGTAACGACAAAAATGATATAAACATATAACTATTAGTAAAAAACATTTACATGGGGTTATATAATTTATCTCCTAGACAATAAATATTCATTTTAAATCTAAAAAAGTCCAATATAATGTTATTTTTTATAATTTTTAGACATCAAATAAATAAAATTATCTTTTACACAATAATGATGAAGTGTTTTCCACATTAATGAATAATTTTGATAAATGAGATTACAAAAATTTAATCAATATCCAAAACATTTACAATTTTTAGTGAGTAATTTTATTTCAAACATGAGTCATCTTATCATCAACTTTAATGAGTTTTGGTTCTTTAGAAAATTAAAATCATTATATAATAAAATAATGTTTTCAAACAATCTTAAAGATACGCTTCTCTCCCTTATAAAAAGACCTCACCTCTAACCCATTTCTCACAACTCTCAAGCCCATTGGATCATCCAAAATCTGCTAAATTAATCTTCTTAAATCACCCTCTTCATCCTAGAAGCTTTATCATAGGCATAGGGCACATCATGGAAGTCATTTTGTTCAAACCAAAGGGAGTTACCCGATTTTAAGGTATCATATCCTCTTAAGTTCTTTTATTTTATTTAACTTCTCCAAAAACCTAAATCTATTTTTTCATTTTTTTATAACAACACTAGTATCCTCAATATACTAGGCTGTTGTTATTAGAACAATTTGAACTAAACTTACAAACAAATCCATTTAATGTGTATGGAACATAATATTTCTGCGGACAGCGAACTACGGCCTCACGAAAGGATGATTATTCAATCTTCTACTACTACCTCTTATGGCGGCCATTATGATGGAACTGTAATTATATATGATATTAATGATACTTAATTTATCTATAAGCTTACGTAATTATCTTTTATATCATACCTTTTTTCATGTTTTATATTTATGATAATTTCATTTGAGGATGTGTGGAATACTACCCCCTCAAAGTGATATGACTCATTCATACCATACATGGAATGTATAAAAGATGGGTTTGATGAAAATATGTGACATATATAAAATTTTATATTATACTATAATAAAAATATACTTATGTATAATTTTTTTTCATTCAATTTTAAATAAAAAAATGGAAGTAGCATTCGTGTGTACGTACGGATTACCATCTCCACGAACGTGATGCGATACATTCCCCATCATAACCATACAAAAGTAATTTTCATTTGATTATTAAAAATAATAATTAATAACATTATATAATCTTTCATATGAATTAAATACATCTTATCAATAACAAACATGACTTACATAACAAAACATATAAAGGAAGATGAATCAGTTAACACCCGAAACAATGATACTGCTAGAATATTATTAACAATGAAATATTAGAAGATCATATATGATATCATATTTATTTATTTAGTTCTTGTATAATTTAATAAAAACGATTTAACTATTACTCATGAGGATAACATACCCTATACCAAGGAAAAGTTTAAGGTAAGGGTTAATTTCATAATATCTTTATTATCCAAGGTTGTTTTTCTTGTAAGTATCTTCTAGGATATCTTTATCATCCACATTTGTGTTTCTTAAAAATGTATGTTGAAACATTTTTAATATTTTATATACTATGGGTTAAATTCATTTATACCCTTATTTTACCTTATATTTTTTTTAAATGAATCTTTCCATCATTTTCAAAAAAAGGAACTTTATGAAATTTTTGACAAAATTAAGGCAAGGATGTCATTTATAACTTATACAGTGGGTGTGGATATTTTTATCCATTATAAAACCGTCGAAGCATCCCTTACAATCAAATACGAATATTTTTTAAAATAAATTTTTTCTGTTATAATCATGGGATTCTTAAATTATTTCTAAATAGAAACATATATTTCTCTCAAATAGTTTTGTTTTCATCTATGTCAACATCCTTTGATAAATTTTACACTTGTATGAAGTTGATTTATTATGATACAAAACATCCTTATTGTATTTAAGGTTTTGTGATTTTTTTGACTATGGATGTGTTATTTTTATACCATTAGGATTTATGGTTAATGTATTGACATTTCGTATGCTAGTTTTATTCTGAACTAGTACTCACCTGTGTGTTCGCATGACAATATGGTTCAATTCTTATTTTCAAGAATGCAATGTTATATTTCAAAGTTAATAATGAACATGAATATTAAATATATTTAAATGAAAAAATAATGATACCTAATATTGGAATACAATTGGAAAAAACATAGAGAAATCATTATGATAGTAGATAACAATTTGGATAAATATATTTGAAAACATTTAAATGAATATACAATGAATAATAAATATTTTTAAGTATGAACAATTTTAATACATGAATGAAAAGAACGTTCAAATGGACTTTGGAAATTCAAAATAAATAGTATTAGTTGAAATATTCGTTTTTTTAGAACTGTATCAATCATTGAAAGTAACTTGAAGTTATAGGATGTCACCCAAAAATATTATCACATTGTACAAATATTCTCCTTCAAAATCATGGAATATACTTTTCTACATAGAATAACTTGTTTAAAAATAAGAACACCATACTGAATTTGCATAATCAAAAACATGAATGCAAAAATTTAAGAAATATTTAGAAAACAAAATAAAAAGAAGATAACATTTGGTATGGTTTCTCTAAACCATGTGTTACTCAAAATCCCTTTTTTGTATTTTCCTATTAAAACCACTTTGTGGTGAAGTGTGAACCATTAATAGAGAACCAAGATGAAAGAAAAACACCAACAAAAATATCACATCTAAAAAAACAGAAATAGGTTACACATTAAGACTATATTTTTAGATATGAGACATATACAAAAGAACAACTTTTGGCCTATTTTATGCATGAAAAATAACACCACCATAAAAATAGGGACAAACAAAATGTTCATGAAAATGGAAACATGAACCTGTATATTTACATAGGGGGATTCAGAGGGGGACCAGCCAAAGGATCCATAAGTAAAACAATAAAGATTCATTATTACCATCCTATTGAAAACTGCATACCATAATACACTTCTTTAGGTAAGCACCTAATCAGAAAACAAATCTGAAAATTAAAAAACAATCCACATGCAGTGTTACAATATTGTAGCAAAAATAATCATTCGTTTTTTCAGTCATCTTGTTTTGGTATTCCATCATTTGGGTGTGTAGTTCAATGGAAAATCTTGTTGTATCCGTGTTGTCTCAAGACAATTCAAGATTATGATGGATCACATCCCCACTATCAAAATCAGATAATATCTTTTTCTATATTAAGAATGTAGTTATAGTAAGTATTAAATATTAGTGACAAGTAAAATCATAGAATTAGAAATAAAAAAATATGAACCTATATATTTTAGTTAACAGAAACTAAAATATTAGAATAAAATAATTATAATCTGAATCAGCATATGAAAACAAATATGAACCTTCATATTTAAATTCTAAACACATATAAGTTACAAAACATATTCAAAACAGAATATGTATATATGTGATTCATATAAGATACAAAATAATATTAAAACATGTATATTTTCACCTGAATATTTATATACCCGATACATATAAGATTCAAAATAATTTCAAAACCTACATATTTTTAGAACTAGTTTATACAATGCATGGGGAATACATCAAAGTCACCAAAAATAATAAAACATTATTATTAACAAGATTTATAGTCTTTAGATACTGGTTGTCTAAAGATGAAAGGAAGATAAAAAAAATATAAGACGGTAATATCATTAAAAAACCATATTAAACATGTCATAAAGCATAAAAATATGTCACAAGAAAGTTGATAACAAATACTAGTAACAAGAAACTGGAAATTTTATGTAACAAACATTCATATTATTCTGGAAAAAAATATTTCATACGAATCTCGAGAAGCACCCAATACAAATGAATGTTGATTAAAATATATAAATTTAACCTGTTTCTAGTAAAAAAATTATCAAAAAGATAGCATTTATATTTTCTGGTATAAAATAAAACTTATTGGAATGTAAAACTGGTAATAGAACTATACCAAGATGGTATCAATAAAAAAACTGAGTACCTATTTAGTAAAAATTGGTTGCAGAGAGCATATTATTGATAGTAGGAGAGAAGCCCCTTGTTCCCAGAGGTTTCAAAAATTAAATTTCTGGTCTTTCTGAAAAAATTGATACAGCATTGCAGAGAATAGGTCATCATCCAAGATCAGTAGAGAAGATTCTTCATGTCATCAATCTGAAACCCTAAAAATAATTCAGAAATTGAATCCACATGTGACCATATTAAGGATATAATTGACAAGGATATCAGATAGGAATAATGAGGGATGAAATCAGGTGTTTGAACAATTACAATAATCTTAAATATATAGTTTTTGAACAATTAGAATAATCATAAATACCAATCTAAGGATTGCACTAAATGCCATATTGAGAAGGAATAAAAAATAGCTATCTCGTTTATAATAAGTTGTGCTAGAACCCACAACCAGGATAGGCTATCTCAGCTATAACATGGATTGTTATAAATCTTAAAAGACAATAAATTTCATTAAAATGCAATAAAACAGGAAAAATGGTTAAATAAAATAATAAGGATAGTATAAATTTTCATGGATAAGAAATTTCATTAAATTTCTTAAAACTTGAAAAACTGATATTACCAAACCCATTTCAGCAAGTTCAATTCAACCCAAAATAAAATTACTACCTTCAAAATCACAAAAATCATTAATGAAAATAATCAAGATATTTAGAAATTTCAAAGATAAGTAATTTCTTTAAAATGCTAAATAACTGGAAAAACTGGGCTTACCAAACATGCACTGCAAGTTCAATTTAAGACTTTATAAATTGACCAACTTTAAAATCTAAAAATGATAAAAGAAAATTTCTTAGATAGTTAGAAATTTTCAAAGATATGTAATTTCATTAAAATGAATAAAAATTGAGAAAATGGGCTTACCAATAATGTTCCACATGTTCAATTTAAGCTCGTATAAGATTACCAGATTTCGAATCAAAAAAATAATTATTGAAAATAACTAGGATAGTTTGAAATTTACAAAGATAAAAAATTTCATTAAAATTCATAAAAAATAATAAACTGGGTTTACAAAACATGTTCAGCGAGTTTAATTTCTGGAAACATAAAATAAAAAAAACCTAAGGAAATATGAGCATAAAATTTTGAAAATAGTAATGGAAACCATGCATCCTGAAAAAATAAATTAGAAATTGAACATTGATGCATAGGAAAAAACAACCAAAACAACTCCTACCTACCCATATAATTCAAATTCACGTACAGTCTAGTAAAACTCAAGAAGCAAATGACTATTACCGTATCATTAACCCCTTCAATTCGGAACAATAATAAATTGTTCTGTCCTTATCCATAAATCAAATCCACATAAACAATGAGTTATTAAAAAAACACCAGGATCAAACCACCTTGATCCATATGTGATGTGTATCTTATGTTTTTCCTCCTCCATGCATGTAAATCAAACACTTATTCCATAAGCCCATGAAAATTCATCAGGAATTATGTTATTTTCTATGTGAGGACGAGAATATTTCAATTATGTCCCGAATCACTTATACATCACCCACTTCACTTTGAATTTTTATGTTGGTACAACTCCGTTGACATTCCTTCTGAGATCAGTATCCCATAACAGAGACAAATCCCATTGAATTCCAACATCGTCATCTAAAAAAATTACCTTGTAAAGGTTTGGAAAAATATGTTCAAAACATAGTATTCATTAAAATTCTAAACAATAAATAAAAATAACATTAAAGTCACTTAAATGAGCATAGAACATTTAAAAAACCCAACCTCACATGAAACTCTTAGTGATGAAAGGAAAAATGTGTAGGTGACACTTCAGAACATATAAATGGGGAAAAAGAACACCTTTTTTACATATCTTGATTTCTATAGGTTGACACTAAGGCATTAATATAGAATGAGTAATCAATATAGACATAACATTAAATGGATAAGAAATATTGGCATAACAGTAAAGAAAAAATAATAATATTACAAATTATGAAAAATATGAATAAACATCACACACAAATGAAAACTGAATATGAGCATAAAATCTGAAGATGAGCCGCATACGTTCGAAGAACCACCCGAAATTGAAGTCGAAACCAAAATTTAAATTGAAACCTAAGAACCTGGATCCAAAAAAATAATTTTTTTTATTCACATGCACTGTGAAAACAATTAGAAGACAGTCAAATAAAACTGTAAATATTTAATCATTAGTATAATAAAAAAATTATTAAACGAGGAAAAAAAAAATTTCACAGATCTTTATTTCTGTAGGTTAAAACTAAGTCAATTATATTGAATGAATAAGCAATACAGGCCTAACATTAAATGAATAAGCAATATAGACATAATATTAAACAGAAATTAATAATATTTCACATTATAAAAAAAATGAATAGACCTCACATAGAAATGGAAATATTTCATATATAGACTGTGTTCAATAATTTCAGTTAGGGTTCCTTGTACTCCAAGTGAAAATACTGTAATGGAAAAGCAAATAGTTGATCCTAAAAAAACAAACATTTGAATAAAAAGTGGACTAAACAAATTCATTAACCAGGGAATAATGAACAACTGCAGTAGTGGAATGCATCCATCAGGAAATAATATCTTAAATGAATCTATAGTATATGGATGAAGGAAGATGATGAGATATTTTTTGTAAACATAACTCCCAACAATAATGCATTAAAGATAGCTAAACTTTAATGTTTATAGGAAAAATTCCAATATAATGGATTGTATAAATTATACAATTAAATAGTGAATATTCTTAAAGAACATCCAAATAAAGATATATTAATGAAATTGAGAAGAACAGTATAGGTATTAGGGGTTATAATATGCATATAATTTGAAAAGAAATGATTTTCTTCTATACATGGAGTAGGCATATAAACAAATAACAGTTATAGAATCATATAAGAAGATGTATCGTATGAACTTATGAAAAAATCATAAAAAATCCTAAATACTCAATATTGTTGAGCAAAAAAAATTATTTTAGGGGGTATATATAACACACATTATATAGCGTAGTGGAAATGTAGGGTTGGTGAAGCCACATGGAGATAAAAAAATACTTGGCGATAGAATGAATTTGATTCCCTTATTGGTGATAGAAACTGAATGAAGATGGTCCATAAATCCGTATTCGGGAATGTAGATATTTTAATACTGTATTGAAATTTCATATTAATATAATGAGATGAAAGAGTGAAATGTTGAGATGAATGTTGCAGTTAAGATTGAAAGAGAAAATTACCCTATAAAAGAGATGGATGAGTATGTGGTTGATCTTGATTGCCGAGATATGATAATTTGTCATAGCAAGAGGGCTAGTTTGCTGGAAGAATTTCATTAACCCACTGAGGTAGGGTTTCAAGGATGGAGACGAGGGTTCAGATGACGGGGGATCTGGGGTAGGGATAAGAGATTTAGCTGGAGTGGATAACTTCACTTTGGGAAATGATGATTCCAATGAAATTGGTTGTGGTGTTTGAGGTGTAGAAACGACAGATGTCTTCTTGTGATTTGATTCGATTGTAGTGGATCGAGAAGAAAAAATGGGTGAGGAGGAGGATGTAGAGGCAGAACAGGCTGAGGGGTACCTAGGCAGAATAAAAAAGGTAGAGTAGGCATATCTGGAGAAGCTAGAGGTGCAATATGCAGAGGAGAAGTAGGTGAAGGCGGAGTAGCTATAGGTGGAAGAGCCCATGGTGGAGGAGCCGGACCCAAAGCAAGGAAAGGTAGAGTAGGCGCAGGCGGAGCTACTAGAGGGTAGTGGAACCAAGTATTGGAGGTGGGAACCCTAGGTGAAAATGAAGAAAATCTTGAGCGTGAGGGGTTTTGCGGAGAATTGATTGGGAATTGAAGGGTTAATTGGTAAATGGATGCCTTAAATTTATGATGTGGTTTTTTGTGGAGAGGACACATAAGCATAGAGACATCGAGGTTTAGTAGATACAGTAGATGTTTATGTTATGTTTCAACCTTTACATATAAGGAATGTATTGGACTTAATATGTGATAGGTGAATCCAGCTATAGCTCCACGAGGCATCGGTAGGTCTCATTAGACAATTAGACGTGGAATTGGCAGAGGCCTTTCCCAATTTGATATACGGTTTTGGCTGAGGCCTCATTTTTAGTTTTCTTGACCGAGGCTTTGACAAAATGTTTCAGAATGTCACGTATTATACATTCCCTCATTATTTACTTTAAACATATTCCTTCCATATAGTGTTCATATTTATTATTTTTAAAGGCATGTATTTTCAATTAATCACCATGCCTAATGTTTATGTTATCATCCGCAATATTGAATACTCTTACTGATTGTTTGAGCTCACCCCTTTCTAATGTTTCATTTTCCTAGGAAATGAATATGTTAGTTATGAGTGACTTGCAGGCATGATCTATGAGGTTTGGATGTTTCTAATGGAATAAAATAGTGTTGAATTTATTTTCAAGTTGTAATTGTGAACTTATGTATGTATCTTGTTTCAAACAATACTAAACTGATCTGTTTTTCGAGACATGATTCATTGTATCATTCCAATGTTATGTAACAATGCACTCACTCTAGATAACTGGGGTTGGGGAATTACAGAAAATATTCTTATCATTCTCCCACTAAAAAATGCATTGGATAACCCAGGGATATACATAAGAAAGGGGTGAGCTATAATGCCCAATAAGAGAATAATTATGTAATATCATGAAGATAATAATACATAATAGATTATAGGAATATCAACCAGGAATTAAAGGGGTGATAATCATATAATGGACAAAAATTAATGATATATCACAATAATCATAATGAAACATGATAAATGTGGTGACAACATAATTTCCTGCATCATAAACATAGTTCATTGATAACTATGAGGAAAATATGGTGTAAAATGTATTATAATGGAATATGGTTCACTCCCTATCCCAAGAAGATTGGTCATTAAACTATAAATTAACCAATGGATGTGGGCACTAGACTATTCTAGGTGCACCCATCACTTTAATTTTATTCTCATTATTAAGTGTGGAACGTAGATTGCACAAGATGGGTTCATTCATAATCACATTTTACTCCAAAATAAAGGAGTGTAGAAAAAATAAATTTAATTCCCAGGTCAAATAATTATATGTTTTTAAATGTGAACACCCTTGATATGAAATATTTACATTATTCACTACATAGTTGTTTTGGAAAGAAAAAACATGGTGTAGTTTCTATAGCACATGGGTTTCACATAAAAATTTATAAAATGAGTTTATGAGAGACACAAGGGTATCTAATAATTTTTACATAAATTGGTCTATAATATGGACATTCATAAATATATCCCAACATTTTGAATCTAAATTAGAAGACATAATACAGTTATGATACTTAAAAAATGAAGAGAATGTGAGGATCCATTACATTGGGAGTTTGACTCCAAATGCATGGGAGGGGATTCATGAGATCAAGGGGGAACGTTGGGATGAGTATAGGGAGAGGATGTCATAGTAAGGATATTATATATGTATTTTGAATGAAGATAAATGGGATCATGGGTGTTTTTGTATAAAAACATTAGTGGGGGAGTTTTATATTATCTCTCAAATGAAGGTTTTGGAAACTATATTACAAAATAACCAAAGCTACAAACGTTCACATGGTTTTTCCCCAAGTTTTATAAAAAAGGGTGGTAGTTTTAATTTTATTTTTCCTTGGGTCAAACATAATAATATAATACCATTTCTTATGTGGAAGTGAGTCATACTCTTAATGAAGTGATTTTAAAACATTAAAATATATTAGATGTTATGGAGGATTCATAATAGATTGAAAACATTAACGCAATAATCATAAAATTACCTTATTTTAAGGATATAACATATATTTGGTTATAGATACCCTTTAATGTATTATTTAAATGACTTTTTTTCCATTATGAAGTCATAATAAAGATCATATATTTCTACAGTATTTAATTTTAAAATAAAAAATCTATTTTTTGGAAAAAAATTTAAAAATGTCACCATTGGATAATATTGAAATTATAATCCCAAAAATAATATTCATTTTATATAAATAATTATCTAAATATGCAAGTTAATACTTTTTAATTAAATATTGACATTCATTGAGAAATGATCATTTTTATTGGTAATAGCAATTTCCAAACATTTCTAAAAATTACAATTCTGTTCATGAAAATTATCTGATAATTTATATTTATTAAAAATTATTGAAAAAAAATATTTTTTTAAAATTTTTCTTAATTAAAATATCCACTAATTTACCCAAATAAATTCCATAATTGATTTTTAATTTTACCTAAACATACTATTTATGTATTATTGTATCAAAATAAAAAAATATATTATGATGTTATAAAAATAGGATGAAAATATATTCAATATTTCATTAAAAAATAATTCAAACCATCATATTTATAGTGTCTTGATAAATATACCTTTAATACCCCAAAAGAACCAAAAGAGTAATGTGATTGATAGAAATACTTTCATGGGGTGGTTCAGCATACACAGTTTATGTTGTGATCTCTATGAGATTGAACTAATACCATAAAAGGTTTTGATCATTATTAAGTTATTGGATCTCATCGTGGGCCTAGTCAAGGGAAAATCATTGTGATGTGTTCTCCCTAATAATATCTAATAAATGGAATTAATATGGAATGATCCTACTATTTGAGGCTATCACATCCTTTTTCTATTTTAATAGGATTTGTTAAGAACCAATATATATACTAGTCTTGTGATCAATGTTCAATGATTATATTATCAATGATATTGATTATTAAATATCATTTAAATCTTATAAGATATTATAAAAAAATATGTGATGGTTATTTCTATGACCTTATAACATAATAAAACATTTAATTAAATCAGAAGGAGAATTTTATATATAACAGTTTGAGTAGTGAAAAAAAATGGGGATCATCCTTTATATAAGCTATATCAGGATCAGGTGTGAGATATTTTGGGTATAAATTATTTTTATATTCTATATTGGAAACAACCATTTATTTGGACTATTAATGTGGATGTATCCTTAATAGAAGTTATATTGGGTTCACTTGTGAGCTGTAATGGTGCTCAACCCTTCATATAAGTGGTATCGGGCTCACTTGTTCCATATAATGCTCAAGGACCATTTCATGAATAGAACACATTCATAATAAAACTCATAGAAAATAATAATAATTTAATTTATAATGTTATTAAACCATGGAAAGTAAATGTGTTTCATGTTTATCTAATTGAAACATGATTAACCCTTATAAAGAAACAAGTTCCCTAAGAATATCTTTAATGCATGATAAACCATTTGCAAAGAAACAGGTTCTAAAAAAATATCCCTAAAAAATATTAATCCCACTATATAAATAATATGGATTGTATAAATACAAAATAAAACTATTGGAGTATGATTAAATATATATTTTTCATTGGTGAATGGAAATACCATAACACTATTATTAAAAACCTTCTTGATGAAAATATCATTATAATTTTGAAAGTAACATTTCAAAGCATCAAATATTTTCAAACCAATTTACTTTGAAAACTACATGGTAAACATATAATGTATGTTTTAAAAATATTTTATAAAATTTATTAGGGAGAGTTTCTTTTAATATTTTTAGAACACAATATAACACATTTTTTAAAATATTTTCAGAAAAATTCTTTTGGAATAAAATAGATTTATAATTGAAGATCAAAATGTATCATACATTATTTAAAAATAAATTCTCAAATATTTCAATTCCCAAATAGTATAATAGCTATAAAAATATTTAATATATAAGTACTTACCATAACAAGTGATATTTAATTAGTATTATAAGATTTTAATATCAAATACATAAAGATACACAATCATGATAAAGGATATGATTGTATGAAAAGACTCTTACCACTTTTTAGTATTTATTAGTAATACATGTGATATAATAACAGTAAATTAAAATTATAATAACATTAAAATAATTATATTTGTAATATAATGTCTGACATAATGTATATAAAACTCATAAAAGAAGATAGGTGTATCACTTAATAAATGTGTCAATGAATTAAGATCTAGACAAAAATACCTTACCGCTTTGGTAAAATTGAATAAACAAAACTGATTAATGATAAATGATAATAAATTAGTTTAAATCCCTTTATATTTATATATAAGATTCATTCAATAAATTCATTTTCTGTTTATACACCTCATAAAAAATTAGTGGTGAATATGTTATATATCTCATAGAAATAAAAGTGAGATGAGAATATCCTGTAACTTGAGTTAAATATTTCACACGTGTCCTTATATTTCGATATAATAAAATTATGTTAATTATTTACTCTATTGATATCCTTATTATTACATTTATTTAACTTATTATCATGTTCCATACAATTACATAATCACTTAGGTTTTTGTCAGATGTTTTGACCATATTCGTCTTGTTGACAAAACAACTTTGGTTGGTCGACTATGATAAAATAGGTGTATAATATAAATTTTATAGAATAGAAATCATGAAATAATTATCACATTTATACAAAAATTATAGACATAGAACCTACCATGAAATAAAATTATGAAAAATGAACTAACATTATAATTATATATGTTGTAGGCCATGCATAGGCATGAATAAAATTTCAATTTATGAAAGATCATTATAGAAATAAGTTAAGTAGAATTTTAACCATGAATAATAATAATTATATCATAAATAAAATGATATTTAATTATATATACTTATGTATACAATTATTGTGGTGTTAAATGAATCACATCACATTGAGGAGGCATCATTCCACACATCCATGAATAATGTTGTCACTTCTTTCAATGTATGAAAAGGAGATAAAGAAAATGATATATTATATTTAAAGGATGATAATAATATAATTAATATTGTAATTATTTCTTGTATATAATAAATATATGAATTAGTTCTACCCTTATTACCTAACATGTAACACATTAGTGAAAAATGCTTCAATGTGTTAGATGGTAGCACTCTCTACACAGGAGTGTCATTATTGTATCATCTGTGATATAGAATATAAAAATTATATATAGGATTTAATAACTAAAATGGTATAAAAATTTTAGAAATTTAATATATATACTTTATATCATTCATCATTCTCATCTTAGGGAGGTGGTAATGCAAAAAACGAACAACACTGATTTATAATGTAGTAGTCCACCATACACATGGAAAATGATTTGAAACCAATTTGACTGATGTGTCTCTAGACTCAGGTCATAAAAATAACCTAAAAACTTATTATTATATTTTGAATACTTATTTTATTATATAATCATGTTATAAAATGGACTGAAGGGTGTAAAGAAAGAAATAAAACAAAAATTCTTGTTTATGAATGTTACCTATTCTCTGGGTAACTCCTTTTGGTTTTCACCAATTGAGTTCATTGGTTTTCCTTATAATGAAATTGAATTTTTTATGATATTATTAGGTAATTTGGGAATTTAACTGATTAGGTTTTGGAAACACAAATTTCTTGATAGGTTGGATTGAGTGAGGGGAGTGAGTGCCATTTTATAGTTTAGGACGATATCCATTATAGTAAATATTCAAATGTATTCACTATTTGGAGGTCAAAATTAGATAAAGTGGATTATAAATTTATATATAAAGGTAGGAATGAATTATATGGTATATATATCTTTGATAAAAAAAATTAAAAACATCTTTTAAATACTTTTTTTTACTTTTTATTGGGTATCCATATTTTTTCATTTTGGTTTTTAGTAATGTAACTAGTTTTCTATCGTAATAAATTTATCAATTAAAACTAAATTAAAGTGATAAGTATATTAAATATATACCCACTAATTCTAAACATTAAATAAATTTATAAAACAAAAATTTCTTTTCTATGGAAAACTTGGTTTAATAAATGCTCATGTAACTCACAAGAAAAACATTTATAACCCTAACCATGATAATAATTTATTCTATTTAGGGGTCAATATGTTCACTATTAAATTAATAATTTTCTATGAATGGACTATATTTTATATTTATTAATATTTAATAATAAATTTTTAGATGATATTATTTTTAGAAATTTTATTTCACTTTTAATAATGTACTTATTATAAAAAAACATTAATGCCAATTATAAAAAAATGGCTTAATTTAAAATTTTGAATATCAAGGTAAAGATAGAATTTATTTCTATTACATTAAAAACTATATAACATTATATATTAATTTTGAAAAATAATTAAAGACAATACATTATTCAATTTACTTCACATTTAATATTTATAGTATCATTTATTTTATTTTATTATTAACTAAGTAATTATTACATTGAAATTTATTAGGCACATTATGTTTTTATTTTATCTATAATAATTAAAGATAACGTAATATGATAAAAAAATTTATCTTTAAAATTAATATATATAACTTAACAAATGATTTTTTCCCGATTCCAAGGCTTTAGTGAAATTGAAACTAAAAAATGTTCTTTTTTAATTTTTCATTACTTTACTTATTATATGGTTCAATTTCATGGATTGGTGTTCCAAAAACAATAAAAAATTACAAGGTATATAAGAGTTTATAAATATACATCAAATGAGTTTTTAACAAGTGTCTTTGTCATTATTTCCTTAATTTTTAATGGTTAATCCCTTGGAAAAATCATTTTTACATTAAACGTTGTAATTAAATTCAACTTCTTTCACTAATCTTTTGGTAATAAAATAATTTTTATTTAATATAAATATTAATTTATACTTATTCCAGATATGGGATTCATTTTCAAAATTAAATTTAAATTTATGAAGAAATCATTTTAATATTAATCCTTCAGAATTAGTGAGGCAATGGGATATTAAGAAGAGTATATTTTAGAAAAAGATGATTCTATATGAACTCTATAACTAATAATAATAATTTCAGGAAAATAAATTAATTTTTACTGATAAATATTTTATAAATTCAATTTATTTTTATAATATTAATGTGTTAAAAATGATAAAAATATTTTATTTTAAATTGTTTTTAGATAAACTTATTTTTATACCCAAAAACAATCTTATACAAAAAACCAATATAAATTTCGCTCAAAATTATTTAAGTAGATTATATATATATAAATTACTTATTTTACATGAATAGATAATAAAAAACATCCCACATTTTCAATTAATTAATTTACTATAATAAAAAGATTATTTACAAAAATCTTTATTTTTTACTATTCACTGAAAAATTAATATTTTCCGAAAAGTCCCAAAAATATCATCCAATGTATATATTGATATTATTGTTACCAAATTTAATTTCATTTTTAAAAATAATATTTATAAATGTTTTAAATAATAGTTTTAAAATAAGTTTTCATAAAAATGGGTGAAAACTACTTTGTTGAAAAAGAAACATTTTTAAAACAAAAAATGGATTTAGTTTTATATAATGTAGAGAAAACAAATATTATTAATTATAAATTTTAGGTGAATAATAAAATATTATAAATATTATAAATATAATCCAAAAATAGTTATTTTATTAATCTATTGGTATAATATGCACTTTTTTGTAGTAAAATAGTTTTTTAGATAAATATTTCATTTTATTTCAAAAAGGGTTTAATTTTTATTTAAAAATACTTATTCTAAAAATAATTAATTAATGAATATAAAACCATGTTTTAAAAATTAATCATGTAATTTTCGTACCATCTACTCCAATTTTTAGTTTATAATGTTAAAATGTATCATGGTTAATTTAATTTTGGTGTTCCATTATAAATAACCTATTAAATATAAAAATTTCAAAGTTGTGTGTGATGAAAACAAAAATGGGTGTCTCATTTAAAAAAATACTAATATGTTTCTGAGTTTACTTTTTTTATTGAATATAATATTATTATTTTAAAATATCTTCGTTTTACATCCTCCCCTTCATAAAAAAGTATGGCATTGCTATTTGGACTTTATCTTGGAAATCCACAGTTTGACATTGAAAAAACATTTTTTATAAGATTACGTCATAAAAAGGGGTAATAAAAAATCTTTTTAATAAGATGGAAAATTATTTATGAATTTCATAAATAATAACACATAAATAGGACTCCAAATAGGAGAACATAACTGAGAATATATGGGAATCAAAAATAATTATATAGACGAATTGGTGTGAGTAATAACATGAAAGTGAATAATCAGTGGAAGGTTAAGGGCCTCATAACCATAAAATGTGATGATAAAAAATAATATATGTTCATCATAATTGAAGGTACTTTGATAATAGAAAATATTTTAGATTGTTTCCCTATAGTTGAGAAATTATCTTACCATGTAGACTATATGAAAATTGAAATATACTGACTTGATTAGTAGCATTTCATCCTTTAAACAATTTTCTTAATAATATCACATTTTTCCCAATGATGTGTATTTAGGATGAATTTTTCATGAATGATGAAAGTAAAACATATTTTAATGACCAAATAACTTTTAAAGGGATAACTACATATTCCTCATATATTTGAACATTAATTCTAACAAAAATGGTTAAAACATATTATGATAATTCACAAAATGAATAAAACATCATACATTAATCTCCAGATTTCAATAGTAATACCCAATGTTCAATACAAATCATTTCAAAATTTCTATCCTTATAATTATTTAATCATAACCATACAAAGTTTGAAGACCAATTATTAGAAGAAATTGACTAAATATAATTCCTATATAAATAATTTTCTATTTATAAACTAAAATCCCATATGTTTTAGAAATATACAAAATATTTCCTTGTAAAAATTTCATATTAACTAGGTCACTTGGTAGGATTATGGTATTCAGGAAACCCTTATCATCCGTCAGTAATGGGTTGAAGACCTGAAACCTTTCTAGATGCAACAGGTTGTCACCCAATATATATGTTGTATATTTTTTATTTAAATAATAATAATAATAACTCCCTAAAAAACACATCATTTTGATAATATGGGGTAAAAATACCAAAACCAAATATTAAACCTCTAAAAATTTCATTAATCAGTTTAAGATATCACTTCTTAAAATCAAAATTTTGTTTTCAGTATATTTAAATTACGATCATACTAAACATTATAGACCAATTAATGTATCTATAACTCTTAACATAACCTCACATGAAAACATTATAATATTCAAATTTATCAAAATCATTCAATTGTAACATCTATAACATCCCAGAACCTGTACTCCCAAATCCATTTCTAAATTCATAAACATTACAGTTATGTTATAGATAATGAAGAAGGTTAACAAATTTTTTCTAATAAAAACATACAATATCAAATAAATATTATTTCAAATACATACCCATGGGCCTATTAGGATTAGATTTTTATATAATTTAACCAAGTCATATCAACATGGATTTATAAATAATTGGTTCGTAGATACTGACATCATATTAGATTATACACATGTTTCCATATTTCTCATTATTTCTTCATCATAATCTGTATAAAATCCACTCAATACTTAATTCACCTAGTGTCATTTTTTATAATATGGGGAAAAGGAAACATAAGTGGGGTGTGCTCAAATTATAAATATGGGTGGATATAGTCAATAGTAATTGAATGTCACCGATGACAATAAGATTTTTATATGTGTATTATTATATATTTATAGTGAATGGTAGAATCATAAAAGAACTCAAACACATCAGAACATGGATCATTAAATATTAAAACGTTGAACAAGATGTAGTAATAAAATTCA